>CM057343.1:58032810-60532810 GCA_030015575.1 Agapanthus africanus | reverse complement strand
ATTTGTTAATATGTAGAATATGAATGCCGAACACTTCTAAGTGTATGCAAATGTTAAGGAAATTGCCGGCTAAAATATACAATATTTTCGACTGATCAACAAACCTAAATTGATGTTGCGGGAACCAAAAATTTAGAAAACTATAGGCGTATTCTTTTTCTTTGTATAGAGCTATTCGGTTAGGAATATTGCACCTCATTCGACGAGAAAAGAGCCTTGATCTCTTCACGGCGTTTTCGCCCTTAAGCAAAAGATTACGTGACTATAAACTACTTGGTTTTCTTCAAAACCACCTGTTTTAAAATGCGGAGCCTAAACCATTCATTTTCAAAACAGCTCGGTTCCTTCTACGATATCAAGTTCCTCGCGTTAAAAGTTTTTCGCCAAAAACCAGCCATAGCCCTATGTCATTTTCTATGAGTGGTGCTTAGTATTCATGCTGCGTTTGTTGACTCTGTCAAGGCGTAGTGTACGGTACCTAAGTATTGCTTGTTAATATCATTAGATGCGATTGGTTAGGACAGTCCTACGGCCTTGTTGACCCTGTCAAGGGCTCATGCGGGTGGGTTTAATGCAATCGAGATAATGACAGGTTGAACTTGACTAGAACCTTTGATTTCTTGACTCTGTCAAGGTCACTAGGGTCTCAGGGGCAAAAACTATATCGGGAGTTTCAAATATAAGGAAAACCTGCCAGGTATGCACATACCTTCTGGAGTGTAGTGATTTGAGTGGCTTCTGTCAGGTTATTATGCGATGATAGTTGAGTCCTGATTCTCACTGATGAGTCGGTATTACTACTCGGGTTATCCCGACTAGTTCACCTTTTAGGATTTGAAGGAGAATTTGAGGGAACAGTGGGAGCCATCCTAATTAGATAAATTAACAAACCAATATAATCTAGATTAGAGTGCACGCTGAGTGTTTCTTTTCTCTCTCTCTCTGGAATCGACTATGATCTACCTTAAACTAAAACTCATTACCTAGTTAACCGAACTTTTTACCTCCGGATTTTGATTGCCATGATTAACGACAACATCGCATATATCTCTACCGCTCCTACTTCTCCTTTGCATTTTCCCAGAACATACAGTATCACTATGAAGAACCATTTTATTTGGATAAAACTATCTCGTATAGTTATATACGAACTCGAACAAAGTAGATTAAGTTCGAGAATGGCCACCGGTTCTGGAGAAATTGAGTTGTATAATTCTGATGTCCCCCTTCTTTCATCTTTTCTTAAGTTATGAGCTTCTTTTATTAGGAAGTACACCAGTTATGCTTGTTGAATAGTCTTCTTCCAAATCTTAGGCAGGTACCAAAGGTAGGGAAGGAAGAAAACCAACTAGCTTAAGTATGGTGTACAGAAGGTAAGTTGTGGAGATATATAAAGGGGTTGAAGTGAGGGAAAAGGAAATTGTGATGACTGTCATGAGTCTGGTATTGGAAGGGGCATTACTAGGAATATCTGGCCCACCCTATGAAACATTCTTATGTTTCATTTTTCTGTGTAATTGTTATTGAAAACTGTTTTCCTAATTAATTCTGACTCCAGGGTATGCATATACCGGATTTGGGTTTCACATATGTATATCATTACAGATGCTAAGTGGGAGTAGAATATTGGGAATGCGGTGATTATATCCTCAATATCAGAATTCGTTGGAATTGGTGATATATTTGGTTTTGAACAACCGTTGTTATGTGCCATTTTTAAAATGAAATATTTGTATCTTTATTTTATAAAGTGAAATATGAAAATATATCTTGGACATGTACCTTTATCAACTGAGGATAATGTAAGATACATTGAATACGGTATAGAAGTTCTTGACTAAAATACAGTTTTCAACTAACGACACACAGAGTTTAAATTAGTAAAACTCTTAGGACTTATACCTTATAATGTATGTTGTCCAGTGTCTATTTGGACAAGGGGTTGGTACTCGTACTATATTCCGTTTACTTATGACTTCTCTGATTTTAAACACGTATTTCGTTGAAATACAAGGTCCAAAATTTTGAGAAGTTCATAGGTACAAAAATAAAGTAGAGAACCATGCATTGCAAGTATCAGGATTTTCCGAGGTTATCGAAAATGTAGATACTTATACTAGGCATTCCGTCATAAGTAATTTTGAGAATTAGATTCTCTCTCAGATTATTCATCCGTGGGTGCGCTCCTTGATGAGTAATGCTATATGGAATTTTTCTATTTAGTGGATATGCACTAAAAATAGCTGCATAATATTTGAATCTGGTTCCATCAAAATTAGTGCCGTTGTTTCTATATTGAATATAGAATGGATTCATATCTTAACGATGTTAAGGTATATGGAGTTTTCTGGCTTATGCTTAAAACCAGACTCCAGATAAATTCAAGGCACGTTTTAGTAATGGTAGTTTGTGGGCTATCCCAGGCATAGACGAGGTATTAACTTTCTACTTGCAAGATTAAAAGTTATTTTGTTCTTGACTCACCATATTTTTTAGTAAAATGGATTATTTTCAAAAGATATCAGTGGGATTATGGTAGAACTGGAAGTGATTCTAGAACCACAAACTGTTACTGAAAATTAGTAGAACCTAAAAATTCAATTGAACTAGACAATCCATTTGCCACTTCGCAGATTTAGAGGGTGACCTCAGCCACCGGAGAGCTACTTCGGTTTTCTCGTAGACGGTGATACGGAGATTTGCATCATAGCATCAGTAGCCCAAGCTTGCCACTACTGTTGTCCTTGACTATGAGATCTGGCAGGTGGATGACTATAATGTCGTTCTAAATTGACTTTAGAAGTGCACGTATATATGACTCTGCCAGAGAGTTGTTGTAGTCAGTGGGAGCAGCAGAAGCATGGTGTGAAAGATGTTTATGTCTATTTATAGACTAAAGCAGGCTGAGCGGAGATGAATCATCTATTTTTTATGTGAAAGTCACGGTGTTTGACTTCATCAGAACAACAGATGAAACTGGTAAGAAGGTAGTGTAGGGAGTATTGTCCTTGTATTTGGATGACTTATTCCTGATAAAATGTAGTGTTCATATATTACGATTGGTTAAATTGTGGTTGTCACATGTGTCTCTCCACATGGGATTTGGATAAAATATCAGGGATTCTGGTGACTAGATCTATGATTTTAGATTTAGATTTGGGAAGTGTCCCAATCCGGGTATTTTGCCAATATTCTAAAGTGTTTTAGAATGGATGACTCCTGGTGTGGTAGTGCACCTGCAGGTGATGGAGTCACCCTCTCTAAAGAGATATCTTCTAAACTAATGTGGAGAGGGATTTGCATGAATGAAATATCACTTGCTTAGGCAATTGAGTCAATCATGAGATGTCAAGTACCAGACTAGATATTGCTTTTACACTAGCTTCGGTAAGCAGATATTAATCCAATCCTGAAAAAAAGGAAGCGGTGAAGAAAATAAGAGGATGTTCTTGGAATATGGTAATGGCAGCCTCCTACGGGAGACAGTTAGCAGTTCAAGCTTCCAAGGCTACCAGGACGACAGAGTGACTGTCAGAGTTAAAATTTACCCTCTTTTTGAGATGCAGCGTGTTGGAAAGGATCCAAGCGGATACTGAGGTGGGCATGGCGCTGGCTTTTGATTATCTTAGTGATGGATAAAGTCTAAGTATTTTGTTAGATTTGGATGTTCATTTATAAACTTTGTCCCATCAGCTATCCAGACAAGTTCTAAGGTAGACATCGCTCAGTTCGGGAGATTGATGTTCTCCATGAAGTTGAGATATACAGAGATATAGTTAGAAACATTGGAACGGATCCACTCACTGAGGCTATTTCTTGAACACGGATATTTCTCGAATATGGTTTGCGAAATTGATTAGTAGAGGAGTTGGGTATTCGATAGCACACGAGCTATGGGTATACGATACCGCAATAATTAGCCTTAAGTGCAAGTAGGAGATTGTTAGCTATAGTGCTCTCAAGGCAATTATTGTAATTGAAGGCATGCAATTATGATAAGTGAGGGAGGATCTATAAGGGTAGAACAGTCTTAATCAAGATGATAGTATGCTATCTGGTTTGTCTTTATCATCATGTACATGTATTATGTGGTATTGTGTATTACTATTATATGTTGATAGAGCCTATATGATTCTTGCTTGACTACCAATGTTATGATGACGATCATACAGGTGAGACATGGGCAGTCCATAAGCACATCCTTGTTTACCGCCGAAAACAGAGACGAACTGAAATAGGACGTCTTGCCTGAAATTGGGGGCTGATACTATTTGGAACATATCCATCCACCTCTCCGAAGATGCCAAGTTGATTTATGGCACCGTATATCGGAGATTTGGACAGATGCAAACATTGTAGCATGACTTATCAGATTCTCTTTCTTTGAGCGGTTTTTGATTGTGGGGACATTCTTCCATGCAGGCGCAAACCCCTGCAGTTAATTATGCTATCGCGTTGCAATAGCAACTTTCACCTGTTCCAGTAAGTCACTTTGTTTCATTTTATATATATTGTTTATTATGGTTGCTCGTGGATTGTATACGGATACTAGTTTATGTCGTCGCCCGTAGGGCGCGGATTAGTCCAAATCCGTATATATTAGACTTGGGTTTGAACCTAGATCATATATTCCATTAGTTCAGGGGTTTAAGGACCGTTAACCTTTTTTTAGATTAAGATCGACTTAAATATATGAGTGTATGGACTAAGGATACGTTAGTCTTATATAAGACTAAGATCGACTTATTAGAAGTATAGTTAAGGATCATTAATCTTATTAAGATCAATTTAATAGGGGTGAGCATATGAGCTCGGTTACAGTGAGCATATGGGCTCATTTGATCTATAATTATAGAAGTTTAACTTCAGAAAAACCTAGTCCCTTTTGGACCAGGTATTGGGCTTTCTATTGCCCGCCCAAGTGCTCAGCACTCATTTTATGAGACTCACGTGTATATCACATGGGACGCTCAGACTTGGGCGTTGCCCTATCAGTCCTAAGCACTTAGTCATTTAGACTATGGATATAATATCCAGATCATGTTCTGGCGCTCACGTGGATATCACGTGGGTGCTAAGGCTCTGGCACTCATGTAGATATCACGTAGGACACTCAGGTTTGGGCGTTGCCCTATCAGTGCTAAGCACTTTTATACAGTGCTCACGTGAGTATCACATAAGACGCTCAAACTCTGGCATTTTTCAAGCGTTCATGTGTATGGCACATGAGGAGCCGAGTCTTTACTTATGGGCGCTCACGTATATGACACGTGAGGCGGTGTCTTCATATGGGCCTTTTGTGCGCTCACGTAGATATCACGTGAGGCGCTGTCTTCATTGTTTCTTTTAAGTGCTCACGCGGATATCATATGAGACGCTGTGTCCTTAAAGATTTAATCATTGTTCATGTTTTTTGGGAGAAGTTAAACTTTTGTTAATGGTGTTTTGACCATTAATGATCATCAAGATCACTGTTTTGAAGATCTGCGATCGGATTTCTTTAAGAACTAAGTTCTTGATTATGAAGGAACTATGTTCCTGGAGTATGAACTCCATCCTTTTCATGTCTTTTGTTCCATTTTGTTTATATGGGGGTTGATAAAATAAGATAGTTTTCCCCTATATCTTTAAATCTGAAGAACAAGATCTTCCCCATGTGAATTAAATTCTCAACTTATGCGAGATTTATCTTACGAATTTCAGATCCAGAGAAAGAACTAAATTCTTTTTAGAGGATTAAATCCTTATATATATGTGTATATGTATATATGTATATGTATGTGTGTGTGTATGTGTGTGTGTGTGTGTGTATGTGTGTGTGTATAAAAGATAGGTAAAGGAGTTTTTTTTTATCTCTCTATTTTCTTTACCTAGAGTTTTCAAAAGAGGAAGATGATCTTTTTTCAGAAAGAGAATTAAATTCTTTGTTGTTTGTAAAAATGATTTTCTCTCTCGCAGAAGCTTGCAGAGGGTTTTCTCTTGTATCGAAAACGTGGGGGGGGGGGGTCTGTTCTTTATCTGAAACTTGAAGTCTCGGGTCCTTTATATAGGAGAAGAAAAACTATCAATTAGTTTGAGAAAATCTCTCATTAAGAGATATCAATTGATCTAATTGATCTCAGAGATCACTCGGGGAATTTTGTTTAACAGAAAATATTTTCTGTTCATTTTATTAAGGTTAGGAAAATATTTTTCTAACAAAGAATTCGATTTTATTTTCTGATTTGGTCGGTGATATTATAATCACCGTTAGATTTTGAATCCAGAGCCTCTCTGTTTAGCAGAGAGAATCTTTCAAGTATTAGAAAGATCAGGGGGAAATATTTCCTAAGTAGAACTTAGTTCTAAATAGAATTTATTTCTATCTGAAACTAGCGCTTCAAACTGATACGCTCACATGCTTTCACGTGAGGGCTGTCATATATAAATGACAGCAGCACTCACATGCTTTGCACATAAGCGCTCACATGTTTAACACATGGGGCCTGTTTTGGTTTTAATTTCATCTGTATTCAGCGATCACATGCTTTACATGTGAGCGCTTACATGTTTAACACGTGAGGCTTATATACCGGGGTTTAACCCTTACTGAAGCTGGAAATCACATGCTTTGCATGTGTGCGCTCACGTGTTCAACACGTGGAAGCCATTTCATAGGATTTAATCCTCCTTGAAGACGGAGGACACATTCTTTGCATGTGAGCGCTCACGCGTTCAAAACGTGGAAGCCAAATCATAGGATTTAATCCTTCTTAAAGCCGGCGCTCACATGCTTTGCACATGAGAGGGCTTCGTTTCCTCTTCTTGTGATTTTCTAAGTCATCCTTTTCTTTTTCAACACTTTCT
This sequence comes from Agapanthus africanus, assembly GCA_030015575.1. Taxonomy (NCBI): domain Eukaryota; kingdom Viridiplantae; phylum Streptophyta; class Magnoliopsida; order Asparagales; family Amaryllidaceae; genus Agapanthus; species Agapanthus africanus. The sequence continues at coordinate 60,525,964 of CM057343.1, read as the reverse complement.
TTTGGTTAGAGTTTGGGAATCGTTCCAACTGATATCATGCACAATATTTTCTGTGCCGAGACTTGAATACTTCTCTTTATAATTTGAAGAAATGTTCATCTTCTTCTTCACTTTCACAGAGAAAGAACCATTTTCATAGAGAAAGAATCAAGGCTTGTGATCGCCGGCATGCTTCTCGACAGCCATGGAAGGTGCCTATCGGGGAGATTATTTCTCGTTTCACTGCACGTCTAGCAAATCCCACTCTTATAGATGCTCAGTGCGACATGGTGATGCACGAGCACATGATTCGTAGGAGGTCTCCTCTTCTTGTCGGCTCTATCTGGCTTCATACAATTTTCCTCGCCGTTTTTGACGACATTCCTCCTCACTCGGCAGAGATGACTTTGGCGATGCTCGACGCGGCGTAGGACAAAATTGACTGCTTTTAGGAGGCCGATCTGATCACAAAGTCTCTAAGGGACTGCTCTATCCACTTGCTGTGTCAGATACGGGTTCGACGGGCCATCATGTCTATTTTTGCCAACGAGCATGGAGCTGATCGGTGGGGAGCGACTTTTCATGAGAATCGTCGTTTCGATATGGTAGAGAAGGCCGAGAGGGAGTTAGAGAATTTTTTATACTGTTTTGTTAACCCCTGCAGTCCCGATCCCATGTTAAATGCATGTTTACTATTAGTTAATGAATTTTTCACATAAAAAAATACCCCCACTACTTTTCCCACGTAGGTATAGGCGTGGGTTAAGTAGTGTACACGACTGCTCTCATGACTTTCAGAATTTGAGAAGGTAGTGAGCGGACATATGCATTGCAATTCCACGTCTTGAAGCCCGTGATCTGCACATTTCACATTTTTACGACGTCTTCATCCACCAATTCATCATAGGTGGATCATGGATAATATACGGTAGTTAGTATTGACAGCCCGCAGGGCACCGATTAGAAAACGGGTTTATATCCCCTCGCCTAAGGCTTTTTAACTTTATGAGCCGTGAGGGTCTCATAAAGATGTTTCTACGAGTCGAGAGGATCTCACAGGTGTAGTCTAACGTGAAATATAGATAACCCCTTTCGATATAGGAGTTTGTTAGGTTCGTGGTATTGGCTTAAGTCCATCGTACCGTCACATTGGCTAATATTTTCTTGACATGCAGTCCCTCAGGTTGTGGCTCGAGTAACTACGCGCATGTAGTGTCTTTGATCCCTTCTGAGACCAGACAAGACGTCTTCAAGTAGTTTTCTTAGGTTGGAATAGTCACATTACCATTAGAATATCCAGCGTTAGGTATTGTCGCGGCACTTTACTTAAGGTTAAGCTCTGTTTGGAGCCCCGATGAGTCATGACCACACCCTTCTGGGGTGGGATGGCATCCAATGGTCTTTAGACTTGCCATCAAGACCTGAAGCCAGGCACATGTCGTCACTTCCCTTTTGCTTTGGTGTCACGCTGATTCTTCGCTGAAGTAAGGTAGACATCCGTATGATCTCTATGTTGTACGCTATCGAGACCTGAAGCTAGGAATATGCCATTACTCGGATTCTATTTGACCATTACGCCCGCACCCTTTTTGAACGAGGAGGAACGTCGAGATAGTCTCTGGGCTATAGATGTACAGTCAAAACTTGGTTCCTCTTTTGACGAAACATGTTGGGAAAATATGGTTCTCTTTCTTTCATTTGTGCCCATGGATTGTATACAAAAGTCAGTGTGGACCTACATAAAGGGAATTTTTTTTAATCTTATTTTATATATATATTTTTTATTTTCTATTTTTCGCGATGCTCTATCATTTCAGCTTTTCATATTGTGAAAGTCGTGATTGCCCAATCACTTCGGCTATTTATTCGTGATGCCCAATCATTTCAGACATTTCATTTTATTTTCACTTACTGCTTTTTATTGCGAGTTGCCCTATCATTTCGGCTTTTTTTTTTATCTTTACGCGCTGATTTTTTATTGCAAGTTGGGAACTTGGACTCTGATACTAGCTTCGACATCAGTATCGCTATGACTGGAATATTGCCAGGAGCAACTCATCATATACCTTTATTGATTTGAACAAAGGTGGTGTAGAAGACATGTTTATGTCTCTGCTAACTAAGGCTTTCTGATTTTATGAGCCGTAAGGGTCTCGTAAATGTATTTCTCCCTATGAATCGTGAGGATCTCATAGGTGTATTTTCTCCTTAGTAGTCGTTACGGCTCCTAAGTGTATCTTACCCTCGTAAGTCATAAGGATCTTACAGGAGTATTTTCTCCTTGCCAGTCGAGAGGGCTTGCAAATATCGTTCACCTTGTCGAGCAATATTTCTCGATTTTTATGGGACTTGGTTGGGAATATATTTATTTACGTCCGTGGATTGTATACAAGAGTCGATATTGGACTACTTGTTGGGCATAAATTTATAGGGTTATGATGGATTAAGAACAGGTTTAGATCCCTGTAACTTTAGACTTTTGAATTCTATAAGCCATGAGGGTCTTACAGAGGATATATTCTCTTTACGAATCGTGAGGATCTCATAAGTGCATTTTTCTCCTTAGGGATCATATGGAATTCTAAGTGTGTTGCTCCTTTGTGAGTCGTAAAGATCTCACGTAGGTGTTTTCTTATTACAAAGTCGAGAGGACTTCGCAAGTGCATCTTTCGCTTCTTTCAACGAGTTCGCACCCTTCCGGATTTTCACAAGCTTGCCGGTAGGCCTGCTGTTTTTACTCACGGCGCCTTTTTGGGTTTTCATCCCTGCCCTTTTTCTTATGGACATACTGTTTTTTTCCCGTGATGATCAAACATTGCTTGAGGAGATAGGCGGCTCGTAAGGTAACTCACTCTCCGCTGCAGGTCACAATGTTTTTTGCAACGTTGGTAGAGCTTCCTGGCCAATGGGGATTATAGGCGTAGTTTTGCCGATGGGGCCTAGGAAAGATATGAATTGTTTATGCCCATAGATTGTATACGGCTGGTTATATGGCCCATGTCATAGGCCTAAATATATTAGTTTAGAGACATTTCAATCTATCATTAGTTTAGGGACGTTTCGGTCCAATACCAGTTTAAGGGCGTAGTGGTCCAATGCCAGTTTAAGGATGTAGTGGTCCAACATCATGTATATCATGAAGAATATGTGGGGTAACATATTACTTTAGGGACGTTTCGGTCTAACATTCCCGTGTTCAGGACGAAATGATAGTTTAAGGACATTTCGGTCCGATACCAGTTTAAGGACGTAATGGTCCACTATCCCGGCATAATGGGGGCGCATACGAATTTCAGAGTTTTGACTTAAGAAGATAGCGAGTGGACACAAGCGTCGTCATCTATTATTTACCTAAGTTGTGACTCTTCAAGCGTAGTACTTTTTGAGGAATCGGCCGTTTATCGGTCAAAATGGCCTTTCTCCATGCATATCTAAAAGCAGGTAGGCTCCACCTTAGCAGACCTTTTCTATGATGTATGGGCCTTTGTAGTTTGGCTCGAACTTCCCACGTTTTGTATGTGTTTACCGTCGAAAACAGGGATGAATTGGGATAGATCGTCTTGCCTGAATTTGGGGGCAGATGCTATTTGGAGTATCTATCCAGCTCTCCGAAAATACCAAGTTGATTTATGGTACCGTATATCGGAGATTTAGATAGATGCGACCGTTGTAGAAGACTTCATCAGATTCCTTCTCATTTGTGAGGGTTTTTTTGATTGTGGGGACGCTCTTCCCTGCAGGCTCAAGCCCCTGCAATTAATTATATTATCGCGTTGCGATAACCACTTTCTCCTTCTCTAGTAGTTCCCTTCGTGTCGTGTGTTATTTTGTTTGTTAAGGTTGTCCGTGGATTGTATACGGAGACTAGTTTATGTCGTCGTCCGTAGGGCGCGGATTAATCCAAATCCGTATATTTTAGATTTGTGTTTGGGTCAAGGATTTACTTGACGGGGTCTATGTTGGTAGGTTGGTTTGCCAACGGGAATGAACTTAGGACGCATTTCTCACATTTGTGAGGTCCATCCTTTCATAGGATATTTGAGTTTGATCTAAGAATCGTTAGTCATATTTGAGACTGAGATCAACTTAGAAATAAATGAGCATATGGGCTCAATTATTTTAGTTTAAGGACATCACGGTCCATTATCACCGTATTTGGGGCGGCGCGCTAGTTTAGGGACATCTCGGTCCAACATTCCCATTTTGGGGATGAATGTTAGTTTAAGAACATTTCGGTCCATTATTGCCGTATTTTGGGACGAATATTAGTTTAAGGACATTTCGGTCTATCATTCATCTTGCGCGCACGTGTATTTGTTACATGATGGAGTAACCAATGGTGACATGGAATGCACCCAATTTGGGGTGCGGTTTGATTTGAGATGTGCATGTCAATTTGAAAGTGCATCAATGTGAAATGAAATGAGTTGTTGGTTGTCGGGACCTACCACCTCTCTGAAGATGCTGAGGAATTACAACGACATATATCAGAAGTGTGAAAAGATGTACCCTTGAACCAAATCCCGTATTTGAGGGAAAAATCATGACAGATCATCTAAGAATCATTAGCCTTATTTGAGTCTGAGATTAACTTTAGAAGGTATGGGATGAAGATCGTTAGTCATGTATGGGATTAAGATTAGTTTGGATATCAGTTTGGATATCATGAATATAAACTTAGCCAATTTGGGCTAAAATTGGATTTCTGTAACACCTAGCAGAGCTAAGCATTCAGCTACATATAGTGTTCACGTGTGTTTCACGTGAGACGTTGAAATAGTGCTAAGAACTAGTCTTTTATGACGCTCACGTGTGTTTCACGTGAGGCGCTGCACTAGTGCTAAGCACTAAACTTTTCTGTTTTCTGGCACTCATGTGTGTTTACGCGAGGCACTGAGCGTCTGGCGCTCACGTGTGTTTCACGTGAGGCGCTAAGTTATTAGCTTCTTTTGAGCGCTCATGTGTATTTCACGTGAGACGCTAAGTTTTTTGGAGATTTAATTTATGCTGATGTTTTTTTAGAGAACTTAAATCTCTGTTAATGGTATTTTGACTATTAACGATCACTAAGATCACTATTTTGAGGATCTGGGATCAGGTTCTTTAAGAACCAAGTTCTTGATTTGAAGGAACTGAGTTCCTGGAGTATTATAAACTCCATCTTCTCCATGTTCTTTTATCCATGTTCTCTTGTTCATATTTTCAGAGAGGTTAAATCTATGTTAATGGTTTTTTGACTATTAACGATCACCAAGATCACTATTTTGAGGATCTTGGACCAGGTTCTTAAAGAACTAAGTTCTTAATTTGAAGGAACTAAGTTCCTGGAGTGTTATGGACTCCATCTTTTTTCTTTTCAACTTTATTCTTCCCCGAATCTTTGATTCTCAAGAACAAAATCTTCCCAATGAGAATTAAATTCTCAACTTGTGAGAGACTTGTCTTGTGGATATCAGATCCAGAGAAAGAATTAAGTTCTTTTAAAAGGGTTAAACCCTTAGATGTAATATGATATGTAAAGGAGATATTTTGATCTCTTATTTTTTTTTACCTAGGGTTTTGAGGAAGAAGATCTTCTTCGAAGAGAATTAAATTCTCTGTTGCCGAAGCTTTTGGAGAGGCTTCTATATTTTTTACAGAAGGTTATGGGGGTCTCCTCCTCTCTCTGTTTTATATCCAGTCCTCCATTCCTTGATTAATCTCTTTACTCCTATTTATTGAAGAAGAGAAATATCAAGTTGTTGAGAAAATCTCTTGTTGAGAGATCATGATTGATTTCATAATCAATCAAAATGATCTTTTAGATCAATCGGTGAATTTTATTCACCGTTATATTTTTAATCCAAAAGTTCTCTGTTTAACAGAGAAGATTTCTTCTTTGTTTTAATAAAATTAAGAAAATATATTCCTAAGATAGAATTTTAATCTATCATATGAATATTCTGTTATATGAATATTTTGTTAGTTTAATAAGATTAGGAAAATATTTTCCTAATAGAATTTAATTCTGTTATATGAATATCTTGTTAATTTAATAAGATTAGGAAAATATTTTCCTAATATAAAATTTTATTCTATCACAGGATTAGGAAGATATTTTCCTAATATAGAATTTTATTCTATTTAATAGAGAAAATCATTCTTGTTTGTTTATTAAGATTAGGAAGATATTTTCTTAATATAGAATTTTATTCTATCTAATAGAGAAGATCTTTCTTATTTGTTTATTAAGATTAGGAAAATATTTTCCTAAGATAGAATTTTATTCTATCGGATGATCGATGGGTGATATTATAATCACCGTTGGATTTTTGATCCAAGGGTCCTCTGTTTAACAGAGAAGATCTTTCTAGTTTGAGAAAGTTCAGGGAAATATTTCCCACATAGAATTTAATTCTATCAGATGGTTTAATTGGTGATATTTTATCACAATTGGATTTTAAATCCAAGATTCTCTATTAGAGAAAGATATTTCCCAAATAGAATTTAATTCTATCATATAGAATTTAATTCTATCAGATAGTTTAATTGGTGATATTTTATCACCATTGGATTTTGAATCTAAGATTCTCTGTTAGAGAAAGATCTTTCCACATTAGAAAGATCAGGGAAAATATTTCCTAAATAGAATTTAATTCTATCACATAGAATTTAATTCTATTAGATGTGAGCATTTTAAATTGAGGCGCTCACATGATTTGCATGTGATTGCTGCCAAAGAATGCGGCAAAAGAACACACGTGTTTAACACGTGATCCCTAGTGTGGGTTTTAGCCTGTTTATTTTCAGCGCTCTATTTGTCCTTTTTGTTATTTGCTTTCGGTGCTTATATGCTTTACATATAAGCGCTCAAGTGTTTAGCACGTGTTGCCAAATTGTGGGAATTCTTTTCATCTTTCTTCTCTCCCCTTTTTATTAGGGAATAAATAGTTCTTAGCCAAAAAAATTTGGCGGAAACAAATGCCCCTACTACTTTGCCCATATAAGTATGTATGTGGGTGAAGTAGTGCAAGGTTATGCATGGCCATAGAATTGATAGCTTATGAGACAAGTTTAGAATCCTTGTAGCTTAAGGCATTTTTCATATTCATGAGCCGGAAGGGTCTCAAGAAGATTTTTCTCGCTATGAGTCTTTAGGATCTCATAGGTGCATATTCTCCCTAGAAATCGTGAAGATTCCTAACTGTTCATCGCCTCCGTGAGTCGTAAGAATCTCACTCGGGTAATTTTCCTTACGAGTTGTAAGGACCCATAAGTAGCTTCTTCTTTTCATTGACATGTAACTTTGGTGAATGTGGCCCGTGGATAGTACAAGAGTCCATCTTGACCTCATTGTAGGGCAACGATGGCTTATGAGACAGGTTTAGATTTGTCGCTTAAGGCTTTTTAACTTTATAAGTCATGAGGGTCTCATAAAGATGTTTCTCCCTACGAGTCGAGAGGATCTCGTAGGTGTATTTTCTCCTTAAAAGTCATGAGGACTCCTATGTGTGTTTTCTCTTGAGAGTCATAAGGATCTCACAAGAGAATTTTCCCCTTACGAGTCAAGAGGACTTGTAAGTGATTTCTCCTCCTCATCGGTATGCGACTTTGGAGAATGTGGCCCGTGGATAGTATACAAGAGTCAGTTTGGACCTGCTTGTAGGGCCACAGTGCTTAGGAAACAGGTTGATATCCCCGTCGTCTAAGACTTTTCACCTTCATGAGCCGTGAGGGTTTCATAAAGATGTTTATCCCTACGAGTCGAGACGAGTCGAGAGGATCTCACAGGTGTATCCTAACGTGAAATATGGATAACCCCTTTTTTTTGATAGAGATCCGTTAGGTTTGCGGTACTAGGTTTAAGTCCATCGTACCGTCGCGTTGGCTGATATATTCCTCGATATGCAGTCCCTTAGGTTGCTGCTCGAGTAGCCCCACAACTGTCGTGTCTCTGATCCCTTCTGAGGCTAGACAAGATGTCTTCAAGTAATCTTCTTAGGTCATATTACCGCTGGAAGAAAAAACGTTAGGTATTTGCCATGACGCTTTTTACTTGAGGTTAGGCTCAATTTGGAGTCCCGATGAGTCATAACCACAACTTTCTGGGGTAGGATGATCTCCAACGTATGTACTGCCATCAAGACCCGAAGCTAGGAATATGCTGTCACCTCGTTTTTGCTTTGACGATGTCGTGCCGATTCTTTGCTGAAGTAGGGTAGATATCTGTAGGACCTCTATGCTGTATGTATTGCAATTGAAGTCCGGAGTTAGGAATATGCCATTTCTCCAATTTCATTTGATAGTTGCGTCCGCACCCTGCTGAAATGAGGGGGACGCCGAGATAGTCTCTAGGTTATATATGTACCGTCAAGGCATGGAGCTAGGATTTTTCCATTACTCCATTTTTTCTTTGACCCTCGGGTCTTTTTGTTATGATGACGCTGCGGCTGCATCCTGCCTGAATGAGAAGGAACCACCGAGATAGTCTCTAGGTTGTATATGTACTGTCAAGACTCGGTTCTTCTTTTGACGAAGCGTGGTGGGAAAATATGGTTCCCTTTCTTTCATTTATACCCATGGATTGTATACAGGGGTCGGTGTGGACCTACCTGCAGGGCAGAGGAAATTTTATTTTATTTTATTTTTTATTTCCGCGATACTCTATCTTTGCATATTTTCATATCGCGAAAGTCGCGATTGCCTAATCATTTTGGCTTTTTATCTGTGGTGCCCAATCATTTCAGATATTTTAAAATATTTTTACTCGCTGCTTTTTATTGCGAGTTGCCCAAACATTTCGGCTATTTTTTATATGCATATTTTTTGCTCGCTGCTTTTTATTGCGAGTTGCCCCATCATTTCGGCTACTTCATATGCATTTTTTTGCTCACTGATTTTGTTGCAAGTCGGGGACTTGGGTCCTGATACCAATTTGGCATCAGTATCGCTACGACTGGAATATTGTCAGGAGCGAATCATCATTTGCCGTGAAAGAACTTGGAGTTTGATGCCTGTTTAGGCATCAGCATCGCCACAACTAGATATTTCCAGGAGCGAATCATCATTTGCCTTTATTGATTTGGACAAATGTGGCTTAGCAAACAGGGTTAGGATCCTGTCGACTAAGGCTTTTGACTTCATGAGCCGTAAGGGTCTCATAAAGGTATTTCTCCATATGAGTCAAGAGGATCTCGTAGGTGTATTTTCTCCTAAGGAATCATGGGGATTCCTAAGTGAAATTTTCTCTTGTAAATCGTTACGATCTTACAAGAGTGTTTTCTCCTTATAAGTCGAGAGGACTTACAAGTGTCGTTCATTATATGTGGATTTTTTTCGCCAACGGTGGAACTTTATAAGAACATATTTTGTTCATGCCCATGAATTGTATACAAGAGTCAATATCGGACTACTTGTAGGGAAACGATGGCTTAGGAAACATGTTTAGATTTTTCGCTTAAGGCTTTTTAATTCTATGAGCCGTGAGGGTCTCATAGGGGGGAATTCTCCTTACGAGTCGTGAGGATCTCGTAAGTGTATTTTCTCCTTAGAAATCGTGTGGATTTCTAAGTGTGTTGCTCCTTTGTAAGTCGTAAAGATCTCACGCAGGTATTTTCTCCTCATAAGATTGAAAGGACCCTGCAAGTGTATTTTATTTTTTATTTTTTATATTTTTTACGAGAATGCGTCCTTCCGGGTTTTCATAAGCTCGCCGGTAGTCCTGCTGTTTTTACTCACGACGCCCTTTCGGATTTTCATCCGTTCCCATTTCGCTTGTGGACATACCGTTTTTTTTTGTTTTTATATTTTTATTTTTAATGAGTTTGCGTCCTTCCGGGTTTTCACAAGCTCGCCGGTAGCCCTGCTGTTTTTACCCACGGTGCCCTTTCGGGTTTTCATCCGTGCCCATTTCGCTTGTGGACGTACCGTTTTTTTGCGAACGGTGAAACTCTCGAAAGTAGCTTCGTCGTAGATGACCCATCTGTTTGCCGGTGGGATTTAAAGGTGGCTTCATCGTTGGAGTAGCTGTGTAGCCAGTGGAACTTGAAATGCAACCTTCGCCGTTAGGACTTCGATTGCAATATAGATCTCAAGGAAGCATATCGCCGTATTTGGGGTGATGCGCTAGTTTAGGGACGTTTAGGTCTAGTATCACCATTTTTTAGGCGACGCGCCGTGTTTGAGGCAACGCACTAGTTTACGGACATTTCGGTCCATTATCGCCATGCTTGAGGTAACGCCCTAGTTTAGGGACGTTTCGGTCCAGTATTGCCGTTTTTTAGGCGACGCGTCGTGTTTGAAGCGACGCACTAGTTTAGGGACATTTCGGTCCAACATTCATATTTTGGGGACGAATGTTAGTTTAAGGACATTTCGGTCCATTATCGCTGTGTTTGGGGCGAATATTAGTTTAAGAATATTCCGGTCCATTATCACCGTGTTTGAGGTGACGCGCCGTATTTGAGGTGACATACTAGTTTAGGGATGTATCGATCCATTATCAATCATTCAGTCCGGGAGTTGCATAACTCATCCCTTCCAACTCTTGTTTGCTGAGGCGTTATTGTCCTTTGTATGTATGGACACTTCACACCTCAAGCTATTTTCACCCTCTTGGACTGCTTCTTTTATTATCATAGTAATCAGGTTTTTTTTTTGCGGGAAATACCGGGCATTTTACACGGCACCGCCCCCTGCTCATCAATGTCGCTTTTCCGACGCTGACGAAGAATCTTCTTCATATACGAAGGAACGAGATATCACGTCACTCTTTCTGTTGAGTCTTCTTCTTTCTTGGAAGAATGAACTTGACTTAGGGTTTTTTCCCCTCATCATCTAATTCGGAGTGGGATCTGGATTCCACACCCCTTCCATGATTTTTTGGTTCAAGCGGGCTATTCCACTTGATTGCAGGACCCATTTTATAGGTCCCTTAATATCCTTTCTATTCTTTGAAGAAAGGGCAATCTCATGTAGAGATTCTTTCGCCAGCGAGGAATATGCCCCCTGTGTATATTTCGGGAGGGAGGGGAGTGAGTACCCACGCCGTCGCTATTTTTGCGACGGGTTGCTTCAGAGCCGCTCTTTTTTGTTGAGCGTAGGCGACAAATCGCCACCTTACCTTTTCTTTTCATTCATCTTCATCGGATGAAAAAAGGTCTTGAACCATTTGATCCAATCGAGCAATTTTATCCATGAGCTCTTGCAAGGTCGTCGGCTTGAAGATGGCCATATATAGGAACACCTTTGAATTTGGGTCAAGGATGGCTATGAACGTTCCTACGGTTGCAGCTTCGTCGATGTGTTGCACGCATTTTGACCAGAGATTTCGCTATCGGGTAACATATTGAACCCAGATCTCATTCGGTCCAACCCTTTCATTGACCAATGTCACCATGGTAGTGTATTTATTTACACTAGCGATTCTCTGACAGAAGAGCGTCTCCATTTGTTCGAAGGTGTTCACGGAGTCATTTGGGAGTTCCGCATACCATTCGAAGGCAATGCCTGCCAGACTGCTTATGAACTGTCAGAGGAGCAGTATATCGTTTCCTCTAGTGTCGCCGCACATAGATTTAAAACGCGCGACATACTGGCAAGGATTCCCGGTTCCTTTGTATATGTGGAACGTCAGAACTATGTATTCTGGCGTGTACTGTATTTGATCGTACCAGGTCGAATATGGTCAACCAGTCTTGATCGACCTATTTGCAGCTTCAATGGCACAGTGAGCTTTGACTTGCTGAATGATATATGCGTCCATCTTTGCTTTTGGAATCATTTCCTCCTCAGCCATTGATGAGGCTTGCGGAAGATTTGAAATGCCACCCTTATCTTTAAGAGTGACCATCGGTGGTTTTTCTGCCAGTGGTTCCGAATGGACCATCATTCCGGCCATGTTCTCGATCAGAAGGGCTATCTGGTTTATTTTAGTGAACATTTCTACCACTTCTTCATCTCTCTTTTTGAGAGTGCGCTTTAGGAAGTCGATATCCGACTCCTGCCCTGTTCTTTCTCTTGGTGCGTCTTCGGGATTTTCCTCAGGGGATGGATTAGCGAGTGCTACCGCCTGAGCAAGCATCTCTTTCAGCTTTTCACGTTGCAGTTGAGTATTTGTCAGAGACCGAGTATGTGGTCCATGGCTAGTAGAAACTTGAACTTCGTGTTTAGAGTTCACCATTTAGAAAGTATGAACTACCATGCTCCCAGGCTTGGGGTGTTTGGAGTTTTGGCCTTTGGGGTTTGCCTCAGGCGCTCGAGCTTTATCTGGCCTCTCTATTTTGTGAGAGGCTGCTTGGAGAGGAACCATCGTATTGGGAACCACCTTGGGATGAGTCCTCTTGTATCTGGAAGGGAAGTTGTCATAATTTAGCTGACGCTTAGAGGAAGAGCTGCGGATGACTATCGAGTCCTTCACCTGCTTCCACATCTTATATATAGATGAGGAAAGATTTCTCGGAGAGCAAACTGGCTTCCGCTCTCCTTGGATCTCCATGAGCTGTGGAGATTTCTTCAGTACTGCAATGGGAGAATTTTTTCTAACCCTTCGCAACAGTTCGAAACTGTTCCCAGTTGGAACAACAGCATTTGCCGTCGGAGTCGAAGTCAACCCAAACGGAGAACTGCCCCCAACTTGTCTTATTTGACGCCCATATCAACGTCGATGATGTATTTTAACCGGAGTTTCTTCAGTCTCAGGAGTTTGCTGAGCTTGCCCCCTGTTTTCTTTGAGAGCTTAAATATTCTTCCCCCTGCGTCGATCTTGGTCTTTGGAGGTGCCAGTTTTTTGAGGACCGATTCCGTCGGCAAAGCAGAAGTAGGAGGATCCGGTCCGTGGAAGACAGACTTCTTCCGGGCTTCCACCTTTGGCGTTGAGGCACCGAGGGTAAGAGATGGGTGCATAGACCCAAAGATAAGCCCATTGATTTCTTGAAGAGCTGAATTGCAGAGATTTTAAACTGCAAGTGGCCCATATTTGATTCTAACAAATGTGACAGAGCCTAAGTTGCTGTGAGTGGAAGCAAACGCCATTCTGATAAGAGATGAAATGCTGCTTAAGTATCTCATCACCCAAGGGCAAGTACAAACATGTATACTGCAATTATTTGATCGCGGAGAAAAACACGACACACGAAGTGTGGAGTGGAAAGAGGAAGAGGTCTTACCGGGCGTGCAAGAATCTGTTTACCGCAAAAAACAGGGACGAACTGAGATAGATCGTCTTGCTTGAATTTTGGGGCAAATGCTATTTGGACATATCCATCCACCTCTCCGAAAATACCAAGTTGATTTATGGCACCGTATATCGGAGGTTTGGATAGATACGACCGTTGTAGCAAACTTCATCAGATTTCCCCTCATTTGTGAGGGTTTTTTGATTATGGGAACGCTCTTCCCTGCAGACGTAATCCCCTGCAGTTAATTACGTTATCGCATTGCGATAATCACTTTCTCCCTCTCCAGTAGTTCACTTCATGTCGTGTGTTATTTTGTTTGTTAAGGTTGCTCGTGGATTGTTTACGGAGACTAGTTTATGTCATCGCCCGTAAGGCGCAGATTAGTCCAAATCCGTATATTTTAGATTTGGGTTTGGATCAAGGATTTGCTTGACGGGGTCCACGTTGGTAGCTCGGTTTACCAATGGAAATGAACTTAGGAAGCATTTCTCACATTTGTGAGGTCCATCCAATCATAAGATATTTGAGTTTGATGTAAGGATCGTTAGTCATATTTGAGACTAAGATCAACTTAGAAATAAATGAGCATATCGGCTCAATTATTTTAGTTTAAGGACATTACGGTCCATTATCACCGTATTTGGGGCGATGCGCTAGTTTTGGGACATCTCGGTCCAACATTCTCGTTTTGGGGACGAATGTTAGTTTAAGGACATTTTGGTCCATTATCGCCGTATTTTGGGGCGAATATTAGTTTAAGAACATTTCGGTCCATTATTCATCTTGCGCGCACGTGTATTTGTTATGTGACGGAGTGAATGATGGTGACATAGAATGCACCCAATTTGAGGTGCAGTCTGATTTGAGGCGTGCATGTCAATTTAGAAGTGCATCAATGTGGGATGAAAGGAGTTGTTGGTCGTCGGGATCCGCCACCTCTCTTAATACGCTGAGGAATTACAACGACATATATCAAAGGTGTGGAAAGATGTACCCTTGAACCAAATTCCGTATTTGAGGGAAAGATCATGATGGATCATTTAAGAATCATTAGTCTTATTTGAGACTGAGATTAACTTTAGAAGGTATGGGATGAAGATCATTAGTCATATATGTGACTAAGATCAGATTGGATATCATGAATATAAGCTTAGCCAATTTGGGCTAAGATTGGGTTTTTGTAACATACAGCAGTGTTAAGCACTCAGCTGGATATAGCGCTCACGTGTGTTTCACGTGAGACGTTGAAACAGTGCTAAGCACTAGTCTTTTGTGGCGCTCACGTGTGTTTCACGTGAGGCGCTGCACTAGTGCTAAGCATTAAAATTTTCTGTTTTCTAGCGCTCATGTGTGTTTCATGTGAGGTGCCGAGCGTCTGGCGCTCACGTGTGTTTCACGTAAGGTTCTAGGTTATTAGCTTCTTTTGAGCGCTCACGTGTGTTTCACGTAAGACGCTAAGTTTTTTTAGAGATTTAATCTCTGCTGATGTTTTTTTAGAGAACTTAAATCTCTGTTAATGGTATTTTGACCATTAACAATCACCAAGATCACTATTTTGAGGATCTGGGATCAGGTTCATTAAGAACTAAGTTCTTGATTTGAAGGAACCGAGTTCCTGGAGTATTATAGACTCTATCTTCTCCATGTTCTTTTATCCATGTTTTCTTGTTCATGTTTTCAGAGAGATTAAATCTCTGTTAATGGTATTTTGACCATTAGTGATCACCAAGATCACTATTTTAAGGATCTTGGATCGGGTTCTTAAAGAACTAAGTTCTTGATTTGAATGAACTAAGTTCCTGGAGTGTTATGGACTCCATCTTCTTTTCAACTTTGTTCTTTCATGAATTTTTGATTCTCAAGAATAAGATATTCCTGATGAGAATTAAATTCTCAACTTGTGGGAGACTTATCTTGTAGATCTCAGATCCAGAGAAAGAACTAAGTTCTTTTAAAAGGGTTAAACCATTAAATGTGATATGATAGGTAAACGAGATATTTTGATCTCTTCCTTTTTCTTTAACTAGGTTTTGAGGAGGAAGATCTTCTTCGAAGAGAATTAAATTCTCTATTGTCAAACCTTTTGGAGAGCCTTCTATATTTTTTTACAGAAGCTTATGGGGGTTTCCTCCTCTTTTTTTTATATCCAGTCCTCCCTTCCTTGATTAATCTCTTTGCTACTATTTATAGGAGAACAGAAAAATCAATTTGTTGAGAAAATCTTTCGTTGAGACATCATGATTGATTTCATAATCAATCAAAATGATCTTTTAGATCAATCGGTGAATTTTATTTACCGTTGGATTTTCAATCTAAAGGCTCTCAGTTTAACAGAGAAGATTTCTTGTTTGTTTTAATAAATTTGAAAAATATTTTCCTAAGATAGAATTTTATTCTATCATATGAATATTCTGTTATATGAATATCTTGTTAGTTTAACAAGATTATGAAAATATTTTCCTAATATAGAATTTAATTCTGTTATATGAATATCTTGTTAGTTTAAAATATTTTCCTAATATAGAATTTTATTCTATCATAAGATTAGGAAGATATTTTTCCTAATATAGAATTTTATTCTATCTAATAGAGAAGATCATTCTTGTTTATTTATTAAGATTAGGAAAATATTTTCTTAAGATAGAATTTTATTCTATCAGATTATCGATGGGTGATATTATAATCACCGTTGGATCTTTGATCCAAGGGTTATCTATTTAACAGAGAAGATCTTTTTAGTTTGAGAAAGAACAGAGAAATATTTTCCACATAGAATTTAATTCTATCAGATGGTTTAATTGGTGATATTTTATCACAATTGGATTTTAAATCCAAGATTCTCTATTAGAGAAAGATATTTCCCAAATATAATTTAATTCTATCACAGAGAATTTAATTCGATCAGATAGTTTAATTGGTGATATTTTATCACCATTGGATTTTAAATTCAAGATTCTCTGTTAGAGAAAGATCTTTCCATATTAGAAAGATCAGGGAAAATATTTCCCAAATAGAATTTAATTCTATTACATAGAATTTAATTCTATCAGATGTGAGAATTTTAAATTGGGGCGCTCACATGCTTTGCATGTGAGCGCTGCTAAAGAATGCGGCAAAAGAACTCACGTGTTTAACACGTGACCCATAATGTGGGTTTTAGCCTGTTTATTTTCAGTGCTCATATCCTTTGCATATGAGCGCTCACGTGTTTAGGCCTGTTTGGCCTTTAGTTATTTATGTTCAGTGCTCATATGTTTTGCATATGAGCGCTCACATGTTTAACACGTGAGGCCTGTTTGGCTTTTTTGTTATTTTCTTTCAGCGCTTATATGCTTTTGCATATAAGCGCTCACGTGTTTAACACGTGATACCAAACTGTGGGAATTCTTTCCTTCTTTCTTCTCCCCCCTTTTTATAAGGGAACAAATAGCTCTTAGCCAAAAAAATTTGGTAGGAACAGTACGATTGGGAATCATTGGTCTTTTGACAACCAGTACGAGTTCGCCTTGATGAAATGTTCTCGACCTGGTTAGTCTTTCATATGATAGCGTCATCTTTACCTTATAAGCTTCCAGATTTTGCTGTGCAACAAGGCGGGTTTTATTGACAGCATCGAGCTCCTCGAGCCTAACATGAGCATTTTCTTTATCTGTTAGCTCGTATTGAACTACCACTCATAATGAAGGGAGTTCTATCTCCAGTGGGAGTACCGCTTCAGTGCCAAACACCAATGCATATGGTGTTGTATTTGTGGCCGTTTTGAATATTGTTCGGTATGCCCAAAGAGCTTCATACAGTCTTTCGTGCCAGTCCCTCTTATTCCTAGACGCTGTCTTCTTTATAATCTGGGTCAAGGTCTTGTTGAATACTTCAGCTAGACCATTGGCTCGAGGATTAGAGACCTAGGAGTATCTCCAGTCTATCTTGTATTGCTGTATGAATCGGTTTATTTTGTGGCTCATATAGGCTGGTCCATTATCCGAGATTATTCGTCGCGGAGTCCCGAACCAGTATATAAAATGAGTTTTGAGGAAGTGGAGGATATTCTCCGTTTTCACTTCCCTTAGCGGCACTTCTTCTGCCCACTTAGAGAAGTAGTCGGTTGTTGCTAGTATAAACCGATGTCCTCCAGATGACGCTGGTTCAATAGGGCCGATTATATCTGTTCCCCACATCTCGAACAGCCAACTAGCCACTGTCGGATGTAGCGGATTTGGATGCTGATGTATGAAGTCTCTATGTATTTGGCACGAGTGACACTGCTTCGCATATTCAAGGCCCTGAATCATCATGGGCCAATAATAGCCCATCCTTTTTATTTTCAGTTTCGTCTTTGGACCTGCTTGATGGGAGCCGCAAAGTCTGTCGTGTACTTCTTGAACAACTTTTTTTGCTTCCTTCAGCCCCATGCATCTTAACCATACGAAATCGAATGATCTCTTGTATAGAGTATCATTGACGAAGGCGAATGACAGAGCTCGTTTTAGGAGCTAATGTTTAAATGACGCATCTTCAGGTGTTCGTTGAGACTTGAAGTAGTCTATAAAGACTCTCCTCCACTCCTCAACTTCTTCTCCGTTTTCTATTTGGAAAACATCTTCTTCGGTTGCTCCTTTTTCTTCGGATAGTTTGATCAGAGCTTCCGAAGGTATATTTGCTGATGCCAGGATCCTGCAGTTTTGAACAATGATTCTTACGTTATCGAGGTCTTTATCGGCCAATTCTTTAGCCAACTTGGCTAACACTTCCGCCTTGCTGTTTTCTGCTCGTGTTACGCTTTCCAGGGTATAGGAAGGGATTTGGGTCAGCAGCTGCTGCACACTTTCGCCATACCTTATCAGCTCTGGTTTGCATGTCTGATAGTTACCATTTACCTGACCGACGATCAGCTGAGAATCTCTGTATATTAGGAGGTCCTTGATCCCCATGTTGATAGCGATCTCAAGACCGGCTATCAAACCTTCATTTTCCGCTTCATTTTTAGTTTTGGGTTCTATCAAGGAGAGAGCATAACGCAATATTCCTCATTTCGAGGTCACGAAAATAATGCCTACCCCGACTTTGATTAGGGGAGTGTTCTTCTTTCACCGCTTAATGGAAGATGCTCCATCGAAGTAGAGCTCCCATTGAGACTCATTTTCTTCTTTCTCCTTCTCGACTGCGTCGTATGCGTGTTCGTCCGGTAAATCGCAGTTTAGGGGAGAATCGGCTGGTATCAGATGTTTCGCAAGAAAGTCGGTGATGGCTTGTCCTTTCACCGCTTTGAGGGGTCGATACGTTATTGAGAATTCTATCAGCAAGAGGGCCCATTTGGCAAGCTTTCCCGTCAGTATGGCCTTTGACATCAGATATTTAGGATTATCCCCCTTTGATATGAGATGAACCTCATGCGCCAAGGCGTAGTGTCTGAGCTTCATTATTGCGAAGATCAGCGCGAAGCAGTGCTTTTTGATAGGGGAGTAGTTGCTTTCTGCCCTCAGGAGAACTCGACTTAGATAGTAAAGAACTCTCTCCTTTACTTGATCATTCTCTTGTGCCCACAGCGCATCTAGAGAACCCTCAAGGGCTTTTGTACATAAGATAAGGGGCTTTTCCTTAACTAGAGCGGCCAATACCAGCGGATTTTGCAGGTATTGTTTAATTTCCTAAAATGCATTTTGGTATTTCTGACCCCAGACGAATGGGGTCCTCTTCTTCATTAGGTAGCTATAGGGATGACATTTTTCGGAAAGATTGGCTATGAATCGCCGAATATATGCGAGCTTTTCTTGGAGAGATCGCAGTTGTTTGAGGGTTCTTGGCGAGGGCATCTCCATAATTGTCTTGATTTTTGAGGGATCGATTTCGATACCTCGGTGGCGGATGATGAAGCCTAGGAATTTTCCTTAGAAGACTCCAAACACGCACTTTAAAGGGTTCATCTTCAGATTATACTTCCGAAGACACTCGAACACGATCTTTAGATGCTCCCAGTGTTCCTCATAAGACTTGCTTTTGACCATAAGGTCGTCGATATAGTATTTGACGATCTTGTGTATGAGGTCATTGAATATCTTTATCATGGCCTTTTGGTATGTCGCTCCAGCGTTCTTTAAGCCGAAAGGCATCACCTTGTAGAAAAACACACCCAACGGTGTCCAGAAGGCGGTATACTTCTGATCTTCAGGATCCATCTTTATCTGGTTGTATTCTGAAGATCCATCCATAAAGGAGAAGACTTCATGGGTGGATGTGTTATCGATCATTAGCTCGGTAACGGGCACTGGGAAGTTATCTTTCGGGCATTGAGATCCTGAAAGTCCATGCAGATCTGAACCGTCCCATTTTTTTTCATCACCGGAACGATGTTAGCGATCCAGTCGGGATATTGAACTTCTTGGATGAAGCTGGAGTCGATTAATTTCTTGACTTCGGCGTTGGTACTCATATCGAGTTCAAACCGCATCCTTCTTGGTGCTTGCTTGATTGGTTTCAACTTTGGTGATATGGCCAGCTTGTATACCGCTATCTCTAAATCTAAACCAGGCCTTTTAGAGTATTTCTAAGCAGTCTTTGTACTGCATAAGCACATCTTTTAATGCGGTTGCCTGTTTTTCGGACAACAACTCACTGACAAAAGTCGGCCTCGGATCATCCTCCGTTCCTAAGTTGATTTTTCTTAGGTTGTCCGCTGTGATATGTATCCTATCCTCCAGCTCTTTTATTGCCGGTGGAAATTCTGAGATCTTCTCATCATCCTCGTTTGCGAAGCATCTGAAAAGGTCAATCATATTCTCATCTCCTCTCTCTCTTGAGAGTGTTATCATATGACACGTACGAGTCCTCTTCCGGTTTTGCGGTCGAGCTAGTCCTAACCTGATGATATAGGTCTTCTTTGGCTCATGCTTTTGTGGCGGGCTTATCCTCCAGCTATCGGATAACATAAACATGCCCTGTTGATATTGGTCCTCCACCCAGTTCTTGAACGTGAAACAATCTTCAAGGGGGTGACCTATTGCTCGGTGATAGGATCAATAATTCGGATGATGAACTTCATTTATCTATTCGGGGTGCCGAGACTCTAGAAGCGTCATTATTTGGTGCTTCATAACAAGTCTGAATATCTTTCCTGTTTTGTCTCGAGGGAACGAATATTTCCGACCCATCTTCTTAATAAGAGATGGGCTCCAACCAAATTTTTCTCGATTAAATGGCGTCTTGAACCTACTTTGTTGTCCTTGAGCGTTGCTCGCGATCGCTGCCTTATTCTCGTCTCTGCTTCAGGATTTTCCTTTTACACGGGAGTACACAGCGGGCTGTGGATGTAGAGTATCATGATCTACTTCTTCCACTGATTTTTCACTGGGACGCCGCGTCTTGGCCTTTTCATATAAGGACATTTCACGACTGTGATTGTCTCGGCTCGCTTGACAAGCTTCTTTTATTATCTTGTCAATTTACTTTCCGAGCGACGGACTTGAGGTTCTTTGAGCGAGACTTTTTTCTCGTTCGGCAACATGGATGCTTAGAGATACATCCTCTTCTCCATTTGAGCTGTTTATGGCATAGTAGCTATAGATTTTCTCCCGTTTCTTAGACCAAATATATCCCAGCCCAGTTGTTTCCATCTTTCCATTGGGCTTCTTTCGTTGAGTTCCGGGGATATCCCAAACCTTATTATAGAATTGGGCTTGTCGAACAGTTTGTTCGAGAGGCACACCTTGGCGCTTTAACAGCTCCTTTAATCCCTCCATATAGTATCTTGGCATACAGATATCCTGGAACTTGTCAAGAGTCGAATCAGACTTATTTCTCCATCTTGGTCTCCATAGATTTATAGAAGAGAATTTCCTTTTCACCTCTTCGCTTTGGAGGCACGTAGAAAGTTTCCAACTCTTGCACGCTATATGTATTGAGCGCATCAAGTTTCTTATAATGTCTAGGCAGGGTCATCATAATATGTAGATTCTGATCTGCTTTGGCAAGAGTCTGCGTCGATGGGAGAATGGTGAACATTACGTTTGTCTAATCTTCAGAGTTGCTACCAAAGACCAGGATAGGGTTCGACGGTCCGGATTTATTGTTCTCCCTCTGAGGCTGTCCCGAGTAGAATATTTGTTCGTCTTCTTCATTATCGCTTCTGAAGACCGGGATGGTGGCCACATATTTTTGCTTATTTTTCGGCCTGTGGCACCTTTCAGTATTCTCGAAATCTGGCTGAAAGTATTTTTCATCTTCATACTTTCTCACCTCATTCACCAAGAAAGGATTGAGTTCTCCTATGACGATGTACTCAAGGCCATCTTTGAAACATTTCATATACTGATGTTGTATAGAAGGGATGACGTTGTACTCGTGTAGTCAAGGCCTGCCGAGTAGAGCGTTATAACAGGTCTTGACGTCAATGAAATGAAATTTGATGTCGGTGACGAGTAGCCCAAAGCGGAGTGTCAATATTACGGATCCAAGCATCCGTGACGACTGCGAGTCAAATCCTGAGATGGTAATTTTGTCTCGGGCAAGATGCTGAACATTCATACATATCTTTTTCAGCACTCTCACGTTGAGGAGGTTGATGAAGGATCCGTTATAGACAATGATTTTCCCCATCTTGATGTCATGGTAGTATCCGGTAACATATAGTGGTCGATTATGCTCGTATGTATCGAGAAGTAGATCTTCGCCGCTGAATATAATATCACCCGTATGGACTTCTGCCGGTTCATTTTTCATCTTCTCTTCTGCAAAGAAGGCTTGAAACTGATCAGGTTCTTGTAAGGCCTTGATCAAGAAGTCCCGTGATTCGTTGAACAAGAGTAGAGCATCCAATATGCTCAGTTGTGAGGGTATCTTCCTCAAATGCGCAAGGACATTATAGTCCATCTTGGTTTTCTTAGACAGGTCCTTTGCGGCGAACTCTTTGGCCACCTCTTCATCAAGGACGATCTTCTCGGGCATTTCCCCCATCCCTTTATCCTTTTTATTCGAAACGTTATTTGCGGGTCTGAGGTCCTTTTGAGGCAGAGTACAGTTGCGCAACTAGATGTTCTCGCAATACTTTTCCTCCTCTTCTTTTTTGAAGGCGGAGCTTTCAAAGTGAGGGTCGAGGGGCATTTCATCCTCAGAATCACTCCTGAACGTGAGAACCCGAGATTTCCCCCTTTTGAATCATTACCAACAATATGACAGTTTCCAGTTGCTTCTTTATGAATTTCCATCTCGCTGCTCTCATATCGACGAGCACGAGCCTTGCGCTTCTCCTTCTTGAAGTGTTTTCTATGGGCAACATATCCTTACCACCACTTCTTGAAGGCGTTGTATTCTTCGATGGAATGAGCGATCCTTCGGTGGTATGAGCAGTATTTTGGATGTCCCTCTCTACCGTCGAAATATGGAACCCCAGGAGTGTACATCATGAGAGGTGGTAGCATCATCCCCATTGATAGTGCCTTGGCAAACCGCTCAATTTTGATCCCGCTCTTATTCTTTTCAGGCATGCTTTGGTTTGGTCGGAGAGCTTTATGACTCGTCCTCGCCGCAGCTTCTTTGTTCAAACGCTGACGTTTATCTTTTTCATAGATGGCCGTCTCGTGTTCCTGATCATCTTTGCTCTTTTGAAAGGCTTCTTTCAGCCGCCTTCAATTGGGACTTCTTCTGGTAATTTCGGGATTTTTGATGCCGATTTTGCCCCCAGTTCATTCATGTCGCTTTCCGATACTGGCGGGGCTTCTTCATCATATAGTGATGAATGGGAAACCATGTGGCAACTTTCCACACGTTCTTCCACTTCCTCCGATGAGTCATTTTCTTCATCATTGTCATTGTCCTTGTCCTCGAGAATATGCTGGAGGAACTCTTCAAGTGTGACTGGTATTCTCACTTTCTGATTGTATTCTTTCAGTGTGTCCATATATTTTTGGAGCTCTGTGCGTCTGTGTCATGACCTGAAAGTAGCACATGACTGGCACTTAAATCATATGATATCTAAAGACGTCGACGCGGTCCAAGTAAGCCGAAAATCCGGAATTTAAACCTTTTTACGAAAATATTGGAGGTGAAGTTTAAAAATAATCATTAGAATGAACCAGTTTAAAATACTCATTTAAGTCTAACTAAGTGTGTTTGAAAAGCAACCATGACGTTTTAAAAATCGGCAGCACCTCCTTTGTAAATTTTGAACAAAACCTAATACAAGCACAATAATATATAAAGCATCCCAACGGGAGCTAGCTTTCACGCCCAAACGGCGGAGCAACCACGCAGATAATATACGATGCCCAATGGCGAAGAAAAGAAAAGATAAACAATAATCAACAAGAATAAAAAGTCGACTCCAACGAGTGCGACGCCCACAAACACATAACTCTAAGTCTCGCTTCTAAGTCCACAATTATACAAGTTCTGAGTTGATGGAGTTTTAACTAGATACAAAATATATATATATACAAGTGTGGGTACGATACAACAGTAGCCCACCCACCAAAGCAATCACCGAGAAAAAGAAGCGTGTGCTGCAAGCCGCTGGTGATCCAAGCGGTATATCCTGCAAGAAACTGGGGCACAACGGGGGTGAGTTGCCAACTCAGTGAATAAAAGTATATCATAAGGTATAAATCGAAATGCACAACGATATCCTAGGTCATAAAGTATAGTACTATCATATCTTGTACTAATATATATAAAATGCATAAGTACTAAAATGCAATACTATCCATCACGTAAACCCAAATATATCATCTCATATGTATATAACCTGTATCCAGGTATAAACCTATAAGGTAGCCGAAATATGTATGTAAAACCTCTTCTTAAAATAGCCGCGGAATACGTATGTCATGGCATAAAAGCAGACGTAATAGTTTGAAGTATAATAGGTATCTTATTTAAGATATACGTCTTGCTGTTTAGTAAAGAGTCTTAAGAGGTTTACAGTTTTAAAGATCCATATGTCATTCTAGACATGTCAAAATAATGAGACTATAGGTCGTTTAGAAACCCTTTTATATATATCAACAGGTAAAATAGTATTCAGGCACTGTCTCCTGGATCAGTCCTGATCGGCTACTATAACGCATAAACTATAATGGTATATCTCGAATGATCGCAAAACATCAATATATGGGTATCCAACATCGACACCCCAAATCATCATATCTCTCGTGTCCATCACCGACACGCAAAATTATTAAATCTTTCGTGTCCATCACTGACACGCAAATCCAGATATCGTCGACACCGTCTCATTAGATCGGTCGCCCCTCGATATCCCTAACCCCGGTCAGTATCCCTTGGATATCCTCCGTGCGCATATCTATCTCCGGTATCGAGTGTCCTCGCTAGGCTCCCCGCCTCTATCGTGGCCTTCCTGCCCCTCGGTCTCGACCGGGTCCACCATGTATCCTACTGTATACTCCCCTACTCAGTCTGGATATGTAGCATGTCCGTAACCGTATAGCTCCCCCACTCGGTTCGGAATAAAATCAAATCAGAAAAACATCAAGCTCATGATGGACGTCAACTCATCGTATCCAGAAATATCAAGTAAAAAAGAAGAATAATTGCATATATCACTCTGATGATTATATATATATATATATATATATATATATATATATATATATATATATATATATATATATAGCAGCGTCCCATACCATTAATATATATCATTGAAAGTAAAAACATCATAAAAATTCATAAGAATCGAATACGAATACCTATGGTACTGGTATTCGCAATAACTCAGTAGATAATAAAGGCACCGTACGTAAGTACAGTCAGGCGTGCAAACAAACGTAACAGTTCTACTGTGTCATAGCAATACTAATGATGTATAATGTAGCATACACGTTTGTGCTCGTGCAGCATGGAAATCATTAGTATTTGTACAAGTGTTCTATAAGTGTTTAAAGCAGAAATTAATTCTACCCATATCCGTAGCATATAATTACAATCAAATTTCCTGGATATAGGGAATTCATAATGCCTCGTATCAGCATTTACATACACGTCGCATGGTATAGCGGTCCTACAGTGTCATAGCAGTACCAATGAGGTGTATTGTAACATATGCGTCTGTGCGCATGCAACATAGTACTCATTGGTAGTTGTGCAGTATTCTATCAGTGTATTTGTATAAAAGAGAACGTATATAATCGATAAGCGTATCACGAATATGTAAAGGAATCTAAGCGTATCGCATAATTATTAAACGTAACTAATTGCTATGAGCTATACCGTTATCTTTGAAAATGGTACGAAATGTTATTTTGAAATAAGAAAGCTGCATTAAGTTAAAATAGATATTCGTTTTGAAAAATACCATTGCATCCTTGTCATTTATCATTTAAAATGGAAAATGAATAGTTGGTTTTTAAACCCAAGTCGAGATAACTCATGACTCCACGAGTCCAAATGACACTTGGCCGTAATCGACACACTCTCCTCATCATCACAAGTACGGTATGATCCCTCATACAATGTCCATCCAATATCAAATCCATATCGTACGGATCTATCGTTACGTACGTATGTCATCATAACCATATATCAATTATAACCACATGTATAACCTACTAGATGCGAACTAACATCAATACAATTAGCTAAGTTATCTAACATATCATTAAAAACTAACTAGATAACTATCTTAATTAAATGGCTGCAGGGGTGCTATATGCCATCCTTCCGACTTCCCCCGTAGATATAAATCTACTCACACTTGTCGAGCTAGTCGAAATCCACGCTTACTTTGTCCGTCCTTGCCATCTTGGAAACTTCCGCAATCGTACCTACAATCGTAGTTATAACATATCGGCATAAATATCATATCAAAACCAAAACAATGAGCTAAGCACCCATAGGTTAGAACCTATAGCTTACTTACTCCAAATACGACTAAATACCCCTGTCATTAACGTATGAACGTCAATATTTCAGTCGCGGTACAAAAATACGAAAAGCTATAATAAAAATATCGGAAACATTGCTAAAACCATATTAGAACACTCCCAGATTTCTCTATATGAAATCTGGGACAAATCAAACAATACAGTAGCTTATATTATTACCAAATAAAGCTACTGACAAAAACCCAAAACACCATTACCCTGAAAGGCCGGCGGCGACAGGAAAAAGAGGAAAACCGACGGGTGAACAGGAGAATTAGGGGCTCGGGCTTTAGGTGTGGTCTCCTAGTGGTCTCACCATATCCTAGTATTGTTAGTTTTTCTAGTGGGTTAACCTAGTAGTTTCAGATTCAAATTTACCCATACAAATATCACAAAAAAACTAGTTTCAGATATTTGTACACAAAAACAGATATGTAACAAAAAGGAACTTATAAAGAAGGTGAGATATACCTATAGGGACGGTGCACAAGGGAATTCCAGCTCAAGAATTGGTGGCTTGAGATTTCTTGAAATGGTTGTGGCTCTAACTTGATGGTATGAGCAATATTGATGAAGGAACCCTCTCATTTCTCTTTTGAGATGATGGATGCTTGAAGATTTTGGTGTTGGAGCTTGAAGGAAGTATTGGTTCAGTTTGGAGAGCTCAAGGAAATTCTAAGGGTTGGGATAAGATAAGGTGGAAATGTCATGGTTTTATATAAAGCAAGCATGAGGTGTCAAGGGAGAAGGGGGAGGTGGAGTGAGGAGAGTGAGTGTGAGGGTGTGTTGATTGTGAGGGTTATTCTAACCTAAACATATACCCACCCTCGTTACAAACATAAAAATCTTTTTAAAATAAACACCCTCATGTTACACTAACTCTAAATTCATGTTTTTAAAAGAAATAAAACACTTATCATAATACTTAAATACCATAACCCTTTAATAAAATCTCATATCATATTAAAATAATTTAAATATCATTTTTATGGTATCACACATTTTTCTTCATTTTTACCAAAATAATTACATTTTTGCGGATATCAATCCGATACCAAAATTCATATGCGATATCATTTTTGTAAACTCATTATATTCATATTTTAAATTATAAATTAATATTTATAATTTTCCAAAATGTTACACTCTGTCGACATTTTCAGCAGGCTGCATAGGTTTCTTTGTTTTTTCTTCTTTTTTTTAGAAGACTTCGAAGGCTTAACTTGGGGGCTTTTCCCTTTGTAAGCAATTTTCGGTGCGAGACTCGGTTTCAACATCTTTTCTATAATCTCGGGCTCAAGCGGGCTTTTCCACTTGATCGCCGGGCATGCTTGTAGATCTCTCAGCATTCTTTTGGTTTTTTTCCAAAAGAAATACTTCTTATGGAGTTTCTTCCACAAGCGAGCAGGATGCCCCCTGCAAATCCACTTTCTTGGGAGCATGCTTTTGGGGCTGATTTATCCTCTAATTA
Source organism: Agapanthus africanus (assembly GCA_030015575.1). Taxonomy (NCBI): domain Eukaryota; kingdom Viridiplantae; phylum Streptophyta; class Magnoliopsida; order Asparagales; family Amaryllidaceae; genus Agapanthus; species Agapanthus africanus. The sequence continues at coordinate 60,498,488 of CM057343.1, read as the reverse complement.
TCTGACAGTGCGAATTTGTCCTGCTGATACTGGTCATCGACCCAGTTTTTGAAGACGTAGCAGTCCTGAATTGGATGGCTCACTACCCGGTGATACGGGCAGTAGCTAGGGTTGTTAACATCACCAGCTTGTGCGGGTTGCCGCGGCTCTGGCAATATTATCAAATTATTTCGCATAGCCAGTTCAAACTGTTTACCGCCGAAAAGAGAGACGAACTGGGATTGAATGTCTTGCCTGAATTTGGGGGCAGATGCTATTCGGACATATCCATCCACCTCTCTGAAGATACCAAGTTAATTTATAGCACCATATATCGGAGGTTTGGACAGATGTGACCGATGTAGCAGACTTCATCAGATTTCTCCTCGTTCATGAGGGTTTTTTTATTGTGGGGACGCTCTTCCCCGCAGGCGCAAGCCTCTGCAGTTAATTACGTTATCGCGTTGCAATAACCACTTTCTCCTGCTGCAGTAGTTCACTTCGTGTCGTGTTATGTTTGTTTATATGTGGTTGCTCGTGGATTATATACGGAGACTAATTTATGTCATCGCCCGTAGGACGTGGATTAGTCTAAATTTGTATATTTTAGATTTGGGTTTGAACTTAGCTTGTATTTTCCTTTAGTTCAAAGAATATTTTATTTTATTTAAGGATCGTTAATCTATTTTTAAATTAAGATCAACTTAAATATAAAAGTATTTGGGCTCAATTTATTTTAACTAAGGATACTTTAGTCTTATTTGAGACTAAGATCAACTTAGAAATATGTTTTCAGGATCATTAAATTTAGTTATGATCCAACAACAGAGCATTTGGACTCAGCTGCAAGTAACTTCATAGAAACTTAGCCAATTTGGGCTCGGTCTGCTCGGTTTTGGGCTTTCTCCCCTTATTCAGAAGTGCTAAGCACTTATTTGTGGCTCTGGCGCTCATGTGGGAAGCACGTGTGGCGCTCAGATATGGGTGTTGCCCAATCAGTACTAAGCACTTAGTTGTTTTGACTAGATATAGTGCTAAGCACTTTTATATAGCGCTCACGTGTGTTTCACGTGAAGCGTTGAGTCTTCACCTCTGGGCGCTCATGTGGAAGGACGTGAGGCGCTAAGCTCTTTTCTTTTTGTCGGGCGCTCATGTGGGAAGCACGTGAGACGTTGAGTTCTTTTCTTTTAGAGATTTAATCTCTGTTCATGGCGTTTTAGCCATTAATGATCACTAAGATTTCTGTTTTGAAGATCTTAGATCATGTTTTCTTTGAAAACTAAGTTCTTATATTTTTTTATTAAAAGAACTAAGTTCTTTATAGGGTTAAACCCTGTTTTCAGAGGAATTAAATTGCTGGAACATATTTCTTTTCTCTCTTTCTTTTTATCTAGTTCTTTCCCCTAGATTTTGAGTTTGAAGAATATAATCTTCCCGATGAGAATTAAATTCTCAACTTATGGGAGATTTTTCTTACGGATCTCAGATCCAGAGAAAGAACTAAGTTCTTTTACGAAAGGTTTGTTGGGGTTCCTAGCTCCCTAGCCGCTAACCATGGCCGTTGCAAAACGAAAAACTTTAACTTTTATAAACCTTGGCGCTAGAAACAACTACCTCGAATCTAAACCAAACATTAAACTAGTATTCTAGAGAAGTTCTAACTACTCTGTAAAGAGGGTTATACCAAATGATCCGTGTCCTTCGGTCTTCTACCCTCTTCCTTAGCTCCTTGAGATCTCCTTGATCAAGCTTGAACGCTGGTCTTCCTCCGTCAAAGATGATCCATCCGAGGATATGGTTCATGGCTCTAGCTCCACACTAAAATTCTAGTGGAGCAACTAAAGGCTCTAGGTTACTAATCTAGAGTGTCTAGTGATGTAATGAGTTATTCTAGTGTTTTCTATCTCTCTTCCATCCTTGATTCTCAACTTATGAGAGAGTAGGGAGGAAGATAAAGGAGGAGCTCAAGAAAGAGAGAGAGAAAGAGAATGGTGAAATGGAAAAAATATCATATCAAAACAATAATGCTAGCAAGGTTTTGTCAAAAGATATTTTGCAATAATAAAAACCAACCATATTTGAATAGTGTAGACAAATGAATTCATTTGTCTACTCTATTCAACCATACTTAACATCATTCTCTTGCCACCTCATCCGTCCACCTCATTTCTAATTTCTACAAAAGAAAAACCAAGGAAATGAGGTATCCTCCTTCTAGAATATTTTCCGTATAAATACGGAATACACTCTACCGCATATACATACCCGTATCCGTATCAAAATACGAATACCCAAAGAAATAGAATAATACACAGAACATAATACTAAAATATACATATTGAAATATGTATATGTAAATTATTAAATCAATACCTGATTTAATAATCCGGCTCAATCCTAAGCCGGATAGTAATATCAACCGTCCGATCGAAAATCGTGGTAGCTAGTACAATCATTCGATCGGAACGTTGCACGTATCAAAATACGGCTACTACACCATTTTGCCTGAACAGGGAAAACCCTCTGTGTGGGACTCTAAAGACTCGACAGTATGCCGACAGTGAGTTATAAATCCATAACCACAAGCATGTCAGCGGCATTAGCTGTACGTAACGGCTACCCTGGTACCTGTTGAAAAGGAAGGCCGATGAGTAAATTCATCCGAACCCCTACTGAGCCTATCTGTTATAATCTCCGTACAGTTCGGTCTCTTCGTCTAAGAGTATCACATACCGGGTCTAAGGGTGGTAAATGTCAGACCCTAATAACCCGATAATTCGTGCCGACGTGGCTCAGGACCAATCCGGAAAACTACCGATCTAACTATCAGTAAATCCCAACCGCCTTAGCCAAGGTCTTATAGTGCCGACCAACTAAACATAGTGCGATATCGATTCCCTATACCAGGAGAGACGAATCCCCAACAATCGCTCACTGCCTCTATGTGGTTTGGGACTGTACCCAAATAAAACCTGTTTGCATGACTCGGTAAAGCCGTGGTTGGGTGATAATCTAAGTACAGTGGGAACTCACACGGGACAAATGACGATCTCAGGTATGAAGACTAACCTATACTCATTCACCTGAGAACTGCTATCTAACGATAGGTATAGTACCATCTAGAATTTCTCGGCAAGTCCGTCCAGTGTACTCACCCCCAGTGAGCACCTGTATACGATCTTAGGTGCGAAAGACTAATGGCTATGGGACCAACTATCGCCCCTCATCAGGGTCTAGAAAAGTATACACCAGTCTACTTCAGAATATCGATGCCCAGTCTCGATACTCTCATGACTAAGGACATTTAAGGATGTGCTTATGGACTACCCAATCCTCACATGTATGATCGCCATCATAATGCTGGTAGTTAAGCAATGATCCTACGGGCTTTATCAACATATATTAATGATACGTAATAACAAGTAAAACATATACACATGTTAAGATAAAGACAAACCAAATAGCATACTATCATGTTGAGCAAGATTGTTCTGTACATACATATGTCCAAGCATCCACTATATATACATATACAATAATGGCCTCTAGGGCATACATATCCATCAATCTCCCACTTGCACTAAGACCATATATTGGCATACCGAGTACCCAACGTCTACTCTAGCGTTCATATATTTTGCATATGAGTGCTTACGTATTTAACACGTGAGGCTAGTTTGCCCCTTTTGTTTATTTATTTTCAGCGCTTATATGTTTTATATATAAGCGCTCACGTGTTTAACACGTGAGGTCAGTTTGGCCTTTAGTTATTTGTTTTCAGCGCTTATATCCAAAGTATATAAGCGCTTATGTGTTTAACACGTGAGGTCAAGCTGTGGGAATTCTTTCCCTCTTTCTTTTCCCCCCATTTTTTTATAAGGGAACAAATGTCCCCCAGCGTTGCTCCCACATGGCTTGCACGTGAGTGCAATGATGTCAATTTTACCACCGTTGGATCACCTATGGGAATGGAAAGTTGAACCGATCTCATCAAATCCTATAAATGTGACCCCTGGCTCTGAAGTGACTATAGTTCATCTTCTTCGTTAAGTTTTCCTTTCCTTAAGAATTTAATTCTCGTTCAGAGTTTAAATCTTTGCCCTCAAAATTCCTTTGAATAGAGTCAACTCTGCCAAATTTTTTGGTGAGGACTTTGAACAGAGCTTAGCTCTCAATATCTTTTGGATATATATTTTTTCGGATTTTAAACCCATTATCATAATTGACAGAGCATAGCTCTTTTCTTGAATCGATATTCTGGAGATCTTAAAAAAGAACTTTTTTAATATAGATCGTGGATCTTGATGTCCATATCAAAGATTTGAGTCAATGGACATTCTTGAGAATCATTGATTCTCCTCTTAGGGTTTTACCCTATTGTCGATCTTGACATATAAGGTTTTCTGGAATTTGATTCCATTATTTAACCCATGAGTTTCCTAACATGGAGATTTCTGGGATTTAATACCATCATTGGGGGAATTTAATTTTATTATTGTTTTTTTTTCTTTTTTTGCAGAGCTTAGCTCTGGTTTGACTTTTAGAAATTTTGGGAATTTTATTCCCTTTAATTTCCTCTTACCGTTCCTAGATATTTCCCTGTGTTTTTTTTGGTTTTTTAGGGCTTTAATATCATATAAGATTTGAATTTGTTGTTATATTTAAAATAGCCTGCTTTTCGGGGATATTGGGAATTTTAACTCCACTGTTCATTTAATGAGAATTCTTTTTGATTCTCACAATGGGCACATGTCTCATCATTGATGAGCTGCCACTTTGATTTCGTGGAGCCCACTAGATTTTTAGACTTAGTGATTCTAAAATTTTTTATTGCTAACTCTCTATATGATTTCTTTTCAGGTACCATGGGTGGTCATTTGTACGATTTTGAAAAGATTGTCTCTTATGAGGAGATTCGTATTCAAGGTCGCCTCCATGGCCAAGAATACACTGCGGCCCAATATGACAAGGTGATGTGTCGCTTCGATGATTACAACAGTCGATTGCTCCCCCGCCGTTCCGCTCTTTTGAAAATCATCGTTGGATCGATCTGGGATGCTCTTCCTAATCTTGATGAGGCTATTTCGCTCCAGGCACTCGATGACACTGAAGATAAGATGCATTCAGTATATCTGATGGGCCTGTTTTCGAAGAAATAGAGAGATGACCTCGTCACTATTTTGCATTGGGTCTTCCAACAGAAAGCGATAATATCCTCGTACCAGAGGATGGAAGACATCAGCGGTGATCCCGAAACTTGCATTCGGGAGAAGATGCATAAGAAGATGGTCAATGAAGGTAGAAGCTCTTTACTCAAACTTGCCTTTAAATTTGAGAATCCATGTCCGGAATTTAGCGTCTTGCTATTGTAAACCTTAAATGATGTAGTAGCGTTTATTATTTTTTTAGTCGTTCTTATCATCACTGTGTAATCTTTTCTGAAGTATGAATGACAAGCCTTTTTTCCTTTCATATCCGCACTTTCCTTTTCTTGATTGTCTTGATCTTGCAGGGACTAGTTTATTCACTCATTTCGGAGTTTTTCACTTCGGAGTATTTAGTTTATGTACTCATTTCGGAGTGTTTTTAGTTTGCCTTACTTAAGTTTAAAGGAAAACACATCCTAACGTTGGATGTTGATAACCCCCACTCTTTTTATGACAGGGATCCGTTAGGTTTGTGGTACTAGATTTAAGTCCATCATACCGTCGTGTTTGCTGATATATTTTTCGATATGCAGTCCCTTAGGTTGCTGCTCGAGTAGCCCCGCGACTGTCATGTCTCTGATCCCTTCTGAGGCTGGACAAGATATCTTCAAGTAATCTTCTTAGGTTGGAATATCTGTATTACCGTCGGAAGAACAACCGTTAGGTGTTTGCCGTGGCGCTTTTTACTTGAGGTTAGGCTTAATTTGAAGCCCCGATGAGTTATAACTGCACCCTTCTGGGGTGGGATGATCTCCAATAGTCTTTAGGCTTTGTATGTATTGCCGTCAATACCTGAAGTTAGGAATATGTCGTCATTTCATTTTTTCTTTGATGATGTCGTACCGATGCTTTGCTGAAGTCGGGAAAACATCTATGTGATCTCTATGCTGTATGTATCACAATCGAGGTCTGGAGCTAGGAATATGCCATTGCTCCGATTTCATTTGATAATTGCGTCTGCACCCTGCTGGAATGAGGAGGAACGTCGAGATAATCTTTAGGCTGTAGATGTTGCCATTAGGATATGGAGCTAGGATTTAGCTGTCACTCCGCTTTTATTTGACCCTTGGGTCTTTGTTGACGTCGCGTCTGCACTTTGCTGGAATAAGGACGTCCAAATAGTCTTTGACCGTAGATGTGCCATCAAGACTCGGATCTTCTTTTGACGAAGTATGGCGGGAAAATATGGACCCCTTTCATTTGTGCCCATGGATTGTATACAAGAGTCAGTATGAACCTACTTGCATGGCAGAAAAATTTCAATTTATTATTTATTTTTTTAATTTATTTCTACGATACTTTATTTTTTCAGCTTTTCATATCGTGAAAGTCGTGATTGCCCAATCATTTTGGCTATTTTTCACAGCGCCCAATCATTTCGGCTATATCATTTTTTTTAATTTTTACTTGCTATTTTTTTTGTTGCGAGTTGCCCTAACATTTTAGCTGTTTCATATGCATATATATTTTTTGCTCGCTGATTTTTATTGCGAGTTGCCCCGTCATTACGGCTATTTTTATATGCATATTTTTCCTTGCTCACTGATATTTTTTGGCGAGTCGGGGGCTTGGGTTCTGACACCAATTTTGGCATTAGTATCGCTACAACTGGGATATTGCCAGGAGTGAATCATCATTTGCCTTCGTTGATTTGAACAAAGGTGGCTTAGCAAACAGGGTTAGGATCCTGTCGACTAAGGCTTTTTGACTTGATGAGCCATAAGGGTCTCATAAAAGTATTTCTCCCTATGAGTTGTGATCAGTCGAAAATACTGCATTTTTAACACGGCAATTTCCCTATCATTTGCACTCATCTAGAAGTGTTCGGTATTCATATTGCACATATTAGCAAATCATCTCTGAAATACCAGATTTCATGTATTAGACTTGAAAACCGACACTTTAAGGGAAATTGACTGTTTTTCATGGCATCGCATCATCCTTGTATTGCGCAACTCTTGTCTTGGGGTCTAATGCAGGAAATTCCAGAAGCAGAGGCCAAATTGGGAAAAGAGCTGATAAAGGATACGCCAACTCTAAGATGCAAGATCTGGTAGTAATACAGAAGGCCAAAGAGAATTTAAAATATCAGAAAAAGGCCCATAAGGAAGCCCAAGAATTACCATGTAAAAATAAAGCACCATGGCCACTAAAGGACCATGGATCCGCGGCCCAAACCCCCTTGGCGCCGCGGATCTGCGGCCATATAATGTGATCATTGGCTCAAATTTTGTACACGTGTCTCCCGTAACGGCAAAAGCTTCCAGAAGACCCCAGAAGCTCCACGTGGCGCATCTAGAAGGCTCGGCTTAACAAACTATTTCTAAAAGGCTCTCTTAACAAACTTTTGGAGGGAAATTCAAATCTTTGGCTAACAAACTTGTGGAGGGAAAATTCAAATTTAAAATCCTAGATCTAGGGTTTGGGTTCTATAAAAGAGAGCCTAGAGCTAGGGTGAAGGTTTGTTCAGGAATCATCATCATCTTTTACCCACAAGTCGAGTGACACGACTTGTGCCAAAATCCAATTCAAAATCAAGATCAAGATCCCGAGAGCAATTCAAGCAAGAGTGCCTTCAACCTTTAGAAGTGACGCCGGATTTCAACGGAGCAAGAGATCCACGCCAATCCGCGACTCAAGGAGTCGAGCAAAGCCGAAATCGACGATCTAGTTCCTTCCTTTTGTAAATTCAAGAGAGTTGTAACGAAATTTGTCGATAAATAAAGGTGAATTTTCTATATTCTTGCTTATCTTTTAATTCAAGCATAATGATTAGATCTCAATTTGTGATTGTGTTTGTGATCATGATGTTTGAGTAATCTCCGCTCGTGTAGGAGTTGTGACGATCTTTAGATGATGATGATTTAGATATTTTTACAATTCTTAAATCCTATAATGTTTGGAAATTCTAGTGAATCAAATGATTAATGACCTAGTTTCGAGATGATGCTTTCTTGATCGTGTTCACTCGAAACTAGGGAACAATTATTGACCATTTGATTAACTAGAAGCTAGAATTTGAATGCGATCCATCGAAAGGACAAAGGATGAGTTGCGAAATCCTTAATTTCCTCGCAAGATCCTTAAACCTCGATGAATTTGCATCGATCCAGTATCAATTCGTTAATGGATAAGAATGAGTAATCATTAGATCTCATCACATCTATAGATCCGATCTACTCCTACGAGCCATACTTCTAATCTTGATTGTTGGTTGGAAATTATCACACATCTTAATTCTTGTTTTTAATGCTTTCTTAGATCTAGATATTTTCTCTTTCTTGAAATGCAATTTTAAATCATGAATTGTTTTCTTTTCTTTTCCTTAAAATTTCAACTCATCTAATTCGAAAGACGAACGATTACACTTTCCCTGTGGACGATCCGCACTTACTAACGCGCTACATCCGACACCGTTATTGATTGCGGTCAAATATTTCTTTGATTGTGAATTCTTATCAATTTTCAATTACAACACATCCAAGAAAATCATTCAATCAAATGGCGCCGTTGCCGGGGATCGTGTGCTATTTGTTCATTTTTTTTGAAATTTGAGTTGAAAAGTTTATTCCGTCTAAAATTTTGAGATCAAAACTCGCGCAAAACACTAAACGAGTTGTTGTGGTTAATTGCAAGGAAATCTGGAGCTTGCTGTGAAATTGGAAAATTATTTGGAGAATTCCAGAGAGCTAAGGAAGAGATCAGGAGTGCTCTGGTTAATTTTGGTGCAGAGAAGAGCTTGGAGAACCGCGGAACCGCGACATTAGGAGCTAATTGCGGCGGAATCGCAGCGGTTCAAGGGGTTCTCTGGAAAACTTTTAGCAGGTAACTTCTATTTTTCTTATCTCCTTCCTAAAATCTGCTCAAATTAACAATTTGTTGCAGGCTTCTTTGCAAAAATCGTAGCGCCGCAAAAAGCTAAATAAATTGTGCTTGTTTTTGATTTTGTGGTTGTTTGCATAATTAATACTGACATTAAGGGGCACGGCCAAATCCAGATTAGGTGGGGAGTTCATTACCTTTCCTAAGCCCCAAAAATCACAAACTTGCATCCGCATTACCCTCATTAACTAAAAAAATATCTAGAGATGACTCTAAGGACCGTCGCGCTCACTTAGGACAGAAGAAGGCCGTGGGTAATTCATTGCTTATCCGCGTTTCTTTTTGTGGTGTCTAAGGCAAGTGTGTCGAAGGCTAGTGGTTACTTAATTAGGCCCACTACTTACGTAGTGGAGAACCTCCCACTTACCTGGCCACAGGAGAAACAAAGAGGCAGTGGAGGATTTTATCCTGCGACTTGTCATTTGGAAGTTAGGAGCGGTCTAGAGCTTTGACCTAGGTGACCATAGATTTTAGGGTTGCTTGTTGCATTTGTTGTGATCGCATCATATTTTCAAAATCCGTATCATTTTTCAAAACAAACACCGCATTCATTTCATCCCCCTAATTATAAATCACGCTGCCACTTGTACTAACCCCTTTTAGTGCAAGATAGGCTGGACACGGGATTCTAGTGCCCGACTTGTCCGCGTCCCCTCGATCGACTCCGAAGTCGGTATTTCTCCATTTACCTTTCTTTTACCCACCACCACACCCACACCGATGGATCAGTCTCCATCGAGCCTCTTTACCGCTGCTCTGCCGCCGTCCGTTGGTGTGCAGAATCCTCCTCGCATCTCTCTCCAAGAGAGGTGCTACCCTTTGCGAGGTCCTCTCTCGACCTGCTTATCCATTCCACCAGCCAACGGGGATAACTTTGAGATTAAACCCCAGTACATCAACCTTCTACCCAAATTCCACGGTCTCGAGACTGAAGACGCATACGTTTTTATCACCAAATTTGAAAACGTATGCGCAATGATGGGTACATCACAACTTTCTGTGGATGCTATGCGTCTACAACTTCTTCCATTTACTTTGTGCGATATAGCCAAGAAGTGGCTGTATAACACCACCGCACATTCCATCACGAATTGGGAAGAATTCGTTGCGGCATTCCTTAAGAAATTCTACCCTATGCAAAAGACATCTCGAATCCATAGCGAACTATATCAATTCTCCCAGCTTCCAGCCGAACCATTCTCTAAATACTTTGAACGATTCAAGGATCTTTTGGTTCAATGCCCACATCACGGCATCCCGAGATGGGACCTTTGTCGAATCATATATGAGGGCAGTAACCCTACCACTAAACAAAACCTTGAAAACATGTGTCAAGGCACCTTTATGACCAAGGATGATAGGGAAGCATGGAAATTTTTAGAAAAGTTCGCTGAAAAGTCCTTACAGTGGGAGACTGGAACCCAGCCATCGAGTAGGGGTGGCGTACACCAAATAGACGTGTCCATAGGTGTTCGAGCTGAGATGGCAGCAATACAAAAGAAGCTCGACGCTATGGAACACAAATTCTTAGCAGCCTCCCTAAACCCAATGTCGCTCCCCAAAACTGTTTGTGGGTGCTGTTCTGATCCTTCTCACTTAACGGAAGAATGTTCATTAAACTCTCAGTTTCAAGGTCACATTAATGCTGCAATTCAGCAAAGACCTGGAAACTATCCCTCTTCTTCCACATACAATCAGGGTTGGAGGAATCACCCGAATTTTGCTTGGAACCAATCCCAAAACACGGTTCCAAACCCGAATCAATTCCAAAGGGTCCTTCCTCCACAACAGCAACCACTTCAACTCACCCAGCACCCCTACCAATCACAAAATTTCCAAAACCAGGTCAACCCTCCTGCACCGTCTAATCCTATGCAGTCGACCTGTTCTGACGAATTCTCTCAATTCGCTCAAACTATGAAATCACTCTTGTCAAATTTCATGGATGTGTCGGCCGAGGTTAAGTCTTCTGTCAGTGAGTTAAAGAAAAATTCAGCGTCCCAAGCTGAGAGTATCAAAACGATGGAAGCTGAGATTGCACGGCTTAAGGCCGAAATGAGTGCGAGAGAAAAAGGGAAACTCTCAGCTCAACCTTTACCCAATCCTGGCTATTCACATCATGTGAATGCAATCACCACGTTGAGATCTGGGAGAGTGCTGGATAACCATGTTGGGAAAGAAGTTGATGATATTGAAAATCCTATCAACACCCCAGCTGAGACCTTCCTCACACACACACTTCTACATCTGATTCTTGTTCTTCTACCCCACCGCCTTCTCGCGAGCCTATTCTCCATTTCCCTCTAGGCTCGACACCTCAGCCCACCACTTCTACTCCTCCACAGACGATCCCCACTTCTATTTTGGGATCGGGGCCACACACACTTCCTTCTCCTATGATGGACCCAGCGCTTATTGCTAAAGCACCTTATCCTAATCGGTTAAGGGCTAACACATCGAGTCCACATATGGAGAAGATTATGGACATGTTTAAGCAAGTTAACATCAACATCCCTCTCCTAGATGCCATCCAACAAGTTTCGTCCTATGTGAAAACTCTTAAGAACTTGTGCACTAGGAAGAGGAAGACTCAAGTGCCCAAGAAGATTTTCATGGCAAAGACGGTAGACACGGCTTTCCCCCAACAATTACCGAGGAAACGTAAGGATCCTGGATATCCTACTATTTCCGTTTCTATTGGGGAAAAACACATTAACCGTGCTCTACTAGATCTGGACGCAAGTGTTAACCTGCTTCCATACTCAGTCTATGAGCAATTAGGGATCGGAGAGTTGAAGCCAACCAATTGCACTATCCAGATGGCTGACCGATCAATCACCAAACCTAGGGGTGAACTGGAGGATGTGTTAATAAAAATCCGGAAATTCGTATTCCCTGTGGATTTTATTGTACTTGATACAAAGCCTGTAGCGAACCCACGGAATCAAATTCCGGTGATTTTAGGTCGCCCTTTTTTGGCCACTTCCAACGCTATCATCAACTGTCGTAATGGCTCTATGACCCTATCCTTCGGGAATAGGTCAATAGAGCTGAACATTTACAAGTTGGGAAGTGTACCCTCCGAACCTACTGCTCAGGTCTGTTCTGTCGACTTAATAGATATCGACAGCAGCGAATTTGATGATCTTTCTGATACTGATCTTGACTCTTTTCATTCGTTATTGTTTGACCCAATTATGTATTATACACATACGGACTCTTCCACCGAGATGTCCGGGTCAACAATTAACACTGATTATGAACCGTTCTTAGAGTCTGAAGATCACCCCGCACTTTGTGATGATATTATTTTTCGGGGTATTGATGAAACTTTTGAGGAGATCTTCGCTGATGAACTCGCATTTCTGAAAAGCACGGGTGTTGAGATGAATCCACATTCAATCAATGAAATTGAACCTCCATCCCTTCTTCTGAATTGTAAAAAGAATGCGAGTAATCCATCACATTCACTGCATCGTCTCTCCAAAATAAGACGCACACACATTCTGTTCCACCACTTACCCTTTCCCCACTTCTTCTTCCACCAACCCGAGCACTGCATTGATAAAATCTTCGAATGGTTGGTGTTGATTGTCGGTCTTTGAAAGCTTGGTATCGACCACTGATTTTTGACCCCTTCATGAGATTTTCAAAGTTTAACATTGCATAACTCAAGTTTGGGGGGGGGGGACATTTTTTTTTCTGGCTCTTGGAAAGAAATTCTTTACAAAAATTTTGAGCCAAGAATAAGTTTGGGGGAGGGTCTTCACTTAAATATTTTGCCCCCACTAATAAATTCCTCCCAGGCTTACAGGTTTTGTAGATATAGCAGTTGGCAACAGTGAGGACACTGTTGAAAACAAGTTTGGGGGAGGTTTGTGCTTAGTTTTGCATCGTTTGCATATCATTTGCATGAGCACAAAATATTTTCTTAAAAACCCATAAAAAATAAAAATTTAAAAATTTTAGAAAACCCATAAAAATTTAAAAATTTTCAAAACCCATAAAAATTTTGTGTACAAATTTTTTGTAAAATTTTTTTCAAAACCCATAAAAACCTATACAAATTAAAAAATTTTCAAAATCCATAAAAATTCAAAAATTTTCAAAACTCATAAAATTTTAAAATTTTTCAAAATATAAAAATATTTAATATTTATGATAATAAAAGATTAGATAGTGAACAATTACATCCATGAGATTAGAAAAATTTAAGAAAACTAAGAAAATTAGAAGTTTTCTTATACGAACTAGTAATAAGTAGTTATGAGCCGTTGTCCCAAGGGTTAGTAAGATGAAGGACGTCACTAATTTGAGGATAAAAATAAGTCTGAAAAATAGTTTCTATTCTGAAAGCCAAACATTTTGAACGTTGATACCCTGCTATTCGCACTTACACACGTCTTGAAGCCCGGGATAGTAGAGGATACCTTGAAATGCTCTTGTCTTAAAGCCGATGTATGAAGGAAATAAAAAAATGAAGAAAATATAAAGTGGTGAGAAAAATGGACACTGGTTTTGTTATCACCAAGGGCAATAAAAAAATATATATATAGCAAGGGTGCCTCTTCACCTAGTGCCCTAAGGCCAACTGGTCTGGGAGTCACTGCTATGCCTAAGGTGGTGCAAGACGAGGAAAATACACCAAATAAGCAAGCACATGAGTAATCGGTCGGTTAGTACCTCAAGAAGTATTAACAGTCGCATGAAAGTGTGTGATCAAATCTCATCTAAATATTCATTAATTAAAAAAGTACTGAGGCTGTAAATCCCCGTTTCCATTTTAATAGAAGTTTCCCTATTCTCTGAATCCCAGTGGTTTCTTTTCTTTTTCCTTCATATTTTGAATTGGTTGTTTAAGCTTAATATGTATATTTTTCCAAACCCTAAAAGTTAAAACCCAAGCTAAAATAAAACTAAAACCAAATTTTAATCAATAAAATTAAACCCAGCCCAAAAAAATTTCTTAAAACAAATAATAAAAGCCCTGGCCCGTTCCTTTCTCAATCCTCAGCCACTTCAGAAAAATTTTAAAAAGGAATTATATTTTTCAGGCCCAAATCCAACTCCTTCAGCCTACTAAACTTTTAAAGAAATTATTTTAAAACGGGTCCCGGCCCAGCTTCCACTACCCGTACCCGCCTTCATCTAACCGACCCGACCCGTTTCTTTATCTTCCCTTCCCCACGTCCAAAACAGTTCCCGCCCATTCCTCTTCTCGCGACCCACGTCCCCAAGCTCCCCACGTCGCCCTCGCCGTCGCCCACGACCCCGGCCACGACTCCCTCAACTCTCACTCTCCAACTCCTCATCTCCCTCTCACTCTCCAACTCCTCAAAACTCTCCCACCCGATCGAAAAGTTCCCACGAACCCACCAACAACCTACTGCAACCTCCACCTCCGACGACGACTACTCTTTAGCGATCCCTCACTCCTCCTACTTCACTCTCTTCTCTCAAGTAACTCACCCCAAGAGCCCCAGTATCCTCCATCGACCCGAGCACCCCTACCAAGCATTCCCAGCACTTCCAAACCTACCCGCACCCGCCTTCATCTAACCGACGCCGACGAGCCCCATCCGGCCTGAACCACCTCTGCGACCCTCTACATCCTCAGCACCATCCTCATCACTCCAAACCCGACCCCCACCGCTCCCCCTCTCTCTCCAAAACCCACACCAGTGATCACTGTGCACTCACTGTGCATGTCGCCGGAGCGACCACCGCCGACGTCGTCGACCCCAGCAAGTCCCAGGCCAACCACAGAGCACCACCTTCGCTTCCAGCAAGCACTTGGCGGCTCCGGGCAACTCCGACGCAAAATCCTCATCGCGAGCCAAACTCGCGCAATTCGTTTTGCGGCGTACATCGCGCGTTCGTGACACCGTTGCTGCCGTGCGACCCCGAGACATTTTCCAGGCAAGTGTTTACTTGCTTCATGCTAAAATAATAGTAGTACAACCCTAAATTATCTGGTTTACGAATTTACCGATTTCCGATACATAATGCGACCTATGTGTTCGATGCTAAATCCCAATGGAAATAATTGATTATTTTGACGGAAACCGACATTTTCCGTTGGCCCATATGGTGATAAATATTGTGTATGAATCTCGCTGGAAAATACGATTGTTAAATACAAAAATTGATACCCCCAAATATGCCGTTAAAACTAATATTTTCTCATATCTGAAAATGAATAAAATCACCGTAAATTACACACATACTGGATTGATGCGTTCTAGGGCTTAAATCGAAGACGACTCGATGAACTTTAACCCTATGTAAAATTCCAATGATTTCTTCTCTGTAACCATGATGATAATTATATCGGAATGCGACTCTGGAATGCAGTCCAGAGCGTTTCTGATTATTGTGTACTGTCCCAATACCTGTGTCACTGTGGTTCTTGAAGTCGTATGTTACGGAACTCTACAGTAGATTAAAGATAACTCTGTTAGATAAATAAAACAGGTGGTTTCATTCCGTTTCATCGCCATTTGCTATTTTAAACTGTATTTAAAAGGGCAGAACGTATAACTGTCCAGAACGGATTCAGAAATGACATACTGAGCTTAAACTGTGTATAACTTTCAACGTACAGATGAGATTGAGGATCCGTCTATTGAGTTGAATACTCTATTGAAAACCCTAGATTTCATTTAACTGTAACATTGCTAAATTCTGATCCCAACTGGATGCAATTCGTGTCGCGAAACGGACGTCCAGTTCTAAAACTGAATTTCCAGCCGCGAGCACTTAAAATGAAACAACTATATCTTGAAAACCGGAATCCCGATTGAACTGAAACAAATTTTGATGAATTTCTGACTGAATGTTCTATTTATCTTACTTGTATCATTATGTTGAATTCTTACATATTAATTCATGCAATTCATTTTAGTTAATGATATGCATGTTGATTCATAACATACAGAGCTCATTGGTAGCATACATACATATATCATACCCTTGCCATATACTCAGTGTTAGTACGTGTGGACATTGCATTATCGTGCGTGATAGATGTTGGTTTAGGAGTGACGAGTATACCAAAGGGGAAGTGAATATTCGTGACAGTGATTGATACAGTGAACAGTGATAAAACCGTGCCATTGGTATACTTGTACACGACTAAATCAAGATCATAAGTAGTGAGAACCTGGGGAAAAATGGGAAATCAAAGTGGAAAGAGTATCGTATTTAGCGGGACCATGTTTAGAGGATGATCATTCGAACCGTGATACTGATACATGTAGGGTAGGATCTAGCGATCCGGCTGACAGGGTTATGTCCCGGGCATATGGGCCGTTGTCTCGGGTATGTAAGAGACTCCTGTTAAACATGATCCTCCTTCCACTATGTGATTTCAAACATGACCTAGAGACCGATAGGGACACATAACATATTCTGCATCATATAGTGACATGGTGATTACTTGCATTGTTCTTACACCAGTATTACCTCATATACCTGTTTCATCTTATTATAATAATATTGTTATTGTGTCGCTCTGACGACCTGAGTATGCATGCTCAGATCCCGCGGGAGGACCAGCACAGGAGACGGATCTACCCTTCGAGTTCACAGAGATATATTCTGGTGTACTTCCTATCTTTTCTGCTTTCCATAAAAGTGATCGTGAGGTTGACTTTAGTTAGTATTTGTTCTTGTTATCTGTAATTTGTGAACAATGGAATATTAATGTAATAAATTAGTGATGTGATTCCTTTACCACTGCGCTTTATTTACTGATTACCATGTAATGCTAGAAGCCGAAGTGTGACTACGGCGGGATGATTCCTTGACCGTAGGAGCATGGCTGGCCTAGTCATCCCTCGTTTTCCGTATTTTAGGAAGCGGGGCGTGACAGAGGCTGATGGGCAGGAGTATGATAGTTTGAATTGAATTCTCCGGGTGTAGGGATGTCCTTTACACACACGCAGGGTGATATGATCGATGTTTGGAAGAAAGATAGGAATGAAGAATAAGACGATGTTTTCTTGAGGGAGGACGTGATTTCTGACATCTTTTCATGACCATTAAGATAGGTCTCATGACAACCGAAAAGCTAGCTTAGTTGGAAACCCTAATTTTTAAGGCTTTTCTTTTACAATTCTTATCTTTAAATGTAACATTCATGATCTTCCTTTTATTATTGGATTTTGTGGGTGCAATCCGCTGAAAACCCTCAGGAGACAACACTCCTCCTGCTAGGGACACCTAGAGGTTTAAAGGCTTGTTGCACGTGCTCAGTGCAATCGTGTTGCCTACGAAAGTGTGCTTTTCTCTTTCTTTATTTTCTCCTTCTCTTTTTAATAAAACAGTTCGATCGAGACGATCGAAAATAAGTTTGGGGGAATTTGATCAGTCGAAAATACTGCATTTTTAACACGGTAATTTCCCTATCATTTGCACTCATCTAGAAGTGTTCGGTATTCATATTGCACATATTAGCAAGTCATCTCTGAAATACCAGATTTCATGTATTAGACTTGAAAACCGACACTTTAAGGGAAATTGACTGTTTTTCATGGCATCGCATCATCCTTGTATTGCGCAACTCTTGTCTTGGGGTCTAATGCAGGAAATTCCAGAAGCAGAGGCCAAATTGGGAAAAGAGCTGATAAAGGATACGCCAACTCCAAGATGCAAGATCTGGTAGTAATACAGAAGGCCAAAGAGAATTTAAAATATCAGAAAAAGGCCCATAAGGAAGCCCAAGAATTACCATGTAAAAATAAAGCACCATGGCCACTAAAGGACCACGGATCCACGGCCCAAACCCCCTTGGCGCCGCGGATCTGTGGCCATATAATGTGATCATTGGCTCAAATTTTGTACACGTGTCTCCCCTAACGGCCAAAGCTTCCAGAAGACCCCAGAAGCTCCACGTGGCGCATCTAGAAGGCTCCACTTAACAAACTATTTCTAGAAGGCTCTCTTAACAAACTTTTGGAGGGAAATTCAAATCTTTGGCTAACAAACTTGTGGAGGGAAAATTCAAATTTAAAATCCTAGATCTAGGGTTTGGGTTCTATAAAAGAGAGCCTAGAGCTAGGGTGAAGGTTTGTTCAAGAATCACCATCATCTTCTACCCATAAGTCGAGTGACACGACTTGTGCCAAAATCCAATTCAAAATCAAGATCAAGATCCCGAGAGCAATTCAAGCAAGAGTGTCTTCAACCTTTAGAAGCGACGCCGGATTTCAACGGAGCAAGAGATCCACGCCGATCCGCGACTCAAGGAGCCGAGCAAAGCCGAAATCGACGATCTAGTTCCTTCTTTTTGTAAATTCAAGAGAGTTGTAACGAAATTTGTCGATAAATAAAGGTGAATTTTCTATATTCTTGCTTATCTTTTAATTCAAGCATAATGATTAGATCTCAATTTGTGATTGTGTTTGTGATCATGATGTTTGAGTAATCTCCGCTCGTGTAGGAGTTGTGACGATCTTTAGATGATGATGATTTAGATATTTTTACAATTCTTAAATCCTATAATGTTTGGAAATTCTAGTGAATCAAATGATTAATGACCTAGTTTCGAGATGATGCTTTCTTGATCGTGTTCACTCGAAACTAGGGAACAATTATTGACCATTTGATTAACTAGAAGCTAGAATTTGAATGCGATCCATCGAAAGGACAAAGGATGAGTTGCGAAATCCTTAATTTCCTCGCAAGATCCTTAAACCTCGATGAATTTGCATCGATCCAGTATCAATTCGTTAATGGATAAGAATGAGTAATCATTAGATCTCATCACATCTATAGATCCGATCTACTCCTACGAGCCATACTTCTAATCTTGATTGTTGGTTGGAAATTATCACACATCTTAATTCTTGTTTTTAATGCTTTCTTAGATCTAGATATTTTCTCTTTCTTGAAATGCAATTTTAAATCATGAATTGTTTTCTTTTCTTTTCCTTAAAATTTCAACTCATCTAATTCGAAAGACGAACGATTACACTTTCCCTGCGGACGATCCGCACTTACTAACGCGCTACATCCGACACCTTTATTGATTGCGGTCAAATATTTCTTTGATTGTGAATTCTTATCAATTTTCAATTACAACACATCCAAGAAAATCATTCAATCAAGTTGTGAGAATCTCATAGGTGTATTTTCTCCTCAAGAATTGTGAGGATTCCTTGTAAGTCGTAAGAATCTTACAAAAGTATTTTCTCCGTGTAAGTTGAGAGGACTTACAAGTAGTTGTTCACCATATGGGGATATTTCTTGCCATGAGCGTGCCTTGGTGGGGAATATATTTATTTATGCCCATGGATTGTATACAAGAGTCGATATTGGACCACTTGTAGGGAAGCAAAGTTTTGTGGGGTTTTTTGTGGCTTAAGAACAGGTTTGGATCCCTGTAACTTAAGACTTTTGAATTCTATAAGTCGTGAGGGTTTTATAGAGGGTATATTCTCTTTACGAGTCATGAGGACCTTGTAAGTTCATTTTCTCCTTAGAAATCGTATGGATTTCTAAGTGTGTTTCTCTTTTGTGAGGTGTTTTCTCCTTACAAAGTCGTGAGGACTTTGTAAGTGCATCTTTTCCTTTCTTTTTAACGAGTCAGCGCCCTTTCGGGTTTTCACTATCTCGCCAGCAGTCTTGCTGTTTTTACTCACGGCGCCCTTTCGGGTTTTCATCCATGCCCATTTCGCTTGTGGACGTACTATTTTTTTTGGCGGCCCATAAGGTAACACACCATGAGTTGTAGGCCCCGATCGTTTTTGAAGGACCGCATCATGTAGGACCTGGAAGGGGTATGGTTTGTTTATGCCCGTGGATTGTATACGGTGATCAATATAGGGATCTACCATAGGGCTAAACGTGTTAGTTTAAGAACATGGCGGTCCATTATCGCCGTATTGTGGGGCGAGCTGTTAGTTTAAGGACGTTTCGGTCTAAAGCCAGTTTAAGGACGTAGTGGTCCAATATTAGTTTAAGGAATTTTTGGTTCAATATTAGTTTAAGGACTTCTCGGTCCAACATTCCCGTGTTTGGGGACGAAGTTTTAGTTTAAGGACTGTTTAGTCCAAAACCAGTTTAAGGACGTAGTGGTCCATTATTAGTTTAAGGACTTCTCAGTCCATTATTAGTTTAGGAACATTTTGGTCCAATATCGCCGTATTTTGGGGCGAATGTTTTTTTGTACTACTTTCAGAGTTCTGACTCAGAAAGACAGCGAGCGGATACAATCATCGTCATCTATCATTGACCCAGGTCATGACTCTTCAAGCCTAGTACTTTTTGAGGAATCGGCCGTTTATTGGTCGGAATGGTCTTTCGCCATGCATATCCATCAGCAGGCAGGCTCCACCTTGGTAGACTTTGTCTATGATGTACGGACCTTCATAATTTGGCTCGAACTTTCCTCGTTTTGCACGATTGGGAATCATCGGTCTTTTGACAACCAGCACGAGTTCGCCTTAGCGGAATGTTCTCGGCCTAATCAGTCTTTCATATGACCGAGTCATTCTTGCCTTATAAGCTTCCAGATTTTGTTGTGCTATAAGGCGGGTTTCGTCGAGGACGTCGAGCTCCTCAAGCCTAAGATGAGTATTTTCTTCATCTGTCAACTCGTATTAAACTGCTACTCGTAAATAGGGTAGTTCTATCTCCAGTGGGAGCACCGCTTCCGTGCCAAACACCAGTGCGTATAGTGTTGTATTCGTGGCCGTATTGGATGTTGTTTGGTACGCCCAAAGAGCTTCATGCAGCCTTTCGTGTCAGTCCTTTTGTTTCTGGACACCGACTTTTTTATAATCTTAGTCAAGGTCTTGTTGAAGGATTCAGCTAGACCGTTGGCCCGAGGATTATAGATTGAAGAGTATTGATTGCACGCTTTTTGGCGTGTCGTGTATATGAAGTTCTAAAGTTAACCGAAATCAGGACGGTGTCGCTTTGTAGCTAGCCTTGATGAGTACGGGTCGTCCGCAGGGAGACAGAGCGTTTCAAGTTCTTGTTTTCACGAGTTAATGCGTGAGGCGGAAATGTTCGTATCTACTCTATGTGTTTATATGCAACGTAAAAGTTGCTAGGATTAGATAGGTTAGTGTAAGTTAAGGAAATCCGTATTCAATCCTTTGTGCCGAACTTAACCATTGAAGCTAGATCAATCGGCAACAACGTGGATTATGGTACTTAAGCACGGTATTAGTGAAATTCAGCTTATTGACCCTTGTCCTTCTGTTCTTGTCGCTTGCTTTCGCCTCCGGCCAAACCGGACGCAACCAGTCGCGGTTAGGAATCACCGATACCTTGGTAGGGTAGGGTGCCTAACGGAGCGCTTGCGTAAGGTTTGGGCGGAATTCAATTGGAAAATACGGGCAAAGGAAATGAGAAATGAAACCTTAACTTACAAAACCAATCTATTTCCTAACAACACCATATTAACAAACCATCACAACAATAAACAAAAAAGAGCAAAGAAAAGATACAAAGAAAAGAAAAGACAACATTACAAGCAAGTAAAGGGCATGGAATTTATATTGCAAGTAAGTAACGCATGGAAATAAATTGCAAGAAAGTAAAGAGCAAGAATGAAATACTAAGAACCATAGAACAAAATGAGAGCTTTATTATGTCCAAGCGATACAACCTTGAGCTCAATAACTTAATCTTAAACTTGCAAGCTCAATGAAGAGATTGCAAGATCAAGCGAAGACAAAGAGCTCAAGGGAAACTAAGCTATGTACAAGAGAAAAAAGAAAACAAAAGAGTTTACAAAATATTGGATAAAACTTGGGCAAAGAATTCCTCCCCTCTCTTTGCTCACTGGTTCCGCTTTTATAGGCTCAAAAGAAAAATAAACTAGCAATAAAAATAGGTTGATGTGACTGCAAGGGAGGGACCACAGAAGTTTGGGGCACTCTGAGGCAAGGGGGGTCGGCCTATTCGGCCAAATAGGAGATGTGGCCGGTCCAATTCCGAGCTCCTAGGCTCGTGCTTGTTGTGTGGATTTGTATGCTCCCCAATATCACTCTGGTGCTGCTTGATTTCTCTAATTTAAGCTGGTCTGCACTCTGGGATTTAGAGGAAAACTTGATGCTATACATCACATCATATCTTTTTGCATTAACTCACACATCACTTCTCATGCCCACTTGTGCCCAATTCATCATATCATGTGCTATGGGCAGCCCCCTCTAGGTCCATGAACTAACAAGCTAGTGTACACACTTGTATGTATTGGACCATTTAGATAAAAGTGTGTACACATACATGTTGCAAAAACTCATGAAATATCGGTCGGTTTCCAGTTCCGGTTGCATTGTCGGCTCACAAACGTTATATCCGTGATTTTGAATGTATTTCCAGTATTTTATCACGGATACCTGTAATCTGTAATTACTGAGCAGACACTGGTTAATAGTACCGATATATAACAAAACAGATAATGAATGAGCGGTATTAAAATGCAATATTCTGGTATGAACAAATACCCCCAAACTTATCTTTTGCTCGTCCCGAGCAAAACAAAAATCCTAGCCTCACTTTCGCACGGAATACGATTGCACTGAGCTCGTGCAACAAGCTGTTAAACCTCTAGGTGTCCCTAGTAGGAGGAGTGTTGTCTCCTGAGGGTTTTCAGCGGATTACACCCACAAAATCCCGTCAAGCTAGTTTCATAAGTTAACGTTGATTCTACTCCTACAGTTTAGTATCTAATTTAGAAATTCTATCATCCTAAATTAGAAATATCCACCCTTATATTTCACGCCTCCTATTTATTCAACCCCAGATCGTATACGTTTTACAGTTTAGAAAGATCTCGGTCTCTCCTGAGTTTTCCTTCTAAAGTTCGGTCTCAAATCAGGGATTTTTATCAGTTTTATGGAAAACATAAGACTTATTCTTTATTTCTATCTTTTCTCCAAATATCGATTGTATACCCCTACGTGTATGTAAATTTTTCACCCCTACACTTAAGAATTCAATTCAACCTATAGTACCCTTACTCTAATACCTAATACTACTTCTTTTCATTAATGATGGACGGTGTTTCACACACACCTTTCATGTGATTATTAATGCTTCTTGAGGCACTAACATCCGATTACTGAACGTGTGAGCTTAAAGTGTAAATAGCAGTTTCCAGGTCTTGACTTTATTTCTTTTTCTTTTTCTTTTTCTTTTTCAAGACCATATATTTTTTTTCAATGATGCTCATTTTGCGTTTAGCTTTAAATACCATTTTTTCTTTCATACTAGGTTTTCAGGCAAGAGTATTTCTAGGTATACTCTACTATCCCAAGTTTCAAGGTGGATGTATGTGCAGTTTGTAGGGTATATACTTTCTAAATTTGAACTCAAGAATATAAACTATTTTTCAGACTTTTCCTTTAGTAAAGCTTCAATACTTTCCTTTCATCCTGACTCTACTCAAGAACTGAACTCAAGATTACCTACTTTTATACAAAAAACTGTAAGAACGTATAATTACCAAGGTAAAACAGAAGGAGGGTTATTTTTTGGGTTTTCAATTCCTAAGCCTAGGATTTAGTTATTTCTAACGTATCAACTAAACTTTCGGAATAAAATCTATGTTACCCTATTAATTAACTTGGCGATAAATATTTTATTTTTTTTAAAAAAATTTTCGATTTTTATGGGTTTTTAATAAGGTGTGCAAATGCAAAATATACATATGAATATGAAGGTAGAAAGCTTACTGAGCACACCCCCAAACTTAAACTTGACAGTGCCTTCACTGTCAGGCTTCACCAAGAGTGTCAAAATTTTCGACGCTCCCTAAAAACGCAAATCAAAAATATATACACAAAAAGGTCCCCCTTAAACTTAAGTGAAACAGTGTTTCCATTGTTTAAGCGGTGAAGTTCAGGATTAGGGGGGAAAGAACAGTATCAATCTATACAAGGCCTTACACAGGCTAAAAGTTAACACCAACCATTCAAAATTTTTATCGTGATAAAGCAGCGGTTGGTGAAAGAATGCGGAGAGGAAAGAAATGGAGAATACGGTAGACCGTATGCGGATAGAAGCGGGATACGGTCTCGGTGGAGGAGAAGAATGGCGGAAGGGAGAAAGAAGTGGAATACGAACTTATGGGTGGAAATGGAGTGAATAAATTAGTACAATTTGTGATGACCGATGTGTAACAAGCGATTGTACTAATCTATTAACCCATCGAGAAATATGGTCAAATCCCTCAAGATTCGTGAGAAAACATGGGTACGCCGAACTTGGTAAACCATACATAAGAAAAGAAGGTAATATGGTGTCTTGCAAGGTGGGAACGACGGAAAGGATAGAGGGAAGTGATCGAGGAAGGGTATCAGGTAAAGGTTCAGGAGGGTGTACACAGTCAATAAAAGGGACAGGATGAATTGGAAAATCTGAGTTATCAATTAAAACTGTTTCATCCTAAAAAAAATTCTCAATATTTTCCTCAAAAATTAGCTCTTCCATGCACTTATCATCTATTTCCAGACGCGTATGGGGTTCGGGAAAATCAGTTAGTGACTCAGGATGATGAATTGGAGAGAAAAACTCATCCAAATCTGCGGGTTCATCATCCAAAATATCCCTAGCATTGATATCCTCAATCAAGTGAAAATCAATATTCTCAGACACCTCATCAAAAGCATGGATTTCAATCAATTCAGGTTCTAAGATGGAGGTGTAGAGGTCAAAAGGTTTGGGATTGGTTTCACATGAAATGACCCTTCACAATCAGGTAAATTAAACACTACAAAGTCGCACAACTCATTAAACATTCTATCTTCAATTGGTTTCACTTGCAACGACGCCATTTGATTGCACGCTTTTTGGCGTGTCGTGTATATGAAGTTCTAAAGTTAACAGCAATCAGGACGGTGTCGCTTTGCAGCTAGCCGCGATGAGTACGGGTCGTCCGCAGGGAGATGGAGCGTTTCAAGTTCTTGTTTTCATGAGTTAATGCTCGAGGCGGAAATGTTCGTATATACCCTATGTGTTTATATGCAACGTAAAAGTTGTTAGGATTAGATAGGTTAGTGTAAGTTAAGGAAATCCGTATTCAATCCTTTGTGCGGAACTTAACCATTGAAGCTAAATCAATCGGCAACAACGGGGATTAGGGTACTTAAGCATGGTATTAGTGAAATCCATCTTATTGACCCTTGTTCGTCCGTTCTTGTCGCTTGCTTTCGCCTTAGGCCAAACCGAATGCAACCGGTCGCGGTTAGGAATCATCGATACTTTGGTAGAGTTGGGTGCCTAACGGAGCGCTTACGTAAGATTTGGGCGGGGTTCAATTGGAAAATATGGGCAAAGGAAATGAGAAACGAAACCTTAACTTACAAAACCAATCTATTTCCTAACAACACCATATTAACAAACCATCACAACAATAAACAAAAAAGAGCAAAGAAAAGATACAAAGAAAAGAAAAGACAACATTACAAGTAAGTAAAGGGCATGAAATTTAAATTGCAAGTAAGTAAAGCATGGAAATAAATTGCAAGAAAGTAAAGAGCAAGAATGAAATACTAAGAACCATAGAACAAAATGAGAGCTTTATTATGTCCAAGCGATACAACCTTGACCTCAATAACCTAATCATAAACTTGCAAGCTCAATGAAGAGATTGCAAGATTAAGAGAAGGTAAGGAGCTCAAGGGAAACTATGCTATATTAGTTATATGTATGCCCTAGAGGCCATTACTGTACATGCGATGTATATTGTAGTGGATGCTTGGACATATATAGGGAGGACTTTCTTGCTCGACATGATAGTATGCTATCTGGTTGCACTTTATCTTAACATGTACACTTATTGTCTCTCTATTACATGTTGATAAAACCCTTAGGATGAGTACTTGACTACCAGGATTATGATACAGATCATACTAGTGGGGCAAAGGTAGTCGGTAAGTACATCCTTAGATTGTTCCTATTCGTGGGAGTATTGAGACATGGCATCGATACTCCAGAGTAGACTAGCGTATGCGCTTCTCGACCCATATGATGGGCGATGGATGATCCCACATCCATTGGTGTTTGACATCAGAGAAGGTATACAGGTGCTCAGTGGAGACTGGGTACACTGAACGGACTCGCTGAGAACTCCTAGATGGTATTATACCTATTGTCGGATAGCAGTTCTCTGGTGACACTGGTACAGGTTAGTCTGTAGACCCGAGATCGTCATATTGCCTTGTGTGATTCCCACTGTGCTTTGATTTCCACCATACCATGGTCAAGAGATCGTGCAAAAATATGGTTTTTGGGTACAATCCTGAGTCACATAGAGGCAATGAGCGATAGGAGGGGTTTCGTCTCTCCTGG
The DNA here is from genome assembly GCA_030015575.1 of Agapanthus africanus. NCBI lineage: Eukaryota > Viridiplantae > Streptophyta > Magnoliopsida > Asparagales > Amaryllidaceae > Agapanthus > Agapanthus africanus. The sequence continues at coordinate 60,472,110 of CM057343.1, read as the reverse complement.
TGTTGGGAATTGATGTTGCGCTATGCTCGATTGGCCATAAAAGGAAATCCCTGGCCAGGGTTGCTGAGATTTACTGGTAAGTGTTACCAGTAGTTTCTCGAACCGTTATGGAACTTGTATCGGCGTGACTTATCAGGCTATTGGGATATGACATTATACCACCCGAGACTGTGATATGCAACATATCAGATGAAGAGACCGGACTATACGGTAGTGTTACTGATTGGATTCGCAGGAGTACGATCAGGCTTGCTTTTTGATCTTCTGATCGCTCAATACCCGGGTGGCCGTTACTTTTGGCAGACCGCTTGCGGCTTGTGGGTGTTTGATATGATCATCACCTACTGCCAGCGTATTGACGAGTCTTTAGAGTCATACACAGAGGTTTCCTGGTTCATGCAAAACGGAGTAGGAGCACATATGTGATATGTGCGGGACCGAGATTAATGCGAGTATGTGATACCACATTCTATTCTCGCGATTTGTGACATTGGTCGGTTATATGTGATATAGCCGGGTTATCGGATCAAGTGTTGATTCGATAAGTTGTTGCTTTTAATATTAGTCGGTTATATGTGATATAACCGGATTATTAAATCAAGAGTTGATTTAATAATTTAATGTATAATTATATATTTGATATATTACATTACATTAACTAATATTAGCTCACTTAAATAATTTTTTTTCTCACATTTGATATACTTTACATATATGTGATATATGTATTGTTTTTTTTTGTCACAAAATATATATGTGATATATATTGTTATGTCATGCTAGGTTACACATGCAACATGTATGTATGAGACTTATACCGTGCTAGGGTTAAAGCTAGGGTTTTATTTGTTTTAAGCAATTCAAACATTTGGATTTAGTCAATGTTGAGCTTGGAGAAGCTAGTAGAACATTGACTTATTCAACTTGTTTGTCTAGCTTAAAATATTTGTTAACCCAACCCTTAACCTTAGACTATGGTTTATTCTCTACATGAGTTAGGCATGACAAAATAACTCACCATGGTTGCATTTCTAACCTCACTCTCATTCATCTCTTCATCACATCCTCTTCTTCCTCTCGAAAAAGGTTTTCTAGGGTTTTTGAGAGGTGATGAAATATTGTGAGAAAAATAAATCTAAAGTGAGCCCACTTCCTATTTCATCATCCTCTACTATTAGCCATTTAATTTAGGGTGTTTGCTTCACTAATCTCACTATCAGTGAAGAGGTAGCATGAGCTCGAGTCTCCTCGACGTAGATCATCTTCGGCTTCGAAGACATTGAGCAAGCTTGTTCGTTTTTTCAGGTGAACCCTCTCTGGAGTTCGGGAGTTCACTATTCGCAGCGAAGGGACTACAACATGGAGCTTTAGAAGTGAAGGACCGGTCTACAAAGGTTGTATTCCCTCATTCACTTGGATGTAAAGTGTTTACATATCGTTTCGTCGGATTTTCTTGTTTCGATTCTAGGGTTAGGGTTAGCTAGAACGACAAAAATTTAAATATGGCATGGATGATGCTTCCTAAAACCTTGCTGCCGTGCTAGACAACCCTGCAGTGGTATCAGAGCCATGCTAGAAAATTAGACGATGTTTGCTAGGATTACAAATCCGAAACTACTCCGAAACACCCGATACGAAAACTTGGTTTCTGTCAAATTTAAAAAGTCTTCAAAATTTTTTTTTAAACAACTACAGAATGTTGTATGTGATATAACATGAACACCAAGAAAATTTTAGGGGGTTTTGTGGAAAAGTGGCCGGCCACATTGGCATCAAAACCGGCCTGCTCGGTTTTTCCAGAGGAGTCTGCGCTTCAAATTTTTTTTGTGTTCCAGTCTCTGGATTTTGGTGTTTCAGGTGTTGTTTGTTTTTGCTAAATTTGCATATGATGTTATCTTTCTGCAAAGGCAACTCGGAGTGTTTCGTAATCGTAATTCTAACATGTATTCGGATTATTTAGATGATGTTAAAAAGTTCGAACGGATACCGATAACTCATATTTTCCCTCGCAGGAAATTTTTCAAGAGTTGGATTTTTTCCGAGTTTAAAATATTCAGGAAATCATGCAGGTGATTCTGTGTACCATCTAGAAGAATGAAACCCTAACTCGATTATGTGACCGTCAGAACCGCCATCAAACCCTAGGGTTTATGGTAGTTCAGCGGTGCCACAGGTGAGGCATTGGTTGACCCTTCTACGGCTGTTTCATAGGTGCTGTGGAATGTTTTGGATGCTTTTTTAGACTCCGCTCAAGTGTTGAGCTTGTTGGGAAATTTTAGGTGTTTGATTATTCGATCGAAAAGTTTAACTTCGTCTAGCTATCTGTGATTGTGATACAATATTTGGAATCCACAAAAGTAGTTATGAGATAACTAGTTTGAATTTTATAAATCTAGCAGTTTAGTCTCATTTGATCAGTTGCCACGGGATTTTGATGTTGATCAAAAGTCCGTCGCAATTATGTAGTGTACGCGGATACTCGCCGGGTAACCTTACTAGATAGCCACGCCTCATAGCCCCGACCAAGTGACTGTAGGAGAACCCCGTCGCCAAAAGCATCTGTTCGGGTGCTCGCGGCCATGGTGATCCGCCTTACTGCACTTCGTTGACGACATCGGGGGTGCGGCCGTCTACTAAAGGTTCCGACGAGCATTCGATCTGGTTATCGGGAATCTTGTTGAATTACCCGACAAGTTATTGGAAAGTGTTTTCAATATCGAGACTAAAATGCGGTTTTTATAATTGTTAGGCATGTGATGTCTAAGGAATTCATTTGGTTAGGCATGAAATCCAAAGTATGTGATATGTTGGGTTTATGATGTCTAAGGTGGTTGCGGATTCCAACTGTTGTAGTTTTTCACTTTCTTTTCTGTGACCGTAAGTGTAATATGTGGTGTATCGCCGGTTTCGTTGCTATATGTCAACGACAATTGGGATACACATATTTACTTACGTTGATGACATGTGATGTTATGTGTTGCTGTGATATGTTATATTGGATCGTCGTGTTTTGAATAGCCGGGTTTTTTTTATGTGAGATGAGAGTTTTTCATTTTCATTCATGTAAAAGCTTGTATGTAATATTCTTTTATTGGGGAACTTCCGGGTTGAGAATGATGTTACCATTGATGTATATTATTTACTTTTCCGCATTAGGATAGACCCAAGGCAGGGAGCACAAGTAACCGGGTTCTAGGGTCCAGTGGGAGACCATCTCGAGGAGTCGAGACAGGGTCTCCTAGCTCTAGAATTGGAATGGTTGCTTGCCGCTCTTGTAGGGGGTCTAGGGATGTGGGTTTGGCTATTCATCGCGACCGTGGAATCCGCGTTTTTTATTGGCTTAAATAAAACACGGAATTCCTAGTATATCCAATATTTCATATGTGATTCTTCTGCTGCTGATATTCTGTGATGTGATCACTAGATATGTTCTGAGACGAATGCCTATATTATATATATGAGATATAATTGATATTGCTGTTTTCATTTCTTATGTAATGCTTGGGAAGCATAATTTGATGGGGATTCATTAATGAGATTAATGAAATAAAAGAAACCTAAAGATGTTGTAGAAAATTATTTTAAAATTGGTAGCTCTAGTTCTTGCTATGCATAGCGGTATTCCTTGTAGAATATCCAACACCTTATTCGATAAGGAAAGAGCCGAGATCCCTTCATCTAGAGTGACCTCTTTAGCGAAACTAACAGATGCTACAACCCACTCGGTTTGTCTTTTGATTGCTTTTCTAGTTTTTGCTTTGTATAGTGGTATTTGTGAAATATCCTGCACCTCATTCGATGAGGAAAGAGCCGAGATCCCTTCACCGGGAGTGACCTCTTTAGCGAAACTAGTAAAAGCCTAAAAAACACTCCTTTTCAAAATCACTCGATTCTATAACGATATCAAGTTCATTACGTAAAAGGTTTTCATAGAAACCTGTCGTAGCCCTCCGTCATTTCAGATAAGTAGTATTTAGTATTCGTGCTACGGTAGTTTGGCCTCCGTCAAGGCGTAGTGTACGGTAGCTGATTAGTGCTTATCTGCTAGCATATGATGCGATTGGATTAGGGTATTCGTACGGCGTTGTTTGGCCTTCGTTAAGGATCGTGCGGGTGAGTCTAATTCAATTAGGAAATGACGAGTTGAACTTGACAAGCGGACTATGGGTAGTTTGGCCTCTGTCATGGTCATAGGACGCTAGGGGTAAAATATTATCGGGAATTTTAAGTGTTGAAATTTGCAATGAGATTGCATACCTTCTATGAGATAGTTGGATCCCGATACCCAGTGCGAGTAAGAGTTACTCCTGGGAGAGTTTTACACATTACAATTAGCCGATCAAGTAGGTGTTGTAGGGTTCTTAGGCACAACCACAAGGTTTCACAAGGCATCAAACATGCCGTATTTAAAAATTTAGTGTGGCAAACAACCCTAACCTAGGATCTAACTAGAGTTTTAGGAGCTAAACTAGAAAGAAAACAACTTTACATCTAAGTGATAATAGAATACAACCTTTGTAGACCGATCCTTCACTTCAATAGCTCCTTGTATTGGTCCCTTCACTGCGATCATGGAACTCCCGGACTCTTGCATGGCTTCTCAAGGTGAAAGGAACGATCTTGCTTGAAGTCTTCGAGGCCGAAGATGATCTACGTCGAGGAGACACTAACTCAAGCTACTACTTCACTAATGAGAGATTAGTGAAGCTAACACCCTATACTAAAGTGCTAATCTAGTATAGGATGATGAAGTAGGAAGTGGGCTCACTTTAGTTTTATTTTTCTCACAATATTTTCTCACTTTGGAAAAACCTAGAAAGTTTTTTCCAAAGGATGAAGAAGATGATCAAGAGATGAGAAATGAACTAATGAGGTGAGAGAATCAACCATGGGTGAGTTTGTATCATAGAGCTAACTCATGTAGAGACATAACCATGGCTAAATTATAATGGTTAGGTTAATAAATATCTTAAGTAAAACAAAACTAATGGACTAAGTCAATGCATCCTGAAGCTTCTACAAGCTTCATGCATGTGGCTAATTATTCACTAATTTGGAATTACTTTAAATATTAAAACCCTATATTATAATTAGTATGGTGTAAGTCTCATACACCTACGTAGTGTGTATCAACAACCATGACATAAAATAAAACACAATTAATATATATCACATATATACTAAGTGTGAACATGTGAGAAAAATAAATTCTTAAGTGAGCTAATATTAGTTAATGTAAACTAGTATATCAAATATACAATTATACACTAAATTATCAAATCAACACTTGATTTAATAATCCGGCTATATCTCATATAACCGACTAATATTATATGCACCAACTTATCGAATCAACACTCGATTCGATAACCCGGCTATATCTCATATAACCGACCGATACAAATATCGCGAGAATAGAATACGGTATCACATACTCGTATTATTCTCGGTCCCGCACATATCACATATGTGCTCCTACTTCGTTTTGCCTGAGCCAGTAAAACCTCTATGTAGGACTCTAAAGACTCGTCAATACGCCGGCAGTAGGTGATGATTACATCAAGCACCCACAAGCCGTCAGCGGTACTAGCTGGACGTAACAGCTACCCGGGTATTGAGCGATCAGAAGATCAATTGAGCGAACAGTCTTACTCGAGATGATAGTATGCTATCTGGTTTGTCTTTATCATTGTGTGCATGCTTCAGGTGACATTACAGATCACTATTACATGTTGATAGAGCCCATATGATTCTTACTTGACTACTAGCAGTATGATGGCGATCATATACGTGAGAGTTGGGTGGTCTATAAGCACATTCTTAAAGTGTCCCTAGTCGTGGGAGTTTCGAGAATGGGCATCGATACTCCAAGAGTAGACTAGTGTATACGGATCAAGACCCCGATGAGAGGCGGTGGCCGATCTCACAAGCCATTGGTGTTAGTTGGTTCACCTAAGATGTATACAGGTTCTCATTGGGTTATGAGTATACCGGACGGACTCGCCTGGAACATGCTAGTTGGTATTATACCTATTGTCAGATAGCAGTTCTTTGGTGACATGTGTACAGGTTAGTCTATCGACCTGAGATCGTCATTTGTCTCGTGTGAGTTCCCACTGTGCTTTGATTACTACCCTACCACAGCTCAAAGGAGTCATGTAAACAGGTTTTAGTTGGGTACAGTCCCGAGCTACATGGAGGCAGTGAGCGGATCGTCAGGGGATTCGTCTCTCCCAGTATTGGGGGTTGATGTCGCGGTGTACACGGGTGGCCATCACCAGAAATCCTTGGCCAAGGTAGTCGAGAATTACTGATCTCGGATCGGTAGTTTCTTAGGTGGTGATAGTTTTCATACCGACACTGAATATCAAGTTATTAGGGGTCTGACTTTATCCACCCCCTTAGACTCGATATGCGATACTCATAGACGAACGAACCGGACTGTACGGATATTATCACTGTCAAGCTCAGTAGGGTTTCAGGATGAGTTTGCTCATCAGCCTCCCTTTCGTTCAATACCTGGGTAGCCGTTACATACAGCTAGTACCACTGACGTGCTTGTAGTTAAACCCACTGTCAGCGTATTGACGAGTCTTTAGAGTCCCATACAGAGGGTTTCCCTAGTTCGGGCGAAAAGTTGTAGAGGTCGTATGGTTTTATGGCAGGGTTCGATCATATACATGCACTTGTGCACGGATCATGATCGGACGGATAATACTAGTGGGGTTTGGTTTAAGCCGGATCCTAGTATTATATTGTTGGATTATTTTTGTCTCGTTGTATTCGTATTCAGTCGGAATACGGATGCAGGTATGTATAAACGGATGAGGGGTATTCTTGTAATTCGTTACATGTTTACTTTAGAGGATGCCTTTTCTTTTTGCTATAAACATTTTGGTTTAAATGTTTATTTGTGTGTGGAAAGTGTGACTCATTTATATGCATTGATTCATGCATGTGCACTTGTGACTCATGGTGATGAGTTATGGTGGCATGATGGATTTTTTGTTTTGGGTTAGATATTTGTTGTGAGATATTTGTAGTGAGCAAAGAAATGAGATAGCAGATCTTTTTCTTGGGTTGGTTTTTCTTTATGTGCTCACAACAAATACATGCATAATACAATATTCTAACAACTTCTTTACTTGTTTTTTTACTTGAGCTCACACTCTTCACTCATGGAATCTTCTTCAACCTCCATCCAAACCCTCTCATGAGTTGAGAATCCTTGGGTGTATTGAGACAAAATGATCACACACTCTCTCTACTTCATCTTGGATATCTAGGCTAGCAAACTAGATACCCGAGTTGCTTCGGTTTTAAGGCGGGAGCCTGTATTACGAACCCTCGACGTGGATCTTCATCGATGTGGGGAGACCAGAGATCAAACTTGATCGGGGAAGCCGCGAGGAGCTTGGGACAGAGGTTGAAGACCGAAGGACACGGATCGATCGGTATAACTTCTCTAAACTCCTTTCTAAGAACTAGTATAGGGTTAATGGTATGATCCATAGATTAGGGTTCCGTTAGCGCCGGTTTCTAAAAGTTTTTGTTCCGCATTTGGCCACTGAATGATAGTCGGAGCGCTGCCGTAACACAACATTGGGTGCAGCAGATTTGGATGTTGATGTATGAAGTCCCCATGTATTTGGCATGAGTGACACTGCTTCACGTATTCGGGGCAGTCCTGAATCATCGTGGGCCAATAGTAGCCTATTTTTTTTTATCTTCAGCTTCATCATTGGTCCAGCTTAATGAGAACCGCAGAATTCGTCGTGTATTTCTCGGACGACTTTCTTTGCTTTCTTCGGCCTCAAGCACCTTAGCCATAAAAAGTCTAATGATTTCTTATATAGAGTATCATTGACGAAGGTAAATAATAAAGCTTGTTTCATGAGCTGATGTCTCGACGACGTGTCTTCAGGCGTTTGTTAGGACTTAAAGTAGTCTATGAAGACTTCCCTTGTCACGACCCGAAAGTACGGAACGTGACCGGCACTTAGATTACGAAGCATCTGGAGGCGCAACGTAACCTAAGTAAGCCGAAGCCCAGAAATCTAAACCATAAAAGAAGAAGAGGTAAAGGAAAACATGTAGAAAATAAGTTTCAAAGCAACATCCAATTTTCTCAAAAATTTTGGCAGAGTCTCCTTTGTAAAAACTGGCCCCAAATGGGTACAAACAAGAATAATATATATACAATAATAAAAAGCATCCCTAAACGGGAGCTAGCTCTACGCCAAAAGGCGGAAACAACCACACCAATGCACAATAGTATACAACGCCAAAGGGCGAGGATCAAAACTTAAAAGAAAACAAATCCACCAGATACCATAATAATACAAGATTAACTCTAAGGTCGAAATAAATAACTGGTCCAGTAAAATATCAAGTAATGCAAGTTTGGTTGATGGAGCTTATTAGATACAAATGAAATAATAAAAAGTACAACGGCCGTCCAGATACAAGTGAACCAACCTACCGTGCAAATCACCCTGGTTGAAATGATGTGCAAGCAAGCTGCCAGGGAAACCTGTACATCGAACCAGTAATAAAATTTGGCACAACGGGGGTGAGTTGCCAACTCGTGAGTAGAAAATATCTGCGAAAAAAAATCGAATGCACGACACTATCCTAGGTCATAATAATACACTACTATATCACCAGTCATCCAGTAATGGCAGGGTAATAAACTACGTGTAAGTGCAAATGCTCCGTGCTCGTGTCAGTGCCTCAAATAGTAATATGTCATGTGATTGAGTATGCATGCACCATGAATGTAAAATAACCAATCCTGAAATCTGGATATATCTGTATAAGAAATCATTAGCTTTTATCATGGTAAAATTTGTATAGAAATCTGAAATATCAATGATGAAATCCATGGAAATCCGTGTCAAGCATCGACACAAAACATGTAAATCTCAAGTCTCAATACCTCATAATCTCAATATCTCATAGTCTCATTATCTCGGGCTCCGTCAGTCCGGATCGGCCCATATCATTAAATCTCACGACAACGGTCGGTATCCTCCGGATATCCGCCACGCCAGACATCATCGGTAGGTAGTCCTCCCCTGCCAGGCTCATCGTCTACAACTCGATCTTCTTGCCCTGGGGTACCATACCGGGCCCACCATGTACTCGAGACGGTTCATCCACTCCTCGAATCGGGTCTCGAAATCCAACAGAAAATATGAAATCTCATGGTGGACCACACATACATCACGAGAAAACCGCAACTTATATTTTAAAAAGAGAGGAGGAGAGAGAGAAGTTTATATATATATATTATTGCGGTTTTCCCCAAAATCTAGAAATCTCATCGAAATCCAAAATCCCAAAATCATGAGTAAGTAAATGATAAATGTCGGCATAAGCCCCACAATACTGCATGATAACATGGAAATGTGAATGCATGAAATGTCTAAATAATAAATTCCATGTCTAGACTAACAATAGAGAGTAATCATAATATTATATCAATCTAGCTGTTAGCTGATTCTATCAATAAAAGATAATATGTTCTAAAGGGTACGTGACATAGCAATTACCGATGATGATGTGTGTGAGCCGGCAAATAAGTGTGCGTGGAATATGCGCATCATCGGTAATGGTGCTGGTGTCCTAACAGGCAGAGTTTTATACCGATTATAGAAACATATGTATGAACATGCACCATGATGATTACGGTCTGAATGTAAAGACGGATGTGTATTAACTACTCATTTGATATATAAGTATAACTACAACTATATGACTCGAGCCTAAACTAGTGTCCATCAAACTTCCTAAGAAACTAAACCTAAGAAACTAGTCGATAAGAAATAAGAGTCCACCTAAGGTCTTAGTCCATATCTCTAATAGTCGGCGATCCAGCCTCAATAGCGTCACGTACGTAGTACGGCTTTCTCAAATCAAGAGTGCGGATCAATCATCACATCTATACCCTGTACGGTAAAATCCATCATACGGCATCCCAATATCGGGGTACGGGTCAAGTATCACCTACGTGTTTCATCATTCGTATAATATCATTATCAAATCATGTCATGATCAAGGTACTGTACTGTAATCGCATACATCAATCATATATCATTGACAGCATAAATATACATCGTTAATTTATCCTCAGAAATATCATGTCACATGTATCATATTGTGATTAAGTCACACCTATATCATATCGTAATCAAATCACACCTATATGATATCGTAATCAAGTCACACCTATATGATATCGTAATTAAGTCACACATATATCATATCGTAATTTCAGGCATATGTTACAGTCCGGGTTCTATTTTAGAGTCCCATGTACCTCAATATCATCACCACCCATTATTATTTATGTATACCTATTCATTATCTCATTTTCTAATGATCTGCTAACATTATAATACGACTGTATAGCCAAGAATCACGGCATCAAGCCCAGTTATACTGTTTCATCCCCGTGTATCATATCACATCCTTGTATCACATATGAGTGTTGTGTATATATATAACTACACATAGTCCTATATATATACACATACACGTATACACCATGTCGAGTTTCTGTGTGTGCGTGTGTGTGTATCTACCTGAAACCTACGAATCTCCACCAAGATATTCATCCTCTGGTAAGGTCTTTCTAAAATCCGCCTAGTCCAACCTAAGGTCATTACTAGGGTCCTACTCACCGAAATTCTAAGGTTACGTCTGGCTTCCTAATGACAATAAGTACTATTCCTATTCCACGTTTGCAGGGGTGCTAAACGCCATCCACCCGATTTCCCACCGTAGATATACATCTACTCACTTGGTCCTTGTCTGCCGAAAACGATGTCGCCCTCCTCTTCTTCCTCGTCCGAAGTCCACGTGAGGGGTACCTATATGCAAACACATATAATATCGTAAACTGAATCACGGACAAAACCAAAACGACGCACGAAACGCGCATAGGTTAAAACCTATGACCCGCTCATGCAAAGGATCTAAATATTGCTCGATATCGGCGTACAAACGCCGATTGATCGAGATAAAACACCAACAAACAAATCGTAGTTATAAAACTCATTACTTATAATATAAAACATGATTTAATTCATCGAAACCCTAAAAATCGATCAATCGTCCGATTTCGTAAAATCCAAAAACGCCAATTTACCGTTTTACTTCAAAACTTGATGTTTAAAAGAAACTAATGGTCATAATATTCATTAAATAACATAACTAGATTATAGAAACCATCACCATATTTTTATTACACTAATTTTTATTAAATTGTAAATTCTAGTTTGCAATTTAATCAATTTTAACACTTTGCAAGCAAAATTTCACAATATCACAACTAAACTTGATTTGCATGAATTAACGTATTAACTACAATTCATGATGATAATAATATAATGAGACCATAAATTAGATTTTAAATCTCATTTATTTAAGAATTTCAAAAATCTAGTTAGCAAAAATAGCATTTTTCTCACAATTTCTCAATTATTAATTTCAAATTAGTAACTAAATTAGGTTTTCCATTCCACTAACAAGTTAATATCTCCATTAAAACCACCATCTAGTGTTACAAACATTAATTGGAATTTTATCTCACCAATATATACAATATATAGAAATCTAGTATGCAAAAATGGTTTAATTTAAACAATTTTGGATAAGCAATTTACAATATATCATCCATACAAGATTTTCCACTTCTAAAAATGTTAAACTAGTTATTATAACCCTACTTAATTAATAAAAACCATAACTTGATTTTATAAACCCTAACTTGAATTTTGAAACTTGTAGATAGAATTAATTTATTAAATCTAATTATGCTAGAATGAAACATTTAATAACAATAAATCATAAGAATGAAATTTATACCTCCACATGTGAGATCCAACCATGAAAATTTGCCTCCAAAAAGAATGCTTTCCAACTCCAAAATCCATGTAAAAATGAGCAAAGAATAGAGGGTAGGAATTAATTAGGATTTTGTGGGGTTTTTTATTGAATTTTTGATGAATTTTGATGGATTTTTGTAACAAAATCAAGTGGGGAAAATGGGGGGCTGCCATGGGGAGGAGGCCGGCCACAATTAGGGAGGAAAAAGAGAAAAAGAATGAAGGAGGAATTGTGTAGAAGGTTGTCCCAAAATATCACCTCTTTATGTCTTTTCATTACTTTTATTAAATTTCTTTTATTTCTTTTCTCATATACATAAAGAAAATTCTAGAGACATGGAAAAATTTGGAAATAAATTTTGCTTGATACACACTAGATTCTAATATGCAATGGTTCATTTTTGCAAATTAAACCCATTCAAATTTGTAATTTACACTAATTTAGTGTATAAATAAAGCTTATGTTAATATTTAAAATAATTAATTTAGGAAAAATATTTAATTAAACTAAAAATTTATAAGTGACTAAATAAACACCATTTACTAGTAATTACATAATTAAAATAGGTATTTTTAAATTTATAATAAAAAATAATTACGGTTTAGTTTTACGAAAACTACGTTTTACTTTATTGAAAATCATAAAATTCACTTAAAGAATTTTATTTATTTATTTATTTATTTTAAAACGTTACAATCTTCCTCCCTTTAAGAAATTCGGTCCCCGAATTTAAATTAAAACTTTCCCCAATTACTAAAACATTCAGCCAAAACACTCAAATCGTCGGGGCTCCGAAATCATCAATACATAACTAAAATCAACCCCGTCAAGCATAACACAATCATCGGAGTTAAGGCGAAAATAAAATATCAAAACCCAATACGAAAACCAACATAATATACATCAAAACTATAACTTATATATAGTGCGCATTGTAGTAAAATCGTCCAAACATCTGGATAAAGAAGCATGCAAGAACCCCCTTTTGAAAATCGCCGTGTGATACACGTGTCACGGCATAAGTAGTGGACGTTTATTTTAAAAAAAATAACTATACATATATATCTTTTATTTAACATACACGTCCTGCCTGGTTACTGAATCAAATAGTAATGATTATAAAAACATACTGCTCAAACTGAAATCAATCCCAATCACATCATAAAAATATCATGTGCGTCCGGTGCACATTGAAATCGAAACCAAATACAGATGCCACGAATACACACAAAAACTAAACTGAGTGCAACAGGTGTGCACCAAAAATATCTGTCAAGTGCAACGGGCGTGCACGACTATAATATCAGGTGCATCTAATCTACACAAACCCCCGATTTAGTGCATCTGGTGTGAACAAAATCGCATCAAGTGCGCCAAGTGTGCGCAAGAATCTCAATCAGGTGCACATGGTGCACGAAAACAAACACCGAATATCAAAATCGAAATCACAGTACGAAAATGCATAAAAACTAGGTCGAAGCATATGTCAAAATCATGTGTAACCTATATGCACGAAATCAAATCAAAATCTCAAAATGTATAAAAACAAATCGAGTGTACTGGGTATGTACAAAACAACATCAATACAACCGGTATACGAAACACGCATAGAATATAATGAATGTACACATAAGAAATACCAATCGTAGAACAAAATCCTCAAACTACCAAAATCCAATCAACGGAAATATGAAATTCAAATCACCAAATCACAATCGTAACTCTATCGTCAATGTACGCCTCTTTCCTCTGATGTCGACTGCTTCGAACTCGTCTCTTCGTAGCTGTGCTGACTGCGCTACCAACGGCAATACCCGTATCTAGAGTCTCCCATGTAATCTATCCCTTCACCTGATATCCGGACTACATTAAACTTTTCGATCGATTCATCAAAATCCCATAATTCCCCGAGAGCTCAACACTCAAGTACAGTTTAAAAATATCTAGTACATACCCCAGCATCTGCGGACCAGCCGTAGAAGGGCAAACCCAAGCCTCACTAATGGCACCGCGGAACTGCCGTAAACCCTAAGGTTCAAGGGCGTTCTCGTGGTCATTATGTCGAGCTAGGGTTTCATTCTTCTAGAGGGTCCATAGAAATACCTGCATGTTCTTCCGAATACCTTAAACTTGGGAAAATAGGTTTCTGACAATCGTTCGAATCCTTTAACTTCGTCTGGACGGCATGTGAATACCCTTCGTCCGCATGCTAAACAATACTTCAATCCTCAAGAATAAACGATACCCTAATGGTTATCGCATTCAAGCCGCAGCTCCCTCTGCCAGTGCGCCCGTGGTAACAGAAACCACCATTCGATATCGACGAAGATAGATCAAAGGAACGAATGAAATGCGGTGCAAAGAAATGTACATCCTAAGGCTACTTAAGAAGAGTAGCGTATTGTAAGTATGACACGGATCATACCCACGGTACGTCACTCTACCTAAGTCGCCTACTCCATCAACCAAGGGTCACCCTAGACATATACAAAGGTTAAACCTAGCGCTCTGATATCAACTTTGTCACGACCCGAAAGTACGGAACGTGACCGGCACTTAGATTACGAAGCATCTAGAGGCGCAACGTAACCTAAGTAAGCCGAAGCCCAGAAATCTAAATCATAAAAGAAGAAGAGGTAAAGGAAAACATGTAGAAAACAAGTTTAAAAGCAACATCCAATTTTCTCAAAAATTTCGGCAGAGTCTGCTTTGTAAAAACTGGCCCCAAATGAGTACAAACAAGAATAATATATATACAACAATAAAAAGCATCCCCAAACGGGAGCCAGCTCTATGCCAAAAGGCGGAAACAACCACACCAATGCACAATAGTATACAACGCCAAAGGGCGAGGCTCAAAACTTAAAAGAAAACAAATCCACCAGATACTATAATAATACAAGCGCAACTCTAAGGTCGAAATAAATAACTGGTCCAGTAAAATATCAAGTAATACAAGTTTGGTTGATGGAGTTTACTAGATACAAATGAAATAATAAAAAGTACAACGGCGGTCCAGATACAAGTGAACCAACCTACCGTACAAATCACCTTGAGTGAAATGATGTGCCAGCAAGCTGCCAGGGAAACCTGTACATCGAACCTGTAATAAAATTTGGCACAACGGGGGTGAGTTGCCAACTCGTGAGTAGAAGATATCTGCTAAAAGAAATCGAATGCATGACGCTATCCTAGGTTATAATAATACACTACTATATCGCCAGTCATCCAGTAATGGCAGGGTAATAAACTACGTGTAAGTGCAAATGCTCCGTGCTCGTGTCAGTGCCTCAAATAGTAATATGCCATGTGAATGAGTATGCATGCACCATGAATGTAAAATAACCAATCCTGAAATCTGGATATATCTGTATAAGAAATCTTTAGCTTTTATCATGGTAAAATTTGTATAGAAATCTGAAATATCAACGATGAAATCCATGGAAATCCGTGTCAAGCATCGACACAAAACATGTAAATCTCAAGTCTCAATACCTCATAATCTCAATATCTCATAGTCTCATTATCTCAGGCTCCGTCAGTCCGGATCGGCCCATATCATCAAATCTCACGACAACGGTCGATATCCTCCGGATATTCACCGCGCCAGACATCACTGGTAGGTAGTCCTTCCCTGCCAGGCTCATCGTCTACAACTCGATCTTCTTTCACCGGGGTACCATACCGGGCCCACCATGTACCCGAGACGGTTCATCCACTCCTCGAATCGGGTCTCGAAATCTAACAGAAAACATGAAATCTCATGGTGGACCACACATACATCACGAGAAAACCGCAACTTATATTTTAAAAAGAGAGGAGAAGAGAGAGAAGTTTTTATATATATATTATTGCGGTTTTCCCCAAAATCCAGAAATCTCATAGAAATCCAAAATCCCAAAATCATGAGTAAGTAAATGATAAATGTCGGCATAAGCCCCACAATACTGCATGATAACATGGAAATGTGAATGCATGAAATGTCTAAATAATAAATGCCATGTCTAGACTAACACCAGAGAGTAATCACAATATTATATCAATCTAGCGGTTAGCTGATTCTATCAATAAAAGATAATATGTTCTAAAGTGTACGTGACATAGTAATTACCGATGATGATGTGTGTGAGCCGGCAAATAAGTGTGTGTGGAATATGCGCATCATCGGTAATGGTGCTGGTGTCCTAACAGGCAGAGTTTTATACCGATTATAGAAACATATGTATGAACATGCACCATGATGATTACGGTCTGAATGTAAAGACGGATGTGTATTAACCATTCATTTGATATACAAATATAACTACAACTATATGACTCGAGCCTAAACTAGTGTCCATCTAACCTCCTAAGGAACTAAACCTAAGAAACTAGTCGATAAGAAATAAGAGTCCACCTAAGGTCTGAGTCCATATCTCTAATAGTCGGCGATCTAGCCTCAATAGCGTCACGTACGTAGTACGGCTTTCTCAAATCAAGAGTGCGGATCAATCATCACATCTATGCCCCATACGTTAAAATCCATCGTATGACATCCCAATATCGGGGTACGGGTCAAGTATCACCTACGTGTCTCATCATTCGTATAATATCATCATCAAATCATATCATGATCAAGGTACTGTACTGTAATCGCATACATCAATCATATATCATTGCCAGCATAAATATACATCGTTAATTTATCCTCAGAAATATCATGTCACATGTTTCATATTGTGATCAAGTCACACCTATATCATATCGTAATCAAGTCACACCTATATGATATCATAATCAAGTCACACCTATATGATATCGTAATCAAGTCACACATATATCATATTGTAATTTCAGGCACATGTTACAGTGCGAGTTCTATTTTAGAGTCCCATGTACCTCAATATCATCATCACCCATTATTATTTATGTATACCTATTCATTATCTCATTTTCTAATGATCCACTAATATTATAATACGACTGTATAGCCAAGAATCACGGCATCAAGCCCAGTTATACTGTTTCATCCCCGTGTATCATATCACATCCTTGTATCACATATACGTATTGTGTATATATATACCTACACCTAGTCCTATATATATACACATACATGTATACACCATGTCGAGTTTCTATGTGTGCGTGTGTGTATCTACCTGAAACCTACGAATCTCCTCCAAGATATTCATCCTCTGGTAAGGTCTTTCTAAAATCCGTCTAGTCCAACCTAAGGTCATTACTAGGGTCCTACTCACCGAAATTCTAAGGTCACGTCTGGCTTCCTAATGACAATAAGTACTATTCCTATTCTACGTTTGCGGGGGTGCTAAACGCCATCCACCCGATTTCCCCCCGTAGATATACATCTACTCACCTGGTCTTTGTCTGCTGAAAACGATGTCGCCCTCCTCTTCTTCCTCGTCCGAAGTCCACGTGAGGGGTACCTATATGCAAACACATATAATATCGTAAACTGAATCACGGACAAAACCAAAACGACGCACGAAACGCGCATAGGTTAAAACCTATGACCCGCTCATGCAAAGGATCCAAATTTTGCTCGATATCGGCGTACAAATGTCGATTGATCGAGATAAAACACCAACAAACAACTCGTAGTTATAAAACTCATTACTTATAATATAAAAATGATTTAATTCACCGAAACCCTAAAAATCGATCAATCGTCCGATTTCGTAAAACCTAAAAACGCCAATTTACCGTTTTACTTCAAAACTTGATGTTTAAAAGAAGCTAATGGTCATAATATTCATTAAATAACATAACTAGATTATAGAAACCATTACCATATTTTTATTACACTAATTTGTATTAAATTGTAAATTCTAGTTTGCAATTTAATCAATTTTAACACTTTGCAAGCAAAATTTCACAATATCACAACTAAACTTGATTTGCATGAATTAAGGTATTAAACTACAATTCATGATGATAATAATATAATGAGACCATAAATTAGATTTTAAATCTCATTTATTTAAGAATTTCAAAAATCTAGTTAGCAAAACTAGCATTTTTCTCACAATTTCTCAATTATTAACTTCAAATTAGTAACTAAATTAGGTTTTCCATTCCACTAACAAGTTAATATCCCCATTAAAACCACCATCTAGTGTTACAAACATTAATTGGAATTTTATCTCACCAATATATACAATATATAGAAATCTAGTTTGCAAAAATGGTTTAATTTAAACAATTTTGGATAAGCAATTTACAATATATCATCCATACAAGATTTTCCACTTCTAAAAATGTTAAACTAGTTATTATAACCCTACTTAATTAATAAAAATCATAACTTGATTTTATAAAGCCTAACTTGAATTTTGAAACTTGTAGATAGAATTAATTTATTAAATCTAATTATGCTAGAATGAAACATTTAATAACAATAAATCATAAGAATGAAATTTATACCTCCACATGTGAGATCCAACCATGAAAATTTGCCTCCAAAAAGAATGCTTTCCAACTCCAAAATCCATGTAAAAATGAGCAAAGAATAGAGAGTAGGAATTAATTAGGATTTTGTGGGGTTTTTATTGATTTTTTGATGAATTTTGATGGATTTTTGTAACAAAATCAAGTAGGAAAAATGGGGGGCTGCCATGAGGAGGAGGGCGGCCACAATTAGGGAGGAAAAAGAGAAAAATAATGAAGGAGGAATTGTGTAGAAGGCTCTCCTAAAATATCACCTCTTTATGTCTTTTCATTACTTTTATTAAATTTCTTTTATTTCTTTTCTCATACACATAAAGAAAATTCTAGAGACATGGAAAAATTTGGAAATAAATTTTGCTTGATACACACTAGATTGTAATATGCAATGGTTCATTTTTGCAAATTAAACCCATTCAAATTTGTAATTTACACTAATTTAGAGTATAAATAAAGCTTATGTTAATATTTAAAATAATTAATTTAGGAAAAATATTTAATTAAACTAAAAATTTATAAGTGACTAAATAAACACCATTTACTAGTAATTACATAATTAAAATAGGTATTTTTAAATTTATAATGAAAAATAATTACGGTTTAGTTTTACGAAAACTACGTTTTACTTTACCGAAAATCATAAAATTCACTTAAAGAATTTTATTTGTTTATTTATTTATTTTAAAACGTTACATCCCTCCATTCTTTGACCTTTTCTTTGTCCTCTATTTGAAGGGCTACTTGTTCGGTTGTTTCTTTTCCTTCGGATGGCTCTATAAGGTGTTCCGAAGATATATCTCTTGGCGCGAGGACTCTGCGGCTTTGCACAATGATCCTTACGTCATCGAGGGTTTCATCGGCCAATTCCTTAGCCAATTTGGCAAACGCATCCGCTTTACCGTTTTTAGCTCGCGGTATACTTTCCAGGGTATAGGAAGAGATTTGTATCAGCAGTTGCTGCACTCTTTAGCCATACTTTATCAGTTCTGGCTTGCATGTTTGATAGTCACTGTTTACTTGACTAACGATTAGCTGTGAGTCTCCATATATGAGGAGGTTGTTAATCCCCATGTCGATAGCAATCTCAAAACCGGCTATCAAAGCTTCATATTCTGCTTCATTATTAGTCCTGGGTTCCATCAAGGAGAGGGCATAACACAATATTCCTCCTTACGGGGCCACGAAGATAAAACCCACAACGCCTTTGATTATGGGAGTGTTTTGCTTTCTCCTCTTCATGGAAGATGCTCCATCAAAACAGAGTTCCCATTGAGAATCATTTTCTTCTTTCTCTTCTTCGACTGCGTCGAACGCGTGTTCTTCCGGCAACTCACAATTTAGGGGAGCGTCAGCTGGTATCGGATGTTCCACTAGAAATTCAGTAATGGTTTGTCCTTTCTCCGCTTTGACAGGTCGATACTTTATTAATAACTCCATGAGCAAGAGGGCCCATTTGGCCAGCCTTCCCGTCAGTATAGCCTTTGACATCAGATATTTGAGAGGATCCACTTTTGATATGCGGTGGACCTTATATGCTAAGGCATAATGTCTGAGCTTCGTTATTGCGAAGATCAGCGCCAAGCAATGCTTTTCAATGGGGGAGTAGTTGCTTTCTTCCCCTAGGAAAACTCGACTTAGATAATAGAGAGCTCTCTTCTTTTCTCGATCATTCTCTTGTGCTCACAATGCGTCTAGAGAACCCTCAAGGGCCGTTGTATATAGGATAAGGGGTTTTCCCTTAACTGGAGCGGCTAATACCGGCGGATTTTGCAGGTATTGTTTGATTTCTTCTAGTGCGTTTTGGCACTTCTGATCCTAGACGAACGAGATCCTCTTCTTCATCAGATAGCTATAGGGATGGTATTTTCCCGAGAGGTTGGCTATGAACCTCCGGATATAAGCGAGCTTTCCTTAGAGAGATCGCAATTGTTTGAGGGTTCTTAATGAAGGCATTTCCATAATCGCCTTGAATTTTGAGGGATCGATCTCGATGCCTCGGTGACGTATGATGAATCCCAGGAATATTCCTGAGGAAACTCCAAACGCGCATTATAGAGGGTTCATCTTCATATTATACTTCCGAATACGTTGGAACACTATTTTTGGATGATCCCAATGTTCCTCATAAGATTTGCTCTTCACCACAAGGTTGTCGATGTACCATTCGACAATCTCGTGTATGAGGTCATCGAAGAACTCTGTCATGGCCCTCTGGTAGGTAGCACCGGCATTCTTTAAGCCGAAGGGCATCACCTTGTAGCAGAATACACCTAACGGTGTCCGTAAGGCGGTATGCTTCTAGTCCTCAAGATCCATTTTTATTTGGTTATACCCTGAAGATCCATCCATGAATGAGAAAACTTCACGGGTGGATGTGTTTTCGATCATCAGTTCGGTAATGGGTACTAGGAAGTCATCTTTCGGGTATGCTTTGTTTAGATCCCGAAAGTTCACGCAGATGCGAACTATCCCATTTTTCTTCATCAATGGAACAGTATTAACAATCAAGTCAGGATATTGAACCTTTTGAATGAAGCCAGAGTCGATTAGTTCCTTGATTTCAACGTTGATACTCATCTCAAGTTCGAGCCGCATCCTTCTTGGTGCCTGTTTGATTAGATTTATGTCTGGCGATATGGCTAGTTTATGTACCACTACTTCTGGATCTAGACCCGGCATTTTGGAGTAGTTCCATGAGAAGCAGTTTTTGTACTGCATAAGCATGTCTTTGAGTGTGGCTACTTGTTTTTCTGATAGTAGCTCACTGACGAACATCGGCCTCGGATCGTTCTCCGTCGCTAAATTAATTTTTCTTCGGTTGTGTTCCGTGGTGTGTATGCCATCCTCCAGCTCTCTTGGTGCCGGTGGAAATTCTGATATCTCATCATCATCCACTTCGTTTGTGAAGCATGCAAAAAGGCCAATCATATTCTCGTCCTCTTCTTTTTTTGAGAGAGTTACCATATGATAGGTACGAGTCTGCTTCCATTTTCGCGGTCGAGCTGGTCCTATCCCGACGGTATAGGTCCTCTTTGGCTTGAGCTTTTGCGGCGGCCTTATCTTCCAGCTGTCGGATAAAGTAAACCTGCCCTATTGATACTGGTCATCTACCCAGTCCTTGAACGTGAAGCAGTTTTCAAGGGGGTGACCTATTGCTCGGTGATAGGAGCAATAATCCGGGTGATGGACCTTATTTATTTGTTCGGGACGCCGAGACTCGGGAAGCGTTATCATTTGGTGCTTCATGACAAGGTTGAAGATTTTTCCTATCTTTTCTTAAGGGAACGAATATTCGCGACCCATTTTCTTTATAAAGGACGGGCTCCGATCGAGTTTTTCTCGATTGAACGGCATCTTGGACCCGCTTTGTTGTCTTTGAATGTTGTTTACGTTCCTTTCCCTATTTTTACCTCCACTTTGAGATTTTCTCCCTTTGCGAGAACACATAGCGGGCTGGGGATGAAGAGCGTTACGGTCTACTTCCTCCACAGATTGTTGACTGAAACGCTGCGTCTTGGCCTTTTCATATATGGCCATTTCGCGGCTATGATTGTCTCGGTTCGTTTGATAAGCTTCTTTTATTAGCTTGTCGATTTGTTCTTCGAACGACAGACTTAACATTCTCAAAGCGGAATCTTTCTCCAATTCGACGTCATGACAATCTGGAAGAGCATTTTCTTCTCCACTCAAGCTATTCATGACGTAGCAGCTGTAAACTTGCTCCCGTTTGTTGGACCGAATATTTCCGAGCCCAGTTGTTTCTTTTCCCGTTGGGCTTTTTTCATTGAGTCCTGAGAATATCCTAAATCTTTTTGTAGAATTGGGTCTGTCAAACAGTTTTTTTGAAAGGTACGCCTTGGCGTTTTAACAGTTTCTTTAATCCCTTCGCATAATATCTTGGCATACGGATGGGATGGAACCTGTCAAGAGTTGGGTCAACACCATGCCAGACTTCTTTTTCTATCCTGGTCTCCGTAGATTTGTAGAAGAGGATCGCTTTTTCCCCTCTTCTCCTAGGAGGCGCTTAGAAGGTTTGCAGTTCTTGTACGCTATATTTATCAAGCGCATCAAGTTTCCTGTAGTGTCGGGACAGAGCCATCATGATTTGTAGACACTAATTCGCTTTGGCAAGAGTCTGTATTGACGGGCGGATGGAGAACACTATATTGGTCTTGTCTTCGGAGTCGCTGCCAAAGACCAAAATAGGAGTAAATGGTCCGGGCTTATTGTTTTTCCTTTGAGGTTGCTTCGAGTAAACTATTTTTTCGTCTTCCTCAGTTTTGCTTCCAAAGATCGGGATAGTGACCATGGATTTTTTGTTTATTCTCCGGTTTGTGGCACCTTTCAGTATCCTTAAAGTCCGGCAGAAAGTACTTCGCATCTTCATACTTCCGCACTTCATTCACTGAGAACGGATTTAGTTCTCCCGTGACGGTATACTCTGAGCCATCCTTGAAATACTTCATACACTGATGTTGTATAGAAGGGATGATGTTATATTCGTGTAACCAAGGCCTGCCGAGTAGGGTGTCGTAGCAAGTTTTGGCGTCAATGACATGAAATTTGATGTCAGTGACGAGTAGCCCAAAGAGTAGCGTCAGTATTATGATCCTAAGTGTCCATGACGACTGTGGGTCGAACCTAGAGATGGTAATTTTATGTCGAGCAAGGTGCTGGACATTCATGCAAATTTCCTTCAGCAGTCTCACGTTGAGAAGATTAACGGAGGATCCATTGTCGACAAGGATTTTTCCTATTTTGATGTCATGGCAGTAACTGGTGACGTATAGCGGTCGATTATGTTCGTATATACCGAGGAGTAGATCTTCAGCGCTGAATGTAATATTAGCCATGTGGACTTCTGCCAGTTCATCTTTCATCTTCTCTTCTGCGAGGAAAGCTTGGAACTGATCGGGCTCTTATAATGCTTTGATCAGGGAATCCCATGCCTCTTTGGACAGGAGGAGAGCATCCAATATGCTTAGCTGCGAGGGTATTTTCCTCAGATGTTCTAGGAAGTTGTAAACCACCTTATTTTTCTTAGACGGGTCTTTTGCGGCGAGCTCGTTTACCACTTCTTCATCGAGGGCAATTTCTTTGGGCATTTTCCTTTTGCCTTTGTCTTTTTTGTTTGAGCCTTTGTTTGCAGGACCGAAGTTCTTCTCAGGTAGCGTATGGTTACGCAGCTGAATATTCACGCAGTTCTTCTCCTCCTCTTCTTTTTCCGAGATGGAGATTTCAAAGAGAGATTCGAGGAGTATTTCATCCTCAGAAACGCTCCTGAACATGAGAACTTAGGGTTTTCCCTTTCCGAACTGGTACTAACCATATGACAGTTGTCAGTTGTTTTTTTATGCGTGTTCGTCTCGCCATTCTCATATTGACGAGCGCGAGTTTCGCGCTTCTCCTTTTTGAAGTGTTTTCAATAGGCGACATATCCTTACCACCACTTCTTGAAGGCGTTGCACTCCTCAATGGGGTGAGCGACCCTTAAGTGATATAGGCAGTATTTTGGATGTGATTCTCCTCCGTCGAAATATGGGATTCCGGGAGTGCACATCATGAGCGGTGCCAGTTTCATCCCCATTGATAGGGCTTTAGCGAACCGCTTCTCAGTTTTGATCCTGCTTTTATTTGTTCAGGTGTGCTTTGGTTTGGTCAGAGCGCTTTATAACTCGTTCTCACTGCAGTTTCTTTATTCAGACGCTGGCGCTTATACTTTTCATATATGGATGTTTCACGTTCTCGGTCGTCTTTTCTCTTTTGAAAGGCTTCGTTTAAAAGTCTCTCAATCGGGTCTTCTTTTGGCAGATTCGGGGAATTTAGCGCCGATTCTGCCCCCAGTTCCTCTACGTCGTTTTCTAAAACTGAGGGAGCTTCTTCATCATATAACGATGAATGGGAGACCATGTGGCAACTTGCTACATAGTCTTCCGCTTCTTCTGATGAGTCATTTCCCTCATCATTGTTACTGTCTCCATCCTCAAGAATATGCTTGAGGAATTCTTCGAACGTGACCGGTGTCCGTGCTTTCTGGTTTTATTCTTCCAATGCGTCTAAGTATTTATGAAACTCTATGCGCTTGTCATCATACTCGGCAGGTTATACGGGTTTCTTAGTCTTCTTCTTTATCTTAGAAGACATTGACGGATTGACTTGGTGGATTTCCCCCTTGTTAATAACTTTCGGTGTGGGACGTGGTTTCAACATCCCTTCAATAATTTTGGGTTCAAGCGGGGTTTTCCACTTAATCTCCAGGCATGCCTATAGATCCTTCAATATTCTTTTAGTTTTCACTGAAAGGACTATTTCCTATGGAGCTTCTTTCATGAGCGAGCATGATGCCCCCTGTGTGTCCACCTTTTTAGAAGCGCGCTTTTGGGACGGGTTTACTCTTCAATTATCAGAAAGCGTGAACTTCCCCTGCTGATACTAGTCCTCGACCTAATTTTTGAAAATGTAGCAATCTTCAATTGGGCGGCTCACAATTTTATGATAGGAGCAGTAGTTGGGATTGTTGACGTCGCCGGGTTGTGCGGGTCGCCGTGGGTCTGGTAATGTGATGAGATTATTTTGCATCGCCATCTTGAACAATTTTCTCATTTTATCTCGAGGAAATGAGTATGCACGTCCCAACCTTTCTTCTAAGGATGGGCGTGTATGTGCGTTGTTATGGCGAGCAGCCGGTTTTGGACCGCTCGGTTGTTGTTGTGTATTGGCGGCGAAAGCCGCTTTCCTTTTACCCTTGTTATTTTGAGGGTCCTTATTTAAGGAGTAGGGGCCATGACCCATTTGATCCATTTGGGCCAGCATGTCTATCAGCGCTTGAAAGGTTGTGGGTTTGAAGAATGTCATGAACTGGGACACAGTCGATTGAGGATCGAGTGTCCCGATGAACTGGGACCCTTCAATACGATGTTCGCATTTAGACTACATGTTCCGCCACCGGATCACGTATTGGACCCAAGTTTATCCCGGCTTTACCCTAGCATTGATTAGGGCCGTGATTGGAGTGCGTTCACTCGCGCTGGCGGACCATTGCGTGAACAACAGTTCCATTTCAGAGAAGGTTTTCACGGAGTCATTTGGGAGCTCCGAGTACCATTCAAAAACTGTCTCTGACAAGCTCCGACAAATTAGCAAAGCAATAGTTTGTCGTCGCCTCCAGTATTGCTGCACAGAGCTCTAAATTGTGCGACGTGCTAGTGGGGATTACTCGTTTCTTTGTAAACATGGAGTTTCAGGATCGTATATCCCTGTGGGTACTTGATTTAGTTATACCAAGCCGGATATGGTCGCTCAGTTTTGACCAGTTGACTGGCGGCTTCATTGGCCCGGTGAGCTCTGATTTGCTGAGCAATGTAGTCATCCAGAGCCGCTTTGGAGATTGTTTCCTCCATTGCCGCTGATAAGGCTGGGGGAGGATTTGATGTTTCTCCTCTGTCATCGTCAATAATTACCGGTGGATCTTCAGCCGGTGGTTCTGGTTGGATACCATTCCCACCATGTTTTTAAATAAAAGAGACATCTTCTTGATGTTGGTAGCTTGCTCCGCAGCTTCTTTGTCTTTTCTCTCCAGCATTCTTCGCAAGAACTCTGTATTGGACTCTTTCTCTTGGCACTGTTCAGCTTCTTTGTCCGGACTTTTTTTTTTCCGGTGAGCGCTACTGTTTTGGTCAGCATTTCCTGGAGTTTTTGTTGTTGCTCCCGAGCCTTTGTCAGCGACCGAGTTTATGGTCGGTGACTCACCGAGGCACGGCTTTCTTCTTTTCCGGTGGCTATGTAAACCGTATGTATCTTTATGCCCCCAGATTTGGGGTGTTTAGATCTTTTGCTATTGGATTTTGCCGCTGGCGGTAAAGTTTTCTCCATCCTCATTCTTTTATGAGATATTGGAGTTGAAGGAGCCGTTGTGATAGACACCCATTTAGGAGAAGTCCCCCACTGTATGGCGGAGGAGCGGTCTTTTTCTTGTCGGCCCTTAGATGATGTCGGTCGAGGAGAATAATTTTCATCAAGCACAGAGTTTTATACTTTTCGCCAGACTCTATGGATTTGCGAGGAGAGCCGCTGATATGGCTGCTCCGGCTTTGCCTTCACTGGGACCTCTACCGGCGGAGGTGATTTCTTCAGTACCGCCGTCGGGGAGTTCTTGCGTACCCTCCTAAGTGGGTCAAACCTGTTCTCAGTTGGAACAACAGCGTTGATATCCACCATAGGAGCTGGTGTAGTAAGCTCAGAGGGGGAATTGCCTCCAGCTTCTCGCACTCGGCGCCAGTGGCGACGTCGAGCATGCCTTGCAGCAGGAACTGCCTCCATATTAGAGGCGCCTTCATCATGCCCCCAGTGATGTTGGGGAGCTTCACTTACTATCATCCTTTGGAAGACTGACATTCTTGGTGGAGCTGGAGCGAAGCTGGCCAATCTTTCGAAGACCGACCGTCTACGAGGGGAAGCACTTTTATCGGTTCCACCTGCAGCAGGATTAGGGAGGGCTAGCTATTTTGGGGTTGCTCCCTGTGGTATCATGGGCTTCTTTATAGGCCCGCTCGAGTTCTTCTACAACACGTTAAAGACTGAGACGTCATATTTGGATGGCATACTGATAGGAGCCGCCATGGTTGATAACCGATCAAAGACCGACCTTCTGGGATCTTCTTCTTGTGGCGCTGAGGCGCCAAAGTTCACAGGCGGGTGCATAATCCCGAAGAATAGCCCGGTAGTGTCCTGAGTAACCTATCCCATCAGCATTGAGAAGATGGAGGCCGCGTTGGGCCTGTGCGTTACTCTTCCAGCTGGGGTGGAGAGGGAGTTGTTGTTGCAAGTAGTGCAGTTAAGATCCATTGATTATGCACAGAAGCGAGACACCAAGTTCTAGTACCTCGAATCCAGGGGTAACCATGAATATTGAGTACCACGATTTTTTTCGCGATTACGACACACGAAGTGTGGAGTGGAAAGAGGAAGAGGTCCCACCGGGCGTGCCAGAATCTGTTTACCGCCAAAAACAGAGACGAACTAGGATTGAACATCTTCCATGAATTTGGGGGCAGATTCTATTTTAACATATCCATCCACCTATCCGAAGATACCAAGTTGATTTACGGTACCGTATATCGGAGGTTTGGACAGATGCGACCGATGTACAAGACTTCATCAGATTCCCCCTCGTTTATGAGGGGTTTTTTATTGTGGGGACGCTCTTCCTTGCAGGCGCAAAACCCTGCAGTTAATTACGTTATCGCGTTGCAATAAGTACTTTCTTCTGCTCCAGTAGTTCACTTCGTGTCGTGTTATGTTTGTTTGTATATGGACGTCCGTGGATTGTATACGAAGACTAGTTTATGTCGTCGCCCGTAGGGCGCGGATTAGTCCAAATCTCTATATTTTAGATTTTGGTTTGAACTTAGGTTGTATGTTCTTTTAGTTCAAAGAATATTTTATTTTATTTAAGGACCGTTAATCTGTTTTTAACTTACGATCAACTTAAATATATGAGCATTTGGGCTCAATTTATTTTAACTAAGAATACGTTAGTCTTATTTGAGATTAAGATCAACTTAGAAATATGTTTTCAGGATTATTAAATTTAGTTAATATCCAACAACAGAGCATTTGGGCTCAGCTGCAAGCAACTTCATAGAGACTTAGCCAATTTGGGCTCGGTCTGTTCGGTTTTGGGCTTTCTCCCCTTATTCAGAAGTGTTAAACACTTATTTGTGGCTCTGGCGCTCTCATGGGAAGCACGTGAGGTGCTCAGATATGGGCGTTTCGCAATCAGTGCTAAGCACTTAGTCGTTTTGACTAGATATAGTACTAAGCACTTTTAAACAGTGCTCACGTGGGAAGTACGTGAGGCGCTGAACTCTTTTCTTTTTGTCGGGTGCTCACATGGGAAGCAAGTGAGACGCCGAGTTCTTTTCTTTTAGAGATTTAATCTTTGCTAATGGCGTTTTTAACCATTAATGATCACTAAGATCTCTATTTTGAAGATTTGAGATCAAGTTTTCTTTGAGAACTAAGTTCTTATATTTTTTTTTATTATAAGAACTAAGTTCTTTATAGGGTTAAACCATGTTTTCAGAGGAATTAAATTCTTAGAACATATTTCTTTTCTCTCTTTTCTTTTTATCTAGTTCTTTCCCCTAAATTTTGAGTCTGAAGAACAGAATCTTCTCGATGAGAATTAAATTCTCAACTTGTAGGATATTTGTCTTACGGATCTCAGATCCAGAGAAAGAAATAAATTGTTTTATGAAGGGTTAAACCCTTATTTTTTACTTGCACTAGGCGCAGGGAGATATTTTTAATCTCTTCTTTTCTTTACCTAGGGTTTGAAAGGAGGAAGATCTTCTTTTCGAAGAGAATTAAATTCTCTGTTGCAACTTCTAACTTTTTGTTTGCAAAAGCTTATGGGGGTTCTCTCTATATGTCTCTATATGTGTCTCTCTAGACTTGAAGTCTTCAGTCCTTTATATAAGCAAGGCAAATTGTTGATCGATTTTGAGAAAATCATTTAAGAGATTCCAATTGATTTAATTGGTCTCAAAGATTATTTGAGGATTTTATCCACAGTTGGATCTTTGATCCAGTGATTTCTATTTTACAGATATTTTTTCTTGTTTTTAACAAGATTGGGGAAATATTTTCCCATATATAGAATTTTATTCTATTAAACGGTGATTTTTAATCACCATTGGATTTTTGATACAAGGGCTCTCTATTTAACAGAGCATATCTTTCTGATTTAGAAAGATTATTTTCCCATATTAGAATTTAATTCTGTTATTGGATCTTTGATCCAACAGCTCTCTGTTTAACAGAGAATATCTTTCTTATTTTGGAAAGATCAGGGGAAGTATTTTTCCCAAAATAGAATTCAATTCTATATAGAATTTAATTCTATCTGAAACTAGTGCTTCAAAAAGTATGTTCTCACATGTTTATCACGTGACCTCAGTGTGGGTTTTAACCTGCTTATTTTAGCGCTCATATGCTTTGCATATGAGTGCTCACATGTTTAACACGTAAGGCTAGTTTGCCCCTTTTGGTTTTTTATTTTTAGCGCTTATATGCTTTGCATATAAGCGCTCACGTGTTTAACACGTGAGGCCAGTTTGACCTTTAGTTATTTGTTTTCAGCGCTTATATGCTTTGCATATAAGCGCTCATGCATATAAGCGCTCATGAATTTTACACGTGAGGTCAAGCTGTGGGAATTCTTTCCCTCTTTCTTTTCTCCCCCCTTTTTTTATAAGGGAACGCAAACAATCTCCTTGTCTTATCGCGAGAAAAGGAATATGCATGTCCCATCCTTTCTTCTAAGGTCGAGCGCGTACGGCTGTTATTTTGACGGGCAGCTGCTTTCGGACTGTTCGGTTGTTTCTGTGTATTGGCAACAAAGGCTGCTTTTCCTTTGCACTTATTATTTCAGGGATTCTTGCCAGAAAAGGAAGGACCATGACCCATCTGATCCATCTGGGCCAGTTTATCAATCAGCGCTTTGAACGTAGTGGGCTTGAAGAAAGTCATAAATTGGGATATGGTCAACTGAGGATCGAAAGTCCCAATGAACAACCCCACAACTGGAAATTCCTCAATGCGTTGTTCGCATTTGGACCACAAGTTCCGCCATCGGATCGCATATTGGACCCATGTTTCCCTGGTTTTACCGTGGAATTGATCAACGCGCAGTGATTGGAGTGCGCTCACTTGTGCTGGCAAACTTTTGTGTGAATAGCAGCTCCATCTCAGAGAAGGTTTTAACGGAGTCATTTGGGAGCTCCGAGTACCATTCGAAAGCTGTCTCTGATAAGCTTCCGAAGAATTGGCGAAGCAGCTATTTGTCATCGCCTCCGGTATTGACACATAGAACTCTGAACTGTGCAACGTGTTGATGAGAATTACCCGTTCCTTTATATACGTGGAACTTCAGGATCGTATATCCTAGTGGGTATTTCATCTGAATGTACCTGGCTGAATATGGTCGCCCAGTTTTGACAAGCTGATTGGCAGCTTCATTGGCCTGATGGACTTTAATTTGTTGAGCAATATAGTCATCCAATGTTGCCTTGGAGATCGTTTTCTCCTTGGCTGTTGATAGGGCTTGGGAAGGATTTGACGTTTTCCTTTTATCGTCTTCGATAATCACCGGAGGTTCTGGTTGGATCTTCATCCCAACAATGTCTTGAAACAGAAGAGTTATCTGCTTTATATTTGCAGCCTGCTCTGCCGCTTCCCTATCTTTCTTTTTGAGCACCCGTCGCAAGAACTCGGTATCAGTTTCCTGCTTCTGGCGCACTTCTGCTTCTTTATTCGTACTTTCTTTAGGTTCGGTAAGCGGGTCCGGTAAGCGCTGCCATTTTGGCGAGCATATCTTGGAGCTTCTGTTGTTGCTTCTGAGCTTTCTCCAGCGACCGAGTTTTCGGCCTGTGACTAAGCCCGGCTCTCCTTTTTACTACCAGTCATATAGATTGTATGTATAGTTATGCCCCCAGACTTGGGGCGTTTGGAGCTCTTGCTTTTGGGTTTTACCTCTGGCGATAGAACTTTCTCTGGCCTTACTCTTTTGTGTGAGGTCATAGTAAGAGAAACCGTTATGACATGCACCTCTTTCTGAGAAGTCCCCCATTGTATGGCAGAAGAATAATCGTTTTCTTGTCAAACCTTGGATTTTTTCGGTTGACGAGAATAGTTTTCATCAAGAACTAAGTCCTAAACTTTCCTCCATACCCTGTAAATTTACAAAGAGAGTCGCTGATATGACTGCTCCGGCTTCGGCTATGTTGGAGCTTCTACAGGAGGATGTAATATCTTCAATACCGCTGTGAGGGAGTTTTTGTGAACCCTTTTGAGTAGTTCGAAGCTGTTCCCCATTGGAACAGCAGCATCAATAACCACTACAGGAGCTGGCGGGGTAAGTCCGGAGGGGGAATTGCCCCCAACCTATCTCACTCAGCACCAATGGCAACGTCGAGCATGTCTCGTAGCGGGAACCATCTCAGCATTAGGGGTGCCCTTATCATGCCCTCAGCATTGCTTGGGAGTTTTGCAGAATTGGTCATCCTGTTGAAGACCGGCCGTCTTGGTGGTGAAGCACTCTTGTTGGCTTCATGTAGGGTAGGAGCAGGAAAAGCTATCCGTTTTGGGGCAACCCCCTCAGGAATCATGGGCTTCTTTGTGGGGCCCGTCGAGTTTTTCTTCAGCCCATTGAAGACTAAAACTTCAGAGTTGGACGGCTTTTCAGTGGGGGCCATCGCGGTAGCTAGCCGATCGAAGACCGACTTTCGTGAAGCTTCTTCCTTGGGCGTTGGGACGCCAAAGCTCAGTGATGGGAGTATGGTCCCAAAGAACAGTCCAGTGGTCGCTTGGGTGACCTGCCTCGATGACATAGAGAATATAGAGACCGCATTGGGCCCGTAAGTAACTCCTCCAAATGGGATGGAATGAGTGTTGATGTTGCAGAAAGTGCAGTTGGAGGCCATTAAGCCTGCACAGAGGTGAAATACCAAATTTTAGTATCTCAAATCCAAGGGCAATCATGAATATAGAGAACCACGATTTTGTTCACGAAACACGACACACAAAATATGGAGTGGAAAGAGAAAGAGGTTCTACCGGGTGTGGCAAAATCTGTTTACCGCCAAAAACAGAGACGAATTGGGATAGGACGTCTTGCCTGAATTTGTAGGCAGATACTAATTGGAACATATCCATCCACCTCTTCGAAAATACCAAGTTGATTTATGGTATCGTATATGTAACATTTCAGAAAAATAAAATATTATTTTTGGAAATTTATATAATTGAATAATAAATATTATGAATATTTTAATGTATGGAGATTAGTTTTTATGATACGGTATAATTAAATACCGATAAATTGGGAAATATTGGAAAATTACATTTGAATGTTGATTTTGAAAGAATATTATATGATTTAGACACTTTATAATTTTATACAATTAAATATATACAAGTTTATACCTAAGCTTGATTAATTAACACTGATTATGGATTAAGCTTAGTTAGGCAAATAACATGCACCATGTCATGTTGCAAAACACATTTTTTCAATTTGTATGAACCATGGCATCTTGTGTTTCTTTTATATGTATATGGTTTTAATTGTTTTTGGTTTTAAAAGAAAAGGATAAAGAATAGAAAAGAAAAGAAAAAGGAAATGAATAAAGTATTGAGGTATGGGCAAGAGAGAGAAAGACGTGAGGGGACTTCATTGACAATGGCTCATTGTTATTCATTCATCATCTTCATCATTTCCTTTTCCTTCTCCTCACTTGGCTGCCCTCCTCCCTCCACCACCTCTACCTCTTCACTACACCACAAAAACTACATTAAAACCATTCATCCCCTTCACAAAAAACATGTACAAGCTCACTACAAGCATGGGAAATCAAGAAAAATTGGATTTTGAGCACTTGGGGCAACTCAAGAAAATTCCTGAGTTGCCAAATGAGGTAATTCTTTCACCATTAGTATAGTATTTGATTCACTTTAGCATCCATACTAGTTTAGAATCCATTTAGTGAGGTTTAGTGAACTTGGAAAATTCAAAGATGAGGGTTAGGGTTTTTCTTGAGTTGTGAGGGTGCAATTGAGAGTATTTGGTGACTACAAACCCCTTTAGTGATAATCTTTTAGACCAAAACAGATACAAAACCAAAAACCTGGATTTAGAAACTTTCGTGTCGGTTTTGTGTTAATTTTGTGCCTACAGGGAATCTGGGATGAACCGAGACCTTTACAAAAAAAACAAGCAACACCATTAACCTAGATTGAGCACTAGGAGGACACCCTGCAAAGACGAACCCATTCTGTGCATTCCAAACCGAGCAGGCCGGTTTTCATGGGCATGTGGCCAGCTACATTGTGGAGTTTGGGGTCAAGGTTGCTTCTGTAGCTCATATACCACCTATACAACACCCCAGTACTGTTTGTTTATCTCTATTTCACCTGAACAAAAATCTGGGTCCATTTTCTTGAGTTGCTGCTTTGTATTCCTTGATGTTTATGATTTGAAGTTTTGATATTTGTGTTTTGTATCGGTCACTTGATCTTTGTACGTCGATATCGGGTGTTGTTTGGTTGATTTGCGTGAGTGGACCATAGGTTTTAACCTATGTGTGATTCGCGTGTCGCTTTGGTTTTGAATTGGACGTTTTGATGCGATACGATATATGTGACATTTGGGTACCTCCGCGTGGACTTCAGGACGACAAGTAAGAGCGTGGCGGCATCGACTTCGGCAAGCAAGGATCAAGGTAAGTTGATGTATATCTACGGGGAAGTCGGGTGGATGGCGTATAGCACCCCCGCAGTTTCGTATTGTAGTCTACGTATATTTATATTTATGATATTGTGTATTATGATACAAGGATAATTTAGCAAGAACGGCTTTAGGAAATCATGGGTTAGTGTAGCGTAATTGAAAGTTAGTGTTTTAGTTTAGTTTCTTAGTTGTGAAACCCTAGTGTAAAGGTATACACACACACACACATGCACACACGTGATATGTTTTTGGTGTACATGGTTATATGTGTGTATATATGTGTGTGTGTGTGTGTGTGTGTGTGTGTGTGTGTGTGGATGTGTTAATACATATATATATATATATACACATATATATATATACACACACACACACATATATATATATATATTTATATATATACATATACACGGGTGATAAGGATAGTATATGATGCTTGGAGATGAGTCGATGTTATTGGACATGATGCCGTTTGATCGGTGATGTGATTTGGGTCGTGTGATGAGACACGACATGATATTATAGCGGATCGTTGGGCGATGTATTTTCATTCACACACGAATATATATGTTGATGGTATCGGAATGCACTAGACTTTAGATCAGTACCCCTAGTTCATGATATGATGATAATAATACCAGTTAAATCATGAGATAAATGTGATAGTTGACCCGTTCCCCAATTTTGGGATGCAGTACGATGGATTTTACCGTACGAAATATAAATATGATGATTGATCTGCACTCTTGACTAGAGGATGTCACATTATATATTTATCGTACGTGACGCTATTGAGGCGGAATCACCGACTACTAGATATATCGACTCGGACTTAGACGGATTTCCTCACCTTTTCGACTAGTCTCTTAGTTTATTCCTGTAGTTTATTTGGTATAAGTTAGACTTGGCTCGAGTCATACTTATTTTCAGAAACTAACGAATCATGAATATTTTCAAAGGATAACCAGGGGGATATTACGGACTTTTAAAGGATGTACCTTTTCTTAAAAACACCATAACCCCTATTTTCTAAAAACTGCGAGACGTGCTACTTCAAATGCCAAAACTGTATGACTCGTGTATAGATAAAGATATATCCCTATGTGTTGCGGTTACTACATGCTTTCCATATATTCATGTTATTCTTATCGCATGCATGCTTGTATTGTGATTTCCTTTGTTATTATAAACCCATATTGTCAGGACACCAGCACCATTATCGATGATGCGTTTGTCTACGAAAACTTGCTTGCCGGCTCACACACATCATCATCGGTAACTGCCATGACACGTACACTTTAGAGAATATTACATCATTCGTATAACTTGCTAGCTGGTAGTTCCAACATGTTATCTAGTACGCTTTCTTTCATATGCTAGTTTAGACATTGCATTTATTACTGAAATACTTCATGCATTTATTCGTTCATGCTGATATGCAATATTATGGGGCTTTATGCTGGTAATTCACTGTTTATTTACTCTTGAGTTTGAGATTTGGATTTTCCATGAGATTTCTGGATTTGGAGAAACCGCAAGGATTTATAAACTCATTATCATTTCTAAAGATAGAAATTTGCACTTTTCTCGTGATATGATATTTGTGATGTCCACCATGAGTTTTCTCGGTTCTCGAGTGGTATCATACACCCGATTCGAGGTAGGGGGAGGGACCGTCTGCGGGCGCATGGTGGACCCGGTGCGGTACCCCGGGGCAAGAAGATTGTATAGAAAGGCATTGAGCCCGGCAGGGGAGCACTACCGACCGGTGATTGTATGGAAACTCGACGGATATCTGGAGGATACCGTTCAGAGTTATGAGAGAGAGAGAGATATGGGCCGATCCTGATCATGTGGAGCCCGAGATAGTGAGATTTGATGACACGGGCCATTCCGGATTGCCGGAGCCCGAGATTTGAGATATTGGGATATATATTTTGTGTCGATACTTGACACGGATTCTGTAGGGATACCTACAACGGCAGCAAGGTTTCAGGTGGTATCTCACATGCCAATTTCAAAATTTTCCATTATAGATAACCCTAGACCTAGGATATTAACTAGAGAATCGAACAAAACTAACATGTTAACAACTAAACATCTAAGAGTTAGGGATTACAACCTTTGTAGTCCGTTCCTTCGCTTCATTAGCTCCGAGTTGAGATCCCTTCACTGTGATCATCAAGTACCCGGACTCTAGAGAGGCTTCATGAGGTGAATGAGGAATCTTGCTTGAAGTCTTCACTTTCTAAGATGATCTGCCTTGAAGAAACGCTAAACCAAGCTCACACTTATCTAATGAGGTATTAGTGAAGTGAACACCCTAATCTAAGTGGCTAGAATAGATGACGATGATGAAGTAGGAATTTTTCTCTCTTTAGTTTTCTTTATCTCACTTTAATTCATCACACATCAAAAAGCTAGAAAACTTTTTGTTAAGAGGAAGAAGAAGATGAAGTTGTGAATGAATTATCTTGTGAGGTTAGAAATGCAACCAATGTTAAGCATGTCATGCTTAACCCTTATAGTGAATAAACCATAGGCTAGGGTTCAATGGTTAGGTCAACAAATATCTAGATATTTTCTAAAGGGTGGACTTTAGTCAACATAACAAAATATCTCAATTTAAATCCACAATTTAGAAATAACCTAAAAATAAATGTTAACCCTAATTTAAACCCTAGCATGGTTTAATCTCAAAACCCTAATTGCATTTGTAACCCTAACATGTTACAATATTATATATCACATATATAATATATAATGTAACAAAAGAAAATAATACAATTAACATATATCACATATATATCATTGTATTATCCAAGTGAGAAAAAGAATCATTTAAGTGAGCTTATATTAGCTAATGTAATGTAATATATCACATATATAATTATACATTAAATTATCGAATCAACTCTTGATTCGATAATCCGGCTATATACATATAACCGACTAATATAACATGTACCATTTTATCGAACCAACACTTGATTCGATAACCCGGCTATATCACATATACCCAGCCGATATCACATATCGTGAGAATCGAACACGGTATCACATACACGTATTATTCTCGGTCTCGCACATATCACATATGTGCTCCTACTCCGTTTTGCCTGAGCCAGGAAACCTCTGTGTAGGACCCTAAAGAATCGTCAATACGCCGGCAGTAGGTGATGATCATATCAATCACCCACAAGCTGCAAGTTATCAGCTAAACGTAACAGCCACCCGGGTATTGAGCAATCAGAAGATCAACAAGAAATCCTGTACATACTCATGTGAATCCAACCAGTAACACTACCGTACAGTCCGGTCTCTTCGTCCGATATGTCGCATATCCAGTCTAGGGGTGGTAAACGTCAGACCCTAGCAACCGATAAGTCATGCCGATGTGAGGCTCATAACAGGTTGAGAAACTACTGATAACACTTACCAGTAGCACTCCATATCATCCCTGGCCAAGGACTTCCAGTTATAGCCAATCGAACACAGCGTAACTTCAACTCCCAATACCGGGAGAGACGAAACCCCTCCTATCGCTCATTGCCTCCATGTGATTCGGGACTGTACCCAAAAGCCACCGTTTTGCACGTTCTCATGAACGTGGTAAGGTGAAAATCAAAGCACAGTGGGAATCACACAAGACACTATGATGATCTCGGGTCTACAGAGTAACCTGTACCAGTGTCACCAGAGAACTGCTATCTGAGGATAGGTATAATACCATCTAGGAGTTCTCGGCGAGTCTGTTCAGTGTGCCCAGTCTCCACTGAGCACCCGTATACCTTCTCTGATGTCAAACACCAATGGATATGAGATCATCCATCGCCCATTATATGGGTCGAGAAGCGTATACGCTAGTCTATTTTTGAGTATCGATGCTCTGTCTCGATACTCCTTCGACTAGGAACAGTTATAGGATGTACTCTTAGACTACCCTGGCCCCACTAGTATGATATGCATCATAGTCCTAGTAGTCGAGTACATATCCTAAGGGCTTTATCAACATATGAGAGCAAGACAGTAAACCTATATAAGTCAACATGTTAAGACAAAGTAAAATCAGATAGCATACTATCATATCGAGCAAGAAAGTCCTCTCTATATATATCCAAGCATCCACTATAATATACATCATATGTACAACAATGGCCTCTAAGGCATATACATAACTAACAATCTCCCACTTGCACTAAGGCCATCTGTTGTAGTATCTTATACCCAACATCCCGAAGAGTCTCTCAAATTGTATCTGGGGTATGGCCTTCGTGAGTGGATCCGCAGTGTTGTCCTTCGTGTCAACTCTCCTGACCTCGATCTCTCGACGATCAACTATCTCCCGGATCAGGTGATACCGCCTCAGAATATGTCTAGATCTCTGATAGGATCTGGGTTCCTTGGCCAAATCTATAACTCCATTGTTATCACAATACAAAGGTATTGGATTCTCAATGGATGGAACCACACCAAGTTCAGTGATGAACTTCTTCATCCCGACAGCCTCATTGGCAGCATCGTTGGCAGCGATGTATTCAACCTCTATCATTGAGTCTACCACGGTTTCTTGCTTGGAACTCTTCCAACAAACCGCCCCTCCATTTAGGGTAAAGACAAATTCCGAGTGCGACTTAGAGTCGTCCTTATCACTTTGGAAGCTTGAATCGGTAAAGGACTCCACCTGGAGTTCTCCGTTACCATATACTAAGAACATCTTCATAGTCCTTCTCAAGTACTTGAGAATGTTCTTCACAGCTGTCAAGTGACTCTCTCCTGGATCTGCTTGATACGTACTCACTACACTTAGTGAGTATGCTACGTCAGGTCTAGTAAATAACATCGCGTACATGATAGAGCCAACTGCCGAAGCATAGGATATCTCTTGCATGCGAGCTCTCTCCAAATTAGTCTTAGGAGACATCTTTTTGGAGAGAGTGAGTCCAGAGATCGTGGGTAAATAACCATGCTTAGATTCTTCCATACTAAACATCTTTAGTATGGTGTCAATGTATCTGGATTGGGACAATCCCAGTATTCTTTTAGATCTATCTCTATAGATCTTAATCCCCAAAATGTAGGAGGCATCACCTAGATCTTTCATTGAGAATCTATATGATAAGAAGAGCTTGACCGAGTGCAGCATAGGAACATCATTTCCTATCAAGAGTATGTCATCCACGTACAATACGAGGAAGAAAACCTTACTCTCTGCAACCTTCTTGTAGATACAAGGTTCATCTACGTTTTTGATGAAGTCAAACTCTTTGACTACAACATCAAAACAGATATTCCAACTCCGCGATGCTTGCTTTAACCCGTAGATGGATTTAAGCAGCCTGCACACCTTTCCGCTGCTCCCACTATCTACGAAGCCCTCTGGCTGAGTCATGTACACGCACTCCTCTAAATCACCATTTAGAAAGGCGGTCTTAACATCCATCTGCCAGATTTCGTAGTCATGGTATGCAGCAATGGCAAGTAGGATCCGGATGGACTTAAGCATAGCCACTGGAGAAAAGGTTTCGTCATAATCCATACCTAATCGTTGACGAAAACCCTTTGCAACAAGTCTAGCTTTGAAAGTCTCAACTTTTCCACCTACACCAAGTTTCTTCTTAAAGATCCATTTGTTCCCAATGGGTTTTACCCCTTCAGGAGCAACTTCCAAAGTCCATACTTTGTTGGTGTACATGGA
Source organism: Agapanthus africanus (assembly GCA_030015575.1). Taxonomy (NCBI): domain Eukaryota; kingdom Viridiplantae; phylum Streptophyta; class Magnoliopsida; order Asparagales; family Amaryllidaceae; genus Agapanthus; species Agapanthus africanus. The sequence goes on along the minus strand of CM057343.1, from coordinate 60,432,784 downwards.
TTCCATCTCAGATCGCATTGCATCCAGCCACTTCACAGAGTCTCCACTTGTGATGGCCTGCTCGAAGCTAGTCGGGTCATCATCTTCCATGATGCAATCCTCGCTCCCACCGTCAATGAGAAAACCGTAGTATCTTTCAGGTGGATGATAAACCCTACTAGATCGGCGGAGAGGCTGGGGTTCGTCCGGAACTACTGAATCCTCTGGTTCCACCAAATCTTCTATTGCAGTTTGTGTAGCTGGAACTTCTTCTAGTTCTACCTCATTGCCACTAATTTCTTTCATAAGAAAACCCTTTTCTAAAAAGGTGGCATGTCGAGAAACAAACACCTTTTGTTCCTCGGAGTGGTAGAAGATATACCCTCGCGAATGTTTAAGATATCTAATAAACATGCACAGAACAAACCTTGCCTCGAGCTTGTCCGGATTTTGTGTTTTTACATAGGCCGGAAAACCCCATATCTGAATAAATTTAAGACATGTCCTCTTCCCATTCCATATCTTATATGGAGTGGTAGGCACTGATTTGGTGGGAACTCTATTCAATAGATATGCTGCTGTTTCAAGCGCATAGCCCTAAAAGGAAATAGACAACTCAGCAGTGCTCATCATAAAGCGCACCATATCTAATAGGGTGCGATTCCTCCGCTCCGATACACCGTTGTGCTGTGGTGTATAGGGAGGAGTAAGCTGAAAGAGAATCCCATTCTCTTTTAGATAGATTGCTCAAGTATTCTCCTCCTCGATCAGATCGAAGGATTTTAATACTTTTACCTGTTTGGTTCTCGACTTCGTTCTTATATTCTTTGAATTTCTCAAAAGCTTCAGACTTGTGTTTCAATAGGAACACATGTCCGTATCTTGAGAGATCGTCAGTGAATGTAATGAAGTATGAGGAACCATTCCTGGCATGTGTAGACATGGGACCACATACATCACTATGTATCATTCCCAAGAGTTCCGTAACTCTTTCTCCGTGTCCACTAAACGGAGTTTTGGTCATCTTGCCTTTGAGACATGACTGGCAAGTGTCATAAGATGAAAATTCAAACGGATTCAAATATCCATCCTTATGTAACTTAGCCAGTCATGTCGCATTGATGTGACCTAGTCTACAATGCCACAAGTAGGATTCGTTCATTTCTGAACTCTTCCTCTTGTGTGTGTTTTGCACATTAAGTACTGTAGTTTGATTGAGAACGTATATGCCATTATTTAACGAGCCTGATCCAATCAACTTTTGATTCAGGAAGATGTTCATAACATTATCATGTACTACAAAATTATATCCTTCCTTACTCAATAAAGAAACTGATATAAGATTGCATATCAGGGTCGGAATATAATAGCATTCGTTCAGAATCAATATATTACCATTTGGTAACACAAGGTGATATTCGCCAACAGCCTTGGCTGCAACATTTACACCATTTCCTACTCTTACGGAATGATCACCTTCTCCCAGTTCCCTACCTTTACGTAGCCCATGTAACATATTACATATATGGGATCCTGATCCGGTATCTAATACCCAGGACCTAGAGTGAACTGAGAAATAGTTCTCGATAACTAACACACCTGGAGAAGATGCATCAACATGCTTATTCTTCGTTTGGGCGGCGTGAGATCTGGATATTCTCCTATTCCCTGCTCGGACTTATAACAATTATAAGTTGGAGCGGGACCAACGTTCCCCTGCTCAGCATAACAAGCGGTTTCGGTCAATACATCCATATTATTATCTTGATTAAGGCCTGACATGGTCGCTACCTGGAAAGAGAGAGAAGAAAACACTTTAGCGTATGCTCTTGCAAGATTATATTGGTTATTATCTTATCTAATCAGGATGGCTCCCACTGGTTTTTATCAAATCTTCCTTAAAACCCTAAAAGGTAAGACTAGCCGGGATTAATTACACCTTACAAGTTCGCCAATCTTTCAGCCATGTCAGTATTGGTACTTTGAGGGAGGTTCCCCATGCTTTCGCACGGACCTAATTAAAATAAACATCATTTTCCCAGAGGCAACCCCGTTAACACCTTTCTAGACACCTACTTGATCAGCTAATTGTCATGTGTAAAACTCTCTCAGGAGTAACTCTTACTCGCAGTGGGTATCAGGATCCAACTATCTTATAGAAGGTATGCAATCTCATTGCAAATTTCAACTCTTGAAATTCCCGATAATGCTTTTACCCCTAGCGTCCTATGACCTTGACGGAGGCCAAACTACCCATAGGGCGCTAGTCAAGTTCAACCCGTTCATTTCTTGATTGAATTAGACCCACCCGCACGACCCTTGCTGGAGGCCAATCTACGCCGTACGAATACCCTAATCCAATTGCATCCCATGCTACAGATAAGTACTAATCAGCTACCATACACTACGCCTTGACGGAGGCCAAACTACCGTAGCACGAATACTAAATAATACTTATCTGATATGACAGAGGGCTATGCAGGTTTTTCATAAAACCATGAGCGTAATGAACTTGATATCGTTGTAGAAACAAGTGATTTTGAAAAGGAGTGTTTTTGAGGCTTTTACTAGTTTTGCTAAAGAGGTCACTCCCGGTGAAGGGATCTCGGCTCTTTCCTTATCGAATAAGGTGCAGGATATTTCATAAATACCACTATGAAAAGCAAGAACTATAGAAGCAATCAAAAACTAAATCGAGTGAGTTGTAGCATCTGCTAGTTTCGCTAAAGAGGTCACTCCCGGAGAAGAGATCTCGGCTCTTTCCTTATCGAATAAGGTGCTGGATATTCTACAAGGAATACCGCTATGCAAAGCAAAACTAGAGCTACCCTTTTTTTTTATAAATTTGATTCTACAACATCTTTTAGGTTTCTTTTTCTTTCATTAATCTCATTAATGAATCCCATCATTTAAGCTTCCTAATCATCACATAAGAAACGAAAATACAACGTACGCTTATGCCATCCGCATTCGCCACAGTGTCCCGTTATGCACCGTTAGGTTACTTAACTAACCGCATACCGGGACGGGACTATCGCGGGTGCAAAACATAAGCAACGTCTACTATATATCTCATATATAATAATAAAGCATTCGTCTCACGCATATAAAATGATCACATCACAGTATATCAGCAGCAGAAGAAACATATGAAATATTGGATATACTAGGTTGTCCGTGTTTTATTTTGAGCCTGTATAAAACACGGATTCCACGATCGCAATGAATAGCTAAATCCACATCCCTAGACCCTACAAGAGCGGCAAGCAACCCTTCCATTTCTAGGGCTAGAAGACCCGGTCTCGACTCCTCAAGATGGCCTCCCACTGGACCCTAGAACCCGGCTACTTGTGCTCTCCTCCTTGGGTCTATCCTAATGCGGAAAAGTAAATAATATACAATGGTGACATCATCCTCAACCCGGAAGTTCCCCAACAAAAGAATATTACATACAATGAATTTTACATGAATGAAAATGAAAACCCTCATCTCAAATAAAACCCCCGGCTATTCAGAACACGACGATCCAATATAACATATCACAGCAACACATAATATCACATGTCATCAATGTAAGTAAATATGCCTATCACAATTGTCGTTGACATATAGCAATGAAAACGGCGATATACCACATATTACACTTACGGTCGAAGAAAAGAAAGTGAAAAACTACAACATTTGGAATCCACAATCATCTTAGACATCGTAAACCCGAAATATCACATATTACGGATTTCATGCCGAACTATATGAATTCCACATATTGTATCACATTACAGAAAAAGCTAGACGATATTAAACATTCCGATCGAATCAACAAACACCCAAAATTTCCCAAAATGCTCAACACTTGAGCGTAGTTTAGAAGTATCCATCACATGCCACAGTAGTAATGAACCAGCCGTAGATGAGTCAACCAATGCTTCACTTGTGGCACCGCTAAACTACAACAAACCCCAGGGTTTAGTGGCGGTTTAGAAGGTCACAAAATCGAGTTAAGGTTTTGTTCTTTTAGAGGGTTCACCGCATCACTTGCACGCTATTTGAATGTTCTTTAACTATGAAAAAGATCCAACTCTTGAAAAAATTTCAGCAAGTGAAAATGTGGGTATTTGATATCCGTTTGAACTTTTTAATACCGTCTAAAATAACCGAAACAAAAGCTAGAATTAAGAATACGAAACACTCCGAATTGCCTTTGCTAAAAGATAACATCACATGCAAAATTAGCAAACACAAACAACACCTAAAGTATCAAAACCCATAGCTTTAAACACTGTGCAAATTCCAGCCGGATGGGGTCCGATCTGGCCGGTTTTGGAGGGTATGATCTCGGCCAATTTTTTTTGGAATGTGATGAAATTTGTACGGTGCTCATATTGTATCACATACATCACTCTGCAACTGTTTGGAACATTTTTTGACACTCTGAAAAATTTACAGAAACTAGGGTTTTTCGTCGGGTGTTTCGGAGCTGTTTCGGTTTCGTAATCCTACACTTATCCGTTCAATTCTCTAGCGAGGCTCTGAAACCACTGTTTGGATACCTACAACGGCAGCAAGGTTTTGGGTGGCATCTCACATGACAATTTCAAATTTTGCCATTATAGATAACCCTAGACCTAGGATCATAACTAGAGAATCGAACAAAACTAACATGTTAACAACTTAACATCTAAGAGTTAGGGATTACAACCTTTGTAGTCCGTTCCTTCGCTTCATTAGCTCCGAGTTGAGGTCCCTTTGCTGCGATCATCAAGTACCCGGACTCTAGAGAGACTCCATGAAGTGAATGGGGTATCTTGCTTGAAGTCTTCACTTTCTAAGATGATCTACCTTAAAGAAACACTAACCCAAGCTCATACATTTCTAATGAGGTATTAGTGAAGTGAACACTCTAATCTAAGTGGCTAGAATAGATGAGGATGATGAAGTAGGAATTTTGCTCTTTTTAGTTTTCTTTATCTCACTTTAATTCATTACACATCAAAAGGCTAGAAAACTTTTTGTTAAGAGGAAGAAGAAGATGAAGTTATGAATGAATTATCATGTGAGGTTAGAAACGCAACCAAGGTTAAGCATGTTATACTTAACCCTTATAGAGAATAAACCATAGGCTAAGGTTCAATGGATAGGTTAACAAATATATAGATATTTTCTAAAGGGTGGACTTTAGTCAACATAACAAAATATCTCAATTTAAATCCACAATTTAGAATTAACCTAAAAAATAAATGTTAACCCTAATTTAAACCCTAGCATGGTTTAATCTCAAAACCCTAATTGCATTTGTAACCCTAACATGTTACAATATTATATATCACATATATAATATATAATGTAACAAAAGAAAATAATACAATTAACATATATCACATATATATCAATGTATTATCCAAGTGAGAAAAAGAATCATTTAAGTGAGCTTATATTAGCTAATGTAATGTAATATATCACATATATAATTATACATTAAATTATCGAATCAACTCTTGATCCGATAATCCGGCTATATACATATAACCGACTAATATAACATGTACCATTTATCGAACCAACACTTGATCCGATAACCCGGCTATATCACATATATCCGGCCGATATCACATATCGTGAGAATCGAATACAGTATCACATACACGTATTATTCTCGGTCCCGCACATATCACATATGTGCTCCTACTCCGTTTTGCCTGAGCCAGGAAACCTCTGTGTAGGACCCTAAAGAATCGTCAATATGTCGGCAGTAGGTGATGATCATATCAATCACCCACAAGCTGCAAGCGGTCAGCTAAATGTAACAGCCACCCGGGTATTGAGCTATCAGAAGATCAACAAGCAAGCCTGTACATACTCTTATGAATCCAACCAGTAACACTCCCGTACAGTCCAGTCTCTTCGTCTGATATGTCGCATATCCAGTCTAGGGGTGGTAAACGTCAGACCCTAGTAACCGATAATTCATGCCGATGTGAGGCTCATAACAGGTTGAGAAACTACTGATAACACTTACCTGTAGCACTCCATATCAGCCCTGGCCAGGGACTTCCAGTTATAGCCAATCGAACACAGCGCAACATCAACTCCCAATACCGGGAGAGACGAAACCCCTCCTATCTCTCATTGCCTCCATGTGATTCGGGACTGTACCCAAAAGCCACCGTTTTGCACGTTCTTATGAACGTGGTAAGGTGGAAATCAAAGTACAGTGGGAATCACACAAGTCACTATGACGATCTCGGGTCTACAGACTAACATATACCAGTGTCACCAGAGAACTGCTATCTGACGATAGGTATAATACCATCTAGGAGTTCTCGGCGAGTCCGTTCAGTGTACTCAGTCTCCACTGAGCACCCATATACCTTCTCTGATGTCAAACACCAATGGATATGGGATCATCCATCGTCCATCATATGGGTCGAGAAGCATACACGCTAGTCTATTCTGGAGTATCGATGCCCTGTCTCGATACTCCCTCGACTAGGAACAGTTTTAGGATGTACACTTGGACTACCCTGGCCCCACTAGTATGATCTGCATCATAGTCCTAGTAGTCGAGTACATATCCTAAGGGCTTTATCAACATGTGAGGGCAAGACAGTAAACCAATACAAGTCAACATGTTAAGACAAAGTAAAACCAGATAGCATACTATCATATCGAGCAAGAAATTCCTCTCTATATATATCCGAGCATCCACTATAATATACATCATATGTACAACAATGGCCTCTAGGGCATATACATAACTAACAGATTCTATGTGATTTCATTGATGATACATTGGTTTTTATACAGAAATCTCACTGTGATATGAAAACAGTTTTCTTATTCAGTTGCATTCTGTTTTCATGCATTCATACATCATATATGTATTATGTTGCTACCTGAGGCACTGAGACGGCCACTTGGTATTACACTTCTGTTAGATGTTTACTCTGGCCATTAGTAGATGTTTCAGGTTATATATTTTATGGATATTATTGTATGACCTAGGATAGAGTCATACATGCGATTTCTGCTCTGTGATATTTTCTATTCACGAGTTGGCAACTCACCCCCGTTGTGCCACAGTTCTTGCAGGTTTCCTTGGCGACTTTGCTGGCACACTATTTTCTTCCGGGTGATTGCTTGGGTAAGTGGGTTCACTTATATCGTGAACACCGTAGTATTGTATTTATTTCAGTTGTATATAGTAACTCCATCAACCAGACCTGTACTATTTGATAAACTTAGAAGACCAGTTGTATATTCTTTCGACCTTAGAGTCGTTCGCTTGTATTATTATGGTTTTCTCTGGTTTTCTTGAGGATATTGGTTTTCTTTCTGAGTTTTGATCTTCGCCCTTCGGCGTTGTATATTATATTCTTGCGTGGTTGTGTCTGCCAATTGGCGAAGAGCTAGCTCCCGCTTGGGGATGCCTTTATTCCCTGCTTATGATAATTCATGTTTGTACCCGTTTAGGGTCAGTTTTTACAAAGGAGACTCTGCCGAAATTTTTGGGAAAATATGATGTTGCTTTTAAATGTTTAATGGCATTTATTTTATTTAAACCACTTGCTTTAAACAAGTTTTCCTTCATTTCTTATTTAAAATGGTTTAGATTTCTGGGCTTTTGGCTTACTTGAAATAGGTGGGGCCCTATAGACTTCACCCGATTCAAGTGCCAGTCACGTGCTATTTCGGGCCGTGACAAATTTGGTATCAGAGCGCTAGGTTTAACCTTGGTTCGAGTCTATATTTGACTATGCGCGGTCTAGGGCGTTTATATATATTCGGAACTTAGGCTTGACCTTACGGAACTTAGACTTGGTCGAGGAGGTATTAGACCCGAATTTCATAGCATATGTTGACTTTTGTTGATGGAGTAGGTGACTTAAGTAGAGTGGCGTACCGTGTGTATGTTCCGCGGCATACTTACGTTACGCTACTCCGCTTAAGAAGCCTTAGGATATATATTTCCTTGCACAGTATTATATTCATTCCTATGATCTATCCTCATCGATATCGGTTGTTGGTTTTGTTACCATGATTGCATAGGTAGAGAGAGCTGCGGCTAGAGTTGCGGTCAGCATGAGCTCGTCTTGGACGAGAACTGACCAGGGCGTAATTCTGGTAACACACGATTGCATAGATGTATCGTTTTATTGTGTTTCCATGAGTGTTTGATGGATTGTGTTACTAAAATTTCTCGAACGTGTAGATCAGCACTAGAAGATTGGGCCACTGCTAGAGGACGGCTAGAATGTGATGACCGTTAATGTATCGTCTATTCTTAATGATTGAGGCACTGTTTAGCATGCGGACGAATGAGCCAAATATTGCTGCGACTGACAAGATACCGCCCCAGATGTTTGAAGCTATTGCAGCACGAGTTTATACTTAGAGATATGATAGAAGATCGCTAATCACCCATGGATGAATGACTAGGACATGTGGTTTGTTGCATACCCCGATGCGAGGTCATCAGATTGATTGATTCCATCTTGAGAAGACTTCATGCAGGTACGTTGGGAGTCGATAGAAAACTGTCGAATATCAAAAACCCATTTTTCAAAGTTTAAGGTATTCAGAAAAACATGCAAGTAATTATGTGGACCCTCTAGAAGAATGAAACCCTAACTCGACATAATGACCATGGAACCACTTTTGAACCTTAGGGTTTGCGGCAGTTCCACGGTGCCATTAATGAGGCTTGGGTTTGCCCTTCTACGGCTGGTCCATAGGTACTGTGGCATGTACTGGATATTATTAAACTGTGCTCAAGTGTTGAGCTCTCGGGGAATTATAGGACCTTGATGAATCGATCGAAAAGTTCGACGTCGTCCGGATATCATGTGATGGGATACAATACTTGGACCCAGGATCGGTCGTATTACGCACACCCAGTAGGCCAGAGTTCGGCATCATCGACGGGACATGTTATGAGTGACCATGATAGTTGGCCAGAGATCTTTAGAGGATGTGCCAGAGCGGGACTGTTTCCGTCATCATTTCCATATTGGGCCATTGAGCCGAGGAGCTATGTAATTAGCAATTCGCAGTGAGAGACGAAAGCCTAAAGGCACCATGCGCCAGACCATAAGAAGGAGGCAAGTAGATATCTTGCTCTGCTAGCTTTAGATGCACCGACACCTTCTCGACTTGAAGGAGGGACATATTGACGACAGTATTTACAATTTGTGATTTGGTGATTCGAATATCACGTATCCGTCATTTTGGATTTCGGTATTTTGGTCGATGTATTTGCATGATTGAGTTTTCGTGCACCACAGTTGCACTCGATTCCTATTTGATGTCGTTTGAGATGTTTGATTTTGATTTCATGCCTACGGTATGTAGGTGATTTGACTTGTGCCTTCGGTGTATTTTTCATACACTTTTAGTACTTTGATTTCGATTCTGTGCACGCTGATACACGTGGTTGTGAGATTATATACCACGGTATATCTGATTTGGATTGATGTATGTTATATACTGTCGATTTCGATTGTGATACTCGATATTTGTTTTCGTGCACCTTGTGCACTTGATTTGGATTCTTGCGCATACTTGGAGCGCTTGATGTGATTTTGGTGCACACCAGATGCACTAAATCGGGATTCTTCGTGCATATCAGATGCACCTGATGTGGTTGTCAGGCACACTCGTTGCCCTTGACCGATGTTTTCGTGCACACCCGTTGCACTTAGTTTTAGTTTCTGTGCACATGTATGGCACATTCAATGATTTCGATTTCTGTGTGCACCAGACACACGTGGCATTCTTATACATATTTTGGGATTGATTTATTTTGGGGTAGTATGTTTTATGATATTTACTACTTGGTATAGTGGCTCAGTAGGACTAGTCCGAGGACAATACCTGGATATATATTTTTGTATGCATCGATAGTTACCGAAGGGATTTCCAAAAAGGAGCTATAGTCTCAGTATTTTCCTGTGTGTCCGAGATTACATGAACATTTTATAAAAGAAACCCTTCTAAAATTATTTTCAAAAATGGCATGACGTGTATGTTAAACAAAGGTATATATATACAGTTATTTTCTTACAATGAACGTCTGCTACTTGTGCCGTGATACGCGCATTGCACAGTGATTTGAAAAAGGTTTGGCATGCATTTCTTTCAGATGTTTTGACGAATTTACAACGATGCGTACATGTATAGTTTTGATGTATATCATGTTGGTTTTCGTATTGGACTTTGACATTGGTGTCTTCACCATAACTCCGATGATTGCGGATGGAATTTTGATTTTGAGTTATATACTCGTTTTTCATGCGCATGCATTGCGCTACGATATGATTTATGTATGTATGATTTCGGAGCCCCGAAGACTTGATCATTTTACTGAAATGTTTTAGTATTTGAGGGGTTTAAATTTAAATTCAGGGACCGAATTTATTTAAGGAGGGAAGACTGTAACATTTCAGAAAAATAAAATATTATTTTTGGGAAATTATATAATTGAATAATAAATATTATGAATATTTTAATATGTGGAGATTAGTTTTTATGATACGGTATAATTAAATACCGATAAATTGGGAAATATTGGAAAATTACATTTGAATGTTGATTTTGAAAGAATATTATATGATTTAGACACTTTATAATATTATACAATTAAATATATACAAGTTTATGCCTAAACTTGATTAATTAACACTGATTATGGATTAAGCTTAGTTAGGCATATGACATGCACCATGTCATGTTGCAAAACACATTTTTTCAATTTGTATGAACCATGGCATCTTGTGTTTCTTTTATATGTATATGGTTTTAATTGTTTTTGGTTTTAAAAGAAAAGGATAAAGAATAGAATAGAAAAGAAAAGAAAAGAAAAAGGAAATGAATAAAGTATTGAGGTATGGGCAAGAGAGAGAGACGTGAGGGGACTTCATTGACCATGGCTCATTGTTATTCATTCATCATCTTCATCATTTCCCTCTCCTTCTCCTCACTTGGCTGCCCTCCTCCCTCCACCACCTCTACCTCTTCACTACACCACAAAAACTACATTAAAACCATTCATCCCCTTCATAAAAAACATGTACAAGCTCACTACAAGCATGGGAAATCAAGAAAAATTGGATTTTGAGCACTTGGGGCAACTCAAGAAAATTCCTGAGTTGCCAAATGAGGTAATTCTTTCACCATTAGTATAGTATTTGATTCACTTTAGCATCCATACTAGTTTAGAATCCATTTAGTGAGGTTTAGTGAACTTGGAAAATTCAAAGATGAGGGTTAGGGTTTTTCTTGAGTTGTGAGGGTGCAATTGAGAGTATTTGGTGACTACAAACCCCTTTAGTGATAATCTTTTAGACCAAAACAGAAACAAAACCAAAAACCTGGATTTAGAAACTTTCGTGTCGGTTTTGTGTTAATTTTGTGCCTACAGGGAATCAGGGATGAACCGAGACCTTTACAAAAAAAACAAGCAACACCATTAACCTAGATTGAGCACTAGGAGGACACCCTGCAAAGACGAACCCATTCTGTGCATTCCAAACCGAGCAGGCCGGTTTTCATGGGCATGTGGCCAGCTACATTATGGAGTTTGGGGTCAAGGTTGCTTCTGTAGCTCATATACCACCTATACAACACCCCAGTACTGTTTGTTTATCTCTATTTCACCTGAACAAAAATCCGGGTCCATTTTCTTGAGTTGCTGCTTTGTATTCCTTGATATTTATGATTTGAAGTTTTGATATTTGTGTTTTGTATCGGTCACTTGATCTTTGTACGTCGATATCGGGTGTTGTTTGGTTGATTTGCGTGAGTGGACCATAGGTTTTAACCTATGTGTGATTCGCGTGTCGCTTTGGTTTTGAATTGGACGTTTTGATGCGATACGATATATGTGACATTTGGGTACCTCCGCGTGGACTTCGGGATGACAAGCAAGAGCGTGGCGACATTGACTTCGGCAAGCAAGGATCAAGGTAAGTATATATATATATATATCTATGGGGGAAGTCGGATGGATGACGTATAGCACCCCCGCAGTTTCGTAGTGTAGTCTACGTATATTTATATTTATGATATTGTGTATTGTGATACAAGGATAATTTATCAAGAACGGCTTGAGGAAATCATGGGTTAGTGTAGCGTAATTGAAAGTTATTGTTTTAGTTTAGTTAGTTGCGAAACCCTAGTGTAAAGGTATACACATACACACATGCACACACGTGATATGTTTTTGGTGTATATGGTTATATGTAAATATATGTGTGTGTGTGGATGTGTTAATATATATATATATATATATATATATATATATATATATATACGTATACACGGGTGATGAGGATAGTATATGATACTTGGAGATGAGTCGATGTGATTGGGCATGATGTCGTGAGATCGGTGATGTGATTTGGGTCGTGTGATGAGACACGACATGATATTATAGCGGATCGTTGGGCGATGTGTTTTCGTACACACGCGAATATATATGTTTATGGTATCAGAATGTATTAGACTTTAGATCAGTACCCCTAGTTCATGATATGATGATAATGATACCAGTTAAATCATGAGATAAATGTGATAGTTGACCCGTATCCCGATTTTGGGATGCCGTACGATGGATTTTACCATACGAAGTATAAATATGATGATTGATCCACACTCTTGACTAGAGGATGTCGCATTATATATTTATTGTACGTGACGCTATTGAGGCGGGATCACCGACTACTAGATATATCAGCTCGGACTTGGACGGATTTCCTCACCTTTTCGACTAGTCTCTTAGTTTAGTCCTGTATTTTCTGAAAAAATCCATTTTGCTAAAACTGTGGCGAGTCAAGAACAATATCACTATTGATCTTCCAGATGGTATAAAGTTAACCCTCGTCAAATCCTGGGTTAACCCACAAACCGCCATTACAGAAACGTGCCTTGAGTTATCCAGTGTCTGGTTTCAAGCATAAGCCGGACAACTCCACATACCTTAACATTGTTATGATATTAACCGTTCTATATCCAATATAGAAACAGAGGCACTGATTTAATTGGAACTAGATTCAAATTATGCAGCTGTCTCCAGTACATGTCAACTAAATGGAGAGAGGCCGATCAGTATTACTCAACTTAGGAGTGCATACAATTATGAGTAACCTGAAAGAGAAACAAGTTTCTCAAAACCATTACTATCAACCGAATACCTCACACAAGTATCTACATTTTCTATCACCTTGAAGAATCCTGATACTTGCGACACCTGGTTCTTTATTCTTGTAGCTATAACTTCTCAAAACTTGGACATTGTATTTCTATGAAACACGTGTCTAAAAACTAGAGAAGTCACAAGTAAATGAAATATAGTACGAGCACCAACCCCTCTGTCCTAATGGACACTGGACAACATACAATACTCTGTATAAGTCCCCTGAGTTGAATAACTCAAACCCTGTGCGTCATAGGTTGAAAACTGTACTATGGTTATGAAGAATTACATCGCTGTTGAATACTCCTTACCTAACCATTAACTGATATAGGTAAATGTCATGGACATAATTTCAAAATGTTATATCTCACTTTATAAAATAAACGTACATATATATCAGTTTGAAATTGGTGCATAACAATGGATATTCAAAACCAAATATTTGCCGTCCGGCAAAAACCCAGGCGATTTCCTCAAATATCACCAATAACAACGAATTCCGATATAATAAGGATGATCACCTAATTCCCAATAACTTACTCCCACTCATCATCTATAAAACCATACAAATGTGAGAATCATACCTGGTAAATACATACACTGGAGTAAGGATCTAATTGGGAAATCAGTTTTCAATTAACAACGCATAGTGAAACTGAAACATTAAAATGTTTCGAAGGGGTATCCGGGTATTCTTAGTAATGCCTCTTCCATTATCCAGATTCATGACTATAACTGTATATTTCTTTGACATCTCTCCAAATCCCTTATTTGTCTTTACTCATTACCTTCTGTACACCCCCTTAGGCTAAATGGTTTTCTTCCTTCCCTACCGTTCGGCACCAGCCTATGGTTTGGAAGAAGACTATCCAATAAGCATAATAGGTTTACTCTCCTAATCCTAGGAGTACTCGTAATCTGAGAGAAGGTAAAGATAAAAGAAAACAGAATAAACCTTATTCCTGTTTCTCCTGAACCAGAATCCATCCTCGAACTGGAACAAGTTCCTTCGAGTTCGTATATACCATACGATGAATTTATCTAATGGAAGTGGATGTTCGTAGTGATACGGGGTGTTCTGGAGAAATACAATGGTGAAATAGGAGTGGCGATGAAATACTTGGTTTGGTCGTGAATGATAGCAGTTGCAATTTACTTTGCCCTCTTTCTAATCCCTTGATTTGTCTTTACTCATTACCTTCTGTACACCACACTTAGGCTAATTGGTGTTCTTCATTCCCTACCTTTCGGCACCTGCCTATGGTTTAGAAGAAGACAATCCAATAAGCGTAATAGGTGTACTCTCTCCTAATCCTAGAAGCCCTCACAACCTGAGAGAAGTAAAACGAAAAGGCAACTGAATAGTCTTATTCAATCTCTCCAGAAATAGAATCCATCCTCGAATATGGAACAAGTTCCTTCGAGTTCGTATGTAACTATACGATGGATTTATCCAATGAAAGTGAATGTTCGTAGTGATACGGGGTGTTCTGGAGAAATGCAAAGGGTAAAAGAAGGAGTGGCAATGATGTATGCAACTCAGACAATCCAAAAGCCAGTGTTTTAAGAAAGTTCGGTTTAACTTGGTCACTGCGTCATAGTCTAGGGTCGGGCCATGGTCGCTGCCAAAGAGAGAGAGAGGAAAGAAACACTCTGCGTGCACTCTAACCTAGATCAGAATAGTTAATCACTTTATCTAATCAGGATGTCTCCCACTGTATCCTCAAATTCTCCTCCAAACCTTAAAGAAGAATTAGTCGGGATCACCCGAGGAGTAAACCAACTCATCAGTAGGAATCGGGATCCAACTATCATCGCATGATAACCTGATGGAATCCACTCAAGTTATCACACTCCAGAAGGTATGCGCATGCCTGGCAAGTTTCAGTTTCTTTAGAAACTCCCGATGTGATTTTTACCCCATGCTCTTATGACCTTGACTAAGGCCAACAAATCATAAGTCACATGTCAAGTTCTACCCGTCATTGTCCAGGTTAATTTGAACCTACCCGTACTCGCCCTTGACTAAGGGACAACAAGGTTGTACGACTGTCCCAAACTAATGCATCTATCTATGCAACAGAAAGTAACAAATACCTACCATACACTATACCTTGACTAAGGCCAACAAACATAGCATGAATACTAAGTGCTACCTGTCTGAAATGACGGAGGGCTACGAATGGTTTTTGGCGAAAAACCTTTAACGTAATGAACTTGATATCGTTGAAGGAACCGAATAGCTTTTTACAAGTGTGTAGTGGCGAAAACCTTTGCTAAAGAGGTCACTTCCGGTGAAGGGATTTCGGCTCTTTCCCCGTAGAATGAGGTGTAGGATATTCTAAACTGAATACCGCGATGCAAAGCAAAAAGTAATCGACTATAGTGAAGTTATTACCCTGATGCAAACTTCTGTCCAAGGGGTCACTCCCTATGAAGGGATCTCGACCCTTGCCTCGTCGAATGAGGTGCTGGATATTCCAAACTGAATACCGCTGTGCATAACAAAAGAGAACATCCTTGTAATAACGGCTTTTTGAAAATTGTTCCAACAACATCGAATAGGTTTGTTTTCCTTGCATTGATCCGAATCAACGCAGTCCCATCAATTAATCACACCGGAAAAGAATGAAAATATGATGTACGTATATGCCATCCGCATTCGCCACTGGGTCCCGTCATCACCCGTTAGGTTACTTAACCAACGACAGAGCGGGGACTGGACTAGCGCGGGTGTTAAACATATACAACATCTACTAATATATATATCAACATATAATAATCACTCCAGGCGTGATAAATGCAACATCACAGAAAAGTAATAAGCATCACAGAACAATACAAATAATCCGGGAGCCCCGGGTTTCCTTTGAGCCGCAAGTGAAACCCGACGTTCCCCTGGTCGTGTGGATAGCCTGTGCAATGAAAACCTAGACCCCTATGAGTGCAGCAAGTTACCTGCCAAAACCAGAATCGAGGCAGCCCCCTTCAGCAAAGTGAATGGACCACCCAGCACTTCACGGAATCCGGTAACTTGACCACCCCTCCTTGGGTCAACCTGTACCGCCTACGAGTGCGGCGAATAGCCCGCCAATTCTAGAGTGAAGCCCCCTTCATCTCAAAGCCAGGAGATGCGGGCCCGTTGCCCTCTAGAACCCGGCTATCCATGCACTCCACCGCGGGGTAATCCTAGTACAGAAAAGAAAATATGTACAATGGTGACATCGACCTCAACCCTGTCGTGCCCCAAAAGAATAATATACAAACAGGCAATGACGGCAGTCCACATGTCGGACGCTCGCCCCGCGATATCAAATGTACAAATAAATCCAAACTGCACTACCATTGCACGCAAGCTATCCACCACGACAAATCCGTAACATCACAGCACAACACAGAACATCAACGTGAATGTCATGTTCGCAAACCCGTCTGAAGGAACTATAGCGATTAGACAAGTTGTACCGATCAAATGACATTCACGGTCGCAGATAGAAATGTATGTACTGTAAACTAACGTATTTAAAATTCCGATCGACTAAACTTCCCTAAATGGCCCTGTTCCCCTCCGAATGGCGGCCAAGACATGGGCTGTCTTGCCTGAAATTCGGGGCAGATGCTAATAGGTGCTATCCGTCCACCTCTCCGAAGATGCCAAGTTGATTTATGGCACCGTGTATCGAAGGTTTAAACGGATGCGGCTGATGTAGCAGACTTCGTCAGATTCCCCCTCGTCTGAGGGGTTTTTGATTGTGGGGACGCTCTTCCCTGCAGGCGTAAGCCCCTGCAGTTAATTACGCTACCGCATCGCGGTAACAACTTTCTCCTTCTCCAGCTGGTCACTTCGTGTCATGGGTGTTTGTTTTGTTTGTGATTGCCCGTGGATTGTATACGGAGACTAATTTATGTCGTCGCCCGTAGGACGTGGATTAGTCCAAATCCGTATTTTCTTAGATTTGGGTTTGGGGTTTTGGTTTGAGGATACGTTAGCCATATTTGAGGCTAAGATCAACTCAAACGTTTGTTAAGGATACGTTAGTCCAGTTTGAGACTAAGATCAACTTAACGGGATCGTTTAGATCCGAAAAAAGAGCGTTTGGGCTCTATTGTTCCAGTTTAGGGACATAGTGGTCCATTGAATGTATGGCCGTCGGGACCCGTCACCTCTCTGACGACGTTGAAGGATTACAACGACAGGTGTCAGAGGAGTTCGGAGATGTACCCTTGAACCAAAGTTGATTGGGGGAATTTATAGTCCAATTTGGGACTAAAGTCTGTTTGAAGGTTTAAGGATACGTTAGCCATATTTTAGGCTAAGATCAACTTAAACGGTTGTTAAGGATACGTTAGTCCAGTTTGGGACTAAGATCGACTTAACGGGATCGTTTAGATCCGACAAAAGAGCATTTGGGGGCTCTATTGTTCCAGTTTAGGGACATGGTGGTCCATTGCCAGTTTAGGGACATGGTGGTCCATTTTCCAGTTTAGGGACGTGGTGGTCCAATGGTAGTTTAAGGACGCATAAGTCCATGGGTTTAAGGACCCCACAGTCCATATGGGTGTGTTTAAGGACGCATTAGTCCATTAGTTTAAGGACGCATAAGTCCGCGGGTTTAAGGACCCCACAGTCCGTATCTTAGTTTAAGGACGCATAAGTCCATGAGTTTAAGGACCCCACAGTCCATGTTGATGTGTGGTTGTCGGGACCCGTCACCTCTCTGAAGACGTTGAAGGATTACAACGACAAATATCAGAGGAGTTCAGAGATGTACCCTTGAACCAATGAGTTGGTTGAAAGAGCAGATGTGCTCAGTTCAAGACGATTTGAGGACTTATGGCCAGTTTGGGCTAAGTCCAATTATGTTTGAAATATTGGCCCTCTGTTGGTCTATTGAAGGAGAGGCTTTGCCTCTAGAAACTTAGCCAATTGGGCTAAAGCTAGTGTTAAACACTAAAGACCAACAGTGTTGAACACTGGGAATAAGATTAGCAAGTTAGTGTTAAACACTAAAAGATAATCAGTGTTATCAACAGGGCTTTCAAATTAGTGTTAACACAAAAGCAAATCAGTGTTAAACACTGGTAGCAGAGATTTCAAACTAGTGTTAAACACTAAAGCAAATCAGTGTTAAACACCGGGAACAGAGTTTTCCAATTAGTGTTAATCACTAAGAAAATCAGTGTTAAATACTGCAAATAGAGTTTTCCAATTAGTGTTAAACACTAAGGAGGGAGGGGTCACGTGCGGACACGTGAGAGCGCCCTGATTTCCCTTATTTTATTCTGCAGATCAGTGTTTAACACTTTTAATTTCCTGGCCATCACGTGTGGGCACGTGATGGAGGCCCCCGCTCTGGTCTGTTAGAATGCTCATTAGGGGTCACGTGGTGACACGTGAGGGCGCCCTAAATGTGGAGCCAGATCTCCTTTTGGTTTATCCTCAAATCTGCGAATAAGTGTTAAACACTTTTATTTTTATTTTAGAGCATCACGTGTTGGCACGTGATGGGGATCTGTGCGCCAATTGTTAAAGCATTTGCTGAAGGGTCACGTGATAACACGTGAGAGCGCCCAAAGCTTTCATTTCCTTTGCTTCTTCTTTCTGTGTTTTGGGAGTCACATGGGAGCACGTGAGGTGATGCTTTAAAGTTCATTGCAGGGGATCTTTTCAAGGGTCACGTGGGGGCACGCGACCCTAGTTCTTTTCATGAACAGAGATCTTTTAAGAATTGAATTATCTGTAGGGTTAAACCCTAATTATGATTTTGGAGGAATTAAATTCCTATTGTGAATGAATTAAATTCTTATTTAGGATAAAATCCTGATTTCTTTTCAAAGGAATTAAATTCCCAGATATGTAAAAGAATTAAATTCTTGATTAGGGTTAAACCCTAGTTTTGTTTTAGGAGGAATTAAATTCCTGAAAGTTTGGGAGAATTAAATTCTCAAAAACTCAATTCCTCCTCTGTGTTTTAGATCTGCATGGCAGGATCTCAACCCAATGAGAATTAAATTCTCAATTTATGGGGAGATGTGCACTTTGCAGATTCTCAACCAGAGAAAGAACTAAGTTCTTTTCTTTATGTAAGAGTTAAACTCTTTTGAGAATTAAATTCTCTTTTGAAGCCTCTTTTTTCTTACCTAGGGTTTTTCTTTTGCAGAGAATTAAATTCTCCTCTCTCTGTTTTTCTATCCAAAAAAGTAGATCCCCTCTCTTTTTTTCTTGGCTCCTATTTATAGAAGAAAGAAAGAGAATCAATTTATTTAGCAAATCTCTCATTGAAAGATTTGATTTGTATTCGTTAGAGATTTGATTTGTATTCATCATTCATCTGGACCTTTGGATTATTAGGTGAATTTTATTCACCATTGAATTTTAAATCCAAAGATATTCCTTTGTTATTCCGGTTAGATTTTAAGGGGAAATCTTTCCAAGTTCAAGACTTTTCCATAGATAGGTGATATTTAATCACATTTTGATCTTTAATCCAACGGTCCCCATAATCCTTTTCCATTTGGAAAGATTTAGAAGCTTTTAGAATTTAATTCTATTTCGAAAGATTTTTAGAGAAATTTAGAATTTTAATTCTATTAAACTGTAAGGCTTTCAATGCCTGTCACGTGCTGGCACGTGACCCTTGATCACGTGTGAGCACGTGACCCCCAAATTGGTTCCTTTAACAACCGCTTGTTCATGTTATTGTTTTAACCATCACGTGTCAACACGTGACCATTGGTCACGTGTGAGCACGTGATACCTCGTTGAGGTACTTCCTGATTTTTAATCAGGGAACAGATTTTAGAATTTAATTCTATTCATTATTTTAGAGGCCTTAAGAGCCCATCACGTGTCTGCATGTGACCCATGGTCACGTGTGAGCACGTGATGCCCCATTGGGGTCTTTTCTGAGTTTTTATTACATCTTCTAACTCCTCCAGCGGGTTCTTAAAGGTCCATCACGTGTGGACACGTGATACCTCATAACTTTTGATCCCGGATGAATTATGGGGCCCATAATATATCAAATCGAAGGGTTTTTCGAGATGTTTCCAATACCATCAGAATTTAATAGTTCCTCCTTCGGGAACTTATCAAAATACAGGCCGGAAGATATTGGTTCGCATTTCCTTAAGCGTATCGCTGCCATTTGATACCTTGGACTCTTCTGCGCAGAAATTTTTGGCGGGAACAAATGCCCTCCACTACTTTGCCCACGTAAGTATATACGTGGGTGAAGTAGTGCAAAGTAATGCATAGCGTATGACCAGTTTTGGGTTGGTATATTACTTTCAGAATCTTGATCTGAGAAGATAACGAGCGGGCACAAGCGTCGTCATTTATCATTGACTAAAATCTCGACTCTTAAGAGATATAGTTCTAAACCCTTAACTCCATGAGCCGCACCCTTCTATTTATTTATATCTCACTCTGGCGTGAAGTAGTTTATATGCTCATGAGTAGCTTTTCCATTTCAGTGGCATGTAGCTTTGGCGAGTGTGGCTCATAGATGGTCCATCTTGACCACTTTGCAGGGCGGTGATGGCTTAGGAGACAGGGTTAGGATCTGCCACCTAAGACTTTTCAACTTTATGAGCCGTGAGGGTCTTATAAAAACTTTTCTCCCTACGAGTCGAGAGGATCTCGCAGGTGTATTTTCTCCTTAGGGGTCGTGAGGACTCCTAAGTGTGTTTTCTCTTGAAACTCGTAAGGATCTCACAATAGAATTTTCTCTCTTACGAGTCGAGAGGACCCGTAAGTGGTTGTTTCCCTCCTTGTCGAGATTCGACTTTGGAGAGTGTGACCCGTGGATAGTATGCAAGAGACCGTTTTGGATCACCTTGCAGGGCCCCAGTGCTTAGGAAACAGGTTTTTTAATCCCTACCGCCTAAGGCTTTATCTCACGAGTCGAGACGAATCGAGAAGTTCTCGCAAAGACATTAATTTCCTCACGAGTCGAAACGGATCGAGCAGATCTCGCAAGAATATCCTAACGTCACAGTTAACCTCTGCTCTTTACGACAGAAGTCCGTTAGGGTCTGTGGTACTTAGGGTTTTGGCCGTCGTACCGTCGCATGAGCTGCTATATTCCTCGATAGGCAATCGTGCTGTTCGAGTAGCCCTGCGACTGCCGTGTCTCTGATCCCTTCGGGGGCTGGACAAGACGTCTTCAAGCAATCCTCCTTGGCAGTTTGACCGTCGGAAGAGCAAGTGTTAGGAATTTGCCATGCCGCTTTTTACTTGAGGTTAGGCTCATTTTGGAGAGCCCCGATGAGTCATAACCACTCCGCGCTGGTGTGGGATGATCTCCGATAGTCTTTCAGGCTTTATATGACTCGCCGTTAAGACCCTGAAGCTAGGAATTTGGTATTTGCTTCGTTTGCTGATATTGCGTCCTCTGTATCGAGACGAATGTAGTAGTTGTCTCTAGGTTGCTGGTGAACCATCGAGGTTTGGAACTAGGGATTTTGCCGTGGCTCCTTTTGGTGATGTTGCGTCTGCTGTATCGAGACGAACGTCGAGGTGGTGACCACTCCATGTGGGATGATCTCCGGTGGTCTTTCAGGCTTTATATGACTTTCCGTTAAGACTTTGAAGCTAGGAATTTGGCCTTCGCTTCGTTTGCTGGCATCGCGTCCTCTGTATCGAGACGAATGTCATGGTTGTCTCTAGGTTGCTGGTGAACCGTCGAGGTTTGGAACTAGGGATTTTGCCGTGGCTCCTTTTGGTGATGTTGCGTCTGCTGTATCGAGATGAACGTCGAGGTGGTGACCACTCCGCACTGGTGCGAGATAATTTCCAATTGTCTTTCAGGCTTTATATGACTTGCCGTTAAGACCCTGAAGCTAGGAATTTGGCCTTCGCTTCGTATGCTTTGGCGTGTCCGGATCCTGTTGGAGGAAGGACGCAGTGGTGACATCTCGTCTGCTGTATCGAGACGATCGTCAAGGTGGTGACCACTCCGCGCTGGGATGATCTCCGGTGGTCTTTCAGGCTTTATATGACTTGCCGTTAAGACCTTGAAGCTAGGAATTTAGCCTTCGCTTCGTTTGCTGGCATTGCGTCTTCTGTATCGAGACGAATGTCATGGTTGTCTCTAGGTTGCAGCTGAACCGTCGAGGTTTGGAACTAGGGATTTTGCCGTGGCTCCTTTTGGTGATGTTGCGTCTGCTTTATCGAGACGAACGTCGAGGTGGTGACCACTCCGCACTGGTGCGAGATAATCTCCGATTGTCTTTCAGGCTTTATATGACTTGCTGTTAAGACGCATGAAGCTAGGAATATGGCCTTCGCTTCGTTTGCTGGGTGTGTCCTAATCCTGCTGGGGGAAGAATGCTGGGGTGACATTTAATCTGCTGTATTGAGACGAACATCAAGGTGGTGACCACTCCGCGCTGGTGCGAGATGATCTCCGATTGTCTTTCAGGCTTTATATGACTTGCCGTCAAGACGCATGAAGCTAGGAATTTGGCCTTCGCTTCTTTTGCTTTGGCGCGTCCGAATCCTGCTAGGAGAAGAACGCTGGGGTGACATTTCATCTGTTGTGTCGAGATGAACGTCAAGGTGGAGCTGGGATTTTGCCGCCGCTCTGCTTTGTTTTGACCATGGGGTCTTCTGTTGACGTTGCATCTGCATCCTGATGAACTACGAAGGAACGCCATTGTTGACATCATGTCTGCTGTAACAAGACTAATGCTGAGGTGAAGCTGGGATTTTGCTATCGCTTCGCTTGATGGTGTAACATCTGTGTCCTGCTGGAATGAGGAGGCATGCCGTTGTTGGTCTCCAGGCTGTAGATGTGGCCATTGAGATTTGGAACTAGGGACTTTGCCATGGTTCCGTTTCGTTGCGACTCTGAGGTCGATTGTTGACGTCACGTCTGCATCTGGCTGGAGTGAGGAGAAACGCCGTTGGTGATCTCTAGGTTGTCGATGTTGACGTCGAGACCCTGAAGCTCGGGATCTTCCTTTTGCTTCGTCTGTTGACATTATGTCTACGATATTGCGACAGATGTCGAGGTTGTCTCTGGGTTGTCTATGAACCGTCGAGATTTGGCTTCGCTTTCTGGCGGATCCTGTTGGGAAGGTATGGTTCCCTCTTTATCTGTGCCCCTGGATTGTATACAGGGATCGATGTGATTTCACCTGTAGGGCAAAAAGTTTCATTCTTTCATTTTTTTTTATTCTTTCCGCGATGCTCTATCATTTCAGCTTTTTATATCACGAAAATCGCGATTGCCCAATCATTTCGGCTATTTTTCTTTTTACTCGCTGCTTTTTATTGCGAGTTGCCCAATCATTTCGGCTATTTTGCATGCATACATTTTTACTTGCTGATTTTGTTTGCAAGTTGCCCCATCATTTCGGCTATTTCGTATGCATTTTTTTTTTTGGCTCGCTGATTTTTTTTTTTCGGCTCGCTGATTTTTTTTTTCGGCTCGCTGATTTTTTTTTTCGCGAGTAGGGGATTTGGGATTTGATACCAATCTTGGCATCAGTATCGTTGCGACTGGAATATTACCAGGAGCGAATTATCATTTGCCGTGAAAGGACTTGAAATTTGATACCGGTTTAGGCATCAGCATCGCTGCAACTGGGATATTGCCAGGAGCGAATCATCATTTGCCTTGAAAGGGCTTGGAATTTGATACCGGTTTAGGCATCAACATCGCTGCAACTGGGATATTGCCAGGAGCGAATCATCATTTGCCTCTGTCGATGTTGAACAAAGGTGGCTTAGTAAACAGGGTTAAGGGTCCTGTCGGCTAAGGCTTTTGACTTCATGAGCCGTAAGGGTCTCACAAAGGTATTTCTCCCTACAAGTCGTGAGGATCTTGTAGGTGTGTTTTCTCCTTGGGAATCGTGAGGATTCCTAAGTGCATATTCGCTTATAAGTCGTAAGGATCTTACAAAAGGGTTTCTCCTTATAAGTCGAGAGGACTTACAAGTGTTGTTTACTATACAAGCATATCCCTAGTCACGGTTGGGACTTTGTTAGGGAAATATTTATTCGTGCCCGTGGATTGTATACAAGGGTCATTATGAGCCGCTTGTAGGGCAGTATCGAAGGTTGTGGGGGTTGCTTAAGAACAGGTTAAGGTTTCTGTAACTTAAGACTTTCAAATCTTATGAGCCGTGAGGGTCCCATAAGAGAGTTCTCCTTACGAGTCGTGAGGATCTCGCAAGTGTAATTTCTCCTTAGGAATCGTGAGGATCCCTAAGTGTGTTGCTCCCTTGTGAGTCGTAAGGATCTCGCACGGGTGGTTTCTCCTTACAAGGTCGAGAGGACCCTGTAAGTGTTTTAATGAGGTTGCGCCCTTTCGAGTTTTCACAAACACTCGCCGGTAGCCCTGCTGTTTTTACTCACGGAGCCTTTTCGGGTTTTCATCCGTGCCCATTTTGCTTATGGACATACCGTTTTCCCCTTTTTTTTATTCTTTTTTTTTAGCGAGGTTGCGCCCTTTCGGGTTTTCACAAACACTCGCCGGTAGCCCTGCTGTTTTTACTCACGGAGCCCTTTCGGGTTTTCATCCGTGCCCATTTTGCTTATGGACATACCGTTTTTTTTTTGTTTTTTTTTAACCACGCCAGCATGAGGATGCCGCGGGTTGATAGTAGTTTAACGACGTTTCGGTCATTTGCAAGTTTTAGGACATTGCGGTCCATCGTTAGTTTAACGACGTTTCGGTCTATAGCCAGTTTTAGGACATAGTGGTCCATCGTTAGTTTAACGACGTTTCGGTCTATCGTTGCCATATTTGAGGCGAGTTTCTAGTTTATGGACTTTTCGGTCCATGGGGCTTCCTCTATGAAAGAGTACGATGTCCCCGACATGTCCATCTTTTTCGGAGCATGTGGTTGTGGTGGGTTCACCTTCCATTTTTCGGGAAGCGCGAACTTGCCCTGTTGGTATTGGTCTTCAACCCAGTTTTTGAAGACGTAGCAATTTTCGAGTGGGTGACCCATTACTCTATGGTCGGGACAATAGTTAGGATTGTCAACGTCACCTGGCTGCAACGGACGTTTTGGATCTGGCAGAGTGATGAGCCCGCTGCGCACCGCTAGCTCGAATAGTCTCTTTGTTTTATCTCTGGGAAACGAGTAAGGAAGTTTCAACTTCTCATTGAGGTATCGCAGCTTGTTATTTTGACGACAAAACGGTCTCGGGTTGCTCGGCTGTTGTTGAGCGTTGGCGACGAAAGTCGCTTTTCCATTCCCCTTATCCCTTTTGTTCGATCCCTTGTTTGCGGGTTCGAGATTCTTTTCGGGTAGCGTGCGATTGCGCAGCTGAACGTTCTCGCGGCTTTTCTTTTCTTCCTCTTTTCCTGAGGTGGATTCTTTGAAGGGAGGGCTGAGAGTCATTTCTTCTTCAGAATTGCTCCCGAAGGTGAGAGCTTGCGATCTTCTGCCGTCAACCATGTAACCGTTGCCGACAGTTTTCATATGCTCATTTGTCTTGTTCTGTTTCCGACGAGCTTCGCGCTTCAATCGTTGAACGTGCTGCCGGTGAGCAACGTATCCCTGCCACTAGTTTTTAGAGGCATTGCATTCTTCAGTAGGGTGTGCAATCTTCTGATGATATAAGCAGAAGTTAAGATGCATGTCCACTTCATCAAGATATATATCGGTGGGAGAATTTCCTCTGAAAGAGGGGAGCTTCATTCCCATCGATATGGCTTTGGCGAATCTTTTCCTCATCTTGAACCTGCTTTTATTTGTGGCGGATGTACTTTGATCCGGTGGGAGTGTTTCGACCCTTTCATCTAGTCGTCGGCGTTTGTCTTTCTCGAATATGGCCATCTCGCGCTCTCGATCAGCTTTGCTTTTAAGACGGGCTTCGTTCAGGAAGGCATCGATCATCTCGTCTGATGGCCACAGAAGTTCTGGTTCAGGACCCGCCCCTGGTTTCTCGGTGCAAGGAGCCTCTTTATCATCTATCAATGAGTGAGAGATCACATGACAACTTGCTACGTAGTCCTCAGATTCATCTGATGAGTCTTCTCCATCATTTTCGTCCTCGAAGACGTGGCTGAGGAACTCTTGGAGCGTGATTGGAATCCACGCCTTCTGGTTATACTCTTCTAGCACGTCAATCTGTTTCTGCAAATCCGTGCGCTTGTCGCCGGGCTTCACGGGCTTCTTGGATTTCTTCTTGTTTTTCTTTGAAGATTTTGACGGCTGGGTGTGAGTGCTGGGGCCTTCACCATCGATCTTTGGGGTTAGGCGCGGCTTCAGTATCCCTTCGACGATCTGGGGTTCTAGCGAGTTCTTCCACCCGATCGCCGGGCATGTCTGGAGATCATTCAGCATCTTTTTGGTTTTGGATGACAACATGACCTCCCACGAAGCTTCTTCAACAAAAGAACAAGTTGCCCCCGGTGTGTCCGTCTTCTTTGGAGTGTGCGGTTGTGGTGGGTTTATTTTCCACTTCTCGGACAACGCAAACTTGTCTTGTAGATACTGATCCTCGATCCATCCTTTAAAGAAGAAGCAATCCTCGATCGGGTGACTTACCGTTTGGTGGTAAGGATAATAATTGGGATCGTTGACATCGCCTGGCTGCAACGGACGCTTTGGACTCGGCAGATTGATGAGTCTGTTGCGCACTGCCAGCTCGAACAGTCTTCTCGTTTTATCCTGGGGAAACGAGTAAGGACGTCCCAGTCTCTCCTCGAGGGATGGGCGTGGACGCACGTTGTTTTGGTGAACAACCGGTTTTAAGTTGCTCGGTTGTTGTTGAGCGTTGGCGACGAAGGTTGCTTTCCCTTTGCCCTTTTCATTCCAAGGCTCCGTCTTTAAAGAGGAAGGCCTATGGCCCATCTGGTCCATTTGGGCCAGCTTGTCAATCAAGGCCTGGAAGGTGGTCGGCTTGAAGAACATCATGAACTGTGAGATGGTCGGTTGCGGATCAAGGGTACCCACAAACATGCCTACTGCAGGAGCCTCTTCTATGCGTTGTTCGCATTTCGACCATAGGTTCCGCCATCATGTTGCGTATTGGACCCATGTTTCGCCTGGCCTTATCCTGGCATTAATCAGTGCTGTTATCGGGGCGCGTCCACTAGCACTCGCGAATCTCTGTGTAAACAGCAGCTCCATCTCCGTAAATATCTTGATAGAGTCATTTGGGAGTTCAGAGTACCACTCAAATGTCGTTTCCGACAGGCTGCCAACAAACTGGCGGAGCAGCAATTTATCATCACCTCCAGTGTTGCCGCACATGGCTCTAAATTGAGCGACGTGCTGATGCGGATTTCCCGTTCCCTTATATACGTGGAACTTAGGGATCGTATATCCCGGCGAGTAACTAATTTGGTCATACCATCCCGGGTAGGGTCGTCCGGTTCTAGCAATTTGCCCAGCCGCTTCATTTTCCTGGTGAGCTCGTATTTGCTGAGCTATATGGTCATCCAGTGCGGCCTTGGAAATGGTTTCTTCCTCGGCTGCTGAAAGAGCTGGAGGAGGATTCGATGTCTCTCCTTTGTCATCTTAAAGGACAATCGGAGGATCTTCAGCAGGAGGATCTTGATGGATCATCATCCCTACTATATCTTGGAAGAGAAGCACCATTTGTTTTATGTTAGCCGCTTGCTCTGCGGCTTCTTTGTCCTTCTTTTCGAGGACTCTGCGTAAGAAGTCAGCATCAGTTTCTTGTTCGTGACGCTGCTCTGATGATGCCTCTGGGCTTTCTTTTGGCTCGGTAAGTGCGGCCATTGTAGTTAGCATCTCTTGAAGCTTCTGCTGTTGCTGTTCTTAAGCTTTTGTCACGGATCGGGTGAGCGGTCGGTGACCCGTCGAAGCACGGCTTTCCTCCTTTCCGGAAGCCATATAAACAGTGTGCACCACCATGCCCCCAGACTTGGGGTGCTTGTGCTCAGCGCGTTTACGGTTCGCCATGTTCACAGGGGCTTTTTGCGGCCTCCTTTTCTTTTGAGTGGTTGAAGTTGAGGGGGCCGTTGCAGCGGGCACCCAAGTAGCCGTTGCTTTTTGTGGCTTGACAGGGGG
Source organism: Agapanthus africanus (assembly GCA_030015575.1). Lineage (NCBI taxonomy): Eukaryota > Viridiplantae > Streptophyta > Magnoliopsida > Asparagales > Amaryllidaceae > Agapanthus > Agapanthus africanus. The sequence continues at coordinate 60,404,613 of CM057343.1, read as the reverse complement.
ATTTTCTTCCTGCCGAACCTTCATCTTTTTTTGTCGGCGGAGATAGTCTTGATCCATCGCGGAGTCTTGGACTTGACGCCAGACCTTGTAAATTTCAGAGGATAGCCGTTGAGAGGACTGTTCTGGCTTGGCTTCTGCAACATTTCCCACCGGACGAGGGGATCTTTTTAGTACAGCGGTAGGAGAGTTTCTGCGTACCGTGTTCAGCAATTCAAAGCTGTTCCCGATTGGAACAGTAGCATCGGTCTCCACCGTTGGAGCGGGTGGAGTAAGTCCAGACGGAAAGATGCCCCCAGCCTTTCTTACTCGGTGCCAGTGACGACGTCGAGCATGTCGTGCGGATGAGATCACCTCCGTTGTTGGATAAGCTTCTTCATGCCCCCTCTGAGCAGAGGAAGCAGCTTTGAGGACCTCGCCTGGAGCAGCAACCGGAATGGCCAGCCTTGTAAAAACTGACTTCTTGGAAGGAGGAGCCTTTCCAATGATTTCGTCTGCTTGAGCCGGGATAGCTATCCGCTTTGGGATGGCAGCTTCGGGTATCGCGGGTTTGCAGACGTTCTAGCCCAGTCTGTTGAAAACTGAGGTATTGAAGCTGGGCGACCCGTTGAGAGGGGTCGCGGCAGTGGTAAGCCGATCAAAGACCGACTTCTTTGGGGCTTCTTTCAACGTCATTGTGGCATTGAAGCTCAACGGTGGGAGCATGGTCCCGAAGAATAATCCAGTGGTGGCCTGAGTTACCTGCTCCACTGGCATCTTGAAAAGGGAGGCCGCTTGGGGCCCATAAGTCACTCCTCCAGCAAGGACCGAGCGAGAGTTGCAGTTGCAGGCAGTGCAGTTTGAAGCCATTGATCTTCTGTTTTCTGCACGGAGCAAGACACCAAATCTTAGTACCTCGAATCCACAGGCAACCACAGTAAACCGCGATTCGTTCGCGAACACGACACACGAAGTGTGGAGTGGAAAGTGGAAAAGGTCCCACAGGACGTGCCAGAATCTGTTCCCCTCCGAATGGCGGCCAAGACATGGGCTGTCTTGCCTGAAATTCGGGACAGATGCTAATAGGTGCTATCCGTCCACCTCTCCGAAGATGCCAAGTTGATTTATGGCACCGTGTATCGAAGGTTTAAACAGATGCGGCCGATGTAGCAGACTTCGTCAGATTCCCCCTCGTCTGAGGGGTTTTTGATTGTGGGGACGCTCTTCCCTGCAGGCGCAAGCCCCTGCAGTTAATTACGCTACCGCATCGCGGTAACAACTTTCTCCTTCTCCAGCTGGTCACTTCGTGTCATGGGTGTTTGTTTTGTTTGTGGTTGCCCGTGGATTGTATACGGAGACTAATTTATGTCGTCGCCCGTAGGACGTGGATTAGTCCAAATCCGTATTTTCTTAGATTTGGGTTTGGGGTTTTGGTTTGAGGATACGTTAGCCATATTTGAGGCTAAGATCAACTCAAACGTTTGTTAAAGATACGTTAGTCCAGTTTGAGACTAAGATCAACTTAACGGGATCGTTTAGATCCGAAAAAAGAGCGTTTGGGCTCTATTGTTCCAGTTTAGGGACATAGTGGTCCATTGAATGTATGGCCGTCGGGACACGTCACCTCTCTGACGACGTTGAAGGATTACAACGACAGGTGTCAGAGGAGTTCGGAGATGTACCCTTGAACCAAAGTTGATTGGGGGAATTTATAGTCCAATTTGGGACTAAAGTCTGTTTGAAGGTTTAAGGATACGTTAGCCATATTTGAGGCTAAGATCAACTTAAACGGTTGTTAAGGATACGTTAGTCCAGTTTGGGACTAAGATCGACTTAACGGGATCATTTAGATCCGACAAAAGAGCATTTGGGGGATCTATTGTTCCAGTTTAGGGACATGGTGGTCCATTGCCAGTTTAGGGACATGGTGGTCCATTGCCAGTTTAGGGACATGGTGGTCCATGTTCCAGTTTAGGGACGTGGTGGTCCAATGGTAGTTTAAGGACGCATAAGTCCATGGGTTTAAGGACCCCACAGTCCATATGGGTGTGTTTAAGGACGCATTAGTCCATTAGTTTAAGGACGCATAAGTCCGCGGGTTTAAGGACCCCACAGTCCGTATCTTAGTTTAAGGACGCATAAGTCCATGAGTTTAAGGACCCCATAGTCCATGTTGATGTGTGGTTGTCGGGACCCGTCACCTCTCTAAAGACGTTGAAGGATTACAACGACAAATATCAGAGGAGTTCAGAGATGTACCCTTGAACCAATGAGTTGGTTGAAAGAGCAGATGTGCTCAGTTCAAGACGATTTGAGGACTTATGGCCAGTTTGGGCTAAGTCCAATTATGTTTGAAATATTGGCCCTCTGTTGGTCCATTGAAGGAGAGGCTTTGCCTTTAGAAACTTAGCCAATTGGGCTAAAGCTAGTGTTAAACACTAAAGACCAACAGTGTTGAACACTGGGAATAAGATTAGCAAGTTAGTGTTAAACACTAAAAGATAATCAGTGTTATCAACAGGGCTTTCAAATTAGTGTTAACACAAAAGCAAATCAGTGTTAAACACTGGTAGCAGAGATTTCAAACTAGTGTTAAACACTAAAGCAAATCAGTGTTAAACACCGGGAACAGAGTTTTCCAATTAGTGTTAATCACTAAGAAAATCAGTGTTAAACACTGAAAATAGAGTTTTCCAATTAGTGTTAAACACTAAGGAGGGAGGGGTCACGTGCGGACACGTGAGAGCGCCCTGATTTCCCTTATTTTATTCTGCAGATCAGTGTTTAACACTTTTAATTTCCTGGCCATCACGTGTGGGCATGTGATGGAGGCCCCCGCTCTGGTCTGTTAGAATGCTCATTAGGGGTCACGTGGTGACATGTGAGGGCGCCCTAAATGTGGAGCCAGATCTCCTTTTGGTTTATCCTCAAATCTGCGAATAAGTGTTAAACACTTTTATTTTTATTTTAGAGCATCACGTGTTGGCACGTGATGGGGATCTGTGCGCCAATTGTTAAAGCATTTGCTGAGGGGTCACGTGATAACACGTGAGAGCGCCCAAAGCTTTCATTTCCTTTGCTTCTTCTTTCTGCGTTTTGGAAGTCACGTGGGAGCACGTGAGGTGATGCTTCAAAGTTCATTGCAGGGGATCTTTTCAAGGGTCACGTGGGGGCACGTGACCCTAGTTCTTTTCATGAACAGAGATCTTTTAAGAATTGAATTCTCTGTAGGGTTAAACCCTAATTATGATTTTGGAGGAATTAAATTCCTATTGTGAATGAATTAAATTCTTATTTAGGATAAAATCCTGATTTCTTTTCAAAGGAATTAAATTCCCAGATATGTAAAAGAATAAAATTCTTGATTAGGGTTAAACCCTAGTTTTGTTTTAGGAGGAATTAAATTCCTGAAAGTTTGGGAGAATTAAATTCTCAAAAACTCAATTCCTCCTCTGTGTTTTAGATCTGCATGGCAGGATTTCAACCCAATGAGAATTAAATTCTTAATTCACGGGGAGATGTGCACTTTGCAGATCCTCAACCAGAGAAAGAACTAAGTTCTTTTCTTTATGTAAGAGTTAAACTCTTTTGAGAATTAAATTCTCTTTTGAAGCCTCTTTTTTCTTACCTAGGGTTTTTCTTTTGCAGAGAATTAAATTCTCCTCTCTCTGTTTTTCTCTCCAAAAAAGTAGATCCCCTCTCTTTTTTTCTTGGCTCCTATTTATAGGAGAAAGAAAGAGAATCAATTTATTTAGCAAATCTCTCATTGAAAGATTTGATTTGTATTCGTTAGAGATTTGATTTGCATTCATCATTCATCTGGACCTTTGGATTATTAGGTGAATTTTATTCACCATTGGATTTTAAATCCAAAGATATTCCTTTGTTATTCCGGTTAGATTTTAAGGGGAAATCTTTCCAAGTTCAAGACTTTTCCATAGATAGGTGATATTTAATCACATTTGGATCTTTAATCCAACGGTCCCCATAATCCTTTTCCATTTGGAAAGATTTAGAAGCTTTTAGAATTTAATTCTATTTCGAAAGATTTTTAGAGAAATTTAGAGTTTTAATTCTATTAAACTGTAAGGCTTTCAAAGCCTGTCACGTGCTGGCACGTGACCCTTGATCACGTGTGAGCACGTGACCCCCAAATTGGTTCCTTTAACAACCGCTTGTTCATGTTATTGTTTTAACCATCACGTGTCAACACGTGACCATTGGTCACGTGTGAGCACGTGATACCTCGTTGAGGTACTTCCTGATTTTTAATCAGGGAACAGATTTTAGAATTTAATTCTATTCATTATTTTAGAGGCCTTAAGAGCCCATCACGTGTCTGCACGTGACCCATGGTCACGTGTGAGCACGTGATGCCCCATTGGGGTCTTTTATGAGTTTTTATTACATCTTCTAACTCCTCCAGCGGGTTCTTAAAGGTCCATCACGTGTGGACACGTGATACCTCATAACTCTTGATCCCGGATGAATTATGGGGCCCATAATATATCAAATCGAAGGGTTTTTCGAGATGTTTCCAATACCATCAGAATTTAATAGTTCCTCCTTCGGGAACTTATCAAAATACAGGCCGGAAGATATTGGTTCGCATTTCCTTAAGCGTATCGCTGCCATTTGATACCTTGGACTCTTCTGCGCAGAAATTTTTGGCGGGAACAGGCCCCAAGTGCAAATCCAGCACTCAAACAAATCTGGGCCAAAACAAAACATCTCAGAAACCACTATTCCATATAAAAGACACCCAGAAGAAAAATGGTGCACTGTGTCTACTATATCGCCACGCAACCGCGGCAAACACGATGGTTTGGCCGCGGTTCCACGGTGTATTGGTAAGAACGTGCTCTCAAATTTCTTCCAGGGTTTTAAAAAAGCCTGCACGATTTTCTGATTTACCCAAAATAATTTTTAGACGACTTTAAAAATTCGGCAGAAACTTGAAAAATGGAATTGCGGTTTTAGAAAATTCGGTCAATCGATGTTTTAAACATGTTAGAACAAGCTAGTATGGGTTAATGGCGTAGCTCCGATACCATGTAAGTCTACGGTAGCGCCCCGGCCGTCAATCCGAGGCCAAACGCGGAACAAAAGCTTTTATAAACTGGCGCTAACGCAGTCTTTCACCCGGATCGTTCCATTAACCCTATACTAGCAAACTACAAAGAAGTTAGAATGGATATATCGATCGATCCGTGTCCTTCGGTTTTTAGCCACCATCCTTAGCTCCTCGCGGCATCTCCGATCAAGCTCGATCTCCGGTCTCCTCGTCGAAGTGGCACCACGTCAAGGAATCCTTTTATGGGCTCCCGCTTCAAAATCGAATCAACTCGGACATGAAGTTTGCTAGCCGACATGTCCAAGGTGAAGTAGAGAAAGTGTGTAATTATTTTGTCTCATGACATCCATGGATTCTCAACACATGAGATGGTATGGATGGAGGTTGAAGAAGAAGCCATTAATGGAAGTTGTGACACAAGAAGAAAACTAGTGAAGAAGAAGAAGAAGAGCTTGCTTATTGTGTGAGATGAAAAATGTGAGAGCTCTCTTAACAAATCAAGAACCAAGACCCCACCTATAGCGGCTGCCCCCTCTCTCTCCACATCTCAATCCCACACAATAATCAATCAAGAGATTAGATATGGCACAAAAAATAACACCATGGGTCACCAAATATTGCACATGCCATATTTAATGCTCTTGAGCAAAACTTGCACTCACAATTTCCACATAATAAACATTAATCCAAATGTTTAAAACAATAAATAGAATGGCATCTTCTAAAGTAAACTCGTGACGGATCACAAGAATACCCCTCACCTGTATATACATATATGCATCCGCATTCCGACTGAATACGAATACAACGAGACGAAAGTAATCCAACCAATCTAATACTAGGATCCGGCTTAAACCAAAGCCCACTGGTATGATCCGTCCGATCATGATCCGTGCATAAGTGCACGTATATGATCGAACCCTGCCATAAAGCCATACGGCCTCTACAACGTTTCGTCCGAACTTGGGAAACTTTCTGTTGGGGACTCTAAAGAATCATCAATACGCTGGCAGTTGGTTTAACCACAAGCACGTCAATGGTACTAGCTGTACGTAACGGCTGCCCAGGTATTGAGCAAAAGGGAGGCCGATGAGCGAACTCATCCTGAAACCCTACTGAGCCTGTCAGTGACAATATCCGTACAGTCCGGTCCGTTCGTCTATGAGTATCGCATATCGGGCCTAGGGGGCTGGTAAACGTCAGACCCCCAATAGCGGTATAAGTCATGTCGGAGCGTAGCCCAGAACACCCTGAGATACTACTGGAATACCTACCAGTAAATCTCGCTTGCCCTGGCCAGGAACTTTGTGTAATGGTTCTCCAGACACAGCACGATCTCACCCCCAATACCGGGAGAGACGAATCCCCTGCCAATCCGCTCACTGCCTCCATGTGGCTCGGGACTGTACCCTACTAAAACCTGTTTGCACGACTCCTTTGAGCCGTGGTTAGGTAGTAATCAAAGCACAGTGGTAACTCACACGAGACAAATGATGATCTCAGTTCGATAGACTAACCTGTACACATGTCACCAAGGAACTGCTATCTAACGATAGGTATAATACCAACTAGCATATTCCCGGCGAGTCCTGTCCGGTGTACACATAACCCAATGAGCACCTGTATACGTCTTAGGTGAACCAACTGACACCAATGGCTTGTGAGACCAGCCATCGCCCCTTGTCGGGGTCTCGATCCGTATACACTAGTCTACTCATGGAGTATCGATGCCTAGTCTCGAAACTCCCACGACTAGGGACACTTTAAGGATGCGCTTATAGACTACCCAACTCTCACATATATGATCGCCATCATACTGCTGGTAGTCAAGCAAGAATCTTATGGGCTCTATCAATATGTAATAGTGATCTGTAATTTCACCTGAAGCATGTACACGATGATATAAACAAATCAGATAGCATACTATCATCTCGAGTAAGACTGTCCTACCGGTATAGGTCCTCCCTCAATCATTGCATTCACGTACATGCGATCCAATCATTGACTTTGAGGGCAGTATATCCAACAAAGGTTGCTTCTGTAGATCATATACCTCCTACACAACACCCCGGTATTGTTTGTTTATCCCTATTTCACCTGAACTAAAATCTGGTACCATTTTCTTGAGTGGCTGCTTTGTATTCCTTGATGTTTATGAATTGAAGTTTTAATATTTGTGTTTTGTATCGGTCACTTGACGTTTGTACGTCGATATCGGCTGTTGTTTGGTTGATTTGCGTGAGTGGACCATAGGTTTTACCCTATGTGTGATTCGCGTGTTGCTTTGGTTTTGAATTGGACGTTTTGATGCGATGCGATATATGTAACATGTAGGTACCTCCGCGTGGACTTCGGGACGACAAGCAAGAGCGTGGCGACATCGACTTCGGCAAGCAAGAATCAAGGTGAGTAGATATATATCTACGGGGGAAGTCGAGTGGATGGCGTATAGCACCCCCGCAGTTTCGTAGTGTAGTCTACGTATATTTATATTTATGATATTGTGTATTGTGATACGAGGATAATTTAGCAAGAACGGCTTTAGGAAATTATGGGTTAGTGTAGCGTAATTGAAAGTTAGTGTTTTAGTTTAGTTTCTTAGTTGCGAAACCCTAGTGTAAAGGTATACACATACACACATGCACACACGTGATATGTTTTTGGTGTATATGGTTATATGTATATGTGTGTGTGTGTGTGTGTGTGTGTGTATGTGTGGATGTGTTAATACACACACACACACACACACATACATATACATATACAGGGGTGATGAGGATAGTATATGATACTTAGAGATGAGTCGATGTGATTGGGCTTGATGCCGTGAGATCGGTGATGTGATTTGGGTCGTGTGATGAGACACGACATGATATTATAGCGGATCATTGGGCGATGTGTTTTCATACATACGCGAATATATATGTTGATGGTATTGGAATGTACTAGACTTTAGATCAGTACCCCTAGTTAATGATATGATGATAATGATACCATTTAAATCATGTGATAAATGTGGTAGTTGACCCGTACTCCGATTTTGGGATGCCGTAGATGGATTTTACCGTACGAAGTATAAATATGATGATTGATCCGCACTCTTGACTAGAGGATGTCGCATTATATATTTATCGTACGTGATTCTATTGAGGCGGGATCACCAACTACTAAATATATCGACTCGGATATAGACGGATTTCCTCACCTTTTCGACTAGTCTCTTAGTTTAGTCCTGTAGTTTATTTGGTAGAATTTAGACTTAGCTCGAGTCATACTTATTTTCAGAAACTAATGAATCGTGAATATTTTCAAAGGATAACCATGGGTATATTACATACTTTCAAAGGATGTACCTTTTCTTAAAAACATCGTAACCCTTATTTTCTAAAAACCACGATTCATGCTACTTCAAATACCAAAACTGTATGACTCGTGTATAGATAAAAGTATATCCCTATATGTTGTGGTTACTACATCCTTTCTATATATTCATGTTATTCTTATCACAAGCATGCTTATATTGTGATTTTCTTTGTTATTATGAACCCATATTGTCAGGACACCAGCACCATTACCGATGATGCGTATGTCTACGAACACTTGCTTGCCGGCTCACACACATCATCATCGGTAACTGCCATGACACGTACACTTTAGAGAATATTACATCATTGGTATAACTTGCTAACTGGTAGTTCCAACATGTTATCTAGTACGCTTGCTTTCATATGTTAGTTTAGACATTGCATTTATTACTGAGATACTTCATGCATTTATACGTTCACGCTGATATGCAATATTATTGGGCTTTATGCCGGTAATTCACTGTTTATTTACTCTTGAGTTTGAGATTTGGATTTTCCATGAGATTTCTGGATTTGGAGAAACCGCAAGGATTTATAAACTCATTATCATTTCTAAAGATAGAAATTTGCGATTTTCTCGTGATATGATATTTGTGATGTCCACCATGAGTTTTCTCGGTTCTCGAGTGGTATCATACACCCGATTCGAGGTAGGGGGATGGACCGTCTGCGGATGCATGGTGGACCCGGTGAGATACCCCGGGGCAAGAAGATCGTATAGAAAGGCGTTGAGCCCGGCAGGGGAGCACTATCGACCGGTGATTGTATGGAAACTCGACGGATATCCGGAGGATACTGTTCGGAGTTATGAGAGAGATAAATATGGGCCGATCCTGATCATGCGGAGCTCGAGATAGTGAGATTTGATGACATGGGCCAGTCCGGATTGCCGGAGTCCGAGATTTTGAGATATTGGGATATATATTTTGTGTCGATGCTTGATACGGATTCTATGTGATTTCATTGATGATACATTGTTTTTTATACAGAAATCTCACTGTGATATGAAAACAGTTTTCTCATTCAGTTGCATTCTATTTTAATGCATCCATACATCATATATGTATTATGTTGCTACCTGAGGCACTGACACGAGCACTTAGTATTACACTTTTGTTAGATGTTTACCCTGGCCATTAGCAGATGTTTCAGGTTATATATTTATGCAAATTATTGTATGACATAGTATAGAGTCATACATGCGATTTCTGCTTTGTGATATTTTCTACTCACGAGTTGGTAACTCACCCCCGTTGTGCCACGGTTCTTGCAGGTTTTGCCGTACAGGTTTCCTTGGCGGCTTTGCTGGCACACTATTTCCTTCCGGGTGATTGCTTAGGTAGGTGGGTTCACTTGTATCATGACCACCGCAGTATTGTATTTATTTCAGTTGTATCTAGTAACTCCATCATCCAGACCTGTACTATTTGATAGACTTAGAAGACCAGTCGTATATTCTTTCGACCTTAGAGTCGCGCGCTTGTATTATTATGGTTTTCTTTGGTTTTCTTGAGGATATTGGTTTTCTGTCTGATTTTTGATTCTCGCCCTTCAGCGTTGTATATTATATTCTTGCGTGGTTGTGTCCGCCAATTGGTGAAGAGCTAGCTCCTGCTTGGGGATGCCTTTATTCACTGCTTATGATTATTCATGTTTGTACCCGTTTGGGGCCAGTTTTTACAAAGTAGATTCTGCCGAAATTTTCGGGAAAATATGATGTTTTTAAATGTTTAATGCCATTTATTTTATTTAAACCACTTCCTTTAAACAAGTTTTCCTTCATTTCTTATTTAAAATGGTTTAGATTTCTTGGCTTTTGGCTTACTTGGATTAGGTGGAGTCCTATAGACTTCATCTGATTCAAGTGCCAGTCACGTGCTATTTCGGGTCGTGACAGTATATCGGAGGTTTGGAAAGATGCGACTGTTGTCGCATGAATTATCAGATTCCCCCTCTTTGAGGGGTTTTTAATTGTGGGGACGTTCTTCCCTATAGGCGCAAACCCTTGCAGTTAATTACGTCATCGCATTGCGATAAAAACTTTCACCTGCTCCAGTAGGTCACTTCGTGTTGTGTTATATATATTGTTTATTATGGTTGCCCATGAATTTATGTGGAGACTAGTTTATGTCGTCGCCCGTAGGGTGCGGGTTAGTCCAAATCCATATATATTAGACTTTGGTTTGAACCTAGGTCATATGTTCCATTAGTTCAGGGGTTTAAGGATCGTTAAACTTGTTTTAGATTAAGATTGACTTAAATATATGAGTGTATGGGCTAAGAATTCGTTAGTCTCATATAAGACTAAGATCAACTTAGAAGTATAGTTAAGGATCATTAATTGTCGGGACCCGGTTCTTTCTCACGGAACAAAGTGCCACGCCAAGTGTCATGTTAAGTGGGCGGGGGCTACCTTTTGAGTCCGTAGGACCCACTGTAGAACAATGGGGAATCTTCGGAATACATTCTGAAAGATGGCAGATCATGTACTATAAATGAAATGATACTACTCGTCAATACAGAGGCGTCTTTTAAGTGAACCGGCACTACAGGAGCTTGAGAACTCCGTAGTTAAGCATGCTCAAGCCAAGGAAGTTCTAGGATGGTTGACCTCCTGGGAAGTGGCCCCTGGTCGGGTCCGGTTCGCCCTGAAGGACAAAATTGTGCGGCTTCGGCTAGAGCGGACAATACTCTCTGTACTAGGGGTGGGGCGTGACAGAATGGTATCAGAGCTGGTTCCTCAATAGTAGGTCTGTGGTTCGAGGATGAACCATTGTTCAAAGATGGGGAGAATGTCGGGACCCGGTTCTTGGTCACGGAATAAAGTGCCACGCCAAGTGTCATGTTAAGTAGGCGGGGGCCACCTCTTGAGTCCGTGGGACCTACTGTAGAACAATGGGGAATTTTCGGAATACATTCCGAAAGAGGGCAGATCAGGTACTATAAATGAAATGATACCACTCTTCAATACAGAGGCACCTTTTAAGTGAACCGGCACTACAGGAGCTTGAGAACTCCGTAGTTAATCCTGCTCGAGCCAGGGAAGTTCTGGGATGGATGACCTTGTGGGAAGTGGCCCGTGGTCGGGTCCGGTTCGCCCCGAAGGACAAATCCGTGCGGCTTCGGCCAGAGCAGACAATACTCTCTGTACTGGGGGTGGGGCGTGTTAGTTATGTATGTGCCCTAGAGGCCATTGTTGTACATATGATGTATATTATTGTTGATGCTTGGATATAGATAGAGAGAACTTTCTTTCTCGACATGATAGTATGCTATCTGGTTTCACTTTGTCTTAACATGTTGACTTGTATTGTATTACTGTCTTGCTCTCACATGTTGATAAAACCCTTAGGATATGTACTTGACTACTAGGACTATGATGCAGATCATACTAGTGGGGCCAAGGTAGTCCAAGAATACATCCTATAACTGTTCCTAGTCGAGGGTGTATCAATACAGGGCATCGATACTCCAGTGTAGACTAGCGTATACGCATCTTGACCCATATGATGGGCAATGGATGATCCTACATCCATTGATGTTATGACATCAAAGATGGTGTACGGGTGATCAGTAGAGACTGGGTACACTGAACGGACTAGCCAAGAACTCCTAGATGGTATTATACCTATCGTCAGATAGCAGTTCTCTGGTGACACTGGTACAGGTTAGTCTGTAGATCCGAGATCGTCATAGAGACTTGTGTGATTCCAACTGTGCTTTGATTTCCACCTTGCTACGTTCATGAGAACGTGCAAAACGGTGGCTTTTGGGTACAGTCCCGAATCACATGGAAGCAATGAGCAATAGGAGGGGTTTTGTCTCTCCCGGTATTGGAAGTTGATGTTGCGCTGTATTCGATTGGCTATAACTGGAACTCCCTGGCCAGGGCTGATATGGAGTGCTACTGGTAAGTGTTATCAGTAGGTTCTCGACCCGTTATGAGCCTCAAATCGACACGACTTATCGGTTACTGGGGTCTGACGTTTTACCACCCCTTGACTGGATATGCGACATATCAAACAAAGAGACCGGACTGTACGGTAGTGTTACTGATTGGATTCACAGGAGTGTGTGCAGGCTTGCTTGTTGATCTTATGATCGCTCAATACCCGGGTGGCTGTTACGTTTAACTGACCGCTTTCAGCTTGTGGATATTTGATATGATCATCACCTACTGCCGGCGTATTGACGAGTCTTTAGAGTTCTACACAGAGGTTTCCGGGCTCAGGAAAAACGGAGTAGGAGCACATATGTGATATGTGCGTGACCGAGATTAATACGATATGAGATACCGTATTATATTCTCACAATATGTGATATCGGTCGGGTATATGTGATATAGTCAGGTTATCGGATCAAGTGTTGAATCGATAAAAAAGATACATATTATATTAGTCAGTTATATGTAATATAGCCAGGTTATTAAATCAAATATTGATTTAATAATTTAATGTATAATTATATATGTGATATATTAAATTATATTAACTAATATAAGCTCACTTAAATGATTCTTTTTCTCATTTGATGATATATTGATATATATGTGATATATGTTAATTGTATTATTTTCATTTGTTACAAAATTATATATATCTGTGTGTGTGTGTGCGAGATATGTATAATTGTAACATGTTAGGTTACAAATGCAACTAGTGTTTATGAGATTAAACCATGCTAGATTTTAGATTATGGTTAACATTTTATTTTTAGTTAATTCTAAATTATGGATTAATGTTAAGATATTTCTATGCCTTGACTTAGTCCACTCTTTAGATATTTACTAGATATTTGTTAACCTAACCTTTTAACCCTAGCCTATGGTCTATTCTCTACAGGGGTTAAGCATGTCATGCTTAACCAATGGTTGTTTTTCTAACCTTAACAATAATTCATTTTTCATTCATCACACTTGATCTTCTTCTTCCTCCTCACAAAAGCTTTTTAGCTTTTTATTTTGTGATGAATGATTAAGAGAAAAAGAAAAGTAAAGAGAGCAATATTCCTACTTCATCATCCTCATCTATTTTAGCCACTTAAATTAGGGTGTTTGATTCACTAATACCTCATTAGTGAAGTGAGAGCTTGGGTTTGTGATTTCTCGAGGTAGATCATCTTAGATTGTGAAGTCTTCAAGCAAGGATGTCTTATTCTGCTCATGGAGCCTCTCTAGAGTCCGGGAGCTTGATGATCGCAGTGAAGGGACCTCAACTCGGAGCTTATGAAGCAAAGGAACGGACTACAAAGGTTGTAATCCCTTGTTCCCCTCCGAGAGACGGCGACGACGTTAGGACGTCTTTCCTGAGATTCGGGGCAGATGCTATATGGTTTTATCCGTCTACCTTTCCGAAGATGCCAAGTTGATTTATGGCACCGTGTATCAGAGGTTTAGACGGATGCGACCGATGTAGCAGACTTCGTCAGATTCCCTCTCGCTAGAGGGGTTTTTGATTGTGGGGACGCTCTTCCCTGCAGGCGCAAACCCCTGCAGTTAATTACGCTACCGCATCGTGGTAGCCACTTTCTCCTTCTCCAGAATTTCACTTCGTGTCGTGTGTGTTTGTTTTGTTTGTGGTTGCCCGTGGATTGTATACGGAGACTGAGTAATGCCGTCGCCCGTAGGACGTGGATTAGTCCAAATCCGTATTTACTTAGATTTTGGTTTGGTGTTTTTAGTTTAAGGATACGTTAGCCGTATTGAGGCTAAGATCAACTTAAACATTCGTTAAGGATACGTTAGTCCTGTTTTGAGACTAAGATCAACTTAACGTGGTGATCCATTTATTATATGGCCGTCAGGACTCGTCACCTCTCTGACGTCGTTGAAGAATTACAACGATAGTTGTCAGAGGAGTTCAGAGATGTACCCTTGAACCAAAGTTGATTTGGAGTTTTATACTTCATTTGAATGTTTACAGATACGTTAGCCGTGTTTGGGGCTAAGATCAACTTAAACGGGACCGTTTAGATCCGGCAAAAGAGCATTTGGAGGCTCTATTGTTCCAGTTTAGGGACGTGGTGGTCCATGTTCCAGTTTAGGGATGTGGTGGTCCATAGGTAGTTTAAGGACGTTGCGGTCCATTTTCCAGTTTAGGGACGTTGTGGTCCATCGCCAGTTTAGGGACATGGTGGTCCATGTTCCAGTTTAGGGACGTGGTGGTCCATTATTAGTTTAAGGACGTTTCGGTCCGTTGCCAGTTTAGGGACGTAGTGGTCCATCATTAGTTTAAGTACGTTTCGGTCCAATATTAGTTTAAAGACGTTTCGGTCTGATATTAGTTTAAGGACGTCTCGGTCCACGAGTTTAAGGACCCCGCAGTCCATATTCATGTGTGGTCGTTAGGACCCGTCGCCTCTCTGACGTCGTTGAAGGATTACAACGAGAAGTGTCAGAGGAGTTCGGAGATGTATCCTCGAACCGGATGTATATTGATTTTGGGAGCAGCCGTGCTCAGTCAATTTAATTTGAGGACTTATGGCCATGACTGGGCTAAGTCCAGTTTCAATATTCTTTTGTCTTTGGCCTATTGGACCTGTACTAGGGCCTTACCTCTTCACTGCATTATTTCTCTTTGTTTTGGTTAGGCTCTACCCTTTTATAAATGATGCAGAGCATCTATTTTGTTTGGGCTCTGCCCTTTTTTAAAATGCATAGCATTTTTAATTAGGCCTGTTAGGCCTTTTAATTGGGCTCTGTCCCTTTTCTTAATAATGCAGAGCATTAAATACTCTGACAGTGCTCCACATGGCTTGTCCGACGCTTTGCGCAAATTAAAGAGCGCAAGCGCGTGTGGAAGTGACACGTGTCACGCTCTGATGAGCGCAAGCGCAACAGTGCAGTGCGCTGCGTCAGTGCGCTGCGCTGTTGCACTGCTGACACGTGGCGCTTCTTGGAGGCTTGCGCAATAGTGCAGTTTTGGCAAAAGCTGGGCACTGTTCTTATTATTATTATTTTTTTTGGATCAATTTTAGATCAAAGAAAACAAGTTTCTTCTTGTTTTCAAAGAACCAGTGGTTCATAAAAGTGCAAGGCACTGTTATTATTTATTGTTCTTTTTCCTTGAAGATCATTGATCTTGTTCTTAGATCAATGATCTGTTCTTAAGAGAATTTTCTCTTTTTCTAAAGGGTTTTACCTTTTTTTCTTGTTCTTTGAGAAATTCTCTCTAATTCTTCAGAGTTCTCCCATGTTTGAAATTCTTGATTTCTCACAAATGTTGATGCCTTTGAATTGAGGTCTATGGTACTTTTTATAGTGCCCATAAATTAGTTAAATTTGTTAAAGAGATCTTTCTCTTAGTGATTTGGGGAATTTTCCCCACCGTTGGATCTTTGATCCAAGGGCTTCTGTTTTACAGAAGAATATCTTCTTGTTTTAACAAGAACAGAAAGATTTCTTTAAAATCTTCATTCTGTTAGGCGCAAATGCCCCAGCGCAGACACGTGTCGCGCAGCGCAGCGCCTGCGCAGCTGTGCTTGCGCAACTGCGCAGACACGTGTCGCGCAGCGCAGCGCCTGCGCAGCTGCGCAGACACGTGTCGCGCAGCGCAGCGCTTGCGCAACTGAAGCATTGCTTCCTTTACTTTTTATTTTAAAAGAGCCTAGCTCTGATTGAACGCACTGCCTCGGGCGCTGTACTGACGCATCAACTTCTGACACGTGGCATCCTGCGCACAGCGCAGAGGATCTGAAGCGTTGCTTCATTTATTAAAATTTAGATTTTCAAGGTAGAGCTTTGCTCTGATTGGGGGAATCGGAAGCGTTGCTTCAGCAGAGATATCTTTTCATCTCTTTTTTTCAAGTCAAACTTGTATTTCCCCAAAATTTTGATTTCCCGGGTCTTGGAAATAATTCCACTATGCACAGAATTTTCTGTGCTTGGGTCTATATATAACTAAAGGCCGAGCATTTCCTTCTCTTATCTTCAGAGAACTTCTTCGATCATGGCTTGCAACCGCCCTCATGCCCGCCGACAACCATGGGAAGTGCCGATTCGGGACATCGTTCCCTGTTTTGCTGCGCGCCTGGTGGACTCTTCTCTTACGGACGAGCAATGAGATGCTGCAATGTACGAGCTTTTGACTCGTGTGGGGTCTCCTCTCCCCACGCATTCCATTTAGCTTCGGATGATCCTTGCCTCGGTGCTCGCCGACATTCTCCCTCCTCCAGCAGAGATGTCCTCGGCAATGCTTGATGCCGCCGAGGATAAGATCGAGTGCTTTTTCGAAGCGCACTTGATCACCAAAATCCTGAGGGACTGCTCTTTCCACTTGCTGAGCTAGATACGGGCTCACCGGGTTGTCATCAACACCTTTTCCGACGAATGTGGTGACGATCGTTGGATGTCTACTTCTCGGGAGGATCGCCGCTTCGACGTGGTGGAGAAGACAGAAAGGGAACTGGGGAATCTTCTCCTTATTTTTGCGAACCCTTGTCTTTCCGATCCCGTATTTGGTGATCTTTTTTAAATGTAATAATAATAATAATAATGAACAAGTATTTTTCTTTTTAATCAAGTATTTCATTATCTGTTAAGGGTTCTTTTTATTTTAGTTCTCTGTTGTGCTTGTGCATCGTATGATTTTAATTTGCTATTATTAAGTGCATGTGATTCTTGCAAGGATAAATTGCCTTTGGTGTTTAGCCTCTTTCATGACGCGGTGCTTTACTTTTCAGTCTCAGAAATAGAGTTTCATTCTAATTGGGGGAAACAAATGCCCCCCCACCGTTGCACTTACATGGTTCCAAATGCGAGCGCAACGGTGGCAGAATTCCAACCGTTATGGCAACCTTTGGAAGTTGAAAGGGCACTTGATGCTTATAAATAGGACCTTTGGTCCTACACAGATGATTATCATCTTTAAGATTTTTATTTTCAAAAACTTCTGAGCTTTGCTCTTGCCTTTAAGAACTCCCTGAGTTAGATTTTCTTTAAAAGAAACTATTTAGGTAAGAATTAATCTTGAATTAAATCAATTTTAATTAATAGAGCTTTGCTCTCATAGATCTTTGATCTAAAGAGAAACCCTTTGGGGTTTCACCAAATAGAGCCTCGCTCTCAAGAATCTGTTTCAGGGTTTCTTAACCCATGAACAGAACCTTGCATCTTTGGCAAAACATAGATCTCTTTGATCTAAAAAATGATGAACTCTTAAGAGTTTGAATATGGATAATGAAAATTAAAAATGGAGTTTTGTATTTAATGGATTATATCATCTTTTAATAGTAATGATCTTAGAGTTCTCGGGGGATTTATTTAAATTCCCCTTATTAGGATTTTGATAGTCACTCCTGTTTGCAGAGAACCGCTCTCGAGGAGTTTAACTCTTTGTGTATATTTTTATTTTTTATTTTATTTTTTTTTATCGCTGATCTTCCTGTGATATTTCCTCCAGGCATAATGGCGGTGCGTCTATACAGTTTGCACGAGTTCATCACCTACGACGATATCCGCGCACAGGGCTGTCATCAAAACCAGGAGTTTACGGATGCTCAGTGTGCGGAGGTCATGGGTCGTCTGAACGCACGTGTTGGTTGGCTGCTCCCCCGCCGCTCTGCTCTCTTGAAGGTCATGTTGGGAGAGATTAGGAGGGCACTCCCGGAGTTTCACGAGGCCCTACCGCTCAATGCGCTGGATGATGCCGAAGACAAGGTGCATTCAGTGTATCTTTCGGGGCTGATCTCGAAGAAACGGCGGGATAGCCTCATCGACATCCTGCATCAAATTTTCTAGCAGACGACGATAGTCGCTGCTTATCGAAGGCTGAGGGGGCTTGCCGAGGATCTTGATACACAGGAGCGCGAGAGGCTGCGCACAAGAATAATCAGAAAGGCCAGAAGAACTCTGGATGGCCTTACCTTTGACTTCCTCAATCCGTGCCCTGGATCTGAGGTTATTCCATTGTAACAATATTTCTCGTTTATTGCTTTATGATTGTAAGAATTTTTTTTGCAATATTAATAGAAAAACTTTATCTCAGCTTGTCTTATTCCTCGTTCTGAATCTTTTGCACATGCATGAATGAGTATGTCTCGAACGCTTGATCAAATGTAAATTGGATGTTCTTTCTGTCACTCTCTTATTATCAGCATGCTGTCTTGATAAACTTAATTTCTCCAAGAGATAGCGATGGCTTAGGCCGCAGGTTCAGATCTGCCGCCTAAGACTTTCCAACTCTATGAGCCGTGAGGGTCTCATAGAGACTTTTCTTCCTACGGATCGAGAGGACCTCGTAGGTGGGTTTTCTCCTTAGGAATCGTGAGGATTCCTAAGTGTGTTTTCCCTTATAAGTCGTAAGGATCCTATAAGAGAATTTTTCCCTATTACGAGTCGAGAGGACCCGTAAGCGGTTGTTTCCCTCCTTGTCGAAACTCGACTTTAGAGAGTGAGACCCGTGAATAGTATGCAAGAGACCGTTTTAGACCGACTTGCAGGGTCCCATTGTTCAGTAAGCAAGTTTTTTAATCCCTGCTGCCTGAGGCTTCATCTTGCAAGTTGAGACGAATCGGGAATTTCCCGCGGAGACACTGGTTTCTCTGCGAGCCGACGCGAATCAGGAAGCTCTCGTCAAGGATGTCTGTTTCCCTGAGTTGAGGTATTTTCCAAGGATTATTCGTTTCCCTGGTGTTGAAACGAATCGAGAATTTCCTACGGAGACACTGGTTGCTCTGCGAGTCAATGCGAATTAGGAGGCTCTCGTCAAGGATGTTTGTTTCCCTGAGTTGAGGTATTTGCCAAGGATTATTTGTTTCCCTGGTGTTGAAACGAATCGAGAATTTCCCACGGAGACACTGGTTGCTCTGCGAGTCGATGCGAATCAGGAGGCTCTTGTCAAGGATGTTTGTTTCCCTGAGTTGAGGTATTTGCCAAGGATTATTTGTTTCCCTGGTGTTGAAACGAATCGAGAATTTCCCACGGAGACACTGGTTGCTCTGCGAGTCGATGCGGATCAGGAGGCTCTCGTCAAGGATGTTTGTTTCCCTGAGTTGAGGTTTTTGCCAAGGATTATTTGTTTCCCTGGTGCCAAGGATTATTTGTTTCCCTGGTGTTGAAACGAGTCGAGAATTTCCCACGGAGACACTGGTTGCTCTGCGAGTCGACGCGGATCAGGAGTCTCTCGTCAAGGATGTTTCTTTCCCTTGAGGTATTTGCCAAGGATTATTTGTTTCCCTGGTGTTGAAACGAATCGAGAATTTCCCATGGAGACACTGGTTTCTCTGCGAGTCGACGCGGATCAGGAAGCTCTCGTCAAGGATGTTTGTTTCCCTGAGTTAAGGTATTTGCCAAGGATTATTTGTTTCCCTGGTGTTGAAACGAATCGAGAATTTCCCACGGAGACACTGGTTTCTCTGCGAGTCGACGCGGATCAGGAGGCTCTCGTCAAGGATGTTTGTTTCCCTGAGTTGAGGTATTTGCCAAGGATTATTTGTTTCCCTGGTGCCAAGGATTATTTGTTTCCCTGGTGTTGAAACGAGTCGAGAATTTCCCACGGAGACACTGGTTGCTCTGCGAGTCGACGCGGATCAGGAGGCTCTCGTCAAGGAGGTTTGTTTCCCTTAGTTGAGGAATTTGCCGAAGACACTGGTTTCTTCGGAGCTGGAACGAACTGTTGAGATTTGACTTCGTTTTCTGGCGAAGCCTATTGGGAAAGTATGGTTCCCTCTTCATTTGCGCCCTTGGATTGTGTACAGGGATCGATGTGATCTCAACTGTAGGGCCAACGTTTTATCCTCATTTTTTTTTCATTTTTTTTATTTTATTTCCGCGATGCTCTATCATTTCAGCTTTTATATCGCGAAGGTCGCGATTACCCAATCATTTCGGCTATTTTTCGCGGTGCCCAATCATTTCGGCTGTTTATTTTAATTTTACTCGCTGCTTTTTATTGCGAGTTGCCCAATCATTTCGGCTATTTGTTTTATTTTTACTCGCTGCTTTTTATTGCGAGTTGCCCAATCATTTCGGCTATTTTGCATGCATACATTTTACTTGCTGCTTTTTATTACAAGTTGCCCCATCATTTCGGCTATTTCGTATGCATGTGCGGCCTACTGGCTTTTCGCCGTAAACCTGAAATTAGACACCGATTTCGGCATCAGCGCCGCTACAACTGGGATATTACCAAGAGCGAATCATCATCTGCCTCTGTCGATGTCGCACAAAGGTGGCTTAGCGACCAGGGTTAGGGTCCTGTCGACTAAGGCTTTTGACTTCATGAGCCGTAAGGGTCTCACAAAGTTATTTCTTCCTACAAGTCGTGAGGATTTTGTAGGTGTATTTTCTCCTTAGGAATCGTGAGGATTCCTAAGTGTTTGTTCCTCTGTAAGTCGTAAGGATCCTACAAGAGGGTTTTCTCCTTGTAAATCGAGAGGACTTACAAGGGTCATGCGAACATATCCCCAGTCACGGATGGGACTTGGTTAGGGAAATGTTTATTCGCGCCCGTGGATTGTATACAAGGGCCAGTATTGAGCCACTTGTAGGGCAATATCTAAAGTTGCGGGGGGTTTGCTTAAGCACAGGTTTAGGTCTCTGTAACTTAAGACTTTCAAATCTTATGAGCCGTGAGGGTCTCATAAGAGAGTTCTCCTTACGAGTCGTGAGGATCTCGCAAGTGTATTTTCTCCTTAGGAATCGTGGGGATCCCTAAGTGTGTTGCTCCCTTGTGAGTCGTAAGGATCTCACGCGGGTGGTTTCTCCTTACAAGGTCGAGAGGACCTTATAAGTGTCTTTTAACGAGGTTGCGCCCTTTCGGGTTTTCATAAACACTCGCCGGTAGTCCTACTGTTTTTACTCACGGAGCCCTTTCGGGTTTTCATCCGTGCCCATTTTGCTTATGGACATACCGTTTTTTTTTCTTTTTTTTTACGAGGTCGCGCCCTTTCGGGTTTTCATGAAAACTCGCCGGTAGCCCTGCTGTTTTTACTCACGGAGCCCTTTCGGGTTTTCATCCGTGCCCATTTTGCTTATGGACATACCGTTTTTTATTCTTTTTTTTATTTTATTCTTTTTTTTACGAGGTCGCGCCCTTTCGGGTTTTCATGAACACTCGCCGGTAGCCCTGCTGTTTTTACTCACGGAGCCCTTTCGGGTTTTCATCCGTGCCCCTTTTGCTTATGGACATACCGTTTTTATTTATTATATATATTTTTTATTTTTATTTTTTTTAATATATCTCGTCAGCCTAAGGATACTGCGGTAGTAGTTTAAGGACATTTCGGTCCACTATTAGTTTAAGGACGTTTCGGTCCGTCATGGAGAAGGTTGGCTACTGCTTATAAAGCTTGAGCTTAGGAAGATAGCGAGCGGACATAGTCGTCGTCATCTATCATTGACCTAGGCTGTGGCTCATTAAGCGTAGTATTTCTTTAGGAAGCGACCGTTTATTGGCCTGAAAGGCCTTTCACCGTGCATGTCCATGAGCAGATAGGCCCCACCCAGGTAGACCTTATCTATGATGTACGGGCCTTCATAGTTTGGCTCGAATTTTCCCCGCTTGGCGCGATTGGGGATCATAGGCCCTTTGAACACTAGCACAAGTTCGCCTTGGCGGAATGTCCTCGGTCGGGTCAATCTTTCATATGAGCGCGCCATCTTTGCTTTATAAGCTTCCAAATTTTGTTGCGCTATGAGCCGTGTTTCTTCAAAGGCATCAAGCTCCTCAAGCCGAAGGTTAGTATTTTCTTCGTTCGTCAACTCGTAGTGGACTGCCACTCGCAGAGAGGGTAGCTCTATCTCGAGGGGGAGTACCGCTTCCGTACCGAATACCAACGCGTATGGCGTTGTGTTCGTGGCCGTGTTGAACGTAGTTCGGTACGCCCAAAGAGCCTCTTACAGTCTCTCGTGCCAGTCTTTCTTATTTTGGGACACCGTCTTTTTCATGATCTTCGTCAGGGTCTTGTTGAAGGCCTCGGCTAGACCATTAGCTTGCAGATTATAGACCGAGGAATATCTCAAGTCTATGTTATGCTGTTGCGCGAAGCGACTGATCTTGTGGGTCCTGTAGGCAGGCCCGTTATCGGAGATGATCCGCCGCGGAGTCCCAAAACGGTATATGACGTGCGTCTTGAAGAAATGGAGGATATTCTCCGTCTTCACTTCTCTCAACGGTACTGCTTCTGCCCATTTGGAGAAGTAATCAGTTGTCGCCAGGATGAAGCGATGTCCTCTAGACGATACTGGTTCGATGGGGCCGACTATGTCAGTTCCCCACATTTCGAATGGCCAGCTAGCCACTGTTGGATGGAGTGGATTTGGATGCTGGTGGATGAAATCTCCATGGATTTGGCACAAGTGACAATGCTTTGCATATTCGAGGCAATCCTGAATCATCGTGGGTCAGTAGTAGCCCATCCGTTTGATCTTCAACTTCATCTTTTGGCCTGCTTGGTGAGAACCACAGATTCCGTCATGAACTTCCTGAACGACTCTTTCTGCTTCGTCAGGTCCTAGGCATCTCAACCACAGAGAATCGAATGACCTTTTGTATAGAGTATCATTGACGAAGGCGAAAGACAGAGCTCGTTTCATGAGCTGATGTCTTGTGGATGCTTCTTCAGGCATTCGGTGGGACTTAAAGTAGTCTATGAAGACTTCCCTCCAATCCTCAGCCTTTTCCTGGTCTTTTATTTGCAAGGTCGTCTGTTCAGTCGCTCCCTTCTCTTTGGATGAGTCTGGAGATATTTCTACTGGGGCAAGCACCCGACGGCTTTGTACCACGATTCTAACGTCATCGAGGTTCTCGTCAGCCAGGTCTTTAGCAAGTTTGGCCAACGCGTCTGCTTTGCTGTTTTCCGCGCGCGGTATGCTTTCCAAAGTATAGGAGTGAATTTGGGTCAACAGTTGTTGCACCTTTTCACCGTACTTTACCAACTCTGGCTTGCACGTTTGGTAGTCGCCGTTTACTTGACTAACGACCAGCTGGGAATCTCCATATATGAGGAGGTTTTCAATTCCCATGTCAATGGCGATCTCGAGGCCTGCTATCAAAGCTTCGTATTCGGCTTCGTTATTTGTCCTCGGCTCTGTTAAGGAGAAAGCGAAGCGCATTATCCCTCCTTGTGGAGTCACGAAGATGAGGCCTACTTCCGATTTGATCATAGGGGCGTTTTGTCTGCGCTTCTTCAGGGAAGATGCTCCATCGAAATAAAGTTCCCATTGGGTATCACCACCGTCGATCGCGTCAAACGCATGTTCGTCTGGAAAATCGCAATTTAAAGGCGAATCGGCAGGTATCGGATGCTCAGCGAGGAAGTCGGCGATGGCCTGGCCTTTCACTGCTTTAAGAGGTTGATACGTTATCGAAAACTCCATCAAGAGCAGGGCCCATTTAGCGAGTCGACCTGTCAATATGGCTTTCGACATTAAATATTTAAGGGGGTCCACCTTTGAAATGATATGGACCTCGTGCGCCAACGCATAGTGCCTGAGCTTTGTTATCGCGAAGATCAACGCCAGGCAGTGTTTTTCAATGGGGGGGTAGTTACTTTCTGCCCTCAGTAGAACTCGACTTAAGTAATAGAGAGCTCTCTCCTTCCCTTGATCATTCTCTTATGCCCATAATGCGCCTAAGGAACCTTCGAGGGCGGTTGTATAGAGAATGAGAGGCTTTCTCTTAACCGGAGCAGCCAGCATTGGCGGGTTCTGCAGGTATTGCTTGATCTCGTCTAGCGCGCTTTGGCATTTTTGGTCCCAGACGAACGGGGTTCCCTTCTTCATCAGATGGCTGTAAGGACGGCACTTGCCTGAAAGATTGGCTATAAATCGCCGTATGTATGCGAGCTTCCCTTGGAGAGACCGCAACTGTTTGAGGGTTCTCGGCGGAGGCATTTCCATGATCGCCTTGATCTTAGACGGATCTATTTCAATACCTCGGTGCCGGACGATGAATCCCAGGAATTTGCCCGAAGAAACTCCGAATGCACACTTGAGCGGGTTCATCTTCAAGTTGTATCGTCGAAAGCGTTGAAACACGTTCTTCAAATGCTCGAGATGTTCTTTGTATGATTTGCTTTTAACCACGAGACCGTCGATATAGCATTCGACGATTTCGTGTATAAGGTCATCAAAGATCTGCGTCATGGCTCTCTGGTAAGTAGCACCGGCGTTCTTTAAACCGAAGGGCATCACCTTGTAGCAGAATATACCCAAAGGAGTCCTGAAGGCGGTGTGTTTCTGGTCTTCGGGATGTATCTTTATTTGATTATACCCTGATGAGCCGTCCATGAAGGAGAAAACCTCATGAGTGGACGCATTGTCTATCATCAGTTCGGTGACTGGCACTGGGAAATCGTCTTTCGGGCAAGCTTTATTGAGATCCTGGAAGTCTACGCATATGCGCACCGTCCCATTTTTCTTCATCATCGGGACGATGTTGGCGATCCATTCAGGATATTGAACCTCCTGGATAAAGCCGGAGTTGATCAGCTTCTTGACCTCAGCGTTGATGCTCATCTCAAGCTCGAGTCGCATTCTTCTCGGTGCCTGTTTGATTGGCTTGACGTCCGGGGATATCGCCAATTTGTGCACGGCAATTTCTGGATCTAGTCCCGACATTTCGGAATAGTTCCACGCGAAGCAATCTCTATACTGCATAAGCAGGTCTTTTAACGCAATCACCCTTTCTTCAGATAGCAGCTCGCTGACGAATGTTGGTCGCAGATCGTTCGCCGTCCCTAACTCAATTTTCTTGAGATTATCTGCAGTGGTATGTATTCCATCCTCCAGTTCTTTCAGAGCTGGTGGAAATTCTGAGATCACCTCGTCATTGCTGTTTTCGATGCACCAGGGAATGTCATCCATATTCTCGGGCTTTTCTTTTGATATTGTTATCATGTGACAAGTACGAATTCGCTTCCAATCCCAATGTGGGACTGGTTTTTCTTCCATGGCCTTGGGTTCGTGCTTCTGCGGCGGTGCTACCCTCCAGTTGTCAGACAGAGCGAAATTGCCAAGCTGATACTGATCTTCAACCCAATCCTTAAAGGTGAAGCAGTCTTCGAGAGGATGCCCTATTACTCGATGGTAAGAGCAATAGTCCGGGTGAGAGACTTCGCCTGCTTGTTCGGGGTTTTTGGACTCCGGCAGTGTAAGCATTTGATGTTTTAGAGCAAGATCAAGTATCTTCTTCGTCTTGTCCCGAGGAAACGAGTACGCTCGACCCATTTTCTTCATGAGGGATAGATCAATAAAGCTCGACTCCCGTTTGCGTGGCTTCTTAGCCCTGCTTTGTTGCTGTTGAGCGCTTTTTTAGCCTTTCGACTTATTTCTGCCTCTGCGTCGAGCCTTTTTTATAACAGGTTGACAGGGGGCGGCACTTTCATCTTTCACGGTCTGTTGAAGGAGACGTTGCGTTTTGGCTTTCTCGTAGATGGCCATTTCGCGGTTGTGATCGTCTCGGACTTTTTGACCAGCTTCCCTTATAAGCCTGTCCATTTGCTCCTCAAACGACGGACTGGGCACTTTTGCATCAGGAACTTTTACTGGTTCAGGATTAGCGTCCTCCCACTGAGCGTCCGCTTCTTTATCGAAGTCATACACGACGTAGCAGCCGTGTAGTAACTCTCGTTTCTTTGACCGGATGTATTCAAGCCCTTTTGTTTCCATTCTCCCGTTAGGCAGTTTGCGTTGAGTTCCGGGGATATTCCAGACCCTGTCATAGAATTTGGCCCTCCAACGGTCTGTTTGAAGGGTATCCCTTGGCGCTTCAACAGCCTCTTCAAACCTTCTGTATAATATCTGGGTAGACGGATGGGCTGAAGCCTGTCCAGCGTAGGATCTGCCCCGTGCTAGATTTCTTTCTCCACTCTGGTTACTTCAGAGCGGTAGAATAGAATTGCTTTTTCGCCTTCTTGCATGGGAGGGATATAGAACGTTTGCAGCTCTTCTACATTGTAAATATCAAGTGCATCTAGTTCTTTACGGTGTTTAAGCGGCACTATGTCGACTTGTAGACTTTGCTCTTCGTCAACGGACGTTCGTATTGAAGGCCGAGCAGAGAATATAGCATGGACTTCATCTTCCGAATCACTACCAAAGATCAACGTAGGAGCGGATGGTCTCGGCTTGGTGTATTGGGGCAGAACCGAATAAACTGTCTCCTCCTCTTCCTCGGTATCACTGCCGAAGACAGGGATGGTAGCATTAGTTTTGTTCTCCGGCTTGTGACACCTTTCCATGTCTTCGAAACTCGGCAAGAAGTATTTGGCATCTTCATATTTGCGAACTTCGTTTACGGAAAACGGATTCAGTTCTCCCGTCACGGTATACTCGAGACCATCCCTAAAATATTTCATATACTGATGCTGTGTAGAAGGGATGATGTTGTACTCGTGTAACCATGGTCGGCCGAGCTGAGCGTTGTAGCATGTCTTGGCATCTATGACGTGGAATTTAATGTTCGTGACGAGCAGCCCAAAGCGTAGCGTCAATATCACAGATCCAAGAGTCTTTGACGATTGGGAGTCGAACCCGGAGATGGTGATCTTGTCCTGAGCAAGGTGCTAGACGCTCATGCAGATTTCCTTCAACACCCGCACGTTAAGGAGATTAACAGACGATCCGTTATCGATCAGGATTTTGCCTATCTTTATATCATGGCAGTATCCTGAGACGTAGAGAGGGTGATTGTGTTCGCACGTCCCAAGGAGAAGGTCTTCATCGCCAAAAGTGGCATTTGCCGTGTGCACTTCCTCCAATTCATCCTTCATCTTTTCTTCAGCCAGGAAAGCTTGGAACTGCTCCGGGTCCTGTAGTGCCTTAATTAACGAATCTCTCGCCTCCTTTGATAGTAAAAGAGCGTCAAGAATGCTGAGCTGCGAGGGTAGCTTCCTCAGATGCGCTAAGACGTTGTAATCCACCTTATTTTTCTTCGGCGGGTCTTTGGCAGTTAGCTCTTCCACAACTTGGTCATCTAAGTCGATATCTTCAGAGACCTTTTCTTTCCCTTTATCTTTTCTGTTCGAGGGTCCGAGATTCTTTTCGGGCAACGTGCGATTACGCAGCCGGATATTTTCGCAAATCTTCGGCTCTTCTTCTTTTCCCGAAGTGGACTCTTTAAAGAGGGGGCTAAGCTCCAACTCCTCATCAGAATCGCTCCCGAATGTGAGTAATTGT
The DNA here is from genome assembly GCA_030015575.1 of Agapanthus africanus. Lineage (NCBI taxonomy): Eukaryota > Viridiplantae > Streptophyta > Magnoliopsida > Asparagales > Amaryllidaceae > Agapanthus > Agapanthus africanus. The sequence continues at coordinate 60,377,081 of CM057343.1, read as the reverse complement.
GATCCTCCGGCGTTGACCATGCGATAATTGCCGGTGATTCTGTTAAGCCCTTCGGTCATACCGTTTTGCTCTCGGTGGGTCTTGCGCTTTTCCCGCTTAAAATGCTGCCGGTGAGAAACATATCCTTACCACCATCTATCGAAAGCTTTGCACTCCTCAGTGGGGTGCGAAATCTTCCGATGATACAAGCAATAAGAGGGGTGCATTTCCGCTTTACCAGTAATATTTCCTTCGGAGGATGGTAGCTTCATGCCCATTGACAGCGCTTTAGCAAACCTCTTTTTCATCTTGAATTTGATTTTATCCACAGTGGGCGTACTTTGCTCCAACGGGAGTATCTCAATTCTTTCATCAAGGCGCTGGCGTTTGGCCCTTTCGAATATAAACGCCTCGCGCTCCCGATCAGCTTTGCTTTTTAAGAGAGCTTCATTGAGGAATGCATCGATTACTTCATCCGATGGCCCCAGAATTTTTGGTTCGGGATCTGCCCCCAGCGTTTCAGTACAAGGAGTCTCCTCATCGTCCATGAAAGAATGGGAAATCACATGACAGCTCGCCACGTATTCTTCAGATTCATCAGATGAACTTTCTCCCTCATCTTCCTCTTGAAAGACGTGATTGAGGAATTCTTGGAGTGTAATGGGAGTCCGTGCCTTCTGGTTGTATTCCTCCAGCGCGTCAATTTGTTTTTGCAAGTCCGTGCGCTTGTCTCCAGGCTTCACGGGCTTCTTTGATTTCTTTTTCTTCTTCTTTGAAGATTTTGACGACTGGTTGCGAGTGCTTGAGCCATCACCATCGGTCTTTGGAGTTGGACGAGGCTTCAACATCCCTTCAATGATCTGTGGCTCCAACGGGTTCTTCCACTTGATCGCTGGGCATGTTTGAAGATCATTTAGCATCCTCTTCGTCTTGGCTGATAATACAACCTCCCAGGGAGCTTCTTCAACGACAGAGCATGTTTCCCCCGGCGTATTCATTCCCTTAGAGGTGTGGGGCTGCGGGGGATTCACCTTCCATTTGTCGGACAATGCGAACTTGCCCTGTCGGTACTGGTCTTCAAGCCAATTTTTGAAGACGTAGCAATCCTCGATCGGATGACCCAGCACTCGATGATAAGGACAGTAGTTGGGCTCATTGACATCACTTGGTTGTGACGAACGTTTTGGATCCGGCAGATTTATAAGTCGGTTGCGCAACGCCAGCTCGAATAACCTTCTTGTTTTATCTCGGGGAAAAGAGTAAGAACGTCCTAGTCTCTCCTCAAGGGCTACGTACGGGCGCATATTATTTTGATGAACAACCGGCTTCGAGTTGCTCGACTGTTGTTGAGCATTAGCAACAACGATCGCTTTCCCCTTCCCCTTCTCATTTCGGGAGTCCGTCTTTGGAAGAGGAGGTTTATGGCCTATCTGATCCATTTGCGCTAGCTTGTCAATTAAGGCCTGGAAGGTAGTCGGCTTGAAAAACATCATAAATTGTGAGATGGTTGCTTGCGGATCAAGGGTTCCCACAAACATACCCACCGCAGGAGCTTCTTCAATGCGCTGCTCGCACTTCGACCATAAGTTCCGCCACCGTATAGCATATTGAACCCATGTCTCGCCCGACTTCACCCTGGCATTAATCAATGCTGTTATCGGGATACGCTCGCTGGCACTCGCGAAACGCTGGGTAAACAGCAGTTCCATCTCAGCAAAGGTCTTGATAGAGTCATTCGGGAGCTCGGAATACCACTCGAACGCTGTATCTGACAAACTACCAACGAACTGGCAGAGCAACAATTTATCATCACCGCCAGTGTTGCCGCAAAGAGCCCTGAACTGGGCGACATGCTGGTGAGGATTGCCAGTCCCCTTATACACATGGAATTTTGGTATCGTATAACCTGGCGGGTACTTGATCTGGTCATACCAGCCCGGATACGGTCGCCCTGTTTTTACAACCTAACCCGCTGCTTCTGTCGCTTGATGGACCCAGATCTGCTGAGCTATATATTCGTCCAGGTCGGCTTTGGAGATTGCCTCCTCCTTGGCTGTTGACAGAGCCGGAGGAGGATTCGACGTTTCTCCCCTATCATCTTCAAGGATGATCGGGGAATCTTCAGCGGGTGGATCCTGTTGAATCATCATGCCCACCATGTCTTGGAACAGGAGGGCCATACGCTTTATGTTGGCTGCTTGTTCAGCAGCCTCTTTATCCTTCTTCTCTAGTATTCGACGAAGGAATTCAGCGTCGGTTTCTTGCTCTTGGCGTTCATCCAAGGACGTTTCAAGGTTTTCTTTTGGCCCCGTAAGTGCGGCCATAGCTTTCATCATCTCTTGGAGCTTTTGCTGCTTCTCCTGTGCTTTGGTCATCGATCGCGTGAGCGGTCTATGACCTGTTGATATGCGGCTGTCCTTTTTACCAGACGCCATACAGACGGTATGAACTACCATGCCCCCAGACCTAGGGCGTTTGGGTTCACCTCCTTTAGCATTTGCCGCGGGTGCGGGGGTTTTCTCCGGCCTTCTTCTTTTGTGGGCTGTCGAAGTTGAAGGGGCCGTTGTAGTGGGCACCCAGGTGGTGGTCGTCCTCTGCTGTTTGTCCAGACGTTTCTTTTCTTCTTGCACCTTCGCCTTTTTCGGTCGACGAGAATGCTCTGGGTCAATTACGGAGTCTTGAACCCTCCGCCAAACCTTGTAAATTTTTTAGAACAGCCGTTGAGGGGGCTGCTCCTGCTTTGTTTCCGGAACTCTCTCCGCAGGTGGAGGAGATCTTTTCAATGTAGCGGTTGGAGAGTTCTTACGTACCTTCCTCAGCAGTTCAAAGCTGTTCCCAGTTGGAACAGCAGCGTTGACTTCCACTACTGGAGTAGGTGGAGTTAGCCCTGAGGGGTAGTTGCCCCCTGCCTTCCTCACTCGTCGCCAATAGCGACGTCGAGCATGACGAGCCGTTGGGACTGGCTCGGTGATAGAGACAACCTCTTTTTGCCCCCTGTCTGAATGAGGCGCTGCTGGTGTTAACCTCTTAAAGACTGAGATTGTCCTTTGAGGGGTGATATTCAATCTGTCAAAGACAGATCCTTGAGTGGGGGCAGGAGTCGTCGGTTTTGGAAAGACTGACTCTTTGACAGGGGAAGCCGCCTTGACGATTTCTGGAGCAGCAGTTATTGCCTTCCTTGGAACAGCCAATTTAGAGTTCTGATCCAGCCTGGCGAAAATAGAGGCTGTTGGTTTGGTAGTGGGCGACCCGTTGACAGGGGCCGTCGTAGCAGTGAGCCGGTCGAAGACCGACTTCTTGTTCACTTCCGGTGCAGGTATTGGCATAGAGAAGCTTGTAGGTGGGATCATGGTCCCGAAAAACAGGCCGGTGGTAGCCTGGGTCACCTGTTCTACCGGTAGAGCGAGGAAGGAGGCCACTTGGGGCCCATATGCTACACCTCCAGGTGAGGTGGAGCGTCCGTTGCAATGGCACTTCGAGCAGTTGGTGCAGTTAGAGGCCATTGATGCTTGAGTTCTGCGCCAGACAAAAGACCAAATCTTAGTAACTTGAAAATCCAAAGGCAACCGTTAACAAACCGCGATTGGTTTGCGAAGACGACATACGAAGTGTGGAGTGGAAAGAGGAAAAGGTCCCACCGGGCATGCCAGAATCTGTTCCCCTCCGAAAGACGGCGACGACGTTAGGACGTCTTGCCTGAGATTCGGGGCAGATACTATATGGTTTTATCCGTCTACCTCTCCGAAGATGCCAAGTTGATTTATAGCACCGTGTATCGGAGGTTTAGACGGATGCGACCGATGTAGCAGACTTCGTCAGATTCCCCCTCGCTAGAGGGGTTTTTGATTGTGGGGACGCTCTTCCCTGCAGGCACAAGCCCCTGCAATTAATTACGCTACCGCATCGCGGTAGCCACTTTCTGCTTCTCCAGAATTTCACTTCATGTCGTGTGTGTTTGTTTTGTTTGTGGTTGCCTGTGGATTGTATACGGAGACTGAGTAATGCCGTCGCCCGTAGGACGTGGATTAGTCCAAATCCGTATTTACTTAGATTTGGGTTTGGTGTTTTTAGTTTAAGGATACGTTAGCCGTATTGAGGCTAAGAACAACTTAAATATTCGTTAAGGATACGTTAGTCCTGTTTTGAGACTAAGATCAACTAAACGTGGTGATCCATTTATTATATGGCCGTCAGGACTCGTCACCTCTCTGACGTCGTTGAAGAATTACAACGATAGGTGTCAGAGGAGTTTAGAAATGTACCCTTGAACCAAAGTTGATTTGGAGTTTTATAGTCCATTTGAATGTTTACGGATACGTTAGCCGTGTTTGGGGCTAAGATCAACTTAAACGGGACCGTTTAGATCCGGCAAAAGAGCATTTGGAGGCTCTATTGGTGGTCCATAGGTAGTTTAAGGACGTTGCGGTCCATTTTCCACTTTAGGGACGTGGTGGTCCATCGCCAGTTTAGGGACATGGTGGTCCATGTTCCAGTTTAGGGACGTGGTGGTCCATTATTAGTTTAAGGACGTTTCGGTCCGTTGCCAGTTTAGGGACGTAGTGGTCCATCATTAGTTTAAGGACATTTCGGTCCAATATTAGTTTAAAGACGTTTCGGTCCGATATTAGTTTAAGGACGTCTCGGTCCACGAGTTTAAGGACCCCGCAGTCCATATTCATGTGTGGTCGTTGGGACCCGTCGCCTCTCTGACGTCGTTGAAGGATTACAACGAGAAGTGTCAGAGGAGTTCGGAGATGTACCCTCGAACCGGATGTAAATTGATTTTGGGAGCAGCCGTGCTCAGTCAATTTAATTTGAGGACTTATGGCCATGACTGGGCTAAGTCCAGTTTCAATATTCTTTTGTCTTTGGCCTATTGGACCTGTGCTAGGGCCTTGCCTCTTCACTGCATTATTTCTCTTTGTTTTGGTTGGGCTCTACCCTTTTATAAATGATGCAGATCATCTATTTTGTTTGGGCTCTGCCCTTTTTTAAAATGCATAGCATTTTTAATTAGGCCTGTTAGGCCTTTTAATTGGGCTCTGTCCCTTTTCTTAATAATGCAGAGCATTAAATACTCTGACAGTGTCCCACATGGCTTGTCAGGCGCTTTGCGCAAATTAAAGAGCGCAAGCACATGTGGAAGTGACACGTGTCACGCTCTGATGAGCGCAAGCGCAACAACGCAGTGCAATGCATCAGTGCGCTGCGCTGTTGCACTGCTGACACGCGGCGCTTCTTGGAGGCTTGCTCAATAGTGCAGTTTTGGCAAGTACTGGGCACTGTTCTTATTATTATTTTTTTTTGGATCAATTTTAGATCAAAGAAAACAAGTTTCTTCTTGTTTTCAAAGAACCAGTGGTTCATAAAAGTGCAAGGCACTGTTATTGTTTATTTTTCTTTTTCCTTGAAGATCATTGATCTTGTTCTTAGATCAATGATCTGTTCTTAAGAGAATTTTCTCTTTTTCTAAAGATTTTTACCTTTTTTTCTTTTTCTTTGAGAAATTCTCTCTAATTCTTCAGAGTTCTCCTTGTTTGAAGTTCTTGATTTCTCACAAATGTTGATGCCTTTGAATTGAGGTCTAGGGTCCTTTTTATAGTGCTCATAAATTAGTTAAATTTGTTAAAGAGATTTTTCTCTGAGTGATTTGGGGAATTTTCCCCACCGTTAGATCTTTGATCCAAGGGCTTCTGTTTTACAGAAGAAAATCTTCTTGTTTTAACAAAAACCGAAAGATTTCTTTAAAATCTTCATTCTGTTTGGCGCAAATGCCCCGGCACAGACACGTGTCGCGCAGCGCAGCGCTTGCGCAGCTGTATTTGGGCAACTGCGTAGACACGTGTCGCGCAGCACAGCGCTTGCGCAGCTGTGCTTGCGCAACTGCGCAGACACGTGTCGCGCAGCGCAGCGCTTGCGCAGCTGTGCTTGCGCAACTGCGCAAACACGTGTCGCGCAGCGCAGCGCCTGCGCAGCTGCGCAGACACGTGTCGCGCAGTGCAGCACTTGCGCAACTGAAGCGTTGATTCCTTTACTTTTTATTTTAAAAGTGCCTTGCTCTGATTGGACGCACTGCCTCGGGCGCTGTGCTGACGCATCAACTTCTGACACGTGGCATCCTGCGCACAACGCAGAGGATCTGAAGCGTTGCTTCATTTATTAAAATTTAGATTTTCAAGGTAGAGCTTTGCTCTGATTTGGGGAATCCGAAGCGTTGCTTCACCTGAGATATCTTTTCATCTCCTTTTTTCAAGTCAAACTTGTATTTCCCCAAAATTTTGATTTCCCGGGTCTTGGAAATAATTCCACTGTGCACAGAATTTTCTGTGCTTGGGTCTATATATAACTCAAGGCCGAGTTTCCTTCTTTCATCTTCAGAGAACTTCTTCGATCATGGCTTGCAACCGCCCTCATGCCCGCCGACAACCATAGGAAGTGCCGATTCGGGACATCGTTCCCCGTTTTGCTGCGCGCCTGGTGGACTCTTCTCTTACGGACGAGCAATGCGATGCTGCGATGTATGAGCTTTTGACTCGTGTGGGGTCTCCTCTCCCCCCGCATTCCATTTGGCTTCGGATGATCCTTGCCTCGGTGCTCACCGAAATTCCCCCTCCTCTAGCAGAGATGTCCTCGGCAATGCTTGATGCCGCCGAGGATAAGATCGAGTGCTTTTTCGAAGCGCACTTGATCACCAAAGCCCTGAGGGACTGCTCTTTTCACTTGCTCTGCCAGATATGGGCTCGTCGGGTTGTCATCGCCACCTTTTCCGATGAATGTGGCGACGATCGTTGGATGTCTACTTCTCGAGAGGATCGCCGCTTCGACGTGGTGGAGAAGACAGAAAGGGAACTGGGGAATCTTCTCCTTATCTTTGCGAACCCTTGTCTTTCCGATCCCGTATTTGGTGATCTTTTTTAAATGTAATAATAATAATAATAATAATGAACAAGTATTTTTCTTTTTAATTAAGTATTTCATTATCTGTTAAGGGTTCTTTTTATTTTAGTTCTCTGTTATGCTTGTGCATTGTATGATTTTAATTTGCTATTATTAAGTGCATGTGATTCTTGCAAGGATAAATTGCCTTTGGTGTTTAGCCTCTTTCATGACGCGGTGCTTTACTTTTCAGTCTCAGAAATAGAGTTTCATTCTAATTGAGGGAAACATCCCTATCACTTAGAGGTAAAATAGTTTACTTGTTGTTTCTAACCCTAATTCTCTAGTAAAGATCCTAACTTAGGTTGTTTGGCACTTGAAAATTTTAAATACGGCATGTTTGATGCCTTGTAGAATCTTGTTCTAGTGCCTAAGAACCTTACTGTGGTATCGGAACTATTAGGCATTGGATGTCGACCTATGGGGGGTTCTCACCGTGTGACAGTGTAGCGAAGCATAGGCTCTTACCCCCAAGGTGTCCCTAGACCGGAAGGTGTTTCGACGGGTTGTAGTCCTCGCGAGGGGGCATGCATAAAAAGTAGCTGCCGAGGAACCCGTTGGTGCCACGACGACCCCATTGGATGGGGTGGCTACCTGACTTACAGTGGTATCATAGCCTAGCTAGAGCATTAGGCGTTGCGTAGGCGAAATTAAAAGTCCGAACGAACCAAATTTTCCCACTTTCTGGAAATTTTTTCAAAAGTTGAAATTTTTCATATTAAAAATATTCAGAAAATCATGCAGGTAATTCTATGGACCCTCTTGAAGAACGAGTCCCTAACTCGCTTTAGTGACCGCGGAACCGCGGCCAAAACATGCTTTTGGCGACGGTTCCGTGGCGCCACTAAGGATGCAAGGGATGGCACTTCATTGGTACTGGAGCATGCTTCTGGGAGTTTTTAATAGTGCTTAAGAGTTGAGCTCTCTGGGAATTTTAGGAATTCGTTGATTCGATCGAATTATTTAACGTCGTCTAACTTTCTGTAATGAGATACAATAATTGGAATCCAGAAATATATTTGTTGCGTGTAAATCTAACATTTCGGTCTCGGGTGTAATCGGAAATCTTGTTGAATTATCCGACTTATTTTGAAAAGGTGTTTTCAGGGGTGAGACCTAAATGCGAGCTTTACATTGTTAGGCATGAAATCTTGGATATGTGATATCCCGAGTTTATGATGTTTAAGGGCAGTTACGATTCCAATTGTTGTAGTTTTTCATTTTCTTTTCTGCGACTGTAAATGTAGTATGTGGTGTATCGCCGGTTTCGTTGCTATACATCATCGACAATTGGGATACGCATATTTACTTACGTTGATGAGATGTGATGTTATGTGTTGCTGTGATATGTTATATTGGATCGTCGTGATTTGAATAGCCGGGGGTTTTATGTGAGTTGAGAGTTTTTCATTTTCATTCATGTAAAATTCATTGTATGTAATATTATTTTATTGGGGCACTTTCGGGTTGAGGATGCTGTCACCATTGTATATTATTTACTTTTCCGCATTAGGATAGACCCAAGGAGGGGAACACAAGTAACCGGGTTCTAGGGTCCAGTGGGATACCATCTCGAGGAGTCGAGACCGGGTCTCCTAACCCTAGAATTGGTAGGGTTGCTTGCCGCTCTTGTAGGGGTCTAGGGATGTGGGTTTGGCTATTAATCGCGACCGTGAAATCCGTGTTTTATACAGGTTCAAAATAAAACACGGACCTCCTAATATATCCAATATTTCATATGTTATCTTCTGCTGCTGATATACTGTGATGTGATCATTTTATATGCGTGAGACGAATGCTTTATTATTGTATATATGATATATAATAAACATTGCTTATGTTTTACATCCGCGCTAGTCCCTCCCCGGTATGCCATTTGTTAAGTAACCTAACGGTGCATAACGGGACACTGTGGCGAATGCGGATGGCATAAGCATACGTTGTATTTTTGTTTCTTCTGTGTTGCTTAGGAAGCTTAAATGATGGGACTTCATTAATGAGATTAATGAAAGAAAAGAAACCTAAAAGATGCTGTAGAATCAAATTTATAAAAAAAGGTAGCTCTATTCTTGCTTTGCATAGCGGTATTCCTTGTAGAATATCCAGCACCTTATTCGATAAGGAAAGAGCCGAGATCCTTTCACCGGGAGTGACCTCTTTAGCGAAACTAGCATATGCTACAACTCACTCGGTTTTGTTTTTAATTGCTTCTATAGTTCTTGCTTTGCATAGAGGTATTTGTGAAATATCCTGCACCTTATTCAATAAGGAAAGAGCCGAGATCCCTTCACCGGGAGTGACCTCTTTAGCAAAACTAGTAAAAGCCTAAAAAACACTCCTTTTCAAAATCACTTGTTTCTACAACGATATCAAGTTCATTACGCAAAAGATTTTTACAAAAACCTGTCGTAGCCCTCCGTCATTTCAGATAGAGACTAGTTAGTATTCATGCTATGTTTGTTGGTCTTTGTCAAGGTGTAGTGTGCGGTAACTGATTAGTATTTATCTGCTTATTGCATGTGATGCGATTGGATTAGGGTAGGCATGCGACTTTGTTGGCCTTCGTAAAGGGTCGTGCGGGTGGGTTTAATTCAATCAAGAAATGTACGGGTTGAACTTGACCAGCGGCCTATGGTTTGTTGGCCTTCGTCAAGGTCATAGGTTGATAGGGGTAAAAGTATTATCGGGAATTTCAAGTGTTGAAATTTGCAATGAGATTGCATACCTTCTATGAGATAGTTGGATCCTGATACCCACTGCGAATAAGAATTACTCCTGAGAGAGTTTTACACATGACAATTAGCCGATCAAGTAGGTGTCTAGAAAGGTGTTAACGGGGTTATGCCTATGGGAAAACGAGGTTTATTTTAATTAGGTTCGTGCGAAAGCACGGAGAACCTCCCTCAAAGTACCAACACTGACCTGGCCGAAAGATTGGCGAACTTGTAAAGTGTAATTGATCCTGGCTAGTCTTACCTTTTAGGGTTTGAAGGAAAATTTGATGAAAACAGTGGGAGCCATCCTGATTAGATAAGATAATAACCAATCTAATTTTGCAAGAGCATACGCTAAAGTGTTTTCTTCTCTCTCTCTCCAGGTAGCGACCATGTCAGGCCTTAATCAAGATAATAATATGGATGTATTGACCGAACCCGCTTGTTATACTGAGCAGGAGAACGTTGGTCCCGTTCTTTCTTATAAATGTTATAAGGCTGAGCAGGGAATAGGGGAATATACGGATTCTCACGCCGCCCAAACGAAGAATGAGCATGTTGATGCATCTTCTTCGGGTGTGTTAGTTATCGATAACTGTTTCTCTGTTCACTCTACGTCCTGGGTATTAGATACCGGATCGGGATCCTTTATATGTAATATGTTACATGGGCTACAGAAAGGTGGAGAACTGGGAAAGGGTGATCATTCCATAAGAGTAGGGAATGATGCAAATGTTGCAGCCAAAGCAGTTGGCGAATATCATCTTGTATTACCAAATGGTAATACATTTATTCTGAACGAATGCTATTACATTCTGACCCTGATATGCAATATTATATCAGTTTCTTTATTAAGTAAAGAAGGATATAATTTTGTAGTACATGATAATATTATGAACATCTTCCTAGATCAAAAGTTGATTAGATCAGGCTCGTTAAATAATGGCATATACGTTCTAAATCAAACCACAGTTCTTAGCGTACAAAACACACACAAGAGGAAGAGTTCAGAAATGAACGAATCCTTCTTGTGGCATTGTAGTCTATGTCATATCAATGCGACACGACTAGCTAAGTTACATAAGGATGGATATTTGGATCCGTTCAAATTTTCATCTTCTGACACTTGCCAGTCATGTCTTAAAAGCAAAATGACAAAAACTTCGTTTAGTGGACACGGAGAAAGAGTTACGAAACTCTTAGGACTGATACATAGTGATGTATGTGGTCCTATGTCTACACATGCCAAGAATGGTTCCTCATAATTCATTACATTCACTGACGATCTCTCAAGATATGGATATATGTTCCTGTTGAAACACAAGTCTGAAGCTTTTGAAAAATTCAAAGAATATAAGCACGAAGTAGAGAAGCAAACGGGTAAAAGTATTAAGATTCTTTGATCTGATCGAGCAGAAGAATACTTGAGCAATGAGTTTCTGGACTATCTAAAAGAGAATGGAATTCTCTCTCAGCTTACTCCTCCATATACACCACAGCACAACGGTGTATCGGAATGGAGGAATTGCACCCTATTAGATATGGTGCCCTCTATTATGAGCACTGCTGAGTTGCCTATTTCCTTCTGGGGGTATGCGCTTGAGACAGCCATACACCTATTGAATATGGTTCGTACCAAATCAGTGCCTACCACTCCATATGAGATATGGAAGGGGAAGCGACCATCTCTTAATTATGTTAAGATATGGGGTTGTCCAGCCTATGTCAAAAGGCACAATCCGGACAAACTCGAGGTAAGGTCTGTCCTGTGCAAGTTTGTAGGATATCCCAAAAATTCACGTAGGTATATCTTCTACCGTTCCGAGGAACAAAAGGTGTTTATTTCTCGAAATGCCACCTTTTTAGAAAAGGAATTTCTTGATAAAGAAATTAGTGGCAAGGAAGTAGAACTGGAAGAAGTTCCAGCAATACAAACTACGACAGATGATTTGGTAGAACCAGAGGATTCAGTGGTTCCCAACGAACCTCAGCCGCTCCGCCGATCTAGTAGGGTTCCTCATCCACCTGAGTGATACTACGGTTTTCTTATCGATGGTAGGAGCGAGGATTGTATCATGGAAGATGATGACCCGACTTGCTTCGAGCAGGCCATCACGAGTGGGGACTCTGTGAAATAGCTGGATGCAATGCGATCTGAGATGGAATCCATGTACACCAACAAAGTATGGACTTTGGAAGTTGCTCCTGAAGGGGTAAAACCTATTGGGAGCAAATGGATCTTTAAGAAGAAACTAGATGTAGATGGAAAAGTTGAGACTTTCAAAACTAGACTTGTTGCAAAGTGTTTTCGTCAACGGCCAGGTGTGGATTATGACGAAACCTTTTCTCCAGTGGCAATGCTTAAGTCCACCCGGATCCTACTTGCCATTGCTGCATACCATGACTGTGAAATCTGGCAAATAGATGTTAATACCGTCTTTCTAAATGGTGATTTAGAGGAGTACGTGTACATGACTTAGCCAGAGGGCTTTATAGACAGTGGGAGCAGCGGAAAGGTGTGCAAGCTGCTTAAATCCATCTACGGGTTAAAGCAGGCATCACGGAGTTGGAACATCTGTTTTGATGTGGTAGTCAAAGAGTTTGACTTCATCAAGAACGTAGATGAACCTTGTATTTACAAGAAGGTTGCAAAGAGTAAGGCTGTCTTCTTCGTATTGTACGTGGATGACATACTCTTGATAGGAAATGATGTTCCTATGCTGCATTCGGTCAAGCTCTTCTTATCATATAGATTCTCAATGAAAGATCTAGGTGATGCCTCCTGCATTTTGGGGATAAAAATCTATAGAGATAGATCTAAATAGATACTGGGATTGTCCCAATCCAGGGACATTGACACCATACTAAAGAGGTTTAGTATGGAAGAATCCAAGCGTGGGAATTTTCCCACAATCTCTGGACTCACTCTTTCCAAAGAGATGTCTCCTAAGACTGATCTGGAAAGAGCTCGCATGCAAGGGATATCCTATGCTTCGGCAGTAGGCTCTATCATGTACGCGATGCTATGTACCAGACCCGATGTAGCATACTCACTAAGTGTAGAGAGTAGGTATCAAGCACATCCAGGAGAGAGTCACCAGACAGCTGTGAAGAACATTCTCAAGTACTTGAGAAGGACTAAAGAGATGTTTTTGGTGTATGGTAACGGAGATCTCCAAGTGGAGTCCTTTACCGATTCAAGCTTCCAAAGTGATAAGGACGACTCTAAGTCACACTCTGGATTTGTCTTTACCCTAAATGGAGGGGAGGTTTGTTGGAAGAGTTCTAAATAGGAAACCGTGGCAGACTCAACGATGGAGGCTGAATACATCGCTGCCAATGATGCTGCCAAAGAGGCTGTCTAGATGAAGAAGTTCATCACTGAACTTGGTGTGGTTCCGTCCATTGAGCATCCAATACCTTTGTATTGTGATAACAATGGAGCTGTGGCTTTGGCCAAGGAATCCAGGTCCTATCAGAGATCCAGGCATATTCTGAGGCGGTATCACCTGATCCGGGAGATAGTTGATCGCCGCGGGATCGAGGTCGGGAGAGTTGACACGAAGGACAACACTGCGGATCCACTCACGAAGGCCATACCCCAAATACAATTTGAGAGACTCTTCGGGATGTTGGGTATGAGATATTACAATAGCCGGCCTTAGTGCAAGTGGGAGATTGTTAGTTATGTATGTGCCCTAGAGGCCATTGTTGTACATATGATGTATATTATAGTGGATGCTTGGATATATATAAAGAAGACTTTCATGCTCGACATGATAGTATGCTATCTGGTTTCACTCTGTCTTAACATGTTAACTTATATTGTATTACTGTCTTGCTCTCACATGTTGATAAAGCCCTTAGGATATGTACTTGACTATTAGGACTATAATGCAGATCATACTAGTGGGGCCAGGGTAGTCCAAGAGTACATCCTATAACTGTTCCTAGTCGAGGGTGTATCAAGACAGGACTTCGATACTTCAGTGTAGACTAGCGTATACGCATCTTGACCCATATGATGGGCAATGGATGATCCCACATCCATTGGTGTTATGGCATCAAAGATGGTGTACGGGTGCTCAGTAGAGACTGGGTACACTGAACGGACTCGCCGAGAACTCCTAGATGGTATTATACCTATCAGCAGATAGCAGTTCTCTGGTGACACTGGTATAGGTTAGTCTGTAGACCCGAGATCTTCATAGTGTCTTGTGTGATTCCCACTGTGCTTTGATTTTCCCCTTACCACGTTCATGAGAACGTGCAAAATGGTGGTTTTTGGGTACAATCCCGAATCACATGGAAGCAATGAGCAATAGGAGGGGTTTCGTCTCTCCCGGTATTGGGAGTTGATGTTGCGCTGTGTTCGATTGGCTATAACTGGAAGTCTCTGGCTAGGGCTGATATGGAGTGCTACTGGTAACTGTTATCAGTAGTTTCTCGACCCGTTATGAGCCTCACATCGACACGACTTATCGGTTAGTGGGGTCTGACGTTTTACCACCCCTAGACTGGATATGCGACATATCAGACAAAGAGACTGGACTGTACGGTAGTGTTACTGATTGGATTCATAGGAGTGTGTGCAGGCTTGCTTGTTGATCTTATGATCGCTCAATACCCAGGTGGCTGTTACGTTTAGCTGACCGCTTGCAGCTTGTGGGTATTTGATATGATCATCACCTTCTGCCGGCGTATTGACGAGTCTTTAGAGTCCTACACAGAGGTTTCCAGGCTCAGGAGAAACGGAGTAGGAGCACATATGTGATATGTGCGGGACCGAGATTAATACGATATGAGATACCATATTCTATTCTCGCGATATGTGATATCGGCCGGGTATATGTGATATAGCCAGGTTATCGGATCAAGTGTTGATTTGATAAAAAAAAGATACATATTATATTAGTCGGTTATATGTAATATAGCCGGGTTATTAAATCAAGTGTTGATTTAATAATTTAATGTATAATTATATATGTGATATATTACATAACATTAACTAATATAAGCCCACTTAAATGATTCTTTTTCTCACTTGATGATACATTGATATATATGTAATATATGTTAATTGTATTATTTTCATTTGTTACAAAATTATATATGTGTGTGTGTGATATGTATAATTGTAATATGTTAGGTTACAAATGCAGCTAGGGTTTATGAGATTAAACCATGCTAGGGTTTAGAATAGGGTTAACATTTTATTTTTAGTTAATTCTAATCTATGGATTAATGTTGAGATATTTCTATGCCTTGACTTAGTCCACTCTTTAGATATTTACTAGATATTTGTTAACCTAACCTTTTAACCCTAGCCTATGGTCTATTCTCTACAGGGGTTAAGCATGTCATGCTTAACCAATGGTTGTTTTTCTAACCTTAACAATAATTCATTTTTCATTCATCACACTTGATCTTCTTCTTCCTCCTCACAAAAGCTTTTTAGCTTTTTATTTTGTGATGAATGATTAAGAGAAAAAGAAAACTAAAGAGAGAAAAATTCCTACTTCATCATCCTCGTCTATTCTAGCCACTTAGATTAGGGTGTTTGCTTCACTAATACCTCAGTAGTGAAGTGAGAGCTTGGATTTGTGATTCCTCAAGGTAGATCATCTTGGATTGGGAAGTCTTCAAGCAAGGATGTCTCATTCACCTCATGGAGCCTCTCTAGAGTCCAGAAGCTTGATGATCGCAGTGAAGGGACCTCAACTCGGAGCTTATGAAGCGAAGGAATGGACTACAAAGGTTGTAATCCCTATCACTTAGAAGTAAAATAGTTTACTTGTTGTTTCTAACCCTAATTCTCTAGTAAAGATCCTAACTTAGATTGTTTGGCACTTGAAAATTTTAAATACGGTATATTTGATGCCTTGTAGAACCTTGTCTAGTGCCTAAGAACCTTACAGGGCGTGGCATTAATCTTATTAAGATCAATTTAATAGGCATGAGTATATGGGCTCGGTTACAGTGAGCATATGGGCTCATTTGATCTATAATCACAGAAGTTTAACTTCAGAAAAGCCTAGTCCCTATTGGACTGGGTATTGGGCTTTATATTGCACGTCCAAGTGCTAAGCACTCATTTTATGAGACTCACATGTATATCACGTAGGACGCTCAGGCTTAGGCGTTGGCCAATCAATGCTAAGCACTTAGTCATTTAGACTAAGGGTATAATATCCAGATCATGTTCTGGCGCTCACGTAGATATCACGTGGGCGCTAAGGCTCTAGCGCTCATGTGGATATCATATGAGATGCTCAGTTTTGGGCGTTTCCCTATCCATGCTAAGCTCTTTTATACAGTGCTCACATGAGTATCATGTGAGACGCTCATTCTATGGCATTTTTCAAGTGTTCACGTGTATGACACGTGAGACGCCGAGTCCTTGCTTATAGACGCTCACGTATATGACACGTGAGGCGCTGTCTTCACATGGGCCTTCTGTGCGCTCAAGTGGATATCACGTGAAGAGCTGTCTTCATTATTTCTTTTGAGCGCTCATGCGGATATCACATGAGACACTGTGTCCTTAGAGATTTAATCTCTGTTCATGTTTTTTGAGAGAAGTTAAATTTCTATTAATGGTATTTTGACCATTAATGATCACTAAGATCACTGTTTTGAAGATCTAGGATCGGATTTCTTTAAGAACTAAGTTTTTGATTATGAAGTAACTAAGTTCCTGGAGTATGAACTCCATCCTTTTCATTTCCTTTCTTCCATTATGTTTATATGGGGGTTGATAAAACAAGATAGTTTTCAACTAAATTTTTGAGTTTGAAGAACAAGATCTTCCCCATGAGAATTAAATTCTCAACTTATAGGAGATTTATCTTACGGATCTCAGATCGAGAGAAAGAACTAAGTTCTTTTTAGAGGATTAAACCCTTGTATATATATTTGATAGGCAAAGGAGTTTTTTTGATTTCTCTATTTTCTTTAACTAGAGTTTTCAAAAGAGGAAGATGATCTTTCTTCAGAAAGAGAGTTAAATTCTCTGTTGTTTGTAAAAAGGATTTTCTCTCTCGTGCAGAGGGTTTTCTCTTGTATCGAAAACTTGGGGGTCTGTTATCTATCTAAGACTTGAAGTCTCGGGTCTTTTATATAGAAGTTTACATCTATCGCCTGAACCGGGAAAACCCTCTGTGTGGGACTCTAAAGATTCGACAAAATGCTGGCAGTGGATTTAACCACAAGCACGTCAGCGGCACTAGTTGTACGTAATAGCTACCCAGGTACTTGCCGAAAGGGGAGTCGACAATCAAGTGCGTCCTTACCCTACTGATCCTGAATGTGACAATCTCTGTACAATCCGGTCTCTTCATCAAAGAGTATCGCATATCGGGTCTAGGGGGTGGATAACGTCAGACCTCTACTAACCTGATGAGTCGTGTCTGAGTCAAGCTCATTACCAACGGAGATACTACCGATCGACTATCAGTAAATCTCATCCACCGTGGCCACGGATTTCTGGTGATAGTTAACTGAACACAGCGCGACATCGACTTCTAATACCGGGAAAGATGAATCCCTGACAATCGACCACAGCCTCCATGTGGCTCGGGACTGTAACCAACTAAAACCTGTTTGCATGACTCCTTTGAGCCGTGGTAGGGTGGTAATCAAAATATAGTGGGAACTCACACGAGACAAATGACGATCTTGTAGGGTTCCTAGGCACACTCATGAGGTTCCACAAGGCATCTACTATGCCAAATTCAAAAAATAAAAGTGCCGAGAAACCCTAATGAAGATCGTTAACTAGAGGATAG
Source organism: Agapanthus africanus (assembly GCA_030015575.1). Classification (NCBI taxonomy): domain Eukaryota; kingdom Viridiplantae; phylum Streptophyta; class Magnoliopsida; order Asparagales; family Amaryllidaceae; genus Agapanthus; species Agapanthus africanus. The sequence goes on along the minus strand of CM057343.1, from coordinate 60,359,665 downwards.
GAGAAACAACAAGCAAGCAAACTACTTTGCTACAAAGTGAAAGGTATTACAACCTTCGTAGATCCGGTCCTCCACTTCTAAAGCTCCGTGTTGACGTCCCTTCGCTGCGTTCATCGGGATCCCAGACCCTAGCATTGGTTTCATCGGAGAAATGAGCGGGCTAGGTCATTGACTTCGAGGCCGAAGATGATCTACGTCGGGGAGACTCAAACTCAAGCTATTCCTTCACTTGGTCAAAAACTTTGTGAAGAGAACACCCTATGCTACTTGGCAAGTGGTAGAGGATGAAGAAATAGGAAGTGGGATCACTTTAGATTTGGATTTCTCACACTTTTTCTCATGGCACCATTGGAGCTAGCAAGCTTTTTAATGGAGCTTGATGAAGAAGAAGAAAGAATAAAGAATAATGAATCATCTCATCCAAAAGAAAGCTTATCCTTTTAATTATAGCACCATGGTTGAGTAAAGCCCATATGCTTAACTCATGTAGAGAATAAACCAAAGTATTAGGTTAAGGGTTGGGTTAACTAATATCCTAAGTAAATGACAAAAGATTTGACTTTGTCAAAGTTTCTTCAAGCTTCATGAAGCTTGATAACTTTGACCAAAGTATTACTTCTTTTGCTATTTGTTAGGAAATTAGTAAACCCTAATTTAACCTTGATTTGGTTTAAGTCTCATACACACAACTTGTATGTATCATCAAGCATGATACAAACATGTACACTTACATATATCACATATAAACAATATGCACATCCAAGTGAGAAAATCAATCTTAAGTGAACCAATACTAGTTAATGTAAACTAATATATCAAATATATAATTATACATTAAATCATTAAATCAACACTTGATTTAACGATCCGGTCATATTGCATATAACCGACTAATATCTAGTGTATCAATGTATCGAATCAACACTTGATTCGGTAACCCGGCTATATCACATATAACCGACCGATGATACGAATCACGAGAATAGAATACAGCATCACATACTGGTATTATTCTCGGTCCCGCACATTCTCATATGCGCTCCTATTTCGTTTCGCTTGAGCCAGGAAACCCCTTTGAAGGACTTTAAAGACTCGTCAATACGCCGGCAGTAGGTGATGATCATATCAAACACCCACAAGCCGCAAGCGGTCTGCTAAACGTAATGGCCACCCGGGTATTGAGCGATCAGAAGATCAACGAGCAAGCCTGCTCACACTCCTGTGAATCCAACCAGTAACACTTACCGCACAGTCCGGTCTGTTCGTCTGATATGTCGCATATCTTGCCTAGGGGTGGAAAACGTCAGACCCCAGTAGCTTGATAAGTCATGCCGATGTAAGGTCCATAACAAGCATGAAACTACTGATAACACTTACCAGTAAATCGGTGCAACCCTGGCCAGGGATTTCCAGTTATGGCCAGTCGAGCATAGCGCAACATCAACCCCCAATACCGGGAGAGACGAATCCCCTCCTATCGCTCATTTCCTCCATATGAATCGGGACTGTACCCAAAAACCACCTGTTTGCACGACTCAGTAGAGCCATGGTAGGGTGGAAATCAAAGTACAGTGGGAGACACACAAGACTCTATGACGATCTCGGGTCAACAGACTAAGCTGTACCAGTGTCACCAGAGAACTGCCATCTGACGTGAGGTATAATACCATCCGGGAGTTCTCGGCGAGTCCGTTCAGTGTACCCAGTTACCACTGAGCACCCGCATACCATCTCTGATATCAAACACCAATGGATATGGGATCATCCATCGCCCATCACATGGGTCGAGAAGATATACGCTAGTCTACTCTGGAATATCGATGCCCCGTCTCGATATTCCCACGACTAGGAACTTTGAAGGATGTACTCATGGACTACCCAGGCCCCACTAGTATGATCTACATCATAGTCCAGGAAGTCGAGTACAAATCCCAAGAGCTTTATCAACATGTAACAGAGAGACAGAAAATATACATGTTAAGATAAAGAGCAACCAGATAGCGTACTATCATGTCGAGCAAGAAAGTCCTACCTATATATGTCCTAGCATCCACTACAATATACATCTCATGTACAGTAATGGCCTCTAGGGCATACATATAACTAACAATCTCCCACTTGCACTAGGGCCATCTGTAGCAGTGGTTGCAGTATCACATACGCAACCATCCCATATAAGTCTCTCTCTGGGAAAATGCCTTTGTGAGTGGATCCGCCGTGTTCTCCTCTGAGTCTACTCTCCTAACCTCGATCACCCTGGAGATCAACTATCTCCATGATCAGGTGATGCTGCCTAAGAATATGTCTGGGTCACTGATGGGATCGGGGTTCCTGGGCCAAAGCCACACTTCCATTGTCATACAATGGTAGGAACCTAGTTCATCTTATGAACCAATATACACCCAAACTTCCACTTTGGTAGTATCTTTGATAGCGATGTCACTAGCCTTTATCGTCTAATCTGCCATAGTATTTAGCTTGGAACTCTTCCAACATACCGTCCCTCCACTGAGGGTAAAGACAATGCCTACGACTGACATTCAGTCGTCCTTATCACCGTGGAACCTTTCCAGTGATTCTCCCCAGGATCAACTGATACCATCTCACTACAACTAGTGAGAATCCTAACATCCATTTAGATCTATCTCATAGATCCAAAACCCAGGATTTAGGAGGTATCACATAGATCCTATATGGAGAATCCTTGTGATAAGAGGAGATTGACCGTACATAGCATAGGAAACTCTTTTCCTATCAAGAGTATGTTGTCCACGTACAATACGAGGATGACCGCCTTACTCTCTACTACCTTTTTGTATATACAAGGTTCATCTACTATTTTGATGAAGTCAAACTCTTTGACTACCGCATCAAAACAGACGTCCCAACTCCGTGATGCCTGCTTTATCCTGTAAAGCAACTTGCATACGTTTTCGCTGCTCCCACTGTCTACGAAGCCCCCTGGCTATGTACTTATAGACGCTCTCTTCTAAATCAATATTTAGAAAAGCAGTCATGACACCCAACCGCCAGATATCGTAGTCATGGTATATAGCCGTGGCAAGTAGGATCCGGATGGACTTAAGCATAGCCACTGGAAAAGATTTCAACATTATCCACGCCTGGTTGATGACTAAAACCTTTAACAAGTCCAGCTTTGAAAGTCTCAACTTTTCCATCTACACCAAGTAATCTTCTCAAGATATACTTGCTTCTGATGGGAATTTAACCCTTCAGATATAGCATCAAAAGTCCATACTTTGTTGGTGTACATGGATTCCATCTCAGATCGCTAAGCATCCAGCCATTCTTACAGAGTCCCTACTCTTGATGGCCTGCTCGAAACTAGTTGGGTCATCATCTCATGATGCAATCCTCGCTCCCACTATCATCGAGAAACCAAAGCATCTCTCAGGCAGGTGAGGAACCCTGCTAGATCGGCGGAGAGGCTGAGGTTCGTCGGGAACTATTGAATCCTTTGGTTCTGTCAAATCATCAGCTGTAGTTTGTATAGCTGGAACTCCTTCCAGTTCTACAGAACTGACCTTGCCTCGATCTTGTCCGGATTTTGTTTTTGACATAGGCCGGACAATCCCAAATCTTAATTTACTCAAGAGATAGGCTCTTCCCATACCATATCTCATATGGATTCGTATGCAGTGATCTGATTCAAACCTAATTCAATAGGTATGCAGCTTCTTAAGTGCATAACCCCCAAAAGGAAATAGGTAACTCAGTAGTACTTATCATAGAGCGCACCATATCATATAGGGTGCGATTGCTCCGCCCCGATACACCTTTGTGCTGTGGTGTATACAGAGGAGTAACACTGAGAGAGAATTTCATTCTCCTTTAGAACAGTCCAAGAATTCAATGCACAAGTATTCTTCTCCCTGATCTCATCATAGGACATAATACTTATACCTTTATTGGTTTTCTACTTCTAACTTATATTCTTTCAATTTCTCAAAAGCTTCAGACATGTGTTTCAACAGGAACATGTGTCCGAATCTTGAGAGATCATCAGTGAATTTAAGGAAGTACAAAGAACCGGTCCTGGCATATGCAGACTGCGGACCTTTATACATCACTTTGTATCAGTCCCAACAGTTCATTAACTCTTTCTCTGTTTCAAGTAAACAGAGCTATGGTCATCTTATCTTTGTGACATGACGGGCAAGTTTCACAAGATGTAAATTCAAACTGATTTAAATATGCATCTAAATGTAACTTTAGCTAGTCGGGTCACATTGATATGACCTAGTCTACAATGCCATAAGAAGAATTCGTTCATTTCTGAACTCTTCCTCTTGTGTGTGTTCTGTACGTTAAGAACTGTGGTCTGATTTAGAATGTATATGCTTTTAGATAACGTTCCTGAACCGATCAACTCTTGATATAGGAAATGTGCAAAACATTATCCAACAATACAAAATTATATCCTTCTTTAGTAAATAAAGAGACTGATATGATGTTGTATATCAGGTTCGGTATCTAACAACATTCGTTCAGAATCAGTGTATTTTGGTAATACAGGGTGATAGTGACCAACAGACATGGCTGCAACACTTGCACCGTTTTCTGTCTCATGAAACTTATCACCCGTTCTCAGTTCTCTACATTTTTGTAGCCCATGTAACGGATTACATTTACGGGATCCTGATTCGGTATCTAATACCCAGGACATAGAGGATACTGAGAAACAGTTCTTTGTAATGAAAACACCCGAAGAAGATACATCATCATGAACTTTCTTCGTTTGGGCGGCACGGGAATTCTTGTATTCCCCTAATTCCTGCTCGGTCTTATAACAATTATAAGTTGGAGCGGGACCAACGTTCCCCAGCTCAGTATAACAAGCGGGTTCGGTCAATACATCCATATTATTATCTTGATTAAGGCATGACATGGTCGCTACCTGGAGAAAGAGAGAAGAAAACACTCTGCGTGCGCTCTTGCAAGATTAGATTGGTTATATATTTTATCTAATCAGGATGGCTCCAACTGTTTTTATCAAATCTTCCTTCAAACCCTAAAAGGAAAGACTAGCCGGGATTAATTACACTCTACAAGTTCGCCAATCTTTCAGCCAGGCCAGTGCCGGTACTTTGAGGGAGGTTCCCTGCGCTTTCGCACGGACCTAATTAAAGTAAACCTCGTTTTCCCAGGGGCGTAACCCCGTTGACACCTTTCTAGACACCTACTTGATCGGCTAATTGTAAAGTGCAAAAGTCTCCCAGGAGTAACAATTACTCGCAGTGGGTATCGGGATCCAACTATCATATAGAAGGTATGCAATCTCATTGCAAATTTCAACACTTGAAACTCCCGATAATGGTTTTTACCCCTAGCACCTATGACCTTGGCTAAGGTCAACAAATCATAAGCACTAGTCAAGTTCTACCCGTCATTTCGTTATTAATTAGACCCACCCACATGACCCTTAGCTAAGATCAACAAAGCCACATGACTGTCCTAACTAATCGCATCATATGCGGTGTAGGAAGACATCACTTAGCTACCGTACACTATGCCTTGACTATAGTCAACAAACACAGCACGAATACTAAGTACTCTACTTCCTAAAATGACGGAGGGTTGCGAATGGTTTTTAATAAAACCTTTAACGCTTTGAACTTGATCTCGCTGCAGAATCAAATGGTTTTTAAATGGAGTGTTTTTTAGGCTTTTCTAGTTTTGCTAAAGGGGTCACTCCCGGTGAAGGGATCGTCAGCCCTTTCCTCATCGAATAAGATGCAAGATATATCATATATACCGTTGTGCAAAGAAAAAAACTATAGAAGCAATCAAAAGACAAACCGAGGGTTGTATCATCTGCCAGTTATTGCTAAAGGGGTCACTCCCGGTGAAGGGATCTCGACCCTTTCCTTATCGAATAAGGTGCAGGATGTTCTACAAGGAACACCGCGATGCAAAGAAAGAACTGTAGCTACTTGTTTTTGAAATTCGATTCCACAACATCTTTTAGGTTTATTTTCTTTCATTAATCTCATTAATGAATGTCCCATCATTTAAGTCCACCTAAACATCACAGATAAATACAACGTACGCTTATGCCATCCGCATTCGCCTTGATGTCCCGTCTGCACCGTTAGGTTAGGTAACTAACGGCAGAGCAAGGCAGGGCTAGCGTGGGTGTAAAACATAAGCAACGTTTATATAATATATCATATATAGTAGTATATACAGTATCCATCTGAACAAATCATATAATCACATCACAGATAACGCAGCAGAAAATATCATATGAAATATTTGATATACTAGGACGTCCGTGTTTTATTTTGAGCCTGTATAAAACACGGATTCCACGGTCGTGATGAATAACCAATCCCATACCCCTAGACCCCTACGAGAGTGGCAAGCAACCATACCAATTCTAGAGTTAGGAGACCCGGATTCGACTCCTCGAGATGGTCTCCCTCTGGACCCTAGAACCTAGTTACTTGTGCTCCCCGCCTTGGGTCTATCCTAATGCGGAAAAGTAAATAATATACAATGGTGACATCATCCTCAACCCGGAAGTTCCCCAATAAAAGAATATTACATACAATGAATTTTACATGAATGAAAAAGAAAAACACTCATCTCACATAAAAAAAACCGGCTATTCAAACACGACGATCCAATATAATATATCCAGCAACACATAACATCACATGTCATCAACGTAAGTAAATATGCCCATCCCAATTGTCGTTGACATATAGCAATGAAACCGGCGATATCACATATTACATTTACGGTCGCAGAAAAGAAAGTGTAAAACTACAACAGTTGGAATCCGCAACCTGCATAGACATCGCATGCCTAACAATTATAAACCCCGCATTTTAGTCTCATTATCGAAAAAACTTTTCAATATCAAGTCAGACAATTCAACAAGATTCCCGACATCCTGAACGAATGCTCGTCGTAAACTTTAGTAGACGGCCGCACCCCTAGATGCCGTCGACGAAGTGCACTAAGGCGGAACACCGCTGCCGCGAGCACCCGAACGGATGCTTTCGGCGACGGGGTTCTCCTACAATCACTTGGTCGGGGCTATGGGGCGTGGCTATCTATTAAGTTTACCGGCGAGTATCCGCGTACGCAACGTGATTGCGACGGACTTTTGATCACATCAAAATTCCGTGGCAACTGATCAAGTGAGACTAAACTGCTAGATTTATAACATTTAAATCAGTTATCTCATAACTATTTGTGGATTCCAAATATTGTATCATATTCCAGATAAATAGACAATGTTAAACTTTCCGATCGAACAATCAAACACCCAAGTTTTCCCGAAAATCTCAACACATGAAATAAGTTTAAAAACATCCACTTCATGCCATAGTACTAACGGTCCAGCCGTAGAAGGGTCAAGCCAACGCCTCACATGTGGCACGCCATACTGCCCCAAACCTTAAGGTTCAAAGGGAAGTTCAAGACGGTCACATAATCGAGTTAAGGTTTGTTGTCTTCTAGAGGGTCCATCGCGTTACTTGCACTACTTAGACGTTCTTAAACTACGGAAAAATCCAACACTTGGAAATTTCCCGTCAGGGGAAAAAATGGGTTATTTATATCCGGTCGAACTTTTTAACACGTTCTAAAATTACCCGGAAAAACATAAACAAAGTTAAACAATCCGATCGAAACATCGTGTCCCCAAAACAACCCTGAAAACTCAACTGTTGAATACAGATTAAAAATTCCCAGAAGAAACAGGAAATAGATATGGGCATTACTGTATAAAAAAGAATCCATAACCTTTACCTACGGCCGCAGAACCGCCGCCAAAAGCAGGGTATGGCCGCGGTTCCGCGGCGCTACAGTAGAGTTAGGGCTTCATTTTGTACAGTGTTTCTTAGAATTTCCTGCTCTATTTTCTGAGCAATTTTAATTCACAAAAATCCACAGTTTCAGAAAATGTACAAAGAAGGGTTTTGTTTAGGGTTTCGGGGTTCGATCGGGTTTCTAATTTCGTCTACACTTCGCCTAAAGCTCTAGCTTGGCTCTGATACCACTGTAGGGTTCCTAGACACACTCATGAGGTTCCACAAGGTATCTACCATGCCAAATTCAAAAAATAGAAGTGCCGAAACTAACAAGAGGATAGGCGAAACAACAAGCAAGCAAACTACTTTGCTACAAAGTGAAAGGGATTACAACCTTTGTAGATCTGGTCCTCCACTTCTAAAGCTCCGTGTTGACGTCCCTTCGCTGCGATCATCGGGATCCCAGACCCTAGCGTTGGTTTCATTGGAGAAATGAGTGGGCTAGGTCGTTGACTTCCAGGCCGAAGATGATCTACGTCGGGGAGACTCAAACTCAAGCTATTCCTTCACTTGGTCAAAAACTTTGTGGAGAGAACAGCCTATACTACTTGGCAAGTGGTAGAGGATGAAGAAATAGAAAGTGGGTTCACTTTAGATTTGGATTTCTCACACTTTTTCTCATGGCACCATTGGAGCTAGTAAGCTTTTTAATGGAGCTTGATGAAGAAGAAGAAGAAGAATAAAGAATAAAGAATAATGAATCATCTCATCCAAAAGAAAGCTTATCCTTTTAATTATAGCACCATGGTTGAGTTAAGCCCTCATGCTTAACTCATGTAGAGAATAAACCAAAGTATTAGGTTAAGGGATGAGTTAACTAATATCCTAAGTAAATGACAAAAGATTTGACTTTGTCAAAGTTTCTTCAAGCTTCATGAAGCTTGATAACTTTGACCAAAGCCTTACTTCTTTTGTTATTTGTTAGGAAATTAGTAAACCCTAATTTAACCTTGATTTGGTTTAAGTCTCATACACACAACTTGTATGTATCATCAAGCATGATACAAACATGTACACTTGCATATATCACATATAAACAATGTGCACATCCAAGTGAGAAAATCAATCTTAAGTGAACCAATACTAGTTAATGTAAAGTAATATATCAAATATATAATTATACATTAAATCATTAAATCAACACTTGATTTAACGATCCGGTCATATTGCATATAACCGACTAATATCTAGTGTATCAATGTATCGAATCAACACTTGGTTCGGTAACCCGGCTATATCACATATAACCGACCGATGATACGAATCGCGAGAATAGAATACAGCATCACATACTGGTATTATTCTCGGTCTCGCACATTCTCATATGCGCTCCTATTTCGTTTCGCTTGAGCCAGGAAACCCCTTTGTAAGACTCTAAAGACTCGTCAATACGCCGGCAGTAGGTGATGATCATATCAAACACCCACAAGCCGTAAGCGGTCTGCTAAACGTAACGGCCACCCGGGTATTGAGCGATCAGAAGATCAACGAGCAAGCCTGCTCACACTCCTGTGAATCCAACCAGTAACACTTACCGCAATGACTAGGGACATTTAAGGATGTGCTTATGGACAACCCAGCTCCCACATATATGATCGCCATCATAATGCAGGTTGTCAAGAAACAATCCTACGGGTTTCATCAATGATGAAGATAAACCTGATAGCATACTATCATCTCGAGTAAGACTGTTACACACCCTATCCACATCCTTTTCGGAATACCAGATCAAAAGATGAATTACTGGATCATAGGGCTAAGTCGAAGCATGCCTGAACCTTCTTTAGTAGTGAGCCCTACCGAGTAGCTCCTAGCAAGGGCTTAACGATCACAGTAATGCCTGTATAGGTCCTCGATCAATTATCATAATTGCCTATTTGTAATCACAATAATTGCCTTGAGGGCACTATATCCAACAATCTCGCACTTGCACTTAAGGACAATTATTGCGGTATCGCGTACCCACAGCTCGTGTACTACCGAATACCTAACTTCTCTACTAATCAGTTTCGCAAACTATATTTGTCAAACTTAATGTGTTCGAGAAATAGCCTCAGTGAGTGGATCCGCTACAATATTCCAACTTCATCTCTCTATATCTTAACTTTGTAGAGATCAACAATCTCCCAAACTGAGCGATACCCCGCTTCAAGAATTTATCTGGATACTTGATGGGACCAAGTTCATAAATGAACAACTCCATCCAACAAACTTTTTGGGTTGTATCCTCTGTTGAGTTATAACCAGCATCCTGCACCATGAATACCTCAGTATCCCTATTGGAACATGATTGTTGCGTTTTTGCGTGCTTAGTTAATTACTGCAATCAAGACAGTTTCGCTTGTAGCTAGCCGGTTGAGTACGGGTCGTCCGCAGGGAGATGGGAATCTTTTATTATGTGCTTTAACGAGTTAAGTCCAAATATCCAGGTTTGTTTGAGATTAACTATGTGCTAAAATGTTATATAAAGAGAGCTTGTTAGGGTTAGGATTACGTTAGTTTGAGTTAGGATTCGCTCACTTCTTTCGTTACCACTCTTAATATCGGTGTTACGGTAATCGGCAACAACGGGGATTAGCACGACTAGGAAGGAACTTGCGATTATAAGCTAGGCTTTCCAACGCTTAAGTTCTTCCTTTTGGTGCTTGTCCGTCCGTTCTTGGCTCTTAGCCTTAACCTCCGGTTAATTCAACCACAACCGGTCTCACTAAGGAATCACCGCTATCATGTAGGATAGGGTGCCGTAGGGAGCGGATTGTGGTTCAATTAACGGGAATCCGAATTAAGATGTTGGGCAGGGAAAGAGTGAGAGAGATTTCCTTCTTTCAAACTTTCCTTATCCTACCCTAATAAGTAAGAAAACTACTCACCCATTACAAGAAGAAAAAAATACAACAAAAGGAGGAAGATAGAAAGAAAGAGATTAGAAGATTACAACTAGCTATTTGAGACCTCACCTTGGCAAGGATCAAGCTTAAGCATCATTGTTGTTAAGGATAAAGAAAAAAGAGAACAAGAAAGAAACAATAACAAATAACAACAACTAGATTAGCAAATGAAAATTACAAGCAATTACAATTAACAAAATAACAAGACAAGCATGATAAGGAAAAGAACTCTTTTATTCATCCTTCACTCATAAAAATCTCACTACAAGGTTTTTAATGGAGAAAAGAGGAAGAAGAACAACAAAATATATCCTAAACCTAATACAAGAATAAGCACCCTTGGCTTGGCAAGTTCTGGGCTATTTATAGGCAGGAAACTGAAACCCTAGGGCCACATTCTGACCCTTCATGAAAAGACCCAACTACCCCTGAAAAATTAGCAATTGCAGAGTTAATGAAGCCGCGGATCCGCGGCCTAAGCGCCATGTTGGCCGCAGATCCGCGGCCTTATTGGGGAGTTGGCAACTCAGTTTTTGTCGGTTTCCCTAGTTTGCTGTTATCTTCAGTTTGGTATATGTGTTTTCTCAGAATCTTTTCACATTTCTTCGAGAATTTTAGCAGATCAAAAGGTGATTTGATGTGGATCTTTTGCCATAATTTTTCTTGAGCTCCGCATAGACATGTTGGATCTTGTGTTGACATTGTGCTTTGTGCATGAAAATGACAATCGATTTGTCATTTTGTCCCTTAAACTGGTGTGTGGCAACATACGGATAGAGAGCGGAGACCCGTATTTTATCTGTGGTTGGCAGTAATCCAGCATTTGTCGCGTTTTTCCATGAATTTCACTGCTTAGAGCTGAGAACCTGTAACCTGCAATTATCTAGCAAACACGGATTAAGAGTACCTACCTATATGCAATGTGATAAAAAATGGGCGGTATAAAAATGCAAAAATCTGATATGAACAAATACCCCCAAACTTATCATTTGCTCGTCCCGAGGAAAGACAATTTATTCACAAAAAAATTCCTAACCTCACTTTCGTAAGGAACACGATTGCACTGAGCATGTGCAACAAGCCGTTAAACCTCTAGATGTCCTTAGTAGGAGGAGTGTTGTCTCCTGAGGGTTTTCAGCGGATACTACCCACAAAATCCCGTCAAGCTAGCTTGGCAAAATAACTATGATTCAAATCCTAAGCTTTTGTTTTAAAAATAATAATTCTATTATCCTAAGTCTAGACTATCGAACCTTTATTTTTCACACCTCGCTTCTTATTTAACTTAAGATTTTATATATCTTTACGTGCAGTGCAAATAGTGTTGTTAAGTTTCAGAAGGATCGATTAAAGTCATCATGTCACAAAATAAAGCCCAGATAAAAATTTTAAAAGGATCACATAAGTTTCATAAAGAGTTAAGTATTTTTCAAGTTTCGTTTTCCAGTAAGGTCTCAATTTCAGAATTTCTATCTTCCTTAACAGGAAACTAGGTCTTAGTTTTCAATCCACCTTTTTCTTGTTTTCATTTCATACGCACCCCTGTGAACGTGCAATAGTCTTTATCATAGAATAAAACCTTCATATCTCCGCTAGAAATATTTTTTTTATAAAAACCTGTTTTTTGTCAAGATTATTCTCACACAAAGAACCGTTAGGAATTTTAACTCGGAGAGAACACTTGCTTAAGTTTGTTTTAATCTGGACTTTCTAGGCTTCTTAACGAGCTTTGGGCCAATGCACCCAAACCAGTTGGCTTTAAGGCATTAGGTGTAGAGACACCCCAGCGGGCTTAATTACTCAAGTTACGTAGGCCCAAAAACAAAAGACAATTTAGCGTGAAAATCATGATGATTTAATGCGAACGGAGATATAACCGGCAGTTCAATTATTTTTTTTGGATAAAAGTCGTGTTAGTGGGTTCGGTGTGTATTCATTCCAATCAAGTTCCAGATGGGTTATTTTTCAGAATTAGTTCCAATTAAGGCATCAATAACATTCCTTCATATTCGCTTCACTTCATAACTATTCTTGATATTACTTATTTCAGAACAAACCTATTTGATCCTCAGAAAATAATTTATCCATTTAAAAGTTTTTAGACATAATAGACTTGTCATATAATTTTTAAACTCACAACACGTGTAGTGTGATGTAAAGACGTTTATCAGCTATAGTTAACTTCAAAGGAGAGTTATCTTTCAGGTTTTCAAAATCTAAAAATAAGATTTAGTTATTCTTATCTTATCAAACAAAACCGTTGAAATGTTGAATCTGAGTTCTCCCACTAACTAACTTGATGAAAAAGTTTTTATGCTTTTAGAATTTTTTTTGATTTTTATGGATTTTAGTTTGCAGATGCAATATACATATGAATGCGAAGGTTAGAAATGCATACCGAGCGTACCCCCAAACTTAAACTGGACAGTGTCCTCACTGTCATTGCATGAAGAAATCATTGAAGGGTCAAAATTGTCGGTTAGATATACACATTTTTTTTAAATTTTTTTTGAAAGAAAATTGTTAAAAATGGATATGCATCGGACAAGAATATCCACAAATATATACAAAATGGTATATACATACCCCCAAACTTATTTTAAACAGTGTCCACTGTTTTGGCTGGATAACCGAAGTTTGGTGGTAGGCAGAGGAAGATTATGCAGGGTAAACCGGCTCCTGTAAGACCAGGAGCTCCTCTGTTGGTTCGGCGCTAAGGTACGGTTTTAGTCGGTGTCCGTTTACTTTGAAAAATGAACCGTCCTTTGGATTCTCTAAATCCACAGCGCCATGCGGATACACATTCCGCACAAAATATAGCCCTTTCCAGCGAGATCTGACCTTACCTAGATGGAAATGTAGCCGGGTGTTGTTCACACCATAATATTGCATTATTATATTCCCCATTCTTATTCTTTTTACAAATAAAACAGGTGCTTTTGATGCATGTCTGCTACATATTACAGGTTACAGGTTCTTGGAGCGAAAACAGTGAAAACGATGAAAAGACGATGCAAAAGTGGACTTTGACCAACAAACAGAAGACTCTTGATCAAGCCTACATCAAAGATAAAATTCACAAAGTATAAGGCAATGCAAGGTCCAAGATTATAAAGCGAACGGTTAAAAGTCTACCGCAATTATCCACTGGAGATCTGGAAGAAACATAGAAACTATTTTAATAAAGAACCAAATAATAAGGAAGCCCAAAGATCCAAGGCCCAATACTTTCTTTTAAAGAGAAAGAGACATAAAATTTTACCAAAGCTTGAAGTCTACTTTGACTAGATCTTCCTAAGGATATTTTGGTAAATGTAGACATGCAAATCAATTGTAACCTAGGGTTTCCTATTCTCTATAAATAGGAACTCTACTCATTGTAATTTCTCAGGCCTCCCTATGCCTCCCTTCATTAATAAAATTTCAGCATTCTTTTGGAGAGCATCATTTTTTTGTAAGTTCTTTATTTTCTGCCCTAGGTTAATTTTCTATTCTTGCCCTAGATAAAATTAATTCATTGCCCTAGTTAATCTTTTATTCTCTGCCCTAGATAAATGTATTTTAATTCCCTAATGAGCGAGTAGTCTCCTCGCTTGTTAGGGTTAGGAATAGGGAAGGATTTAAGAGATGAAGATCTCTCATCTCTTTTCTTTGCCAATCTTTTATGAAAATTAGAACTCCATGCATACCTTCTTATTCCGCTCCCTACGGCACTCTACCCTCGAGGTAACGGTGATTCCGTAGTTTAAAGGCCCGGATTCTAAGGTTTTCCATGGAGGTTAGGGTAAAGATTAAGAAAGGAAGGACAAGGATCTAGAGGGAGAATCAATCTTCCCAATCATCCTAATCCCCTTTGTTAAGATTTACCATAACACTAATATGATATATTTAATTAAAGGCAATGGAAAGAGATGTAGATCTTTGTTTACCAAATTTTCCCTAAACCTAATCCTAGCAAGTTTCTAATCCTAGTATCATACAATTTCAATTTTTAGATTTAATAATCAATCCGAACACCCTTCGGAATTAACTCGTTAGCGCGATTAGGAAATTCACAACATCCCTATGGACCGACCCGTACTCACCGGCTAGCTGCAAAGCGACGCCGTTCTTGATTGCGGTTACAAATATTTTTGATCTATATTTTAGAAAGCGCAAGCACGCTAAATCACTCAAATCAAATGGCGCCGTTGCCGGGGATGGCGTAGAACTTTTCTTTTCGCAATTTCGGGTTAATCTTAAAAAAAAATTCATAAAAATCTGAAAAATCACAAAAAAATATAAAAATATATCATCTGTTATTTTTGGAAAGGGTATCTTTGTGTGAATTTTGCATGATCTACGCACAAATTCGGATCTGGAAGTCTACAAAAAGCGAAACAGCAAATAGACGATCCTATCAACAGAAGATTGCAACAACAGAGGAACAGAAAAAATTTAGAGGACCGAGTCAACAAGTCAACCGCGCGATCTAGTGCTGCAAAAAAAAAAAAACTGACGCTGCCTTTCCGGCCGCGGAACCGCCGCGCGACCCAGCTTCTGGCCGCGGAACCGCCACGGCCTGGTCGGGTTAAAAGAAAAAACAAAAAAAACCAGGGGGCAGAAGTGCGGTAAAAAAAAATAAAAAAAATCTGTAAGTCTTCTGATCTCCTCCTCTGCAAATCTCCGATATATCTTCTGAAAAATCTCCTGCAGAATTCTTTGCGCTTTAAAAATCTTTCTCTTTCCAAATAACAATCTTGTGCAGGATTTTTGTGCCTCGTTTAAAATAAAAATTGATTGCAAGTAATATTTTTTGTTGCATATCTTTTCTCGAATATCTTTTTGCAACAATTTTTTTTTCCAAATAAAGATTCTTTGTGATATTCTTAAAATAATAATTGATTGCAAGTGATCTTTTCTGATTTGCATATCCTTAATCTTTTTGCTAAAAATATCTTTCCAATTAAAGAGCAAGAGAAAAAAGGAAAATTTTAATTAGAAAACTTACAAACTTTGAAATTCATAGGAAAAAAAAAGATTTGATTGAAAGTGATTTACTGTTTTGCATATCTTTAATTGGATTTTAAGGGGCTTTTGATCAATTCAGATTGGGTGGGGATTTCATCACCCTTCCCAGGACCCCAGAAAACATCTAAAGCATTAGCATCGACCACAATTAATAAAAAATACTAGACTCGGCCCTAAGGAAATCGAGCTCAATAGGAAAAGGACTAGTATAGGCATCGACCGTTTATCCTAACTGATTTTGCGGTGTCTAGGCTAGTGGTTTTTAATTAGGCCCACTGTCGTGGTGGTTCCTTCCCACTTACCTGGCCGCAATTGGCGGTGAAGAGGCGGTTTGAGGTCCTATTTCTAGCCCTTTGGAACAGTTAGGAGCTGTCTAGCTGACCTAGGTGACCCTAGATCTCGGACTGATTGTGCATTTCTGGTTATTTGCATTTGTGTCTTAGCCCTTTATCGAAAATTTTTGCAAAACAAATAAAAAAGAATAATAAGAGGAATTTTTTTTTTAAAAAAAATACTTGCAACTTTTGTCGCTCGGAAAACCTTGCACCAACAAACTTTCTTTCTTTCTCCCTTTCTTACAACATGGGTACCCTACATAATAAATCACTTGCCGAACTTTGGTATCCCGAACCTAATTTTGCGTCGTTCGGCAATTTGTTCGATCAATTTAAAGACGATCCTTCCATGCCTAAAATATCTTTGAAAGATCAAATAGAGGTGTCTAGGAGAAACAATTCGACTTTTCAACCCACTTTGTGTCAACCAAGTCAATCTTTACCACCTCCATATGTTGATACCACTTTTTCAAGTCCTTCTGTCACTCCTAAGCCGATGTCCATTGCTGAGCATATTGCTCAATCTCGCAGCCGATCTTTCACCCCTTTCCACACATCTTGTTATAGGGATCCGCACGACTATTCACCTTTTTATCCATATGTCGACCCTACCCCTGTCCAATCACCCACTTCCTACCAGTCCTACCCGACTTTTCCACCGTCACTAGACAATGTTTCTACACAGCCATTAGGGAGTTTCATATATCCAAACAATTTCGAATCTTTTACCAAAACCCCCTTACCACCCAAGTCTAGTTTGGAAGAGGCGTTGGAGGCGTATATCGCAGCAACAAACAAAATGGTTAGGAATGTGGAAGCGTCCGTGGCCACCCTTATGCAACCTGCTGAACCGGTAGCTAGTTTCCAACTGGCTCCAAATTTTCCAATATATGAGGAGGCGGTTGGACAGAGAGAGAATGTGAGAGGATTTCCAAATCAAACCTACCCATACCCTATTGAATCCAACAACTCCAATTTTCAAACATGTGTCCAAAATGATGAGTTGTGTGATTTTGTAGTGCTTGATTTGCCAAATTGTGAGGAACCCCCTTCGAGTGAAACAGCACCTAATCCGTTTGACCTTTACACTTCCACTCTAGAACCTACATTGATAAACATCCATGCTTTTGAGGAGGTGTCTAAAGAAATTGACTTTCACTTGATTGAGGATATAGACGCCGGGAATATTTCGGATGATGAACCTGTCGATTTAATTGAAATTTTATGTTCAAATCATCATCCCGAGTTATTAAATGTTTCTCCCGAATCTCATATGCGTCTTGATTTTGATGATAATGGCATGGATGAGTTGAATATTGAGGAGAATTATGAGGATAATATTGAGGAGAGTGGTGATGATCATATTGAGATTGAACCATTTTTCTTTGATGTGTCGGATTTTCCAATTCATCCTCTTGAACCTTTACCTAAATCACCCTCCCTCTTTTCCATCGTTCCGACCACACTTCATTTCACGCTTGACGACTGTGAGCTTGAAAACCTTTCCTTTGAATCTGACACAGTTGCCACAGCCGATGACACTTACGAGTGTTTCACTTTTTTGGACGATGTTGAAGTCTCACCGCCCGAGTTTGAGTCCTTTGCATTTTCAGATGAGTTAGTTAATCCTTCAGACTCGGTTGCTTACAGTCGTTTCGAACCATTGATGGAATCTTTCCAGTTCGACACAGTTTACTACAGTAAGAATGATACTATCCCTAATTCACTTCCTTTCGTCTTTCCCCTTGTTCCGACCAAACAAATGACCGTTACGCTTTCATCTCCGATACCAAGTTCAGCATACCCATGTTTTCTTGCGAATCTTGAGGGGTTTGACCCCATTTCTCGACGAGTAGATAGGTTAGCGCAATCGCGTATAACATATCGGTCATCACATATTGTGCTAATTTATTCACTCAATTTACACCCTCAAGATCGTACTCCACTTCCTTCTTCTTTTTGCCATTCTTCTCCCCCACCGATACCGTATTCTCTTCTTTCCACACGGTCTCGCGTGCATCTCAGTTTCTTGCACCAACTATACCATTTCCACGATAAGATTTTTGAATGGTTGGTACTAACCTTTGGCTTGTGTAAGGCCAAGCTTAAGTTTGGGGGGACCTTGTTGTATATATGTATATATTTTTTGTTTTCTTTTCTATAAAAAAAATTCAAAAAAAATTATAAATAAATAAACAGGGGAGTGCCGATATTTTGACCCTCTTGGTTCAGCATGACAGTGAGGACACTGTCAAGTTCAAGTTTGGGGGTATGCTCGGTACGTCTTCTTCCTTCGCATTCATTTGTACATATTTTTGCATTTGCATATTTATTTGAAAAACCCATAAAAATTGAAAATTTTCAAAAATTATAAAAATTATTGTATTCAATTTTGGCTATAATTGACTTGAGTTTGACAAATAGGTTAACTGGCTAGGAACAACTAGATCTTAGACTTAGTGAATTAAAGACCCTAAAGATAACATTCCTTAAAGTTTAACGGTAGAAAGTATATGCCTTGCAGTTTATTTAGAAATAGGCAAATTTTGGGTTCACTTCTTGGGCTAAGTCGAAACAAGGGAAGAGTATTGATGTTCTTATTAGAGTATAAGTTTGAAAAATAGTTCCTAACTTAAGTCTAGATTCTGAAAACGTATACCCTACAATTTGCACAATCACGCACCTTGAAACTTGGAATAGTAGAGGAGACCTTGAAATGCTCTTGTCTAAAGTCCTTAGTACGATGAAAATAAAAAAATGTGAATGAAGAATAAAAAAATGGACACTGGTTTTTGTGATTACTTAAAGCTGCAAAAATAGAAAAATATTTAGCGAGGGTGCTTCATCACCTAGTGCCTTAGACCAACTGGTTTGGGAGTCACTGCTAAAGCCTTGGGTGTTGCAAAACTAGGAAGTACGCTTTAAAGTGCTAACGCATCTAGTAATCGGTTGTTGGTACCTCAAGAAGTATTAACGGTCGCATGAAGGATGTGTAAGCAAAATTCAATTAAAAATTCACCTACTAATAAGTACTTTGGATAACGGACTAGGGCATGATTGCTTGATTTGAATTTCCAAGTGTAGGGGTGATTTATACACACACGTGGGGATATGTGATTGGAGTTTAGATGAGAGAAAGGAATGAAAAATAGAACTTGTATCTTTAGTAGAGTTGATAAAAATTCCTAAGTGGAGATGGAACCCTAGAAGGAAAACTTAAGAGATGCCGAAAGCTAAGTAGGTCTGCAGAACATATATAATCTTAAGTTAGATGATGAGGAAGTGCGAAGAATATGGGTGGATAATTTATGAGTCGACGATAATAGAATTCCTTGTTAGAAAACCTAATTGGAGAACAAAAGTTAATGGGCCGAATTGATAGGATTTTGTGGGTAGTATCCGCTGAAAACCCTCAGGAGACAACACTCCTCCTACTAGGGACACCTAGAGGTTTAACGGCTTGTTGCACGTGCTCAGTGCAATCGCGATTCCCTGCGAAAGTGTGGTTAAGATTTTAGTGAATAAAAATAAGTTTGCTCGAGGACGAGCAAAAGATAAGTTTGGGAGTATTTGTTCACACCATAATATTGCATTATTATATTCCCCATTTTTATTCTTTTTACAAATAAAACATGTGCTTTTGATGCATGTCTGCTACATATTACAAGTTACAGGTTCTTGGAGCGAAAACAGTGAAAACGATGAAAAGACGATGCAAAAGTGGACTTTGACCAACAAACAGAAGACTCTTGATCAAGCCTACATCAAAGATAAAATTCACAAAGTATAAGGCAATGCAAGGTCCAAGATTATAAAGCGAACGGTTAAAAGTCCACCGCAATTATTCACTGGGAGATCTGGAAGAAACATAGAAACTATTTTAATAAAGAACCAAATAATAAGGAAGCCCAAAGATCCAAGGCCCAATACTTTCTTTTAAAGAGAAAGAGACATAAAATTTTACCAAAGCTTGAAGTCTACTTTGACTAGGTCTTCCTAAGGATATTTTGGTAAATGTAGACATGCAAATCAATTGTAACCTAGGGTTTCCTATTCTCTATAAATAGGAACTCTACTCATTGTAATTTCTCAGGCCTCCCTATGCCTCCCTTCATTAATAAAATTTCAGCATTCTTTTGGAGAGCATCAATTTTTTGTAAGTTCTTTATTTTCTGCCCTAGGTTAATTTTCTATTCTTGCCCTAGATAAAATTAATTCATTGCCCTAGTTAATCTTTTATTCTCTGCCCTAGATAAATGTATTTTAATTCCCTAATGAGCGAGTAGTCTCCTCGCTTGTTAGGGTTAGGAATAGGGAAGGATTTAAGAGATGAAGATCTCTCATCTCTTTTCTTTGCCAATCTTTTATGAAAATTAGAACTCCATGCATACCTTCTTATTCCGCTCCCTACGGCACTCTACCCTCGAGGTAACGGTGATTCCGTAGTCTAAAGGCCCGGATTCTAAGGTTTTCCATGGAGGTTAGGGTAAAGATTAAGAAAGGAAGGACAAGGATCTAGAGGGAGAATCAATCTTCCCAATCATCCTAATCCCCTTTGTTAAGATTTACCATAACACTAATATGATATATTTAATTAAAGGCAATGGAAAGAGATGTAGATCTTTGTTTACCAAATTTTCCCTAAACCTAATCCTAGCAAGTTTCTAATCCTAGTATCATACAACTTCAATTTTTAGATTTAATAATCAATCCGAACACCCTTCGGAATTAACTCGTTAGCGCGATTAGGAAATTCACAACATCCCTGTGAACCGACCCGTACTCACCGGCTAGCTGCAAAGCGACGCCGTTCTTGATTGCGGTTACAAATATTTTTGATCTATATTTTAGAAAGCGCAAGCACGCTAAATCAATTCAATCAGGTGTCGTAAAGCAGCACCTGTTGACCAGGTGCGAATGTTTTGTGCAAAAGGTGTTTATCGTGAAACACCTTCGTTCGGTTCTTAACGACAACTGCGTTTTCGTAAGCCTCATCCCGAAGCTCGCTTAATTCGTTCAACTGTAGCTTTCGATGGCTGCCCGCATCTTCGAGAGACAGATTCAGCTACTTTATCGCCCAAAATGCGCGATGCTCTATTTCCACAGGAAGGTGGCAAGCCTTTCCTTAAATAAGCCGATAGGGAGATATGCCAAGATCGGTCTTATAAGCAGTTCGAAATGCCCAAAGGGCATCAGTGAGTTTCAACGACCAATCCTTACGGTTCTTGGAAACCGTCTTCTCCAGTATCTGCTTGATTTGCCGATTTGAAACTTCGGCTTGCCCACAGGTTTGGGGGTGGTAGGGCGTAGATAGCTTATGATTAATGGAATATTTCCGCATCAAGGCCTCGAAAGTCTTATTGCAGAAATGAGTTCCATTGTCGCTAATGATCGCTCGGGGGTGCCCAAACCGGGAGAAAATATTTTCCTTAAGAAATCTAACGACAACCTTATTGTCGTTAGTCTGGCTGGGCACAGCCTCGACCCACTTAGAGACATAATCAACAGTGAGAAGGATGTACAAGTTCTCAAAAGAGCTGGGAAACGGCCCCATAAAATCGATCCCCCAAACATCGAAAATCTCCACAACCAAGATTGGTTGGAGCGGCATCTCATTTCTCCTGGATATCCGGCCCAAGTGTTGGCACCGGGAGCAAGTCTTGCAGTAGTCATGAGTGTCTTTGAAGAGTTGTGGCCAGTAGAAACCACACTGCAAGATCTTCTCAGCTGTCTTTCTGGGGCCAAAATGCCCGCCACATGCTTGATCGTGGCAAAATGAAAGCACACTCTTGAATTCATCGTCAGGGACACACCGACGAATAATCTGGTCGGGACAGTACTTGAACAGATAGGGTTCGTCTCAGTAAAAGTGTTTTACTTGGGATAAGAATCGAAGTCTGTCCTGACTTGACCATTCAGTCGGTAGTAATCCTGTGGCCAAATAGTTCACAATATCTGCGAACCAGGGTTCGCAAGATACTGTCAAGAGCTGTTCATCCGGAAAAACGTCGTTGATCGGAATTTGAAGCGACGGCGAAGAAGAAAGTCGTGAGAGATGGTCGGCGACTACATTTTCACATCCTCTTTTATCCTTGATGACAGGGTCAAACTCATGAAGCAAGAGGATCCAACGTATCAGCCGAGATTTTGCATCTTTCTTCGCAAAAAGATGGTGCAGAGCAGAATGATCCGTGTAGACTATGACTGGAGAGCCGATGAGGTAGGGCCTGAACTTTTCTAAGGCAAATACAACTGTAACGTTTTGAAAATCGTTTCGGTGAAATTTCGGAAAATCGGTAAAATAAGGGGTTTTCTGTAAAAAGTCAAAATACAAATATCTTTATTTTAAAATTAAATATACATATTCTAGATATATAATTGCTAGTATTTGGTGTTTATTGAGCCACTGGTGAAATTTTCAAATTTTCTGAAAAATTTTCCGAAATTAATTATTTTAATATTATTTTAGGCCGTCACTAATACATTTAATTCGGAAAAATTACAAATTGGAATGAGTTGAAACAAATTTTGTGCATCATAAAACATTAAATAAAATTTTATCATGTGGTTTTTGAAACGAAATCGTTTGCCAAAACGGTTTAGAAATTATTGAAGAAAAAAGGCTTTTTTTTAGTGTAAATGGTTGTTTGGGGTATAACATTTATCTTTTTCCCCCACACCCACACCCACACCCACACTCACTCACCCCCATCCCCATGTGGCTGAAATTCAGCAGCACTTCCCCCCCTTTTCCCCACTCCATTCCACACAAATAAGAAAAGAAAACAAAAAGAAAAGTATAAGAAAAGATGTATGGTTGTGTTGACCTTGGACTTCTTTGACTTGTCAATACTTTTCCCACCTCATTCTCTCTCCAATCTCCCCAAAATTGGCCGAACCCTCCTCTTCCTCACTGCTGCAATAGCCCCCTCTCTTCTCTTTCTCATTTCACCTCAAAATTTCATCACAAAATGCCCAAAAATCAACACAAAAAACTCACAAAATCAAAATCCAATCTCTACCCATTTTTCCTTGGCCCATCTAGCATGGATCTTGGTGAAAAGAGAGCAATTTGGGAGGCTTAGATTTTTGCTAGATCTCTTATTGGGAGGTATAAATCTTAACCCATGTCTTAATTGTTGGTTAATTACTCCAATTTAGTTAAATTTGGCGTTTAATTTTGGTTAAATTGTAAACTTGAATTGTGGGATTAATGGAAATATGTGAGATTAAAATCAAGATAGGGTTTTATCACATCATTAAGGTTGCCATGAGTAGATTAACATGTTAATACTTGCTAAAATCTAATCTAGTTACTAGTTTCAAATTGTTAGTTGGAAATTGTGATAAATGTGCTATTTTGCTAACTAGGTTTTTTAGAAATTGATTTATAATTGGGATTAAAATCTAAATTAAGGTTTCATGTCATCATTAATATTATAATAAGTGTTTTAATGACTTTGGACCATGCAAAATCAAGCGTAGTTATTGTTTTGTGCATTTTTAGTTGAAATTGTTAAAATTAGATAAATTGCAACACTAGAATTTTTATTTTTATAAGAATTGATGATATTAAATTCTTGAAATGGATTGTATGACTTATTTGAGATGTTTAATAAGTATTATAGCCGCTGGATTTGTTTAAACGTCGAGTTTTGTACTAAAACGGGTAATTTTTGCTTGCTAGATTTTCGGAAAAATGCCTTTTAAGGTAAATTTGGGGGTTTTGTGAATTTTAACCTATTTTATATTATAGTTAGTGTTCGTGGATGCACAAATGAGTGTGTTTGGGTTTTCTCGATGGTTTGACGTTTGTACATCGACATCGAGGGTTGGTTTGACTATTCTTGCATGCGTAGGCGATAGGTTTTGATCTATGCGTGATACGCGTGCCGATTTGATTTTCGTAGGCCGTTTCGATTTCGAATTTGGTTTTAATGCTATACGGTGCGTTATGATATGTAGGTACCCCATGTGGACTTCGAGACGACAAGCAAGCGCGTGGCGACGTCGGCACCGGCGAGCGAGGACCTGGTGAGTAGATTTATATCTACGGGGAGAAGTCGGGTGGATGGCGTATAGCACCCCCGCAGTTCGTGGTGATCTATACGAATACGTATACACACATATATATATATTGTTTGAGTATATTGATGATAATATGGATATTTGGTGTTCTTGGATGATTTAGTGTCGCGAAACCCTAGAGTAGTGGTCGCACTACACATGCACACACCAACCCATACTTGCGTACTTTCTTCTTTCATTTGTGCTTATACGGGAATATATAGTTATATGATCACATGGGTATGGGACTATGTGTTCACATACGGATTTGAGGATGATACTTGGGTTTGAGATGAGTCGATGAGATTTGAATTGAGGTTGTGAATTCGGTGATATAGCAGGGTTCGTATTTGAGATACGACATGACGTTGTAGCGGGTCCTTTGACGTAGTGTTTCACACACGTGCATGCATACTTAGGCGGTATCAGTATTGTACTAGACGTAGATCAGTACCCCGATCATGATATTTGATAAAGAGGATACCAGATGAATAGTATGATGAATGTGACATTGACCCGTACCCAAATTTGGGGATGCCGTACGACGGATTTACGTACGAGCTATATATTGATGTTTGATCCGCACTCTTTACTTGGGATGTCTGATTATAGATATGGTATCGGATATGATATTATTGAGGCGGGATCACCGACTAATATATATATAGGTATGTATATGTATCGACTCAGATGTTAGGCGGTTTCCTTACCTGTAGTTCAGCTTGTTAGTTCAGCCGTATAGTTTAGTGTAGTTGTTAGACTAGATTAGACCCCTACCTATTTCAAAACTAACGAATCGTGGGTATTTTAAAAGAAAGGTCAAGGGTTATATTTCAAAAGACGTATCTTTTCATAAAAATACCGTAGCCCTTATTTTCAAAACACCGCGATTCGTGTTATTTCAAAAGGCACTATTATAGGACTTATATTAGGGTAATGCAGATTAGTTATCGTTGTGTCTAGTATTCAGCTCCCGCACATTATTGCTGTTGCTCCGCATCGCATACTTACATTGTTATTTCATATTGCATTGTTGATATTATGCTGTTAGGACACCAGCACCATTACCGATGATGCGTATGTACCACGTACACTTATTTGCCGTCTCACACACATCTTCATCGGTAATTGCCATGTCACGTACACCTTAGAAAATATTATTGCTTAACTTAGCTTGATAGCTAGTAGTTTGACATGATATTAGTGTACTTACCTTATATGCCAGCTTAGATATTGTAGTTATTACTTGTCACTTCATGCATACTGTTATTCATTGTTATGCCGTATTCATGGATTCTTATGCCTATATTCATGGTTTCACATGCTATTGATGATTTGGATTCGGATTTCCATGAGATTTTCTGGATTTGAGGAAAAACCGCAAAACTTGTATAAGCTTCTTTCCTCTCTTTTAAATAAAAAGTGCGGTTTTCCCATGATGTATGAGTCGTCCACCATGAGTTTGCTGATGGATTTCGAAACCCGATTCGAGGAGATGGATAAACCGTTTCGGATACATGGTGGACCCGGTAAGGTACCCCGGGGCAAGAAGCGCGTGATGATGACGATGTGAGCCTGGCAGGGGAGCACTACCTACCGGTGATTTTACCCGACGCGTCGGATATCCGGAGGATACCGTCGTGGTCTTGAGATGGATGGTAGGGGCCGGTCTGGACTGACGGCGCCCTAGATATTGTGATTGAGACATTGAGATTTCGAGATATTGAGGTACAGAGACTGTGATACAGAGATATCGAGATATTGGGATTACGTTTTGTGCCGATGCTAGGCACTGTTTTATGCAGATTTCATTATGATACCTCATTTTAAAAATACAAAGGAAATCTCACTAAATTATGAAAACAGTTCTTCATTTACATGTATTCTGTTTTCATGCATTCATACCTCATTCATATGATATATTGCTACCTGAGGCACTGACACGGGCACATGAGATTACACTCGGGTTAGATATTTACCCTAACCTTGTTATAGGTTGCATGTTATATATATAATTGAGGATATATTATGATCATTGACCTAGGTTGCGTTATTTATGCGATTTCTTTTCGTAGATGTTTTTCTATTCACGAGTTGGCAACTCACCCCCGTTGTGCCCTAGTTTCTTGCAGGTTTGCCGTACAGGTTTCATTACGGCTTTGCGGGCACAGTTTCGTTCGGGTGACTTTCTAGTCGGTGGGTTTATTGGTATCGTACCCATCATATACCTTGTATATTATTACTCTGTTGTATCTAGAAGTTCCATCAACCAAACATGTATTTATTTTGAGATAGAGAACAGTGATGTTATTCCTTCGAACTTAGAGTCGCGCGTTATATTTCTGTGGTTTTCTTGTGGTTTTGAGTTTCCTTTTGGATTTTTGATCCTCGCCGTTGGCGTTGTATATTATATTGCTTGTGTGGTTGTGACCGTCGATTGACGAAGAGCTAGCTCCCGCTTGGGGATGCCTTTTTATTGATTTTGTATACTATTCATGTTGTATCCCGCTTG
The DNA here is from genome assembly GCA_030015575.1 of Agapanthus africanus. Classification (NCBI taxonomy): domain Eukaryota; kingdom Viridiplantae; phylum Streptophyta; class Magnoliopsida; order Asparagales; family Amaryllidaceae; genus Agapanthus; species Agapanthus africanus. Next base: position 60,333,009 of record CM057343.1, on the reverse strand, counting down.
GGGGCTAGTATTTACAAAGGAGACTCTGCCGAAATTTTCAGGAAATTTTTTGATGTTTTTAGAAACCCGCATAATTCGGCTTATGCTATTAAAACTACTTACTTAAATTGGTCTTCCTTCACTCTACTACTTTTCTTGGTTTGCATTTCTGGGTTTTCGGCTTACTTGGATTACGTACGTCTCGAGACGTTTCGTAGTTTAAGTGCCGGTCATGTTCCGTACTTTCGGGACGTGACAAAGTTGATATCAGAGCGTTAACTTTTACCTTCGGAGCGTAGGATGACCCTTGGTTGATGGAATAGGTGACTAAAGTAGAGTGACGTACCGTAGGTATGTTCCGCGGCATATTTACGATACGCTACTCCACTTAAGAAGCCTTAGGATGTACATTTCTTTGCTCAGTATTATATTCATTCCGATCTAGCCTCATCAGTACCAGTTATAGTTTGCTGCCACGATTACGGGCAGGGAGAGCTACAGCTAGAGTTGCGGTCAGCACGAGCTCGTCACGAACGAGGACTGACCAGGGCGTGATTCTGGCGACACACGAATGCAGAGATGTGTCTTTTCATTGTGTTTTCGCGTCACGAGCGTTGGGTGGATTGCTGTATGAGATTACTTGGACGTGCCGATTTGCACTAGAGGATTAAGCCACTGACAGAGGCCAACCATATTTTGATGACCGTTGGCGTATTACTTACTCCTGATGATTGAGGCACTGTTCAGCGTGCAGACGAGTAAGCCAGTCATTTCCGCGAACGACGAGATATCGCCCCAGATGTTGGAGCTATTGCAGTACGAGTTGTACTAAGAGATAATAGAAGGTCGCTAGTCACCGAGGATGAATGACTAGGACATGTGGTTCGTTCGCTACCCCGATGCGAGGTCATCAGATAGATTGATTCCAGCTAGAGACGAGTTCACACGGAGACGTTGAGAGTCGACAGAGACGATCGAATGTCAAAAATCTATTGTTCCAAGTTTAAAGTATTCGGAAAGACATGCAGGCAATTCTATGGACCCTCTAGAAGAATGAAACCCTAACTCGACTTAATGACCGTGTGAAAGCCTTTGAACCTTAGGGTTTGCGGCAATTCCGCGGCGCCATTAGTGAGGCTTGGGTTTGCCCTTCTACGGCTGGACCATCGATGCTGTGGTATGTACTCGATACTGTTAAACTGTACCCAAGATGTTGAGCTCTTGGGGGATTATGAGGTTTTGACAAATCGATCGGATGATTCGAATTCATTCGGATGCTAGGTGGTGAGACGCATTCTTGGAAGACTCCAGATACGAAGATAGCCGTTGGAGCTCAGTCCATACAGCCATGACGAGACAAGCCTGAAGCAGTCGACATTAGAGAAAAGTGGAGTAAGAGGTTCGTACGAGATCTTGATGAGACGATGTTCCACTCCGCCGACATCAGAGATGCGATACGCATGCCGAGACATTGTACTTGGATATACCTTCCAGAAGGAGTCGCGATGAGTATGCAGCCGTTCCGGAACGAGAACAGATCTAGTAAGGGACGATGATTTCCGGACAGTTCGGCAGAGACGAGATTTGGGAGAGATTTCGACAGGACCTTTCTGGAATGAATTAGGAGAAGACTTGGACCCAGGAGTAGTCATGTTATGCACACCGGCAGGCCAGAGTTCAGGATCGTCGACGAGACATGCTATGAGTGACCATGACAGTTGGCTAGAGATTCTTAGAGGATGTGCTTGAGCGGAACTATTCCACCATATTTGATTTCGGTATTTTGGGCGATCTATTCGCATGATTGATTTTGATGATTGAGTTTCATGATATTTGTTTTCATGGACCATGGTTGCACCTGCTGAGTATTTGCGATTTTCATACAGTTGAGTTGATTTTGCGCGTATATACGCACACGATTTGGTTTTTGCACTCGGTATGGTTCACATATACTTGCAGTGCAGTGATACGCATTTTGTGCACTACAGTTGCACTGGACTTCGATTTCGATGGTGATGCTCGATATTTGTTTGTACACCTTATGCACCTGATTGGATTTTGTGCATATTCGGTGCTTGATATTGGATTTCATGATTTCGTGCACGATGGATGCACCTGATTTGGATTTTCGCACATGTTGGGTGCATGTTATGAGATACGATTTTGGTGCACACCAGATGCACTAAATCGAGATTCTTCGTGCATGTCAGATGCACCTGTTTTGTTGTCAGGCACACCTGTTGCCCTTGACAGATGTTTCGTGCACACCCGATGCACTTAGATGTTGTTTCTGTGCATATGTATAGCACATTCATGGATTTCGATTTCCGTGCGCACCTGACGCACATGGCATTCATATATATATTTAGGACTGATTTATGTTGGAGCAGTATATTTTATAATGTTTGCTATTTGGTTTAGTACTGAGCAGGACTAGTCAGAGGACAGTACCTGAATGTATTTTGCATGCATTGATAGCTATCGAAGGGAATTCCAAGAAGCGAGCTATAGTCTCAGTATTTACCTACGTGTCTGATATGATACGAAACGTTTAAAACAAAGAAACCCTTCTAAATTGTTTCCAAAACGGCGGAACGTACATTTTAAACAAAAGGTATATATGTATATGGTTATTTTCTTATGATAGACGTCCGCCACTGTGCAGTGTTATGCGCATTGCACAGCGACTTTAAAAGATTTGGCATACATTTCCTTCATATATTTACATATATAGATGTGATATTTACGTGTATAGTTTCGAGTTATATCATATTTGTTTTGGTATTGGATTTGACATTTGAGTCTTTACCATGACTCCGATGATTGCGGGATGCTTGACGGAGTTTTGATTTTGAGTTATATGCTCATTTTTCATGCGCATGCGCTGCGCTACGATTTGTTTTATATATTTACGATTTCGGAGCCCCGACGACTTGATAGTTTTGGTTTGATGTTTTAGTATTTGGGGGGAGTTTTAATTTAAATTCGGGGACCGAATTTCTTTAAGGGGGAAAGATTGTAACGTTTTGAAAATCGTTTCGGTAAAATTTCGGAAAATCGGTAAAATAAGGGGGTTTTCTGTAAAAAGTCAAAATACAAATATCTTTATTTTAAAATTAAATATACATATTCTAGATATATAATTGCTAGTATTTGGTGTTTATTGAGCCACTGGTGAAATTTCAAATTTTCTGAAAAATTTTCCGAAATTAATTATTTTAATATTATTTTAGGCCGTCACTAATACATTTAATTCGGGAAAATTACAAATTGGAATGAGTTGAAACAAATTTTGTGCATCATAAAACATTAAATAAAATTTTATCATGTGGTTTTCGAAACGAAATCGTTTGCCAAAACGGTTTAGAAATCATTGAAGAAAAAAGGCTTTTTTTAGTGTAAATGGTTGTTTGGGGTATAACATTTATCTTTTTTCCCCACACCCACACCCACACTCACTCACCCCCATCCCCATGTGGCTGAAATTCAGCAGCACTTCCCCCCCTTTTCCCCACTCCATTCCACACAAATAAGAAAAGAAAACAAAAAGAAAAGTATAAAAAAAGATGTATGGTTGTGTTGACCTTGAACTTCTTTGACTTGTCAATACTTTTCCCACCTCATTCTCTCTCCAATCTCCCCAAAATTGGCCGAACCCTCCTCTTCCTCACTGCTGCAACATCCCCCTCTCCTCTCTTTCTCATTTCACCTCAAAATTTCATCACAAAATGCCCAAAAATCAACACAAAAACCTCACAAAATCAAAATCCAATCTCTACCCATTTTTCCTTGGCCCATCTAGCATGGATCTTGGTGAAAAGAGAGCAATTTGGGAGGCTTAGATTTTTGCTAGATCTCTTATTGGGAGGTATAAATCTTAACCCATGTCTTAATTGTTGGTTAATTACTCCAATTTAGTTAAATTTGGCGTTTAATTTTGGTTAAATTGTAAACTTGAATTGTGGGATTAATGGAAATATGTGAGATTAAAATCAAGATAGGGTTTTATCACATCATTAAGGTTGCCATGAGTAGATTAACATGTTAATGCTTGCTAAAATCTAATCTAGTTACTAGTTTCAAATTGTTAGTTGGAAATTGTGATAAATGTGCTATTTTGCTAACTAGGTTTTTTAGAAATTGATTTATAATTGGGATTAAAATCTAAATTAAGGTTTCATGTCATCATTAATATTATAATAAGTGTTTTAATGACTTTGGACCATGCAAAATCAAGCGTAGTTATTGTTTTGTGCATTTTTAGTTGAAATTGTTAAAATTAGATAAATTGCAACACTAGAATTTTTATTTTTATAAGAATTGATGATATTAAATTCTTGAAATGGATTGTATGACTTATTTGAGATGTTTAATAAGTATTATAGCCGCTGGATTTGTTTAAACGTCGAGTTTTGTACTAAAACGGGTAATTTTTGCTTGCTAGATTTTCGGAAAAATGCCTTTTAAGGTAAATTTGGGGGTTTTGTGAATTTTAACCTATTTTATATTATAGTTAGTGTTTGTGGATGCACAAATGAGTGTGTTTGGGTTTTCTCGATGGTTTGACGTTTGTACATCGACATCGAGGGTTGGTTTGACTATTCTTGCATGCGTAGGCGATAGGTTTTGATCTATGCGTGATACGCGTGCCGATTTGATTTTCGTAGGCCGTTTCGATTTCGAATTTGGTTTTAATGCTATACGGTGCGTTATGATATGTAGGTACCCCATGTGGACTTCGAGACGACAAGCAAGCGCGTGGCGACGTCGGCACCGGCGAGCGAGGACCTGGTGAGTAGATTTATATCTACGGGGAGAAGTCGGGTGGATGGCGTATAGCACCCCCGCAGTTCGTGGTGATCTATACGAATACGTATACACACATATATATATATTGTTTGAGTATATTGATGATAATATGGATATTTGGTGTTCTTGGATGATTTAGTGTCGCGAAACCCTAGAGTAGTGGTCGCACTACACATGCACACACCAACCCATACTTGCGTACTTTCTTCTTTCATTTGTGCTTATACGGGAATATATAGTTATATGATCACATGGGTATGGGACTATGTGTTCACATACGGATTTGAGGATGATACTTGGGTTTGAGATGAGTCGATGAGATTTGAATTGAGGTTGTGAATTCGGTGATATAGCAGGGTTCGTATTTGAGATACGACATGACGTTGTAGCGGGTCCTTTGACGTAGTGTTTCACACACGTGCATGCATACTTAGGCGGTATCAGTATTGTACTAGACGTAGATCAGTACCCCGATCATGATATTTGATAAAGAGGATACCAGATGAATAGTATGATGAATGTGACATTGACCCGTACCCAAATTTGGGGATGCCGTACGACGGATTTACGTACGAGCTATATATTGATGTTTGATCCGCACTCTTTACTTGGGATGTCTGATTATAGATATGGTATCGGATATGATATTATTGAGGCGGGATCACCGACTAATATATATATAGGTATGTATATGTATCGACTCAGATGTTAGGCGGTTTCCTTACCTGTAGTTCAGCTTGTTAGTTCAGCCGTATAGTTTAGTGTAGTTGTTAGACTAGATTAGACCCCTACCTATTTCAAAACTAACGAATCGTGGGTATTTTAAAAGAAAGGTCAAGGGTTATATTTCAAAAGACGTATCTTTTCATAAAAACACCGTAGCCCTTATTTTCAAAACACCGCGATTCGTGTTATTTCAAAAGGCACTATTATAGGACTTATATTAGGGTAATGCAGATTAGTTATCGTTGTGTCTAGTATTCAGCTCCCGCACATTATTGCTGTTGCTCCGCATCGCATACTTACATTGTTATTTCATATTGCATTGTTGATATTATGCTGTTAGGACACCAGCACCATTACCGATGATGCGTATGTACCACGTACACTTATTTGCCGTCTCACACACATCTTCATCGGTAATTGCCATGTCACGTACACCTTAGAAAATATTATTGCTTAACTTAGCTTGATAGCTAGTAGTTTGACATGATATTAGTGTACTTACCTTATATGCCAGCTTAGATATTGTAGTTATTACTTGTCACTTCATGCATACTGTTATTCATTGTTATGCCGTATTCATGGATTCTTATGCCTATATTCATGGTTTCACATGCTATTGATGATTTGGATTCGGATTTCCATGAGATTTTCTGGATTTGAGGAAAAACCGCAAAACTTGTATAAGCTTCTTTCCTCTCTTTTAAATAAAAAGTGCGGTTTTCCCATGATGTATGAGTCGTCCACCATGAGTTTGCTGATGGATTTCGAAACCCGATTCGAGGAGATGGATAAACCGTTTCGGATACATGGTGGACCCGGTAAGGTACCCCGGGGCAAGAAGCGCGTGATGATGACGATGTGAGCCTGGCAGGGGAGCACTACCTACCGGTGATTTTACCCGACGCGTCGGATATCCGGAGGATACCGTCGTGGTCTTGAGATGGATGGTAGGGGCCGGTCTGGACTGACGGCGCCCTAGATATTGTGATTGAGACATTGAGATTTCGAGATATTGAGGTACAGAGACTGTGATACAGAGATATCGAGATATTGGGATTACGTTTTGTGCCGATGCTAGGCACTGTTTTATGCAGATTTCATTATGATACCTCATTTTAAAAATACAAAGGAAATCTCACTAAATTATGAAAACAGTTCTTCATTTACATGTATTCTGTTTTCATGCATTCATACCTCATTCATATGATATATTGCTACCTGAGGCACTGACACGGGCACATGAGATTACACTCGGGTTAGATATTTACCCTAACCTTGTTATAGGTTGCATGTTATATATATAATTGAGGATATATTATGATCATTGACCTAGGTTGCGTTATTTATGCGATTTCTTTTCGTAGATGTTTTTCTATTCACGAGTTGGCAACTCACCCCCGTTGTGCCCTAGTTTCTTGCAGGTTTGCCGTACAGGTTTCATTACGGCTTTGCGGGCACAGTTTCGTTCGGGTGACTTTCTAGTCGGTGGGTTTATTGGTATCGTACCCATCATATACCTTGTATATTATTACTCTGTTGTATCTAGAAGTTCCATCAACCAAACATGTATTTATTTTGAGATAGAGAACAGTGATGTTATTCCTTCGAACTTAGAGTCGCGCGTTATATTTCTGTGGTTTTCTTGTGGTTTTGAGTTTCCTTTTGGATTTTTGATCCTCGCCGTTGGCGTTGTATATTATATTGCTTGTGTGGTTGTGACCGTCGATTGACGAAGAGCTAGCTCCCGCTTGGGGATGCCTTTTTATTGATTTTGTATACTATTCATGTTGTATCCCGCTTGGGGGCTAGTATTTACAAAGGAGACTCTGCCGAAATTTTCAGGAAATTTTTTGATGTTTTTAGAAACCCGCATAATTCGGCTTATGCTATTAAAACTACTTACTTAAATTGGTCTTCCTTCACTCTACTACTTTTCTTGGTTTGCATTTCTGGGTTTTCGGCTTACTTGGATTACGTACGCCTCGAGACGTTTCGCAGTTTAAGTGCCGGTCATGTTCCGTACTTTCGGGACGTGACAACAACAGCCAAGAATTCCTTCTCAGTTGTTGTATAATTCAGTTGGGCGTCGTTCTGGGTTCGGCTAGCAAAATAGATTACGTGCGGCATCTTGTTGATGCGTTGTCTAAGGACATCACCGATAGCAAAGTCGGATGCATCGCACATAATCTCAAATGGGTGCGTCCAGTCAGGAGAAGAAAGAAGGGAAGCAGAAGTGAGTGAGCTTTTTAATGACTCGAACGCAGTCACACAGCTCGAGTCGAAGTCAAATGTCATGTCCTTGGCCAGCAAAAGAGTCAAGGGCCTAGCAATCTTGCTAAAGTCTTTGATGAACCGTCTATAGAAACCGGCATGGCCAAGGAAGGCTCGGATGTCTCTGACACATCTGGGAGGAGGGAGATTGGAAATGACTTCAATCTTTTCTTTATCTACCTCAATGCCATTTTGCGAGATGATATGTCCTAAGACAATACCTTCGCACACCATGAAGTGGCACTTCTCCCAATTCAAAGTGAGCTTCTTGTCCTTACACCGGGTAAGAACAGCGTCGAGATGCAGCAAACACTCATCAAAGGAATCGCCGAAAATGGAGAAATCATCCATGAAGATCTCCAAGAATTTTTCCACCATGTCTGAGAAGATGCCCATCATACACCGCTGGAAGGTAGCGGGCGCATTGCATAACCCAAAGGGCATGCGACGATATGCAAACGTGCCGAAAGGACAAGTGAATGTGGTCTTGTCCTGGTCTTTTTCGGCGATGGGAAACTGATTATAGCCGGAGTAGCCATCAAGAAAGCAGTAGTACTCGTGTCCGGCCAATCGTTCAAGCATCTGGTCAATGAAAGGTAGCGGAAAGTGGTCCTTCCGCGTTGTGGCATTGAGTTTTCTGTAATCGATGCATACTCGCCACCCAGTCTGGGTGCGAGTAGGGATTAACTCATTCGCCTCGTTGGTTATGACCGTTATGCCTGATTTCTTGGGGACAACGTGAATGGGGCTAACCCACTCGCTATCAGAGATAGGGTAAATGATACCACTATCCAGACACTTTACGATCTCCTTTTTTTATAGCCTCCTTCATGACTGGGTTGAGTCACCTTTGTGGATCCCTGGCTGGTTTGGCATCATCCATCAGATGAATGTGATGTTTAACGATCAGGGGACTAATCCCCTTGATGCCCGCCATGGACCAGCCAAAAGCTTGCATATTGCTGTGCAAGACCGCAAGAAGGGCTCTCTTGCTCGGGAGCTAGAGAAGCCGAGATGATAACAAGGAGGGTCTCGTTCTCACCCAAGTAAGCGTACTTAAGGTGAGATGGCAAAGGCTTGAGTTCGAGCGTTGGAGGTGAAACGATTGAAGGCAAGATTGGTGAAAAGGTTTCGAACTCAAAGGATTCCAGCAAAGGTTCAAAATGAGCGTAAGCGACCGAGTTGGATGGTTCAGGTAACTCATCCAGAAATTCAAAGGATTCAAACTCGGGTGGTGACTGGCTAAGATCGTTCGAGAAAGTGAAACACTCGTAGTCATTGTCGGGCGCAGAAGCAGCAGCAGGTTCAAAGAGGAACGCACTAGTGGCGTTAAGGTTATCGTGATCGAACAAAAACTCCTCGAATTCACACTCCTCTGGGATGATCTCCTGGATTGAGCAAACGTCTAGTATATGAGCATGAGGTTCGAAGGGCCGATTCCCCAACCTAAAAATGTTGAGTTCAATTGTCATGTTTCCAAAAGATAGGTTCATCGAACCATTTCGACAATTGATCACAGCATTTGAGGTTGCAAGGAATGGGCGACCGAGTATCACCGGAATTTGATTCCGGGGGTTAGCTACAGGCTGTGTGTCTAAAACAATGAAGTCAACGGGGAATATGAAGTCCCCAACCTTGATTAACACATCCTCTAGCTCACCCCTAGGATGGGTGATCGATCGGTCGGCCATTTGGAGAGTGCAGTGTGTGGGTTTCAGCTCTCCTATACCTAGTTGCTCATATACTGAGTACGGAAGCAGGTTAACACTGGCACCAAGATCCAAAAGTGCGCGGTTGATGTTCTTATCCCCAATGATAATAGAAATCGTAGGACAGCCAGGGTCCTTCCGTTTTTGAGGTAAAGATTAGGTAAGAGCATCACTCACAGCACTAGCTAAGAAAACTTTCTTAGGCACCTGAGATTTCCTCTTTTTCTTGCACAAGTCCTTTAAAATTTTTGCGTAGGAACGGACTTGTTGGACAATATCTAAAAAGGGAATGTTAATGTTAACCTGCTTAAACAACTCCAGAATCTTCTCCATTTGTGGATTTTGTTTATTGGACCTCAACCGGTTTGGTAATGGAACGTTTTTAAAATTGGTTGAGTCCAATGCTTGTGGAGGAGATTGTGGAGTTGGAACGGATCCCAGAGCTGGAGTTTTCGTGGAGTGAGAAGTGGATCCGTTCAGAGCAGAAGAAGAAGAAGAAGAAGAAGAGCCTTTTGAAGAATGAAGAATATGCTCAGAAGATGAGGAAGGAGAAGAAGAAGACGAAGCGGCCGGGGTGCCATTATCCTCAATTGTTGTGCCGATGTTGTTGTGCAGCATCCTTCCAGATCTCAATGTAGTCACGGCACTCACATTATGGTTCTGTTGTTCAAGAGCAACATGCATATTATGTGGGTGACCAGGATTTGGGAATGGTTGAGATGGAAGCTTTCCCTTTTCTCGCTCGCTTAACACCGCATTCAGCTGTGCAATCTGGGCCTCGATGGTCTTGATGCTTTGCCCGTGTGCAGCAGTGTGTTGCACCAAAGACTGAATAGACGACTGGATGTTTGCAGTGGATTGTGTCGATTGTTTAACGAACGCCTCCAGACTTTGTTCTAGCGAGAAAACCTTATCGTTGTTTGACAGAACAAAGTTGTTTTGCGGAAAAAAAATGTTGGGTGAAAAGTTTTTCGTCTGATTTTGAAAAGGTTGGGGTTGGAAGGGCTGCTGAAATTGATGTTGAGTTTGTTGTTTAGCTTGTTGTTGTGGCGGAGGGGGCCTTTGGAAATGGTTGCCTTGGAATTGATGCTGGTTCTGATTCCAGACGAAGTTGGGGTGGTTCCTCCAACCGGGATTGTAGGTGGAAGAGTATGGATAGTTTCTTGGTCTTTGCTGAAATGCAGCATTAACCTGATCCTGTCCTTGAGATGGTGGATTGTAAGGACACTCTTCGGTTAAGTGAGATGGATCAGAACAACAAGCACAAATGGTACGAAGGGGAAGAACAGGGACAGGAGCAGGAGATGAAAATTTTCTCTCTATCGCTTCAAGTTTTCTCGTTATTGCAGCCATTTCAGCTTTCATTGCAATAGAGACATAGAGTTGGTGAATGCCTACCCTAGACTGACCAGTAGAAGTGGAGGAAGAAGAAGAAGAAGTTGGTCTGGTGCTCTCCCATTGAAGCGTTTGTTCCGCAAGGTCGTCGAAGAATTGCCATGCTTTCTCGTCAGATTTGGACAGGAAGTGTCCTTGACAAATGGTTTCCAACAACTGCTTGGTTGCTGGGTTTAGGCCCTTGTATAAGGTTTGGCAAAGTTGTCATTTCTCAATACCGTGGTGAGGGCACTGAACAAGAAGGTCTTTATATCGGTCAAAGCACTTCCAAAAGGGTTCAGTAGGAAGCTGGGAGAATTGGTTGATTTCGTTATGGATTCTCGCGGTTTTATGATTCGGATAGAATTTTTTGAGAAACGCTTTCACAAACTCATCCCAACTGGTTATGGAGTGGGAAGCAGTGCTATACAGCCACTTTTCAGCAAGATCGCACAAAGTGAACGGAATGACCCGTAACCGTATAGCATTGTCAAACAGCTGGGCCGTTTTCATCATGGCACAAACATTCTGGAACTTGTTGATGAAGATATAAGCATCTTCGGATTCAAGCCCATGAAATTTCGGAAGCATGTTAATGAAGTGGGACTTAATTTCAAAATTATCCCCATTGGCCGGTGGAAGGGAAAGACGGATGGGAAGTGCAGAGCGGGTGGGATAGAAATGATCCTGGAGCGCGATTCGCTGTGGCGCTACAACAGGCGGTGGTTGTGGGTTATTCACATCCATAGGAGGTGGAATCAATCCCAGGGGAGTCAAAGGGATATTTGGATTAAATCCTGACATCGCAGAAGAAGAGATTGGTGATGGTGAAGGTGAGGATGTATGAACAGAATTCCGGTCAACGTCGGAGTTGGCCGGCAAAGGTAAGGGTGAAAGAGGCGTGGACGGAGTTTCGACGTCTGAGTCGATCGCGTAGTCGGTAGCGACTAACGTAACGCGGACTAGGCGGGCGCTAGTGTCCCGAGTCCAACCGGACATACACTAAACTAGTTTAGTGTAGTCAAAGCGGAGAAGGTGAGGGTAAGAGAACGTCAATGGAGAAATACGATAGGAGGTGGGTGAAGAAATGGATTCTGACGACAAAGGGCAAGTTTTTATAAAAGTTTTTGGTTTTTGTGTTTTTTTTCCTTTTTTAGAAAGAGCTTTACAGAAATATGTACGGACTCACGGCTTCAAACAATCACAGACAAAATATGCACAATCACACCTAGATCTAGGGTCACCTAGGTCAGCTAGACAGCTCCTAACTGTTTCAAATGGCTAGAAATAGGACCTCAAACCGCCTCTTCTCCGCCAATTATGGCCAGGTAAGTGGGAGGCACCCCACTACGTAAGTAGTGGTCCTAATTAAGTAACCACTTGCCTAGACACCGCAAAGTCAGGATAAGATAAACGGCCGATGCCTACAACCCGTCCTCTGTCCTATTGAGCGCAACATCCTTAGGGCTGAGTCTAGTATTTTTTTAATTAAACAATAGTCAATGCATATGTTTTTTGTGATTTCTGGGGTCCTGGGAAGGGTGATGAAATCCCCACCCAATCTGGATTGGTTTCAAGCCCCTTAAAGTCCGATTAAAATATGCAAAGCAGTAACAATCAACTGCAATCAATTTTTCTTTTATTTTTTAGCGCGGAGCAAAGAATCCTGCACAAAAACAATTTATTGGAAGGGGGAAGAGAGTTTGCGCAAAGAATGCTGCAGAAAACACAGTTCAGTGGAGTTCAGAGGAGTGGGGAAGAAAGCAGAAGGACTTACAGAATTTATGGGTTGATGAGGGCACCAACAGGCCGCGGTTCCGCGGCCAGAGAGCTCTTAGGCCGCGGTTCCGCGGCCAGAAAGTAAGCTTGGCCCTTTAAATTTCCTGCACATGATGGGTTGGGTGTCCTCTTCTTATTTGGAGCCCCTGAATCTTGATTTGCTTACTGGGTCTGCTCCAGAATTGTACAGTAGCCCGTTGGTTCCGTTTTGATCAAACGCGGTGTAGCCGCAAGATATGGGTCTAACTTCCCACGTCTTTGGCACTGAACTCGACCTTCTTTTTATCCTGCACACTTGCACAAAAACTAATAAAAAATAACAAGATGGTTTTTTACAATGTATATTTTTTTTGTTTTGTTTTTCGGTTATATTTATATTCACAAATTAACCCGAAAATACACAAAGAAATAAACTACCGTCTCCCCAGCAACGGCGCCATATGATTGTTGCGTTTTTGTGTTCTTAGTTAATTACCGCAATTAAGACGGTTTCGCTTGTAGCTAGCCGGTTGAGTACGGGTCGTCCGCAGGGAGATGTGAATCTTTTTCTATGTGCTTTAACGAGTTAAGTCCAAATGTCTAGGTTTGTTTGAGATTAACTATATGCTAAAATGTTATATAAAGAGAGCTTGTTAGGGTTAGGATTAGGTTAGTTTGAGTTAGGAGTCGCTCACTTCTTTCGTTGCCACTCTTAATATCGGTGTTACGGTAATCGGCAACAACGGGGATTAGCACGACTAGGAAGGAACTTGCGAGTATAAGCTAGGCTTTCCAACGCTTAAGTTCTTCCTTTTGGTGCTTGTCCGTCCGTTCTTGGCTCTTAGCCTTAACCTCCGGTTAATTCAACCACAACCGGTCTCACTAAGGAATCGCCGCTATCATGTAGGATAGGGTGCCGTAAGGAGCGGATTGTGGTTGAATTAACGGGAGTCCGAATTAAGATGTTGGGCAAGGAAAGAGTGAGAGAGATTTCCTTCTCTCAAACTTTCCTTATCCTACCCTAACAAGTAAGAAAACTACCCACCCATTACAAGAAAAAGAAAATACAACAAAAGGAGGAAGATAGAAAGAAAGAGATTAGAAGATTACAACTAGCTATTTGAGACCTCAACTTGGCAAGGATCAAGCTTAAGCATCATTGTTGTTAAGGATAAAGAAAAAAGAGAACAAGAAAGAAACAACAACAAATAATAACAACTAGATTAGCAAATGAAAATTACAAGCAATTACAATTAACAAAATAACAAGACAAGCATGATAAGGAAAAGAACTCTTTTATTCATTCTTCACTCATAAAAAGCTCACTACAAGGTTTTTAATGGAGAAAAGATGAAAAGAGGAAGAAGAACAACAAAATATATCCTAAACCAAATACAAGAATAAGCACCCTTCGCTTGGCAAGTTCTGGGCTATTTATAGGCAGGAAACTGAAACCCTAGGGCCACATTCTGACCCTTCATGAAAAGACCCAACTACCCCTGAAAAATTAGCAATTGCAGAGTCAATGAAGCCGCGGATCCGCGGCCTAAGCGCCATGTTGGCTACGGATCCGCGGCCTTATTGGGGAGTTGGCAACTCAGTTTTTGTCGGTTTCCCTGGTTTGCTGTTATATTCAGTTTGGTATATGTGTTTTCTCAGAATCTTTTCACATTTCTTCCAGAATTTTAGCAGATCAAAAGGTGATTTGATGTGGATCTTTTGCCATGATTTTTCTTGAGCTCCGCGTAGACATGTGGGATCTTGTGTTGACATTTTGCTTTGTGCATGAAAATGACAATCAATTTGTCATTTTGTCCCTTAAACCGGTGTGCGGTAACATACGGATAGAGAGCGGAGACCCGTATTTTATCTGTGGTTGGCAGTAATCCAGCATTTGTCACGTTTTTCCATGAATATCATTGCTTAGAGCTGAGAACCTGTAACCTGCAATTATTTAGCAAACACGGATTAAGAGTACCTACCTATATGCAATGTGATAAAAAATGGGCGGTATAAAAATGCAAAAATCTGATATGAACAGAACAATATCCAATATATTGATTCTCAGAAGTGGCTAAACTCAAAACCCTGACAGCATCTCTGTCATCCAGCTCACCTTGGAAGCCTGAACCGATAACCGCCTTCCAGAGGAGGCCGCCGTTATCTTATACTAAGAACATCCTCTTATGTTCATGATAGCTTCCTTTTGTTTCTCGAGAATTGGATTAATATATGCTTATTGCAGCTAGTACAAAAGCAATATCTGGTGTTGTACAAGATATTGCATGTTGAGTTAACTGTCTAAACAAATGATATGTCATTCATGCCAGTCCCTCTCCTCATCAGTTTAGAAGACATCTATTTACAGAGGGTGGCTCCATCACCTGTGGGTACATCACCATTCTAGGAGTCGTCCATTCTAAAATGCTTTTAGAACGCTGTTTAAGTACCCGATTGGAAAACATCCCAAATCTAGATCTAAAACCAGAATTATCTATCTGGTTTTATATAAGACATTGCATGATTGACTCAATTTCCGAAACAAATGATATGTCATTCATACCAGTCCTTCTCCTTATCAGTCTAGAAGACATCTCTTTAGATAGGGTGACTTCATCACCTGCGGGTACTCCAATACACCAGGAGTCGTCCATTCTAAAATAATTTTAGAATGTTGTCTAAGTACCAGATTGGGGAACCTCCCAAATCTAGATCTAGTCACCAGAATTCCTGATTTATTATCCACATCCAACATGGAGAAAACACTATGTGACAACCAAAGTTTGACTGATTGTAGTATAGGAACATCACTTCCTATCTGGAGTATATCATCCAAATCCCAGACAGTACTCCCTACATCTTTCTTAGTAGGTTCATCTTTTGTGTTGATGAAGTCAATCATCTTGACTGTCACATCAAAACAGATGATCCATCTCCGCTATCCATGCTTCAGTCTACGAATAGACATAAGCAACTTGCACACCTTCCGCAGCTCCCACTGACTACGATAACCCTCTGGCAGAGTCATATACACGTACACTTCCAAATTCCATTTGGAAAGACGTTATAGTCATCCACCTGTCAGATATCATAGCCATGAACTGCATCAGCGCCAAATCATATCCATATGGACTTCAGCGTAGACACTGAAGTAAAATTCACATCACAATCCACAACGGGTATTTGATGAAAACTCTTTACAACAAGTCTAGCCTTATTAGGTTAGTACCTTTCTACCTGCAAAGATCCCGAATGATCTACTTGCTCCTAATGGGCTTCACCCCTTCAGGAGCGCCCAGCAAAGTCCAAAGTCTATGACTTGCTGAAATGCGTGATGTCCATCTTGCGTATGAAATATCTGGTCATCTGGAAGTTACCACTTCCTATGATTTGCTGATAACAAGTAGGGGGAATAGCAGTGCCAAGTCATATCTGTATGGGCTTCAGTATAGACATTGAAATAAAAGTCTCATCACAATCCTCAACGGGTATTTGATGAAAACCCTTTACAACATGTCTAGCCTTATTAGGTTGGTACCTTTCTACCTGCACAGATCTCAAAAGATCTACTTGCTCATAATGGGTTTTACCCCTTCAGAAGCACCCAGCAAAGTCCAAAATCCGTAATTTGCTGAAGTGCGTGGAGTCCACTTTGGATATGAAGTATCTGGTCATCTGGAAGTCACCACTTCTTATGACCTGCTGACAACTAGTTGGACCATCATCACTATGATGCCGACCTCCCTGTCACCGTCTACAAGAAAACCTAAGTATCTCTCGGGTGTCTGAGGTCATCTACTAAAATCTACGGAGTGGCTAATAGTTTGTCAAGTCCAATTGAATCCTTATGTTCTACTAAATTTTTGGTAACTGTTTATGGTTCTGGAATCACTTCCAATTCTACCATACTCCCACTAGTTTCTTTTGCAAAAAGATTCCTTTTATAAAATGGTGGCGAGTCAAGAACAATGTAACTATTGATCTCAAAAATGGTAGAAACAAAATCCTAGCAAATTCTTGGGATAATCCACAAACTGCCATTACCGAAGCGTGCCTTAAGTTTGTCCGGATTCTTCTTTTAAACAAAAACCGGATAACTCCATATCTTAACAATCTCAAGACATCTAACCATTCTATGTCCATATAGAATCAAGACACTAATTTAGATGGAACCAGATCCAAATGTCATGCAGCTGTTTCCAGTGCATATTACCTAATGGAAAAAGGCCATCATTACTCATCATGGAGTGCACCCATGGATGAGTAACCTGTGAGAGAATCAAGTTCTCAATATTACTATGATGGAATATCTAGCATAAGTATCTACATTTTCGATCACCCCGAAGAATCCTGATACTTCCAACATATGATTCTCTACTTTATTCTTATACCTATAAACTTCTCAAAATCCTTAGACCTTGCATTACAATGAATGCGTGTCTAAAACCAGAGAACTCATAGGTAAACCTGAATGAAGTAAGAGTATCAACTCCCTGTCCCGAAAGACACTGGACAACATACATTTTCATTTATAGGTCCCAAGAGTATACTAACTCAATTTCTGTGTTTTGTAAATTGAAAACTGTATTTTGGTCGAGAATGTGTTACACCGTTATTTAATGCACCTTACCTTATCCTCAACTGATAAAGGTAAATGTTTATAACATAATTTTCGAAATGTATATCTCACTTTATAAAATAAAAGTACAAATATTTCATTTTAAAATCTGGCGCATAACAATGGTCATTCGAAACCAAAATTTTATCATTACGCAAAGCCAGGCGATTTAATCCAATTTCAACGAATTTCTATATTGAGGATCAAATCGCCTATTTCCCAATATTCTATTCATACTCAGCTCCTGTAACACCGTACAGATGTGAGATCCAAATCTGATAAATACATACCCTGGAGTCAGAACTAATTGGGAAAACGGTTCTCTTTTACAAATACACAGAAAAACTGAAATATGAAAATGTTTCATAGGGGGTGGTCAGGTATTCCTAATAATGTCTTTTCCATTATCTAGATTAATGACAGTAGTCGCAATATCTTTTGCTCGCACTTCAGTCCCTTTATATGTTTCTATATCTTACCTTCTGCACACCGCACTTAGGCTAATTGATTTTCTTCCTTCTCTACCTTTAGGCACCAGCCTAAGATTTGGAAAAAGGTTATCCAATAAGCTTAATAGGTGTATCTCCTGATACAAGGAGCTCTCACAACCTGAGAGAAGGTAAAGGGAAGAAACAACCGAATAATTCTATTCAATTTCTCCAGAACCTGTGGCCATTCTCGACTGAAGTAAACTTTTCGAGTTCGTATGTAACTATACGATGGCCGTTCCAAGTGATATGGATCATCGTAGTGCTACGAAGTGGTATGAAGAAATGCAAAGTGTAAAGTAGGAGTGACAGGGATATGTGCGACTTTGTCGCGAATCAAGACAACCCAAAGTCTAAGGGTGTAAGAAGGTTTGGTTAACTTGGTTCATGAGTTTTAGCTTTATGGTAAGTTGTAGGTCGCTGTACCAGAGAGAGAGAAAAGAAACACTCAGCGTGCACTCTATCAAGATTAGATTGGTTTTCACTTTATCTAATCAGGATGGCTCCCACTGTTTCCTCGAATTCTCCTTCAAACCCTAAAAGGAGAACTAGTTGGGATAATTTACACTTTACAAGTTCGCTAACCGTTCAACCAGGCCAGTGTTGGTGCTCTGAGGGAGGCCCCTGTGCTTTCGCACGGACCCAATTAATAACCCTATTTCCATAAAGGCGTAATCTCGTTAACACTTTCTAGAAACCTAATAGGTTAGCTAATTGTGAAGTGAAAAATCTCCCGAGGAGTAGTACACACTCATCAGTGAGAATCGGGACCCAACTATCATCATGTGATAACATGTGGAATCCACTCAAGTTACCACACTCCAGAAGGTATGCGCATGCCTGGAAAGTTTCCCGTATATTTGAAACCCACGATATGGTTTTTTCCCCTACGATCCAAGTGTCTTTGACAAGGTCAACAAGTCAAAGGGTCCTAGTCAAGTTCAACCCGTCATTATCCAGATTGCATTAGTCTCACCCGCACAGACCCTTGACAAGGTCAATAAGGTCGAACGACTATCCTAAACAATCTACATATCCTTGCGACAGAAAAGTATTATAGAGCTACCGCACTCTACGCCTTAAAGAATAGTAACGACAAACATAGCACGAATACTAAGCAATACTAATCTGAAATGATGGAGGGCTACAGCTGGTTTTTGGCGAAAAACCTTTAACATAATGAACTTCATATCATGGAAGGAACTCGAGTGGATTTGAAATGGAATGGTTTAAGCTCCACTTTTTAAAACAAGTGACATAAACCTTTTGTTTACCGCCGGAAATCGGGAAAGACTGACGTCTTGCCTGAATCTGGGGGCAGATGCTATTTGGTTTTATCCGTCCACCTCTCCGAAGATGCCAAGTTGATTTATGGCACCGTGTATCGGAGGTTTATACGGATGCGGCCGATATAGCAGACTTCGTCAGATTCCCCCTCGCTTGAGGGGTTTTTGATTGTGGGGACGCTCTTCCCTGCAGGCGTAAGCCCCTGCAGTTAATTACGTTACCGCATCACGGTAACAACTTTCTCCTTCTCCAGAATTTCACTTCATGTCGTGGGTGTTTGTTTTGTTTGTGGTTGCCCGTGGATTGTATACGGAGACTAATTTATGTCGTCGTCCGTAGGACGTGGATTAGTCCAAATCCGTATTTTCTTAGATTTGGGTTTGGGGTTTTGGTTTAAGGATACGTTAGCCATTTTTGAGGCTAAGATCAACTTAAACATTTTTTAAGGACACGTTAGTCTGATTTGAGACTAAGATCGACTTAGCGGGATCGTTTAGATCCGACAAAATAGCATTTGAGGGCTCTATTGTTCCAGTTTATGGACATGGTGGTCCATTGCCTGTATGGCCGTCGAGACCTGTCACCTCTCTGACGACGTTGAAGGATTACAACGACAAATATCAGAGGAGTTCATAGATGTATCCTTGAACCAAAGTTGGTTGGGAGATTTATCGTTCCCATTTTGATGATGAATGTTGGTTTAAGGACGCGTTAGTCCGTGAGTTTAAGGACGTGTTAGTCCGTGAGTTTAAGGACGTGTTAGTCCGTGAGTTTAAGGACGCGTTAGTCCGTGAGTTTAAGGACGTGTTAGTCCGTGAGTTTAAGGACGCGTTAGTCTGAGAGTTAGTCCGAGAGTTTAAAGACGCGTTAGTCCGTGAGTTTAAGGACGCATTAGTCCGTGAGTTTAAAGACGCATTAGTCCGTGAGTTTAAGGACGCATTAGTCCGAGAGTTTAAGGACGCATTAGTCCAAGAGTTTAAGGACGCATTAGTCCATGAGTTTAAGGACGCATTAGTCCAAGAGTTTAAGTACGCATTAGTCCATGTCAATGTGTGGTTGTCGGGACCCGTCACCTCTCTGACGACGTTGAAGGATTACAACGACAAATATCAGAGGAGTTCAGAGATGTACCCTTGAACCGGGTGTAAATTGATTTAAGAGAACAGTCGTGCTCAGTCAATTTTAATTTGAGGACTTATGGCCAGTATTGGGCTAAGTCCAGTTGAAAATGTTTAACATTTTATTTGCATTTGGCCTATTAGGCCTTTACTAGGGCTCTGCCCCTGTTTAATAATGTACTGCATTTATTATTCTGACAGTGCGCCACGTGGCCTATCAGGTGCTTTGCGCTGACTGTGGAGCGCAAGCGCATGTGGAGGTGACACGTGTCACGCTCTAGTGAGTGCAAGCGCAGTACGCTACGCCAGTGCGCTGCGCTAGTGCGCTGCTGACACGTGGCGCGCTCTAATGACTTGCGCCACTTTAAGAGAGCAGTGCTCTGTTTTAGAAGCGCATAGCGCAGTTTGTTCTGGGGCCGACACGTGGCGCTCCCTGGTGGCTTACGCCAATCCAAGGAGTGCAACAGTGCAAACTCAAAAGTGCAAGGCATTGTTTAATTTTTAGATCAAAGAAAACAAGTTTTTCTTGTTTTCAGAGAACCAGTGGTTCATCAAAAGGCAATGCCTTTATATAGAAGTAAATTACTTCTTCTTTTTATTATTATTATTATTATTATTATTAATCCAAGATCTTGATCTTGATCTTGTTCTTAGATCATCGATCTCTTTTAGAAGAAATTCTTCTTTTATTTAAAGGTTTTTACCTTTTCTTTCTCTGAGCTCTTCTCAAAGTTTTCTTTAGAGGAGTTTTGTGTTTTTCTCTCTGTGTCAATCTATCCCTTTTCTTTTCTTTTTTTATTTTAGAAAGAAGGATCATTGGTCGTTGGGACCCACCATCTCTCCGACGACACTGAGAGATTACAATGTCATATATCGAAGGTGTGGAGGGATGTACCCTTTGAACCATGTCTCACTCATTAGGGGGAAGAACAGGTTGGAGTTTAAGCTTCTCGCTGATGAAAAATGGTTCTTTGCGTTCGCGCACATGCGTCGCACGTGTTGGACGTTCATATTTGCACGTAGCGCATATGGAGCTTGCGCATATGCGCATTATGAGGAGAAGCAGGGCTTCTATATATGGAGAACTAAGCTCCTTTTAATATTATTAAATATTCTCATGTGGTGCGCACGTGCGTTGCACGTGGTGCGTGCGTGGCGGGCACACGTGCGTTGCACGTAGCGCACATGCGCATTATGAAGAGAAGCATGGCTTCTATATATGGAGAACTAAGCTCCTTTTAATATTATTAAATGTTCTCATATGGTGCGCACGTGCGTTGCACGTGGTGCACGCGTGGCGGGCACACGTGCGTTGCACGTAGCGCACATGCGCATTATGAGGAGAAGCAGGGTTTCTATATATGGAGAACTAAGCTCCTTTTGATATTATTAAATGTTCTCATGTGGTGCGCACGTGCGTTGCATGTGGTGCGCACGTGGCGGGCACACGTGCGTTGCACGTAGCGCGCATACGCATTATGAGGAGAAGCAGGGCTTCTATATATGGAGAACTAAGCTCCTTTTAATATTATTAAATGTTCTCATGTGGTGCGCACGTGCATTGCACGTGGTGCGCGCGTGCGTTGCACGTGGTGCACGCGTGGCGGGCACACGTGCGTTTCACGTAGCGCACATGCGCATTATGAGGAGAAGCAGGGCTTCTATATATGGAGAACTAAGCTCCTATGGAGACCTAGGCTCCTTTGAGTATTGAATCCTTTGAGGATTTAACTCTACCCTTTCTAAGAGGTATCCTCTCTTATTTATATGGGAATGGTAGAGAAGCCATCTCTCCTTTTCCCGATATGGGACAAAAAAATGCATTCCTCATGTAGTTGAGCATTACTTTAGATTACACGTGCATAGCACATTTGCTCATAACTTTTAATCTCAGATGAATTATGAGGCCTCTAATATATCAAATCGAAGGGTTTTTCGAGACACTTTCGATACCATCATAATTTGGCTATTTCTCATTCCAGAGTTTGTCAAAATACAGCTCGGAAAATACTGGTTCGCATTTTCTTCCTTAGATGACATGTGCATAGACATTTACTCATAACTTTTGATCCCGGATGAATTATGAGGTTCATACTATATCAAGGTATTTTCGAGATGCTTTCAATACCATCAGAATTTAGCTGTTTCTCATTTGGGAGTTTGTCAAAATACAGCCCGGAAAATATAGAGTCATATTTTCTTAAGTGTATCGCTGCCATTTGATGCCTTGGGCTCTTTTGTGGAGAAATTTTTGGCTGGAACAAATGCCCCTCACTACTTTGCCCACGTAAGTATATACGTGGGTGAAGTAGTGCAGAGTAATTCATAGCGTATGACCAGTTTCGGGTTGGTATATAATTTTCAGAATCTTGATTTGAGAAGATAACGAGCGGACACAAGCATCGTCATTTATCATTGACTCAAATCTCGACTCTTAAGGGATATAGTCCCAAACCCTCAGCTCTATGAGCCGTACCCTTCTATTCCTTTATGTTTTACTCTGGCGTGATGTAGTTTATATGCTCATGAGTAACTTCTTCATTTCAGTGGCATGTAGTTTTGGCAAGTGTGACCCATAGATGGTAGATAACAGTTAATCTTGAACTCTTTATAAGATAGTGATGGCTTAGGAGACAGGGGTAGGATCTGTCACCTAAGACTTTTCAACTTTATGGGCCGTGAGGGTCTCATAAAGACTTTTCTCCCTACGAGTCGAGAGGATCTCGTAGGTGTATTTTCTCCTTAGGGGTCGTGAGGACTCCTAAGTGCGTTTTCTCTTGAGAGTCGTAAGGATCTCACAAGAGAATTTTCTCCCTTACAAGTCGAGAGGACTCATAAGTGATTGTTTCCCTCCCTGTCGATGTTCGACTTCGGAGAGTGTGGCCTGTAGATAGTCTATCTTGACCTCCTTGTAGGGCACCGATGGCTTAGGAAACAGGTTTTTTAATCCCCACTGCCTAAGGCTTTTCCCTACGAATTAAGACAAATCGAGAAGTTCTCGCAAGGACGCTAATTTCCTCATGAGTCGAGACGAATCGAGAAGTTCTTGCAAGAATGTCCTAACGTCACAGTTAACCTTTGCTCTTTACGACAGAGGTCCGTTAGGGTCTGTGGTACTAGGGTTTTGCCCGTCGTACCGTCGCATTGGCCGATGTATCCCTCGATAGGCAATCTTGCTGTTCGAGTAACCTTGCGACTGTCGTGTCTCTGATCCCTTCGGGGGCTGGACAAGACGACTTCAAGCAATCTTCTTAGGCAGTTTGACCGTCAGAAGAGCAAGCGTTAGGAATTTTGCCTTGCCGCTTTTTACTTGAGGTTAGGCTCATTTGGAGAGCCCCGATGAGTCATAACCACTCCGCGCTGGTGTGGGATGATCTCCGATAGTCTTTCAGGTTTTATATGAGTTGCCGTCAAAACCCTGAAGTTAGGAATTTGGCCTTTGCTTCATTTGCTGGCATCACGTCTGCTGTGTCGAGACGAATGCCGCGGTTGTCTCTAGGTTGCTGGTGAACCGTCGAGGTTTGGAACTAGGTATTTTGCCGTGGATCCGTTGTTTGATTGTCGCGTCTGAGTCCTATTGGAAGAAGAACGCTGGGGTGACATCTCGTCTGCTGTATCGAGACGAGCGTCGAGGTGGAGCTGGGATTTTTCCATCACTCCGCTTTGTTTTGGCCATGAGGTCTTTTGTTGACGCTGCATCTGCATCCTGCTGGACTGCAAAGGAACGCCGTTGTTGACATTGCGTCTGTTGTAGCGAAACGAATGCAGAGATGGAGTTGAGATTTTGCCGTCACTCCACTTTGTTTTGACCATGAGGTCTTTCGTTGACGTTACATCTGCATCCTGCTGGACTGAGAAGGAACGTCGTTGTTGACATTGCGTCTGCTGTAACGAGACGAATGTTGAGGTGGAGCTGGGATTTTGCTGTCACTCCGCTTTGTTTTGACGTTGCGTCTGCATCCTGCTGGATTGCGAAGGAATGCCGTTGTTGACATTGCGTCTGCTGTATCGAGACGAACGTCGAGGCGGTGACCACTCCGCGCTGGTGTGAGATGATCTCCGATGGTCTTTCAGGTTTTATATGAGTTGCCATCAAGACCCTGAAGCTAGGAATTTGGCCTTCGCTTCATTTGCTTTGGCGTGTCCGAATCCTGTTGGAGGAAGGACGCCGTAGTGACATCTCGTCTGCTGTATCGAGACGAACGTCGAGGTTGTCTCTAGGTTGCTGGTGAACCGTCGAGGTTTGGAACTAGGGATTTTGCCGTGGCTCCATTGTTTGATTGTCACGTCTAGATCCTGATGGAGGAAGAACACTCTTAGTGACATCTTGTCTGCTGTATCGAGACGAACGTCGAGGTGGTGACCACTCCGCGCTGGTGCGGGATACTCTCCGATTGTCTTTCAGGCTTTATATGAGTTTCCATCAAGACCCTGAAGCTAGGAATTTGGCCTTCGCTTCGTTTTTTTTCGACCACGAGGTCTTTTGTTGACGTTGCGTCTGCATCCTGTTGGACTGCGAGGGAACATCGTTGTTAACATCGCGTCTACTGTAACGAGACGAATGCTAAGGTGGAGATGGGATTTTGCCGTCGCCCCACTTTGTTTTGACCGTGAGGTCTTTTGTTGACGTTGTATCTGCATCCTGCTGGACTGCGGAGGAACACCGTCGTTGACATCTCGTCTGCTGTAACGAGACGAATGCTGAGATGGTCTCTAGGTTGTCTGTGAACCGTCGAGATTTGGAACTAAGGACTATGCCGTAGCACCGTTTGATGGAGTAGCATCTATGTCCTGCTGGAATGAGGAGGCAGACCGTTGTTGGTCTCCAGGCTGTAGATGTGGCCATTGAGATTTGGAACTAGGGACTTTGCCATGGCTCCGTTTCGTTGCGACTCTGAGGTCGGTTGTTGACGTCACGTCTGCATCTGGTTGAAGTGAGGAGAAATGCCATTGGTGATCTCTAAGTTGTCGATATTGACGTCGAGACCCTGAAGCTAGGGATCTTCCTTTGCTTCATTTGTTGACATTGTGTCTGCAATATTGCGACAAATGTCGAGATTGTCTCTAGGTTGTCTATGAACCGTCGAGATTTGGCTTCGCTTTCTGATGGAGCCTGTTGGGAAGGTATGGTTCCCCTTTTGTTTGCGCTCCTGGATTGTATGCAGGGATTGATGTAATAGCACCTGTAGGGCATAAATTTCATTTTTCTTTATTTCTTTCCGCGATGCTCTATCATTTCATCTTTTTATATCGCGAAGGTCGCGATTGCCCCATCATTTCGGCTATCTTTCGCGGTGCCCAATCATTTCGGCTATTTATTTCATTTTTACTCGCTGCTTTTTATTGCGAGTTGCCCAATCATTTCGGCTATTTCGTATGCATACTTTTTTACTTGCTGATTTTGTTGCAAGTTGCCCCATCATTTCGGCTATTTCGTATGCATGTGTGGCTCGCTAGCTTTTTGCCGCAAGCTTGGGATTAGACACCGACTTTGGCATCAGCACCGCTATGACTGGGATATTGCCAGGAGCGAATCATCATTTGCCTCTGTCGATGTCAAACAAAGATGGCTTAGTAAACAGGGTTAGGGTTCTGTCGACTAAGGCTTTTGACTTCACGTGCCGTAAGGGTCTCACAAAGGTATTTCTCCCTACGAGTCGTGAGGATCTCGTAGGTGTGTTTTCTCCTTAGGAATCGTGGGGATTTCTAGGTGTATGTTCTCTTATAAGTCGTAATAATCCTACAAGAGTGCTTTCTCCTTATAAGTCGAGAAGACTTACAAGGGTTGTTCACCGTGCGAACATATCCCCAGTCACGGATGGGACTTGGTTAGGGAAATGTTTATTCGCGCCCGTGGATTGTATACAAGGGTCAGTATTGAACCACTTGTAGGGCAATATTGAAGGTTGTGGGGGTTGCTTAAGAACAGGTTCAGGTCTCTGTAACTTAAGACTTTCAAATCTTATGAGCCGTGAGGGTCCCATAAGAGAGTTCTCCTTACGAGTCGTGAGGATCTCGCAAGTGTAATTTCTTCTTAGGAATCGTGAGGATCCCTAAGTGTGTTTCTCCCTTGTGAGTCGTAAGGATCCCACGCGGGTGGTTTCTCCTTACAAGGTTGAGAGGACCCTGTAAGTGTCTTTTAACGAGGTTGCGCCCTTACGGGTTTTCACAAACACTCGCCGGTAGCTCTGCTGTTTTTACTCACGGAGCCCTTTCGGGTTTTCATCCATGCCCATTTTGCTTGTGGACATACCGTTTTTTTTATTCTCTTTCTTTTTTTTTAACGAGGTCGCACCTTTCGGGTTTTCACGAACACTCGCCGGTAGCCCTGCTGTTTTTACTCACGGAGCCCTTTCGAGTTTTCATTCGTGCCCATTTCGCTTATGGACATACCGTTTTTTTTATTATTATTTTTTTTATTCTTTATATTTTTTATCTCGTCAGCCTGAGGATGCTGCGGTAGTAGTTTAAAGACGTTCCGGTCGTCAGCTAGTTTTAGGACGTAGTGGTCCGTCGTTAGTTTAAGGACGTTTCGGTCCGCCGTCGCCGTATTTGAGGCGAATCTCTAGTTTACTGACTTTTCGGTCTATAGGGCTTTCCCTATGAATGAGCATGATGCCCCTGGCATATCCATCTTTCTCGAAGCATGTGGTTGTGGCGAGCCCACCTTCCAGTTTTTGGACAACGCGAACTTGCCCTGTTGGTATTGGTCTTCAACCCAGTTTTTGAAAACGTAGCAGTTTTCGATCGGATGGCCCAATACTTGGTGGTAAGGGCAGTAATTAGGATTGTTGGCATCATTCAGTTGTGGTTGGCATTTCGGCTCCGGTAGAGTGATAAGCCCGTCGCGCACCGCTAATTCGAACAGCCTCCTTGTTTCATCCCGGGGAAATGAGTAAGGACGTTTCAATTTCTCATAGAGGGGATGCCGCTTGTTGCTTTGGCAAACGACCGGTCTAGGGTCACTCGATTGTTGTTGAGCATTGGCGATGAAGGTCGTTTTTCCCTTCCCTTTATCCTTTTTGTTCGCTCTGTTGTTTGTGGGTCCGAGATTCTCTCCGGGTATCGTGCAATTGTGCGGCTAAATGTTCTCGTAATTCTTCAATTCTTCAGAAATGGATTCCTTGAAGAGAGGGCCGAAGGCTACTTTTTCGTCGGAATCGCTCCCGAAGGTGAGAACTCGTGATCCCCCGGGATCATCCCTATGACAATTGCCGGCAACTCTTTTATGCTCATCTGTCGTATTTTTTCGCTGTCTACGAGCTTCCCGCTTTGTTCTGTTGACGTGTTGCCTGTGAGCGACATACCCTTGCCACCAACACTTAAAGGAGTCGCAGTCTTCAGTAGGATGTGCAATCGTCTGATGATATAAGCAGTAATTAGGATGCATCTCTACTCCACCGAGCGTGTTTTCTTCAGAGGGTGGTAGCTTCATTCCCATTGATATGGCTTTAGCAAACCTTTTTCTCGTCTTGAATTTGTTTTTATCGGCAGCGGATGTCTTTTGATTTGACGGGAGTGCGTCGACTCTTTCGTCTAGTCACCGGCGTTTGACTCCTTCCAATATGGCCATCTCACGCTCCTGATTGGCTTTACTTTTCAGACGAATCTCATTCAGGAAGACATCGATCATCTCATCTGACGGCCACAGAAGTTCTGGTTCAGGACCCGTCCCCGGTTTCTCGGTGCAAGGAGACTCTTCATCATCTACCAATGAGTGAGAGATCACATGACAACTTGCCACGTAATTCTCAGATCCATCTGATGAGTCTTCCCCATCCTCTCCGTATTCAAGGACGTGGCTGAGAAACTCTTGGAGCGTGATTGGGGTTCGCGCTTTCTGGTTGTACTCTTCCAGTGCGTCGATTTGTTTCTGTAGGTTCGTGCGCTTGTCGCCAGGCTTCACGGGCTTTTTGGATCTCTTCTTCTTTTTCGAAGATTTCGACGGCTGGGTGTGAACACTTTGGCTATCCCCACCAATCCTTGGAGTTGGGCGCGGTTTCAACATCCCTTCGATGATCTCAGGTTCCGACGGGTTCTTCCACCTGATCGCCGAGCATGTCTGGAGATCATTCAGCATCTTTTTGGTTTTCGCGGAAAGCACGACCTCCCATGGAGCTTCTTCAATAAAAGAACAAGTTGCCCCCGGCGTGTCTGTCTTCTTTGGAGTGTGCGGCTGTGGTGAGTTTACTTTCCACTTTTCAGACAGCGCAAACTTGCCTTGTAAGTACTGATCCTCGATCCATCCCTTAAAGACAAAGCAATCCTCGATCGGGTGACTTACCGTTTGGTGGTAAGGGCAATAGTTGGGATTATTCACCTCGCTGGGTTGCGGTGGTCTCCTTGGATTCGGGAGATAGATAAGCCTATTACGCATCGCCAGCTCGAACAGCCTCTTCGTTTTATCCCGCGGGAATGAGTAAGGGCGCTTCATTTTCTCCTTATAATACCGCCGTCTCTCTTCCAGTTGATTCGCTAGCTTCGGGGCACTGGGCTGTTGTTGGGTGTTCGCAACGAAAGTCACTTTCCCTTTACCCTTGTCGTTTCGGGACTCCGGCTTCGGAGGAGACGATCTGACCCATTTGATCCATCTGGGCTAGCTTATCAATTAAAGCCTGGAACGTGGTCGGTTTAAAGAACATCATGAACTGTGACATAGTTGCATAAGGATCTAAGGTGCCCACGAACATGCCCACCGCTGGCGCTTCTTCGATGCGCTGTTCGCACTTCGACCACAAGTTCCGCCATCGGATAGCATATTGAACCCAAGTCTCGCCCGGCTTTACTCTCGCATTAATCAAAGCTATTATTGGAGTACGCTCGCTGGCACTTGCGAAACGCTGGGTAAACAACAATTCCATTTCAGCGAAGATTTTGACAGAGTCATTCGGAAGTTCGGAGTACCATTCAAACGCCGTCTCCGATAAGCTACCGACGAACTGGCGAAGCAAGAGTTTATCATCGCCGCCGGTATTGCCACAAAGAGCCCTGAACTGGGCGACGTGTTGATGGGGATTCCCTGTCCCTTTGTACACATGGAATTTAGGGATCGTATATCCCGGCAGGTAACTGATTTGGTCATACCAGCCCGGATAGGATCGTCCAGTTTTAACAATTTGCCCAGCCGCTTCACTCGCCTGATGAGCTTGTATTTGCTGAGCTATATAGTCATCCAGTGCGGCCTTGGAAATGGTTTCTTCCTTGGCTGCTGAAAGAGCCGGAGGAGGATTAGATGTCTCCCCTCTGTCGTCTCCAACAATGATCGGAGGGTCTTCAGCTGGAGGGTCCGGCTGTAACATCATCCCTGCCATATCTTGGAAGAGGAGCGCCATTTGTTTTATGTTAGCCGCTTGCTTTGCGGCTTCTTTGTCTTTCTTTTCGAGGACTCTGCGTAAGAAGTCAGCGTCGGTTTCTTGTTTGTGCTACTGTTCTGATGATGCCTCCGGGCTTTCTTTTGGCCCGGTGAGTGCAGCCATTGCAGTCATCATTTCCTGAAGCTTCTGTTGTTGCTCCTGGGCTTTGGTCACGGATCGGGTGAGCGGTCGGTGACCCATCGAAGAACGACTTTCCTCTTTTCTGGAAGCCATATAAACGGTGTGCACCACCATGCCCCCAGACTTGGGGCGTTTAGGTTCAGTGGTCTTGCGATTCGTCGCAGACTCAGGGATTTTCTCCGGCCTTCTTTTCTTGTGAGCGGTCGAAGTTGAGGGGGCCCTTGCAGTGGGCACCCAAGTAGCTATCGCCTTTTGTGGCTTGATAGGATGGTCCTCTTCCCGCTGAGCTTTCACCTTTTTCTGTCGGCGGGGATAATCTTGATCAATTACCGAGTCTTGGACTTGACGCCAGACCTTGTAGATTTTAGAGGACAGCCGTTGAGGGGGCTGTTCCGGCTTCACCTTTATAGCGCTCTCCGTAGGTGGAGGAGATCTTTTCAGCACAGCGGTCGGAGAGTTCTTGCGGACCTTCCTAAGTGGTTCAAAGCTGTTCCCAGTTGGAACAGCTGCATCAATTTCCGCCGTTGGAGTCGGCGGAGTCAGTCCAGGAGGAGAGTTGCCCCAGCCTTCCTTACTCGGGGCCAGTGGCATATCCCTAGTAGGAGGAGTGTTGTCTCCTGAGGGTTTTCAGCGGATTACACACACAAAATCCTATAATAAAAGAGAGATGGTGAAAGTTATATAAAGATAAGAACTATAAAAGAAAGAACTTGAAAATAAGAGTTTTCAACTATACCAGCTTTTCAGTTGCTATGAGCCCTATCTTAATGGTCAGGAAAAAATATTAGAAATCACATTATCCCTCAATAAAACATCCCCTTTAGTTTTCATTCCTACCTTTCTTCCAAACCTTAATCATATACCCCTACGTGTGTGAACTGGACATTCCTACACTCAGAGAATTCAATTCAAGCAATCATACTCTTGTCCATCTACCTTAGTACTTTTTAATAGATATTTAGATAGAATTTGCTCACACATTCTTCATGCGACCGTTAATACTTCTTGAGGTACTAACCGACCGATTACTCATGTGCTTGCTAATTAGGTGTTTTTCCTCGTCTTGCAACACCTAAGGTTTAGCAGTGGCTCCCAAAGCAGTTGGTCTAAGGCACTAGGTGATAAAGCACCCTCGCTATATTTTTTTATTGCTGCCTCGGTGATAACAAAACAAGTGTTCATTTTTCTTTTCACCATTTTATCTTTTATTCTCCACTTTTATTTTCTTCATACTTTGGCTTTTAGACAAGAGCATTTCAAGGTATCCTCTACTATCCCGAGTTTCAAGATGTGTGTAAGTGCGTATAGTAGGGTATCAACGTTCAAATGTTTGGCTTCCAGAATAGGAACTATTTTTCAGGCATATTTTAATTCTCAGATTAGTAATTTCCTTCATCTTACTAACCCTTGGGACAACAGCTCATAACTACTTATTACTAGTTTCATTTAAGAAAACATCTAACTTTCTTGTTTTTCTTAAACTATTCTTATCTTTTAAATATAATTTTTCACCTTCTACTCTTTTATTATCATATTTTTTTTTGTGCTTATATATAGTATAATGCAAAGTAGGGCATAAATAAGCACAAGAGCGCTGAAAAACGACTTCATGGGAGCTTCTTGCGATGGTACAGGAGCGCTGAAGCTCGTTGGCGGGAGTATGGTCCCGAAGAATAGCCCAGTAGTGGCTTGAGTTACCTGCTCCACTAGCATAGTGAAAAGGGAGGCCGCTTGGGGCTCGTAGGTTACTCCTCCAGATGGGACAGAGCGAGAGTTGTTGTTGCAGTTAGTGTAGTTTGAAGCCATTGATTTCTTGAAGAGCTTGAATATTCTGCCCCCTGCGTCGACCTTGGTCTTTGGCATGTGCCAGTTGTTTGAGGACCGATTCCATCGGCAAGGCTGCTGCTCGGGGAGCCTGCCTGTGGACGACAGACATCCTCTGGGCTTCCTCCATCGGCGATGAGGCACCGAGGGTGGGAGGTGGGAGCATCGACCCAAAAAGAAGCCCGTTGATTTCTTGAAGAGCCGGATTGCAGAGATTTGAGGATGCAAGTGACCCATACTTGACTTCGCCGGATATGACAGAGCCTGAGTTGCCAGGGTGGGAGCAAATGCCATTCTTCATAGAGACGAAATGCCGGCTTCAGTATCCACTCCCCTAAGGGCAACCAAAAATATACACACCGCGATTATTTGATCGCGGGAAAAACACGACACACGAATTGTGGAGTGGAAAGAGGAAAAGGTCCCACCGGGCGTGCCAGAATCTGTTTACCGCCGGAAATCGAGAAAGACTGACGTCTTGCCTGAATCTGGGGACAGATGCTATTTGGTTTTATCCGTCCACCTCTCCGAAGATGCCAAGTTGATTTATGGCACCGTGTATCGGAGGTTTAGACGGATGCGGCCGATGTAGCAGACATCGTCAGATTCCCAAAAGCTTGAGGGGTTTTTGATTGTGGGGATGCTCTTCCCTGCAGGCGCAAGCCCCTGCAGTTAATTACGTTACCGCATCGCGGTAACAACTTTCTCCTTCTCCAGAATTTCACTTCATGTCGTGGGTGTTTGTTTTGTTTGTGGTTGCCCGTGGATTGTATACGGAGACTAATTTATGTCGTCGCCCGTAGGACGTGGATTAGTCCAAATACGTATTTTCTTAGATTTGGGTTTGGGGTTTTGGTTTAAGGATACGTTAGCTATTTTGGAGGCTAAGATCAACTTAAACGTTTGTTAAGGACACATTAGTCTGATTTGAGACAAAGATCGACTTAATGGGATCGTTTAGATCCGACAAAAGAGCATTTGAGGGCTCTATTGTTCCAGTTTAGGGACATGGTGGTCCATTGCCTGTATGGCCGTCGGGACCCGTCACCTCTCGGACGACGTTGAAGGATTACAACGACAAATATCAGAGGAGTTCAGAGATGTACCCTTGAACCAAAGTTGGTTGGGAGATTTATCGTTCCTATTTTGATGATGAATGTTGGTTTAAGGACGCGTTAGTCCGTGAGTTTAAGGACGCGTTAGTCCGTGAGTTTAAGGACGCGTTAGTCCGTGAGTTTAAGGACGCGTTAGTCCATGAGTTTAAGTTTAAGGACACATTAGTCCAAGAGTTCAAGGACGCAGTAGTCCATGTCAATGTGTGGTTGTCGGGACCCGTCACCTCTCTGACGACGTTGAAGGATTACAACGACAAATATCAGAGGAGTTCAGAGATGTACCCTTGAACCGGGTGTAAATTGATTTAAGAGAGCATTCATGCTCAGTCAATTTTAATTTAAGGACTTATGGCCAGTATTGGGCTAAGTCCAGTTGAAAATGTTTAACATTTTATTTGCATTTGGCCTATTAGGCCTTTACTAGGGCTCTGTCCCTGTTTAATAATGCACTGCATTTATTATTCTAACAGTGCGTGATTGATACGAAAGAGTGTGTTTGTAGTAATTAACCGCAATCAGAATGGTGTCGCGTGTAGCTAGACCGAGATGAGTACGGGTCGTCCTCTGGGAAACGTGGAACCTTTTACTTTTACTTTAGATGTGTTGAAAAAGAGAGGAGGGATAAAGAATTTTATAGAAAGATTTCTAGATCTACGTCAAACAAGAATGTAAAATATAGATCTAGATTATTTTAGAGATTTAGATAATATAATAAGAGGGCTTGTAGGGTTCGTTAGGATTTAGTAGTTATGGACGATTAATTAAAAGTTACCATTTTTATCCATTAATAGATTTAGAACTAGAACGACGGTGATGCGTGTAGATTAGGGTTTCTGGAGGGAAAAGGAATCCCACTCTTAACCCTTATCTCGACACGGAACTCCGTTCATATCTAGCCTTTACCAAAACAATCATTAATCTAATCTCTAATCGCGGTCGGAACTAACAAAGAATTGTTAGCGCGCCCGATTAGGATGTTAATGATTCTTTTAATAAAGTTCATAAACTTTATAGGACTTAAAAAGGGTTTAGGGATGTTCATCATCCATTAGCCTACCCTAATCCTACGAACCCTAACAAGCGGAGAATTACTCGCGCATGTTAGGAGAAAAAGAGATGGAGAGAAAATGCATAATTAAACTACGAAGAAATAGAATAAGAAAAAGAACTACCTTTATTAATCAACAAGATCAAGTACACTTTGATTCCTTAGAAAATGATTACAAAAACCTAGTTTGCTTCTCGATCTCTTCTAAGGAGGTAGATGAACCGTTGATGATCAGTCTGGATGCGTGAGCCGTCTTGGACTTCGTGATCGCGTCGACTTGATAACTTTTCCAAGAGGCTCTCGGTGCTCTTTTATAGTGCAAAACCAGAATCTTTTTGTTGAAAACTTGGTAATATTCATCAGAGATTCAAGCCAAAAATTCTTGGCTCCCAACTCCATAGAAGTGCGGCGGATCCGTGGCCCAAGGGGGTGTTTGGCCGCGGATCCGCGCTTGATGGTAGAGATCTCCTCATCAAAATTCTTGGTCTTGCATCTTGTGACATGTGGCAATCCTAGGCACCTTTATAATTCAGAAATCTTCTCTCGGTTGCTTCCAGACTTGGTCTCCAAGTTTTGCTTCTTAATTTGGTAAGTTTTTTTCAACAAATTGATTTGTTTGATAAATTCTGCATAACAACTTGGAAAATTCTGCACAATAATCTCAAATAATATTTAATAGACTTAGTTCTACTAGGATTTGGTCAATAGATTTATTTGCATACATTTTCCTACCAAAAGATAATTAAAATATATTAACACATGGAAAATGGTGATTTTACACATAAACCCTCATATGTATAATAAATCATAATAAAGTCCTTTTTTTAATATGAAAATGGTATGAAAAATGTAATACAAATGTGCAGTTTTATCAACTGAACAAATACCCCCAAACTTATCTTTGATCGTCCCGAGCAAACTAGTTTATTTAAGAGGAGAAAAAGAAAGGAGAAAACTATGCACACTTTTGTAGGCAGACACGATTGCACTGAGCACGTGCAACAAGCCGTTAAACCTCTAGGTGTCCCTAGTAGGAGGAGTGTTTTCTCCTGAGGGTTTTCAGCGGATTACACCCACAAAATCCAATAACAAAAGAAAGATGGTGAAATTTACATATAAAAATAAGAACCATAAAAGAAAGGCCTTAAAAAGAAGAGTTTCCAACTATACTAGCTTTTTAGTTGTCATGAGCCCTATCTTAATAGTCATGAAAAAATGTTAGAAATCACATCATCTCTCAATAAAACATCGTCTTTATTCTTCATTCCTACCTTTCATCCAAACATTGATCATATAACCCCACGTGTGTGTAAAGAACATCCCTACACTCGGAGAATTCAATTCAAGCTATCATACTCTTGTCCATCTACCTTAGTACTTTTTAATTTGATGAATATTAAGATTTGCTCACACATTTTCATACGACCGTTAATACTTCTTGAGGTACTAACAGACCGATTACTTATTGTAGGGTGTTTTTCGTCACCCCATTGAGATGGGAATACGCGCGCGCTTGTCAGGCGTACTACAGATTCCCCCTGCCTAGGGTAGGCCGGGGTTTATTGATTGTGGGGATCCGAATCTCCGGCAGCCGCGGACTAAGCTGCCGTTAATTACCCCTCGCATTTGGAGCGAAGGAACCTCCGATTGACGGGTTAAACTGGTCATGCGAACTCAATATGCGGTGCATTGGTGTGTGTATATTTTTTTGTTTTATTCCACTTGTAAAAAAAAGAGATATGTACATATATGTATATTTTCTATATATAAAAATGAAAACAAATAAGTAAATAAATACTTGGAGAATTTTTTTTATTTTTAAAATATTTTTTTCATTTTAAAATATTATTTATAATTTATTTTTATTTATTTAATATTTTTTTTAAATAAAAAAAGGGATTAAATAAAGAAAAGAAGAAAAGAAAATAATTATGTTTTTTTTTTTAATTTTTAAATATTATTTATAATTTATTTAATATTTATTTATTTTTATTTTAAATAAAAAAAGAAGGAAGAAAGAAGGAAAGAGAATTTTTTTATTTTATTTTATTTATTTGTTTATTTTTAAAAATTGTGGGTCACATGCTAACATGTGACCCCTCAAGTAAGTGGGTCACATGCTAAACATGTGACCCGGTCACATGTTCAACATGTAACCCCTCATGCAAGGGGGTCACATGTTTAACATGTGACCCCTCATGTGAGGGGGGTCACATGTTAAACATGTGACCCGGTCACATGCTTTGCATGTGACCCCTCATATGAGGGGGTCACATGTTTAACATGTGACCCGGTCACATGCTTTGCATGTGACCCCTCATATGAGGGGGTCACATGTTTAACATGTGACCACTCATGTGAAGGGGCATGTGACCCCTCATGTGAGGGGGTCACATGGTTTGCATGTGACCCGGTCACATGCTTTGCATGTGACCCCTCATGTGAGGGGGTCACATGTTTAACATGTGACCCCTCATGTGAGGGGGTCACATGGTTTGCATGTGACCCGGTCACATGCTTTGCATGTGACCGCAACATTTTTTTTTTTTTTTTTTTTTTTTTTGGTGGAAACGTGGAGTTCAACTCCAAAATAATTTTATATGGCTAAAAAAAATGTAATGTGGAGTTAAACTCCCAAAAAAAAGGTATTTTTTTGTGGAGTTAAACTCCAAAAGAATTTCTGTAGTGGAGTTAAACTCCAAAAGAATTTTACTGTGGAGTTGAACTCCAAAGATTTTTACTATGGAGTTAAACTCCAAAAGAATTTTATATGGCTAAAAAAATGTAATGTGGAGTTAAACTCCCCCAAAAAGGTATATTTTTTTTTGGTGGAGTTAAACTCCAAAAGAATTTCTGCAGTGGAGTTGAACTCCAAAATAATTTTATTTGTTGTGGAGTTGAACTCCAAAAGAATTTTATTTATGGAGTTGAACTCCAAAAGATGTTCTCCTTTCTCCTTTGAGAAGAAACCCAAAATGGGTTCTCTTGAAACTCCAAGATCTAGATCTTGGATGATAAAAAAAGAGACCCTTTTTCTTCTCTTGATGGAGTTTTTGGAGATGGGTTTGTGGTAAAACTTTATTTAGTTTTTTAAAAAAGGAGAGCTAAGCTCTTGATTTATTTTGAAAATAAAAAGGAAGAGGAAGAACTTGAAAAGGAGAGAGTGGAGGAACAAACCCTAGTTTTTTAGGGAATGAAAAAAGTGTTCTTCTATTCATCATCATGTTGCCTTATATAGGCTTACATATTTACACATAGCCCCTTGTGCTTTTCAAAAATGGCTTTTTAGCCATCCCATGGCTCATGTGCCATTTCATCTTTGCACATAAGCCATGGGCTTACAAAATATTGGCTTTATGCCCATTTTTTTTTACATTCATGCATAAAAAATTACATAAAAATTATTTATGACATGATTTATATTTTTGGCATGGGGAGGGTCGGCCGCTTCATGTTTCGGACTCGACCGGGGCATGGGCCCACTTGACCTGGGCTTGGGCCCACTTGGCTTGGGGTTGACCTTGACTTTGACTCGGTCAACCGGGGTGTAAATTTTTACCCCAACACTTATGTGCTTGCTGATTAGGTGATAATATTTTCCTCGTCTTGCACCACCTAAGGCTTAGCAGTGACTCCCAGACCAGTTGGCCTTAGGGCACTAGGTGAAGAGACACCCTCGCAATATTTTTTCATTGCTGCCTTGGCGATAACAAAACCAGTGTTCATTTTTTTTCTTTTCACCATTTTTATATTTTCTTCATTTTTTTTCATTTCCTTCATACTTTGGCTTTTAGACAAGAGCATTTCAAGGTATCCTCTACTATCCCGAGTTTCAAGACGTGTGTAAGTGCATATAGTAGGGTATCAACATTCAAATGTTCGGCTTCCAGAATAGAAACTATTTTTCAGACTTATTTTTATCCTCAGATTAGTGACTTCCTTCATCTTACTAACCCTTGGGACAACAGCTCATAACTACTTATTACTAGTTTGTTTAAGAAAACTTCTAATTTTCTTGGTTTTCTTAAACTATTCCTATCTTTTGGATGTAATTTTTTTCACTTTCTACTCTTTTGTTATAAAAGATTTTTTTTTTAAAATTTTTGAAAATTTTGTGCTTACGCAAAATATGATGCAAATTGATGTGTAAATAAGCACAAACCTCCCCCAAACCTGTTTACAGCAGTGTCCTCACTGATGTCATCCGTTAAGCTCAAAAAACCTGTAGACTTAGGAGGAAATTATTAATGGGGGCAAGAATATATGAAAGTGAAAATCCTTCCCCAAACTTATTTTTGGCTCACAAATTTGAGGACAAAAGTTATGATCAAGAGCCAAAAATATATCCCCCCTCAAACATGAGTTAGACAATACGAAGCATTTTAAGAGGAGGTGAGTCATTTGGTCAAAGTAAGACTTTACAAAGACCAAAAGTCAACACCAACCATTCAAAGATTTTATCAGTATATCGTATAGGTTGGTGGAAGAATGTGTTGTATCGAGTCAAGAAAAAGTGGGGAAGGGATAAGAGGTGGTCAGGAAAGGGTTTGAATTTAGAGAAAAGAAAGAATGAGGAGGAATGTGAATGATTAGGAAGAAGGAATGGTGACGGTTCAACCTCTATAGGTGGAGATTGATCAATCACAAAATCCGTATTGTTTAAAAATTCAAGTTCGTCAGCAAAAAGTTCTTCAAAACTTTTATCAATGGTGTGATTGAACATTTTGCTGTCAAAGAGTTTTATGCCAGAGTTTATTCTACTTGATTCATAAAAAATCACTGAGGTAGAGAACTCGAAAAACTCATCTACCTCATTTTCAAAAATATCAAGTTGAATTTCTGGTATTAGTGAACTTGAGTTAACGGATTGTGATTCAACAAAATTCACTGGAACTATAGGAATAGAAGAAGAACCGAAGAGAATAGAAGGTGAAATGGGTAAACAAATTGGTGTGTCGAGTGTTGCTGAACCAGATGTGGAAGATAGAGGCTGTATTTCGGTCTGATCTTCGGGTATACCATTATCATCAACTTCAAGACATATTTTTGGTTCGGGAAGAATTAAAGGCTCAAGATGATGACCATAAGGAAGTGAAAGGATTTGATGAATTGGTGGGACAAAATCATCCAATATTTCGGGTTCATCAATCAAAATATCCCCAACGTCAATCAGCTCATTCAAGTGAAGGTTAAAATTCTCAAACTCCTCATCAAAAGTATGGTTTTCAATCAGTTTTGGTTCAAGAGTGGAGGTGTAGAGATCACAAGGGTTGGGTATGGTTTCACTTGAAAGGGACCCTTCACAGTTGGGTAAATCAAACACTACAAAGTCACACAACTTATCAGACATTGTACTTGATGAATCTATGAAACTGGAGTTGTGGAGTTCAGTTTGGAATGGGGAGGTTTGATTAGGAAGGGTGTACAGTTCTGTCTTACTACGCAAATCCTTCATAATTTGATTCGTTAGTTCCATATATTTTTCTAATGTCTGCTCCAGACTAGTCTTGGGTTGATAAGGGGTTTCACTATAAGATTGAAATTCCTGTGGATAATTAAAACTCCCAAATGACTGATTAGAAGAACTGTCTAGAGTAGGTGGAAAAGTCGGATTGGATTGATAGGAACAGAATGGTTGCTGAACTTGGGTAGGAGTAGGATCAATATTATGATAAGAAGAATATTGATATGGGTTGGTTGGTTGGCTATTTACAAACCGCATATCAAACTCTTCTCCGGACAGTGGTGGTGATGGTTCATATCGGTCCGGGTTGAAACTTTGGCCTCTAGACCTAGCTATGTGCTCAGCAATGGACATTCGTCTAGGGGCTTCCTCACTCTGGGTATGAACTGAAACAGGTGTAGGATTAGGATACGGTTGATAAGACCTAGACTGAGGTGGACAACTGTTTCTTCCTGCTTGTTCTATATGATCTCTTAAGGACATGGAAGAGCCGGACGGTATACCGAAGGGATTTCGAAAACAAGAGATATCTGGTTGTGGACAGCAAAGCTCGGCAAGTGTTCTTCTGTTTAGGTCACCCATTATAAGAAGAGAAGAAGGGGGAAGGGGTAAAAAGGAGAGAAAGTAATTGGTTTGTTTTAAAAAAAGGACGGATTTAGACAAATCACAAAAATGCACAACCCTAGAACTATAGTTACCTAGGTCCAGTCTCTAGACCGCTCCTAGACTTCCAAAGGACAAGCCGCAGGATAAATCCTCTACCGCTTCCGTACTACCCTTGTAGCCAGGTAAGTGCCAGGTAAGTGGGAAGGAACCACGTCGTGGGCCTAATTAAAAACCACTAGCCTTCGACACACTTGCCTAAGCACTACAAAAATAATGCGGATAAACGATAGATTACCCAAGACCTTCCTCTGTCCTTATTGAGCGCGACAGTCCTTAGAGTCTGGTCTAGATATTTTTTAAATTAATGAAGGGTTGATCTATATGCTTGGTTTGTGATTTGTGGGGCTTAGGAAGGGTGATGAAATCCCCACCTAATCTTGATTTGGTCGTTGCCCCTTAAAGATCCGTATTAAAATATGCAAAAACAAATCGAAAAACAAAAACTTTGCAAAAAGATTTTTGAGCGGCGATATTTTGCAAAGAATCCTGCAGAAAATAGATTTTATTGGATTTTAGAGGAGAGAGAAGGGAGTTAGAATCTTACCAGAGAAGTGTGAACCCTAGATCTCCGTTTCCTTAAGTCCGTGACTCCAGATTTCCTTGCAAAAATTCACACAATAATCGTTAAATATACAATTTGCAGTTTTGTTTTAATAATGATATGACTCATCTAAGAATTCAACACAAATAGTAAAAATAAAAAATTACGCACGTTTCACCGGCAACGGCGCCATTTGATTGATACGAAAGAGTGTGTTTGTAGTAATTAACCGCAATCAGAACGGTGTCGCGTGTAGCTAGACCGAGATGAGTACGGGTCGTCCTCTGGGAAACGTGGAACCTTTTACTTTTACTTTAGATGTGTTAAAAAAGAGAGGAGGGATAAAGAATTTTATAGAAAGATTTCTAGATCTACGTCAAACAAGAATGTAAAATATAGATCTAGATTATTTTAGAGATTTAGATAATATA
Source organism: Agapanthus africanus (assembly GCA_030015575.1). Taxonomy (NCBI): domain Eukaryota; kingdom Viridiplantae; phylum Streptophyta; class Magnoliopsida; order Asparagales; family Amaryllidaceae; genus Agapanthus; species Agapanthus africanus. The sequence goes on along the minus strand of CM057343.1, from coordinate 60,292,289 downwards.
ATAAGAGGGCTTGTAGGGTTCATTAGGATTTAGTAGTTATGGACGATTAATTAAAAGTTACCCTTTTTATCCATTAATAGATTTAGAACTAGAACGACGGTGATGCGTGTAGATTAGGGTTTCTGGAGGGAAAAGGAATCCCACTCTTAACCCTTATCTCGACACGGAACTCCGTTCATATCTAGCCTTTACCAAAACAATCATTAATCTAATCTCTAATCGCGGTCGGAACTAACAAAGAATTGTTAGCGCGCCCGATTAGGATGTTAATGATTCTTTTGATAAAGTTCATAAACTTTATAGGACCTAAAAAGGGTTTAGGGATGTTCATCATCCATTAGCCTACCCTAATCCTACGAACCCTAACAAGCGGAGAATTACTCGCGCATGTTGGGAGAAAAAGAGATGGAGAGAAAATGCATAATTAAACTACGAAGAAATAGAATAAGAAAAAGAACTACCTTTATTAATCAACAAGATCAAGTACACTTTGATTCCTTAGAAAATTATTACAAAAACCTAGTTTGCTTCTCGATCTCTTCTAAGGAGGTAGATGAACCGTTGATGATCAGTCTGGATGCGTGAGCCGTCTTGGACTTCGTGATCGCGTCGACTTGATAACTTTTCCAAGAGGCTCTCGGTGCTCTTTTATAGTGCAAAGCCAGAATCTTTTTGTTGAAAACTTGGTAATATTCATCAGAGATTCAAGCCAAAAAATCTTGGCTCCCAACTCCATAGAAGTGCGGCGGATCCGCGGCCCAAGGGGGGGTTTGGCCGCGGATCCGCGCTTGATGGTAGAGATCTCCTCATCAAAATTCTTGGTCTTGCATCTTATGACATATGGCAATCCTAGGCACCTTTATAATTCAGAAATCTTCTCTCGGTTGCTTCCAGACTTGGTCTCCAAGTTTTGCTTCTTAATTTGGCTAGTTTTCTTCAACAAATTGATTTGTTTGATAAATTCTGCATAACAACTTGGAAAATTCTGCACAATAATCTCAAATAATATTTAATAGACTTAGTTCTACTAGGATTTGGTCAATAGATTTATTTGCATACATTTTCCTACCAAAAGATAATTAAAATATATTAACACATGGAAAATGGTGATTTTACACATAAACCCTCATATGTATAATATATCATAATAAAGTCCTTTTTTTAATATGAAAATGGTATGAAAAATGTAATACAAATGTGCAGTTTTATCAACTGAACAGTGCGCCACGTGGCCTGTCAGGTGCTTTGCGCTGACTGAGGAGCGAAAGCGCATGTGGAAGTGACACGTGTCACGCTCTAGTGAGCGTAAGCGCAGTGCGCTGCGCCAGTGCGCTGCTGACACGTGGCGCGCTCTGATAACTTGCGCCACTTTAAGAGAGCAGTGCTCTGTTTTAGAAGCGCATAGCGCAGTTTGTTTTGGGGCCGACACGTGGCGCTCCCTGGTGGCTTGCGCCAATCCAAGGAGCGCAACAGTGCAAACTCAAAAGTCCAAGGCACTGTTTAATTTTTGGATCAAATTTAGATCAAAGAAAACAAGTTTTTCTTGTTTTCAGAGAACCAGTGGTTCATCAAAAGGCAATGCCTTTATACAGAAGTAAATTACTTCTTCTTTTTATTATTATTATTATTATTATTATTATTTTTTATCCAAGATCTTGATCTTGTTCTTAGATCATCGATCTCTTTTAGAAGAAATTCTTCTTTTATTTAAAGGTTTTTACCTTTTCTTTCTCTGAGCTCTTCTCAAAGTTTTCTTTAGAGGAGTTCTGTGTTTTTCTCTCTGTGTCAATCTATCCCTTTTCTTCTTTTTTTTATTTTAGAAAGAAGGATCATTGGTCGTTGGGACCCACCATCTCTCCGACGACACTGAGAGATTACGGTGTCATATATCGAAGGTGTGGAGGATGTACCCTTTGAACCATGTCTCACTCATTAGGGGGGAAGAACAGGCTGGAGCTTAAGCTTCTCGCTGCTGAAAAATGGTTCTTTGCGTTCGCGCACGTGCGTCGCACGTGTTGGGCGCTCATATTTGCACATAGCGCACATGGAGCTTGCGCATATGCGCATTATGAGGAGAAGCAGGGCTTCTATTTATGGAGAACTAAGCTCCTTTTAATATTATTAAATATTCTAATGTGGTGCGCACGTGCGTTGCACGTGGTGCGCGCGTGGCGGGCACACGTACGTTGCACGTAGCGCACATGCGCATTATGAGGAGAAGTAGAGCTTCTATAGATGGAGAACTAAGCTCCTTTTAATATTATTAAATGTTCTCATGTGGTGCGCATGTGCGTTGCACGTGGTGCGCGCGTGGCGGGCACACATGCGTTGCACGTAGCGCACATGCGCATTATGAGGAGAAGCAGGGCTTCTATATATGGAGAACTAAGCTCATTTTAATATTATTAAATGTTCTCATGTGATGCGCACGTACGTTGCACGCGGTGCGCGCGTGGGCGCACATGCGCATTATGAGGAGAAGCAGGGCTTCTATATATGGAGAACTAAGCTTCTTTTAATATTATTAAATGTTCTCATGTGGTGCGCACGTGCGTTGCACGTGGTGCGCGCGTGGCGGGCACACGTGCGTTGCACGTAGCGCACATGCGCATTATGAGGAGAAGCAGGGCTTCTATATAGAGAGAACTAAGCTCCTATGGAGAACTAGGCTCCTTTGAGTATTGAATCCTTTGAGGATTTAACTCTACCCTTTCTAAGAGGTATCACCTCTTATTTATATGGGAGTGGTAGAGAAGTCATATCTCCTTTTCCCGATATGGGACAAAAAAATGCATTCTCCATGTAGTAGAGCATTACTTTAGATTACACGTACATAGCACATTTGCTCATAACTTTTGATCTCGGATGAATTATGAGGCCTATAATATATCAAATCGAAGGTTTTTTCGAGACACTTTCGATACCATCAGAATTTAGATATTTCTCATTCCAGAGTTTGTCAAAATACAGCTCGGAAAATACTGGTTCGCATCTTCTTCCTTAGATGACATGTGCATAGATATTTGCTCATAACTTTTGATCCCGGATGAATTATGAGGCTCATAATATATCAAATCGGAGGTTTTTTCGAGATGCTTTCAATACCATCAGAATTTAGCTGTTTCTCATTCGGGAGTTTGTCAAAATACAGCCCGGAAAATACAGATTCACATTTTCTTAAGTGTATCGCTGCCATTTGATGCCTTGGGCTCTTTTGTGCAGAAATTTTTGGCTGGAACACCTTTGTTTAAGAGTGAACTCCCAGTGAAGGAATCAAGGCTCTTCCCTCATAGAATAAGGTGCAGGATATTCCTAACCGAATACCTCTTTGCAAAGCAGAAGAATATAGCTATGAGTTTTGAAGAAAACCGAGTAGTTTTAAAATTGGTTCCGACAACATCATTTAGATTTTTTTTTTCCTTGCATTATTCAGATAATGTTTTCCCATCATTTAAGTTTCCAAGCCACAAAAGAAACAACCAAAATAACATGCTAGTTATATGCCATCCGCATTCTCCACGGGCCCATCATGCACCGTTAGGTTACTTAACTAACGGCAAAGTGGGGGAAGGACTAGCGCGGATGCAAAACATAAAGAAGCATCTACTATATATATATATATATATATATATATATATATATATATATATATATATATATATATCAACATCGCAGGCAGATAATAATCATCACAGGTAGATAAAAATCATCATAAGCATGCGAACAACAATATAAAATAGCGGATAATCTAGAAGCCCCGCATTTCATTTGAGCCATAAATGAGACGCGGCGTTTCCCGGCCGTGTGGATAGCCAGTGCAATGAAGAACCTAGACCCCTGCGAGTGCGGCAAGTTACCCGCTAATCCCGGAAGTGAGGCAACCCCAATCAACAAAGTGAATGGGTCACCCAGCACTTTACGGAATCCGGTAACTTGAGCACTCCTCCGTGGGTCAACCTATACCCCCCACGAGTGCGGTGAATAGCCTGCTAATTCTAGAGTAAGGCCCCCCGGTCTCAATTCCATAAGATGCGGGCCCGTTGCCTTCTAGAACCCAGCTATTCGATTACTCCTCCGCGGGATAATCCTAGTACAGAAAAGAAAATATATATACAATAGTGACAATGACCTCAACCCAGTCATGCCTTAATAAAAGAATATACAAATTGGCAGAAACGGCAGTCCACATGTCGGACGCTCGCCCCGCAATAATGAATATACAAATGAATCTGAATTGTACATCTAATATTGCACATAAGGCTATCCATCACGACAATCCATTCATAATATCAGTGCAACATAGAACATCAACATGAATATCATATTCGTAAACCTGTCTGATTGTACATATAGCAATCAGTCGGATTATACCGCGCTATGATATTAACGGTCGTAGAAACTAACAAATGCACTGAAAACCACGAATTCAAAATTTCGATCGATTAAAACTTTCCGCATTGGCCCCAACTACAAACCAGTACTCAAACAAATCTGGGTCAAAACCAAATATTCCAAAAATCGCATTTCCATAGCCTAGAGCACCAGAAAAAATTTGGGGCACAACGACCAAAATTGGACCGTGGAAACGCGGCCAAATGGCATGTTCGGCGGTGGTTCCGCGGCCAAATTTTGGGCTCATGTGCCCGAATTTCTTTCTGGCTTCTGGTTTTCCCTGCATATAATTTTAATGCAACTAGAACAATTTTTGAACAACATTAAAATTCGAACAACAAGCAGTGAATTTGGAAATACGATTCGGAAAAATCCGTCGATCGAAACTCTAAATAAACGCAAATTAACTAGTTAAGATTTATGGAGTGATTTTGATACCATGTTGGGGTTCGGTGCTCGCGTCGTGGAGGCTGCGGCCGAGGAGGAAGCGAAAACAAAAAATTTACGCGAGCACCAAACACCTGTAATCCAGGAAATCGATCCAAAAACCTAAACTAGCTAATTAGAAATACAAGGGTGCAGAAACTACAACCTTCGACGCGTGTTCACCCAATTATGGAAGACCCCTCCAAGCTCATAGCCGCCGGGATCGCACTTGAAAGTCGACCACTCTCGCCGAAGAAGATACACTTAAGAGAAACCGGATGAAGCTCTACCGATGATCCAAACTTGCTAGGTGTAGATGATCGATGATGTAGGAATATTTCACTAAACTTTTCTCTCATATTCTCAAACTCAAGTGAGCAAGAGAAATAAGAAGGAGAAGAAAGTGAGGAAGGCTATCCATGAAGCAACTCAAGAAGCAAACTGTAATGAAGCATCAAGTGTAAGGAAATGAATGGTTTTTCTTTTTAACGACCATGCATTAATAGTGCACACAAATGATTATATTATTTTTAAAAGCAAAGCCATACCTCTCTACATGTTTAACACTATACTTCATGCCACCTCCTTTACACCTCATTTCCTTTTATTTTTCTGAATAGAAAAATAAATATGAGATGTCTTTCTTCTAGAAGCATTCCTGTATAAATACGGAATACCTCACCCGGTATACATAACGCTACATATACGCATATCCGTATAAAAGTACGGATAGCACCAAAGAGAGAAAATAAATAGTGAATAATAATACTAAAATATATGTATCAAAATACATACATAAATTATTAAATCAAAACCTGATTTAATAATCCGGCTTAATCCTAAGTCGGCTAGTATTATCAACCGTCCGATTAAAGTCCGTGTATCCCATACACGTATTTAATCAGACCCTTGTATGTACCAACGTACGGCTCCTACGTCTATCGTTTGAACCGAGAAAACCCTCTGTGTGGGATTCTAAAGACTCGACAATACGCTGGTAGTGGGTTTAACTACAAGCACGTCAGTGGCACTAGCTGTATGTAACAGCTACCCAGGTACTTGCCGAAAGGGGAGTCGACAATCAAGTACGTCCTTACCCTACTGAGCCTGAATGTGACAATCTCCGTACAATCCGGTCTTCTCGTCAAAAAGTTGCATATCAGGTCTAGGGGGTAGATAACGTCAGACCCCTACTAACCCGATAAGTCGTGTATGAGTCAAGCTCATCACCAACAAAGATACTGTTGATCAACTATTAGTAAATCTCATCCACCGTGGCCAAGGATTTCTGGTGATAGCCAACTGAACACATCGCGGCATTGACTCCCAGTACCAGGAGAGATGAATCCTTGATAATCGACCACTGCCTCCATGTGGCTCGGGACTGTACCCAACTAAAACCTGTTTGCACGACTCTTTTGAGCCATGGTAGGGTGGTAATCAAAGTACAATAGGAACTCACACGCGAAAAATGACGATCTCAGGTCAAAGGACTAATCTGTACTCATGCCACCTAAGAACTTCCATCTGACGATAGATATAATACCATCTAGAAGTTCTCGGCAAGTTCGTCTAATGTACTCACCTCCAGTGAGCACCTGCATACTATCTTAGGTGACACAACACCAATGGCTTGTGAGACCGGCCACCGTCCCTCGTCGGGGTCTAGAAACGTATACACTAGTCTACTCCGGAATATCGATGCCCAGTCTCGATACTTCAACAACTAGGGACATTTAAGGATGTGCTTAAGGACAACCCAGCTCCCACATATATGATCGCCATCATAATGCTGGTTGTCAAGCAACAATCTTACGGGCTTTATTAATGATGAAGACAAACCAGATAGCATACTATCATCTCGAGTAAGACTGTTACACCTATATAGGTCCTCGTTCAATTATCATAATTGCCTACTTGCAATCACAATAATTGCCTTGAGAGCACTATATCCAACAAGTTGATCTTACACTTAGGCTTCAAAAGCAACGTGATAGGAAACACCTCCATCACTTTGTCATGCGCCTTCATCCCGAGTTTGAAGGGTTGCGTGGTCACATCCTCCATCGCGGTCCTCTTCCCACTCTTAATGATGTTATCTCTGAATTTATGGCTAAAGAGACGCGCCTCCAGATGCTTAAATCTTTACAGGTCGTGCATTCACCCACAACAACCTCCACCAGCACTCTAGCTATACATCATCGCTCTCAGGTATCCCGAGACCCTCCTAATACCACCTCAGAGCAATCCATCTTCAGTCGCCATTGCAAAAAGAAATGTCACTTAATTCATGAATGTTTGATCCGACCACTAAAGCCTTCGCCCCACAATCGTTGTGTACCTTCGGTTGCTGCTACTGCCAATATAACAGCTGCCTCTACACCACCACCGCCAGCATAGATTTCAATACAGTCTCCTCTGCCTTCTTTATCTCTGCCACTAGGTTCCTTCACTTCGGCTCAGCTTGCAGAGATCGCCACTTATGTTGATCAAAATCTTGGAATCAATGGTGCTTCTGCTAGTTCTGATTTCACTGCTATGTATGCCTCCTCTGGTACTTCTACTCCTTGGATTTTTGGCTTAGGTGGCTCTCATCATATGACTTTCAATTCCACTATCCTTACTAACTGTAAGCATGTCTCTTCCCTTTTTATTCAAACTGCAAATGGCACACCTCTTGCGATAACTCATTATGGTGATATCACACCACCTTCCTACACCACTGGTTGTTTGACTTTATCTTGCTTATTGCTTATTCCCAAACTTACCATGAACTTGTTGTCTGTAAGTCAACTTGCTGATACTGGTTATATCGTCACTTTCTCATCTACCTCTTGTACCGTGCAGGATTCCTACACCGGTCAGAAGATTGAGATCAGTCGTTGAGAGAATGGGATATATCATCTGGAGCATCTTTATCTCCCTCCTTCCACTACCGGCTTTGGATTTTTCAATTTAGATATTTAGCATTGTCGATTAGGTCATCTTTCTGTTCCTTGACTGAAAGTCTTATTTGACTCTGGTTTATTAGGTTCTTTTCCTTTTATTTTTAGTTCGACTTGTAGTACTTGTCGCTTAGCAAAATAAGTTGCGTTGCCTTTTTTTATCAAGTAATAATAAGTCTTCTGAAACTTTTGAACTTGTTCATTCTGATATTTGGGGATTCACACCGTCTACTTCCTTGTCTGGTTTTAGATACTATATTTGCTTTATTGATGACTATTCAGTTATACATGGGTTTATCTTATACGTGCTCATTCTGACCTTATTCGCATTTACATGGAATTTACAAATATGATTCATACTTAATTTCAAAAACATATAAAAGTATTTAGGTCTGATAATGCTCTAGAATATGTGTCTTCCTCAATGCAAAATATTTTAAAACACATGGCACTATCCCTTAGCAATCATGTCCTTACACACATGAACAAAATGGTGTTGCTGAACGCAAGCTCCGCCACATCGCTGAAACCACTTGTGCTCTGCTTCTTTCCTCCTCTGTTCCTACCTCTTTTTGGGCAGAAATCATTATCAATGCTACACTAATAATCAACATCACTCCATCCTCCGTTCTCAAAGACCTCTTTCCATATTCTCATCTCCACACTTTGCTTTTTGACTGTTCTCTTCTCTGCACGTTTGGTTGTATTTGTTTTGTTCTACTTCTTCCACATGAACGAAATAAACTCTTTCTCAGGTCAGTCAAATGTGTATTTCTAGGGTTTATTTCTGCCCACAAAGGTTACCGCTGTTATGATCCTACAACGAAATGTCTCCGTAAAGCTCGACATGTTACCTTTTTCGAAAATGTACCCAACTTTACTACATCATCTCCACCAGATCTCTCATTTCTTAACCAAACCTATCACCCACCCATCTCACCCTCCATCACCACATCTTCCTATACTCCTACCTTGCGCTCCCCTCCTACTCTGTTTGAGTTGATACCAAATGCACCATCTGTTATCGTCACACCTTCTACAGATGCTCCAATGACCGATGTCCCCTCTACGGCTAACCAGTCTTCTCCGGTGACTTTTCCTCCTCGTCACAATCCTGCGTGAGACCGGCGAACTCCTGCTTGCTATAGTTTTTCTATGACTAACTCTTATTCCCCTCAATTTGCATCCTTTCTTGCTGCTACCCATTCTCTTCATGAACCAAAGTTTTACTCTGAGGCGGTAAAAATACCAGAATAGCAACAGGCAATGCAGAAGGAACTAAAGGAATTCCATCGCACTAATACTTGGGATCTCGTACCACTACCATCTAGGACCAAACCTATAAGTTGCAAATGGATTTACAAAATCAAAACCAAGTCTGATGGCACTATCGAACGTTATAAAACTTGACTCGTGGCTCATGGTTTCTTCTAAGAATATGGCATTGAAGAAACTTTTGCTCCAGTTGCTAAAATGACCTCTGTTCACACTTTTATTGCAGTCGCCGCTGCCCGGAACTGGCCTCTATATCGGATGGATGTTAAGAATGCCTTTCTTAACGGTGATCTCTCTTAAGTGGTTTATATGCAACCTCCTCCTGTTATCTCCTCTGTGCTGAATCATATTTGCAGTCTTCGCCGTGCTATATATGGTCTCAAACAAGCTCCCCAAGCTTGGTTTGAACGATTCCATCAAACTCTTCTTTCCGCCGGATTTACTAAAAGTCATGCTGACTATGCCATGTTCTACCGCTCCTCCTCCCGAAGTCATGTCATCTTAATATTCTACGTTGACGACATGATTATAACATGCTGTGATTCTTCCACCATCATCTCCTTAAAGAAGCATCTTCAAAACCAGTTTGAGATGAAGGATCTTGGATTTCTTCGCTATTTCTTAGGGATTGAGGTTGTTTCTTCCTCCCGGGGATATCTCCTCTCTCAATAGAAGTACATTTTTGACATTCTTCAGTGAGCTGCTCTCACAAACTCCACTACAGGTTCTACACCAATGGAGTTGAATTTCAAATTTCGTCGAACTGATTGTAACCTTTTGTCACAGTTGACTCGTTATCGGGAACTAGTAGGTGCCATAATATACCTATCTATCACTTGCCCGGATATCGCTCATGCAATGCATAATTTAAGCCCGTTTATCAGTGCCCCTACATATACACACTATGCTATTCTACTGCGTGTTTTACGCTATCTTCATGGCACAATTACTCGGTCCCTTCTATTTCGCTCGGGTTCGTCTCTTTCTCTTCATGCTTACTCAGATGCTGGTTGGGCGGATGATCCCGACACCCGGTGCTCCACTACTGGATATTGTATCTTCTTGGGCTCTTCACTTATATCCTGGCGAAGTAAGTGTCAAGGTACTGTCTCCCGCTCCAGCACTGAAGCAGAATATCAAGCCATGGCTGGCACTGCTGCTGAGCTCAAATAGTTACGAAGTCTGCTCCAAGACATGGGAGTCACTACATCTCCTGACATTCCCTTATATTGTGACAACCAAAGTGCAATTCATATTGCAACTAATCCAGTATTTCATGAGCGCACAAGACATATTGAAGTGGACTGTCATCTTGTTCGTCAGGAATATCAAGCTCATCGGCTTTCCCTTCCTTATGTTTTTTTTCCAAGGAACAAGTGGCTGATTTCTTCACCAAGGCTCAGACGCAATCTCAGTTTCAATTTTTCTTATCCAAACTCTCGGTATTCGACCCACCATGAATTTAAGGAGGGTATTAAATATAGTATAGAATCATTTTATTTAGTTGGTTATATTTGATTATATGTTTTCTACTTTTCTTCCTTTCTTCCTTTCTTAGGACTTTCCTATTTGGATGTCTCTCAACTTGTATAAATATGACCTATATACTCTCATTTAGGTCTTGTTTGGATATTACCTATCCCATGAAAAAAACAAGATAGCATTTTTCTACTGGATTGACGCAATCCTGCAAAAGGGGCTATTTGGATGGGTTTTTTGTTGAATGATTCAGAGGGGAAAAACCCTTTATTTTCGCTATATCCATTGGGTAGAAAAAATTAAGTCAAACTCAATTTTTTTTTCCCGATCTTTTTATCGTGCACCTCTCTCTCTCTCTCTCTCTCTCTCTCTCTCTCGCTTCTTCTTACCTTCACTCTCTTTCATTCATCAACTTCTCTTTATTTGATTTCTTTTTTGGAAGCGAAGTTCGTAGGTTGTGGTGGCTGCGAGATTTGAAGTGGATACACTGGAATCAAACACGGATCGCCATAAGGCAGCATTTAGGGCCAGACAAAGGGATTTCTTTGGAGTAGGGAGCATTAAAGAAAGGGCTTTCAAAGATGTAGGATTGGAGCAAGAATCCTTGATGGGTTTTCTTGATTGTTCAAAATCGTCGTCTTCATCATCAAAATCATTTAGTTTGAGGAGAAAAGGATTCAAAGGTAGCGTGCATTGGACGACCCTTTTCGGATCAGGGGCTGAAGATTGGGGAATTAGGGGTTTGGATTTTGGTTGGGGGAGAGAAGAGAATAAGGGTTTCGATTGCTTTGATTCGATCGATCGATGATGTTCGATTTCATAATTTCGAGTCAATTTTAGTGGGGAGGTAGTGAAGAAGAAGTGGTGGTTTTGGGATGGGAAAGAGTTGAGAATAACGATGGTTTTGATTTTGGAGCAGGGGGTTCAATAATGGAGAAAGAAGGTGATTGTTTGGGTTCCTTGATTCGTTCTCCTTCATCGTCGTCGGAAGAAGCGTAATTTGCTAACAACGAATCCATCGTCGACGGGCAAAAAGAAAAGAGGGAGCGAAGAGAGGGGGATGAATTCTTTCTTGGATTGGATCCTTGACGGGAGACATCAACTCTTCGTTTCGATGAATTATTGATCAATGAGCCGCAGGGGTGTTTATGCCAATAGATTTCTTAAGGCGGCTAACCTAGCCTCTTCCATCCCTCGGGACCCGGATCACTATGGCCGACTTTCGTCTCTGTTCGATCAGTCGGTCTCATAGTCAGGCAGGCTTATATCATTACGCTCACGAGCAGAATCAACGCTCGAGACTACCTTTGCACTCCTCCGTTACTCTTTGGGAGGCATCCGTCTAAGATAAACTACCTGTTCGGTCGAAAATATTGCAATCTTGAACATATCAATTTCCTCACTTTTCAAATCATTTAAGGATAGTTGATATATTTATAACACACATTACCAGTTCCTCTTCAAATTATCAAATACCACGTGTTATATATATATAATCAACATCTTTTTAAGGAAATTGTATGTTTAGTATGTCATGCATAATATTCTCCAACACTTTTCATTGAGAATTTGTGCAGGAAATTATCTCAGGACAGATATCGGAATCGTAAATTTGCCGATAAAACGCAGCAAGTCAAAGACTTAAAATCTAGCAGAGATTCAGAAGAGATAATAGGATTCCTGATATCACCTGAATACATGTAGACCAACAGCAGAAGACACAAGAGAATTGATGCATCAAACTCTTCGAACGGCCGCGGAACCGCGGCCAATTCAGCCCGATCCGAGTTGGGGAGACGGTCGATGACATTTTCTCCAAAAGCTTACTCGTAACCTCCTAGCTTCCTCAAGACGCTTCGAACCAGCAAGCTTACTCCAGAAGCTTCTCTACAACAGCCAAGCTTCTTATGAAAGCTTAATAACTACCTTACTCTAGAAGCTTCCCTACAACTACCTAGCTTCTTTGAGAAGATAGACCTAGCATCTAGTGGAAGCTTGATGAAGGCTATATAAAGAAACCTAGGGCTTCATTGAAAAGGTTGTTGTTCATTAATACACAATTCATCACACAAATTGAGTGACACAACTTGTGATTCCAAATCATCCAAATCAAAAATCAAGATTCGTTGAGAACTACATCAAGCGAAGGCATCGAAGATCCTTTATCGCAACGCCGATCGTCATCAAGAGCAAGAGATCTGCGAATGATCAACGTCTCACGGTGATTGAGCTACGCAAAAATCGACGACAAATTCTCTTTTCAAAGGAGTGATCGAGAGCTTAGTCTTGAAATCTTGGATTGAGAAGTGTAAATTTGAGAAGATTTAATAAAGGCGATCAATTGTTAACTCTCGCTTTCTTTAAATTCTTGCATTATGAAATTTCTAATTCTTGATTCTTTTATTTTCATGGTCCGTGAATAAATCTCCGCTTGCTAAGGAATCGAAGGAAATCGGTAGATCAAATGATGATAAAATCCTAAACTAATCTTAAGTCTTATGAGAATTATGAACTTTAGGAAAAAGAATCGTCAATGACCTAATTTGGATCAAGATCACCATTCTTGATAATTTCGTTGCAATTTGGGAATTAAATGATTGATGATTTTCTTTGCTAAAGGCTAGATTTTAATGATGATCAATGAAAAGACAAGGGATAGTGAAGGAGAAACCCTAGTTTCTTCAATAGATCCTTAATCTTCAATCATCGCCATCGATCTAGCTATAATTCATCATTAGATAAGATGAGTCATTATTAGTATTCATCATTGCTACTAATTGCTATCAATTCCTACAAGCTATTCTTCATTTTCTTGATAACTAAATTGATTTCGGACACTTTCTTAATTTCTAATTCTTAAACATATTCTTGATTTTCTTGAAATGACAACTCGATTAAATCTTGAATTACTTTCTTGAATTTTCTTTGATATTTTCTTTCAGTTCATCTAAGGAAAAAATAAATAAATACACGAATCTCGGTGGATGATCCGTTCTCATTAACGAGCTGCATCGACACCGTTATTGATTGCGGCTATAAATTCTTTGGTTGTAATAACATTTTCAAAATACAATTAATACGATCAATCAAATGGAGCCGTTGCCGGGGATTGTGTGCTATTTTGTTTTTTCTTGCAATTTGAGTTGAAACATTATTATTCCATCAAAAAATTGAATCAAAATTGCAACGTGTGCTTAACAATTAGTGTGTAAATTTTGCAAGGAAATCTGGAATCACTGCAGCAGGGAGAAAATTATTCAGATCATTTCATTGAGGACAGAGGAGCGACAGGAGCGACAGGAGCACCAGGAAAACTTTTCTTCCAAAGATCTTGCAATTTGACCGCGGAACCGCGGCCATTAGCAAGGATTCACCGCGGAACCGCAGCGATATTGTCGACTTGGGGATCCAGAATTCTGTGGTATATTCTACACTTTCTTATCTTTTCTCTGATCTGTCCAATAACACTTTTCTGCAGGATTCTTTGCAAAAATTCGCAGAGCTCAAAAATAAAAATTTGTTGCGTATTTTGATATTGTTTGTGTGCATATTTTAACACGGAAATTAAGGGGTAAAGACTAAATTCAGATTAGGTGGGGATTTCATTACCCTTCCTAGGCTCCATAAATCATAAAACCAGCATCTGCATCACCCTTCATTAACTAAAAAATATCTAGACAAGACTCTAAGGACCAATGCACTCAATTAGGACAGAAGAAGGTCGTGGGTAATCTATTGCTTATCCGCATTTCTTTTGTGGTGTCTAAGGCAAGTGTGTCTAAGGAAAGTGGTTACTTAATTAGGCCCGCTACTTATGTAGCGGAGAACCTCCCACTTACCTCCCACTTACCTGGCCACAGGAGGGATAAAGAGGTAGTAGAGGAATTATCATGTGATTTGTCTTCTGGAAGTCTAGGAGCGGTCTAGTGACTTGACCTAGGTGACCATTAGATCTAGGGTTGCTTGTGCATTTTTGTGTGATTTTTCAAAATCCGTCTTTTTCAAAACAAACAACAATTTTTCCTTAATTATAACAAACTCCGCCACTTGTGCTAAACCATTTAGTGCATGCTCGGCTGGACATGCGATTCTAGTGCCCGTCCTGTCCGCGTTCCTCCTATCGACTCCGAAGTCGGTAATTCTACATCTACTTTTTCTTCACCCACTACCACATCCACCGCGATGGACGGATTTCCATCAAACTTTTCCACCACTTTTCCACCGCCCGCAGGTGCGCAGAACGCACCGCGCATCTCTCTCCAAGAGAGATGTTACCTTATTCGAGGACCTCTTCCTACCTGTCTTTCCATTCCACCAGCCAACGGGGATAACTTCGAAATCAGACCACATTATATCAATTTTTTACCTAAATTTCACGGTCTCGAGTCTGAAGATGCATACGTTTTTATTACCAAATTTGAAAACGTATGTGCTATGATGGGTACTTCACAGCTTTCTGTGGATGCTATGCGTCTACGTCTTCTCCCGTTCACCTTGTGCGATTTAGCCGAAAAATGGTTTTATAATACAGCTGCACACTCTATTCCAAACTGGGACGAATTCATCATATCTTTCCTTAAGAAATTTTATTCCAATCATAAGACCGCCCGTGTCCGTAGCGAAATAAATCAATTTACCCAGCTTCCCAATGAACAATTTTGGAAATGTTTTGAACGATTCAAGGATCTGTTAGTTCAATGTCCTCATCACGGAATCCATAGATGGGATCTATGCCGAATCATATATGAGTGCATTAATCCAACAACGAAACAGATGCTTGAATCCATATGTCAAGGCAATTTCATGTCTAAAGACGATGGAGAAGCTTAGAAATTTTTAGAAGATTTCGCTGAAAAAACTTTGCAATGGGAGAGTGTTAGTCAACCATCGTCTAGGGGTGGTATTCATGAACTTGATGTTTCCATAGCGGTCAAAACTGAAATGGCAGCAATGCAAAAGAAACTTGACGCTATGGAACACAAATTTCTATTAGCCTCCCTAAACCAGGTCACGCTCCCTAAAACTGTATGTGGATGCTGTTCCGATCCATCATATTTGACGGAAGAATGTCCACTGAATTCTCCGTTGCAAGGTCAAGAACACACTAATGCTGCATTCCAGCAAAGGCCTAGAAGCGATCCTTATTCTTCCACTTATAATCAGGGTTGGAGGAATCACCCTAATTTTGCTTGGAACCAATACCAAACTCAAAATACGGTTCCAAACCAATATAACTTTCAAAGTGTCACTCCACAACAACAACAACTACTACTACAACTGAGTCAGCACCCTTTTCAATCACAAAATTTTCAAAATCCGGCCAACACTTCTGCACCGTATAATAATACTTTGCAATTGACCGGTTCTGATAACTCTTCTTCACTCGAACGAACCTTGGATTTGTTTATGAAACATTCCATCCAAGTGTCGGATGATATAAGGTCTTCTATCGATGATATAAAGAAGAACTCCGCCTCCCAAGGTGAGAGTATTAAATCAATGGAAGCACAAATTGCACAATTAAATACCGAAATGAGTGCTAGAGAGAAAGGGAAACTTCCATCTCATCCCCTACCAAATCATGGGCATCATAACACTACAATGTGAATGCCATCACAACGTTGAGATCTGGAAGAGTGCTGATAATCAAGTCGGTGAACAGATTGATGATCATAATGAAATAATCAATGACACCCCGGCTTCCACTTCCATTTCCACTTCTTCTTCTGATCCTAGTTCTTCTAGTTTACCATCTTCTTGCGAGCCTATTCTTCGTTTTCCCCAAGGCTCGAACTCTCAGCCCGCTTCTTCTAGTCAACCAAAATCGATCCCCACTTCAATTCTGGGATCTGTTCCACCCACACGACCTTCTCCAATGTCGGATCCAGATCTTATTGCTAAAACTCCTTATCCGAATAGGTTAAGGGGAAACAAACCAAGTCCGCATATGGAGAAGATTATAGAACTGTTTAAACAGGTTAACATCAACATCCCTCTCCTAGATGCTATACAACAAGTCCCAGCTTATGCGAAAATTCTTAAGGACTTGTGCACTAGGAAGAGGAAGACTCAAGTGCCCAAAAAGGTATTCATGACGAATAATGTTAGCACCGCTTTTACCCTATAATTACCAAAGAAACGTAAGAACCCTGGATGTCCTACAATCTCGATTTCTATTGGAGGTAAAAATATTAACCGTGCTTTACTTGACCTTGGCACAAGTGTTAACCTGCATCCATACTCTGTCTACAAGCAGTTAGGGATTGGAGAGTTGAAACCATCTCATTGTACTCTCCAAATGGCAGACAGATCAATCACCAAACCTAGGGATGAGCTGGAGGATGTGTTGATAAAAGTCGGGGAATTCATATTTCCTGTGGACTTTATTGTTCTTGATACACAACCTGTAGCAAACCCACGGAACCAAATTCTGGTAATTCTTGGTCGACCCTTCCTATCCACTTCCAATGCTGTCATTAATTGTCGAAACGGTTCCATGAACCTATCCTTTGGAAAAATTACAATTGAGCTTAACATTTATAAGATTGGAAGTCAGTCATCTGAACCCTCTGCTCATCTTCTTGATGTCTGTTCTGTCCACGAGATAGCTCCTGAAAGCTGCAAGGTTGATAAACTTTGCTTTGATAATCTCGATGACATTAGCACATCATTGTTTGATCTTGCACATGATCATAGTAAGGACACATTTGACGAGTCCACTCCTGAGTCTGAACCTGTTGACTCATCACTTTCCGAGTCTGTATCCTTTGCAGGCTATGAACTTCTTGGAGAATCCGAATGTCATTCATGTAGGGATGCTAGGCACTCTAACAAGGTTCTACAAGGCATCAACCATGCCCGATTTAAATTTTAGCCGTGCTGAATAACCCTAACCAAGATCTTAGACTAGAGATTAGGCGAAACAAATAGCAAGTAAACAACTTTACTTCTAAGAGTTAGGGATTACAACCTTTGTAATCCGGTCCTTCACTTTTAAAGCTCCGTGTTGACGTCCTTTCACTGCGATCATCGAGATCCCGGACTCTAGTGATGGTTTCCTCGGAGAAATGAACGGGCTAGCTCGTTGACTTTGAGGCCGAAGAAGATCTACGTCGAGGAGACTCAAACTCAAGCTCCATCTTCACTAGGTCATGAACTTTGTGAAGAGAACAACCTAAACTAAATGGCAAGTAGCAGAGGATGATGAAATAGGAAGTGGGTTCACTTTGGATTTTGATTTCTCACTTCATTTTTTCACTTGAAAATTTCTAGCAAGCTTTTCTTTTTGAATGAAGAAGAAGAAGAAGAAAGAATATGAATAATGAATTATCTCAAAAGAATAATCAAGTGAAGTCTATCATAATGCAACCATGGGTGAGTTAACCTTTATAGAGACTAAACCATAGTTTGGGTTAATGGTTTGGTTAATAAATATCTTATGAAAAAAAAAAGTGAGTGGACTTTGTCAAAGATGATTAAAAGCTTCATGAAGCTTCAAGCCAAGACAAAGAAACCCACCATTTTGTTTTACCAAAATAAATAAAAACATTTACCATTAACCTAAATATGGTGTAATTCATACACACACCCAAGTTTGCATGTATCATCTATCATGATACAAACTAGTGCACAAATATATATCACATATACAACTTGTGCACATTAAGTGAGAAAATCAATCTTAAGTGAACCAATACTAGTTAATGTAAAGTAATATATCAAATATATAATTATACATTAAATCATTAAATCAACACTTGATTTAATGATCCGGTCATATCGCATATAACCGACTAATATCTAGTGTATCAATATATCGAATCAACACTTGATTCGGTAACCCGGCTATATCTCATATAACCGACCGATGATACAAATCGGGAGAATAGAATACAGTATCACATACTGGTATTATTCGCGGTCCCTCACATATCTCATATGCGCTCCTATTTCATTTCGCTTGAGCCAGGAAAGCACTGTGTAGGACTCTAAAGACTCATCAATACGCCGGCAGTAGGTGATGATCATATCAATCACCCACAAGCTGCAAGCGGTCTGCTAAACTTAACGGCCACCCAAGTATTGAGCGATCAGAAAATCAACGAGCAAGCCTGCTCACACTCCTGTGAATCCAATCAGTAACACTTACCGCACAGTCCGGTCTGTTCGTCTGATATGTCGCATATCTCGCCTAGGGGTAGAAAACATCAGACCCCAATAGCTTTATAAATCGTGTCGATATGAGGTCTATAACAGTTCGAGAAACTACTGATAACACTTACCAGTAAATCTCAGCAACCCTGGCCAGGGATTTCCAGTTATAGCCAATCGAACACAGCATAACATCAACTCCCTATACCGGGAGAGACGAATCCCCTCCTATCGCTCATTGCCTCCATGTGATTCGGGACTGTACCCAAAAGCCACCCTTTTGCACGCCCTCTTGGCCGTGGTAAGATGGAAATCAAAGCACAGTGGGAATCACACAAGACTCTATGACAATCTCGGGTCCACAGACTAACTTGTACCAGTGTCACCAGAGAACTGCCATCTGACGTGAGGTATAATACCATCTGGGAGTTCTCGGCGAGTCCGTTCAGTATACCCAGTCTCCACTGAGCACCCGCATACCATCTCTAATGTCAAACACCAATAGATATGGGATCATCCATCGCCCATCACATGGGTCGAGAAGATATACGCTAGCCTACTCTGGAATATCGATGCCCCGTCTCGATATTCCCTCGACTAGGAACATTGAAGGATGTACTCATGGACTACCCAGGCCCCGCTAGTATGATCTCCATCATAATCCTGGAAGTCGAGTACACATCCTAAGAGCTTTATCAACATGTAACAGAGAGACAATTAGAGTACATGTTAAGATAAAGTACAACCAGATAGCATACTATCATGTCGAGAAAGAAAGTCCTCCCTATATATGTCCAAGCATCCATTACAATATACATCGTATGTACAGTAATGGCCTCTAAGGCATACATATAACTAACAATCTCCCACTTGCACTAGGGCCATCTGTTATGGTATCATATACCCAACAATCAGCTGTGGTTGAAGTATCTCATACTCAACCATCCCATAAAAGTCTCTACTGGGAAAAAGGCATTTGTGAGTGGATCCGCGCTGTAGTCCTCTGTGTCTACTCTCCTAACCTCGATCTCCCTGGAGATCAACCATCTCCATGATTAGGTGATACTACCTAAGAATTATTTCTGGATTTCTGATGGGACGGGGGTTCCTTGGCATAAGCCACAACTCCATTGTCACACAATAGTAGGAACGAAGTTCATCTCATGAACTTATATATCCAGACTGCCGCTTTGGTAGCATCCTTGGTAACGATGTATCTTGTCTTTAATCGTCTAGTAAGTTACGGTATCTAGCTTGGAACTCTTCCAACATACCGTCTCTCTATTGAGGGTAAAGACAATGCCTGCGACTGACATTCAGTCGTCCTTATCACTCTGGAACCTTTCCAGTGATTCTCCCCAGGATCGATTGATACCATCTTGCTACAACTAGTGAGAATTCTAACATCCAATTACATCTATCTCATAGATCAAAACTCAGGATTTAGGAGGTATCACTTTGATCCTATATGGAGAATCCTTGTGATAAGCGGAGATTGACCGAGCGTAGCATAGGAAACTCCTTCCCTATCAAGAGTATGTCATCCATGTACTTTACGAGGATCACCACCATACTCTCTACTACCTTTTTGTATATACAAGGTCCATCTACCATTTTGATGAAGTCAAACTCTTTGAATACCACATCAAAACAGACGTTCCAACTCCGCGATGCCTGATTTATCACATAAAACATCTTGCACACGTTTCCGCTGCTCCCACTGTCTACAAAGCCCTCTGGCTGTGTACTTATAGACGCTCTCTTCCAAATCATCATTTAAAAAAGCAGTCATGACACCCAACCGCCAGATATCGTAGTCATGGTATGTAGCCGTGGCAAGTAGGATCTGGATGGACTTAAGCATAGCTTTGAAAGTCTCAAATTTTCCATGTACACCAAGTAATCTTCTCAAGATATACTTGCTCCTGATGGGGATTTAACCCTTCAGATAAAGCAACCAAAGTCCATACTTTGTTGGTGTATAAGGATTCCATCTCAGATCGCTAAGCATCCAGCCATTCTTATAGAGTCCCACTCTTGATGGCCAGCTCGAAACTAGTTGGGTCATCATCTCATGATGCAATCCTCGCTCTCACTGTCATAGAGAAAACCGAAGGATCTCTCAGGTGGGTGAGGAACCCTACTAGATCGAGCGGAGAGGCTGAGGTTCGTTGGAAACTATTGAATCATTTGGTTCTACCAAATCATCAGCTGCAGTTTGTATAGCTAGAACTCTTTCCAGTTCTATCTCATGACCACTAATTTCTTCACAAGAAATTCTCTTTCACAAAATTGGCATGGTGAGAAACAAAACATCTTTTGTTCCTCGGTTTGGTAGAAAATATTCCCTTGCGAATGCTTGGGATATCCAACAAACTTCCATAGAAATGACTTTGCCACGAGCTTGTCCGGATTTTGCTTTTAGACATAAGCCGGACAACCCCAAATCTCAACTTACTTAAGATATGGGCTCTTCCCATTCCATATCACATATGAAGTGGTAGGCAACTGATTCGATTGGAACCCTATTCAATAGGTATGCAACTTTTCAAGTGCATAACTCCCAAAAGGAAATAGGAAACTCAGTAGTACTCATCATAGAGCGCACCATATCACATAGGGTGTGATTGCTCTGCCCCGATACACCGAGGTGTTGTGGTGTATACGGAGGAGTAATGCTGAGAGAGAATCTCATTCTCCTTTAGAATAGTCAAGGAATCCCGTGCTCAAGTATTCTCCTCCTTGATCTCATCAAAGGACATAATACTTATACCCATTTTTGGTTCCCTACTTCTAACTTATATTCTGTGATTATCTCAAAAGTTTCGGACTTGTGTTTCAACAGGAACATATGTCTGAATCTTGAGAGATCATCAGTGAATGTAATGAAGTACAAAGAACCGGTCCTGGCATGTGTAGACAGGGGACCTTCATACATCAGCATGTATCAATCCCAAGAGTTCACTAACTCTTTCTCTGTTTCCAATAAACGGAGCTGTGGTCATCTTATCTCTGTGACATGACCGGCAAGTTTCACAAGATGTAAATTCAAACTAATTTAAATGTGCATCTATATGTAACTTTAGCTAGTCGGGTCGCATTGATATGACCTAGTCTACAATGCCTCAAGAAGGATTCATTCATTTCTGAACTCTTCCTCTTGTGCGTGTTCTGTACGTTAAGAACTGTGGTTTGATTTAGAACGTCTATGCTTTTAGATAACGTGGATGAACCGATCAACTCTTGATATAGGAAATGTTCAAAACATTATCCAACAATACAAAATTATATCCTTCTTTAATAAAAAGAGACTGATATGATGTTGTATATCAGGTTCGGAATCTAATAACATTCGTTCAGAATCAATGCATTTTGGTAATACAGGGTGATAACTATCAACAGACTTGGTTGCAACACTTGCACCGTTTCTATCTTATGAAATTTATCACCCATTCTCAGTTTCTCTACCTATCTATAGCCCATGTAACAAATTACATATGTGGGATCCTGATCCGGTATTAAATACCCAGGACGTAAAGGATATTGAGAAACAGTTCTGTGTAATGAACACACCCGAAGAAGATGCATCAGTATGCACTTTCTTCGTTTGGGCGGCACGAGATTTCTGGTAATCCCCTATTTCCTGCTCTGTCTTATAACAATTATAAGTTGGAGCGGGACCAACGTTCCCTAGCTCATTATAACAAGCGGGTTCGGTCAATACATCCGTATTATTATCTTGATTAAGGCGTGACATGGTCGCTACCAGGAGAGAGAGAGAAGAAAACACTCAGCGTATGCTCTTGCAAGATTAGATTGGTTATCTAATATCTAATCAGGATGTCTCCCGCTGTTTTAGTCAAATCTTCCTTCAAACCCTAAAAGGAAAGACTAGCCAGGATTAATTACACCCTACAAGTTCTCCAATCTTTCAGCCAGGCCAGTGCCGGTACTTTGAGGGAGGTTCCCCATGCTTTCACACGGACCTAATTAAAGTAAACCTCGTTTTCCCAGGAGCGTAACCCCGTTAACACCTTTCTAGACACCTACTTGATCGGCTAATTGTAATGTGTAAAACTCTCCTAGGAGTAACTCTTACTCGCAGCGGGTATTGGGATCTAACTATCTCATAGAAGGTATGCAATCTCATTGCAAATTTCAACACTTGAAATTCCCAATAATATTTTGCCCCAAGCCTCCTATGACCTTGACAAAGGCCAACAAAGCATAGGCTGCTAGTCAAGTTCAACCCGTCATTTCCTGATTGAATTAAACCCACCCGCACGGCCATTGACAAAGGCCAACAAGGTCGCACGACTACCCTAATCCAATCTGCATCATATGCATAAGCAGATAAGTACTATTCAGCTACCGCACACTACGCCTTGACAAAGGCCAACAAACGCAACACGAATACAAAACAGTCCTTATCTGAAATGACGGAGGGCTACGACAGGTTTTTAAGAAAACCCTTTGCGTAATGAACTTGATATCATTGCAGAATCGAGTGATTTTAAATGGAATGTTTTTGAGGTCTTTTCTAGTTTTGCTAAGGAGGTCACTCCGGGTGAAGGGATCGTCGGCTCTTTCCTCATCGAATAAGGTGCAGGGTATATCATATATACCACTATGCAAAGCAAGAACTATAGAAGCAATCAAAAGACAAACCGAGTTTGTAGCATCTGCTAGTTTTTCTAAAGAGGTCACTCCCGGTGAAGGGATCTCGGCTCTTTCCTTATCGAATAAGGTGCTGGATGTTCTACAAGGAACACTGCTATGCAAAGCAAGAACTAGAGCTACCAGTTTTTAAACAAGTTTCTACAACATCTTTAGGTTTCTTTTAGTTTTCATTAATCTCATTAATGAAGTCCCATTTTATTATGCTTCACAAGCATCTCATTTGAAACGAAATCTGCAATATAACATATATCTCATATATATAATATAAACATTCGTCTCAGGCAGTAATATGATCTCATCACAGAACATTGCAGCAGAAGAAACATATATGAAATATTGGATATACTAGGAGGTCCGTGTTTTTAATACGAGCCTGTATAAAACACGGATTCCACGGTCGCGATGAATAGCCAAACCCACATCCCTAGACCCCTACGAGAGCGGCAAGCAACACTGCCAATTCTAGGGTTAGGAGACCCAGTCTCGACTCCTCGAGATGGTCTCCTACTGGACCCCAGAACCCGGTTACTTGTACTCCCCGCCTTGGATCTACCTAATGCGGAAAAGTAAATAATATACAATGGTGACATCATCCTCAGCCCGGAAGTGCCCCAATAAAAGAATATTACATACAAATGAATTTTACATGAATGAAAAAGAAAAACTCTCATCTCACATAAAACTCCCGGCTATTCAAAAAGCGACGATCCAATATAACATATCACAGCAACACACAATATCACATATCATCAACATAAGTAAATATGCGTATCCCAATTGTCGTTGATGTATAGCAACGAAACCGGCGATACACCACATATTACACTTACGGTCGCAGATAAGAAAGTGTAAAACTACAACAGTTGGAATCCGCAACCTCCTTAAACATCACATGCCTAACCAAATGAATTCCTTAGACATCGCATGCCTAACAATTATAAACCCCACATTTTAGTCTCATTATCAAAAACTCTTTTCAATATCAAGTCGGGCAATTCAACAAGATTCCCGACATCCGGATCGAATGCTCGTCGCAAACTTTAGTAGATGGCCGCACCCCCGATGCCGTCGACGAAGTGCACTAAGGCGGAACACCGCTGCCGCGAGCACCCGAACGGATGCTTTTGGCGATGGGGTTCTCCTACAGTCACTTTGTCGGGGCTTTGGGGCGTGGCTGTCTGTTAAGTTTACCCGGCGAGTATCCGCGTACACTACGTGATTACGACGGACTTTTGATCGCATCAAAATTCCGTGGCAACCGATCATCTGAGACTGAACTGCTAGATTTATAACATTCAAATTAGTTATCTCATAACTACTTGTGGATTCCAAATATTGTATCACATTTCAGATAAATAGACAATGTTAAACTTTCCGATCGAATAATCAAACACCCAAGTTTTCCCTAATAATTCTCAATACTTGAAATTAGTTTAAAAACATCCACTACATGCCACAGTACCAATGATCCAGCCGTAGAAGGGTCAAGCCAAGTACTTCCCCAAACCTTAAGGTTCAAGAGGTAGTTCAAGACGGTCACATAATCGAGTTAAGGTTTATGTTCTTCTAGAGGGTCCATCGCGTTACTTGCACGACTTAGAACGTTCTTAAACTACGGAAAAATCCAACACTTGGAAATTTTCCGGCAGGGGAAAAAATGAGTTATTGATATCCGTTCGAACTTTTTAACACGTTCTAAAAATTACCCGGACAAACTAAACGAAGTTATACTTTCCGATCGAATCAACGAGCTCCCAATACAACCCAGAAAACTCAACACTTGAGTAAGATTAAAAACACCCAGAATCATCAGGAAATAAATACGGATATAACTGTGAAGACACGTGTCCACAACACCAGAGTACGGCAGCGGAACCGCCGCGGGAAGAAGGTTCCTGCCGGTTCCGCGGCGACTTGATGGTGTCGTGGTCCCGTGTTTCACCATAATTCTTAGAATTCTCTGCTGATTTTTTGAGTATTTTTAATGCAGAAAAAATCACATTTTTACAAAATTTCCAGAGAAGGGTATAAATCGGTGTTTCCGGGTTCGATCGGACTTTAAACTTCGTCTAGACTTCGCCTAAAGCTCTAGCTGGCTCTGATACCACTGTAGGGATGCTAGGCACTCTAACAAGGTTCTACAAGACATCAACCGTGCCCGATTTAAATTTTAGCCGTGCTGAACAATCCTAACCAAGATCTTAGACTAGAGATTAGGCAAAACAAATAGCAAGTAAACAACTTTACTTCTAAGAGTTAGGGATTACAACCTTTGTAGTCCGGTCCTTCACTTCTAAAGCTCCGTGTTGACATCCCTTCACTGCGATCATCGATATCCTGGACTCTAGTGATGGTTTCCTCGGAGAAATGAACGGACTAGCTCGTTGACTTCGAGGCCGAAGATGATCTACGTCGAGGAGACTCAAACTCAAGCTCCATCTTCACTAGGTCATGAACTTTGTGAAGAGAACACCCTAAACTAAATGGCAAGTAGTAGAGGATGATGAAATAGGAAGTGGGTTCACTTTGGATTTTGATTTCTCACTTTATTTCTTCACTTGAAAATTTCTAGCAAGCTTTTCTTCTTGAATGAAGAAGAAAAAGAAGAAGAAAGAATATGAATAATGAATTATCTCAAAAGAATAATCAAGTGAAGTCTATCTTAATGCAACCATGGGTGAGTTAACCTTTGTAGAGACTAAACCATAGTTTGAGTTAATGGTTTGGTTAATAAATATCTTATGCAAAACAAAGTGAGTGGACTTTGTCAAAGATGCTTAAAAGCTTCATGAAGCTTCAAGCCAAGACAAAGAAACCCACCATTTTGTTTTACAAAAATAAATAAAAACCTTTACCATTAACCTAAATATGGTGTAATTCATACACACACCCAAGTTTGCATGTATCATCTATCATGATACAAACTAGTGCACAAACATATATCACATATACAACTTGTGCACATTAAGTGAGAAAATCAATCTTAAGTGAACCAATACTAGTTAATGTAAAGTAATATATCAAATATATAATTATATATTAAATCATTAAATCAACACTTGATTTAATGATCCGGTCATATCGCATATAACCGACTAATATCTAGTGTATCAATATATCGAATCAACACTTGATTCGGTAACCCAGCTATATCTCATATAACCGACCGATGATACAAATCGCGAGAATAGAATACAATATCACATACTGGTATTATTCTCGGTCCCGCACATATCTCGTATGCGCTCCTATTTCATTTCGCTTGAGCCAGGAAAGCTCTGTGTAGGACTCTAAAGACTCGTCAATACGTCGGCAGTAGCTGGTGATCATATCAATCACCCACAAGCCGCAAGCGGTCTGCTAAACGTAACGGCCACCCGGGTATTGAGCGATCAGAAGATCAACGAGCAAGCCTGCTCACACTCCTGCGAATCCAATCAGTAACACTTACCGCACAGTCCGGTCTGTTCGTCTGATATGTCGCATATCTCGCCTAGGGATGGAAAACGTCAGACCCCAATAGCTTGATAAGTCGTGTCGATATGAGATCTATAACAGTTCGAGAAACTACTGATAACACTTACCAGTAAATCTCAGCAACCCTGGCCAGGGATTTCCAGTTATAGCCAATCGAACACAGCACAACATCAACTCCCTATACCGGGAGAGACGAATCCCCTCTTATCGCTCATTGCCTCCATGTGATTCGGGACTGTACCCAAAAGCCACCCTTTTGCACTCCCTCTTGGATGTGGTAAGATGGAAATTAAAGCACAGTGGGAATCACACAAGACTCTATGACGATCTCGGGTCTACAAACTAACTTGTACCAGTGTCACCAGAGAACTGCCATCTGACGTGAGGTATAATACCATCTGGGATTCTCGGCGAGTCCGTTCAGTGTACCCAATTTCCACTGAGCTCCGGCATACCATCTCTAATGTCAAACACCAATGGATATGGGATCATCGATCGTCCATCACATGGGTCGAGAAGATATCCGCTAGTCTACTCTGGAATATCGATGCCCCGTCTCGATATTCTCTCGACTAGGAACATTGAAGGATGTACTCATGGACAACCCAGGCCCCGCTAGTATGATCTCCATCATAATCCTGGAAGTCGAGTACACATCCTAAGGGCTTTATCAACATGTAACAGAGAGACAATTAGAGTACATGTTAAGATAAAGTACAACCAGATAGCATACTATCATGTCGAGCAAGAAACTCCTCCCTATATATGTCCAAGCATCCATTACAATATACATCGTATGTACAGTAATGGCCTCTAAGGCATACATATAACTAACAATTCACTTACCCCACCTTCTATTGTTTCTTCACTGATATTAGATCTCAAACTGTTACCTTCTCATCTTAAATATGCATATTTATGTGAGAATGAGTCTTTACCTGTGATCATATCTGCTTATCTAGCCTTAGAGCAAGAGAATGCTCTTTTGATGGTCCTGAGATCTAATAGGCAAGCATTTGGTTGGACAATGGCTGACATCAAAGGGATTAGTCCCTTGATTGTTGAACATCGTATACATCTAATGGATGAAGCCAAACCAACCCGAGAACCACAAAGACGGTTAAATCCCGTCATGAAGGAGGCAGTAAAGAAAGAAATCGTCAAATGCCTTGACAGTGGTATCATTTACCCAATCTCTGATAGCCAATGGGTAAGTCCTGCTCATGTAATCCCTAAGAAATCTGGTATTACGGTCATAACTAATGAGGCTAATGAGTTGATCCAGACACGCACTCAAACTGGGTGGCGTGTATGTATTGATTACAGAAAACTCAATGCCGCAACGAGGAAAGACCACTTCCCTCTACCTTTTATTGACCAGATGTTGGAACGCTTAGGTAGACATGAATATTATTGTTTCATGGATGGATACTCTGGCTATAACCAAGTCCCTATTGCCGAAAAGGATCAAGATAAAACCACATTTACTTGTCCTTTCGGTACTTTTGCTTATAGACACATGCCCTTTGGGTTATGCAATGCTCCCGCTACATTTCAGCGGTGTATGATGGGATATTCTCGGACATGGTCGAGAATTTTCTGGAGATTTTCATGGACGATTTCTCGATATTCGGAGATTCTTTTGATGATTGCCTATCTCATCTTGACGCGGTTCTTACTCGTTGTAAAGATAAGAACTTAACTTTGAATTGGGGGAAATGCCATTTCATGGTCCAAGAGGGTATTGTGCTTGGACATGTCATTTCACGGAAAGGAATTAAGGTAGACAAAGCTAAAATTGATGTCATTCATAACCTTCCTCTTCCCAAATGCGTCAAAGATATACGATCTTTCCTTGGTCATGCAGGATTTTTTAGGAGATTCATTAAGAATTTTAGCAAAATTGCTAGACCCTTAACTCTTCTCTTGGCCAAGGACACAACATTTCACTTTGACTCGGATTGTGAGACTGCATTTGACTCACTGAAAAATGCACTCACTACATCTCCCATTCTATTATCTCCTGATTGGAGCCACCCGTTTGAGCTAATGTGTGATGCATCAGATTTTGCTGTTGGTACAGTCTTAGGACAGCACATTGATGTGATGCCACACGCAATTTATTATGCAAGTAAGACCTTGAATAATTCCCAAATTAATTATACTACCACCGAGAAAGAACTCTTGGCAGTTGTATTTGCATTAGAAAAATTCAGGCCTTACTTGATTGACTCACCGATTGTGGTTTACACTGATCACTCCGCCTTGAAACATCTTTTATCAAAGAAGGATGCTAAAGGTAGGTTAATACGTTGGATCCTATTATTATAAGAATTCGATCTTGTTATACGAGATAAGAAAGGATGTGAAAACGTAGTAGCCGACCATCTTTCGCGCATTTCTTCTTCACCAACTGTGACCATACCAATAAACAATTCTTTTCCGGACGAACATCTCTTGAATGTATCCGACGAACCTTGATTTGTGGATATTATGAATTATCTTGCAACGGGACTTATTCCAAGCGATTGGTCTAAACAAGACAATTATCGATTTCTATCCCAAGTAAAGCATTTTTACTGGGATGAACCTTATTTGTTTAAATATTGTCCTGACCAAATTGTTCGCAAATGTGTCCCCAATGATGAATTCAAGAGTGTTCTGTCTTTCTGTCACGATCAGGTATGTGGAGGTCACTTTGGTGCATGAAAAACGGCGGAGAAGGTTTTGTAATGCGGTTTTTACTGGTCGACTTTATTCAAAGATACATATGATCATTGCAAAACCTGTCCACAATGTCAACACACGGGACAGATTTCTCAAAGAAATGAGATGCCTCTTTAACCGATCTTGATTGTAGAAATTTTCGACGTTTGTGGTATTGATTTTATGGGTCCTTTTCCTAACTCTTTTGGAAATCTGTACATCTTGTTAGCGGTGGATTACGTTTCGAAATGGGTAGAAGCTATTCCATGCCGCACTAATGACAACAAGCTTCTCATTAAGTTCCTGAAAGAGAATATCTTTTCGCGATTTGGACACCCTCGTGCTATCATTAGCGATAACGGGACACATTTCTGTAATTGATTTTTCGAGACTTTGATGCAGAAATATGCAATCAACCACAAACTTTCTACACCCTATCATCCCTAAACGAGCGGGCAAGCTGAGATTTCCAACAGGCAAGTCAAACAAATTCTGGAGAAAATAGTTTCTAAAAATAGGAAAGATTGGTCAACCAAATTGACGGATGCTCTTTGGGCATTCCGTACCGCTTATAAGACTGATCTAGGTATGTCTCCTTATCGTTTAGTGTTTGGAAAGGCTTGCCACCTTCCAGTCGAGATTGAACATAAAGCAATGTAGGCTATTAAAGAACTTAACTTTGATTTAAATCAAGCCTGTAACTTTCAGAAGCTGCAATTAAATGAGCTAAGCGAACTCCGCGATGAAGCTTACGATAATGCGGTGATAGTAAAGAACCGGACTAAGGTATTTCACGAAAAAATATTTTGAGAAAAACTTTTACTCTAGGTCAACAAGTCCTTCTTTACGACTCCCGTCTCCATCTTCATGTGGGTAAGCTACGATCTCGTTGAAAATGACCATTTGTTGTGCGGTATGTATACCCTCACGGGGCAGTTGAAATTGAAAATAGAAAAAACGGTACAACTTTCAAAGTGAATGGGTATAGATTAAAACCGTATTTTTCCACTGACCCCTCGGAGGAGTTCCTGTTTTTACAGGAGCCGCGTTACAATGACTAATTTTCCCCCACCTCACCTCCATGTCTCGGTAATATTGTTTTATCTTTCGAATGGAGGTGAGTCAATTTTTGTACATAAAAAAAATTAAAAATGCAAAAATTGTACATAAATAAAAAAATAAGTTTGGGGGAGACTTTCACTTCCCCCCCTGTCAATAACTTTTCCTCCCAAGCCTACAGGTTTTTGAGATTTAACGGATGACAACTGTGAGGACACTGCTGTAAATAGATTTGGGAGAGGTTTGTGCTTATTTACGCATTACTTTGCATACACTTTGCATAAGCACAAAACACAAAAAATTTCTTTTATAATAAAAGATTAGAAAGTGAAAAATTATATTTAAAAGATTGGAAAATTTTAAGAAAAATAAGAAAGTTAGATGTTTTCTTAAACGAAACTAGTAATAAGTAGTTATGAGCCATTATCCCAAGAGTTAGTAAGATGAAGGAAGTCACTAATCTGAGGATAAAAATAAGTCTGAATAGTTCATATTCTAGAAGCCAAACATTTGAACGTTGATACCCTATTATACGCACTTACACACGTCTTGAAACTCGGGATAGTAGAGGATACCTTGAAATGCTCTTGTCTAAAAGCCAAAGTACGAAGAAAATAATAAATGAAGCATAAAAGTATAAAATGGTGAAGAAAAATGAACACTAATTTTGTAATCACCAAGGCAGCATAAAAAAATATAGCGAGGGTGCTTCATCACCTAGTGCTTTAGACTAACTGATTTGGGAGTCACTGCTAAGCGTTAGGTGTTGCAAAATGAGGAAATTACTAATTACGCTAAATATGTGAGCACATTTAGTAATCGGTCGGTTAGTACCTCAAGAAGTATTAACGGTCGCATGAAGAATGTGTGAGCAATTCCATCCAAAATATTCACCGACTAAAATGTACTAAGGTAGATGGACAAGAGTATGATAGCTTGAATTGAATTTTCCGAGTGTAGGGATATCTTTTACATACACATAGAGGTATATGATCGGTGTTTGGAAGAAAAATAGGGATGAAGAATAAAGGCGATATTTTATTGAAGGATGATGTGATTTCTAACATCTTTTCATAACCATTAAGATAGGGCTCATGACAACCGAAAAGCTAGTGTAGTTGGAAACTCTGATTTTCAAAGTCTTTCTTTTATAATTCTTATCTTTATATGTAACTTTCATAGTCTTCATTTTATTATAGAATTTTGTGGGTGCAATCCGCTGAAAACCCTCATGAGACAACATTCCTCCTATTAAGGACACCGAGAGGTTTAAAGGCTTGTTGCATATGCTCAGTGCAATCGTGTTGCGTATGAAAGTATGCTAATTAGTTTTTCTTTTTCTTTCTATTTTCTCCTTCTCTTGAATAAAAGAAGTTTGCTCGAGACGATCAAAATCAAGTTTGGAGGAATTTGTTCAGTCGAAAATATTGCAATCTTGAACATATCAATTTCCTCATTTTTCAAATCATTTAAGGATAGTTGATATATTTATAACACACATTACCAGTTCCTCTGCAAATTATCAAATACCACGTGATATATATATAATCAACATTTTTTAAGGAAATTGTATATTTAGTATGTCATGTATAATATTCTCCAACACTTTTCATTGAGAATTTGTGCAAGAAATTATCTCATGATAGATATCGGAATCGCAAATTTGCCGAAAAAACGCAGCAAGTCAAAAACTTAGAATCTGGCAGAGATTCAGAAGAGATAATAGGATTCCTGATATCACCTGAATACATGTAGACCAACACCATAAGACACAAGAGAATTGATGCATCAAGCTCTTCGAACGGCCGCGGAACCGCGGCCGATTCAGCCCGATCCGCTGCAGATCCGCGGCCGCGTTGGGGAGACGGTCGACGACATTTTCTCCAGAAGCTTACTCGTAACCCTTCTACCTTCCTCAAGACGCTTCGAACCACCTAGCTTACTCCAGAAGCTTCTCTATAACAACCAAGCTTCTTATGCAAGCTCGATAACTACCTTACTCTAGAAGTTTCCCTACAACTACCTAGCTTCTTTGAGAAGATGGACCTAGCTTCTAGTGGAAGCTTGATGAAGGCTATATAAAGAGACCTAGGGATTCATAGAAAAGGTTGTTGTTCATTAATACACAATTCATCACACAAGTTGAGTGACACAACTTGTGATTCCAAATCATCCAAATCAAAAATCAAAGATTTGTTGAGAACTACATCAAGTGAAGATATTGAAGATCTTTTATCGCAACGCCGATCGTCATCAAGAGCAAGAGATCCGTGAATGATCCACGTCTCACGGTGATCGAGCCACGCAAAAATCGATGACAAATTCTTTTTTCAAAGGAGTGATCGAGAGTTTAGTCTTGTCATCTCGGATTGAGAAGTGTAAATTTGAGAAGATTTAATAAAGGTGATCAATTGTTAACTCTCGCTTTTTTTAAATTCTTGCATTATGAAATTTCTAATTCTTGATTCTTTTATTTTCATGATGCGTGAGTAAATCTCCGCTTGCTAAGGAATCGAAGGAAATCGGTAGATCAAATGATGATGAAATCCTAAACTAATTTTAAGTCTTATGAGAATTATGAACTTTAGGAAAAAGAATCATCAATGACCTAATTTGGATCGAGATCACCATTCTTGATAATTTCATTGCAATTTGGGAATTAAATGATTGATGATTTTCTTTGCTAAAAGCTAGATTTGAACGATGATCAATGAAAAGATAAGGGATAGTGAAGGAGAAACCCTAGTTTCTTCAATAGATCCCTAATTTTCATTCATCACCATCGATCTAGCCATAATCCATCATTAGATAAGATGAGTCATTATTAGTATTTATCATTGCTACTAATTACTATCGATTCCTACAAGCTATTCTTCATTTTCTTGATAACTAAATTGATTTCAGACACTTTCTTGATTTCTAATTCTTGAACATATTCTTGATTTTCTTGAAATGACGACTCGATTAAATCTTGAATTACTTTCTTAAATTTTCTTTGATATTTTCTTTCAATTCATCTAAGACAAAAACGAATAAATTACAAAAACGAATAAATACACGAATCTCAGTGGACGATCCGTTCTCATTAACGAGCTACATCGACACCGTTATTGATTCCGGTTATAAATTCTTTGGTTGTGATAACATTTTCAAAACGCAATTAATATGATCAATCACTATCCACCTCGCAGTGTCCCCTCCTCCCCCGAATGATCGGTGCGGCGGTTAGGCATCCTTAGACGAAAGAGCGGTCTTTCAGGATTGGTCGTTGTGTGTCACTACCTCCCACCTATCCTACACATTCGATCAAAGTTGTCATCAGGGCCCAGTAACACCTTCATCATTAAATGGAAAAACAACAAAGCTAGACAGGAGTCCATTGGTTGGTCCAATACTTTGGGTTTTATTTTAACATTTCATTTTCTGCACTAAAATTATTTTGAGTTTTATTATCTCTTTCCATATGTTATTCTACGAATTAATTTCGTGAGTAAACTCATAATTCTTTAAGCCATGATCGTTACATGTGCTATCTTGATAATTTTGATTATTCTCTTACTCATTCTGTGGGGTTAAACAATACTGATTTTAGCCTTCTACCCAAAGTTCCATTAGTCATGTCTACCGAGAGTCTATCCACTATCCATACCAAATAGGATTAGCTCAGTTGGTACCAATTTTCTCTTCAATATGAGAGATCGCTAGTTCGATCCAGAAGAGAGTCAGCAGCAAAAAAAATAATAAAATAAAAAGAATACATTAATCTTTTTTTGTTTGGTGGATAGGGTTTGGAAATTTTATTGGGATGAGCAATAAGTACAAAAATCATGAATTTAAGATGGACAAAAAAATACCGAACATATTTTAAGGGCCTCACTAGAAATATCATCTTTGTTCCTAATTTGATGGAGGATGGGCCCACAACAGCTGACCCAACCGACAATTTTGTCCCTTCTCCAAGTCACTGCCACGTTGGTTATCAAGTGGCATTGCTCCTTGAGGCCAAACACAAAGGACTCACATCATCACAATTGCGATTGCAACTCTTGCACATTCAAATCCACAACAAACATGTAGTACAAACCCACAACAAACATGAAAATCTTTTCCTATCCTTGCCACTCCTTATCCTGTCCTTGTGAAATCTTTTCCTCAAATAAACAAGTAATAAGATAAGATCTTCCTTCTTCATGTTGGAAACTTGGAATAATTTGAAGAAAAAAGGGTAAATTGTGGAAAAAAACCCAAGCAGTTTTTCCCACCGATAAAAAAACCCATGGCCCCGAAGCGGTTGTAAGAAAAACCCTAGAAAATTTTCATGCAGCATCTGTTTAGGTGCCTGCAATATCTAAATACGTCATAGATATCGCAGGAAACTTTATAGATATTGCATAATAACCAAATATAGCATGCAATACAGATACCACCGGCAGGGGATTTTTTAACAACTGAAAAAATTTCCGGGGTTTTTTAACAACCGCTTAGAGGCCAAAGGGTTTTTGTCAGCAGGAAAAACTGCTTTGGGTGTGTGTTGTTTGACAGTTTTACCCAAAAAATTTGCTTGTCCAATGGAAGGAACTTAAAAATCTTCAATGATAATAACTTATTGTACTATGCAATATATTGTTTAATCTTGAGTTTCTTTTAAATTATGGGCAGCAATAGCAATTAAAAAGATTAGGAAGAAATTGAATAATATACAGAATTACTTCATTCTTTCGGACAAGTTCTGAAACTTTTTATATCTTTCTGTATTTTGTTTATCTTAATGAAGCTGGATGTTTTGAGGTAATTAAACATTTTAACTATAATTAATATACTATCCAGGTGATTCACTAACTCAAACTTTTCATTTAAAAAACAAAAGATCTTATTTCTAAATTTATGTAATGCTAATATTTTGGGCTAAAGATATACGATAATGGAAAGGTGGCATCTATAGCTAAACATATGTACCATTACTTGCATGCATGATGAGGATAATAGTAATATTGTAATTGAAAGAGGAAGTTAAAAAGATAGAAGGAAAAGGTCCCCAATGTTTTTGGAGTTAGGTATATATTGGCAGTTAGTTGTCATTGTATAAGAGATTGCGTAAGGTTTTGGTAATGTTTTAGTTGTGGAAAGGTTAGGTGTAACAAAAGGGGGATGAGTGATGGCTAGGTTTTGTAGTTTTGATCAAATAGACCAGACAACCCTAATAGGTACATTGCTCATGTTGGTCTTTTCCTAGTTTGGATTTTGAAAAAGTACAAGGGTTACAAAGTAAAATAAAGGGTCTAAATTCATATAATCTCTCCGTATTAGCGCAAACACGCTATTAGAATTTTAAAAAATGTACATAAATTCTATAACTTGATCGTTTCTGTCGAACCAATTCAAAGTTTATATATATACACACACACTCCGCTTAATAAACTTGTCATTACCATCAATCTTTTCGCCGGAGGCATTTCCATATATATGTTCTTAAGAAGTCAAAAGTGTTTATTCCTTGGATAGATATGGTTAATTAAAGTGGACAGAAAAGATCGGATAAAATTTGTATTCGGATTTTTCATGCTGAAATGGAACGAGGATAGTTATAATTTCCGCTTGGACAATGTATCTAGAATTTGTTGAACCAACATCAGATTGGATATGAATAAGACAAAGCTCCACATCTTTAGACACGTTATCATGATCATCAATGGAAAAAAAAATATTTATATGAAGAAAAAACCTATATCCAACTACTAAAATATCCTTAAATCAATGTGTGATCTCATCTTATCCAAAACAAAATCAAATCTCTAAAAAGTCTCTACGCGCGGTGAGAAGAAG
This sequence comes from Agapanthus africanus, assembly GCA_030015575.1. Classification (NCBI taxonomy): domain Eukaryota; kingdom Viridiplantae; phylum Streptophyta; class Magnoliopsida; order Asparagales; family Amaryllidaceae; genus Agapanthus; species Agapanthus africanus. Next base: position 60,255,876 of record CM057343.1, on the reverse strand, counting down.
AGGCAATGTGACATCATAATCTCTCTACATACACGTGGCATTTACTTGGCTTGATCATGATATGTTGCCGGCTTTGGACCATTCAATACTTAACAAACATCTCATATATATATATATATATATATATATATATAGAAAAGAAGTTCAATTTAATTAATCCATGACTTATTTAGGCGCATGCATGAGTTGCAAAGGACGCAGACACGTCAAGATGCGGTGGAGATGGAGACTTTTTCTTGAGACATGTATTTAGTTTCTATTGAAACGTACTCCTCCGTCCCCACCGCATAGTAGTTGTAGAAACTTATTTTTGTCTCACAATTCGATTCATTTTCGACAATTGAGATAGATTTACTAGCCGATTACCAAATTTATCCTTCATTACAATCTAGGAAAATGGTCTATAGTAAATGTTGCATACACCCATATTCTCCCATTTCAATCTCCGTCAATTCTCCATGCTCTTAATTAATGTTGTGCATTAGATCTTTGCGTTTGGATAGAAGGCAAGAGGTCAAAAAATTATGGAAACTCTCAAATTGAATGAACATATAAAATCAAGAGACGTTAACTGCATAATGTAAATTGATGAATTAGGGATATTGCAGTAAATTGAAGTACTCATGATTTAATAACTTAATAAGCGTGAAAAATACTAAAACGATTATTAAAGTGGGACAAAGGGAGTAATTTATAAATCGACAAATACTAAGTTAATAATGCAACTGGAGCTTAAAGAGAGATCTGAACGGTCATTGATAGGTCGACAATTAAGAAGGAGAAGAAGGGCTTTATCGTGCAAAATCGAAAGAAAACGAATTCACTTATAGCTGATCCCGACCGAACACATATTTGTATAAAGACTTGTTGTATATATTGAAACGTGCATAGTTCATAATTAGATTGGCATTATAAACAGTTCTTTTCATCCAAATATAAAAGGGTAAAATGGAAAAGGAAAAGACTGGGATATATGATTACTATTACTTAGGGCTGCTTGATTTTAATTATGCTTGTTTAACTCGTGCTAAATTAGTTTATTTAAGCTAATTTTAACAACTAACATGGTTAACGTTAGTTAGGATGGCATATTTGCATAGCATAAAGTTGTAAAGTCAAATGACTGAGTATGTGTATAAATTTTAACATTTTTTTTTTGCCAACTCTGCTCACCGCTACAAAGATGAGATAGCTCTACGGTTATGACCGTGGGGCAAATCACTGCCCCTACGGTGATAACCGTAGAGATTAAATTAGTAACCATGTGGGCAAAAGACGAGGGAGCAAGTGTATACCCACGGTCGAAACCTTGCCCCTATGGTTATCACCGTAGGGGCTTCTGTCCCTACGGTTTATCCCATAACGGTATTTTTTATTTTCAAATTATCTGAAAAAAAATAGCAACATGTTACCCCTACGGTTTATAAGGTAGGGACATCATAATTCCCCCACAGATTGAATCGTAGAGGCTAGGTTTAAAAAAATTTAGTTTATTTTAACTTTTTTTATATGTCTTTACGGACTTAACCATAGGGGCATATATTTTCCCTTACGGATTCTAACTTAGGGGCAAGTGTAAAAATTATAAATTAGCTTTTTAAAAAACATTTATAATATGCCTCTATGGTTATAACCGTGAGGTACGGTTACAACTATAGGTGCATCATTTACCCCCACGGTCATAACCACACGGCCATATAAAAAAATAATTTAAAATAGTTCTTATGTTTTCTTTCCGTCCTATACAGAATAATATACATATAGCACACATGAATACAGAAATATTTATCCAAAACATGCATGCATAATAAATATATATATATATATATATATATATACACACAGAGAGAGAGAGAGAGAGAATAATGGAGGAAAGATGCCATAGGAGGGAATTTCCTTCTATGGCGTCGAAAAAGTACGTCCTCCGTCGTGTTTTCCGACGATCGGCACCCATCATCTTCATCGTTATCATCTAAGGTATGGGTACAACCAAATTTCATGTGATTCTACAACATTTTCACCGTTGAATTAGTGGGTTCAAAATTAACAGTTTACCGACAATAGAACTTTTTACATTGCTAAATCAACGGTGAAAAAGTTGTAGAATCACATGAAATTTGGCGTATCCACATCTTAGATGATAACGATGAAGATGATGGATTCCGATCGTCGGAAAACACGACGGAGGGCGTATTTTTTCGACGCCATAGGAGAAAATTCCTTCCTATGGCCTCTTTCCTCCATTATTCTCATATATATATATATATATATATATATATATATATAAAACGAAATAACCCAACAAAATGCAAAATCAGAATAAAAAATCAAGACATACAACAAACAATATCCAAGATATACGTATCAAATATAGTACATACATCACACAAAAATAAAAAAATATAAATATATCGTTAATGGCTTGGTCTAGATGTTTCATCTCCAAGTATCTGGGAAATCCGGCACAGCTGGCTTTCGTCGTAGCCCCGGACCGACAAAACCTGAAGAACTGGATTACCAGGAATAGGGGTGGGCTGGGAGCCGAACCAGTGGGATGCGGAGCCAAAGCAGCATATTGCGGAGCTGAAATCGGAACCAAAGGAGTAGCCTGCGTAGCCGCACCCGAAGTAGAGGCCTGCGGAGCCGCAGCCGTAGCAGTGGCTTGCCGAATTTGTAAAATTCAAAAGTCTGTGTAATTTAGGGTTAGGGTTGTGGTTTGTATTTGTTTATATGTATGTGTGTGCGTGTGCACACACATACACACACACACATACACGCGCGCACACATATACACACACGTCCCTAACTATTGTTGTTTTTCACTAAAATGCCTTGAAAATTTAACTAAACGATTCATCTTCTTAAATTATACTATAAATTTCACTAAAATACCCTGAACCATTGTTATTTTTCACTAAACTATCATTAATTTTTTTAATAAAAAACTTTATATGCTCAATTTTACTTATTTACATTAAAATATCTTTAACTATTGTTACTTTTCCATTAAAATAACTATTGATACTTTTCACTACACTACCTCCCGAATTTTAGAAATAAAGGTATTTTCTTAAATATCTCATTTTGAAAATCTTATTTTTTTAACTAATTAACATGTACATAATTAACAAATTGTAAATAAAAATCCTAACCATAAATTTCACAAACAATATAGAATTTCTTTGTGTGTGGGGGGGGGAGGGGGGAGGTCATTACCCCGTGTGGTATCGGTAGGATGTTTTTCATCATCCCATTAAGATGGAAATGTGCATCGCTTGTCAGGCATATACAGATTCCCCCTGCCTAACGTAGGCTGGGGTTTATTGATTGTGGGGATCCGAATCTCCGGCAGTCATGAACTAAACCGCCGTTAATTACCCCTCGCCATTGGAGCGAGAGAACCTCCGATTGACAGGTAAAACTGGTCATGCGAACTCAATGTGCGGTGTGCGTGCGTTGTGTTTTGAAGGGGACTTATACGTATCGGGGGCCCCGTAGAGTTTACGGAGGTCACGCTATCCGGATAGCGAGTTAGGGGTCATGAGGACGAGCAGCCCCCTTACGGGATGTGGGGCAGCGCCCCATTAGAAATTTTTTCTAACGGGGGACGTGTTTTGAATGTGGAGCGTGAGGGAAAAAGGGCGGTGAGTAGCGTCCTAAGGACTCGTGAGATGGCACGTGGGCACGGGGCGTCTGTAGGTCTCTTGCGTGACACGTGGGCGCCGGACACCCGTGGGTCATGAGCAAGACGCATGGGCATTGGGAACTAGCAGGTCACATGCGTAGCGTGTGGACATCAGCGGGTCACTTGCGCGGCACGCGACCGCTGGAAATACCAGTGGAAGAAGGGGTTAAGCCTTTGGGTTTGGAGTTGAACTTATGAACAGGAATTGGGTGTGGATTTGGAGTTAAACTCCAAAAGATTTGGATTTGATTTAAACTCCTAAAAAATCTGAATTAGAAGTTAAACTCCTTTGAGAATTTAGGTCTCGGAGTTGAACTCTTCAAAGATCTTCGAAGAAGATCAAAGGGGACCTCTTTCTTCTGCTTTAAGCGTTAGATCCTCTCAAAGTGGGGGTTTTGGAGGTGGGTCTTCTTTCTCCTCCTCACTTTTTGCTGGGTCTTGAAGAAAAAGAGAGGTGAGATTAAAAATCTCCTTTTTAGCGATTTGATGGGAGATCCGAACTCTCCTTCGAGATTTTTATGGTGGAAAACTATTTCCTTATGAAAAAGAATGAGTTAAACTCTCGATTTAATTCAAGAAGAAGTAGGTTTAAAATCTTGAGGAAGGAGAAGGAGGCACAGAACCCTAATTTTTTAGGGGAATGAATTACTCTCTTTCATTTCATTATTATGTTGCCTTCTATAGGCTTACAAATTTACACATAGCCCGTTGGGATTTACAAAATGGCATTTTGAACATCCAATGCCTCATGTGCTTATTTATTTTTGCACATGAACCATGGGTTTTACAAAAATTTGGTTTTTTGCCCATTTATTTTATATTCATGCATGAAAATTATATTAAACTTATTTATTACCTAATTTTTTTCTTGGCATGGGGAAGGGCCGGCCTCTTCATGTTCGGGCTCGACTTGGGCATGGGCCCACTTAATCAAGGCTTGGGCCCGCTTGTTTGGACTTGGGCCCACTTGACTTGTATATGAGCTTGGGCCTGGGCCCACTTTTCGGGCCTTGATTTTGACTTATTGATTTGTTGACCTTGACCATAGGGTGTAATTTTTGACCCCAACAAAGTGCCCCCCATCAATGAATACACACTGCGTAAATAGGCCGTGTGCATGAAATTGATGGATATTCTTTCTGTCACGCCTCGCTTCCCAGTGTACGGGCAGAGGGCGCGACGAGGCCGCTACGTATTTACTCTGAAGTAAATACGCTAAGCGTATCTAAGCAATATAAATAAAAATACACAAGAGACAAAGACAGTAGTATAACTGAACAACAACTTTAATTATTAACATTCTTTTGTACAGTGCATGGAAAAGTAAATACATCTGAATGAAAGCAATGCTTAAACAATGGCATAACAGAAAAGGAAATATAGAATGTAAAGGAAATGTACAAGTGAAACTACAGCTCGGGATTTTCAATAAACTGGTCCAAGTCTTCAGTGCTAGGCTCAATCTCTGGAAGGTCCGAATCACCTGACGACATTCAAAGAAGAAAGAAAGAGAATGTCTGTTCCCGCCAAAAATTTCCGCGCAGAAGAGTCCAAGGTATCAAATGGCAGCGATACGCGAACCGATATCTTCCGGCCTGTATTTTGATAAGTTCCCGAAGGAGGAACTATTAAATTCTGATGGTATTGGAAGCATCTCGAAAAACCTTTCGATTTGATATATTATGGGCCTCCTAATTCATCCGGGATCAAAAGTTATGAGGTATCACGTGTCCACACGTGATGGACCTTTAAGAACCCGCTGGAGGAGTTACAAGATATAATAAAAACTCAGAAAAGACCCCAATGGGGCATCACGTGCTCACACGTGACCATGGGTTACGTGCAGACAAGTGATGGGCTTTTAAGGCCTCTAAAATAATGAATAGAATTAAATTCTAAAATCTGTTCCCTGATTAAAAATCAGGAAGTACCTCAACAAGGTATCACGTGCTCACACGTGGCCAATGGTCACGTGTTGACACGTGATGGTTAAAACAACAACACAAACAAGCGGCTGTTAAAGGAACCAATTTGGGGGTCACGTGCTCACACGTGACCAAGGGTCACGTGCCAGCACGTGACAGGCTTTGAAAGCCTTACAGTTTAATAGAATTAAAATTCTAATTTTCTCTAAAATCTTTCGAAATAGAATTAAAATTCTAAATTTCTCTAAATCTTTCCAAATGGAAAAGGATTATGGGGACCGTTGGATTAAAAATCCAATGGTGATTAAAAACCACCAATTTATGGAAAAATCTTAAATAAGAAAAGATCTCCCCAAATCTCACCGAAATAACAAACAGAATATCTTTTGGATTTAAAATCCAACGGTGAATAAAATTCACTGAATAATCTAAAGGCTTAAATTAAATACAAAAACAAATCAAATCTTTCATTGAGAGATTTGCTGAACAAATTGATTCTTTTCCTTCTCTTATAAATAGGAGCCAAGAAAAGAAGAGGATCTACTTTTTGGGAGAGAAAAATAGAGAGAGGAGAATTTAATTCTCAAGAGAGAAGACAAAAAGGAGAATTTAATTCTCAACAAAGAAAACCCTAGGTGAGAAAAGAAAGGGAATCAAAACTTCAAACAGAGAATTTAATTCTCAAAATCCAAGAGTTTAACTCTTATACAAAAAAGAACTTAGTTCTTCTTCTGGTAGAAGATCTGCGCAGAGCACATCTCCCCATAAGTTGAGAATTTAATTCTCATCGGGTCGAGATCCTGCCATGCAGATCCTAAACTTAGAAGGGGAATTGAGTTTTGAGAATTTAATTCTCCTAAAACAAAACTAGGGTTTAACCCTAATCAAGAATTTAATTCTTTTACATATCTGGGAATTTAATTTCTTTAAAAAGAAATCAGGGTTTTACCCTAAATAAGAATTTAATTCTTTCACAATAAGAATTTAATTCCTCCAAAACAAAAATTAGGGTTTAACCCTACAGAGAATTTAATTCTTAAAAAAGAGACTTGAAATATCTCCATGCATGTAAAAGACCAAGGCCACGTGTCCCCACGTGACCCCTGAAGAGATCCCCAGAAATGAGAAGGAGGAAAGCTTTGAGGCAATGCCTCACGTGCTCCCACGTGACTCCCAAAACGCAGAAAGAAAAACCAAAGGAAATGAAATCTTTGGGCGCTCTCACGTGTTATCACGTGACCCCTCAGCAAATGCTTTAACAATTGGCGCATAGATCCCCATCACGTGCCAACACGTGATGCTCTAAAATAAAAATAAAAGTGTTTAACACGTATTCGCAGATTTGAGGATAAAACAAAAGGAGATCTGGCTCCACATTTAGGGCGCCCTCACGTGTCCGCATGTGACCCCTCCCTCCTTAGTGTTTAACACTAATTGGAAAACTCTATTTGCAGTGTTTAACACTGATTTTCTTAGTGTTTAACACTAATTTGGAAAACTCTATTTGCAGTGTTTAACACTGATTTTCTTAGTGATTAACACTAATTTGAAAACTCTGTTCCCGGTGTTTAATATTGATTTGCTTTAGTGTTTAACACTAATTTGAAATCTCTACTACCAGTGTTTAACACTGATTTGCTTTAGTGTTTAACACTAATTTGAAAGCCCCGCTGCTAGTGTTTAACACTGATTATCTTTTAGTGTTAAACACTAACTTGCTAATCTTAATCCCAGTGTTCAACACTGTTGGTCTTTAGTGTTTAACACTATCTTTAGCCCAATTGGCTAAGTTTCTCGAGGCAAAGCTTCTCCTTCAATGAGCCAACAGAGGGCCAATATTTCAAACATAATTGGACTTTGCCCAAACTGGCCATAAGTCCTCAACTCATCTTGAACTGAGCACATCTGCTCTTTCAACCAACTCATTGGTTCAAGGATACATTTCTGAACTCCTCTGATATTTGTCGTTGTAATCCTTCAACGTCTTCAGAGAGGTGACGGGTCCCGACAACCACACATTAATACGGACTGTGGGGTCCTTAAACTCATGGACTAATGCGTCCTTAAACTAATATTTGTCCCAAAACGGGAATGATGGACCACTATGTCCCTAAACTAGAACAATAGAGCCCCCAAATGCTCTCTTGTTGGATCTAAACGATCCTGTTAAGTTGATCTTAGTCTCAAACTAGACTAATGTATCCTTAACAAACGTTTAAGTTGATCTTAGTCTCAAATACGGCTAACGTATCCTTAAACCCTCAAACAGACTTTAGTCCCAAATTGGACTACAGGTCTCCCAACCAACTTTGGTTCAAGGGTACATCTCTGAACTCCTCTGATATTTGTCGTTGTAATCCTTCAACGTCTTCAGAGAGGTGACGAGTCCCGACAACCACACATTAATACGGACTGTGGGGTCCTTAAACTCATGGACTAATGCGTCCTTAAACTAACATTTGTCCCCAAAACGGGAATGATGGACCACTATGTCCCTAAATTGGAACATGGACCCCCATGTCCCTAAACTGGCAATGGACCACTATGTCCCTAAACTGGTATTGGACCACCATATCCCTAAACTGGAACAATAGAGCCCCTAAATGCTCTTTTGTCGGATCTAAACGATCCTGTTAAGTTGATCTTAGTCTCAAATTAGACTAACGTATCCTTAACAAACGTTTGAGTCGATCTTAGCCTCAAAAATGGCTAGCGTATCCTTCGAACAGACTTTAGTCCCAAATTGGACTATGAATCTCCCAACCAATATTGGCTCAAGGGTACATCTCCGAACTCCTCTGACATCTGTCGTTGTAATCCTTCAACGTCGTCAGAGAGGTGACGGGTCCCGATGGCCATACATGCAATGGACCACTATGTCCCTAAACTGGAACAATAGAACCTAAACGCTCTTTTGTCGGATCTAAACGATCCCGTTAAGTTGATCTTAGTCTCAAACTGGACTAACGTATCCTTAACAAACGTTTGAGTTGATCTTAGTCTCAAATATGGCTAACGTATCCTCAAACCAAATCCCCAAACCCAAATCTAAGAAAATACGGATTTGGACTAATCCACGTCCTACGGGCGACGACATAAATTAGTCTCCGTATACAATCCACGAGCAACCACAAACAAAACAAACACCCACGACACAAAGTGATCAGCTGGAGAAGGAGAAAGTTGTTACCACGATGCGGTAGCGTAATTAACTGCAGGGGCTTGCGCCTGCAGGGAAGAGCGTCCCCACAATCAAAAACCCCTCAAACGAGGAGGAATCTGACGAAGTCTGCTACATCGGCCGCATCCGTTTAAACCTTCGATACACGGTGCCATAAATCAACTTGGCATCTTCGGAGAGGTGGACGGATAGCACCTATTAGCATCTGCCCCGAATTTCAGGCAAGACGTCCCTGTTTTGGCCGCCTTTCGGAGGGGAACAGATTCTGGCACGCCCGGTGGGACCTCTTCCTCTTTCCACTCCACACTTCGTGTGTCGTGTTCGCGAACGAATCACGGTTTGCTGTGGTTGCCTGTGGATTCGAGGTACTAAGATTTGGTGTCTTGCTCCGTGCAGAAAACAGAAGATCAATGGCTTCAAACTGCACTACCTGCAACTTCAACTCTCGCTTCGTCCTTGCTGGAGGAGTGACTTATGGGCCCCAAGTGGCCTCCCTTTTCAAGATACCAGTGGAACAGGTAGCTCAAGCCACCGCTGGACTATTCTTCGGGACCATGCTCCCACCGATGAGCTTCAATACCCCAATGACGTCGCAAGAAGCTCCAAAGAAGTCGGTCTTTGATCAGCTTACAACTACCGCGGCCCCTCTCAACGGGTCGCCCAACTCCACTGCCTCGGTTTTTAACAGACTAGGCCAGAGCTCCAACGGGCCCATGAAGAAGCCAGCAATACCCGAAGCTGCCATCCCAAAGCGGATATCCATCCCAGCTCAAGCGGACGAAATCATTGGAAAGGCTCCTCCTTCCAAGAAGCCAGTTTTTACAAGCCTGGCCATTCCGGTTGCTGCTCCAGGCGATGTCCTCAAAGCTGCTTCCCCTGCCCGGAGATCTGTCTTTGACAGATTAGACATTGCTTCTCAACGGGTGTTAGCCTTTGACAAGCTAGCACCAATAACGGTCTCTCCTCAAAGCAGGGGGCATGAGGAGGTCACCCCTGCGGCTAAAACAACTCCATCCACACGACACGCTCGACGTCGTCACTGGCGCCGAGTGAGGAAGGCTGGGGGCAACTCCCCCTCTGGGATAACTCCGCCAGCTCCAACGGTAGGGATCGATACTGCTGTTCCAACCGGGAACAGCTTTGAACTGCTGAACACAGTGCGCAGAAACTCTCCTACTGCGGCGCTGAAGCGAACTCCTTCACCTGTGGAGAATACTCCAAAAAAGAAGCCGGAGCAGCCCCCTTAACGGCTGTCTTCCAAGATTTACAGGGTCTGGCGACGGGTGCAGGACTCAGTAATCGTTCAAGATCACTCTCGCCGGCAGAAGAGGGTGAAAGTTCAAGAAGAAAGAACCATCCTGTCAAACCGCAAAGGACGACAACCACTTGGGTGCCCACTAAAACGGCCCCCTCCACGTCGACTATTCGCAAGAGCAGAAAGCAGGAGAAAGTCCCCACACCTGCAGCAAATGTCAAAGACAGTAAGCCTAAACGCCCTAAGTCTGGGGGCATGGTGGTGCATATAGTCTACATGGCGTCCGGGAAAGAGGTCAGCCGTACATCTACAGGTCATAGACCGCTTACGCGATCGGTGACTAAAGCTCAAGAGCAGCAGCAGAAGCTCCAAGAAATGATGAATGCGATGGACGCACTCACTGGGCCAAAAGAAAGCCCAGAAACGTCCTCGGATCAACGCCAGGAGCAAGAAACCGACGCCGAGTTCCTTCGGAGAATATTGGAAAAGAAAGACAAAGAGGCTGCGGAACAAGCAACCAACATAAAACAAATGGCGCTTCTCTTTCAAGACATGGTAGGAATGATGTTACAGCCGGACCTTCCGGCTGAAGACCCTCCGATCATTATTGAAGACGATAGAGGGGAGACATCTAATCCTCCTCCGGCTCTTTCAGCAGCTAAAGAAGAAACGATCTCAAAAGCTGCCCTGGATGACTACATTGCTCAACAAATATGAGTTCACCAGGCGAATGAAGCGGCTGGGCAAATCGTTAGAACTGGACGACCGTATCCAGGCTGGTATGATCAGATAAAGTACCCGCCGGGCTACACGATCCCGAAATTCCATGTATACAAGGGGACAGGCAATCCCCATCAACATGTCGCTCAGTTCAGGGCTCTTTGCGCCAATACTGGAGGTGATGATAAACTTCTACTTCGCCAGTTCGTCGGTAGTTTAGCAGACACAGCTTTTGAATGGTACTCTGAACTTCCGAAAAACTCCGTCAAAACTTTTGCGGAGATGGAGCTATTATTTACCCAGCGTTTCGCAAGTGCCAGCGAACGCACCCCAATCACGGCGTTGATCAATGCCAGAATGAAGCCGAGAGAGACGTGGGTGCAATATGCAATCCGGTGGCGGAATCTGTGGTCAAAATGCGAACAACGCATAGAAGAAGCTCCTGCTGTAGGCATGTTCGTGGGCACCCTCGACCCTCAAGCGACCATCTCACAATTCATGATGTTCTTCAAGCCGACGACTTTCCAGGCCTTAATTGACAAGTTGCCCCAAATGGATCAGATGGGTCATAGAACATCTCCTTCAAAGACGGATCCTCAGAATGAAAAAGGAAAAGGAAAAGCAACTTTCGTCGCCAATACCCAACAACAACCGAGCAATTTAAAGCCGGTTGTCTGTCAAAACAATATGCGTCCACACCCATCCCTTGAGGAAAGATTACGACGTCCTTACTCGTTTCCTCAGGATAAAATGAGAAGACTGTTCGAGCTAGCAGTGCGCAACAGACTTATCAATCTGCCGAGTCCAAAACATCCGTTGCAGCCAGGCGATGTCAACGATCCCAATTATTGCCCTTACCACCAAACGGTAAGTCACCCGATCGAGGATTGCTTCGTCTTTAAAGGATGGATCGAGGATCGGTACTTACAAGGCAAGTTTGCACTGTCTGAAAAGTGGAAAGTAAACCCACCACAGCCGCACACTCCAAAGAAAACGAACACGCTGGGGGCAACTTGTTCTTTTGTTGAATAAGCCCCGTGGGAGGTTGCTCTTTAAACCAAAACTAAAAGAATGCTGAAGGATCTCCAAATGTGCCCGGCAATCAGGTGGAAAAATCTATTGGAACCCGAGATCATCGAGGGAATGCTGAAACCGCACCCAACTCCAAAAATGGGTGGTGATGGTCAGAGCACTCACACCCAGCCGTCAAATTCTTCGAAGAAGAAGAAGAAGACCGAAAAGCCCGTGCAGCCTGGTGACAAGCGAACGGACCTGCAAAAACAGATTGACGCGTTGGTAGAATATAATCAGAAGGCGCGGACCCCAGCCACACTCCAAGAATTTCTCAGCCACGTCCTTGAGGACGGAGATGATGACAATGGAGAAGACTCGTCGGATGAATCTGAAGATTATGTGGCAAGCTGCCATGTGATCTCTCACTCGTCAATAAATGATGAAGAAGCTCCTTACACAGAGACACTGGGGGCAGATCCTGAACCAGAACTTCTATGGCCATCAGACGAGATGATCGATGCCTTCCTAAACGAAGCCCGTCTTAAAAGCAAAGCCGATCGAGAGCGCGAGATGGCCATATTCGAGAAAACTAAACGCCGGCGACTGGACAAAAGGGTTGAAACACTCCCACCGGATCAAAGTACATCCGACGCAAATGAAAGCAGGATCAAGACAAGGAAATGATTCGCCAAAGCGATATCGATGGGGATGAGGCTGCCCTCTTTCGGAGAAAAGTCTCCTGGTGGCATACATCTTGATGAAACGGAAGTACATCCTAACTTCTGCTTATATCATCAGAAGATCGCACATCCTACTGAGGACCGCAACTCCTTTAAGTGTTGGTGGCAGGGGTATGTCGCTCACATGAAACACTTCAACAGGACAAAGCGTGAAGCTCGTAGACAGCAGAAAAATGCGACAGATGAGCGTAAAAGAATTGCCGGCAATTGTCATAGGGTTGATCCCGAGGGATCGCGAGTTCTCACATTCAGGAGCGATTCCGACGAAAAAGTAGTCATCGGCCCTCTCTTCAAGGAATCCATCTCTAAAACGAAAGAGTTGAGGGGTTGTGGGAACATTCAGCCGTGCAATCGCACACTACCCGGAAAGAATCTCGGACCCGCAAACAAGAGATCAAACAAAAAGGATAAGGGGAATGGAAAAGCGACCTCCGTCGCCAATGCTCAACACCAGCCGAGTGAGCCGAAACTGTTTGGTCGTCAAAACAACAAGCCGCGATACCTCAATGAGAAGTTGAAACGTCCTTACTCGTTTCCCAGAGATAAAACAAAGAGACTGTTCGAGCTAGCGGTGCGCAGCGGGCTCATCACTCTGCCGGATCCAAAACGTCCGTTGCAGCCAGGTGACGTTGACGATCCTAACTATTGTTCCTACCACAGAGTAATGGGTCACCCACTTGAAAATTGCTGTCTTCAAAGGCTGGGTTGAGGATGAATACCAACAGGGCAAATTCGCGTTGTCTAAAAACTGGAAGGTGATCCCGCCACAACCACATGCTCCAAAAAAGATGGATATGCCGGGGGCATCATGCTCATTCATAGAGAAAGCCCAACGGACCACTACGTCCTAAAACTAGATAATAGACCGAAACATCGTTAAACTAACAACGGACCACTACGTCCTAAAACTGGATAATGGACCGAAAAGTCCGTAAACGAGAAATTCACCTCAAATACGGCAATGGTGGACCGCAATGTCCTAAAACTTGCAAACGACCGAAACGTCGTTAAACTACTCCCAACCTGCGACATCTTCAGGCTGACGTGGTAAAAAAAAATGGTACGTCCACAAGCGAGATGGGCACAGATGAAAACCCGAAAGGGCGCCGTGAGTAAAAACAGCAGGACTACCGGCGATGTTTGTGAAAACCCGAAAGGGCGCAGACGTGGTAAAAAAAACGGTACGTCCACAAGCGAGATGGGCACGGATGAAAACCCGAAAGGGCGCTGTGAGTAAAAACAGCAGGGCTACCGGCGAGTCTTGTGAAAACCCAAAAGGGCGCAACCTCGTTAAAAAAAAAGAATAAAAAGGATTAAAAAAAACGGCACGTCCATAAGCAAAAATGGGCACGGATGAAAACCCGAAAGGGCTCCGTGAGTAAAAACAGCAGGACTGCCGGCGAGTGTTTGTGAAAACCCGAAATGGCGCAACCTCGTTAAAGGACACTTACAGGGTCCTCTCGACCTTGTAAGGAGAAACCACCCGCGTGAGATCCCTACGACTCACAGGGAAGCAACACACTTAGGAATCCTCACGATTCCTAAGGAGAAATTACACTTGTGAGATCTTCATGACTCGTAAGGAGAACTCTCTTATGGGACCCTCACGACTCAAAAGATTTGAAAGTCTTAAGTTACAGAGACTTAAACCTGTTCTTAAGCAACCCCCCACAACCTTCGATATCGCCCTACAAGCGGCTCATACTGACCCTTGTATACAATCCACGGGCACGAATAAACATTTCCCTAACCAAGTCCCATCCGTGACTGGGGATATGTTCGCACAGTGAACAACCCTTGTAAGTCCTTTCGAATCATAAGGAGGAAATACTCTTATAAGATCCTTACGACTTATAAGAGAACATACACTTAGGAATACTCACGATCCCTAAGAAGAAAACACACCTATGAGATCCTCACGACTTGTAGGGAGAAATACCTTTGTGAGACCCTTACGGCTCATGAAGTCAAAAGCCTTAGTCGACGGGATTCTAACCCTGTTCGCTAAGCCACCTTTGTTCAACATCGATAGAGGCAAATGATGATTCGCTCCTGGCAATGTCCCAGTTGTAGCGATGCTGATGCCTAAACCGGTATAAAATTCCAAGACCTTTCATAGCTAATGATGATTCGCTCCTGGCAATATTCCAATTGTAGCGATACCGATGCTGAGATTGGCGTCAGATTCTAAGTTCCACACTCACGATAAAAAATCAGCGAGCCATACATGCATACGAAATAGCCGAAATGATGGAGCAACTTGCAATAAAAATCAGCAAGTAAAAATGTATACATGCAAAATAGCCGAAATGATTGGGCGACTCGCAATAAAAAGCAGCGAGTAAAAATAAAATAAATAGCCGAAATGATTGGGCACCGCGAAAAATAGCCGAAATGATTGGGCAATCACGACATTCGCGATAAAAAAGCTGAAATGATAGAGCATCGCGGAAAGAAAATAATAAAAAAAATATGAATGAAACTGCTGCCCTACAAGTGAGATCACACCGATCCCTGTATACAATCCAGAGGCACAAACAAAGAGGGAACCATACCTTCCCAACAGGCTCTACCAGAAAGCGAAGCCAAATCTCGACGGTTCATAGACAACTTAGAGACAACCTCGACATTTTTCGCAATATTGCAGATATAATGTCAACAGACGAAACAAAAGGAAGATCTCGAGCTTCCGGGTCTCGACGTCAACATCGACAACTTAGAGATCACCAACGGCGTTTCTCCTTACTCCAAACAGATGCAGACGTGACGTCAACAATCGACCTCAGAGGCGCAACGAAACGGAACCATGGCAAAGTCCCTAGTTCCAAATCTCAATGGCCACATCTACAGCCTGGAGACCAACAACGGTGTACCTCCTCATTCCAGCAGGACACAGATGTTACACCATCAAGCGGAATGACGGCAAAATCCCAGCTCCACCTCGACATTCATCTCAATACAGCAGACGAGATGTCACTACAGCGTCCATCCTCCAACAGGATTCGGACACACCAACGCAAACGAAGCGAAGGCCAAATTCCTAGCTTCAACGTCTTGACGGTAAGTCATATAAAACCGGAAAGACAATCAGAGATCATCTCACACCAACATGGAGTGATCACCATCTCGACGTTCGTCTCAATACAGCGGACGCAATGCAAGCAAACGAAGCAAAGGCCAAATTCCTAGCTTCAGGGTCTTAACGGCAAGTCATATAAAGCCTAAAAGACAATCGGAGATCATCCCACATGGAGTGGTCACCACCTCGACGATCATCTCGATACAGCAGATGAAATGCCACCCCTGCATTCTTCCCTCAACAGGATCCGGACGTGCCAAAGCAAATGAAGCAAAGGCCAAATTCCTAGCTTCAGGGTCTTGACGGCAAGTCATATAAAGCCTGAAAGACATTTGGAGATCATCTCGCACTAGCGCGGAGTGGTCACCACCTCGACGATCGTCTCTATACAGCAGATGAAATGCCACCCCGGCGTTCTTCCCTGTTTACCCCAATCAGAGAAAAGCTCTGTTCAAATTCCAAGGCGGGAGATGAAGCAACGCTTCATCTTCCCCCAATCAGAGCAAAGCTTTGCTTTGAAAATTTAAACTTTAAAAAATGAAGCAACGCTTCAGATTCTTTGCGCTGTGCGCAATGCGCCACGTGTCAGGCGCAAACGCATCAGCGCAGCGCCCAAGGCAGCACGTCCAATCAGAGCAGGGCTCTTTTAAAAACAAAAAGTAAAAGAAGCAACGTTCAGTTGCGCAAGCGCTGCACTGCGCGACACGTATCTGCGCAGTTGCGCAAGCACAACTGCGCAAGCACAGCTGCGCAAGCGCTGCGCTGCGCGATATGTGTCTGCGCAGTTGCTCAAGCACAACTGCGCAAGCACAGCTGCGCAAGCGCTGCGCTGCGCGACACGTGTCTGCGCAGTTGCGCAAGCACAGCTGCGCAAGCGCTGCGCTGCGCGACACGTGTCACGCGCTGGGGGAGTTGCGCAAAACAGAATAAATCTTTTCTGTTCTTATTAAAACAAGAAGATTTTCTTCTGTAAAGCAAGGGCCTTTGGATCGAAGATCCAACGGTGGGGAAAATTCCCCAAATTACTCAGAGAAAGATCTTTTTAACAAATTTAACTAATTTATGGGCACTATAAAAAGGACCCCAGACATCATTTCAAAAGAAGGAACACTTTAAAAAAAAGGAGAGAAAAAGGACTCTGAAGAACTCCTCAAGAACAAAAAAGGTAAAAACCTTTGAAAGAAGAGAAAATTCTCTTATGAACAGATCAGGGATCTAAAAACAAGATCATTGATCTTCAATAAATAAATAAATAAAATAAAAATAAAAATAGTGCCTTGCACTTGTTATGAACCTTTGGTTCTCTGAAACAAGGAAAAACTTGTTTAGATCAAGGGATCAAAAAGTGCTTTGCACTTCTTTATTTTTTGAATCTAAAAAGATTCTTAGTGCTTTGCACAAATGCACTGCATTGCTTACAAAAGGGGCCAAGCCCAATTAAAGAAGGCCTAACAGGTCTAATAAAATGCAATGCATTGTTTTTTAAAAAAGGGGCAGAGCCCAAACTAAAATAGATGCTCTGCATCATAAATAAAGGGACAGAGCCCAAATCAAAAGCCTAGCAGGCCAGAATAGAATGCAGTGCATTATTAAATATGGGCAAAGCCCTAGCACAGGCCTAATAGGCCCAAGATCAAGAAAAATGTTGAATATTCTCAACTGGACTTAACCCAATTTTGGCCGTAAGTCCTCAAATAAAATTGACTGAGCAAAATAGCTCTCCTAAATCAATTTATCTCCGGTTCGAGGATACATCTCCGAACTCCTCTGGCATCTATCGTTGTAATCCTTCAACGACGTCAGAGAGGCAACGGGTCCCATCGGCCACACATGAATACGGACTGCAGGGTCCTTAAACTCGTGGACCGAAACGTCCTTAAACTAATAGTGGATCGAAACGTCCTTAAACTAATATCGGACCGAAACGTCCTTAAACTAATATCGGACCGAAACGTCCCTAAACTAATATCGAACCACCACGTCCCTAAACTGGAATATGGACCACCACGTCCCTAAACTGGCGATGGACCACCACGTCCCTAAACTGGAAAATGGACCACTACGTCCCTAAACTGGAACAATAAAGCCTCCAAATGCTCTTTTGCCGGATCTAAACGGTCCCGTTTAAGTTGATCTTAGCCCCAAATACGGCTAACGAATCCTTAGACATTTAAATGAATGATAAAACTCCAAATCAACTTTGGTTCAAGGGTACATTTCTGAACTCCTCTGACGCCTGTCGTTGTAATCCTTCAACGACGTCAGAGAGGTGACGAGTCCTGACAGCCATATATTAAATGAATCACTATGTTAAGTTGATCTTAGTCTAAAACAGGACTAACGTATCCTTAACGAACGTTTAAGTTGATCTTAGCCGCAACGCGACTAATGCATCCTTAAACTAAAAACACCAAACCCAAATCTAAGTAAATACGGATTTGGACTAATCCACGTCCTACGGGCGACGGCATTACTCAGTCTCCGTATACAATCCACGGGCAACCACAAACAAAACAAACACCAACGACACGAAGTGAAATTCTGGAGAAGGAGAAAGTTGTTACCGCGACGCGGTAGCGTAATTAACTGCAGGGGCTTGCGCCTGCAGGGAAGAGCGTCCCCACAATCAAAAACCCCTCACCCTGAGGGGGAATCTGACGAAGTTTGCTACATCGGCCGCATCCGTCTAAACCTCCTACACACAGTGCCATAAATCAACTTGGCATCTTCGGAGAGGTAGACGGATAAAACCAAATAGCATCTGCCCCGAATCTCAGGCAAGACGCAAAGTCTGCGCCGCCATTCGGAGGGGAACATATTCTGGCACGCCCGGTGGGACCTTTTCCTCTTTCCACTCCACACTTCGTGTATCGTCTTCGCGAACCAATCACGGTTTGTTAACGGTTGCCTTTGGATTTCCAAGTTACTAAGATTTGGTCTTTTGTCTGGCGCAGAACTCAAGCATCCATGGCTTCTAACTGCACCAACTGCGCGAAGTGCCACTGCAACGGACGTTCCACCTCACCTAGAGGTGTAGCATATGGGCCCCAAGCGGCCTCTTTCCTCGCTCTGCCGGTAGAACAGGTGACCCAGGCCACCACCGGCCTGTTTTTCAAGACCATGGTCCCACCTACAAGCTTCTCTGTGCTGATACCTGCACAGGAAGTGAACAAGAAGTCGGTGTTCGACTGGCTCACTACTACCACGGCCCCTGTCAATGGGTCGCCCACCACCAAGCCAACAGCCTCTGTCTTTGCGAGGCTGGATCAAAACTCTGAAGGGCCCGCTAAGAAGCCCAGGAACTCTAAAATGGCTGTCCCAAGGAGGGCAACGGCCGCTGCTCCGGAAGACGTTGAGGCGGCTTCTCCCGTCAAAGAGTCAGTCTTTTCAAGACTGACGATTCCTGTTCTTGCCCCTACACGAAGATCTGTCTTTGACAGATTGGATATTACCCCGCAAGGAACAACTTCAGTTTTTAAGAGGTTAACACCAGCAGCGCCTCAGCGGAACAAGGGGCAAAAAGAAGACGTCTCTATCTCCGAGCCAGTCCCAACGGCTCGTCATGCTAGACGTCGCCATTGGCGACGAGTAAGAAAGGCAGGGGGCAACTCCCCCTCAGGGCTAACTCCACCCGCTCCAATAGTGGAGGTCAACGCTGCTGTCCCGACTGGGATCAGCTTTGAACCGCTGAGGAGGGTACGTAAGAACTCTCCAACCGCTACACTGAAAAGATCTCCTCCGCCTGCGGAGAGAGTTTCGGAAACAAAACAAGAACAGCCCCCTCAACGGCAGTCTTCAAAAATTTATAAAGTTTGGCGGAGGGTTCAAGACTCCGTGATTGACCCAGGTCACTCTTGTCGCCAGAAAAAGGCGAAGGTGGAAAATGACAAGGACCGTCCCATTAAACAGCAAGGGACAGCAATCGCTAGGGTGCCCACTGCAACGGCCCCTTCAACCTCAAAGGCCCACAAAAGAAGGAGGCCAGAGAAAACTCCCGCGTCAGCGGCAAAAGTTAAAAATGGTGAACCTAAACGCCCCAAGTCAGGGGGCATAACAGTTCATACGGTTTACATGGTATCGGGAAAAGAAGATAGCCGTGCATCAACGGATCATAGACCGCTTACACGGTCAGTGACCAAGGCTCAGGAGCAGCAACAGAAGCTCCAGGAGATGATGAACGCTATGGCCGCACTTACAGGGCTAAAAGAGAACCCTGAAACGTCCTCAGATGAGCGCCAGGAGGAAGAAACCGACGCCGAATTCCTTCGTCGGATATTGGAGAAGAAGGACAAAGAGGCTGCTGAACAAGCAGCCAACATACAGCGTATGGGCCTCCTCTTCCAGGACATGATAGGGATGATGATACAACAAGATCCCCCGGCTAAAGAGCCCCAGATCGTCCTTGGAGACGATAGGGGAGAGACATCAAATCCTCCACCAGCTCTATCGACAGCTAAAGAGGATACAATCTCCAAAGCTGATTTGGATGAGTACATCGCCCAGCAAATACGGGTTCATCATGCGACCGAAGCGGCCGGGTAGGTCGTAAAAACGGGGCGGCCATATCCAAGTTGGTACGATCAAATCAAGTACCCACCCGGTTACACAATTCCCAAGTTCCATGTCTACAAAGGGACGGGCAATCCTCATCAGCATGTTGCCCAGTTCAGGGCACTTTGCGGCAACACCGGCGGTGACGATAAGCTGTTGCTTCGCCAGTTTGTTGAAAGCTTATCAAATACGGCGTTCGAATGGTACTCTGAGCTCCCGAACGACTCTATTAAAACCTTCGCGGAGATGGAGCTGCTGTTTACTCATCGTTTTGCAAGCGCCAGTGAACGCACCCCGATGACGGCACTGATTAACGCCAGGGTAAAGCCAGGCGAGACGTGGGTTCAGTACGCTATACGATGGCGGAACTTGTGGTCGAAGTGCGAGCAGCGCATTGAAGAAGCTCCCGCGGTGGGTATGTTTGTGGGAACCCTTGATCCGCAAGCGACCATCTCACAATTTATGATGTTTTTCAAGCCAACTACCTTCCAGGCCTTGAATGACAAACTAGCGCAAATGGATCAAATGGGCCATAAACCCCCTCTTCCAAGGCCGGACTCCCGAAATGACAAAGGGAAGGGAAAAGCGATCGTCGTCGCTAATGCTCAACAACAACCGAGCGACTCGAAGTCGGTTGCTCGTCAAAATAATATGCGCCCGTACGTACCCCTTGAGGATAGGATGGGACGTTCTTATTCCTTTCCCCGCGATAAAACGAGGAGGTTATTCGAGCTGGCGTTGCGCAACAGACTCATAAATCTGCCGGATCCAAAACGTCCGTTGCAACCAAGTGACGTCAACGAGCCCAACTACTGTCCTTATCATCGAGTACTAGGCCATCCGATCGAAGATTGCTATGTTTTCAAGAATTGGCTTGAAAACCAGTACCGACAGGGCAAGTTCGCGTTATCTGACAAATGAAAGGTGAATCCCCCGCAGCCCCACACCTCTAAGGGGACGAATACGCCGGAGGCAACATGCTCCGTCATTGAAGAAGCTCCTTGGGAGGTTGTATTATCAGCCAAGACAAAGAGGATGCTAAACGATCTACAGGCATGTCTAGCGATCGAGTGGAAGAACCCGTTGGAACCGCGGGTCATTGAAGGGATGTTGAAGCCGCGTCCGACTCCAAAGACCGATGGTGGTAGTTCAAGCACTTGCAGCCAACCGTCAAAATCTTCGAAAAAGAAGAAAAAGAAATCTAAGAAGCCCGTGAAGCCTGGCGATAAGCACACGGATCTGCAAAAACAAATTGACGCGCTGGAAGAGTACAACCAGAAGGCACGGACTCCCATTACGCTCCAAGAGTTCCTCAATCACGTCTTTCAAGAAGAAGATGAGGGAGAAAGTTCATCGGATGAATCCGAAGAATATGTGGCGAGCTGTCATATGATCTCCCATGCGATCGCGAACGATGAGGAGACTCCTGGCACTAAAACGCTGGGGGCAGATACCGAATCAAAAATTCCGGAGCTATCAGTTGAAATGATTGACGCGTTCCTTAACGAAGCTCGACTGAAAAGTAAAGCTGATCGAGAACGCGAGATGGCTATATTTGAAAGGGCCAAGTGCCAGCGACTTGATGAAAGAGCTGAGACGATCCCGCTGGAGCAAAACACCTTCGCTACCGACAAAAGCCAATTCAAGATAAAGAAAAGGTTTGCTAAGGCCATATCAATGGGCATGAAGCTACCATCCTCTGAAGGAAAAATTACTGGTGAAATAGAAATGCACCCCTCTTATTGCTTATATTATCAGAAGGTCTCGCACCCCACTCAAGAGTGCAAAGCTTTCGATAAATGGTGGCAAGGATACGTTGCTCATCGACAACGCTTTAAGCGGGAAAAGCGCAAAACTCGTCGGGAGCAAAGAAATACGGCCGAAGGGCTTGAAAGAACTACCGGCGATTGTCGCATGGTTAACACCAGCGGGTCACAAGTGCTTACATTCGGGAGCGATTCTGATGAAGAGCTGGAACTTGCCCTTCTCTTTAAAGAGTCCGCTTCGAGAAAAGAAGAAGAGCTGAAGGTCTGCGAAAATATCCGGCCGCGGAATCGGACGCTACCTGAAAAGAACCTCGGACCCTTGAACAGAAAAGATAAAGGGAAAGAAAAGGCCTCCGAAGATATTGTCTTAGATGACCAAGTGGTGGAAGAGCTAAACGCCAAGGACCCACCGAAGAAGAATAAGGTGGATTACAACGTCTTAGCGCATCTGAGGAAGCTACCCTCACAGCTCAGCATTCTTGACGCTCTCTTGCTATCAAAAGAGGTGAGAGATTCGTTGATTAAGGCACTACAAGATCCGGAACAATTCCAAGCCTTCCTGGCCGAGGAAAAGATGAAGGATGGGTTGGAGGAAGTGCACACGGCTGATGTCACTTTCGGCGACGAGGACCTTCTCCTTAGGACGTGCGAACACAATCGCCCCCTCTATGTCTCAGGATACTGCCACGATATTAAGATAGGCAAAATCCTGATCGACAATGGATCCTCCGTTAATTTCCTCAACGTGCAGGTGTTAAAAGAAATCTGCATGAGCGTCCAGCACCTTACTCGGGACAAGATCACCATCTCCGGGTTCGACTCGCAATCGTCAAAAACTCTTGGGTCTGTGATACTGACGTTACACTTCGGGCTACTCGTCACAGACATTAAGTTCCACGTCATAGACGCTAAGACATGCTACAACACTTTACTCGGCCGACCGTGGTTACACGAGTACAACATCATCCCTTCTACAGAACATCAGTGTATGAAATATTTTAAGGATAGCTTTGAGTATACCGTGACGGGAGAACTAAACCCATTCTCTGTGAACGAGGTCCGCAAATACGAAGATGCCAAATACTTCTTACCGGATTTTGAAGATACGGAGAAGTGTCACAAGCCGGAGAATAAAGCTAATGCCACCATACCTGTTTCCGGCAGTGATACCGAGGAGGAAGAGGAGATAGTGTATTCGGGTCCGTCCCAACACAACAAGCCAGGACCGTCCGCCCATACGTTGATCTTTGGTAGCGACTCAGAAGATGAGATCCATGCTGTATTCTCTGCTCGATCTTCGATACGGATGTTCCCTGATGAAGAGCAAAGTCTACAAGTCGCCATGGTGCCGTTTGGACACCATAAAGAACTGGATGCACTTAATACCTACAATGTAGAAGAGCTACAAACATTCTACGTCCCTTCCAGCCGAGAAAGCGAGAAAGCAATTTTGTTCTACCGCTCTGAAGAAACCAAGGTAGAAAAGGAAATTTGGCATGGTGCGGATTCTATGCTCAACAGGCTTCAGCCCATCCGTCTTCCCAGATATTATACGGAAGGTTTGAAAAAGCTGATGAAACGCCAGGGGATATCCTTCAAGCAGACCGTTCGAAAAGCCAAGTTCTATGATAAAGTCTGGAACGTGCCCGGGACTCGGCGTAAAATGCCTAATGGGAGAATGGAAACAATTGGGCTTGGATACGTCCGATCAAAGAAACGGGAGCTACTAAACAGCTGCTATGTCGTGTATGACTTCGACGAAGAAGCGGATGATCAATAGGAGGACACTAATTGATTGGAATGATTTAGCGTGCTTGCGCTTTCTAAAAGATAGATTAAAAATATTTGTAACCGCAATCAAGAACGGCGTCGCTTTGCAGCTAGCCGGTGAGTACGGGTCGGTCCACAGGGATTTTGTGAATTTCCGATTCGTTCTTACGAGTTAATTCTGAAGGGTGTTCGGTTGATTATTAAATCTAAAAATTGATTCTATCTAAAAACTAAATTAATCTAGATCTAAATCTTGCTAGGGTTAGGTTTAGGAATGGTTTGGAAATGTAAATAAATCTCAACGCTTTCTATACCCAGATTAGGATCTAAGAGGAGTTATGGTAATTATCAATAAAGGGAATTGGATCCATTCGGGAAGGTGTTCCTTCCTCTAGGTTCTTGTCCTTCTTTTAGAGATCCTTACCCTAACCTTCATGGAAAACATCACACCCGGGCCTTTATACTACGGTATCACCGCTACCTCGAGGGATAGGGTGCCGTAGGGAGCGGTATGTGCATGTATGCATGGAGTCCTATAGATTCTATGTGATGAGTAAGAAAGGGATGAGAGATCTCATCTCTCAAAAGCCTTTCCCAAAGCTAACATCTAAGGCAAGGAATTAAAATCTAAACTAGGACAATTAAATAAAACTACTTACTGATGCATCTCTCCAATCATCCATGCAGGGTTGTCAGATCTGAATTTCTGAATGGAGAAGAAACACCGATGCTCTCCAAAAGATTTCTAAATTTTATTCATTAAAGGGAGGCATGAAAAGAATACAATGATTTGGGCTTCTATTTATAGGAGATAGAAACCCTAGGTTACAATTGATTTGCATGTCTACATTTACCAAAATATCCTTAGGAAGACCTAGTCAAAGTAGACTTCAAGCTTTGGTAAAATTTTATGTCTTTTTAAAAGAAAGTATTGGGCCTTGGATCTTTGGGCTTCCTTATTATTTGGTTCTTTATTAAAATAGCTTTTATGTTTCTTCCAGATCTCCAGTGAATAATTGCGGTGGGCTTTTAACCGTTCGCTTTGTAATCTTGGACCTTGCATTGCCTTGTACTTTGTGAATTTTATGTTTGATGTAGGCTTGATCAAGAGTCTTCTATTTGTTGGTAAAAGTCCACATTTTCATCGTCTTTACATCATTTTCACTGTTTTCTGTCTAAGAACCTGTAACCTGTAACATGTAGCAGACATGCGTCAAAAGCACCCGTTTATTTGTAAAATATATAAGAATGGGGAATATAATAATGCAATATTATGGTATGAACAAATACCCCCAAACTTATCTTTTTGCTCGTCCTCGAGCAAACTTATTTTTATTCACTAAAGTCCTAACCGCACTTTCGCAGGGAAACGCGATTGCACTGAGCACGTGCAACAAGCCGTTAAACCTCTAGGTGTCCCTAGTAGGAGGAGTGTTGTCTCCTGAGGGTTTTCAGCGGATTACACCCACAAAATCCTATCAACTTGGCTTTTTCGACTTTTATTCTCCAATTAGGTTTTCTAACTAAGAATTCTATTATCTTTGACCCGTAAATTATCCACCCATATTCTTCACACTTCCTCATTATTTAACTTAAGATTATATATATCCTGTAGACTACTTAGCTTTCAGCATTTCTTAAGTTTTCCTTCTAGGGTTCCATTTCCACTTAGGAATTTCTATCAACCCTATTAAAGATACAAGTTCTATTCTTCATTCCTTTCTCTTATCTAAACTCTAATCACATATCCCCACATGTGTGTAAATATCACCCCTACACTTGGAAGTTCAAATCAAGCAATCGTGCTCTCGTCCATTGTCCAAAGCACTTCTTAATTTGTGAATTTTTACTTGAATTTCGCTTACACATCCTTCATGCGACCGTTAATACTTCTTGAGGTACCAACGACCGAGTACAAGATGCGTTAGCACTTTAAAGCGTACTTCCTAGTCTTGCAACACCCAAGGCTTTAGCAGTGACTCCCAAACCAGTTGGTCTAAGGCACTGGGTGATGAAGCACTCTCGCTAAATATTTGTTCTATTTTTTTAGCCTTAAGTAATCACAAAAACCAGTGTTCATTTTTTTTTCTTTATTCACTTTTTTCTTTTATTTTCATTGTACTAAGGACTTTAGACAAGAGCATTTCAAGGTCTCTTCTACTATTCTAAGTTTCAAGGTGCGTGATTGTGCAAGTTGTAGGGTATACGTTTTCAGAATCTAGACTTAAGCTAGGAACTATTTTTCAAACTTATACTCTAATAAGAATATCAATACTTTTCCCTTGTTTCGACTTAGCCCAAGAAGTCAACCCAAAATTTGCCTATTTCTAAATAAACTACACGGCATATACTTTCTACCGTTAAACTTTAAGGAAGGTTATTTTTAGGGTTTTTAATTCACTAAGTCTAAGATCTAATTGTTCCTAGCCAGTTAACCTATCTGTCAAACTCAAGTCAATTAGCCAAAATTGAATACAGTAATTTTTGAATTTTTTTAAATTTTTATGGGTTTTCAAATAAGTATGCAAATGCAAAAAAAAAAATATGTACAAATGAATGCGAAGGAAGAAGAAGTACCGAGCATACCCCCATACTTGAACTTGACAGTGTCCTCACTGTCATGCTAAACCAAGAGGGTCAAAATACCGGCACTCTCCTGTTTATTTATTTATAAATTTTTTTATTTTTAATGTTTTGAATTTTTTTTTTTTTTTTTTTTATAGAAAAGAAAACAAAAAATATATACATATATACAAAGATTCCCCCAAACTTAAGCTTGGCCTTGCACAAGCCAAAAGTTAACACCAACCATTCAAAAATCTTATCGTGGTAATGGTATAGTTGGTGCAAGAATAGGGTGTGGAGGAAAGAAATGAGAAACACGCGAGACCGTGTGGGAAGAAGGGTAAAATACGGTCTCGGTGGAGGAGAAGAATGGCGGAAAGAAGAAAGAAGGGTCGCGCGATCTTGAGGGTGTAAATCGAGTGAATAAATTAGCGCAATTTGTGATGACCGATGTGTTAAAAGCGATTGCGCTAACCTATCAACTCGTCGAGAAATGGGATCAAATCCCTCAAGATTCGCAAGAGAACATGGGTACACTGAACTTGATATTTGAGATGAAAGCGTCACGGTCATTTGCACGGTCGGAACAATAGGAAGGACGAAAGGAAGTGAATTATGGATAGTATCATTCTTACTGTAGTAAACTTTGTCGAACTTGAAAGATTCCATCAATGGTTCGAAACGACTGTAAGCAACCGAGTCTGAAGGATTAACTAACTCATCTGAAAATACAAAGGACTCAAACTCGGGCGGTGAGACTTCAACATCGTCCAAAAAAGTGAAACACTCGTAAGTGTCATCGGCTGTGGGAACTGTGTCAGATTCAAAGGAAAAGTTTTCAAGCTCACAGTCGTCAAGCGTGAAATGAAGTGTGGTCGGAACTATGGAAAAGAGGGAGGGTGATTTAGGAAAAGGTTCAAGAGGATGAATTGGAAAATCCGACACATCAAAGAAAAATGGTTCAACCTCAATATGATCCTCACCACTCTCCTCAATATTATACTCATAATTCTCCTCAATATTCAACTCATCCATGCCATTATCATCAAAATCAAGACGCATATGAGATTCGGGAGAAACATTTAATAACTCGGGATGATGATTTGAACATAAAATTTCAATTAAATCGACAGGTTCATCATCCGAAATATTCCCGGCGTCTATATCCTCAATCAAGTGAAAGTCAATATCTTTAGACACCTCCTCAAAAGCATGGATGTTTATCAATGTAGGTTCTAGAGTGGAAGTGTAAAGGTCAAACGAATTAGATGTTGTTTCACTCGAAGGGGGTTCCTCACAATTTGGCAAATCAAACACTACAAAGTCGCACAACTCATCATTTTGGACACATGTTTGAAAATTGGAGTTGTTGGATTCAATAGGGTATGGGTAGGTTTGATTTGGAAATCCTCTCACATTCTCTCTCTGTCCAACCGCCTCCTCATACATTGGAAAATTTGGAGCTAGTTGGAAACTAGCTACCGGTTCAGCAGGTTGCATAAGGGCGGCTACGGACACTTCCACATTCCTAACCATTTTGTTTGTTGCTGTGATATACGCCTCCAACGCCTCTTCCAAACAAGAATTTGGTGGTAAAGGGGTTTCGGCAAAAGATTCGAAATTGTTTGGATATGTGAAACTCCCAAAAGGCTGTGTAGAAACAGGGTCTAGTGACGGTGGGAAAGTCGGGTAAGACTGGTAGGAAGTGGGTGGTTGGGCAGGGGTAGGGTCAACATATGGATAAAAAGGTGAATAGTCGTGTTGATCCCTAGAACTGGATGAGTGGAGAGGGGTGAAAGATCTGCTGCGAGATTGAGCAATATGCTCAGCAATGGACATCGGCTTAGGAGAGACGGTAGGACTTGAAAAAGTGGTATCAACATATGGAGGTGGTAAAGGTTGACTTGGTCGACACAAAGTGGGTTGAAAAGTCAAACTGTTTTCCCTAGACGCCTCTATTTGATCTTTCAAAGATATTTTTGGCAAGGAAGGATCGTCTTTAAATTGATCGAACAAATTGCCGAACGACGCAAAATTAGGTTCGGGATACCAAAGTTCGGCAAGTGATTTGTTATGTGGGGTACCCATGTTAGAAGAAAGGGAGAAAGAAAGAAAGTTTGTTGATGCAAGGATTTCCGAGCGACAAAAGTTGCAAATAATTTTTTTTTTAAAAAAAAAATCCTCTTATTATTCTTTTTTATTTGTTTTGCAAAAATTTTCGATAAAGGGCTAAGACACAAATGCAAATAACCAGAAATGCATAATCAGTCCGAGATCTATGGTCAGCTAGACAGCTCCTAACTGTTCCAAAGGGTTAGAAATAGGACCTCAAACCGCCTCTTCACCGCCAATTGCGACCAGGTAAGTGGGAAGGAACCACCACGACAGTGGGCCTAATTAAAAACCACTAGCCTAGACACCGCAAAATCAGTTAGGATAAACGGTCGATGCCTATACTAGTTCTTTTCCTATTGAGCTCGATTTCCTTAGGGCTGAGTCTAGTATTTTTTATTAATTGTGGTCGATGCAAAATGCTTTAGATGTTTTCTGGGGTCCTGGGAAGGGTGATGAAATCCCCACCCAATCTGAGTTGGTCAAAAGCCCCTTAAAATCCGATTAAAGATATGCAAAACAGTAAATCACTTACAATCAAATCTTTTTTGTGAATTTCAAGATTTGCAAGTTTTCTAATTAAAATTTTCCTTTTTCCGTTTGCTCTTTATTTGGAAAGATATTTTTAGCAAAAAGATTAAAGATATGCAAATCAGAAAAGATCACTTGCAATCAATTATTATTTTAAGCATAGCGCAACGAATCCTGCATAAGATTTGTTATTTGGAAAGGAATATTTTTAAAGCGCAAAGAAATCCTGCAGGCAAATTTACAGAAGATATATCAAGATTTGCAGAGGAGGGGAGAAAACTCACAGAGAGTTGCAATGGCGGAAATCTGCACAGGATAGTTTTTTTTTTGTTGTACTGAACCGCAGAGCAAATCTGGCGAATTGAACCGACCAAACGGCCGCGGATCCGCCGCCGTAACCCTCCTTCGACCGCGGTTCCGCCGCGGGTTGATCGGCTCGGAAGGTTTTTTTTTTCTTCCTTTTTTTTGGAACCAGATCACCACGATTTTTCTTGTTGACTCAGTCCTCCAAATTTCTTCTGTAGTCTATTGTGATATTCCTCTATTTGTTCGGATTTGATATTTGCTATTCTGATCTCTGTAGATTTTCAGATCCGAATTTCTTTGTAGATCCTGCAAAAAATTCTCACAAGAATACCCTTTCCAAAAATAACAGATGATATATTTTTTTTTATTTTTCAGATTTTTCAGATTTTTTAAATTTAGATTAACCCGAAATTGCAAAAAGGAAAATTCTACACCATCCCCGGCAACGGCGCCATTTGATTGGAATGATTTAGCGTGCTATACACGAAATCGTCGAATGCTATATCGACGATCTCGTGGTTAAAAGCAGATCATACGAGGAACATCTCGGGCATTTGAAGACCGTATTTCAACGCCTTCGGCAATACAACTTGAAGATGAACCCGCTCAAGTGTGCATTCGGAGTTTCGTCAGGAAAATTCCTGGGATTCATTGTTCGACACCGAGGTATTGAAATAGATCCGTCAAAGATCAAAGCGATCATGGAAATGCCTCCGCCGAGAACTCTCAAACAGTTGCGATCTCTCCAAGGGAAGCTCGCATACATACGGCGATTTATAGCCAACCTTTCAGGCAAGTGCCGTCCCTATAGCCACCTGATGAAGAAGGGAACCCCATTTGTCTGGGATCACAAATGCCAAGGCGCACTGGACGAGATCAAGCAGTACCTGCAGAACCCTCCAGTATTGGCTGCTCCAGTTATGGGAAAGCCTCTCATTCTTTACACAACCGCCCTCGAAGGCTCCTTAGGCGCATTATGGGTACAAGAGAACGATCAAGGGAAGGAAAGAGCACTCTACTACTTAAGTCGAGTCCTGCTGGGGGCAGAAAGCAACTACTCTCCCATTGAAAAACATTGCATGGCGTTGATTTTTGCGATAACAAAGCTTAGACACTATGCGTTGGCGCATGAAGTCCGTCTTATTTCAAAGGTGGACCCCCTTAAATACTTGATGTCGAAGGCCATGTTGACGGGACGACTCGCTAAATGGACCCTGCTCTTGATGGAGTTCTCGATAACATATCAACCTCTCAAAGCAGTGAAAGGCCAGGCCATCGCCGACTTCCTCGCTGAGCATCCGATACCGGCCGACTCTCCTCTGAATTGCGATCTTCCAGACGAACATGCGTTTGATGCGATCGACGGTGGTGATACCCAATGGGAACTTTATTTCGATGGAGCATCTTCCATGAAAAAGCGCAAACAAAATACCCCTATAATCAAATCGGGGGTAGGCCTCATCTTCGTGACTCCACAAGGAGGGATAATACGTTTCGCTTTCTCCTTAACAGAGCCGAGGACAAACAATGAAGCCGAATACGAAGCTCTGATAGCAGGCCTCGAGATCGCCATCGACATGGGAATTGAAAACCTCCTCGTATATGGGGATTCTCAACTTGTCGTTAGTCAAGTAAACGGCGACTACCAAACGTGCAAGCCAGAATTGGTGAAATACGGGGAAAAGGTACAACAACTGTTGACCCAAATTCCCTCTTATACTTTGGAGAACATACCGCGTGCGGAAAATAGCAAAGCAGACGCGTTGGCCAAACTTGTTAAAGAACTGGCTGACGAGAACCTCGACGACGTTAGAATCGTGGTACAAAGCCGTCGAGTTCTTACCCCAGCAGAAATATCTCCGGAATTATTCGAAGAAAAGGGAGCGAGCGAGCAGACAACTCTGCAAATAAAAGACCCGGAAAAGGCCGAGGATTGGAGAGAAATCTTCATAGATTACTTCAAGTCCCACCGAATGCCTGAAGAAGCATCCGCAAGACATCAGCTCATGAAACGAGCTCTGTCTTTCGCCTTCGTCAACGATACTCTGTACAAGAGGTCGTTTGATTCTCTGTGGTTGAGATGCTTAGGACCTGATGAAGCGAAAAGGATCGTCCAGAAAGTTCATGACGGACTCTGCGGTTCCCACCAAGCGGGCCCAAAGATGAAGTTGAAGATAAAAGGGATAGGCTACTACTGGCCCACGATGATTCAGGACTGCCTCGAATATGCGAAGCAATGCCACTCATGCGAAATTCATGGGGACTTCATCCACCAGCACCCGAATCCACTACATCCAACAGTGGCTAGCTGGCCATTCGAAATGTGGGGGACTGACATAGTTGGCCCTATCGAACCGGCATCGTCTATAGGACATCGTTTCATCCTGGCGACGACTGACTACTTCTCTAAATGGGCAGAAGCAGTACCGTTAAGAGAGGTGAAGACGGAAAATATCATCCACTTCTTCAAGACGCATGTCATATATCGGTTTGGAACGCCAAGGCGAATCATCTCCGATAATGGGCCAACTTACAGAAGCCACAAGATCAGTCGCTTTGCGCAAAAGCACAATATAGACTAGAGATATTCTTCGGTTTATAATCCGCGAGCTAATGGTCTAGCTGAGGCCTTCAACAAGACTTTGACAAAGATCATGAAGAAAACGGTATCCCGAAATAAGAAAGACTGGCACGAAAGACTGCAAGAAGCTCTTTGGGCATATCGAACTACATTCAAAACGGCCACGAATGCAACACCATATGCGTTGGTATTCGGTACAGAAGCAGTACTCCCTCTCGAGATAGAATTACCCTCTCTACGAGTGGCAGTCCACTACGAGCTGACGGACGAAGAAAATGCTCACCTTCGGCTTGAGGAGCTTGACGCCCTTGATGAAACCCGGCTCATAGCACAACAAAATCTGGAAGCTTATAAAGCAAAGATGACGCGCTCATATGAAAGATTGATCCGGCCAAGGACATTCCGCCAAGGCGAACTTGTGTTAGTGGTCAAAACGCCTATGATCCCCAATCGCGTCAAGCGGGGAAAATTCGAGCCGAACTATGAAGGCCCGTACATCATAGATAAAGTTTACCAGGGTGGGGCCTATCTACTCATGGACATGCACGGTGAAAGGCCTTTCAGGCCGATAAACGGTCGCTTCCTAAAGAAATACTACGCTTAATGAGCCACAACCTAGGTCAATGATAGATGACGACGACTATGTCCGCTCGCTATCTTCCTAAGCTCAAGCTTTATAAAAAGTAGCCGGCCTTCTCCATGACGGACCGAAACGTCCTTAAACTAACGACGGACCGAAACGTCCTTAAACTAATAGCAGACCGAAACGTCTTTAAACTACTACCGCAGCATCTTTAGGCCGACGAGATATAAAAATATATATATATATATATATATATAAATAAAAAGAATAAAAAAAACGGTATGTCCATAAGCAAAATGGGCGCGGATGAAAACTCGAAAGGGCTCCGTGAGTAAAAACAGCAGGATTACCGGCGAGTGTTTATGAAAACCTGAAAGGGCGCAACCTCGTTAAAGAACACTTACAGGGTCCCCTCGACCTTGTAAAGAGAAACCACCCGCGTGAGATCCTTACGACTCACAAGGGAGCAGCACACTTAGGGATCCCCACGATTCCTAAGGAGAAAATACACCTGCGAGATCCTCACGATTCGTAAGGAGAACTCTCTTATGGGACCCTCATGGCTCATGAGATTTGAAAGTCTTAAGTTACAGAGACCTAAACCTGTGCTTAAGCAAACCCCAACCTTCGATATTGCTCTACAAGTGGCTCAATATTGACCCTTGTATACAATCCACGGGCGCGAATAAACATTTCCCTAACCAAGTCTCATCCGTGACTGGGGATATGTTCGTATGACCCATATAGGTCCTCTCGACTTACAAAGAGAAAACCCTACTGTAGGATCCATACGACTTACAAAGGAAACAAACACTTAGGAATCCTCACGATTCCTAAGGACAAAATACACCTACAAGATCCTCACGACTTGTAGGGATAAATAACTTCGTGAAACCCTTACGGCTCATGAAGTCAAAAGCCTTAGTTGATAGGACCTTAACCCTGCTCGCTAAGTCACCCTTGTTCAACATCGACAGAGGCAGATGATGATTCGCTCCTGGCAATATCCCAGTTATAGCGGTGCTGATGCCGAAATCGGTGTTTAATTTCAGGCTTACGGCGAAAAGCCAGTAGGCCGCACATGCATATGAAATAGCCGAAATGATGGGGCAACTTGCAATAAAAAAGCAGCAAGTAAAAATGTATGCATGCAAAATGGCCGAAATGATTGGGCAACTCGCAATAAAAAGCAGCGAGTGAAAATAAAATAAATAGCCGAAATGATTGGGCACCGCGAAAAATAGCCGAAATGATTGGGCAGTCGCGACCTTCGCGATATAAAAGCTGAAATGATAGAGTATCGCGGAAATAAAATAAAATAAAAAGAAGAAATGATAAAACTTTAGCCCTACAGTTAAGATCACATCGATCCCTGTATACAATCCAAGGGCGTAAACAAAGAGGGAACCATACTTTCCCAGCAGGCTCCGCCAGAAGACGAAGCTAAATCTCGACGGTTCAGTCCAACTCCGAAGAAACCAGTATCTTCATCAAATTCCTCGACTCACGGATACAAACACTCCTTGACGAGAGCCTCCTGATCCGCGTCGACTCGCAGAGCCACCAGCGTCTCCGTGGGAATCCTCGACTCGTTTCAAACCCCAAGGAAACAAATAATCCTTGGCGCTTGGGAAACAAATAATCCCTAGCAAACTCCTCGACTCACGGATACAAACATTCCTTGACGAGAGCCTCCTGATCCGCGTCGACTCGCAGAGCCACCAGTGCCTCCGTGGGAATCCTCGACTCGTTTCAAACCCCAAGGAAACAAATAATCCCTGGCGCTTGGGAAACAAATAATCCCTAGCAAACTCCTCGACTCACGGATACAAACACTCCTTGACGAGAGCCTCCTGATCCGCGTCGACTCGCAGAGCCACCAGCATCTCCGTGGGAATCCTCGACTCGTTTCAAACCCCAAGGAAACAAATAATCCTTGGCGCTTGGGAAACAAATAATCCCTAGCAAACTTCTCGACTCACGGATACAAACATTCCTTGACGAGAGCCTCCTGATTCGCATCGGCTCGCAGAGAAACTAGTATCTCCGCGGGAAATTCCCGATTCATCTCAACATGCAAATGAAGCCTCAGGCAGCAGGGACTAAAAAAAAACAAAAAAAACTTGCTTCCTGAACAATGGGACCCTGCAAGTCAATCCAAAATGGTCTCTTGCATACTATTCACGGGTCTCACTCTCCAAAGTCGAATTTCGACGAGGATGGAAACAACCGCTTGTGAGTCCTCTCGACTCGTAAGAGGGAAAAATTCTCTTGTAGGATCCTTACGACTTATAAGAGAAAACCACAATTAGGAATCCTCACGATTCCTAAGGAGAAAACCCACCTACGAGATCCTCTCGATCCGTAGGGAGAAAATTCTCTATGAAACCCTCACGGCTTATAGAGTTGAAAAGTCTTAGGCAGCAGATCTGAACCTGCGGCCTAAGCCATCGCTATTTCTTGAGAAAGTCAGGATACTCGTTCTAATCATCCGTCAAACATGGTTACTAAGATAGCATGCTGATAATAAGAAAAAAAAAGAGAGTAACAGAAAGAGTATCCGATTTACATTTGATCAAGCGTTCGAGACACATTCATTCATGCATAAGCAAAAGACTCAGAACAAAAGATAAGACAGGCTAGGAAAAACAAAAATCTTCATTAATATTGCCAGAAGTTCTTACAATCATAAAAGCAATAAACGAAAAACATTATTATAAGGGAATAACCTCGGACCCAGGTCATGGATTGAGGAATTCAAAAGCGACCCTATCTATGACTTTCCAGGCCTCGCGGACCATCCTAGTGTGCTTTCTTTCGCGAACACAAGCGTCAGGGTCCCCCCTGATGTCTTCCACCCTCCGATAAGCAGCGAGTATGGCAGACTGTTGAAAGACCTCGTGTAAGAGATCGATAAGACCGTCTCGCCGTCTCTTCGAGATAAAGTTCAATAGGTACACCGAGTGCACCTTGTCCTCAGCGGCATCCAACGCCCTAAGCGGCACGCCGGAACAGAATAGGGGAAGCGCTTCCCAGATGGCTCCCACGATAAGCTTAAGGAGGGAGGAACGCCGGGGGAGCAGTGGACCATTGTATGCGTCGAAGCGGCTCATAATTTTAGCACACTCCGCTTTTGTGAACTCTCGATTCTGAGAGCGGCCAAGTCGGCGGATGTCCCCGTAAGAGATGATCTCGTTAAGAGCATACATATGGGCATCCATTGTTCCTGTGAAAGAAGATCAACAGAATTAGCAGACCGACTGATTAAACGAATTCTTGTTAAAAAACGAGCACAGATAGTTAAACTCCTCGAGAGCGATGCTCTACGAACAGGAGTGACTATCAAAATCCTAATAAGGGAAATTTAAAGAAGTCCCCCAAGATTCTGAGATCACTATTATTAAAAGATGATATAGTCCATTAAAATACAAAACTCCATTTTTAATTTTCATTATTCATATTCAAACTCTTAAAAGTTCATCATTTTCAGATCAAAGAGATCTATGTTTTGACAAAGATGCAAGGTTCTGTTCATGGGTCAAGAAGCCTTGAAACAGATTCTTGAGAGCAAGGCTCTATTGATGAAACCCCAGAAGGGTTTCTTTAGATCAAAGATCTATAAGAGCAAGGCTCTATTAATTAAAAGTGATTTAATTCGAGACTAATTCTTACCTAAATAGTTTCTTTTAAAGAAAATCTAAGAGTTCTTAAAAACAAGAGCAGGGCTCTGAGATTCTGAAAATAAAATTTTTGGAGATGATGATCATCTGTGGAGGACCAAAGTTCCTATTTATAGGCACCAAGTGCCCTTCCAACTTCCAAAAGCTGCCGCGACGGTTGGGATTCTGCCACCGTTGCGCTTGCGTTTGGAGGCCATGTAAGCGCAACGATGGGGGGGCATTTGTTTACCCCAATCAGAGAAAAGCTCTGTTCAAATTCCAAGGCGGGAGATGAAGCAACGCTTCATCTTCCCCCCAATCAGAGCAAAGCTTTGCTTTGAAAATTTAAACTTTAATAAATGAAGCAACGCTTCAGATTCTTTGCGCTGTGCGCAATGCGCCACGTGTCAGGCGCAGACGCATCAGCGCAGCGCCCAAGGCAGCTCGTCGAATCAGAGCAGGGCTCTTTTAAAAACAAAAAGTAAAAGAAGCAATGTTCAGTTGCGCAAGCGCTGCACTGCGCGACACGTATCTGCGCAGTTGCGCAAGCACAGCTGCGCAAGCGCTGCGCTGCGCGACACGTGTCTGCGCAGTTGCGCAAACACAACTGCGCAAGCACAGCTTTGCACTTCTTTATTTTTTGAATCTAAAAAGATTCTTAGTGTTTTGCACAAATGCACTGCATTGCTTACAAAAGGGGCCAAGCCCAATTAAAGAAGGCCTAACAGGTCTAATAAAATGCAATGCATTGTTTTTTAAAAAAGGGGCAGAGCCCAAACTAAAATAGATGCTCTGCATCATAAATAAAGGGACAGAGCCCAAATCAAAAGCCTAGCAGGCCAGAATAGAATGCAGTGCATTATTAAATATGGGCAAAGCCCTAGCACAGGCCTAATAGGCCCAAGATCAAGAAAAATGTTGAATATTCTCAACTGGACTTAACCCAATTTTGGCCGTAAGTCCTCAAATAAAATTGACTGAGCAAAATAGCTCTCCTAAATCAATTTATCTCCGGTTCGAGGATACATCTCCGAACTCCTCTGACATCTATCGTTGTAATCCTTCAACGACGTCAGAGAGGCGACGGGTCCCATCGACCACACATGAATACGGACTGCGGGGTCCTTAAACTCGTGGACCGAAACGTCCTTAAACTAATAGTGGACCGAAACGTCCTTAAACTAATATCGGACCGAAACGTCCTTAAACTAATATCGGACCGAAACGTCCCTAAACTGGAATATGGACCACCACGTCCCTAAACTGGCGATGGACCACCACGTCCCTAAACTGGAAAATGGACCACTACGTCCCTAAACTGGAAAATGGACCACTACGTCCCTAAACTGGAACAATAGAGCCTCCAAATGCTCTTTTGCCGGATCTAAACGGTCCCGTTTAAGTTGATCTTAGCCCTAAATACGGCTAACGTATCCTTAGATATTTAAATGAATGATAAAACTCCAAATCAACTTTGGTTCAAGGGTACATCTCTGAACTCCTCTGACGCCTGTCGTTGTAATCCTTCAACGACGTCAGAGAGGTGACGAGTCCTGACGGCCATATATTAAATGAATCACTACGTTAAGTTGATCTTAGTCTAAAACGGGACTAACGTATCCTTAACGAACGTTTAAGTTGATCTTAGCCGCAACGCGACTAATGCATCCTTAAACTAAAAACACCAAACCCAAATCTAAGTAAATACGGATTTGGACTAATCCATGTCGTACGGGCGACGGCATTACTCAGTCTCCGTATACAATTCACGGGCAACCACAAACAAAACAAACACCCACGACACGAAGTGAAATTCTGGAGAAGGAGAAAGTTGTTACCGCGACGCGGTAGCGTAATTAACTGCAGGGGCTTGCGCCTGCAGGGAAGAGCATCCCCACAATTAAAAACCCCTCACCCTGAGGGGGAATCTGACGAAGTTTGCTACATCGGCCGCATCCGTCTAAACCTCCGACACACAGTGCCATAAATCAACTTGGCATCTTCGGAGAGGTAGACGGATAAAACCAAATAGCATCTGCCCCGAATCTCAGGCAAGACGCAAAGTCTGCGCCGCCATTCGGAGGGGAACATCCCCCCAACAGGATCCGGACGTGCCAAAGCAAATGAAGCAAAGGCTAAATTCCTAGTTTCAGGGTCTTGACGGCAAGTCATATAAAGCCTGAAAGACATTCGGAGATCATCTCGCACCAGCGCGGAGTGCTCACCACCTCGACGATCGTCTTGATACAGCAGATGAAATGTCACCCCAGCGTACTTCCCCCAGCAGGATTCGGACGCGCCAAAGCAAATGAAGCAAAGGCCAAATTCCTAGCTTCATGGTCTTGACGGCAAGTCATATAAAGCCTGAAAGACATTCGGAGATCATCTCGCACCAGCGCGGAGTGGTCACCACCTCGACGATCGTCTCGATACAGCAGATGAAATGTCACCCCAGCATTCTACCCCCAGCAGGATTCGGACGCGCTAAAGCAAACGAAGCAAAGGCCAAATTCCTAGCTTCAAGGTCTTAACGGCAAGTCATATAAAGCCTGAAAGACTACCGGAGATCATCCCACATGGAGTGGTCACCACCTCGACGTTCGTCTCGATACAGCAGATGAGATGTCACCCCTGCGTTCTTCCTCCAGCAGGGTTCAGACGCGACACTCAAACAAAAGGAGTCACGGTAAAATCCCTGGTTCCAAACTTCGACGGTTCACCAGCAACCTAGAGACAACCGCGACATTCGTCTTGATACAGCAGACGCGATGCCAGCAAACGAAGAAAAGGCCAAATTCCTAGCTTTAGGGTCTTGATGGCAAGTCATATAAAGCCTGAAAGACAATCAAAGATTATCTCGCACCAGTGCGGAGTGGTCACCACCTCAACGTTCGTCTCGACACAGCAGATGCGACATCACCAAGAGGAGTCATGGCAAAATCCATGGTTCCAAACCTCGACGGTTCAACAGCAACTTAGAGACAACCGCGACATTCGTCTCGATACAGCAGACGCGATGCCAGAAAACGAAGCAAAGGCCAAATTCCTAGCTTCAGGGTCTTAACGGCAAGTCATATAAAGCCTGAAAGACTATCAGAGATCATCCCACACCAGCGCGGAGTGGTTATGACTCATCGGGGCTCTCCAAAATAAGCCTAACCTCAAGTAAAAAGCGGCATGGCAAATTCCTAACGCTTGCTCTTCCGATGGTCAAACTGCCAAGGAGGATTGCTTGAAGACGTCTTGTCCAGCCCCCGAAGGGATCAGAGACACGGCAGTCGCTGGGCTACTCGAACAGCACGATTGCCTATCGAGGAATATATCAGCTGATGCGACGGTACGACGGCCAAAACCCTAAGTACCACAGACCCTAACGAACTTCTGTCGTAAAGAGCAGAAGTTAACTGTAACGTTAGGATATTCTTGCGAGATCTGCTCGATCCATCTCGACTCGTGAGGAAATTGATGTCTTTGCGAGAACTTCTCGATTCGTCTCGACTCGTGAGATAAAGCCTTAGGCAGTAGGGATTAAAAAACCTGTTTCCTAAGCACTGGGACCCTGCAAGTTGACCCAAAACGGTCTCTTGCATACTATCCACGGGTCACACTCTCCAAATTCGAATCTCGACAAGGAGGGAAACAACCACTTACGAGTCCTCTCGACTTATAAACAGGAAAATTCTCTTGTGAGATCCTTACGACTTTCAAGAGAAAACACACTTAAGAGTCCTCACGACTCCTAAGGAGAAAATACACCTGCGGGATCCTCTCAACTCGTAGGGAGAAAAGTCTTTATGAGACCCTCACGGCTCATAAACTTGAAAAGTCTTAGGTAGCAGATCCTAACCCTGTCTCCTAAGCCATCACCGCCCTGCAAAGAGGTTAAGATGGACCAAGATGGACCATCTATGAGCCACACTCGCCAAAGCTACATGCCACTGAAATGGAAAAAGCTACTCATGAGCATATAAACTACTTCACGCCAGAGTAAGATATAAAGAGATAGAAGGGTGCAGCTCATGGAGTTAAGAGTTTGGAACTATATCTCTTAAGAGTCGAGATTTGAGTCAATGATAAATGACGACGCTTGTGTCCGCTCGTTATCTTCTCAAATCAAGATTCTGAAAGTAATATACCAACCCGAAACTGGTCATACGCTATGCATTACTTTGCACTACTTCACCCACGTATATACTTACGTGGGCAAAGTAGTGGGGGGCATTTGTTCCCGCCAAACATTTCTGCGCAGAAGAGTCCAAGGTATCAAATGGCAGCGATACGCTTAAGGAAATGCGAACCAATATCTTCCGGCCTGTATTTTGATAAGTTCCCGAAGGAGGAACTATTAAATTCTGATGGTATTGGAAGCATCTCGAAAAACCCTTCGATTTGAAATATTATGGGCCTCATAATTCATCTGGGATAAAAAGTTATGAGGTATCACGTGTCCATACGTGATGGACCTTTAAGAACCCGCTGGAGGAGTTAAAAGATATAATAAAAACTCAAAAAAGACCCTAATGGGGCATCGCGTGCTCACACGTGACCATGGGTCACGTGCAGACACGTGATGGGCTTTTAAGGCCTCTAAAATAATGAATAAAATTAAATTCTAAAATCTGTTCCCTGATTAAAAATCAGGAAGTACCTCAACAAGGTATCACGTGCTCACACAGGACCAATGATCACGTGTTGACACGTGATGGTTAAAACAACAACACAAACAAGCGGCTGTTAAAGGAACCAATTTGGGGGTTACGTGCTCACACGTGACCAAGGGTCATGTGCCAGCACGTGACAGGCTTTGAAAGCCTTACAGTTTAATAGAATTAAAATTCTAAATTTCTCTAAAATCTTTCGAAATAGAATTAAAATTCTAAATTTCTCTAAATCTTTCCAAATGGAAAAGGATTATGGGGACCGTTGGATTAAAAATCCAATGGTGATTAAAAACCACCAATTTATGGAAAAATCTTAAATAAGAAAAGATCTCCCCAAATCTCATCGAAATAACAAATAGAATATCTTTTGGATTTAAAATCCAACGGTGAATAAAATTCACTGAATGATCTAAAGGCTTATATTAAATACGAAAACAAATCAAATCTTTTATTGAGAGATTTGCTGAACAAATTGATTCTTTTCCTTCTCCTATAAATAGGAGCCAAGAAAAGAAGAGGATCTACTTTTTGGGAGAGAAAAACAGAGAGAGGAGAATTTAATTCTCAAGAGGGAAGAAAAAAAAGGAGAATTTAATTCTCAACAAAGAAAACCGTAGGTGAGAAAAGAAAGGGAATCAAAACTTCAAACAGAGAATTTAATTCTCAAAATCCAAGAGTTTAACTCTTATACAAAAAAGAACTTAGTTCTTCTTCTGGTTGAAGATCTGCACAGAGCACATCTCCCCATAAGTTGAGAATTTAATTCTCATCAGGTCGAGATCCTGCCATGCAGATCCTAAATTTAGAAGGGGAATTGAGTTTTGAGAATTTAATTCTCCTAAAAAAAAACTAGGGTTTAACCCTAATCAAGAATTTAATTCTTTTACATATCTGGGAATTTAATTCCTTTAAAAAGAAATCAGGGTTTTACCCTAAATAAGAATTTAATTCTTTCACAATAGGAATTTAATTCCTCCAAAACAAAAATTAGGGTTTAACCCTACAGAGAATTTAATTCTTAAAAAAGAGACTTGAAAGATCTCCATGCATGTAAAAGACCAAAGTCACGTGTCCCCACGTGACCCATGAAGAGATCCCCAGAAATGAAAAGGAGGAAAGCTTTGAGGCAATGCCTCACGTGCTTCCACGTGACTCCCAAAACGCAGAAAGAAAAACCAAAGGAAATTAAAGCTTTGGGCGCTCTCGCGTGTTATCACGTGACCCCTCAGCAAATGCTTTAACAATTGGCGCATAGATCCCCATCACGTGCCAACACGTGATGCTCTAAAATAAAAATAAAAGTGTTTAACACTTATTCGCAGATTTGAGGATAAAACAAAAGGAGATGTGGCTCCACATTTAGGGCGCC
This sequence comes from Agapanthus africanus, assembly GCA_030015575.1. Taxonomy (NCBI): domain Eukaryota; kingdom Viridiplantae; phylum Streptophyta; class Magnoliopsida; order Asparagales; family Amaryllidaceae; genus Agapanthus; species Agapanthus africanus. The sequence goes on along the minus strand of CM057343.1, from coordinate 60,213,823 downwards.
CTCACGTGTCCGCACATGACCCCTCCCTCCTTAGTGTTTAACACTAATTGGAAAACTCTATTTGCAGTGTTTAACACTGATTTTCTTCGTGTTTAACACTAATTTGGAAAACTCTATTTGCAGTGTTTAACACTGATTTTCTTAGTGATTAACACTAATTTGAAAACTCTGTTCCCAGTGTTTAACATTGATTTGCTTTAGTGTTTAACACTAATTTGAAATCTCTACTACCAGTGTTTAACACTGATTTGATTTAGTGTTTAACACTAATTTGAAAGCCCCGCTGCTAGTGTTTAACACTGATTATCTTTTAGTGTTAAACACTAACTTGCTAATCTTAATCCCGGTGTTCAACACTGTTGGTCTTTAGTGTTTAACACTATCTTTAGCCCAATTGGCTAAGTTTCTAGAGGCAAAGCCTCTCCTTCAATGAGCCAACAGAGGGCCAATATTTCAAACATAATTGGACTTAGCCCAAACTGGCCATAAGTCCTCAACTCATCTTGAACTGAGCACATCTGCTCTTTCAACCAACTCATTGGTTCAAGGGTACATCTCTGAACTCCTCTGATATTTGTCGTTGTAATCCTTCAACGTCTTCAGAGAGGTGATGGGTCCCGACAACCACACATTAATACGGACTGTGGGTCCTTAAACTCATGGACTAATGCGTCCTTAAACTAACATTTGTCCCAAAACGGGAATGATGGACCACTATGACCCTAAACTAGAACAATAGAGCCCCCAAATGCTCTCTTGTTGGATCTAAACGATCATGTTAAGTTGATCTTAGTCTTAAACTGGACTAATGTATCCTTAACAAACGTTTAAGTTGATCTTAGCCTCAAATACGGTTAACGTATCCTTAAACCCTCAAACAAACTTTAGTCCCAAATTGGACTACAGGTCTCCCAACCAACTTTGGTTCAAGGGTACATCTCTGAACTCCTCTGATATTTGTCGTTGTAATCCTTCAACGTCTTCAGAGAAGTGACGGGTCCCGATAACCACACATTAATACGGACTGTGGGGTCCTTAAACTCATGGACTAATGCGTCCTTAAACTAACATTTGTCCCCAAAACGGGAATGATGGACCCCCATGTCCCTAAACTGGAACATGGACCCCCATGTCCCTAAACTGGCAATGGACCACTATGTCCCTAAACTGGTATTGGACCACCATGTCCCTAAACTGGCAATGGACCACTATGTCCCTAAACTTGTATTGGACCACCATGTCCCTAAACTGGAACAATAGAGCCCCCTAAATGCTCTTTTGTCGGATCTAAACGATCCTGTTAAGTTGATCTTAGTCTCAAATTAGACTAACGTATCCTTAACAAACGTTTGAGTCGATCTTAGCCTAAAAAATGGCTAACGTATCCTTCGAACAGACTTTAGTCCCAAATTGGACTTTGAATCTCCCAACCAATATTGGTTCAAGGGTACATCTCCGAACTCCTCTGACATCTGTCGTTGTAATCCTTCAACGTCGTCAGAGAGGTGATGGGTCCCGATGGCCATACATGCAATGGACCACTATGTCCCTAAACTGGAACAATAGAACCTAAACGCTTTTTTGTCGGATCTAAACGATCCCGTTAAGTTGATCTTAGTCTCAAACTGGACTAACGTATCCTTAACAAATGTTTGAGTTGATCTTAGTCTCAAATATGGTTAACGTATCATCAAACCAAAACCCCAAACCCAAATTTAAGAAAATACGGATTTGGACTAATCCACGTCCTACGGGCGACGACATAAATTAGTCTCCGTATACAATCCACGGGCAACCACAAACAAAACAAACACCCACGACACGAAGTGACCAGCTGGAGAAGGAGAAAGTTGTTACCGCGATGCGGTAGCGTAATTAACTGCAGGGACTTGCGCCTGCAGGGAAGAGCGTCCCCACAATCAAAAACCCCTCAAACGAGGGGGAATCTGATGAAGTCTGCTACATCGGCCGCATCCGTTTAAACCTTCGATACACGGTATCATAAATCAACTTGGCATCTTCGGAGAGGTGGACGGATAGCACCTATTAGCATCTGCCCCGAATTTCAAGCAAGACGTCCCTGTCTTGGCCGCCATTCGGAGGGGAACAATGTCGTCAGCGAACAAATTGCTCGGTAAGTCCCAAAGATAAGGGAGAAGTAGAATAGACAGAGAGTAAGAGAGAGAGAGAGAGTGTGTGTGTAGCTTTTAAAGTTGTATTTAGAGTTAACGCTGTTGTTTGTATCTTGGTACAGAAGGATGCCGGTGTATACGAGAGGAGTCTCTATATGCCAGAGACTAGAGCAAATGAAAGTACAAGGCTCCGTTAGAAAGCCCAGAACAACGGCGTTGTATTCAGGTTAGGTGTCTTAAATCTTACAGGCTCGTGCCACTTCTAACACCTTCCGTACCAATCTACCCTTTAAACCCCGTGATATCTTGATTGTATTGTTTTTATTGTATTGCAACTTGTATTGTCTTGTAATATAGATTGTATAATTGGATGACTTGCCGAAACCATGATATCAGTAAATGGATGTAACTGGAGAATCATGTAAATGGAACTGGAGAATCGTGTAAATGGAACTATATCCATGGTTCGGTTCGGTCAATATAGATTGAATAGATTGATTATATAGATTCATGAATTAATATTGAATGTAATTTGTACTTGAATCATATTCAAGTCAGATTGTTAAAATAAGACTCAGTCTGAGTCAGAACAATTAGAAAAGAAATTGAATCCTGAGTTAGGTTTTGATATTATCGGTAACCGCTGCACATGGACAGAAGGATTTGTGTCTTTTTCAAAGACGATTACCGTGTTGATAACACCGTTTATTAAGTTGTCTACCTTAAAATAGGCAAGCAACCACTTCTCCGGCTCCCTGAGGCTCAAGAGATTGGTCCCGCTTAAACCTATGTTTACTAGGGTCCTTAGGGTAATTTATAGAACTTGAGGGGGTTTTATGTAAAAATAATTTTGTATAATTTTCAAAATACACCTCAAGTAATTTATTATCGTCTTTAGAGTTTTCATTGATGTATAGTTTATCATTGTGACATTTCTAGTGAATAAAACCTATTTTTCATAATATAGGGTATTTAACTGTAAAGTGTTGAACTTGTATAAAATTCATGGTATTTTCATGTAAAGTGATTCGTTTGATTTAGAAAAGTTGGAATATTTATATTATATCAAAAATAGGTATTTTGATAATACAAATATATATATATATATATAATAATTTTAATTTATTATTTTCTAGAAATATCATTTTCTTAAGATATTTGTATTTTAAATCTCTCGAGACCGAATGCTTCTTGCGGAGGTTTGCATCTCTCACTACTAAGCCCGAGGATGTGTAATAATACACACCATCCCGAACGGGTTCTCCAAATGGGTTGTAGCGGCGCTTTGCAAAGATTTGTTTAAAATACATAATCTTGTAAAAATGATTTTTATAAGTTAAAGGTAGTTTCATGTAAAACCGTATTTTCCCGAATCTATGTTTACCAAAAGACATCGTGCTATATTGCATATGAGTGTTATGAAGAGGTAGGTCATTATCTCGTGATTTATCTAAAGGTATAGCAAGATTAATGATGTTTTAAAGTCGAAACTATACTACATGGTATTTTACTGAAAAAGAGCGGTAAAAGTTACAAAATGAAATATTTTGCTATGGAACTTGTTCAACATATTTTGTTAATGATTAATAGTCAAGATGTAAGAGTTTAATATGGTTGTGTTAAGGAAAATTGAAATTTTAGAGAAAACCGAATCGGAAGTCGGATTTAACTCCGCTTCCGTCGGGTTTTAGAAAAAGAACTTTTTAGAATAGCAAAGGAAAGAGGGAGGTGGGAATTAAGGATTTGTAGTATAAAGAAGAGGGAGAGGAAGACGTAGGAGGCACCGGTGCATCGTTTCGTCGTCGGGAGCTCCTAGGGTTGTCGTCGGAAAATCGCCGGAGTTTTGCCCTTCGTTAACTCCACTTGTACACAAAAGTTCTAGAGGAATTTCTTGAGAGTTTGGACAGAATTGTGAGTGAAGGAGGTGTGTTTTGGGGTGGTATTTATAGGGTAAACTAGGGTTAGGATAGGTGAAAGGGTGAAAAAGAAAAATGTATTAAGTTGTATTAAAAATAGGGTTTAATGGGATTTTAAGGAGCTCTGGAACCGATCCAAGAAATTAAAGTATGCAAGAGTGATGGGGAGGAGAAGAGGCACAACTTTTGTGTTGGAGGATCGGCAGTCCAGCCGAGTCCGGCCGGCGGAGGTGGCCGAGTCGGCCGAGGTCGGTCGTCGTTGGTCTGTCGTCATTTGGTCTTCCCCCTGGTCCAGTTTGTTTTACATGTGTAGTGGGGTTTTTACGAGTTATGCACATGTAGACTCTTGGACTTCTAAAAATTCAAAATAAAACAATATTAAAAATAATGTGGGGGATGGGATTTGAACTCTGGTGCTTTGGATCAGTGGTGCAAGGTCTTACTAATGAGCTACAAGCTCTTGCTTGCTATTAAAAAGCAAAACAAACTTATAACCTGTGCTCAGGCAAAAATACCCATTTCTGTATTTTTTTGAATTTTTTTTACAGAAAGTTGTACAGAGAGTTTAGGGTTGTTACACTTTCGTGGAGAGTTTGATTTCGAGGTAAAACATCATTTCGGGGGTGAAGCATGCTTCCGGGAGCATGATTCCGGGGGTCGGAGCATCATTCCGAAGAGCGGAGCATAATTCCAGGGGGATGATATATTCAGAAATGAAGCATAGTTTCGTCATAAGGTTCCGTGGCGTAGCATAATCCCGACGCGAGACGGGTATATCTTGAGAAGAAACATAATTCCGACGCAGGAGTACACATTCTGAACGAAGTATAGATCCGATACAGAAATTGATTCTGAGACGAAATATAATTCCGACAGAGAAGGCAGATACTCTGAGGCAAAGCATGATTCCGACACGGGGTAGGTATATCCTGAGACAAAGCATAATTCCGGTAGAGGACAGACATTCTAAACAGAGCATAGTTCCGATGCAAAAGTTGATTCTAAGGCGAAGCATAATTCCGACAGGGAAGGCAGATACTCCGAGGCGAAACATGATTTTGACACGGGTTACATTCTGAGACGAAGTATGATTCCGAAGCGGAGCTTGATTCCAAGGTGAAGCATAATTCCGACAGGGAAGGTAGATACTCTGGGGCGAAACATGATTCTGACGTAGGGTATATTCTGAGACGAAATGTGATTCCGACGCAGAGATTGTTGGTTGACTTAATTCCGAGACGGGGCATAATTCCGACAGAGAAGTCGTTGGTTGACTTGATTATTTGATTTGATTTGGGAGTTTCTTATCCGTCCAGCGTGGATTTTGAGCCAGAGACTTGGAATTTGTTTTTTTTTGTTTGGCGTCGGCGTCGCTATACTGGAATATGGTACCAGGGGCGAATCATCATTTGCCTTAGAGAACATAGAATTTGGGTTTTGGTTTGGGATCAGTATCGCTACACTGGAATATCATACCAGGAGCGCATCATCACTTGCCATGAGAGAATTTAAGGATTTTGGTTTTGGTTCGGCATCAACATAGCTATATTGGAATATGGTACCAGGATCGAATCATCATTTGCTATGAGAGGATTTCCCTCGTCCACAGTTTAACGACTTAGGGGTCATCTATTTCCAGTTTAACGACTTAGAGGTCGGTTGTTCCCAATTTAACGACTTAAGGGTCTATTGGATCGAAAGTTTGGAATTTTAGGGTTGGAGTTGGCATCAACGTTGCTAACACTGGAGCACAAGTGTCAGGAGTAATTCATCATTTGCCTTTTCCTGTTGAGCGATGGCTTAGGAGACATGTTTAGGTCCTTATCTCCTAAGGCATTTCAATTTTATGCGCCGTAAAGGTCGCATAAAAGCATTTTCTCCCTACAAGTCGAAAGGATCTCATAGGTGTATTTTCTCCTTAGGAGTCGTGGGGACCCCCAAGTGTGATTTTCCTTTGTGGGTCGTAAGGATCCCATGAAGGTGTTTTCTTACGAGTCGAGATGATCTCGTAAGGTTTTTTCTCCTCATGTATCGTGAGGACACGTGAGTGGGTCTTCCCAAATGAAGAATAATTCCAAGAGCGGAGACCGATCGCGGGACTGGTGATTGCGGTAGGGCATGAGTGTGATGAGCATTATTTGGGCCCATGGATTGTATACGGTTGTCCATTTGGGGACTAACCGTAGGGCTAGGAGAATTTGGGGGTTTGGAATTTTGTTGGCGTCTACATCGCTAATACTGGAATGATACTATGAGCGACTCATCATTCGCCGTTGGGATATTCCGGGATTTGAAATTTTGTTGGCGTCTGCATCGCTAATACTGAAGTATGGTTTCTAGAGCGACTCATCATTCGCCTTTGGAGGGGTATGAAGTATTTATTTATATACACGTTTTTTTTACCACGATTGCTCTACCATTTCAGCTTTTTTTATTGCGAAGGTCGCAATTGTCCTATCATTTCGGCTATTTATTCGCGGTTGCCACATCATTTCAGCTTTATTTTCATTTTTATTTTACTTGCTGATTTTTATTGCGAGTTACGCCATCATTTCGGTTATTTTACACTCCCAGTTTAACGACTTATGGGTCGAATGTTCCCAGTTTAACGACGTGGTGGTCGAATGTTCCTAGTTTATCGACATGGTGGTTAGCTGTTCCCAATTTAATGACGTGGTGGTCGAGGGTGTTTTTTTATCCCAGCCTCTCAAACTTTGATCTTAGCGGGACTGAGTTGATGACCGTAACTTGGTGGTTTTCCGGTACATCCGAGAATGGTAGGTTTTTCCCATCCCTGTATTGGTTCTCTACCCAATCTTTGAAAATACGGCAGTCTTTGATGGTATGACTCACCATCCTATGATATAGGCAGTATATAGGATTGTTGGTTATATTCATTTCATGTGGCCTCTTTGGAATAGGCAGTTGCAGACCATTGTTCAAGGCGTCTTTGAATATTTTGCGGATTTTGTCTCTCCTGAAAGAGTAGATTTTCTTCCTTCTCTCCATTAGAGTCGGTGCCTTTCCCGATCCTAGTCCTCGAGGCCGATCGATCTTTGGTTCGTCTACTATCCGCTTAGCATTTTCAGTGTACGTATCAGTGGGACTGGAGGCTGATCGCGGCCGTTTCTCGCGAAAGTATTCCACTCTTGTGTTGGAGGGGATATCAATTGACTGTTTCAGGATATCAATCCCTGGCTCATGAACCAAATTTTGATTTTGCTGCAATTGCAATCGGACGACTTGGGTCGTGAGATCTGCCACGACATTTGCCAGCTCGTCGACTTTGGAATGGACTTTAGCCAACTTCTCGTCTCTGTCGTGAAGCTGCTTTTGAAGTCATTGGAATAATACTTGCTCTATAGTTCTGGGTATGATAACTGGGTCATCCTTACTGCCTGAGCTCGATTCCGCAAGAACCACGCGCTCCTTTTGCTTAATGGCCTGAGCGGGCTCTTCATCATCTGGATCGAGCCGGTGTTGGATGGCAACAACCACGTCATTGGCATGGCTATAAGGCGTAGGAGGACTTGTTCCTCTGGGCTCCACCATATAGACCGTATGGGTTGTGTACCCGTCTACTACTACTTCATTGGCAATTTTGCTCGTTTGGATTTTGGCTTATTTCCTTGGTCCGCTCTTTTCAGAGAAGGGCAGACTACTGAGGACAGCAGGTTCCTGAAGGGTTTCGGTCTCTATTTGTATGAAAATGGCAGTTGCCGCTTGATTGTTTGCTAACATGCCTTTAGACAGTTCTATCTCTCCTGCATTGTATTGCTTTTCGACCCAATCTTTAAAGACAAAGCAGTCTTCAATAGCATGATCTATCACTCTGTGCTAGGGAAAATATTTGGGGTTGTCGGTCATATTCGCTTCTCGCGGTCTTTTTGATTCTGGCAATTGTAGACCGTTTCTTAAAGCATCTTTGAATATTTTACGGAATTTGTCCCTTCTGAAGGAATAGACCATATCCAGCTTCTCTTTCAACGGCGATTCTCCTCCCCCTCCCAACAATAGCTTCCGAGGTTTGCTGACATTGGGCCCGCTTGTTCCTCGCCTATTTCAGTCAGCTGAAGTGTTAAAAATTCAGTATCGTCAGAATTTCTGTCTTTGCGATTATCGTCCTTTCGGTTTCTCCAGAATTTATTGCTATTTTGGAAATCTGAGGAACATTCCTGCTTTAAGCGCTCCAACAGTTGAACATTCTTGATCGGTTCTTGTAACGTCTTGAGACCTACCGTGCATAGAAAAGGATTCATCCAGGTACCGAGATTTCCAATGAGGAAATCGACGGAATGGTCTTGTTCCAGCGGTGGCTCACATTTGACGGAGAGATTGCGCCATCAGGTTATAAAATCCATACTGTTTTCGTTGTTCTTTGGCTTGGTCCTCACGAGATCGGCAATGGTGATCTTATCGCTGACACTCATGAATCTTTGATGAAATAGAGATTCCATTTGGATGAAGTAGTAACGGAGCCAACCGATATGCTCGCATACCAGTCGAAAGCGATATCGGTTAAGCTATTAACGAACTGGCGGAGGAGAAGCACATTATTGCTCCCAGTATTCCTGAATGAAGATTTAAAGTGGGAAATGTGTTAATTCGCATTTCCCGTCCTATAGAATCTTCTAAATTTGGGGATGACATGGTTTACTAGGAAACTCTACCAGATCATACCGAGCAGGATATGGTCTCCCACTACTGCTGACATCTTTTTGCGCTTCGGTTTTGGCTACCAATGTTTTGACTTTGTTGGCGACCAAATCCATGATTTGATCTTGAGCTAGCGGGTTGCTGTCATCGGTAGTCAAGACATTTCCCGAGATAGGATGTGACTGACTTTCATGCTGTTCGCCCACCTTTAGATTTGAGGGAATAGGCGTCGGCTGTTGTCACGTTCCTCTTCCCAGTAGACGGAAACGGTGACGTGGCTGTTGGATGTATATGCCCTAGAAGCCAGTATTGTATATGTATACATATGCAGCTAGGGATATGTATGTACATGACAATCTTGCTCAGTTTTACAGTATATTATTTGACTTGTCTTTGTCAAGTTTATTGTTGTTATATCTAGCTTGCACATATTGATGAAGACTCGATACGGTAGTATACTATTATGGTCTGTCTTTATCTTAACAAGGCATATGTCATACTCGTTATTACATATTGCGGTTACATGTTGATAAAGCCCGTAGGACCGTTGCTAGACTACCTGCGTTGTGATGGCGATCATACTTGTGGGAGCTGGGTAGTCGGTACGCACATCCTTAAATGGTCCCTGGTCGTAGGAGTATTGAGACTGGGCATCGGTACTCCAGAGTAGACTAATGTATACGTTTCTAGACCCTGACAAGGGGCAATGGTTTAGTCCCGCAACCATTGGTCTTTAGACCTATGATCATATACAGGTGCTCACTGGGAGTGAGTACACCGGACGGACTCGCCGAGAACTTCCATATGGTATTATACCTAACGTCAGGTGAAAGTTCTCAGGTGATATTAGTACAGGTTAGTCTTTAGACCTGAGATCGGGATTTGTCTCGTGTGAGTTCTCACTGTGCTTTGATCACTACCCTACCACGGCTCTGCTGAGTCGTGCAAACAGGTTTTGGTTGGGTACAGTCCCGAGCCACATGGAGGCAGTGAGCGATTGTCGGGGATTCAACTCTCCCGGTATAGGGAGTCGATATCGCACAGTGTTCAATTGGTCAGGACCATAAGACCTTGGCCAAGACAGTTGGGATTTAATGATAGGCTGATCAGTAGTTTCCCGGATTGGTCCTGAGCCGCATCAACACGACTTATCAGGTTATTAGGGTCTGACGTTCACCACCCCCTAGACCCAGTTTGCGATACTCTCTGACGAAGAGACCGGACTGTACGGATATTGTCACGGATAGGCTCAGTGGAGATCCGGATGAGTTTGCTCATCGGCCTTCTTTTCAACAGGTACCCAGGTAGCCGTTACGTACAGCTAATGCCGCTGACGTGCTTGTAGTTATGGATTTATCCATTAACTCACTGCCGGCGTACTGTCGAGTCTTTAGAGTCCCACACAGAGGGTTTCCCTGATTCAGGCGAAATGATGTAGTAGCCGTATTGGAAACGTGCAGTGTTCGATCGATTGATGTACTTTGTACTCGAACTTTCGATCGGACAGTTTGTAATACTAGCCGGCTAGGTTTTGAGCTGGATTATTAAATCAGGTATTGATTTAATAATTACGTATATGTATTTCGATATATATATTCTAGTATTACGTTCTTCGTATTATTCTATCTCTTTGGGCGTTCGGATTTTTATCAGAATGCGAGTATGTATTTACGGTAGACTGAAATCCGTATTTATTACAGATTTCCTTCTAGAAGGTGGCCACCTCATTTTGTATTTTCCATTTATTCTTATTTGGATAATGAGGTGGAAATTGAGGAGATGGGGGAAAGGTGGAGGGCATGGCTTCAATAGTTCACAAATGAATTCTTTATTCATTTGTGATTACTATTGAAGTATGGCACCATTTCTTTATTGATAAAAAATCATATACAAAACCCAAGTGTATGATTTTCTCTCTCATGCTTCATTCATTTTTTTCCTTGAGCTCTCATCTCCTCATTCGTCTTTAGCCTCCTCCACCTTCATCTTCTTCCTCTTCACTACCTTCTCATGAGTTGAGAATCAAGTGAAGAGGCAAGAAAGAGATAGCTTGACACTTAGAACTCTAAACTACATCCTAGACTACTTGGTTTAGCAAACCAAGTCCTCTAGTTGCTTCTTTTGTTACATAGTTAGGAGCTAGAGCCATGGATCATACTCCTCGGGTGGATCATCTACGACCAAGGAAGACCGGAGAACAAGCTCGATCCCGGAGAACCGATGGAGCCGGAAATGGAGCACAAGAAGAGGAAAGAAGACCGAAGGACTTAGATCATTTGGTATAGCTTCTTTCAACGTAGTTAGCATCTCTTTGTTTGCTAGTTGGTTTTATAGTAAAGATCCGGGTTTTGAGTTATCTTTGCGCCCCTTTTAAAACCCTAGAAAAAATTTTGTTCTGCAAACCGCCTTGTTTGGAGGCTCGAGCGTGGGTATAACCCAACATGGTATCATAGCCACCCTATAAAACCTATACTAGCTAGTTCAAACGTGTTTAGAATAACGATCGACCGAAAATTCTAAAAACCGCATTTCATTTCATGTATTTTCTGTCGATTTTTAAACATGCTCAAAAAATCAATTTTATGGTCTCAGAAAATCATGCAGGCTTTTCTAAGACCCCTGAAGAAATTTGGTCACATGATCCCTCCAAACCACCGCGGAACCGCCGTGAAAACCCCCTATTGGCGTCAGTTCCACGACCGTTTTGGGGCCCACGTGAACAAAATTTCTTCTGGGCCTCTTATTTTTGGAATTGTGGTTTCTGGGATAATTATTTTTGGGCCCAGATTTGTTTCACTGTTGATTAAATACTTGGGGCCTACTTGGAAAGTTTAGTCGATTGTAATTTTAAGATGTTGTTTCCCCAATCAGAGCAAGGCTCTGTTTGAATTTCAAAAATTCAAATTTTGAAGCAACGCTTCAAATACTGTGCGCTGCGCGCAACGCGCCATGTGTCAGAAGTTGATACGACAGCACAACGCCCAAGGCGGTGCGTCCAATCAGAGCAAGGCTCTCTTAAAAAACAAAAAGTAAAAAAAGCAACGTTCAGTTGCGCAAGCGCTGCGCTGCGCGACACGTGTCTGCGCTGTTGCACAAGCACAACTGCGCAAGCGCTGCGCTGCGCGACACGTGTCCGCGCAGTTGCGCAAACACAACTGCGCAAGCACAGTTGCGCAACGCTGCGCTGCGCGACACGTGTCTGCGCAGTTGCGCAAGCACAACCGCGCAAGTGCTGTTGCGCAAGCGCTGCGCGACACGTGTCTGCGCAGTTGCGCAAGCACAGCCGCGCAAGGGCTGCGCTGCGAGACACGTGTCATGCGCTGGGGGAGTTGCGCAAAACAGAATAAATCTTTTCTGTTCTTGTTAAAACAAGAAGATTTTCTTCTGTAAAGCAGGGGCCTTTGGATCAAAGATCCAACGGTGGGGAAAATTCCCCAAATCACTCAGAAAAAGATCTCTGTAACAAATTTAACAAATTTGTGAGCACTATAAAAAGGACCCCAGACCTCATTTCAAGATCATCAACATCTTGCTAAAAAGAAAAAAGAGAGAAAGAGGACTCTGAAGAACTCCTCAAGAATAAAAAAAAAGGTAAAACCTTTGAAAGAAGAGAAATTTCTCTTATGAACAAGATCATGGATCTTCAATAAATAAATAAACAAATAAAATAAAAAAATAAAAATAGTGCCTTGCACTTGTTATAAACCTTGGGTACTCTGAAATAAGGGATCAAAAAGTGCTTTGCACTTCTGTTTTGAATCTAAAAAAGATTTTTAGTGCTTTGCACAAATGCAATGCATTTCCTAAAGGGCCAGGCCCAAATTAAAAAGACCTAGTAGGCCTAATTAAATTACAGTGCAATAAAAGGGGCAGAGCCCAAACAAAATAGATGCTCTGCATCATTTATAAAAGGGCAGAGCCCAAACAAAACAAAAATAATGCAGTGCATTATTTAAAAAGGGACAAAGCCCTAACTCAGGTCTAATAGGCCAAAGACCAATAAAAATGTTGAACACCCAACTGGACTTAGCCCAGTCATGGCCATAAGTCCTTAAATTAAATTGACTGAGCACGACTGCTCTTTTAAATTAATTTATATCCGGTCCGAGGGTACATCTCTGAGCTCCCCTGACACCTATCGTTGTAATCCTTCAACGACGTTAGAGAGGCGCCAGGTCCCAACAACCACACATGAATATGGACTGCGGGGTCCTTATACTCGTGGACCGAAACGTCCTTAAACTAATGTTGGACCGAAACGTCCTTAAACTAATATCGGACCGAGACGTCCTTAAACTAATATCGGACCGAGACGTCCTAAAACTAATATGGGACCGAAACGTCCTTAAACTAATGTCGGACCGAAACGTTCTTAAACTAATACCGGACCGAGACGTCCTTAAACTAATATCGGACTGAGACGTCCTTAAACTAATATCGGACCGAGACGTCCCTAAACAAATGTCGGACCGAGACGTCCCTAAACTAATGTCGGACCACCACGTCCCTAAACTGGAATATGGACCACCACGTCCCTAAACTGGCGATGGACCACCACGTTCCTAAACTGGAAAATGGACCACCACGTCCCTAAACTGGAACAATAGAGCCTCCAAATGCTCTTTTGCCGGATCTAAACGGTCCCGTTTAAGTTGATCTTAGCCCCAAATACAGCTAACGTATCCTTAGACATTTAAATGAATGATAAAACTCCAAATCAACTTTGGTTCAAGGGTACATCTCTGAACTCCTCTGACACCTGTCGTTGTAATCCTTCAACGACGTCAGAGAGGTGACGAGTCCTGACGGCCATATATTAAATGAATCACTACGTTAAGTTGATCTTAGTCTAAAACAGGACTAACGTATCCTTAACGAACGTTTAAGTTGATCTTAGCCGCAACGCGACTAATACATCCTTGAACTAAAAACACCAAACCCAAATCTAAGTAAATACGGATTTGGACTAATCCACGTCCTACGGGCGACAGCATTACTCAGTCTCCGTATACAATCCACGGGCAACCACAAAAAAAAACACCCACGACACGAAGTGAAATTCTGGAGAAGGAGAAAGTTGTTACCGCGATGTGGCAGCGTAATTAACTGCAGGGGCTTGCGCCTGCAGGGAAGAGCGTCCCCACAATCAAAAACCCCTCAAACGAGGGAGAATCTGACGAAGTCTGCTACATCGGCCGCATCCGTCTAAACCTCCGATACACGGTGCCATAAATCAACTTGGAATCTTCGGAGAGGTGGACGGATAAAACCAAATAGCATCTGCCCCGAATCTCAGGCGAGACGCAAAGTCCAGGCCGCCATTCGGAGGGGAACAGATTCTAGCACGTCCGGTGGGACCTTTTCCTCTTTCCACTCCACACTTTGTGTGTCGTCCTCGCGAGCCAATCGCGGTTTGTTAAATGGTTGCCTTCGGATTTCAAGTTGCTAAGATTTGGTCTTTTGCCTGGCGCAGAATTCAAGATTCAATGGCCTTCAACTGCACCAACTGCTCGAAACACCACTGCAACGGACGCTCCACCTCACCCGGAGGTGTAGCATATGGACCCCAAGCGGCTTCCTTCTTCGCTCTGCCGGTAGACCAGGTGACCCAAGCCACCACTGGCCTGTTCTTTGGGACCATGATCCCACCTACAAGCTTTCCTGCGCCAATACTTGCACCGAAGGTGAACAAGAAGTCGGTCTTCGACCGGCTCACTGCCACGACGGCCCCTGCCAACGGGTCGCCCGCTACTAAACCGACAGCCTCTGTTTTCACCAGGCTAAATAGGAACTCTAAAATGGTTGTCCCAAGGAGGGCAACGGCCGCTGCTCCAGAAGACGTTGAGGCGGCTTCTCCCGTCAAAGAGTCAGTCTTTTCAAGACTGACGATTCCTGTTCCTGCCCCTACACGAAGATCTGTCTTTGACAGATTGGATATTACCCCGCAAGGAACGACCTCAGTTTTTAAAAGGTTAACACTGGCGGTGCCTCATTCAGACAGGGGGCAAAAAGAAGCTATCTCTATCTCTGAGCCAATCCCAACGGCTCGTCGTGCTCGACGTCGCCATTGGCAACGAGTGAGGAAGGCAGAGGGCAACTCCCCCTCAGGGATAACTCCACCGGCTCCAGCGGTGGAAGTCAACGCTGCTGTTCCAACTGGGAACAGCTTTGAACTGCTGAGGAGGGTACGGAAGAACTCTCCAATCGCTACATTGAAGAGATCTCCTCCACCTGCGGAGAGAGTTCCAGAAACGAAGCGAGAACAGCCCCCTCAACGACTGTCTTCAAGAATTTATAAAGTTTGGCGAAGGATTCAAGACTCTGTGATTGACCCAGGTCACTCTCGTCGCCAAAAAAAGGCGAAGGTGGATAAAGACAAGGATTGTCCCATTAAACAGCAGGGGACAGCAGCTGCTAGGGTGCCCCCTTCAATGGTTCCTTCAACCTCAACAGCCCATAAAAGAAGGAGGCCAGAGAAAACCCCCGCGTCAGCGGCAAAAGTTAAAAATGGTGAACCTAAACGCCCCAAGTCAGGGGGCATAACAGTTCATACGGTTTACATGGCATTGGGAAAAGAAGACAGCCGTACATCCACGGGTCATAGACCGCTTACACGGTCAGTGACCAAGGCTCAGGAGCAGCAACAGAAGCTCCAGGAGATGATGAACGCTATGGCCGCACTTACAGGGCCGAAAGAAACCCCGGAAACATCCTCAGAAGAACGTCAAGAACAAGAAACGGACGCCGAATTCCTTCGGCGCGTGCTAGAGAAGAAAGATAAAGAAGCTGCGGAGCAGGCAGCCAACATAAAGAAAATGGCCCTCCTGTTCCAGGATATGGTGGGTATGATGATTCAACAAGATCCACCTGCTGGAGATCCCCCGATCATTCTTGAAGACGATAGGGGAGAGACATCGAATCCTCCACCGGCTCTATCCGCAGCTAAAGAGGATACCATATCAAAAGCTGATTTGGATGAATACATCACCCAGCAAATACGGGTGCATCAGGCGACTGAAGCAGCCGGTCAGGTCGTAAAGATGGGGCGGCCATATCCGGGTTGGTACGATCAGATTAAGTACCCGCCAGGTTATACAATTCCTAAGTTCCATGTCTACAAGGGGACGGGCAATCCTCTGTTAGTGTATATGCCCTAGAGGCCATTACTGTATCATACTAGTTTGTATATTACTTAATGGATGCTTGGGATATTCACCTTGTATATACAATCTTGCTCAAAATAGTAGTATGCTACTTGGTTTGTCTCTACTTCAATGTGTACTTGTGTTTATTTTACTATATCACTTATACGCATTAGTGGAGCCCTTAGGATCTTTGCTTGATTACCAGCGTTGTGATGGCAGTCACACTAGTGGGGGCTGGGTAATCTATAAGCACATCCTTATACAGGTCCCTAGTCGCAGGACTATCGAGACAGGGCATCGATACTCCGGAGTAGACTAGCGTATGCGCTTCTCATCCCAGTGTGGGAGATGGTCTGTCCCACAGCCATCAGTACGTCGTACTGGAGATAGTATACGGGTGCTCGTTGGGTTACGAGTACACTGGACAGGACTCGTCGGGAACTGACAGGTTGGTATTATACCTATCGTCAGTCATCAGTTCCCAGGTGACATGAGTACAGCTTAGTCCGCTGACTTGACACTGGCACTTCGCCTCGAGTGTGTTCCCACTGCACTTTGATCACTACCCTACCACGGCTCAAAGGAGTCGTGCAAACAGGTGGTGGTTGGGTGCAGTCCCGAAGCACTTGGAGGCAGTGACGGTTAGACAGGATTCGTCTCTCCCGGTATTGGGGGTTGACATCGCGCTGTGTCTAGGAGAGCCATTACACAAGTAGTCCCTGGCCAGGGCAAACGAATATACTGGTAGGTTTCCAGTGTTGTCTCAGGGTGTTTTGGGCTTCGCTCCGGCACGACTTGTACCGCTATTGGGGGACTGACGTTTACCGCCCCCTAGGCCCGCCATGCGATGTATCAGACGAACAGACCGGACTGTACGGAGACTGTCACATTCAGACTCAGTAGGAGTACCGATGGGGTTTCACCTCGTCAGCCTTCTTGTCGACATCTACCTGGGGACCGTTACGCACAGCTAGTGCCGCTTGCGGTCTGTGGTTAAACCCACTGCCAGCGTAGTGTCGAGTCTTTAGAGTCCCACACAGAGGGTATTCGCCTATGGGCAAAACAGAGTAGAGGTCGCATGGTTTTGCGACAGGGTTCGTTCTCATCCGCGCACTTGTGCACGTTTGGAGTCCGGACAGATATTACCAGCGGGCTCTGGTTTGAGCCGGATACTGGTATAGTATTTGGGGTTGCTTTTATCTCTCAGTATTCATGTTCCTCGGAACAAGAATGCAGGTGTGTATGCACAGTTTTTGAGGAGGAGGAAGATGATTTCCATCAGGGTTTCGGAACGGGTGCGTATGCACAGTTGACAGTCGTCTTTTTCCAAACCCTAATGGACTTGTATTATATCATTTAATAATATATAATAAAATGAAATTGTGTCATGGTTAGTTTTTGTTGACTTGTTGACCATGGTTGACTTGTTGACCATGGTTGAACATTTGACTACCATCATTACAAATGCAAGATGCTTTTTCATTCTTGCTTTATTCATTTAATGCATGTAATGATATTAGTCATTCTAAACTAACCATCAAACCTTTTTCATTTTGATTATTGTTATTATTTGATTTTTCTTTTTCTTTTGTTATGGTTGCAAAAGGAAAAGAAAGAGCTCACTTGATCATTCTCACTCTCTCTCTTCACTTCATCTTCTTCTTCCTCTAGTCAAGAGAAACCTTCTCATGAGTTGAGAATCCTTCTCTTGAAAAACAAAAGCAAACCCTAAGCACTCTCTACTCACTCTAGGATCAAGGGTCTAGCAAGCCGGCGATTCTAGTTCACTCCAAGTACGAGAAAGAGCCCAAAGGTCGAGCCTTCGAGGTGGATCCATCTTCGACGGGAGAAGGCGACAAAGGAGAACCATCAACCTCTACAAAGTTTGAAGACGAAGGAGTTCAAGTCTAGGTATAACCATCTTCATCCGAGTAGCTAAACTTCTTTAGCTAGGTTGCTAGTTTTAGTTTAGGTATCGATCCCGACCTTGCATAGTCCATGTTGCTTCTTGCACTAAAAATTTGATTTTTATACCGTTTCCGCCTCCCCGTAAGAACCGGGGGTGGCAACGTGGACTTACAGTGGTATCAGAGCCTAACTAAACTTAAACTAGCTAGATAGTGATGTGTAACGAAGTTCGGAACCGTAAAAAACCCAAAAACCGTATTTTCAAAAACCTGAGTTTCTGTTGAAATTTTTTTGGCTCGAAATGAAAAACTTTATATCTGTAAATTCATCTCAGGGTTTTCTAAAAACACCCATGAAAAACGACACAGAGATTCGTCAAAGCCGCCGCGCTTCCGCCGCGTGAGCCTTCTTGGCCGCCGCGGATCCGCCGCGACTTGATGACCTCTCTGCATCGATTTTCGTGCAGTGTCTTTATTTGTTGTTTTTGGGATTTTTAGAATATAAATTATATGCCCAGATTTTCCAGAACTAAAATTTACTTTTGGGGGCCTATAATTCCGTATTTTTCCGAACTCCACTGCACTTTGACTATGATGGTTATATCTGTGATGTTTGCATGTATTGAACGTCGACTAGTTGCTATAAGACGATTAGTCGGGGTTATACATGATCTGTAATGTGCTGGAATGTGTATATAAATATGTTGGATTGTCGCGGGTGAATAGCCGGGGGTTGTGAGACGAGAGTTTTCTTTTCTTGCAATTCATTGTAAATGTAAATTGATGTAATAATTATTATTTGTTTGGCCGCACAACCGGGTCGGGGTTGTAGCCGTCATTGTATAATTCTTTTACTGTTTTTGCTCCTAGGATAGACCCATGGAGGGGTGCACAAACTACCGGGTATGCCGAAGTGTCGAGTGGCCTACTCATGGAGATGAGGGAGGTTGCTACGCTTCGGGTACTTGGCGGGTAGTTTGCCGCACCCGTAGGGGTCTTGGGTGGGGTATTGGCTATTCACCGCGACCGTGTTATCTGTTTTTTGTTACAGGCTCGTACAAATTACAGATTACTAGTATATCCAATGTATTTATCTGTGATCTGAAATGTTTATCATTGCTTTCTATTTAGGCGTTGCTTATGTTTTACAGACGCGCTAGCCCAGCCCCCGCTCTGTCGTTAGTTAAGTAACCTAACGGGTAATGACGGGGCCCAGTGGCGAATGCGAATGGCATAAGCGTACGTCATATTTTGGTTGTTTTCTGCAATGGTAGGATTTAAATGATGGGACGCATTAAAAGTACTAATGCAAGAATATCACGCATTAAAAGAACTAATGCAAGATAATAAACCAAGTTAAAGTCGTTGGAACACTTTCGAAAAACCACTCGGTTCTTTTCAAAACTAACTTTTAAAATGCGGAGCTTGAGCCACTCCATTTAAAAGCTATCTCGTTCCATCGACCAAATCAAGTTCACTACGTTCACGGTTTTGCCAAAACCATCCGTAGCCCTCCGTCGTTTCGCATGAATAGTCAATAGTATTCAAGCTGTGTATGTTGGCCAAAGTCAAGGCACAGTGATTGGTAGCTGTTGGGTGTTCATGTGTAGCATAGATAGATGCGTTGGTTTGGGACAGTCGTACTGCCATTTTGGCCAAAGTCAAGGGTAGATACGGATGGATCCAAATTAACCTGGATAATGACGGGTAGAACTTGACATGTGACTTATGATATTTTGGCCAAAGTCAAGGTCATAAGAGCATGGGGCAAAAATCCACATCGGGAGTTTCATAAGTACTGAAACTTGCTAGATTTGCATACCATTTGGAGTGTGGTGATTCTGGTAGGATTCCTTCAGTTTCGTCACGCGATGATATTTGGATCCCGATCCTACTGTGAGTATATGCTACTCCTCGGGAAATTTCTCACTTAACGATCAATGCTATAAACCTAGTAGGTGCCTAGAAAGGTGTTAGCGGGGCTACGCCCCCAGGGAAAAGAGGTTTTTTAATTAAGGAACTTCGCGAAAGCGTTGGAAAACCTCCCTCGAAGTACCGACACCAGCCTGGCCGAACGGTTAAGCAAGTATTGTACGGTGGGATTGATCCTGACTAATTCTTCCTTTATGGTTTGAGGAGGGATTCGAGAAACAGTGGGAGCCATCCTGTTTAGACAAACTAAAAACCACTCTAAACTTGCAAGAGCATCATGCTGAGTGTTTCTTCTTCTCTCTCCTAATTGCAGCGACCAATCAACATGACTGGACTTAAGTTACTCCTAGATAAAAACAAGTTGACAGGGCCAAACTACAAAGATTGGCTCAGGAATGTCAAGATAGCAATCACTTATGACAAGCTGGGGTATCTTCTTACCACCAAAGCTCCCCCTGTCCCTGGTCCAACTTCCAGCGTCGCGGATAAGGAAATCCGCAAGACTTGGGAGATTGATAGCGCGAAGGCCAAGTGCCTCCTGCTTGCCTCGATGGACAACGAACATCAGAGGAGGCATGAGAATATGGACATGGAGTCCATATTGCTTCATACAAAAGAACTGTATGGAGAGCAATCACGTATCGCAAGATACGAAGCGTCGAAAAAGTTGTTTTCGACAAGAATGGCCGTCGGATCATCAGTAGCCGAGCACGTGCTAAAGATGATCGGCTACATTGAGGAGCTCGCTGACCTAGGGATCACATTGGAGAGTGAGCTATATACGGATATAGTTCTCCAGTCCCTTCCTTCCACTTACGCCCAGTTTATAATGAACTTCAACCTACAAGAAAAAGAGGTTGAACTTTCAGAGCTCCTCAACCTGCTGAGGAGCGCAGAGGGCACCCTACAGAAAGGTAGGGAAACATCCACTTTGTTTGTAGGAGGATCATCTTCTTCTAGGTCCAAGGCGAAAGCCAAGGGAAAGAAGAAGAAAGCCCCCGCCAAACCAAGGGGCGGTGTTAGTAAAGTGGATACGAAGGGAAAAGGTAAAGCAACAAAGATAGCGGGGAAGCTTGTGGATAAGGAAGAATGCTTCTTTTGTCATAAGAAAGGACACTGGAAGAATGATTGCAGGGCCTGGAAGGCCAGAACACAGGAATTGAAGCAGGTTGCAGCTTCAGCTTCAGGTGTGTATGTTATTGAAAACTGTCTTTCAATAAACTCTACTTCCTGGGTATTGGATACCGGATCAGGATCTCATATCTGTAATTCTTTGCAGGCGTTGAGAAACCGTAGGGTTTTGAAGGCAGGTGACATGACCCTCAGAGTTGCGAACGGAGCTAGCATGGATGCTAAAGCCGTGGGGGACTATCACCTGGGAATGTCAGATGGACATGTTTTGGTTTTGCGTAATTGCTTTTTTGTACCCAACGCAACTTGTAATATCATTTCTGTATCTTTAGTTTCTAAAGAAGGTTATGAATTTGCGTTTGTAAGTAATGTTGTAAACATTCACCTTAATCAAGTTCTGATTGGGTCAGGTACATTGAGTAATGGTATATACGTATTGAACCAACCACAGATTTTCAATGTCCAGAATACACACAAAAGAAAGTCTCCAGAAATAAACCAGACTTTCTTATGGCATTGTAGATTGGGTCACATCAATGAGAGAAGGTTGACGAAGTTACATACAGAAGGGTATTTGAATGCGTTCGAATATCAGTCGTATGCCACTTGTCAATCCTGTCTCAAGGGAAAGATGACAAAGACTCCGTTTACTGGACGTGGAGAAAGAGCGAGCGAGCTCTTGGGACTCGTACACAGTGACGTGTGCGGTCCAATGTCTACACATGCCCGAAGCGGACATTCTTACTTCATTACTTTTACGGATGACTTCTCAAGGTACGGTTATGTTTTCTTAATGAAACATAAGTCCGAGGCTTTTGAAAAATTCCAGGAGTATAAGAATGAAGTAGAGAAACAGACCGGCAAGAGTATTAAGATTCTAAGATCGGATCGAGGTGGAGAATACTTAAGTGCCGAGTTCCTGGACTATTTAAAAGAGAACGGAATTCTCTCTCAGCTTACTCCTCCATACACCCCGCAACATAACGGTGTATCGGAGAGACGGAACCGAACCCTATTGGATATGGTTAGGTCCATGATGAGTAACGCTGAGTTGCCGCGATCATTCTGGGGATATGCGCTAGAATCAGCCGCATACCTTTTGAACCGAGTTCCCACTAAGACTGTGCCTACTACGCCATTTGAGATGTGGTGTGGGAAGAGACCCCATCTTAATCACATTAAGATATGGGGAAGTCCGGCTTTTGTCAAAAAGCAGCATGCGGACAAACTCGAGGCACGCTCAGTACTGTGCAAGTTTGTGGGATATCCAAAGAATTCCAAGGGATATTTCTTCTACTGCGAAGAGGAACAAAAAGTTCTTGTTTCTCGTCATGCCCACTTTCTAGAACACCAGTTCATAGAAAAGGAAATAAGTGGGAGCGCAGTAGAACTGGAAGAGATTCCAGAACCACGGACTATTACTGAAAGTCTAGTGGAACCAGAGGGTTCGGAAGAACAGGACATTCCTACGCCGCTCCGCAGGAGTAGTAGGCAGTCTCATCCGCCCGAGAGATACTGCGGTTTTCTCATAGACGGGGATAGAGAGGATTGCATCATAGATTATGATGAGCCTACTAGCTTCCAGCAGGCCGTTCAGAGCGTTGACTCAGTGAAATGGCTGGATGCAATGCGGACCGAAATGGAGTCCATGTACACCAACAAAGTATGGACGTTGGACATTGCTCCAGACGGGGTAAAACCCGTAGGATGCAAGTGGATCTTCAAAAGGAAGATTGGTGTAGATGGACAGGTTGAGACCTATAAAGCTAGGCTGGTAGCAAAGGGTTTCCGTCAAAGACCTGGCTTGGACTATGACGAAACCTTTTCTCCGGTAGCCATGCTGAAATCCATTCGGATCCTTCTTGCCATCGCTGCCTTCCACGATTATGAGATCTGGCAAATGGACGTAAAGACAGCTTTTCTAAATGGAAATTTAGAGGAGTGTGTCTATATGGACCAGCCAGAGGGCTTCATTCAGAGTGGGAGCAGCGAAAAGGTGTGCAAGTTGCTTAAGTCCATCTATGGACTAAAGCAGGCATCGCGGAGTTGGAACATCTGTTTTGATGAGACGGTCAAAGAATTTGGCTTTATCAAAAATCCAGATGAACCATGCATCTATAGTAGATTTGTAGCAAGAACTGTAGTATTCCTCGTTTTATACGTGGATGACATTCTCTTAGTAGGAAATGACATTCCTATGCTACAATCTGTCAAGGGGTTCTTGTCACACAGGTTCTCCATGAAAGACCTGGGTGATGCCTCATACATCCTGGGGATCCGGATCCATCGTGATAGATCCAAGAGGATATTGGGACTTTCTCAGTCCAGGTACATCGACACCATAGTGAAGAGATTCAGTATGGAAGATTCCAAGCGCGGTAACCTACCGGCTTGTCACGGGATCACCCTCTCTAAAGAGATGTCTCCCAAGACTGATTTGGAGAGGGATCGCATGTCGATTATACCCTACGCTTCTGCGGTAGGCTCTATAATGTATGCGATGTTATGTACCAGACCGGATGTAGCTTATGCACTGAGTGTGGTAAGCCGGTATCAGTCAAACCCTGGGGAGAAACACTGGATAGCGGTAAAGAACATTCTCAAGTACCTGAGAAGGACTAAGGAGATGTTCTTGGTGTATGGCGGAAAAGACCTCCAGATCGAGGCCTTTGCTGACTCCAGCTTCCAGAGTGACAAGGATGATTCCAAGTCCATGTCGGGCTTTGTCTTTACCCTCAATGGAGGGGCGGTGTGTTGGAAGAGTTCCAAACAGGAAACCGTTGCAGACTCGACGATGGAAGCGGAATACATCGCTGCATCTGATGCCGCAAAAGAAGCTGTCTGGATGAGGAAGTTCTTGAAAGAACTTCAGGTGGTTCCGTCCATTGTTGATCCAATACCTCTGTATTGCGACAACAATGGGGCTATAGCTTTAGCGAAGGAACCCAGGTCCCATCAGAGATCCAGGCACATCTTGAGGCGGTATCACCTGATCAGGGAGATCGTGGATCGCAAGGAGATCGAGGTTCGGAGAGTTGCTTCAGAAGACAACACTGCAGATCCATTCACCAAGGCCCTGCCCCAGACTCAGTTCGAGCGGCTGATCGAGATGATAGGTCTTCGATACGCCAGTACATGGCCTTAGTGCAAGTGGGAGATTGTTAGTGTATATGCCCTAGAGGCCATTACTGTATCATACTAGTTTGTATATTACTTAATGGATGCTTGGGATATTCACCTTGTATATACAATCTTGCTCAAAATAGTAGTATGCTACTTGGTTTGTCTCTACTTCAATGTGTACTTGTGTTTATTTTACTATATCACTTATACGCATTAGTGGAGCCCTTAGGATCTTTGCTTGATTACCAGCGTTGTGATGGCAGTCACACTAGTGGGGGCTGGGTAATCTATAAGCACATCCTTATACAGGTCCCTAGTCGCAGGACTATCGAGACAGGGCATCGATACTCCGGAGTAGACTAGCGTATGCGCTTCTCATCCCAGTGTGGGAGATGGTCTGTCCCACAGCCATCAGTACGTCGTACTGGAGATAGTATACGGGTGCTCGTTGGGTTACGAGTACACTGGACAGGACTCGTCGGGAACTGACAGGTTGGTATTATACCTATCGTCAGTCATCAGTTCCCAGGTGACATGAGTACAGCTTAGTCCGCTGACTTGACACTGGCACTTCGCCTCGAGTGTGTTCCCACTGCACTTTGATCACTACCCTACCACGGCTCAAAGGAGTCGTGCAAACAGGTGGTGGTTGGGTGCAGTCCCGAAGCACTTGGAGGCAGTGACGGTTAGACAGGATTCGTCTCTCCCGGTATTGGGGGTTGACATCGCGCTGTGTCTAGGAGAGCCATTACACAAGTAGTCCCTGGCCAGGGCAAACGAGATATACTGGTAGGTTTCCAGTGTTGTCTCAGGGTGTTTTGGGCTTCGCTCCGGCACGACTTGTACCGCTATTGGGGGACTGACGTTTACCGCCCCCTAGGCCCGCCATGCGATGTATCAGACGAACAGACCGGACTGTACGGAGACTGTCACATTCAGACTCAGTAGGAGTACCGATGGGGTTTCACCTCGTCAGCCTTCTTGTCGACATCTACCTGGGGACCGTTACGCACAGCTAGTGCCGCTTGCGGTCTGTGGTTAAACCCACTGCCAGCGTAGTGTCGAGTCTTTAGAGTCCCACACAGAGGGTATTCGCCTATGGGCAAAACAGAGTAGAGGTCGCATGGTTTTGCGACAGGGTTCGTTCTCATCCGCGCACTTGTGCACGTTTGGAGTCCGGACAGATATTACCAGCGGGCTCTGGTTTGAGCCGGATACTGGTATAGTATTTGGGGTTGCTTTTATCTCTCAGTATTCATGTTCCTCGGAACAAGAATGCAGGTGTGTATGCACAGTTTTTGAGGAGGAGGAAGATGATTTCCATCAGGGTTTCGGAACGGGTGCGTATGCACAGTTGACAGTCGTCTTTTTCCAAACCCTAATGGACTTGTATTATATCATTTAATAATATATAATAAAATGAAATTGTGTCATGGTTAGTTTTTGTTGACTTGTTGACCATGGTTGACTTGTTGACCATGGTTGAACATTTGACTACCATCATTACAAATGCAAGATGCTTTTTCATTCTTGCTTTATTCATTTAATGCATGTAATGATATTAGTCATTCTAAACTAACCATCAAACCTTTTTCATTTTGATTATTGTTATTATTTGATTTTTCTTTTTCTTTTGTTATGGTTGCAAAAGGAAAAGAAAGAGCTCACTTGATCATTCTCACTCTCTCTCTTCACTTCATCTTCTTCTTCCTCTAGTCAAGAGAAACCTTCTCATGAGTTGAGAATCCTTCTCTTGAAAAACAAAAGCAAACCCTAAGCACTCTCTACTCACTCTAGGATCAAGGGTCTAGCAAGCCGGCGATTCTAGTTCACTCCAAGTACGAGAAAGAGCCCAAAGGTCGAGCCTTCGAGGTGGATCCATCTTCGACGGGAGAAGGCGACAAAGGAGAACCATCAACCTCTACAAAGTTTGAAGACGAAGGAGTTCAAGTCTAGGTATAACCATCTTCATCCGAGTAGCTAAACTTCTTTAGCTAGGTTGCTAGTTTTAGTTTAGGTATCGATCCCGACCTTGCATAGTCCATGTTGCTTCTTGCACTAAAAATTTGATTTTTATACCGTTTCCGCCTCCCCGTAAGAACCGGGGGTGGCAACGTGGACTTACATCCTCATCAGCATGTTGCCTAGTTCAGGGCGCTCTGCGGCAACACCGACGATGACGACAAGCTGTTGCTTCTCCAGTTTGTTGGAAGCTTATCAGATACGGCGTTCGAGTGGTATTCTGAACTCCCAAATGACTCTATTAAAACCTTCGCAGAGATGGAGCTGCTGTTCACTCAGCGTTTTGCAAGTGCCAGTGAGCGTACCCCGATGACGGCACTGATTAACGCCAGGGTAAAACCCGGCGAGACGTGGGTTCAGTACGCTATACGATGGCGGAATTTATGGTCAAAGTGTGAGCAGCGCATTGAAGAAGCTCCCGCAGTTGGTATGTTTGTGGGAACCCTCGATCCACAAGCAACCATCTCACAATTTATGATGTTTTTCAAGCCAACTACCTTCCAGGCGTTGATTGACAAACTAGCGCAAATGGATCAAATGGGCCATAAACCTCCTCTTCCAAGGCCGGACTCCCGAAATGACAAAGGGAAGGGAAAAGCGATCGTCGTCGCTAATGCTCAACAACAACCAAGCGACCCGAAGCCAGTGGCTCGTCAAAATAATATGCGCCCATACGTACCCCTTGAGGATAGGATGGGACGTCCTTATTCCTTTCCCCGCGATAAAATGAAGAGGTTATTCGAGCTGGCGTTGCGCAACAGACTCATAAATCTGCCGGATCCAAAACGTCCGTTGCAACCAAGTGAAGTCAACGAGCCCAACTACTGTCCTTATCATCGAGCACTAGGCCATCCGATCGAAGATTGCTACGTTTTCAAGAATTGGCTTGAAAACCAGTACCGATAGGGCAAGTTCGCGTTATCTGACAAATGGAAGGTGAATCCCCCGCAGCCCCACCCCTCTAAGGGGACGAATACGCCGGGGGCAACATGCTCCGTCATTGAAGAAGCTCCTTGGGAGGTTGTATTATCAGCAAAGACAAAGAGAATGCTAAACGATCTTCAGGCATGTCCAGCAATCAAGTGGAAGAACCCGTTGGAACCGCAAGTCATTGAAGGGATGTTGAAACTGCGTACAACTCCAAAGACTGATGGTGGTGGCTCAAACACTCGCAACCAGCCGTCAAAATCTTCGAATAAGAAGAAGAAGAAATCTAAGAAACCGTGAAGCCTGGCGACAAGCGCACGGACTTACAAAAGCAAATTGACGCGCTGGATGAATACAACCAAAAAGCGCGGACTCCCATTACGCTCCAAGAGTTCCTCGATCACGTCTTTCAAGAAGAAGATGAGGGAGAAAGTTCATCATATGAATCCGAGGAATATATAGCGAGCTGTCATATGATCTCCTATTCGATCACGAATGATGAAGAGACTTCTGGCACTAAAACGCTGGGGGCAGATACTGAATCAAAAATTCCGGAGCTATCAGTCGAAATGATTGACGCGTTCCTTAACGAAGCTCGACTGAAAAGTAAAGCTGACCGAGAACGCGAGATGGCTATATTTGAAAGGGCCAAGCGCCAGCGACTTGATGAAAGAGCTGAGGCGATCCCGCTGGAGCAAAACACCTTCGCTACCGACAAAAGCCAATTCAAGATAAAGAAAAGGTTTGCTAAGGCCACATCAATAGGCATGAAGCTACCATCCTCTGAAGGAAAAATTACTGGTGAAATAGAAGTGCACCCCTCCTATTGCTTATATCATCAGAAGGTTTCGCACCCCACTCAAGAATGCAAAGCTTTCGATAAATGGTGGCAAGGATATGTTGCTCGTCAACAACGCTTCAAGCGGGAAAAGCGTAAAACTCGTCGAGAGCAAAGAGATACGACCGAAGAGCTTAAAAGAACTACCGACGATTGTCGCATGGTTAACACTGCCGGGTCACAAGTGCCTACATTCGGGAGCGATTCTGATGAAGAGCTGGAACTCGCCCCTCTCTTTAAAGAGTCAACTTCGGGAAAAGAAAAAGAGCCAAAGGTTTGCAAAAATATCCAACTACGCAATCGGACGTTACCTGAAAAGAATCTCGGACCCTTAAACAAGAAAGATAAAGGGAAAGAAAAGGTTTCTGAGATATTACTCTAGATGACCAAGTTGCGGAAGAGCTAACCGCCAAGAATCCGCCGAAAAGAAATAAGGTGGATTACAATGTCTTGGCGCATCTGAGGAAGCTGCCCTCACAACTCAGCATTCTTGATGCCCTGTTACTATCAAAAGAGGCGAGGGATTCGTTGATTAAAGCGCTACAAGATCCGGACCAGTTCCAAGCCTTCCTAGCCGAAGAAAAGATGAAGGATGAGTTGGAAGAAGTGCACACGGCCGACGTTGCTTTTGGAGATGAAGACCTTCTCCTTGGGACGCGCGAACACAATCGCCCTCTCTATGTCTCAGGATACTGCCATGATATAAAGATAGGCAAAATCCTGATCGATAATGGATCGTCTGTTAATCTCCTCAACGTGCGAGTGTTGAAGGAAATCTGCATGAGCGTCCAGCACCTTGCGCGGGACAAGATCACCATCTCCGGGTTCGACTCCCAATCATCAAAGACTCTTGGATCTGTGATATTGACATTACGCTTCGGGTTGCTCGTCATAAATATTAAATTCCATGTCATAGATGCCAAGACATGTTACAATGCTCTGCTCGGACGACCATGGTTACACGAGTACAATATTATCCCTTCTACATAGCATCAGTGTATGAAATATTGTAAGGATGGTCTCGAGTACACTGTGGCAGGAGAATTGAATCCGTTTTCCGTGAATGAAGTTCGTAAGTATGAAGATGCCAAATACTTCTTGCCGAATTTCGAAGACACGGAAAGATGTCACAAGCCTGAGAACAAAACTAACGCCACCGTCCCTGTCTTCGGCAGCGATACCGAGGAGGAAGAGGATATAACTTATTCGGGTCCGCCCTAATACACCAAGCTGGGACCATCAGTTCCTTCATTGATCTTCGGTAGCGATTCGAAGGATGAAGTTCATGCTGTATTCCCTGCTCGGCTGTCAATCCGAACTTCTGCTGATGAAGAGCGAAGTCTACAGATAGCCATGGTGCCGCCTAGACACCATAAAGAACTGGATGCACTTAATATCTACAGTGTAGAAGAGTTGCGGACATTCTATATCCCTCCCAGGAGAAAGAGAGAGAAAGCAATTTTGCTTTACCGCTCTGAAGAAAATAAAGTGGAGAAAGAGATCTGGTATGGAGCAGATCTAACGCTGGACAGGCTTCAACCCATTCGTCTACCCAGATATTATACGGAAGGTTTGAAAAAGCTGTTGAAGCGCCAAGGGATACCCTTCGAACAGACTGTTAGGAAGGCCAAATTTTATGACAGGGTTTGGAACGTCCCCGGAACTCAACACAAGCTACCTAATGGGAGGATGGAGACGATCGGGCTCGGATACATCCGTTCAAAGAAACGACAGCTATTAAACAGCTGCTATGTCATATATGACTTCGATGAAGAAGCGGATGCTCAATGGGAGGACGCTAATCCTGAGCCAATAAAAGTGCCAGATGCAAAGGAATCCAGTCCATCGTTCGAAGAACAAATGGACAAGCTTATAAGAGAAGCGGGTCAAAAGGTCCGAGACGACCATAACCGCGAAATGGTCATCTACGAGAAAGCCAGAACGCAACGCCTTCTCCAACAAGCCGTGAAAGATGAAACGGCTGCTCCCTGTCAACCTGTTATAAAGAAGGCTCAGCGCAAAAGCAGAAATAAGTCGAAAGGCCAAAAAGGTACCCAACAACAACAAAGCAGGGCTAAGAAGCTACGCAAACGAGAGTCGAGCGCTATTGATCTATCCCTTATGAAGAAAATGGGTCGAGCGTACTCGTTTCCTCGGGACAAGTGTTCATACCAGAATATTGCATTTTATACCGCCCATTCTTATGCTCGTTTGTTTATAGGTAGGTACTTTTAATCCGTGTTTGCTACATAATTACAGGTTACAGGTTTCCAGTCCAAATATTGCAAATCAACACTAAATCTCCACAGTTACGTCAAAATCCAGAACATCTGTCATAGACAGATAAAAGCCGGATTCCAGTCATCCGCATCCGTCTAGTACCGCTTACCAGTTCAAAAGACAGGACGAAAACAGTCGTCATTTCTGGTCAAGCGTGGGGCCCATTGAAGATATTCAAAGATGCGTGGGGCCCGAGGGAGTTGAATTCAAAGGTGTTGAAAAATGAAGCCATCATTGTTGACTTCTGAAAACTGAAGAAATTATGGAAGAATATTGAAGATCTGTACATGTTTAACAGAAGAAAACAGCAACACCAGAAACCCACAGGAAAACGACAACCCAAGCCCTCTATATGGCCGCGGATCCGCGGCCAACATAGGGTCTAGGCCGCGGATCCGCGGCCATTTAGGCTCCGTGATTGATGAAATTTTGGGGGTAGGTGTCACAGTGTATTTGGGTTGAAAATCTTGCCCTAGGGTTTCAGAACTCATCCTATAAATACCCCAGTTTGAACCAGAGCAAGATATAGAGAGAATAGGATAGAAGATAGTGTTATTTTCATGTTTTCTTAGTTTAGCTTCTTCTTCTTCTTCATATTTCCTCCATGCAAATTGTAGTGAGAGCTTTTTGAGTGGAAGATCAATGAAGATGAGGGTTTTTCTTATCTTGTGTTTTTATTTGTTGTCTTGTAATTTTATTATCTTGTATTGTAATTTTAATTCTTGTTGTTATTTCCTTGCTTGTTCTCTTTTCCTTTCTTCTTTTATCCGTATTTTCAAGCGATGATACTTGTCGGAGTTCCTTGCTAAGGTGAGGACCCAAGAGTTAGCTTGCTTCACTTGTAAAACCGTATTTTTCTCTTTTCCTCCTTCTTGTTTTGTTTTCTTTTCTTTTATCTTGTGTGAATAATTCCGCTCTTGTTAAGGCTAAGGAAAGTGGTATGAGGGACGGAGAAATCCCTTGTGCTTCTCTTCGCCAAACATCTTGAAACGAACCCCGACCAAACAAACGCAACCCCCTCACTTAGGCGCGCTATACGTGACATCTAGTCGTGACCTAAGTCGAGAAGTCCCTTAAGCACGCTACAACGTGACATGTAGTTGTGACTTATTTGGATACATGGTTGGGGGTGTTTGGCCGAGGGTTGGAAATAAGCGTATTTAGCAGACGGACAAGGGGCACTAAGAATGGATTTAGCGTTGGAAAGCTTGCTTAAACTCGCAAATCACATTCCTATGTCCTCCTAATCCCTGCTACTTCCGATTATCCCAACACCGTCTTAAGAATGGCAAAAGACAAGCACAAGACTAATCCTAACTCTACTAACCGACCTTAACCTTAACAAGCTAACTTGAACATAAATACGAACACATAGGTTAGTCTGAACAAAACACATACAAATTCTTTATTGACTCGTCTAAAACAAGAAAGGACATACCACCATCTCCCTGTGGATCGACCCGTGCTCAACCGGCTAGCTGCAAAGCGACACCGTCCTGATCGCGGTAAACTTTAGAACTTTGAACATCCGACACGCCAAAAGCGTGCGATCAAATGGCGCCGTTGCCGGGGAGACGGTAGCGTATTTTCTTTCTTGTTATTCGGGTTAATATTCTTTTTGTATATATAAAAAAATATTCTTTTTGTTTTTTTTGGATAACATTTTTTTGGGCAAGTGTGCAGAATTTTGCAGATTTGCAAACTGCGATTGTGGGGAGCAAAGTGTGCATTCAAGGCTAAGGTGATTGCAACGTACAGTGCCAAAGATCCGGGTAGTTTGACCCGCACAAGCGAACTTTTCAAGCTTACCGGATTTGATTCAACGGGGGTTTCCTAACCCAAAACTTAACGGTACGTACTTTACTAACACCTTCTTCTCAAATCCGACGCTTCCAATATATTATTCTTTGCAGGATTCTTTGCAAGTTCGCTAGCAAACGCTAAAAAATCGACTAACCCGTATTTGTTGCAGTGCCGTGCTAAACTAAAAAAAACAATTTTTTGATTCTTTATAGAATTTTTATTGAATTGCGCATTGCATCAATTAATACGGACTTAAGGGCAAGCGAACCCCACAATATACGGTAAAGGATTTCATCACCTTTTCCATGGCCCACAAATCACGAACTTGAGCATAACGTTTACCCGCACAAAATTTAAAAGAAACTAGACTTTAAGCCTTAAGGACTTCGCGCTCACTAGAAGAAGTTAACTGTGTTTAGAACCTCGCTTAACTGTATATTGTTTACGGGGTGTCTAGGAAAGTGTTAACGGCGAAACCGCCAAAAGAGAAAGGGTTATTTAATTAAGGAACTTCGCGAAAGCGTTGGAAAACCTCCCCTTATCTCTGCACTTACCTGGCCTCGTGATTAGTGTATCTTGAGCCCGTTTCTCGACACAGTTTTACTTCGACAATCAAGTTCTGGAGCAGGTCTAGTTGACCTAGGTGAACCCTAGAACGATTAGGTGTGTGGTATTTTTGTGTCGTGATTATTTTTGTCCATATTCTTTTTGTATATATTTCATTCTTTTGCTAACAACTAACTAATAAAAACTAAAAAAATATATATATATATATCACATTCTTTTTTCCCTCCTTTTCTCTACCTTTCTTTCTTTCTCTCTTCATATCATGGGTACTCCACCTCGCAAAACTCTTGCCGAACTTTGGTACCCACAACCAGACATTACATCCTACGGGTCTTGCTTTGGCCGAACATCGAACGATCCATCCATACCCAAAATTTCTTTGAAAGATCGGATAGACGCGTCTAGGACAAACAACTGGACCCCGCAATCCACTTCGTATCAACCCTTTCAAACATTCACCCCTTCTTGCGTTGATACACCTTTTGAAAGTCCAGTTGTAATCCCGAGACCAATGTCTCTTGCTGAACGAATTGAACAATCCCGTAGCCGATCTTTCACTCCTTTCACCACTACAAATTCTTGGGATCAACAATTCCATTCACCTTCTTATCCAAATGTTGATCCTGCTCCTGTCCAGCCATTCAATTCCTACCAATCCTACCCTACTTTTGCACCTTCCCTAGACATTGCTTCAGAACCGCCATTTGGGAGTTTTCAGTATCCATACAACTGTGAATCTTTTACTGAAACCCCTTCACAACCCATGTCTAGTCTGGAACAGTCGTTGGAAGACTTTAGGGTAGCGTCAAGCCAACAGATGATGGATTTGAATGCGTCCATGGCCGCTCTCATACAACCTAGTGATCCGGTAGCTAGTTTTCAACTAGCTCCAAATTTTTCAATGTATGATGAGGCGGCAGGACAGGCTGTGAATGTGAGTGGAGAGAGTGAGATGTATACCCTTCCAAATCAAATCTACACGCCACAAATTGAATCCCACAACTCCGGTTTTGAATGTCTATCAAGTATTCCAAACGATTCACCGATTGAAGATAGAAAGGTTAATGAGTTGTGCAACTTTGCAGTGTTTGATTTACCCGATTGTGAAGGGCCCCTTTTGAGTGAAACCACACCCAATCCTTTTGACCTCTACACCTCCATCTTAGAACCAGAATCGATTGAACTCCATGCTTTTGATGAGGTGTCTGAGAAAATTGACTTTCACTTGATTGAGGATATTGACGCTGGGAACATTTTGGATGATGAACCCGTAGATTTGGCTGAGTTTGTCTCTTCAAATCATCATCCCGAGTCATTAAATGTTTTTCCCGAACCCCATATGCATCTTGATTTTGATGAAATATGCATGGATGAGCTTAACTTTGAGGAGAATTTTGAGGATATTTTTGAGGATGAAACAGTTCTAGATGATGAGTCGGATTTTCCAATTTATCCTGTTCCTTTCACTGACTGTGTACACCCTCCAGAACCCTTAACCGATACCCTTCCTCAACCACTTCCCTCCATCCTTTCCATCGTTCCGACCTTGCAAGAACCCGTACCATTTTCACTTCCTGTGTCTGGTTTACCGAGTTCGGCGTACCCATGGTTGCTCACGAATCTTGAGGGATTTGACCCCATTTCTCGACGGGTAAATATATTAGCACAATCGCTTTTCACATATCGGTCATCACAAATTGTGCTAATCTATTTACTCCATTTGCACCCTCAAGTTCGTATTCCACTTCTTTTTCCTTTCCGCCATTCTTCTTCTTATATACCGAGACCGTATACCACTTCTATCTCCATACGGTCTCGCGTATTCTCCATTTCTTACCTCTTCACCTTCTTTCACCAACCACTGCTTTACCATGATAAAATCTTTGAATGGTTGGTGTTAACTTTTGGCCTGTGTAAGGCCTTGTATAGCTTGATACTGTTCTTTCCCCCCTAATCCTGAACTTCAATGCTTAAACAGTAGAAACACTGTTTCACTTAAGTTTGGGGGGGACTCTTTTTTTTGTATATATTTTTTGTTTTCTTTGTTGTATATAAATTGTTTTTAGGGAGCGCCGGCAATTTTGACCCTCTTGGTATAGCCTGACAGTGAGGGCACTGTCAAGTTTAAGTTTGGGGGTGTGCTCGGTAAGCTTTCTTCCATCGCATTCATTTGTATATTTTGCATTTGCATACCTTATTTAAAAACCCATAAAAATCGAAAAAATTTCCAAAAAATATAAAAACTTTGTCGTCAAGTTAGCTAATAGGGTAACCTAGATCTTTATTCCGAAAGTTTACTTGATATATTAGAAATAACTAAATTCTAGGCTCAAGAATTGAAAACCCTAAAAATAACCCTCATTCTGTTTAAACTTGGTAAGTATACGTCCTCACGGTTTTTTTTTTGAGAAATAGGTAATCTTGAGTTCAGTTCTTAAGTTAAGTCAAGATGAGGGGAAAGTATTGAAGCTTTACTGAAGGATAAGTCTGAAAAATAGTTTCTTTTCTTGAGTTCAAATTCAGAAAGTATATACCCTACAAACTGCACTTACACGCACCTTGAAACTTGGGATAGTAGATGATACCTAGAGATACTCTTGCCTGAAAGCCTAGTATGAAAGAAAAAACGGTATTTAAAGCTAAACACCAAAAGAGCATGTTGAAAAATATATCCGGTCTTGAAAAAGAAAAAAAAGAGAAAAATAGAATAAAGTCAAGACTTGGAAACTGCTATTTACGCTTTAAAGTTCATACATTCAGTAATCGGCCGTTAGTGCCTCAAGAAGCATTAATAGTCGCATGAAAGGTATGTGAGCAAATCCGTCCATCCTTAATGAAAAGATAGGTATTAGGGCAAGGGTATTATAGCTTGAATTAAATTCTTAAGTGTAGGGGTGCAAATTTACACACACGTAGGGATATACAATCGATGTTTGAATAAAAGATAGAAATGAAGAATAAGACTTGTGTTTTCTGTAAAGTTGATAAAAATCCCTAATTTGAGGCCGTACTTTAGAAAGAAAACTCAGGAGAACCAACATCTTTCTAAACTTTGGAACGTATATGATCTAAGGTTAAATAGATAAGAGGTGTGAAGCATTAGGGTTGGATATTTCTAACTTAGGATGATAGAATTTCTAACGTAAATACTAAACTGTAGGAGTAGAATCGATGTTAACTTATGAGACTAGCTTGACAGGATTTTGTGGGTAGTATCCGCTGAAAACCCTCAGGAGACAACACTCCTCCTACTAGGGACACCTAGAGGTTTAACGGCGTGTTGCACGCGCTCAGTGCAATCGCGTTCCCTGCGAAAGTGCAGTTATCATTATATTTTTATGAATAATTGGTTTTGCTCGGGACGAGCAAAAGTTAAGTTTGGGGGTATTTGTTCATACCAGAATATTGCATTTTATACCACCCATTCTTATGCTCGTTTGTTTATAGGTAGGTACTTTTAATCCGTGTTTGCTACATAATTACAGGTTACAGGTTTCCAGTCTAAATATTGCAAATCAACACTAAATCTCCACAGTTACGCCAAAATCCAGAACATCTGTCATAGACAGATAAAAGCCGGATTCCAGTCATCCGCATCCGTCTAGTACCGCTTACCAGTTCAAAAGACAGGACGAAAATAGTCGTCATTTTTGGTCAAGCGTGGGGCCCATTGAAGATATTCAAAAATGCGTGGGGCCCGAAGGAGTTGAATTCAAAGGTGTTGAAAAATGAAGCCATCATTGTTGACTTCTGGAAACTGAAGAAATTATGGAAGAATATTGAAAATCTGTACATGTTTAACAGAAGAAAACAGCAACACCAGAAGCCCACAGGAAAACGACAACCCAAGCCCTCTATATGGCCGCGGATCCGCGGCCAACATGGGGTCTAGGCCGCGGATCCGCGGCCATTTAGGCTCCGTGATTGATGAAATTTTGGGGGTAGGTGTCACAGTGTATTTGGGTTGAAAATCTTGCCCTAGGGTTTCAGAACTCATCCTATAAATACCCCAGTTTGAACCAGAGCAAGATATAGAGAGAATAGGATAGAAGATAGTGTTATTTTCATGTTTTCTTAGTTTAGCTTCTTCTTCTTCTTCATATTTCCTCCATTCAAATTGTAGTGAGAGCTTTTTGAGTGGAAGATCAATGAAGATGAGGGTTTTTCTTATCTTGTGTTTTTATTTGTTGTCTTTTAATTTTATTATCTTGTATTGTAATTTTAATTCTTGTTGTTAATTAGTTGTTGTAATTTCCTTGCTTTTTCTCTTTTCCTTTCTTCTTTTATCCGTATTTTCAAGCGATGATACTTGTCGGAGTTCCTTGCTAAGGTGAGGACCCAAGAGTTAGCTTGCTTCACTTGTAAAACCGTATTTTTCTCTTTTCCTCCTTCTTGTTTTGTTTTCTTTTCTTTTATCATGTGTGAATAATTCCGCTCTTGTTAAGGCTAAGGAAGGTGGTATGAGGGACGGAGAAATCCCTTGTGCTTCTCTTCGCCAAACATCTTGAAACGAACCCCGACCAAACAAACGCAACCCCCTCACTTAGGCGCGCTATACGTGACATATAGTCGTGACCTAAGTCGAGAAGTCCCTTAAGCACGCTACAACATGACATGTAGTTGTGACTTATTTAGATACATGGTTGCGGGTATTTGGCCGAGGGTTGGAAATAAGCGTATTTAGCGGACGGACAAGGGGCACTAAGAATGGATTTAGCGTTGGAAAGCTTGCTTAAACTCGCAAATCACATTCCTATGTCCTCCTAATCCCTGCTACTTCCGATTATCCCAACACCGTCTTAAGAATGGCAAAAGACAAGCACAAGACTAATCCTAACTCTACTAACCGACCTTAACCTTAACAAGCTAACTTGAACATAAATACGAACACATAGGTTAGTCTGAACAAAACACATACAAATTCTTTATTGACTCGTCTAAAACAAGAAAGGACATACCACCATCTCCCTGTGGATCGACCCGTGCTCAACCGGCTAGCTGCAAAGCGACACCGTCCTGATCGTGGTAAACTTTAGAACTTTGAACATCCGACAAGCCAAAAGCGTGCGATCAACAAGACGAAGAAGATACTTAACCTCGCTCTAAAACATCAGATGCTTACACTGCCGGAGTCCAAACACCCCGAACAAGCAGGCGAAGTCTCACACCCAGACTATTGCTCTTATCACCGAGTAATAGGACATCCTTTCGAAGATTGCTTCACCTTCAAGAATTGGGTCGAAGATCAGTACCAGCTTGGCAAATTCGCTCTGTCTGACAACTGGAGAGTAACGCCACCACAAAAGCACGAGCCCAAGGCCACGGAAAAAAAACCAGTTCAACATTGGGATTGGAAGCGAATTCGCACCTGTCACATGATCACAATATTAAAAGAAGAGCCCGAGGACATAGATGAGCTCCCTTGGTACTTCGAAAACAGCAGCGACGAGATAATCTCAGAATTCCCACCAGCGCCAAAAGAGCTGGAAGATGGAATCCATACCACTGCAGATAATCTCAAGAAAATTGAGTTGGGGACGGCAAATGACCCGCGACCAACATTCATCAGCGAGCTGCTATCTGAAGAAAGGGTGGCTGCGTTAAAAGATGTGCTTCTACAGCATAAAGATTGCTTCGCATGGAACTATTCCGAAATGCCGGGACTAGATCCAGAAATTGCTGTACACAAATCGGCGATATCCCCGGACATCAAGCCAGTCAAACAGGCGCCGAGGAGAATGCGACTCGAGCTTGAAATGAGTATCAATGCTGAAGTCAAAAAGCTGATCGACTCTGGCTTCATCCACGAGGTTCAATATCCGGAGTGGATCGCCAACATCGTCCCGGTGATGAAGAAAAATGGGACAGTGCGTATATGCGTGGACTTTCGGGATCTCAATAAAGCTTGCCCGAAGGATGATTTCCCAGTGCCAGTCACCGAATTGATGATAGACAATACATCCACTCATGAGGTTTTCTCCTTCATGGACGGCTCATCGGGGTATAACCAGATAAAAATGCATCCAGAAGACCAGAAGCACACAACCTTCAGGACCCCTTTAGGAATATTCTGTTATAAAGTGATGCCCTTCGGTTTAAAGAACGCCGGTGCTACTTATCAGAGGGCCATGACGAAGATCTTCGACGACCTTATACACGAAATCGTCGAATGCTATATCGATGATCTCGTGGTTAAAAGCAAATCATACGAGGAACATCTCGAGCATCTGAAGACCGTATTTCAACGCCTTCGACAATACAACTTGAAGATGAACCCTCTTAAGTGTGCATTCGGAGTTTCCTCAGGCAAATTCCTGGGATTCATTGTTCGACATCGAGGTATTGAAATAGATCCGTCAAAAATCAAAGCGATCATGGAAATGCCTCCGCCGAGAACTCTCAAACAGCTGCGGTCTCTCCAAGGGAAGCTCGCATACATACGGCGATTTATAGCCAACCTTTCAGGAAAGTGCCGTCCCTACAACCACCTGATGAAGAAGGGAACCCCGTTTGTCTGGGATCACAAATGCCAAGGTGCACTAGACGAGATCAAGCAATACTTGCAGAACCCGCCGGTGTTGGCTGCTCCGGTTAAGGGAAAGCCTCTCATTCTTTATACAACCGCCCTCGAAGGTTCTTTAGGCGCATTATGGGCACAAGAGAACGATCAAGGGAAAGAAAAAGCACTCTACTACTTAAGTCAAGTTCTACTGGGGGCAGAAAGCAACTACTCCCCCATTGAAAAACATTGCCTGGCGTTGATCTTCGCGATAACAAAGCTTAGGCACTATGCGTTGGCACATGAGGTCCGTCTCATTTCAAAGGTGGACCCCCTTAAATACTTAATGTCAAAGGCCATATTGACGGGACGACTCGCTAAATGGGCCCTACTCTTGATGGAGTTTTCGATAACGTATCAACCTCTCAAGGCAGTGAAAGGCCAGGCCATCGCCGACTTCCTCGCTGAGCATCCGATACCGGCCGACTCTCCTTTAAACTGCGATCTTCCAGACGAACATGCGTTTGACGCGAGCGACGGTGGTGATACCCAATGGGAACTTTATTTCGATGGAGCATCTTCCATGAAAAAGCGCAAAAAAAGTACCCCTATAATTAAATCGGGGGTAGGACTCATCTTTGTAACTCCACAAGGAGGGATAATGCGCTTTGCTTTCTCCCAACGGAGCCGAGGATAAACAATGAAGACAAATACGAAGCTCTGATAGCCGGCCTCGAGATCGCCATCGACATGGGAATTGAAAACCTCCTTATATATGGGGATTCTCAACTTGTCGTTAGTCAAGTAAACGGCGCCTACCAAACGTGCAAGCCAGAATTGGTGAAATACGGGAAAAAAGTGCAGCAACTGTTGACACAAATTCCCTCCTACACTTTGGAAAGCATACCGCGTGCGGAAAACAGCAAAGCAGATGCGTTGGCTAAACTTGCTAAAGAACTGGCTGAAGAAAACCTCGATGACGTTAGAATCATGGTGCAAAGCCGTCGAGTGCTTGCCCCAGCAGAAATATCTCCGGAATCATCCGAGGAAAAAGGAGCGAGCGAGCAGACGACCCTGCAAGTAAAAGATTGGGAAAATACCGAGGACTGGAGAGAAGTCTTCATAGATTACTTCAAGTTCCACCGAATGCCTGAAGAAGCGTCCACAAGACATCAGCTCGTGAAACGAGCTCTGTCTTTCGCCTTCGTCAACAATACTCTATACAAGAGGTCATTCGATTCTCTGTGGCTGAGATGCTTAGGACCTGACGAAGCGAAAAAGGTCGTCCAAGAAGTTCACGACGGACTCTGCGGTTCCCACCAAGCGGGCCCAAAGATGAAGTTGAAGATAAAACGGATGGGTTACTATTGGCCCACGATGATTCAAGACTGCTTCGAATATGCGAAGCAGTGTCACTCGTGTCAGATCCATGGGGACTTCATCCACCAGCACCCAAATCCACTACATCCAACGATAGCTAGCTGGCCATTCGAAATGTGGGGGACTGATATAGTCGGCCCCATCGAACCAGCATCGTCTAGAAGACATCGTTTCATCCTAGCAACGACTGACTACTTCTCTAAATGGACAGAAGCAGTACCGTTAAGAGAAGTGAAGACGGAAAATATCCTCCACTTCTTCAAGACGCATGTCATATATCGGTTTGGAACTCCACGACGGATCATCTCCGATAACGGGCCAGCCTACAGAAGCCACAAGATCAGTCGCTTTGCGCAACAACACAATATAGACTGGAGATATTCCTCGGTTTATAATCTGCGAGCTAACGGTCTAGCTGAGGCCTTTAACAAGACCTTAACAAAGATCATAAAGAAAACGGTGGCCCGAAATAAGAAGGACTGGCACAAAAGACTACAAGAAGCTCTCTGGGCGTATCGAACTACATTCAAGACGGCCACAAACACAACGCCGTATGCGTTAGTATTTGGGACGGAAGCAGTACTCCCCCTCGAGATAGAGTTACCCTCTCTACGAGTGGCAGTTCACCATGAGCTAACGGACGAAGAAAATGCTCACCTTCGGCTTGAGGAGCTTGACGCCCTTGATGAAACCCGGCTCATAGCACAGCAAAATCTGGAAGCTTATAAAGCAAAGATGACGCGCTCATATGAAAGATTGACCCGACCGAGGACATTCCGCCAAGGCGAATTTGTGCTAGTGGTCAAAAGGCCTATGATCCCCAATCGCGCTAAGCGGGGAAAATTCGAGCCAAACTATGAAGGCCCGTACATCATAGATAAAGTTTACCAGGGTGGGGCCTATCTACTCATAGACATGCATGGTGAAAGGCCTTTCAGGCCAATAAACGGTCGCTTCCTAAAGAAATATTATGCTTAATGAGCCACAGCCTAGGTCAATGATAGATGACGACGACTATGTCCGCTCGCTATCTTTCTAAGCTCAAGCTTTATAAAAAGTAGCCGGCCTTCTCAACGACGGACCGAAATGTCCTTAAACTAATAGCAGACCGAAACGTCTTTAAACTAATACCGCAGCATCCTTAGGCTGACGAGATGAATAAAAAAATATAAATAAAAAAAATATTTAAAAAATATAATAAAAAAAAATGGTATGTCCATAAGCAAAAAGGGCACAGATGAAAACCCGAAAGGGCTCCGTGAGTAAAAACAGCAGGGCTACCGGCGAGTGTTTGTGAAAACCCGAAAGGGCGCAACCTCGTTAAAAGACACTTATAGGGTCCTCTCGACCTTGTAAGGAGAAACCACCCGCGTGAGATCCCTACGACTCACAAGGGAGCAACACACTTAGGGATCCTCACGATTCCTAGGGAGAAAATACACTCGCGAGATCCTCACGACTCGTGAGGAGAACTCTCTTATGGGACCCTCACGGCTCATAAGATTTGAAAGTCTTAAGTTACAGAGACCTAAACCTGCGCTTAAGCAACCCCCACAACTTCTGAGATTGCCCTACAAGTGGTCCAATACTGACCCTTGTATACAATCCACGGGCGTGAATAAACATTTCCCGAACCAAGTCTCATCCCTGACTGGGGATATGTTCGCATGGTGAACAACCCTTGTAAATCCTCTCGATTTACGAGGAGAAAACCCTCCTGTAGGATCCTTACGACTTACAAAGGAAACGAACACTTAGGAATCTTCACGATTCTTAAGGAGAAAATGCACCTACAAGATCCTCACGACTTGTAGGAAGAAATACCTTTGTGAGACCCTTACGGCTCATGAAGTCAAAAGCCTTAGTCAACAGGACCTTAACCGTGGTCGCTAAGCCACCCTTGTTCGACATCGACAGAGGCAGATGATGATTTGCTCATGGCAATATCCCAGTTGTAGCGGTGCTGATGCCGAAATCGGCGTCTGATTCCAGGTTTACGGCGAAAAGCCAGTAGGCCGCAAATGCATACGAAATAGCCGAAATGATGGGGCAGCTTGCAATAAAAAGCAGCAAGTAAAAATATATGCATGTAAAATGGCCGAAATGATTGGGCAACTCGCAATAAAAAGCAGCGAGTGAAAATAAAATAAATAGCCGAAATGATGGGGCAACTCGCAATAAAAAGCAGCAAGTGAAAATAAAATAAATAGCCGAAATGATTGGGCACCGCGAAAAAGTAGCCGAAATGATTTGGCAATCGCGACCTTTGCGATATAAAAGCTGAAATGATAGAGCATCGCTGAAATAAAATAAAATAAAAAGAAGAAATGATAAAACTTTGGCCCTACAGTTAAGATCACATCGATCCCTGTATACAATCCAAGGGCTTAAACAAAGAGGGAACCATACTTTCCCAACAGGCTCCG
Source organism: Agapanthus africanus (assembly GCA_030015575.1). Taxonomy (NCBI): domain Eukaryota; kingdom Viridiplantae; phylum Streptophyta; class Magnoliopsida; order Asparagales; family Amaryllidaceae; genus Agapanthus; species Agapanthus africanus. The sequence goes on along the minus strand of CM057343.1, from coordinate 60,171,139 downwards.
CCAGAAGACGAAGCCAAATCTCGACGGTTCAGTCCGACTCCGTAGAAACCAGTATCTTCATCAAATTCCTCGACTCACGGATACAAACACTCCTTGATGAGAGCCTCCTGATCCGCGTCGACTCGCAGAGCCACCAGTGCCTCCGTGGGAATCCTCGACTCGTTTCAAACCCCAAGGAAACAAATAATCCTTGGCGCTTGGGAAACAAATAATCCCTAGCAAACTCCTCGACTCACGAATACAAACACTCCTTGACGAGAGCCTCCTGATCCACGTCGACTCGCAGAGCCACCAGTGCCTCCGTGGGAATCCTCGACTCGTTTCAAACCCCAAGGAAACAAATAATCCTTGGCGCTTGGGAAACAAATAATCCCTAGCAAACTCCTCGACTCACGGATACAAACACTCCTTGACGAGAGCCTCCTGATCCGCGTCGACTCGCAGAGCCACCAGTGCCTCCGTGGGGATCCTCGACTCGTTTCAAACCCCAAGGAAACAAATAATCCTTGGCGCTTGGGAAACAAATAATCCCTAACAAACTCCTCGACTCACGGATACAAACACTACTTGACGAGAGCCTCCTGATCCGCGTCGACTCGCAGAGCCATCAGTGCCTCCGTGGGGATCCTCGACTCGTTTCAAACCCCAAGGAAACAAATAATCCTTGGTGCTTGGGAAACAAATAATCCCTAGCAAACTCCTCGACTCACGGATACAAACACTCCTTGACGAGAGCCTCCTGATCCGCGTCGACTCGCAGAGCCACCAGTGCCTCCGTGGGAACCTTCGACTCGTTTCAAACCCCAAGGAAACAAATAATCCTTGGCACTTGGGAAACAAATAATCCCTAGCAAACTCCTCGACTCACGGATACAAACACTCCTTGACGAGAGCCTCCTGATTCGCGTCGGCTCGCAGAGAAACCATTGTCTCCGCGGGAAACTCCCGATTCGTCTCAACCTGCAAATAAAGCCTCAGGCAGCACGGACTAAAAAACTTGCTTCCTGAAACAATAGGACCCTGCAAGTCAATCCAAAATGGTCTCTTGCATACTATTCACGGGTCTCACTCTCCAAAGTCGAATTTCGACGAGGAGGAAAACAACCGCTTGTGGGTCCTCTCGACTCATAAGAGAGAAAAATTCTCTTATAGGATCCTTACGACTTATAAGAGAAAACCACACTTAGGAATCCTCACGATTCCTAAGGAGAAAACCCACCTACGAGATCCTCTCGATCCGTAGGGAGAAAAGTCTCTATGAGACCCTCACGGCTTATGGAGTTGAAAAGTCTTAGGCAGCAGATCTGAACCTGCGGCTTAAGCCATCGCTGATTATTAGGAAAGTCAAGATGCATGCCCTACTATCCATCAACCATGATCGCTAAGATAATATGCTGATAACAAAAGAAAGAAAAGGGCGGAGAAATGACACAAGACGTTACAAAAAATGTGTATCTTTTATTTATAGACTTGATTGAGTACAAGATACATTGTGCTAAAGAATAAAAAATATGCATATACATTTTTTTTACAAACGATACAAAGAGAGCTACTGAGAAGGAAGCCTCCTGAATAGCTCTATCAATTGCTCGCGTGCTTCCTTCCACGCCTTCTCTTGATTAGCCGCCATCGCCAGTTCGGCTTCTACTTGAGCCCGCTGCTGCTTGATGGAGGCAAGCTGTTCCCCAACAACCTGCTGAGCTGCTTCACGGCCTCGGGCATCACGCTCGGCGGCATCAAGCTTCCGCTTCAATGCTAGCCCATTAGAAATACGCTGCAGAAGTCCTTCAAAGACGACTTTCACCTCAGCAGCATTCGCCCTAACTTCAGCGCATAGGCGAGCAGCTGTGCTTGAAGATTCCTGACGTTCCTTCAACCGTAAAGCTGCTTCTTTCTCCAAATGACGGAAATAAGAAGTGCTTTGCTCGAACCAAACTGTCCGTTGGGTGCTTATGGCCAAAACTTCAGGAGAAGGACGCGTCGACTCCAGCCGATGTAGGCAGGCCTCGACCTCCCTGCAGTGGTTAACCCAAGATTCGACGACGCCTTCATTGTGAAAGTTTACGAGCGCCGCCAACATTGGGTTAACTTCCACAGCGAAATCTGCGGCAGAAGGGAGAGCGTCCGCGTTAAACTCTCCGATATACCCGCTCAACATGCCCAAACTCATCCCGACACCCTTTGAAGATGGACGTTTCAAGAAAGGGCCTGCCGGTGAAAGGACACGAGACTCAAGAGGGATCGGAGCGGGAAAGATAGCTACAAAACAAAACATGGTTAAACGATGGTTCAAGAGATGTTAAAGAATCATCAAAAAGGAAATTTACTATACCAGCTGCAACAGATGGTAAAGCTGGAAGGGCCGGTGGCGTGGCAGGTCTTGCGCCCCCTCCTTCAATTCGTGGCACTACAATAAGGAAGAGGAAGGTTCAGAAATCATCCCATTGCTAAAAAAAGGGGGGAAATAAAGACATCAAAGTGGAAGTATACTCACCGGCACCACTAGAGGAAGAAGCGAGTTCGGATGGGAAAGAGAAGTGTGGAAGCAACACTTGATATAGATGATCAAAGAGCACTCCTAAAAAGACACAGTGGTACGGCGTTAGTACATAAGTTATGCGGTTAAAAGATAAACTAATGAATCGCAAATCCGTACCTTCCAACATCCGTGATGGCACAAGGGAAGGCTGGGAGGTGACCACCGCCAAGGCAGTAATTGATGGTGCTCCTTCGAGCAATGGAGCATCGGCGTTGGCCGCGCCTGCGTTAAAAACAAAGACAGAATTGTTAGAAAAGATCGCAAGATATGTAAAAAAAGAGGGAATGATGGTAACTCGAAGTTTACCTGACGAGCTGCAGCCGAAACTGAGGCAATTCCCTCCTCCATCGACATGAGGCCACCACCCGTAACCTCATCACCCGACTCGATAGGGACCGTCGTCGTGCTCGCGCGACCAGGAGATGGCAGAAGATCGTAGACGTGGAGGGCAATGATGGGAGCGTTGCCGGACTCTTGGAAGGAAGCGGCTGACTCTTCCCCAAGAGTCGTGCCCATCTCACCCGCTACTTCCTCGGGCTCCGCTGTCTCCATCGGCTCATCTACCGTCACCATGAGGTCGCCAGCCTCAAGTGCCTCGTCCGCCATCACCCCGGACTCAGTTGTAATGATCGTTTCATCTGCCGCCACTTCAGGCTCGGCATCAACGACCTTCTCGGCTATAGGCCCCTCAACCTCCGCACCAGGCTCCATGGCCTCAACGATGTTGCCCACTATTGGCTCGAGTTCGGCAGGCACCGCCTCATCTGTTCCCCTGGGTTCAACGGTCTCCGCCTCACCCTCGGTCGGACTTGGCCCTGCAAAATAATAGATATAAGAACCGTCAGCATTATAACTCTCACAATAAAAATTCTGAAAGAAATTTTACCTGAAGTGGACTTATCATTTGCGCTTCGAACGGCGCGCGCCACTTGTCTGCGAGCAGTGGATAGGGCGACAGGGGCCTCTCCGGAAGGAGTATCTGCCCGAGGGACGGTGCTTGGGCCCGCTCCCATAGCCAAAGCAGTCCGGCGCGCCTTCGCCTCGCGCCTCAGCCGCTTTCTCTCCTCCTGGGCCGTTGAGACGGACCTCACCAGAGCCTCCCTCATCGAGGTGTCTTCGTCCGTGAGTAGGGATGCCTCCAAGTTTTTCAGGGCATCCCTCGTCGTTTTGTCAAGTCGAGGCTCTTGCAGCAGCCCCGATGAGACCGGGACTTTAGTAACAGGCTCGGGGAGGATCCCTGGATCAACTGATATAGCTCCTACAAAGAAACAAAGGAAGAAGGTTAGGTTGAACATCAGAAGGGATAACGTTTTTTTTTAGAAGAAAAGGGGGTGGGACGCACCAACGCCTGCCAGAGCACGCTTCTCCTCCTCCTCTTGGAAAGTTTTCAAAGAGGCAGCAATAGCTTCTTCAGTAGAGACACCTGTTGAAAATGGGAAAAGTATTAGTCAAGAATAATGATAAAAAAATGCGATGAACTGATGAGGAAAGCGGCTAATGATCACCTGACTCCGTGAGTTTGCTTAACATCGCTTCGAGCCTTGCTGATCGCTCAGAAGCTGCAATAGCGGCCGCCAAATTGGTGTCTGCAGGGTCTACCAAGAAGCCCTTATTGCTGCCATATTCACTTATTCCTTTGGTAAGAGGGGCCTCAGACTCTAAATTGAGGATTGCGTCGAGAGAAAGGATCGACTTCTTCTTCTTTTGCCCGCCAGCTTTAGATGCACCTAGAATTGATTTGCGCTTGGCAGTCACCTTAGGGCGGCGGGTCCCGATATCCGCTCCTGCGCCGGATTCTGGCGATGTTACATCAACCGTCTTCGTGGGAACACGGGACGCCTGTGGTGCATTCACCATAGCAGACAGCGGCAATCCACGCGGGGGGCTCAACACGCATGGTCGGTCGACTCCGGCATCTTTCAACGGAGGAATGACCGGGATCCTTGGTTGCAAAGGGGCCTTGCGATCACCGCCAAGAGGCGCACCCCTACGGTCAACCAGTATACGCTTCTCCGTTAAGATAATTGGGCCCATCGCATGCGCATACCAAGCCACGTACGTGTTAAGCATCTTAGGGACACAGCTGGGTTCACTAATGAAGAAATAGGAACCCGTGTTAAGCCGTGTGAAATGGTGCATTGCGTTCTTCATCCCCTCTCGGCTAACCACAGGCTTTTCCAAGAAAGCTTCCATCGGGATCCCTTGGATATAGCTCGATTGCTGAGCAAACCGGTGCGGGTTGTACCTCATGAAAAGTGCGGACTCATTCTGCCTAAACACTAGATAGCCCGGCCGAATGGAGTAGAGGTGGAGGATTTTCCGAGCCTTCAATACGGAAGCCCCGTCCTTGAAATCATCGCGCAGTGGCACTACTGACTTAGCAGTCTCTGAGCCTATGGTTATAACCTTATCCACAAAGGAAATCTTCGCTCCGACCAGATGTGGACGAAGGAGCAGCCCCCTAGACTCCCGCGGGGATGCAAACACAATTGAAGCGCCGACCAACCACATGACTCTCGGGAGTCTGCATTTCTCGAAGAACGGAGGAATCTTATGGACACCGAACACCCCTTGCACATGCATTTCCATCCAGAAGGTGAAATAATGCGTCGGGAAGTTAGCGGGCTGTATCCCCGGCTCACTAGCGTCCGTCGCTACGCTAAGTCCTTTATAAAGGTAGGCCAGCCCGGCGACTCCTACCGATAACTGTAAACCAGCCTCCATCCGATGCGCTGGGTAAAAGACGGAGGGCCGCATGTGATGCGGGTGCATGGGGAGCGCAAAGCTGCATAGCCACAAACCCAAGAACCCAATAAAAAAGGTCTCCTCATCCATGCCCGGGACGGCAATTTCTGAGAAAGGGACGACGGCAGCGCCGGGGAGATAAAAATCCCTTTGATCATTCTCCAATATAGGTCGGCGGTCTAAGCCGAAGCCGAAAGGGTCATCGAGTTGAGCAAACTTCTCACTCCGCTCTGATAGGAGCTCCGGGCGAATGAAGCGGGCAATAAAATCTGCGAAACTGATGCCCGGGTCACCCAATTCCAGATGAAGTCCTTCGTAGATCTCCAACATCTTCACCAGGCCCGGATACTGATGCTGGACGGCGTTTTCCGGAGTTAGGTCAAACACCAGCGGCTTGGTGACAAAGACGTATTCGTCAGGAGGTAGCAACTCCTCGTAATGCTCCCCCCTCATCGGTAAACCCGAGAGCTCGGCAAACTCCTCCAAGGAGATTGAGACCTCCCTATCCGCCATCAGGAAAGTGTGGGTGGGGATATTCCATTGTTCAATGAAGGCTTTGATCCACCACGTTGGAGGAGAGGGATACTCGAAGAGCGAGACGTAGATGGCCGAATACAACCCAATCTTCATTAGGTGAGTCCTTTTCGCTGATAAGATGTATCGGGCCCACTGCAAGTATCCGGCGGGCGGTCGCGGCACCAATCCAATATTATAGGCCTGTCCCCAAGGGCGTGCTTCACCCTGACAGATTCGCCTTCCTAAAATATCTATTGCCGGCGGCGGCTGCACGGGAATAGCACCAATTGCGGGTTGGAGGAGGTCATCCGAATTCCAATTTTTAACCTCCACGGCATACTTCACCGGGGGTTCGTCCGCATAGGGGATTGGAGTTATGGGTTCAGATGGCGTGGCAAAACTGAAACTGCGACGACCCTGGATGATCTGGCTGTACCACCTCCCCCGCAGGTGGAGTTTTTTTGCACTCAGGGTCATAATCCTTAATAAGAGCGAGCGCCACCCGGTCCACTGGCGAATGAGGGAACCCTCCTTCCGAGCGAACAAAGGGGAAAGACGAGTCGTTAGACATGTTTCCTGTGGAAAGACAAAAATAACCGTTTAGTGTTCTAATGCTTGGCATTTTAAAATCTTACTCCACTCTGTGATGCAGTGGGTAGGGGACCAAAAGGGGACTCACAAAATCTGGATGACGGTGCATCATTTAATAAGACAATCCCATCATTAGATGAGACTGTCAATTCATGGAAAAAGATCCACAGGGAATATCCTCATTGATGGGAAATCCCTAGAGACAAGGAGAAAATCTCCTCTTTTAGAGCAAAGCTCTGTCACAGAGTGACATTTGTCAAACTCTGGTCTCAGGGGAACCAGATTCCTCAAAAGAGCATAGCTCTGTGGTAATAATGGAAAGATCCATCAAATTTTTTTTTGTTAACACTTAAAAGAATTAAAAATTTCCTTCATTTTTCAGATCTAAAAAGATCTACATTTGATCCAAGAGCAAAGCTCTGTTCATGGGTGAAAACCCATGGACCAGATCTCTGTAAATCTGTGAGTTCTTGAGATCAAGGCTCTGTTGAAGAAACCCCAAAGGGGTTTTCTTTAGATCAAAGATCTATAAGAGCAAGGCTCTGTGAATTAAGATTTAATTTAATTTTCTTACCTAGAGTGATTCTAAGTTTTGAACTTTAAAATTCTTGGGAAGAAGCAAGAGCAAGGCTCTGAGAGTTCTTAAGTAAGAGCAAGGCTCTGAGTCAAAATTCTTGAAGTGGTAAAGAAATTAAAAGACCAAGGGTGTTATTTATAGGCGCCTGCGCCCCTTCAACTTACCCCGTTTGATCCAACGGCCAGGATCTTGCCACCGCTGCACTCACGTGCGCGCCACGTGAGCGCAACGGTGGGGGGGCATTTATTTCCCCAATCAGAGCAAGGCTCTGTTTGAATTTCAAAAATTCAAATTTTGAAGCAATGCATCAAATACTGTGCGCTGCGCACAACGCGCCATGTGTCAGAAGTTGATACGACAGCGCAACGCCCAAGGCGGTGCGTTCAATCAGAGCAAGGCTCTCTTAAAAAACAAAAAGTAAAAGAAGCAACGTTCAGTTGCGCAAGCGCTGCGCTGCGCGACATGTGTCCGCGCTGGTGCGCAAGCACAACTGTGCAAGCGCTGCGCTGCGCGATACGTATCCGCGCAGTTACGCAAGCACAACTGCGCAAGCACAGTTGCGCAACGCTGCACTGCGCGACACGTGTCTGCGCAGTTGCGTAAGCACAACTGCGCAAGCGCTGCGCTGCGCGACACGTGTCTGCGCAGTTGCGCAAACACAACTGCGCAAGCACAGTTGCGCAAGCGCTGCGCTGCACAACACGTGTCTGCGCAGTTGCGCAAGCACAGCAGCGCAAGCGCTGCGCTGCGCGACACGTGTCATGCGCTGGGGGAGTTGCGCAAAACAGAATAAATCTTTTCTGTTCTTGTTAAAACAAGAAGATTTTCTTCTGTAAAGCAGGGGCCTTTGGATCAAAGATCCAACGGTGGGGAAAATTCCCCAAATCACTCAGAAAAAGATCTCTGTAACAAATTTAACAAATTTGTGAGCACTATCAAAAGAACCCCATACCTCATTTCAAGATCATCAACATCTTGCTAAAAAGAAAAAAGAGAGAAAGAGGACTCTGAAGAACTCCTCAAGAATAAAAAAAAAGGTAAAAACCTTTGAAAGAAGAGAAATTTCTCTTATGAACAAGATCATGGATCTTCAATAAATAAATAAACAAATAAAATAAAAAAATAAAAATAGTGCCTTGCACTTGTTATGAACCTTGGGTTCTCTGAAACAAGGGATCAAAAAGTGCTTTGCACTTCTGTTTTGAATCTAAAAAAGATTTTTAGTGCTTTGCACAAATGCAATGCATTTCCTAAAGGGCCAGGCCCAAATCAAAAAGACCTAGTAGGCCTAATTAAATTGCAGTGCAATAAAAGGGGCAGAGCCCAAACAAAATAGATGCTCTGCATCATTTATAAAAGGGCAGAGCCCAAACAAAACAAAAATAATGCAGTACATTATTTAAAAAGGGACAAAGCCCTAACTCAGGTCTAATAGGCCAAAGACCAATAAAAATGTTGAACACCCAACTGGACTTAGCCCAGTCATGGCCATAAGTCCTTAAATTAAATTGACTGAGCATGACTGCTCTTTTAAATTAATTTATATCCGGTCCGACGGTACATCTCTGAGCTCCCCTGACACCTATCGTTGTAATCCTTCAACGACGTTAGAGAGGCGACGGGTCCCAACAACCACACATGAATATGGACTGCGGGGTCCTTAAACTCGTGGACCGAAACGTCCTTAAACTAATGTCGGACCGAGACGTCCCTAAACTAATGTCGGACCGAGACGTCCTTAAACTAATATCGGACCGAGACGTCCCTAAACTAATATCGGACCGAGACGTCCCTAAACTAATGTCGGACCGAGACGTCCCTAAACTGGAATATGGACCACCACGTCCCTAAATTGGTGATGGACCACCACGTCCCTAAACTGGAAAATGGACCACTACGTCCCTAAACTGGAACAATAGAGCCTCCAAATGCTCTTTTGCCGGATCTAAACGGTCCCGTTTAAGTTGATCTTTGCCCCAAATACGGCTAACGTATCCTTAGACATTTAAATAAATGATAAAACTCCAAATCAACTTTGGTTCAAGGGTACATCTCTGAACTCCTCTGACACCTGTCGTTGTAATCCTTCAACGACGTCAGAGAGGTGACGAGTCCTGACGGCCATATATTAAATGAATCACTACGTTAAGTTGATCTTAGTCTAAAACAGGACTAACGTATCCTTAATGAACGTTTAAGTTGATCTTAGCCGCAATGCGACTAATATATCCTTGAACTAAAAACACCAAACCCAAATCTAAGTAAATACGGATTTGGACTAATCCACATCCTACGGGCGACGGCATTACTCAGTCTCCGTATACAATCCACGGGCAACCACAAACAAAAAAAAACACCCACGACACGAAGTGAAATTCTGGAGAAGGAGAAAGTTGTTACCGCGATGCGGCAGCGTAATTAACTGCAGGGGCTTGCGCCTGCATGGAAGAGCGTCCCCACAATCAAAAACCCCTCAAACGATGGGGAATCTGACGAAGTTTGCTACATCGGCCGCATCCGTCTAAACCTCCGATACACGTGCCATAAATCAACTTGGCATCTTCGGAGAGGTGGACGGATAAAACCAAATAGCAACTGCCCCGAATCTCAGCCGAGACGCAAAGTCCAGGCCGCCATTCGGAGGGGAACAGATGCGTGTTTTATTATTAGTACATTCACTTTTATCTGCGACCGAGAATGTCACTCGATCGATAAAACTTGTCTGATTGCTATATGTTCCTTTAGACGGGTTTTGCGAACGTGACATTCGCGTTGATGTTATGTGCTTGTGCTGTGATTGTGGTTGGATTGTCGTGGTGGATAGCATGTGGTGCAATGTTAGAATACAGTTTTATATTCATTTGTACATTTGTTATTGCGGGGCGAGCATCCGACATGTGGACTACCGTCTTTGCCAGATTGTATATTATTTTGGGGCACGACCGGGTTGAGGCCGATGTAACCATTTGTATATATTGTTTTCTTTTTCTGTATTAGGATTACCCCGCGGTGGGGTGCACGGATAGTCAGATTCTAGAAGGCAATGAGCCCGTATCTCATGGCGTTGAGACGGAGGGGGTTTCATTCTAGAATTGGCGGGCTATTCGCCGCACTCGTAGAGGGTACAGGTTCTCATTGCACAGGCTATCCACACGACCGGGAACGTCGGGTTTTATTTGTGGCTCAAATGAAACCCGGGGCTCCAAGATTATCCACCATTCTGTATTGTTATCTGTGATGTTGTTTATTATCATGCCTGCGACGAATGTTATATATACTTATATATAAACTAGTAGATGTTGTATATGTTTTGCACCCGCGCTAGTCCAGCCCCCGCTCTGTCGTTAGTTAAGTAATCTAACGGGTGATGACGGGGCCCAGTGGCGAATGAGGATGGCATATACGTACATCATATTTTCGTTCTTTTCTGGTGTGATAGGTTACATATTGATGGGACCGCATTAATTTTGATTAATGCAAGATAATAATCCTAAAAGATGTTGTTGGAACCAAGCTTTAAAAACTGACATTACAGACGTTCACTTTTGCTTTGCACAGTGGTATTCAGTTTGGAATATCCAGCACCTCATTCGACGAGGCAAGGGCCGAGATCCCTTCACCGGGAGTGACCCCTTGAGTAAAAGTTTGCGTCGACGTAATAACTTCAATATAGTCAACTATTTTTGCTTTGCATCGTGGTATTCAATTTGGAATATCATGCACCTCATTCGATGAGGAAAGAGCCGAGATCCCTTCACAGGGAGTGACCTCTTTAGCAAAGATTTTCGCCACTATATATATTTATAAAACCACTCTGGTTCCTTCAACGATATCATGTTCATTACGTTAACGGGTTTTTCGCCAAAAACCCAGCCGTAGCCCTCCGTCATTTCTTATAAGTTATACTTAGTATTCGTGCTGCTTTTGTTGACTGTGTCAAGGCGCAGTGAACGGTAGCTGAGTATTGTTTATTTGTAGCATGCAATACGATTGGTTAGGACAGTCGTGTAAACCTTGTTCACTGTGTCAAGGGTTATGCGGGTGGGTTTAATGCAATCAAGATAATGACGGGTTGAACTTGACAAGGACTCTTTGATTTGTTGACTGTGTCAAGGTCACTTGGGTCTTAGGGGCAAAAACCACATCGGGAGTTTCAAAAATACAGGAGACTTGCAGATTTTAGCATACCTTCTGGAGTGTGGTGACTAGAGTGGTTTCCATCTAGTGTATCACACAATGATAGTTGGATCCCGATTCCACTGATGAGTAGGATTACTCTCGGGAGATTATCACACTTAACAATCAATGCTATAAACCAAGTAGGTGTCCAGAACGGTGTCAGCAGGGCTACGCCTCCAGGAAAAAGAGGTTATGTAATTAAGGAACTTCGCGAAAGCATTGGAAAACCTCCCTCGAAGTACCAACACCAACCTGGATGAAAGGTTAAGCAAGTATTGCGATTAATCCTGACTAGTTCTTCTTTTAAGGTTTGAAGAAGAATTTGAGGAAATAGTGGGAGCCATCCTGGTTAGATAAATTAATAACCAATCTGATCTTGCAAGAGCACACGCTGAGTGTTTTCCCTCTCTCTCCAGGTAGCAACCATTTCACGCCCTAATCAAGATAATAAAATGTATCGCTTGACCGATCCGAATTCTTATTCGGGGCTGAGGAACGTCGGTTCGGCTCTAACTTATGACAACGGTCATGAATATGAGCAGGAGAAAGAGGAAAGTTTGAATTCCTTGATAACCCCATCGAAGAAGAATCATACTGTTGCATCTTCTTCAGGCGTTCTTGTTATTGAGAACTGTTTTTCGGTCAGTCCTACCTCCTGGGTACTCGATACCGGATCAGGATCTCATATCTGTAATTTATTTCAGGGACTGAGAAAAAGTAGGATAGGTGGACCTGGTGATATGTCCCTCAGAGTAGGGAACGAAGCACAAGTTAATGCTGCAGACGTCGGTGAATATCACCTAATATTACCAAATGGCAATGCTATGATTTTGAACAATTGCTACTATGTACCTTCCATGCTTTGCAACATCATATCAGTTTCTTTACTTGATAAAGATGGATATAACTTTGTTCTTGATAGAAATATCATGATCATTTACCTTGATAAGGTACTGGTTGCAGAAGGTACACTGTGTAATGGTATCTACGTTCTTAATCACAACACAGTTTTCAATATACAAAACACACGCAAGAGGAAGAGTTCAGATATGAACGAATCCTACTTGTGGTATTGTAGAATTGGTCATATCGGAGAGAAAAGACCGAGTAAGTTGCATAAAGATGGATTTTTGGATACATTCAAGTTTTTATCTTATGAAACTTGTCAATCTTATCTCAAAGGAAAGATGACCAAATCTCCATTCACCGGACATGGAGAAGAGCAACAGAGCTCTTGGGGCTCATACATAGTGATGTATGTGGTCCAATGTCTATACATGCAAGGGGTGGGTTCTCGTACTTCATCACATTCACTGACGATCTCTCTAGGTTCGGATATGTGTATCTTTTGAAACACAAATCTGAAAATTTTGAGAAATTCAAAGAATTCAGAAACGAAGTAGAGAACCAGACTGGCAAAAGTATCAAGATCCTCCGATCTGATAGAGGAGGAGAGTAGTTAAGCACATAATTCCTAGATTACTAAAAAGAGAATGGAATTCTCTCTCAACTTACTCCTCCGTATACACCACTGAACAACGGTGTATCGGAGCGGAGGAATCGTACCCTATTGGATATGGTTCGCTCCATAATGAGTAGTGTTGAGTTGCCTCTTTCATTCTAAGGATATACACTTCAAACAGCAGCACATCTTTTGAATCAAGTTCCATCCAAATCCGTGCCTAAAACTCCGTACGAAATATGGTGTGGTAAGAGTTTGTATCTTAAACGTGATAAGATTTGGGGTTGCCCAGTTTATGTCAAAAAGCAGAACCCAGACAAACTTGAGGCGCGGTTAGTTTTGTGTAAGTTTGTGGGATACCCAAAGGATTCCAATGGGTATCTATTCTACCATGCAGAGAAACAGAAGATTATTGTTTCCAGGAACGCCACATTTTTGGAAAAAGAATTTCTTGTTAAAAATTTTAGTGGCAGCACGGTAGAACTGGATGAAATTCCAGCGACAAACTATAACTGAAGATTTGGTGGAACCGCTAGATTCAGTTATACCCGACGAACCTCAACCACTCCGCAGATCTGGTAGGATTTCTCATCCGCCCGAGAGATACTACGGTTTTCTCATAGACGGGGATCGAGAGGATTGCATCTTGGAAGAAGATGATCCTACTAGTTTCAGACATGCCATTATCAGTAGGGACTCTGATAAGTGGCTGGATGCTATGCAATCTGAAATGGAGTCCATGTACACCAATAAAGTGTGGACCCTGGAAATTGCTCCACCTGAGGTAAAACTCGTTGGATGCAAATGGATCTACAAGAAGAAACTTGGTGTAGATGGGCAGGTTGAAACCTATAAAGCTAGACTCGTTGCAAAGGGTTTTCGTCAAAGACCAGGTGTGGACTATGACGAAACCTTTTCTCCAGTGGCTATGCTCAAATCCATTAGAATCCTGCTTGCCATTGCTGCCTTCCATGACTATGAGATCTGGCAGATGGACGTAAAAATGGTTTTTCTAAACGGAAGTTTAGAAGAGTGCGTTTATATGGATCAGCCGGAAACCGTAGACAATGGGAGCAGCGGGAAGGTGTGCAAGTTACTCAAATCCATTTATGGATTAAAGCAAGTATCGCGGAGCTGGAACATCTGTTTTGATGAAACAGTCAAGGATTTTGACTTCATCAAGAATGAGGATGAGCCTTGTATTTATAAGAAGATTGTAGGACGAACTGTCGTGTTCCTAGTCTTGTACGTGGACGACATTCTTTTGATAGAAAATAATATTCCTATGCTACAATCGGTCAAGCTATTCTAATCACAAAGGTTCTCCATGAAAGACCTAGGTGATGCTTCGTACATTCTGGGGATCAAGATCTACAGAGATAGATCCAAGAGATTACTGGGAATTTCACAGTCCAGGTACATAGAGACCGTACTAAAGAGATTTAGTATGGAAGATTCCAAGCGCGGTAACATACCCGCATTGCACGGAATTACCCTCTCCAAGAAGATGTCTCCCAAGACTGACGAGGAGAGGGTTCGCATGAGCACTATACCCTACGCTTCGGCGGTAGGATCTATAATGTATGCGATGCTATGTACAAGGCCAGATATAGCTTATGCGCTAAGCATGGTGAGCCGGTATCAGTCAAACCCAGGTGAGGACCACTGGACAGCAGTAAAGAACATTCTCAAGTACCTGAGAAGGACTAAGGAGATGTTCCTAATTTACGGTAATGGAGACCTCAGGGTCGAGTCCTTTACCGACTCAAGATTCCAGAGTGACAAGGATGACAGCAAGTCTGTCTCGGGTTTTGTGTTTACCCTCAACGGAGGGGCGGTGTGTTGGAGGAGTTCCAAACAGGACACCGTCGCAGACTCGACGATGGAGGCTGAATACATTGCTGCAAGCGATGCTGCAAAAGAAGCAGTCTGGATGAAGAAGTTCATATCTGAACTTCAGGTATTTCCGTTCATTGTTGACCCAATACCTGTGTATTGCGATAACAATGGGGCTATAGCTTTAGCGAAGGAACCACGGTCCCATCAGAAATCCAGGCACATCTTAAGACGGTATCACCTGATCAGGGAGATCGTAGATCGCCAGGAGATCGAGGTCCGGAGAGTGGATACAAAAGACAACACTGCGGATCCATTAACAAAGGCCCTCCTTCAAGCACAGTTCGAGCGACTTTTTGGGATGTTAGATATGCGGTACGCCAGCAGTTGGCCTTAGTGCAAACGTTGGGTGATCGATACGCCAATTACTGGCCTTTAGTGCAAGTGGGAGATTGTTGGATGTATATGCCCTAGAGGCCAGTATTGTATATGTATACATATGCAGCTAGGGATATGTATGTACATAATAATCTTGCTCGGTTTTATAGTATATTATTTGACTTGTCTTTGCCAGGATATGTGTATTTATTGTTGTTATATCTAGCTTGCACATATTGATGAAGACTCGATACGGTAGTATACTATTATTGTTTGTCTTTATCTTAACATGGCATATGTCATACTCGTTATTACATATTGCGGTTACATGTTGATAAAGCCCGTAGGACTGTTGCTAGACTACATGCGTTGTGATGGCGATCATACTTGTGGGAGCTGGGTAGTCGGTACGCACATCCTTAAATGGTCCCTGGTCGTGGGAGTATTGAGACTGGGCATCGGTACTCCAGAGTAGACTAGTGTATACGTTTCTAGACCCCGACGAGGGGCAATGGTTTGGTCTCGCAACCATTGGTCTTTAGACCTATGATCGTATACAGGTGCTCACTGGGAGTGAGTACACCGGACGGACTCGCCGAGAACTTCCAGATGGTATTATACCTATCGTCAGGTAGAAGTTCTCAGGTGACATTAGTACAGGTTAGTCTTTAGACCTGAGATCGACATTTATCTCGTGTGAGTTCCCACTGTGCTTTGATCACTACCCTACCACGGCTCTGCTGAGTCGTGCAAAAAGGTTTTGGTTGGGTATAGTCCCGAGCCACATGGAGGCAGTGAGCGATTGTCGGGGATTCGTCTCTCCTGGTATAGGGAGTCGATATCGCACAGTGTTCAATTGGTCAGGACAATAAGACCTTGGTCAAGGCAGTTGGGATTTACTGATAGGCTGATCAGTAGTTTCCCGGATTGGTCCTAAGTCACATCAGCACGACTTATCTGGTTATTAAGGTCTAACCACCCCCTAGACCCGGTATGTGATACTCTCTGACGAAGAGACCGGACTGTATAGATATTGTCACGGATAGGCTCAGTGGAGATCCGGATGAGTTGCTCATCGGCCTTCTTTTCGACAGGTACCCAGGTAGCCATTGCGTACAGCTAGTGCCGCTGACGTGCTTGTGGTTATGGATTTATCCATTAACTCACTGCCGGCGTACTGTCGAGTCTTTAGAGTCCCACACAGAGGGTTTCCCTGATTCAGGCGAAATGATGTAGTAGCCGTATTGGATACGTGCAGGGTTTGATCGATTGATGTACTTTGTACTCGGACTTTCGATCGGACAGTTTGTAATACTAGCTGGCTAGGTTTTGAGCCGGATTATTAAATCAGGTATTGATTTAATAATTTACGTATATGTATTTCGATATATATATTCTAGTATTACGTTCTTCGTGTTATTCTATCTCTTTGGGCGTTCGTATTTTTATTCGAATGCGGGTATGTATTTACGGTAGACTGAAATCCGTATTTATTACAGATTTCCTTCTAGAAGGTGGCCACCTCATTTTGTATTTTCCATTTATTCTTATTTGGATAATGAGGTGGAAATTAAGGAGAGGGAAGAATGGTGGAGAGCATGGCTTCAATAGTTCATAAATGAATTCTTTATTCAGTTGTGATTACTATTGAAGCATGGCACCATTTCTTTATTGATAAAAAATCATATACAAAACCCAAGTGTATGATTTTCTCTCCCATGCTTGATTCATTTTTTTCCTTGAGCTCTCATCTCCTCATTCCTCTCTAGCCTCCTCCACCTTAATCTTCTTCCTCTTCATTACCTTCTCATGAGTTGAGAATCAAGTGAAGAGGCAAGAAAGAGATAGCTTGATACTTAGAACTCTAAACTACATCCTAGACTACTTGGTTTAGCAAACCAAGTCCTCTAGTTGCTTCTTTTGTTACATAGTTAGGAGCTAGAGCCATGGATCATACTCTCCGGGTGGATCATCTACGGCCAAGGAAGACCGGAGAACAAGCTCGATCCCGGAGAACCGATGGAGCCGGAAATGGAGCACAAGAAGAGGAAAGAAGACCGAAGGTCTTAGATCGTTTAGTATAGCTTCTTTCAAAATAGTTAGCATCTCTTTATTTGCTAGTTGGTTTTATGGTAAAGATCCGGGTTTTGAGTTATCTTTGCGCCCCTTTTAAAACCCTAGAAAAAAATTTGTTCCGCAAACCGCCTCGTTTGGAGGCTCGGGCGTGAGTATAACCCAACAGTGGCAAGCCCGCAACGTATTTATTTCGAGAAGATCATTTCTCGGAATAAATACGCTAAGCATAAAAGAAACAATATAAAAATGACAAAAAAATTAATATGAGATTTAAAATTCAACAAGTTTATTTACATTCAACTTGATTCATTTACAATACATGATTTCAACTGAAAGAAAATACAAGAATGGAGATGACTAAACAGGTGGCATACATAAACTGAGAAAAAGATAACTAATTTAGTCCTGGGTCGTGATCTGTTCGTGCTCTTCCTCGGTAGTGTTCACCTCCTTGGTCTCCACAATATCTGACGATCATTCTAAGAAAACAAAGAAGGGTGGAATGCCCGTCAGCGAACTTTCGCTTGGTAAGTCCCCAAGATATGAAGTGAAATATAAAGTGTAATGATAAAGAAAAATATATATCATGAACAATTAATTATGAAGTATGGTGTATCAGCATGTTGTTTAATGTAAACATGGCAAGTTTATTTAGCATGCAGTTCTATATATCATGGTAATTAACATGAGCATAGTATAACATGGCCGTGTGGTGTAGGTATATTGAACATGAAGTGAATGTAAGTGTCTTAACAGGTCTTTACTTGTGTATACTAATTTAACGTAAGTTCAAGAGTGAATGTCAACCAATCTTAAGAGCGTTCTTAAACCCAATAGACTGTAATCCAGGGGTAAGGAACCACGGTCCCGAATCAAGTGTTAGTAACGGGACTTCAATCTAGTATTGAAGTATTCCAAACTCAACAGGCTGTAATCCAGGACAAAGAAAACACGGACCCTCATGATATCTTTCTTGTGTTAGTAGACATGGATTCATGATCTAGGGGACTCCTGAGATTCCGTTGGATTCATACAAGAACTACGCCAACACCCCGTATATTCTACGCTACAGTTAAAATTACCGGTCTTGCTCGAATCCATGAATACATCAAGTTTTCAAGATTGAGTTCATCTCAATATCATGTATTCATGGCAAGTATTCTTGTATCCATGTCAAGATGTATTCATAGTTCGTGTCAAGTCAGTTTAAATAGCAACTATTGTGTTCTGGTATCCATGTTAGGTTCATATCCAATTATAACCAGGGTTTGGTTAAGTCAAGTATACATGTTTGATATTGACGTGTGAATTCAAGTATTCATGTTCATGTTCAAGTATTCATGTTTGATATTGGATTCAGATTTGAATTGGATTCAGGTTTGAATTAGACTCAGACTGAGTCAGACACTTCTACTGATTTAACTCTGGAAATCTTAGGTTCGGGAATATCGGTAACTACTGCATATGAACGACATGATTTATGTCTTTTTCCAAGAAAATTACCATTGATAACTCCGTTATATTGTCTACTTTAAATAGACAAGCACTCACTTTCTCCGACTCCCTGAGACTCAAGAAAATTGATCCCGCTTAAACCTATATTTACTAAAGTCCTTAATTTTGTTTTATATATATCTCGAGGGGGTTTTATGAAAAATATTTTAATATAGTTAAAAATAAACCTCGAGGGTTATCTATATTATTAGGGTTTTCATGAGTATGAGTTTTAAGAATTTGAGGTATTTAGTGATAAACAATTAACTTTGGAAGATCATAGTATTTTATTGAAAAGAGTTGTCTTTTGATAACTTGATGGTATTTTAATGAAACTTGTTAATATTTCATTTTTAGAAAAAATAAATTTATTATATTTTGAAAATAAGGATTTGTAATTTTTATATAATTATTTAGAAATTAAATTTTTTTATTTATTTAGAAAAATTCATTTTTCTTAAAAACCGTATTTAAAACCTTTCGACACCGAATGCTCCGTGAGAAGGTCTGCATCTCGCTCTACTAGCCCAAGGATGTGCGATAATCTGCACCATCCATTAGCGGGTCCCCTAAAGAGGGTTGTAGAGCTATAATCGCAAAGAAATCAAAATATTGTTTTAAAAGAAAACAGTTTTTAAAATAAGCGGTATTTTAATATAATATTTTCTTCATACAAAAAGGTATCGTGCTATGAAACAAGAGTGTACGTGAGTGGTAGGTCGTTACCCCGTGAAGTTTTTCCTAAAGGTATAGTTTTAACAAAACAAAAAGGATGATATTAAAGTTCATGGTATTTTAATGAAAAAGTGAAATTAAAGTTATTTCACATGAGAATTTTGATGAAATTTGATTCTAAACATTATGGTTTAAGGTTACAAGTGATGTGTACAAGTTAGATTGAACAAGGTATTAAAGAGAAGGAGTTTTCTAGGGTTTTAAAAAAAGATATCGGTATTAACTCCACTTACCGATATACGTTTTGAAATGGAATTTCGAAGAAGATGAAGAGAGATTGAGAGGGACTTACTATTCGATTATGCTAAGAAAATGTAGAAGGAGAGAAAGAAAGTTTGCGGTGTCGTGAGAGCTCCGGATGTTGCTTCGATCTTCGCCGGAAGTTGATCGCTTGCTAACTCCTCTTTACTCCACTTGTACTTAGGAATTTTTTTAGAGTTTTGGCTAGAAATTTCGGAATGGTGAAGGGCTAGGGTATGAGGAAGTATTTATAGTGGATAATTAGGGTTTTGGAATTGAAAATATGGATTAAAAAGCATTAAAATGTGGTTTAATTGTGAAATGAAGGGTCTCTGTTTGATTGCAGAGAAATCAAACAGTGCAGGAGAGTTAAGGGTAGGTGAAGGGGTGTGTGTGCAAAGCCCGGGGACATTTGGACACCATCCAACCGTTAGCACCGGCCGTGGGGGTATATCCGCCGGTCGTTTTGAGGAGTTGGGTCTTGAGATTCGTGCCACGTGTATTTCTCAGTGTTTACTTCATTTTCCACATGTTTGATTTTTCTGACTTTTCATTTTTCTGTGTATTGCACGTGCAATCTTTTGGGTTTCCAAAAATTAAAAAGAAAAACCAAAAAAAATAATTGTGGCTGATGGGAATCGAACACAGAGGCTACGTCACAGCAGTGCAAGGCTTTACCAGTGAGCTACAAGTTGTTTCTTGCTTTTATTTAGCAAAGTAACTTATAACTCGTACACAGGCTGTGATACTTTCTTCTGTATATTAAAAAGAAAAATTGTGTACAGTGATTTCAGAGTCGTTACAGCTGTCTCGGGACACCATTTTCCGGTTCATGAGCAGAGCCCTGCACTTGATTGGGCGGCTGAGAGGCAACTTGGGCCATGAGCTGCAAGACAGCGTTTGTCAAGTCACCAATCTTCGAGTAGAGCTTGGCTATCTCCTTGTATTTGTTTCTGAGCTGCTTCTGGATATTTTGGAGAAGTTGATGCTCTGCGGTCTTGAGATGGAAGATTGGCTCCCGTTCACTTTCCAAGCCCGACTCTTCATGAACCGGGGGCTCTCTCTTCTTATCAACCACACTGGAGGGTTTTCAATATCTTCCAGAGGAAGCCGGTCTTGGAAAGTGGCAGCCAAATTCACACCAGAATGGATTTGAGGTGTGGTGGCCCCATCCTTACTCTTGTTGCGTGTGCCCTCCATGTAGACAGTGAGGACCATATGTCCAGCCATCTCTTTATGTTTGGCGGCTGATTTTTTGGATCGTCGTCGCCCTTCCTCTTCTGGAAAGGACAGGCGATTGAAGACGGTTGTCTTGACTGGGTCCTTAGGTGGCGCTGTCTAGATCACAGTTTTCCTGACTCTTGAGGTCATGGCATTCTTCTGAACCAATTTCAATGGTTCAAAAGAGTTAGCGATCTTTACAGCCGATTCAGCTGTTGTTGCGTGGTAACCCTGTTTTTAGAACCTCATGAAGTCCAGCCTAGAGGGAGCCCTAGCCATTTTGTTGGCTTTGTATCTAAGACTTTTCTGTCTTAGCTTCTCGATTTTGAGGGCTTAGCGGGCATCCGTTATCCAGGAAGCCATCGTGAGTTGATTGACGGGGAGCTTAGAGAAGATACCTGATCAAGCAGTTGTCAGGGACACCGTTGGAGCTTGCCCGACACGCCTTATTGCTTTATTGGTGTTGATGACCTTGCCCCTAACAGGAGCAACGGAGAATCGTTCGGAAACGGATTTATGCTTGGGATGACGTTGTAAGTCAATGTCGCGCACCCCGCAAGTCCGCGGGGAGGTAGAATACATTAAAAAAATGATTTTTTTGTTCTTTATAACAAAATCAAGGCTTCGCAACATCGACCAAAACAACTAAGGATCTTTATTAAACCACAACTAGATAACACTTGCTACAAGAAGGTTCTAACTAATCGGTGAGAGATTATACCTCCTTGATCAAGTCCTTCGGGTCTTCTCTTTCCTTCTTGGCTCCTTGGTTCAAGCTTCAACTTTCTTCTCCTCTGTTTAGCTCCTAGTAGCTTGAATGGAACTCGATCATCGATCTCCTCTATGTCAAAGATGATCCACCTAATGCTTATGGTTTAAGCTTCAACCTCAAGTGAGGTAACTAAGATGTCTAGTTTGCTAGACTAGATAACTTAGAAGATTTAGAGAATGATGTATGGAGTATTTTTATCTCAAAATCCCTAGGGATCACAACTCATGTGAGGGTTAGGACTTGAGGAAGAATGAGAAGAAAACTTGGAGAGAGGAAGAGCAAATGCAAATGAGCTAGGTTGTGTGTGTATGAGAGAATGGCTAAGTCAAAAGAATTATCAAGCATGGAATTATTTTTCATAGAAAATAATCAACCATGCTTGAATAGTAAAGTTAAATGAATAAATAAATGACCTAACCTTGCTTTCATCCATGCCAAAAATATCTCTAATTTCTACCTCATTAATCCATTTCTAAAAATGGATAAATTAATAATGAGGTGTCTCCTTCTAGAAGCATATCTTGTAAAATTACAAGAATTCCCTCACCGTATATACATACCCGTATTCGTATTCCGAAAAATACAAATACAATGAGATAACAATAATCTAATAACATAATACTAGAATCCGGCTTAAACCAAAGCCCACCAGTATTATCCGTCCGAACATCATCCGTGTAGCCAGTACACGTATATGATTGAAACCCGCCGTAAGACCATACGGCCTCTACATCGTTTCTCCTGAATCAGGGAAACGCTCTGTGTGGGACTCTAAAGACTCGGCAGTACACTGGCAGTGGGTTTAACCACAAGTTCGTCTGCAGCACTAGCGGTATGTAATGGCTACCCAGGTATCTGTCGAAAAAGAAGGCCGACGAGCGAACTCATCCAAACCCCTACTGAGCTTGTCCGTGACAATCTCCATGCAGTCCGGTCCGTTCGTTTGAGAGTATCGCATGTAAGGTCTAGGGGGTGAAAAACTTCAGACCCCTAATAACCAGACAAGTCGTGTCGGTGTGGCTCAAGACCATCCGAGAATCTACTAGTCCAACCACCAGTAATTCTCAATCCGCCCTAGCCAGGGACTTATGGTGTTGACCAATCGATCATAGCGCGACATCGACTCCCTATACCGGGAGAGATGAATCCCCAACGGTCGCTCACTGCCTCCATGTGGCTCAGGACTGTACCCACCTAAAACCTGTTTGCACGAATCAGTAGAGCCATGGTAGGGTAGTAATCAAAGCACAGTAGGAACTCACACGAGACAAATGACGACCTCAAGTCGACAGACTATCTGCACTCATGTCACCAGAGAACTGCTATCTGATGCTAGGTATAATACCATCTAGCCAGTCCTCGGCGAGTCATGTCCGGTGTACTCACATCCAGTGAGCACCTGTATACAATCTTAGGTGCACCTTAGCAATGGTTGCGGGACTGTTTCCTGATTTAAAATCAGAAAAGCTTATGGGAAAAGCTTCAGAAAGGGGGCCACGTGCTTACACGTGACATATAAAAGCAGCGGAAAAGGCACATTGGTTCCCTGATCAAGTCAAAGAAAAGGCTTCAGAAGAGGTCACGTGTTGGCACGTGACGCTCAAAGCAGCAGACTCGTCCTCCAGTTGAATCAAAGAAAGAGGCTCCAGACAGGGGGTCACGTGTTCACACGTGACCAATGGTCACGTGTTGACACGTGATGACTGAACAGCAACCAGAAGACAGAGAACAAAAAGAAAAGGGAAGGCTTGTTCCAAGGGGGTCACATGGTCACACGTGACCGGCTTTCAAAGCCCATTTTGTTAACAGAATTAAATTCTGAAGGAAATTCAAATCTTTCCAAAGGAAAGTGATTATCTGAAGCCAATCGGATTAAAGATTTAGAGGTGATTAAATATCATCTATCTATGGGAAAATCCCGAGTTTGGAAAGATTTCCCCTTTAAATCTAACCGAAATAACAAAGGAGAATCCCGGGATTTGAAATCCAATGGTGAATAAAATTCACCTAATAATCCAAGGTCAAAAACGAATGATGGATGCAAATCAAATCTTTTAATGAAGATTCATCAAAAACTAATTGATTCGGCTGCTTCTCCTATAAATAGGAGCCAAGAGACACAAAAGAGGGGGATAGACACACGCAGAGGGAGAAAAAAGAGAGAGAGCCTTGATACTTTGAGGAATTTGGAGCTTCTGCAAAAAGAAAACCCTAGGTAAGAAAGGGAAGGCTTCTTGAAAGAAGGAGAATTTAATTCTCAACAGAGTTTAACTCTGACAATATAAAAACAGAAGAACATATTTCTTCTCTCTTTGATAGAGGATCTGCAAAGGGCACATTTCCCCTTTAGGTTGAGAATTTAATTCTCAATGGGTTGAGATTCTGCCATGCAGATCCAAAACATAGAGAGGGAATGGAAACAGGAGAATTTAATTCTCACAGAACTATAGGAATTTAATTCTTTTAAAAGTAAGGCTTGACCCTGTGTCATGGGAATTTAATTCCTTCAAAACAGAGAGAAACAGGGTTTAACTCTAATTAAGAACTTAGTTCTGTTGAAACAATGGGAATTCAATTCCCTTAATCATAATTTAACAGGGAATGGAAGTTTAATTCCTTAAAAAGCTTTTATTAGGGTTTAACCCTATTCAGTTCTTCACATATACGAGGAATTTAATTCCTATAGAAGACTCAGAGTTCAATTCTACTCCAGAATATAAGTCTTCAAAAGGATGTAGGAATTTAATTCCTCTGAAAATTAAAGCTCGAGGAATTTAATTCCTGAAAAAAAAGATTAACAGAGCCTCTAAACAACATACATGAAGGCAGGGTCACGTGCCACCACGTGACCCCCCTAAAAGATCTACAGAAAGCCCCTTTGAGGCAGTACCCCGCGTGACCCACGTGACCCTCGGCAGAAGCTCTAACACATAGGCATATGAATGCCCGTCACGTGATGGCACGTGATGCTCTGAAAGATGCAATAATCTCAGCAGAATGAATGGAGAGAGGGCGCTCTCACGTGTCGCCACGTGACCCCTCTTGCTTCAGTGTTTAACACTAAGTTGGAACTCCTGAATCCAGTGTTAAAACACTGTTGGGCCGTAGTGTTCAACACCAATCAAAGAACTTTACTTGCAGTGTTCAACACTGACTGCCTTAGTGTTTAACACTAATTTGAGAGCTCTGTTGCCGATGCTTGATACTGATCTGTTTTAGTGTTTAACACTAATCTGAAAGCCTTGTTGCTGGTATTTAACACCAATTATCTTTTAGTGTTAAACACTAACTTGTCAACCTCATTCCCAGTGTTCAACACTGATTGCTCTGAAGTGTTTAACACTAGGCTTTGGCCCAATTGGCTAAAGGGATAGAGGCAAAGCTTCTCCCTCAATGGACCAACAAGAAGTCAATATTCCAGACATGATAGGACTTAGCCCAAGCTGGCCATAAGTCCTCAATTCGTAATTAACCGGGCCAATGGGCTCATAATATAATTAATGGGTCTTGATCCCAAATTGGGCCAAGGACTATTTAATCCATTCCGGTTCTAGGGTACATCTCTTCACTCCTTTGATACTTGGCATTGTAATCCCTCAATGTCTTCAAAGAGGTGACGGGTCCCGATGACCACCCATGATATGGACTGTGGGGTCCTTAAACCCATGTCTAATGCAAAATTCCTGGTCACGTGGAACGCGGATAACGTCACTCTTTGACCCCGCGGAAAACGCCCAGAGCAGAGCCTAGTCCTCGCCGAGCACGGCAGTGAACCCGTGTGAAGCATCTAGTGCAAAATTCCTGGTTACGTGGAACGTGGATAACGTCACTCTTTGACCCCGCGGAAAACGCCCAGAGCGAAGCCTGGTCCTCGCCAAGCACGACAGTGAACCCGTGTGAAGCATCCAGAGCACATACCGGACTGTGGAGTCCTTAAACCCATGGACTACGACGTCCTTAACCTTGACCGAGATGTCTTAAAACTAACAATGGACCGCAATGTCCTTAGACTACCCGTGGACCGCAATGTCCTTAAACTACCCATGGACCGCAATGTCCTTAAACTAGAACAATAGAGCCCAGCATGCTCCTTTGCCGGATCTAAACGGTCCCATTTAAGTTGATCTTAGCCTCAAAGAGGGCTAACGTATCCTTAAACCTTCAAACAAACTGGACTATGAATCCCCCAAATTAACTCTGGCTCGAGGGTACATCTCTGAACTCCTCTGACATCCGTCGTTGTAATCCTTCAACGTCGTCAGAGAGGTGACGGGTCCCGACGGCCACACATATACGATGGACCACTATGTCCCTAAACTGGAACAATGGAGCCTAAAACACTCCCTTGTCGGATCTAAATGATCCCGTTAAGTTGATCTTATTCTCAACATTAGACTAACGCATCCTTAACAAACGTTTGAGTTGATCTTAGCCTCAAGTATGGCTGACGTATCCTCGAACTAAACCCCCAAACCCAAATCTAAGATAAACACGGATTTGGACTAGTCCACGCCCTACGGGCGACGACATAACTCAGTCTCCTTAAACAATCCACGGGCAACAAAACACGAAACAAACACACACGACACGAAGCGACCATCTGGAGAAGGAGAAAGTTGTTACCGTGATGCGGTAGCGTAATTAACTGCAGGGGCTTGCACCTGCAGGGAAGAGCGTCCCCACAATCAAAAAAACCCCTCAAATGAGGGGGAATCTGACGAAGTCTGCTACATCGGCCGCATCCGTCTAAACCTCCGATGCACGGTGCCATAAACAACTTGGCATCTTCGGAGAGGTGGATGGATAGCACCAATTAGCATCTGCCCCGAACATCAGGCACGGACGCCCGCGTCGCGCCGCCGTTCGGAGGGGAACAGATTCTGGCACGCCCGGTGGGACCTTTTCCTCTTTCCACTCCACACTTCGTGTGTCGTGATTCGCGAACCGATCGCGGTTCACTAATGGTTGCCCTTGGGTTTCAAGATACTAAGAATTGCCGTCTGGCTTATTGCAGAAAGCAACGGATCGATGGCTTCTACTTCTGCGAAATCCTCCAACTGCTCAGACTGCAATTGCGACCAACGCTTTACCTCGCCAGGAGGTATAGCCTATGGACCGCAAGCTGCTTCGTTGTTCACAATGCCGGTGGACCAAGTGACTCAAGCCACTACCGGATTGTTCTTCGGGACTATACTCCCATCATTAAGCTTCGCGGCGCCGGTACTGACAAAGGAAGCTCACAAGAAGTCAGTCTTTGATCGTCTTACCCCTGCCGCGGCTCCTCTCAACGAGTCGCCCAACGTCAACGCCTCGGTCTTCTCTAGATTGGGCCGGAAATCCTGCGAACTCATCATAGGGCCTACAATCTCAGAGGAGGCTACTTCTAAGAAAGTGGCCGTTCCTGCCCCCGAAATCGCCAAGGCGGCTTCTCCGGCCAAAAAGTCGGTCTTTACAAGATTGACGGCTTCAGCTCCCGCTCCTGCTATCCAAAGGACATCGGTCTTTGATAGGCTAACACCAACAGCAACCCCCCACCCACACAGGGGGCAAGACAAAACCATTCTTACCGCTGACCTAACGCCGTCCGCTCGACACGCTCGACGTCGCCATTGGCGCCGAGTAAGGAAGGCTGGGGGCAACTCCCCCTCTGGGTTGACTCCATCAGCCCCGGTGGCAGAAGTTAATGCTGCTGTTCCAACTGGGAACAGCTTCGAAATGCTAAATAAGGTGCGAAGGAATTCTCCTACTGCAGTGCTGAAGAGGTCTCCTCCCCCATTAAAGAAGGTTGCGGAAATAAAACCAGAACAGCCCCAATCTCCTCAACGGCTGTCTTCCAAAATCTATAAGGTTTGGCGGCAGGCCCGAGTCTCGATCATTGATCCAAACTTCTCCCGCCAACACAAGAAGCTGAAAATCCAACCGGAGGCTGGCCACCAAGCTAAACCCCGAAAGGCTGTCGGGACGCCCACCTCAACGGCCCCCTCAACCTCCACGGCTCATAAAAGGAGGAGGCCAGAGAAGACCCCCCAACGTGCAACGACGGCTAAAAGCACTGAGCCCAGACGCCCTAAGTCTGGGGGCATGATGGTCCACACCGTATATATGGCCTCTGGAAAGGAGGAGAGCCGCACTTCTACAGGCCACCGACCACTTACCCGATCCGTGACGAAAGCCCAGGAGCAGCAACAAAAGCTCCAAGAAATGATGAATGCTATGGCCGCACTTACTGGGCCAAAAGAAAACCCAGAAACGTCCTCAGACGCGCGCCAAGAAGAAGAAACCGACGCTGAATTCCTTCGCCGGATACTGGAGAAAAAGGACAAAGAGGCTGCTGAACAAGCAGCCAACATACAACGTATGGGCCTTCTCTTCCAAGATATGATAGGAATGATGATCCAGCAGGACTTGCCCGCCGAAGATCCCCCAATCGTTCTTGAAGACGACCGAGGAGAAACGTCGAATCCACTGCCGGCCCTCTCAACGGCCAAGGAGGAGGCAATCTCTAAGGCGGACTTGGCTGACTACATAGCCCAGCAAATCCGGGTCCATCATGCGACTGAGGCAGCTGGTCAAGTCGTGAAAACGGGGCGGCCGTATCCAAGCTGGTACGACCAAATCAAATACCCGCAAGGCTATACGATACCAAAATTCCACGTGTACAAGGGGACCGGCAATCCCCATCAACATGTCGCCCAGTTCCGGGCCCTCTGCGGTAACACCGGCGGTGATGATAAACTGTTGCTCCGCCAGTTCGTAGGCAGCTTATCAGAAACAGCGTTCGAATGGTATTCGGAACTCCCGAACGATTCTATCAAAACGTTCGCTGAAATGGAGCTGCTATTCACTCAGCGATTCGCGAGCGCCAGCGAACGCACTCCAATAACTGCTTTGATTAACGCCAGGGTAAAACTAGGCGAAACCTGGGTCCAGTATGCTATACGCTGGCGGAACTTGTGGTCGAGATGCGAGCAACGCATTGAGGAGGCACCCGCAGTGGGCATGTTCGTGGGAACCCTAGACCCCCACGCAACTATCTCCCAGTTTATGATGTTCTTTAAGCCAACCACATTCCAGGCTTTAATCGACAAGTTGGCTCAGATGGACCAGATGGGTCATAGACCACCTCCCCCGAAGTCGGAACCGCAGAATGACAAGGGTAAAGGAAGGGCAACCTTCGTCGCGAATGCTCAACAGCAACCTAACGCCCCGAAGCCGGCAGATCAACTGGAAGAAAGACGCCGGTATTATAATGAGAAGATGAAACGTCCCTACTCGTTCCCACGAGACAAGACGAAACGGTTAGTCGAGCTGGCAATACGCAACAGACTTATAAACCTACCAAATCCAAGGCGACCGCCACAACCCACCGAGGTGAATAACCCTAGCTATTGCCCTTACCATCAAACGGTAAGTCATCCGATTGAAGATTGCTTCGTCTTCAAAGGATGGATTGAAGATCAATACCTCCAGGGGAAGTTTGTACTGTCCGAGAAATGGAAGGTGAGCCCACCACAGCCGCATACTCCTAAGAAAACAGATACATTGGGGGCAACCTGCTCCTTTATTGAAGAAGCTCCATGGGAGGTCGTGCTATCAACAAAAACCAAAAGAATGCTGAGAGACCTTCACGCGTGCCCTGCGATCGAATGGAAAGACCCTCTTGAACCTCAAATTATCGAGGGGATGTTGAAGCCCCGCACAACTACGAAGGCTCGTGATAAGGGCCCAAATACTCACGCCCAACCGTCAAAATCTTCGAAGAAAAAGAAGAAGAAATCCAAGAAGCCCGCGAAGCTTGGAGACGAGCACACGAACTTGCAGAAGCAAATCGACGCGCTGGAAGAGTACAATCAAAAGGCGCGAACTCCTGTCATACTGCAAGAGTTCCTCAACCACATCTTTCAAGAGGGAGATGATGAAGAGAGCTCGTCAGACGAATCCGAAGAGTACGTGGTGAGTTGTAACGTAATCTCCCACTCGTTTACTGATGATGGGAAAACTCCTGGCACTAAGAAGCTAGAGGCAGAGCCTGAACCAGAACATGCGTGGCTGACAAATGAAGTGATCAATGCTTTTCTAGACGAAATTCGTCTAAAAAGTAAAGCGGATCAGGAGCGTGAGATGGCCGCGTCAGAAGGAGCCAAATGCAGGCGACTGAACGAAAGAGCCGAACTACCCCTGCCAGATCAAGAGGCATCCGAAGTAGACAAGAAGATATTCAAGACGAGGAAAAGGTTCGCCAAAGCCATGTCAATGGGAATGAAGCTACCACCCTTGAAAGGAAATACACACGATGGGGCGGAGAGGCACCCTAATTATTGCGCATATCATCGGAGAATCTCACACCCCACGGAGGAGTGCGACGCCTTTAAAAAATGGTGGCAAGGATATGTTACTCGTCGGCAACATTTTAAGCGCATGAAACGCAAGAGCCGTCGGGGGCGAAGAAGTACTGTCGAAGAGCACAACAGGACTACTGGCAACTGTTACATGGTTAACGCCGGGGGATCACAAGTTCTCACCTTTGGGAGCGACTCCGATGAAGAAATGGCTCTGGGCCCTCTCTTTAAAGAATCCGTTTTAGGGAAAGAGGAGGAATCGGAGGCCTGCGAGAACATCCAGCTGCACAATCGCACACTCCCAGAAAAGAATCTCGGGCCCGTAAGTAGAAAAGATAAGGGAAAGGAAAAGGTCACTGAAGATATCACTTTAGATGACCAAGTCATGAAAGAACTGGCTGCCAAAGACCCTCCTAGGAGGAGTAAAGTGGACTATAACATCCTCGCGCACCTATGGAAGCTACCTTCTCAGCTTAGCATTCTCGACGCCCTCCTATTATCAAAAGAAGCGCGAGACTCACTAATTAAGGCATTACAAGAACCTGAACAATTCCAAGCCTTCCTCGCCACTGAAAAGATGAAGGATGAACTGGAGGAAGTGCATACAGCCGATATCACTTTCGGTGATGAAGACCTCCTTCTCGGGACGTGCGACCATAACCGTCCCCTATATGTCTCTGGATACTGCCATGATATCAAGATAGGCAAGATCCTGGTGGATAATGGATCCTCCGTCAATCTCATTAATGTTCGGGTGTTGAAGGAAATCTGCATGAGTGTGCAACATCTCGCTCGTGACAAAATTACTATCTCCGGTTTCGATTCACAATCGTCACGGACTCTCGGATCTGTGATACTAACATTACGCTTTGGACTTCTCGTCACAGACATCAAATTCCATGTCATTGACGCCAAGACCTGCTACAACGCCTTGCTCGGCCGTCCTTGGCTACACGAGTACAACATCATCCCTTCTACACAACATCAGTGTATGAAGTACTTTAAAGATGGTTTCGAGTATACTGTAACAGGCGAGTTGAACCCATTTTCCGTGAACGAAGTCCGCAAATACGAGGATGCGAAATACTTTTTGCCAGATTTCGAGGATACAGAAAGGTGTCGCAACCCGGAGAACAAAGCCGCCGCCACCATCCCTGTTTTCGGGAGCGATACCGAAGAAGAGGAAGAGATAGTTTATGCAGGGCCATCTCGACGCAGCAACCCGGGAACGTCCGCCCCCATGTTGGTCTTCGGAAGTGATTCAGAAGATGAAGTTAATGCCGTATTCTCCAATCGGCTGTCAATACAAGCACCCCTTGGCGATGACCATAGTTTGCAAATCACCATGGTACCGCGAGAACATTACAAGGATCTCGACACGCTTCAAGCTCACAATGTGCAGGACCTGCAAACGTTTTACGTCCCTCCTAGGCGAAGGGGTGAGAAGGTGATCCTATTCTACCGATCCTCAGAGTCGAAAATAGAGAAAGAGATCTGGCATGGCGCGGATGCTACATGCGACAGACTCCAACCCATCCGTCTGCCCAGATACTATACAAATGGATTAAAGAAGCTATTGAAGCGCCAAGGAGTACCCTTAAAACAGACTGTTCGGCAGGCTCGGTTCTACAACAAGATTTGGGATATCCCTGGGACTCAACGCAAATTGCCCAACGGGAAAATGGAAACACTCGGGCTTGGATACGCGAGAGCGGGAAAACGGGAACGGGTCCACAATAACTACGCCATATACACCTTTGATGAAGAAGAGGACGCCCTGTCAGGAGATGCCAACCCCTCGTCAAAATTACACCCCGCGATCGAAGCGCCGAGTCCGTCGTTTGAAGAACGAACGGACAAGCTTATCAGGAAAATGGGTCCGAAAGCTCAGGAAAACCACAACCGCGAAATGGCCATCTACGAGAAGGCCAGGACGCAACGTCTATTTCAACAGGCTCCAAAAGACAAAGATGCTCATCTTTGTCAACCCGTTGTGCGAAAGGCCCGATGCGGAGACGGAAATAAATTAAGAAGCGGGAAAAGGAGCCGACAACAACGACGCAGGATTAGAGGGTTACGGGTACTGCGCGGCTCGGATTCGTCCCTCATGGAAAAGATGAGTCGAGCGTACTCCTTCCCCCGAGACAAGACGGAGAAGTTACTCAAGCTCGCTTTAAAACATCAAATGATCGCGCTTCCAGAATCTAGACACCCTGAGCAAGCTAACAAGGCTTCTCGTTTGAGCTATTGCTCTTATCACCGAGCCATAGGACATCCTACCGAAGACTGCTTCACCTTCAAGAACTGGGTCGAGGACCAGTACCAACGGGGCAGATTCGCTTTATCCAACGGCTGGAGGGTAACGCCGCCACAAAAGCATGAACCCAAGGCCGCAAGAGCAAAACCGGATCCACCTCAGTCCTGGGAGCGGATTCGCATCTGTTATACGATTACGATATTAAAAGAAGAGCGCGAGAACATGGATGACTTTCCCCAGTGCTTTGAGAACAGCGATGATGAGGTGATCTCAGAATTTCCGCCAGCTCCGAGAGAACTGGAAGATGGTATACATACTACGGCGGATAACCTCAGGAAGATTGAGTTGGGATCGGCAGATGACCCGCGACCGACATTTGTCAGCGAGCTACTCTCTGAAGAAAGGGTGGCCGCGTTAAAGAACGTGCTTCTACGGCATAAAGACTGCTTCGCGTGGAACTACTCTGAGATGCCAGGATTAGATCCGGAGGTTGCCGTGCATAAATTAGCAATATCCCCGGATATCAAGCCAGTCAAGCAAGCGCTAAGAAGGATGCGACTCGAGCTTGAGATGAGCATCAACGCCGAAGTCAAGAAGCTGATCGATTCTGGATTTATTCAAGAAGTCCAATATCCCGATTGGATCGCTAATATCGTCCCGGTAATGAAAAAGAATGGGACAGTACGCATATGCGTGGATTTCAGGGATCTCAATAAAGCCCGTCCAAAGGATGATTTCCTAGTACCGGTAACCGAGCTGATGATAGATAACACGTCCACTCACGAGGTTTTCTCCTTTATGGACGGTTCGTCAAGATACAATCAGATAAAGATGCATCCCGAAGACTAGAAGCACACCGCTTTCCGGACCCCTTTGGGTATATTCTGCTACAGGGTTATGCCCTTTGGTCTAAAGAACGCGGGTGCTACCTATCAAAGGGCCATGACAAAGATCTTCGACGACCTCATACATGACATCGTCGAGTGCTATATCGATGACCTCGTAGTAAAGAGCATGTCATACGAAGATCATTTAAAGCATCTGGAGACTGTATTTCAACGCCTTCGGCAATACAATTTGAAAATGAATCCCCTCAAATGCGCGTTTGGAGTCTCCTCGGGCAAATTCCTGGGATTCATCGTTCGACACCGAGGAATTGAAATAGATCCGTCAAAGATTAAAGCGATCATGGAAATGCCTCCGCCAAGAACTCTCAAACAGTTGCGGTCTCTCCAAGGGAAGCTCGCATACATCCGGCGATTTATCGCCAATCTTTCCGGCAAATGCCGTCCTTACAGCCACCTGATGAAAAAGGGAACTCCGTTCGTTTGGGATCACAAATGCCAAGGTGCACTAGACGAGATCAAGCAATACCTGCAGAACCCTCCGGTGTTGGCCGCGCCGGTCAAAGGAAAACCCCTCATTCTTTATACAACCGCCCTCGAAGGTTCCTTGGGCGCATTATGGGCGCAAGAGAACGATCAGGGAAAAGAGAGAGCGCTCTACTACTTAAGTCGGGTTCTGCTGGGGGTAGAAAGCAACTACTCTCCCATTGAAAAACATTGCTTGGCATTAATCTTCGCGATAACAAAGCTCAGACACTATGCGTTGGCGCATGAAGTCCGTCTTATTTCAAAAGTGGACCCCCTTAAATACTTGATGTCAAAAGCTATATTGACGGGACGACTCGCTAAATGGGCCCTACTCTTGATGGAGTTCTCGGTAACGTATCAACCTCTCAAGGCAGTAAAAGGCCAGGCCATTGCCGATTTCCTCGCTGAACACCCGATACCGGCCGATTCTCCTTTGAACTGTGATTTGCCGGACGAGCATGCATTTGATGCAATTGGCGGCAGTAGCACCCAATGGGAACTCTATTTCGATGGAGCGTCCTACGTAAAGAAATAGAAACAGGGTATCCCAATGATCAAATCGGGGATAGGCCTCATCTTTGCAACTCCACAAGGAGGGATAATGCGCTTCGCCTTCTCCTTAACAGAACCGAGGACAAACAATGAAGCTGAATACGAAGCTCTGATAGCGGGCCTCGAAATCGCCATCGACTTGGGAATTGAAGACCTCCTTATATACGGGGATTCTCAACTGGTTGTTAGTCAAGTAAATGGTGATTACCAAACGTGCAAACCGGAGTTGGTGAGGTACGGCGAAAAGGTGCAACAACTATTGATCCAAATTCCCTCCTATATTTTGGAGAATATACCGTGCGCGGAAAACAGTAAAGCAGACGCGTTAGCCAAACTTGCTAAAGAACTGGCGGACGAAAATCTCGATGATGTAAGAATCGTGGTACAAAGCCGTCGAGTGCTTGCCCCGGCAGAAATACCCCCGGAATTATATAAAGAGAAGGGAGCGACTGAGCAGACGACCCTACAAATAAAAGACCATGAGAAGGCCGAGGACTGGAGGGAAGTCCTCATAGACTACTTTAAATCCCACCGAATGCCCAAAGATACATCCTCCAGGCATCAGCTCATGAAGCGAGCTCTATCTTTCGCCTACGTCAACGATACTCTATACAAGAGGTCGTTTGATTCTCTATGGCTGAGATGCCTAGGACCTGACGAAGCGGAAAGAGTCATTCAGGAAGTTCATGACGGACTTTGCGGTTCTCACCAAGCAGGCCCAAAGATGAAGTTAAAAATTAAACGGATGGGTTACTACTGGCCCACGATGATCCAGGATTGCCTCGAGTATGCGAAGCAATGCCACTCGTGCCAAATCCACGGAGACTTTATCCACCAACATCCGAATCCACTACATCCAACGGTGGCTAGTTGGCCATTCGAGATGTGGGGGACTGACATAGTCGGCCCCATCGAGCCAGCATCATCCCGGGGACATCGTTTTATCCTAGCGACAACTGATTACTTCTCCAAATGGGCAGAAGCAATACCATTGAGGGAAGTGAAGACGGAGAATATCCTCCATTTCTTCAAGACGCACGTCATCTATCGGTTCGGAACCCCACGGCGGATTATCTCCGATAACGGGCCAGCCTACAGAAGCCATAAGATTAGTCGCTTCGCGCAGCAGCACAATATAGACTGGAGATATTCTTTAGTTTACAACCCACGAGCTAACGGTCTAGCCGAGGCTTTCAATAAGACCTTGACGAAGATCATAAAAAAGACCGTTTCCCGGAATAAGAGAGACTGGCACGAGAGGCTGCAAGAGGCCCTTTGGGCTTATCGAACTACATTCAAGACGGCCACGAACACAACGCCGTACGCGTTGGAATTTGGGACGGAAGCAGTACTCCCCCTCGAGATAGAGTTACCCTCTCTACGAGTGGCAATCCACCACGAGCTGACGGACGAAGAAAATGCTCACCTTCGGCTTGAGGAGCTTGATGCCCTCGACGAAACTCGGCTCATAGCGCAACAACATCTAGAAGCCTACAAAGCAAAGATGACACGCTCGTACGAGAGATTGACCAGGCCGAGGACATTCCGCCAAGGCGAACTCGTGCTAGTGGTCAAGAGACCTATGATCCCCAATCGTGCCAAACGGGGGAAATTTGAGCCAAACTACGAAGGCCCTTACATCATAGACAAGGTCTACCAGGGTGGAGCCTATCTACTCATGGACATGCATGGTGAAAGACCTTTCAGGCCAATAAACGGCCGTTTCTTAAAGAAATACTATGCTTAATGAGCCACAGCTTGGGTCAATGATAGATGACGACGACTATGTCCGCTCGCTATCTTCCTAGGCTCAGACTTTGCAAGCAGCGGCTGGCCCTCCCATATCGACGGACCGAAACGTCCTTAAACTAACAACGGACCGGAACGTCTTTAAACTATCGACGGACCGAAACGTCCTTAAACTAACAACGGACCGGAACGTCCTTAAACTATCGACGGACCGAAACGTCCTTAAACTAACGATGGACCGAAACGTCCTTAAACTAACAACGGACCGGAACGTCCTTAAACTATCGACGGACCGAAACGTCCTTAAACTAACGACGGACCGAAACGTCCTTAAACTATCGACAGACCGAAATGTCATTAAACTAACGACAGACCGAAAAGTCCCTAAACTACTACCGCAGCATCCTTAGGCTGACAACAACAAAAAAAAAACGGTGCGTCCACGAGCAAAATGGGCACGGATGAAAACCCGAAAGGGCTCCGTGAGTAAAAACAGCAGGACTACCGGCGAGTACTTATGAAAACCCGAAAGGGCGCAACCTCGTTAAAAGACACTTATAAGGTCCTCTCGACCTTGTAAGGAGAAACCACCTGCGTGAGATCCTTACGACTCACAAAGGAGTAACACACTTAGGGATCCTCACGATTCCTAAGGAGAAAATACACTTACGAGATCCTCACGACTCGCAGGGAGAACTCTCTTGTGGGACCCTTACGGCTCATAGGATTTGAAAGTCTTAAGTTACAGAGACCTAAACCTGTGCTTAAGCAATCCTCCACAACCTTCGATATTGCCCTACAAGAGGCTCAATACTGACCCTTGTATACAATTCACGGGCGCGAATAAACATTTCCCCAGCAAAGTCCAACCCTTGAAGGTCCTCTCGATCCATAAGGAGAAAGCCCTCTTGTAGGATCCTTACGACTTACAGAGGAGCACCCACTTAGGAATCCTCACGATCTCTAAGGAGAAAATACACCTGCAAGATCCTCACAACTTGTAGGGAGAAATACCTTTGTGAGACCCTTACGGCTCATGAAGTCAAAAGCCTTGGTCGACAGGACCCTTAACCCTGTTTGCTAAGCCGCCTTTGTTCGTCATCGACAAAGGCAAATGATGATTCGCTCCTGGCAACATTTCAGTTGTAGCGGTGCTGATGCCGAAATCGGTGCCTAAAATCCAGGCTTGCAGCGAAAAAGCTAGCAAGCCACACATGCCTACAAAATAGCCGAAATGATGGGGCAACTTGCAATAAAAAGCAGCAAGTAAAAATGAAGGCATGAAAAATAGCCGAAATGATGGGGCAACTCGCAATAAAAAGCAGCGAGCAGAAAATAAATAAATAGCCGAAATGATTGGGCACCGCGAAAAATAGCCGAAATGATGGGGCAATCGCGACCTTCGCGATATAAAAACTGAAATGATAGAGCATCGCGGAAAAAGAAATAAAATAAAAAGTGAAATCCCCGCCCTACAGGTGATGTTACATCTACCTCTGTATACAATCCAGGGGCGCAAACAAAGAAGGGATCATACTCCTTCCCCAGGTTTCATCATAAGGAGAAGCCAAATCTCGACGGTTCACAGATAGCCTAGAGATCATCTCAACGTCCGTCTCATGGCAGCAGACACAACATCAAGCGAAACGGAACAGCGGCGACCCCCCCAGTTCCATGGCTCGACGATATACATATCACCAAGAGTCAAACCTCCATCCCGTGAAATGCGGATACAATCAGCAAAATTCCTGGTTACGTGGAACGCGGATAACGTCACTCTTTGACCCCGTAGAAAGCATCCAGAGCGGATCCTGGTCCTCGCCGAGCACGGCAGTGAACCCGTGTGAAGCATCCAGAGCGGAGCCTAGTCCTCGCCGAGCACGGCAGTGAACCCGTGTGGAGCATCTAGTGCAAAATTCCTGGTTACGTGGAACGCGGATAATGTCACTCTTTGACCCCGTGGAAAAACGTCCAGAGTGGATCCTGGTCCTCGCAGAGCACGGCAGTGAACCCGTGCGAAGCATCCAGAGCGGAGCCTAGTCCTCGCCTAACGCGGCAATGAACCCGTGTGAAGCATCTAGTGCAAAATTCCTGATTACGTGGAACGCGGATAATGTCACTCTTTGACCTCGTGGAAAGCATCCAGAGTGGAGCCTAGTCCTCGCCGAGCACGGCAGTGAACCCGTGTGGAGCATCTAGTGCAAAATTCCTGGTTACGTAGAACACGGATAATGTCACTCTTTGACCCCGTGGAAAAACGTTCAGAGCGGATCCTGGTCCTCGCAGAGCACGGCAGTGAACCCGTGCGAAACATCCAGAGCGGAGCCTAGTCCTCGCCTAACGCGGCAATGAACCCGTGTGAAGCATCTAGTGCAAAATTCCTGGTTACGTGGAACGCGGATAATGTCACTCTTTGACCCCGTGGAAAACGTCCAGAGTGGAGCCTAGTCCTCGCCTAACACGGCAGTGAACCCGTGTGAAGCATCTAGTGCAAAATTCCTGGTTACGTGGAACGCGGATAATGTCACTCTTTGACCCCGTGGAAAACGTCCAGAGCGGATCCTGGTCCTCGCAGAGCACGGCAGTGAACCCGTGTGAAGCATCCAGAGTGAAGCCTAGTCCTCGCCAAGCACGGCAGTGAACCCGTATGAAGCATTTAGTGCAAAATTCCTGGTTACGTGGAACGCGGATAATGTCACTCTTTGACCCCGTGGAAAACGTCCAGAGCGGATCCTGGTCCTCGCAGAGCACGGCAGTGAACCCGTGTGAAGCATCCAGAGCGGAGCCTGGTCCTCGCCAAGCACGGCAGTGAACCCGTGTGAAGCATCCAGAGCAAATACCGGACTGTGGAGTCCTTAAAATCCACGGACTATGACGTCCTTAACCTCGACCGCGATGTCTTAAAACTAACGATCAACCCCCCCGATTCCCTACGGATTCTGCCTTGGTTTAAGGGTACATCTCTTCACTCCTTTGATACCTGGCGTTGTAATTCCTCAACGTCTTCAAAGAGGTGACGGGTCCCTGCAACCAAACACCGGACTGTGGAGTCCCTAAATCCACGGACTATGAGGTCCTTAACCTTGACCGTGATGTCTTAAAACTAACATCGGACTGTGGAGTCCCTAAATCCACGGACTATGAGGTCTTTAACCTTGACCGTGATGTCTTAAAACTAATATCGGACTGTGGAGTCCTTAAATCCACGGACTATGAGGTCCTTAACCTTGACCGCGACGTCTTTAAACTACAATACCCGGAGCAGCCTCTGACCCCGTGAAACACGGACAAGGGCGACCACATCCAGCACTTACAAGTCCTCACGACCTGTAAGGAAGAAAAATTTCTCTTGTGAGATCCTTACGACTCTCAAGGGAAAACCCGCTTAAGAATCCTCACGATTCTTAAGAAGAACTTACACCTATGGGATCCTCTCGACCTGTAGGGAGAAAAACTCTTTATGAGACCCTCGTGGCTCGTAAAATGCAAAAGTCTTAGGAAGCAGATCTTAACCCTGAACCCTGAGCCATCGCTGTCCTGTAAGGAGATCAAGATATAGTATCCGCAGAATGCATTCAATAAAAAGGGGACATATCATTGAGAGGAAAATTGTATCTTTTATTCATAAACCAAAATGGATACAAAGTACAATTTATGAAAGAAACAAAAAGGAAAGGATACTCTCATCCATGAGTATGTACAAAAAAGAAAAAAAAAAGATACAAGTCCTCAAGCCGGCGGGCGGTGCAATAATTTTACCAGCTCATCATTCTGTTGCTGAGCCACGGCTTCATGACGCAAGATCTCCAGAAGACGAGCCTCCGCCTGAGCTTGCTGAGCCTGATACGAAACGAGCCGAGCTTCGAGCTCTTTCTCGGTGGCCTTATGAGCCTCAACCCTCTCACGAGTGAACGTGGCGGCTTTATCGAGAGCCACCACCTCTTTGATGAACTCCTGAAGCAACCGCCAGAGTTCATACGCTTGGTTGGCCTTGGTGATAAGGGTAGCGCGAAGCTCGCTCAGCGCCTTGGAAGCTAGCTTCCTCTCCGAAAATTTACGGCCGAGCCTTTTTCTCGCATAACGATATGTTCGCTACGTGGCCATGAAAGCTCGCGTTCGTGACCACGGCCTCGGAAACAAGGCATTTACAAGACCGTATAAATGGGCTTCCAGCCGACGGGAATAATCGATCTAAAACGCGCTCACATCTCCTAACGTGAAAGGCAACAAGAAAGATCTCAAACATATTTCGAGCATGCATTCGCAATCATCTGAGCATTCAAAAAAATAATAATGGCATTTGCAGTCGCATGAACGTTCATAATGCCCAAAAAGGTCTAATGCGCAGGAAAATGATGATAGCATTTGCGATTAAAGAAAGTTCTCATAAGAGGAACACAAAATTTATTCATGCAAGCGGAAACATACATACGAGTACCAAGCCTACATGGAAGTTCAACATAAAGCATGCAAAAAGGAGGGACTAATTTAAAAATGCTACGCTAGTGGAAAAAGGTCACCAAACACGGGATCGACGGCACAAGGGTTAACAAAACAAAGGGCAAGGTTCTCCATCTCTCTCTCCGCTCTCTCCAGCACGTCAAAGCGACGGTTCTCACGAGGAGTCGCTCCCCATCGATAGGCGCCGTGTTCGTCTGCGAAAGCAGACATAACAGCTCGCCGGGCCTTCATCTGGCTCAGCAGATTAATTGAGCGATCCTTCAAACCCTGAGTAATCAGGCGCGCTTCATGAAAGCCTTCGAGCTTTTCTTCAGCCGCGTCAAGTATCGCCAAGGTCATCTCTGCCGGGTGAGGAGGGATGTCGGCAAGCACGGCCGCGAGAATCATCTGGAGCCAGAGGGAACCCATCGGGAGGGGAGAC
Organism: Agapanthus africanus; assembly: GCA_030015575.1. Classification (NCBI taxonomy): domain Eukaryota; kingdom Viridiplantae; phylum Streptophyta; class Magnoliopsida; order Asparagales; family Amaryllidaceae; genus Agapanthus; species Agapanthus africanus. Next base: position 60,130,626 of record CM057343.1, on the reverse strand, counting down.
CCTCTACGGATCGAGAGCTCATGCATGGCTAAGTCACATTCATTGTCGGAAAGGAGGGGGTCTACCAACCGAGCAGCAAAGCGGGGGATCATCTCCTCAAGAGGAACTTCCCATGGCTGTCGACGAGCATGAGGGCGATTACAAGCCATGGCACTCATTTCTCCCGCAAGAAAAAAATATATATATGATATAAATCTCTCTATGAAAGGAAAAGAAAGCTATAGCCTCATATATAATGAAGTGCATTAAGTGCTGTGCGCGGAAAATCTTGCATGGTGAAGTTATTTCCAAGGCCTAAAAAGGCATCGAAAATCAAGGAGATGGAACTATTTCCAAGGCCCTTTTTCTGCATCTAACATTGTGCACTGAAAATATGGCATGGGGAAAATCTTGTGAACAGCCACATCAAGGGATCCCACGTGTAGAACACGTGAGGCCTAAACCTGATGTGCATTTAAAAGGAAAAATATGGAGTAATACCCTGCATATTAAAAAGCACAAACAACAATAGTAGCAAAATAATAAAATCCCAGAGAAAAAGCATGCAAACATACAAAGACACAACAGAACTTATCATCCAGACTTCAAGAAGGCCATACAAAATAAAAAGAAAACTTTTACAATGGCAAGGCTTCAGACGCTGGGCATGTGTTGAGAAACTCGAAATTAACTTTATTCAAGATCTTCCAAGCATTTCGAACCTCCCTAGTATGCTTTCTCTCACGGTCACAAGCATCGGGGTCCCCGCGGATGTCCTCTACCCTCCGGTAGGCGGCAAGTATGGCTGATTGCTGAAAAATCTGATGCAGGAGATCAATGAGATTATCCCGCCTCCTCTTTGAAATCAAGTGCATCAGATACACCGACTGTACTTTATCCTCGGCGGCGTCCAATGACCCAAGCGGCACACCAGCACAAAATAAAGGGAGAGCCTCCCTGATCGCCAGCACGATCAGCCTCAGAAGAGAAGAGCGACGGGGGAGTAGCCGATGGTTGTACTCGTCAAAGCGGCCCATGATCTCGGCACACTGAGCATCGGTGAACTCCTGGTTCTGACTGCTGCCCAGCGCACGAATATTCCCGTAGGAAATGATCTCGTCAAGACTATACAGATGGGCATCCATGATACCTGGAATAAAAGTCACGAGAATCATTACAAAGCCCCCATTGCATTAATGGCAGGAAGAACAACCTAGGGCCAAGAGACCCCAGGAAGCCTCCGTGTAAAAAAAATCAAGTCCTTCATTGGAATTAAATTCCTCATTGAGTAAAAGGGAATTAAATTCCCAGAAATATTTTTGATGGAATTAAATTCCATGGGGTTGAAACGCCATCATCATCTCCCCAAAGATCATCTAAACCCTAAGAGATTTACATTTTGAAGGTTAAGCGGTTTCATGTTCTTATGGAAAATATGAAGGAAAAAGGGTAAAAATACCCTTGTTTTGGATTTAAAATCCGGAGAAATGTGAAGGTCCATCGTTGTCCAAGAACATTACCTGAGAAAAAGGATTCTTTTCGAACAGAGTTAAACTCTGAAGATTGCTTCAAGACAGAGAACTAAGCTCTGAAAGCGAGAATTAAATTCTCAAGGAAGAAATTCTCAGAAGAAGAAGATGAACAAAGTGAAGGCTCCTATGAAGAGACAGTGGTATTTATAGAAGGCAATGGAAACGTTTCATCTCCCCAAATCCCTAAATGAATCCAACGGTCACAAAGGTGACAGCGTTGCACTCACGTGCAGACACGTGAGAACAACGCTGTGGGGGCATTTGTTTCCTGATTTAAAATCAGAAAAGCTTATGGGAAAAGCTTCAGAAAGGGGGCCACGTGCTTACACGTGACATATAAAAGCAGCGGAAAAGGCACATTGGTTCCCTGATCAAGTCAAAGAAAAGGCTTCAGAAGAGGTCACGTGTTGGCACGTGACGCTCAAAGCAGCAGACTCGTCCTCCAGTTGAATCAAAGAAAGAGGCTCCAGACAGGGGGTCACGTGTTCACACGTAACCAATGGTCACGTGTTGACACGTGATGACTGAACAGCAACCAGAAGACAGAGAACAAAAAGAAAGGGGAAAGCTCGTTCCAAGGGGGTCACGTGGTCACACGTGACCGGCTTTCAAAGCCCATTTTGTTAACAGAATTAAATTCTGAAGGAAATTCAAATCTTTCCAAAGGAAAGTGATTATCTGAAGCCAATCGGATTAAAGATTTAGAGGTGATTAAATATCATCTATCTATGGGAAAATCCCGAGTTTGGAAAGATTTCCCCTTTAAATCTAACCGAAATAACAAAGGAGAATCCCGGGATTTGAAATCCAATGGTGAATAAAATTCACCTAATAATCCAAAGGTCAAAAACGAATGATGGATGCAAATCAAATCTTTTAATGAAGATTCATCAAAAACTAATTGATTCGGCTGCTTCTCCTATAAATAGGAGCCAAGAGACACAAAAGAGGGGGATAGACACACGCAGAGGGAGAAAAAAGAGAGAGAGCCTTGATACTTTGAGGAATTTGGAGCTTCTGCAAAAAGAAAACCCTAGGTAAGAAAGGGAAGGCTTCTTGAAAGAAGGAGAATTTAATTCTCAACAGAGTTTAACTCTGACAATATAAAAACAGAAGAACATATTTCTTCTCTCTTTGATAGAGGATCTGCAAAGGGCACATTTCCCCTTTAGGTTGAGAATTTAATTCTCAATGGGTTGAGATCGTGCCATGCAGATCCAAAACATAGAAAGGGAATGGAAACAGGAGAATTTAATTCTCACAGAACTATAGGAATTTAATTCCTTTAAAAGTAAGGCTTGACCCTGTGTCATGGGAATTTAATTCCTTCAAAACAGAGAGAAACAGGGTTTAACCCTAATTAAGAACTTAGTTCTGTTGAAACAACGGGAATTCAATTCCCTTAATCATAATTTAACAGGGAATGGAAGTTTAATTCCTTAAAAAGCTTTTATTAGGGTTTAACCCTATTCAGTTCTTCACATATACGAGGAATTTAATTCCTATAGAAGACTCAGAGTTCAATTCTACTCCAGAATATAAGTCTTCAAAAGGAAGTAGGAATTTAATTCCTCTGAAAATTAAAGCTTGAGGAATTTAATTCCTGAAAAAAAAGATTAACAGAGCCTCTAAACAACATACATGAAGGCAGGGTCACGTGCCACCACGTGACCCCCCTAAAAGATCTACAGAAAGCCCCTTTGAGGCAGTACCCCGCGTGACCCACGTGACCCTCGGCAGAAGCTCTAACACATAGGCATATGAATGCCCGTCACGTGATGGCACGTGATGCTCTGAAAGATGCAATAATCTCAGCAGAATGAATGGAGAGAGGGCGCTCTCACGTGTCGCCACGTGACCCCTCTTGCTTTAGTGTTTAACACTAAGTTGGAACTCCTGAATCTAGTGTTAAAACACTGTTGGGCCGTAGTGTTCAACACCAATCAAAGAACTTTACTTGCAATGTTCAACAATGACTGCCTTAGTGTTTAACACTAATTTGAGAGCTCTGTTGCCGATGCTTGATACTGATCTGTTTTAGTGTTTAACACTAATCTGAAAGCCTTGTTGCTGGTGTTTAACACCAATTATCTTTTAGTGTTAAACACTAACTTGTCAACCTCATTCCCAGTATTCAACACTGATTGCTCTGAAGTGTTTAACACTAGGCTTTGGCCCAATTGGCTAAAGGGATAGAGGCAAAGCCTCTCCCTCAATGGACCAACAAGAAGTCAATATTCCAGACATGATAGGACTTAGCCCAAGCTGGCCATAAGTCCTCAATTCGTAATTAACTGGGCCAATGGGCTCATAATATAATTAATGGGTCTTGATCCCAAATTGGGCCAAGGACTATTTAATTCATTCCGGTTCTAGGGTACATCTCTTCACTCATTTGATACTTGGCATTGTAATCCCTCAATGTCTTCAAAGAGGTGACGGGTCCCGATGACCACCCATGATATGGACTGTGGGGTCCTTAAACCCATGTCTAATGCAAAATTCCTGGTCATGTGGAACGCGGATAACGTCACTCTTTGACCCCGCGGAAAACGCCCAGAGCGGAGCCTAGTCCTCGCCGAGCACGGCAATGAACCCGTGTGAAGCATCTAGTGCAAAATTCCTGGTTACGTGGAACGTGGATAACGTCACTCTTTGACCCCGCGGAAAACGCCCAGAGCGGAGCCTGGTCCTCGCCAAGCACGGCAGTGAACCCGTGTGAAGCATCCAGAGCACATACCGGACTGTGGAGTCCTTAAACCCATGGACTACGACGTCCTTAACCTTGACCGAAATGTCTTAAAACTAACAATGGACCGCAATGTCCTTAAACTACCCATGGACCGCAATGTCCTTAAACTACCCGTGGACCGCAATGTCCTTAAACTACCCGTGGACCGCAATGTCCTTAAACTACCCATGGACCACAATGTCCTTAAACTAGAACAATAGAGCCCAGCATGCTCCTTTGCCGGATCTAAACAGTCCCGTTTAAGTTGATCTTAGCCTCAAAGAGGGCTAACGTATCCTTAAACCTTCAAACAAACTGGACTATGAATCCCCCAAATTAACTCTGGCTCGAGGGTACATCTCTGAACTCCTCTGACATCCGTCGTTGTAATCCTTCAACGTCGTCAGAGAGGTGACGGGTCCCGACGGCCACACATATACGATGGACCACTATGTCCCTAAACCGGAACAATGGAGCCTAAAACACTCCCTTGTCGGATCTAAATGATCCCGTTAAGTTGATCTTAGTCTCAACATTAGACTAATGCATCCTTAACAAACGTTTGAGTTGATCTTAGCCTCAAGTATGGCTGACGTATCCTCGAACCAAACCCCCAAACCCAAATCTAAGATAAACACGGATTTGGACTAGTCCACGCCCTACGGGCGACGACATAACTCAGTCTCCGTAAACAATCCACGGGTAACAAAACACGAAACAAACACACACTACACGAAGCGACCATCTGGAGAAGGAGAAAGTTGTTACCGCGATGCGGTAGCGTAATTAACTGCAGGGGCTTGCGCCTGCAGGGAAGAGCGTCCTCACAATCAAAAAAACCCCTCAAACGAGGGGGAATCTGACGAAGTCTGCTACATCGGCCGCATCCGTCTAAACCTCCGATGCACGGTGCCATAAACAACTTGGCATCTTCGGAGAGGTGGATGGATAGCACCAATTAGCATCTGCCCCGAACATCAGGCACGGACGCCCGCGTCGCGCCGCCGTTCGGAGGGGAACAGGGACCAATCCATCGCCTCTCGTCAGGGTCTAGATATGTATACACTAGTCTACTCTGGAGTATCGATGCCCAGTCCTGATACTCGTACGACTATGGACACTTTTAAGGATGTGCCTATCAACTACCCAGCTCCCATAAGTATGATTATCATCACAACGCTGGTAGTCAGGAAAAGATCTTACGGGCTTTATCAACATGTATACAAGATATGAAATACAGAGTAAAACACATCACATGTTAATTAGCGTACTATCATATCGAGCAAGATTGTTCTGTACATACATATTCTTAGCATCCTATACAATGAATGTCTCTAGGGCATACATATCCAACAATCTCCCACTTGCACTGAGGCCTGTAATTGGCGCAATAAGTACCCACTATCTGCACTAAAGCTAATTGCTGGCGTACCGCATGCCCAACATCTCGAACAGTCTCTTGAACAGGACTTGAGGGATGGCTTTGGTGAATGGATCTACCGTGTTGTCTTTTGTGTCCACTCTCCGCACCTCGATCTCCTGTCGATCAACGATATCTTTGATCGGGTGATACCGCTTCAAGATATGTCTGGATTTCTGATGGGACCGTGGTTCCTTTACCAAAGTCATGGCTTCGTTGTTATCTCAAGACAAAGGTATTGGATTAGCAATGGATGGAACCACCTGAAGTTCAGAAACGAACTTCCTCATCCAGACTGCCTCTTTTGCGGAATCACATGCAGCGATGTACTCAGCCTCCATCGTCGAGTCTGCTACGGTATCCTGTTTGGAACTCTTCCAATAGACCGCCCCTCCGTTAACACATAACCTGAGACAGATTTAAAGTCATCATTGTCACTTTGGAAGCCAGAGTCGGTAAAAGCCTCGATCTGGAGGTCCCCATTACCATACACCAGGAACATTTCCTCAGTCCTTCTTAGGTACTTAAGAATGTTCTTTACTGCTATCCAATATTTCTCACCTGAATTAGACTGATACCTGCTTACCATGCTAAGTGCGTAAGCTACTGTTGGAGTTTCGTAGCACATCTACTAGGGTTTCAAGGTGTATCAAGTATACAATCTACAAAATTAGTGTGCTAATGGACTCAAACTTAGAATCGAACTAGAGAATTAGGGTTTTACATCAAGTAAGCAAGCATAAACCTAAGTGATTATGGAATACAACCTTTGTAGACTGGTCCATCACTTCAAATGCTCCGTGTAGAAGTCCCTTCGCTCCAAGTAGTGGTGTTCCGGACTCTCCGTAGGCTCCACTAGTCGAAATGAACGAGCTTGCTTAATGATCATCGAAACCGAAGATGATCTACTTTGAGGAGACTCAACTCAAGCTACCTCTTCACTAATGTATGAATAAGTGAAGCAAATAACCTACACTATATGACTAATATGGTATAGATTGATGAAGTAGGAATTTAACTCACTTTAGAATATTTTTCCTCTCCTTCATTTTCACCTCAAGAAAATCAAGCAAGTAAAATTGAGATGAAGAAAATGAAGCTCATATGAACCATGGGTGAGAAAATATCTAATATAAACTCTTGTAGAGAGTTAACTAAGGCTAGGATAATGGTTAGGTTAAATAATATCAATAGTAAAACAAAAGTCAAGTGGAGTGTAGTCAAGGTTTCCATAAGCTTCTCCAAGCTTCACAACCATGCCAATTTCCACCTATTTTATTTTTCTCTAAATAATAAAAAACCGTACATTATCTTAACTTAAGTGTGAGTCTCATACACCCAAGTTCCATGTATCATCAAGCATGATACATAAATCTAAATACATTTAAATATATATATATATATATATATATATATATAGAGAGAGAGAGAGAGAGAGAGAGAGATATGTGTTAAATGTAAATGAAGAAAAGAAAATTCTTAAGTGAGCTAATTTATATTAGTTAATATATATATATATATATATTAATATATCAAATATATATATATATATATTAAATTATTAAATCAATACTTAATTCAATAATCCGGTTATATCACATATACCCGACTAATATTAAATCATCGAATCAACACTTGATCCAATAATCCGGTTATATCACATATAACCTATATCGTGAAATCAGAATACGGTATCATATACACGTATCTATCTCGGTCCTGTACATATCACATATGTGCCCTACTTCGTTCCGCTTGAGCCAGGAAACCTTTGTGTAGGACTCTAAAGACTCGTCAATACGCCGGCAGTAGGTGGTGATCATATCAGTCACCCACAAGCCACAAGCGGTCTGCTTAACGTAATGGCCACCCGAGTATTGAGCGATCAGAAGATCAACAAGCATTCCTGCTCATACTCCTGTGAATCCAACAAGTAACACTACCGTACAGTCCGGTCTCTTCGTCTGATATGTCGCATATCGAGTCTAGGGGTGGTAAACGTCAGACCCCAATAACTTGATAAGTCATGCCGATGTGAGGTCCATAATGGTTCGAGAAACTACTGATAACACTTACCAGTAAATCTCAGCAACCCTGGCCAGGGATTTCGTGTTATGGCCACTCGAGCACAGCGCAACATCAACCCCCAATACCGGGAGAGACGAAACCCTTCCTATCGCTCATTGCCTCCATGTGATTCGGGACTGTACCCAAAAGCCACCGGTTTGCACGTTCTCTTGAACGTGGTATGATGGAAATTAAAGCACATGTAGGAATCACACAAGACTCTATGATGATCTCGGGTCTACAGACTAACATGTACCAGTGTCACCAGAGAACTGCTGTCTTACGTTAGGTATAATACCATCTAGGAGTTCTCGGCGAGTCCTGTTTGGTGTACCCATTCTCTAATGAGCACCTGTGCACATTCTCCGATGTCAAACACCAATGGTTGTGGGATCAACCATCGCCCCATACAGGGTCAAGAATCGTACATACTAGTCTACACTGGAATATCGATGCCCCGTCTCGATACTCCCTCAACTAGGAACAATTAAAGGATGTACTTGTGGACTACCCTGGCCCCACTAGTATGATCTACATCATAGTCCTGGTAGTCAAGTCCACATCCCAAGGGCTTTATCAACATGTAACAGAGAGACGGTATAAAGATACATAAGCGTACATGTTAAGATAAAGTGCAACCAGATAGCATACTATCATGTCGAGTAAGAAAGTCCTCTATATATATGTCCAAGCATCCACTATAATATACAACCATGTATAATAATGGCCTCTAGGGCATACATATAACTAACAATCTCCCATTTGCACTAAGGCCGGCTGTTGTAGTATCTCATACCCAACATCTCGAAAAGTCTCTCAAACTGTATCTGGAGTATGGCCTTCGTGAGTGGATCCGCTGTGTTATTCTTCGTGTCAACTCTCCTGACCTCGATCTCTCGGCGATCAACTATCTCCCGGATCAGGTGATACCGTCGAAGAATGTGTTTGGACTTCTGATGGGACCTGGGTTGCTTGGCCAAAGCCGCTGCTCCATTGTTATCACAATACAAAGGTATTGGATACTCGATGGACGGAACCACACCAAGTTCAGTTATGAACTTATTTATCCAGACAGCCTCCTAGGCGGCATTGTTGGCAGCTATGTATTCAGCCTCTATCGTCGAGTCTGTCATGGTATCTTGCTTGGAACTCTTCCAACATACCGCCCCTCCATTGAGGGTGAAGACAAAGCCCGAGACCGACTTACTGTCGTCCCTATCACTCTGGAAGCTTGAATCGGTAAAGGACTCCACTTGGAGTTCACCGTTACCATACACCAAAAACATTTCTTTAGTTCTTCTCAAGTACTTAAGAATGTTCTTCACAGCTGTCCAGTGATTCTCCTCAGGATCCGATTGATACCTGCTCACTACACCTAGTGAATAATCTACATCTAGTCTGGTACATAGCATCACATACATGATAGAGCATACTACCGAAGCATAGGGTATCCCTTGCATGCGAGCCCTCTCCAAATCAGTCTTGGGAGACATCTCTTTGGAGAGAGTGATTCCAGAGATTGTGGGTAAACCACCATGCTTGAAATCTTCCATACTAAACATTTTTAGTATGGTGTTAATGTACCTAGATTGGGACAATCCCAATATCCGTTTAGATCTATCTTTATAGATCTTAATCCCCAGAATGCAGGAGGCATCACCCAGATCTTTCATGGAGAATCTATGTGATAAGAAGAGCTTGACCGAGTGCAGCATAGGAACATCATTTCCTATCAAGAGTATGTCATCCACGTACAATACGAGAAAGACAATCTTACTCTCTGCAACCTTCTTGTATATACAAGATTCATCTACGTTTTTGATGAAGTCAAACTTTTTGACTGTAACATCAAAATAGATGTTCCAACTCCGCGATACCTGCTTTAATCCATAGATTGATTTAAGCAGCTTGCACACCTTTCCGCTGCTCCCACTATCTACGAAGCCCTCTGGCTGAGTCATGTACACGCTCTCTTCTAAATCACCATTTATAAAAGCGGTCTTGACGTCCATCTGCCAAATTTCGTAGTCATGGTATACAGCAATGACAAGTAGGATCCGGATGGACTTAAGCATAGCCACTGGAGAAAAAGTTTCATCATAATCCATACCTGGTCGTTGACGAAAACCCTTTACTACAAGTCTAGCTTTGAAAGTCTCAACTTTTTCATCTACACAAAAATTCTTCTTGAAGATTCACTTGCTCCCGATGGGTATTATCCTTTCAGGAGCATCTTCCAAAGTCCATACTTTATTGGTGTACATGGATTCTATCTCAGATCGCATTGCATCCAGCCATTCACAGAGTCCCCACTCGTGATGGCCTGCTCGAAGCTAGTAGGGTCATCATCTTCCATGATGCAATCCTCGCTCCCACCGTCTATGAGAAAACCACAGTATCTCTCAGGCGGATGAGGAACCCTACCAGATCGGCGGAGAGGCTGGGGTTCGTTGGGGACTATCGAATCCTCTGGTTCTACTAAATCATCAGTCGCAGTTTGTGTAGCTAGAACTTCTTCCAGTTCTACCTCATGACCACTAATTTCTTTTTCAAGAAATTCCTTTTCTTAAAAGGTGGCATTCCGAGAAACAAACACCTTTTGTTCCTCGGTGTGGTAGAAGATATACCCTCGCGAATATTTGGGATATCCAACAAACTTGCACATAACAGATCTTGCCTCAAATTTATCCGGATTTTGCTTTTTAATATAGGCCAGACAACCCCATATCTTAACATAATTAAGACATGGTCTCTTCCCTTTCCATATCTCATATGGAGTGGTAGGCATGGATTTGGTAGGAACCATATTCAATAAATCTGCAGCTGTCTCCAGTGCATAACCCCAAAAGGAGATAGGTAACTCAGCAGTACTCATCATAGAGCGCACCATATCTAATAGGGTGCGATTCCTCCGCTCCGATACACCGTTGTGCTGTGGTGTATACGGAAGAGTAAGCTGAGAGAGAATCCCATTCTCTTTTAAATAGTCCACGAACTCCGTGCTTAAATATTCTCCTCCCCGGTCAGATCGAAGGATTTTAATACTTTTTCCCATTTGGTTCTCTACTTCGCTTTTATATTCCTTGAATTTCTAAAAAAATTTGAGACTTGTGTTTACACAGGAACACTTGTCCGAATCTTGAGAGATCGTCGGTGAATGTAACGAAATAAACAGAACGTGGCCTTAGTGTGAAGTACAAGAAACCATTCCTGGCATGTGTAGACATAGGACCGTATACATCACTATGTATCAGTCCCAAGAGTTCAGTAGCTCTTTCTCCGTGTCCAGTAAACGGAGTTTTGGTCATTTTGCCTTTGAGACATGACTGGCAAGTATCATAAGATGAAAGTTCAAACGGATTTAAATATCCATCCTTATGTAACTTAGCTAGTCGTGTCGCATTGATATGACCTAGTCTACAATGCCACAAGAAGGATTTGTTCATTTCTGAACTTTTCCTCTTGTGTATGTTCTGTACATTAAGAACTGTATTCTGATTCAGAACATATAATCTGTTACATAGCGCACCAAGCCCAATCAACACTTGATTTAGGAAAATATTCATAACATTTTTCTCTACTACAAAGTTATATCCTTCTTTATCTAATAAAAAAATTGATATTAAATTGCACATCATAGATGGTACGTAGTAACAGTCGTTCAAGATCAGTGTATTACCGTTTTACAGTACAAGGTGATATTTGCCAACTGCTTTGGCTGCAACAGTTACACCATTCCGAACTTTTAGATAATGTTCACCTTTTTCCAGTTCTCTACCTCTTCTAAGCCCTTGTAATATATTACATATAAGGGATCCTGATCCGGTATCTAATACCCAGGATATAGAGTGTACTGAGAAATATCAGGTTCTACTAAGTTTTCAGTAATAGTTTATGGTCCTGGAATTTCTTCTAGCTCTATTGCGCTCCCACTTATCTCTTTTTCGAGAAATTGAGTTTCCATGAAGCGGGCATGATGAGAAACAAAGACTTTTTGCTCTTCAGCGTGATAGAAATAATACCCCCTAGAATTCCTAGGGTATCCCACAAACTTACACAGTACTGAACGTGCTTCGAGTTTGTCCGGATGAACCTTTTTGACAAAGCCAGGGCATCCCTATATTTTCAGATACCTAAGACAGGGTTTCTTCCCACTCCACATTTCATATGGAGTGGAAGGCACAGACTTAGTTGGAACCTTGTTCAATAGGTATGCAGCAGCTTCCAGTGCATAAACCCAGAAGGAGGGCGGCAACTCAGCATAAATTCATCATAGAACACACCATATCAAGTAAGGTGTGATTCCGTCTTTCTAATACATCGTTGTGTTGTGGTGTGTATGGAGGAGTAAGCTGAGAGAGAATTCCATTCTTTTTTGAATATTCCAGGAACTCGGCACTTAAGTATTCACTGCCCTGATCGGATCAGAGCATCTTGGTACTTTTGCTAGTTTGCTTTTCTGCTTCATTCTTATATTCTTGGAATTTCTCAAAAGGCTCGGATTTATGTTTCATTAAGAATACATATCCCTACCTTGAGAAATCATCTGTGAAAGTAATGAAGTAGGAATAGCCACTTCTTCCATGTGTAGACATTGGCCCGCACACGTCGATGTGTATGAGTCCCAAGAGCTCAGTAGCTCTTTCTCCGTGTCCAGTGAATGAAGTTTTTGTCATCTTTCCTTTGATACATGATTGAAAAGTTGCATATGATTGATACTCAAACGGATCTAAGTATCCTTCTTTATGTAACTTAGTCAGTCGTGTTTCATTGATATGACCGAGTCTACAATGCCATAAGAAAGCTTAGTTTGATTCTGAAGCCTTTCTTTTTAGTGTGTTTTGGACATAGAAAACTTGATGTTGATTGAGAATGTATATTTCGTTACTAAGTGTATCCGACCCAACCATTTCATGATTTAGGTGAATGTTGATAACATTGGTTACAAGTGCAAAATTATATCCTTCATTTGATAATAAAGATACTGATATAATATTACACACCATACTGGGTACACAAAAGTGGTTATGCAATAACAAAATATGTCCACTCACCAATCCTAGGTGATATTCCCCTACTGCAACAGCATCCACACTGGCTCTGTTGCCAACGTTGAAGGTCACATCACCTTTCCTCAAAATTCTACGACTTCTCAGCGCCTGCAATGAATTATAAATGTGAGATCCTGATCCGGTATCCAATACCCAGGAAGTAGAGTTTATAGAGAAACAATTTTCAATCATGAACACACCTGAAGCCAAAACCACAACTTGCTTCGTGTCCTAATTCTTGGCCTTTAGGGTCCTACAGTCTTTCTTCCAATATCCTTTTTCTCAACAATAGAAGCACTCATCCTTTGTGGCTGCCCCCTATCTTTTCCTTTCCCTTTTCCTGCACCTTCTGCACACCTCCCCTCGGTTTGGTGGGGGCTTTCTTCTTCTTTCCCTTGGCCTTAGCCTTGGATTTAGCAAAAGAAGATTCTCCAATAAACAGAGCGGGTGTTTCCTTGGTTTTTCTCAAGCTGCCCTCTGCCATCCTCAACAAGTTGAGCAGCTCAGGAAGTGAAACTTCCATACTATTCATATTGAAATTCAATATGAACTAGGCATAGGTGGAGGGAAGGGACTGTATGATCAAGTCAATGTACAACTCATTTTCCAATGTAGTTCCCAGATCTGCGAGCTCTTCAATGAAAGAAATCATCTTCAGGACATGGTCCCCAACAGATTATCCAATAGCCAATCTCGCTTGAAACAGTTTCTTCGAGGTCTCATATCTTGCGATACGAGATTGCTCTCCATATAATTCTTTGGTATGGAGGAAGATGGAATCAAGGTCCATCTTCTCGTGCCGCCTCTGATATTCATTATCCATGGAGGGCAGCATGAGGCACTTGACTTTCGCGCAATCAAGATCCCAGGTCTTACGGACCTCAATGTCCGTGATCGAGGATTCTGGACCGAGAACAGGGGGAGCTTTCACCATGAGGACGTATGCGACCTTATCATATGTAAGGGCCATTTGGACATTCCTCAGCCAGTCTTTATAGTTTGGCCCAGCGAGTTTATTTTTATCTAATATTAGCTTAAGTCCCGTTATGGTCGCTACAATTAGGAGAGAGAGAAAAGAAACACTCAGTATATGCTCTTGCAAGTTTAGATTGGTTATTAGTTTATCTAAATAGGATGACTCCCACTGTTTCCTCGAATTCTTCTTCAAACCCTAAAAGAAGAATTAGTCAGGATTAATCGTACGTCACAATACTTGCTTAACCTTTCGGCCAGGCTAGTGTCGGTACTTCGAGAGAGGTTTTCCAACGCTTTCACGAAGTTCCTTAATTACATAAGCTCTTTTCCCTGGAGGCATAGCCCCGCTAACACCATTCTAGACACCTACTTGGTTTATAGCATTGATTGTTAAATGAAAAAATCTCTCGAAGAGTAGCGGATACTCACAGTAGGATCAGGACCCAACTATCATTGTATGATGAATTTGAACGAAGCCTACCAAAAACACCACACTCCAGAAGGTATGCAACACTAGCAAGTTTTCTTTATGTTTAAAACTCCCGATGTGATTTTTGCCCCGAGCGCTTATAACCTTGACGAAAGTCAAAACATCATAAGTCGCAAGTCAAGTTCAACCCGTCATTATCTAGATTAACCTAGACCCATTCGTACAAGCCCTTGACGAAGGTCAAAACAGCTGTACGCCTGTCCTAAATTAACGTATCTATTTATGCTACAGATAAGCACCCACTAGCTACCAAACACTATGCATTGGTGAAGGTCAAAACACATAGTATAAATACTAGTAGATACCTATCTAAAATGACGGAGGGATACGGCTGGTTTTTGGTGAAAACCGTTAACGTAATGAACTTGATATAGTCGAAGGAACCGGATAGCTTTTGAAAAGGAGTGGTTTAAGCTCCGCTTTTAAAAATGCTTTTTGAAGAAAACCGAGTGGTTTTGTAATTGTTCCAACGACATCATATTTTAGGTTTATTTCCTTGAATTAATCAAAATTAATGCGGTCTCATCAATTAAGCTTATCATTGCAGAAAAAGAAACGAAAATAGAAAGTATGCTTATGCCATCCGCATTCGCCACGGGGCCCCGTCATACATCTTTATGTTACTTAATTAATGGCAGAGCGGGGGCTGGACTAGCGCAGGTGCAAAACATAAGCAACGTTTATTATATATAATATATATATCCATTCGTCTACGCAATGATAAACATTCCAGAACACAGAATCACAGATGAATATATTGGATATACTAGAATTTCCGTATTTCGTTTTAACCTATAACGAAACACAGATTCCACGGTCGTGATGAATAGCCAAACCTTACCTTAGACCCTTACGGGTGCGGAAAACTACCCGCCAAATTCCCGAAGTGAAGCAAGCTCTCTCAATAAAATGAGTAGGCCACTCGGCACTTCAAGAACCCGGTAGTTTGTGCACCCCACCTTGGGTCTATCCTAGGTGCAAGAAACAGTAAATGAAATAATACAACGGTGGCTACAACCTCAATCCGGATGTGCCCCACAAAAATAATATTATATCAATTTACAAATTTACATGAATGAAAGAAAAGAAAACACTCTTCTCACAACCCCCGGCTATTCATTCACGACGATCCAATATTCCATATACACAAACTATCACCAAATCATAGATATGTGCAACCACCACTAATCGACGTATAGCAATTAGCAGACGTTTAGCAACATATAAACAAACACAGAAAACCCGGATTATCCAAATAACTTAGAATTTTGATCGAATCTATTTTCCGTGTCTGCCCCATGTACAAACCAGTACACAAACAATTCTGGATAGAAACCAAATATACAATAAATCATATTTCCAAGTTTAAGAGACACAGAAAAAAATTGGAGTGAATCGGCCATGACTCGGCCGCGGAGCCACGGCCAAACAATGAGTTTGGCCGCGGTTCCACGGTGGTCTTGGATGATCACTTGCTCGAATTTTTTGTGTGTTCTTATAAATGCATGCATGTATTTTTAAAGCCACGGAAATAATTTTTTGAATAGATTTTAAAATTGACAGGAAGCATCAGTTTGAAAATTTGATTTCGGGTGTTTTTCCGACGATCGAAATTCTAACTATTTGCTAACTATCTAGTTAAGATTTAAGTGACTCTTATACCGGTGTTAGTCGATGTCGCGCACCCCACGAGTCCGTGGGGAGGCGGAATACATAAAAGAACGATTTTTTTCTTTATCACAAAATCAAGGCTTCGCAACATCGACCAAAATAACTAAGGATTTTTATTAAACCATAACTAGCTAACACTTGCTACAAGAAGGTTCTAACTACTCGGTGATAGATTATACCTCCTTGATCAAGTTCTTCGGGTCTTCTCTTTCCTTCTTGGCTCCTTGGTTCAAGCTTCAACTTTCTTCTCCTCTGTTTAGCTCCTAGGTAACTTGAATAGAACTCGATCGTCGGTCTCCTCTATGTCGAAGATGATCCACCCGAGAGATTATGGTTTAAGTTTCAACCTTAAGTGAGGTAACTAATATTTCTAGTTTGCTAGACTAGATAACTTAGAAGATGTAGAGAATAATGTGTGGAGTATTTTTAACTCAAAAGCCCTAGGGATTACAACTCATGTGAGGGGTAGGGCTTGAGGAAGAAGGAGGAGAAAACTTGGAGAAAGGAAGAGCAAATGCAAATGAGCTAGGTTGTGTGTGTATGAGAGAATGGCTAAGTCAATAGAATTATCAAGCATGGAATTATTTTTCATAGAAAATAATCAATCATGCTTGAATAGTAAAGTCAAATGAATAAACAAATGACTTAGCCATGCTTTCATCCATGCCACAAATATCTCCAATTTCCACCTCATTAATCCATTTCTAAAAATGGATAAATCTAATAAATAGGTGTCTCTTTCTCGAAACATGTATTGTAAAATTACAAGAATTTCCTCACCGTATATACATACCCGTATTCGTATTCCGAAAAATACGAATACAATGAGATAACAATAATCCAATAATATAATACTAGAATCCGGCTTAAACCAAAGCCCACTATTATTATCCGTCCGAACATCATCCGTGTAGCCAGTACATGTATATGATCGAAACCCTGCCGTAAGACCATACAGCCTCTACATCGTTTCGCCTGAACCAGGAAAACCCTCTGTGTGGGACTCTAAAAACTCGACAGTACGCTGGCAGTGGGTTTAACCACAAGTCCATCAGTGGCACAAGCTGTGCGTAACGGCTACCCAGGTATCTGTCGAAAAAGAAGGCCGGCGAGCGAACTTATCCAAACCCTTACTGATCCTGTCTGTGACAATCTCCGTGCAGTCCGGTCTGTTCGTCTGAGAGTATCGCATGTAAGGTCTAGGGGGTGGAAAACATCAGACCCCTAATAACCAGACAAGTCGTATCGGTGTGGTTTAAGACCATCCGAGAATCTACTGGTCCAACCACCAGTAATTCTCAATCCGCCCTGGCCAGAGACTTATGGTGTTGACCAACTGATCACAGCACGACATTGACTCCCTATACAGGGAGAGACGAATCCCCAACGGCCGCTCACTGCCACTATGTGCCTCGGGACTATACTCAACTAAAACATATTTTCACGACTCAGTAGAGCCGTGGTAGAGTAGTAATCAAAGCACAGTGGGAACTCACACGAGACAAATAACGAGCTCAGGTCGACAGACTATCTACACTCATGTCACCAGAGAACTACAATCTGACGCTAGGTATAATACCATCTAGCAAGTCCTTGGCGAGTCCTGTCCGGTGTACTCACATCCAGTGAGCACCTGTATACAATCTTAGGTGCACCTCACCAATGGCTGCAGGACCAATCGATCGCCCCTCGTCAGGGTCTAGATATGTATGTAGGGTTCCTAGGCACGCTAATGAAGTCTCACAAGGCATCAACCATGCCAATTTTAAATTTTATGAGTGCCGAGAAACCCTAATACGGATCGTCGACTAGAATTTTAGGCGAAACAATAATCTAGTTAACATCTTAACTAAAAGAAGAAAGCTACAACCTTTGTAGATACGGTTATCCACTTCCTTAGCTCCATGTAGTCGTTCCCTCGCTGTCCATCTCGAATCCCGAACTCTCTCATCGGCTTCATCGGAGAAATGAGCGGACTAGTCGTCGGCTTCAATACCGAAGATGATCTACGTCGGGGCTACACTGGATCAAGCTCCGACTTCACCTAGTTGTGAAACTTGTGAAGATAACACCCAAAACCACTTGGCAAGAGGTAGAGGATGAAGAAATAGGAGGTGGGTTCACTTTAGAATTGGATTTCTCACTTTAGAACTCAAGATGCCATTAATGGAGTCTAGTTTTCTTTCTTGAAGAAGAAGGAGAAGATGAAGATAGAATATGATAAAAGTATTTTCATAATAGAAAAGAAATCAATACTTATCATATCCTAACTAAGGTCAAGTGTAGAGAATAGACCATGGTAAGTGGGAATGGTTAGGGTTAAGCATGAAGATAAAATGGTCTTTTTAGTCAAAGCTTCATGAAGCTTCAACAAGCTTCATGATAAAAAAAAACCATTTTGTTTTCTTTTATCTATTTAAATAAATAAAGAATGGATAAATAAATGAGTGAATAAATCAAAACCCTAACCATTATCATAACCATGGTACAATTCTTTACACAAAGCCAAAAAATCATGCATCATCAAACATGATACAATCAAGTGCATAAAAGTATATCACATATACAACTTGTGAACTTTAAGTGAGAAAATCCATTTAAAGTGAACCAATACTAGTTAATACAAAGTAATATATCTAATATATAATTATACATTAAATCATTAAATCAACATTTGATTCAATGATCCGGTCATGTCTCACATAACCGACTAGTATCAAATGTATCGATTTATCGAATCAATGATTCGATAACTAGGTCATATCGCATACAACCAATCGAAACATTCATCGCGAGAATGAAATGCGGTATCACATACACGCATTATTCTCGGTCCCGCACATATCTCATATGCGCTCCTATTTCGTTTCGCTTGAGCCAGGAAACCTCTGTGTAGGACTATAAAGACTCGTCAATATGCCGGTAGCAGATGATGATCATACCAAGCACCCACAAGCCGCAAGCGGTCTGCTAAACATAACGGCCACCCGGGTATTAAGCGATCAGAAGATCGACGAGCTAGCCCGCTCACACTCCTGTGAATCCAACCAGTAACACTTACCGTACAGTCCGGTCTGTTCGTCTGATATGTCACATATCAAGTCTAGGGGCGGTAAACGTCAGACCCCAATAACCGATAAGTCGTGCCGATGTGAGGCTCATAACGGGTCGAGAAACTACTGGTAACACTTACCAGCAAATCTTTGATCAGCCCTGGCCAGGGACTTCCCTGTTACGGCCAATCGAGCGCAGCGCAACATCAACCCCCAATACCGGGAGAGACGAAACCCCTCCTATCACTCATTGCCTCCATATGACTCGGGACTGTACCCAAAGACCACCGTTTTGCACGCCCTCATGGACGTGGTAAGGTGGAGATCAAAGCACAGTGGGATTCACACAAGACTCTATGACGATCTCGGGTCTACAGACTAACCTGCACAAGTGTCACCTGAGAACTGCCATCTGACGTGATGTATAATCCATCTGGGAGTTCTCGGCGAGTCCGTACAGTGTACCCAGTCTCAACTGAGCACCCGTATACCATCTCTGATGTCAAACACCAATGGATATGGGATCATCCATCGCCCATCTCATGGGTCGAGAAGCGTATACGCTAGTCTACACTGGTATATCGATGCCCCGTCTCGATACACCCACGACTAGGGACCTTGAAGGATGTACCTATGGACTACCATGTCCCCACCAGTATGATCTGCATCATAGTCCAGATAGTCAATTACACATCCTAAGGGCTTTACCAACATGTAACTATAAGACAATTTAAAGAGACTAGTATACATGTTAAGACAAAGAGTAACCAGATAGCATACTATCATATCGAGCAAGAAAGTCATCTCTATATATGTCCAAGCATCCAATATAATATACATCATCTGTATAATACTGGCCTCTAGGGCATACATACAACTAACAATCTCCCACTTGCACTAGGGCCAGCTGCTGTAGTATCGCATACCGAGCATCCCGAAGAGTCTCTCAAACTGTATCTGTGGAATGGCCTTCGTGAGTGGATCCGCCGTGTTGTTCTTCGTGTCAACTCTCCTGACCTCGATCTCCCGGCGATCAACTATCTCCCGGATCAGGTGATACCGCCTCAGAATGTGCCTGGATCGCTGATAGGACCTAGGTTCCTTGGCCAAAGCCACCGCTCCATTGTTATCACAATACAAAGGTATTAGATGCTCAATGGATGGAACCACACCAAGTTCAGTAATGAACTTCTTGATCCAGACAGCCTCTTTAGCAGCATCGTTGGCAGCGATGTATTCAGCCTCCAACGTCGAGTCTGCCACGGTTTCCTGCTTGGAACTCTTCCAGCCAACCGCCCCTCCGTAAAGGGTAAAGACAAATCCCGACTGCGACTTAGAGTCGTCCTTATCACTCTGGAAGCTCGAATCGGTAAAGGACTCCACTTGGAGTTCTCCGTTACCATACACCAAGAGCATCTCTTTAGTCCTTCGTAAGTACTTGAGAATGCTTTTCACAGCTGTCCAGTGACTCTCTCCAGGATCAGCTTGATACCTGCTCACTATACTTAGTGAGTATGCTACATCGGGTCTGGTACATAGCATCGCATACATGATAGAGCCTACAGCCAAAGCATAGGGTATCCCTTGCATGCGAGCTCTCTCCAAATCAGTCTTGGGAGACATCTCTTTGGAGAGAGTGACTCCAGAGATCGTGGGCAAGTTCCCACGCTTGGATTCTTCCATACTAAACCTCTTTAGTATGGTGTCAATGTACCTGGATTGGGACAATCCCAATATCCGTTTGGATCTATCTCTATAGATCCTAATTCCCAATATGCAGGAGGCATCACCAAGATCTTTCATTGAGAATCTTTGTGATAAGAAGAGCTTGACCGCTTGCAGCATAGGAATATCATTTCCTATCAAGAGTATGTCGTCCACGTACAATACGAGGAAGACAACCTTACTCTCTGCTACCTTCTTGTAGATACAAGGTTCATCTGGATTTTTGACGAAATCAAACTCTTTGATAACGACGTCAAAGCAGATGTTCCAGCTCCGCGATGCTTGCTTTAATCCATAAATGGATTTAAGCAGCTTGCACACCTTCCCGCTGCTCCCACTGTCTACGAAGCCCTCTGGCTGAGTCATGTACACGCACTCTTCTAAATCACCGTTTAGAAAGGCGGTCTTAACATCCATTTGCCAGATTTCGTAGTCATGACATGCAGCGATGGCAAGCATGATCCGGATGGATTTAAGCATAGCCACTGGAGAAAAGGTTTCGTCATAGTCCACACCTGGTCTTTGACGAAAGCCTTTTGCAACAAGTCTAGCTTTGAAAGTCTCCACTTTCCCATCTACAGCAAGTTTTTTCTTGAAGATCCATTTGCTCCCAATGGGTTTTACCCCTTCAGGAGCAACTTCCAAAGTCCATACTTTGTTGGTGTACATGGATTCCATCTCGGACCGCATAACATCCAGCCATTTCACTGAGTCCCTACTCGTGATGGCCTGCTCGAAACTAGTTGGGTCATCATCCTCCATGATGCAATCCTCGCTCCCACCATCCATGAGAAAACCGTAGTATCTCTCAGGTTGGCGAGGAACCCTACTAGATCGGCGGAGAGGCTGAGGTTCATTGGGAGCCACTGAATCTTCTGGTTCCACTAAATCTTCTGTTGTGTTTTGTTCAACTGGAACCTCTTCCAGTTCTACCTCAGAGCCACTAATCTCTTTTGCAAGAAATTCCTTTTCTAAAAAGGTGGCATGTTGAGCAACAAATACTCTTTGTTCCTCACTGTGGTAGAAGATATACCCTCGCGAATGTTTGGGATATCCAACAAATTTACACAAAACAGACCTTGCCTCGAGTTTGTCCGGTTTTTGTCTTTTGACATAGGCCGGGCAACCCCATATCTTTATAAAATTAAGATATGGTCTCTTCCCCTCCCATATCTCATATGGTGTGGTAGGCACAGATTTGGTGGGAACCCTATTCAGCAGGTATGCTGCTGTTTCCAGTGCATATCCCCAGAAGGAAACAGGTAACTCAGTTACACTCATCATAGAGCGCACCATATCTAATAGGGTGAGGTTCCTCCGTTCTGATACACCGTTATGCTGTGGTGTATATGGAGGAGTTAGCTGAGAGAGAATTCCATTCTCTTTTAGGAAGTCCAGGAATTCAATGCTCAAGTATTTACCTCCTCGATCAGATCGAAGGATTTTAATACTTTTTCCGGTTTGGTTCTCGACTTCTTGTTTATATTCTCTAAATTTCTCAAAAGCTTCTGATTTGTGTTTCATCAGGAACACATATCCGAATCTAGAGAGATCGTCAGTGAATGTAATGAAGTACGAAGAACCATCCCTGGCATGTGTAGACATAGGACCGCATACATCACTATGTATCAGTCCCAAGATTTCGGTAACTCTTTCTCCGTGTCCCGTAAACGGAGTCTTGGTCATCTTGCCTTTGAGACATGACTGGCAAGTGTCATAAGATGAAAATTCAAACGGATTTAAATATCCATCCTTATGCAACTTAGCCAGTCGTGTCGCATTGATGTGACCGAGTCTACAATGCCACAAGAAGGATTCGTTCAGTTCTGAACTCTTCCTTTTGTGTGTGTTTGTTATGCTCAGAACTGTTGATTGATTTAGAACATAAATGCCATTGCACAACGTGCCTGATCCAACCAACTTTTGGTTACGGAAAATGTTCATAACATTGTCCTGTAATACAAAATTATATCCCTCTTTACTCAAAAAAGAAACCGATATAATGTTGCATATCAGGTTCGGCATGTAATAGCATTCATTCAGAACCAATGTATTACCAGTCGGTAATACAAGGTGATATTCCCCGACAATCTTAGCTGCAACAATTGCACCATTTCCAACTCTAATGTCTTTATCACCTTCTCCAAGTTCTCTACCTTTCCTGAGCCCATGTAACTGATTACATATATGGGATCCTGACCCGGTATCTAATACCCAGGACGTGGAGCAAATGGAGAAACAGTTCTCTGTAACGAACACACCCGAAGAAAATACATCATCATGTACTTTCTTCATTCGGGTGGCATGGGAATCCTGGTATTCCCCTATGTCCTGTTCATTCCTATAACTCTTATAAGAAAGAACGGAACCAACGTTCCCCAGCACAGTATAACATGCGAGTTCGGTCAATACATCCATATTATTATCTTTATTAGGGCATTACATGGTCGCTACCTGGAGAGAGAGAGAAGAAAACACTTTAGCGTATGCTCGTGCAAGATCAGATTGGTTATTATCTTATCTAATCAGGATGGCTCCCACTGGTTTTTATCAAATCTTCCTTCAAACCCTAAAAGGAAAGACTAGCCGGGATTAATTACACCCTACAACTTCGTCGATCTTTCAGCCAGGCCAGTGTCGGTACTTTGAGGGAAGTTCCCCGTGCTTTCGCACGGACCTAATTAAAGTAAACCTCATTTTCCCAGAGGCGTAACCCCGTTGACACCTTTCTAGACACCTACTTGATCGGCTAATTGTAATGTGTAAAACTCTCCCAAGAGTAACTCTTACTCACAGTGGGTATCGGGATCCAACTATCTCATAGAAGGTATGCAATCTCATTGCAAATTTCAACACTTGAAATTCCCGATAATATTTTGCCCCAAGCATCCTATGACCTTGACGGAGGTCAACAAACCACAGGGTGCAAGTCAAGTTCAACCCGTCATTTCTTGATTGAATCAAACCCACCAGCACGACCCTTGACGGAGGTCAACAAGGTCGTACGACTACCCTAATCCAATCTGCATCATATGCATAAACAGATAAATACTAGTTAGCTACCGTACACTACGCCTTGACGGAGGTCAACAAACGTAGCACGAATACTAAGTAGGATTTATCTGAAATGACGGAGGGCTACGTCAGGTTTTTCTGAAAACCATGAGCGTAATGAACTTGATATCGTTGTAGAATCAAATGAAGTTTTTGAAAATGGAGTGATTTTGAGGCTTTTCTAGTTTTGCTAAAGGGGTCATTCCCGGTGAAGGGATCGTCGGCCCTTTCCTCGTCGAATGAGGTGCGGGATATATCATATATATCACTGTGCAAAGCAAAAGTCAAAAGCAATCAAAAGCAAACCGAGTGTGCAGCATCTGCCAGTTATTGCTAAAGGAGTCACTCCCGGTGAAGGGATCTCGGTCCTTTCCTTATCGAATAAGGTGCAGGATATATCACATATACCGCTGTGCAAAGCAAAAACTGTAGCTACATGTTTTGTTTAAAATTTGATTCTACAACATCTTAGGTTTCTTTTCTTTCATTAATCACATTAATGAAGTCCCATCATTTAAGTCACCTAAACATCACAGATAAATACGACGTACACTTATGCCATCCGCATTCGCCTGGATGTCCCCTCGTGCACCGTTAGGTTAGGTAACTAACGACAGAGCATGGCAGGGCTAGTGTAGATGCAAAACATAAGTAACGTCTATATAATATATCATATATACTATATACTGTATCTATCACAGAACATCACATGATCACATCACAGATATCGCAGCAGAAGAAACATATGAAACATTGGATATACTAGGACGTCCGTGTTTTCAATATGAGCCAGTATAAAACACGGATTCCACGGTCGTGATGAATAGCCAATCCCACACCCCTAGACCCCTACGAGAGCGGCAAGCAACCCTGCCAATTCTAGGGTTAGGAGACCCGGACTCGACTCCTCGAGATGGTCTCCTACTGGACCCTAGAACCCGGTTACTTGTGCTCCCCTCCTTGGGTCTATCCTAATGCGGAAAAGTAAATAATATACAAAAGGTGACAGCTTCCGCAACCTGGAAGTGCCCCAAATAAAAGAATATTACATACAAGTTTTTACATGAATGAAAAAGAAAAACACTCATCTCTCATAAAAACCCCCCGGCTATTCGAACACGACGATCCAATATAACATATCCAGCAACACATAACATCACATGTCATCAATGTAAGTAAGTATGCATACCCCAATTGTCGTTGACGTATAGCAACGAAACCGGCGATATGAACATACTACACTTACGGTCACAGAAAAGAAAGTGTAAAACTACAACAGTTGGAATCCGCAATCTCTTTAGACATCACATGCCTAACAATTATAAACCCCGCATTTTAGTCTCATTATCGAAAACTCTTTTCAATATCAAGTGAGACTAAACCGCTAGATTTATAACATTCATTCAGTTATCTCATAACTGTTTGTGAATTCCAATTATTGTATCCCATTCCGGATAAATAGAAAATATTAAACTTTCCGATCGAACATTCAAACACCCAAGTTTTCCCAAAACCGATCAACACATGAAATAAGTTCAAAGACATTCACTTCATGCCTCAGTACCAACGGTCCAGCCGTAGAAGGGTCAAGCCAACGCCTCACATGTGGCACGCCGTACTGCCCCAAACTCTAAGGTTCAAAGGGCAGTTCAAGACGGTCACATAATCGAGTTAAGGTTTGTTGTCTTCTAGAGGGACCATCGCGTTACTTGCACTACTCAGAACGTCCTTAAACCACAGAAAAATCCAACTATTAGATATTTCCCGGCAGGGGAAAGATTGGGTATCTACATCCGGTCGAACTTTTTAACATATTCCAAATACCCGGAAAACACATATACGACATTTGAAATTACCGGTCGAATCATCGAAGCTCTAAAACACCTCGGAAAACTCAACTGTTGAGTGCATATTAAAAATTCCCAGAAAACTCAGCTGCTGAAATGATGAATTACTGTGCAAAAATTACAGGAAAATCACATTAGTTGGCCGCGGAACCGCCGCAGAAGCCAAGCTTCTGCCGCGGTTCCGCCGCACAATTGACTGTTCATGAGGTAAATTTTGCACCGTAGTTCTTACAATTCCCTGCTGAATATTTTAAGAATTTTTAATCTGGAAAAATCCCGGTTTTTGGAAAAAGTCCAGAGAGCATGATGTGTTAGGGTTTCGATGTGTATTCGGGTTTCAAACGTCGTCTAGACTTCGCCTAAGGCTCTAGCTAGGCTCTGATACCACTGTAGGGTTCCTAGGCACGCTAATGAAGTCTCACAAGGCATCAACCATGCCAATTTTAAATTTTATGAGTGCCGAGAAACCCTAATACGGATCGTCGACTAGAATTTTAGGCGAAAAATTAATCTAGTTAGCATCTTAACTAAAAGAAGAAAGCTACAACCTTTGTAGATACGGTTATCCACTTCCTTAGCTCCATGTAGTCGTTCCCTCGCTGTCCATCTCGAATCCCGAACTCTCTCATCGGCTTCATCGGAGAAATGAGCGGACTAGTCGTCGGCTTCGATGCCGAAGATGATCTACGTCGAGGCTACACTGGATCAAGCTCCGAATTCACCTAGTTGTGAAACTTGTGAAGATAACACCCAAAACCACTTGGCAAGAGGTAGAGGATGAAGAAATAAGAGGTGGGTTCACTTTAGAATTGGATTTCTCACTTTAGAACTCAAGATGCCATTAATGGAGTCTAGTTTTCTTTCTTGAAGAAGAAGGAGAAGATGAAGATAGAATATGATAAAAGTATTTTCATAATAGAAAAGAAATCAATACTTATCATATCCTAACGAAGGTCAAGTGTAGAGAATAGACCATGGTAAGTGGGAATGGTTAGGGTTAAGCATGAAGACAAAATGGTCTCTTTAGTCAAAGCTTCATGAAGTTTCAACAAGCTTCATGATAAAAAAAAACCATTTTGTTTTCTTTTATCTATTTAAATAAATAAAGAATGGATAAATAAATGAGTGAATAAATCAAAACCCTAACCATTATCATAACCATGGTACAATTCTTTACACAAAGCCAAAAAATCATGCATCATCAAACATGATACAATCAAGTGCACAAAAGTATATCACATATACAACTTGTGAACTTTAAGTGAGAAAATCCATTTAAAGTGAACCAATACTAGTTAATGCAAAGTAATATATCAAATATATAATTATACATTAAATCATTAAATCAACATTTGATTCAATGATCCGGTCATGTCGCACATAACCGACTAG
Source organism: Agapanthus africanus (assembly GCA_030015575.1). Taxonomy (NCBI): domain Eukaryota; kingdom Viridiplantae; phylum Streptophyta; class Magnoliopsida; order Asparagales; family Amaryllidaceae; genus Agapanthus; species Agapanthus africanus. Next base: position 60,103,639 of record CM057343.1, on the reverse strand, counting down.
TATCCAATGTATCGATTTATCGAATCAATGATTCGATAACTAGGTCATATCGCATACAACCAATCGAAACATTCATCGCGAGAATGAAATGTGGTATCACATACACGCATTATTCTCGGTCCCGCACATATCTCATATGCGCTCCTATTTCGTTTCACTTGAGCCAGGAAACCTCTGTGTAGGACTCTAAAGACTCGTCAATACGCCGGTAGCAGATGATGATCATACCATGCACCCACAAGCCGCAAGCGGTCTGCTAAACGTAACGGCCACCCGGGTATTAAGCGATCAGAAGATCGACGAGCTAGCCCGCTCACACTCCTGTGAATCCAACCAGTAACACTTACCGTACAGTCCGGTCTGTTCGTCTGATATGTCGCATATCAAGTCTAGGGGCGGTAAACGTCAGACCCCAATAACCGATAAGTCGTGCCGATGTGAGGCTCATAACGGGTCGAGAAACTACTGGTAACACTTACCAGCAAATCTCTGATCAGCCCTGGCCAGGGACTTCCCTGTTACGGCCAATCGAGCACAGCGCAACATCAACCCCCAATACCGGGAGAGACGAAACCCCTCCTATCGCTCATTGCCTCCTTGTGACTCGGGACTGTACCCAAAGACCACCGTTTTGCATGCCCTCATGGACGTGGTAAGGTGGAGATCAAAGCACAGTGGGATTCACACAAGACTCTATGACGATCTCGGGTCTACAGACTAACCTGCACAAGTGTCACCTGAGAACTGCCATCTGACGTGAGGTATAATACCATCTGGGAGTTCTCGGCGAGTCCGTCCAGTGTACCCAGTCTCCACTGAGCACCCGTATACCATCTCTGATGTCAAACACCAATGGATATGGGATCATCCATCGCCCATCTCATGGGTCGAGAAGCGTATACGCTAGTCTACACTGGTATATCGATGCCCCGTCTCGATACACCCACGACTAGGGACCTTGAAGGATGTACCTATGGACTACCATGTCCCCACCAGTATGATCTGCATCATAGTCCAGGTAGTCAAGTACACATCCTAAGGGCTTTACCAACATGTAACTATAAGACAGTTTAAAGAGACTAGTATACATGTTAAGACAAAGAGTAACCAGATAGCATACTATCATATCGAGCAAGAAAGTCATCTCTATATATGTCCAAGCATCCAATATAATATACATCATCTGTACAATACTGGCCTCTAGGGCATACATACAACTAACAATGTATACACTAGTCTAATCTGGAGTATCGATACTCAGTCTCGATACTCCTACGACTAGGGACACTTTTAAGGATGTGCCTATCGACTACACAGCTCCTATAAGTATGATTGCCATCACAATGCTGGTAGTTAGGCAAAGATCCTACGGGCTTTATCAACATGTATACAAGATATGAAATACAGAGTAAAACACATCACATGTTAAGATAAAGACAAACCAAATAGTGTACTATCATATCGAGCAAGATTTTACTGTACATACATATCCCTAGTATCCTATACAATGAAGGCATCTAGGGCATACATATCCAACAGAAGTGCCTTTGAGACTATGACATTTGGCATTTTCCCTTTTGAGGCCGGTTTATCTGTCACCAGGGTTTGAAGAGCAGGGATGGCGTTAGCTGGCATGAACAGAATAGAGCCAAATAGTAGCGGCAGCTCCTCCCACTATCGCCTGAAACTGGCCGGGAAGATCGTCCCGGCGTCCATTTTCATCGTGTAGGAGATGGAAGTTGTGTTGAGAGCTGAGTTTGTCCTTAGAGACATTTTTTCGCGTCCGAAGATTGCAATTGGAAACTGTTAACCTGCACAAAGAAGCATGATTTCAGTACAGGCAATCGATGTATATGTTGATTGAGTTCGCATGAACGTTTAACCTGAAATATGGGAAGAGAGAAAAGGTACCACCGGGTGTGCTAGAATTGTAAGTCGATGTCACGCACCCCGCGGGTTTGCGGTAAGGCGAAATACGTAAAAAAGAATTTTTTACGGGATTCGTACCACCGACTAAACTCCAGGATCGATACTAAACTCTAACTAACTAAACTACTAAGAGATTTAACTACTATTCAAGAAAGTTATACCTCCGTGTACTAAGTCCTTCGGTTCTTGTACTCCTCCTCCTCTTCTTGAGCTCCTTGAAGAGTGTACGGATCGTGCCTCCTCGTCAGCCTCCTCGAGTCAAAGATGATCCACCTGAGATTCTATACTTTGAGCTCCTACCTCTAACTTGAGGTAATTATGGTACCTAGTATGCTAATCTAAGTAGCCTAGAGGATGTAGAGAGTGATTATAGATTGTTTAGTCTCAAGAACCCTAGGTTTCTCAACACATGAGAAAATTAGGGTTTAGGAGGAAGAAGAGAGCTCTTGAGGAGAGTGAGTGTTCAAGATAATCATGAATGAAGATTGCTAAGTCTTGTGATGAATGAAGCATACAATAATTCACAAATGAAATATCAAGCGTGCTTCAATAGTGACAAGATGAGTCACCCCATGAATCACCCCACGAGTCACCAAGTAGCCATACTTCATTTAATACAACATAACACCTCATACCTCCACCTTATTAACCATTTAACATAAATGGTTATACAAGAAATGAGGTGTCCTCTTCTAGAAGAATTCTTGCACAAATTACAAGAATACCCCTCGCCGTATATACATACCCGTATCTGTATTCCGAAAAATACGAATACAATAAGACGAAAATAATCCAAGAATATAATACTAGGATCTGGCTTAAACCAAAGCCCACTAGTACTATCCGTCCGAACATCATCTGTGCACTAGTACACGTATGTGATCGAACCCTACCGTAAAACCATACGGCCTCTATATCGTTTCGTCCGAAGCAGGGAAACCCTCTGTGTAGGACTCTAAAGACTCGACAGTACGCTGGTAGTGGGTTTAACCATAAGTCCGTCAGCGGTACTAGCTACACGTAACAGCTACCCAAGTATCTGTCGATAAGAAGGCCGATGAGCAAACTCATCCGAACTCCTACTGAGCCTATCTGTGACAATCTCCGTGCAGTCCTGTCTGTTCGTCTAAGAGTATCGCATATCGGACCTAGGGACGGTAACCGTCAGACCCCTAATAGCGAATAAGTCATGTCGAAGTAGAGCCTAAAAACACCCTGAGAAACTACTGGAGTACCTACCAGTAAATCTCGCTTGCTCTGGCCAGGGACTTTGTGTAATGGCTTTCCGAACAAAGCGTGATATCAACCCCCAATACCGGAATATATGAATCGTGTCTAACCGCCGCTGCCTCCAAGTGCTTCAGTATTGCACCCAATTACTACCTGTTTGCACGACTCCATTAGGGTAGTAATCTAAGTACAATGGGAACACACTCGAGATGAAGTAGCGATGTCAAGTTAATGGACTATGATGTACTCATGTCACCTGGGGACTGCTACCTGACGATAGGTATAAAACCAACCAGCAGTTCCCCACGAGTCCGTCTAGTGTAACTCATAACCTAATAAGCACCTGCATATTATCTCCAGTACGACGTACTAATGGCTGTGGGATAGACCATCTCCCCTGCTGGGATGAGAAACGTATACACTAGTCTACTCTGGAGTATCGATGCCCTGTCTCGATAATCCTACGACTAGGGACTTGTATAAGGATGTGCTTATAGACTACCCAGCCCCCACTAGTGTGACTGCCATCACAACACTAGCAGTCAAGCAAAGATCCTAAGGGCTCTATCATTATGTATTAGCGATACTTTAAAAGAAACATATACACATATTAAGATAGAATCAAACCAAGTAGCATACTACTATATTGAGCAAGACTATTATTATATCCATGTATATCCAAAGCTTCCAAAATGTAATATACAAACTAGTACTATACAATAATGGCCTCTAGGGCATATATCACTAACAATCTCCTACTTGCACTAGGGCCATGTATTGGCATATCGCAGACCTATCATCTTAAATAGCCTCTCGAACTGCGTCTGAGGGATGGCCTTTGTGAGTAGATTTGCAGTGTTGTTCTCTGTGTCCACTCTCCGCACCTTAAACTCCTGGCGATCCACGATCTCCCTGATCAGGTGATACCGCCTCAAGATATGTCTGGATTTCTGATGGGACCTGGGTTCCTTTGCTAAAGCTATAGCCACATTGTTGTCACAATACAGAGGTATTGGATCAACAATGGACGGAACCACCTGATGTTATGTTACGAACTTCCTCATCCAGACTGCTTCTTTTGCAGTGTCACAAGCAGCAATATACTCCACTTCCATCGTCGAGTTAGCAATGGTGTCCTGCTTGGAGCTCTTCCAACATACCACACCTTCATTGAGGGTAAAGACATAACCCGACATAGACTTGGAGTCATCCTTGTCACACTGGAAGCTGGAGTCAGCAAAGGCCTCGATCTGGAGGTCTTTTCTACCGTACACCAAGAACATATCCTTAGTCCTTCTCGGGTACTTGAGAATGTTCTTTACTGCTATCCAGTGCTTCTCCACTGGGTTTGACTGATACCTGCTTACAACGCTCAGTGTGTAAGCTACATCTGGTCTGGTACACAACATCACATACATTTTAGAGCCTACTGCAGAAGCGTATGGTATATTAGACATGCGATTCCTTTCCAAATCAGTCTTTGGAGACATCTCTTTGGAGAGGATGATTCCGTGACAAGCCGGTAGATTACTGCGCTTTGAATCTTCCATACTAAATCTTTTCAGTATAGTGTTGATGTATCTGGACTATGAAAGTCTCAACATCCGTTTAGATCTATCACGATAGATCTGGATTCCCAGAATGTAGGAGGCATCACCCAAGTCTTTCATGGATAACCTTTGAGACAAGAATCCTTTGACTGATTGTAGCATAGGAATGTCATTTCCTATCAAGAGAATGTCATCCACATACAAGACGAGGAATACCACAGTTCTCGCTACAATCTTACTATAGATGCCTGGTTCATCTGGATTTTTGATAAAGTCAAATTCTTTGACCGTTTCATCAAAACAGATGTTCTAACTCCGCGATGCCTGCTTTAATCCATAAATGGATTTAAGCAACTTGCACACTTTCCCGCTGCTGCCACTCTGATTGAAACCCATAAACGGATTTAAGCAAATTGCAGGGAAGTTGAGGGGAGTTGAAGAGACGGGTGTGCAAAGCACCAGGGGAATCGGGCTCATCAAGACCGGCGGCGGCCATATCAGGGAAATGGGTGGTCAGATCTTGTCCTCTTGCCTCGAGATTCGTGCTACGTGATGAATCAGTCTGTACACCTCATTGCGCCTGTTTGATTTTTCTGAAACTTTTCGTTTCTCTGTGTATTGCACGTGCAACTCTTGGGCTTCCGAAAAATTAAAAAGAAAAATCTTAAAAAATAATTGGGTTTGATGGGATTCGAACACGCAGGCTATGTCGCAGCAGTGTAGAGTCTTTATCAGTGAGCTATAAGTTGCTACTTGCTTTTATTGAACAAAAATAACCTATAACTCTTATACAGACTGAAATACCTTTTTCTATAAAATAAACAAGAAATTGTTGTACAGGGATTTCAGAGTCGTTACAAACAACATTGAAACAAATATCTAATCTATTGTTGTACACAGAGAACTAGCAGAAAGTACCGATGCAATATTTCGAAACGAATGAAAAACACAAGTGAATGCAGGTGTTTATTTTATATATTCCTAACTTGTCCACATGGGACAAATCTATCGGTTATAATACGATTGAATATTCTCATCACATAAACTACGCTACGGTTGTTAGAAACCGAAAGATACCTTCCAAAATTTAACAACTTTCGTATAATTTTATGTCACGACGAATATCGAACGTATCTTAACCGATAGACGAGAACTAAGTTAAGTTTTGATTTTCACATATGATTATCGATGATAATATGAATTTTATCATCGAGTATCATATATACACTTAGCGTAAGATTTAACTTGAATCGGTTTTACCGTTTACATTTCAATTACACGGTTTTGAAGTTTTTAATTTGGGGTAAAGTTTTTTACATTTACGTTATTATCGAGTATCATACACTTAGCTATTGTTGTTTTCCACTAAACTACCTTAAAAATTTTCCTAAGCAATCTATTTCTCCTATTACACTAAAATACCCTTAACTGCTGTTAGTTTTTCACTAAACTGCCTTAATAAATTTAACTAATGATCATCTTCTTAAATTAACTAAATAACTATAAATTTCACAAAAATACCCTTAACTATTGTTTTTATTCACTAAACTATCATTAAAAAAATTTAGTAAAAAACCCATTGCTAAATTTTAATTTTTTACACTAAAATATCCTTAACAATTGTAGTATTTTCACTAAAATATCTAAACTATGATTTCTTTTCACTAACTACCTACAACAATTCACTAAGAACTTACCATAACCATAACACTTAAACCTAATTGATAATAAGTTTAGGCCTAAACCAAGTCATAACAATAATCCTGACCATTAACTCTTAATTAACCCTAATCATAACAATAACCCTAATTAACTCTAACCCTGACTCTAACCCCCTAATTAGCACTAACCCCAACCGTAATCACCCTAATTAACCCCTAGCCCAGCCCTTAACCGACTCCATACCCTTAGCCCTAACCCTAAATTCAACAACATTAACAACAAAAACAACCAAATAATAAATTAATTCCTACAATTAAAGAAATCGAAATCAAAATTAGTTAGGAAAATTAAAATTCAAAATGGAATAAATAACTAACCTGTAGAGGAATCGACGGTCGGCTAGACGGCAAGACGGTGGAGGAATCAACGACTCCTGCTCGATGAAGCTACGCCGAAAAGGAGGAGAAGGGCTTCGACGGTGCTGGAGGATCGGAGGCGAGACGCTGGAGGTTTAAGTAGGTCGAAGGAGACTATGAGGGAGGAGGCGACGATGGCGCTGGAGATCCGAGGAAGCGACGAGGTTGGAGCAGGCGAGGAGAGGGCGGGGAAATTTTGGGGGGAAATAAATTTGGGGAATATTATGGTACTTTGGGAATGGGGAGGGGGAAAATTTGGTTTTTTTTTAAATGCCCTACTCTGCTCTTACGGTGACAACCGTAGGGCGTTTATTTGTGGCACCGTAGAGACAATTGCATATATTAAATTTTTACGATTTTTTATGTATACATGTCTTTATGGTTTACACTGTAGGGACAATCTAAAATTGTTCCTACGGATTTTCCCATCTGTAATTGTTGATTTTTCCATCTGTAAAAACAAGTCATTTTTGTACTAATGTGTTTGTCTAATTATTTACCGGCCATAACTTTTAAGATGTATTTATCACTGGTATTCGAACTTACCTACCTCTGAGATCTACTTTTCATATTCGCTGTTGATTTTTCGAAATTACGGCAGTCAGTTTGAATGACATACTTTGGATACTCTAATTTCCAACGGAAAAAGCCAAGAAACGGTACACCTGCATGAGAAACTGTGTCAATCAACTAAACAACTAACTTTCATCGAATAGTGTTAATAGTTTAGTGCACAACATATCTCCAAAATTTATTCCGGTTAGTTCGTTGGGCTGTTAACACGTGACCGATTAGGGCTCATGCGCACGTGACATGTTCAGATAGTACACACAAGTGATACCCCTCCGCATGTGATATTTTCCTATTCAAACCCTAGATATTAACTACTTTGCAGTTAGCACCCTCACATCACATCAAATGTTACAATATCAACTTCTATCTAACTACCCCCATTTTGTCATTAATCTTCAAAATGTGACAAAATAACTCATTAATTATTTTATGGCAAGAAAGAAGATTTCTTTTCATAAATAAAATATAAAGAGTGTAGAGGGGACCACCCATCATCCAAATAGATTTAGTTTTGTTAATAAATACGAATTTATCAATGATTTATGTAATGAAATGGATCTTTATGTAAAGAAAAGAGAATGAAGACAAACTAATAATCAAAATATTATGATATGCAATCTTTATTAGATGAAAGATAATCTTGTATTATATTAGTAGAGGTTAGTGTTTCTGTACGACGGCATAGGAACACTTCTTGCATGGGCCGGCATAAAAACGAGGGTGGGACAAGGGCTAGGGTTCCACTCATATGGATGTGCCCTCTTGTTCCATCATTTTTCTTTGTTTCTGTTTAGCGGGTAGTGTTCCTATGTTACTGCTTAGAAACACTTCTTTCATATCTCCAACAGACATTTGTCAAAAATTAGAAAAGGAAGAAAGACAACCAAAAATGCTTACCAAGATGGTAATACCTCATTCATCTTAAAATCATTATATAGTAAATATATACACAAAATATCACATGACCAATTCGATTTGAGTACATCCGTAGAAGATAAAATACGGAAAGACACTTATGAATATTACTTACAACATTTGATCATTTCTTTGGTCTCTTGTTAATTTTGATAATATTATGCTAACTCTGCTAAAAACATTGGAAATCAACTAATTAGTCCAATATATAGTTTCCATTCTCAAATTCCAAAAAAATATTATGCATATATACCCATATGATGTTTGCATTAGCAGCCACCTCCACCAAACAAATTCCTCCATCTCCAAATCACATGACAAATAATTAACCAAACTTACCCACCATTTCTTAATCATGGTCAAATTAAGCAAAATCAATGGAAAAACATGGTTTTCTTTGTTTCTTTTGACTGTACCCTCTCTTAATAGACAATGTAATAAGAAAAATCAACATCTAATTAATGCTTAATAGCCTAAACTTTGTCCAAGGAATCTTATCCTTTAACCTAAAAATGTATATCAAGATTCAAGATTCAAGATCCAAGGACTCTTGCTCAAAATTCTTGACTAAGCACCGACGAAGATTGATCGCGACGACCGTTAGCCTCGTATTATTAGGTAAGAAAAGGTTCAAATCAAAGATTGTACTATAATAACCACTTGATTAAGAGACAATGATAGATTTAGAAAAGAGATTAAAGAAATAATTTAGTCATCAACGGATAAAATGACACATTCCAAGAGTCAAATGTCAATATTGTGTTGGTAAGACTTCCATGCCATGGATTCGTGCTGAAGGGCTTCGACACGTTGGTATGCCGTGGAGATGTAAGTGACATCATAATTTGCACTAAGGATCCGTAAGCGTATTTACATTAAGAATAGAATAGAGAAGATTTTTAAGAATTTTTAATTAAGTTATTATAGATCTGCAAGGACTTTACCAACTAATTTTATACATTTGAGAAGTTTTATTTTATTTTATTTTTGTTTGATTGGAGAATTTGCATCCAATTAGGGAACGACCCAAATAAAGAGGAGAGGCGAGACACCTGCCCCCACTCAAATTTTATAAACAAGGCACCAGTTATAAATATTAGAATTTTCAGACATTTGATATTTTATAATGTAAATTAAATAATCATAATAGATATCGAGTCCATTGAAACAAAAGAAATTGTCTGATTTTGATATTTTTTTATGATGGAAATTTAGTCCCATATCCTAAAATTACTACTACAAATAGGGGTTACCCCTACGGATAAATCCGTAAGAGCAAACCACTGCCCTTACGGCTATATTCATAGGGGCACAAAAATGCACCGTATATGCACACGTCGCAGGTGCAAGCTTTAACCTTAAACATGCCCCTACGGAGTAATAATTGCCCATACAGCTTAATGCATAGGTTCATATGTTCCTACTGATTACACCAAGGACAAAATATTTATTTAATTTATCGGTTTATAAAATAAAATAGTTGCCCCTCCGGATAAATCCGTAGGGACAAATACATGCCCCTACGGCTTAATGCGTAGGTCCAAATTTATGCCGCTACGAATAAATGTGTAGGGATAAATGTGTAGGGGCAAAATATCAAGTGTTCTGATATTTTGTCCCTACGGATAAATGTGTAGGGGTAAAGCTTATGCCCCTACGGATTAATCCGTAGGGACAAGGCTAACACCTGTTACTGAGTCCATAAAAGCAAAATATCAGGATAGGTATCCTGATATTTTGTCCCTACGGATAAAGTTGTAGGGGCAAAGTTGGACCCTACGGATTAAACAGTAGGTGCAACATTTGTCCCTACGGATTAATCCGTTATGACGCATTATCAGGTTTTTTTTTTAAAAAAAGGGTTGTCTGTTTTTTCCTCGCCATGTGCACAATAATATATACATCATATATGAAAGTAATCAACAAGCAGAATATATACCGCAGTATTCATAATCAACATCTCACGCATAATATATAAAAGAAATCAACAAGCAGAATACGATATCAATCTAAATCAATATTAACACGCAAACACCACCAATATCGTCCAAAATATATACAATATGTATCATATAAGTAAATACATATTTAAAATATAAAAATCAAAAAGCTACCCTAGCTCGGTCCAGCTCCACCTCTGATAATCGCCGTAATCTGGCGCATCTGCTCCTCGGATAAACCCTGAGTCAACAACTCGAGCAATGCGGACTGTGCGGAAGTCTGAGCGGGTTGTGGAGCTGTAGAAGTGGTCTGCGCAACCGCAGCCGAGGTAGTGGCTTGCGGAGCCGCAGCTGCGGGAGTCTGAGCTGGTTGTGGAGCTGTAGGAGTTATATGCGCAACCGCATCCGAGATAGTAGCTTGCGGAGCCGCAGTCGAAGGAGATGCGTATGGAGCCGCAGCCGAAGAATATGCATGTGGAGCCTCAGCCGAAATACTCTTTCGCGTCTGTTCAGTTTTGTGTGTAATAAACGAGTAAGAACTGTGTATTAGTCGAATTCGTATCATTATCAGGTTATTGCGAAACCCCAATCTATGAATACTTAGGGACTTAGGCCTTGTTTGGATATCTAGTTTGGAAAATCGTAGTTTATTTTAATTAGACAGTTTTATGTATGTATGATTAATCAAAGCTAAGTCTACAACCAAATAAGCTCAGGCTACGTACTAATATTGGATATGTTGCTATCTATAATATGATATAATATTTTACTATTAAGTAGAGAATGTATACCATCATCTCCTTCAACTCCTGGATGGTGGCCTTCAAGATGTCAAGTTCTTTCTCTAGACGTCGCTCACGGGAGATAGAAGAAGTAACCGCCGGAGTGGAGTCCAACCTCATATGGGCCCTGCTAGGACCCAGTCCCCGACCTCTCTCACAACCTCCGTGGTGCACTCCGTGTGCGGCATCTAGAACTGGGGTCAATAGTATCGGATCGTTCTGTCCAGTAAAATCGATCCTCGATACCTCCGCCTGCTCAACCACCCGCTCCTACACCCACATTAACCAGTAAAATATAAGTATATCATTTAAATATGAACTTTTCAAAAAAAAAATTTCATATAGAGGTTGAATAAATATTAACACTTACGCAATACTCCTGGGTAGCGGTGTCGGGGTATCGAAGCTCGCCCGTGGCGGGATTTGTCGAGATTCCATGGACGACAAGATACGCGGACAGCACGCTCGGTGTATCACCCTGCGCCAGGGTCTGAGCTCTTTGCAATTCGCAAAAATTTGCATATATTATAAAATAACTCTTAATATTACATTATATCACAGTAGATCTATTGTAATTTACCGATGCCTCCATTGCATGATTAATATTCCTCGAGCCACCTGTATAAGTGGGGCGACCCCTCTTCGCCGACTTCCTATTCTCTTTATTTTGATCCGCCTGTTTCTGCACAACACATTCAGATTTAGTTTTCTAATTAAGCAACAAAAAAAATTATATACTAAACAATGAATTACATTTAAAATACATACTTGTTTGCGCTGAGAGTCGAAATATTGGCACAATAGAGGCCATGTATCTATGTCGACTTTCGCAAAGGCCGGAGTATGTAGGAGGGCCGCTCTCTCTGCCTCGGGGGTCGCCATCAATAGGGAATAGCAGTCGATCGTCAGATCGTTCCTATTGTATCGGACCTTTGATTGCATATTCTTCATCAGGCCATGGTACAGAGCATGAAGATCGATCACCCTCCCAAGGTGATCAGGATCAGGTACAGGCTGAAAATCATAATCCAACTACAAATACAAAAAAAAACAATGTTATTAAATTGCAAGTGTTAATAATAAATATATTGGAGAAATCAAATGAAAATATATATTAATACCCGAGCCTGATCTTAGAAGAGGGCGAATGAGCGCCGGTGCTGGTCGCCCCACTCAACGTGAAGTTGATACTTCTTCACGAGGCGGCTCTCATCCCCCATATACCGGCCGAACCTCTCGGCATAATCGTCAGTATAGCGATAATCAGGGGTAAAGAAGAGGGGGAATGCTGCCTTCCCCTAGCTCTGTCGGGCCTCAGCATGTGGGACTGATTCGGGCCTCGAGTCCCCCTCGCGGGATGGGGATGCCCTGGGTCTACAAGAAATATCAAGACAATCAATATTAAGACAAAATGGTATTAAGAAATCAAGATTTAACGAAAATTGAAGTGTGATATATAACTCCGGCGACAGAAGCACGAGCCTGGGCCCGGGCAGTAGCACGAGCGAGACGATAGTTCCTCTGGTGAGGAACAGCCGGTGACCCGGACGTGGACGCATCTCCAACTAGAAAATAAATATCGATAAAATTACATGAAGTTCATATTTATTCTTAAAGGACATGTACAATGAATAAATATTTTATATTTATTCAAACAAACCTGCAAACTGGGCAGAGGGTATGGAAGTGACGGGAGTGGCCCCTGCACCAGACATGGACGCACCACCTATAATTAGACAATCAAACATTGACTATATAATTAATTGCAAAAAGAATGTGTATATTAATAATATAATATTTTAAATTAACATGTATACACTATACGATATATAAACATACCCGCAGGTGCGGTGGTGGGGCTCTGCCGGAGATGTGGAGGCACCACCTACAGCCCGAGATATAAGTACGTAAGAGTAAAAAGAATGTATGTATATTTATGATATATCATTCTAAATCAATATACATGCACTATATGATATATAAATATACCTAGAGGTGCGGGAGTGGCCTCTGTCCCTGATGTGGACGCATCACCAACAATTAGACAATCAAACATTGATAATGTAAGTAATTTTGACATGAATATGCATGTATATCTATAATATTACATTCAAAATGAATATGCGTGCAATATACCTGGAGGTGTGGCAAAGTCCACACGGAAGGAGGCATCCGAAGGGGTCTCCGATCGGGGTGCAAGACCGGCGCTCTGAAGCTCCATACGCAACTCTCCGGGCGGCAGAACCGCTCTGCCTCTGCCTCTGCCGATGCCGCGGCTGGAACTCCTGCCACTCCTCGCTTCTCCCGTCATCATCATCAAATCTAGATAAAACGGTTCGTGGACGCATTAGACAATCATTACAAACATTGACTATATATGTATAGATCGTAAAATATGAAGTAATAATATAACATTACTGATAATCTTTTTCGTTTTGTGGACGCATTACACATATCTACTTGGATTTCATCATCGATATCATTTCTAACCCACGTAACTTCATGATCAGCCGAAGACAACCCGTCTTTCGAAACAGACGGTCGGAGCACTCTAAGTCTTCTCTTTTCTTCATCCTCATCGCTGTCCTCGAATTCTGGGACATCGTAAACATCTCCGGGTTTCCAACAGTATACGACACTCCATCCCGGATGTTTTAAACACTATGAGTAGTATACTTGAAACGCTTGGTTCGGAAAGATAAATGGATCGTCCTGACCGTAAAATCGAAGTGTGTTTACACTGGTCAATCCATATTCATCTTTCCAAGTCCCGAGATTGCTTCTCCACTTATCCGTATCGGTTCGTGCATCGTACCAAGTATATTGAAATATATAAAACGGTTCTGATCGTCCGGGATATTGGATGCCAAGTATACAATTTAAGTATCTATAATAAATCACACCATTCGATCCTACCGTCGCAATCCTACTATTCTGAGTGGTTCTAGATATTTCTATGTTCTTAACTTTGAATTTGTATCCAAGGATACCGAATCCTTTATAATATTCAACCTCCATACTAGGAAACTTATCTAAACATCTTGAATCACTCTCTAGTGATGCAGAGAAGTTTGGATCGTGGATCTAACAAAACAAATTTACGACAAATACATAACGATATAAGTTTAGATTAAAACTGATAGCAATAACATGTTATTCGAATAACTTACATGATCTGCAACCCAATCGCAAAAATTATCCTGATGATATTTTTCCAATCGTTCATCGTTCCAATCAGGATGCCCCTCACGTACCTCGTTAAAATGAATTATGTTCTCGACAATAAATTATAACATTAATATTATATCATTTCATACACACACAAACAAAAATATAACAATATGTTGGCTATAGTGCCCTCAAGGCAATTATCATAGTCGCAGGTAGGTGATTATGATGATTGAGCGAGAACCTATACCGGTAGAACAGTCTTACTCAAGATGATAGTATGCTATCTGGTTTGTCTTTATCATCATGTACATGTTGATAGAGCCCATAATTCTTGCTTGACTACCGGCATTATGATGGCGATCATATATGTGGGAGCTGGGGGTTCTATAAGCACATCCTTAAATGTCCCTAGTCGTTGGAGTATCGAGACTGTGCATCGATACTCCAGTGTAAACTAGTGTATACTTATCCAGACCCTGACGAGGGGAGGTGGCCGGTCTTACAAGCCATTGGTGTCAGTTGTTCACCTAAGATAGTATACAGGTGCTCATTGGGTTATGAGTACACTGGACGGACTCGCCGGGAACATGCTAGTTGGTATTATACCTATTGTCAGATAGTAGTTCCCTGGTGACATGTGTACAGATTAGTATGTCGACCTAAGATCGTCATTTGTCTCGTATGAGTTCCCATTGTGCTTTGATTACTACCCTACCACGCTCAAAGGAGACGTGGAAACAGGTTTTAGTTGGGTACAGTCCCGAGCCACATGGAGGCAATGAGTGAATCGTTGGGGATTCGTCTCTCCTGGCATTGGGGGTTAATGACGCACAGTGCATGAGTGGCCATTACCAGAAATCCTCGGCCGGGGTAGTGGAGAATTGCTGATTTGGATCAGTAGTTTCTTAGGTGGTGATGGGTTACATACCGACACGAATTATCGCGTTGTTAGGGGTCTGACTTTATCAGATACTCTTAGACGAACAGACCGGACTGTATGGATATTGTCACTGTTAGGCTCAGTAGGGTTCCTGGATGAGTTCGCTCGTCAGCTTCCCTTTTTCGCTCAATACATGGGCAGCCGTTATGTACAGCTAGTACCACTGACGTGCTGATGGTTAAATCCACAACCAGCGTATTGATGAGTCATTAGAGTCCCCCCACAGAAAGTTTCCCAAGTTCAGGCGAAACGTTGTAGAGGCCGTATGGTAATATGGTAGGGTTCGATCATATACGTGCATTTGTGCACGGATCATGATCGGACGGATCATACTAGTGGGATTTGGTTTAAGCCGGATCCTAGTATTAAATTTGTTGGATTACTTTCGTCTCATTGCATTCGCATTCAGTCAGAATGCGGATGCGGGTTTGTATATACAGGTGAGGGGTATCCTTGTGATCTGTCATGAATTTACTTTAGATGTTGTCATTCTCTTTTTGGATTAAACATTTTTGTTTAAATGTTTTGTGGTGGAAATTGTGAGTGGAAATCATGATGAAGGGCATTAAATGAGGCATGTGCATGGGTGATGACTCATGGTCTTATTTTTTGTGCAATGTCACCTTTTATGATTGATTATTGTGTTGAAATGATATGAGGAGAGAGAGAGAGGGGACAACCACTAGGTGGGGGTTTACTCTTGAGATTTTATTCTAGCACTCTCACATTTTTGATACAACACAATAAGCAAGCAACCTCTTCATCTACTTCTTCTTCTCTAGCTCACATCTTCCACCATGGCTTCATCTTCAAACTCCATCCATACAATCTCATGTGTTGAGAATCAATGGATGATTGAGACAAACTTATCACACACATTCTCTACTTCACCTTGGACATATCGTCTAGAAAACTTCATGTCCGATTTGCTTCGGTTTGAAGCGGAGCCCGTAAAAAGACTTCTTGATGTAGTGCCCTTTTCGACAAGGAGACCGGAGATCGAGCGAGATCGGAGATGCCGCGAGGAGCTAGGGACGGTGGCTAAAGACCGAAGGACACAAATCGATCGGTATAGCCATTCTAACTTCTTTGTAGATTGCTAGTTAACGGTTAATGGAACGATCCGGGTTTTTTGGTTATGGTAGCGCCAAGGTTTTGAAAAGTTTTTGTTCCGCATTTGACCTCGGAAAGACGGCCGGGACGCTGCTGTAACCCAACATGGTACCAAAGCCACGCCATTAACAGTTTACTAGTTGGTTTAAACAATATTAAAGTATCGAAACCGAAACAAACCCGATACACTGCACAAAGCATTCCAGTTTCTGTTGTTTAAAAAAGTGTCTTCTAAAATTATTTAAACAAGTGCAGAAGACTACTGACATGACCACAAGCCTACACCCCAAAAACGAGACCCTTACCTCAGATTTTGGCCGAGCCCTTTGGGGCAAAATCCGGCATCGCCGGCCCTTTGAAGGCCTCTGGGTTTGGTTTTTGGGGTGTTGTCTGGTCTCTGGAAAGTTGGTTCAGTGGTATTGTTTGTTTATCCCAGTTTGGATAAAGTTTTATCAGGTTGTTTGGGGCTATTCGGGGGTTATTTCGAAGTCGATATTTTTAACATCGTTTAAAGTTTTGCGGTGCTTACATTATATCTCCGACCGTGAATGTCATTCGAGAGGTACAACTTGTCTAATTGCTATATGTTCTTTTAGACAAGTTTGCGAACGTGACATTCACGTTGATGTTATGTGTTGTGCTGTGATGTTGCGGATTTGTCGTGGTAGATAGCTTGGTGCAATGTTAGTGCAGTTTGGATATATTTGTACATTTGATATCGCGGGGCGAGCGTCCGACATGTGGACTGCCGTCACTGCCTGTTTGTATATTATTCTTTTGGGGCACGACCGGGTTGAGTTCGATGTACCCGTTGTACATATTTTCTTTTCTGTACTAGGATTACCCCGCGGTGGAGTGCACGGATAGCCGGGTTCTAGAGGGCAACGGTCCCGCATCTCATGGCTTTGAGACGGAGGGGGCTTCACTCTAGAATTGGCAGGCTATTCTCCGCACTCGTAGGGGGTACAGAATGACCCAAGGAGGGGTGCTCAAGTTACCGGATTCCGTGAAGTGCTGGGTGGTCCATTCACTTTGCTGAAGGGGGCTGCCTCGCTTCAGGTTTTGGCGGGTAACTTGCCGCACTCGTAGGGGTCTAGGTTTTCATTGCACAGGCTATCACACGACCAGGGGAACGTCGGGTTTCATTTGCGGCTCAAAGGAAACCCGGAGCTCCTAGATTATCCGTATTGTTCTGTGATACTTATTACTTTTCTGTGATGTTGCATTTATCACGCCTAGTGCGATTATTATATATCGTTATATATACTAGTAGATGTTGTATATGTTTTACACCCGCACTAGTCCAGTCCCCGCTCTGTCGTCAGTTAAGTAACCTAACGGGTGATGACGGGACCCAGTGGCGAATGCGGATGACATATATGTACATTTTATTTTCGTTCTTTTCTGGTGTGATTAATTGATGGGACTGCGTTGATTGTGATCAATGCAAGGAAAATAAACCTATTTGATGTTGTTGGAACCAATTTTAAAAACTGACATTACAGACGTACGCTTTTTCTTTGCACAGTGGTATTCGGTTATGAATATCCTGCACCTCATTCGACGAGGCAAGGGCCGAGATCCCCTCATCGGGAGTGACCTCTTGAGTAAAAGTTTGCGTCAACGTAATAACTTCACTATAGTCGATTATTTTTGCTTTACATCGTGGTATTCGTTTTGGAATATCCTGCACCTCATTCGACGAGGAAAGAGCCGAGATCCCTTCACCGGGAGTGACCTTTTTAGCAAAGGTTTTCGCAACTATATATTTATAAAAGCTATCAGGTTCCTTCAACGATATCAAGTTCATTACGTTAAAGGTTTTTTGCCAAAAAACATTCGTAGCCCTCCGTCATTTCAGACGGGTAGTACTTAGTATTCATGCTATGTTTGTTGGCCTACGTCAAGATATAGTGTATGGTAGCTATTTGTTACTTTTCTATTGCATAGATAGATGCGTTGGTTTGGGACAGTTGTACTACTTTGTTGGTCTACGTCAAGGGTATGTACGGGTGGGTTCAAATTAACCTGGACAATGACGGGTAGAACTTGACATGTGACTTATGATTTGTTGGCCTACGTCAAGGTCATAAGAGCATGGGATAAAAATTCATATCGAGAGTTTCAAACATACAGGAAACTTGTCAGGCATGCGCATACCTTCTGGAGTGTGATAACTTGAGTGGCTTCCATCAAGTTATCATGCGATGATAGTTGGATCCCGATTCTTACCAATGAGTAGGATTACTCCTCGGGTGATTTTAGATGATCCCGACTAATTCTCCTTTTGGGTTTGGAGGAGAATTCGAGGAAACAGTGGGAGCCATCTAGATTAGATAAAGTAATTAACCATTCTGATCTAGATTAGAGTGCACACAGAGTGTTTCTTTTCTCTCTCTCTTTGACTGCGACCATGGTCCGACCCTATACTATAACTCAGTAACCAAGTTAATCGAACTTTCTTAAAACACTGGCTTTTGGATTGTCTGAGTTGCATACAACATTGCCACTCCTTCTTTTACCCTTTGTATTTCTCCAGAACACCCCGTATTATTACGAACATCCACTTCCATTGGATAAATCCATCGTATGGTTATATACGAACTCGAAGGAACTTGTTCCAGATTTGAGGATGGATTCTGGTTCTGCATAGATTGAATATGACTATTCAGTTGTCTTTTCCTTTTACCTTCTCTAAAGTTATGAGGGCTCCTAGGATTAGGAGAGTACACCTATTATGCATATTGGATAGTCTTCTTCCAAACCATAGGCAGGTGCCGAAAGGTAGGGAATGAAGAAAACCAATTAAGCCTAAGTGTGGTGTACAGAAGTTAATAAGTAAAGACAAATAAAGGGATTGAAAAGAGGGCAAAGTAAATTGCGACTGTAATCATTCATGACCAAATCACGTATTTCATCGCCACTCCTACTTCACCTTTGTATTTCTCCAGAACACCCCGTATTACTACGTAGATCCAATTCCATTAGATTTATCCATCGTATAATTACATACGAACTCGAAGGAACTTTTTCGATGATGGATTCTGGTTAAGGAGAAATAGGAATATGGTTTATTCAGTTGTCTTTTTCATCACCTTCTCTCAGGTTGTGAGTACTCCTAGGATTAGGAGAGTACACCTATTATGCTTATTGGATAGTTGTTGGGGTCAAAATTTGCACCCCGGTTGACCAAGTCAAAGTCAAGGTCAACCCCAAGCCAGGTGGGCCCAAGCCCAAGCAAGTGGGCCAATGCCCGGGTCGAGCCTAAACACGAAGCGTCCGACCTTCCGCCATACCAAAATAAAAATCATGTAACGAATAATTTTGATGTAATTTTTTCTGCATGAATGTATGCAGAATGGGCATAAAGCCAATTTTTTGTAAGCCCATGGCTTATGGCAAAAAGAAATGGCACATGAACCATGAGATGGGCAAAATGCCATTTTGTAAAGCCCAAGGGGCTATATGTAAATGTGTAAGCCTGTATAAGGCAACATGATGATGAATAAAGCATAGACTTTTCATTCCCCTCTAAAATTAGGGTTTGTGCCTCTTTCCCCTTTCTGAAGGTTCTAAACCTTCTTCTTTCTCTTGAATTAAATCAAGAGTTTTATTCTTTCTTTTCCAAAACTAAATAGTTTTTCACCATAAAACCCACAAAGGGGAACTCAGATCTGCCATCAGATCTCCGAAAAGAGAGATTTTTAAAACCTCATATTTCTTGATCTTCAAGATCCGGCCAACAAAGGAAGAAGAAGGAGAATCATCTCCAGAAACCCCACTTTGGGGAAGAACTAGGAGTCAAGAGGAGAAGCCCTTTCATCAGCTTAAAAAATCCTAGGAGTTTAACTCCTCATATTGTAAGTCCACGTTACCTCTCCCGGTACTTACGGGCTTGCGGAAATGATGAAAAACGATTTTTCAAGAGGTGGTAACATGGACTCAAAATACGGATCTTTGTTAAACAACTAACTAACAAACCTAACAAGATTTTTACCTACTCGATTAGGGGGTTATACCTTTCTTGAACTCCTTCGTCCTCAACTCTTTCCGGTGTACGGATCGGCCTCACCTCGTCGTCTCCTTGCGCCGAAGATGGATCCACCTGAAAGCTTCTACCTTTGGCTTCTTCTTCGAACTTGAAGAAACTAGAACACTTGGTTTGCTAAACCTTGTGAACTAGGATGAGTAGAGAAGTGATTTGGGTTTTCTTTTATCTCTAAGGCAATGTTTCTCAACTCATGAGAGGGTGTTGCCTTGAGCTAGAAAGAGAGCAAGAGGGAGAGCTCAAGCAAGAGAGAGAAAATGAAATGAGAGAATGAGTAATTCTTTTACCATCCAAGCTCTCATAATCCAAAACCATGATTACTCATAATAGTAATTGAGTATTATGTGATGGTTCAAGTCAAAATGGCCATATCATTTCATGCACTCATTTTGCAAAAACAAACAAGCAAGCAAAAGTCTTTGCCATGAAATGATAGCCATTGTAATGATGATGGTCAACTAGTCCAACCTAGTCAACCGGTCAACAAAGTCAACAAAGTCAACCCCTCATCTCAACCATGAAACAATAATACTTAATTAATATTATCATTAATCATATTTCTTATTCTCATTAGGGTTTAGCAAAAGTCAATGGTCAACAGTGAACCGTCAACAGTCAACACCCCAATGAGAATCCGCTGCCTCTGTCTCTCTGTCAACTGTGCATACACACCCGCATCCGCGTTCCGAGGAACACGAATACAAACGAGATAAAACCAATCCCAAAACGTACACTAGGATCTAGTTTAAACCAAAGCCCGCTAGTGTTAACTGTCCGGACACTGAACGTGCACAAGTGCACGGATGTGACCGAACCCTGTCGCAAAACCATGCGACCTATCGCAAAACCATGCGACCTCTCCTCTTTTGCCTAAAGGTGGATAGCTTTCTGTGTGGGACTCTAAAGACTCGACACTACGCTGGCAGTGGGTTTAACCACAGACCGCAAGCGGCACTAGCTGTGCGTAACGGTCCCCAGGTAGATGCCGACAAGAAGACGGACGAGGTGAAACCCATCTGAACTCCTACTGAGCCTGAATGTAACAATCTCCATACAGTCCGGTCTGTTCGTCTGATTCATCGCACGGAGGGCCTAGGGGGCGGTAAATGTCAGTCCCCTACTAGCGGTACAAGTCGTGTCGGAGTGTAGCCTAGAACACCCTGAGATAATACTGGAAACCTACCAGTATATCTCGCTTGCCCTGGCCAGGGACTACTTGTGTAATGGCTCTCCTAGACAAAGCGCGATGTCAACCCCCAATACCGGGAGAGACGAATCCTGTCTAACCGTCACTGCCTCCAAGTGCTTCGGGACTGCACCCAACTACTACCTGTTTGCACGACTCCTTTGAGCCGTGGTAGGGTAGTAATCTAAGTACAGTAGGAACACACTCGAGGCGAAGTGACAGTGTCAAGTCAGCGGACTAAGCTGTACTCATGTCACCTGGGAACTGATAACTGACGATAGGTATAGTACCAACCAACAGTTCCCGACGAGTCCTGTCCAGTGTACTCGTAACCTAACGAGCACCCGCATACTATCTCAAGTACGACGTACTGACGGCTGTGGGACAGACCGTCTCCCACACTGGGATGAGAAGCGCATACACTAGTCTACTCCAGAGTATCGATGCCCTGTCTCGATAGTCCTACGACTAGGGACCTGCATAAGGATGTGCTTGTAGATTACCCAGCCCCCACGAGTGTGACTGCTATCACAACACTGGTAATCAAGCAAAGATCCTAAGGGCTCCACTAATGTGTATAGGTGATATACTAAAATAAACACATGTACACATTAAAGTAGAAACAAACCAAGTAGCATACTACTATATTGAGCAAGATTGTCTATACAAGGTGAATATCCCAAGCTTCCATTAAGTAATATACAAACTAGTATGATACAGAAATGGCCTCTAGGGCATATACACTAACAATCTCCCACTTGCACTAAGGCCATGTACCGGCGTATCGAAGACCTATCATCTCGATCAGCCGCTCGAACTGAGTTTGGGGTAAGGCCTTTGTGAGTGGATCAGCAGTGTTATCTTCCGTAGAAACTCTCCGAACCTCGATCTCCTGGCGACCGATGATCTCCCTGATCAGGTGATACCACCTCAAGATGTGTCTGGATCTCTGATGGGACCTGGGTTCCTTCGCTAAAGCTATAGCCCCGTTGTTGTCGCAATACAGAGGTATTGGATCAACAATGGACGGAACCACCTGAAGTTAAGTTAAGAACTTCCTTATCCAGACGGCTTCTTTTGCGGCATCTGCATTAGCGATATATTCCGCTTCCATCGTCGAGTCAGCAACGGTTTCCTGTTTGGAACTCTTCCAACACACCGCCCCTCCATTGATGGTAAAGACATAACCCGACATGGACTTGGAATCATCCTTGTCACTCTGGAAGCTGGAGTCAGCAAAGGCCTCGATCTGGAGGTCTTTTCCGCCATACACTAAGAACATCTCCTTAGTCCTTCTCAGGTACTTGAGAATGTTCTTTACTGCTATCCAGTGTTTCTCCTGAGGGTTTGACTGATACCGGCTTACCACACTCAGTGCATAAGCTACATCTGGTCTGGTACATAACATCGCATACATTATAGAGCCTACCGCAGAAGCGTAGGGTATAATAGACATGCGATCCCTTTCCAAATCAGTCTTGGGAGACATCTCTTTGGAGAGGGTGATCCCGTGACAAGCCGGTAGATTACCGCGCTTGGAATCTTCCATACTGAATCTTTTCAGTATGGTGTCGATGTACCTGGACCGTGAGAGTCCCAGTATCCTCTTGGATCTTTCACGATAGATCCGGATCCCCAGAATGTATGAGGCATCACCCAGGTCTTTCATGGAGAACCTGTTTGACAAGAACCCTTTGACAGATTGTAGCATAGGAATGTCATTTCCTATCAAGAGAATGTCATCCACGTATAAAACGAGGAATACTACAGTTCTCGCTACAAATCTACTATAGATGCATGGTTCATCTGGATTTTTGATAAAGCTAAATTCTTTGACCGTCTCATCAAAACAGATGTTCCAACTCCGCGATGTCTGCTTTAGTCCGTAGATGGACTTAAGCAACTTGCACACCTTTCCGCTGCTCCCACTCTGAATGAAACCCTCTGGCTGGTCCATATAAACACACTCCTCTAAATTTCCATTTAGAAAAGCGGTCTTTACGTCCATCTGCCAAATCTCATAATCGTGGAAGGCAGCAATGGCAAGAAGGATCCGAATGGATTTCAGCATAGCTACTGGAGAAAAGGTCTCGTCATATTCCAAACCAGATCTTTGACGAAAACCCTTTGCAACCAGTCTAGTTTTATAGGTCTCAACCTGTCCATCTACACCAATCTTCCTTTTGAAGATCCACTTGCATCCTACGGGTTTTACCCCATCTGGAGCAACGTCCAACGTCCATACTTTGTTGGTGTACATGGACTCCATTTCGGTCCGCATTGCATCCAGCCATTTTACCGAGTCAATGCTCTGAATGGCCTGCTGGAAGCTAGTCGGCTCATCATAATCAATGATGCAATCTTCTCTATCCCCGTCTATGAGAAAACTGTAGTATCTCCCGGGCGGATGAGACTGCCTACTAATCCTACGGAGCGGCGTAGGAATGTCATGTTCTTTTGAACCCTCTGGTTCTACTAAGCTTTCAGTAATAGCTCGTGGTTCTGGAATTTCTTCCAGTTCTATTGCGCTCCCACTTATCTGATTCTCCAAAAACTGAGTTTCCAAGAAGTGGGCATGCCGAGAAATAAAAACCTTTTGTTCCTCTTCGCAATAGAAGAAATATCCATTGGAGTTCTTTGGATATCCCACAAACTTGCACTGTACTGAGCGTGCCTCGTGCTTGTCCGCATGCTGCTTTTTGACAAAAGCTGGACTTCCCCATGTCTTAATGTGATTAAGATAGGGTCTCTTCCCACACCACATCTGATATGGTGTAGTAGGCACAGTCTTAGTTGGAACTCGGTTCAAAAGGTATGCAGCTGATTCTAATGCATATCCCCAGAATGATCGCGGTAACTCAGCGTTACTCATCATGGACCGTACCATATCCAATAGGGTTCGATTCCGTCTCTTCGATACACCGTTATGTAGCGGAGTGTATGGAGGAGTAAGCTGAGAGAGAATTCCATTCTCTTTTAAGTAATCCAGGAACTCGGCACTCAAGTATTCACCACCTCGATCCGATCTCAGTGTCATGATACTTTTGTCGGTTTGTTTTTGTACTTCATTCTTATATTCCTGGAATTTTCTAAAGGCTTCGGATTTATGTTTCATTAAGAAGACATAACCGTACCTTGAAAAGTCATCCGTAAAAGTAATGAAGTAAGAATAACCGCTTCGTGCATGCGTAGATATTGGACCGCACACGTCGCTGTGTATGAGTCCCAAGAGCTCGCTCGCTCTTACTCCGTGTCCAGTGAACGGAGTCTTTGTCATCTTTCCTTTGAGACGGGATTGACAAGTGGCATATGATTGATATTCGAACGGATCCAAATATCCTTCTGTATGTAACTTCGTCAACCTTCTCTCATTGATGTGACCCAGTCTACAATGCCATAAGAAAGTCTGATTTATTTCCGGAGACTTTCTTTTGTGTGTATTCTGGACATTGAAAATCTGTGGTTGGTTTAATACGTATATACCATTGCTTAATGTACCTGACCCAATCAGAACTTGATTAAGGCGAATGTGTACAACATTACTTACAAACGCAAATTCATAACCTTCTTTAGAAATCAAAGATACAGAAATGATATTACAAGTTGTGTTGGGTACAAAAAAGCAATTACGTAAAACCAAAACATGTCCATCTGACATTCCCAGGTGATAGTCCCCCACGGCCTTAGCATCCATGCTAGCTCCGTTTGCAACTTTGAGGGTCATGTCACCTGCCTTCAAAAACCTATGGTTTCTCAACGCCTGAAAAGAATTACAGATATGAGATCCTGATCCGGTATCCAATACCCAGGAAGTAGAGTTTATTGATAGACAGTTTTCAATAACATACACACCTGAAGCTGAAGCCGCAACTTGCTTCAGATCCTGTGTTCTGGCTTTCCAAGCCCTGCAATCTTTCTTCCAGTGCTCACTCTTATGACAGTAAAAGCACTCTTCCTTCCCCACAAGTTTCCCCGCTATCTTTTTTGCTTTTGCCTTTCCCTTCGTATCCACTTTACTAACACCGCCCCTTGGTTTGGCGGGGCCTTTCTTCTTCTTTCCCTTGGCTTTCGTCTTGGACCTAGAAGAGGAAGATTCTCCTACAAACAAAGTGGATGTTTTCCTACCTTTCTGTAGGGTGCCCTCTGCACTCCTCAGCATGTTGAGGAGTTCTGAAAGTTCAACTTCTTTTTCTTGCAAGTTGAAGTTCAGGATAAACTGGGCGTAAGTGGAAGGAAGGGACTGAAGAATCAAGTCCGTATAGAGCTCATGCTCCAACGTGGTCCCAAGGTCCGCGAGCTCCTCTATGAAGCCAATCATCTTAAGCACGTGTTCCGCTACCGATGATCCGACGGCTAACCTTGCCGAAAAAAACTTTTTCGACACTTCGTATCTTGCGATACGAGATTGCTCTCCATACAGTTCTTTTGTATGGAGAAATATGGATTCGAGGTCCATATTCTCGTGCCTCCTCTGATGTTCGTTGTCCATAGAGGCAAGCACAAGGCACTTGGCCTTCGCGCAATCGATTTCCCTATCCGCGACGCTGGTTTTGGGACCTGGGATAGGGGGAGCTTTGGTGGTAAGGAGATACCCCAACTTGTCATAAGTGATTGCCATTTTGACATTCCTGAGCCAATCTTTGTAGTTTGGCCCTGTCAGTATATTTTTATTTAGTAGTAACTTAAGTCCGGTCATGATGTTTGGTCGCTGCAATTAGAAGAGAGAGAAGAAACATTTTAGCATGATGCTCTTGCAAGTTTAGAGTGGTTTTTAATTTGTCTAAACAGGATGGCTCCCACTGTCTCTCGAATCCCTCCTCAAACCAAAAAGGAAGAATTAGTCAGGATCAATCTCGCCGTACAATACTTGCTTAACCATTCGGCCAGGCTGGTGTCGGTAATTCGAGGGAGGTTTTCCAACGCTTTCGCGAAGTTGCTTAATTAAATAACCTCTTTTCCCTGGGAGCGTAACCCCGCTAACACTTTTCTAGATACCTGCTTGGTTTATAGCATTGATCGTTAAGTGAGAAATTTCCCGAGGAGTAGCATATACTCACAGTAGGATCGGGATCCAAATATCATTGCGTGACAAAACTGAAGGAATCCTACCAGAATCATCACACTCCAAATGGTATGCAGTGCTAGCAAGTTTCAGTTCTTTTGAAACTCCCGATGTGTATTTTTGCCCCATGCTCTTATGACCTTGACTTTGGCCAAAATATCATAAGTCACATGTCAAGTTCTACCCGTCATTCTCCAGGTTAATTTGAGCCCACCCACACATACCCTTGACTTTGGCCAAAATGGTAGAACGACTGCCCCAAACCAACACATCTATCTATGCTGCACATGAATACCCAATAACCACCAATCATTATGCCTTGACTTTGGCCAACATACATAGCTTGAATACTTATTGACCATTCATGTGAAACGACGGAGAGCTAAGAATGGTTTTGGCGAAACCGTGAACGTAGTGAACTTGATATAATCGAAGGAACGAGATAGCTTTTAAAAGAAGTGGCTTAAGCTCCGCGTTTAAAAGTTATTTTTGAAAAGAAACCGAGTGGTTTTGAAAGTGTTCCAACCACTTTTACTTGGTTTATTTTTTCTTGCATTAATTCCAATGCGTCCCATCATTTAGTCCTACCATTGCAGAAAACAACGAAAATATGACGTACGCTTATGTCATCCGCATTCGCCACGGGGCCCCGTCATTACCCGTTAGGTTACTTAACTAACGACAGAGCGGGGGCTGGACTAGCGCGGATGCAAAACATAAGCAACGCCTAAATAATATCGTATATAGATATACTCATTCGTCACATGCAATGATAGCCATTCCAGATCACAGATGAACACATTGGATATACTAGGAATCCGCAATTCGTACGAGCCTGTAACGAAAAGCGGATTACACGGTCGCGATGAATAGCCAATACCCCACCCTAGACCCTTACGGGTGCGGCAAACTACCCGCCAAATATCCGAAGCGGAGCAACCTCCCTCAACGACGTGAGTAGGCCACTCGGCACTTCGAGATACCCGGTAGTTTGTGCACCCCACCTTGGGTCTATCCTAGGAGCAAAAACAGTAAAAAGAAATTATACAATGACGGCTACAACCCCGACCCGGTTGTGCGGCCAAAAATAATATTACATCAATTTACATATTATATGAATTGAAAGATAAAAGGAAAAACTCTCATCTCACAACCCCCGGCTATTCATCCGCGACAATCCAATGAATTCATATACATATACCATCAACATTACAGATCACAGATATGTATAACCCCCACTAATCGACGTATAGCGATTAGCGGACGTTCAATACATATAACACATCACAGATATATACCCGTCAGCTTAAGTCTTTAGAAGTTCGATCAAAATACGGATTTTCAAGCCCCAAAAACTAATTTTGCTTTCTGGAAAATCTGGGCAGAAAAAACATATTGTAAAAATCCTAAAACAACCCCAGAAACACTCTGCAAGAAAATAGTGCCACGACCGAGTCAACTCGGCCGCGGTTCCACGGCGGGAGCAAGCTCCTGCCGCGGTTCCGCGGCGCTTTGACCGAGTCAGTGGACCTGTTTTCTTGGGTGTCTTAACAAAAGCCTGAGCCGATTTTTCATGTATGATTTATTATTTTTTTGAACAGAGGAAAAAATCGGCAGAAACTATGCTATTCGGGTATGTTTCGTGATATTTTCTCCGATCAAACTTCTACTTACTTTGCTAACATGTTAGATAGTGTTTAACTAGGCTCTGATACCACTGTAAGTCCACGTTACCTCTCCCGGTACTTACGGGCTTGCGGAAATGATGAAAAACGATTTTTCAAGAGGTGGTAACATGGACTCAAAATACGGATCTTTGTTAAACAACTAACTAACAAACCTAACAAGAGTTTTACCTACTCGGTTAGGGGGTTATACCTTTCTTGAACTCCTTCGTCTTCAACTCTTTCCGGTATACGGATCGGCCTCACCTCGTCGTTTCCTTGCGCCGAAGATGGATCCACCTGAAAGCTTCTACCTTTGGCTTCTTCTTCGAACTTGAAGAAACTAGAACACTTGGTTTGCTAAACCTTGTGAACTAGGATGAGTAGAGAAGTGATTTGGGTTTTCTTTTATCTCTAAGGCAATGTTTCTCAACTCATGAGAGGGTGTTGCCTTGAGCTAGAGAGAGAGCAAGACGGAGAGCTCAAGCAAGAGAGAGAAAATGAAATGAGAGAATGAGTAAGTCTTTTGCCATCCAAGCTCTCATAATCCAAAACCATGATTACTCATAATAGTAATTGAGTATTATGTGATGGTTCAAGTCAAAATGGCCATATCATTTTATGCACTCATTTTGCAAAAACAAACAAGCAAGAAAAAGTCTTTGCCATGAAATGATAGCCATTGTAATGATGATGGTCAACTAGTCCAACCTAGTCAATCGGTCAACAAAGTCAACAAGTCAACAAAGTCAACCCCTCATCTCAACCATGACACAATAATACTTAATTAATATTATCATTAATCATATTTCTTATTCTCATTAGGGTTTAGCAAAAGTCAATGGTCAACAGTGAACAGTCAACACCCCAATGAGAATCCTCTGCCTCTGTCTCTCTGTCAACTGTGCATACACACCCGCATCCGCGTTGCGAGGAACACGAAAACAAACGAGATAAAACCAATCCCAAAACGTACACTAGGATCTGGCTTAAACCAAAACCCGCTAGTGTTAACTGTCCGGACACTGAACGTGCACAAGTGCACGGTTGTGACCAAACCCTGTCGCAAAACCATGCGACCTGTCGCAAAACCATGCGACCTCTACTCTTTTGCCTAAAGGCTAATAGCTTTCTGTGTGGGACTCTAAACACTCGACACTACGCTGGCAGTGGGTTTAACCACAGACCGCAAGCGGCACTAGCTGTGCGTAATGGCCCCCAGGTAGATGCATACTATCTCAAGTACGACGTACTGACGGCTGTGGGACAGACCGTCTCCCACACTGGGATGAGAAGCGCATACGCTAGTCTACTCCGGAGTATCGATGCCTGTCTCGATAGTCCTACGACTAGGGACCTGCATAAGGATGTGCTTGTAGATTACCCAGCCCCCACGAGTGTGACTGCCATCACAACGCTGGTAATCAAGCAAAGATCCTAAGAGCTCCACTAATGTGTATAGGTGATATACTAAAATAAACACATGTACACATTAA
The DNA here is from genome assembly GCA_030015575.1 of Agapanthus africanus. NCBI lineage: Eukaryota > Viridiplantae > Streptophyta > Magnoliopsida > Asparagales > Amaryllidaceae > Agapanthus > Agapanthus africanus. The sequence continues at coordinate 60,073,962 of CM057343.1, read as the reverse complement.
AGTAGAAACAAACCAAGTAGCATACTACTATATTGAGCAAAATTGTCTATACAAAGTGAATATCCCAAGCTTCCATTAAGTAATATACAAACTAGTATGATACAGTAATGGCCTCTAGGACACACACACACACACACACACACACATATATATACATATATACAAAATAATAAGTGCTCCGTTCTGGGAGTACAACTCCCATTGCAGGGACCAAGTCCCTTTTGTCGCCCGAGCGCCCTTGCGTTCAAAGCGCTAGCACCCGAGCGCCCACGTGCTGACACGTGGGGCGCTAGCGCTCAAAGCGCTAGCGCCCTTGTGCTCAGAATGCTAGCGCCCAAAGGCTAGGGCCCGAGCGCCCATGTGCTGACACGTGGGGCGCTAGCGCTCAAAGCGCTGGAGCCCATGCGCCCAGAGCGCTAGCGCCCACAGCGCTAGCGCCCACAGCGCTAGCGCCCGAGCGCACACATGCTGACACGTGGGGCGCAAGTGCTCAAAGCGCTGGCGCCCTTGCGCTCAGAGCGCTGGCACCCTTACGCTCAAAGCGCTAGCGCCCAAGTGCCCATATGCTGACACGTGGGGCACTAGCGCTCTTACGTCCAGAGCGCTAGCGCCCGAGCGCCCACGTGCCTCGCATGTGGGGCGCTAGCGCTCTTGCGCTCAAAGCGCTAGCATCCAAAGCGCTGGCACTTTTTCCCACGCATCCTTTGGATGCTCTTTACCTTTCTTTTTTTTATATATATGTACATACACACACACACACAAACACATACTCCACACTAAAAATACCTTCCCCATTAGAAAAAATTTCTAACGGGGCGCTGCCTCGCACCCCGCAAGGGTGATGCTAGCCCCCTTGACCCCCAGCCCGCTATCCGGGTAGCGGGGCCCCCGTAAAAACTCTGCGAGCCCCCCGATATATCCATAACCCCAATTTAAAACACAACACGCGCACGCTGCACATTGAGTTCGCATGACCAGTTTAACCCGTTAATCGAAGGTTCTCTCGCTCCCAAAGGCGAGGGGTAATTAACGACAGCTTAGTCCGTGGCTGCCGGAGATTCGGATCCCCACAATCAATAAACCCCAGCCTACCCTAAGCAGGGGGAATCTGTATTGCGCCTGACAAGCGCGCGCGTATTCCTTTCTCAATGGGGTGACGAAAAACACCCTACAGATTCTGGCACGCCCGGTGGGACCTATCTCTCCTCCCATATTTCGGGTTAAATTTTCATGAGAACTCAATCAATATACATATCGCTTGCCTGTACTAAAATCATGCTTCTGTTTGAAGGTTAATGACTTTCGACTGCAATCTCCAGACGCAACAAAATGTCTCCAAGGACAATCTCAGCTCTCGACACAACTCTCGTCTCCTACACGATGAAGATGGACTCCAGGACGGTCCTTCCGGCCAGTCTCGGGCGATAATGGGAGGAGGATCCTCTACCATTTGGCTCTATTATGTTTGTGTCAGCTAACGCCGTCCCAGCTCCCCAAGCTCCGGTAACAGACAAACCGGTCTCAAAGGGGAAAAGGCCGAATGTCATGGTCGCGAGGGCACCCCAACACAAACGCAAGTCGGTGTTTGAACGACTTTCCTTGGCCCCAGCTGGGGGCAAGGCCATCAACACCAACAAAGCAACAAGGCCTCTCGAGCAAGCTCCGGTGGTGCCCCTGATAACTGCTCGATTGGGTATCTTCTCAAGCCTCCCCATCACTCAGCCTATGGCGGCTTCACGAAGAGCAGAAGCCTGCCAAGCGCTCAAGGCAGAGAAGCTGAGGCAAAAGCGGCTCAGATACGGAGCCAACAAAAGGGCTAGGGCTCTGGCCATGTTAAAATTTATGAATTTCCAAATCCCGGACCGCTCCGCGAAATCAGCCGCCAAAGATAAAGAGATGGCTGGGTATGTGATTCGCACTGTCTACATGGTCGGACATGAAGAAACGAATCCTCCTCTTCTTCACAGCCATGGTGATGATATGATTGACGCTACCTAGCATCGGCTCGATCTAAGTGATGAAGAGCCCTCTCAGGCCGATAAGCCAGAGGAGCCCGTGGTTCCTGCGGAATTGAGCTCAGACAATAAAGATGACCCGGTTGTCATAGCCGGAACTACAGAACAAGCGTTATTCCGATGGCTTCAGAGGCAACTTCAAGACAGGGACGAGAAGTTAGCCAAGGTACAGTCCAAGGTCGACGAATTGGTAAACATCGTGGCATATCTCGTGACCCAAGTCGCCCGATTGCAATTACAGCAGAATCAAACTTTGGTTCATGAACCAAGGATTGATACCCGGAGGCAGCCAACCGATATCCCTTTCAACCTAAGAGCAGAGCGCCTTCGCGAAATACGACCGCAATCAGCCTCCAGACCCTCCGATACATATGCCGGGAGAGAATCGCCTCTGAAAGAGAAACTGGAAAAAGTCTATTCCTTCAAAAGGGAAAAAGACCACAAGATTTTTAGGGACGCCCTAAGAAACGATCTACAACTGTCCGAATCAAAGAGACCGCAAGAAGCGAATATGACCGACGACCCAGAATATTGCCCCTATCACAGGGTGATAGGTCATGCCATTGAGGACCGCTTCGTCTTCAAAGATTGGGTCGAAAGGCAATACAAGACGGGAGAGAGAGAACTGTCTAAAGGCGTGTTAGAAAACAGTCAAGCTACGACCGCCGATTTCATACAAATGGAGACCGAAACCTTTCGGGAATCCAATCCTCCCAGACATGTGCCATTATTTGAAAAGGGCGAACCAAAGACTAATCAGCCTCAAGGACCAGTATCGGTAAGGGCACCTACTCTAATGGAGAGAAAGAAGAAGGTGTACTCTTTCAGGAGGGATGAGGTCCGCAATATATTAGAGGAAGCCTTGAATAATGGTCTGCAATTGTCTATTCCGAAGAGGCCACATAAAATGAATATGACCGGCAATCCCGTATACTGCCCATACCATAGGGTGGTGAGTCATACCATTGAAGACTGCTGTGTTTTCAAAGACTGGGCAGAGGACCAATACAAGCTTGGAAAAACCTCACAATCCTTGGATGTATCGGCAAGCCACAGAGCTATGGTCATCAACACAGCTCCTCCAAGATCAAAATTCAAGGAGCTGGGATAAGCAAAAAGGACCACCACGTCGTTAAACTGGGAATGATAGACCTCTAAGTCTTTAAACTGGGAATAATGACCACCATGTCGTTAAACTGGGAACAATCGACCTCTAAGTCGTTAAACTGGGAATGTAAAAATATATATATATGTAAATAAACAAAAAAAATGTGTAAATAAAAGAAAAATAAAGAAAAGCCCAAATGAAGGGGCAACTCGCAATAAAAATCAGTGAGTAAAATAAAGATGAAAATAAAGCCGAAATGATGAGGCAACCGCGAATAAAAGCCGAAATGATGGGGCAATCGCGATCTTCGCGATAAGAAAAGCTGAAATGACAGAGAAATCACGGTAAAAAAAACGGCGAATGATGAGTCGCTTCTGGTACCATATTCCAGTGCAGCAATGCAGACGCCAACCAAAATCCAGTTTCCCAAAATTCTTCCAGCCCTACGGCCAGTCCCCAAATTGACTACCGTATACAATCCACGGGCTCAAATAATTCTCATCATACCCATGCCCCACCGTAATCACCAGTTACGCGGTTGGTCTCCACCCTTGGAATTATGTTCCATTGGGAAGACCCACTCATGTGTTCTCACGATACATGAGGAGAACAAACCTTTGTGGGATCCTTACAACTCATAAAGGAAAAACATACTTAGGAGTCGTCACGACTCCTAAGGAGAAAATGCACCTGCGGGATCCTTACGACTCGTAGGGAGAAAATGCTTTTATGGGACCCATACGGCCCATAAAATTGAAAAGCCTTAGGTGATAGGGATCTAAACCTGTCTCCTAAGTCATCGCTTCCCAATCCCTAAGTGGCGAATAATGAGTCGCTCCTGGTACCATATTCCAGTGTAGCGATACAGATGCCATCCAAATTCCAAATCCCAATCCCAAAATGGCGAATGATGAGTCGCTTCTGGTACCATATTCCAGTGCAGCGATGCAGACGCCAACCAAATTCCAAATCCTATACCCTAAAACTGCGAATGATGAGTCGCTCCTGGTACCATATTCCAATGCAGCGATGTAGACGCCAACCAAATTCCAAATCCTATACCCCAAAACGGCAAATGATGAGTCGCTCCTGGTACCATATTCCAGTGCAGCGATGCAGACGCCAACCAAATTCTAAATCCCATACCCCAAAACGGCGAATGATGAGTCGCTCCTGGTACCATATTCCAGTGCAACGATGCAGACGCCAACCAAATTCCAAATCCCATACCCTAAAATGGCGAATGATGAGTCACTCCTGGTACCATATTCCAGTGCAGCGATGCAAACGCCAACAAAATTCCAAATCCCAAAATGGCGAATGATGAGTCTCTCCTGGTACCATATTCCAGTGCAGCGATGTAGACGCCAACAAAGTCCCAAAAAAATTTCGGCCCTACGGTCTGGATCATACATCCTGCAAAACCGTATACAATCCACGGGCGTAAAACAATCCCAATCTCTCCCAAGTCCTACCGGCGAGACCACATTCAAAGTCCCACCAGCGGGGAAGATTGAAAAAAAAGAAGAAGAAAAAAAAGAAGGTATGTCCACAAGCAAAATGGGCACGGATGAAAACCTGAAAGGGCTTCGTGAGTAAAAACAGCAAGATTGCCGGCGAGTTTGTGAAAACCCGAAAGGGCGCAAACTCGTAAAAAAAAGAGATGAAATGCACTCGCAAAGTCCTCTCGACTTTGTGACGAGAAAATTTCCGCGTGAGATCCTTACAACTCACAAAGGAGCAACACCCTTAGGAGTCCCTACGACTCCTAAGGAGAAAATACACCTACGAGATCTTTTCGACTCGTAGGGAGAAAATGCTTTTATGGGACTCTTACGGCCTATAAAACTGACAAGCCTTAGGTGATAGGGATCTAAGACTGTCTCCTAAGCCACCAATTTCCAAATCCTTCCGGGGCAAATGATGAGTTGCTCCTGGCATTACTCCAGTGCAGCAATGCAAATGCCAAACCAAAACCAATCTCCAAATCCTCTCAAAGACAGATGATGATTCGCTCCTGGTACCATATTCCAGTGTAGCGATGCTGATGTCAACCCAAATCAACAAATCAACTTCAACTCCGACACCGCAGAAAGCGGAGCAAGTCAGAATCCAATCTCGACACCACAAGAAGCGGAGCAAGTCAAATTCACCCCTGACACTGTAGGAAGCAGAGCAAGTCAAATAGAGCGTCGACCGTCCATGTCGCAAAAAGGACAGTGCAGGCTTCCCACAAATCGGGAACCAAATCGCTCCGGATCAGAGCGTCGACCGTCTATATCGCAAAAAGGGCAGTGCAGGCTTCCCACAAATCGGGAACCAAATCGCTCCGGATCAGAGAGTCGACCGTCCATGTCGCAAAAAGGGTTGTGCAGGCTTCCCACAAATCGGGAACCAAATCTCTCTGGATCAGAGCGTCGACCGTCCATGTCGCAAAAAGGGCAGTGCAAGCTTCCTACAAAGCGGGAACCAAATCGCTCCGGATCACAGCGTCGACCATCCATGTCGCAAAAAGGGCAGTGCAGGCTTCCTACAAATCGGGAACCAAATCGCTCCGGATCAGAGCGTCGACTGTCCATGTCGCAAAAAGGGCAGTGCAGGCTTCCTTCAAAGCAGGAACCAGATCACTCTAAGCCAGAGAAACGTCTACCACGGACACTCCGCCTCGAAGACGCGTCAAGCGTCGACCGTCCATGTCGCAAAAAGGGCAGTGCAGTTTTCATACAAAGCAGGAACCAGATCACTCCGGGCCAGAGAAACGTCTACCACAGACACTCCGTCTCGGAGACGCGTCAAGCGTCGACCGTCCATGTCGCAAAAAGGGCAGTGCAAGCTTCCCACAAATCGGGAACCAAATCGCTCCGGATCAGAGCGTCGACCGTCCATGTCGCAAAAAGGGCAGTGCAGGCTTCCCACAAATCGGGAATCAAATAGCTCCGGATCAGAGCGTCGGCCGTCCATGTCGCAAAAAGGGCAGTGCAGGCTTCCCACAAATCGGGAACCAAATCGCTCCGGATCAGAGCGTCGACCGTCCATGTCGCAAAAAGGGCAGTGCAGGCTTCCCACAAATCGGGAACCAAATCGCTCCGGATCAGAGCGTCGACCGTCCATGTTGTAAAAAGGGCAGTGCAGGCTTCCTACAAAGCAGGTACCAGATCACTCCGGGCCAGGAAAATGTCTACCACAGACACTCCATCTCGGAGACGCGTCAAGCGTCGACCGTCCATGTCGACAAAAGGACAGTGCAGGCTTCCTACAAAGCAGGAACCAGATCACTCCGGGCTAGGAAAAATTCTACCATGGACACTCCGTCTCGAAGACGCGTCAAGCGTCAACCGTCCATGTCGCAAAAAGGGCAGTGCAGGCTTCCCACAAATCGGGAACCAGATCACTCTGGGCCAGGGAAACGTCTACCACGGACATGTAACATTTTCAAAAATATAAAATATTAATTTTGGGAATTTTTATAATTTAATATTATTTTATTGATTATTTTAATATTAAATTAATAATTAAATGCAAATAAATGGAGAAAAATTACTGAAAATTATGGAAAATTCTAAAATGGGTTAATTATTGGAATTATGACATTTTTAAGTTGTTGTGATCATTTTGACACTAATTTAGTGCTAATCGCGATTAAAATCGCTAATCGGGTTTTTTGGCAATTTTGTGCAAAACTTGCACATATCACTTTTTTTTCTACACTTATGCATTTTCTTTCATGATATTTGGGGAACCACTATTCTTGTGAGAAGGTATTTGAGAGAAAAGAAAAGGGAAAAAGAAAAGAAAAGAAAAGAAATTAGAGTGAGGGTAGGTGAGAGAGAGGATGGGCATTGTTGACTACCACCCTTAGCCATTTCTCCCACCATTTTCTTCCCTCTTCTTCCTCCTCCTACTGCTGCAACCTCGCCTCATTCCCTCCCCTCTTCAAAGCCCAAAAACATCTCAAAAACAACCCCAAAACCCTAGGTCCGTTTCATTAAAAGTGTGCACGAGCCCGAGATCTACAAGATGGACTAGGAAAGTTGCTGTTTTGGTGCTGTGGGAAGATTCTTGAGTCTCTTTTGAGGTAATTCTTTCACAAATATTGTAGTATTTCAAGTGATTTAGCCTTTTTTAAAGTTTGATGTCGATATCGGGTGAATTGTGGATATTTGGACAAAATTAGAGGAGATGAGGGTAATGTTGAGTTTTGACCTTGCAATTGAGTTTAGAGAGTGACCTTAGACCCTAATTGACCAATTCCCTGCCCTAAAACAACCTGAAACCCAAAATACGGAATTTCGGGACTTTCATGTCGGTTTTTGAGAACCTGAAGCTTGCAGGGAAATCTGGAATACACTGAGACTGTTTCAGGCAAATTCAACAATACCAGGGACCAAATTGAGACCATAGGAGGCCACCCTGACCAAACGGACCCCATTGGGCATAGGGAGGCCGGCGAGGCCGGTTTTGGGAGGCTTGTGGCCGGCCAAGTAGTGAGGGAATGCTTCGGGGTTGGTCCATTAGCTCAAGAACACCCTGCATAGCACCCTAGAGTTGTTGATTTGAGCTAATTTGGCCTGAGACGAAATCTGGGATCATTTTCTTGGGTTGCTGCTTTAAAATGTGAATTGGTTTTGTGTATTTTGATTTCCATATTTTGATATTTGTGTGTTATCTCGATCATGTGACGTCTGTACGTCTATATCGGGTGATTTCGAGTTGTTTTGCGAAGGCTAACCGTGGGTTCTAACCTATAAGCCTTTTTGCGTATCGTGTTGGTTTTAGCGTATCGTATTGGTTTTAGTGTGTCGTTTCAAGTGTTGATTTGGTTTTGATGCGATGCGATACGTGTGATATGTGTAGGTACACCGCGACGATCCGAGGCGATGCAGAAGATGACGGTGACATCGACACCGACACGCAGGATACAGGTGAGTAGATTATATCTACAGGGGGAAGTCGGGTGGATGGCGTATAGCACCCTCGCAGTCCGTAATTAGTACTATGTAGTATATTTATGTGTGTGATAGCTTTAGTGTGGCTTGGTTAGTTAGGGGTAGAAATAACCAGCATAGCTCCTAGTTGCGAACCATAGGATAGATTTGCACCCACACGTGTACACTTGTGAGTTTCTTATGCTTGCACTGTGTTTGATGATATGGGATGACTTTGGAGATGAGTCGATGGTGTGGGCTTGTGCCGTGAGATCGGTGATTTAATACGATTCATATGTGGGATATGACTTGTGTTTCTTGCGGGCTTGGGATATGTGCTTACCCCCGCATGCATACTTCATTGATGGTATCGATTGTACTAGACATAGAGTAGTACCCCAGACTTTTGATCTGATGATAGTGATACCTATTTTGTGATGAGACAGTGAGATGTTGAACCCTACCCAGCTATTGGGGATGCCGTACGATGATTTACCGTACGAGCCGATATTGATGATAGATCCGCACTCATAACTCGAGGATATCTTACGATATGACATTGAGGCGGGATCACCGACTACATATCTATATATACATATCGACTCAGATGTTAGGCGATTTCTTTACCTATAGTTCAGCTTGTTAGTTCAGCCGTATAGTTAGTGTAGTTGTTAGAGTAGATGTGACTTCTTACCTATTTCAAAAAAACTAACGAATCGTGGGCATTTTTAAAGACAGCTCAAGGGAATCTATGGATATTTCAAAAACGACGCATCTTTTCATAAAAACACCGTAGCCCCTATTTTCAAAACCCCATGATTCGTGTTATTTCAAAAGGCACCATTCGTAGGATTTATAGTAGATTGATGCATTTTAGTTTTAGTTACGTCCAGTTTCGGCTCCCACTCCCCTTTTGTGATTCATTTTGCATCGCATTCTTATTCTATGTTTCATACTCCAGTATTAATATCATGCTGATAGGACACCAGCACCATTACCGATGATGCGTATGTACCACATACACTTACTTGCCGGCTCACACACATCTTCATCGGTAATTGCCATGTCACGTACACCTTAGAAAATATATTATTGCTTGACATAGCCTTTTAGCTAGTAGTTTAGACATTGTAGTTATTACCTGCTACTTCCTGCATACTATTATTCATTGTTATGCCGCATTCATGGATTCTCATGCATATATTCACTATTTTGCATGCTATTGAAGTTTGGATTTGGATTTCTATGAGATTTTCTGGATTTGGAGGAAAACCGCAAAAACACAAATAAACATTTTCTCTCTCTTTTAAAATAAAAAGTGCGGTTTTCCCATGATGTATGAGTCGTCCACCATGAGTTTGCTGGTGGATTTGGAAACCCGATTCGAGGAGACGGATGAACCGTTTCGGGTACATGGTGGACCCGGTACGGTACCCCGGGGCAAGAGGAATGTGGTGATGACGTTGAGCCTGGCAGGGGAGTACTACCTACCGGTGATTTTACCCGACGCGTCGGATATCCAGAGGATACCGTCGTGGTCTGAGATTTATGGTAGGGGCCGGTCTGGACTGACGGCGCCCTAGATATTGTGGTTGAGACTTGAGATATCGAGATATTGGGATTTCGTTTGTGCCGATGCTAGGCACAGTTTTATGCTGATTTCATTATGGTACCTCATCTTTTAAAATACAAGGGAAATCTCACTAAAGTTTGAAAACAGTTGCTTCATGTAAATGTATTCTGTTTTCACGCATTCATATCTCATTCATATGCTATATTGTTATCTGAGGCACTGACACAGACACATGAGATTGCACTCGGGTTAGATATTTACCCTAGCCTTGCTATAGGCTGCATGTGTTATTTTGAGGATTTTCTATATTGATCGTATTGACCTAGGATTATGTCTTGTATTCGGTTTCTGCTTGTAGATGTTTCTATTCACGAGTTGGCAACTCACCCCCGTTGTGCCACAGTCCTTGCAGGTCCTGCCGTACAGGTTTCTTTGCGGCATTTCTGGCACACTACCTTCTTGCGGGTGATATTGCTTTGGTAGGTGGATTCTTTCGCATCAAGAACCACCATTGTATTTATTTTTGTTCATTGCATCTAGTATTTCCATCAACCAAAACTTGTATATTGTTTCAGACCTAGACTTTAGTGTTGTATTATTCGACCTTAGAGTCGCGCTTAGTAGTATTGCGGTTTCTTGTTGCTTTTGAGCTCTCTTTTGGATTTGATCCTCGCCACTTGGCGTTGTATATTATATCTTGTGTGGTTGTGACCGTCGTTTGACGAAGAGCTAGCTCCCGCTTGGGGATGCCTTTATCATTGCATATACATTGTTATTCTTGTTTTACCCCATTCGGGGCCAGTTTTACAAAAGAAACTCTGCCGAAATTTTTAGAAAAGACTGTACTGTTTTTAAAATGCACATTCGGCTTAGTTATTTAAAAACCTTGATTTCAAACATGCTTTCTCACTTCTTTAAACCAGTTTTCTTTACTTATTCTTAAAATGGTTTTAGATTTCTGGGCTTTTGGCTTACTTGGATCAGATGGAGTCCTATAGGCTTCATAGGTTTCAAGGGCCAGTCACGTGCTCTTTCGGGTCGTGACAAAGTTGGTATCAGAGCGCTAGGTTGACCTTGGTTCGAGTCTAAGTTTGACTATGTGGATCCTAGGGAGTTATTTATATACGGAACTTAGGCTTGACCTTACGGAACTTAGACTTGGTCGAGAGGGTGTAAACCCGAACTTTCGTCGTATTAGGATGACCCTTGGTTGATGGATTAGGTGACTAAAGTAGAGTGACGTACCGTTGGTATGTTCCGCGGCATACTTACGACACGCCACTCCGCTTAAGGAACCATAGGATGTACATTTCTTTCGAGATCAGTGATTCTCTTCATATCCAGGATTATACACCCATTTGAGATCCTCGATTTTATTAGTTTCATGATCATACTCTTATTGATGCTGTTCCTTCCTATGATCATGTATCCACTCTGGATCTATTGTTTCCTTTCTTGCCATTGATGTGCTCTCTTGATACTCGATTGAGGTTCCTGTCGCCATGTTTGATCGCAGTTCGGGCTGCTGCTAGGGTTACGGCCGGTGTGAGCTCGTCTGGTACGAGGGCCGACCATTGTGTTTTCTGGTGACATGGGAACGTATCGAGTTAGTGTTGGTGATTGTGACCTCTAGTGGAGGCGAGTACTTGGTCTTGCACCGGATGATCGGGCCATTGTTAGAGCTGCTAGTTGAGAGGGGACTGTTGATGCACCGCATACCTCAGAGATTGTGATGTCGCCTACCGTGCAGACAGATGGACCAGCTGTTGCTGAGATTGACAGGATGTTGCTTTCGGGGCTTACGAGCTGAGATTGCCGGAGCTTTCAGGCAGATATGAGACAGATGTGAGCTAGCCTACCCGATTTGAGAGACGAAGGTGATTCGTCCGATTTTGTGCCGGAGCGGACCCAGTTGAGTTGAAGATTTCCAGTGTGGAGAGTCTTATTCAGATCTAGAGCAGACCGATTCGGAGATGACCGCCGATGTGTTGCCTTTCCTGGAGGATTGAGGCGTTGTTCGGCGTACAGGCGTATGAGCCAGTTGTTGCTGCAAATGACGAGATATCGCCCAGATGGTTGGGGCTACTGCAGCATGAGCATGTCCTTGGAGTTATGATAGCGAGTCGCTAGTCACCTGAGGATGAATGACTAGGACGTGTGGTGAGTTCGCCTACCCCGATGCGAGGTCATCAGATAGATTGTTTCCAGCTAGAGACGACTTCACGCAGATTCGTTGAGAGTCGATTGAGACAATCGAATGTCAGGAACCTATTTTCCAAGTTTAAAGTATACAGAAAGACATGCAGGTGATTCTATGGACCCTCTAGAAGAATGAAACCCTAACTCGACTTAATGACCATGTGAAAGCCTTTGAACCTTCGGGTTTGCGGCGGTTCCTCGGCGCCATTAGTGAGGCTTGGGTTTGCCCTTCTACGGCAGGACCACCGACGCTGTGGCATGTACTCGATACTATTAAACTGTACCCGAGATGTGAGCTCTTGGGGGATTATGGGGATCTGACGAGTCGATCGGATGATTCGACATCTTTCGGATATCGTGATGGGACACTGCTTGGAAGACTCCAGATGCGAGCGTAGCCGTCGGAGCGCAGTTCGTGTAGCCACGATGAGTTAAGTCCGAATCAGTCGACATTTGAGCAGAATGAAGAAAAGAGTTCGTACGAGATTTCGACGAGATGACGTCCCACTTCGCTGACATCAGAGATGTGATACGCACCCAGAGGCGTGGTATATGGATATATCTTCCAGAAAGAAGCGCGATAAGTATGCATCCGTTCCGGAATAAGCTTTAGCTTCAGCATTGGATGATGACTTCCGGGCAATTCGGCAGGATTGAGATCTGAGAAAGGGACCTCGACAGGACCTTTCTGGAGTACGATACGAGAAGACCTAGACCAGGAGTGGTCGTGTTGCGCACACCCAGCAGGCCAGAGTTCGGTATTGTCGACGAGGTAGTTGATCAGGATCGGATAAAGGAACTTACCCAGATGCGTTGCGAATTGATCAAGGACGGACGAGTGATGAGTTTTCCTCCGATGGTAGGGACGTGTTCCCGAGGACCTGTTCGACCAGACAGCTTCTACAGAATGATGAAACTACAGAGTACGCGATTTCGAGTCCGTGCGAGAGACTTCAGATTGACCGTGGCCGAGAACAGTGCAGTGCGTAGATAGTTTGGCGTGACACCATAGTGGACGACGATAGAGACAAGTGGAACAAGAGGTTCGTGTGAGACACTGACGAGCTGTCATTACTTTCCGTCGAGACCAGAGACTTGATATGCTTACAGAGGCGTTGGGATGCGGCCAATTTCCGAGAAAATGTTGTGCTGAGGACACAGGTGTCTTTGGAGCGAGAAGAGGTTGTGCAGGAGAGCCAGCCTCCGTACAGATCGGCATAGGCATGATCGGAAGAGACCTTGAGTAGGATTCCTTCCAGGACACTGCTGCAATGATACTTGCACCCAGGATCAGATGTGTCACGTATATTCAGAGAGCCAGAGGCCGACGCCAGTGATATGCTGTCTCACGAGTGGTCGCGATGAGTGACCAAGAGATGACCAGAGGAGTGCCAGAACGGAATCGTCCCCGTTAGCACACCTGACAGGGCCGATGAGCCGATTGACCGCGAGATAGGAAATCAGCAAAGAAGATAAGGACCCAGAGTCAGAGGACGCCAGACCGTGAGCAAGAGACAAGTAGATATCCTGCACTGCTAGCAGTGGATGCACCGACTCCTTCTCGACTTTGAAGGAGGAACTACCGACGACGGTATTTATGATTTGTGATTTTATGATTCGATTATCACGTATCCATCATTTTGGATTTCGGTATTTTTGGGCGTTCTGTTTGCATGAATTAGTTTTGATGACTGAGTTTCATGATATTGGTTTCATGCACCCACTGGATATTTATGTATTTTGCGCAGAGTTTTTACATTTGGATATTGATTGAGATTTCATGCCTACCGTATGCAGTGATTTGATTTGCACTTCCAGCGTAATTTTCATGCACCTTTAGTGTTTTGACATACGATTTTGGTGCACACCAGATGCACTAAATCGGGATTCTTCGTGCATGTCACATGCACCTGATTTTTTTTTTTCTGTCAGGCACACACGTTGCCTACGACAGATGTTTCGTGCACACCCGTTGCACCTAGATGTTGTTTTGTACACCTGTTTGACACATATATGGATTTTGATTCCTTGCGCACCAGACGCATAGGATATTCTTATATATGTAGTTTGGGATTGATTTTTCTTATAGAGCAGTACGTTTTTATGATATTGCTATGTGTTTTCGTACTGAGCAGGACTAGTCAGGGGACAGTACCTGAATATATTTTACATGTATAGTTTCGAGTTATATCATATTGGTTTTGCTTTGGATTTGGTATTGATGTCTTCCCCATGACTCCGATGATTGCGGGATGCTTGACGGAGTTCTGATTTGAGTTATATGCTCATTTTTCATGCGCATGCGTTGCGCTACGATTGTTTTATGCATTGCTATTTTCGGAGCCCCGACAAAATGGATTATTACTGGAATTGTTTTAGTAGTGGGGGTTTAAATTTAAATTCGGGGACCGAATTTCTTTAAGTGGGGTAAATTGTAACATTTTCAAAAATATAAAATATTAATTTTGGGAATTTTTATAATTTAATATTATTTTATTGATTATTTTAATATTAAATTAATAATTAAATGCAAATAAATGGAGAAAAATTACGGAAAATTATGGAAAATTCTAAAATGGGTTAATTATTGGAATTATGATATTTTTAAGTTGTTGTGATCATTTTGACACTAATTTAGTGCTAATCGCGATTAAAATCGCTAATCGGGTTTTTTGGCAATTTTGTGCAAAACTTGCACATATCACTTTTTTTTTCTACACTTATGCATTTTCTTTCATGATATTTGGGGAACCACTATTCTTGTGAGAAGGTATTTGAGAGAAAAGAAAAGGGAAAAAGAAAAGAAAAGAAAAGAAATTAGAGTGAGGGTAGGTGAGAGAGAGGATGGGCATTGTTGACTACCACCCTTAGCCATTTCTCCCACCATTTTCTTCCCTCTTCTTCCTCCTCCTACTGCTGCAACCTCACCTCATTCCCTCCCCTCTTCAAAGCCTAAAAACATCTCAAAAACAACCCCAAAACCCTAGGTCCGTTTCATTAAAAGTGTGCACGAGCCCGAGATCTACAAGATGGACTAGGAAAGTTGCTGTTTTGGTGCTGTGGGAAGATTCTTGAGTCTCTTTTGAGGTAATTCTTTCACAAATATTGTAGTATTTCAAGTGATTTAGCCTCTTTTAAAGTTTGATGTCGATATCGGGTGAATTGTGGATATTTGGACAAAATTAGAGGAGATGAGGGTAATGTTGAGTTTTGACCTTGCAATTGAGTTTAGAGAGTGACCTTAGACCCTAATTGACCAATTCCCTGCCCTAAAACAACCTGAAACCCAAAATACGGAATTTCGGGACTTTCATGTCGGTTTTTGAGAACCTGAAGCTTGCAGGGAAATCTGGAATACACTGAGACTGTTTCAGGCAAATTCAACAATACCAGGGACCAAATTGAGACCATAGGAGGCCACCCTGACCAAACGGACCCCATTGGGAATAGGGGGGCCGGCGAGGCCGGTTTTGGGAGGCTTGTGGCCGGCCAAGTAGTGAGGGAATGCTTCGGGGTTGGTCCAGTAGCTCAAGAACACCCTGCATAGCACCCTAGAGTTGTTGATTTGAGCTGATTTGGCCTGAGACGAAATCTGGGATCATTTTCTTGGGTTGCTGCTTTGAAATGTGAATTGGTTTTGTGTATTTTGATTTCCATATTTTGATATTTGTGTGTTATCTCGATCATGTGACGTCTGTACGTCTATATCGGGTGATTTCGAGTTGTTTTGCGAAGGCTAACCGTGGGTTCTAACCTATAAGCCTTTTTGCGTATCGTGTTGGTTTTAGCGTATCGTATTGGTTTTAGTGTGTCGTTTCAAGTGTTGATTTGGTTTTGATGCGATGCGATACGTGTGATATGTGTAGGTACACCGCGACGATCCGAGGCGATGCAGAAGATGACGGTGACATCGACACCGACACGCAGGATACAGGTGAGTAGATTATATCTACAGGGGGAAGTCGGGTGGATGGCGTATAGCACCCTCGCAGTCCGTAATTAGTACTATGTAGTATATTTATGTGTGTGATAGCTTTAGTGTGGCTTGGTTAGTTAGGGGTAGAAATAACCAGCATAGCTCCTAGTTGCGAACCATAGGATAGATTTGCACCCACACGTGTACACTTGTGAGTTTCTTATGCTTGCACTGTGTTTGATGATATGGGATGACTTTGGAGATGAGTCGATGGTGTGGGCTTGTGCCGTGAGATCGGTGATTTGATACGATTCATATGTGGGATATGACTTGTGTTTCTTGCGGGCTTGGGATATGTGCTTACCCCCGCATGCATACTTCATTGATGGTATCGATTGTACTAGACATAGAGTAGTACCCCAGACTTTTGATCTGATGATAGTGATACCTATTTTGTGATGAGACAGTGAGATGTTGAACCCTACCCAGCTATTGGGGATGCCGTACGATGATTTACCGTACGAGCCGATATTGATGATAGATCCGCACTCATAACTCGAGGATATCTTACGATATGACATTGAGGCGGGATCACCGACTACATATCTATATATACATATCGACTCAGATGTTAGGCGGTTTCTTTACCTATAGTTCAGCTTGTTAGTTCAGCCGTATAGTTAGTGTAGTTGTTAGAGTAGATGTGACTTCTTACCTATTTCAAAAAAACTAACGAATCGTGGGCATTTTTAAAGACAGCTCAAGGGAATCTATGGATATTTCAAAAACGACGCATCTTTTCATAAAAACACCGTAGCCCCTATTTTCAAAACCCCATGATTCGTGTTATTTCAAAAGGCACCATTCGTAGGATTTATAGTAGATTGATGCATTTTAGTTTTAGTTACGTCCAGTTTCGGCTCCCACTCCCCTTTTGTGATTCATTTTGCATCGCATTCTTATTCTATGTTTCATACTCCAGTATTAATATCATGCTGATAGGACACCAGCACCATTACCGATGATGCGTATGTACCACATACACTTACTTGCCGGCTCACACACATCTTCATCGGTAATTGCCATGTCACGTACACCTTAGAAAATATATTATTGCTTGACATAGCCTTTTAGCTAGTAGTTTAGACATTGTAGTTATTACCTGCTACTTCCTGCATACTATTATTCATTGTTATGCCGCATTCATGGATTCTCATGCATATATTCACTATTTTGCATGCTATTGAAGTTTGGATTTGGATTTCTATGAGATTTTCTGGATTTGGAGGAAAACCGCAAAAACACAAATAAACATTTTCTCTCTCTTTTAAAATAAAAAGTGCGGTTTTCCCATGATGTATGAGTCGTCCACCATGAGTTTGCTGGTGGATTTGGAAACCCGATTCGAGGAGACGGATGAACCGTTTCGGGTACATGGTGGACCCGGTACGGTACCCCGGGGCAAGAGGAATGTGGTGATGACGTTGAGCCTGGCAGGGGAGTACTACCTACCGGTGATTTTACCCGACGCGTCGGATATCCAGAGGATACCGTCGTGGTCTGAGATTTATGGTAGGGGCCGGTCTGGACTGACGGCGCCCTAGATATTGTGGTTGAGACTTGAGATATCGAGATATTGGGATTTCGTTTGTGCCGATGCTAGGCACAGTTTTATGCTGATTTCATTATGGTACCTCATCTTTTAAAATACAAGGGAAATCTCACTAAAGTTTGAAAACAGTTGATTCATGTAAATGTATTCTGTTTTCACGCATTCATATCTCATTCATATGCTATATTGTTATCTGAGGCACTGACACAGACACATGAGATTGCACTCGGGTTAGATATTTACCCTAGCCTTGCTATAGGCTGCATGTGTTATTTTGAGGATTTTCTATATTGATCGTATTGACCTAGGATTATGTCTTGTATTCGGTTTTTGCTTGTAGATGTTTCTATTCACGAGTTGGCAACTCACCCCCGTTGTGCCACAGTCCTTGCAGGTCCTGCCGTACAGGTTTCTTTGCGGCATTTCTGGCACACTACCTTCTTGCGGGTGATATTGCTTTGGTAGGTGGATTCTTTCGCATCAAGAACCACCATTGTATTTATTTTTGTTCATTGCATCTAGTATTTCCATCAACCAAAACTTGTATATTGTTTCAGACCTAGACTTTAGTGTTGTATTATTCGACCTTAGAGTCGCGCTTAGTAGTATTGCGGTTTCTTGTTGCTTTTGAGCTCTCTTTTGGATTTGATCCTCGCCACTTGGCGTTGTATATTATATCTTGTGTGGTTGTGACCGTCGTTTGACGAAGAGCTAGCTCCCGCTTGGGGATGCCTTTATCATTGCATATATATTGTTATTCTTGTTTTACCCCATTCGGGGCCAGTTTTACAAAAGAAACTCTGCCGAAATTTTTAGAAAAGACTGTACTGTTTTTAAAATGCACATTCGGCTTAGTTATTTAAAAACCTTGATTTCAAACATGCTTTCTCACTTCTTTAAACCAGTTTTCTTTACTTATTCTTAAAATGGTTTTAGATTTCTGGGCTTTTGGCTTACTTGGATCAGATGGAATCCTATAGGCTTCATAGGTTTCAAGGGCCAGTCACGTGCTCTTTCGGGTCGTGACAGGACACTCCGTCTCGGAGACGCGTCAAGCGTCGACTGTCCATGTCGTAAAAAGGGCAGTGCGGGCTTCCCACAAATCGGGAACCAAATCGCTCCGGATCAGAGCGTCGACCGTCTATGTCGCAAAAAGGGCAGTGCAGGCTTCCCACAAATCGGGAACCAAATCGCTCCGGATCAGAGCGTCGACCGTCCATGTCGCAAAAAGGGCAGTGCAGACTTCCAACAAAGCAGGAACCAGATCGCTCTGGGCCAAAGAAACATCTACCGCGGACACTCCGTCTCGGAGACGCGTCAAGCGTCGACCGTCCATGTCGTAAAAAGGGCAGTGCATCCCAAAAAGTAGGAACCAAAGCAAGTCGCCTCCATGCGAAAGAAGATCCATCAATTTCATGCACACGACTCATATATGTGGTGTGCATTTATTGATGGGGGGCACTTTGTTGGGGTCAAAATTTGCATCCCGGTTGACCAAGTCAAAGTCAAGATCAACCCCAAGCCAGGTGGGCCCAAGCCCAAGCAAGTGGGCCAATGCACGGGTCGAGCCCGAACACGAAGTGTCCGGCCTTCCGCCATACTAAAATAAAAATCATGTA
Source organism: Agapanthus africanus (assembly GCA_030015575.1). Taxonomy (NCBI): domain Eukaryota; kingdom Viridiplantae; phylum Streptophyta; class Magnoliopsida; order Asparagales; family Amaryllidaceae; genus Agapanthus; species Agapanthus africanus. The sequence continues at coordinate 60,054,995 of CM057343.1, read as the reverse complement.
ACGAATAATTTTGATGTAATTTTTTGTGCATGAATGTATGCAAAATGGGCATAAAGCCAATTTTTTGTAAGCCCATGGCTTATGTGCAAAAAGAAATGGCACATGAATCAAGGGATGGGCAAAATTCCATTTTAACCCACGGGGCTATATGTAAATGTGTAAGCCTTTATAAGGCAACATGATGATGAATAAAGCATAGACTTTTCATTCCCCTCTAAATCTAGGGTTTGTGCATCTTTCCCCTTTCTGAAGGTTCTAAACCTTCTTCTTTCTCTTGAATTAAATCAAGAGTTTTACTCTTCCTTTTCCAAAACTAAATAGTTTTTCACCATAAAACCCACAAAGGGGAACTTAGATCTGCCATAAGATCTCAGAAAGGAGAGATTTTTAAAATCTCATATTTCTTGATCTTCAAGATCCGGCCAACAAAGGAAGAAGAAGGAGACCCGTCTTCAGAAACCCCACTTTGGGGAAGAACTAGGACTCAAGGGGAGAAGCCCCTTTATCAGCTTCAAAATATCCTAGGAGTTTAACTCCTCATATATATATACATATATACAAAATAATAAGTGCTCCTTTCTGGGAGTACAACTCCCATTGCCGGGACCAAGTCCCTTACAACTCCCATTGCCGGGACCAAGTCCCTTTTGTCGTCTGAGCGCCCTTGCGCTCAAAGCGCTAGCCTCCAAAGCGCTAGCGTCCGAGCGCCCATATGCTGACACGTGGGGCGCTAGCGCTCAAAGCACTGGCGTCCTTGCGCTCAGAGCGCTAGCGCCTAAAGCCCTAGCGCCCACGTGCTGACACATAGGGCGCTAGCGCTCAGAGAGCTAGCGCCCTTGAGCTCAGAGCGCTAGCGCCCGAGCGCCCACGTGCTGACACGTGGGGCACTAGCGCTGGCGCCCGAGCGCCCACATGCTGACACGTGGGGCACTAGCACTCAAAGCGCTAGCGCTCTTGCGCTCAGAGAGCTAGCGCCCAGAGCGCTAGCACCCAGAGCGCTAGCGTCCGACCGCCTACGTGCCTGGCACGTGGGGCGCTAGCGCTCTTGCGCTCAAAGCGCTAGCATCCAAAGCGCTGGCGCTTTTTCCCATGCATCCTTTGGATGCTCTTTCCCTTTATTTTTTTTATATATATGTACATACACACACACACACACACACTCCATACTAAAAATACCTTCCCCATTAGAAAAAATTTCTAACGGGGCGCTGCCCCGCACCCCGCAATGGGGCTGCTAACCCCCTTGACCCCCAACCCGCTATCCGGGTAGCGGGACCCCCATAAAAACTCTGCGGGGTCCCCGATATATCCATAACCCCATTTTAAAACACAACACGTGTACATTGCACATTGAGTTCGCATGAATAGTTGACCCGTCAATCGGAGGTTCTCTCGCCCCAAAGGCGAGGGGTAATTAACGGCAGCTTAGTTCGTAGCTGCCGGAGATTCAGATCCTCACAATTAATAAATCCCAGCCTACCCTAGGCAGGGGGAATCTGTAATGCGCCTGACAAGCGCGCGCGTATTCCCATCTCAATGGGGTGATGAAAAACACTCTACAATAGTCTTCTTCCAAATCATAGGCCTGTGCCGAACGGTAGGGAAGGAAGAAAGCCATTTAGCCTAAGTGTGGTGTACAGAAGGAAATGAGTAAGGACAAATAAAGGGATTTGGAGAGATAGCAAGGAGATACGGTCATAGTCATGAATCTGGATAATGTAAGAGGCATTAATAGAAATACCCGGATACCCTTTTGAAACATTTTCATGTTTCAGTTTCACTTTGCGTTGTTAATATAAATCTGATTTCCCAATTAGACCCTTACTCCAGGGTATGTATTTATCAGATCAGTTTCTCACATTTGTATGTTATTTAGGATGGTGAGTGGGAGTAAGATATTGGGAATTGGATGATTAGATCCTCACTATATCGGAATTTGTTGTAATTGGTGATATTTGAGGAAATCACCTGGGTTTTTGCCGGACGGCGAATATTTTGTTTTGAATATCCGTTGTTATGCACCAATTTCAAACTAATATATCTGTACGTTTATTTTATAAAGTGAGATATGACTTTTTGATATTATATCTGTGACATTTACCTATATCAGTTGGTGATTGGGTAAGGTGCATTCAACAACGGTGTAATTCTTCATAACCACGGTACAGTTTTCAACCTACGATGCACAGGATTTGAGTTATTAAATCCAGGGGACTTATATAAAGTATTGTATGTTGTCCAGTGTCCATTAAGACAATGGGGATGGTACTCGTACTATATTCTGTTTACTTGTGACTTCTCCAGTTCTGGACATGTAATTCGTTGAAATGCAAGATCCGGATATTGAGAAGTTATAGGTATAAGAATAAAGTAGAGAACCATTTGTTGGAAGTATCATGATTCTTCGAGGTACTCAAAAATGTAGATACTTGTGTTTAGTATTCCGTTGATAGTAATGGTTTTGAGAACTTGCTTCTCTTTCGGATTACTCATATATGGATGCACTCCTAATTGAGTAATGTTGATTGGCCTCATTCCATTTAGTTGATATGCACTGGAGACAACTGCATGATTTTGAATCTGGTTCCAATAAAATTAGTGTCTTTGTTTCTATATGGTATATAGAATCAATTTGTGTCTGAACGATGTTAAGATATAGGGAGTTGTCCGGCTGATGATTAAAACCAGAATCTGGACAAACTCAAGGCACGTTTCAGTAATGGCTGTTTGTGGGTTATCCCGGGCTTTGACGAGGGTTAACTTTCTACCATCAGGAAGATCAATAGTTATATTGTTCTTGACTCGCCGCAATTTTAATAAAATGAATTTTTTCATAAAACAGAAGTGGGAGTATGGTAGAACTGGAAGTAATTCCAGAACCGCAAACGATTACTGAAAATGTAGTAGAACCTAAGGATTCAATTGAATTTGACATTCCATTAACCACTCCGCAGATTTGGTGGGTAACCTCAGGCACCCAAGTGGTACTTTGGTCTTCTCAAAGACGGTGACAGTGAGGTTCTTGTTTACCCAAACTTGCCATTGTTGTTGTTCCAAATTATAAGACCCGACAGAAGGATGAGTATAGCGTCGTTCTAAACTAGCTTTAGAAGTGCATGTGTATATGACTCAGCCAGAGGGCTGTTGTAGTCAGTGGGAGCAGCAGAAGCATAGTGGACAAGTAGCTTATGTCTATTTATAGACTGAAGCAGGTATAGCGGAAATAGATCATCTATTTTTTATATGACAGACATAGGCTTTGACTTCATCAGAATAGGAGATGGATACAGTAAGAAGGTAGTAGGGTGTGATGTCCCGGTATTTGGGATGACATGCACTTTATAGGAAGTGAAATTCCTATACTACGATCGGTTATACTGTGGTTATCACACAATTGTTTCTCCATACAGGACATGGATATAATATCAGATTTTCTGGTTACTAAATTTATAGTTTTAGATCTAGATTTAGGAAGTGTCCCAATTTGGGTACTTGACACTATTCTAAAGTGTTTTGGAATGGACGACTCCTGGCATGGTAATGTACCTGCGGGTGATGGAGTCACCCTCTCTAAAGGTGTCTTTCAGACTAAAGGGGAGGGGGATTTGCATGATTGGCATATCACTTGCTTAGGCAATTGAGTCAATCATGTGATATCAAGTACCACACCAGATGCTGTTTTTGCATTAGTTGCAATAAGCTGATATATTAATCCAATCCTGGAGAAACGTTGGGAAGCAGTTTATGAACATAAATGGATGTTCTTGGGAAATGATTACGGCAGCCTCCTTCGGGAGACGATTATCATTTCAGACTTCCAAGGTGACCTAGGTGACAGAGTGACTGTCAGAGTTATAGTTTTCCCTCTTCTGAGGGACAGTATGTTGGACAGGTGATCCAAGTGAATACTGTGGAAGGCATGGTGCAGAATACTAATTAGATTCAGTGGACGATACAGTCTAAGAAGTTTACTGGATTTGGAGTTCATTTATGAACTAGGTCCCATCAGATATCCAGACAAATTCCAAGGCAGGTATTGTTCATTTCGGGTGATAGCTTTCTCCGCGAAGTTGAGATATAGAGAGATATAAAAATAAACATTGGAGCGGATCCACTCACTGAGACTATTTCTCGAACACATTAGTTTCACAAACAGGCTTTGTGAGACTGATTAGTAGAGAAGTTAGGTGTTCGGTATCACACGGGCTGTGAGTATGCGACGTCGCAATAATTGGCCTTAAGTGCAAGTGGGAGATTCTTGGCTATAGTGCCCTCAAGGCAATTATCATAGTCGCAGTTAGGTGATTATGATGATTGAGCGATGACCTATACCGATAGAACAGTCTTACTCGAGATGATAGTATGTTATCTGGTTTTTTTTATCACCATATACATGTTGATAGAGCACATAGGATTCTTGCTTAACTACCGGCATTATGATGGTAGTCATATACGTGGGAGCTGGGGGGTCTATAAGCACATCCTTAAATGTCCCTAGTCGTGGGAGTATCGAGACTGGGCATCGATACTCCAGTGTAAACTAGTGTATACTTATCCAGACCCTGACGAGGGGTGGTGGCCGGTCTCACAAGCCATTGGTGTCAGTTGTTCACCTAAGATAGTATACAGGTGCTCATTGGGTTATGAGTACACTGAACGGACTCGCCGGGAACATGCTAGTTGGTATTGTACCTATTGTCAGATAGCAGTTCCCTACTGATATGTGTACAGGTTAGTATGTCGACCTGAGATCGTCATTTGTCTCGTGTGAGTTCCCACTGTGCTTTGATTACTACCCTACCACGCTCAAAGGAGACGTGCAAACAGGTTTTAATTGGGTACAGTCCCGAGCCACATGGAAGCAGTGAGCGGATCGTCGGGGATTCGTCTCTCCTGGTATTGGGGGTTGATGTCGCACAGTGCACGGGTGGCCATCACCAGAAATCCTCGGCCGGGGTAGTGGAGAATTGTTGATTTGGATCAGTAGTTTCTCAGGTGGTGATGGGTTACATACCGACACGAATTATCGCATTGTTAGGGATCTAACTTTATCCATCCCCCTAGACCCGATATGCGATACTCTTAGACGAACATACCGGATTGTACGGATATTGTCACTGTTAGGATCAGTAGAGTGCCTGGATGAGTTCGCTCTCCAGCTTCCCTTTTTCGCTCAATACATTGGCAGCCGTTACGTACAGCTAGTACCACTGACGTGCTGGTGGTTAAATCCACAACCAGCGTATTGATGAGTCATTAGAGTCCCCCCACAGAAAGTTTCCCAAGTTCGGGCGAAACGTTGTAGAGGTCGTATGGTAATATGGCAGGGTTCGATCATATACGTGCATTTGTGCACGGATCATGATCGGACGGATCATACTAGTGGGCTTTGGTTTAAGCGGGATCCTAATATTAGATTTGTTGGATTACTTTAGTCTCATTGCATTCGTATTCATGCAGAATGCGGATGCAGGTTTGTATATACAGGTGAGGGGTATCCTTATGATCCGTCACGAGTTTACTTTAAATGTTGGCATTCTCTTTTTGGATTAAACATTTTTGTTTAAATGTTTTGTGGTGGAAATTGTGAGTGAAAATCATTATGAAGGGCATTAAATGAGGCATGAGCATGGGTGATGACTCATAGTCTTATTTTTTGTCCAATGTCACCTTTTTTGATTGATTATTGTGTTGAAATGATATGAGGAGAGAGAGAGGACAGCCACTAGGTGGGGGTTTGCTCTTGAGATTTTATTCTAGCACTCTCACATTTTTGATACAAAACAACAAGCAAGCAACCTCTTCATCTTCATCTTCTTCTCTAGCTCACATCTTCCACCATGGCTTCATCTTCAAACTCCATCCATACAATCTCATGTGTTGAGAATCAATGGATGATTGCGACAAAGTTATCACACACATTCTCTACTTCACCTTGGACATGTCGGCTAGCAAATATCATGTCCGAGTTGCTTCGGTTTGAAGCGGGAGCCCATAAAAAGACTTCTTGATGTGGTTTCCTTTTCGACGACGAGGAGACCGGAGATCGTGCGAGATCGGAGATGCCGTGAGAGGCAAGGGATGGTGGCTAAAGACCGAAGGACACAAGTCGATCGGTATAGCCATTCTAACTTCTTTGTAGATTGCTAGTTAACGGTTAATGGAACGATCCAGGTTTTTTGGTTATGGTAGCGCCAAGTTTTTGAAAAGTTTTTGTTCCGCATTTGGCCTCGGAAAGACGGTCGGGGCGCTGCCGTAACCCAACACAATTAATCCAAAAAAAATTACTCTCTAATTTTTTCAAGACATGCGCTATTAAGGAGGATAAACCGGTATATCTTGTTGATAAACATAGTATCTACCCTCTTATAATCGGCTTTACCATATGGCCCATCCTGAATTCTTCGAGGCCGGTTAAGTCTCGTCTCAATGTTCTCATTCAGATAGCGGGAACAAAATGTGATTGCTTCATCTAGAAGATAACCTTGCAATATAGAACCCTCTGGTCGATTTCTATTGCGTATATATTTTTAAGAGTGTAGAGATACCTAAAGAAAAATATGTTAAATAAATAAATACGGGCATACATGACAACAATAATTTTAGAAATTGCGCGAAAGGAAAAATTCCACGCACCTCTCGACAGGATACATCCATCGATATTGTACCGGTCAGGCTAACTTAGCCTCAATTGTAAGATGAATCGTCAGGTGTATTATGATATCGAAGAATGACGGTGGGAAAATACGCTCAAACTTGCAAAGTATCAACGCAATAGAATTTTCTAGTTTCTCCAGCGTCACAACATCCAGTGTTTTAGCGCATAATTCTCTGAAAAAACAATATAGGTCATTAATTACTAGACCAACCCATTCTGGAAGGGAAGTCCTGAGGGCTAATGGGAGAAGGTGCTCCATAATAACATGGTGATCATGACTTTTCAGCCCATCGATATTGCCTTTCACAATTTTTATCTTCTTGCTGAATGATCCTAAGAAACCTGTGGGAACTATCAAATCATGCAATACCAGAAGGAATCTTTTCTTCTCCGGTTGTGAAATATGATACACGGCATTGGGAAGTACAAATTTGCCTGGTTTACCTGCTATCGGTTTAGGATGCAATTCACTTCTAATTTTCTGGTCCTGTAGATCCATCCGAGTATTGAGGTTGTCTTTCGATTTCCCTTCTTTAAAAAGAAGCAAGTTGAGTACGTGCTCGGATACCCCCTTCTATATGTGCATGACGTCCAGACAATGACTTACCAAATTTGTTGACCAGTACGGAAGCTCGAAGAAAATGCTTAACTTGTTCCAAAATGGTGGTTTGACATGTTTTGTCGGATCCATCCCGAAGGTCACATTATTGTAACCATCCCACTGAGCGGTCACATCCTTTCCGGACAATGGGGCTGGAGGTCCAAGAAGCTCCTGATGACCATCAAAGTGAACAGCATCAAACGTGTAGGGATGGTCTAGAGGCAGGAAACGTCGATGGCCGCAATAACAAACCTTCCTGCTAAAATTCAAGAATTTCGATATTTTATGTTGATAGTAATAAGGACATGCTTTGTGACCATGTACGGACCAACCTGATAGCATTCCATACGCAGGAAAGTTATTAATTGTCCACATTAAAGCCGCACGCAGTATGAAGGATGTATTTGTGTTTGCATCGTAAGTCTCTACACCATCAATGAATAAAGATTTTAACTCCTCGATCAAAGGTGGGAGATAGACGTCGATATTTTTTCCCGGTGAGTTTGGTCCATCGATAAGAAAAGACATCATAAAGTATGATTGGTCCATAACCAACCAAGGCGACAGATTATAAACTATAATTACAACGGGCCATGTGCTGTGGCTTCCAGCCATATAGTTGAATGGGCAGAAGCCATCACTAGCGAGTCCGAGCCTGACATTGCGAGGATCTGTAATACCCAGTCCTTCTGTATACCAATATTTGTATTTTTGGTTAGTCTTAAAATTTATTTGTTCTACAATTATTAATTGTAGTATTTTTAAATTCCCAAACCCCGATTTATCTAAACCTTTTTTATTCTCCATTTTATTTTTCTCAAAAACCCTAACCACACTTCCATCTTCCCCTTCATTACTTTCCCTTTTACCCTTATTTTCTTTTAGCCAGCTCATCCCATTTCCCCAACTCCTTATCCCATTTCCATTTTTCGCCAAGCCCATTACTACATCCAACAACCCAACTTCCCTTTTTTTCACTGGCCTACTCTTTTCCTTCGAAATTATTTAAAAAACCGCGGCCCATTTTCCCCCTCAGCCCAAAAAGGAAATAACACAAACAATTTAATTAAATCCCTCAAAGCCCGGCCCAAACCAAAATAATAATTAAACCAATTCTTCTTATCTGGCCCACGCTTTTCAGCCGACCCGGCCCGCTCCAAACCGTCTTCGTCCCCAACGTTAGGATTTTTCCCGCTCATCCTCACGCTTCCCAAACGTCGCCGCTTTCTTCGCCCCACTCCTCGCGCCCACAACGCGCGCACTCCCCCGAAGACCCGCTCCCCTCTGCAGCCATCCCCTGATCCCCATCGCCTTCTCACCACACCCACACCAATACACCATCACCACCTCTCGAACTCACCCACTGCATCCCTCGCTCCCGACTCTCAAACCCATTCACCGTCGCCTCTGCCCCCATCACTTTCCTCTTCTCCATCACCCCAAAACCAAGCTTCACCCGCCGCCTGCACACCCTCCTCGCCACGAGCTCCCTGCACGACACCCACCACGACGAGCTCCCCTCGCTGCCGCCGACGCAACTCCCGAGCCTTACCCCGAGCACCGTCGCCGACCCATCCTACCGCCAACGAGTTCCTCGTCACCACCAATTCCCCACTATCACCGCACCTCTCTATCTGCAACCCTCTCTCTCTCCCTCTCACTCAGCACATCTCTCCCTCTCTAAATCTCTTTCTCTCCCTGTCTCTCTTTCTAAATCTCTGTTTCTCTCTCAGTCTTTCACTCTATCTCTCTAATTCTCTATCTCTCTCTCAGTCTCTCTTTCTAAATCTCTCTCTCTCTCTCTCTTTCTCTCTCTCTCTCTCAGCACCTCTCCTCCCTGCGGGAGCTACAGTACCCGTCGCCACCACCTTCAGCCGAGACCAAGCCTCGAGGCTAGCCCAAGCCTCAAACCCAGCATTAGCCATTTCATCGAGCACTTGCGCCTATCGTCGATCGCCGCTATTCCAACCGTCATCGTCGCCGAAAAATCCGTGGCTTCAGTCTCTGCGTCCGTCATCATCAGCAAGATTGTAACCGTCGCAACGCCAGTGCACGTCCGTCGCACCCACCGAGACATCGAGTCCAAGAGCCCAAGCTCGAGCCGAGACCGCGAACCCTAGCCGCGCCGTTCGTCGCACGACTGGGCCGTTGCCGCTGCCATGTATCTCCAGAACGTCTCCAAGAAAGTACCTTACTTGCTACATGCTATATTATTTCCGTTATAAATTCAAACCGCATTAATTCCCTGTTTGCGATTCATGAAAACCTTATATGACTTAACTGTTCGATGCAAGATCCCAATGAAAACCTTCATTCAATTTGACGAAACTTGATTGCATAATCTGGCCCATGTGATAAGGAACCTTGTGGTGAAATTTCACTGAATAATATGACCGTTAATGACTTAAACGAACACTCCCTATTACACCCGTATAAACTGGGAATTTCCCGCACCTGAAACTGGCTTAAATCACCATTAATTGTATACATATTAGAATAATGTTTTCGAGGGCTCAAATCGAAGCCGACTCGACGACCTGTAACCCTATGCAAGTTTTTAATGGTTTCTGTACTAAAATTATGATGATAATTGGCTCGGAGAGCGGTTCTGGACTGCAGTCCAGAGCAACTCTGGTTTTTGTTTTCTGTTCCTTAATGGTTCCTACCTTGTTTCCTGAAACCGTGTGTTGCGGAACCTAGCACCTTATTGAAGATGAATCTGTTATCTAAATAACTCAAGTGATTTCACCCTGTTTCATCGTCGTTTACTATTTAAAATGCAATTTAAAAGATCGGGATGTATAGCAGTTCCAAGCAGAACCAGAACCGATACCTTAGTGTTGAACAGTGTATAACTCCTGACGTACAGACGCGATTGAGAATCCGTCTGTTGCGTTGAAAACCCTATTTTAAACCCTAAATTTCAATCAACTGTAGCGTCACTAAATTCTGGTCCCAACCGGGATTAAAATGTGTTGCGAAACGGATTTCCGATTCTGAAACCGGATTTCCAGCAGTGAACGCTTAAATGAAATGGCCATATCTAGTGATCCTGAAATCCGATTGACGTGAAACCAAATTTGCTGGATAGGTAATCAAGTATACTACTTATCCCCTGTTCATTGTTTCGTAAAATTTGGCATGTATGATTTATGATAAATTATGCAAGTGGTAGGTACCGACATATGACATCTTAATCATGCCTTATATACTGTTTTCTCATCACATCATATATATGTCATTGCGTTGGTAACCTAGTGATCATGTGCATTACCCAGTGTTAGGTATTAGTGGTGATTGTGACAAGTACGTCCGTGTTTGTGCATGAATGGATAAGTGAAAGTGACACATACTTATACACAATCAGTGGACCCTATTATTCTATTGCATTGTCGACGTCTGTGAGACGCATATGAGTGTGACTATAAGTGGTATGGGACACTTATGAAAGCACTTGTATGGGTGTCACAGATAAGGCACCAAATATTGTCCATTTATCTTGGGTATCAGTTGGGACGTGCTTGATGGGGATCCTGTCTCCAGTTCTCCCGCAGACTTGTCATGGACCGACCGATATTTGAGGTTATGGATGGCGTTTGATGTAGACCACGGGATGTGGGGTAGTTTGAGTGTGAGTTCAACAGAATCTCGGGAGTCTCATGCCGGCTTATATATATGGAGATATATAGAGATTTACAGGGTACATGATTATTACCGTGAGTTATATTTTAGGCCCGTGGTCCCTTGCCCTTGGGTCCTACCGTTGGGTGGAGGACACTCACGAGTGGTTGACTCTCACACTTGGACTGACGATAGGCTTAGTGACCTGTACAGTGAGACTTAGAGGCTGATAGGGATAGTGACATTGACATGCGTTACTTACTGTATTGACCCACCTGACATACTATTTTACTGCTTTACTGTTCACCTGCTCTTTTGGACACCCGCATTGGCCACTTCATGTTCATATCTCTACTATCTTGATTTACTGTTATATATCCATTATTACTGTACGAGTTACCACTTGCACCTATGTATATATTGCTATTGTGTCGCTCTGACGACCTGAGTATGCATGCTCAGAGCGAGATGTGGATCTAGCTTGGACCAGGACCAGACGTACATCGCGGACATCTTGATCAGCTATCCAGAGCTATACTCATCCGACCTCCATCAGGTCAGTTCTTTGTATTTGTTTTGTTCCATTACTGCATTTCTCATTACCTGTGCATTGTTTATTGATTACCACGTAAAGCTAGAAGCCAAAGTGTGACTACGGCAGGATATTTTCTTGACCGTAGGAGCATGGCTGGCCTTGTCAACCCCTCGTATTCCGTATTTTGGGAAGCGGGGCGTGACAGGGTTTTGTTGGTATCAGAGTCAGGTTTTGCTATGATTGGGATTGCAGTTTCCGAGTAGAGCTCGACGATTTAAGCCGCTCTTTCAGTCTAGATTGTGAACTGTTATCTTTGACTTGAATCTTTATTATTCGTCATGCCATATTTTGACTCCATCTATTAGAGTTCTGGGCGACTTAGTAGAGTTACGGGGTTATAAATATGAACCGCAGCATAGCTACAATACTGTACTCTATTGGGTAACTGGGAGTTCTACATTTGTTTTCCGCTTGATTGAGTTTCACTCACCCGATATTCTTGTTTCATTGTCTATTCTATATCCTGTTCTGATTTTTCCCCATATCTTATGCCGGCCTAAAAATGTTGTTTCAGGATCGTGTCTTCCAACGACTCTTCCACTATCTCCACTCCCCAGAATCAGACCGTTGAGATTCTGAATGTACTGCAAAGTCTGAAGGAAGCCCAGGAGCGAACAAACGACCTGTTAGCTGAAGGATTGAGAAGGAAGGTGAATCAGGCTCCAGCGGAAGTCACCAATCATAAAAGGATCCCTATTAGACGAGGAAAAGAGAGGAAGATGAAGCGCCCACTTGTTTCCCCGCGACAGAAGCAGCAGAAGACCCAATGTTGTGGGTACTGCAAGAGGCCAGGATATCTTCAGAGGGATTGTCGCCGCACCCAGGGGAAATGCCTGATTTGCGGATCCAGCGAACACTTTATCAATAGTTGCCCTAATAGGAAGGAGCTACAAGGAGGCAGTTCGTCCACACTCCCCACTCCTGCTAATTGATGGATATTTCGTAGTTCGAGCTTCGAGGATAGTGCGGACCCAGCATAGGATTCAACTCGCGTGATGAGATTGCAGCGGTCCAGAAATCAAAGAAGAATTATCATGTTTTCTGCTTTCAATAAAGATGTTGTCACCCTTTTGTAAAAATTTCCTTTCGTTTGAAATCTTATATCCGTCGAACTTTTAGTTGAATGCAATAAAACTCTGAGTTGTGATGTATGTATCATTCTCTTGCTTCCCACCTTATTTATACTATTCATTGCAACGGCGTTATTAAAATTTTAAATTTTGCAGTCCTTGCCTACCGCATATTTTCCTGTACTCCGTATCCTTAGCTATTTTTCTTAATTCGTTCCACCGTCTAATCATGACTCTTTCTTTTTAGGCCATGACCCACCCTGGAGCAGCGCCGCATCTAGATGGGGATGCACAGTCATGCGTTTCCTTAGACCGCATGCTGGTGAGCTCGGACGAAGAGATAAATGGCCCCCTGGTCATTTTCGGAAACGGCGATTCCGAGGACGAAGGAGACGCCGCCCAAGAAGCTGACATAATCGGCGATTCCGACGAGGAGGAAGGAGACCCTGGAGAGAACCCGATGGAGGAAGATCCCGAGGAAGGCCCGATAGAAGAAAACCAAGTGGAGGAAAATCCCATTGGAAAGGATCCAGAAGAAGAGAATCACATGGGGGCAGACCTCGATGAAGAAGCTCCAGCCGAGGATGAAGGATCGGAAGAACAAGAACCTGCGGTGGAAGAACTCCCAATGGCGGTCTCTGCGAGGCGCTATGGAAATGGACGCCCCTGCCTGAGTGCGCGAGCCTACCGTAACCTGCTGAACCTCCACAGCCGCGATTGACGGGATTTAGCTGTTGTCTCCTCTGGCCAAATAAATCTGTGAATAGTTTAGGGCCATCTTTCGTTTTTGAGAATGCTTTGTTTAGAATTTTCTGGAATGAAATAAATTTGCTGAGTTCGCTAGTCTTCTGATCTTTTGATTCGCATGATGCTTGACTGTTTTCCCTATACATTTATTTTTTCCTCCTGAGATCTCTGACTGTCCATCCCTGCACCTTGTACTGTTTTGTCCCTCGCTTAGATTAAAAAGTACCGCACCCAGGTCTTTTGAATAGGCCACCCTTCATCCTTCGTATGTGCCTCGTTTGAGATCCTTCTGGAAGAGGAATTGATAGTGAGATTTCCGAGTTCGCTAACCCTACGGATTTTTGATTCACATGATGCATCGACCGTTTTCCTTCCCATACATCACTTCCCCTCTTGTGGTTCTTTGATGCTCACCCTTACTTCCTGTGCTAACCCGACCCCAACCTCTTCGACCTTCAGTCTAAAGCCGTCACACTCCGACCTTTTGAATGAGCCATACTCCATCGTAATCCCTGCCCTAGTTAGCCCCTAATCATTTTTGTGCTATTTCCTATTACCCTAACTATATTTAGGGACATCATTTTTCGAAAATTTAGTTTTCATTATTTGTGTTTATCGAAAAGTGTGTGTTATTAACTATTTCCGTTTTATGCATTTTAAGTACTATATTCTTCCCATTTTCGGTAGCGTAACCATATCTTACACATATTATTTTATGCTATGTTTCTAAATTGCACCAGGTGGATTTCTAAGTTACTTTAAGATTTGTTTTTCTTTTGATCGATACATTACACTAGGGTGTTTTAACCTATCTGCAAATCCTTCACCATTTTAATATTGTTACTTTAGTTTTCTCGGGTATTATACTTATAGGCTGCTATTATAGATGGTTATGTCTGATGCTATTATCTTAGTTGCGGTGGTTCGATATACATATGTATACATACATTTTGGGTTTCGATTTTATCGAGCACGCCACGAATATTATAGTTCGTTATTGTTATTTTTATTGTCGTATACATGTAGTTTGCCCTTATGATTGAGTCTGCCTTGTACTTACTTAGACCTACCCTTTGTTACGTTAGTTTTATACATATATAGACCTTCAAAATTCTTCTATATGATCTTTTTGTAAACCACTATGCACTAATGTTCGATGTGGTAGCTTTTCGCATGTTATTTTTATAGCTTATCGTTTATTTTAAATTTCGAGGACGAAATTTTTGTAATGGTGATATGATGTAATACCTGTAAGTCCACGGTAGCGCCCCGGCCGTCTAACAGACGCCAAATGCGGAACAAAAACTTTTTACAACTGGCGCTATCGCGTACTATAACCCGGATCTGCCATTAAAACTAAACTAACAAACTACAAAGTGGGTAGAAGAGTTATACCGAATGATCCAAGTCCTTCGGTCTTCAACCATCATCCCACGCTTTGTTGCGGCTGCTCCGATCTTCTTAATCTCCAGTCATCTCGTCCAGGTGGCACCACGTCGACGGATCTTTAAACGGGCTCCCGCCTCTGAACCGAGGCAACTCGATCATCAAGTTTGCTAAAAGAGATGACCAAGACTGATGTAGAGAATGAGTAGAACACTTTGTCTCGTTATGTCCAAAGCTATGGACGAACGGTTAATGAAGTTGCCTTTTGGATCGGATGATAAATGTGAAATGAGTATCTATCAAATTTCCATACACTAAAACTATCATATTTTTCCTCTCAAGCAACCATATCTCACAAGAGGGGAGGGGCTGCCATATATAGAGGATGAGGGAGGTGAGTGTAGGAGAGGGGGTGACCATTACCATGAATGAAAGAATGAGTCATGAAACACCTTGTATGAACACATTTAAAGCAAACCAATGAACATAAACCTAGTCATTAACCTAGTCACCCTTGCATTAAATGAATCATTAAATGCACTAATGAGTCACTTAACACCTCACCATCCTAGTCATCATCTAGAAGCTTCCACACTCATCTCAAAAAAAGATAAATCCGTATTAAACCGAATGTTTAATACGGCTGATAGAAAACTAGAAACTGGCAACTTCCAAAAGTGATCCTGAAACGAATTTCAGGATAACCCCGTAACAGTATAAACATACCCGCATTTGTATTACGACCGAATACAAATGCAACTGAGACAAAGATATTATATCTACACAGTATAATACTGGTTCCGGCTTAAACCAAAGCCTACCAGTATTATCTGCCCGAAAAATGACACGTGCGAAAACGCACGTGCATTTTCCGAATCCTGCCATAATACCATACGGCCTCTACAACGTTTCGCCCGAACTTGGAAAAGTGTCTGTGTGGGACTCTAATGACTCATCAACACACTGGCACTGGGTATAACCACCAGCACGTCAGAGGTATCGGCTGTACGTAACGGTTTGCCTATGTATTGATTGGAAGGGAAGTTGACGAGTGAACTCATCCATAAACCCCATTGAGCCTAACAGTGACAATATACATACAGTCCGGTCCGTTCGTCTATGAGTATTGCATATCGTCCTAGGGAATGGTAACGTCAGACCCCCAAAAGCAGTATAAGTCGTGTCAGAGAGTGGCCCAGAACACCCTGAGATACTACTGGAGTACCTACCAGTAAATCTCCTGTCTCGGCCGAGGGCTTTGTGTAATGGCTCTCCTAGACACAGTGCGATCTCACCCCCAATACCAGGAAAGAATAATCTCCTGCCAATCCGCTCACTTGCCTCCATATGGCTCGGGACTGTACCCAAAAAAGACCTGTTTGCACGACTCCTTTGAGTCGTGGTAGGGTAGAAATCAAAGCACAGTGGGAACTCACATGAGACAAATGACGACCTCAGGTCGATGAACTAACCTGTACACATGTCACCAGGGAACTGCTATCTGACGCTAGGTATAATACCAACTAGCAGGTTCCCGGCGAGTCCTGTCCGGTGTACTCATAACCCAATGAGCACCTGTATACATCTTAGGTGATCCAACTGACACCAGTGGCTTGTGAGACCGGCCACCGCCCCTCGTCGGGGTCTCGACTGTAAACACTAGTCTACTCTGGAGTATCGATGCCCTGTCTCTAAACTCCCACGACTAGGGACACTTTAAGGATGTGCTTACAGACCCCAGCTCCCACGATATGATCGTCATCATACTGGTGGTAGTCAAGCAAGAATCCTATGGGCTCTATCAATATGCAATAGCGAACTAAAGCATGTATACGATGATAAAGACAAACCAGATAGCATACCATCATCTCGAGTAAGACTGTCATATCGGTATAGGTCCTGCCTCAATCATTGCAATCACGTACCTGCGATCCAATAATTGACTTTGAGGGCACTATCTCCAACAATCTCCCACTTGCCCTTAAGGCTAATTATTGCGATGTCGCATACTCACAGCCCGTGTGATACCGAACATCCAACTCCTCTACTAATCAGTTTCACAAAGCTAGTTTATAAAACTCTTGTGTTCGAGAAATAGCCTCAGTGAGTGGATCCGCCCTGATGTTTCTTTCTATATCTCTCTTAATCTCAAATTCGCGGAGAAAGCCATCTCCCGAATCGAGTAATGCCTGTCTTAGAATATGTCTGAATATCTGATGGGACCTAGTTCATAAATGAACTCCAAATCCAAACTTCTTAGACTGTATCGATAACTAAACATAATCAGTATCCAGCACCAAGCCTCCCACAGTATCCTCTTGGACCACCTGTCTATAATACTGTCCCTCGTCAGAGGGAGAAACTATAACTCTGACAATCACTCTGTCATCCATGTCACCTTTGAAGCCTGGAATGATAACCGTCTCCCGAAGGAGGCTGCCGTCATCGAATCCGTAGAACATTCACTTATGTTCTAAATCTGCTTCCTTATGTTTCTCCAGGATTGGATTAATATTAACTTATCGCATCTAGTGCAAAAACAATATCTGGTGTGGTACTTGACTTTTCACGATTCACTCAATTGCCTAAGCAAGTGATCTGCCAATCATGCACATCCCTCTCCCCTTTAGTCTGTAAGACACCTTTAGAGAGGGTGACTCAATCACCTGCAGGTTCACTACCATGCCAGGAGTCATCTATTCTAAAATACTATTAGAATACTGTCAAAGTACCCTGATTAGGAAACTACCCAATACTAGATCTAAAACCATAGATCTAGTAACCAGAATATCAGATATTATATCCATGTCCTTTGTGGAGAAACAACTGTATGACGACCAAAGTACAACCGATCGTAGTACAGGAATTTTACTTCCTACTCTTTGTATGTCATCCAAATATCAGGACATCACACCATACTACCTTCTTAACAGATCCATCCCCTATTCTGATGAAGTCAAACCCATGACTGTCACACCAAAAAATTAGATGATCTAATCTCCGCTATATTTGCTCAAGCCTATAAATAGACATAAGCTACTTGCCCACTATACTTCCGCTGCTCCCACTGACTACGACAACCCTCTGGCAGAATAATATCTACGTACACTTCTAAAGCTAGTTTAGAACGACGTTATACTTATCCTCTTACCGGGTCTCATAGTCTGGAACAACAGTAGTGTCAAGTCTGGATAAACAAGAACCTCCCTGTTACCGTCCTTGAGGCTACCGGAGTAACTCTCGGGTGTCTGAGGTTACCCACCATATCTGTGGAGTGGCTATTGGAATGTCAAACCTGATTGAATATATAGGTCCTATTAAATTTTCCGTAATCGTTTGCGTTTCTGGAATCACTTCCAGTTCTACCATACTTCCACTACTGTTTTCTGAAAAAATCCATTTTACTAAAACTGTGGCGAGTCAAGAACAATATCACTATTGATCTTCCAGATGGTAGAAAATTAACCCTCGACATAGCCTGGGTTAACCCACAAACAGCTATTACAAAAACGTACCTTGAGTTATCCAGTGTCTGGTTTTAAGCATAAGTTGGACAACTCCCCGTATCTTAACAACGTTAAGATATGAACCATTCTATATACAATATAGAAATAGAGGCACTAATTTAATTGGAACCAGATTAAAAAACATGCAGCTATCTCCAGTGCATATCAACTTAATGGAGAGAGGCTAATCAGCATTACTCAACTTAGGAATACATCCAATTATGAGTAACCTGAAAGAGAAACAAGTTTCTCAAAACCATTACTATTATCTGAATACCAATCACAAGAATCTACATCTTCGATTTCTTTGAAGAATCCCGATACTTACGACATCTGGTTCTCTACTTTATTCTTATACCCACAACTTCTCAAAACTTAGACATTGTATTTCTACGAAACACTTGTCTAAAAACTAGAGAAGTCATAAGTAAATAGAACATAGTATGAGGACCTACCCCTTTGTCCTGACGGACACTGGACAACATACAATACTCTGTATAAGTCCACTGAGTTTGAATAACTCAAAACCTATGCATCGTAGGTTGAAAACTGTACTTATGATTAAGAACTACTCCGTTGTTTAATGCTCCTTACCCAATCGTCAACTGATATAGGTAAATGTCACGGACATAATTTCAAAAAGTTATATCTCACTTTATAAAAATAAACGTACAGATATATCATTTTGAAATTGGTGCACAACAACGGATACTCAAAACCAAATACATGTCATCTGCATAAACTCAGGCGACTTCCTCAAATATTACCAATTACAACGAATTCCGATATAATGAGGATGATCACCTAATTCCCAATAACTTACTCCCAATCATCATCTGTAAAACCATACAGATATGAGAATGAAACCTGGTAAATACATACCCTGGAGTAAGTATTTAATTGGGAAATCAGTTTTCTTTTAACAATGCACTGAAACATGAAAATGTTTCGTAGGGGTATCCTGGTATTCCTAGTAATGCCTCTTCCATAATCCTATTCATGACTATAACCGTATATCTCTTTGCCATCTCTCCAAATCCCTTTATTTGTCTTTAGTCGTTACCTTCTGTACACCTTCGTTTAGGCTAAATGGTTTTCTTCCTTCCCTACCGTTCGACACCAGCCTATGGTTTGGAAGAAGACTATCCAGTAAGCATAATAGGTGTACTCTCCTAATCCTAGGAGTACTCGCAACTTGAGAGAAGGTGATGATAAAAGACAACTGAATATCACCTTATTCTTCTTCTCCCGAACTGGGAAAAAAGCAAAAATAGGAGTGGCGATGACGTACGCGGTTTGGTCGTGAATGATAGCAGTCGCAATTTACTTTGCTCTCTTTCTAATCCCTTTATTTTTGTCTTTAGCTATTACCTTCTGTACACCCTACTTAGGCTAATTGGTTTTCTTCATTCCCTACCTTTCGGCACCTGCCTATGGTTTGGAAGAAGACTATCCAATAGGCGTAATAGGTGTATTCTCC
Source organism: Agapanthus africanus (assembly GCA_030015575.1). Taxonomy (NCBI): domain Eukaryota; kingdom Viridiplantae; phylum Streptophyta; class Magnoliopsida; order Asparagales; family Amaryllidaceae; genus Agapanthus; species Agapanthus africanus. The sequence continues at coordinate 60,035,331 of CM057343.1, read as the reverse complement.
TAAACCAAGGAGCCCTCGCAACCTGAGAAGGTGATAATAAAAGACAACTGAATAAACTAATTCTATTTCTCCTGAACCTGGATCCATCCTCGAAGAAGTCCCTTCGAGTTCGTATATAACCATACGATGGATCTATCCAATGGAAGTGGATATCCGTAGTAATACGGGGTGTTCTGAGAAATACAAAGGGTATAATAAGGAGCGGTAATGACTTATGCAACTCAGACAATCCAAAAGCCAGTATTTTAAGAAGGTTCGGTCAACTTGGTCACTGAGTCATAGTCTAGGGTCGGTCAAAGGTCGCTGCCAAAGAGAGAGAGAAAAGAAACACTCTGCGTGCACTCTAATCTAGATTAGAATGGTTATCACTTTATCTAATCAGGAAACCTCCCACTGTAATCTCAAATTCTCCTCCAAACCTGAAAGAAGAATTAGTCGGGATCACCCGAAGAGTAAACCAACTCATCAGTGAGAATCGGGATCCAACTATCATCGCATGATAACTTGATGGAAGCCACTCAAGTTATCACACTCCAGAAGGTATGTGCATGCCTGGCAAGTTTCCTGTATATTTGAAACTCCCGATATGATTTTTGCCTCATACTCTTATGACCTTGACTTTAGTCAACAAATCATAAGTCACATGTCAAGTTCTACCCGTCACTGTCCAGGTTGATTTGAACCCACCCGTACATACCCTTAACTTTAGTCAACAAGGTAATACGATTGTCCCAAACCAACGCATCTATCTATGCAACAGATGAATACCCAGCAACTACCAAACACTATGCCTTGACTTTAGTCAACAAACATAGCTTGAATACTACTGACCATCCATAAGATACGACGGAGGGCTACGACTGGTTTTTGGCGAAAAACCTTTAACGTAATAAACTTGATCTCGTTGAAGGAACCTGATAGCTTTTTATAAAGATATAGTGGCGAAAACCTTTTGCTAGAGAGGTCACTCCCGGTGAAGGGATCTCGGCTCTTTCCTCGTGGAATGAGGTGCAGGATATTCCAACTGAATACCGCGATGCAAAGCAACTTGTAATCAACTATAGTGAAGTTATTACCCTGACGTAAACTTATCCCCAAGGGGTCACTCCCGGTGAAGGGATCTCGGCCCTTGCCTCGTCGAATGAGGTGCGGGATATTCTAACTGAATATCACTATGCAAAACAAAAGGAAATATCTTTGTAATAACACCTTTTTAAAATTTGTTCCAACAACATCATATATAGGTTTGTTTTATCCTTGCATTGATAAGAATCAATGTAGTCCCATCAATCAATCACACCAGAAAAGAACGAAAATAAAATGTACGTATATGCCATCAGCATTCGTCACTGGGTCCCGTCATCACCCGTTAGGTTACTTAACTAACGACAGAGCGGGGGCTGGACTAGCGTGGGTGTAAAACATATACAACATCTAATAGTATATATACCAATACACAATAATCGCTCCAGGCGTGATAATATGCAACATTATGGAAAAGTAATAAGCATCACAGAACAATACAGATAAACTGGGATCCCCGGGTTTCACAGAGCCGCTGCTGAAACCCGACGTTCCCCTGGTCGTTTGGATAGCCTGTGCAATGAAACCTAGACCCCTACAGGTACGGCAAGTTACACGCCAAAACCTGAAGCGAGGTAGTCCCCACAACATAGTGAATGGAACACCCGACACTTCACGAAATCCGGTAAATTGAGCACCCCTCCTTGGGTCAACCTGTACCCCCTACGAGTGCGGCGAATAGTCTGCCAATTCTAGATTGAGGTCCCTCTGCCTCTCAAAGCTATGAGATACGGACCCGTTGCCCTCCAGAACCCGGCTATTCGTGCACTCCGTCGCGGGGTAAACCTAGTACAAAAATAAAAATATATACAATGGGTACATCGACCTCAACCCGATCGTGCCCCAAAAGAATATTATACAACAGACAGTGACGGCAGTCCACATGTTGGACGCTCGCCCCGCAATATCAAATGTACAAATAAATCCAAACTGCACTATCATTGCACCCTGCTATCCACCACTATAAATCCGCAACATCACAGCACAACACAGAACATCAACGCGAATGTCACGTTCGCAAACCCGTCTAAAAGAACTATAGCAATTAGACGTGGTTTACCGCTCGAATGACATTCCCGGTCGGAGATATAAAGTAAGTACTGTATACTAACAAGTTTAAAATTTCGATTGATAAAATTTTCCGAAGTGGGCCCCATGTACATCTGCTGTACAGTAACAAAATCTGGGCCCAAACAAATAGTACTAGAAACCACAATTTCCAATAAAAAGCTCACTGGAAAATTTTGATGCACTGTTCCCACATTATGGCCACGGTTCCGCGGTCAAACCCATGCTTTGACCACGGATCCGCGGTGGTCTTGTGGGATCACGTGCTCAAATTTTTTTCGTGTGCTTAGAAAAGCCTGCTTGTATTTCTGTGATATGTAAAATTATTTTTAGACACTGTTTAAAATCGACAGAAACTTTAACCCTGGAATTTGCGGTTTTCGAAAATCCGTTCAATCGATATTTTAAACGCGTTAGCACAAGTTAGTATAGCTTAATGGTGAGACACTGATACCACTGTAAGTGCACAGTAGCGCCCCGGCCGTCTAACAGACGCCAAATGCGGAACAAAAACTTTTTACAACTGGCGCTATCGCGTACTATAACCCGGATCTGCCATTAAAACTAAACTAACAAACTACAAAGTGGGTAGAAGAGTTATACCGCACGATCCAAGTCCTTCGGTCTTCAACCATCATCCCACGCTTTGTTGCGGCTGCTCCGATCTTCTTAATCTCTAGTCATCTCGTCCAGGTGGCACCACGTCGACGGATCTTTAAACGGGCTCCCACCTCTGAACCGAGGCAACTCGATCATCAAGTTTGCTAAAAGAGATGACCAAGATTGATGTAGAGAATGAATAGAACACTTTGTCTCGTTACGTCCAAAGCTATGGACGAACGGTTAATGAAATTGCCTTTTGGATCGGGTGATAAATGTGAAATGAGTATCTATCAAATTTCCATACACTAAAACTATCATCTTTTTCCTCTCAAGCAACAATATCTCACAAGAGGGGAGGGGCCGGCCATATATAGAGGATGAGGGAGGTGAGTGTAGGAGAGGGGGTGACCATTACCATGAATGGAAGAATGAGTCATGAAACACCTTGTATGAACACATTTAAAGCAAACCAATGAACATAAACCTAGTCATTAACCTAGTCACCCTTGCATTAAATGAATCATTAAATGCACTAATGAGTCACTTAACACCTCACCATCCTAGTCATCATCTAGAAGCTTCCACACTCATCTCAAGAATAGATAAATCCGTATTAAACTGAATGTTTAATACGGCTGATAGAAAACTGGAAACTGGCAACTTCCAAAAGTGATCCTGAAATGAATTTCAGGATAACCCCGTAACAGTATAAATATACCCGCATTTGTATTACGACCGAATACAAATGCAACTGAGACAAAAATATTATATCTACACAGTATAATACTGGGTTCCGGCTTAAACCAAAGCCTACCAGTATTATCTGCCCGAAAAATGACACGTGCGAAAACGCACGTGCATTTTCCGAACCCTGCCATAATACCATACGGCTTCTACAACGTTTCGCCCGAACTTGGAAAAGTGTCTGTGTGGGACTCTAATGACTCATCAACACACTGGCACTGGGTATAACCACCAGCACGTCAGAGGTACCGGCTGTACGTAACGGTTTGCCTATGTATTGATTGGAAGGGAAGCTGACGAGCGAACTCATCCATAAAACCTACTGAGCCTAACAGTGACAATATACATACAGTCCGGTCCGTTCGTCTATGAGTATCGTATATCGGCCTAGGGGCTGGTAACGTCAGACCCCAATAGCAGTATAAGTCGTGTTAGAGAGTGGCCCAGAATACCCTGAGATACTACTGGAGTACCTACCAGTAAATCTCCTGCCTCGGCCGAGGGCTTTGTGTAATGGCTCTCCTAGACACAGCGCGATCTCACCCCCAATACCGGGAGAGACGAATCCCCTGCCGATCCGCTCACTTTCCTCCATGTGGCTCGGGACTGTACCCAAAAAGACCTGTTTGCACGACTCCTTTGAGCCGTGGTAGGGTAGAAATCAAAGCACAGTGGGAACTCACACGAGACAAATGATGACCTCAAGTCGATGAACTAACATGTACACATGTCACCAGGGAACTGCTATCTGACGCTAGGTATAATACCAACTAGCAGGTTCCCGGCGAGTCCTGTCCGGTGTACTCATAACCCAATGAGCACCTGTATACATCTTAGGTGAACAAACTGACACCAATGGCTTGTGAGACCGGCCACCGCCCCTCGTCGAGGTCTCGACTGTATACACTAGTCTTCTCTGGAGTATCGATGCCCTGTCTCGAAACTCCCACGGCTTGGGACATTATAAGGATGTGCTTACAGACCCCAGCTCCCACGTATATGATCGCCATCATACTGCTGGTAGTCAAGCAAGAATCTTATGGGCTCTATAAATATGCAATAGCGAACTAAAGCATGTATACGATGATAAAGACAAACCATATAGCATACTATCATCTCGAGCAAGACTGTCATATCGGTATAGGTCTTGCCTCAATCATTGCAATCACGTACCTGCGATCCAATAATTGACTTTGAGGGCACTATCTCCAACAATATCCAATCCTTTTGTATACAAATATTTGTATTTTCGGTTAGTCTTAAAATTTATTTGTTCTACAATTATTAATTGTAGTATTTTTAAATTCCCAAACCCCAATTTATCTAAACCTTTTTTATTCTCTCCCTTTTATTTTTCCCAAAAACCCTAACCACACTTCCATCTTCCCCTTCATTACTTTCCTTTTTACCCTTATTTTCTTTTAGCCGGCTCATCCCATTTCCCCAACTCCTTTTCCCATTTCCATTTTTCTCCAAGCCCATTACTACATCCAACAGCCCAACGTCCCTTTTTTTTCACTGGCCCACTCTTTTCCTTCGAAATTATTTTTAAAAACCCGGCCCATTTTCCCCCTCAGCCCAAAAAGGAAATAACACAAACAATTTAATTAAATCCCTCAAAGCCCGGCCCAAACCAAAATAATAATTAAACCAATTCTTCTTATCTGGCCCACGCTTTTCAGCCGACCCAGCCCACTCCAAACTGTCTTCGTCCCCAACGTTAGGATTTTTCCAGCTCATCCTCGCGCTTCCCCCATGTCGTCGCTTTCTTCGCCCCACTCCTCGTGCCCACAACGCGCGCACTCCCCCGAAGACCCGCTCCCCTCTGCAGCCATCCCCTGATCCCCATCGCCTTCTCACCACACCCACACTAATACACCATCACCACCTCTCGAACTCACCCACTGCATCCCTCGCTCCCGACTCTCAAACCCATCCACCGTCGCCTCTGCCCCCATCACTTTCCTCTTCTCCATCACCCCAAAACCAAGCTTCACCCGCCGCCTGCACACCCTCCTCGCCACGAGCCCCATGCACGACACCCACCACGACAAGCTCTCCTCGCTGCCGCCGACGCAACTCCCGAGCCTCACCCCGACCACCGTCGCCGACCCATCCTACCGCCGACGAGTTCCTCGTCACCACCAATTCCCCACTATCACCGCACCTCTCTATCTGCAACCCTCTCTCTCTCCCTCTCACTCAGCACATCTCTCCCTCTCTAAATCTCTTTCTCTCCCTGTCTCTCTCTCTCAATCTCTGTTTCTCTCTCAGTCTTTCACTCTATCTCTCTAATTCTCTGTCTCTCTCTCTCTCAGTCGCTCTCTCTTTCTAAATCTCTCTCTCTAAATCTCTCTCTCTAAATCTCTTTCTCTCTCTTTCTTAGCACCTCTCCTCCCTGCTGGAGCTACAGTACCCGTCGCCGCTACCTCCAGCCGAGACCAAGCCTCAAACCCAGCATTAGCCATTTCATCGAGCACTTGCGCCTATCGTCGATCGCCGCTATTCCAGCCGTCGTCTTCGCCGAAAAAGCCATGGCTTCAGTCTCTGCGTCCGTCATCATCAGCAAGGTTGTAACCGTCGCAATGCCAGCGCACGTCCGTCGCACTCACCGAGACATCGAGTCCAAGAGCCCAAGCTCGAGCCGAGACCGCGAACCCTAACCGCGCCATTCATCGCGCGACCGGGCCGTTGCCGCTGCCGTGTATCGCCAGAACGTCTCCAGGCAAGTACCCTACTTTCTACATGCTATATTATATCCGTTATAAATTCAAACCGCATTAATTCCCTGTTTGCGATTCATGAAAACCTTATATGACTTAACTGTTCGATGCAAGATCCCAATGAAAACCTTCATTCAATTTGACGGAACTTGATTGCATAATCTGGCCCATGTGATAAGGAACCTTGTGGTGAAATTTCACTGAATAATATGACCGTTAACGACTTAAACGAACACTTCCTATTACACCCGTAAAAACTGGGAATTTCCCGCACCTGAAACTCGCTTAAATCACCATTAATTGTATACATATTAGAATAATGTGTTCGAGGGCTCAAATCGAAGCCGACTCGATGACCTGTAACCCTATTCAAGTTTTTAATGGCTTTTGTGTTAGATCCACGTTACCTCTCCCGGTACTTTCGGGGTTGCGGAAACGGTAAAACAAAAAATTTTCTAGACTTGGTAACATGGACCGTAAAAGCTGGATCTTTGCTAAACTAGAAACTAGCAAACAAAAGGAGGTGTTAACTACTATGCCGTAGAAGTTATACCTCACGATACCGGCCCTTCGGGTCTTCGCTCCGCTGCGCCGTTTGTCCATCCATGCTCCGAGGGTTGATCCGGACTTTGGTCACCTCCGCGGCCTTCTTGAGTCGAAGACGATCCACCTGAGAGTTGTACACCGAGCTCCACCTCGAGCCGAGACTACTAGGGCAATGAGATTGCTAGTCAAGAAGTCCTAGGATATGTAGAGGAGATATATGGAAGTGTTAGTCTTTGTGGGATCTTTTTCTCTCAACACATGAGATCAAAAGATGAATCAAGAGGAGGAAGAAGGAGGAGCTAGCAACCATGAAGCATTTCTTTTCTTCTCATTTCAAGAGAGAGAATGAGAAAAGAGAAATGAAAACTTAACCAAGGAAAATGAACCATGGTTGCATAATGATACTAAAAAACCATCATTACAAATCCTATCAAGATAAAGTTGATGCTACATTGATTTGACCATTTTCATAATCCAATGACCATTTTCATAATCCAAAATGAAAAAGAAAACCAAAGAAGAGTGTAGACCTCTCATGAAGGTCAATGGTCAACTTTGGTCAACTGGTCAACAAAGTCAAGAGTGGTCAACGTGGTCAAATGGTTAAAGCAATTAGCCATCACATAATTATCACTAAAAGGATTAGTAAACAATGTCTCCGGCTCATAAGGGTTTTGACCGAACGAATTGCCAAAACCCTAATGAGTCCACCTCAAAATGGTCTTGACCGAATCAACTGTCAAAACCCTAATGAGCCTGTCACATAACGGTTTTGGCCGAACCAATAGCCAAAACCCTAATGAGGCACCTCCTCCTTCATCGCTCCCCAAAACTGTGCATACACACCCGCATCCGCATTCCGTAGAATGCGAATGCACGGAAGACAAAACAAATCCATCTGTGCAATACTAGGATCCGGCTTAAACCAAAGCCCACTAGTATTGCCTGCCCGAACAGCATACGCACACAAGTGCACGTAAGTGATCGCAGCCCTGCCGTAAAACCATACGGCCTCTACACGTTTCGCTCGGTGCAGGGAAACTCTCTGTGTGGGACTCTAAAGACTCGACACTACGCTGACAGTGGGTTTAACCACAGACCGCAAGCGGCACTAGCTGTACGTATCGGTCTCCAGGTAGATGTCGATAAGAAGGCCGATGAGGTAAACCCATCCGAACTCCTACTGAGCCTGTATGTGACAATCTCCGTATAGTCCGGTCTGTTCGTCTGATACATCGCATGGCGGGCCTAGGGGGTGGCGAACGTCAGTCCCCTAATAGCGGTACAAGTCGTGTTGGAGCGTAGCCCAGAACACCCTGAGATAACACTGGAAACCTACCGGTATATCTCGCTTGCCCTGGCCAGGGACTACATGTGTAATGGCTCTCCTAGACACAGCGCGATGTCAACCCCCAATACCGGAAGAGACGAATCCTGTCTAACCGTCACTGCCTCCAAGTGCTTCGGGACTGCACCCAACTACTACCTGTTTGCATGACTCAGTAGAGCCGTGGTAGGGTGGTAATCAAAGAACAGTGGGAACACACTCGAGGCGAAGTGACAGTGTCAAGTCAGCGGACTAAGCTGTACTCATGTCACCTGGGAACTGATAACTGATGATAGGTATAATACAAACCATTAGTTCCCGACGAGTCCTGTCCAGTGTACTCGTAACCTAACGAGCACCCGCAAACTATCTCAAGTACGACGTACTGACGGCTGTGGGACAGACCGTCTCCCGTGCTGGGATGAGAAGCGTATACGCTAGTCTACTCCGGAGTATCGATGCCCTGTCTCGATAATCCCACGACTAGGGACGTGTATAAGGATGTGCTTGTAGATTACCCAGCCCCCACGAGTGTGATCGCCATCACAACGCCGGTAATCAAGCAAAGATCCTAAGGGCTCTACTAATGCGTATAGGTGATATAATAAAGAAACACATGTACACATTAAAGCAGAGACAAACCAAGTAGCATACTACTATTTCGAGCAAGATTGTCTATACAACTGTGAATATCCCAAGCTTCCATCAAGTAATATACATACTAGTATGATACAGTAATGGCCTCTAGGGCATATACACTAACATTTTGTACTAAAATTATGACGATAATTGGCTCGGAGAGTGGTTCTGGACTGCAGTCCAGAGTAACTCTGGTTTTTGTTTTCTGTTCCGTAATGGTTCCTACCTTGTTTCCTGAAACCGTGTTGCGGAACCCTGCACCTTATTGAAGATGAATCTTTTATCTAAATAACGCAAGTGATTTCACCCTGTTTCATCGCCGTTTACTATTTAAAATGCAATTTAAAAGATCGGGACGTATAGCAGTTCCAAGCAGAACTAGAACCGATACCTTAATGTTGAACAATGCATAACTCCTGACGTACAGACGCGATTGAGAATCCGTATGTTGCGTTGAAAACCCTATTTTAAACCCTAAATTTCAATCAACTGTAGCGTCGCTAAATTCTGGCCTCAACCGGGATTAAAATGCGTTGCGAAACGGATTTCCGATTCTGAAACCGGATTTCCAACAGTGAACGCTTAAAATGAAATGGCCATATCTAGTGATCCTGGAACCCGATTGACGTGAAACAAAATTTGATGGATAGGTAATCAAGTATACTACTTATCCCCTGTTCATTTTTTGTAAAATTTGGCATGTATGATTTATGATAAATTATGCAAGTGATAGGATACCGACATATGACATCTTAATCATGCCTTATATATTGTTTTCTCATCACATCATATATATATCATTGCATTGGTAATCTAGTGATCATGTGCATTACCCAGTGTTGGGTATTAGTGGTGATTGTGACAAGTATGTTCGTGTTTGTGCATCAATGGATAAGTGAAAGTGACACGTACTTGTACACAATCAGTGGACCCTATTATTCTATTACATTGTCGACGTCTGTGAGACGCATGTGAATGTGACTATAAGTGGTATGGGACACTTATGGAAGCACTTGTATGGGTGTCACAGGTAAGGCACCAAATACTGTCCATTTATCTTGGGTATCAGTTGGAACGTGCTTCATGGGGATCCTGTCTCCAGTTCTCGCGTAGACTTGTCATGGACCGACCGGTATTTGAGGTTATGGATGGCGTTTGATGTAGACCACGGGGTGTGGGATAGTTTGAGTGTGAGTTCAACAGAATCTCGGGAGTCCCATGCTGTCTTATATATATGGAGATATATGGAGATTTACAGGGTACATGATTATTACCGTGAGTTATATTTTGGGCCCGTGGTCCCTTGCCCTTGGGTCCTACCCTTGGGTGGAGGACCCTCACGAGTGGTTGACTCTCACACTTGGACTGACGATAGGCTTAGTGACATGTACAGTGAGACTTAGAGACTGATAGGGATAGTGACATTGACATGCATTACTTACTGTATTGACCCACCTGACATACTATTTTACTGCTTTACTGTTCACCTGCTCTTTTGGACACCCGCGTTGGCTTCTTCATGTTCATATCTCTACTATCTTGATTTACTGTTATATATCCATTATTACTGTACGAGTTACCACTTGCACCTATGTATATATTGCTATCGTGTCGCTCTGACGACCTGAGTATGCATGCTCAGAGCGAGATGTAGATCTAGCTTGGACCAGGACCAGACGTATATCGCGGACATCTTGATCAGCTATCCAGAGCTATACTCTTTCAACCTCCATTAGGTCAGTTCTTTGTATTTGTTTTGTTCCAGTACTGCATTTCTCATTACCTGTGCATTGCTTACTGATTACCACGTAAAGTTAGAAGCCGAAGTGTGACTACGGCAGGATATTTCCTTGACCGTAGGAGCATGGCTGGCCTTGTCAACCCCTCGTATTCCGTATTTTGGGAAGCGGGGCGTGACAGGATCGCTACTGAATATTTCGTGCCTCTTATCGAAATCCTTCCATGCCGGTGAATCTCTTGGATGACTCATTTTTCCATCTTCACTTGGAGGAGCACGGTGATACCAAATCATTGCCTTGGTTGTTTTCTTGCACCTAAATAGCCTCTGCAGCCTCTTGTTCCCCTCCGAATGGCGGCGCGACGTGGAAACGTCTTGCCTGATATTCGGGGCGGATGCTATTTGGAGCTATCCGTCCACCTCTCCGAAGATGCCAAGTTGATTTATGGCACCGTGTATCGAAGGTTTAAACGGATGCGGCCGATGTAGCAGACTTCGTCAGATTCCCCCTCGTTCGAGGGTTTTTTGATTGTGGGGACGCTCTTCCCTGCAGGCGCAAGCCCCTGCAGTTAATTACGCTATCGCATCGCGGTAACAACTTTCTCCTTCTCCAGAATTTCACTTCGTTTCGTGGGTGTTTGTTTTATTTGTGGTTGCCCGTGGATTGTATACGGAGACTAATTTATGTTGTCGCTCGTAGGACGTGGATTAGTCCAAATCCGTATTTTCTTAGATTTGGGTTTGGGGTTTTGGTTTAAGGATACGTTAGCCATATTTGAGGCTAAGATCAACTCAAACGTTTGTTAAGGATACGTTAGTCTAATTTGAGACTAAGATCAACTTAACAGGATCGTTTAGATCCGACAAAAGAGCATTTAGGCTCTATTGTTCCAGTTTAGGGACATAGTGGTCCATTGCCAGTTTAAGGACATGGTGGTCCAACATTCCCATTTTGGGGACGAATATTGGTTTAGGGACGCATTAGTCCATGAGTTTAAGGACCCCACAGTCCGTATTATCAGTTTAGGGACATGGTGGTCCAACATTCCCATTTTAGGGACGAATATTGGTTTAAGGACGCATAAGTCCATGAGTTTAAGGACCCCACAGTCCGTATTACCAGTTTAGGGACATGGTGGTCCAACATTCCCATTTTGGGGACGAATATTGGTTTAAGGACGCATAATTCCATGAGTTTAAGGACCCCACAGTCCGTATTACTAGTTTAGGGACATGGTGGTCCAACATTCCCATTTTGGGGACGAATTTTGGTTTAAGGACGCATAAGACCATGAGTTTAAGGACCCTACAGTCCGTATTACCAGTTTAGGGACATGGTGGTCCAACATTCCCATTTTGGGGACGAATATTGGTTTAAGGATGCATAAGTCCATGAGTTTAAAGACCCCACAGTCCGTATTACCAGTTTAGGGACATGGTGGTCCAACATTCCCATTTTGGGGACGAATATTGGTTTAAGGACGCATAAGTCCATGAGTTTAAGGACCCCACAGTCCGTATTACCAGTTTAAGGACATGGTGGTCCAACATTCCCATTTTGGGGACGAATATTGGTTTAAGGACGCATTAATCCATGAGTTTAAGGACCCCACAGTCCGTATTAATGTGTGGTTGTCGGGACCCGTCACCTCTCTGACGACGTTGAAGGATTACAACGACAAATATCAGAGAAGTTCAGAGATGTACTCTTGAACCGGATATAAATTGATTTGAGAGAGCAGTTGTGCTCAGTTCAATTTAATTTGAGGACTTACGGCCAGAATTGGATTATGTCCATTTGAAAATGTTTAACATTTTATTTGTGTTTGGCCTGTCAGGCCTTTATTTGGACTCTGCCCTTTTTAATAATGCACTGCATTTTTTTTTATTTGGTCTGATAGACCTTTTAATTGGGCTCTGCCCTTTTTAATAATGCACTGCATTAAATGTTCTGACACGTGGCTTGTCAGGCGCTTTGCGCCAATTGAGGAGCGCAAGACGCAAATTCATGTGGAGGTGACACGTGTCATGCGATGGTGACCGCAAGTCTGTTAGCGCAGTGCGCTGCGCCAGTGCGCTGCTGACACGTGGCGCGCTCTGTTGACTTGCGCCAAACCAAGAGAGCAGTGCTCTGTTTTAGAAGCGCAAGGCACAGATCTGTTCTGTGATTGACATGTGGCGCTCTCTGGTGACTTGCGCCAATCTAAGGAGCGCAACAGCGCAAAAATCAAAAGTGCAAGGCATTGTACAGTAGCGCAGAGTGCATCTTGATCTAATTTAGATCAAATAAAAGAACCTTTTTAGTTCTAAAGAGGTTTTACTTCAGGTTTTTAAGAACCAATGGTTCATCAAAAGGCAATGCCTTTATATAGATCAAAAGATCTAATAAAGAAGTAAATTACTTCTGTTCTATTATTTTTTTTTATTCAAGATCTTAGTCTTGTTCTTAGATCTTTGATCTTTTTAGAAGAACTTCTTCTTTGTTCCAAAGGTTTACCTTTTTCTCTTCGAGTTCTTCTCAAAGTTTTTAGAGGAGTTCTGTATCTCTATCTTTGTATCTCCTTTAGACTTGGAGTCTAGGGGCCTTTATATAGTGCCAATTGATTTGTTAAATCAGTTAAAGAGATCTTTCTCTGATTGATTTAGGGATGTTTCCCCACCGCTGGATCTTTGATCCTAGGGCTTCTATTTTACAGAAGATAATCTTCTTGTTTTAAAAAGATTAGAAAGATCTTTCCAAAATTTTATTATTTAAATTCTGGCACAGTTGGCGCAAGCGCACCTGCGCTTAACACGTGTCGCGCAGCGTAGAGCGTAGCGCAACTGCTCTGACACGTGTCGCGCAGCGCAGAGCGTAAGTCATCTGAAGCGTTGCTTCCTTTATTTTTATTTTAAAACAGAGCCTTGCTCTGATTGGGTGCGCTGTTTTGGGCACAGCGCTGGCGTGTCAGTTTTTGACACGTGGCGCGTTGCGCGCAGCGCAAGGAATCTAAAGCGTTGCTTCAATTTTTGAGTTTTCGAAATTAACACAGAGCTTTGCTCTGATTGGGGAAAACAGAAGCGTTGCTTCATTTCCCGCCTTGGAATTTGAACAGAGCTTTGCTCTGATTGGTGGAAACAAATGCCCCCCCCGTTGCGCTTATGTGGCCCCAAACGTGAGCGCAGCGGTGGCAGAATTCCAACCGTTGTGCCAACTTTTGGAAGTTGAAACGGCTCTCAAATTCTTATAAATAGGACCTTGGGTCCCTTAGATGATTTTCATCTCTTTTCTTAAAAATTTTCTCTTATTCAGAGCATTGCTCTTAAGCTTTAAGAACTTTTCAAGAGTAAAACTCTGTTAAAACTTAGGTATAGTTTAAAACTTTTTAAGAAACCAGGGTTTTACCTATTAACAGAGCTTTGCTCTTTATAGATCTTTGATCTAAAGAGATCCATTTTAGAGTTCCAATAATAGAGCTTTTACTTTCTGAAAGGATTTTATTTATAATTTCTTGATTCATTAATGGAGCTTTGCTCCTTTTAAATCATATAGCAGAACTCTTAAGAGTTTTTAATGGATCTTGAAGATTAAAAATGGGATTTGTTTTTGATGAATTATATCATCTTTTTAGAGCAAAGCTCTTAATGTTCTCGGGGGCCTTCTTTAACTTCCCTTCATAATTGACTTTGACAGGTGTCACTCCTGTCTATAGAGCATTGCTCTCGAGGAGTTTAACTTCCTGTGCATGTCTTGAATCAGAAATTGCTTAATCATTCTTTATGAAAAAAATTTTGATTCTCTTTTGCAGGAGTAATGGACGCCCACATGTACGATCTCGACGAAATTATCTCTTACGGGGACATCCGCAGACTCGGTCGTTCTCAGAATCGAGAGTTCACCAACGCCGAGTGTGCTGAAGTCATGAGTCGCTTCAACGCATACAATGGTCAACTGCTTCCTCGGTGTTCCTCTCTCCTGAAGCTTATCGTGGGAGCGATCTGGGAAGCACTCCCTTTATTCTGTACCGGCGTGCCTCTTGGAGCGTTGGATGCCGCTGAGGATAAGGTGCACTCGGTGTATCTGATGAACTTAATCTCGAAGATACGGCGAGACAATCTTGTCGATCTCTTGCACCAGGCTTTTCAATAATCCGCCATTCTTGCTACCTATCGGAGGGTGGAGGACATCAGTGGGGATCCCGACGCCCGTGCTCGCGAAAGGAAGCACACTAGAATGGTTCGCCAGGCTTGGAAAGTTCTGGACAAGGTCACTTTTGAGTTCCTCAACCCATGTCCGGGATTTGAGGTTTTGCCGTTGCAATCATTTGGATAATGTTTTTATTTATTTCTTTATAACTGTAAGAATTTTCCAAGTATGAATGACAAATCTTTTGCCTCCTTCCTTTCATTTTCTGCTTTGTTGTTGGCATATTTCTTAAGTAAGCATAGCCCGTAGGTGATATAGAACATTCCATCTTGAATACTTCGGGGATTAGTGGTGGCTTAAGAAGCAGGTTCAGGTCTGCTACCTAAGGCTTTTCAACTTTATGAGCCATGAGGGTCTCATAAAGACTTTTCTCCCTACGGATCGAGAGGATCTCGTAGGTGTACTTTCTCCTTAGGAATCGTGAGGATTCCTAAGTGCGTTTTCTTTTATAAGTCGTAAGGATCTTATAAGAGAATTTTCCCTCTTACGAGTCGAGAGGATCCGTAAGCGGTTGTTTCCCTCCTTGTTGAGATTCGACCTTGGAGAGTGTGGTCCGTGAATAATATGCAAGAGTCCGTTTTGGACCGACTTGTAGGACCCCAGTGCTTAGGAAACAGGTTTTTTAATCCCCGCTGCCTAAGGCTTTTCCTCGCGAGTCGAGACTAATCGAGAAGTTCTTGCAAAGACACTAATTTCCTCACGAGTCGAGACGAATCGAGCAGTTCTCGCAAGAAT
The DNA here is from genome assembly GCA_030015575.1 of Agapanthus africanus. NCBI lineage: Eukaryota > Viridiplantae > Streptophyta > Magnoliopsida > Asparagales > Amaryllidaceae > Agapanthus > Agapanthus africanus. The sequence continues at coordinate 60,019,939 of CM057343.1, read as the reverse complement.
ATCCTAACGTCACAGTTAACCTCTGCTCTTTACGACAGAGGTCCGTTAGGGTCTGTGGTACTTAGGGTTTTGTCCGTCGTACCGTCGCGTTGGCTGATGTATTCCTCGATAGGCGATCTCGCTGTTCGAGTAGCCTTACGACTGTCGTGTCTCTGATCCCTTCGGGGGATGGACAAGACGTCTTCAAGCAATCCTCCTAGGCAGTTTGACCGTCGGAAGAGCAAGCATTAGGAATTTTGCCATGCCGCTTTTTACTTGAGGTTAGGCTCATTTTGGAGAGCCCCGATGAGTCATAACCACTCCGCACTGGTGTGGGATGATCTCCGATAGTCTTTCAGGCTTTATATGACTTGCCGTTAAGACCCTGAAGCTAGGAATTTGGCCTTTGCTTCGTTTGCTGGCATTGCGTCCTCTATATCGAGACGAATGTCGCGGTTGTGCCTAGGTTGCTGGTGAACCGTCGAGGTTTGGAACTAGGGATTTTACCATGGCTCCTCTTGGTGATGTTGCGTCTGCTGTGTCGAGACGAACGTCGAGGTGGTGACCACTCCGCATTGGTGCGAGATGATCTCCGATTGTCTTTTAGGCTTTATATGACTTGCCGTTAAGACCCTGAAGCTAGGAATTTGGTCTTTGCTTTGTTTGCTTTGTCATGTCCGAATCCTGTTGGTGGAAGAACGCTGTGGTGATATCTCGTCTGTTGTATCGAGACGAACGTCGAGGTGGTGACCACTCCGCGCTGGTGTGAGATGATCTCCGATAGTCTTTCCGGTTTTATATAAGTTACCGTCAAGACCATGAAGCTATGAATTTGTCCTTTGCTTCGTTTGCTTTGTCGTGTCCGAATCCTGTTGGAGGAAGGAACGCTGGGGTAACATCTCATCTGCTGTATCGAGACGAACGTCGAGGTGGTTCCTAGGTTGCCCGTGAACCGTTAGGACCTGGAATTAGGGACTTTGTCGTGGCCCCACTTTACTGACCATGGGGTCTTTTGTTGACGTTGCATTTACATCCTGCTGGACTGCGAAGGAACGCCGCTGTTGACATCTGGTCTGCTGTATCAAGACGAATGTTGAGGTGAAGCTGGGATTTTGCCGTCGCTTCGCCTTGTTTTGACCGTGAGGTCTTTCGTTGACGTTGCATCTGCATCCTGCCGGAGTAAGGAGAAACGCCGTTGGTGATCTCTAAGTTGTCGATATCGACGTCGAGACCCTGAAGCTAGGGATCTTTTTTTGCTTCGTCTGTTGACATTATGTCTGCAATATTGCGACAAATGTCTAGGTTGTCTCTGGGTTGTTTATGAACCGTCGAGATCTGGCTTCGCTTTCTGGTGGAGCCTGTTGGGAAGATATGGTTCCCTCTTTGTTTGTGCCCCTGGATTGTATACAGAGATCGATGTGATCTCACCTGTAGGGCAAAAGTTTCATTCATTTTTTTTTATTATTTTATTTCCGCGATGCTCTATCATTTCAGCTTTTATATCGCGAAGGTCGCGATTGCCCAATCATTTCGGCTATTTTTCTTTTTACTCGCTGCTTTTTATTGCGAGTTGTCCAATCATTTCGGCTATTTTGCATGCATACATTTTTACTTGCTAATTTTGTTGCAAGTTGCCCCATCATTTCGGCTATTTCGTATGCATGTGTGGCTCGCTGTCTTTTCGCCGCAAGCTTGGGATTAGACACCGATTTCGGCATCAGCACCGCTACAACTGGGATGTTGCCAGGAGCGAATCATCATTTGCCTCTGTCGATATTGAACAAAGGCGGCTTAGCGAACAGGGTTAAGATCCTGTCGACTAAGGTTTTTGACTTCGTGAGCCGTAAGGGTCTCACAAAGGTATTTCCCCCTACAAGTCGTGATGATCTCGTAGGTGTGTTTTCTCCTTAGGAATCGTGGGGATTCCTAAGTGTATGTTCTTCTGTAAGTCGTTAGGATCTTACAAAAGGATTTTCTCCTTATAAGTCGAGAGGACTTACAAGTGTTGTTTGCTGTACGAGCATATCCCTAGTCACGGATGGGACTTTGTTAGGGAAATGTTTATTCGCGCCCGTGGATTGTATACAAGGGTCAGTATTGAGTCACTTGTAGGGCAATATCGAAGGTTGTGGGAGTTGCTTAAGAACAGGTTTAGGTCTCTGTAACTTAAGACTTTTAAATCTTATGAGCCGTGAGGGTCCCATAAGAGAGTTCTCCTTACGAGTCGTGAGGATCTCGCAAGTGTACTTTCTCCTTAGGGATCGTAAGGATCCCTAAGTGTGTTGCTCCCTTGTGAGTCGTAAGGATCTCACCCGGGTGGTTTCTCCTTACAAGGTCGAGAGGATCCTGTAAGTGTCTTTTAACGAGGTTGCGCCCTTTCGGGTTTTTACAAACACTCGCCGGTAGCCCTGCTGTTTTTACTCACGGAGCCCTTTCAGGTTTTCATCCGTGCCCATTTTGCTTATGGACATACCGTCTTCTCTCTCTTTTTTATTCTTTTTATTCTTTTTTTTAACGAGGTTGCGCCCTTTCAGGTTTTCACAAGACTCGCCGGTAGCCCTGCTGTTTTTACTCACGGAGCCCTTTCGGGTTTTCATCCGTGCCCTCTTTGCTTATGGACATACTGTTTTATATTTTTTTTTGTATCGGTTTTGGGATATCGCGATCCACCGTAGTTTATCGACATCTCGGTCAACAACTAGTTTTAGGACGTAGTGGTCCATCATTAGTTTAAGGACGTTTCGGTCATCAGTCAACGCACGATTATGCAGCTAAATTTTATCGCAAATCTTCGCATGTTTTGTGTCAGAGGTGGATTCCTTGAAGAGAGGGTTGAGGGCGATTTCTTCGTCAGAGTCGCTTCCAAAGGTGATAACTTGCGATCCCTTGGTGTCGGCTATGTGACAACTGCCAGCAGCTCTTTCATGCTCACATGTCGTGCTTTTCTGTTCCCGACGAGCCTTGCGCTTCACTCGTTGAACGTGTCGTCGATGGGCAACATATCCCTGCCACCAGTTTTTAAAGGCTATGCACTCCTCGGTAGGGTGTGCAATCCTCTGATGGTATAGGCATAAGTTAGGATGTACTTCCGCTTCATCTAGATGTATATTGCCAGGGGAATTTCCTTTGAAAGAGGGCAACTTCATTCCTATTGCCAGGGCCCTAGCGAATTGATTCCTTACTTTAAGCTTGCTTTTGCTGGCGATAGGGACGCTTTTCTCCAGTCGGGGCGTCTCGACCTTTTCTTCCAGCCGTTGGCGTTTGGCCTTTTCAAATATAGCCAGTTCACGCTCTCGATTGGCTTTGCTTTCCTGACAGGCTTTGTTTAGGAATGCATCAATCATTTCGTCTGATGGTCCTAGGAGTTCTGGTTCGGGACCTGCCCCCAGTTTCTCTGTGCAAGAAGCCTTTTTATCGTCTGTAAACGAGTGAGAGGTCACATGACAACTTGCTACGTAACCCTCAGATTCATCCGATGAGCTTTCTCCATCATCTTCCTCCTGAAAGACGTGGCTGAGGAACTCTTGGAGCGTGATGGGAGTCCGCGCCTTCTGATTATATTCCTCCAGCGCGTCGATCTGTTTTTGCAGTCTCGTGCGCTTGTCACCAGGCTTCACGGCCTTTTTGGACTTCTTCTTCTTTTTTGAAGATTTTGACGGCTGAGTGTGAGCATTTTGGCTATCACCAATCTTTGGAGTTGGGCGCGGCTTCAGCATCCCCTTAATGACCTCAGGTTCCAACGGGTTCGTCCATCTGATCGTCGGGCATGTCTGGAGATCATTCAGCATCTTTTTGGTTTTGGCGGAAAGCACGACCTCCCATGGAGCTTCTTCAACAAAAGAACAAGTTGCCCCGGGCGTGTCCGTCTCCTTTGGAGCGTGCGGCCGTGGTGGGTTTATTTTCCACTTCTCGGACAACGCAAACTTGCCTTGTAGGTACTGATCCTCGATCCATCCCTTAAAGATGAAGCAATCCTCAATCGGGTGACTTACCGTTTGGTGGTAAGGGCAATAATTGGGATTATTCACTGCACTGGGTTGCGGTGGTCGCCTTGGATTCGGGAGATTGATAAGCCTATTGCGCATCGCCAGCTCGAACAGCCTCTTCGTTTTATCCCGCGGGAATGAGTAAGGGTGCTTCATTTTCTCATTATAATACCGTCGTCTCTCTTCCAGTTGATCCGCTAGCTTTGGGGCACTGGGCTGCTGTTGGGTGTTCACAACGAAGGTCGCCTTCCCTTTACCCTTGTCGTTTCGGGGTTCCGACTTCGGAGGAGACGGTCTGTGACCCATTTGATCCATCTGGGCTAGCTTATCAATTAAAGCCTGGAACGTGGTCGGTTTAAAGAACATCATGAACTGTGAGATGGTCGCTTGCGAATCAAGAGTGCCCACGAACATGCCTACCGCAGGTGCTTCTTCGATACGTTGTTCGCACTTCGACCACAAGTCCCGCCATCGGATTGCGTATTGAACCCACGTTTCGTCTGGCCTTACCCTGGCATTAATCAGTGCTGTTATCGCGGTGCGTTCACTAGCACTCGCGAATCTTTGTGTAAACAATAGCTCCATCTCCGCAAATGTTTTGACAGAGTCGTTAGGTATCTCTGAATACCATTCGAAGGCCGTTTCCGCTAAGCTGCCGACGAATTGGCGAAGCAACAATTTATCATCACCTCCGGTGTTGCCACATAAGGCTCTGAATTGAGCGACATGCTGATGTGGATTCCCCGTCCCTTTATATACATGAAACTTAGGGATCGTATATCCCGGCGGGTAACTGATTTGGTCATACCAGCCCGGATAGGGTCGTCCGGTTCTAACAATTTGCCCAGCCGCTTCATTCGCCTGATGAACTCGTATCTGCTGAGCTATATAGTCGTCTAGTGCAGCTTTGGAAATGGTTTCCTCCTTGGCTGCTGAATGAGCCGGAGGAGGATTAGATGTCTCCCCTCTGTCGTATTCCATAATGATTGGAGGGTCTTCAGCTGGAGGGTTCGGCTGTAACATCATTCCTACCATGTCTTGGAAGAGAAGCGTCATTTGTTTTATGTTAGCCGCTTGCTTTGCGGCTTCTTTATCCTTCTTTTCAAGGACTCTGCGTAAGAAGTCAGCATCGGTTTCTTGTTCGTGACGCTGCTCTGATGATGCCTCCGGGCTTTCTTTTGGCCCGGTAAGTGCGGTCATTACAGTCACCATTTCCTTAAGCTTCTGTTGTTGCTCCTGGACTTTTGTCACGGATCGGGTGAGAGGTCGGTGGCCCGTCGAAGCACTGCTTTCCTCCTTTCCGGAAGCCATATAAACAGTGTGCACCACCATGCCCCCAGACTTGGGGAGTTTGTGTTCAGCGCTTTTACGGTTCGCCATGTTCACAGGGGCTTTTTGCGGCCTCCTTTTCTTTTGAGTGATTGACGTTGAGGGAGCCGTTGCGGTGGGCACCCAGCCAGCTGTTGCTTTTTCCGGCTTGACAGAGTAGTCATTCTCTTGCCGAACCTTCATCTTTTTTCTGTCGGCGGAGGTAGTCTTGATCAACAACCGAGTCTTGGACTTGACGCAAGACTTTGTAAATCTTAGAGGACAGCCGCTGAGGGGGCTGCTCCAGCTTCTTCTCTATATCATTCCCCACAGGCGAAGGAGTTCTCTTCAGCACTACAATAGGAGAGTTTCTGCGCACCTTGTTGAGCGGTTCAAAGTTGTTCTCGGTTGGAACAGCAGCATCGATCCCCACCATTAGAGCTGGTGGAGTAAATCCAGAGGGAGAGTTGCCCCCAGCCTTCCGTACTTGGCGCCAGTGACGACGGCGAGCATGTCGCGGGGATGGTGTTGGTTCAGCCGCATGGGTGACCTCCTCATGCCCCCTGTGTTGGTCAGAATTTGCTGGTATCAGCCTTTTAAAGACCGACGTCCGTTGAATGGGGACGGTCAACCTATCAAAAGCAGACTTCCGAGTAGGGGAAGCAACCTTGGTGATTTCGCCTGGAATGGGAGCAGGGTTGGTTATCCGCTTCGGGACAATGCCTTTTGGTATTGTAGGCTTCTTCATGGACCCGTTGGAGCTCTGGCCTAGTCTGTTAAAAACCGAGGCAGTGGAGTTGGGCGACCCATTGAGAGGGGCCGCGGTAGTTGTAAGCCGATCAAAGACCGACTTCTTTGGAGCTTCTTGCGACGTCATTAGGGTATTGAATCTCATCGGTGGGAGCATGGTCCCGAAGAATAGTCCAGTAGTGGCTTGAGTTACCTACTCCACCGGCATCTTGAAAAGAGAGGCTGCTTGGGGCCCATAAGTCACTCCTCCAGCAAGGACGGAGCGAGAGTTGCAGTTGCAAGTAGTGCAGTTTGAAGCCATTAATTTTCTGTTTTCTGCACGGAGCAAGACACCAAATCTAAGTACCTCGAATCTACAGGCAACCATAGCAAACCGCGATTCGTTCGCGAACACGACACACGAAGTGTGGAGTGGAAAGAGGAAGAGGTCCCACCGGGCGTGCCAGAATCTGTTCCCCTCCGAATGACGGCCAAGACAGGGACGTGGAGACGTCTTGCCTGAGAATCGGGGCAGATGCTATTTGGAGCTATCCGTCCACCTCTCCGAAGATGCCAAGTTGATTTATGGCACCGTGTATCGAAAGTTTAGACGGATGCGGCCGATGTAGCAGACTTCGTCAGATTCCCCCTCGTTCGAGGGGTTTTTGATTGTGGGGACGCTTTTCCCTGCAGGCGCAAGCCCCTGCAGTTAATTACGCTACCGCATTGCGGTAACAATTTTCTCCTTCTACAGAATTTCACTTCGTGTCGAGGGTGTTTGTTTTATTTGTGTTTGCTCGTGGATTGTATACAGAGACTAATTTATGTTGTCGCCCGTAGGACGTGGATTAGTCCAAATCCGTATTTTCTTAGATTTGGGTTTTGGGTTTTGGTTTAAGGATACGTTATCCATATTTGAGGCTAAGATCAACTCAAACATTTGTTAAGGATACGTTAGTCTAATTTGAGACTAAGATCAACTTAACAGGATCGTTTAGATCCGACAAAAGAGCATTTAGGCTCTATTGTTCCAGTTTAGGGACATAGTGGTTCATTGCCAGTTTAAGGACATGGTGGTCCAACATTCCCATTTTGGGGACGAATATTGGTTTAAGAACGCATAAGTCCATGAGTTTAAGGACCCCACAGTCCGTATTACCAGTTTAGGGACATGGTGGTCCAACATTTCCATATTGGGGACGAATATTGGTCCGTATTAATGTGTGGTTGTCGGGACCCGTCACCTCTCTGACGACATTGAAGGATTACAACAACAAATATCAGAGGAGTTCAGAGATGTACCCTTGAACCAGATGTAAATTTATTTAAGAGAGATGTTGTGCTCAGTTCAATTTAATTTGAGAACTTACGGCCAGAATTGGGTTAAGTCCATTTGAAAATGTTTAACATTTTATTTGTGTTTGGTCTGTCAGGCCTTTATTTGGGCTCTGCCCTTTTTAATAATGCACTGCATTTTTTTTTATTTGGTCTGATAGACCTTTTAATTGGGCTCTGCCCTTTTTAATAATGCACTGCATTAAATGTTCTGATAATGCGCCACGTGGCTTGTCAGGCGTTTTGCGCCGCTTGAGGAGCGCAAGGCGCAAACTGATGTGGAGGTGACACATGTCACACTCTGGTGAGCGCAAGTCTGCTAGCGCAGTGCGCTGCGCCAGTGCGCTGCTGACACATGGCGCGCTCTGGTGACTTGCGCCAAACCAAGAGCGCAATGCTCTGTTTTAGAAGCGCAAGGCGCAGATCTGTTCTGTGATTGACACGTGGGACTTGCACCAATCCAAGGAGTGCAACAGCGCAAAAATCAAAAGTGCAAGGCACTGTACAGTAGCGCAGAGCGCATCTTGATCTAATTTAGATCAAATAAAAGAACCTTTTTAGTTCTAAAGAGGTTTTACCTCAGGTTTTTAAGAACCAATGGTTCATCAAAAGGCAATGCCTTTATATAGATCAAAAGATCTAATAAAGAAGTAAATTACTTCTGTTCTATTTTTTTTTATTCAAGATCTTGATCTTGTTCTTAGATCTTTGATCTTTTTAGAAAAACTTCTTCTTTTTCCCAAAGGTTTACCTTTTTCTCTTCGAGTTCATCTCAAAGTTTTTAGAGGAGTTCTGTATCTCTATCTCTGTATCTCCTTTAGACTTGGAGTCTAAGGGCCTTTATATAGTGCCAATTGATTTGTTAAATCAGTTAAATAGATCTTTCTCTGATTGATTTAGGGATGTTTCCCCACCGCTGGATCTTTGATCCTAGGGCTTCTGTTTTACAGAAGATAATCTTCTTATTTTAACAAGAATAGAAAGATCTTTCCAAAATTTTATTGTTTAAATTCTGGCACAGTTGGCGCAAGCGCACCTGCGCTTAACACGTGTCGCGCAGCGCAGAGCGCAGCGCAACTGCGCTGACACGTGTCGCGCAGCGCAGAGCGCAGCGCAACTGCGCTGACACGTGTCGCGCAGTGCAGAGCGCAAGTCATTTGAAGCGTTGCTTCCTTTATTTTTATTTTAAAACAGAGCCTTACTCTGATTGGGTGCGCTGTCTTGGGCGCAGCGCTGGCATGTCTGTTTTTGACACGTGGCGCGTTGCGCGCAGCGCAAGGAATCTGAAGCGTTGCTTCAATTTTTGAGTTTTCGAAATTAACACAGAGCTTTGCTCTGATTGGGGAAAACAGAAGCGTTGCTTCATTTCCCGCCTTGGAATTTGAACAGAGCTTTGCTCTGATTGGTGGAAACACCTCTGTGTTATGGGAAAGTATCGTGCTATCTTGACAGGTATATCGGGCTTCTTATCAGAATCTTTCGGCTTATACCTGACCTCTCCGCATGTTGGACACTCTTTCAAATCTGAATTCTCTTTCCGATACAACACGCAATTTTTAAGATATGCTTGAATCTTCTCATACTTCAGACCCAAATCAGATATCATCTTCTGGGCTCCGTACCAGCTGTCGGGCACGTTATTTCCCGGGGGCATAAAATCTTTCAAGAACGAAAGAAGCATTGTGAATGACTTGTTGCTCCATCTATTTAGGCACTTAATCTGGAAAAGTTGGACGAACCATGGGAGGTTGGAATACTTTGCATTCTCATAAATTGGTTTTCTAGCATCATTCATGAAATTTTCATACTTATCCGCACGCGGTCCTTGACCGGAAGGAATGTCATCTTCGGTACGAATAGATCACCTGGGGCAGCCTCTACCATATCCTCCATTTCTTCTCCTGAAAAGAAATTACCGTCTTCTTCTTCTGTCGCATTACCGTCTTCTCCTTCTTCTTCTGTCGCATTACTGTGTTCTCATTCCCCGTGATATAGCCAAGTTGTATAAAATCTAGTAAAATCATGTTTAACGATATAAAGCTCTGTAAATTCTACCTTCTGCCAGTACTTAGTCCCACATCTATCGCACGGGTAGAGAATTTTCTTTATCACGATCTTATTATGTGCACGTGCAAATTCAATAAAAGCAGCAGCTCCTGCGACAAACTTAGGTTGCATACGTTGTTGCCAATCCACATACATCCAGTCCTTAACTCTGACGTACTCATGGGCCATGTTAGACTGTATAACATATAAATTGTAGGTTATGATGACTATATTGAGAAATCTAAGAACGGGATGGTTACTGACAAAGGAGAAAATCCGTGTATATGCTTTGTGTGTGCGTTTGTCGTTGAAAAAGAATAAATTATCGATAATCAAAGTTAGATTTGAGGATACCCATGTATGAGTTGTATTCTATATATATGTGTTTCAATTTATGATTTCGCTTAAGTGTAGGGTTGTTAGTGTGTATGTGTTGTGTGTGCGTTTGTTGTGTATTCGTGCCGTATGTGTATGTTTCGGCTGTCGGGGGTAAGGCTTCTATCCCATTAAGAATGTATAGAGCAGACACTCATTCGCTTGTGCTTTCAACCGTTTCGAGTAAATTTCGGCAGCCTCCCCGCTCTTCTCCGAGTACACTGTAATAGAATAGATAATCATTTCAAAGCTGTGAAACAACGTTGAAATGAATATCTAATCTATCTTTGTACATGGAGAACCAGCAGCGCTGTACCGACGAAATAACTCGAAACGGATGAAAACACAAGTGAATGCAGGTGTTTGCTTTATACATTCCTAACTTGTCCACACGGCACAAATCTATCGGTTATCATACGATTGAATCTTCTAGTCATATAGACTACACGACGGTTGTTAGTACCGAGATATACCGTCCGATATTTAATAACCTTCGTATAGTTCTATATCATGACGAATATCGAACGTATGTTAACCGATAGACGGAGACTAAGTGGCGCTTTGAGTTTTATATATGAGTATCAATGAGAATATGAAAGTTTCATATTATCATCGAGTATCATATATTGGTTTTAACTTGAACATTTAACATAAATAGGTTTTACGTTTACGTTTCGTTATTAAGGGTTCGAAATTTCAAGTTTAGGATAAATTTTTCTTGCGTTTACGGTAAAGTCGTGCGTTTACGTTATCATCGAGTATCCTACTGAATGAACTAATGCACCCTAAACCCTAACCCTAAATAACCAAAATTAACCTAATTAACCACAATCAACCATAATCGTTATCCTAACAAAAGTTAACCCTAATCAACCCAAACTTAACACAATTTACCCAAATTAACCTAATTAACCCTAATCAACCCAAACTTAACACAATTTACCCAAATTAACCTAATTAACTCTAATCAACACCTTAACCCTTTCAAATTATCACTAATTAAGCCAAATTAACCCAATTTACCCTAATTAATCCTAATCAACCCAAACTTAATCCAATTTACCCAAATTAAGCTAATTAACCCTAACCCTTTCAAATTATCACTAAAAAGAAATGAAAAAAGAGAACAGAACAGATATTTGGGTTCATAAGAACTCATATGGGTTTCGAAATTGTGTACTAATATAAGGAATCCGTTTTGAGGAGAGGGAGGGAGGGAGGGAGAGATGTGCAAAGGTTGTTTGCTGCAGCTGCAAGGCAATAGACCAGTATACTTAATTGGATTCAGAATAAAATAAGACTAAAACATATACAGAAAACACATTGGCAAGCAATCTTCAAGTGGAAGCAGGACCACTGTTTTTTATAAGGAAATTGATAAATAAACACATGCCCCAACCGAAACCCTAACCCCCCAACCCCAACCCCAACCCTAACCCTATCCTGAACTGAACCCCGATGCCTAACCCTAACCCTCACCCCTATCCAAACCCTGAACCCTGAACCCTAGCCCTAACATCATCAAAATTATAAATAAAAGCATTATTAGAACTAAAAATTTGAGATTTACTAACCTGTAGCGGGCGATGGAGGAGACCGGTGGTCGACGACGCAATCGGCGACGAGTCGCGGACGGTGGCGACGGGGAAGTTTTGGGAACGTTCGAGGGCAGTGGAGAGCGCGGGCGGAGGGCGGTGGCGACGAGGCGCAGGAGAGTGAGAGAGAGAATTGTTGGGAACAACGGGGGCTTTTCTCTGTGCTTTTTTTTTATATTAATAACCCATATATATGTCCATACGGACTTAACCGTAAAGCCTTCGTTTGCGGATCCGTAGGGCCAAAGGGCAAATTACGTTTTAATATTTTTAAATTAAAACGTAGGGCACCGTAGGAACAACCATGGGGACCTACGGAGTAATCCGTAGGGGCAATAAAATGTTGTCCCTACGGATGCATTTATCCGTAGGGGCAACTCTTTATTGGAGTAGTGAATATAGAGTCGGTTTTAGATGAAAAAAATGTTTTCATAGATTAATATTTAACTCAACAAAGACCTAGATTGTATAATATCTATATGAAACGTTAAAATATGTCATAGGGGATAATATTATTTGAACTATGAAATGAATTTAATTTTAGTTTTTGAATTGTTTGATCAGATATCATGTAGTTGGACAAATTCGTTCGATAAACTTTTATTATCTGCGGAGTGTCCCACTAACGAAAATTCCAAGGTCCGTCACGGCATCTAATCAACAAAAGCTTGACTTAATCAAGTAGAAAACACAACTTTGATTGGACCATTAGTTTGTTGGGTTGTTGGGCAAATCTATGCAAAAGTGTTTTGGTTGTTGGGACTTGGTCATATTAATTTATTAATTAAAAAGAGGACCATATCAAAATGCAGATCTCTTGACTACCAACGGCAGCAGCTGCCTGCCACGTGCATCAGGACCCGCATAATGGGACGCACCGTCCTTCCTACCACATCACTCACCCCTCACAATCACAATCGTGATTCGGCAACAATTCGGCAAGGTCGAAAATTCGGATTCAGAGATCTATTCGAGAAAAAATCGGCAGGTATTCGGGAAAAATTCAGTAGGTGTTCGGGAAATGTTCGGGAAGGATTTCGAGCAAAAAAATAATATATGGGACGTTAGGTTTTGATTTTGTGAATTTTTTGCTGTTTACTGAATTATTCGCTGTTTTTTTTGAATAATTCGCGAATAATTCAGAAATTATTCACGAATAATTCGCTGCGTTCGGCATCGGAGATTTAATCGACAGATCAAAAATTCACGAATTCACCGATTAATTCGCGAATTATGTGACTATGGTCACAACTGGTGAAATTTGGATATGTGGGCACAGGACCACATCCTAATGTGGAAGAAAAATCTTCTCTGCAAGGGCTTAGGGCTTACTGGGAAATTTCTCTACAAGCCTTTTGCAAGCTTATGGATAGATTTTGAGATTCGTGAAAATCTTTTTTGCATTCTTTTTCTTTCTTTTCACGAATCTCAAAGCCTATCTGAGAACTTGCAAAAGGCTTGTAGAAAAGTTTTTTTCCCTGAGTAGGAGTGGGGCTTGAACATCAATTTTTTTGCCAAAATGCATGAGGAAAAAGCCCAAATTTTTATATGTTTAAGATAAAATATAATTACAAAATGAAAATGAAAATGAAACACAAGATCAAGGCTGTTACAAGATAATTGCTTAAGATCACATTTTTTTTAAAAATAAGATAGTGTGCTCCAATTTCGAGCAATTGGTCCACCACCAAGATTCCTAGTATCAAAAATTTTAGTTATCCTAATTGAAGTATCGGAGATAACATCCCGAAGAACAATATCTTTAGATCTCAATTGAGACCTAAAAATTCTATAATTTCGTTCTTTTCAAACACGTCAAACAATATTTGGAAGCACAACGCTAATGGGTGCTCCAATTGGTTTCTTACATGAGACTTTCATTTGGATAAAATCTATGATGTCATGTAGATTAGACGGTGGATTGTAAAGTTTGCAATGCTCTAATGATGCTCGGACCACCCAATTAGAGAATTCATACTAAAAGAAAGAAACTTTCGGATTGAGCTCTGTATAAAATGCATTGTCCCCTTTACCTATACCTCTTGCTTCAAATAGATCGAGGGTTTTCAATTTTTCTAGAATAGATTGTCATAGATAAAAAGAGTTTTTCGGAATGGATTTGTGAAACCAAACAAATTTAGCCCAATGATATATTAAGGAAGATTGTGGTAGAAATGAAGCTCTCGCCGATTTTGTGTTGAATGTGCCCAAATGAGATGGTTTCCAAAATAAGCCATTGCCGATGATAGATCCATCAATATCAATGGATCGAACCAATCTCCATGTCTCAATTATTTATGGTGAAGTAGAATGAGGTAAAATCAATTATCCATTTTCAATACGGACTGAAAGCTTTGCGTCAAGAGAAATATTAATATCATATACCAATTGCTTTCCAAAAATATCCAAAGTAGATCTTCTTTCCATCTAAGGATCTAGAAAAAATTAAGTTGAAGTCAATCATGAATCCGATATTCAACTCTATTTTTAAACATCTCTGAAGAATACTTTTCATGATAGGAGATCACAATGAAAATAAAGTGGTTCAAAAAAAATAAAGGATGTGTGGCACTCGTACATCGGTTGAGTTATGATCATACACACTTGTATTTGTCACGCATAATGCACATGTATATCTCTATTATTATAACACAACATAAAAGGGAAGTGTGACACTTCCGATTTCAGTTGGTTAAGAAAATTAGAAAATAAAGAAAAAATTGCTCAATTTTTTAACATTCACCATAATTAATTCTGAGAGTTAGCCACTGGAATAGGGTAGTTTAAATAGCCGTCGGTTAAGTATGGCATGTGCATAGCACGTGACTAATCTGAAGTTTTAATTTGATGAAAATATATGTTTTAGATGTTTAATTCGGAAGATGCTCGTGGACCTGAAAATATTTCACTGTTTTTATTTTAATAATAAATTGTTGAATCTGGCCAATTGATATATCTAAAGCTGACTATATTTTCCATACATTATATACTTTCTGGAATAGAAAATTATGATTGATGAGGATCATGAACGGGAATTCTCCATATTGCGACACGTGGGAGATGACGTGTCGTCTATGCATACCCTCTGAACTCCTGGACGCTACGACGGAGAATCATGGACCTCGTAACGAGGTGGTACCCGACCTTTCGGAAAGCCTCCCCGGAGTACCTCCATATGCAATTAGGCAGCCAAGCTTTCACGGCCTCCTTGCTCGTCTCCAAGCAGATACAAAGCAGAGCTTCCTCGACCTCCTCGCTCGACTCCGAGCTATCTACCGAGCTGAGACTTCTCGGCTTCCCTGTTCAACCAGGGGCGCGGAGCCTAAGCGTCCCCGTAAAGGCTCCGTGTATCTCGTCAGAACGAGATCTCCACCGCTCCATGTCCCGCATCCCACGCTGGTACGTTTTTCCGTTAACAAGCGTATCTCGCTATTAATGGGCGTACCCCGCCATCAACGCGAACGTGCCGCAGGGACGTAACGGACGGCGAGAATCTCGCGCCGGTTCTCCCCCCACGCGGCCGCTATATAAACCCGCTCTTCCAGACGACTCAGGTAACAGAAAAAACTCAATCCAATGCGCCGCCGCCCTGCCTTTATTCCTCGGTATTACTTGATCGTCGGAGGGTCCTACGGTGGTCACCCACCCCGGGACATCCCTTGCAGGTTGCTCGGCATCAACAACAACTCATTGAGATCCATACATTCAGCCATAAATCTCAATCTCATCCCTTCAAGACCGCTTGCAGTAAGATCGACGGAGGACAACATTTGAGGGAGATTCCAACCTCCATCAGTTGGCGCCATTTGCGGGAAGTCGAAGAACTTTTCCACCATAAAAAGTTGATCCCCCGCCTTCGATTTAATGGCAAGCGACGACCGTGACGATCCCAGCACGAGCCGTCCCATCCCCCATAACGAAGACAGGAGCGGTCCTACTCCCCTTCTTAACGTCATCAACGCCTTATCCGCTAGGATTGATAACCTCACGGCGATGGTGGATGCGCTCGTCCGCATTTAAACGGCCGGCAATGCCCACCAAACCGTAGTTCCTTTTCCCCAGGATGGCGACATACGCATGCCGACGGGAGCACGCACTCAGGCCCTTGACCTCAATTGCGCTCATCCTGATGTTAACGAACGCCGACGCACCGATTCCGACAATCACGACCTGCATGCGGGGAATGATTCCATGACCCGATGGGCACCGGACAGTTCGACGCCCTGATCTCAGGGGAGACCAGGCCATCGTTCCGACACCCGCTGCGTTCTCTCACCCCCTGAAGAGGTGTCGGTCAGTTCGCCTGGTTCCAGTCACAACCGACGCCCCCACTCCCGTCGAGGCCGCGCATAAGGCGAACATCGGGACTATCCACGAAGGGCCTTCCCCGAGAATTTAAGAAATGTGATAGAGCGAAACCGAAGCCGCTCCGTCGCACAAGCCAGAGCAGAGATAGCCGGCGCGCCGACTATGAAGAATCCTCGGGGTACCACCAACGGATCGAGGCTCTCGAAAAGAAAATCGAGAGCATACGACAGGACGACCATACAGCTGGCGAAGGGCGCGAAGTACTCTGCTGATTCACTCTCGAGACCCTTTACAGAACGACTGCTAGCTCAGCGTGTCTCTTCCAGGAAAAAACCGTCCAAAGTGCCTCTTTTTTACGGAAAGTTCGACCCAAAGGACCACTTGGACGCGTTCACAGCAGCCATGAGCTTCCAAGACAACTCGGATGCGGCTCAATGTAGGGTTTTCCCCACCACCCTTATCCGAGCTGGTCGTGATTGGTTCCGAGGGCTTGCGTTGCGCTCCATCTTAACCTTTGACAAGCTGGCTACCCAATTTATCAGTCATTTCATCGGTAACCGACGATAGAAAAAGACAGCCGACTACTTGTTCACTGTCAAGAGCGGAGACAAGGAATCCTTCAAGGGGTACGTCACCCGCTTCTACAATGCCCTCCTGGAGGTTCCCGAGCACCGCGATGAAATAGTTATCACCACCCTGAGGTCGGGTCTTAGGCACAAAGAGTGGCTCCGCTCTTTTGCATTGGTGAAACCTAAGACCATGGCCGAAGTGAAAGAATGAACTGAACGAGAAATCCAACTCGAGTCAGAGTGAACTCCAACCTGCCTAGAGGCGACCAAGCAGACCGGAAAAGACGGGACAGGGAGGAGAAAAAGAAAGTCGATTGTCCGAAACCATATTCCCCAAGGTTCCAAGAGTACACTCCTCTGAACATTTCCTAGACCGAGCTGCTAGAGGTTCTTTAAGCTGCCGCCAGCTACCCAGAGGACGGGCAAGCGGCTCTGCGGCCCGTACTACACCTATCACGGGTCGCAAGGGCACCCGACCGAGAGCTGCAACCAACTCCATGACCACATCGAGGAATTGATCCGCTCTGGTTACCTGGCCAAATACATATGAGACAAGCAGCAGACGGAGCAGGAGCAAAAAGAACAAACCCTTCCCGGGGAGTTAACAATCGGGCAGATCATGGTCATTTCGACGAATCCAACTCTGGAAAGAAGGGGGAACCACCACCTCCTGCCAGTTGAGGCCGTAAATGATCCGCCCCATAAGAAATGCGGGAAGGATGACCCGGTCATCTTCACCGGCCTTCACGGCATATCACTCCCTCATAATGACCCTCTTGGATAACGGCCCGAGTTTACCGTTACGAGGTCCAGAGAATATTGGTCGATTTAGAGAGCTCAGCGGATATCCTATTCTACGACTATTTCCTGCGTATTGGATTAGATCCCTCTGACCTTCAGCCGACCTCCCACGTTCTCTCTGGGTTCACCAACCATTCCGTCCTGGCCGAGGGATCGGTCTCCCTCCTCCTCAACATTGGGGAAGCAGAAAAGACGCGAACCGTACCGGTAAACTTCCTTGTTGCTAAGATCCCGTCATCCTATAACATTCTCTTGGGACGCCCTACCCTAAACACCCTTCGGGTTCAGATCTCGACTTACCACCTTGCGCTCAAATTCCGTTTAGATAATAGGGGAATATGCCTGGCCTATGGGGACCAACAAACCACCAGGATCTGCCTCACCTCAACGTCCCCCGCCGGAGAGCAGGGCAATGATTTTGAAGACACACATGGTCCTCAGGGGTCTTTGGATACACGCGACGACCAAAAGGAAATTCGAGAAGCCCCTGTGGAAGCGTTAGCAGAAGTTCCCTTCATAGAGGGAGTCGACGGCCAGACAGTCCAGATCGGCTCTCTCTTGATAGGGGACATCCGCGAAGGCCTGATTCGGTTCCTCCGGGACAACTCGGATGTGTTCGCTTGGATGCCAGAGGACATGCCCGGGATCAACCCCGAGGTGATCTACCACAAGCTCGGGGTCGACCCGAAGCCAGGCCGATCTGAAAAAAGAAGAGAAGTTTTGCGCTGATTAAACAGAAGGCGATAGAGAACGAGGTGGATCGATTGCTCTCTGCCAACTTCATCAGAAACCTGGACTACTCGGATTGGCTGGCGAACATGGTCATGGTCAAGAAGGCAAATGGGAAATGGCGCATGTGCGTCGATTTCACTGACCTAAACAAGATTTTCCCCCAAAGACAACTACCCGCTTTCTTTGATAGACCAGCTAGTAAACAGCTCGGCCGACCACGAACTACTAAGCTTCATGGATGCCTTCTCCGGTTATAATTAGATCCGAATGAATTCGGCCAACGAAGAGCTGGAAGCCTTCACCACGGATCGAGGGGTATACTGCTACAGGGTAATGCCCTTCGGACTCAAGAACGTCGGAGCCACGTACCAGTGACTGGTCAACAAACTGTTCAAAGCGCAGATTAGGAAAAACATGGAAGTCTACATCGACGACATGCTTGTAAAACCCGCCTCGTTAGCCGGATATGCTGCGGATCTCGGCGAAGCGTTCGATGTCCTGCGAAAATACAAGATGAAGCTGAATCCAGCTAAATGTGCGTTCAGTGTCACAAGCGGGAAATTCCTCGGGTTCATGGTTACCCATCGAGGAATCGAGGCGAACCTAGAGAAAATCAACGCCATCCTTAACAAGACAACGCCCAAGAGCAATATCGATATCATGCGACTCACCAGGAGGGTGGCCGCATTGAGTCGCTTTATGTTCAAAGCCGGGGAAAAATGCCTCCCTTTCTTCAGAGCCTTCAGAAAAATTCCCAGATTTGAATGGACTGAGGAATGCCAAAACACTTTAGAACAACTCAAGGCCCACCTGGCAATGCCGCCACTTCTCACCAGACCGGTCGAAGGTGGCGAGCTGTTACTATATTTAGCCATCTTCGACCAAGCCGCAGGCTCAGTGCTCGTCAGGGAATTCGAAGGGACGCAGAAGCCGATCTACTACGTGAGCCATGTTTTCGAGGACGCGGAAAGCAGATACCCGGCCATAGAAAAATAGTCCCGGCGCTAGTCGTCGCCTCCAGGAAGTTACGACACTATTTCCAGGCGCACACAATCCTCGTCCTCACTGAACGACCTCTAAGGAATATCCTCGCATCCCCCGAATCGTCGGTCTGCTTAGAGAAATGGAGATTGGAACTGTTCCAATTCGACATCAAATATCGACCCAGATGGGCCATCAAAGCCCAGGCCCTAGCCGATTTCGTTGTCGTGTGCACCATTCCCACAAGGGCAGGAATGACTGCTCAGGACCCCGAGTCATGGCCCTCGGTTGAGGAAGTACCCGGCCCAATCTTTGACTGGGTACTATATGTGGACGGATCCTCTACAGAAGAAGGAAGTGTGGCCGGCCTGATCATCCGCGGCCTGAATGAGGCGGAAATGGAGTACTTCCTAAAGCTTGGTTTTAAGACATCGAACAACGCCACGGAGTATGAGGCTTTATTGGTAGGACTACGAATCACCTCCGGAGTGGGGCTGAAGACCATCCAGATACGCAACGACTCTGCGCTAGTCGTGGGCCAAGTAACCGGTCGTTTCGAAGCCCGAGAAGCATTCATGATAAAATACCTAGCGGAGGTAAAAAGGTTTCAGAGAAACTTCGACGAAGTTCAGGTGGAGCAAATTCCCGGAAATTTGAACATCGAGGCTGATGCACTGAGCAAACTCGCTTCCTCCTATTCGGCCAATCACAAGAGAAATATCCTCTTTGAAGTTCTACCATGGCCCAGCATCAAAGATGGAGAGGCAACACTCCAAATCTACGCGACTCAAGAAGATGCCTCGGACTGGAAAAAGCCCATCGTAGAATATCTGAAAGAAGGGGTTGTTCCAAATGACCGAGCCGAGGCCCTTCAGCTTCGAGTAAAAGCTTTCCATTTCATATGGAGCAAAGATAACTTATACAAGAAAGTGTACACTCAACCTCTGCTCCGATGTGTCGATCCCTATGAAGCAGACTACGTCTTATGCGAGATACACGAAAAGGTTAGAGGGGCGTATCAAGGGGCCTGCAGCTTGGTCCAAAAGACACTGCTCCAGGGGTACTATTGGCCGGGAATACATCAAGATGCCGATAAACTGGTTAGAAGATGCAAAAGCTGCCAACTCTTCGACAGCATTCCTCGCCTCCCCGCCACCGAACTAACGCCGCTAAGTTTCCCTTGGCCATTTGCGTAGTGGGGAATGGATATGGTGGGTCAGCTCCCCACTGGCACGGGTGGACACAAGTACATTCTTGTTTCCATAGACTACATCACAAAGTGGATTGAACCCGTGCCCATCAGGAAACCAGCCGCCGCCTCTACGATAAAATTCCTACAGAACAATATAATCTCACGATTCGGAATCCCACGGTGCATCATCACCGACAATGGAACCAACTTCGAGAATGAAAAATTCAAAGAGTTTTGTAGCGACTATCACATATTGATGAAGTTCGCTGTGGTAGCACACCCCCAATTCAACGGGAAAGCCTAAGTAGCAAACCGAGACGTCATCCGCGGGATCCAGGCTTGCCTGGAAGGGAGGGGAGGCAGCCGGGTTGAGGAACTGCCTCGTGTGCTCTGGGCACTGCGGAGATCAAGGAAAACACCAATGGAGGAAACCCCATTCAGCCTCTGCTATGGTTCTGAGGCAATGGTCCCCTCAGAAATTGGATTGCCCAGTTATAGGGTCGAACACTTTGACGATGAAGATAACACCTTGGCGCTACGAAGAAACTTGGATATCTTGTTAGAAAAACGAGATCGAGCACAAATCAGAACGGCCGCCTATTAGCAGCAAACCGCCCGCTACTACAACGCCCAAGTTAAACATCGAGTCTTCAAGTCAGGAGACCTGGTCTTACGACGAAACGAGTTTGTAGACCTAGGGAGGCTACATAAGTTCTTCCCGAAGTGTGACGGAACATTTCTCATAACAGAAGTATTTCCCGGTGGAGCTTACCACCTCTAGGACTCGTGCCAACGACACTCTGCATGGCCTAAAGGTTGCCTTTCGGATCATCGGGGTGCTCCCGCCCCAGTCAGAAACGAGTTCGGGTCAATGACCGCCCCCTTAAGACGTCGACTTTGACTTTAACTTTTCAAAGCCAAATCGACTTTAGATCATTATTATATGATACATTTGACAAGTGTATTCTAGTGAGTGATTGCCCAAAGGCAAGCACGACGAGCTAGGTGGGAAGGCACGAGACCACTGAGACTAACACATATATACGACAGATCCTGAAGCTGAATGCATGCGGACTAAAGAAAGAGTTTCCTATGGCTCTGTAACCAGTCACGGAACGGGTGGGCGTAATTTCCCCTGGCCATATAATGCCAAAAAGCATAAGTTGTATAGATAAACATGTACCCTCTTTTGAATAATGCAATTCCTTTCCACATCAATTAAATTTTCCAAACCGAGTCCCATGAAAAACCATAGAATTTAGAAAGCCCTCGTCAAGAGGCGGCCGAGTAGCTTCTTGCTTGGCTCTTCCGCTGAGGGCAGCTTCCTGCCTGGCCAATCCGCGGATCCAACGCCTTCGTCAAGAGGCGGCCAAGTAGCTTCCTGCTCGTCTCATCCACTGAGGGCAACTTCCTGCCCGGCCAATCAGTGGATCCAAAGCCCTCGTCAAGAGATGACCAAGTATCTTCCTGCTCGACTCATCTGCTGAGAGCAGCCTCCTGCCCGGCCAATCAGCGGATCCAAAGCCCTTGTCTAGAGATTGTAAGTCCATGTCACGCACCCCACGAACTTGCGGGGAGGCGGAATATATGAAAAACGATTATCAAAGCTTCGTAACACGGACTTGAGTGCATGAATCATTTCTAAACCGTTACTAGCAAACTATGAAAGGTTTAACTACTCGGATTCGAAGTTATACCTCACGTTACTTGTCCTTCGGGTCTTCATCGCGGTCCTCCACTCCTCGTAGGCTCCTTGGAATATCAGTACCTCAACGGCCTCCTCGAGTCAAAGACGATCCACCCGAGAGCTCCTACGCCAAGCTTGATCTCTAACTTGAGATAACTAGGTTGCTCAAAGTGCTAATCTAAGCTACCTAGGGGATATAGAGTGAGGTTATGGAAGTATTAGTCTAGCTAACCCTTGATCTCAATACATGAGAGGTTAGGGTTAGGGTTTGAAGAGGGAGAGCTTGAGGAGAGAGAAGGTGAGAATATGAATTATTTTGGATGAATGAAATCATTTGAGTATATATGAAACATATGATATTATTAAGTAAATAATAAATAAAGCATTATCATCATGTTTCATTAATACCCTAAGTGATTCATCATATGAGTCATATAAATCATTAAATGAATCATTAACTCGTTGCATGAATCACTACATGACTCACTAATCCAATTAATGCAAATGCCACCTTAGCCCCCAAGTCACCATGCTTCTAAAAGCTTCCCGGAAAATTACGATAACGCCCCTCCAATCCGTGAAAACACAGAAAAACTTTAGACTGTATAAATCCAATAACCTGATACTAGAATCTGGCTTAAACCAAAGCCGGCTAATAAAACTGTCCAAACGCCGTACGTGCGTTTAAACACGTATGCGTCCGAACCCTTGTCGTAAAACTATACGACCTCTATATCGTTTCGCCTGGAGCAGGGAAACTCTCTGTGTCGGACTCTAAAGACTCGACACTACGCTGGCAGTGGGTTTAACCACAGACCGCAAGCGGCACTAGCTGTACGTAATGGTCCCCAGGTAGATGTCGATAAGAAGGCCGATGAGGAAAACCATCCGAACTCCTACTGAGCCTGATGTGACAATCTTCGTACAGTCCGGTCTGTTCGTCTAAGACTATCGCATATTGAGCCTAGGGGGCGGCAAGCGTCATTCCCCTAATAGCTGTATAAGTCGTGTCGGAGCGTAGCCCATTACACCCTGAGAAACTACTGGAACCTATCAGTAAATCTCGCTTGCCCTGGCCAGGGACTTTGCATAATGGCTCTCTGACATAGCGCGATATCAACTCCCAATACCGGGAGAGACGAATCATGTCTAACCGCCACTGCCTCCAAGTGCTCAGGACTGCACCCAACTGCTACCTGTTTGCACGACTCCTTTGAGCCGTGGTAGGGAAGCAATCTAAGAACAGTGGGACACACTCGAGGCGAAGTAGCAGTATCAAGTCTGCGGACTATGCTGTACTCATGTCACCTGGGAACTGTTAACCGACGATGGGTATAATACCAACCGATCAGTTCCCCTGCGAGTCCTATCCGGTGTACCCATAACCTAACGAGCACCTGTATACTATCTCCAGTACGACGTACTAATGGCTGTAGGACAGACCATCTCCCCAACTGGGATGAGAAGCGTACACACTAGTCTACGCTGGAGTATCGATGCCCTGTCTCGATAATCCTACGACTAGGAACAAGTATAGGATGTTGCTTATAGAGTACCCAGCCCCCACTAGTGTGACTGCCATCACAACGCTGGTAATCAAGCAAAGATCCTATGGGCTTTACTAATATGTATAAGTGATACGTTACAAGAAACATATGCACATATTAAAGTAGACACAAACCAAGTAGCATACTACCATTTTTAGCAAGACTGTTATATACAACTGTGAATATCCCAAGCTTCCATTAAGTAATATACAACCTAGTATGATACAATAATGGCCCCTAGGGCATATACACTAACAATCTCCCACTTGCACTAGGGCCATGAGCTGGTATATCGTAGACCTATCATCTCGAATAGCCTCTCGAACTGCGTCTGGGGAAGGGCCTTTGTGAATGGATCAACAATGTTATTCTCCGTCTCTACTCTCTTTACCCCGATCTCCCGGCGATCTACGATCTCCCTGATCAGGTGATACCGCCTTAAGATGTGTCTGGACTTCTGATGGGACCTGGGTTTCTTCGCTAAAGCTATAGCGCCGTTGTTGTCACAATACAAAGGTATTGGATCAACACTGGTAGGAACCACCTGAAGTTCTGTGAGGAACTTCTTCATCCAGACTGCTTCTTTTGCGGCATCGCAAGCAGCTATGTACTCCGCTTCCATTGTTGAGTCAGCAACGGTCTCCTGCTTGGAACTTTTCCAACATACTGCCCCTCCATTGAGGGTAAAGACATAACCCGTCATGGATTTGGAGTCATCCTTGTCACTCTGGAAGCCGGAGTCGGCAAAGGCCTCCATCTGGAGGTCTTTTCCGCCATACACCAAGAACATCTCCGTAGTCCTCCTCAGGTACTTGAGAATGTTCTTTACTGCTATCCAGTGCTTCTCCCCTGGGTTTGCCTGATACCGGCTTACAACGCTCAATGCGTATGTTACATCTGGTATGGTACATAACATCGCATACATTATAGAGCCTACCGCAGAAGCATAGGGTATAATCGACATGCGATCCCTTTCCAAATTAGTCTTGGGAGACATCTCTTTGGAGATGGTGATTCCATGACAAGCCGGTAGATTACCACGCTTAGAATCATCCATACTGAATCTCTTCACTATGGGGTTTATGTACCTGGACTGCGAAAGTCCCAACATCCTCTTTGATCTATCACGATAGATCCGGATCCCCAGAATGTAGGTGGCATCACCCAGGTCTTTCATAGAGAATTTATGTGATAAGAATCTTTTGACTGACTGTAACATAGGAATATCATTTCCTATTAGGAGAATGTCATCCACGTACAAGACGAGAAATACTATAGCTCTCCCTACAATCTTACTGTATATGCAAGGTTCATCTGGATTTTTGATAAAGTCAAATTCTTTGACAGCATCATCAAAACAGATGTTCCAACTCCGCGATGCCTGCTTTAGTCCATAAATAGACTTAAGCAGCTTGCATATTTTACCGTTGCTCCCACTCTGAATGAATCCCTCTGGCTGATCCATATAGACGCCCTCTTCCAAATTACCATTTAGAAAGGTCGTCTTTACGTCCATCTGCCAGATTTTATAATCGTGGAAGGCAGAATAGCAAGAAGGACCCGAATAGATTTAAGAATAGCCACTGGAGAAAAGGTTTCGTCATATTCCAAACCAGGTCTTTGACGGAAACCCTTTGCAACAAATCTAGCCTTATAGGTTTCAACCTGTCTATCTACACCAATCTTCTTTTTGAAGATCCATTTGCATCCTACGGGTTTTACCCCATCTGGAGCAATGTCCAAAGTCCATACTTTGTTAGTGTACATGGACTCCATTTCAGTCCGCATTGCATCCAGCCATTTTACTGAGTCATCGCTCTGAATGGCTTGCTGGAAGCTAGTAAACTCATCATAGTCAATAGTGCAATCCTCTCTACCCCTGTTTATGAGAAAACCGTAGTATCTCTCGGGAGGATGAGATTGCCTACTACTCCTGCGGAGTGGCATCGGGATGTCCCTTTCTTCTGAAGCCTCAAGTTCTACCATACTTTCAGTAGTAGTTTGTGGTTCTGGAATTTCTTCCAGTTCTATTTCGCTCCCACTTGTTTCCCTTTCTAAAAATTCAGTTTCCAAGAAGTGGGGATGCTGAGAAACAAAAACCTTTTGTTCCTCTACGTAATAGAAAAGATACCCCCTGGAGTTCTTTGGGTATCCCACAAACTTACACAGTACTAAGCGTGCCTCGAGCTTGTCTGTATGCTGCTTCTTTACAAAAGCTGGACATCCCCATGTCTTAAGATACTTAAGACAGGGTTTCTTCCCACTCCACATCTGATATGGTGTGGTAGGCACAGTTTTGGTTGGAAGTTTGTTCAAAAGATATGCAGCTGTTTCTAGCGCATATCCCCAGAAAGATCGCGGCAACTCAGCTTTACTCATCATGGAACGAACCATATCCAATAGGGTTCGATTCCTCCTTTCTGATACACTGTTGTGTTGTGGTGTGTATGGAGGAGTAAGCTGAGAGAGAATTCCATTCTCTTTTAAGTAACCCAGGAACTCGGCACTTAAGTATTTACCACCTCGATCAGATCTCAGTGTTTTTATACTCTTGCCTGTTTGTTTTTCCACTTCATTCCTATATTCTTGGAATTTCTCAAAGGCCTCGGATTTATACTTCATTAAGAAGACATATCCATACCTATAGAAATCATCCGTAAAAGTAATGAAGTAGGAATAACCACCTCTCGCATGTGTAGACACTGGACCGCACACGTCACTGTGTACGAGTCCCAAGAGCTCGCTTGCTCTTACTCCGTGTCCAGTGAACGGAGTTTTTGTCATCTTTCCTTTGAGACAGGATTGACAAATTGCATATGTTTGATATTCGAACGGATCCAAATATCCTTCTTTATGTAACTTAGTCAACCTTCTCTCATTGATGTGACCTAGTCTACAATGCCATAAGAAAGCCTGATTTATTTCCGGAGACTTTCTTTTAAGTGTGTTCTGGATATTGAAAACCTGAGCTTGACTTAATACGTATATACCGTTATCTAATGTACCTGACCCAATCATAACTTGATTTAGGTGGATGTTAACTACATCACTTACGAATGTAAAATCATATCCCTCTTTTGAAAGTGAGGACACTGATATGATATTACATGTCAAACTAGGTACATACAAACAGTTACGTAGAATTAATATATGCCCACTTGTCAAACCTAGGCGATATTCTCCCACGGATTCAGCGTCCACGCTCATTCCGTTTGCAACTCTGAGAGACCAATCACCTACCTTTATAACTCTACGGTTTCTTAAAACATGTAATGAATTATAGATATGAGATCCTGCTCCGGTATCTAGTACCCAGGAAGTAGAGTTAATTGACAAACAGTTCTCAATTACAAATACACTAGAGGCTGAAGCCACAACATGCTTCGAATCCTGGCTACTGGCTTTGCTAGCCCTGCAATCATTCTGCCAATGTTCATTCCTGTAACAATAGGAACGTCCCTCTTTTACTATATCCAGTCCCGAAACTTTTGCCATTCTCTTTCCTTCTGCTTCCCTGGTTTCCTTCAGGGTAGGAGGCAGAAACTGTAGAATCAAGTCAGTATCTGACTCGTGTCCCAACGTGGTCTCCAGGTCCTGGAGCTCATCAATACAGCTAGTCATTGTAAGGATATTGTCCCCTACAGATGACCCGTCAGCCAACCTCGCTTGAATTAATTCGTTCGAGGTCTCATATCTTGCGATATGAGACTGCTCTCCATATAAATCTTTGTTATGGAGAAAGATAGAAACTAAGTCCATCTTCCCGTGCTGCTTCTGGTATACACCATCAACTGAAGCTAACACGAGGCACTTAGCTTTCGCTTTATCTTTTTCCCTTGTCTGACGGATATCCATATCCATGACAGTGGAAACTGGACCTGGGACGGCGGGATCTTGAGTAGTAACAGGGTGGTCCAGCTTGTCATAGGTAATGGACATCTGGACAGACCTTTGCCAGTCATATAAGTCAGATTCAGTCAATTTGTTATCTAGATGTAACCTATGTATGGTCACAAGGTCGCTGCAATTTTAAGAGAGAGAAGAAAATACTATTAGCATGATGCTCTTGCAAGTTTAGAGTGGTTTAATTTATCTAAACAGGATGGCTCCCACTGTTTCTCGAATCCCTCTGCAAACCATAAAAGAAGAATTAGCCAGGACTATTCTCACCGTACAATTCTTGCTTAACCGTTCAGCCAGGTCAGTGTCGATACTTCGAGGGAGGTTTTCCAACGCTTTCGCGAAGTTCCTTAATTAAATAACCTCTTTTCTTTAGGGGCGTAACCCCGCTGACACCTTTCTAGGCACCTACTTGGTTTATAGCATTGATCGTTAAGTGACGAATCTCCTGATAAGTAGTATATACTCACAGTAGGATCGGGATCCAAAATATCATCGTATGATAATGTTGAAGGAATCCTACCAACATTCATCAAACTCCAAAATGGTATTCTCTTTCTGCAAATTTCAATTTCTTTAGAAATTCCCGATGTGGATTTTTGCCCCATGCTCTTATGACCTTGATGAAGGTCAATAAATCATAAGTCACATGTCAAGTTCTACCCGTCATTATCCAGGTTAATTTGAACCCACCCGTATATACCCTTGACGAAGGTCAACAAGGTAATACGATTGTCCCAAACCGACGCATTTATTTATGCTGCATATGAACATCCAACGGCTACCAATCACTATGCCTTGACGAAGGTCAACAAACATAGCTTGAATACTATTGAATATTCATATGAAATGACGGAGGGTTACGAATGGTTTTGGCAAAACCGTGAACGTAGTGAACTTGATATAATCGAAGGAACCTGATACTTTTTTTTTAAAAAGAGTGGTTAAAGCTCCGCAATTAAAAATTCTGATCTTTTTAAAATAACTGAGTGGTTTCTTTTAAATTTGTTCCAACGACTAAACTTTTGGTTTATTTTCTTTACATTATAATAATGCGTCCCATCTTTATCCTTTCATTGCAGAAAACAACGAAAATACCACGTCCTCTTATGCCATCCGCATTTGCCACGGGGTCCCATCATCACCCGTTAGGTTACTTAACTAACGACAGAGCGGGGGCTGGGCTAGCGCGGGTATAAAACATAAGTGACGTCTAATAGCTATCATATATAGATATTGTACATTCGTCAGACGCAATAATAAGCATTCCAGATCACAGATGAACTTTATTGGATATACTAGCAATCCGCATTTGCTTTGAGCCTGCAATAAAAGACGGATTACACAGTTGTGATGAATAACCATTACCACACCCCAGACCCCTACGGGTACGGCAAACTACCCGCCAAGTATCCGAAGTGAAGCGGTCTCCCTCAACAAAGTGAGTAGGCCACTAAACACTTCAAATTACCCGGTAGTTTGTGTACCCCGCCTTGGGTCTATCCTAGGAGCAAAAACAGTAAAAAGAAATAATACAACGGTGGCTACAACCGTAACCTGGATGTGCCCCGCAAAAGAATATTACATCATATTACATTTACATTGAATGAATGAATATTAAACCCATCTCAAACCCCGGCTAATCATCACAACATTCCAATCAAGTCCATATACACAAACAGTAAACATTACAGAAATGTGCAACCCCCTGCCAACCGACATACTAGCAGTTAGGGGAGGTTTACGAACACATTAAACATTACAGATAATAACCCGATTAGCAAATATCTTAGAACATCGATCGATAACCATATTCCGTGTTTACCCCAAAAGCAAACCAGCAAAGAAGCAACCTGGGTAGAAACAGAACATACAGGAAAACAAAAATCCAGAAATTATGAATTACTGTGAAACTCCGAGTCAACTCGGCGTTGACTCGGCGGCTGATCCTCGGCACAAGCACTCTATTGCAGCGGATCCGCGGCTGTTTTGCCGAGTTACTGGCTCGTATTTTCCCAGTATTCATTAATTTCCCTGCTGTGAATTTTAAGGTATGTCAAATATTTTTTCAGACACTTTTAAAATTAACAGAAACTGAAAAGGAGTTAGGGTTTTGTTTTCGTATTTTCCGTCGATCGAACTTCTAATTAGTTGCTAACAAGCTAGTAATGGTTTAGTTGGCTCTGATACCATTGTAAGTCCATGTCACGCACCCCACAAACTTGCGGGGAGGTGGAATATATGAAAAACGATTATCAAAGTTTCGTAACACGGACTTGAGCGCATGAATCGTTTTTAAACCGTTACTAGCAAACTACGAAAGGTTTAACTACTCGGATTCGAAATTATACCTCACGTTACTTGTCCTTCGGGTCTTCATCGCGGTCCTCCACTCCTCGTAGGCTCCTTGGAATATCGGCACCTCAACGGCCTCCTCGAGTCAAAGACGATCCACCCGAGAGCTCCTACGCCAAGCTTGATCTCTAACTTGAGATAACTAGGTTGCTCAAAGTGCTAATCTAAGCTACCTAGGGGATATAGAGTGAGGTTATGGAAGTATTAGTCTAGCTAACCCTTGATCTCAACACATGAGAGGTTAGGGTTAGGGTTTGAAGAGGGAGAGCTTGAGGAGAGAGAATGTGAGAATATGAATTACTTTGAATGAATGAAATCATTTGAGTATATATGAAACATATGATATTATTAAGTAAATAATAAATAAAGCATTATCATCATGTTTCATTAATACCCTAAGTGATTCATCATATGAGTCATATAAATCATTAAATGAATCATTAACTCATTGCATGAATCACTACATGACTCACTAATCCAATTAATGCAAATGCCACCTTAGCCCCCAAGTCA
Organism: Agapanthus africanus; assembly: GCA_030015575.1. Lineage (NCBI taxonomy): Eukaryota > Viridiplantae > Streptophyta > Magnoliopsida > Asparagales > Amaryllidaceae > Agapanthus > Agapanthus africanus. Next base: position 59,990,001 of record CM057343.1, on the reverse strand, counting down.
CCATGCTTCTAAAAGCTTCCCGGAAAATTACGATAACGCCCCTCCAATCCGTGAAAACACAGAAAAACTTTAGACTGTATAAATCCAATAACCTGATACTAGAATCTGGCTTAAACCAAAGCCGGCTAATAAAAACTGTCCGAACGCCGTACGTGCGTTTAAACACGTATGCGTCCGAACCCTTGTCGTAAAACTATACGACATCTATATCGTTTCGCCTGGAGCAGGGAAACTCTCTGTGTGGGACTCTAAAGTCTCGACACTACGCTGGCAGTGGGTTTAACTACAGACCGCAAGCAGCACTAGCTGTACGTAACGGTCCCCAGGTAGATGTCGATAAGAAGGCCGATGAGGAAAACCATCCGAACTCCTACTGAGCCTGATGTGACAATCTTCGTACAGTCCGGTCTGTTCATCTAAGACTATCGCATATCGAGCCTAGGGGGAGGCAAGCGTCAGTCCCCTAATAGCTGTATAAGTCGTGTCGGAGCGTAGCCCATTACACCCTGAGAAACTACCGGAACCTACCAGTAAATCTCGCTTGCCCTAGCCAAGGACTTTGCGTAATGGCTCTCTGACACAGCGCAATATCAACTCCCAATACCGGGAGAGACGAATCCTGTCTAACCGCCACTTCCTCCAAGTGCTCGGGACTGCACCCAACTGCTATCTGTTTGCACGACTCCTTTGAGCCGTGGTAGGGTAGCAATCTAAGAACAGTGGGACACACTCGAGGCGAAGTAGCAATGTCAAGTCTGCGGACTATTCTGTACTCATGTCACCTGGGAACTGTTAACTGACGATGGGTATAATACCAACCAATCAGTTCCCCTGCGAGTCATGTCCGGTGTACCCGTAACCTAACGAACACTTGTATACTATCTCCAGTACGACGTACTGATGGCTGTGGGACAGACCATCTTCCCAACTGGGATGAGAAGCGTACACACTAGTCTACGCTGGAGTATCGATGCCCTGTCTCGATAATCCTACGACTAGGGACAAGTATAGGATGTTGCTTATAGACTACCCAGCCCCCACTAGTGTGACTGCCATCACAACGCTGGTAATCAAGCAAAGATCCTATGGGCTCTACTAATATGTATAAGTGATACGTTATAAGAAACATATGCACATATTAAAGTAGACACAAACCAAGTAGCATACTACCATTTTTAGCAAGACTGTTATATACAACTGTGAATACCCCAAGCTTCCATTAAGTAATATACAACCTAGTATGATACAATAATGGCCCTTTGGGCATATGCACTAACAGAGGTGACCGAGTATCTTCCTGCTCGGCTCATTCGCTGATGGCATCTTTTTGCCCGGCCAATCCACGGATCCAAAGCCCTCGTCAAGAGGCAACCGAGTAGCTTCCTGCTCGGCTCATCCACTGAAGGCATCATTCTGCCAGGCCAATCCAGTCTGCGGATCCAAAACTCTCGTTAAGAGGCGGCCGAGTAGTTTCCTGCTCGGCCCGTTCAAGGTTTAAAAGGGTGGACACCGGTTTACCTACACTTGGCATTCGCTCGATTCATACTTGATGCATGACCGTCACCTCGACTCTGGGGAAAGGGTGGACACCAGTCTACCTACACTTGGCACTCGCTCGATTCATACTCGATGCACGATTGTCACCTTGACTCCGTGGAAAGAGTGAACATCGGTCTACCTATGCTTGGATTTTGCTAGCTCTTACGTCGTGCTCACCCAGCATTTGCGAGATAAAAATACTTGCGAGATAAAAATACTTGCGGGCAAAAAATTGCGAGACAAAAACAGTTGCGGGAAAAAAAATACTTTATTTATATCCAAAATTATGTACAAGGTATTATGGTCTCCTCAGCCTTACAAAATGCCCGGAGGCGTACAAAATCGATAACCAAAACAGAGATAGCTCAAGTCGCCTTCTCGGCCGATCCTTCTCTTTGATCGGTGCTTCCGTCAGGGGTTATTATTGCGACCTTCGGCTAGGCGCTTCCGTCCGCCTCCACTTGCCCTCCGGCCAGCTCGGCACCTCTATCCTGTGGCGCTTCTTCGGCTAGGGGATACCTAGCATGAAGCTCCTGATCATCGAACCCGGGTATGGCTTTCTTAACGGCATCGGAGGCATTGTGCCACCCGACGACCGCAGAAACGGCGAAGTCGAGGTAGAACTGGTCGAAAGTCTTATACTCCTCCACGGCCCTTTTCGGTTTGCCTTCCACAAGCTTCGCCGCCTCACAAGCTGCCTGAGCATCCAGCTTGAACGAGTCCCTTGCCTCTTCATGGCATCGAAGAGCCCGTTGATCTCCCCTATCTGGGCCTGAATAGCCCGGTTAGACTCGGTCAGGATCCGATGGGACTCCTTCAATTTAGCGACCGTTAGACCCTCCACGACCAATCTCGAGTCGAGGAGGGCCTCCTTCCCTTCCGTCTGTTGCAGCCGGGCGAGGAGCTCCTCCTCTCACGAGAAAGATTCGCCCGCTTTCTTTATCGCCGGGGCCACCTCCTCGGACTCCATTGCAGCAAGAAGGGTGCAGTGCTGGAGGACCTGAGGAAAATGGGAACCATATTAAAAATCCAAAAACCAAGTAAAAGAAACTTTGAGAAATTCTTGAAAAAATTTAACAACCTGAACAGCCTCCTGAGCTATCGCAGCCACCTGGGCTTTATCGTGCCTCGGGGGATCTTGGCCCCCGCCTCCTTCTCCATGTCCACCAGTAAACTATTGACCACAGAAAGCACCGAGGGCACCTCAATGTAGAACTCACCCTCCTGCACCTGAATCTTGGTCAATGGCGGCCGAGAAATCACCCTCTTCTATCTCTTGAGTGGGGAATCGGCAGGGGGCAGTGTTCATCTCATAATTTTGCATTAATATATTTCCCATTCTTAATCATTTTACAAATAAATAAGTGCTTTTGATCCATGTCTGTTGAATAGTTGCAGGTTACAGGTTCTCGGAACAATACAGTGAAAATGGTGAAAAGACGCTACAAAAGTGAGACTACGACTAACAAATAGAAGAATCTTTATGATATCGCCTACAGTTAAGGAACAAATGAAGATCAATGAACAGTTCGATTTCACAAAGTACAAAGGCAGCACAAGATTCAAAACTTCAACACGAAGCAAACGGGAAAAGTCCACAACATTCTACACTGTGGAAATCTGGAAGAAACTAGAAGACATTCTGAAGAACCAAGTGAAGAAAATTCAAGGAAAAAGCAACATGAAGTAAACCTGAGAAACAGAGCCCAAGAGCCTTCAAGATGGCCGCGGATCCGCGGCCAAACAAGGCATATGGTCGCGGATCCGCGGCCGTGCTGTGCACGTGTCGGCGCGCGTCGGTGGAGTCGATGCATTGACCCAGTTTTCTTAGGGCATTTTTGTAATTCTAGATATGGATCAGATGTAAACCCTAGGGTTTCTATTATCTATAAATAGGAATCCAACAGCTCTTTTTGGAGCGTGCCTCTTTTGGGTACCTCTCTTTTGAGATGTCTCTTTTAAATTTTAGATCTTAGATTTTCAATTCCTTATAATCGTCAAAGAGTGCATCAATACAGAGTAAGTTTTTTTTATCTTGAATTTCTTTTTTGCCGTAGTTATAAACTTTTTATCTGCAGTAGTTATAAATTTTTTTATCTGCCGTAATTATAATTTTTTTTTATCTGCCATAATTATTAAATTAAAACCATAAAAAAATGAACTCGTTTATCAATTCCCTAATGAGTGAGTAGTTCCTCACTTGTTAGGGTTAGGTTTGGGGAAGGTTTGAGAGATGAAAATCTCTCATCCCTTTGTTACCCGTTCAATATTTTAAAGTATACTCTATACATACATACACACACCGCTCACTACGGCACCCTATCCCACGAGGTAGCGGTGATTCCATAGTTAAATACCGGTTGTGTATGATTTCCATGAAGGTTAGGGCTAAGAGTTAAGAAAGGACGGATAAGTACTAAAAAGAAGAAACCTAGTTTCTTTCCGATCGTGCTAATCCCCTTTGTTAAATATTATCTTAACACCTAAAACTTCTTAATTAGGGCAAAGAAAGCGGTGAGAATAATTGATTTTCCAAACTAACATAATCTTAACCCTAGCAAGCTTTTTATAAACTTTTGTCTCATTCTTAGATCTTAAAATAAAACCCAAAATCTTTTGGATTTAACTCGTTAAAATATAAAGAAACGGAATCCATCTGCCTGTGGACCGACCCGTACTCAACCGGCTAGCTACCAAGCGACACCGTTATTGATTGCGGTTAATTCCTTGATTTCAAAACGCACAAGCGCAAAATAAAAATTTAAAAATTTAAAAAATTATAAAAATTGAAAAATTTTAAAACAAAAAAAATTAAAATAAAATAAATTTATCTTGTTCTTCTTGAGAGGTATTGTGTGAATTGTGCAGGAAAAGAAGATGGACTGATTCAGATCTGAAAAAAAACCAGTGAACAAATCAACAAACAGAAAATCTGAACAGACAGAGAAGATCACAACAACAAACAGAAAATTTTTGTAGATCCAAACTAACAGAACCACCGCGGAACCGCGGCGGATATATGCAGTTGACCGCGGAACCGCGGTCAACCAGTGACGTCAGCATCACAAAACTTCTCTGTGGGTATTTTATCCTCTCTTCTAGCCTCTGAACTCAACTAAATTTTTTTCCTGCAGGGTTCTTTGCGCAAAAATCTTTCTCCCTCTCCAATAAATTGTTTTTGTGCAGGATTTTTTGCACTGCAAAATAAATTTTTTTTTGAAAGTGTTTTAGATTTTTGGTGTGTTAATTGCTTTGCATATTTAAAACGGACTTTTAAGGGGTTATAACACCAATCAAGATTGGGTGGGGATTTCATTACCCTTCCTAAGACCGCAGAAATCATAAAAAGTATTTTGCATCAACCCTAGAGTTAATTAAAAAAATATTAGACTCAGCCAATAAGGACTGTCGTGCTCATTAGGACAAAGGAAACGTTGTAGGCATCGGTCGTTTATCTAAACCTGACTTTGTGGTGCCTAGGCTAGACAAGTGAGAAAGGTAATTTTAAAAGGCCCGTCTCACGGTGATTCGTGGGCGGATCCCTCCTTTCTTTAGTTGCGCTTACCTGGACATAATTGGCGGTGAAGAGGCGATTCGAGAATCTCACAACTTGCCCTTTGGAACAGTTAGGAGCAGTCTAGTTTACTTAGGAGACCCTAACTTTAGGCTTGATTGTGCATGTTCAAATTGTGATTGTTTGAAATTCTGCCGTAGTTCCGAACAAATTTTTGCAAAAACTCTTTCTAAGAAAAAAGTAAAAGAAAAACACTTTCCAAAATTTCAAAACTCCAAAAACATTTTTTTAAAAAAAATAAAAAAAAATTTAAAAAAATTTTAAAAAAAATTATCACGTTCTTTTCTTCTCCTTTCTTACATCATGGGTACTCCACCTCGCAAAACTCTTGCCGAACTTTGGTACCCTCAACCAGACATTAATTCCTACACTCATCGTTTTGGTCGAATTACGAACGACCCCTCCATGCCCAAAATTTCTTTGAAAGATCGAATAGAAACGTCTAGGAGAAACAGTTGGACTCTGCAATCCACTTTGTATCAACCGTTTCAACCTTCACCACCTTCTTACATTGATACTCATTTTTCGAGTTCTGTTGTAACTCCGAAACCCATGTCTATTGCTGAACATATTAAATAATCTTGTAATCGATCTTTCACTCCTTTCAACACTTCCAGTTCTTAGGATCAACAAGTCCATTCGCCTTTTTATCCAAATGTTGATCCTACTCCTGTCCAACCATTCAATTCCTACCAGTCCTACCCGACTTTCTCACCTTCCCTAGACATTGCTTCTACATAGCCATTTGGGAGTTTCCAGAATCCAAACAATTTTGAATCTTTTACTGAAACCCCTTCACAACCCATGTCTAGTCTGGAACAATCGTTGGAAGCTTATATTGCAGCGACAAACCAACAGATGAGGGATTTGAATCCCTCCATGGCCGCTCTTATACAACCTAGTAACCCGGTAGCTAGTTTCCAACTAGCTCAAAATTTTCCAATGTATGATGAGGCGGTTGGACAGAGTGAGAATTTGAGTGATGAGAGTGAGCTATACACACTTCCAAATCAAACCTACACATCCCCAATTAAATCCCACAACTCCGGTTTTGAATATATATCAAGTGTTCCAAATGATTCACCAGTTGAAGATAAAACGTCTAATGAGTTGTGCGACTTTGTAGTGTTTGATTTATCTGATTGTGAATGGTCCCTTTCGAGTGAAACCATCACCAATCCTTTCGACATCTACATCTCCAATCTAGAACCTGAATTGATAAATATCCATGCTTTTGATGAGGTGTCTCACTTGATTGAGGATATTGACGCAGGGAATAATTTGGATGATGAACCCACAGATTTGGCCGAGTTTTTCTCTCCAATTCATCATCCTGAATCATTAAATGTTTTACCCGAACTTCATATGCGTCTTGATTTTGATGAGAATAGCATGGATGAGCTAAATTTTGAGGAGAATATTGAGAAAATTATTGAGGATAAACCAGTTTTGTTTGATGAGTCGGATTTTCCAATTCATCATGTTCTTTCCACTGACTGTGTACACCCTCCTTAACCTGTAACTGTGGCCCTTCCTAAATCACTCCCCTTCGTCCTTTCCATCGTTCCGACCACACAAGAGACCGTATCCCTTTCATTTTCAGTGTCTGGTTTACCAAGTTCAACGTACCCATATTTTCTCACGAACCTTGAGGGATTTGACCTCATTTCTCAGTGGGTTAATAGATTAGCACAATCGCGTTTTACACATCGGTCATTACAAAATGTGCTAATTTATACACTCCATTTCCACCCTCAAGTTCGTATTCAATTTCTTTCTCCCACTTTCTTAGGTTTCTCTTCTATTCTTCCTATAATTTCAGTGAGTGTTGATGAATCACAATCCGATAATTCAAGTTTGATCATTCCAGAAAGCCAACTTGATTTGGATACTTTTGAAAATGAGGTAGATGAGTTTTTTGAGTCTCCTACCTCCATAATTTTTGACAAATCAAGTATGATAAATTCTGGCACAAAACTTACTGACAGCAAAATGTTCAATTACATCGATGAGAGTTTTGAAGAACCTTTTGCTGACGAACTTGCATTCCTAAATGACACGGATTTTGTGATTAATCAACCTCCACCTGAAGAAGTCGAACCACCACCATTTCTTTTTCCCTTCTGCCATTCTTCTCCTCCACCGAGACCGTATACTGCTTCTATCTCCGCATGGTCTCGTATGTTTCTCATTTCTTTTCTCTACACTCCATTCTTTCACCAACCACACCATTATAACGATAAAATTTTTGAATGGTTGGTGCTAACTTTTGGCCTGTGTAAGACCTTGTATAGCTTGATACTGTGTTTTTCTCCCCCCTAACTCTGAACTTTAACAGTGGAAACACTGTTTCATTTAAGTTTGGAGGGACCTTTTTGTATATATATTTTGTTTTATTTTTCTGTTAATCATATAAAAAAAATTTAAAAAATAAAAAAATAAACAAGGGAGTGCCGACAATTTTGACCCTCTTGATGTGGCATGACAGTGAAGGCACTGTCAAGTTTAAGTTTGGGGGTGTGCTCGGTAAGGTTTCTTCCTTCGCATTCATATGTATATTTTTGCATTTGCATACTTATTTTAAAAATCAAATAAAAAATTGAAAAATTTTAAAAATTATAAAAATTGAAAAATTCAATTTTGGCCATAATTGACTTAAGTTTGACAAGACGGTTAACTAGTTAGGAAAAACTAGATCCCAAAACTTAGTAAATTAAAAAATAATCTTTCTTAAAAATTTAACGGTAGAAAATATATTCTTCGTAGTTTACTTAGAAATAGGCAAATTTTGAGTTCATTTCTTGGGCTAAGTTAAAATAAGGGAAGAGTATTGAAATTTTTATTAAAATGTAAGTCTGAAAAATAATTCCTAAGCTCAAGTCTAAATTCTGAAAATATATACCCTACAACTTGCTCAAACACGAACCTTGAAACTTGGAATAGTAGAGGATACCTTGAAATGCTCTTGTCTAAAATCCTTAGTATGAAGGAAAATAAAATTATAAGTGTGAATAAAGAGATATAAAAAAACGAACACTAGTTTTGTAATTACTTAAGGCTGCATAAAAAAAAATATAGCGAGGGTGCTTTATCACCTAGTGTCTTAGACCAACTGGTTTGGGAGTCACTGCTAAAGCCTTAAGTATTATAAGACGAGGAATTACGCGTTAATGCGCAAACACATTTTGAAATCGGTCGTTAGTACCTCAATAAATATTAACGGTCGCGTGAAGGATGTGTGAGCAATTTCATCTAAAATTCACAAACTAAAAGTAGTTTGGACGATGGACGAGAGTATAATAGCTTGAATTGAATTTCCAAGTGTAGGGGTGATACATACACACACGTAGGGGGTATATGATTGGGGTTTGGATGAGAGATAGGAATGAAAAATATGACTTATATCTTCAGTAAAGAAGATAAAAATTCCTAAGTTGAGATGGAACCTTAGAAGGAAAATTCAAAAGATGCTAAAAGCTAAATAAATTTACAGAACATATACAATCTTAAGTTAAATGATAAGGAAGCGTGAAAAATATGGGTTGATAATTTCTGAGTTGAAGATAATAGAGTTTCTTGCTAGGACACTGAATTGAAGAATGAAAGTCAATAAGCCAAATTGATCGGATTTTATGGGTAGTATCCACTGAAAACCCTCAGGAGACAACACTTCTCCTACTAGAGACATCTAGAGGTTTAATGGCTTGTTGCACGAGCTCAGTGCAATTGCGTTTCCCTACGAAAGTGAGGTTAGGCTTTTTCGAGAATAAAATTAGTTTTTCTCGGGACGAGCAAAAGATAAGTTTGGGGGTATTTGTTCATCTCATAATTTTGCATTATTATATTCCCCATTCTTAATCATTTTACAAATAAATAGGTGCTTTTGATCCATGCCTGTTGAATAGTTGCAGGTTACAGGTTCTCGGAATAATACAGTGAAAATGGTGAAAAGACGCTACAAAAGTGAGACTACGACCGACAAATAGAAGAATCTTTATGATGCCGCCTACAATTAAGGAACAAATGAAGATCAATGAACAGTTCGATTTCACAAAGTACAAAGGCAGCACAAGATTCAAGACTTCAACACGAAGCAAACGAGAAAAGTCCACAACATTCTGCACTGTGGAAATCTGGAAGAAACTAGAAGACATTCTGAAGAACCAAGTGAAGAAAATTCAAGGAAAAAGCAACATGAAGTATACCTGAGAAACAGAGCCCAAGAGCCTTCAAGATGGACGCGGATCCGCGGCCAAACAAGGCATATGGCCGTGGATCCGCGGCCGTGCTGTGCACGTGTCGGCGCGTGTCGGTGCGTGTCGGTGGAGTCGGTGCATTGACTCGGTTTTCTTAGAGCATTTTTGTAATTCTAGATATGGATCAGATGTAAACCCTAGGGTTTCTATTATCTATAAATATGAATCCTACAGCTCTTTTTGGAGCATGCCTCTTTTGGGTGCCTCTCTTTTGAGATGCCTCTTTTAATTTCTAGATCTTAGATTTTCAATTCCTTGTAATCGTCAAAGAGTGCATCAATAAAGAGTAAGTTTTTTTTATCTTGAATTCCTTTTCTACCGTATTTATAAATTTTTTATCTGCTGTAGTTATAAAAAATTTTATCTGCCGTAGTTATAAAAAAAATTTATCTGCCATAATTATTAAATTAAAATCATAAAAAAATGAACTCGTTTATCAATTCCCTAATGAGTGAGTAGTTCCTCACTTGTTAGGGTTAGGATTGGGGAAGGTTTGAGAGATGAAAATCTCGCATCCCTTTCTTGCCCGCTCAATATTTTAAAGTAAACTCTATGCATACATACACACACCGCTCACTACGGCACTGTTCATATCATATTTTTGCATCATTATATTCCCCATTCTTAGTCATTTTACAAATAAACAGGTGTTTTTGACCCATGTCTGCTACATAGTTACAGGTTACAGGTTCTCGGAACAAAAACAGTGAAAAAGACAAAAGACGATACAAAATTGAGACTACGACCGATAAATGGTGGAATCTTGATCATGCCACATTTTGAGGGACAATGAAGATCAATGAACAAGTTCATAAAAGTACAAAGGCAGCGCAAGGTTCAAGGTACCCGATCCGCACCGCCTTACCTACTTGTCTTTCACTCCTACCGGCAAATGGGGACAATTTTGAGATCAAACCCCACTTCATCAATATGTTGCCAAAATTTCATGGACTGGAATCTGAAGATGCCTATATCTTCATAAACAAATTCCAAAACATTTGCACAATGATGAAAACAACCCAATTATCAGATGATGCTATAAGGCTAGGGATCATTCCTTTCAACTTATGTGACTTAGCCGAGAAGTGGTTATACAGCATGGCATCACATTCAATTAAGAATTAGGAAGAGTTTGTTAAAACTTTTCTTAAAAAGTTTTATCCTCATCACAAGACTACGAGAATTCGCAATGAGATTGTACAATTTTCCCAGCTTCCTTCCGAACCATTTTGGAAGTGTTTTGAAAGATTCAAAGACCTACTTGTTCAATGCCCTCACCATGGGATCGAAAATTGGCAACTTTTCCAAACATTATATGAGGGATTGAACCCAGCAACGAAGCAATTGCTAGAAACCATTTGTCAAGGTCACTTTCTAACCAAATCTAGTGAGGAAGCGTGGCAGTTTCTCGAGGATCTTGCTGAACAAACACTTCAGTGGGAAAGCACCAAGACCACCTCATCTTCTTCTATTGGTCAGTCTAGGGCAGACATATATCAATTAGATATGTCGATTGCTATGAAGGCCGAGATGGCAGCACTTACGAAAAAGCTAGAAGTAATTGAGACCAAAATCTCATCGCCTTCTCCTGCCCCTGCTTTGCCCCCACGGACTGTTTGTGCTTGTTGTTCGGATCCATCACATCTCACCGAAGAGTGTCCTTACAATCCACCTGCCCAAGGACAAGATCACGTCAATGCTACCTTTCAGCAACGACAAATAAATGATCCATACTCTTCGACTTATAATCAGGGTTGGAGGAGTCACCCAAATTTTGCTCGGAATCAAAATCAACAATTCGAAGGAAACAACAACTTTCAAAGGCCTCCTCCTCCACAACAACAAGTACCTCCACAAACCCAATACCAGCAACCTTTCCACCCACAACCTTACCCTAACCAATTGAACAATTTTGTGCCCAACAATTCTTACCCTCAAAACAATTTTGTTCAACCAAATAATGATAAGGTTAACTCGCTAGAAAGAATTCTAGATGCGTTCCTAAAGCAATCTACATAATCCGCAGCAAGGTTAGAGACTTCTGTTCAATCTTTGGTGCAAAACAGTGCTTCACACGATCAAAGTATCAAATCTATTGAGGCACAAATTGCACAACTCAATGTTGTGTTGAGCGAGCGAGAAAAGGGAAAGCTTCCATCTCAACCACTGCCAAATTCCGGTCACGCACATATTGCATATGAACAGCAAAATCATAACGTAAATGCTGTGACCACGTTGAGATCCGGAAAAGTGTTGCACAATAATGTGGGTATTAACAATGACACCCCTACCGGTGGTTCTTCTTCATCTTCTTCACCTTCTTCTTCTTCGTTAGAGCTTATTCTTCATTCTTCACAAGGCTCTACTTCTTCTAGCTCGAACGGACCTACTTCTCACATTACGAACACATCTACACGGGGATCCATTCCAACTCCACAATCTGATCCACAAAAATTGGACTCAAAAAATTTCCAAAATGTTCCTTTTCCAAACCGGTTGAGATCAATAAACCAACTCCACAAATGAAGAAGATTGTAGAGTTGTTCAAACAGGTTAGCATAAATATACCTCTCTTGGATGCAATCCAACAAGTTCCTTCTTACGCGAAAATCTTAAAGGACTTATGCACTGTTTCCTGATTTAAAATCAAGAAAGTTTACGGAGAAGGCATCACGTGCTACCACGTGACCAGCAGTCACGTGTTAGCATGTGACAATTAAAAGCAGCGGCAAAGGCAGATTCAGTTAAATCAAAGAAAAGGCTTCAGAAAGGGTCACGTGCTCACACGTGACCAGAGGTCACGTGTTGACACGTGACGGTCGAACAACGGCTAGAAGATAGAGCGCAGAAAGGAGAAGAAAGTTCGCTGGGGTCACGTGCCCACACGTGACCGGCTTTCAAAGTCTATCTATTTAACAGAATTAAATTCTAAACAGCATTCAAATCTTTCCAATGGGGAATGATTATTTGAAACCGATTGGATTAAAAATTTAAAGGTGATTAAATATCACCTATCTATGGAAAAATCTTGAACTTGAAAAGATTTCCCCTTAAAATCTAACAGAAACAACAAAAGAATATCTTTGGATTTAAAATCCAATGGTGAATAAAATTCACATAATAATCCAAAGGTCCAAATGAATGATGAATGCAAATCAAATCTCTAATGAATACAAATTAGATCCCTCAATGAATGATTCATCGAAACTAATTGATTCTGCTCCTTCTCCTATAAATAGGAGCCAAGGGAAACAGAGAGAGAGCGACAGAGATCTATATACAGAGAAATAGAAAAAAAAAGAGCGAGTGCCTTGAGACTTTGGAAGAATTTGATCTTCTGCAAAAGAAAACCCTAGGTAAGAAAGGGAAGGCTTTTAAAAAAAAGAGAATTTAATTCTCAAAAGAGTTTAAATCTTATATTAAAAAGAAGAACTTAGTTCTCTCTTTAGTGGAGAATCTGCAAAGTGCACATCTCCCCATGAATTGAGAATTTAATTCTCAATCGGTTGAGATCCTGCCATGCAGATCCAAAGCATGGAGAGAGAATGGAAGTTTGAGAATTTAATTCTCACGAAACTATAGGAATTTAATTCCTTTGAAATAAAATTAGGGTTTAACCCTATGTTATAGGAATTTAATTCCTTTGAAATGAACAGAACTAGTTAAGAACTTAATTCTGTCAAAATAACAGGAATTTAATTCCCCTAAAAAAAAGAAATTAGGGTTTCACCCTATGACAGAACCTAATTCCTCACATGTATGGCAATTCAAATTCTTACAGAAGACAAGTTAGAGTTCAACTCTATCTAAGAATATAATTCTTCAGAAGAAAACAGGAATTTAATTCCTCTAAAGTTTGTTGCTAGGGTTTAACCCTATGAAGAATTTAATTCTTAAAAAGATAAAAAAATCTGCAAACAGCAAAGGAACAGGGTTACGTGTTACCACGTGACCCCTGTAAAGATCCATAGAAAAGAAGCTCTGGGGCGCCCTCACGTGTCACCACGTGACCCCTAATGAACATCTTAGCAGACCAAAGCATGAGCCCCCATCACGTGCCCACACATGATGGCCTTCAGAATTAAAAGTGTTAAACACTCATCTGTAGAACAAAATGAAGGGGATCTGGCCCCACCTTTTGGATGCCATCACGTGCCTCCACGTGATCTCTTCTCTTACCATATTTAGCATTGAACTGATGATCTGTTCCCAATGTTTAACACTGATTTCGATAGTGTTTAACACTAGTTTGAAAACTCCATTTCCAGTGTTTAACACTGATTTTCTTAGTGTTCAAACACTAATTTGGAAAACTCTGTTCCCAATGTTCAAACACTGATTATCTTTTAGTGTTCAACACTAACATGTTAATCTTATGCCCGGTGTTTAACACTGTTGGTTTATAGTATTCAACACTAGCTTTAGCTCAATTGGCTAAGTTTCCAGAGGCAAGGCCTCTCCTTCAATGGACCAACAGAGGGCCTATATCCTAAGCATGATTGTACTTAGCCCAAGCTGGCCATAAGTCCTCAATCCAAACTTAACTGAGCTAATGGGCTCATAACATAATTGATTGGTCTCGGTCCCAAATTGAGCCAAAGACTATTTAATCTACCTTGGTTCAATGGTACATCTCTTCACTCCTTTGATACTTGGCGTTGTAATTCCTCAACGTCTTCAAAGAGGTGATGGGTCCCGATGACCACGCATTGATACGGACTGTGGGGTCCTTAAACCCATGGACTATGAGGTCCTTAACCTTGACCGGGATGTCTTAAAACTAACATCGGACTGTGGGGTCCTTAAACCCACGGACTATGACGTCCTTAACCTTGACCGGAATGTTTTAAAACTAACAACGGACTATGACGTCCTTAACCTTGACCGTGATGTCTTAAAACTAACATAGGACTGTGGAGTCCTTAAAACCACGGACTATGACGTCCTTAACCTTGACCGCAACGTCTTAAAACTAACATTGGACCGTAATGTCCTTAAACTATCTATTGATCGCAATGTCACTAAACTAAACAACAGGGCCGCCCCTTAAATTGCTCTCTTGTTGGATCTAAACGATCCCGTTAAGTTGATCTTAGTCTAAATTTAGACCAACGTATCCTTAACAAACGTTTAAGTTGATTTTAGTCTCAAATGAGGCTAATGTATCCTTGAACCCAACCCCCAAACCCAAATCTAGGATAATACGGATTTGGACTAGTCCACGCCCTACGGGCGAAGACATAACTCAGCCTCCGTATACAATCCACGGGCAACCAAACATAAAATAAACACACACGACACGAAGTGAAATTTCTGGAGAAGGAGAAAGTTGTTACCGCCGTGCGGTAGCGTAATTAACTGCAGGGGCTTGCGCCTGCAGGGAAGAGCGTCCCCACAATCAAAAACCCCTCAAGCGAGGGGGAATCTGACGAAGTCTGCAACATCGGACGCATCCGTTTAAACCTTCGATACATGGTGCCATAAATCAACTTGGCATCTTCGGAGAGGTAGACGGATAGCACCATATAGCATCTGCCCCGAATCTCAGTCAAGACGTTATGTCTCGGCCGCCATTCGGAGGGGAACAGATTCTGGCACGTCCGGTGGGACCTTTTCCTCTTTCCACTCCACACTTCGTGTGTCGTGATTCGCGAACCAATCGCTATTCGCTAATGGTTGCCCTTGGGTTTCGAAGTACTAAGATTTGGCGTTTTGTTTGCTGTAGAAAGCAAAAGGATCAATGGCTGGCAACTGCTCGAACTGCTCAACTGCAAATGCAACTGACGGTCCGCCTCACCTGGAGGTGTAGCATATGGACCGCAGGCTGCTTCCCTATTCACTATGCCTGTGGAGCAAGTGACTCAAGCTACCACCAGTCTATTCTTTAGGACCATGCTCCCACCGGTGAACATTAACATCCCAATGCCCGTACCGGAAGCGTCAAAGAAGTCGGTCTTTGATCGACTTGCTACTCCCAAGGCCCCTCTCAGCGGGTCGTCCAGCTCCTCGGTCTTCGCCAGACTGGGCCAAAATTCCTCTGGGCCTACAATGAAGCTTGCAATCCTAGAGAAGATTATTCCGAAAAAGATAACCATCCCTGCTCCTGAAGTCGTCAAGGCGGCTTCTCCTACCAAAGAGTCGTTCTTTACAAGATTGGCTGTTCCAGCTCCTGCTCCTGCTACCCAAAGGACATCGGTCTTTAACAGGCTGACACCAGCAGCGACCCCCCACCTACACAGGGGGTAAGACGAGGTTATCACCCTCACCGAGCTGACTCCATCAGCACGACACGCTCGACGTCGCTACTGGCGCCGAGTGAGGAATGCCGGAGGCAACTCCCTTCTGGGCTAACTCCTCCAGCCCCGACGACAGAGGTTAATGCTGTTGTTCCAACTGGGAACAGCTTTGAGATGCTAAATAAGGTGCGTAGGAATTCTCCTATCGCGGTGCTAAAAAGGTCTCCTCCTCCGCTAAAAAAGGCCGCGGAAATAAAGCCAGAACAGCCCCAATCTCCTCAATGACTGTCTTCCAAAATCTATAAAGTCTGGCGGCAGACCCGAGACTCGGTGATCGATCCAAGTTCTTCCCGCCAGCACAAGAAGCTGAAAATCCAACAGGAAGTCAGTCACCAGGCTGAGCCACGAAAAGCTGTCTGGGTGCCCACTTCAACGGCCCACTCAACTTCCACTGCTCATAAAAAGAAGAGGCCAGAGAGGACCCCCGGGCCTGCAACGAAAGCTAAAAGCGCTGAGCCCAGACGCCCTAAGGCTGGGGGCAGGATGGTCCACACTGTATACATGGCGTCGAGGAAAGAAGACAGCCGCGCGTCCACAGGTCATAGACCGCTTACACGGTCGGTGACCAAAGCTCAGGAGCAACAGCAAAAGCTCCAGGAAATGATGATCGCAATGGCCGCGCTTACTGGGCCGAAAGAAAGCCCCGAGGCGTCCTCGGATCAGCAACAAGAACAGGAAACCGACGCCGAGTTCCTCCGGAGGATACTGGAAAAGATAGATAGAGAGGCTGCAGAACAAGCGGCCAATATAAAGCAAATAGCCCACTTATTCCAGGACATGGTGGGAATGATGATCCAACAAGACCCACCCGCTGAGGATCCTCCGATCGTCCTTGAAGACGACAATGGAGAAACGTCAAATCCGCCACCGGCTCTCTCAACGGCCAAGGAGGAGACAATCTCTAAGGTTGACTTGGACGACTATATATCCCAGCAAATCCGGGTTCATCATGCGACTGAGGCAGCTGGTCAAGTCATAAAGATGGGGCTGTAAGTGCACGGCGGCGCCCCGGCCGTCAATCCTACGCCGGAATGCGGAAGCGGTGATAAACTTTAAATTTTGCGGACTTAGCAAACCGGCACCACCGCGAACTAAACATCCGGATCGTAACCACTAACTAGTCCTAGCTAACTACAAGATAGGGAAGAGAAGTATACCGACAGATCCGAGTCCTCTGGTCTTCTCGTCGTCGTCCCAATCTCCTGCGGAATGTCCCGTCTCCTCCTCGTTGCCGGAAGTGCACCACATCGCCTACTTCTTTTACGGGCTCCCACCTCAATGCCGAGGCAACTCGGGGACGAAGCCGGCTACTCGACGTGTCCAAGATTTGCTGTAGAATATAATGTGGATTGCATGTCTCATTTGGGGTTGTGGGAATTGCCTTTTGGTGGAGGGATGATACAAGGAGTTTTTCTTGGGAATTTTGGTGAAGGAAATGATATGATATCAACCAAAATGACCCAACCAAAATTGGGACAGCCCCCTTCTCCAAGGAATGGCCGGCCATGGCAAGTGTGGGGGGGGGGGTGAGAATGAGGGATCCATATGATAGAATGAGAGAGCCATCCAAAGAGGGAGTGAGTGGAACAATAATGCAAAAGGGAATCATGAAAGAACATGATAACAAAGCAAAACCAACACTCAACCACCTACCACCAACCTCATCATCAACAACCATGATGATCCAAAGTCAAGCCATCATGAAAAACAAAGTCAAGAAGTCAAGGCAAAAGGTATGGCTATCATGATACAACAAATTGCAAAGACCCCCTCTACAATTGCTTATTTGCAACAATGCAAATAAGCCCTCCTCCACCAAACTTCGGCCAATGAACGGAACAAAGGAAATCGGCCGAAACGGAAAGCAAACTGGCAACTCCAGAAAACTGGTCCCGTAATAAATTACAGGAAAACCCTAATACTGTGCATACACACCCGCATCTGTATTTCGACCGAAATACAAATGCAATGAGACAAAATCTACACTGTACTATACTAGGATCCGGCTCATACCAAAACCGGCTAGCAATATCTGTTCGATCCTGACCCGTGCAATACCGCACGTATCTGATCGAACCCTGCCGTATAACCATACGGCCTATAGTACAAACTGTCCGATCCTGATCCGTGCAATACCGCACGTATCTGATCGGACCTTGCCATATCTCCATACGGCCTCTACAACCTTTCGCCCGAAAGCTGAGTAACTGAATGTGGGGGACTCTAAAGACTCGTCAACACCTTGGTTGTGGATTTAACCACTAGCACGTCAGAGGTATAAGCCAATACGTAACGGGCTACCAGGTATTGACTAAAAGGGACGTCTGTGAGTGAACTCAGCCAGACAACCCTACTGAGCCTGTCAGTGACAATATCCGTACAGTCCGGTCCGTTCGTCTATGAGCATCGCATGGCGGGCCTAGGGGGTTGGTAAAAGTCAGACCCCCAAAAGCGGTACAAGTCGTGTCGGAGTGTAGCCCAGAACACCCTGAGATACTACTGGAATACCTACCAGTAAATCTCCTTGCCTCGGCCGAGGGCTTCGTGTAATGGCTCTCCTAGACACAGCACGACCTCACCCCCAATACCGGGAGAGACGAACCCCTGAAGTTACGCTCACTGCCTCCATGTGGCTCGGGACTGTACCCAACTAAAACCTGTTTGCACGACTCTTTTAAGCCGTGGTAGGGTAGTAATCAAAGTACAGTGGGAACTCACACAAGACAAATGACGATCCCCAGGTCGATGAACTAACCTGCACACATGTCACCAGGGAACTGCCATCTGACGTCTGGTATATGACCAACTAGCATGTTCCCGGCGAGTCCTGTCCGGTGTACTCATAACCCAATGAGCACCTGTATACATCTTAGGTGATCCAACTGACACCAGTGGCTTGTGAGACCGGCCACCGCCCCTCGTCGGGGTCTCGACTGTATACACTAGTCTACTATGGAGTATCGATGCCCTGTCTCGAAACTCACACGACTAGGGACCATTTCAGGATATGCTTATAGACCCCAGCTCCCACTTATATGATCGCCCTCATACTGCTGGTGGTCAAGCAAGAATCCTAGGGGCTCTATCAACGTGTAATAGCGACTTGTCAGGTCACTTAAAGCAGTACACGATAATAAAGGTAAACCAGATAGCATACTATCATCTCGAGTAAGACTGTCCTACCGGGATAGGTCCTCCATCAATCATTGCAATCACGTACCTGTGATCCAATAATTGACTCTGAGGGCATTATCTCCAACAATCTCCCACTTGCACTCAAGGCTAATTATTGCGATGTCGCATACTCACAGCCCGTGTGATACCGAACACCCAACTCCTCTACTAGTCAGTCTCACAAAGCTCGTTTGCGAAACTATTGCGTTCGAGGAATAGCCTTAGTGAGTGGATCCGCCTTGATGTCTCTTTCTATGTCTCTCTATATCTCAAGTTCGCGGAGAAACCCATCTCCCGAAATGAGCAATACCTGTCTTAGAATGTGTCTGGATGTCTGATGGGACATAGCTCATAAATGAACTCCAAATCCAAACTTCTTAGACTGTATCGTCAACTGAACTTAATCAGTATCCTGCGCCATGCCACCCTCAGTATTGCCTTGGACCACCTGTCCAAAATACTGCCCCTCATCAGAAGGAAAAACTATAACTCTGACAACCTCCTTGTCGTCCATGTCATCTTGGAAGCCTGGAATGATAACTGTCTCCTGGATAAGGCTGTCATTATCATATCCCTAGAACATTCACTTATGTTCTAAAACTGCTTCCGACCGTTTCTCCAGGATTGGATTAAAGTCAACTTATTGCATCTAGTGCAAGAACAACATCTGGTGTGGTACTTGACATCTCATGATTGACTCAATTGCCTGAGCAAGTGATCTGCCAATCATGCACGTCCCTCTCCCCTTTAGTCTGTAAGACACCTTTAGAGAGGGTGACTCCATTGCCTGCAGGTATACTACCGTACCAGGAGTCGTCCATTCTAAATACTCTTAGAATGCTGTCAAGTACCCTGATTGGGAAACCACCCAAATCTAGATCTAAAACCATAGATCTAGTAACCAGTATGTCTGATATAAAATCCATTTCCTTTGTGGAGAAACCACTGTGTGACGACCAAAGTATAACCGACTGTAGTATAGGAGTTTCTTTTCCTACTCTGTGTATGTCATCCAAATACCAGGATATCACACCCTACTACCTTCTCAACAGATCCATCCCCTATTCTGATGAAGTCAAACCCATGACTGTCACGTCAGAAATGGATGATCTATCTCCGCTACATCTGCTTTAGTCTATAAATAGACATAAGCTACCTGTCCACCAATGCTTCCGCTGCTCCCACTGACTACGACAACCCTCTGGCAGAGTCATATAGACGTACACTTCTAAAGAAAGTTTAGAACGACGCTATACTCATCCTCCCGCCGGGTCTCGCACCCTGGAACAACAACAATGGTAATTGTGGGTAAACAAGAACTTCCCTGTCACCGTCCTTAAGGCTACCGTAGTACCTCTCGGGTGCCTGAAGTTACCCACCATATCTGCGGAGTGGCCAATGGAATGTCAATCCAGATTGAATCTTTAGGTTCCTTATCAAATCTTCAGTAATCGTTTGTGGTTCTGGAATCACTTCCAGTTCTACCATACTCCCACTACTATTTTCTGAAAAAATCCATTTTTAATAAAACTGTGGCGAGTATAGAACAATATTGCTATTGTTCATCCAGATGGTAGAAAATCAACCCTCGTCATAGCCTGGGTCAACCCACAAACAGCCATTACAGAATCGTGCCTTGAGTTGTCCAATGTATCTAATCTGGAAACCTCCCACTGTACCGTCAAATTCTCCTCCAAACCTGAAAGAAGAATTAGTCGGGGTCACCCGAGGAGTAAACTAACTCATCAGTGGGAATCGGGATCCAACTATCATCGCATGATAACGTGACGGAATCCGCTCAAGTCATCACACTCCAGAAGGTATGCGCATATCTGGCAAGTTTCAGTACTTTTGAAACTCCCGATGTGATTTCTGCCCCATGCTCTTATGACCTTGACGAAGGCCAACAAATCATAAGTCACATGTCAAGTTCTACCCGTCATTCTCCAGGTTAATTTGAATCCACCCGCACAAGCCCTTGACGAAGGCCAACAAGGCTATACGACTGTCCCAAACCAACGCATCTATCTATGCTGCAGAAAGGCAACAAGCAGCTACCATACACTATGCCTTGACGAAGGCCAACAAACATAGCATGAATACTACGTGCTACCCGTCTGAAATGACGGAGGGCTACGAATGGTTTCTGGCGAAAACCTTTAACGTAAAGAACTTGATATCGTTGAAGGAACTGATAGCTTTTTTTAAAAATATAGTGACGAAAACCGTTGCTAAAGAGGTCACTCCCGGTGAAGGGATCTCGGCTCTTTCCCCGTAGAATGGGGTGCAGGATATTCCAACTGAATACCACGGTGCAAAGCAAAAGTAATCGGCTATAGTGAAGTTAATGCCCTAACGCAAACTTTTGTCCAAGGGGTCACTCCCGGTGAAGGGATCTCGGCCCTTGCCTCGTCGACTGAGGAGCAGGATATTCCAACTGAATATCACGATGCAAAACAAAAGTGAACGTCCTTGCAATAACAGCTTTTTGAAAAGTGTTCCAACAACATCAGATTAGGTTTGTTTTTAAACTTGCATTGATCCGAATCAATGCAGTCCCATCAATTGATCACACCAAAAAGAACGAAAATATACTGATGTACGTATATGCCATCTGCATTCGCCACTGGGTCCCGTCATTACCCGTTAGGTTAGCTAACTAACGACAGAGCGGGGACAGGACTAGCGCGGATGTAAAACATATACAACATCTACTAATATATATACCAATATATTATATTTCGCTCAAGGCGTGAAAAGAAATGCAACATCACAGAGAATGAACAGCATCACAGAAACAATACAGATATCTGGGATCCCCGGGTTTCACAGAGCCACTGCTGAAACCCGACGTTCCCCTGGTCGTGTGGATAGCCTGTGCAATGAAATCCTAGACCCCTACGGGCGCGGCAAGTCACCCGCCAAAACCTGAAGCGAGGCAGCCCCCTTCAGCGCCGTGAATGGACCACCCAGCACTTCATGGAATCCGGTAACTTGGGCACCCCTCCTGGGTCAACCTGTACCCCCTACGAGTGCGGCGAATAGCCCGCCAATCCTAGAGTGAAGCCCCCTCCGTCTCAATTCCATGAGATGCGGGCTTGTTGCCCTCCAGAACCCGGCTATCCGTGCACCCCGCCGCGGGGTAATCCTAGTACAGAAAGTAAAATATACATACACCGGGTACAACGACCGCAACCTGGCCGTGCCCCAAAATAATAATACAAACAGGCAGTGACGGCAGTCCACATGTCGGATGCTCGCCCCGCAATATCAAATGTACATAATACAACCACAACTGTACTAGCATTGCATCCAGGCTATCCCCCACGACCGATCCGCAATATCACAGCAAAAACAAAATATCAACGTGAAAGTCACGTTCGCAAATCCGTCTAACCGGGCTATAGCAGTTAGACCGGATTTACCGATCGAGTGACATTCATGGTCGTAGATATAATGTAAATACTGTGAAATAATGTGTTTAAAATATCCGATCAATCAAATTTTAACAAGTGGGCCCCCAAACATTACTGTAGCAGATCAAGAAATTCTGGGCCCAATGTTATTATTCCAAAACCCCACTTTTCACCCCAGAAAGCCTCTGTAAAAAATTGGTGCAGTGATCCCCACAGTGTGCGGCGGAACAGCGGCGGGAAGGGGGTTATTGCGGCGGTTCCGCGCTCCCACTGTGGAGTCACTTCATCGAATTTTTACAGAGCTCTTAGATTTTCCAGTACATCAATATTTTACAACCTGAAAAATTTTTCGAGACCAAAAAATTTCAACAGAAAACTGTCGTTTTGAAAAACACGGTTTTGGAACTTTTTGATCGATCGGAAATGCAAACACATCACACATAGCTAGACTAAGTTAATGGCGAGGCTCTGATACCACTGTAAGTGCACGGCGGCGCCCCGGCCGTCAATCCGACGCCGGAATGCGGAAGCGGTGATAAACTTTAAATTTTGCGGACTTAGCAAACCGGCACCACCGCGCACTAAACATCCGGATCGTAACCACTAACTAGTCCTAGCTAACTACAAGATAGGGAAGAGAAGTATACCGACAGATCCGAGTCCTCCGGTCTTCTCGTCGTCGTCCCAATCTCCTGCGGAATGTCCCGTCTCCTCCTCGTTGCCGGAAGTGCACCACATCGCCTACTTCTTTTACGGGCTCCCACCTCAATGCCGAGGCAACTCGGGGACGAAGCCGGCTACTCGACGTGCCCAAGATTTGCTGTAGAATATAATGTGGATTGCATGTCTCATTTGGGGTTGTGGGAATTGCCTTTTGATGGAGGGATGATACAAGGAGTTTTTCTTGGGAATTTTGGTGAAGGAAATGATATGATATCAACCAAAATGACCCAACCAAAATTGGGACAGCCCCCTTCTCCAAGGAATGGCCGGCCATGGCAAGTGTGGGGGGGGTGAGAATGAGGGATCCATATGATAGAATGAGAGAGCCATCCAAAGAGGGAGTGAGTGGAACAATAATGCAAAAGGGAATCATGAAAGAACATGATAACAAAGCAAAACCAACACTCAACCACCTACCACCAACCTCATCATCAACAACCATGATGATCCAAAGTCAAGCCATCATGAAAAACAAAGTCAAGAAGTCAAGAAGTCAAGGCAAAAGGTATGGCTATCATGATACAACAAATTGCAAAGACCCCCTCCACAATTGCTTATTTGCAACAATGCAAATAAGCCCTCCTCCACCAAACTTCGGCCAATGAACGGAACAAAGGAAATCGGCAGAAACGGAAAGCAAACTGGCAACTCCAGAAAACTGGTCCCGTAATAAATTACAGGAAAACCCCAATACTGTGCATACACACCCGCATCTGTATTTCGACCGAAATACAAATGCAATGAGACAAAATCTACACTGTACTATACTAGGATCCGGCTCATACCAAAACCGGCTAGCAATATCTGTTCGATCCTGATCCGTGCAATACCGCACGTATCTGATCGAACCCTGCCGTATAACCATACGGCCTATAGTACAAACTGTCTGATCCTGATCCGTGCAATACCGCACGTATCTGATCGGACCTTGCCATATCTCCATACGGCCTCTACAACCTTTCGCCCGAAAGCTGAGTAACTGAATGTGGGGGACTCTAAAGACTCGTCAACACCTTGGTTGTGGATTTAACCACTAGCACGTCAGAGGTATAAGCCAATACGTAACGGGCTACCAGGTATTGATTAAAAGGGACGTCTGTGAGTGAACTCAGCCAGACAACCCTACTGAGCCTGTCAGTGACAATATCCGTACAGTCCGGTCCGTTCGTCTATGAGCATCGCATGGCGGGCCTAGGGGGTTGGTAAAAGTCAGACCCCCAAAAGCGGTACAAGTCGTGTCGGAGTGTAGCCCAGAACACCTTGAGATACTACTGGAATACCTACCAGTAAATCTCCTTGCCTCGGCCGAGGGCTTCGTGTAATGGCTCTCCTAGACACAGCACGACCTCACCCCCAATACCGAGAGAGACGAACCCCTGAAGATACGCTCACTGCCTCCATGTGGCTCGGGACTGTACCCAACTAAAACCTGTTTGTACGACTCCTTTGAGCCGTGGTAGGGTAGTAATCAAAGTACAGTGGGAACTCACACAAGACAAATGACGATCCCCAGGTCGATGAACTAACCTGCACACATGTCACCAGGGAACTGCCATCTGACGTCTGGTATATGACCAACTAGCATGTTCCCGGCGAGTCCTGTCCGGTGTACTCATAACCCAATGAGCACCTGTATACATCTTAGGTGATCCAACTGACACCAGTGGCTTGTGAGACCGGCCACCGCCCCTCGTCGGGGTCTCGACTGTATACACTAGTCTACTATGGAGTATCGATGCCCTGTCTCGAAACTCACACGACTAGGGACCATTTCAGGATATGCTTATAGACCCCAGCTCCCACTTATATGATCGCCCTCATACTGCTGGTGGTCAAGCAAGAATCCTAGGGGCTCTATCAACGTGTAATAGCGACTTGTCAGGTCACTTAAAGCAGTACACGATGATAAAGGTAAACCAGATAGCATACTATCATCTCGAGTAAGACTGTCCTACCGGGATAGGTCCTCCATCAATCATTGCAATCACGTACCTGTGATCCAATAATTGACTCTGAGGGCATTATCTCCAACAGGGGCGACCATATCCGAGCTGGTACGACCAAATTTAATATCCGCCGGGTTATACAATACCAAAATTCCACGTGTATAAGGGGACCGGCAATCCCCACCAACATTTTGCCCAGTTCAGGGCCCTTTGCGGTAACACCAGCGGTGACGATAAACTCTTGCTTCGCCAGATCGTGGGCAGCTTATCAGAAACAGCGTTCGAATGGTATTCGGAACTCCCGAATGATTCCATCAAGACGTTCGCTGAAATGGAATTTCTATTCACCCTGCGATTCGCAAGCGCCAGCGAACGCACTCCGATAACAGCATTAATTAATGCCAGGGTGAAACCAGGCAAAACGTGGGTCCAGTACGCTATATGCTGGCGAAATTTGTGGTCGAAATGCGAACAACGCATTGAGGAAGCGCCCGCGGTGGGCATGTTTGTGGGAACCCTAGACCCTCATGTAACTATCTCCCAGTTTATGATGTTCTTTAAGCCAACCACGTTCCAGGGTTTAATCGACAAGTTGGCCCAGATGGACCAGATGGGTCACAGACCGTCTCCCCCGAAGCCCGAGCCTCTGAGTGACAAGGGTAAAGGGAAGGCAACCTTCGTTGCAAATGCTCAGCAGCAACCTAGTGCCCCAAAGCTGGTGGATCAACTGGAAGAAAGACGCCGGTATTATAATGAGAAGATAAAGCGCCCCTACTCGTTCCCGCGGGATAAGACAAAACGGTTATTCGAGCTGGCAGTACGCAACAGACTTATAAAATTGCCAAATCCAAGGCGACCGCCACAACCTACTGAGGTGAATAACCCCAATTATTGCCCTTACCATCAAACGGTAAGCCACCCGATTGAGGATTGCTTCGTCTTCAAAAGATGGATTGAGGATCAATACCTCCAGGGAAAGTTTGCGCTGTCCGAAAAGTGGAAGGTGAGTCCGCCACAGCCCTATACTCTTAAGAAAGCAGACACACCGGGGGCAACCTGTTCTTTCATTGAGGAAGCTCCATGGGAAGTCGTGCTATCGGCTAAAACCAAAAGGATGCTGAGTGATCTTCATGCGTGCCCAGCAGTCGAATGGAAGAACCCGCTTGAACCTCAAATCATCAAAGAGATGCTGAAGCCGCGTCCAACTACGAGGAGCGGTGGTGATGGCCCAAGTACTCACACCCAACCGTCAAAATCTTCGAAGAAAAAGAAGAAGAAATCTAAGAAGCCCATGAAGCCTGGAGACAAGCGCACGAATTTACAGAAACAAATTGACGCGCTGGAAGAGTACAATCAAAAGGCGCGGACTCCCGTCATGCTACAAGAGTTCCTCAACCACGTCTTTCAGGAGGAAGATGATGGAGAGAGCTCATCGGATGAATCCGAGGGATATGTGGCGAGTTGTCATGTGATTTCCCACTCGGAAGATGAGAAAACTCCTGGCACAGAGAAACTGTGGGCACAGCCTGAGCCAGAACTTGTATGGCCAATAGATGAAATGATCGACGCCTTTCTAGACGAGATTCGTTTGAAGAGTAAAGCCGATCAGGAGCGTGAGATGGCTGCATCGGAAGGAGCCAAGCGCAGGCGACTAAACGAAAGAATCGAAGCACTCCCGCCAATTCAAAAGACATCCGATGCGAATAAAAACAAGTACAAGATGAGGAAGAGGTTCGCTAAATCCATGTCAGTGGGGATGAAGCTACCACCCTCGGAAGAGAACGTGTTCGATGGGGCGGAGAGGCACCCTAATTATTGCTTATATCATCGGAAAATTTCACACCCTACGGAGGAGTGCGACGCTTTTAGGATATGATGGCAGGGATATGTTGCTCACCGGCAACATTTTAAGCGCATGAAACGCAGAACTCGTCGGGAGCAAAGAAGTACAACCGACAGGCACAAAAGAACTACCGGCAGCTGTTACATGGTCGACGCCAAAGAATCACAAGTTCTCACCTTTGGGAGCGACTCTGATGAGGAAATGGCTTTGGGCCCTCTCTTTAAAGAGTCCGTCTTAGGGAAAGAGGAAGAACCGGAGTCCTGCGAGAACATTCAGCTGCGCAATCGCACGCTCCCGGAAAAGAATCTCGAGTCCGCAAATAGAAAAGATAAAGGAAAGGAAAAGGTCACTAGGGATATCGCCTTGGATGACCAAGTCATGAAAGAGCTGACTGCCAAGGACCCTCCCAGGCAGGATAAGGTGGACTACAACATCCTAGCACACCTAAGGAAGCTACCTTCTCAGCTCAGCATTCTCGATGCCCTCCTATTATCAAAAGAAGCGCGAGATTCATTAATCAAGGTGTTACAAGAACCCGAGCAATTCCAAACCTTCCTCGCCACAGAAAGGATGAAGGATGAACTGGAAGAAGTGCACACGGCCGACATCACTTTCGGTGACGAAGACCTTTTTCTCGGGACGTGCGACCACAACCATCCCCTATATGTCTCTGGATACTGCCATGATATCAAGATAGGCAAGATCCTGGTGGATAATGGATCCTCCGTCAATCTCCTTAATGTTCGGGTGTTGAAGGAAATCTGCATGAGCGTGCAGCACCTCGCTCGTGACAAAATTACCATCTCCGGTTTCGACTCCCAGTCATCACGGACTCTCGGATCTGTAATACTAACATTACGCTTCGGGCTGCTCGTCACGGACATCAAGTTTCACGTCATTGACTCCAAGACCTACTACAACGCCTTGCTCGGTCGTCCTTGGTTGCACGAGTACAACATCATCCCTTCTACACTGCATCAGTGTATGAAGTACTTTAAGGATGGTTTCGAGTATGCCGTAACAGGTGAGCTGAACCCATTCTCCGTGAACGAAGTCCGCAAGTACGAAGATGCAAAGTACTTTTTGCCGGACTTCGAGGATACAGAAAAGTGTCGCAAGCCGGAGAACAAAGCCGACGCCGCCATCCCTGTTTTCGGGAGCGATACCGAAGAAGAAGAAGAGATAGTTTACGCTGGGCCGTCTCGACGCAACAAACCGGGACCGTCCGCCCCCATGTTGATCTTCGGAAGTGACTCGGAAGATGAGGTTAATGCTGTGTTCTCCAGTCGGCCGTCAATACGAGCATCCCCTAGCGATGATCAGAGTTTGCAAATCACCATGGTGCCGCGGAAACACTACAAGGATCTCGACGCACTTCAAGCTTACAACGTGCAGGACCTGCAGACGTTTTACGTCCCTCCCAGGAGAAAGGGTGAAAAGGTGATCCTATTCTACCAATCCACAGAAATGAGAGTGGAGAAAGAGATATGGCATGGCGCGGATGCTACACTCGACAGGCTCCAACCCATCCATTTGCCCAGATATTACACAGATGGACTAAAGAGGCTATTGAAGCGCCAAGGAGTACCCTTAGAACAGACTGCTCGGTTCTACAACAGGATTTGGAATGTCCCTGGGACTCAACGCAAATTGCCCAACGGGAGAATGGAAACGCTTGGGCTTGGATATGTGAGATCCGGGAAACGGGAGCGAGTCCACGGCAGCTACGCCATATATAACTTCGATGAGGAGGAGGACACCCTGTCGGGGAATGCTAACCCCTCGTCAAAATTGGATCTCGCGAGCGAAGTGCCAAGGCCGTCATTTGAAGAACAAGTGGACAATCTTATCAAGAAAGCAGGTCAAAAAGCTCGGGAAGACCACAACCGCGAGATGGCCATCTACGAGAAGTCCAGGACGCAACGTCTATTTCAACAGGCTGCAAAAGACAAGGACGCTCCTCCCTGTCAATCCGTTGTACAAAAGGCCCGACGCAGAGGCAGAAGTAAGTCAAGAAGCGGAAAGAGGAGCCGACAACAACGACGCAGGATTAGAGAGTCATGTGATCGGATATTGCGCGGCCCGGATTTGTCCCTCATAAAGAAGATGAGTCGAGCGTATTCCTTCCCCCGAGACAAGAAGAAGAAGTTACTCGAGCTCGCTATAAAACATCAGATGATCACACTTCCGGAGTCTAAGCACCCTGAGCAAGCTAACAAAGTTTCTCATTAGGGCTATTGCTCTTATCATCGAGCCATAGGACACCCTATCGAAGACTGCTTCACCTTCAAGAACTGGGTCGAAGACCAGTACCAGCAGGGCAGGTTTGCTTTATCCAGCAGCTGGAGGGTAACGCCGCTACAAAAGCACGAACCCAAAGCCACATGAGCAGAACCAGATCCACATCGATCATGGAAGCAGATTCGCACCTGTCACATGATTACAATATTAAAAGAAGATCCCAAGGACATAGATGAGTTTCCTTGGTGCTTCGAAAACAATGACAATGAGGTAATCTCAGAATTGTCACCGGCTCCGAAAGAACTGGAAGATGGCATACATACTACTGCAGATAACCTCAAGAGGATTGAGTTGGGATCGGCAGATGATCCGCGACCGAAATTTGTCAGCGAGCTGCTATCTGAAGAAAGGATGGCTGCGTTAAAGGACGTGCTTCTACAGCATAGAGATTGCTTCGCGTGGAACTATTCTGAGATGCCGGGATTAGATCCAGAGATTGTCGTGCATAAATTAACAATATCCCCGGATATCAAGCCAGTCAAGCAGGCGCCGAGAAGGATGCGACTCGAGCTTGAGATGAGCATCAACGCCGAAGTCAAGAAGCTGATCGATTCTGGATTTATCCAAGAAGTCCAATATCCTGACTGGATCGCCAACATCGTCCCGGTAATGAAGAAAAATGGGACGGTGCGCATATGCGTGGACTTCAGGGATCTCAATAAAGCCTGCCCGAAGGACGATTTCTCAGTACCGGTAACCGAGCTGATGATAGATAACACGTCCACTCACGAGGTTTTCTCTTTCATGGACGGTTCATCAAGGTACAATCAGATAAAGATGCATCCCGAAGACCAGAAGCACACCGCTTTCCGGACTCCTTTGGGCATATTCTGCTACAAAGTCATGCCCTTCGGATTAAAAAATGCCAGTGCCACCTATCAGAGAGCCATGACAAAGATCTTTGATGATCTCATACATGAAATCGTCGAGTGCTATATCGACGACCTCGTAGTAAAGAGCATGTCACATGAAGAGCATTTAGAACATCTGAAGACCGTATTTCAACGCCTTCGGCAATATAATTTGAAGATGAATCCCCTCAAATGCGCGTTCGGAGTCTCCTCGGGTAAATTCCTGGGATTCATCATCCGACACCGAGGTATCGAAATAGATCCATCTAAGATCAAGGCGATCATGGAAATGCCACCGCCAAGGACTCTCAAATAGCTGCGGTCTCTCCAAGGGAAGCTCGCGTACATCCGGCAATTTATCGCCAACCTGTCAGGCAAGTGCCGTCCTTACAGTCACCTGATGAAGAAGGGAACTCCGTTCGTCTGGGACCAAAAATACCAGAGCGCGCTAGATGAAATCAAGCAATACCTGCAGAACCCGCCAGTGCTGGCTGCTCCGGTCAAGGGAAAGCCCCTTATCTTATATACAACAGCCCTCGAAGGTCCCTTAAGCGCATTATGGGCGTAAGAAAACGACCAAGGGAAGGAGAGAGCGCTCTACTATTTAAGCCAAGTTCTTCTGGGGGCAGAAAGCAATTACTCCCCTATCGAAAAATACTGCCTGGCGTTAATCTTTGCGATAACAAAACTCCGGCACTATGAATTGGCACATGAAGTCCGTCTTATATCAAAGGTGGACCCCCTAAAATATATAATGTCAAAAGCCATATTAACAGGGAGACTCGCTAAATGGGCCCTGCTCCTGATGGAGTTTTCAATAACCTATCAGCCTCTTAAGGCAGTGAAAGGCCAAGCCATCACCGACTTCCTTACTGAGGATCCAGTACCTGCCGGTTCTCCTCTGAATTGCGATTTGCCAAACGAACATGCGTTTGATGCGATCGACGGTGATAATACCCGATGGGAGCTTTATTTCGATGGAGCGTCTTCCGTAAAGAAGCGCAAACAAAGTACCCCAATGATCAAATCGGGGGTAGGCCTCATCTTCGTAGCTCCACAAGGAGGGATAATGCGCTTCGCTTTCTCCTTGACAGAGCCGAGGATGAATAACGAAGCCGAATATGAAGCCTTGATAGCAGGCCTCGAGATCGCCATCGACATGGGAATTGAAAACCTCCTCATATATGGAGATTCTCAACTGGTCGTCAACCAAGTAAACGGCGACTACCAAACGTGCAAACCGGAGTTGGTGAAGTACGGTGAAAAGGTGCAACAACTGTTGACCCAAATTCCCTCCTATATTCTGGAAAGCATACCACGCGCGGAAAACAGCAAAGCAGACGCGTTGGCCAAGCTCGCTAAAGAACTGGCTGACGAGAACCTTGATGACGTTAAAATCGTGGTGCAAAGCCGTCGGGTGCTTGCCCCAGCAGAAATATCTCCGGAATCATCCGAAGAGAAGGGAGCAATTGAGCAGAAAACCCTACAAATAAAAGACCGTGAGAAGGCTGAGGACTGGAGGAAGGTCTTCATAGACTACTTTATGTCCCACTGAATGCCCGAAGAAGCGTTTTCAAGACATCGGCTCATGAAACGAGCTCTGTCTTTCGCCTTCGTCAACGATACTCCGTATAAAAGGTCGTTCGATTCTTTGTGGTCGAGATGCCTGGGACCTGTCGAAGCGAAAAGGGTCGTTCAGGAAGTTCACGACGGACTCTGCGGATCTCACCAAGCAGGCCCGAAGATGAAATTGAAGATCAAACGAATGGGTTATTATTGGCCCACGATGATCCAGGATTGCCTCGAGTATGCGAAGCAATACCACTCGTGCCAGATTCATGGGGACTTTATCCACCAACATCCAAATCCACTGCATCCAACGGTGTCTAGCTGGCCATTCGAAATGTGGGGAACTGACATAATATGCCCCATCGAACCAGCGTCATCCAGGGGACATCGTTTTATCCTGGCAACGACTGATTACTTCTCTAAATGGGCGGAAGCAGTACCGTTAAGGGAAGTGAAGGCAGAAAATATTCTTCATTTCTTCAATACGCACGTCATTTATCGGTTTGGAACGCCGCGGCGGATTATTTCTGATAACGGGCCAGCCTACAGAAGCCACAAGATCAGCCGCTTTGCGCAACAGCATAATATAGACCGGAGGTATTCCTCAGTTTATAATCCGCGAGCTAACGGTCTCGCCGAGGCCTTCAACAAGATCTTGACGAAAATCAAAAAGAAAACGGTGTCCCGAAATAAGAAGGACTGGCACGAGAAACTGCAGGAGGCTCTCTGGGCATACCGAACTACGTTCAAAACGGCCACGAACACAACGCCGTACGCATTGGTATTTGGTACAGAAGCAGTACTCCCCCTCGAAATAGAGTTACCCTCTCTACGAGTGGCGGTCCACTACGAGCTGACGGACAAAGAAAATGCCCACCTCCGGCTTGAGGAGCTTGATGCCCTTGATGAGACCCGGCTCATAGCACAACAAAATCTGGAGGCTTACAAAGCAAAGATGACGCGCTCATACGAAAGATTGACCAGGCCGAGGACGTTCCGCCAAGGCGAACTTGTGCTAATTGTCAGAAGGCCTATGATCCCCAATCGCGCCAAGCAGGGAAAATTCGAGCCAAAATATGAAGGCCCGTACAACATAGACAAGGTCTACCAGGGTGGAGCTTATCTACTCATGGATATGCACGGTGAAAGGCCTTTCAGGCCAGTGAACGGCCGCTTCCTGAAGAAATACTATGCTTGACGGGTCAAGGTTCAGGTCAATGATAGACGACGACGATTATGTCTGCTCGTTATCTTCCTAAGCCCGAGCTCTAGGTAGTAACCGGCATCCTTAAGCTAACGGCAGACCGAAATGTCCTTAAACTAACATCGGACCGAAACGTCTTTAAACTAACGGCGGACCGAAACGTCCTTAAACTAAAAATGGACCACTATGTCCTAAAACTAGCCGTTGACCGAGACGTCAATAAACTACGATGGATTGCAATACCTCAAAGCCGATATATAAAAAAAAATAATAAAAAAAATAAGAAATAAAAACGGTATGTCCATAAGCAAAAGGGACACGGATGAAAACCCGAGAAGGCTCCGTGAGTAAAAACAGCAGGGCTACCGGCGAGTGTTTGTGAAAACCCGAAATGGCGCAACCTCGTTAAAAGACACTTACAGGACCCTCACGACCTTGTAAGGAGAAACCACCCGCGTGAGATCCTTACGACTCGCAAGGGAGCAACACACTTAGGAGTCCTCATGATTCCTAAGGAGAAATTACACTTGCGAGATTTCACGACTCGTAAGGAGAACTCTCTTATGGGACCCTCAGGCTCATAAGATTTGAAATCCTTAAGTTACAGAGACCTGAACCTGTGCTTAAGCAACCCCCAAAACCTTCGATATTGCCCTACAAGTGGCTCAATACTGACCCTTGTATACAATCCACGGGCGCGAATAAATATTTCCCCGACCAAGTCCCATCCGTGGCCAGGGATATGTT
This sequence comes from Agapanthus africanus, assembly GCA_030015575.1. Lineage (NCBI taxonomy): Eukaryota > Viridiplantae > Streptophyta > Magnoliopsida > Asparagales > Amaryllidaceae > Agapanthus > Agapanthus africanus. Next base: position 59,956,562 of record CM057343.1, on the reverse strand, counting down.
CATATGGCAAACAACCCCTATAAGTCCTCTCGACTTATAAGGAGAAAACCTTTTTGTAAGATCCTTACGACTTGCAAGAGGACACGCACTTAGGAATCCCTACAATTCCCAAGGAGAAAGCACACCTACAAGATCCTCATGACTTGTAGGGAGAAATACCTTTGTGAGACCCTTACGGCTCATGAAATCAAAAGCCTTAGTCGACAGGATCTTTAACCCTGTTTGCTAAGCTACCTTTGTTCAACATCGACAGAGGCAAATGATGATTCGCTCCTAGCAACGTCCCAGTTGTAGCGGTGCTGATGCCGAAATCGGTGTCTAAAATCCAAGCTTGCAGCGAAAAGGCTAGCGAGCCACGCATGCATACGAAATAGCCGAAATGATGGGGTAACCTACAATAAAAAAAATAGCAAGTAAAAATGTATGCATGAAAAATAACTGAAATGATGGGGCAACTCGCAATAAAAAGCAGCGAGTAGAAAATAAATAAATAGCCGAAATGATTGGGAACCGCGAAAAATAACCGAAATGATGGGGCAATCGTGACCTTCACGATATAAAAGCTGAAATGATAGAGCATCGCGGAAAAAGAAATAAAATAAAAAGGAAATCCACGCCCTACAGGTGATATTACATCTATCCCTGTATACAATCCAGGGGCATAGACAAAGAAGGGATCATACTCCTTCCCCAGGTTTCATCATAAGAAGAAGCCAAATCTCGACGGTTCACAGATGGCCTAGAGATCATCTCGACGTTCGTCTCGTGGCAGTAGACACAACATCAAGTAAGGCGGAACAGCGACAACTCCTAGTTCCATGGCTCGGCGATATACATATCACCAACAGTCAAACTTCCATTCCGTGAAATGCGGATACAATCAGCAAAATTCCTGGTTACGTGGAACGCGGATAACGTCACTCTTTGACCCCGTGGAAAACGTCCAGAGCAGAGCCTAGTCCTCCCCGAGCACGGCAGTGAACCCGTGTGAAGCATCTAGTGCAAAATTCCTGGTTACGTGGAACGCGGATAACGTCACTCTTTGACCCCGCGGAAAACATCCAGAGCGGATCCTGGTCCTCGCAGAGCACGGCAGTGAACCCGTGTGAAGCATCCAGAGCGGAGCCTAGTCCTCGCCGAACACGGCAGTGAACCCGTGTGAAGCATCTAGTGCAAATTCCTGGTCTCGTGGAACGCGGATAATGTCACTCTTTAACCCCGCAGAAAACGCCCAGAGCAGAGCCTAGTCCTCGCCGAACACGGCAGTGAATCCATGTGAAGCATCTGGTGCAAATTCCTGGTCTCGTGGAATGCGGATAATGTCACTCTTTGACCCCGCAGAAAACGCCCAGAGCGGAGCCTAGTCCTCTCCGAGCACGGCAATGAACCCATGTGAAGCATCTAGTGCAAAATTCCTGGTTACGTAGAACGCGGATAACGTCACTCTTTGATCCCGTGGAAAACGTCCAGAGCGGATCCTGGTCCTCGCAGAGCACGGCAGTGAACCCGTGTGAAGCATCCAGAGCGGAGCCTAGTCCTCGCCGAACACGGAAGTGAACCCGTGTGAAGCATCTAGTGCAAATTCCTGGTCTCGTAGAATGTGGATAATGTCACTCTTTGACCCCGCAGAAAATGCCCAGAGCGGAGCCTAGTCCTCGCCGAGCACGGCAGTGAACCCGTGTGAAGCATCTAGTGCAAAATTCCTGGTTACATGGAACGCGGATGACGTCACTCTTTGACCCCGTGGACAATGTCCAGAGCGGATCCTGGTCTTCGCAGAGCACGGCAGTGAACCCGTGTGAAGCATCCAAAGCGGAGCCTAGTCCTCGCTGAGCACGGCAGTGAACCCGTGTGAAGCATCTAGTGCAAAATTCCTGGTTAGGTGGAACGCGGATAATGTCACTCTTTGACCCGCGGAAAACATCCAGAGCGGATCCTGGTCCTCGTAGAGCACGGCAGTAAACCCATGTGAAGCATCCAGAGCGGAGCCTAGTCCTCGCCGAGCACGGCAGTGAACCCGTGTGAAGCATCTAGTGCAAAATTACTGGTTACATGGAACGTGGATAACGTCACTCTTTGACCCCGTGGAAAACGTCCAGAGCGGATCCTGGTCCTCGCAGAGCACGGCAGTGAACCCGTGTGAAGCATCCAGAGCGGAGCCTAGTCCTCGCCGAGCACGGCAGTGAACCCGTGTGAAGCATCTAGTGCAAAATTCCTGGTTACGTGGAACGCGGATAACGTTACTCTTTGACCCCGCGGAAAACATCGAGAGAGGATCCTGGTCCTCGCAGAGCACGGCAGTGAACCCGTGTGAAGCACCCAGAGCGGAGCTTGGTCCTCGCCAAGCACGGCAGTGAACCCGTGTGAAGCATCCAGAGCAAATACCGGACTGTGCGGTCCTTAAAATCCACGGACTATGAGGTCCTTAACCTCGACCGTAATGTCTTAAAACTACCGATCAACCAGCCCGATTCTGTACTGATTCTACATTGGTTTAAGGGTAAATCTCTTCGCTCCTTTGATACCTGGTGTTGTAATTCCTCAACGTCTTCAAAGAGGTGATGGGTCCCTGCAACCAAACATCGGACTGTGGAGTCCTGAAATCCACGGACTATGACGTCCTTAACCTTGACCGTGATGTCTTAAAACTAATATCGGACTGTGGAGTCCTTAAACCCATGGACTATGACGTCCTTAACCTTGACCGTGATGTCTTAAAACTAACATCGGACTGTGGAGTCCTTAAATCCACGGACTATGACGTCCTCAACCTTGACCGTGATGTCTTAAAACTAACATCGGACTGTGGAGTCCTTAAATCCATGGACTATGATGTCCTTAACCTTGAACGCGACGTCTTTAAACTACGAAGCATTGAGCAACCCCTGACCCTATGAAACACTGATAAGGGTGACCACATCCAGCACTTGCAGGTCCTCACAACCTGTAAGAAAGAAAAACTCTCTTGTGAGATCCTTACGACTCTCAAGGGAAAACCCGCTTAAGAATCCTCACGATTCTTAAGAAGAACTAACACCTATGGGATCCTCTCGACCTGTAGGGAGAAAAACTCTTTATGAGACCCTCGTGGCTCATAAAGCGCAAAAGTCTTAGGAAGCGGATCTTAACCCTGAATCCTAAGCCATCGCTGCCCTGCAAAGAGATCAAGATAAATTGTCCGCAAAACACATTCAATGAAAAGAGACACACCATTGGGAAGAAAATTGTATCTTTTATTCATAAACCAAAATGGATACAAACTACAATCCATGAAAGAACAAAAAGAAAATACTCTCATCCATGAGTATGTACAAAAAGAAAGAAAAAGATACAAGTCTTTAAGACGGCGGGCGATGTAGCTATTTGGTCAGCTCATCCTGCTGTTGTTGGGCCACGGCCTTATGATTTAAGATCGCTAGAAGACGGGACTCCGCCTGAGCCTGTTGTGCCTGGTACGAAGCGAGCCGACCTTCAAGCTCTTTCTCGGTGGCCTTGTGAGCCTCGACCCTCTCGCGAGTGAATGTGGCGGCTTTATCAAGGGTCACCACCTCCCTGATAGACTCTTGAAACACCCACCAGAGTTCATACGCTTCGTTGGCCTTAGCAGTAAGACTCGCTTGAAGCTCGCTCAGCAAGCCAGCTCCCTCTCCGAGAATTTACGGCCGGACCCTTTTCTCGCACAACAATATGTTCGCCACTTGTCGCCCTATCAGGCCACGTAAGCTCACTTTCGCGACCGCAACCTTGGAAACGGGACATACAATCTCAAGACCGTATAAATGGGCTTCCAGTCGACAGCAATAATCGATCTAAAACGCGCTCGCATCACCTGGTATGAAAAGCAGCAAGAAAATTTTCGACGTTTATCCTATCGAGCATGTGTTCGCAATTATATGAACATCCGAAAAAGAGATAATATTCAAAGCTTTAATGTGCATGCGACGTGATGATAGTGTACATAATTAAAGAAAGCTCTTATAAGGAGAAAACAAAGTTTATTTATGCAAGCGAAAACATACATACGAGCACCGAGCCTACATGGAAGTTCAGCAATAAATCATCCAAAAAAGGACTAATTTAAATATGCTACGCTAGCGGGAAAAGGTCACCAAACACGGGATCAATAGCACAAGGGTTAACAAAACAGAGAACAAAATTCTCCATCTCCCTCTTTGCTTTATCCAGCACATCAAAGCGACGGTTCTCACAAGGAGTCGCTCCCCATCGATTGGCGCCATGTTCATCCGCGAAAGCAGACATAATGGCCCGTCGGGCCTTTATTTGGCTCAGCAGGTGAATTGAGCAATCCTTCAAAGCCTGAGTAATCAGGAACGCTTCGTGAAAGCCCTCGAGCTTTTCTTGAGCCGCATCAAGCATCGCCAGGTTCATATCCGCCGGGTGAGGAGGGATGTCGGCAAGCACGGTTGTGAGAATCATCCGGAGCCAGAGGGACCCCATCGGGAGAGGAGACCCCATACGGATCGAGAGTTCATACACCGCCGAGTCGCATTCGTCATCGGTAAGGAGTGGATCCACCAATCGGGCGGCAAAGCGGGGGATCATCTCCTCGATAGGAACTTCCCACGGCTGTCGGCGAGCATGGGAGCGATTGCAGGCCATGGCACTCGGTTGTTTCTCAAAACAAATCACACCAAAATGAAAATAAACCTCTCTTTGAAGAGAAAAGAAGGCTATGGCCTCAGATATAAAGAGGTGCATTAAGTGTTGTGCGCGGAAAATTTTGCATGTTAAAGCTATTTCCAAGGCCTAAAAAAGGAAAGGCATCGGAAGTCAAGGAAAGGGAACTATTTCCAAGGCTACTTTTCTGCATATGATATTATGCACTAAAAATATGGCATTGGAGAGTTTCTGAACAGTCTCATCAAAAGGACCTCGCGTGGGGAGCACGTGGACCCCAAACTTGACGTGCACTAAGAAATGGAATAGTACCCTGCATATTAGAAGCACCAACAACAACAATAGCAAAATGATAAAATCCTACAGAAGGGCATGCAAACATACAAGGACATAATAGAACTTATCATTTATACTTCAAGAAGTCCATACAAAATGAAAAGAAAATGATTACAACGGCAAGACCTCAGGCGCGGGGCACGGATTAAGAAACTCAAACTTGACCTTGTCCTAGATCCTCCAAGCATTTCGAACCGCTCGAGTATGTTTTCTCTCACGATCACAAGCGTCGGGGTCCTCGCGAATGTCCTCCACCCTCCGATAGGCGGCAAGTATGGCCGACTGCTGAAACGCCTGGTGCAAGAGATCAATGAGGTCGTCACGCCTTCTCTTCGAGATTAGACTCATCAGATACACCGAATGTATCTTATCCTCGACAACGTCCAATGCCCTGAGCGGCACACCGACGCAGAAAAGAGGAAGCGCCTCCCAAATCGCCAGCACGATGAGCCTCAGAAGAGAAGAGCGACGGGGGAGTAGCCGATGGTTGTACTCGTCAAAGCGGCTCATAATCTCAGCACACTGAGCGTTGGTGAACTCCTGATTCTGTGTACGGCCCAGGGCACGGATATTCCCATAGGAAATGATTTCGTTAAGATTATACAAATGAGCGTCCATGATACCTGAAAAAAATCAGGAGAATCTATTACGAACTCTCTTCTTCTTCACTGATCACAGGAGGACAACCTCGGGCAAAGAGACCCTAAGAAGCTTCCATGCGAAGAAATTGAGTTCTTCATAGGAATTGAATTTCTTATTAAGAAAAGGGAATTAAATTTCCAGAAACTTTTTTGGGATGGAATTAAATTCCATAGATTTTAACCGCCACCATCATTTCCCTAAAGATCATCTAAACCCTAAGAGATCTACTTTTGAAGGCTAAAATGGTTTCATACTTTGGTTAAAAAGCTTGAAGAAAAATGGGTTCTTTGTTAAAAAAAGGGTAAAACCCCTTGTTTTGGATTTAAAATCCAGAGGAATGTGAAAGTTCATCGTTTGTTCAAGAACATTACCTGAGGAAAAGAGTCTTTTTGAACAGAGTTAAACTCTGAAAAGGTTTCAAGGCAGAGAACTAAGCTCTGGAAGAAGAAAATTAAATTCTCAGAAAAGTTTGCAGGAGAAGAAGATGAGCAAAGTAGAGGCTCTTCTGAAAGGACATGGGTATTTATAGGATGTGATGGAGACGCTTAATCTCCCCAAATACCTAGAGGAATCCAACGGTCACAAAAGTGACAGCGTTGCACTCGCGTGCAGACACGTGAGAACAACGCTGTGGGGGCATTTGTTTCCTGATTTAAAATCAGGAAAGTTTACGGAGGAGGCATTACGTGCAACCACGTGACCAGCAGTCACGTGTTGGCACGTGACAATTAAAAGCAGCGGTAAAGGCAGATTCGGTTAAATCAAAGAAAAGGCTTCAGAAAGGGTCACGTGCTCACACGTGACGGTCGAACAGCGGCTAGAAGATAGAGCACAGAAAGGAGAAGAAAGTTCGCTCCAGGAGGTCACGTGCCCACACATGACCAGGGGTCACGTGGCCACACGTGACCGGCTTTCAAAGACTATCTATTTAACATAATTAAATTCTGAACAGCATTCAAATCTTTCCAATGGGGAATGATTATTTGAAACCGATTGGATTAAAGATTTAAAGGTGATTAAATATCACCTATCTAAGGAAAAATCTTGAACTTGGAAAGATTTTCCCTTAAAATCTAACCGAAACAACAAAAGAATGTCTTTGGATTTAAAATCCAATGGTGAATAAAATTCACCTAATAATCCAAAGGTCCAAATGAATGATGAATGCAAATCAAATCTCTAATGAATAAAAATCAGATCCCTCAATGAATGATTCATCGAAACTAATTGATTCTGCTCCTTCTCCTATAAATAGGAGCCAAGAGAAACAGAGAGAGAGCGACAGAGATCTATATACAGAGAAATAGAGAAAGAAAAAAGAGTCTTGAGACTTTGGAAGAATTTGATCTTCTGCAAAAGAAAACCCTAGGTAAGAAAGGGAACGCTTTTAAAAAAAAAAGAATTTAATTCTCAAAAGAGTTTAACTCTTATATTAAAAAGAAGAACTTAGTTCTCCCTTTAGTGGAGGATCTGCAAAGTGCACATCTCCCCATGAATTGAGAATTTAATTCTCATTGGGTTGAGATCCTGCCATGCAGATCCAAAGCATAGAGAGAGAATGGAAGTTTGAGAATTTAATTCTCACGAAACTATAGGAATTTAATTCCTTTGAACTAAAATTAGGGTTTAACCCTATGTTATAGGAATTTAATTCCTTTGAAATGAACAGAACTAGTTAAGAACTTAATTCTGTCAAAATAACAGGAATTTAATTCCCTTAAAAAAAAGAAATTAGGGTTTCACCCTATGACAGAACCTAATTCCTCACATGCATGGGAATTCAAATTCTTACAGAAGACAAGTTAGAGTTCAACTCTATCTAAGAATATAATTCTTCAGAAGAAAACATGAATTTAATTCCTCTAAAGTTTGTTGCTAGGGTTTAACTCTATGAAGAATTTAATTCTTAAAAAGATAAACAAATCTGCAAACAGCAAAGGAACAGGGTCACGTGTTACCACGTGACCCCTGTAAAGATCCATAGAAAAGAAGCTCTGGGGCGCCCTCACGTGTCACCACGTGACCCCTAATGAACATCTTAGCAGACCAAAGCATGAGCCCCCATCACGTGCCCACACGTGATGGCCTTCAGAATTAAAAGTGTTAAACACTCATCTGTAGAACAAAATGAAGGGGATCTGGCCCCACCTTTTGGATGCCATCACGTTCCCCCACGTGATCTCTTCTTTTACTATATTTAGCATTGAACTGATGATCTGTTCCCAGTGTTTAACACTGATTTCGATAGTGTTTAACATTAGTTTGAAAACTCCATTTCCAGTGTTTAACACTGATTTTCTTAGTGTTCAAACACTAATTTGGAAAACTCTGTTCCCAATATTCAAACACTGATTATCTTTTAGTGTTCAACACTAACTTGTTAATCTTATGCCCAGTGTTCAACACTGTTGGTTTATAGTGTTCAAAAGTAGCTTTAGCTCAATTGGCTAAGTTTCCATAGGCAAAACCTCTCCTTCAATGGACCAACAGAGGGCCCATATCCTAAGCATGATTGGACTTAGCCTAAGCTGGCCATAAGTCCTCAATCCAAACTTAACTGAGCCAATGGGCTCATAACATAATTGATTGGTCTCGGTCCCAAATTGGGCCAAAGACTATTTAATCTACCTTGGTTCAAAGGTACATCTCTTCACTCCTTTGATACTTGGCGTTGTAATTCCTCAACGTCTTCAAAGAGATGACGGGTCCCGATGACCACACATTAATACGGACTGTGGGGTCCTTAAACCCATGGACTATGAGGTCCTTAACCTTGACCGGGATGTCTTAAAACTAACATCGGGCTGTGGGGTCCTTAAACCCACGGACTATGACGTCCTTAACCTTGACCGGAATGTCTTAAAACTAACATTGACCGGGATGTCTTAAAACTAACATCGGACTGTAGGGTCTTTAAACCCACGGACTATGACAACCTTAACCTTGACCGGAATGTCTTAAAACTAACAACGGACTATGACATCCTTAACTTTGACCGTGATGTCTTAAAACTAACATCGGACTGTGGAGTCCTTAAAACCACGGACTATGACGTCCTTAACCTTGACCGCAACGTCTTAAAACTAACATTGGACCGTAATGTCCTTAAACTATCTATTGACCGCAATGTCACTAAACTAAACAACAGGGCCGCCCCTTAAATTGCTCTCTTGTTGGATCTAAACGATCCCGTTAAGTTGATCTTAGTCTAAATTTAGACTAACGTATCCTTAACAAACGTTTAAGTTGATCTTAGTCTCAAATGAGGCTAATGTATCCTTAAACCCAACCCCCAAACCCAAATCTAAGATAATATGGATTTGGACTAGTCCACGCCCTACGGGCGACGACATAACTCAGTCTCCGTATACAATCCACGGGCAACCAAACACAAAATAAACACACACGACACGAAGTAAAATTTCTGGAGAAGGAGAAAGTTGTTACCGCCGTGCGGTAGCGTAATTAACTGCAGGGCTTGCACCTGCAGGGAAGAGCGTCCCCACAATCAAAAACCCCTCAAGCGAGGGGGAATCTGACGAAGTCTGCTACATCGGATGCATCCGTTTAAACCTTCGATACATGGTGCCACAAATCAACTTGGCATCTTCGGAGAGGTAGACGGATAGCACCATATAGCATCTGCCCCGAATCTCAGTCAAGACGTCATGTCTCGGCCGCCATTCGGAGGGGAACATGCACCAAGAAGAGGAAGTCACAAGTACCAAAGAAAGTTTTCGTGGCTAGTGTTGTTAGTGATGCTCTTGTCCAATCTTTACCCCAAAAGCACAAGGACCCCAGCTGTCCTACTATTTCGATAATAATTGGGGACAAGAACATCCATAGAGCACTATTAGATGTTGGTGCTAGTGTCAATTTGCTACCCTATTCAGTGTACGAGCAATTAAGTGTTGGAGAGCTTAAACCCACTCATTGTACTCTCCAAATGGCCGACCGATCCATCACCCATCTCAGGGGAGAGTTGGAGGATGTGTTAATTAGAGTAGGGGATTTTATTTTCCCCGTTGACTTTATTGTTATGGATACACAACCTGTAGCTAACCCCCGGAGTCAAATTCCGGTGATACTTGGTCGACCATTCCTTACGACTTCTAATGCGGTGATCAATTGTCGTAATGGTTCAATGAATCTATCTTTTGGCAATATGACAATTGAACTCAGCATTTTTAAGTTGGGAAATCAGCCTTCCGAGCCTAATTCTAGCGTACTTGATGTTTGCTCGATCCATGAGATCACGGAGGAGGACTGTGAGTTCGAAAACTTTCTGTTCGATCACAGCAGTGTTGACGCCTCTAGCGCGTTCCTCCTAGAATCCGACACAGCTTTCACGCCGGACAACGATTATGAGTGTTTCACCTTTTTGGACGATTTTGAAGACTCACCACCCGAGTTTGAGTCTTTTGATTTTTCGGATGAGTTAGTTGAACCATCCGACTCGGTTGCGTACACTCGATTTGAACCGTTGATGGAATCCTTTGAGTTTGAAACAGTTTCACCAATGCTACCTTCAATTGTTTCACCCCCTAAACTCGAACTAAAGCTTTTGCCGTCGCAGCTTAAATATGCTTACCTAGGTGAGAATGAGACCCTTCCCGTTATCATATCGGCCTCTCTAGATCTCGAGCAAGAGAAGGCCTTTTTAATGGTCTTACAAAATAATCAGCAAGCTTTTGGCTGGTCTATGGCGGGCATCAAGGGGATTAGACCCCTCATAGTTGAACATCATATACACTTGATGGAAGATGCCAAGCCGGTAAGGGATCCACAAAGACGCCTCAACCCTATAATGAAAGAGGCTGTCAAAAAGGAGATTATTAAATGTCTTGATAGTGGTATCATTTACCCTATCTCGGATAGCCACTAGGTTAGCCCCATTCATGTTGTACCAAAGAAATCGGGCATTACGGTCATAACAAATGAGGCAAATGAGTTAATACCTACTCGCACCCAAACTGGGTGGCGAGTTTGCATCGACCATAGAAAACTCAATGCCGCGACAAGGAAAAACCACTTTCCTTTACCTTTCATTGACCAAATGCTAGAACGATTGGCTGGGCACGAGTTTTACTGCTTTTTGGATGGCTATTCTGGCTATAACCAAGTCCCCATCGCCAAAGAGGATCAAGACAAGACCACATTTACTTGTCCTTTCGGCACTTTCGCTTATCGTCGCATGCCCTTTGGGTTATGCAATGCACCCGCTACATTTCAGCGGTGTATGATGGGGATCTTTTCAGACATGGTTGAAAAGTTTTTGGAGATCTTTATGGATGATTTCTCCATTTTTGGTGACTCCTTCGACGAGTGTTTGCTACACCTTGACGCAGTTCTTACCCGCTGTAGGGATAAGAACCTCACTTTAAATTGGGAGAAGTGACACTTTATGGTACGAGAAGGTATTGTCTTAGGACATGTCATCTCGCAAAACGGCATAGAGGTTGATAAAGCCAAGATTGAGGTTATTTCTAATCTCCCTCCTCCTAAATGCTTCAAAGACATCCGAGCCTTCCTTGGCCACGACGGTTTTTATAGACGGTTCATCAAGGATTTTAGCAAGATTGCTAGACCTTTGACTATCTTATTGGCCAAGGACACAACATTTGATTTTAACTCAACTTGCATGGAAGCGTTCGAGTCATTGAAACACTCTCTCATTTCTGCGCCCATTCTTTCATCTCCAAACTGGACGCATCCATTCGAAATTATGTGCGATGCATCAGATTTCGCCATAGGTGTTGTTCTTGGACAGCACATTAATAAGATGCCACACGTGATTTATTACGCCAGCCGTACATTAAATGAGGCCCAACAGAACTACACAACAATAGAAAAAGAATTTCTAGCTGTTGTGTTTGCACTTGAAAAATTCCGGCCTTATTTAATCGGCTCTCCAGTGATAGTGTACACGGACCATTCAGCTCTTCGCCACCTTTTTGCGAAAAAAATGCTAAATCGAGGTTAATACGTTGGATCCTCTTACTACAAGAGTTTGACCTTGTCATAAGGGACAAAAGAGGATGTGAAAATGTAGTGGCCGATCACCTTTCACGACTTCCTTCTTCGCCTACACTTGAAATTCCAATAAAGATGTTTTTCCCGATGAGCAACTCTTAACCGTGTCTTGCGAACTTTGGTTCGCTGATATAGTAAACTACTTGGCCGCCGGCTTGATACCTAAAGATTGGTCGAAACAGGACAAACTCCGATTCTTGTCCCAAGTAAAACATTTTTACTGGGATGAGCCGTATCTTTTTAAATATCGTTCCGACCAAATCATTCGTCGGTGTATACCTGAAAATAAGTTTAAGAGTGTGTTGTTTTTTTGCCACGATCAAGCGTGTGGCGGGTACTTTGGCCCAAAGAAGACAGCCGAGAAAATCTTGCAGTGTGGTTTCTATTGGCCACGACTCTTTAAGGATGCATATGAATACTGCAAGATATGCTCCCGGTGCCAACACTTGGGCTGGATATCGCGGAGAAATGAAATGCCGCTCCAAAAATTTTTGGTTGTGATTATTTTTGATGTTTGGGGAATAAACTTCATGGGACCATTTCCCAATTCCTTTGGGAATGTATATATTCTTTTGGCTGTTGACTATGTGTCAAAATGGGTCAAGGCTGTGCCTAGCCGAACGAATGACAACAAAGTTGTCGTTCAATTTCTTAAAGAACATATCTTTTCTCAATTTGGGCACCCTCGAGCAATTATAAGTGATAATGGATCTCGCTTCTGCAATAGGACTTTTGAGTCCTTAATGCGCAAATATTCCTTTACACACAAGCTGTCAACACCATACCATCCCCAAACATGTGGGCAAGCCGAGGTTTCGAATCGGCAAATTAAGCAAATCTTGGAGAAAACGGTTTCTAAAAACCGTAAAGATTGGTCACACAAACTGATCGACGCACTATGGGCTTTCCGTACTGCATACAAGACCGATCTTGGTATGTCTCCATACCGGCTTGTTTATGGGAAGGCTTGCCACCTCCCAGTTGAGATTGAGCACAAGGCATTTTGGGCGATCAAGGAGTTGAATTTATCAATGGGAGATGCGGGCAGCAATCGAAAGCTGCAATTGAATGAACTAGAAGAGCTGCGGGATGAGGTTTATGATAATGTCGTCATTGTAAAAAACCGAACTAAGGTGTTCCATGATAAACACCTTATGCGCAAAACGTTTAAATCTGGTCAACAGGTTTTGCTTTACGACACTCGGTTACACTTTCACCCCGGCAGATCTAGGTGGAAAGGGCCGTTTTTAGTACGCACCGTATATCCGCACGGTACGGTAGATCTTGAAAATCCGGAGGACGGTACTTTATTTAAAGTAAACGGACATCGACTGAAACCGTTCATCACTGCGGACCCGTCGGAGGAGCTCTTGTTTTTGCAGGAGCCGATTTACACAGATTGATCTTCCTCCATTTTACCCCTAAATTTTTAACCGTCTAGCCAAAACTTTGTTTCACACAAGTTTGGGGGTGTGTACCATTTGTAAATACAAAATACAAAATAACATTAAAAAAATCATTAAAAAAATTAAATAAACAGGGAAGTGCCGACATTTTGACCCTCTTGGTGTAGCAAGACAGTGAGGACACTGTCGAGTTTAAGTTTGGGGGTGTGTTCGGTAAGCTTTCTTCATTCGCATTCATATGTACAGTTTTTCTTTTGCATATTTAAATTCTGCATTGCATCCTTATATAAAAATCATAAAAATTGAAAAAAAATTGAAGAAAAAATAGAAAAAGAAAAATCAAATAAAAACTGAAAAATTTGGAAAATTATAAAAAAAACATTCAATATTTGACCTTAATCGACTTGAGATTGACAAATAGGTTAACTAGCTAGAAACAACTAGATCTTAAACTTAGTAAATTAAAAACCCTAAAAATAACCTTTCTTAAAAATTTAACGGTAGAAAGTATATGTTTTTGTAGTTTATTTAGAAATAGGCAAATTTCGAGTTGACTTCTTGGGCTAAGTTAAAACAAGGGAAAAATATTGATATCTTTATTAAAGTATAAGTTTGAAAAATAATTCCTAAGCTTAAGTCTAGATTCTGAAAATATATACCCTACAAATTGCACAAACACGAACCTTGAAACTTGGAATAGTAGGAGAGACCTTGAAATGCTCTTGTCTAAAGTCCTTAGTACGAAGAAAAATACAAAAAAATACAAGTGTGAATAAAGAAAAAAAATGAACACTGGTTTTTGTAATTACTTAAGGCTGCAAAATAGAAAAAAATATTTAGCGAGGGTGCTTCATCACCTAGTGCCTTAGACCAACTGGTTTGGGAGTCACTGCTAAAGCCTTAGGTGTTACAAGACTAGGAATTACGCTTTAATGTGCAAACACATTTTGTAATCGGTCGTTGGTACCTCAAAAAGTATTAACGATCGCATGAAGTATGTGTGAGCAAAATTCATCCAAAAATTCACCAATTAAGAAGTGTTTTGGACGACGGACAAGAGTATGATAGCTTGATTTGAATTTCCAAGTGTAGGGGTGATATATACACACACGTAGGGGTATGTGATTGGGGTTTAGATAAGAGATAGGATTGAAGAATAAGAATTATATTTTTAATAGAGATGATAAAAATTCCTAAGTTGAGATGGAACCCTAGAAGGAAAACTTAAAAGATGCTAAAAGCTAAGTAAATTCACAAGTATATATATAATCTTAAGTTAAATGATAAGGAAGCGTGAAGAATACGGATGGATAATTTCTAAGTCAACGATAATAGAGTTTCTTGTTAGAAAACCTAATTGGAGAATAAAAGTCGATAAGCCAAATTGATAGGATTTTGTGGGTAGTATCCGCTGAAAACCCTCAGGAGACAACACTCCTCCTACTAGGGACACCTAGAGATTTAACGGTTTGTTGCACGAGCTCAGTGCAATCGCGTTTCCCTGCGAAAGTGAGGCTAGGTCTTTTTCAAGAATAAAACTGGGTTTGCTCGAGGACGAGCAAAAGATAAATTTGGGGGTATTTGTTCATATCATATTTTTGCATCATTATATTCTCCATTCTTAATCATTTTACAAATAAACAGGTGCTTTTGACCCATGTCTGCTACATAGTTACAGGTTACAGGTTCTCGGAACAAAAACAGTGAAAAGGACAAAAGACGATACAAAAGTGAGACTACGACCGATAAATGGTGGAATCTTGATCATGCCACATTTTGAGGGACAATGAAGATAAATGAACAAGTTCACAAAAGTATAAAGGCAGTGCAAGGTTCAAGACTTCGACACGAAGCAACGGTAAAAGTCCACTACAATTATTCACTGTGGAGATCTGGGAGAGAACGAGAAGACTTGCTAAAGAACCAACTGAAGAAACAGGAAGCAAAATACAACCAGAAGCAGCACAGCCAAAATCGGCCCAAGATGCCACTACTTGGCCGTGGAACCGCGGCCAAACCTGGACTATGGTCGCGGTTCCATGGCCGTGTTGTACCCGTATCGATGGAAATTTCTGGAAGCGGCTGGCGGCGCGTTTACTAGTCTTCCTAGGGGTATATTTGTAAAAGCAGATGTGCGTCGATTGTAAACCTAAGGCTTTCTATGTCCTATAAATAGAGACCCAAAAACTTGTTTTAGGTCATGCCTCCTTTCATTAATAAAATTCAGAATTCCTTTCTTTTGAGAGCATCAATTTTGTAAGCAGTCTTTTATTTTTGCCCTAGTTCTTAGTCTTTTATTTCTGCCCTAGTTAAATTTATTCTCTGCCTTAATTTAATTTAGATTAGAATTTCTTATTAATCTGCAGTAGTTAGATAATTAATCTCTTAAATAAAAAACTTATAAAAATCATGTTTTTCATGGATCCCCTAATGAGCGAGTAGTTTCTCGCTTGTTAGGGTTAGGAATAGGGAAGGTTTGAGAGATGCAAATCTCTTACCTCTTTCATGTCCATCATATGTTAATTATTAGGACTCCATGCATACATACACATACCACTCTCTACAGCACCCTACCCACGAGGTAATGGTGATATCGTAGTATAAAAGACCGGTTGTGCATGTTTTCCATGGAGGTTAGGGTAAGGATTAAGAAAGGACGGACAAGGACCTGGAGAAAGAAACATCGTTTCTTCCCGATCGTCTTAATCCCCTTTATTAATAATTACCATAACTCCTAAAGAGATCTAATTTAGGGCATTGAAAGCGGTGGGAGATCTTTAATTTTCCAAATTTTACCTAAACCTAACCCTAGCAAGATTCCTAATCCTAGTCTAAATCAATTTAGTTTTTAGTGATAAAGATCCAAACACCATTTGGAATTAACTCGTTAGAACAATTAGGAAATACACAACATCCCTGTGGACCGACCCGTATTCACCGGCTAGCTACCAAGCGACGCCGTTCTTGATTGCGGTTAACAAATATTTTTGATCTAAAAAATCTCACGAATCAGGCACCCTATCCCACGAGGTAGTGGTGATTCCATAGTTAAATATCGGTTGTGTATGATTTCCATGGAGGTTAGGGCTAAGAGTTAAGAAAGGATGGACAAGGACTAAAGGGAAGAAACCTAGTTTCTTCCCGATCGTGCTAATCCCCTTTGTTAACTATTACCTTAACACCTAAAAGTTCTTAATTATGGAAAAGAAAGCGGTGAGAATAATTGATTTTCCAAACTAACCTAATCTTAACCCTAGCAAGTTTTTTATAAACTTTTGTCTCATTCTTAGATCTTAAAATAAAACCCAAAATCTGTTGGATTTAACTTGTTAAAACATAAAGAAAAGGAATCCATCTTCCTGTGGACCGACCCGTACTCAACCGGCTAGCTACCAAGTGACACCGTTATTGATTGTGGTTAATTCTTTGATTTCAAAATGCACAAGCGCAAAATACAACACCAATCAGGCAGCGCCTCCGTCCTATCCCGGGGCGTCCGATCCCACGCGTGCTTCTGACCCCCCCGGGGGGGTTCCTCCAGAACTGGGAGTGCTGCAGAATCCTTGGCAGGAGGAGCTTTCCGGGGAGCCGCACTTGGAGCTGGCCGGGACGAGCTGGCGCCACCGCCCTTGGCCCCTTGGCCCTTGGCGGCCATGGCAGCCATAATCTTCTGAGGATCTATAGACACTATAAGGTACACATAAGGAAAAGATCAGCGACCGAAAACATCAACGAAATTTTAACAAAGTCTAGATAAATCTATGAAGGCCCCAACTTACCCACAAAGCATGCGGGATTGAGTCCGGCCAAGCTCAGAGCCTGCTCGGAAAGCAGGATATCACCCCGCTGGATCGGTTCCTACTGGGACACCGCCCTTGCCTCGGGAGTGTTTGACTGCCCAACCCTAGAACAATTGGTCCTGTGCCACTAGATGGGCACCGGCCAATCCTCACCCTCCGGTGGCCCGACAAAGATGAAGTTTTCATTCCATTCGTGGATGGAAGAAGGGACAACCACTATCCCTGACCCGACCGTCCTACCCTTATGTTTCTTAAACGAAAGATACACCCAGCTCGGTTCTTCCTTATTGGCACCAGGGTGATTTTTATAGCAAAGGAAGGAGAAGAGGATGCTCAAATCAAAGGGGATCCGATCAATCTTCAGCCGGACCAGAAAACCGAAGAGAATTCTCCACAAATTTGGCGCAAGCTGGCTCGGGGCAAGGTGGAAACAATTGAGCACGGCACACACTTCAGGAGGGAAGGGAAGACGCATCCCTGCTCGGAATGCTTCCAGGTATAGATCAATCTCTTTCCCATGTACCTGATCTGCCCGCTCACCCTCCCTAGCCAAACGGAGTGAATAGCTGGAGGGGATATGAAATCGAGCCTGGATGTCAGAAAGCTCATCCAGACAATTCAAAATCGAGGACGCATCGCGGGTGTTCCCAATGCGCACCTTGGAGGCCTTGTCACCCCCCGACGACGTGAGATAAGGACGACGCTCCCCCCAGAAGAAGAAGAAGAAGAAGAAGAAGAACTCTCACGGCTATCGGAAGCCGAGGGGGAAGAAGACCCACTGGACTCGGCTTCAGAAACTGAAGCCTCATCACCCGACTCGATCCCTACTACATCAACATATACTTAGGAGGAAGACATCTAACCTGATTCGGAGAAACACGGTTTCGGGTGTGTTTGTGATTGAAAACTGTATGTCAATTAACTCTACTTCCTGGGTACTTGATACCGGATCAGGATCTCATATCTATAATTTATTACAGGCTTTGAGAAACCGTAGAGATGTCAAGGCAGGTGATATGACTCTCAGGATTGCTAACGGAATGAGCATGGATGCTGTATCCGTAGGGGAATATCACCTAAGATTGACAAGCGGGCAGATATTGATTTTACGTAACTGTTTGTGTGTACCTAGTCTAGCTTGTAATATCATATCCGTTTCTTTACTTTCTAAGGAAGGATATGATTTTACATTTATAAGCGATGTGGTCCATATTCACCTTAATCAGAATTTGATTGGGTCAGGTACACAAGAGAACGGTATATAAGTATTAAATCAAGCTCATGTTTTCAACGTTCAAAACACACTTAAAAGAAAGTCTCCAGAATTAAATAAGTATTTCTTATGGAATTGTAGATTGGGTCATATCAATGAAACACGGTTGACGAAATTACATAGAGAGGGATATTTGGAGCCGTTCGAATATCAGTCTTATGCAACTTGTCAATCTTGTCTCATAGAAAAGATGACAAAGACTCCGTTCACTGGACACGGAGTAAGAGCGAGCGAGCTCTTGGGACTCATACACAGCGACGTGTGTGGTCCAATGTCTACACATGCACGAAGTGGTTATTCCTATTTCATTACTTTTAC
The DNA here is from genome assembly GCA_030015575.1 of Agapanthus africanus. Taxonomy (NCBI): domain Eukaryota; kingdom Viridiplantae; phylum Streptophyta; class Magnoliopsida; order Asparagales; family Amaryllidaceae; genus Agapanthus; species Agapanthus africanus. The sequence continues at coordinate 59,938,116 of CM057343.1, read as the reverse complement.
GAATGATTTCTCTAGGTATGGGCATGTCTTCTTGATGAAACATAAATCCGAGGCCTTTGAGAAATTCCGAAAATATAAGAATGAAGTGGAAAAACAAACCGGCAAAAGTATTAAGACACTGAGATCTGATCGAGGTGGTGAATACTTAAGTGCCGAGTTCTTGAATTACCTAAAAGAGAATGGAATTCTCTCTCAGCTTACTCCTCCATACACACCACAACATAACGGTGTATTGGAAAGGCGGAACAGAACCTTATTGAATATGGTATGTTCTATGATGAGTAACGCTGAGTTACCGCGATCCTTCTAGGTTATGCACTAGAATTAGCTGCATATCTTTTGAACAAGATTCCTACCAAGACTATGCCTACCACACCATATCAGATGTGGAGTAGGAAGAAACCCTATTTTCAGTATCTGAAAATATGGGGATGTCTAGCTTTTGTAAAAAAGCAGCAAAGGCACAAGCTCGAGGCACACTCAGTACTGTGTAAGTTTGTGGGATACCCAAAGAATTCTAGGGGGTATCTTTTCTATTATGTGGAGGAACAAAAGGATTTTGTTTCTCGTCATGCCCGCTTTTTAGAAAATCAATTTTTGGAAAAAGAAACTAGTGGGAGCGCAATAGAACTGGAGGAAATTCCAGAACCACAAGCTATTACTGAAACCATGGTAGAACCAGAGGTTTCAAAAGAACCGGATATTCCCGTGCCACTCTGCAGAACTAGTAGGCAGTCTCATCCACCCGAGAGATACTATGGTTTTCTCATAGACGGAGATAGAGAGGATTGCATCATTGACAATGATGAGCCAACTAGCTTCCAGCAAGCCATTCAGAATGGTGACTTGGTAAAATGGCCGGATGCAATGCAGGCCGTGATGGAGTCCATGTACACCAACAAATTATGGACTTTGGACATTGCTCAAGAAGGGGTAAAACCCGTAGGCTGCAAATGGATCTTCAGAAAGAAGATTGGTGTAGATGGACATGTTGAAATCTATAAGGCTAGACTTGTTGCAAAAGGTTTTCGTCAAAAACCTGGTTTAGACTATGATGAAACCTTTTCTCCAGTGGCTATACTCAAATCCATTCGGATCCTTCTTGCCATTGCTGCCTTCTATGATTATGAGATTTGGCAGATGGACGTAAAGACCGCTTTTCTGAATGGACATTTGGAAGAGTGCGCATATATGGATCAGCCAGAGGGTTTCATTCAGAGTGGGAGCAGCGGGAAAGTGTGTAAGTTGCTTAAATTCATTTATGGATTAAAGCAGGTATCGTGGAGTTGGAACATCTGTTTTGATGAGACGGTCAAAAAATTCGACTTTATCAAAAATCCATATGAACCATGTATTTATAGTAAGATTATAGCGAGAACTGTGGTATTTCTCGTCTTGTACGTGGATGACATTCTCTTGATAGGAAATGACATTCCTATACTATAATCAGTCAAAGGATTCTTGTCACAGAGGTTCTCCATGAAAGACCTGGGTGATGCCAACTACCTTCTGGGGATCCAGATCTATTGTGATAGATCTAAGAGAATATTGGGACTTTCACGGTCAAGGTACATCAATACCATACTGAAAAGATTTAGTATGGAAGATTCAAAATGTGGTAGTCTATCGGCTTGTCATGGAATCACTCTCTCCAAAGAGATGTCTCCCAAGACTGATTTGGAAAGGACTCGCATCACATCTATACCCTATGCTTCTGCGGTAAGCTCTATAATGTATGTGATGTTGTGTACCAGACCAGATGTTGCTTAGCACTAAGCGTGATAAGCCGGTATCAGTCAAACCCAGGGAAGAAGCACTGGGAAGCAGTAAAGAATATTCTCAAGTACCTGAGAAGGACTAAGGAGATGTTCTTGGTGTATGGCGGAAAAGACCTCCAGATCGAGGCCTTTGCTGACTCCAGCTTCTAGAGTAACAAGGATGACTCCATGCCTATGTCGGGTTATGTCTTACCCTCATAGAGGGGTGGTCTGTTGGAAGAGCTCCAAGCAGGACACCGTTACTGACTCGATGATGGAAGCGGGGTATATCGCTGCTTATGACGCCGCGAAAGAAGCAGTCTGGATAAGAAAGTTCCTAACAGAATTTCAGATGGTTCCGTCCATTGTAGATCCAATACCTCTGAATTGTGACAACAACGGCGCTATAGCTTTAGCGAAGGAACCCAGGTCCCATCAGAAGTCCAGGCATATCTTGAGGCGGTACCACCTGATCAGGGAGATCGTTGATCGTCGGGAGATCGATGTGAGGAGAGTAGATACAGAGAACAACACTGCAGATCCACTCAATAAGGCCATCCCTCAGAAACAGTTCGAAAGGCTATTCAAGATGATAGGTCTGTGATATGCCAATACACGACCTTAGTGCAAGTGGGAGATTGTTAGTGTTATATGCCCTAGAGGCCATTATTGTATCATACTGGTTTGTATATTATATATTGAAAGCTTGGGATATACACGGATATAGTAACAGTCTTGCTCAAAATGGTAGTATGCTACCTGGTTTGTTTCTTCCTCAATATGTGCACGTGTTTCTTTTAGCATATCGCTTATATATATTGGTAGAGCCCTCAGGATTTTTTCTTGATTACCAGCGTTGTGATGGAAGTCACACTAATGGGGGCTGGGTAGTCTATAAGCACATCCTATACAGGTCTCTAGTCATAGGATTATCAAGATGAGGCATCGATGCTCCAGAGTAGACTAGTGTATACGCTTCTCATCCCAGCAGCGGAGATGGTCTGTCCTACAGCCATTAGTACATCGTACCGGAGATAGTATGCAGGTGCTCATTGGGTTATGAGTACACTGGACATGACTCATAGGGAACTGCTGGTGGGTATTATACCTATCGTCGGGTGGCAGTTCCCAGGTGACATGAGTACAGCTTAGTCCGTCGACTTGACACTGCTACTTCGCCTCAAGTGTGTTCCCACTGTTCTTAGATTACTATCCTACCACGGCTCAAAGGAGTCGTGCAAACAGCTAGTAGTTGGGTGCAGTCCCGAAGCACTTGGAGGCAGTGGTGGTGAGATAGGATTCTTCTCTCCTGGTATTGGGGGTTGATATCGCGCTGTGTTCGGAAAGCCATTACACAAAGTCCTTGGCCAAGGCAAGCGAGATTTACTGGTAGGTACTCCAGTGGTTTCTCAGGGTGTTTTGGGCTACACTCCGATACGACTTATTGCGCTATTAGGGGTCTAACAATTAGCGCCCCCTTGGCCAAATATGCGATACTCTTAGACGAACAGAACGGGCTGTACGGAGATTGTCATAGACAGGCTCAGTAGGAGTTCGGATGAGTTTGCTCATCGGCCTTCTTATCGATAGATATCTGGGTAGCCGTTACACGCAGCTAGTACCGCTGACGTGCTTGTGGTTAAACCCACTGCCAGCGTAGTGTCGAGTCTTTAGAGTCCCATATAGAGGGTTTCCCTGCATCGGGCAAAAGATGTAGAGGCCGTATGGTTTTGCGGCAGGGCTTCGATCACATACGCGTACTTGTGCACGTATGATGTTCGGACGGATAATACTAGTGGGCTTTGGTTTAAGCCAGATCCTAGTATTATATTGATGGATTATTTTCGTCTCTTTGTATTCGTATTTTTCGGAATACGGATACGGGTATGTATATATGGTTGAGGGGCATTCTCGTAATTTACTCAGGATTTCTTCTAGAAGAAGACACCTCATTTGGGTTTTAATCTTTAGATTAAAAGAATAATGAGGTGAGGGTTTACATTAAATGAAGCATGGCTCTTGGTGACTCATGGCATGATTCACTCATTAGATATTTGTTGAAGCATGCTTGATATTTTGCGAGATATTTTATCTTATCAATTATAATATGCTTCATTATTCATCACAAATGAGAGCCATATTCATTCTAATGTTTTTCTTCACTCTTTTTTCCTTAAGCTCCCCCTTCTTCTTCCTATAACCCTAAATCTCTCATGTGTTGAGAATCCTAGGATACTTAGAGACATACTAATCCATCTACACTCTCTACATCATCTAGGACATCTAGTTTAGCGAACTAGATGCCGTAGTTACCTTGGATTTGAGGTTGGAGCTCGGACTATAAACTCTCGGGTGGATCGTCTTTGACTCGAGGAGGGGGACGAGGAGGCATCGATCCAAATGATCCTTGGAGCTTATGATGAGGAGAAGGACAGCGACAAGAAGACCCGAAGGACATGGTAACGTGAGGTATAACTTCCTATCCGAGTAGTTAACCTCTTACAGTTTTGTTAGTTAGGGTTTAGTATCGATCCTAGAGTTCAAGTTGGTGTTGCGACATCCGTAAAAATTGTTTTTTACGTATTCCGTCTCCCCGCGAACCCGCAGGGTGCACGACATCGACTTACAAGCATGACCTATTATCATACCCCATATCTTGCGAGTGCATCCATACATGCTCATGTCCAGTTTGATGAAACGGACTCGTTTGGATCGCTACGTATTTTTACGTGTATCCGTTCTTGGGGGTATGTGTTTTATTTAACCGGATATCGTATTATAATTTTAACTGACACGTGTATTATCCGTATTTTAAATCTAGATTTTTAGATAAGACACGGACATTTTTCGGAATATTTTTGCATTAGCTATAAAATCTTAGAATATATATTATAATATTTTATAAAACCTTAACAGTTTAAACTATACATAATATACATAAATATATTTTTTAAGTATAATATAAATCCTCACCGTTTCTCTCTCTTACGGCGCCGGCACACTCTCTTAATATATATATATATATATATATATATATATATATATATATATATATAAACTAAAAATTATACAACCCCTTTCTCTCCTCCCTCTACTTCTTTCCCTGCTTCCCGCACACGAAACCCATGAGAACCCAAAACTCGTCGACCCAAGCCCTCGTCACGACCGTCCTAACCTCACCTTCATCACCTCCTTGCCTTCGTCATCATCCCCTCAACCTCATCTCCTTCTCCTCCTTTTACCGACGACCATGACCCCGAGAACCCATTGCCCAGAAACCCTACAAACCCCTCACCGCCGATCACCGACGACATTGTCGTCGTCACCATACCCACCTTCACCTCCTCATCCCTCTCTCGTCTCCCGATCTCCCGACACCACCACCAACACCCAGCAACCCCATACGCATGACCACCTGCAAACCCCGACTCGCTATGGCCACCGACCTCGTCGCCGACCGCCGTCACTACCCTCGTCTCACCACCCCGACCTCATCCTAACCACCTCCACTCCTTTCTCCTCCTTTCCTGAGCAGTCCCTGCACCCATACACCACAACCTCGACCAACACTGCAAACCCGACGTCCATACGGAATTACTCATCGCACTTCACATACACATATACACCTCACTATTCATATCCGTGTTATTCTTTATATTCATGCTTACCTATCTCGTTATATCCTGGTTATTACTATTGTTTTGATGTTATGACGCACTAACGTCTGTGTTTTGCATGGCCCAGTTCCTCTATCTTTATCACAGGCTGAACAGGAGTACTTTAGTCGTCAAGTCGAGCAGTGAGGAATTGATTATGTGTGGTTTAGAAATGTTTAGCTTTTAAACTCTTAGCTTATTTTTTCCGCACTTATATTTCTTGATGTGAGCCCATATTCAGACGTATTTCCAGATGTTGTTTATTGGATATTACTATCTTTTCCGCTTATACATTTTATTGACTCTTTTATCTTGGCAAATGGGCACATACTAGATAGATTTTATATTTTACTGTTCTTGATATCCTGTAGACAGCCATAGTGTGAATGTGGAGAGATGATTCCTATCCACAGGTAGCATGGTTGGCTCTGTCACGTGCCGTAGTTAGCGCACTCTGGGAAGCGGGACGTGACACCATTCATGTCCTCAGAGATGAAAACCATGTTTTCAAGATCTTCATGAATATGAAAACAATATTCTCAACCCATTTGTGAGTAAGAATACCCTATTCATCTATTGGGCCTACGGAGTATGTCTTTTCAGTGGATGCAGTGCATTCATCATATGAACATGGCCCCCAAAGCCATGTTCTTATCTTTAGATCACAAATTCATGTGTTCATGCTGCACAAACTATTGAGAATAATACATTATATTCTCATTATGTGCATGAAACTCAAATAAATGAGTTTCATCAAAAGAAATTCTAAAGAGTTTCTGACCTGGCCTGAAACAGCCTTCGGGGGTCTCCAGAATGACCTCCCGGCTGCTTCGAGACCCTTTCCCGGTCTTTCAGGAGACCCTAAATAGACCTCCCTAAATGGAAACATCTCTATTTCCTTAATACATGTGGACCCTATCTAAGGGACTTATCTACACTTCGAATGAAGTGTTCTCTACTTCAAATGAAGTAATGTGGACCCCACCTAGGATGTATCACTCATGCATGACTGGTGTGGACCCCACTTAGGGTGTCCCACTTGCGTTTCAAATGAAATACTACCCACTTCAAATGAAGTACTACTTATATTTCAAATGAAGTGATACCCTTATCTTAAAGGGGTTGGTGTGGACCCTACCCAGAGTGTTCTACTTGTGCACCAGCAGAAGTGATATGACCCCCACATAGGGCAGTGCCTATCAACTTTCACTAAGTTGACACTAAAATACCTTCAAATATTTCAATATAGCTCTTAAATGAGAGACCTATGAAACTTTACATTCATTTGCAATATCAATGTAATTTACATTCAAATTATATGAAAACTTAAACAAAATGAGTAAAATATACATCCTTTTGTTTGACCTATATTTGGTATTTACTTTACTAATATATACACGACCCCCCACACTATAAGGATGCGATTTGAAATGAGCAAGTACGGTATCCCGTCCAGATGCGTCCTGTAACGATAGGGTGTAATTAACGGTAAGTTTCGAATCTAAGACCTTCTGGTCAATTCTTAAAATGCTAAATAATTTGTTTTGTTTAAACTCGTCTTTGTTTCGGCGTTCAACCGCTGGAGGTCCAAAGAGGGTAAACAAACCCCAAACTTGATTCTTTGCACGATAAGAGGCAGTCTTCATGCTAAACAAAATTAATTTAGAAGGGAAGAAAAATTTCTACTTCATACCTTCTTAAATCTTTTTATCATTATAAAAACACTACCTGTCATTGAAAAATAAACAACTGATTACTGTTTTACATAAAATTTCTTTTATGCTATGTTTCATACCTTCTTAAGTCTTTTTATCATCATAAAAACACTACCTATCATTGAAAAATCCACTAAATAACTGATTGTTTTACATAAAAATTTCTTTTATGCTATGTAACATATGTATATGCCCATCACACATGCCAAATTATAGTAATAAATATTGAATTAAATTTAACACATTTCTCGTGCTCTTTTCTCCTACTACATTATTTTCACAAATATGATGTCTGGGGATCATATCTAGTTCCTTAAGGGCCTGTTTTGGTTGTAGGATTATGATGGATTTGGATTATGGAATCCAAGGATTTCATAATTTTGTGTTTGGTTGGAGGATTGGGATTTGTAGGATTCCTTTGTTTTTTATTGGGGGCCACCACAAAACAAGAATTCTTGAATCCTAAATTTTTTTAAGGATTTGACACTATTCATTGTACTTTTAGATAGTACCCGTGTACTTTATTTATTTAATAATTCTCTCACTCTCTCTCAAAAATCCCCAAATCCAAATCCCACTTTTTTTCACCAACCAAACAAAAATTACAAGGATCTACAAATCCAATACTAGCAATCCAAAACCAACCAAACAACAAATTACCAAATCCAGAAATTTTCAACCGTACTATTTTGGACTCCAAATTTCTAAATCCTACAACCAAACATGCCCTAAAAGACATGTATTGTATGAAGATCTTTTTATATACTATTTAAAAAGATTTTATCCATATCTATCTTGTACCTATCTATCATTTTATCTCAAGTATCCAAAAATACTATTTCTATCCATTATAGCCATGTCTATCAATCCATAAGACCAGCAGCCATAACATAGGGAAAAAATCTATACTTTGCCGACCATATGTGTCCGATCATGAGAAAGAAGAGAGTTAGGAACACGGTATCCCGTTCAACTGCTCGAAAGTTGTCCGATATTCTCTATCTCTCTCTATCTCTCCTCTCCGGAAGTAATTCATGGGTACACCGAATGATTTCTAACATGTAACATGATGAAGTGATTGTTTATATTGTGGATAGAAAGACAAACTAGTAGAAAATACCATGGCTCAATTTTATTTTAAGAGTTATTGAACTATTTATTTCCATTGATTGTGCCATTTATAAGGGTGGGATTTGGGCCCCTTACACATGGGAGAATGGAGCCATGGTTTGGTATTAAACCAAGTGACTCCCTTGGAGGGCACATGCATTAGCCTAGTTGGCTAATTGACATCAATGTAAGGATAGAAATGCACATGATCTCCTCCTTCCAAAATCCTTCACTTTCTGGCACAAGGACCCAGAAACTTGATTCTATGATACAAAAGATAGGGCCCTTATCCTGTCATAGATCTGTAAATGGTTAAACCTAGCGCATGTCTTGGTTGTACGATTTGGGGAGGATTCGTATTTTTCTAGATTCGAGAATCCAAAAAAATATAAGGATTGCTGTGTTTGGTTGAGAGATTTGCAAAACAAGGATTCTCTTGCTTATATGAGAGACCCACCAAAAAAATAGGTTCCATGAATCGTTTAAAAAAAAGAGGATTTGCAAGGATTTACACTATTTTTTATACTTAACGGTGGGGCTCGTGTGCTTTTAAGCATTAAAAAATCACTTCTCTCTATCCCTCTCCTCAATCCTCAGATTCAAATCCTATTATTTTTCCACCAACCAAATAATGACTATAAGGATTTGCAAATTCAATACTATGAATCCAATACAAACCAAACAAGAAATTAGCTAATCCAAAAACTTTTAGATCGTCCTGTTTCGGAATCAAAATTTCATAATACTCCAACCAAACGGGCCCTCAATCTTCAAGCATTTGCTTCCAAGTTTCAGGTGAGGGTGCATTGCACCATCATTAATGACTGACCCTCGTTTTCTTGGTACCATGATCATCCAAGTCTTCTTCTTGAAAGCGAAGCTGCTAATTAGGCATGTTTTCATAAAAGACTTTGATAATATTCTAATGCATATTCCATTGGTACCAGACAACATTGAACTCCTTTTTTGATGTGAAGAATACAGAAGCAGGGTGAGCTTGCTTTACAAAACACCAATATTTTGGGGTTTTCAGATAAAACCGTAGAACTTTAACTTTTTGGATCTAGGGGTTTTCACTGGATTTTTTTGTCGGGAGTTTTTCCTATTGATTTTGAAGCCTACAGAGTTAGATACATTTTTCCCTTATATTTTTTACCTGGTATTAATTAAAATTTTCGATAAAACCAAAAATCCTATTTACAGCGAATACTCATTCAATACCCACAGTTTGGGTTTCTCCCAAATAGAAATGTTATGTTCATTATTTAATTTTAACAAATATTGGTGATAACTTGATAGAATTAATTTATGTAATTTATATGACTATAATGAACCTTGCTAAATGCACCACTTTTGCTTAATATTATAATTTTGTTTTCTAATAAAAGAGAAACAGAGTCATGCGTCTATAACAATTCTGAAGTGCCTTTTTCATTTCTCAATTTTGTAAATTATGATATGATAGCTTATAAATAGTAGAATTTGAGCCTTTGATAATTTGCACAATTGGTTAAAATGGAAGTACGTAAATAAATTAGTGCTTTATGGGTTCAAAAACATAAAGCACGATGCTAATCTTAGCTTCTTAACTTTATACTTTTATGAACAATCATATCATTTTTTTTCCGTGAATCTCATTTAAACCCTTCAAAACATATCTCTCCAAATAGCACTCAATGTACAAGAATTAAAATCACGACAATAAAACCAAGGAAAAATCGGGCATCACCCATATCAACCCCCTTATTTGTTTCTCGTCTTGTTGAGGTTTTTTCCGAACTCCGCTCACTCTAATTCATCTATAAAAGTTCCTTCTAGTAGTTTTCATAAATAGTGTCGATTACAAGAAAAATCCTAGTCAGAGGCACGCAGGCAATTTTTCCAAAGTCTCAAGTCATAGGATGAGCCAAACTAGAGAATATTAATCTGACGGTTTTGACTAACTATTTGTCCCATTGGAAATACCTCCAAATTTAACATTGGCCCTCTAAGCCTAAAGGCCTTCTACTAACTAACATTGTAAAGAGATAACAAAAATGCCAAATTCATAAACTTAAAAAGCTGAATGACAAATGAAGTAATTTGGGATAATTTTGTTTAATCCCGAGTTGCCTATGTAATCGAAGGATGTGAGCACCAACCATGTATCATGTCATGTGAAACCCTGATGTAGAAAATGGAAAATGAGAAAAAAGTTTAATAAAGAAATAAAGAAGTTTATATGCTTGTCTAGGAGTTCGCTAGGTGTATGCTCAGATACAATCGTAGGTCTGAATAGTCTAAAATACGGTAATATTTATTTATTAACGGGTTTAATCAGAACTTTTTGTAAAAACGGAAGGATTTAAGCTGCCGCTGGCTCTGTCTAAAACACATATGCTCAACTTCTAATATGATAACATACCACATGGAGATATTTTAGAGATTAAATATTTTGAAATACATATTCTATTTCACATGTTAGATTCAAAGACAGGCACAAATCATGCATATCTCACATCTCTATTGGTAGACTATTATTCAAAACAAAATTGATTAATTGCAAGATGATCCAAAAATTGTTAATAGCACCATTTACATAACTATCTTCGCCCCTTGATCAAATCATATAGTATTTAATTATCAATGAACACAAAATAATGCTAAATTCTTATTCAAAATAAATTAGGCTAATTGCATAATAATTCAAAATATCTTTAAATTACCATAAAAAGGAATTTTAACAAAAATAAATAAATAAACAAATAAACAAAGAATAAGTAAAAATGAAGATTTTTCTTTTTGAATTGAATCGAGAGAGAGAGAGAGAGAGAGAGGGGTTGAGGGCGAGGGGTATTTAATCCCCTTCAAGCTCCGCCTATCTTCTTCGTTCTCCTCGCCGCCTCCTCTTTTGAATACCCTCAAAGTGATACTCGCTCTCTCTCTCTCTCTCTTCCAAAAAAATCTCATCTTTTTTCCAAACTTTTTGCTGCTCATATCTCAAAACCTTCAACAAAAATCAAAAGAAAATGAAGTATGTGTTGGTGACTGGTGGCGTTGTTAGCGGCTTGGGAAAAGGGGTCACAGCCAGCAGCATAGGAGTCGTCCTCAAAGCCTGTGGGCTTCGAGTTACATCCATTAAGATTGGTATTTGAGCCATTTTCCCTCATCAAAATCCCTTTTTGATATGAACTCATTTGTTGTTTTGCCTGTTTTGTGAGTTGGGTGTCATAAAGTTTGGATCTTTTGGGTGTTTGGAGTAATGGGTAGATGGAATTAGGGTTTGGTTATGTGAAATTGGGTTTTGCTCAATCAAAAAGGTAATTTTTCAGTCAGGGTAATGAAGGTGAGAGATTTATAAATTTTTTATTTCTATTTAGATTTGAATTTGAAAAACGCACCTTGCAAAACTCAATAGTTTGAGTTAGCTCGAGTAAAGACAGAAAAAATCAAGTAAAAGACAATGATGCCGCCGGTTTCATATTTATTACTTATTTAGAAAATGGAGGATTATGCTAACTTCTTCGTTTGATTCTTATATTTGGTTAATGCTTGCATGGTTGGGATTATTGGAAAAACCCTGGAGACTTTATTCCACAATGCTATTGATGGGTCACAAGAGTTGTATTCTGGTCGTTTCTTTTAATGTTTGTACCATCTGAAACAGAGAGTGTGTTTTCACTCTCTTCGTCTCTCTTTTTCATTTGTTGTTAGGTACCGTTTTTCATAATAGTGGTATGAATTATGACTTGATCTTAGTGCATACCTTTTGGAACAAAATCGAATCCCTGTTCAAGCCAAATGAATAATGTTGCATTGTATGGTTCCGGAGAAGTTGCGGTAAGGCTATGTTTGTTCTCTTGTTGGCTTTTGTTTTGTGATCGTGCATCCAAGATTTGAGATCCCCATTCATTTTGAAATTCTAGGCATTCTACCACTGTCTAGGACTTCATTTCATTGTAATACCATTTGTTTTAACAAAACTGCTTCTCTATTCAATGTATCAAATTTTATTTTTGAGTTGATCTAGAATTTAAATCTATAAGATTTGCTTCCCTATACGGTATAGAGTAGTTCTAAATCAAGAAAATTAGAGAATTATTCTTAGATAGTTACAGGAAAGACTTTCCGTATATATTTTTTAATTTAGAATGGAGGACTTTGCTATGTGCTATTGTTGGTTCTTCTATTAGGCCCACAATTCTTATGCTTTTATATTCGTTTATGATAGTTTGAAACAAAAACATAACATAATTTTTTCAACAGTCGATATGTGTCAATCAATACCTTTTCTTTTTGTGTTCCTTGCAATCACAAAAGTGTTGCCGTCTTGGTTCTTGATTAGTTTGATCACTATAGCATTCATTATTATATTGTGTTAACATTTGGATATGCTACTCCATAATGAACAAAAGTCTGATTGATGCTAGAAGGTAGAAGCTGGATCTCCTTCCATTGTGGGGTGGGCGATTGAGATTCGCATGAATAAATTTATAGACTTAAAAGTAGGCATAGATTATTCTTTCAATCACGCCGGTGTATTACAGAATGTACGCTTCTACAATCTAGCATCAAGGAGATTGCATGAACTTTATCCCTATATAATCATGTTCTTGTTGATTAAAACGGGTAGTTTGTTCATCTATCATTTGTTTATTTTTCCATTTGTGGCTTCCCCATTGTGGTGATTCTTATTATGCCCAATGGATATGTGCAGACCCATACTTGAACACCGATGCAGGAACTATGTCGCCATTTGAGCACGGTGAAGTTTTTGTCTTAGATGATGGCGGTGAGGTGAGCAAAACCCTGGGAACCTATATATTTTTGCTCTTCCTATTTAGGGGTTTATATTTGAGTCTTTATTCTTTTTCTATAATATCGAAATTTATTAACAATCTATGTTGTGATTTCAATTTTGCATATTAAATGTTTTCTATGGCTTACATGGTAAATAATTTTTTAAAGTAAAATTTTACCTATTGCTCTCATTGTTTTCCTTTTTAAAGTTTGACATATTGTTTGATTCCCCGGGGTTTAAAACCTTGTGCCTTTTATTTCTATTAGTCATAACATGAGTTTTTGACTTAAGTGGTTTACTCTCTTGATTTAATTTCAATTTGTAATATTATAATGTTACAAGTTCTTTGACCATATATGAGCATACATTCCCCCCCCCCCCCCACCCCCACCAGATTAGTATATTTATTCCTGAAGTTTATCACATGTATATGACTACTTGTATTTTGAAGGTGGACTTGGATCTGGGGAACTACGAAAGATTCCTAGACATTAAATTAACCCGTGATAACAACATCACTACTGGAAAGATTTATCAGGTACCTTAATAAAGTAGTCTACACATAATCGATAAATTATTTGAAAGTTCTTCTACTGATTTGTCGTGCATTAGTATAATTCTTTTTTTATAAACTGCACTCATTTATCTTTTTTGTTCTTGTAAATTGATGATAGTCCGTCATTAATAAGGAAAGAAAGGGAGATTATCTTGGCAAAACAGTCCAGGTGTGTTGTCATTGTCAATATTGATATTTATTTTTATTTTATTGAAATTTTTTTAATTGTGTATGTGCGCACTCATTTATTTTTATATTTTGTGAAAGGTCGTACCGCATATTACGGATGCAATACAGGAGTGGATTGAACGAGTTGCAAAGATACCTGTAGACGGTGAAGATGAACCGGCTGATGTTTGTGTTATAGAATTGGGAGGAACTATAGGTGATAATAAATTTTGAGTTTCTTATTTATTTAAAGGTGTAATTTCACTAAAGTACTCATACCATAACTATCACTATTTTTTTTCACTAAACCAGCTTAATTTTTTTTTCTTTATACGGAAGGCTAGACCCACTCAAAGTGCCACATTTAGGGGCATTTTAGTTTAAAAAGTTCCCTCAAGACAAAAAAAATTAAAGGAGATAATTCCAAGAAAAATTAAGGTATTTTATTGAAAATCAATTGTAGTTAATGTCATTTTAATAAAATTTACCCTTATTTTATAAAGCAAAATAGTAGCCCCTTTTGCATGTTAATTTTGACAATTTCATAGTATTTTCCCATAGTCTTCAAAGTATGTGATGCAGGATCCATGATTCTTTCACGGCATAACAATGGCATTCTTGATGCAGGGGATATTGAATCGATGCCATTTATCGAAGCGTTAGGACAATTTTCGTATCGTGTAGGTGAGGGATTTTCCTGTAACTCGCCAGCTGTAAATCTTTATGCTTTACTATGTTAATTTGTTTTGTGATGCTTTTTTGCTTTAGGTCCAGGCAATTTCTGCTTGGTTCATGTCAGTCTTGTGCCAGTTTTGAATGTAGTTGGGGAACAAGTATGTATCGCTAGATATTTGTTTTCTCATCAAATGTTTTGGTATGCAATCATGGTATTTGAGTTTTAACTTTATAATTATATATTGTTTTTTCAAAATAGAAAACTAAGCCAACACAGCATAGTGTCCGGGGACTAAGAGGACTTGGATTGACACCAAATATTTTAGCATGCCGCAGTTCATCGGTCTGTCTTTCCATTCCGTTCAGTTTTTCTTTTTTTTTTCCTTTCCTTGCCTTCTTTTTTTATTGATTATTTTAATTTTCTTGTAATTACTTTTTTCATATTTATTTGAATTGTTCTAACAGGCTCTGGATGAAAATGTAAAAGAAAAACTCTCGAGATTTTGCCATGTTCCGGTACTGTGACCAGATAATTGGTTAATTTGCTCTGTTCTTTTTGGAAAAGACATTCCTAAGTTGTTTCGGGTGCGAGTCTGATTTATGAACCATTTTGCAGGCATCCAATATCATTACTCTATATGATGTCACAAATATATGGCACATACCTTTGCTGTTAAGGGTAGGTTTTTGTTTTCGTATTGGTTTTGAATTCAAGAAAGTTTACTATTTTGAGGTTGTTTTCACATGCATATTGTTTTTGTTTATTTCTGTAGGAGCAAAAGGCGCATGAAGCTATATTAAAAGAACTGAATCTTCAAAGGTTTGGTGACTAAAATTTGACGGTTTATTTCAGTCCCTTGTGTAGTTTATTGGATAAGACATTTTGTGGGAGACGTAATAAAGCTAATATTAAATAAAATAAAAAAAATCTTTGTTGTTTGTAGTGTTGCTCGGTACCCCATGTTGGAGGAATGGACAGCTAGGGCTAAGCTCTGTGACGCTCTGCGTGAACCTGTAGGTTTCTACTTTCACATTCTTATTCAAGTTTAGGTTCTATGATTTGCCGCTTATTAAGACGTCACGGAATTGACATGCTTTGTGTTTTACAGGTAAGGATTGCTATGGTTGGGAAATATACCGGTCTTTCCGACTCTTACCTATCCGTTTTAAAGGTGAGATACTTCACTCATACATTATTTAATACTCCCTCCGTTCACAGTTACTTGCCCTTTTAAACCTTTGCACGGCAATTAAAGTATGATTTAAAGCCTATTGAAAAGAGAAATTATAATATTGTCATCCTAGCAAATTTTCCTAAATTCCTCTCATATTAAATGAATGTTATCTTCTCATCTTCTTAAATTTTCTTTGGAATCTTGCACCAACAAGGTTAGTTAAGATATTTTACAAAACAAAATAATAAATGCGGTAAGATATTCTATACTATTCATTTCTATATCATAAAAGGATAAATAATTATGAACGGAGGGAGTAGCATTGATCATCATTAAAAATAATAAATTATATAATAGGCCATTCTATTGCTCTGTTGTATTTAGAGCTGAATTAAGAAAATAATTAAATGGAAAGTCGTGTATTATTCTGAGTTTTTGACTTGTGTATTAAATTCTTTCAATACCTTGATAATATGTATTAAGTTAGTCTGCCATACCGTTTTATTGAAATTCTTATGCCGGAAGTTGGGTCTGCCTTGACTTATTAAATGGAACGCCACTCCAATATTGCCCCCCCCCCCCCCCCACCAAAAAAAGAGAGCTTATCTTAGCATCATTTTAAAAGAAGCTACAAGGTATGCACTTCACGTACAAACGATTCAGAAAACCAACTATCCAATTAGATACATACAGAATTGGTGTTTTTGTTTTACCATATCAAGAAATTTTACTTGAGCAATCACAATTTCAAAACTATTTTCTTTTTTTTTTTCCAAAGAAAGAGATCAAAGTTAATTTCTTGGAATTAATTATTCATGCTCGACACAAATCTCAAGCTTCTTAAGTGGTTGTGCTTAAATGTCTTATTCTTGGTCGATACAACTCCACCAGCATTGTGCTTAACTGTTTTATTCTGCTTGTCTCAAGCCAGGATAAAGGAGGGTTGTGTTTGGTAGCCGACAGTCGGCGTAAAACATAGTTGGATCTCTGTGAAAATGATTTTTCATTCGACCGATAACCATAATCTAATTCATTTGCATTTGGTCAAATGGCATTTTATCATATAGTTGCTCTATAAAACTAAATATGAATGCTCATAAAGTAACAAGTTAATTCCTTTAGGTTTCTATAATTCTATTGGTAAAATGCAGTAATTTTACGTGTTTGAATTAGTACTTCATCTACCTGCATATTGTAACAATTCCATTGCACTTCATAGAATTTCTTATGATTAACTGCTGCCAATTCAAAAATATTATTGTTGCTGACTGGCTTGTATGTACTTTTTCTTTAAGGCCCTTCTTCATGCTTCTGTTTCGTGCTGTAAAAAACTTGTAGTCGACTGGGTTGCCGCGTCTGACCTTGAAGACACTACCGAAACAGAGGTTTGCCAAATTATCGATTAATTGACCATTTTAGTGCTCCGTATTTTTTTTGTTCTTTCTTATCTCTGTTTTCCTTTTTGGCATTATTAAATTGAGGAATTGAAAAGTTTTTTATCTGTTTAGGAACCTGATGCTCATGAAAAGGCGTGGAATCTACTTAAGGCAAGAAGGCTTTCATTAATTTATTTATTTTTATTATGAATTTCTGAATCTAACTTTATCGTTGCCGATTACACTGCATACTAGTATTTCTTGCACATACTTGCATGCAAGTACATATGTGTTACATATTATAGGGAGAAAAAATTAAGTATATTTAAAACATAAATTTTAAAACAGTAGATAATCTTAAAGATATTTTGAAAAGTGCTTATATGTTTCATATGATTTAAACATTTAAAAAGAAATATATACATGTATTAATTCTCAAAATTATGAGGATCTTTCTTGCCACATGTCATCTAATAATCAGAATAGAATATTAATTTAAGGCCACTCCCTATTTGAGTTAAAATGATATATAGATTATGTGATACCTCTTAATATTTAATGAACATTTTTTTTAATTCAGGGTGCAGATGGCATATTAGTCCCTGGAGGTTTTGGTGATAGAGGAGTTCAAGGGAAAATTCTTGCCGCACAATATGCTAGAGAGAACAAAATTCCATTTCTTGGCATTTGTCTCGGAATGCAAATTGCTGTAATCGAGTATGCTCGGTCCATTATGAATTTAGAAGATGCAAATAGCACAGAATTCGACCGAGACACAAAGAATCCATGTGTTATATTTATGCCAGAGGTTGGCGTGGTCAAAATATTATATATAATCTTTGTTCTCATGGTAAATTATTTGTATATGATTAAATTGAAATTTGCAGGGCTCGACAACTCATATGGGGGGCACCATGAGACTAGGGTCAAGGAGAACATATTTCCAGGTTAAAGACTGCAAGTCCGCAAAGTTGTAAGCACATAATCCATTGAACTTCTGGTATTTAATCTTGATTTCTTAACCTTTTCCACGATTGATGAAATCTTGAAACTTCTTTTAGGTATGGTGCTGTCAATTACATAGATGAACGCCATCGACATAGATACGAGGTATGTCCCCATTATATTCCTAGCTTATGTCGGTAGGACAATGTCGGCCATAAAAGCAATTTTACATGTCAAAATATATTTGCAGGTAAATCCTGATATGGTAACGAAACTTGAAAGTGCTGGACTTTCGTTTGTCGGTAAAGATGAAATCGGAAATCGAATGGAGGTATTATCCAAATAACAATGCACCTTTTCTTTCCCCATTCCGTTTATATTTTACGGACTTTATATGAATATTTTTCAATGTGCAGTTGTTTATTTAATCTATGTTAATGCTAATGTTTGACGCAGATCCTTGAGCTGCCGAGTCATCCATATTATGTTGGAGTCCAGTTTCATCCAGAGTTCAAATCGAGACCTGGAAAGCCTTCGCCACTCTTCTTCGGTAACGTCCCGCCTCTTTTCTTGTTTAATAATGAAAGATGAATTGATCTGACATCTTTTATCATTCCATTGTTGTAAGTGAATGCATCTTGTGCAAACCTCTATTTTTTTTGGGATACAAGACGGTTATAAAATCCTGGGAAACCTCGGAAGCATGAAAACTGACTATATCTAAGTTTGATAATACATTGAACATATACTAAATTGCATGAATTCTATTTTATCTTGCACACATTTCATTCTGTAATGTTTACAGGGCTCATAAAGGCCTCATGTGGGCAATTGGATGCCTGGTTGCAAAACTCCAACCCTGTTAACAATAAATCCCCGATAACAAGAACCGTTACAGGCAGTGGCGTAACTAAACCAAAACAGTACCAGAATGGAAACTCCAAGATGCGGATCAACGGGACCTACTACTCCAACGGCAATGGTGTCCATGTCTAACGACTAAAAAATGACCAACGATGATGTTTTCATGTCTCACCCTTGTGGTTCTTGTCGATCAAGTTTGTTACCCAAAAATTGGACATGGTAACTCGATTCTATTAGCTTGAGGGTTTTTCACAGGGACGAGTTTGTTCCAGTTTTTTCTATAAAGGGAAAGGCCTTGGCCTTTTTTCCATTGGCTCTTTTCTCGACCTTTTTTTCCCTTTAAATTCTTAATAGATGTTGAATCGCTTTATTTTGTTGAAGGGGGGCTTTCACAACTTTGTAAAAAGATGATAAAAACCATCAAGAGTTGAAGCATATGAAGGGATTTTCGGGATCATTTGTAGTGATCTGTCGCTTGGTGTGAAGGATGTCATCTGTGGTCTGAATGAAGAATTGAAGAAATTTATTAAGTTGATGCTATTGGATTCAATTATTCATTATGCAATATTAAACAAACTGATTTTAAACAACCTGATTCAATAATGAAATCCTATGAAAATAGATGAAGCTCAGTAAAATGTTGCATTTAGTCCATGTTCAGAACAAATATAATGCAGAAATTTTGAGTAAATTATCACAAACATTGCAAGAAAAAGAAAAAGAAAAAAAAGAGACAAACGTGCAAGACATTATGATTTATCAATGCTAATGCTCGCTGCTGATTATCTGCGAACACATGAAACACAAAACAAGTTCGACGCTTGTGTTACACGGAAGAAATCTTGAAATCATATGCTTGGGCTCTTCTCAGATTGTCGTTGTGAGACGTTAACATGGAAAATATGAAAAAGAAAAAAGATTACTTGCCACGACTATATATTTGGCATTTCAATCTGAGAGCAGCGAAGAAAACAAAGAAAGTCTAGGTAAATCTGTATTCAGCTCATTAGCTCATAACAAATCTGCTACAAGACTTGAGCTGCTTGAGCGCGAAAGAGCATGCGGAAGACGTGCAAATCACCATATGAGGTTCAATGTCACAGATGAAGCTCAATTAGTAAAAATTTACATCAGATACATAACAATTTGACAAATTTAGATTTAATTTGGAAATTAAAAGGCTGAGTGTATCAGAGAGACATTACCGTTCCTTCGAACAACAAGAAAAGATAACTTAGCGATTGATATAAAAAGAGCGAAAGACGGCCAAGGAGCGGTCAAGGAGTATAACGGTTTGAATTTCAGCTATCACAACAGTAGTTAGCATTCAAACCAACACAAAAATACCTTCATCTTGGAAAAATCACTATTGGCATTTAAGCCTGAAAGTTCCATTATTAAAGCAACCAAAGTTCCAGTACAAAATTATGAAATGTCCATTCGGAGGCAATGACCTTAGAACCTTCTACACCCTTGTAAGAATATAAAGACCTTGGTCACTTATGTTTGATACTACTGGTTGATCTGGGGGTTGTTTGTTTCCCAGCAGAAGAACTTGGTGCATGCAACTTCTTTTGCGATGAACGTGGTTTTGTCATTGCTTGTTTTTGTTGAAAGTACAGGCTTCGCATGCAAGGGGTAAATGAGGCCTATTAAAGCAATGTTAACAGTGATACCAAAAAGCATGTAAGTTGGTTTGCAAGAGAATATGCATGAATGCTATCAAACTTTTATGAAATTATTGTTAGGTCAGAATAAGATAGGGTGAAGAGAGGTGGTAGGACATGAGAAACATAGCAAAGAGCCACAAGTTCAAAACATACAATCCGCATAAAGGAAGAAGAGACCGACCTTATTTATTTACGGAATGGGGTCGGTCCAGCTGCAGATCCACCCTTAGGACGAAAAGAAATGTTAGGATAGAATCAAATATTTATTTACAAGGTCTTGTAATGCAAAAGCATGTCCATGCAAAGCTCATCTGCATGAGCTACCAACAAAACCTGTCACGCCCCGCTTCCCGGTGTACGGACAGAGAGCGCGACGAGGTCCGCTACGTATTTACGCAAAAGTAAACACGCTAAGCGTATCTAAGCAATATAAAATAAAATGTACACAAGAGATCAGATATAAATGAACAACTTTATTTATTAACATTTTTTTTACAATACAATGAAAAGTAAATACATGGAATGAAAGCAATGCCTAAACAGTGGTATAATAGAAATGAAAATATATACAAGTAAACTAGAGCTCCGGATCAAAGGCTAGCTGATCCAAGTTCTCGCTGGTGGGCTCTGTCTGCAGAAGGTCCGATCCACCCCACAACATTCCAAAGAAAGAAGAAAGTAATGTCGTCAGCGAACAATCGCTCGGTAAGTCCCAAAGAATAAGTATAGACAGAATAGACAGAAAGAGAATGTAACTTTTAAAGTTGTAGTATATTGTTAACGCTGTTGTTTGTAGCTTGGTACAGAAAATTCCAGTGTATACGAGAGGAGTCCCACTATTCCGGAGACTAAGGTATACGAAGCACAAGGAACCGTTCAGCCACGGTACAACGGCAATGGAGATTCAGGTTAGCTATATTATGGTTACAGTCTCGTGCCACTTTTAACACCTTCCGTACCAATCTACCTCTTATTAACCTGCGATATCTTGATTGTATTGTATTGTTTGTTATATAGATGGATGACTTCCCGAAACCATGATATCAGTAAATGGAATGGATATAAATGGAGAGTCATGTAGACGGAATATATCCATGGTTCGGTTCAGTCAAATTGTATATTGAAATAGATTGTACAGACGGATTCATATTGAATCGTTATATTGTAAGTTTATACTTGAATCGCATTCAAGTAAGATTAATTAGATTGAGACTCAGTCTGAGTCAGACACTTTTAAAATAAATTGAAGTCCTGATTTGTTTTGATGTTATCATTAACTGATGTACATGGACGGCAGGATTTGTGTTTTTTCCCAAGACAATTACCGTATTGATAACACCGTTTGTTAGATTGTCTATCTTAAATAGGCAAGCACACATATCTTCGGCTCCCTGAGGCTCAAGAGTCTGGTCCCGTTTAAACCTATATTTACTAAGGTCCTTATTGTAATTTAATATAACTTGAGAGGGTTTTATATAAAAATAGTTTTGGCATAATTTCAAAATACTCCTCAAGCATTTAATTATCGTTTTTATGGTTTTCATAGATGTATATTTTATAAATGTTAGATTTCTAATGAATAGAATCTAGTTTCATAGTTTATAGTATTTTCTTGAAATAATGTACTTGTGTTGTATTTGGATGATATTTTCATATAATGGTGATTTCTTTTTAGAAAACTTGGAATGTTTATATAATTAAAATAGATATTTTGATAATATATATATATATTTATTTAATGAAAATAATTTATTTATTTTCTTATAGAAATCTTATTTTCTAAATAAAAATGCATAAAAATTCCATCGAGATCGAATGCTCCTTACAGAAGTCTGCATCCCGCTCTACTAAGTCCGAGAATGTGCGATAATCTGTACAATCCCGAACGGGGTCCCCAAAATGGGTTGTAGAGACGCAATTGCATGTAAATGTTTAATACATCTTTGTATAGAAAACAGTTTTGTAAGTCTAGGGTATTTATTTGTAAAGTCGTATTTTACCGTATTCTATTGTCCCAAAATTTATCGTGCTATGATAGAGATGTGTGTTGCGATGAGCTAGGTCATTACCTCGTGAACTATCTAACAGTATAGCAAGGAATAAAGTTATAAAGTCGAAATGAATAGTTTATGGTATTTTTATGTAAAAATGTGATAAATGTCACAAAAATGATTATTTTGATGTGAAAGTTGTTTATTGAGATTGTTAATGTTTATTAAACAGCATATGAGAATATGACTTTATCTTATTAAAGAAGTTTGTAGGTTTTAAAGAAAAACCGAATCGGAAGTCGGACTAACTCCGCTTCCGTTGGGTTTTGGAAATGAAACTTTTTAAAGATGAAGATGAGAGGGGGAAATGGGACTTACCGGTCACAAAGATAGAGGGGAGAAGGAGGAAGAGTGGAGAAACGCCGGTGCGTCGTTTCGTTGCCGGAAACTCCTTGGATCGTCGCCGGAACTTCGCCCTTTGTTAACTCTACTTGCACACTATAGAGACTTGGGAATTCTTGAGAGTTTTGGCAGCGATTTTTGAGTGAGGAAGTGTGAAATGAGGGGTGGTATTTATAGGAAAAACTAGGGTTTATGGTATTGAATGGGGGATTTAAAATTTGTACTAAAAGTAGAATTTAATGGGGTTTTATTGTTCTCTGGAAATGTGCTGAGAATACAAACAGTGTAGGGGGAGTGGGGTAGCTGAAATGGTGCAGGAGTGAAGAATTGAGAGCATTAGGGACGAGGGGAACCGGCGGCGCCGGGGGTTTTGGGGTGGGTCGCCGGGTCATTCCCAACGGATGGGGCTAGGGTTTGGGCCATGTGTCCTTGTCGCTTTGGCTTCCACAGTGCACATGTTTAAATTATCTGTGACTCTTGGTTTTGCGTGTTGTGCACGTGTAGACCTTTAGGCTTCTAAAAATATTAAAATAAAACAAAACAAAAAGATAATGTGGCTGGGAGGAATCGATCACAGGGGCTACGTCACAGCAGTGCAAAGCTTTACTAATGAGCTACAAGTGTTTTCTTGCTGTTCAAAAGCAAAACAAATTCTTATAGCATTCACAGGATTTCAAGTACCCCAATTGTACATTAACTTTAAATGAATTTTCTGTACATTGAAATTGGAGATGTTACACATATACACGTTCACTTCTAAATCCAATTTAGAATGGCGTTATAGTCATCCACCTGCCAGATCTCATAATTAAAGACAGCAGCCGTAGTAAGCTAGGGTCATCATTTTCATGATGCAAGCCTCCTTGTCACCTTCTATGAGGAAACCGAAGTACTTCTCAGGTGGCTGAGGTCACCCTCTAAATCCGCGGAGTGGCTAATGGATAGTCGAATCCAATTGAATTATTAGGTTCTACTAAATTTTCAGTATCTGTTTGTGGTTCTGGAATTACTTCCAGTTCTACCAAACTCCCACTGAATTCTTTTGAAAAGAATCCATTTTACTAAACATGTGGCAAGTCAAGAACAAAATAACTTTTGATCTTGTAAATAGTAGAAGGTTAAACCCTTTATGCCTGGGATAACCCATAAACTGCCATTACCGAAACATGTCTTGAGTTTATCCGGATTCTGGTTTTAAGCATAAGCCAGACAACTCCATATACCTTAATATCGTTAAGATATGGATCCATTCTATATCCAATATAGAAATAAAGACACTAATTTAAAAAGAACCATATTCAATAGATTATGCAACTGTTTCCAGAGCATATTACCCAAATGGAAAAGGGCCATATAACATTACTCATCAAGGAGCGCACCCATGGATGAGTAATCTGAGAGAGAATCTAATTCTCAATATTACTATTATGGAATATCTAGCAAAAGTATTTATATTTTCAATCACCTCGAAAAATCCTGATATTTCCAACATATGGTTCTCTACTTTATTCTTGTACCTATGAACTTCTCAAAATTTTGGACCTTACATTTCAACGAAATACGTGTCTAGAACCAGAGAAGTCATAAGTAAATGAAATATAATACGAGTACCAACCCCTTGTCCAAATGGATACCGGACAACATACATTACTTTTTATAAGTTTCCTTAGTTTACCAACTCAAACTCTGTGTGTTTTAAGTTGAAAACTGTGTTTTGGTTAAGAACAATTACACCGTCATTCAATACACCTTACATAATCATCAACTGATAAAGGTAAATCTTCTAGAAATAATTTCAAAAAATCCCACTTTATGAAATAAAGGTACAGATATTTCAATTTAAAATTGGTGCATAATAACGAATATTCAAAACCAAATATTTGCCGCTATGCAAAATCCAGGTGATTTCCCCAATATCACCAATTACAACGAATTGCGACATTAAGGATTTAATCACTCAATTCCCAATACTCAAATCCGTCCCAACATCTGTAATGCCCTGCAGATGAGAGATCCTAAACCGGTATATACATACCTTGGATTCAGAATAAATGAGAAATAGTTTTCAATTAAAACTACACGGGAAAACTAAAACATGGGAATATTTCGAAGGGGTAGCCGGGTATTCCTAGCAATGCCTCTTCCAAAACCAGACTAATGACAGTCATCACAATTTTCTTTGCCCTCAATTCAACCCCTTTATATGTCTCCACAACTTACCTTTTGTACACTATACTTAAGCTAGTTGGTTTTCCTCCTTCCCTACCTTTCGACACTTGCCTGAGATTTGGAAGAAGACTATCCAACAAGTGTGACTGGTGTACTTCCTAATAAAAGAAGCTCGCACAACCTGAGATATGGTAAATTGAAGAGACAACCGAGTAATCCTATTCAATTTCTCCAGAACCAGTGGCCATCCTCGAACTGAAATAACTTTGTTCGAGTTCGTATGTAACTATACAAGATGGTTTTATCCAAATAAAGTGGATCTTTGTAATGATACAGTATGTTCTAGCGAAAAGCAAAGGGTAAGTAGGAGCGACAGAGATATATGCGACTTTTTCGTGAATCATGACAATCCAAAACCGAAGGTAAAAAGTTCGGTTAACTTGGTTTTTAGTTTTAGTTTAAAGTGGGTCATGGTCACTATCAAAGAGAAAAGAAACACCCAACGTGCACTCTACCAAGATTAGATTGGTTAATCACTTTATCTAATCAGAATAGCTCCCATAGTTTTCTCAAATTCTCCTTCAAACCCTAAAAGAAGAACTAGTCGGGATCATTTACAACATACAAGTTCGCTAACCGTTTAGCTAGGTCGGTATTGGTACTCTGAGGGTGGTCCCTCATGCTTTCGCATGGACCCAATTCAATAACCCCGTTTCCGCAGAGGTATAACCTTGTTAACACTTTCTATACACATAATAGGTTAGCTAATTGTGAAGTGAAAATCTCCTAATGAGTAATACCTACTCATTAGTGGGAATCGGGTCCCAACTATCATTGTATGATAATTTTGATGGAAGCCGACCAAAATTACCACACTTCAGAAGGTATGCTCATACCTGGCAAGTTTTCTTTATGTTTGAAACTCCCGATGTGGTTTTTTATTCCTAAGACCTAAGTGACCTTGACACAGTTAACAAATCAAAGGGTCCTAGTCAAGTTTAACCTGTTATTATCTTGATTGCATTAACCTTCCCGGACAACCCTTTGACACAGTCAACAAGGCCGTACGACTATCCTAACCAATCACATCATATGCTACAAACAAGCACCACTTAACTACCGCACACTATGCCTTGACACAGTCAACAAACGCAGCACGAATACTAAATATTACTCGTAGGAAATGATGGAGGGCTACGACTGGATTTTGGCAAAAAACCTTTAACGTAATGAACTTGATATCGTTGAAGGAACCGAGTATTTTTCAAAAGGAGTGGTTTAGACTCTGCTTTTTTAAAACGAGTGGTTTTGAAGAAAACCGATTAATATATAGTCAAGTAAACTTTTGCTTAAAAGAGAAATCCCCATGAAGGGAATAAGGTTTTTCCCTTGTCGAATGAGGTGTGAGATATTCATGACCGAATACCTCTATGCAAAGCAAAAAAGAACGCCTATAGTTATTCAAAATTTGGCTCCGACAACATCAATTTAGGTTTGTTTTCTTGCATTAAGCATATAATGCAGTCCCATGAATCAATCCTATCACATCACAAGAAACAAAAATAGAATATACATATTTGCCATCAGCATTCGCCATAGGGTCCGGGGATTTCACTGTAAGGTTACTTAACTTACGGCAGTGTATGGACAAGATGCAAAAAATATACAACATCTAATATATATTGGTATTCGTCTCAGGCATGATAGAATTAACATAGCAGCAGAAGAAAACATAATGAAATAAAGGGTATACTAGGAATTCCGTTGCACTTGATTGAGGTTTTCGTGCACTTTATATACACTTGATATTGTTATTATGCACACCCGCTGCGCTTGACAGATGCTTTCGTGCACATCCGTTGCACTCAGTTTTCGTTTTCGTGCACATTCGATGCACTTGGTTTTGATTTCGGTTTTCGTGCGCGCCAGACGTACGTGGATTGGTTTTCATGTACACTTATTGAGTTTGATTCCTTCTTTTGAGCATCGCACTCTATGATATACACTATCTTATATAGTAGCCGAGCAGGACTGGTCTGAGGACCATACCTGAGTGTTTTTGCATGCATTGATATTTACTAAAGAGATTTTCAAAATGAGCTATAATCTCACTATTTTCCTACGTGTCCATGAACGACACGAACTTTTACAAAGAAAACCCTTCTAAGATATTTTTCAAAAGGAGGGACATATATCTTAAGCAAAATGTATATAGATGTTAGTTATATGTATGCCCTAGAAGCCATTATTGTACATGTGATGTATATTATAGTGGATGCTTGGATATATATAGAGAGAGGGCTTTCTTGCTCGATATGGTAGTATGCTATCTGGTTGCTCTTTGTCTTAACTTGTTGACTTGTATTGTGATACTGTCTTGCTCTCACATGTTGATAAAGCCCTTAGGATATGTACTTGACTACTAAGACTATGATGCAGATCATACTAGTGGGGCCAGGGTAGTCCACAAGTACATCCTATAATTGTTCCTAGTCGAGAGTGTATTGGGACAGGGTATCGATACTCCAGAGTAGAGTAGCGTATACGCTTCTTGACCCATATGATGGGCGATGGATAATCCCACATCCATTGGTGTTTGACATCAAAGATGGTATACGGGTGCTCAGTGGAGACTGGGTACACTGAACGGACTCGCCGAGAACTTCTAGTTGGTATTATACCTATCGTCAGATAGCAGTTCTCTGGTGACACTGGTACATGTTAGTCTGTAGATCTGAAATCGTCATAGAGTCTTATGTGATTCCCACTGTACTTTGATTTCCACCTTACCACGTTCATGAGAACGTGCAAAACGGTGGCTTTTGGGTACAGTCCCGAATTACATGGAGGCAATGAGCGATAGGAGGGGTTTCATCTCTCCCGATATTGGGGGTTGATGTTGCGTTGTGTTCGATTGGCTATAACTGGAAGTCCCTGGCCAGGGATGATATGGAGGTCTACTGGTAAGTGTTATCAGTAGTTTTTCGACCCGTTATGAGCCTCACATCAGCACGACTTATCGGTTACCGGGGTCTGACGTTTACCACCCCTAGACTGGATATGCGACATATCAGACGAAGAGACCGGACTGTACGGTAGTGTTACTGATTGGATTCACAGGAGTAAGTACATGCTTGCTTGTTGATCTTCTGATCGCTCAATACCCAGGTGGCCGTTATGTTTAGCTGACCGCTTGCGGCTTGTGGGTGTTTGCTATGATCATCACCTACTGCCGGCGTATTGATGAGTCTTTAGAGTCCTACACAGAGGTTTTCTGGCTCAGGCGAAACGAAATAGGAGCACATATGTGATATGTGCGGGACTGAGATTAATACGTGTATGTGATACCGTATTCTATTCTTGCGATATGTGATATCGGCCGGTTATATGTGATGTAGCCGGGTCATCAGATCAAGTGTTGATTCGATGAAATGATACATATTATATTAGTCGGTTATATGTGATATAGCCGGATTATTAAATTAAGTATTGATTTAATAATTTAATGTATAATTATATATTTGATATATTAAATTACATTAACTAATATATGCTCACTTAAGTATTTCTTTTTCTCACTTTTGATACATTTAACATATATGTGATATATGTTTATTGTATTCTTTTCTTTTGTTCACAAATTATATATATGCGATATACGTTATTGTGACATGCAAGGTTATACATGCAATTTGGGTGTATGAGAATCAAACCATGCTATATGATAATGGTTAGGCTTTTATTTATATTAAGTAATTCAAATAAACTTGGAATTACTCATTGTTGAGCTTGGATGAAGCTTATAGAACCATTGACTAAGTCCACTTGTTTTATTTTACCTAAGATATTTATTAACCTAACCCTAATCAATTAGCCATGGTTTATTCTCTACATGGGTTAGCCATGACATACACTCACCATGGTTGCATTTCTAACCTAACTCTCATTCTCTTTTGATTCATCATCTCCTTCAAACTCTCTCTAGGTTTTGAGGAGATAAAGAAAAATAGTGAGAAAATAAATTCTAAAGTGAGCAAAATTCCTACTTCATCATCCTCTTCTAAACTAGCCATTTAGATTAGGGTGTTAGCTTCACTAATTCCATATTAGTGAAGAGATAGCTTGAGTCCGTGTTTTCTCGACGTAGATCATCTTAGATTTCGAAGACCACAAGCAAGCATGCATCATTCACCTTGTGGAGCTACTTAAGAGTCCGGGAGTTCGATGATCGCAGTGAAGGGACCACTACAAGAAGCTATAGAAATGAAGGAACGGACTACAAAGGTTGTAATCCCTAATCACTTAGATGTAAAGTTGTTTATATTTCGTTTTCGTATGATTCTCTAGTTAAACATCCTAGGTTAGGGTTCTTTTAGCATGGCAAAATTTTAATTTGGCATGGATGATGCCACCCGAAACCTTGCTGTCGTGCTTAGGAACCCTACAATATATATGTATATGCGTGTGTTTGTATTTCTTTACAAGTGAACGCCCGCTACTCGTACCGTGATATATGCATTACACGACAATTTGAAAAAAGATTTTTAGTGCATATGGTTCCCAGCTATTTAAATGATTTTATAAGGATGCGTACTGTATACGTATTATAGACTTCATTATATTATACTTGATTTGAACAATAGATTTTGAAACTTGCATATCCATCATAACTCGCATTATTTGCTTGACACTGTTGGAGTTCCGACTATTGAGCTTTGTACTCGTTTTCATGCGCACACATTACGCTATGATATTTTTAGCCTTTCTAAGATTTCGGATCCCCGTTGATTTGATTTACCGAAATATTTTAGTATTTGGAGGAGGTTTAAATTTAAATTCAGGGACCGAATTTATTTAAGAGGGGAAGATTATGACATTTCAGAAAATATAAAATAATATTTTGGAATTTAAATAATAAAATAATATATTTTATGAATATTATACAAGTATGAATTTGAGTTTTCATAGAATGGTATGACTACATATCTATATTTTGGAAAATAATTGGAAATTTAAAATGAATTATCATTTATGAAAACATTTATATGATTTGGGCATTTTACAAATTAATATATATTATTTACATACAAGTTGAATGTTAAACTTGATTAGTATATTATTAATTATGCATTAAATCAAATCCATTTTTGTTAACCATGTTTTGAGTGCCATGACATTTTGTGGCGATGTATGGTGTTATATTTTGTTTTTAAAGAAAAGAGAAAAGAAGAGAAAAAGGAAAATAAAAATGAGAGAGGGGACATGATATGATATAGAGTTATGATGAGAGAGAGGGAGAAGGAGAGAAAGATGGGTTATGGTAGCCATTCATTTACTTTCCTCCTCATCTTCATTCCTCATCTCTTCTCCACCTCCTCCATCCTTTCTACCACCATGCAACACCCCTAAAACCTCACCAAAACCTCACAAACTCTTCACAAAAATTGTTCACAAGATCATCCTACACATCATGGTGAGATCAAGCTTGAGTTTTGAACACTTTTGGCCAACTAGGAATTTTCTTGAGTTGCTCTACAAGGCAAAACTCTCACTTTTAGTCAAGTTTTAAGTTTCCTTACCTTAAGTATTAGTTTAGAGTTAAGAGGCTTAGGTTGTGTGAACTTGGAAAATTCTAGGATGAGGATTAGTGGATAAAACTTGTAGTAGAGCTTAGTGGAGATTTAGTGAGTGTCTACTAGCCTAGTAATGGTGGTAGCCTTGATTAAAATGAGTTTAGAATGTTCAAAGTCGAACTTAGAATTTTCCGACATCGGGTTTTCATTGACTTTTGATGTTCAAATGGAATCTGGGATAACTCTAGAACTCTGAAAATTTATTAGAAGATACAGTGAGATGTCCAGACACATAGGAAGCCACCCTAGAAATCCGAGCCCAAACCCCCATGTTGAGGCCGCTGTATCATTCAATTTATCCGCAATTTTCCGCCCAATTTTGAAGTTAGGGTCTGAAACTTGGTCCGTAGCTCACTCATTAGATAACTAGACCTACTCTATATGCAAAAAAGTTTAATTTCACCTTAGGTAGAATCTGGAGTCATTTTACTTGTTTTTCTGTCGATATTTTCCGACTTTTGAAACTTGGTTTTTGATATTTGAGATTTGACTCGGTCATTTGACGTTCGTACGTCAACATCGGGGGTTGTTTTATTGTTTTAGCACGCATTGACCATAGGTTCTAACCTATGCGCCTTCCGCTTGCCGTATCGGTTTTGGATATGGGTTTCTATGGAATTCGATTTGGATTTTCATTAGATTTTGGTTATAGACTTGATTTGTAGTTACGAGCGTGTGGACTTCCGGGAAGACGATGGAGGGCAAGGCATCCGTCGGGATCGACTAGAGCAAGGCGTAGTAGGTGAGTAGATATATATCTACGGAGGAAGTCGGGTGGATGGCGTATAGCACCCCTGCAACCATAGTACTGGGATACTAGAGATATAGTATATATAGATATTTTAGATGTGTATACCTAGCTAATAGGGTTTTAGGATACTATAAACAATAGGGGTGTACGTGTAGGAATGCATATCTCTAGTTCTAGTTTTTCTTAGTCCATGAGTTATATGTATATATACGCTTATATATATATATATATATATATATATATATATATATATATATATATATATAAACATGAGGATAATTATGATATGATATTATGAGATGAGGATATGATCGGATATGATGACACGAGTCGATATGATTTGATATAAGGATACGAGGAGATATATATATGATATGAGATGGCATGACACGACACGACATGAGATGATATATGATGTATGAGATGAGATGATGTACATGACTATAGATCTGTACTATTGATTGATAATATCGTATGATGGATTATACTGTACGTGATCTGATGAGGATGGATCACTGACATAAATATATCGACTCGAGAAATATTGATTAAAATCATTAGGTAGATATTATGATATATTTATAGCCATACCTATTTTCAAACTAACGAATCATTATGCACTTTTAAATGGTAACTTCAAGGGATGCTATGGATTTTCAAATGGTATCTTTTTCTAAACCATCGTAGCCCTTATTTTCAAAAACAACGATTCGTACTATTTTAACTTTAACTGTATGGCTTATATGTGGTTACGTATTTTATACTATTCACGCTACGATTTCTTATTTCCGCAGACGCTCGTATTATTTTCCTTTACGACATATATATCCTACGCTTCGTGTACTTATCTTTATACGACTTCGTCTGCTAGGACACACACATCATTACCGATGATCCGCATGTTGCACGTACACATACTCTCTGGCTTACACACACATCATCGGTAATTTCCATGCCACGTACACAATAGAAATCGCTATGTCATTGTATCGCCTTCTAACCTGTAGAATTATAGTTATTGTTTAGTACTCATTACCGCTCATACTAGTTCAGATATTGCACTTCCTTACCTAGTTACACGACATGCTTATATGAGAACATTTGCTATACATTACAGTACTATTTTGTGCTTGTACTTACCGTTCCATCATGGTTACATGCTTATGATATTCTGTTTTCATGAGATTTCTGGATTTGAGAACCACATATACATTTTTAAAGTCTTATGATTGTTTTAAAAACGCGGTTTCTCTTGATATGATATTTCGACGTCCACCATGAGTTTTCTTGGTGCTGAGGTATGATGATTACCCGATTCGAGGAGTGAGGAGTCACCATCTGCGGGTATATGGTGGACCCGGTACGGTACCCTGGGGCAAGAAGATTGTATAGAAAGGCGTTGAGCCTGGCAGGTGAACACTATCTACCGGTGACAGTACTGGACTCGGCGGATATCCGGAGGATACCGACTGGAGTGATATGAGACAGATGGATATGCGGACCGATCTGATGAGACGATGCATGAGATATAAGGATTTACGTGTCGATGTTAGACACGGGCTTTGTGATGATTTCGAGTGTCGATGCTGGGCACCCAGGTTTTATGATGATTTGATGTGTCGTTGATGGACACACGTTGGATGATACATGTATATACATACATATGACATAGATGACTTGGTACCATATATTGACACATGCACGGTATTATTATTACACTTATGTATACACGATCATCCTAGATACTACACGGTATGATATTATTATATTACAGTATGACCTAGGAGATCGTTATACATTCGATTTCTACCTGCTGATGTCTTCTACTCACGAGTTGGCAACTCACCCTCGTTGTGCTATAGTTTTCTTGCTGGATCGGCCGCTCGGATCAGTAGCGGCTTGCTGGCACATATTCTCTTCTGGGTGATTAGCATTGGTAGGTGGGTTACTCCTCGGATCGTAACCTCCATTGTATACATTTATTATTCATTTGTATCTAGTTAAAAACTCTATCAACCAGACTATGTATATTTGGTAGACTTAGAAACCAGAGACTTGTACATTCTTGAGACTTAGAGCGAGATGCGTGTATTATTCTTTATTTTGGGTTTTGATGATACTTTGGTTTTTCTTTACTTTCTTTTCTGTGTTGATCTTCGCCCCGGGCGTCATATATTCGTATTTGCGTGGTTGTGTTCGCCGATTGGCGAAGAGCTAGCTCCCGCTTGAGGATGCCATATTATACTTGTTATGTATTGGTTTTGGATTGAAATTTATAAAGGAGGTGCTCCCCAAATTTCAAATGACGAAAACGTTTTTAAATTATAGTATATAATTCACTTGCATTTCAAACGAACTTTACATATACTTTAAAAGGAGAACTTGATTTCAATTATACCCCTTTTCCAAAACTCCACCTCCGCTATTTTACTAAAAAGGTTTAGATTTCTGGGTTTTCGGCTTACTTGGGTTACGGTGGGGTCCTATAAATTTCACGTGATCCAAGTGCCGGTCACGTGCCATTTCCGGGTCGTGACAAAGCATCCTATAATATCAATTTTGCAGCCGATCTGTTTAACAATGTTTTAAAGGAGTTGTCGATTGAGAATTCGCCTTCCTCTTCTTCTTGGCCTTTTGCTTTGTCTTGCTTGTGCTCTTCTCTTCTTTTTTTGTCTCCATTGCATGAAGTAGAGAGAGGTAAATGCTTGCACTTGGTTGGCTTTTTATAGTGAGGGGGATGTGGGAAGTTATTAAAGTAGTGGGAGTGTCACGTCCCATTTCCCAAGATACGTAATTACGGCACGTGACAGAACCAACCATGCTACTTGTGGCTAGGAATCATCCCTCCATAGTCACATTGTGACTGTCTATCGGATATCAAGAATAGTAAAATATATAATCTAGCCAACACATGTCCATCTGTCACCATAAATAGAATCAAGAAAATGCATAAAGCGGAAACGAATCAAGACCCAATAAACAATAGTATCTGAATCACGTCCTAATATGGGCTCACATCACTAGAAATAAAACTGCAGAAATAAACGAAACTAATCATCTCTAAACTAAATAGCTAGCTCCTCATGGCTCAGCTTGATTGCTAAAGTACTCTTGATCTGCCTACGATAAAAGTAGAGGAACTGGGCCATGCAAAACTCATACGTCAGTGCGTCATAATATCAAAATAATAGCGATAACCAGGATATGATGATATGATTAAACAAGAATGTAAATAATAAACACAGGTATAAAACAGTGAGATGTATGTATGTGATGTGTAAGCTAAAGTCTGTGCTTCTAGGTAATCTATTCTGCGAGTCTTTGAAATCAATTAATTTAATACTCATCGTAACTTAACAGTATATATCCCGTTCAAACCCCCACGGGATCACGGCACAATGATTTATTCCGTAATTCCCGGAATTACGACAAACAATGATTTATTCCGTAACGCCCGAAATCATGGAAAACAATGATTATTCCATAACGCCCGGAAACACGACAAACAATAATAATGATTATTCCGTAACACCTGGAATCATGGCAAACAATAATAATATTCTCTTGAGCTACGTTTCGGTTACATTCTTGATTTCCCCTTTTCCCCAAGGTTCTGTGTTTAAGTCAGGTATTGACGATATAAATCAAATGCCAACATAGGATCAAGCAGGTACATGTCTTGTCTATACAGACAACAAGTCACGTCCGTCAGGACAACAATCAGGATTGTTGGCATCAGTGATAAGATCCATTTAACATGTCTGGTAATGTGTCATGAACATGCCATGTATTGAATATTAACCAAAATAGATACCAATGTAACACTGTAATCAATATCGAAACACAACGAATGCTAGGATGCATATGTATTTATCTGTAATAACTGTTATACGTCCATTATCATGTATGATGAAATCTAGGTAACGTATTGAACTGTTATAGTAGTGTAATAATATTGTGATGTTCCAGCACGCAACTAGATAAGTTATTATCAGTACAGATATAGACGGATACTGTAAAACTGTAAATCGCGACTACTCGCTGAATTTTAAAACGTATGCACTATAGTCGAGCATATGAATATCGATATAATCAAAATAGCATGTTGCATGTTTAGAACTTTCCTGATCGGATCTCACGTCGAGATACGGATGTCACGTTCCGACGTCGAAATAAAGTTACAGCGCAAATTTACGCACGCAGGACTTGACCTGGCTGAGCAGCTGCGTGACGTGGTGACAAGGCTAGATGACGACGGTAGCTAGATCGTCTGGATTGTCGGCGACGTGCGCAACTCCGACGATACGGCCGGAAAAAAAGAAAAGAAAAGAAAGAAGAAGAAGTGGTGATGCCGGGTTACTGGGTTCTCTAGACTTGGCGAAAATAGAGAGGATGGTGGCGACGAGGTAGCGACGATGAGGCTGACGGCAAGGTGACATCACTGTGAGGTTTGAATGGTGACCGGGGAAGGAGCAGAGGTCGGTGCTGGTGTATGGGTATTCTAGGAGACGAGGAGGGTGAAGAGGGTGGTCAGCGTTGGTGGGTCTTCTGACACCGAGGGGTTGCCGGCGAAGGGTTTGGATCTTGGCGTTGGGAAAAAGTTGGGTCGTCGGGAAGAGGAGGAAGGGGAAAGATGAGGAGAGGGGGTGATGGAGGTGAGGCAGGGAAGATGAGGACGAGAGGGGGATGGTGGTGAGTTGGAGCGGCGACGGTGGCGGCGACGGGAGCGTGGGCTAGAGATTGGGTTCGCGGGGAAGAAGTAGGAGGGAAGAAAGAGAGTATGGGTTTATAATAATAACTTTTTATATTAATATATATATATATATATATATATATATTATGTATATATATATAGTGAGAGAGAGAGGAAGTGTGGGGACAAGGATGTTTAAGAGAGAGAGAGAGAGAAACGAGAGATTTAATATAGTTAATATATTATATATTATAAATAATAGTTTATATATATATTATTAGTTATGAAAATATATAATATTTAATATAGGATTTTACAGATAATACCAGATTGCTCCGAATATTATCTGTAACCATTCAAAAATCAAGTTTTTCAATATGGAGAATATGCGTAAGAATTTAAACTATAATGTGATATCCAGTAAATAAAAACATATACCCCCAAATACGGATCTATGTAAATATATGTAGAAATAAAAAACGAGTATGTTTAACAATTA
This sequence comes from Agapanthus africanus, assembly GCA_030015575.1. Lineage (NCBI taxonomy): Eukaryota > Viridiplantae > Streptophyta > Magnoliopsida > Asparagales > Amaryllidaceae > Agapanthus > Agapanthus africanus. Next base: position 59,901,531 of record CM057343.1, on the reverse strand, counting down.
GGACATGAATCATGATATATGGGTGCAACCACATGATATGGGGTATTATGACATGTAAGGCTAGATAAGAAAATATATTATTTGGTTTTATACTGTATTTTAAAAAGATATGTGGATTCTAAAATATATTATATATGTATATAAAATCTAGATTTGCATGGATACTCTGTACTAGCAAATATTTGATATAATCTTGAACCATGATGGGTTTCAAACATACGAGTCGGGTCGGATAATAACCATAACTACCAATTGCACTATCCGCAACCCAAAAGTAACGATAATAAAGAATTTTACTGCAAGATTTAAAATACTCCAAATCAATATAATATAATAGTGCTAGGGTGTTATATTATACCCAACTATAAAAGAATTTCGTCCTCGAAATTCCCGGAACTAGAAAAGACAAGAAAATATGGATTCAAGAAAATATGTGTGGAAACTTCTGTCGGATCTCGTCTTCACGTTTCCAAGTAGATTCTCCGTGCGAACGATTCTCCCATGAAATGAGTACTAGAGGGATAACTTTATTCTTGAGGACCTTTCCTCGTCGATCCACAATCGCCATTGGTCGCTCTTCATATGTTAAATATTCCCTTACTGCCAGTTCCGAGTGATCTAGGACGTGCGTCTAATCTCGAACGCAATTACGGAGATGAGATACATGAAACACGTCATCAACACCCACCAAGAATGGTGGTAAAGCCAAGCGATTAGCTACCTCTCCAACACGCTCAATAATACCGAAAGGCCCTACTAATCGAGGACTAAACTTGCATCGACTACCAAATCGGATCACTTCTCTGGTCGGTGATATCTTCAAGAATATAAGATCACCAACCGCGAACTCCAAAGGTCTTCGTCCAGTATCAGCCCAACTTTTCTGTCGATCTTGTGCCGCCTTCATATGATTTTGGATCACGTTAATTTTCTCCACCGTTTGCACTGGTCCCAATAATTTTCTTTCTCCAACATCATCCTAATAGACCGGCGAGCGACACTTACGACCGTATAATGCTTCGAATGGAGCCATCCGTATGGTCTCCTGAAAACTGTTACTATAAGAAAACTCCACCAAGTGTAAATGATCCTTCCATGAATCCTTAAAGTCTAACATGCATGCTCTCAACATATCTTCAAGAGTTTGGATCGTTCTTTCAGACTGGCCATCTGTTTGAGGATGGTAGGCTGTGCTAAACTTCAAGCGAGTTCCCAAATTTTCCTGTAGACTCCTCTAAAAGTGTGATAAAAATCGAGTATCACGATCCGAAACGATGCTCATGGGTATCCCATGCAATCTCACAATCTCTTGCATGTACCGCTCTGCCAAAGCCTCCGTCGACTGACCAACTTGAAATGATATAAAATGAGCTTCCTTGGTCAATCGATCGACAATTATCCAAACTGCATTATTGCCCTTTGGACTCCGTGGTAATGCCGTCACAAAATCCATGGTTATGTGTTCCCACTTCCATTGAGGAATCGGAATTGATTGCAACAAACCAGCTATCCTTTGATGTTCAGCCTTGACTTGCTGACACACCAAGCACTTCGATACGTAGCGAGCAATATCCCTTTTCATGCCTTTCCACAAAAAATGTTGTCGCAGATCTCTGAACATCTTCGTGCCTCCCGGATGTACGGAATATGCGGAACTATGAGACTCCTTCATGACTTCTTCGTGAACATCTCCTTTGGGCACACATAAACGGCTTCCATAATGTAACGAACCATCTTCATGAATTAAAAGATCCGTTTGAAGTCTCGCTTCTACTTGTTCTAGAAATTTCTGCAATCTTGGATCGTGCAACTGCGCTGCTTTAATGTTATCGATCAAGGATGACTGTACTTGCAACTGCATCAATTGTCCTAAAGAATTTGGCAGTACAATCTCCAATTCGAATCTCTGAAGATCAGCTATAATCTCCTTTTGTGCAGTCAACATCTATATTGCTGGCAACCGACTGTCATGCCCCGCTTCCGAGTGTACGGCGAAGGGGACGCGACGAGCCCGCTACGTATTTACTCTAAAGTAAATACGCTAAGCGTATCTAAGCAATATAAATAAAAATGCACAAGAGACAAAGACAATAGGTATAATTGAACAACAACTTTATTTATTATCATTCTTTTGTACAATGCATAGAAAGTTAAATACATCTGAATGAAAGCAATGCCTAAACAATGGCATAACAGAAATGGAAAATACTGAAATGAAATGTGTACAAGCGTAACTACAGATCGAGATCTTTAATAAACTGGTCCAAGTCTTCAGTGCTAGGCTCGATCTCTGGAAGGTCCGAATCACCTGACGACATTCCACGAAGAAAGAAAGAGAATGTCGTCAGGGAACAAATCGCTCGGTAAGTCCCAAAGATAAGGGACAAGTAGAATAGACAGAGAGAGAGAGTATGTGTATGTGTATCTTTTAAAGTTGTATCATATTGTTATAATGTTGTATTTAGTGTTAACGCTGTTTTTTGTAACTTGGTACAGAAGGATGCCAGTGTATACGAGAGGAGTCTCTATATACCAAAGACTAGAGGCAAATGGAAGTACAAGGCTCCGTTAGAAAGCTCAGAACAACGGCGTGGTATTTAGGTTAGGTGTCTTAAATCTTGCAGTCTCGTGCCACTTCTAACATGTCGGGACCCGGTTCTTGTTCACGGAGCAAAGTGCCACACAGAACAAAGTGCCACACCAATTGTCATACCAAGGGTGCGGGGGCCATCTCTTGAATCTGTGGGGGCCACCTCTAGAGTCCGTGGGACCCACTGTAGAACAATGGGGAATCTTCGGAACACATTCCGAAAGAGGACCGGACTGCATTATAAATATAATGATACCACTCGCAATTACAGAGGTGCCTTTTAAGTGAACCGGAACTACAGGAGTTTGAGAACTCTGTAGTTAAGCGTGCTCGGGCCAGGGAAGTCTTAGGATGGGTAACCTCCTGGGAAGTGGCCCCTGGTCGGGTCCGGTTCGCTCTAAAGGGAAAAACCGTGCGGTTTCGGCAAGAGCGGACAATACCATCTGTACTGGGGCGTGGGGCGTTACATTTATGGTGGCTCATGCAGGTCCCTCAGTAGTAGGTCTGTGGTTCGAGGATGAACCATTGTTCAAAGGTGGGGAGAATGTCAGGACCCGGTTCTTGTTCACAGAGCAAAGTGCCACACAGAACAAAGTGCCACACCAATTGTCATACCAAGGGTGTGGGGGATACCTCTTGAATCTGTAGGGGCCACCTCTAGAGTCCGTGGGACCCACTGTAGAACAATGGGGAATCTTCGGAACAAATTCCGAAAGAGGACCGGACTGCATTATAAATATAATGATATCACCCTCAATTATAGAGGCGCCTTTTAAGTGAACCGGAACTATAGGAGTTTGAGAACTCGGTCGGGTCCGGTTCGCTCAAACTCCGTAGTTAAGCGTGCTCGGGTCAGGGAAGTCTTAGGATGAGTGACCTCCTGGGAAGTGGCCCCTGGTCGGGTTCGGTTCACTCTAAAGGGAAAAACCGTGCGGTTTCGGCCAGAGCGGACAATACCATCTATACTGGGGCGTGGGGCGTTACATTTATGGTGGCCCATGCAGGTACCTCAATAGTAGGTCTGTGGTTCGAGGATGAACCATTGTTCAAAGGTGGGGAGAATGTCGGGACCCGGTTCTTGTTCACAGAGCAAAGTGCCACACAGAACAAAGTGCCACACCAATTGTCATACCAAGGGTGCGGGGGCCACCTCTTGAATCTGTAGGGGCCACCTCTAGAGTCCGTGGGACCCACTGTAGAACAATGAGGAATCTTCGGAACACATTCCGAAAGAGGACCGGACTGCATTATAAATATAATGATACCACCCTCAATTACAGAGGCGCCTTTTAAGTGAACCGGAACTACAGGAGTTTGAGAACTCCGTAGTTAAGCGTGCTCGGGCCAGGGAAGTCTTAGGATGGGTGACCTCCTGGGAAGTGGCCCCTGGTCGGGTCCGGTTCGCTCTAAAGAGAAAAACCGTGCGATTTCGGCCAGAGCGGATAATACCATCTGTACTGGGGCGTGGGGCGTTACATAACACCTTCCGTACTAATCTACCCCTTAAACCCCGCGATGTCTTGATTGTATTGATCTTGATGATATTGTTTGTATTGTATTGCAACTTGTATTGTCTTGTAATATAGTTTGTATGATTGGATGACTTGCCGAAACCATGATATCAGTAAATGGATGTAACTGGAGAATCATGGATGTAACTGGAGAATCATGTAAATGAAAATATATCCATGGTTCGGTTCAGTCAATATATATTGAATAGATTGAATATATGGATTCATGGATTCATATTGAATAGTAGTTTGTAGATTGTACTTGAATCATATTCAAATCAGGTTAATTATAATGAGACTCAGTCTGAGTCAGACAATTAGAAATGAAATTGAATCCTGAATTAAGTTTTGATGTTATCGGTAACCGCTGCACATGGGCGGCAGGATTTGTGTCTTTTTCAAAGATGATTACCATGTTGATAACACCGTTTGTTAAGTTGTCTACCTTAAATAGGCATGCACCCATATCTCCGGCTCCCTGAGGCTCAAGTGACTGGTCCCGCTTAAACCTATGTTTACTAGGGTCCTCAGGGTAATTTATAAAACTTGAGGGGGTTTTATATAAAAATAATTTTGTATACTTTTCATAATACACCCAAAATATTTATTTATCGTCTTTAGAGTTTTCTTAGGTGTATATTTTATATATGTGATATTTCTAGTGAAAATAACCTAATTTCATAATATAGGGTATTTAATTGTAATATTGAACTTGTATGGAATTTCATGGTATTTTCATGTAAAATGATTCTTTTGATTTAGAAAGGTTGGAATATTGATATTATAACAAAATAGATATTTTGATAATTCATATATATTTATGTATTTATAAAAAATAATTTTAATTTATTATTTTCTAGAAATCTCATTTTCTTAAGATATTTGTATTTTAAATCTCTCGAGACCGAATGCTCCTTGCGGAGGTCTGCATCTCGCACTACTGAGCCCGAGGATGTGCGATAATCCGCACCATCCCGATCGGGTTCCCCAAATGGGTTGTAGCGGCGCTTTGCAAAGATTTATAAAAATACGTAATCTTGTAGAAAACGGTTTTAATAGTAAATGATGTTTATTTATAAAGTTTCGTTTTCCCGTATTCTATGTTCCCGAAAGGTATTGTGCTATATTGCATATGAGTGTTGTGAGGAGGTAGGTCATTACCTCGTGATCTAATTAAAGATATAACCAGATTAATGATATTTTAAGGTAGAAAGTAAACTACATGGTATTTTATTGAAAAAGAGCGGTAAAAATTACAAAATGAAATATTTTGCTATGAAACTTGTTCAACATGTTTTGTTAATGATTAATAGTCAACATGTAAGGGCTTAACATGGTTTTGTTAAGGAAAATTGAACTTCATAAGAAAACCGAATCGGAAGTCGGATTTAACTCCGCTTCCGTCGGGTTTTAGTTTTACAAATTTTTAGAATGGAATAGAGAAGAGTTTTTTGTAGTGCTAGTAGAAATGCAAGTGAATGAATCCCATCCCCTAGCGTTGGGACTTACGGGTTTGGATTCAATAGAAGAGGGAGAGGAATCAGTAGGAGGTGCCGGCGGGTCGTTTCGTCGCCGGGAGCTTCTAGGGTCGTCATCGGAAGATCGCCGGAGTTTCGTCCTTCGCTAACTCCACTTGTACACAAAAGTACTAAGGATTTTCTTAAGAGTTTTGGACTGAAATTTGGAGTGAGGAGGGTGTGTTTAGGGTTGATATTTATAGGGAAAGATTAGGGTTAGGGTAGGTGAAAGGTTGAATTGAAAATGTAATAAAAATTGTATTAAAAATATGGTTTAATGGGGTTTTAAAGAGATCTGTTAAGGTGCAGGAAATCTAAAGTGTATAGGGGTTTAGGGAAGACCAAGAGGAGGAACTTTCATGTTGGACAATCGGCGATCCGGCCGAGTCCGGCCGGCGGCGGGCCGAGTCGGCCGAGTCGCCGGTCCGAGTCGGCCGAGTCAGGACGGGGCTCATGGCCACGTGTCTCTCGTCGCTTGGTGTAGCCCCTGTGTTAGTTTGTTTTATATGTGTAGTGGGGTTTTACGAGTTATGCACGTGTAGGCTCTTGGACTTCTAAAAATCTAAAATAAAACAATATTAAAAAATAATATGGCTAATGGGATTTGAACTCTGGTGCTTTGGTTCAGCAGTGCAAGGACTTACCAATGAGCTACAAGCTCCTTCTTGCTATTAAAAAGCAAAACAAACTTATAACTTGTGCTCAGGCAAAAGTACCCCTTTCTGTATTTTTTGAATTTTTTTTACAGAAAGTTGTACAGGAAGTTTAGGGTTCTTACACCGACTTTGAGCATTCGGCACTACATTAACTTTCCTCGGATGGTATTTGAGATCAAGATCATAGTCAGCCATCATTTCTAACCATCTACGCTGCCTCATGTTGCGCTCTTCCTGTGTAAACACATACTTTAGGTTTTTGTGATCGGTAAATACTTCTACCCCTTTCGCCTAATAAGTAATGTCTCCAAATCTTTAGAGCAAAAATCACTGCTGCTAACTCTAGATCATGAGTTGGATAGTTCTTCTCATAAGTCTTTAATTGTCTCGACGCATAAGTTATGACCTTCCCATACGGCATTAGAACACATCCCAAGCCTTTCCCAGATGCGTCGCTATGAATAACCAACCCTACGGAACCGTCTGGCACTGTCAGAATAGGAGCAGCAGTCAATCTTTGGTTCAACGCTTCAAAAGCCGATGCACATTTCTCGGTCCATACAAACGGTACCTTTTTTCGAGTTATCTTGATCAATGGTTCTGCTATTTGAGCGAAGTTCACCATAAACCTTCTATAGTATCTGGCAAGCCCAAGAAAACTTCTGATCTCCCCTACGTTTTTTAGAATTGGCCAATCATGAACAACTGCAATTTTTTCGGGGTCAACAGCAATTCCATCTCCGGATAAAACACGACCCAAGAACTTCACTTTTTTAAGCCAAAACTCGCACTTGCTCATCTTAGCATATAACTTTTCTTGTCTCAACGTTTGCAGTGTGATTCTCAAGTATTCTGCATGCTCTTCTTCGCTCCTTGAATAGACCAGAATATCATCAATAAACACCACTACGAACTGGTCCAGGTATGATGAAAAGATTCGGTTCATCAAGTCCATAAATATTGCCGGTGCGTTAGTAACTCCAAATGGCATCACTATGTACTCGTACTGCCCATATCGAGTTCGGAACGCTGTCTTGCAAATATCTTCTGATTTCATCCGAACTTGATGATACCCAGATCGCAAATCCAACTTCGAGAATACCCTCGCACCACTGAGTTGATCGAATAATTCGCCGATGAGAGAGATTGGGTACTTGTTCTTAATAGTCACCCGATTTAATTCTCGATAATCAATGCACATCCGTCGTGTGCTATCCTTTTTCTTGACTAGAAGAACTAGAGCTCCTCAGGATGCATTGCTGTTGCGAATCCAACCCTTCTCTAGTAATTCAGCAACTTATTTCTTTATCTCTTCTAGTTCCACCAGCGCTATTGGATAATAAGCCTTTGCAATCGGTGTTGCTCCAGAAATAAGATCAATCGCGAACTCCACATCTCATTTTGGCGGTAAACCCGAGATGTCCTCGAACACATTCATAAACTCCCGAACTACTACTGGCGTTTCCTCCTTGTTTACTTCCATTGACGAAAGAACGACATTAGTCGGCCTAGCCCTAAATTCGACTGGCCCGACAAATCTGCTACCTCCCAAAAATATGAACTCTGGATGTCCGGGAATCTGGAAAATCACTTTCCTTGTCCTACAATCAATGTGAGCGTGGAAAGTGCCAAGAAAGTTCATTCCCAAGACAATATCATAGCTGCCAGCATCAATCACCAAGAAATTCATGAATAACTCCCGTCCGCAAATAATGATCGAGCAACCCTTGCACTCACTGCCGGATACAATTCTTCTATTCCCAGTGTGTATGTCCCAACAACTAGACAGGGCCGTGTGTGGAATAGAGTGTGCACTAATAAACTTGAATGACATGATGCAATAGGATGCACCTGAATCGAATAATGCCAAAGCGGGAAAATTATAAACGAGTAGGATACCTAAAATGACATCGCCTGAAACTTTGGCCTCCTCGGCCGTCAAGGTGAAGGCCCGTGCTTGGTTAGGCCTCTGAGTAATCTGCTTCTGCTGTGCTCTTGGAGCATCACCCTTCAACTGAACTCTCGATGGACAAGCATACATTCGATGATTAGCAGCTCTGCAAACCAAACACTGCCCCAAACACATCCGGCACTCCCTACGGAAATGACCCGGTCGTTGGTAGTAATCACAAATCACATCCTTCTTCTGCGTTGAAACAGATGTCCTTTTCATAGTTATCGTCCCCTATTTATTTATCGGAATGCCTCTACGTACAGAAGCTCTGTTTGGCGTAAATGCCGACTTCCGCACCACAACAGCCTGCTGTTGCGTACCCTTTGCTTTCACCGATAAACTCTGTTGCTCTCTAGCCGCCTTGAGAACTTGGGAGAAGGTGGTCAATCCTAGAGATATAATGCGTCTTTGAATCTCCACATCCAAGCTGCGCATAAATCGCCTTGTCCTATCTGCCTCATTGGTAACCAAGGGCCCCGCAAATCGACTGAGCCAGGTCCACTCAGCCGCATGTGTATCAACGGATCCACCATTCTATTTCAAACTAATAAACCTCTCTTCCATTTTCTCTCGAGCAGACTGCAGAAAGAACTTCTCCAAGAAACTTCGTGAAAAGGTTGCCCAACTGATCGATTTGGTCAGACGGGTCTCCTCTATGAGCCTCCACTCGCGAGCATAATCCATCTATTGGATGCATACTACATCCATCTTTTTCTCATCTGAAATCTGCGCGGCAACGAGCAGGTTCTCTGTATCAACTAGCCACTCCTCCGCTGGCAATGGCTCCTCCAATCCAGTATATGTGGACGGACCGAGCTTTATAAATTCCTCCACGGTGCCCTCACGCTGTGTTGGCCGGGGTGCTGCTGCAACTACGGACTGCTGGACCGTCCGCAGACCTTCCTGGAAAGCTTTGACTTGCCGCTAATTTAGCTCAGTTTGCCTCTTCTGGTTTTCAAGCATACCACGTACAACTCCAAGCAATGCGGCATTATCAACACGCCTCTGGTATGACCGCAAATCTCTATCCGCCATAATTCTGAAGCCAAGACATGGAAGGGGATTAGTAACGGTAAACAGGATTTAATAAACAAGATAGCTATAGATTCAAGACTGGCAAGATAGTATTGTGGCAGGACATGTTCCTAATTCTGGGTTTTCTGGTTAATGTATTGGGTTCAATACCCAACTACAAAAGAACCAAACCTGACTAACCCTAAATCCTATGGCTCTGATACCAATCAAACCCTGTTACGCCCTGCTTCCCAAGATACGTAAGTACAACACGTGACAGAGCCAACCATGCTACCTGTGGCTAGGAATCATCCCTCCACGGTCACATTACGACTGTCTATCGGATATCAAGAATAGTAAAATATATAATCTAGCCAACACATATCCATCTGTCACCATAAATAAAATCAAGAAAATGCATAAAGCAGAAATGAATTAATATCCAATAAACAATAGTATCTGAATCACGTCCCAATATGGGCTCACATAACTAGAAATAAAACTGCTGAAATAAACGAAACCAATCATCTCTAAACTAAATAGCTAGCTCCTCATGGCTTGGCTTGATTGCTAAAGTACTCCTGATCTGCCTGCGATAAAGATAGAGGAACTGGGCCATGCAAAACCCAGACGTCAGTACGTCATAATATCAAAATAATAGCGATAACTAGGATATGATGATATGACTACCAGGAGACTACCCTACAAACCTGACACCCCAATTCCCTACCAGGGCCGGCGTCGCCGGAATTTCAGGGTAAGGGGCCGGCCACTTTGTGGATTCAGGAATCCTGGTTGCTTTCATAGCTCATTTACACTTTGTACATCACTCCAGTATTGTTTTGGAACATTGGTTGCACCTTAATCAAAACCTGCGACTGAATGCATGTGTTGCTATTTTGATCCGAGTTATGGTTTTGCGTATTTTGAATTCTAGATTTGCGTATTTGTGTTTTGCCTCGATCACTTGACGTTTGTACGATGATATCGATGGTTGTTTGATGGTTTTGAAAGCGTAGACTATAGGTTCTAACCTATAGGCTTTTAAGCATATCGTTTTGGTTTTTGTGTGTCGTTTTGGTTTCGATTTGGTTTTAATGCGATGCGATACGTGTGACATGTAGGTACCCCCACGATGATCGGAAACGATGAAGAAGATGGTGGCGACATCGACATCGGCAAGCAAGATCAAGGTGAGTAGATTATATCTACGGGGGAAGTCAGGTGGATGGCGTATAGCACCCCCGCAGTTCGATACTTAGTATACTAGATATATACTATATATATATATTTATGATAGCGTTATGTGTGAATTGGATATTCAGATGTGGTTAGGTGTACTATGGATAGATTAAGGTTTAGAAGTAAACTAGTATAGTTTCCTAGTTGCGAACCCTAGAATAGGTTTACACCCCCCCACACATGCTTGCTTGTTATACCTACACCTGGATGATGAGGATAGTGGCTGATATTTGGAGATGAGTCGACGACTTTGGGCATAATGCCATGAGATCGGTGATGTGATGTGATTCGTATTTGGGATACGACATGTGATCTTAGCGGGCCTTTAGACATGTGTTTTGTTAGTTATATGTATGCCCTAGAGGCCAGTATTATACAGATGATGTATATTATATTGGATGCTTGGACATATATAGAGATGACTTTCTTGCTCGATATGATAGTATGCTATCTGGTTGCTCTTTATCTTAACATGTATACTAGTCTCTTTATACTGTCTTATAGTTACATGTTGGTAAAGCCCTTAGGATGTGTACTTGACTACCTGGACTATGATGCGGATCATACTAGTGGGGACATGGTAGTCCATAAGTACATCCTTCAAGGTCCCTAGTCGTGGGTGTATCGAGACGGGGCATCGATATACCAGAGTAGACTAGCGTATACGCTTCTCGACCTATGAGATGGGCGATGGATGATCCCATATCCATTGGTGTTTGACATCAGAGATGGTATACGGGTGCTCAGTGGAGACTGGGTACACTGGACGGACTCGCCGAGAACTCCCAGATGGTATTATACCTCACGTCAGATGGCAGTTCTCAGGTGACACTTGTGCAGGTTAGTCTGTAGACCCGAGATCGTCATAGAGTCTTGTGTGATTCCCACTGTGCTTTGATTTCCACCTTACCACGTCCATGAGGGCGTGCAAAATGGTGGTTTTTGGGTACAGTCCCGAGTCACATGGAGGCAATGAGCGATAGGAGGGGTTTCGTCTCTCCCGGTATTGGGGGTTGATGTTGCACTGTGCTCGATTGGCCGTAACAGGGAAGTCCCTGGCCAGGGCTGTTCATAGATTTGCTGGTAAGTGTTACCAGTAGTTTCTCGACCCGTTATGAGCCTCACATCGGCACGACTTATCGGTTATTGGGGTCTGACGTTTACCACCCCTAGACTTGATAGACGAGGAGACCGGACTGTACGGGAAGTGTTGTCGATCGGCTCGACGGGAGTTATAGCAGGTTCGCTTGTTCTCTTCTGATCGCTCAATACCCGGGTGGCCGTTACGTTTAGCTGACCGCTTGCGGCTTGGGGGTGCTTGATATGATCATCACCCACTGCCGGCGTATTGACGAGTCTCAGAGTCCCACAATGGAGTTTCCTAGTCCAGGCGAAATGTTGTAGTGCGCGTATGCGATATGCGCATGGACCCGATTAAAATACGCGTATGGGATACTGTATATTGATCGGGCGGCTTGCTTTTGGTTAGGGTCGTATGTGATATGGCCGGATTGATAAATCAAGTGTTGATTTATCATTTAATCATTAGATTCTCACTAGAAATCCTTTCTTGTTTCTATGGATGTATGGATGCATGTATGCATTCCTTATTGGTTCATGCACATATGGATGTGCATGCACACATGCATACATACATCATTCTATCATGGTTGCTTATACAAGGAAATGGTGGCAATATAAGACTCACACCATGGTTTTAAATATGAATTTTTTTACATTTGATTTAAAACAAAAAGGAAAAAGAAAATGGTTATGATTGAATTGTTTCTACACTCTTCTCTTGACCTAACCATTCTCACCCACCTTTTAACCTTGGGTAAACTTTCCTTTTGTGTTTTAACTCAAGTTTAATAATATATTCATTGTATAAACCATGGTTTGAAATGAGAACAAGAAAATATATATTGATATATTTTCATTTTTCTAGCACAAGAGTTGAACTTATCTTCTTCTAAAATTGCCATCATCTTCTTCTTCCTCTCTCATTTTGCTCTCTAGTTTCTTATAGTGAGCAATATACTTATCAAGATTGGATTTTGAAGTGAGAATAAGAACCACAACATCATTCTACACAAGTTTAGCCAACTTGTTTAGAGTGTTAGCTTCATTTCGTTCACTTGATCGGATAAAGTTGCAAGCTTGGACAAAGCGGACTCCGGGTGGATCATCGGTGACCTCGAGGAGTTCAAGCGGAGCTTTTTCAAACCCCAAGTAGCCGAGGAGTCTAGTGTAGGGAGCTACAAAGGTTGTACTCTCAAAACCCTAGCCTTTCTTTCATATGATGATGTGAAAAACTTAGAAACTCGAATTTTTTAGGATAGATCCTTTGTAAGTTTACTTAGCACTCTAAAGACTCCACCTTTGGTACATGTGATGCTTCCAAACCCTTCATGAGGTGCTAGGCAGACCTTTCATTGGTATCAGAGCCGACCTAGAACATTAGGCGACATTTTTACGAAGTTAAAACTCCGATCAAACCGAAAATACGAATTTTTGAGTGCTCTCTGGACATTTTTTAAAAACTGCTATTTTTCAGAATTAAAAATATGTAAAAAATTCAGCAGGAAACTATAAGAATTACGGTATAAAAATTATTCAATGAACAGTTATTCTTGCCGCGGAAACGTGGCCTAAGCTTGCTTAGGCCGCGGTTTCGCGGCCGTACACATCATTCACTGAATAAATTTTGTACAGTAATGCTGGATTCTGCTTGTATATTATTTTGGATATTTTTAATCTGAATTTAGTGCTGAAAATTCTGGAGATGGTTTTGGACTCGACAGTTCGATCGGAATTTTGATTTCGTGGCTTTTCGGGGTAAATCTAGAAAGTATTGAAGTGTTCGAACGACTATCATTTGCTCACTTTTCACGGGGTTTAAATATTTTGGAGATACGTGCAAGTTTTATGGTGGTCCCTCTAGAAGACAACAAACCTTAACTCGATTATGTGACCGTCTTGAACTGCCCTTTGAACCTTAGGGTTTGGGGCAGTACGGCGTGCCACATGTGAGGCGTTGGGTTGACCCTTCTACGGCTGGACCGCTACTGCTGTGTCACACTCTAATTTTTTGAACTTTGCTCAAGTGTCGAGCTTTAGAGAATTTTGGGTATTTGATCGTTCGTTCGAAAACTTTAATACTGTCTAATTATCTGGAATGGATGCAATGTGTGGAATTCATATTATAAGACATGAAATACGAGGTATGTGATATTTCGCATTTACGATGTCTAAGGAGAATGTGGTTTCCAGATATTGCAGTTTTACACTTTCTTTTCTGTGACCGTAAGTGTAGTATGTCGATATCGCCGGTTTCGTTGCTATACATCAACGACAATTGGGGTACGCATACTTACTTACGTTGATGATATATGATATTATGTGTTGCTGAGATATGATGTGCAGGATTGTCGCGATTGAATAGCCGGGGGGGGGAGGGGGGTTTATATGAGATGAGAGTTTTATATTTTCATTCATGTAAATTTAAATGTAATATAATATTCTTTTATTTGGGGCACTTCCGGGTTGAGGTTGATGCCACCTGTGTTGTATATTATTTACTTTTCCGCATTAGGATGGACCCAAGGAGAGGAGCACAGGTGACCGGGTTCTGGGGTTCAGTGGGAGGCCATCTCGAGGAGTCGAGACCGGGTCTCCTAAACTCCAGAATTGGTAGGGTCGCTTGCCGCTCTCGTAGGGGTCCAGGGTGTGGGCTTGGCTATTCATCGCGACTGTGGAATCCATATTTTCTATTATTGGCTAAATACTAAATACGGACGTCCTAGTATATCCCATATTATATCTATGTTTCTGCTGCGATATCTGTGATGTGATCATTTGATATGTTCTGATGGATACAGTATATAGTATATATGATATATTATATAGGCGTTACTTATGTTTTACACCCGCACTAGCCCTGCCCTGCTCTGTCGTTAGTTACCTAACCTAACGGTGCACGAGGGGACATCGAGGCGAATGCGGATGGCATAAGTGTACGTCGTATTTATCTGTGATGTTTAGGTGACTTAAATGATGGGACTTCATTAATGTGATTAATGAAAGAAAAGAAACCTAATAGATGTTGTAGAATCAAATTTTTAAATAAAAAGGGTAGCTACAGTTTTGCTTTGCATAGCGGTATATATGATATACCCTGCACTTTATTCGATGAGGAAAGGGCCGAGATTCCTTCACCGGGAGTGACCCCTTTAGCAATAACTGGCAGATGCTACACACTCGGTTTGTCTTTTGATTGCTTCTATAGTTTCTGCTTTGCACAGTGATATATATGATATATCCCGCACCTCATTTGACGAGGAAAGGGCCGACGATCCCTTCACCGGGAGTGACCCCTTTAGCAAAACTAGAAAAACCTCAAGAACACTCCATTTCAAAATTCATTCGATTCTACAACGATATCAAGTTCATTACGCAATAGGTTTTCAGAAAAACCTGTCGTAGCCCTCCGTCATTTCAGATAAATCCTACTTAGTATTCGTGCTACGTTTGTTGACCTCCGTCAAGGCGTAGTGTGCGGTAGCTAACTAGTATTTATCTGCTTATGCATGTGATGCAGATTGGATTAGGGTAGTCGTACGACCTTGTTGACCTCCGTCAAGGGTCGTGCGGGTGGGTTTGATTCAATCAAGAAATGACGGGTTGAACTTGACTTGCACCCTGTGGTTTGTTGACCTCCGTCAAGGTCATAGGATGCTTGGGGCAAAATATTATCGGGAATTTCAAGTGTTGAAATTTGCAATGAGATTGCATACCTTCTATGAGATAGTTGGATCCCGATACCCACTGCGAGTAAGAGTTACTCCTGGGAGAGTTTTACACATTACAATTAGCCGATTAAGTAGGTGTCTAGAAAGGTGTCAACGGGGTTACGCCTCTGGGAAAACGAGGTTTACTTTAATTAGGTCCGTGCGAAAGCACGGGGAACCTCCCTCAAAGTACCGACACTGGCCTGGCTGAAAGATTGGCGAAGTTGTAGGGTGTAATTAATCCCGGCTAGTCTTTCCTTTTAGGGTTTGAAGGAAGATTTGATAAAAACCAGTGGGAGCCATCCTGATTAGATAAGATAATAACCAATCTGATCTTGCAAGAGCATACGCTAAAGTGTTTTCTTCTCTCTCTCTCTAGGTAGCGACCATGTCATGCCTTAATCAAGATAATAATATGGATGTATTGACCGAACCCGCAAATTATACTGTGCTGGGGAACGTTGGTTCCGTTCTTTCTTATAAGAGTTATAGGAATGAACAGGACATAGGGGAATACCAGGATTCCCATGCCACCCGAATGAAGAAAGTACATGTTGATGCATTTTCTTCGGGTGTGTTCGTTACAGAGAACTGTTTCTCCATTTGCCCTACGTCCTGGGTATTAGATACCGGGTCAGGATCCCATATATGTAATCAGTTATATGGGCTTAGGAAAGGTAGAGAACTTGGAGAAGGTGATAAAGACATAAAAGTTGGAAATGGTGCAATTGTTGCAGCTAAGACTGTCGGGGAATATCACCTTGCATTACCAACTGGTAATACATTGGTTCTGAACGAATGCTATTACATGCCGAACCTGATATGCAACATTATATCGGTTTCTTTGTTAAGTAAAGAGGGATATAATTTTGTATTACAGGATAATGTTATGAACATTTTCCGTAACCAAAAGTTGGTTGGATCATGCACGTTATGCAATGGCATTTCTGTTCTAAATCAATCAACAGTTCTGAGCATAACAAACACACACAAGAGGAAGAGTTCAGAACTGAACGAATCCTTCTTGTGGCATTGTAGACTCGGTCATATAAATGCGACACGACTGGCTAAGTTGCATAAGGATGGATATTTGAATCCGTTTGAATTTTCATCTTATGACACTTGCCAGTCATGTCTCAAAGGCAAGATGACCAAAACTCCGTTTACGGGACACGGAGAAAGAGTTACCGAACTCTTGGGACTGATACATAGTGATGTATGCGGTCCCATGTCTACACATTCCAGGAATGGTTCATCGTACTTCATTACATTCACTGACGATCTCTTTAGATTCGGATATGTGTTCCTGATGAAACACAAATCAGAAGCTTTTGAGAAATTTAAAGAATATAAACAAGAAGTCGAGAACCAAACCGGAAAAAGTATTAAAATCCTACGATCTGATCGAGGAGGTGAATACTTGAGCATTGAATTCCTGGACTTCCTAAAAGAGAATGGGATTCTCTCTCAGCTGACTCCTCCATATACACCACAGCACAACGGTGTATCAGAACGGAGGAACCGCACGCTATTAGATATGGTGCGCTCTATGATGAGTGAAGCTGAGTTACCTATTTCCTTCTGGGGATATGCACTGGAAATAGCAGCATACCTACTGAATAGGGTTCCTACCAAATCTGTGCCTACCACCCCATATGAGATATGGGAGGGGAAGAGACCATATCTTAATTTTATAAAGATATGGGGTTGCCCGGCCTATGTCAAAAGACAAAAACCGTACAAACTCGAGGCAAGGTCTGTTTTGTGTAAATTTGTTGGATATCCCAAGCATTCACGAGGGTATATCTTCTACCACAGTGAGGAACAAAGAGTATTTGTTGCTCAACATGCCACCTTTTTAGAAAAAGGAATTTCTTGCAAAAGAGATTAGTGGCCCTGAGGTAGAACTGGAAGAGGTTCCAGCTGAACAAACCACAACAGAAGATTTAGTGGAACTAGAGGATTCAGCAGTTTCCAATGAACCCCAGCCACTCCGCCGATCTAGTAGGGTTCCTCGCCAGCCTGAGAGATACTACGGTTTTCTCATGGATGGTGGGAGCGAGGATTGCATCATGGAGGATGATGACCCAACTAGCTTCGAGCAGGCCATCACGAGTGGGGACTCAGTGAAATGGCTGGATGCTATGCGGTCCGAGATGGAATCCATGTACAACAACAAAGTATGGACTTTGGAAAATGCTCCTGAAGGGGTAAAACCCATTGGGAGCAAGTGGATCTTCAAAAAAAAAATGGTGTAGATGGGAAAGTGGAGACTTTCAAAGCTAGACTTGTTGCAAAAGGTTTTCGTCAAAGACCAGGTGTGGACTATGACGAAACCTTTTCTCCAGTGGCTATGCTTAAATCCATCCGGATCATGCTTGCCATCGCTGCATATCATGACTATGAAATCTGGCAAATGGATGTTAAGACCGCCTTTCTAAACGGTGATTTAGAAGAGTGCGTGTACATGACTCAGCCAGAGGGCTTCGTAGACAGTGGGAGCAGCGGGAAGGTGTGCAAGCTGCTTAAATCCATTTATGGATTAAAGCAAGCATCGCGGAGTTGGAACATCTGCTTTGACGTCGTTATCAAAGAGTTTGATTTCGTCAAAAACCCAGATGAACCTTGTATCTACAAGAATGTGGCAGAGAGTAAGGTTGTCTTCCTCGTATTGTACGTGGACGACATACTCTTGATAGGAAATGATATTCCTATGCTGCAATCGGTCAAGCTCTTCTTATCACAAAGATTCTCAATGAAAGATCTTGGTGATGCCTCCTGCATATTGGGAATTAGGATCTATAGAGATAGATCCAAACAGATATTGGGATTGTCCCAATCCAGGTACATTGACACCATACTAAAGAGGTTTAGTATGGAAGAATCCAAGCATGGGAACTTACCCACGATCTCTGGAGTCACTCTCTCCAAAGAGATGTCTCCCAAGATTGATTTGGAGAGAGCTCGCATGCAAGGGATACCCTATGCTTCGGCTGTAAGCTCTATCATGTACGCGATGCTATGTACCAGACCCGATGTAGCATACTCAAGTGTAGTGAGAAGGTATCAAGCTGATCCTGGAGAGAGTCACTGGACAGCTGTGAAGAGCATTCTCAAGTACTTACGAAGGACTAAAGAGATGCTCTTGGTGTATGGTAACGGAGAACTCCAAGTGGAGTCCTTTACCGATTCGAGCTTCCAGAGTGATAAGGACGACTCTAAGTCGTAGTCAGGATTTGTCTTTACCCTTTACGGAGGGGCGGTTAGCTGGAAGAGTTCCAAGCAGGAAACCGTGGCAGACTCGACGATGGAGGCTGAATACATCGCTGCCAACGATGCTGCCAAAGAGGCTGTCTGGATCAAGAAGTTCATTACTGAACTTGGAGTGGTTCCATCCATTGAGCATCCAATACCTTTGTATTGCGATAACAATGGAGCGGTGGCTTTGGCCAAGGAACCCAGGTCCTATCAGCGATCTAGGCATATTCTGAGGCGGTATCACCTGATCCGGGAGATAGTTGATCGCCGGGAGATCGAGGTCAGGAGGGTTGACACGAAGAATAACACAGTGGATCCACTCACGAAGGCCATTCCCCAGATACAGTTTGAGAGACTCTTCGGGATGCTCGGTATGCGATACTACAGCAGCTAGCCCTAGTGCAAGTGGGAGATTGTTAGTTATATGTATGCCCTAGAGGCCAGTATTGTACAGATGATGTATATTATATTGGATGCTTGGACATATATAGAGATGACTTTCTTGATCGATATGATAGTATGCTATCTGGTTGCTCCTTATCTTAACATGTATACTAGTCTCTTTATACTGTCTTATAGTTACATGTTGGTAAAGCCCTTAGGATGTGTACTTGACTACCTGGACTATGATGCGGATCATACTAGTGGGGACATGGTAGTCCATAAGTACATCCTTCAAGGTCCCTAGTCGTGGGTGTATCGAGACGGGGCATCGATATACCAGAGTAGACTAGCGTATACGCTTCTCGACCTATGAGATGGGCGATGGATGATCCCATATCCATTGGTGTTTGACATCAGAGATGGTATACGGGTGCTCAGTGGAGACTGGGTACACTGGACGGACTCGCCGAGAACTCCCAGATGGTATTATACCTCACGTCAGATGGCAGTTCTCAGGTGACACTTGTGCAGGTTAGTCTGTAGACCCGAGATCGTCATAGAGTCTTGTGTGATTCCCACTGTGCTTTGATTTCCACCTTACCACGTCCATGAGGGCATGCAAAACGGTGGTTTTTGGGTACAGTCCCGAGTCACATGGAGGCAATGAGCGATAGGAGGGGTTTCGTCTCTCCCGGTATTGGGGGTTGATGTTGCACTGTGCTCGATTGGCCGTAACAGGGAAGTCCCTGGCCAGGGCTGTTCAGAGATTTGCTGGTAAGTGTTACCAGTAGTTTCTCGACCCGTTATGAGCCTCACATCGGCACGACTTATCGGTTATTGGGGTCTGACGTTTACCACCCCTAGACTTGATAGACGAGGAGACCGGACTGTACGGGAAGTGTTGCCGATCGGCTCGACGGGAGTTATAGCAGGTTCGCTTATTCTCTTCTGATCGCTCAATACCCGGATGGCCGTTACGTTTAGCTGACCGCTTGCGGTTTGGGGGTGCTTGATATGATCATCACCCACTGCCGGCGTATTGACGAGTCTCAGAGTCCCACAATGGAGTTTCCTAGTCCAGGCGAAATGTTGTGGTGCGCGTATGCGATATGCGCATGGACCCGATTAAAATACGTGTATGGGATACTGTATATTGATCGGGCAGCTTGCTTTTGGTTAGGGTCGTATGTGATATGGCCGGATTGATAAATCAAGTGTTGATTTATCATTTAACCATTAGATTCTCACTAGAAATCCTTTCTTGTTTCTATGGATGTATGGATGCATGTATGCATTCCTTATTGTTTCATGCACATATGGATGTGCATGCACACATGCATACATACATCATTCTATCATGGTTGCTTATACAAGGAAATGGTGGCAATATAAGACTCACACTATGGTTTTAAATATGAATTTTATTACATTTGATTTAAAACAAAAAGGAAAAAGAAAATGGTTATGATTGAATTGTTTCTACACTCTTCTCTTGACCTAACCATTCTCACCCACCTTTTAACCTTGGGTAAACTTTCCTTTTGTGTTTTAACTCAAGTTTAATAATATATTCATTGTATAAACCATGGTTTGAAATGAGAACAAGAAAATATATATTGATATATTTTCATTTTTCTAGCACAAGAGTTGAACTTATCTTCTTCTAAAATTGCCATCATCTTCTTCTTCCTCTCTAGTTTTTTATAGTGAGCAATATACTTATCAAGATTGGATTTTGAAGTGAGAATAAGAACCACAACATCATTCTACACAAGTTTAGCCAACTTGTTTAGAGTGTTAGCTTCATTTCGTTCACTTGATCGGATAAAGTTGCAAGCTTGGACAAAGCGGACTCCGGGTGGATCATCGGTGACCTCGAGGAGTTCAAGCGGAGCTTTTTCAAACCCCAAGTAGCCGAGGAGTCTAGCGTAGGGAGCTACAAAGGTTGTACTCTCAAAACCCTAACCTTTCTTTCATATGATGTTGTGAAAAACTTAGAAACCCTAATTTTCTAGGATAGATCCTTTGTAAGTTTACTTAGCACCCTAAAGACTCCACCTTTGGTACATGTAATGCTTCCAAACCCTTCATGAGGTGCTAGGTAGACCTTTCATGTTTTACACACACATTTATATTTATATAGATGGTATCAATTTATTCTAGACTTAGATCAGTACCCCAGATCATGAGATATGATGATAGGGATACCAGATAATTGATAAAATGAATGTGATATTGACCCGTACCCAGATTTGGGATGACGTGCGATGATTTACCGTACGAGCTTTATTTGATGATAAGATCCGCACTCATGACTCGAGAATGTCATATGATATTGTATCGTACGCGGTACCTTGAGGCGGGATCACCGACTATTATATTTTACATATATATATTTATATCGACTCAGATTTAGGTGGTTTCCATACCCCTCCAGATTGACTTGTTAGTTAGAGCCGTAGTCTTGCTAGTAGATGTTAGGCTAGGCCGATGTTATACCTATTTCAAAAACTAACGAATCGGGAATATTTTAAAGACAGGTAAAGGGATTCTACGGATATTTCAAAAGACGCATCTTTTCTTAAAACACCGTAGCCCTTATTTTCCTAAAAACCTCGATTCGTCTTTTTTCAAATGGCAAAACAGTATGACATAGATACATTGATGTAGATACTGCACTGTTGTGTTATTATTCATTTGCCGCATATTCTTACTGGTTGCATCGCATTGCATGTTAAATATGTTATTGTTATATCAAATCCATGCTGTTAGGACATCAGCACCATTATCGATGATGCATATGTTCTACGTACACCTGCTTGCCGGCTCACACACTTTATCATCGATAATTGCCATGCCACTACACTGTAGTACTGTTGCATTCAGGATATGACCCTTGCATGGCATACTCATGCACATACCTAGTGTGCATTCATATTCGTGTACTTACATATTGTACACTCATACTTGTGCACATACCTATTGTACATTCATATTCGTGTACTTACATATTGTACACTCATACTTGCGCACATACATATTGTACATTCATACTCGTGTACTTACATATTGTACACCCATACTTGTACACATACTCATTTTCACATACATAGATGATTTCTCGCTTGATTTGGCGAATTGGGAACCGCAAGATATTCTTTAAAACTGATTCATTTTAAAAGAGCAGTTTTCCCCAATATGTGCATATTACTATTCCATGTTGCATGATATACTGATATGCTTACATTTCTTTTATATGTCGCATACATCATGCTTTCTGATTATACGCATTGAGATATGTTGTTTCCATGATATTTCTGGATTTGGGAACCGTGGGTACTTTAAAAGAGAGTATGTATTGTTTTAAAAACCCGGTTACCCTTGATATGATATTTCAGTGCGTCCACTATGCGTTTTCTCGGTTCTGAGAGTGGCATGTGAAACCCGATTCGAGGAGCGGTAGGCACCGTCTGCGGGTACATGGTGGACCCGGTGAGGTACCCACGGGTAAGAAGACTTGTATATGTTAGACGATGAGCCTGGCAGGGGAGTACTACCTACCGGTGATTGTGTTGAGCTCGGCGGATATCTGGGGGATACCGACAGGAGTTGAGAGATGAGATGGGCCGATCCGGACTGACGGAGCCCCATGTATATGAGGATTTACGTGCCGATGCTAGGCACAGGTTTCATGATGTTTTCGAGTGTCGATGCTTGACACTCAGGTTCCATGATTTTGATATGTCGCGAGCGACACATGTTGATTTACATCCCCATACTTCCATGCATATGTTTATGATATTTACATGCATGATGCTTATTGTCATTGGGTGACACGTGGACGATTTCCACCTACATATATTGACATTGATGATATTGATCACACAGTTGGATGATATCCACATATTCATAGACTTCATGATATAGTCGACATTGATCATACCTCATAATTATGATATGTTATTACCTAAGGCACTACACTCATGTATAGATGTTACATTGCCACCTTATCATGCTTCAGACTTATTCGTTTGAGGTTTATATATATTTGATCGTATTGACCTAGGATTGTGTCATACATACGATTTCTGCTCTGTGATGTTTTCTACTCACGAATTGGCAACTCACCCCCGTTGTGCCACAGTTCTTGCAGGTTTTGCCGTACAGGTTCTATTGCGGCTTTTCTGGCACATTGCTTCCTTTCTGGGTGATTGCTTTGGTAGGTGGCTTCTTTTGCATCAGAACCACCATTGTATATGTATTATTCAGTTGTATCTAGAAATTCCATCAACCAAATTTGTATATTGTTTCAGACTTAGAAAACCAGTTGTGTATTATTTCGACCTTAGAGTCGTGCGTTGTAGTATTATGGTTTTCATGCTGATTTTCAGTTTCCTCTTGAGTTTTGATCCTCGCCTTTTGGCGTTGTATATTATACTGCATGCGTGGTTGTGACCGTCGATTGACGAAGAGCTAGCTCCCGCTTGGGGATGCCTTTTATCATTGTTTATACACTATTCATGTTGTACCCCGTTCGGGGCCAGTATTTACAAAGGAAACTCTGCCGAAATTTTCAGAAAAGACAAGACATTTTAAAAATGTATATTCGGCTTACTTATTTAAAAACCTTGCTTTTAAAATATGTTTTCCTTACTTCTTAAAAAAACTAGTTTTCCTTATTTACTCCTTAAAATGGTTTTAGATTTCTGGGCTTTTGGCTTACTTGAGTTAGATGAAGTCCTATAGACTTCATATGATTCAAGGCCAGTCACGGGCTATTTCGGGTCATGACATGCAACATATGAATGTATGGGCATACATGTATATATATGAGATTCTAAAACTAAAATCTAGATATCGGCGCTTAACGCCATCCAGACGATTTCCCCCGTAGATGTTAAATCTACTCACCGGAACGGCCTCGAGGTACTCGAACCCGATCACCTTCTTCTCTTTCCTTTCCGCATCCGAAGTCTTTGCAACCGATCCTAGCATCGAACAAAACCTTAACACATGAGGTTATAATTCCGATATGACACGTAAACATACACTATGCGAATGAACTAACTCTCACGAGCTAACACATGTGAACTTAGCGTGTTAAACATGCGCAACAATGTCTAAGACTACCCCTAAGGGCTGTAACCACATAAAACACTAAAACAAGAATCTGAACATTCGTATCGCATGTTAACATGTCTCCTAAAATAGGGTAAAACGTTCCCGGATTTTTGTGTATACAAAATTAGAAAAAGTTGCATACACCAGAGGTCTAATTGGAGTCCTAGAGAGCCCCTTCCAAAAACACATACCTAAATTCCCTAGATTGGCCGCAAATTGCGGCCAAAATTCATTTTTTGGCGGCCTGGGGTTGGGGGATTTGTCTCGGGTTTCGAGGGCGCACTCAAGGTCTAAAATCTAACTCCCAGTAATCACAACTTATCTCTGTGATCACTGGTTTAATAGCGGATTTGATTTGAAACCCTAACTTTTAACTAATTATAAGTTTTGACACTAATTAAGAAATAATGGTGGTTTAGTGAAAACTTAGTGTTTAAACAATGATGTTTAGCACAAAAACACTCTTATCTAATCTAGTTTAGGTCATAGTTAACCTAAGAATTATCATAACCCCAAAAATTAACTCAAACTTCACTTTAAAACTTAAAACACCACAAGATAAAAGCTTTAGTTTAAATTAGGAGTTGTTTAAGCAAAAGTTTGTTAAAACAAGAGTTTAATAAAGCATGCTCAAAATTTGATCATTGCCTCACAATGACTTGAAGAAGCCCCTAAACATGCAAAGTTTCAAGACTCTTGAAGAGACTAAATCATGATTTGGGAGGATTTGTGATGGTTTGTGATTACGAAGTTATTTGTTGTGGGATTAGTTTTGCAAGAGAGGAGGTGGAGAAAAAGAGAAGGGAATGGAGAAGAAGAAGAGAGGAGAAGCAAAAGAGAAATACAAGGAAAGAATGGCTCATGATAGCCATGCACCATTTTTCCTCTAACAATAAATGCACATCAACTTAATGTTCCCCCATCATCTTTTCCTTTCCTTTTCTTTATTAAAACCATATAAATTAGTTAAAATATTTTAAGAAGCAAAAACATGGTTAAGTTGTCATGGCTACCAAAAGTATTTTTAACTTAAACTAACATGTTGCTAAAACTAGATTAACACACACACACACACACACACACATATATATATACGTGTGTGTGTGCACATATATTTTAAAAATAAATAAAAAATAAAAAATAAAAATAAAATATGTGAAAATAATTACTAACTAAGTTTTATTGAAAAACTCATGTTATAACGCTTAATTAAAGTATAATTAATTCTAATCGCATTTTAGGACGTTACAACTACGCTTTTGGTTCCTATACCACGATTTTTGGTTTCTATACCACGATTTTTGGTTTCCATACCATGATTAAGGATTTGATGATGTAGTTTCGCACACCATCATCCTTTTATCCCTTAGGCCTATAGTCGTGGACTATAGGATTCAACCATGCCGTTTAGGATGCTTCACCTTACCCTCGGGATTTTGAACAGTATATCTGTCGACGTTGGAACGCAATACGACGGATATAATACCCTGTGAGTCCGTAACCCTGTCTTCGTGAATTATTTGGATTTATGGGAACCAACTCTGCCTTTTTGGACGCTTATAAGTTGATCACTTTACTCTCAGGATGTTCATAATCTGATTGGTCGTAGTTTCCCTACGTTAACATGTAACGAGGAAAATACTTCATCGCTCGAATCCACAATCTAGTCCTTGTGACTTGTTGGGCTGTGGGAATCGACTCTTCCTTCATGGATGCTTACAAGTTGATCGCCTTATCTTTAGAATCTTTGGAATCTTGTTGCAGCAGTATACTTGCCAAAATTGGAATGCAATATGACAAGCACATTTTTGATTCAGCTTTTGCGGCTTGTTGAATCTCAGATTAGTGTCTTCCACACTGTTACGCAGCGTGATAGGCATGTTTATAAATGGGTTGCATTATTGATATTGTTTGTGCCCGTGGATTGCATACAGCGCGCTGGAAGCGTCGGATCCGTAGGGCAAGCATATTTTGAATTCATTGTTACGTTGTAGAGGAGGTGTCCAGTGGGAATTTTGTAGGTTGTTTTGCTTTGTTTTCTCATGGATCGAGAGGATTCTATGAGGGTTGATTTTCCAATGGGTCGTATGGATCTCATTGTATGATTTTCCTAGCGAGTCGAGAGGGACTCCCAGGATATTGACTTCCGGTTCATGGTAAGAAATTTATTGGTGTAGGTTATTGATAGAATTCTACAACTTACGACGTGTGACATCAAGTCACGTGTGTAAGTCATCGGTAAGACATCGTTGTCTTATTTAGTTCTGATCCCTTTGTTTTGGTGGAAACTTTGATTGGCTTAGAGGCACAGCTGGGTGGGGCTTTTGATTTGATTTGCACGAGTTGTTCTGATAGTATCAAGAACATTCCCTTGTGCGCCTCAGTGGGACTTTAGTAGTCACTTGAACTTGTCCCCCTTTTCATTTGGTGAGTCCTTTGCGCTTGGAGGCACTGTCAGGCGGGACTTTGTAATCTTGTTCGGCTCGACCATTCTGATGGCATCAAAACGCTCTTTCGCACTCCTCAGTGGGAATTTAAATATAAAGAGTTCGAAGAAACTCTTCTGCACATGCGGTGGGATTTTTGCGTTCGTTTGGGTTACCTTGGACATGCCTGATGTGTCCGCGCTTCAGAGTGACTGTAGAATTGCCTTGAATAGATTGAATTTCCAAGATCAATTATTATAGTCATGAGATTATCTAGAAAATTCCTATTTGTCGGAGGTAGTAGATGAGACAGGTCCATTAGGTTTATATTCCTCATCAGCTTGATTAACAGATCCGGATATTTCAATATTAAGGATTGAACCTTCGGTTACAGAATTAGGGACAAGTGTATCGCTAGTATGGATACATCCATCTGGATCCGTCATGATTTTCATTTCATTTCGTCTGTCTTTCCCATGCGACAGCCGATCTGGCTGGTTCGATAGCAAGTCAAATGCTTTTTGGCAGCGGTATTGTATAGTAACTAAAATTGGCTAGGAAAGTCCACCATTTGAGAATCATTGTTAAATAGAGTCCATGATAATATGCGTCGAGACCCGCTGCTATGCTTGCAGATTTAGGGACTTTGGAGACCCGTATGACATGATCCTGGTTTATGGACATAGTGATCCACTCCAGTTTTAAATACTTGACAGTCCATCGTTGCCCATGGATAGTTTATGGCAACCTAGTTTACTTGACATAGGGCGGCATGGGAGAATTATCGACTTCAATATCACAGTTTGTTGGCTTCTATACCATGATGGTCGCCCATGGATTTTATATGGAGGATTATTTTATATCAACCTGCCATATGGTGACATTAGTTTAGGGCTACCTCTGACCAGGCGGTAGTTTAAGGTCGTCTCAGACCGGACGGTAGTTTAAGATCATCTCGGACCAAGCAGTAGTTTGGAGTCATTTTGGAAGTAGTATTAGTTTAAAGTCATTATGGACCATGCAGTAGTTTAAAGTTGTCTCGGACCGCATTAGTTTATGGTCGTCTCGGACCAAGAAGTAGTTTAAGATCATCTCGGACCACAGTAGTTTACGGTCGTCTCGGACCAAGCAGTAGTTAAAGATTATCTCGGACCACAGTAGTTTAAGGTCATCTCCGACCGCAGTTAGATTGGTTCATCAAGCATGATATTTTTCTGAAATCGATCGTTGATGGGAGGTATTGTCTTTGCACCATTCATGTCGATCAATTGGTAAGCTCCACCTTGGAAGAATTTTTCAGTAACATATGGGCTTTCATAATTAGGCTCGAATTTCCCGTGTTTGGCACGGTTTGGAATGATCAGTCGGCGTAAGACAAGCAATAACTTATTCTTTTAGAACAAACATTTTCGTGCCATTTTAGCATAGGCTCATAACATCAGTGCCTTATAAACTTTCATATTCTGTTGCGCCCTTAGGCGGATCTTGTCCAAAGCATCCAGTTCGTCGAGGTGAAGTTGAGTATTCTGTTCAGAAGTTAGCCAGTGTTGAATAGCAATAAGGAGTGAAGGAACTTCAATCTCCAGCGGTAATATGACTTCGGTGTCGAATATCATTGAATAAGGGGTTGCTTTAGTGGTCGTCCTGTATGTGGTGCGATACACCCATAAGGCTTCTGGTAGTCTCTCATGTCAGTCTCCTTTATTTTTAGTGACGATCTTCTGTAGCAGCTTGATGAGAGTTTTGTTGAATGCCTCGGCTAAACCATTAGCACGTGGATTGTAGATAGACTAATATCTCCAATCTATTTTGTGTTGGTTGGTGAAGCGACTGATTTTGAAGTTTTTGTATACCGGTCCATTATCAAAGATAATACGCCGCGGAACACCAAAGAAGTATATCACATTTGTTTGAAGAAGAGTAAGATATTTTCTGTCTTCACTTCCTTAAGTGCTACAGTTTCAGCCCACTTGGAAAAATAGTCGGTGGTAGCCAGGATAAACCTGTGACCCATTGATGACGGTGGGTCAATAGGCCTGACTATATCAGCTCCCCACATCTTAAAAGGCCATGATGCTACAGTTGGATGCAGAGGGTTTGGGTGTCGATGAATGAAGTCACCATGTATTTGACACGCGTGACATCTTTTTGCGTAGTCCATACAGTCCTTTATCATAGTGGGTCAGTAATAGCCCATTATTTTTATTTTAAGTTTCATCTTGGGTCCAGCCTGGTGTGCACTACAAAGATTGTCATGGACTTCGCTTACAACCATTTTGGATTCTTCAGGACCAAGGCATCTTAACTATAATTGGTCAAAAGATCTTCGATATAGGGTCTCACTGACGTATGCGTACGATAGTGCTCATTTCAAGAGTTGTCATTTTTGCGACTTGTCCTCAGGGAGCATCTTGTATTTGAAGTAGTCGACGAATGTCTGGAGCCAATTTTCCTCTTGTTCGGCAGCCATCATTGACGAGTCGGATGTTACTTCGGCTGATGTTTCAGGAAATTCAAACGGTGCTATTATCTTCCGACTTTGTACTGTTATTCTAATTTCGTCATTGCTTTCATCGGCTAACTTTTTTACCAATTTTGCAAGAGCCTCAGCTTTTCTATTCTCTATTCGAGGAATACTTTCTAACGTGAATAGAGGGATTTGCTTTAGCGGTTCCTGGACCTTCTTTTCTTATCTGGTGAGTTCAGGTTTGTATATGTTGTATTCGCCATTGACTTTGTTGATCACCAGCTGTGAATTCCCGTAGACACTAACATTGTGTATCTTCATGTTTTTGGCCATCTCTAGATCGGCGAGAAGCGCTTCATATTCTGCTTCATTGTTGGTTCTCGAGTCAGACAGAACCATGGAATAGCGCATGATCCCTCCTTCTGGAGTGACGAAGATTAGACCGACCCCTGCTTGGACTTTGGGCAGGCCATTATCATCGATCCTTATAGAAGAGGCTCCATCGAAGTACATTTCCAAGCAATCTACTTCTATGATGTCGTCTCCTTCGGTAATGATTATGCCCAGGACATGTTCGTCAAGGAGCTTGCAATTGAGCGGAGAATCATCTGCAATTGGATGTGCTGCCAAAAAATCAGCTATCGCTTGTCCCTTGATTGCTTTCTGCGGCATGCACATGATTTCAAATTCCATTAAAATTAATGCCCATTTAGCCATCCTTCCAGTTAGGACGGCTTTGGTCATCAAGTACTTGAGAGGGTCTATTATGGAAATCAATAGAATTTTAAGTGCCGTTGCATAGTGTCGAAGTTTCGTTACAGCGAATACTAACACGGGGTGGTATTTCTCAATAGGGAGTAATTATTTTCTGCTCTTATTAACACCCGGCTTAGGTAATATAAGGCACTTTCCTTTCATCTTGTCACGTCCTCAACGGTGCCTCCTCGCTTTCAATCTATGAGAAAAGATCAATGAAAGACTAGAGCACGAGCCGGGTGAGCGGGAGGAGCCTTTGTTGTTATCTCCGAGCAGCTGAGTTGAACTATTTTCATCATTATTTTTAGCAAGTAATTCCCCTAGGGAACTTTCCAATGCCGCCGTATAGAGGATCAACGGTCGTCCCGGGATTGGAGCAGCTAAAACAGGAGGCTTGAGAAAGTAATGCTTGATATCCTCGAATGCCTTTTGACATTCGTCATCCCAATTGAACAAGGCATCTTTCTTCGTCAACCAACTGAATGGTCGACATTTTCCCAATATGTTGGCGATGAACCGCCTGATGTAAGCGAGCCTTCCTTGCAGCGATCTCAATTGTGTTAAACTTTTAGGTGGTGGCATTCTGACAATGGCTTGAATCTTTGACGGATCAATCTCGATGCCACATTGTCGGATGAAGAACCTTAGGAACTTCTCAGTGTTAGTTATGTATATGCCCTAGAGGCCATTGTTGTACATATGATGTATATTGTGGTGGATGTTTGGATATATACAGAGAGGACTTTCTTGATCGTCATGATAGTATGCTATTTGGTTTCTCTTTATCTTAACATGTTGACTTGTATTTGTTTACTGTCTTTCTCTCACATGTTGATAAAGCCCTTAGGATCTTTACTCGACTACTGGGATTATGATGAGATCATACAAGTGGGGTAACGGTAGTCGATGAGTACATCCTATAAATGTTCCTAGTCGAGAGTATATCGAGATAGGGCATCGATACACCAGAGTAGACTAGCGTATACGCATCTTGACCCATATGATGGGCGATGGATGATCCCATATCCATCGGTGTTTGACATCAAGGATGGTGTACGGGTGCCCAGTGGAGACTGGGTACACTGGACGGACTCGTCGAGAACTCCCAGATGGTGATATACCACACGTCAGATGGCAGTTCTCCGGTGACACTGGTACAGGGTAGTCTGTAGACCCGAGATCGTCATAGAGTCTTGTGTGATTCCCACTGTGCTTTGATTTCCACCTTACCACATCCAAGAGGGCGTGCAAAACGGTGGCTTTTGGGTACAGTCCCGAATCACATGGAGGCAATGAGTGATAGGAGGGGATTCGTCTCTCCCGGTATAGGGAGTTGATGTCGTGCTGTGTTCGATTGGCTATAACTGGAAGTCCCTGGCCAGGGCTGATATAGAGATATACTGGTAAGTGTTACCAGTAGTTTCTCGACCTGTTATGAGCCTCACATCGACACGACTTATCGGTTACTGGGGTCTGACGTATACCACCCCCTAGACTTGATATGCGGCATATCAGACGAACAGACCGGACTGTACGAGAGTGTTACTGATTGGATTCACAGGAGAACGGACAGGCTAGCTTTTTGATATTCTGATCGCTCAATACCTGGGTGGCTGTTACGTTTAGCTGACCGCTTGCAGCTTGTGGGTGTTTGATATGATCATCACCTGCTACCGGCGTATTGACGATTCTTTAGAGTCCTACATAGAGGTTTCTTGGCTCAGGCAAAACGGAGTAGAGGCACATATGTGATATGTGCAGGACCGAGGATAATGCGATATGAGATACCGTATTATATTCTCGCGATATTTAGATATGAATCGGGACATCGGATCAAGTGTTGATTTGATGAATCGGTACATGATATATTAGCCGGTTATATTCGATATAGCCGGATCGTTCGATCAAGTGTTGATTCGATGATTTAATATATAATGATATATATGATATATTGTATTACATTATCTAATATTGGCTCGCTTTATTATTTCATTTTCTCACCGGATTAATACATTGATATATATGCGATATATGTTAAATGTATTATTTTCTTTTGTTGCAAATATATAATATATATGTGATATATATTATTGTGACATAATATGATTTATTATAAAACATGTTTAAGGATGATAAAAAGGATTTAGGGTTTGATTAGGGTTAGCTTCTTCTTGTTCATTCTAGAAGGATTCTATTTTGTCTTGGTTAAGATATTATGGTTGATACTTATTCTTAACCTAACTAAACCCTAATTCTAGTTTATTCTCTACAACTTTTATCCTATCATCCTTGACCATGGTTAGATAATCAATCATATACACTTGACTACTATTCATCACAAAAGGATTATTCTTTCATTCATCTTCTTCTCTCTTGAGTTCAAAAAGAAAAATCTTACTAGTTAATTCTTTTGTGATGATTTCTTGTGAGAAAGTGAATTAAAAAGAAAGCATAAATACTACTCCATCATCCTCATCTAATCTAGCCCATTAGATTAGGGTGTTCATCTCTTTAGAGTGAGAAAGCTTGGGTTATAGCAACTTCGACGTAGATCATCGGAGAATCGGAATACTTCAAGCTAGAGTGGATCGTTCGAGTCGTGGAGCCTCTCTTGAGTCCGGGAGATCGTGGATCGCGGCGAAGGGACTTCTACTCGGAGCTTGTGAAGCGAAGGAGCAGACTACAAAGGTTGTAATCCCTCACACTTAGCTATAAAGATATCATCTTGCATGCTAAACCCTAATAATCTAGCAAAGATCCCGTCTTTGGGTTGTTCGGCACATGTAAAATTTTATTCGGGTATGTTTGATGCTTTATGAACCTTCACAAGTGTGCCTAGGAACCCTACAGTGGTATCAGAGCCTAGCTAGAGCATTAGGCAACGTGTTTACGAAGTTAAAACTCCGATCGAACCCGAACCGACAAAGTTAACCCCCTCTCTGGATTTTTTTTTTAAAATCTGGGTTTTTTCTGAATTAAAAATATCTGAAAATTACAGCAGGAAAACATAAGAACTTCTGTGAAAAACTATCCCCTGATCCGTACAAACCGCCGCGGAACCGCGGCCGTACCTCGCTTGGGCCGCGGAACCGCGACAGTATTAAGGAATTAAGGACTCGTTTTGGCACAGTAATTCATATATTTGTGATTTATATTTTATGGGTATTTTTATTATGACTCAAGTGTTGAGTATTCTGGGGTTTATTTTGAAATCGTAGATTCGATCGGAATATTTAAATTCGTTTTTATTTCCGGATATTTAGAAACTGTTAAAATGTTCGAACGGATATCATTAACTCAATTTTTCCTGGAACGGCAAAATATTCAAGTGTTGAATTTTTATCGGGTTTAAATCTTTCGGAGATGCGTGCAAGTTTTGTGGTAGACTCTCTAGAAGACAACAAACCTTAACTCGATTATGTGACC
Organism: Agapanthus africanus; assembly: GCA_030015575.1. NCBI lineage: Eukaryota > Viridiplantae > Streptophyta > Magnoliopsida > Asparagales > Amaryllidaceae > Agapanthus > Agapanthus africanus. Next base: position 59,868,419 of record CM057343.1, on the reverse strand, counting down.
GCCTTGAACTGCCTTTTGAACCTTCGGGTTTGGGGCAGTACGGCGTGCCACATATGAGGCGTTGGCTTGACCCTTCTACGGCTGGACCTCTACTACTGTAACACATTCCGGATTATTTGAACTCCGCTCAAGTGTTGAGCAATTTGGGAAATTTTGGGTATTTGATTATCTGTTCGAAAAGTTTAATACTGTCTATTTATCTGGAATGTGATACAATATGTGGAATTCATTGTGTTAGGCATGAAATGCGAAGTATGTGATATTTCGGATTTACGATGTCTAAAGTGTTTGTGGATTCCAAATATTGTAGTTTTACAATTTCTTTTCTGTGACCGTAAGTGTAGTATATAGTTGTATTGCCGGTTTTCGTTGCTATACATCGACGACGATCGATGTATGCATACTTACTTACGTTGATGATATGAGATATTATGTGTTGCTGAGATATGATGTGCAGGATTGTCGCGATTGAATAGCCGGGGTTTTTATGTGAGATGAGAGTTTTATATTTTCTTTCATGTAAATTCAAATGTAATGTAATATTCTTTTATTTGGGGCACTTCCAGGTTGAGGTTGATGCCACCAATGTTGTATATTATTTACTTTTCCGCATTAGGATGGACCCAAGGAGGGGAGCACAGGTGACCAGGTTCTGGGCTTCAGTGGGAGGCCATCTCGAGGAGTCGAGACCGGGTCTCCTAAACTCCAAAATTGGTAGGGTCGCTTGCCGCTCTCGTAGGGGTCCAGGGTGTGGGTTTGGCTATTCATTGCGACTGTGGAATCCGTATTTTCTATTGTTGGCTAAATACTAAATACGGACGTCCTAGTATATCCCACATTATATCTATGTTTCTGCTGCGATATTTGTGATGTGATCATTTGATATGTTGTGATGGATACAGTATATAGTATATATGATATATTATATAGACGTTACTTATGTTTTACACCCGCACTAGCCCTGCCCTGCTCTGTCGTTAGTTACTTAACCTAACGGTGCATGATGGGACATCGAGGCGAATGCGGATGGCATAAGTGTACGTCGTATTTATCTGTGATGCTTAGAAAGCATAAGCTGATGGGATTTTTTATTAATGAGATTAATAAAAAGAAAAGAAACCTAAAAGATATTGTAGAATCAAAACTTTATAAAAAGGGTAGCTACAGTTTTGCTTTGCATAGTGGTATATATGATATACCCTGCACCTTATTCGATGAGAAAAGAGCCGAGATCCCTTCACCGGGAGTGACCACTTTAGCGAAACTGACAGATGCTATAAAAACTCGGTTTGTCTTTTGATTGCTTTTAGAGTTTTGCTTTGCATAGTGATATATATGATATGTCCTGCACCTTATTCGATGAGGAAAGAGCCGAGATCCCTTCACCGGGAGTGACCTCTTTAGCAAAACTAATGAAAGCCTAAAAAACACTCCATTTCAAAATTTCACTTGATTCTACGACGATATCAAGTTCATTACGCAATAGGTTTTCAGAAAAACCTGTCGTAGCCCTCCGTCATTTCAGATAAAGACTATTTAGTATTCGTGCTGCGTTTGTTGACCTCTGTCAAGGCATAGTGTGCGGTAGCTAACTAGTAATTATCTGTAAAGCATGTGATGTGATTGGATTAGGGTAGTCGTACGACCTTGTTGACCTCTGTCAAGGGTCGTGCGAGTGGGTTTGATTCAATCAAGAAATGACGGGTTGAACTTGACTAGTGCACTATGGTTTGTTGACCTCTGTCAAGGTCATGACATACTAGGGGCAAAATATTATCGGGAATTTCAAGTGTTGAAATTTGCAATGAGATTGCATACCTTCTATGAGATAGTTGGATCCTGATATCCACTGCGAGTAAGAGTTACTCCTGGGAGAGTTTTACACAGGACAATTAGTCGATCAAGTAGGTGTCTAGAAAAGTGTTAACGGGGTTACGCCTCTGGGAAATAGAGGTTTACTTTAATTAGGTCTGTGCGAAAGCACAGGGAACCTCCCTCAAAGTACCGACACTGATCTGGCTGAAAGATTGACGAAATTGTAGGGTGTAATTAATCCCGGCTAATCTTACCTTTTAGGGTTTGAAGGTAGATTTGATAAAAACAGTGGGAGTCATCCTGATTAGATAAGATAACAACCAATCTAATCTTGCAAGAGCATACGGTAAAGTGTTTTCTTCTCTCTCTCTCCAGGTAGCGACTATGTCAGGCCATAATCAAGATAATAATATGGATGTATTGACTGAACCCGCTTATTATACTGAGCAGGGGAACGTTGGACCCGTTCTTTCTTATAAGAGTTATAAGACTGAACAGGGAATAGAAGAATATCTGGATTCTCAAGCCGCCCAAAAGAACATGCATGTTGATGCATCTTCTTCAGGAGTGTTAGTTATTGAGAACTGTTTCTCAGTTCACCCTACGTCTTGAGTATTGGATACCGGATCAGGATCCCACATATGTAAATTGTTACATGGGCTATGTAAAGGTAGAGAACTGGGAAAAGGTGATCATTCCGTTCAAGTAGGGAACGGTGCAAGTATTGCAGCCAAAGCAGTTGGCGAATATCACCTTGTATTGCCAAGTCGTAATACACTGATTCTAAATGAGTGCTATTATATACCGAACATGATGTGCAACATTATATCGGTTTCTTTATTAAGTAAAGAAGGATATAATTTTGTAGTAAAGGATAATGTTATGAACATATTCCTAGATCAAAAGTTGATTGCATCAGGCTCGTTACATAATGGCATATTCATTCTAAATCAGAATACAGTCCTCAATATACAAAACACACACAAGAGGAAAAGTTCAGAAATGAACGAATCCTACTTATGGCATTGTAGACTTGGTCATATCAATGCGACACGACTGGATAAGTTACATAAGGATGGTTATTTGAATTCATTCGAATTATCATCTTATGATACTTGCCATTCATGTCTCAAAGGAAAAATGACCAAAGCTCCGTTTAGTGGACACAGAGAAAGAGTTACGGAACTCTTAGGACTGATACATAGTGATGTATGCGGTCCCATGTCTACGCATGCCAGGAACGGTTCTTCCTACTTCATTACATTCACTGACGATCTCTCTAGATTCGGACATGTGTTCCTGATGAAACACAAGTCTGAAGCTTTTGAGAAATTCAGAGAATATAAGCACGAAGTAGAAAAACAAACGGGCAAAAGTATTAAGATCCTTCGATCTGATCGAGGAGGAGAATACTTAAGCAATGAGTTCCTAGAATATCTAAAAGAGAATGGGATTCTCTCTCAGCTTACTCCTCCTTATACACCACAGCACAACGGTGTATCGGAGCGGAGGAATCGCACCCTATTAGATATGGTGCGCTCTATGATGAGTACAGCTGAGTTACCTATTTCCTTCTGGGGGTATGCGCTTGAGACAGCAGCATACCTATTGAATCAAGTTCCAACTAAATCTGTACCTACCACACCATATGAGATATGGAGTGGAAAGAGACCATGTCTTAAAAGAGTTAAGATATGGGGTTGTCTGGCCTGTGTCAAAAGGCAAAATCTAGACAAACTCGAGGCACGGTCAGTTTTATGTAAGTTTGTGGGATATCCTAAACATTCAAATGGATATTTTTTCTACCACAGTGAACAACAAAAAGTGTTTATTGCTCAACATGCCACCTTTTTAGAAAAGGAATTTCTTGCAAAAGAGATTTGTGGCTCTGAGGTAGAACTGGAAGAAGTTCCAGAAACACTAACTGTAACTGAAGATTTAGTGGAACCAGAGGATTCGGTAGTACCCGACGAACCCCAGCCTCTCCACCGATCTAGTAGGGTTTCTCGTCCACCTGAGAGATACTACGGTTTTCTCATTGATGGTGGAAGCAAGGATTGCATCATGGAGGATGATGACCCGACTAGTTTCGAGCAGGCCATCACAAGTGGCGACTCTGTGAAATGGCTGGATGCAATGCGATCTGAGATGGAATCCATGTACACCAATAAAGTATGGATTTTGGAAAATGCTCCTGAAGGGGTAGAACCTATTGGGAGCAAGTGGATTTTTATAAAGAAACTTGGTGTAGATGGAAAAGTTGAGACTTTCAAAGCTAGACTTGTAGCAAAGGGATTTCGTCAACGACCAGGTGTGGATTATGACGAAACCTTTTCTCCAGTAGCTATGCTTAAGTCCATCCGAATCTTACTTGCCATTGCTGCATACCATGACTATGAAATCTGGCAAATGGATGTTAAGACCGCCTTTCTAAATGGTGATTTAGAAGAGTGCGTGTACATGACTCAGCCAGAGGGCTTCGTAGATAGTGGGAGCAGCGGAAAGGTGTGCAAACTGCTTAAATCCATTTATGGGTTAAAGCAAGCATCGCGGAGTTGGAACATCTGTTTTAATGTAGTAGTCAAAGATTTTGACTTCATCAAAAACATAGATGAACCTTGTATCTATAAGAAGGTAGCAGAGAGTAAGGTTGTCTTCCTCGTATTGTACGTGGATGACATACTCTTGATAGGAAATGATATTCCTATGCTGCAATCAGTCAAGCTCTTCTTATCACAAAGATTCTCAATGAAAGATCTAGGTGATGCCTCATGCATATTGGGGATTAGGATCTATAGAGATAGATCCAAAAGGATACTGGGATTGTCCCAATCCAGGTACATTGACACCATACTAAAGAGGTTTAGTATGGAAGAATCCAAGCGTGGGAACCAACCCATGATCTCTGGACTCACTCTCTCCAAAGAGATGTCTCCCAAGACTGATTTGGAGAGAGGTCGCATGCAAGGGATACCCTATGCTTCGGCAGTAGGCTCTATCATGTATGCGATGCTATGTACCAGACCCGATGTAGCATACTCACTAAGTGTAGTGAGTCGGTATCAAGCAGATCCTGGAGAGAGTCACTGGACAGCTGTGAAGAACATTCTCAAGTACTTACGAAGGACTAGAGATATGTTCTTGTTGTATGGTAACAGAGAACTCCGGGTGGAGTCCTTTACCGATTCCAGCTTCCAAAGTGATAAGGACGACTCTAAGTCGCACTCGGGATTTTTCTTTACCCTCAATGGAGGGGCGGTATGTTGGAAGAGTTCCAAACAGGATACCGTTGCAGACTCGACGATGGAGGCTGAATACATCGCTGCCAACGATGCTGCCAAAGAGACTGTCTGGATGAAGAAGTTCATCACTGAACTTGGTGTGGTTCCATCCATTGAACATCCAATACCTCTGTATTGCGATAACAATGGAGCTGTGGCTTTGGCCAAGGAACCCAGATCCCATCAGAAGTCCAGACATATTCTGAGGCGGTATCACCTGATCAGGGAGATAGTTGATCGCCGGGAGATCGAGGCCAGGAGAGTAGATACGAAGGATAACACCGCGGATCCACTCACGAAGGCCATTCCCCAGATACAGTTTGAGAGATTATTCGGGATGCTAGGTATGAGATACTACAGTAGCTGGCCTTAGTGCAAGTGGGAGATTGTTAGTTATGTATATGCCCTAGAGGCCATTGTTGTACATATGATGTTTATTATGATGGATGCTTGGATATATACAGAGAGGACTTTCTTGCTCGTCATGATAGTATGCTATTTGGTTTCTCTTTATCTTAATATGTTGACTTGTATTTGTTTACTGTCTTTCTCTCACATGTTGATAAAGCCCTTAGGATCTGTACTCGACTACTGGGATTATGATGAGATCATACTAGTGGGGCAACAGTAGTCGATGAGTACATCCTATAAATGTTCCTAGTCAAGGGTATATCGAGACAGGGCATCGATACACCAGTGTAGACTAGCGTATACGCATCTTGACCCATATGATGGGCGATGGATGATCCCATATCCATCGGTGTTTGACATCAAGGATGGTGTACGGGTGCTCAGTGGAGACTGGGTACACTGGACGGACTCGCCGAGAACTCCCAGATGGTGATATACCACACGTCAGATGGCAGTTCTCCGGTGACACTGGTACAGGGTAGTCTGTAGACCCGAGATCGTCATAGAGTCTTGTGTGATTCCCACTGTGCTTTGATTTCCACCTTATCACGTCCAAGTGGGCGTGCAAAACGGTGGCTTTTGGGTACAGTCCCGAATCACATGGAGGCAATGAGCGATAGGAAGGGATTCGTCTCTCCCGGTATAGGGAGTTGATGTCGTGCTGTGTTCGATTGGCTATAACTGGAAGTCCCTGGCCAGGGCTGATATAGAGATATACTGGTAAGTGTTACCAGTAGTTTCTCGACCTGTTATGAGCCTCACATCGACACGACTTATCGGTTACTGGGGTCTGATATATACCACCCCCTAGACTTGATATGCGGCATATCAGACGAACAGACCGGACTGTACGAGAGTGTTACTGATTGGATTCACAGGAGAACGGACAGGCTAGCTTGTTGATCTTCTGATCGCTCAATACCTGGGTGGCTTTTACGTTTAGCTGACCGCTTGCAGCTTGTGGGTGTTTGATATGATCATCACCTGCTACTGGCGTATTGACGATTCTTTAGAGTCCTACATAGAGGTTTCTTGGCTCAGGAAAAACGGAGTAGAGGCACATATGTGATATGTGCAGGACCGAGGATAATGCGATATGAGATACCGTATTATATTCTCCCGATATTTAGATATGAATCGGGACATCGGATCAAGTGTTGATTTGATGAATCGGTACATGATATATTAGCCGGTTATATTCGATATAGCCAGATCGTTGGATCAAGTGTTGATTCGATGATTTAATGTATAATGATATATATGATATATTGTATTACATTATCTAATATTGGCTCGCTTTATTATTTCATTTTCTCACCGGATTAATACATTGATATATATGCGATATATGTTAAATGTATTATTTTCTTTTGTTGCAAATATATAATATATATATGATATATATTATTGTGACATAATATGATTTATTATAAAACATGTTTAAGGATGATAAAAAGGGTTTAGGGTTTGATTAGGGTTAGCTTCTTCTTGTTCATTCTAGAAGGATTCTATTTTGTCTTGGTTAAGATATTATGGTTGATACTTATCCTTAACCTAACTAAACCCTAACTCTAGTTTATTCTATACAACTTTTATCCTATCATCCTTGACCATGGTTAGATAATCAATCATATACACTTGACTACTATTCATCACAAAAGGATTATTCTTTAATTCTTCATCTTCTTCTCTCTTGAGTTCAAAAAGAAAAAGCTTACTAGTTAATTCTTTTGTGATGATTTCTTGTGAGAAAGTGAATTAAAAAGAAAGCATAAATACTACTCCATCATCCTCATCTAATCTAGCCCATTAGATTAGGGTGTTCATCTCTTTAGAGTGAGAAAGCTTGGGTTATAGCAACTTCGGCGTAGATCATCGGAGAATCGGAACACTTCAAGCTAGAATGGATCGTTCGTGTCGTGGAGCCTCTCTTGAGTCCGGGAGAACGTGGATCGCGGCGAAGGGACTTCTACTCGGAGTTTGTGAAGCGAAGGAGCGGACTACAAAGGTTGTAATCCCTCACACTTAGCTTTAAAGATATCATCTTGCATGCTAAACCCTAATAATCTAGCAAAGATCCCGTCTTTGGGTTGTTCGGCACATGTAAAATTTTATTCGGGCATGTTTGATGCTTTATGAACCTTCACAAGTGTGCCTAGGAACCCTACACCCAGAGGATACATCGAATGCATATTTCAGTGGATTCATCTTTAAATTGTATTCATGAATACGTTCAAATACAATTCACAGATGGATCCAATGATCTTCGTGAGTCATGCTTTTTATCACCAGATCATCTATATAGTACTCGATGATCTTATGGATTAGATCATCCAATATTTTGGTCATTTCCCTTTATATGTAGCGCCGATGTTTTTCAAACCAAATGGCATAACTTTATAGTAGTAGATGCCAATGGGAGTTCTGAAGGCCGTATGCTTTTCGTCTTTAGGAGAAATCTTGATTTGGTTGTATCCAGACGATCAATATATGAAGGAGAATACTTCATGACTGGACGTATTATCAATCATCAGCTCCGTTAAGGGTACCTGAAAATCATCTTTAGGGCATGCTTTGTTCAGATCCCTGAATTCGATACAGACTCTGATTTGTCTGTTCTTTTTCTTTACTAAGAAGATGCTTGCTATCCATTCGGTATATTTCTCTTCATGGATGAATCCGACGTTGATCAATTTCTTGGTTTCGGCTGCAACCTGTTCTTCAAGTTCTAGTCTCATTTTCTATGGAATTTGCTTCATAGGTTTGATTTTTGGAGATATAGCCAACTTATGGACAACTATCTCTGGGTCGAGACCAGAATTTCTGTGTAGTTCCACGCGAAACAATCACGGTACTCTATTAGTAAAGCCTTGAGGCCTTTGACTTGGCTTTCAGATAGCAAAGCGCTGATGAATATAGGCCTTTTATCTTCATCAATCCCAAGATTAATTTCTCGGAGTTCATCAACAGTGGTATCAACACCTTCTTCGAGTGCTTTTGGAGCTTGAGGCAGATCATCCAGGTTCGTTTTGGTTGCAGCTTCATCTTTTTTGATCTCACAACAGTCATCTGGCCAGGGGAGACTTAGGGGTGACGGAAGTTGTTTGTGCCCGTGGATTGTATACGGCGCGCCTGAAGCGTTGGGCTCGTAGGGCAGATTCGTAGAGTTTGACTGAGATGCGGGTGATTTATGCCCATGGATTGTACACAACGCGCTTAGAGCATCAGACCCATAAGGCAGGTTTATTACTGCAGGTGTTTTTGGTTGGGGTGGCGTGTTAGAAAATCGGATATATTTCCGTCCTTTCGTACGCTTATTTCTTACAAGTCATGAGGATATTGCAAGGAGTTTTATCCTTACGAGTCGTGAGGATCTTGCAAGGTGGTACATCTTGATGAGTCATGAGGATCTCGTAGGGGGTTGATGAGGTGTACTTAAGTAGCAGATAAATTTCCGTCTCCCCCAAGTACTTATTCCTAGCAGGTCATGAGGATCCTACAAGGCATTTTCTCCCAACGATTCCTGAGGATCTCATAAGGTTGATTGAATCTCGACGAGTCATGATGACTTCATGAGACGTGGTTTGTGGATTTACAGGAGCAATAAGAACCAAATCAGGCGATGGTTCTGATGGTTTATTCCAGTAGATTGTATATGGTACGCTCAAGGCGTCTGCGCCGTAGGGCATGTGTAGCATCTGGAGAGTTTGATTTGATGTAGCATAACCACCATAATATGAACATGGTTGGGATGCTATTGGGTGTAGCCCATGGATAGTATACGACACGCTTTGTGCGTTTATGCCGTAGGGCAAAACCAAATTATCATTTATATCTTCGGTGATTAGATTTGTAGCTTCATGAATCGCATAGCAAGTGTGACTTGATCTAAGATTTTTGCCGGGTTTCTTCTTTACGATGTAACCCAATCCTTTCTTGGCGGTCTTCCCTTCTTGGTTAACAGGTTGAGCCTTGGACGACACGCTGATATTTTTGTAGAATTGGCTTTGTGCCACCGATTGCTCGAACGAAAAGACCTGAGCTTTCAGCAAGCTTCTTAACTTTTCTGAGAAGTACTTAGGCATTCTAATGGGTTGCATCTTTTCGGCATTTGGATTTACCCCTTGTCATGCATCTGGTAGGGCTTGGTTTTCATCTGATTTGTGGAACAGAATCCCTTTGTCGCCCGATTTTCTCGATGGGATATAGAAGGTAGTCAGCTTTTCGACTAGATGAGTCTAGAGTGTATCAGGCTCTTTGAAGTGTTTGCGAGGAATCCTATCAATGTGCAAGGCTTTTTCTGACTCGTCGCCTGAATCATTGCTTTCGGATTCTTGCTTTAGGTTCGAGGTGCACTTTTCCTTGAACTCGATACATAGTTCATCTTCTTCATCCTCAATATCGCATCCCAAGTGAGGTACTCTGGTGTGAGGCATGACCACGTGATCTTCATCCTCTGTGTCGCTTCCCAGGTGAAGTACTCAGGCGTGGGCGATGACCACCAGTTGCTTTGTTTTTATCGGGACTTTCACAGATTCAGCTTTTACCCTTGGCTTTTTAGGCTTTTCTTGGAATTATCCGACGTCTTCATAACGCACTTCATGCATATTGAAGGGATGAACGCCACCTTTGATGCAGTGCTCTTCGCCATCTTTGATATACTTCATGTACTGATGCAGGGTCGATGGTATTACATTATAGTCGTACAAGCAGGGCCTTCCCAGTAGCGCTTTATAGGATGCATCAATGATCAACATATGGAATTTCTCTTCAGTCTCAAGCTTGTTGAACCTTAGTGGCAGTATGATTGATTCCAATGTTTTGGAATTTTGGGAATCAAATCCAGAGATAGTGATCATTCCCCTAAACAGATGCCTGACATCTAGGGTTAATGACATTAAGGTTTTTATTGTCATCAGGTTCACTGAAGATCCAGATCGATAAAGATCCTTTTATCCTTCACATCTTCATAGATGCCTATCATATATAGGAGTCTGTTGTGTTCGGGTGTGACTAACTGAAGATCTTCTTCCCCGAAGCTCATGTCAGCTACATTTGCTTCATGCAAGCCTTCTTACATATTTGCTTCTGCGAAGTGTGCCTGGAAATGCTTGGGATCTTGCAGGGCCATGATTGGCGACTCTCTCAAGTCTTTTGACATGATCAACACTTCATAAATACTTATGAGGGCCGACAGTTTTTTCAGATGCGACAACACATTGTAGTTGATCAACGGTTTCTTAGGGACTGACTTAGCGACAAGTTCAGGGATGAATCCTTCTTCAATTTCGATGTCTTGATTGGCGGGTTGTTTCCCCTTATTGGCTTTCTTGTCTTTATTTTTGGAGTTGTAGACGGGAGGGGGAAGCTGCTTTCCCCCTCTCAGTTCAGTGGCGGCCGTCAGAGGCTTGTGGCTCTTTTCTTCATTTTCAGAGTCGGAGTCGAATTCACTCGCATTGCGGAGTTGTTTGGCAATGGTTCTACACACTTCTTTGTTTTTAGCAGACTTCTTATTCGCCCAGACTTTCTTTTTCATGCCCGATGTCGAGTCTTGATTATTTTCTGAAGTGGAAACAGGGATATCCCACTTCGTAATTTCTTTAGCTGATTTTGGTTCATTTATCGCGAAAGGACACTCGTTTCGATCTTCCTTTTCTTTTTTGCCGAACCCCTCCTTTTATAATAGCGTATTGCGTGGATTTTTCCGTATTTGACACCGGAATTTCATTTCTCTCTGAAGCGGTAGCGTTAGTGTCCCACTCAGGGACATTTCACAGTGCCTCCATTGCGGCTCTCGCACGTTCATATGCTTGGCTTTCTATTTGGCTCCTAAGCTCGTAACCCGGACACCACAAGATGTTCATTTCTAGTCGATCGAGAAGGAATACTAGATCCGTTATTTTCTTTTGGACTTCATCCATAGCCTCTTCCTGCAGGTCGCCGACTCTTCGGACTTCGGTTCTTAGGGCGATGGCTTCTTCTTCGCACGCCTTCAAAGAATTAGCAAAGCCGTGGTCCATGATGCACAGATATGCAACCTTTGTTTCCAAATTTCTTTTGTTGGAGGATACTTTCTTTTTGCCCGATCTTCTCATGCCCCTTCTTGCATTTCTAGCTGTGGATATTTCGGTTAGAAGATTTTCTTTAGCAGAGTAAAAACCATAATTGTTATCAGCTATGTATTTATCATTGTAGTTGGTAATCGTGTGCAAAGGTCGCAACAATTGCTGACCGAGTGGAAGCAAAAAATAAAAAATTTAGTGAAAACATGCACCAATTTCATCCAAGATCACATTCATTACATCAATTGCAAAACAAAAAATACTGGTTAAGGGGTTTAAGACTACAACCTTTGTAGAGTGTCCGGCTAATCCCGGAAGACCCCACCATCGCACCTACGCCATCCGGATCAAGCTTGGTCGATGATCTCCTCGCCGAATATGATCCACCTTAAAATCCCTCCAACATAAGCTCTAGCCTCACTTGATCATATCATTTGTGAAGCTACTCACTCAATAATCAAGTAAGGATGTAGAAATTTTAAGCTTACTAATTTCTTCTCATTTCTTTTCTTTCTCTTCATTTTTCAAAACCAATAAAGAGAGAATGGAATGATAAGAACGGCTATGGATCAAGATGAGAATCAAATATCAGCATATTTATCTTTTTGAATAAAACAAGAACGAGCCATTTTTTCTAAACACTTCTAAAGAAAATGACTCATTTCTTTTATCCAAAAATATAAATAATAAATCATTTGTTCTCATCCTACATCTTTGTGATTCTTATATATACAACTTGTAGGTGTAAACACTCATGACAAAGTAAAATAATAATATTTATATCAAATATAAATATTATTAAAGAGAAGAAAATATAAATCGAGTATGATATTATATATATGAAGGGTCCCAGCAGCGCCCCGGCCGTCAAAACGCGGCCAAAATGCGGAACAAAAATTTCTAAAACCGGCGCTACCGTTACCCGATTTCCGGATCGACCTTAAACCCTATTCAAGCGAGCTAATTAAGAGTTAGAAAGGTTTATACCGAGATGATCCGAGTCCTTCGGTCTTCATTCCAAGCTCCTAGCGATCCTTTGATGATGTTTGGTTGCCGGTCTTCCTCCATCTCCGATGATCCACCCGAGAGAAACGGCGCAAGCTCCAACCTCGACAAACGAGCTAACCGACGCTCCAAAGTCGCTAGCTATGGGGAGTGGGGGTGTATGAAAGTGTCACTATAATTTTTTTCGCAACCATGAGCTCCATGGAACAACTCAAGAAGAAGATGAAAGAGGAGGTGAAGCTTTTTGGCATGAACTAAAATGGTGAAGGCTTTTGTGAACTTTTGAGTGAATGAGAGAGTGGGAGAAAAATGCAAGTGTGAATTCATCCAAAACCAAATGAACCCCAATCCCACAATAGTGGCCGACCCCTGATTTAAAGAGATTTTATCACCAAAAATAATTTACCGCAATCAAGAACGGCGTCGCATGAAGCTAGCCGGTGAATACGGGTCGATCCACAGGGATGTTGTAATTTTCCTAAATGTTCTTACGAGCTAATTCCAAATGGTGTTTGGTCTTTTAATTAGATCTAAAAACGAAGTTGTGTGATATTAGGACTAGAAACTTGCTAGGGTTAGGTTTGGGGTAAAGTTTAGTAAACAAAAATCTACATCTCTTTCCAATGCCTTTAACTAGATTTGATATTAGGGGTTATGGTAAATTTTAATAAAGGGGATTAGGATGATTGAGAAGATGTTTCTTCCTCTAGATCCTTGTCCTTCCTTTCTTAATATTTACCCTAACCTCCATGGAAAACTTACAACTCCGGTCTTTTATACTACGGATCACCGTTACCTTGTGGGTAGGGTGTCGTAGGGAGCGAAGATGCAAGTATGCATGAAGTCGTAATGATCATAAAATATTGGCAAAGAAAAAAGATGAGAGATCTTCATCTCTCAAACCCTTCCTTCTTCCTAACCCTAATAAGCGAGGAAACTACTCGTTCATTAGGGGATCTTTGAAAACCATGATTTTTTTATTTTTGTTTTAATTAAAAAGATGAAAGATCTACTACAGATCAAAAGAAAGTCTAAACTATATTAAACTAGGGCAAGAAAAGAATTTACCTAGGGCAGAAATTGAAAACTAGAACTAGGGCAGAAAAATAACCTACTTACGATTGATGCTCTCCAATCTTCAAAGAAATAGAAATTTTATTGATGAATAGAGGCATAGGAAAATACAATGACTTGGGTTCTATTTATAGGACATAGAAACCCTAGGTTTACAGTTGATTCGCATGTCTGCAATTGCAAATTTTCCCTTAGGTTAACTTTTCAGCGCCGCCTCAGATTTTGGTAAAAAATTCACGAAGCCCGGGCACATGATGTCCGCGGAACCGCGGCATGGGTAGGCTTTGGGCCGCGGTTCCGCGGCCCTTTGATGATCTTGTATGCTGAAAATTTGTGTGCCTGTTTATGGATTTCTGGGCTTCTATATTCTTTGGAACTTTTTTCAATTGGGCTTCTACGTTGGTTCCAGATCTCCAGTGAACAATTTGTAATGGACTTGTAACCATTCGCTTTGTACTCTTGGACCTTGCGTTGTCTTGTACATGGTGAACTGTTCTTCGTCTTGACTAAGATCCTTCTATTTGTTGGTCAAAGTCCCTTTTTTGTGTCGTCTTTTTTCTTTTTCACTGTTTGCGCTCCAAGAACCTGTAACCTGTACTATGTAGCAGGCATGGGTCAAAAATACCTGTTTTATTGTAAAATGCATAAGAGTGGGGAATATAAAATGCAATATTATGATATGAACAAATACCCCCAAACTTATCTTTTGCTCGTCCTCGAGCAAACTTATTCTGTTATTCTCGACAAAAAACCTAGCCTCACTTTCGCAGGGAAACGCGATTGCACAGAGCTCGTGCAACAAGCCGTTAAACCTCTAGGTGTCCCTAGTAGCAGGAGTGTTGTCTCCTGAGGGTTTTCAGCGGATACTACCCACAAAATCCTATCAATTCGGCCCATTAACTTTAATTCTCCAATTAGGTTTTCTAACAAGGAATTCTATTATCGTCGATCCGTAAATTATCCACCCATATTCTTCACACTTCCTCATTATTTAACTTAAGATTATATATGCTCTATAGACTTACTTAGCTTTCGGCATTTTCCAAGTTTTCCTTCTAGGGTTGCATCTCCACTTAGGAATTTTTATCAACTTTACTAAAGATACAAGTTCTATTCTTCATTCCTATCTCTTATCTAAATCCCAATCACATATCCTTACGTGTGTGTATAAATCATCCCTACACTTGGAAATTCAAATTAAGCAATCATACCCTTGTCCGTTGTCCAAAACACTTATTAGTTGGTGAATTTTTAATTGAATTTTGCTTACACATCCTTCATGCGACCGTTAATACTTCTTGAGGTACTAACAACCGATTACAAGATGCGTTAGCACATTAAAGCGTACTTCCTAGTCTTGTAACACCCAAGGCTTTTTATCAGTGACTCCCAAACCAGTTGGTCTAAGGCACTAGGTGATGAAGCACCCTCGCTAAATATTTTTCTATATTTTTTTTGCAGCCTTAAGTAATCACAAGAACCAGTGTTCATTTTTTTTTTCTTTATTCACTTTTTTTTCTTTTATTTTCATTGTACTAAGGACTTTAGACAAGAGCATTTCAAGGTCTCTTCTACTATTCCAAGTTTCAAGGTGCGTGAATGTGCAAATTGTAGGGTATACATTTTCAGAATCTAAACTTAAGCTATGAATTATTTTTCAAACTTATACTCTAATAAAATATCAATACTTTTCCTTTGTTTCGACTTAGCCCAAGAAGTTAACTTAAAATTTGCCTATTTCTAAATAAACTACAAGAACATATACTTTCTACCGCTAAACTTTAAGGAGGGTTATCTTTAGGGTTTTTAATTTACTAAGTCTAAGATCTAGTTGCTCCTAGCCAGTTGACCTATTTGTCAAACTCAAGTCAATTAGCCAAAATTGAATACAATAATTTTTATAATTTTTGAAATTTCAATTTTTTATGGGTTTTTCTTTTTCTAATTTTTTTTATTTTTTCAAATTTTTATGATTTTCATATAGAGATGCAGAAATTAAATATGCAAAAGGAAAAGAAAAGTATATACAAAAATTAAAATATGCAATGCAATGCAAAAGATAACTATATACACCACCATCTCCCCCAAACTTAAGCAAAGCAGTGCCCTCACTGCCCGGCCCCACGTCGCGCCCTCGAGCGTGAACGTGATCGCTCCTCTCTAGCCAATAGGGTTTGAATACCCCTCTCAATCTCCGTCAAGCGACGGTCGTGCTCTCGTGCAGTCGTCCTAAACTCTTCCCTCAAAGTATCGATTCCCCTCACAGCTCTTCTCATTAAGCGTGCATGTTCTTGAGGGGTCAGCTCACCCTCACTCGATGTCGAGCTAGAACTGGGGGTGCAAGCAGGGACATCCTCGGCCGGTTTGGTTCGCGACCAAATATCAGTCAGTCTAGAGTAGGACGAAGTAACGCCCTCAACAAGTGGTCGAACCGGAACTCCTCCCATCCTGTAAAAGTCAAATTCCTCGACTGGGAGGAAATAACGGCAGCGCTGGGTGACTAGCATAGGACAGGGATAGTTTCTAGCCCTTTTCCCCGAACCTATAGAATGAAGCAAAATAGTTCACATGTCGAACCGTGGATTCTTCGTCATTAGTGTGTGCACGACATGTAAGGAGGGGGTGAAAAAGGTCGTGTTGTGAGAACTGCCAAAGATGTTGTTTTGTGCCCACCGGCACACAGTAAAAACATTCGTGAAAAGGGTCCGTGCTTGGATACCCTTTCGCGGCTCCCTCGCGCAGTCATTGCCCATCAAGGGCATGTAATCCTCAAACTGCAGGGGGTGGTCATGTGCGGGCAAACGAGGTATAAGTGTGACCTCGTGGATTAAATCCCGATCAATGTTAATTACGCGATCCCCCCAATTCAACTTTATATATCCTAAGTCCGCTAGACAATTATCCTCCATAGATTCATAAAAATAAGTAACTAGATCTGGTAGAGAAAAGGCAGATGGGTGATTGTAGATCAGATAAGTCCAGCCCCTCCGCTCGATTTCGTGTGCAAAGTAGCTACCGTAAAGTTCGTGCGAGAAAACTGGAGAGAAATCCCTCTCAAATTGCATTCGATGGGTCATTGTGGTTTTATAGAAAAAATGTGCAAGAAACAGTGAGGAATGAACAGAGTGTACCTCCCATGAATTTTCAGGGGGTGAGTCGCCAGAGGCGCGGCGGAATGGCGGTCTGAGCAGGCTCCTGCGGCTGGATCGCGGCGGGGAGGAGGCGTAGCTGCGAGATCTGCCGGGAGCTGAATGGAGGCGGCGCTAGGGTTTTGTTTAAGATGTATCTTTTAGGGTTTCAGAAGGCAAAGGGCTCAGGTCTTTAAATAGGGGGAGAAAAATATAAAATTGTAGAAAAAACCCTCTAAAAGGAGGAAATTATCTGCAATTAAAATTTTATTATGAAATTTTTTATATTTTCAAATTTTTTTTATGGTATTTTGTATTTATGTATTTACAAATGATACACACCCCCAAACTTATTTGAAATTAAGTTTTTGGAAAAAAAAGGAAATTCGGGAGTGAAAGTGGAGGAGAATTAATCGGTGTAGATCGGCTCCTGCAAAAACAGGAGCTCCTCCGATGGGTCCGCTGTGAGGAACGGTTTCAATTGATGTCCATTCACTTTGAATAAGGTACCGTCCTCCGGATTTTCAAGATCGACCACACCGTGCGGATAAACGGTGCGGACAACAAATGGCCCTTTCCACCTAGAACAGAGCTTTCCGGGGTGATAATGTAACCGAGTATCATAGAGTAAAACCTGTTGACCAGGTTTAAATGTTTTTCGCAAAATGTGTTTATCGTGGAACACCTTAGTTCGGTTTTTCACAATTACCGCATTATCATATGCCTCATCCCGCAGCTCTTCTAGTTCATTCAACTGCAGCTTTCGATTGCTGCCCGCATCTCCTAAAGATAAATTCAACTCTTTGAGAGCCCAAAATGCCTTGTGCTCAATCTTTATTGGGAGGTGGCAAGCTTTCCCGTAGACAAGCCGATATGGAGACATACCAAGATCGGTCTTGCATGCAGTACAGAAAGCCCATAGTGCATCGATCAGTTTGAGTGACCAATCCTTACGGTTTTTAGAAACCGTTTTCTCCAAGATTTACTTAATTTGCCGATTTGAAACCTCGGCTTGCCCACATGTTTGGGGATGGTATGGTGTTGACAGCTTGTGGGTGATAGAATATTTGCGCATTAAGGACTAAAAAGTCCTATTGCAAAAGTGAGAACCATAATCACTTATTATCGCTCGAGGGTGCCCAAATCGAGAAAAGATGTGTTCTTTAAGAAATCGAACGACAACCTTGTTGTCATTCGTTCGGCTCGGCCCAGCCTCGGCCCACTTTGAAACGTAGTCAACAGCCAAGAGAATATAAACATTCCCAAAAGAATTGAGAAATGGTCCCATGAAGTCTATACCCCAAACATCAAAAACATCGACAACTAAAATTGGTTGGAGCGGCATTTCGTTTCTCCACGATATCCGGCCCAAGTGTTGGCACCGGGAGCATGTCTTGCAGTATTCATATGCATCCTTGAAAAGTCGTGGCCAATAGAAACCACACTACAAGACTTTCTCAGCTGTCTTCTTTGGGCCAAAGTGCCAGCCACATGCTTGATCGTGGCAAAAAGACAGCACACTCTTAAACTCGTTTTTCGGTACACACCGGCGAATGATTTGGTCGGAACAGTATTTAAAAAGATAAGGTTCATCCCAGTAAAAATGCTTTGCTTGGGACAAGAATCGCAGTTTATCTTATTTCGACCAATCTTTAGGTATCAAGCCGGTGGCTTACTAGTTTACGATATCAGCGAACCATGGTTCACAAGAAACGATCAAGAGTTGCTCATCGGGGAAAGCATCAGTGATAGGAAGTTCAAGTGTAGGCGAAGAAGGAAGTCGTGAAAGGTGATCGGCCACTACGTTTTCACATCCTTTTTTGTCCCTTATGACAAGGTCAAACTCTTGTAGCAAAAGGATCCAACGTATTAGCCTCGATTTAGCATCCTTCTTCGCAAAAAGGTGGCGAAGAGTTGAATGATCCATTTACACAATGACTGGAGAGCCGATTAAATAAGGCCGGAATTTTTCAAGTGCAAACACAACGGCTAAAAATTCTTTTTCCATTGTTGTGTAGTTTAGTTGGGCCTCATTTAGTGTTCGGCTAGCGTAATAAATCACGTGCGGCATCTTGTTAATGTGCTGTCCAAGAACAGCACAATGGCAAAATCTGACGCGTCGCACATAATTTCGAGAGGATGCGTCCAGTCTGGAGATGAAAGAATGGGCGCAGAAATGAGAGAGTGTTTCAAAGACTCGAACGCTTTCATGCAAGTTGAGTCAAAATCAAATGTTGTGTCCTTGGCCAATAAGAGAGTCAAGGGTCTAGCAATCTTGCTAAAATCCTTGATGAACCGTCTATAAAAACCAGCGTGGCCAAGGAAAGCTCGGATGTCTTTGACGCATTTAGGAGGAGGAAGATTGGAAATAACTTTAATTTTGGCTCTATCAACCTCTATGCCGTTTTGCGAGATGACATGTCCTAAGACAATGCCTTCTCGTACCATAAAGTGGCATTTCTCCTAATTCAAAGTTAGGTTCTTATCCCTACAGCGGGTAAGAACTGCGTCAAGATGTCGTAAACACTCGTCGAAGGAGTCACCAAAAATGGAGAAATCATCCATAAAGATCTCCAAAAACTTTTCAACCATGTCTGAAAAGATCCCCATCATACACCACTGAAAAGTAGCGGGTGCATTGCATAACCCAAAGGGCATGCAACGATAAGCAAAAGTGCCAAAGGGACAAGTAAAGGTGGTCTTGTCTTGATTCTCTTTGGCTATGGGGACTTGGTTATATCCGTAATAGCCATCTAAAAAGCAGTAGAACTCGTGCCCAGCCAATCGTTCTAGCATTTGGTCAATGAAAGGTAAAGGAAAGTGGTCCTTCCTTGTCGCGGCATTGAGTTTTCTATAGTCGATGCAAACTCGCCACCCAGTTTGGGTGCGAGTGGGAATTAACTCATTTGCCTCATTGGTAATGACCGTGATGCCCGATTTCTTTGGCACAACATGAATAGGGCTAACCCATTGGCTATCCGAGATAGGGTAAATGATACCACTATCAAGACATTTAACAATTTCCTTCTTAACATCCTCTTTCATAATGGGGTTGAGGCGTCTTTGTGGATCCCTTACCGGCTTGGCATCATCCATCAAGTGTATATGATGTTCGACTATGAGGGGACTAATCCCCTTGATGTCCGCCATAGACCAGCCAAAAGCTTGCCGATTATTATGTAAGACTATTAAAAGGGCCTTCTCTTGCTCGAGAGCTAGAGAGGCCGATATGATAACGGGTAAGGTCTTATTTTCACCTAGATAAGCATATTTAAGGTGCGATGGAAAAAGCTTTAGTTCGAGTTTGGGAGGTGAAACAATAGATGGCAACAATGGAGTAACTGTTTCAAACTCGAAGGATTCCATCAAAGGTTCAAATCGAGTGTACGCAACCGAATCGGATGGTTCAACTAACTCATCCGAAAAAGCAAAAGACTCAAACTCAGGTGGAGAGTCTTCAAAATCGTCTACAAAGGTGAAACACTCATAATCTTTGTCCGTCGTGCAAGCTGTGTCGGATTCTAGGAGGAACGCACTAGTGGCGTCAACATTGCTGTGATCAAACATAAAATTTTCGAACTCACGGTCCTCCTCCGTGATCTCATTGATCGAGCAAACATCAAGTACGCTAGAATTAGGCTCGGAAGGCTGACTTCCCAACTTGAAAATGTTGAGTTCAATTGTCAAATTGCCAAAAGATAGATTCATTGAACCGTTATGACAATTGATCATCGCGTTAGAAGTCGCAAGGAATGGGCGACCAAGTATCACCGGAATTTGATTCCGGGGGTTAGCGACAGGTTGTGTATCCATAACAATAAAGTCAACGGGGAAAATGAAATCCCCTACTCTAATTAACACATCCTCCAACTCTCCCCTAGGATGGGTGATTGATCGGTCGGCCATTTGGAGAGTACAATGAGTGGGCTTAAGCTCTCCAACGCCTAATTGCTCGTACACTGAATAAGGTAGTAAATTGACACTAGCACCAATATCTAATAGTGCTCTATTGATGTTCTTATCCTCAATTGTGATCGAAATAGTAGGACAACCGGGGTCCTTGTGCTTTGGGGGTAAAGAATTGACAAGAGCATCACTAACAGCACTCGCCACGAAAACTTTCTTTGGTACTTGTGACTTTCTCTTTTTGGTGCATAAGTCTTTTAAGATTTTTGCATATGAAGGAACTTGTTTGATTGCATCCAAAAGAGAGATATTTATGCTAACCTGTTTGAACAACTCTACAATCTTCTCCATCTGTGGAGTTGGTTTATTGGATCAACCGGTTTGGAAAAGGAGCATTTTGAAAAGTAGTTGAGTCCAATTTTTGCGGATCAGATTATTGAGTTGGAACGGATCCCCGTGTAGATGTGTTCGTGATGTGAGAAATGGGTCCGTTCGAGCTAAAAGAGGTAGAGCCGTGTGAAGGATGGAGAATAGGCTCTAACGAAGAAGAAGAGGAAGAAGAAGGTGAAGAAGATGAAGAACGACCACCGGCAGGGGTGTCATGGTTAATACCCACATTATTTTGCAACACTTTTCCGAATCTCAACGTGGTCACAACATTTACGTTATGATTCTGCTGTTCATATGCAACATGTGCGTGACCGGGATTTGGCAATGGTTGAGACGGAAGCTTTCCTTTTTCTCGCTCTTTCAACGCAGCATTGAGTTGTGCAATTTGTGCCTCAATAGATCTGATGCTTTGATCGTGTGAGGCACTGTTTTGCACCAAAGATTGAATAGAAGTCTCTATCCTAGCTATGGACTGTGTAGATTACTTTAGGAACGCTTCTAGACTTCTTTCGAGCGAGCTAACAGTATTTTGAGGTGGAACAAAATTGTTGGGTACAAAATTGTTCATTTGATTAGGGTAAGGTTGCTGTTGGAGAGGTTGCTGAAATTGAGTTTGTGGAGGTGCTTGTTGTTGTGGAGGAGGAGCCCTTTGAAAATTGTTGTTTCCTTGGGATTGTTGATTTTGGTTCCAAGCGAAATTTGGGTGACTTTTCCAACCCGGATTGTATGTCGAAGAGTATGGATCATTTCTTTGTCGTTGCTGAAAGGCAGCATTGACTTGATTTTGTCCTTGAGTAGATGCAGTATAAGGACACTCTTTGGTGAGATGTGATGGATCCGAACAACAAGCATAAACAGTTCGTGGAGGCACAACAGGGGCAGGAGAAGGCGATGAGATTTTGGTCTCAATCGCTTCTAGCTTTTTCGTAAGAGCGGCCATCTCGGCCTTCATAGCAATCGACATTTCTAATTGATGTATGCCTGCCCTAGGTTGACTACTAGAAGAAGATGATGATATGGTTTTGGTGCTCTCCCACTGAATTGTTTGTTCACTAAGGTCCTCAAGAAACTGCCATGCTTCGTCACTAGATTTGGTTAGAAAGTGACCTTGACTAATGGTTTCTAGCAACTGCTTCGTTACCGGGTTCAATCCTTCGTATAATGTTTGGCAAAGTTGCCAACTTTTGATCCCATGATGAGGGCATTGAACAAGTAGGTCTTTGAATCTTTCAAAACACTTCCAAAATGGTTCCGACGGAAGCTGAGAAAATTGTATAATCTCGTTACGGATTCTAGCAGTTTTGTGATGAGGATAGAACTTTTTAAGAAAAGCTTTCACAAACTCGTCCCAATTTCTAATTGAATGTGATGCTGTGCTGTATAACCACTTCTCGGCTAAGTCACATAAGGTGAAAGGAATGACCCTTAGCCTTATAGCGTCATTACTTAATTGGGTAGTTTTCATCATGGCGCAAACGTTTTGGAATTTGTTGATAAAGATATATGCATCTTCAGATTCCAAACCATGAAACTTGGGCAACATATTGATGAAGTGGGGTTTGATCTCAAAATTGTCCCCATTAGCCGGTGGGAGGGAAAGACAAGTAGGAAGGGCGGTGCGGACGGGGTAGAAAAGATCCTGGAGCGCGACTCGTGCGGGCGCTTCAACAGGCGGGTGATTCGGGTTATTCGCACCTAACGGAGGTGGAATCATTCCTGTCGGTAAGGTATTGTTAGGATTGTATCCCGACATACCTTCGGAAGAAGAATGTGAAGGTGTGGAAAGGATTTCGACTTCGGAGTCGAAAGGTTCGTCGGTCGGTACCAACGAAACACGGACTAATCGGGCGCTAGGGTCCCTAGTCCAACCGGACATACACTAAGGGGTAGTGTAATCAAAAAGTGAAAAACAGAATGTGGAGGTAAGAGAACGTCAATGAGAAGAAGTGGTGTAAGTGAGTGCAAAGATTTCTTTAGCGACAAGTTGCAAGTTTTGAAAAGATTTTTTTTTTTTGGTGAGCTTTTGCAAAGAGATTTTTGAGAAGAGACTTGTGACACAAATGCAATTAACCACTTATGCACAATCAGGCCTAGATCTAGGGTCATCTAGGTCAGCTAGACAGCTCCTAACTGTTCCAAAGGGCTAGAAATAGGACCTCAAACCGCTTCTTCACCGCCAATTGCGGCCAGGTAAGTGCCAGGTAAGTGGGAGGCTCCCCACTACAAGTAGCGTTCCTAATTAAGTAACCACTTGCCTTAGACACACTTGTCTAGACACCGCAAAGTCAGGTTAGGATTAACGGCCGATGCCTATAACTAGTCCTCTGTCCTATTGAGCTCGAAGTCCTTAGGGCCGAGTCTAGTATTTTTTAATTAAAGATTGGTCAATGCAAATGCTTTAAGTGATTTCTGGGGTCCTGGGAAGGGTGATGAAATCCCCACCCAATCTGATTTGGTCAAAAGCCCCTTAAAGTCCGATTAAAATATGCAAAGCAGTAAATCACTTGCAATCAATTTGCTATTTAGCGCGGCGCAAAGAATCCTGCAGAAAATCAATTATTGGAAGGGGAAGAAGATTTTTAGCGCAAAGAATCCTGCAGAAGATTTAGCAAAAGATATATAGGGATTTGCAGAGGGGAGAATGAGGAAACAAACCGAGCAATTTTCGCGCAGTGAAGACAAGGAGATGCCGCGGAATCTCGGTCGCAGATGGGTCTTAGCGGCGGAATCGCGGTCGTGGGGAGGGTTCAGGTGTCCAAAAAATTTCTACTGTTCTGTACTTGCAATCCCTATCTGTTTTGATGTATCTTTTTCTGTTTCGCCTTCTGTGTTGTTTCGGATCCGTCAATCCTGCAAAGATTCACAAAGGAAACCCTTCAAACAATAAAAGATGATAGAATTTTTATATTTTTAATTTTTCAATTTTTTTTTCGATTTTTATATTTTATATTAACCCGAAATTACAAAAAGGAAATTTTACGCCATCCCCGGCAACGGCGCCATTTGATTTAAAGAGATTTTATCACCAAAAATAATTTACCGCAATCAAGAACGGCGTCGCATGAAGCTAGCCGGTGAATACGGGTCGATCTACAGGGATGTTGTAATTTTCCTAAATGTTCTTACGAGCTAATTCCAAATGGTGTTTGGTTTTTTAATTAGATCTAAAAACGAAGTTGTGTGATACTAGGACTAGAAACTTGCTAGGGTTAGGTTTGGGGTAAAGTTTGGTAAACAAAAATCTACATCTCTTTCCAATGCCTTTAATTAGATTTGTTATTAGGGGTTATGGTAAATTTTAATAAAGGGGATTAGGATGATTGGGAAGATGTTTCTTCCTCTAGATCCTTGTCCTTCCTTTCTTAATTTTTACCCTAACCTCCATGGAAAACTCACAACTCCGGTCTTTTATACTACGGATCACCGTTACCTCGTGGGTAGGGTGCCGTAGGGAGCGAAGATGCAAGTATGCATGAAGTCCTAATAATCACAAAAGACTGGCAAAGAAAAGAGATGAGAGATCTTCATCTCTCAAACCCTTCCTTCTTCCTAACCCTAACAAGCGAGGAAACTACTCGCTCATTAGGGGATCTATGAAAACCATGATTTTTTATTTTTGTTTTAATTAAAAAGATGAAAGATCTACTACAGATCAAAAGAAAGTCTAAACTATATTAAACTAGGGCAAGAAAAGAATTTACCTAGGGCAGAAATTGAAAACTAGAACTAGGGTAGAAAAATAACCGACTTACGATTAATGCTCTCCAATCTTCAAAGAAATAGAAATTTTATTGATGAATAGAGGCATAGGAAAATACAATGACTTGGGTTCTATTTATAGGACATAGAAACCCTAGGTTTACAGTTGATTCGCATGTCTGCAATTACAAATTTTCCCTTAGGTTAACTTTTCAGCGCCGCCTCAGATTTTGGTAAAAAATTCACGAAGCTCGGGCACATGATGGCCGTGGAACCGCGGCATGGGTAGGCTTTGGGCCGCGGTTCCGCGGCCCTTTGATGATCTTGTATGCTGAAAATTTGTGTGCCTGTTTATGGATTTCTGGGCTTCTATATTCTTTGGAACTTTTTTCAATTGGGCTTCTACGTTGGTTCCAGATCTCCAGTGAACAATTTGTAATGGACTTGTAACCGTTCGCTTTGTACTCTTGGACCTTGCGTTGTCTTGTACATGGTGAACTGTTCTTCGTCTTGACTAAGATCCTTCTATTTGTTGGTCAAAGTCCCTTTTTTGTGTCGTATTTTGTCTTTTTCACTGTTTGCGCTCCAAGAACCTGTAACCTGTACTATGTAGCAGACATGGGTCAAAAATACCTGTTTTATTGTAAAAAGCATAAGAGTGGGGAATATAAAATGCAATATTATGATATGAACAGCCCCCCCTCTCATTCCCACAAAAAAATATTTCATTTTCTAATTAGATTAAACAATGTGAACCATTAAACAAATGTGCACCATACTTTGCGCCATGCCTTGGTCCATGCCTCATGCCACCGCACACCCTCCACCTCATTATAAAAAAAATAATTTTTCCATAAATGGAAAATCAATAATGAGGTGGCAAAACATCTAGAAGCTATTCCGTATAAAATTGGAATACTTCCCGGTACACGTACCGAAATACATATACGCGTATTCGTACAAAAATACGAATAGACAAGAGAGAAAACGAATAGTGAACAATAATACTAGAATACGTATATACAAATACATATATCAATTATTAAATCAAAACATGATTTAACAATTCGGCTTAATCCTAAGCCGCTAGTATTATCAACTGTCCGATTAAAGTCTGCACAGCATGTGCACATATTTAATCGGACACCTGTATGTACCAACATACGCCATGTACACCATATCGCCTGAACCGTGAAAACCCTCTGTGTGGGACTCTAAAGACTCGTCAATATGCTGGCAGTGGGTTTAACCACAAGCACGTCAGCGACACTAGCTGTACGTAACGGCTACCCAGGTATTGAGCGAAAGGAAGGCCGACGAGCAAACTCATCCTGAACCCCTACTAAGCCTGACAGTGACAATATCCGTACAATCCGGTCTGTTCGTCTAAGAGTATCGCATATCGAGTCTAGGGGTGTGGATAAAGTCAGACCCCTAACAACGCGATATTTAGTGTCGGTATGAAACCCATCACCACATGAGAAACTATCGATCCTGGATCGATAATTCTCGTCCACCGTGGCCACGGATTTATGGTGATGGCCATCTGAACACAATGCGACATCAACCCCTAATACCGGGAGAGGCGAATCCCCGACGATCCGATCACTGCCTCCATGTGGCTCGGGACTGTACCCAACTAAAACCTATTTGCACAACTCCTTTGAGCCGTGGTAGGGTAGTAATCAAAGCACAGTGGGAACTCACACGAGACAAATGACGATCTCAGGTCGACAGACTAACCTGTACACATGTTACCTGGGAACTGCTATCTGACAATAGGTATAATACCAACTAGCAGGTTCCCGGCGAGTCCATCCAGTGTACTCATAACCCAATGAGCACCTGTATACTATCTTAGGTGAACATACTAACACCAATGGCTTGTGAGACCTGGCTACCACCCCTCGCCGGGGTCTCGATCAGTATACACTAGTCTACACTGGAGTATCGATGCCCGGTCTCGATACTCCCATGACTAGGGACATTTAAGGATGTTCTTATAGACCCCCAGCTCCCACGTACGTGATCGCCATCATAATACTGGCAGTAAAGCAAGAATCCTATGGGCTCTATCAACATGTATATGATGATAAAGACAAACCAGATAGCATACTATCATCTTGAGTAAGACTGTTTCATCGGTATAGGTCCTGCCTCAATCATTATAATCACAAGTCGGCGACTATGATAATTGCCTTGAGGGCACTATAGCCAACAATCTCCCATTTGCACTTAAGGCCAATTATTGCGATGTCGCATACTCACAGCCCGTGTGATACCGAACATCCAACTTCTCTACTAATCAGTTTCGCAAAGCCCGTTTGCGAAAATGATTGCGTTCAAGAAATAGCCTCAGTGAGTGGATCCGCTCCAATATTTCTTTCTGTATCTCTCTTAATCTCAAATTCGCGGAGAAAACTATCTTCCGAAATGAGCAATACCTGTCTTAGAATTTGTCTGGATATCTGATGGGACCCAGCTCATAAATGAACTTCAAATCCAGCAAACTTCTTAGATTGTATCGTCTACTGAATTTAATCAGTATCCTGCGCCATGTCTTTCCTCAGTATCCGCTTGGACCACCTGTCCATTATACTGTCCCTCAAAAGAAGGAAAAACTATAACTCTGACAGTCACTCTGTCATCCAGGTCACCTTGGAAGCCTGATATGATAACCGTCTCCAGAAGGAGGCTGCCATAATCATTTCCCTAGAACATTCACTTATGCTCATAAACTGCTTCCCAATGTTTCTCCAGGATTGGATTAATATGTCTGCTTATTGCATCTAGTGCAAAAGCAATATCTGGTGTGGTACTTGACATTTCACGATTAACTCAATTGTCTAAGCAAGTGATATGCTAATCATGCAGATCCCTCTCCCCTTTAGTCTATAAGACACCTTTAGAGAGGGTGACTCCATCACCTGCAGGTACACCACCATGCCAGGAGTCGTCCATTTAATGTCAAATTACCCAGATTAGGATACTTCATAAATCTAGATCTAAAACCATAGATCTAGTAACCAAAAAAATTGATATTATATCCATATCCTATGTGGAGAAACAACTTTGTGACAACCAAAGTATAACCGATCGTAGTATATGAATATCCCTTCCTATCAAGTGCATGTCATCCCGAATCCTCAGACATCACACCCTACTACCTTCTTACCAGATCCATCTCCTATTCTGATGAAGTCAAAACCTATGACTGTCATATCAAAAGTAGATGATCTATTTCCGCTATACCTGCTTTGGTCTATAAATAGACATAAGCTACTTGCCTTCTATGCTTCCGCTGCTCCCATTGACTACAACAACCCTCTGGCAGAGTCATATACACGTGCACTTCTAAAGCTAGTTTAGAATGACGCTATACTCATCCTCCTGCCGGGTCTTATAGTCTAGAACAGCAGCAATGGCAAGTCTGGGTAAACAAGAACCTCCCTGTCACCGTCTCTGAGAAGACCGAAGTACCTCTCGGGTGCCTGAGGTTCCCCACCAAATCTGCGGAGTGGCTAATGGAACATCAAATCCAATTGAATCCTTAGGTTCTATTAAATCTTCAGTAATCGTTTGTGGTTCTGGAATCACTTCCAGTTCTACCATACTCCCACTACTATTTTCTGAAAAAGTCCATTTTACTAAAACTGTGGCGAGTCAAGAACAATATAAATATTGATCTTCCTGATGGTAGAAAATTAACCCTCGTCAAAGCCCGGGATAACCCACAAACAGCCATTACTGAAACGTGCCTTGAGTTTATCCAGATTTTGGTTTTAAGCATCAGCCGGACAACTCCCTATATCTTAACATCATTAAGATATAAATTGATTCTATATATATCTAATATAGAAACAAAAGCACTAATTTAATTTGAACCAGATTCAAAATCATGCAGCTGTCTCCAGTGCATATCAACCAAATGGAAAGAGGACAATCGGTATTACTCATCTAGGAGTGCATCCATATATGAGTAACCCGAAAGAGAAGCAAGTTCTCAAAACCATTACTATCAACGGAATACCAAACACAAGTATCCACATCTTCGACTACCTCGAAGAATCCTGATACTTCTAATAAATGGTTCTCTACTTTATTCTTATACCTATACCTTCTCAAAATCTGGACCATGCATTTCAACGAAATACTTGTCCAGAACTGGAGAAGTCACAAGTAAACAGAATATAGTATGAGTACCAACCCCATTGTCGTAATCGACATTGGACAACATACAATATTTTGTACAAGTCCACTGAGTTCAATAACTCAAACCCTGTGCGTCGTAGGTTGAAAAACTGTTCTATGGTTAAAAAGAATTACACCGCTGTTGAATGCACCAGTCACGACCCGAAATTGGCACGTGACGGCCCTAATACAACGCAACGCCTAAAGACGTAACACGGTAAAAGAAAGCCAAAACCCAGAAATCTAAACCAAGAAAATACGGAAAAGATAATAAAAGTTTTTGAAACATTTGAAATCGTAACCCAAATTCTTTAAAAGTCCTACTTTCTTTCTTTAAAATTTTGGCAACATCCCCGTTGTAAAAACTAGCCCAAGATGAATACAACACAATATACGACGCCGTAGCGAAGAAATAAAGTACAAAAGAGAGAATGCTGTATAAAAGACAACAGAAAGGAAACTGTATATAAAAGACAGCAAATCCACAAATAATATACAATATCGTCCTCACCAAGTCTCTAAGTTAACAACATAATAGTAGATGGAGAGTACAAGATACAACGAATGTACAATATGAAATACAGATAATCATCCAACCCACCTAAGCAAAATAGTATACTGTGAGCCGATGCGGTATCTGTAGCAAAAGATGATAGCTGAATAGCTGAATAACCTTCCTCGACTACTCTGGGGAACAACCTGAAACACCTGTGGCACAACGGGGGTGAGTTGCCAACTCGTGAATAGTAATAACATATGCAGGTAATCACAGGAATGCACGTACAGCATGAATCTAAGATATGCGATTACAGTAATAACATGTCATATGAATGCAGAATAATGGAAAGTACACTAGCAGGTACAATCAATATGTGAAGCAATAATAACATGACAATAGTATGCAATAACCATACAATAGGGATATGAGAAAGTAAATATGCAGCAATCATGAAGGGTACACTAACAGGTACTCCGAATACATAGAACAGTGCATAAGTGAAAAGGTATGAGGTATGGAGTGAAATATGTCATCCCACGGAATCCTGTCATCGTGGTGGGATCACAATCCATCAAGACATTCAAATCCCAATTCCTCAAATCAGCCCCCATGTTGGGCTCTCACATCATATAAGTCTCACATCTCCTCAATGTACA
Source organism: Agapanthus africanus (assembly GCA_030015575.1). NCBI lineage: Eukaryota > Viridiplantae > Streptophyta > Magnoliopsida > Asparagales > Amaryllidaceae > Agapanthus > Agapanthus africanus. The sequence goes on along the minus strand of CM057343.1, from coordinate 59,838,302 downwards.
ATATCGAGTAATCTCCTCTATCCCGAATGTACAAATCAGTAATCCCATATGTATGTCCAATATCCAATCTCAATGAATCACCTAATATCCCAAATCAAAACTCAAGTAGAATTCAAACATCCTAAAAGTAAATATTTGCAGAAATAAATATGATGGGGTCAATACACATATATTAGCGTCCCATTCCACTAATATTGGTGTAAGGGTATATATAATAACGGCTAAATCCCCTGTTATATATACAAAGGTGTTTAAAGATAATATCATGAAAACAATGTGCCAAGCATCGACACAGAAATCCTGATAGGTACGTATCATACGCTATCCCGAAAGCACGAGTGCCTAGCTCTGACCCTCGCCTTTCGACGTATGCATACGTGCATGACTCCCAACGGTATCTCCATGATCCCCGCCGAGTCATTAGTACTGTCACCGGTAGGTACTCGCCCGCCTCCAGGCTCAATCGGCAAAATCCATCGATCTTCTTGCCGAGGGGAACCATACCGGGCTCCACCATGTACCCTCATATGGCAACCACAGCTCGTATGGAGTATATACTCAGAACCGATAAATCTCATGGTGGCTGCGCAAATATCATATCAAGAAAACCGGGTTTTTCAATGTATGCATAATTTCATGAACTCCCGCGGTTCCCAAATCCAGAAAAACATCATGTAAAATCCAAATAAACAATGCGCAAATCCAGGAATAAATATATGCGATATATCTGAAATGCGAGCATATCAATGAGAATATGTAGCTGAAACCAGATGTATGCGAAATCAATAAGATACAACTGAGTATAGGTGTCTACCTATAAGTAAGTGATGTCGTATACCCCCCTGGGTATAAGTAGAATATGTGCAAGATATACTTGTAGCTGTATCGTAAGGTGTATATATACCTATCACTAATGGCATGATATACTATAGGTATACCGACAAGCTAGATGTCATGTGTGATAAGCAATACAAATCAATGTCAAAAGGTCCCTAACCAAACAATATAGTATCTATAAGGGGTTGTGTGTGACATGGCAATTATTGACGGTGTGTGTGTAGCATACAATCCGTGCTCGTGCAACATGAACCGTCAATAATATGTGCAGTGTCCTACTACTATTAGTCCAGACATACTACATCTACGTAATAAGGTAAATGCGCAATTCTAACAATAGCGTAGAATATGCGACAAGCAATAAAATCTCTAGCCCCGACGCATAACGCCATGCGGGCGATTCCCCTGTAGATGTTAAATCTACTCACCAACGCTCCACTCTAGGTGAAACCTACAACCTGTTTCCGCTTTGCAGCAGTGTTCGTAGTCCCCGCCTGCGAACCTGCAACATTAACAATAAAACAATATATATTAATAATAACCTAAAATACTTACAATCTACCAGGACCAATACGACACACAACGGACCTTCAAGGATTCGTATTGTGGCTAACGTATATAGCTACACTACGAAACCAACTCAGCGCAACAGCAATACGTAACACGCATCGTATCGGATAACGTATCGCACGAAACAAAACACAAGAAATAGGCAAAATGATCCCAGATTTTTCTGTGCTAACCAATTATAAAAATTGCAAGTACCATGAGCCTACAAATAACCCCAGAGACCCCTACACCAAAACCCCAAACCCTAATTCCCCAGTCTAGCCGCAATTTGCGGTTAGATCCAATAAATCTGCGGCCAAGACAAGGTGGATTTGGCTCGTATTTGGTGGGTAGGTTCTGTATCTCTATACTAGGCTACTGTCCAGTCAATTTTTGCAACACACTTTTAGTTTAACAGCAGATCATCCGAGACCATAAATCGACACTAAAAATACGGTTTTATCCGAAACGATACGATACGCGACAAAAACAGCAACTTTAAAGCTAAGCTACACAAAAATAACTTAAACAAAAGTAAAGAAACATTACCTAATCAAAAGAAGCCAAAGATCCAAGCTTTGAGCACTCCAAGGCATCCATGAGGGAAAATGTGAAGGAAAAAGTGATTTTTGTGAAGACTTGGATGAATTTTGATGGATTTGTGAAGAGGATGGAGAGTGTTCAGAATTTTGAGAGAGAGAGAATGAGATAAAGAAATGAGGAAAAAAAAAGAAAGAGAAGAAATGAAGAAGAGAGAGGGAGGTGAGTGTAGGGAGAATGAGAGAGTGAGTGTATCATGCATTGAATGCAAGCCATGCCTCACCATTAATGCACCATGCTCACACAAAAAGAAATATCTCTCTTTCTCACTCAAAACACAAAAGGAAAATGGTTAAGGAAAAGATTAGGATAAACAAAGGGTTAAGATTAAGGTTAATGGTCATGGTTGCTAAGATTAAAATTAACACAAACAAATCCTCGCATTTACGTGCACACGTGCGTGCATGCTTATAACAAATAATAATAAATTATTAATTAAATGTTATAAAATATGAGGAACCCAAATTGGTAAACTTTTTACAGTAAACCCCCATTAACGTCTAAACGAACACTAACCGAAATCTAAGGCGTTACAATCTCCCCCTTAAAAGAAATTCGTCCCCGAATTTAAAATTCTTACTAAGCATACCTTCAAAGAGAAGATTACAAACTCTCAAATCTCTCTCGCAGCCTCCCAAGTGATTACCTCACTATACATCTACGTCCAAGAAAAACCCTTCACAGATAGCAAGACCCTTGACCGAAATTTCTCCACCCATCGAGCCATTTACACCAATGGCTGCCGGTGAACGAAAAGATCGCATCAAAGCAAATGGTCTAATGCTGAATCATGTGAGAAAAGTTATGAAGGTAATTGCAAAGTATCGACACAAAGAATATGGGGTGAATACTCAATAATCTGGGCGGAAGTGCCAAATTAAAGGCAACGAAACTAACTCGCTTATAGGATCTCGAAAGGACCTACAATCCTGGGACAAGCTTCCCAAAATCCAACACGTCATTCATCGGAAAAATCCGCAGGAATACATGGTTTGCCACTGCGCACTTAAGTCTACGACCAACACGGTCGGTATAAGACCACTGTTTGCACTGGGCTACTCTCATCCTGACCTGAATCAACTGGATCATCTCCGAAGTCTCTAGACATAGCTGGCGTCCAAAATCCTACTTACGCAGAGTCAGAAAAATAACAGACTGGTGATCGACATGACCTAACCCCTAAACCTAAAGGTTGCCAATTGGAGTGTCTCCTGATAACAACTATCGAAGGAGAACCCTAACAATGGCGAGTGACGATCCCCAACTGCCGAAAACAATAAACACAAACACACAACTTAACAAAGAACAACTGAGCAAACTGAGTATAACCGGACGGCAAGAATCTGAATGGAGTCACACCCTGACTAACCCTGGGTAGACACCATAACGAAATTCGTGGAGATCTGCTCCCACCCCTACTTCAGAACGGTAAAAGGTTGCAACTCTCCAGCCGGCCTCAGATACTCAACCCAAACACACAAAAGACAGACACCTTGAAACGAAACCTGAAACTTCTCTTTACATCCATGCCCACCCGTAACTATCTCACAAGTCACGTCAATGTTGGTGGAACTCGAATGGAAACAGAGAGTTGACTGATGTGCCTGTCCTAGGATTTCACGTCTCTACCCGAGAACATCAGGTACACAAACACGTCCCAAACATAGCACACCCTGTCACAAATCAAGGACTCCGAATCATTACCCAGCCGAGTATGCTCAAGTATCTCTGACGAACGAGCATCGGTGGGCAGTGTCTCGCGAAAGCGATTAAAGAAAAGTGGTCGGGCGCGGACATGAGCAAGCTGTCCCCTCCGTAGAGACGAACTAAAGCTGTACTCAACGATCACACAAGAACTGTAAATCTGCAGAAGACTATCACAACAATCAAAACCGCTGCAGGAAGATGTACATTAAGCTCTGGTGGTCCGTGAAAATCTGTCACGACTCTCGAACAATTAGTGTCTCCAAATCTCCAACGCAAAACCACCGCGGCCATCTCCAGATCATGAGTGGAATATCCTTCTCCTACTTCCTTTAAATGTAGGGAAGCAAAAGCGATAACTCTATAGTGTCACCTCAGTACACACTCGAGCCCACTCAAGAAACATTACAGTTAAACAACAAGGTCGCCCGAACCAGAAAGCAAAGAGAGAACTGGTGCAGTTGTTAACAGAATCTTCAACTGCCGAAAACTCCGTACGCATGCCTCAGTCCAAAGAAGAAACCTCCTTTCCGGTCAATTTAGTCGACGGTGCAACACCACTCTTGTAATCCTGCACGAAACGGCGGTAAAAACCCGCTAAGCCCAAAATCCACGGACCTCTGCCTGCACACAAGTATGGGCCTAAGCTGTACGGCCATGATCTCCCTCGGAACCATACGGAACCGTCTCCCGTGACTACAAGACCTAGGAGTCTACACAAAACAAGCCTGAAGAAACACTCTAAGAATTTAGCAACTGCTGGTGCTCTCCCAGTATCTGCATAACAAATCCTCAAGTGCTACTCCTGTTCCTCAAGACACATTAAATAGACCAGAATGTCGTAAATAACACAACAATAACTGGTCGAGGAACGGCCTGAAGAAATCTGGTTCATCATAACTACGAATGCTGCTAGGGCATCAGTGAATCCAACGACTCACTAAAACACACAAAGCCCGCAGCACGCATAAGGTAGTCTTCGGAATGCCATCACTCCGAACCGCAATAATGACGACCTGATCCCAAACAAACTTGGAAAATGTCTCGCACTGTGGAGCTGATCGAAGAAATCGTCACGGCAAGGTAAAGGATACCTATCCGCACCGTAAGCCGGTTAAATTAACGATCCGTCGATACACAACCTCAAACTGCCGTCTTTCTCCTTGACGAACAGAAATAGGAGCTCCCTAATGCGAAACACTCAGACGCACAAAACTCTCCAAACAACAACTCTGCAGCTGATCCTTAAGCTCCCTAAGCTTCGCCGACCCATCTGGAACAACGTCGGAAAAATCTCGCACGAAAGGAACTCGGTCCAACAATCCCACTGTGGCTCCGGTATCACAAATGAACGCCAAGAATCCACGACATCTCCTCAAAAGCCGACTAGCGAAAAAGGCTGAATTCGAGCTGTGAGAGGCGGCACAACTATACACTTGCACAACAAGAACTGACTCGCCGGGAAAAACAAAACCTAACTGTTTTCCTCACGGTAGTCCACAGACGCCTAGCACGTAGCTAAACAGTCCGTGCCCAGGAGAACGTCAAATCCAATATCTCTAGAAGGATCAAAACGACGGACGAATCTCTATCTCCTATCCGATTGGCACACAACTGAGTACGTGTCGCGTAACAAAAAAAAATCGCTGACAGAAGTTATCACAAACTACGACTAATCTACCCAACCACGGTACAAGTGTGAAAAGAAAATGAGGACATCAAAAGAACAAGCGAATTAAGGATACCTGAAAACTCTGCATTGGACGCCCGCGCGTCCCGATGAGTAGAAGAAAACTCCTGTGTCTGCTCCCTACCCGCAACTGGCTGAACTCCTCTGGTAGACTGACCCCTCTGAGTGAACCTTCCATGTCCATGACCTCTCTGAACACGAGTCTGATGCGGTGCTAAGGAACAATCCCTGATGAAGTGATGAAGGCTTCTGCATCGAAAACATCCACGCGCTGACTGCCGACCCTCCTGGGAATGAGAGCTGAACGACTGTCCTCGACCTAAGCCTCTGCTACTTCCACGACGGTCATGAAATCTGTCTTGACTAGGCCTCTGTCTCTGGGATGGTACACCGGTACGAGTCCTCCATTGTCCTGGAACTCTCAGGGTCTCCGGAATATGTGCCTCGTCAACTGGAGCTGCAACCACGGTGCTATGTAGGTGACGGACTGCTGCAAGCTGATCGCAAGGGAAAACTGAGTAACAGGGGTGACAACCTCCTGTCGTAGCGCTCGAACAACATCAACCAATGAACTCATCGTCTGGCGGAAGTCCTGCATCTCTGACACAAGCCTAGCTATACTATCTGTCGAAGGCTGATCTGTCTGCACCTGTGCAGCTAGCGTGCCATCCTGGTCAGTGCTCGTCTCACCCGAGCTAACTCTAATCTCGGCCCTCGCTGCATCACTCTGAGTCCCCATAGTCATCGGAGGCAAGGCTATAAATAGAGATAAGATTCGATAAGAATACGGAAATCGAATCATAAGGATATGAATCATCAAGGAAGGAAATTCAAGTAATTTGTACTTAGGTCACTTTAGGCGAAGTACCGCATCGTGGGTATGCTGCAGACATACACACACTATGTTACTCTGCTTAAGCTACCTACTCCATCATACTAAGGTCATCCTACACTCCGAAAGGTAAAACCTAGCGCTATGATACCAACTTTGTCACGACCCGAAATTGGCACGTGACAGCCCTAATACTACGCAACGCCTAAAGACGTAACGCAGTAAAAGAAAGCCAAAACCCAGAAATCTAAACCAAGAAAATACGAAAAAGATAATAAAAGTTTTTGAAATATTTGAAATCGCAACCCAAATTCTTTAAAAGTCCTACTTTCTTTCTTTAAAATTTTGGCAACATCCCCTTTGTAAAAACTAGCTCAAGATGAATACAACACAATATACGATGCCGTAGCGAAGAAATAAAGTACAAAAGAGAGAAAGCTGTATAAAAGACAACAGAAAGGAAACTTTATATAAAAGACAGCAAATCCACAAATAATATACAATATCGTCCTCACCAAGTCTCTAAGTTAACAACATAATAGTAGATGGAGAGTACAAGATACAACGAATGTACAATATGAAATACAGATAATCATCCAACCCACCTAAGCAAAATAGTATACTGTGAGCCGATGCGGTATCTGTAGCAAAAGATGATAGCTGAATAGCTGAATAACCTTCCTCGACTACTCTGGGGAACAACCTGAAACACCTGTGGCACAACGGGGGTGAGTTGCCAACTCGTGAATAGTAATAACATATGCAGGTAATCACAGGAATGCACGTACAGCATGAATCTAAGATATGCGATTACAGTAACAACATGTCATGTGAATGCAGAATAATGGAAAGTACACTAGCAGGTACAATCAATATGTGAAGCAATAATAACATGACAATAGTATGCAATAACCATACAATAGGGATATGAGAAAGTAAATATGCAGCAATCATGAAGGGTACACTAACAGGTACTCCGAATACATGGAACAGTGCATAAGTGAAAATGTATGAGGTATGGAGTGAAATATGTCATCCCACGGAATCCTGTCATCGTGGTAGGATCACAATCCATCAAGACACTCAAATCCCAATTCCTCAAATCAGCCCCCACGTTGGGCTCTCACATCATATAAGTCTCACATCTCCTCAATGTACAATATCGAGTAATCTCCTCTATCCTGAATGTACAAATCAGTAATCCCATATGTATGTCCAATATCCAATCTCAATGAATCACCTAATATCCCAAATCAAAACTCAAGTAGAATTCTAACATCCTAAAGGTATATATTTGCAGAAATAAATATGATGGGGTCAATACACATATATTAGCGTCCTATTCCACTAATATTGGTGTAAGGGTATATATAACAACGACTAAATCCCCTGTTATATATACAAAGGTGTTTAAAGAAAATATCATGAAAACAATGTGCCAAGCATCGACACAGAAATCCTGATAGGTACGTATCATACGCTATCCCGAAAGCACGAGTGCCTAGCTCTGACCCTTGCCTTTCGACGTATGCATACGTGTATGGCTCCCAACGGTATCTCCATGATCCCCGCCGAGTCATTAGTACTGTCACCGGTAGGTACTCGCCCGCCTCCAGGCTCAATCGGCAAAATCCATCGATCTTCTTGCCGAGGGGAACCATACCGGGCCCCACCATGTACCCTCATACGGCAACCACACCTCGTATGGAGTATATACTCAGAACGGATAAATCTCATGGTGGCTGCGCAAATATCATATCAAGGAAACCGGGTTTTTCAATGTATGCATAATTTCATGAACTCCCACGGTTCCCAAATCCAGAAAAACATCATGTAAAATCCAAATAAACAATGCGCAAATCCAGGAATAAATATATGCGATATATCTGAAATGCGAGCATATGAATGAGAATACATAGCTGAAACCAGATGTATGCGAAATCAATAAGGTACAGCTGAGTATAGGTGCCTACCTATAAGTAAGTGATGTCGTATACCCCCTGGGTATAAGTAGAATATGTGCAAGGTATACCTGTAGCTGTATCGTAAGGTGTATATGTACCTATCACTAATGGCATGATATACTATAGGTATACTGACAAGCTAGATGTCATGTGTGATAAGCAATACAAATCAATGTCAAAAGGTCCCTAACCAAACAATATAGTATCTATAAGGGGTTGTGTGTGACATGGCAATTATTGACGGTGTGTGTGTAGCATACAATCCGTGCTCGTGCAACATGAACCATCAATAATATGTGCAGTGTCCTACTACTATTAGTCCAGACATACTACATCTACGTAATAAGGTAAATGCGCAATTCTAACAATAGCGTAAAATATGCGACAAGCAATAAAATCTCTAGCCCCGACGCATAACGCCATGCGGGCGATTCCCCTGTAGATGTTAAATCTACTCACCAACGCTCCACTCTAGGTGAAACCTACAACCTGTTTCTGCTTTGCAGCAGTGTTCGTAGTCCCCGCCTGCGAACCTGCAACATTAACAATAAAACAATATATATTAATAATAACCTAAAATACTTACAATCTACCCGGACCAATACGACACACAACGGACCTTCAAGGATTCGTATTGTGGCTAACTCGTATAGCTACACTACGAAACCAGCTCAGCGCAACAGCAATACGTAACACGCATCGGATCGGATAACGTATCGCACGAAACGAAACACAAGAAATAGGCAAAATGATCCCAGATTTTTCTGTGCTAACCAATTGTAAAAATTGCAAGTACCATGAGCCTATAAATAACCCCAGAGACCCCTACACCAAAACCCCAAACCCTAATTCCCCTGTCTGGCCGCAATTTGCGGCTAGATCCAATAAATTTGCGGCCAAGACAAGGTGGATTTGGCTCGTATTTGGTGGGTAGGTTCTGTATCTCTATACTAGGCTACTGTCCAGTCAATTTTTGCAACACACTTTTAGTTTAACAGCAGATCATCCGAGACCACAAATCGACACTAAAAATACGGTTTTATCCAAAACGATACGATACGCGACAAAAACAGCAACTTTAAAGCTAAGCTACACAAAAATAACTTAAACAAAAGTAAAGAAACATTACCTAATCAAAAGAAGCCAAAGATCCAAGCTTTGAGCACTCCAAGGTGTCCATGAGAGAAAATGTGAAGGAAAAAGTGATTTTTGTGAAGACTTGGGTGAATTTTGATGGATTTGTGAAGAGGATGGAGAGTGTTCAGAATTTTGAGAGAGAGAGAATGAGATAAAGAAATGAGGAAAAGAAAAGAAAGAGAAGAAATGAAGAAGAGAGAGGGAGGTGAGTGTAGGGAGAATGAGAGAGTGAGTGTATCATGCATTGAATGCAAGCCATGCCTCACCATTAATGCACCATGCTCACACAAAAAGAAATATCTCTCTTTCTCATTCAAAACACAAAAAGAAAATGGTTAAGGAAAAGATTAGGATAAACAAAGGGTTAAGATTAAGGTTAATGGTCATGGTTGCTAAGATTAAAATTAGCACAAACAAATCCTCGCATTTACGTGCACACGTGCGTGCATGCTTATAACAAATAATAATAAATTATTAATTAAATGTTATGAAATGTGAGGAACCCAAATTGGTAAACTTTTTACAGTAAATCTGCACTAACGTCTAAACGAACACTAACCAAAATCTAAGGCGTTACAGCATCTTACCTAATCACTGACTGATATAGGTAAATGTCATAGACACAATATCAAAAAGTTATATCTCACTTTATAAAATAAATGTACAGATATACCAGTTTGAAATTGGTGCATAACAACGGATATTCAAAACCAAATATTTGCCTTCCGACAAAATTCAGATGATTTCCTCAAATATTACCAATTACTACGAATTCCGATATAATGAGGATCTAATCACCCAATTCCCAATATCTTACTCCCACTCACCATCCGCAATAACATGCAAATGTGAGAAACTGATCTGGTAAATACATACCCTGGAGTTAGATTCCAATTGGGAAAACAGTTTTTAATTAACATCGCACAGTAAAACTGAAACATGAAAATGTTCCAAAAAGGTTAACTGGTATACCTAGTAACGCCTCTTCCATTATCCTGAATCAAGACAGTAACCATATACTTACCTGCCCTCACTGCAATCCCTTTGTTATGTCTTTACTTATTACCTTCTGTACACCTCCTTTACGCTAATTGGTTTTCTTCATTCCCTACCCTTCGGCACCAGCCTAAGGTTTGGAAGAAGACTATCCAATAAGCGTAATAGGTGTACTCTCCTAATCCTAGGAGCCCTCGCAACCTGAGAGAATGTAATGAGAAAAGACATCTGAATAATCCTATTCTTTTTCTCCTAAACCAGAATCCATCCTCGAAAAAGTTCCTTCGAGTTCGTATGTAACTATACGATGGATTTATCTAATGGAAGTGGATATCCGTAGTGATACGGAGTGTTCTAGAGAAAAGCAAAGTGGATGTAGGAGTGGCAGGGGTATACACGATCTTTGTCGTGAATGATGGTGATCGCAATTTCCTTTGCCATTATTCTAATCCCTTTAAATGTCTTTACTTATTACCTTCTGTACACCACAGTTAAGATTAATTGGTTTTCTTCCCTCCCTACCGTTCGGCACCTGCCTATGGTTTGGAAGAAGACTATCCAATAAGCTCAATAGGTGTACCCTCTTCTAATCCTACGAGCCCTCACAACCTGAGAGAAGGTAAAGGAAAAAGACAACCGAATAATCTTATTCAATCTCTCCAGAACCAGAATCCATCCTCGAAAAAGTTCCTTCGAGTTCGTATATAACCATAAGATGGATTTATCCAATGTTTGTAGTGATACGTGGTGTTCTGGAGAAATGCAAAGGTGATATATAAGTGACAATGATATATGCGACACCGTGACATTCCAAAAGCCAAAGTGTTTTAAGAAGGTTCGGTTAACTTGGTTCAAGAGTTTTTAGTTTAGGGTCGGGTCATAGTCACAGCCAGAGAGAGAGAGAGAGAAAAGAAACACTCAGCGTGCACTCTAACCTAGATCAGAATGGTTAATCATTTTATCTAATCTGGATGGCTCCCACTGTTTCCTCAAATTCTCCTCCAAACCTAAAAGGAGAATTAGTCGGAATCACCCGAGGAGTAATCCTACTCATCAGTGGGAATCGGGATCCAACTATCATCGCATGATAACTTGATGGAAGCCACTCAAGTCACCATACTCCAGAAGGTATGCGCAAGCCTGGAAAGTTTCCTGTATGTTTGAAACTCCCGATATGATTTTTACCCCAAGCGGTTTATGACCTTGACAAAGGCCAACAAATCATAAACCACAAGTCAAGTTCATCCCATCATTATCCTGGATTACTCTAGACCCACCCGTACAAACCCTTGACAAAGGCCAACAAGGTTATACGACTGTCCTAGATAATCGCAACTCAATACAACAGACAAGCAATATCTAGCTACCGCACACTGCGCCTTGACAAAGGCCAACAAACGCAGCACGAATACTAGGTACCACCTGAAAGAAATGACGGAGGGCTACGAATGGTTTTTGGCGAAAAACCTTTAACGTAATGAACTTGATATCGTTGAAAGAATCCAAGTGGTTTTACAAATATATAGTGGCGAAAACTTTTTCTAAAGAGGTCACTCCCGGTGAAGGGATCTCGGCTCTTTCCCCGTCGAATGGGCTGCAGGATATCCCAAACTGAATACCACGATGCAAAGCAAAAGTAATCGACTATAGTGAAGTTATTACGTTGACGCAAAATTTTACTCAAGGGGTCACTCCCGATGAAGGGATCTCGGCCCTTGCCTCGTCGAATGAGGTGCAGGATATTCCAAACTGAATACCACGGTGCAAAGCAAAAGAGAACGTCTGTAATGTCAGTTTTTTTAAAAACTTAGTTCCAACATCATACATATAGGTTTGTTTTCCTTGCATTGATAAGAATCAACGCAGTCCCATCAAATAATCACACCAGAAAATAATGAAAATAAAATGTACGTATATGCCATCCGCATTCGCTACTGGGTCCCGTCATCACCCGTTAGGTTACTTAACTAACGACAGAGCGGGGACTGGGCTAGCACGGGTGAAAAACATATACAACATCTACTAATATATATAAATATATATATAACATTCGTCCCAGGCATGATATAAAACAACATCACAGAAGCAACACAAAATGGTGGATAATCTGGAGCCCCGGGTTTCACTTGAGCCGCAAGTGAGACCCGACGTTCCCTGTCGTGTGGATAGCCTGTGCAATGAAAACCTAGACCCCTACGAGCGCGGAAAGTTACCCGCAAAACTAGAAGCGAGGTAACCCCCTTCAGCAACGTGAATGGACCACCCAACACTTCACGGAATCCGGTAACTTGAGCACCCCTCCTGGGTCAACCTATACACCCTACGAGTGCGGTGAATAGCCCGCCAATTCTAGAGTAAGGTCCCCTCCATCTGAATGCCTTGAGATGCGGACCGGTTGCCCTCTAGAACTCGGCTATTCGTGCACTCCACCTCGGGGTAATCCTAGTACAGAAAATAAAATAATATACAAGGGTGACAACGACCTCAGCCCGGTCGTGCCCCAAAAGAATAATATACAAACTGGTAGTGATGGCAGTCCACATGTCGGACGCTCGCCCCACAATATCAAATGTACAAATGAAATAAAACTGTACTAACATTGCACCATTGCTATCCACCACGACGATCCAACCAACATCACAGCACATCACAGAACATCAACGTGAATGTCACGTTCGCAAACCCGTCTAAAAGAACATATAACAGTTAGACGGGTTTACCGATCAGTTGACATTCATGGTCGCAGATAGTAATGTAAGTACTTATAAACGTGTACTTAAAATATCGATCGACAAGGTTCTAAATTGGCCCCAATAGCAAAAACAGCACTGCACAGAAAACAGGGCCAAAACAGAATATCACAAAAATCACAATTTCACATCAGGGGGCTACAGTAAAAATTTGGAAGCCCGTCGCCACTAAATGGCCGCGGATCCGCCGCCAATGGGGGGTTAGTGCGGCAGATCCGCGGCTCTTTGGAGGAATCAGAGGCCTAAATTTTTTCTGCACCCATAGAATCGCCTGCACGGATTTTTAAGCTACCGCAAAATATTTTTTGAACACTTTTGAAAATCAGCAGAGAACAGAAAAATGGAATCGTGTTTTTGGAAATTTCCGTCGATCGATCTTTCAAGCACGTTTAAACAAGCTAGTAAGGGGTTTAAAGGGTGCCTCTGATACCATGAAGGGTCCCGGCAGCGCCCCGGCCGTCGAAACACGGCCAAAATACGGAACAAAAATTTCTAAAACCGGCACTACCGTTACTTGATTTCCGGATCGACCTTAAACCCTATTCTAGCGAGCTAACTAAGAGTTAGAAAGGTTTATACCGAGATGATCCGAGTCCTTCGGTCTTCATTCCAAGCTCCTAGCGATCCTTTGATGATGTTTGGTCGCCGGTCTTCCTCCATCTCCGATGATCCACCCGAGGGAAACGACGCAAGCTCCAACCTTGAAAAACGAGCTAACCGACGCTCCAAAGTCGCTAGCTATGGGGAGTGGGGGTGTATGAAAGTGTCACTATAATTTTTCTCGCAACCATGAGCTCCATGGAACAACTCAAGAAGAAGATGAAAGAGGAGGTGAAGCTTTTTGGCATGAACTAAAATGGTGAAGGCTTTTGTGAACTTTTGAGTGAATGAGAGAGTGGGAGAAAAATGCAAGTGTGAATTCATCCAAAACCAAATGAACCCCAATCCCACAATAGTGGCCGGCCCCCCTCTCATTCCCATAAAAAAATATTTCATTTTCTAATTAGATTAAACAATGTGAACCATTAAACAAATGTGCACCATACTTTGCACCATGCCTTGGTCCATGCCTCATGCCACCGCACACCCTCCACCTCATTATAAAACAAATGATTTTTCCATAAGTGGAAAATCAATAATGAGGTGGCAAAACATCTAGAAGCTATTCCGTATAAAATACGGAATACTTCCCGGTACATGTACCGAAATACATATACGCGTATTCGTACAAAAATACGAATAGCCAAGAGAGAAAACGAATAGTGAACAATAATACTAGAATACGTATATACAAATACATATATCAATTATTAAATCAAAACCTGATTTAATAATTCGGCTTAATCCTAAGCCGATAGTATTATCAACCGTCCGATTAAAGTCTGCACAGCATGTGCACATATTTAATCGGACACCTGTATGTACTAACATACGCCATGTACACCATATCGCCTGAACCGTGAAAACCCTCTGTGTGGGACTCTAAAGACTCGTCAATATGCTGGCAGTGGGTTTAACCACAAGCACGTCAGCGGCACTAGATGTACGTAACGGCTACCCAGGTATTGAGCGAAAGGGAGGCCGACGAGCAAACTCATCCTGAACCCCTACTAAGCCTGATAGTGACAATATCCGTACAGTCCGGTCTGTTCGTCTAAGAGTATCGCATATCGAGTCTTGGGGGGGTGGATAAAGTCAGACCCCTAACAACGCGATATTTAGTGTCGGTATGAAACCCATCACCACCTGAGAAACTATCGATCCTGGATCGATAATTCTCGTCCACCGTGGCGAAAGATTTATGGTGATGGCTATTCGAACACAACGCGACATCAACTCCCAATACCGGGAGAGACGAATCCCCGACGATCCGATCACTGCCTCCATGTGGCTCGGGACTGTACCCAACTAAAACCTGTTTGCACGACTCCTTTGAGCCATGGTAGGGTAGTAATCAAAGCACAGTGGGAACTCACACGAGACAAATGACGATCTCAGGTCGACAGACTAACCTGTACACATGTCACCTGGGAACTGCTATCTGACAATAGGTATAATACCAACTAGCAGGTTACCGGCGAGTCCGTCCAGTGTACTCATAACCCAAAAAGCACCTGTATACTATCTTAGGTGAACATACTAACACTAATGGCTTGTGAGACCTGGACACCGCCCCTCGTCGGGGTCTCGATCAGTATACACTAGTCTACACTGGAGTATCGATGCCCGGTCTCAATACTCCCACGACTAGGGACATTTAAGGATGTGCTTATAGACCCCCAGCTCCCACGTATGTGATCGCCATCATAATGCTGGCAGTCAAGCAAGAATCCTATGGGCTCTATCAACATGTATATGATGATAAAGACAAACCAGATAGCATACTATCATCTTGAGTAAGACTGTTTCATCGGTATAGGTCCTGCCTCAATCATCATAATCACAAGTCCACGACTATGATAATTGCCTTGAGGGCACTATAGCCAACAATATCTATATATCTATATATATATATATAATTATTAAATCAACACTTGATTTAATAATCCAGTTAATATCATTAAATGCTTTATTCAAATACAGTATCATATACTCGTATTTAATCAAGCTCTTGCACATATCCCTATACATGCCCTGCATCATTTCTCTTGTGCTGGGAAACCTCTGTATGGGACTTTAAAGACTTGAAAATATGCTGAGAGTAGGTTAGGATCATATCCATGGCCCACAAGCACGTCAGCGGTACTAGCTACACATAATGGCTACCCAGGTATATATCGAAAGAAGGTCGACAAGCTAGCTCATCCAAAATCCTACATAGCCTATTAGTGAGAATCATTGTACAGTCTGGTCTCTTCGTATAATAATGTCGCATACTTGGTCTGGGAGGTGGAAACCGTCAGACTCCCAATAACCCGATAAGTCGTGCCGATCATGAACTCATAACCATACGAGAAACTACTGATAACACTTATCAGTAAATCTCAACTTCCTTGGCCAAGGACTTATAGTCATAGTCGATCTGGTACAACACGACCTCAACTCTCTATACTGGGAGAGACGAAATCCCTTCGATCACTCACTGCCTCCATGTGCTTCGGGACTGTACCCATCTAAAACCTGTTTGCACAACTCTTTAAAGTCGTGGTAGGATAGTAATCAAAGTACAGTGGGAACACACACAAGACACTATGACAATCTTAGGTCTACAGATTACCCTGTTCTCATGTCACTAGAGAGCTGCTATCTGACGATAAGTATAATCCCATCTAGGAGTTCTTTGGTGAGTCTATCCAGTGAAACCATCAATGAGCACCGGTATACAATCTTTGGTGTCAAACACCAATGGCTACGGAATCAACCATCGCCCCGGTTGGAGTCAAGAGACGTATACACTAGTCTATTCTGGAATATCGATGCCCGGTCTCGATACTCCTACGACTAGGGACATTTAAGGATGTGCTTATGGACTACCTAGGCCCCACTATTATGATCCCTATCATAATCCTAGTAGTCAAGCAAAGACCCTAAGGGCTTTATCATTATATATTAGCGATACGTGATAATGAGTAAAACGTATACACATGAATGATAAAAACAAACCGGATAGTATCCTATCATCTCAAGTAAGATTGTTCTCTGTATAGGTCCTCTTTCAATTACAATAATTGCCTTGAGGGCACCTATATCCAACAATCTCCCATTTGCACTTAAGGCCAATTATTGCGGTATCACATACCCAACTTCTTTACAAAAAGTTTCACAAACCATGTTTGAGAAACAGTTTCAGTGAGTGGAACCGCTATAATGAATCTATCTTCATCTCTCTATATCTCAACTTTGTAGAGATCAACTATCTCCTGACTGAGCAATACATGCTTTAGAATTTGCCTGGATAGACGATGGGACAAAGTTCACAAATGAACAATTTTATCCATCAAGTTCATAGACTGTATGTTAGTTATATGTATGCCCTAGAGGCCATTACTATACAAGAGATGTATATTGTAGTGGATGCTTGGACATATATAGGGAGGATTTTCTTGCTCGACATGATAGTATGCTATCTGGTTACGCTTTACCTTAATGTGTATACTGATTGTCTCTCTGTTACATGTTGGTAAAGCCCTTAGGATGTGTACTTGACTACCTGGACTATGATGCGGATCATACTAGTGGGGACATGGTAGTACATAAGTACATCCTTCAAGGTCCCTAGTGGTGGGTGTATCGAGACGGGGCATCGATATACCAGAGTAGACTAGCGTATACCTTCTCGACCCATACAGATGGGCGATGGATGATCCCATATCCATTGGTGTTTGACATCAGAGATGATATACGGGTGCTCAGTGGAGACTGGGTACACTGGACAGACTCGCCGAGAACTCCCAGATGGTATTATACCTTACGTCAGATGGCAGTTCTCTGGTGACACTGGTACAGGTTAGTCTGTAGATCCGAGATCGTCATAGAGTCTTGTGTGATTCCCACTGTGCTTTGATTTTCACCTTACCACGTCCAAGAGGGCGTGCAAAACAGTGGTTTTTGGGTACAGTCCCGAGTCACATGGAGGCAATGAGCGATAGGAGGGGTTTCGTCTCTCCCGGTATTGGGGGTTGATGTTGTGCTATGCTCGATTGGCCATAACAGGGAAGTCCCTGGCCAGGGCTGGTTTAGAGATTTGCTGGTAAGTGTTACCAGTAGTTTCTCGATCCGTTATGAGCCTCATATCGGCATGACTTATCGGTTATTGGGGTCTGACGTTTACCACCCCTAGACTTGATATGCGACATATCAGACGAGGAGACCGGACTGTACGGTGGTGTCACTGTCAGGATTTTACAGGAGTTGGAGCGGGCTTGCTTGCTAATTTATGATCGCTCAATACCCGGGTAGCCGTTACGTCCAGCTAGTACCGCTGACGGCTTGTGGGTGCTTGATATGATCATCACCTACTGCCGGCGTATTGACGAGTCTTTAGAGTCCTACATAGAGGTTTTACTGGCTCAGGCAAAACGAAATAGGAGCGCATATGTGATATGTGCGGGACCGAGAATAATGCGTGTATGTGATACCGTATTCTATTCTCGCG
Source organism: Agapanthus africanus (assembly GCA_030015575.1). NCBI lineage: Eukaryota > Viridiplantae > Streptophyta > Magnoliopsida > Asparagales > Amaryllidaceae > Agapanthus > Agapanthus africanus. The sequence continues at coordinate 59,820,148 of CM057343.1, read as the reverse complement.
ATGTTTGTATCGATCGGTTGTATGCGATATAACCTAGTTATCGAATCAAGGGTTGATTCGATAAGTCGATACATTGGATGTCAGTCGGTTATATGTGATATGACCGGATTATTAAGTCAAGTATTGATTTAATAATTTAGTGTATAATTGTATATGTGATATACTAATTTACATTAACTAACATTGGTTCACTCAAGCATTTATTTTTCTCACTTGTGCACAACTTAATATATATGTGATATATATTTATTTGTGTGCATTTTTGTATCATGATTGTTGATACACATTACATGGGTGTATAAGACTTATACCATATTTATTATAATATTAGGTTTTTATATTTAAAGTAATTCTAAAACAAATGGATAATGAGCACAAATGCATGCAGCTTCATGAAGCTTATGTTGCATTTGACATAGTCCACTAGTTTTGTTTTACTTAAGATATTAACTAACCTAACCACTATAATTAGCCATGGCAATGTCTCTACATGAGTTAGTATATGATACTCACTCACCATGGTTAGCTCATTCTCTCTCTTGATTATTTTTCATATTCATTTTGAGCTCATCTTCTTCCTCCTCAAAAATTTCTTTCTAGGGTTTGAAATAGAGAGAGAATCAAAGTGAGAAAAGAAATTCTAAAGTGTACCCATTTCCTATTTCACCATCCTCTACTAGACTAGCATTTTAGTTTAGGGTGTTTGCTTCACTAATTCTTTGGTTAGTGAAGTAGAAGCTTGAGTTCGTATTCCCTCGACGTAGATCATCTTCGGCCTCGAAGACTTCAAGCAATACCGTTGCAATTTTCTCATGGAGCCGTCCGAGAGTCCGGGAGTTCGATGATCGCAGCGAAGGGACGACTACAAGGAGCTTAGGAAGTGAATGACCGATCTACAAAGGTTGTATTTCGTATTCACTTAGTGTTAAAGAGTTTAACTTGCATGTGTTAACCTAATTTTCTAGCAAAGATCTTGTTTAGAGTTATTCGGCACGACTAAAATTTTAATCCGGCATGGTTGATGTCTTGTAGATCCTTATTAGAGTGCCTAGTAACCCTACAGTGGTATCAGAGCCTAGCTAGAGCATTAGGCGATGTGTTTACGAAGTTAAAACCCCGATCGAACCCGGAATCGACAAAGTAAACCCCTCTCTGGAAATTTTTTCAAAACTGGGATTTTTCTGAATTAAAAATGCTTAAAAAAATCAGCAGGCAATGATGGCGGTTCCGCGGCCATATGGTGACGTCACACTTATCTTTTTGCACAGTAATGTTCCTATTTAATTTCATGGTGTTTTTGAGTATTTTTAACCTGACTCAAGTGTTGAGAATTCTGGGGTTTATTTTGTAATCGTTGATTCGATCGGAATATTTAATTTCGTTTTGTTTTCCGGATATTTAGAACGTGTTAAAAAGTTCGAACGGATATCAATAACTCACTTTTTCCCGACCCGGAAAATTTCCATGTGTTGGATTTTTCCGTTTGTTTAAGAACGTCTAGATCGGGCAAGTTACGCGATGGACCCTCTAGAAGACAACAAACCTTAACTCGATTATGTGACCGTCTTGAACTGCCTTTTGAACCTTAGGGTTTGGGGCAGTACGGCGTTGCCACATGTGAGGCGTTGGCTTGACCCTTCTACGGCTGGACCATTGGTACTGTGGCATGTGATGGATGTTTTTTAAACTCCCTTCAAGTGTTGAGAACTAGATGGAAAACATGGGTGTTTGATCATTCGATCGGAAAGTTTAACATTGTCTATTTGTCTGGAATGTGATACAATATTTGGAATCCACAAGTAGTTATGAGATAACTAATTTGAATGTTATAAACATAGCAGTTTAGTCTTAGATGATCGGTTGCCACGGAATTTTGATGCGATCAAAAGTCCGTCGCAATCACGTAGCGTACGCGGATACTCGCCGGGTAAACTTAATATATAGCCATGCCCCATAGCCCCGACCAAGTGACTGTAGGAGAACCCCGTCGCCAAAAGCATCCGTTCGAGTGCTCGCGGCAGCGGTGTTCCGCCTTAGTGCACTTCGTCGACGGCATCGGGGGTGCGGCCGTCTATTAAAATTTGCGACGAGCATTCGATCAAATATCGGGAATCTTGTTGAATTGACCGACTAGATATTGAAAAGTGTTTTCGATATAGAGACTAAAATGCGGGGTTTATAATTGTTAGGCATGCGATGTCTAAGAAGGTTGCGGATTCTAACTGTTGTAGTTTTACACTTTCTTTTCTGCGACCGTAAGTGTAATATGTGATATCGCCGGTTTCGTTGCTATATGTCAACGACAATTAGGATGCGCATATTTACTTACGTTGATGACATGTGATGTTATGTGTTGCTGGATATGTTATATTGGATCGTCGCGTTTTGAATAGCCAGGGGTTTTATGTGAGATGGGGGTTTTTATTTTCATTCATGTAAAATTAAATGTATGTAATATTCTTTTATTGGGGCACTTCCGGGATGAGGTTGATGTCACCATTTGTATATTATTTACTTTTCCGCACTAGGATAGACCCAAGGAGGGGAGCACAAGTAACCGGGTTCTAGAGTCGAGTGGGAGACCAACTCGAGGAGTCGAGTCCGGGTCTCCTAACTCTAGAATTGGTAGGGTTGCTTGCCGCTCTCGTAGGGGTCTAGGGGTGTGGGTTTGGCTATTCATCACGACCGTGGAATCCGTGTTTTATAGAGGCTCAAAATAAAATACGGACGTCCTAGTATATCCAATGTTTCATATGTTTCTTCTGCTGCGATATCTGTGATGTGATCATTTGATATGTTGTGATAGATACTGTATATAGTATATATGATATATTATATAGATGTTACTTATGTTTTACACCCGCGCTAGCCCTGGCCCGCTTTGCCGTTAGTTACCTAACCTAACGGTGCACGAGGGGACATCGAGGCGAATGCGGATGGCATAAGTGTACGTCGTATTTATCTGTGATGTTTAGGTGTTTAAATGATGGGACTTCATTAATATGATTAATGAAAGAAAAGAAACCTAAAAGATGTTGTGGAATCGAATTTTCAAAAACAGGTAGCTACAGTTCTTGCTTTGCATCGCGGTGTTCCTTGTAGAACATCCTGCACCTTATTCGACAAAGAAAGGGCCGAGATCCCTTCACCGGGAGTGACCCCTTTAGCAATAACTGGCAGATGCTACACCCTCGGTTTTGTCTTTTGATTTCTTTTCTAGTTCTTGCTTTGCACAGTGATATATATGATATATCCTGCACCTCATTCGACGAGGAAAGAGCCGAGATCCTTTCACCGGGAGTGACCTCTTTAGCGAAACTAGCAAAAGCCTAAAAAACACTCCATTTTAAAATCATTTGATTCTACAACGATATCAAGTTCATTATGCAATAGGTTTTCAGAAAAACCTGTCGTAGCCCTCCGTCATTTCAGATAAGTTGTATATAGTATTCGTGCTACATTTGTTGGCTTTCGTCAAGGTGTAGTGTGCGGTAGCTATATGCTGCTTATCTACTGCATACGATGCGATTGGATTAGGGTAGTCGTACGGCTTTGTTGGCTTTCGTCAAGGGTCGTGCGGGTAGGTTTAATTCAGTCAAGAAATGTACGGGTTGAACTTGACTAGCGGGCTATGGTTTGTTGGCTTTCGTCAAGGTCATACACGTTAGGGGCAAAATTATCGGGAATTTCAAGTGTTGAAATTTGCAATGAGATTGCATACCTTCTATAAGATAGTTGGATCCCGATACCCTCTCCGAGTAATTGTTACTCCTGGGAGAGTTTTACACATTACAATTAGCCGATCAAGTAGGTGTCTAGAAAGGTGTCAACACGGTTACGCCTCTGGGAAAACGAGGTTTACTTTAATTAGGTCCGTGCGAAAGCACGGGGAACCTCCCTCAAAGTACCGACACTGGCCTGGCTGAAAGATTGGCGAAGTTGTAGGGTGTAATTAATCCCGGCTAGTCTTTCCTTCTAGGGTTTGAAGGAAGATTTGATAAAAACAGTGGGAGCCATCCTGATTAGATAAAATAATAACCAATCTAATCTTGCAAGAGCGCACGCAGAGTGTTTTCTTCTCTCTCTCTCTCCAGGTAGCGACCATATCACGGTTTAATCAAGATAATAATACGGATGTATTGACCGAACCCGCTTGTTATACTGGGCTTGGGAACGTTGGTCCCGCTCCAACTTATAAATGTTATAAGCCAAAGCAGGAAATTGGGGATTACCAGAATTCCCGTGCCGCCCAAACGAAGAAAGTGCATGATGATGCATCTTCTTCGGGTGTGTTCATTACAGAGAACTGTTTCTCAGTATCCTTTACGTCCTGGATATGTGATACCAGATCAGGATCCCGCATATGTAATATGTTATATGGGCTACAGATAGGTAGAGAACTGAGAACGGGTGATAAGTTTCATGAGATAGAAAATGGTGCATGTTAGTTATATGTATGCCCTAGAGGCCATTACTGTACATACGATGTATATTGTAATGGATGCTTGGACATATATAGGGAGGACTTTCTTGCTCGACATGATAGTATGCTATCTGGTTGTACTTTATCTTAACATGTACTCTGATTGTCTCTAAGATACATGTTGATAAAGCCCTTAGGATATGTACTCGACTACTGGGACTATGATGAGATCATACTAGTGGGGCCACGGTAGTCGACGAGTACATCCTATAACTGTTCCTAGTCGAGGGTGTATCGAGACAGGGCATTGATACACCAGAGTAGACTAGCGTATACGCATCTTGACCCATATGATGGGCGATGGATGATCCCATATCCATCGGTGTTTGACATCAAGGATGGTGTACGGGTGCTCAGTAGAGACTCGGTACACTGGACGGACTTGCCGAGAACTCTCAGATGGTATTATACCTCACGTCAGATGGAAGGTCTCCGGTGACACTGGTACAGAGTAGTCTGTTGACCCGAGATCGTCATAGAGTCTTGTGTGATTCCCACTGTGCTTTGATTTCTATCATACCACGTCCAAGAGGGCGTGCAAAAAGGTGGCTTTTGGGTACAGTCCCGAATCACATGGAGGCAATGAGCGATAGGAGGGGATTCGTCTCTCCCGGTATAGGGAGTTGATGTTGTGCTGTGTTCGATTGGCTATAACCGGAAATCCCTGGCCAGGGTTGTTGAGATTTACTGGTAAGTGTTATCAGTAGTTTCTCGAACTGTTATAGACCTCATATCGACACGACTTATCGAGGTACTGGGGTCTGACGTTTACCACCCCTAGGCGAGATATGCGACATATCAGACGACGAGACCGGACTGTACGGGAGTGTTACTGTTTGGATTCACAGGAGAATGTACAGGCTTGCTTGTTGATCTTCTGAGCGCTCAATACCTGGGTAGCTGTTACGTTTAGCTGGCCGCTTGCAGCTTGTGGGTGTTTGATATGATCATCACCTACTGCCAGCGTATTGATGATTCTTTAGAGTCCTACATAGAGATTTCTTGACTCAGGCAAAACGGAGTAGGGGCACGTATGAGATATGTACGGGACCGAGGATAATGCGATATGAGATACCGTATTCTATTCTCGCGATATTTGATATCAGCCGGGTCATCGGATCAAGTGTTGATTCGATGAATCGGTACGGATAAATATTAGTCGGTTATATGCGATATAGCCGGATTGTCGGATCAAGTGTTGATTCGATAATTTAATGTATAATAATATATATGATATATTAAATTACATTAACTAATATTAGCTCACTAAAAGATTCTTTTTCTCACTCGGGTAATACATTGATATATATGCGATATACGTTAAATGTATTATTTTATTTGGTTACAATAAATATTATATATGTGATATATAATATTGTAACATGATATGATAACTAATGCAACATGTTTAGTGGAGTTTAAACATGATTAGGGTTTGGATTAGGGTTAAGCTTTCGAGATGATTCTAGAAGGTTTTGGTTTTGTTTTGTGAAAGATATTTTCAAGTGACTCATTCTTAACCTAACCCAAACCCTAGCCTTGGTTAATTCTCTACAAAGGTTTAGTCAACCATGGTTGCATTATTCATCATTATCTCCTTTGCATTATTCATCACAAATGGAAATATATCATAATTCTATTATTGTTCATCTTCTTCCTTCTTCTTTCTTCATGGAAAAAGCTTACTAGCTTTTTTCCAAGTGATGAATAAATGTGAGAAAAAGATAAATAAAGAGAGCAAAAATCCTACTTCATCATCCTCATCTTCCCTTGCCATTTAGATGAGGGTGTTCACATCATTTCATGAGTGTTAGCTTGTGTTAACGAAACTTCAAGGTAGATCATCTTTGTATCGAAGATCGGAAGCAAAGGTTGCATCTTTCTCTTCGTGGAACCTCTCGAGAGTCCGGAACCCGATGATCGCAGCGAAGGGACTACAACACGGAGCATATGAAGTGAAGGACCGGATCTACAAAGGTTGTAATCCCTCTCACTTAGTGTTAAAATGTTTAGCATGTTAGTTTTCGCCTAATCTCTAGTTTAAAGATCCGTATTCGGGTTGTTCGGCACGGCTAATTTTTTAATCGGGCATGGTCGATGCCTCGTAGACCCTTGTGCGCGTGCCTAGCAACTCTACAGTGGTATCACAGCCAAGCTAGAGCTTTAGGCAATGTCTAGACTAAGTTTAAAGTCCAATCGAACGCCGAAACCCCGACACGGAACCCTCTCTGTACATTTTTCAAATATGTGGTTTTTTCTGAATTAAAAATGCTCAGAAAAACAAGAAGGAAAAACTAAGAATTACTGTGAAGTACGGTCCCCTAAGTCAACTATTTGACCGTGGAACCGCGGCGAAACCATGGGTTTAGCGGCGGTTCTGCGGCCAAAATTTGGACTTAGTCCCTGAAATTTCACTTAATTATTCTTAGGTCCTTTCTTGTTAATTTTTTCTGTGAATATTTTTATTCCACTCAAGTGTTGAGTTTTCAAGGGTTGTATTGGGGACTCAATGATTCGATCGAATAATTTAACTTCGTTTAGTTTTGTCCGGATAATTTTTAGAATCTGTTAAAAAGTTCGAACGGATATCAATAACTCACTTTTTCCCCTGTCGGAAAATTTTTCAAAAGTTGGATTTTTTCTCGAGTTTAAGAACGTTCTAAGTCGTGCAAGTAACGCGGTGGACCCTCTAGAAGACAACAAACCTTAACTCGATTATGTGACCGTCTTGAACTGCCTCTGAACCTTAGGGTTTGTGGCAGTACGGCGTGCTACATGTGAGGCGTTGGCTTGACCCTTCTACGGTTGGACCATTGGTACTGTGGCATGTGATGGATGTTTTTAAACTGATTTCAAGTGTTGAGATATATTGGGGAAATCTTGGGTGTTTGATTATTCGATCGGAAAGTTTAACATTGTCTATTTATCTGGAATGTGATACAATATTTGGAATCCACAGGTAGTTATGAGATAACTAATTTGAATATTATAAACATAGCAGTTTAGTCTCAGATGATCGGTTGCCACGGAATTTTGATGTGATCAAAAGTCCGTCGCAATCACGTAGCGTACGCGGATACTCGCCGGGTAAACTTAATAGACATCTACGCCCCAAAGCCCCGACCAAGTGACTGTAGGAGAACCCCGTCGCCGAAAGCATCCGTTCGGGTGCTTGCGGCAGCGGTGTTCCGCCTTAGTGCACTTTGTCGACGGCATTCGGGGGTGCGGCCGTCTACTAAAGTTTGCGACGAGCATTCGATCAGTATGTCGGGAATCTTGTTGAATTGCCCGACTTGATATTGAAAAGAGTTTTCGATAAAGAGACTAAAATGCGGGGTTTATAATTGTTAGGCATGCGATGTCTAAGGAATTCATTTGGTTAGGCATGCGATGTTTAAAGAGGTTGCGGATTCCAACTGTTGTAGTTTTACACTTTCTTTTCTGTGACCGTAAGCGTAGTATATGGTGTATCGCCGGCTTCGTTGCTATACATCAACGACAATCGGGATACGCATACTTGCTTAGGTTGATGATATGAGATATTATGTGTTGCTGTGATATGTTGCATTGGATCGTCGCGTTTGAATAGCCGGGGGTTTTATGTGAGATGAGAGTTTTTCTTTTTCATTCATGTAAAAACTTGTATGTAATATTCTTTTATTGGGGCACTTCCAGGTTGCGGAAGATGTCACCGTTGTATATTATTTACTTTTCCGCATTAGGTAGACCCAAGGAGGGGAGCACAAGTAACCGGGTTCTAGGGTCCAGTGGGAGACCATCTCGAGGAGTCGAGACCGGGTCTCCTAACCCTAGAATTGGCAGTGTTACTTGCCGCTCTCGTAGGGGTCTAGGGATGTGGGTTTGGCTATTCATCGCGACCGTGGAATCCGTGTTTTATGCAGGCTCGTATTGAAAACACGGACGTCCTAGTATATCCAATATTTCATATATGTTCTTCTGCTGCAATGTTCTGTGACGAGATCATATTACTGCCTGAGATGAATGTTTATATTATATATATGAGATATATGTTATATTGCAGATTTCGTTTTCAAATGAGATGCTTGTGAAGAATAATAAAATGGGACTTCATTAATGAGATTAATGAAATAAAAGAAACCTATGATGTTGTAGAAACTTGTTTAAAAACTGGTAGCTCTAGTTCTTGCTTTGCATAGCGGTGTTCCTTGTAGAACATCCAGCACCTTATTCGATAAGGAAAGGGCCGAGATCCCTTCACCGGGAGTGACCCCTTTAGCAATGACTGGCAGATGCTACACCCCTCGGTTTGTCTTTTGATTGCTTTTGGAGTTTTTGCTTTGCATAGTGATATATATGATATATCCTGCACCTTATTCGATGAGGAAAGGGCCGACGATCCCTTCACCGGGAGTGACCCCTTTAGCAAAACTAGAAAAGCCTCAAAAACATTCCATTTAAAATCACTCGATTCTACAACGATATCAAGTTCATTACGCAAAGGTTTTTTTAAAAAAAACCTGTCGTAGCCCTCCGTCATTTCAGATAAGTAATAGTTAGTATTCGTGCTACGTTTGTTGACCTCTGTCAAGGCGTAGTGTGCGGTAGCTGATTAGTGCTTATCTGTATAAGCATATGATGTGATTGATTTAGGGTAGTCGTGCGACCTTGTTGACCTCTGTCAAGGGTCGTGCGGGTGGGTTTACTTCAATCAGGAAATGACGGGTTGAACTTGACTAGCAGCCTATGGTTTGTTGACCTCTGTCAAGGTCATAGGACGCTAGGGGTAAAATATTATCGGGAATTTCAAGTGTTGAAATTTGCAATGAGATTGCATACCTTCTATGAGATAGTTGGATCCCGATACCCGCTGCGAGTAAGAGTTACTCCTGGGAGAGTTTTATACATTACAATTAGCCGATCAAGTAGGTGTCTAGAAAGGTGTCAACGGGGTTATGCCCCTGGGAAAACGAGGTTTACTTTAATTAGGTTCGTGCGAAAGCACGGGGGACCTCCCTCAAAGTACCGACACTGGCCTGGCTGAAAGATTGGCGAACTCGTAGCGTGTAAATAATCCCGGCTAGTCTTTCCTTTTAAGGTTTGAAGGAAGATTTGATTAAAACAGTGGGAGATATCCTGATTAGATATATTAGATAACCAATCTAATCTTGCAAGAGCATACGCTGAGTGTTTTCTTCTCTCTCTCTCCAGGTAGCGACCATATCACGCCTTAATCAAGATAATAATACGGATATATTGACCGAACCCGCTTGTTATACTGAGCTGGGGAACGTTGGTCCCGCTCCAACTTATAATTGTTATAAGACAGAGCAGGAAATTAGGGAATACCAGATTTCCCGTGCCGCCCAAACGAAGAAAGTGCATGTTGATGCATCATCTTCGGGTGTGTTCATTACAGAGAACTGTTTCTCAGTATCCTTTACGTCCTGGGTATGTGATACCAGATCAGGATCCCGCATATGTAATCTGTTACATGGGCTACAGATAGGTAGAGAACTAAGAACGGGTGATAAGTTTCATGAGACAGAAAACGGTGCAAGTGTTGCAGCCAAGTCTGTTGGTCACTATCACCCTGTATTACCAGAATACATTGATTCTGAACGAACGTTATTAGATACCGAACCTGATATACAACATCATATCTTTTTCTTTATTAGTAAAGAAGGATATAATTTTGTATTGTTGGATAATGTTTTGAACATTTCCTATATCAAGAGTTGATCGGTTCAGGCACGTTATCTAAAAGCATTGACGTTCTAAATCAAACTACAGTTCTTAGTATACGGAACACACACAAGAGGAAGAGTTCAGAAATGAATGAATCCTTCTTGAGGCATTGTAGACTAGGTCATATCAATGCGACCCGACTAGCTGAAGTTACATTAAGATGCATATTTAAATTTGTTTGAATTTACATCTTGTGAAACTTGCCGGTCATGTCACAAAGATAAAATGACTACAGTTCTGTTTATTGGAAACAGAGAAAGAGTCAGTGAACTCTTGGGATTGATACATGCTGATGTATGAAAGTCCCCTGTCTACACATTTCAAGACCGGTTCTTTATACTTCATTACATTCTCTGATGATCTCTCAAGATTCAGACATATGTTCCTGTTGGAACACAAGTCCGAAGCTTTTGAGATATTCACAGAATATAGGTTAGAAGTAGAGAACCAACAAGGGGTATAAGTATTATGTCCTTTGATTAGATCAAGGAGGAGAATACTTGAGCACGGAATTCCTGGACTATTCTAAAGGAGAATGAGATTCTCTCTCAGCATTACTCCTCCGTATACACCACAGCACGTCGGTGTATCGGGGCGGAGCAATAGCACCCTATGTGATATGGTGTGCTCTATGATGAGTACTACTGAGTTTCTTATTTCCTTTTGGATATTATGCGCTTGAGAAGCTGCATACCTATTGAATAGGGTTCAAATCAAATCAGCTGCCTACCACTTCATATGTGATATGGAATGGGAAGAGCCCATATTTTAAGTTTGTTAAGATTAGGGGTTGTCCGGCCTATGTCTAAAAGCAAAATCCGGACAAGCTCGAGGCAAGGTCTGTTATGTAGAACTGGAAAGGTTCCAGCTATACAAACTGCAGATGATGATTTGGTAGAACCAAAGGATTCAATAGTTTCCAACGAACCTCAGCCTCTCCGCCGATCTAGTAGGGTTCCTCACCCACCTGAGAGATACTTCGGTTTCTCTATGACAGTGGGAGCGAGGATTGCATCATGAGATGATGACCCAACTAGTTTCGAGCTGGCCATCAAGAGTGAGACTCTGTAAGAATGGCTGGATGCTTATCGATCTGAGATGGAATCCTTATACACCAACAAAGTATGGACTTTGGTTGCTTTATTTGAAGGGTTAAATCCCCATCAGGAGCAAGTATATCTTGAGAAGATTACTTGGTGTACATGGAAAAGTTGAGACTTTCAAAGCTAGACTTGTTAAAGGTTTGCATCATTGACCAGGTATGGATTATGATGAAACCTTTTCTAAGGAGCTATGCTTAAGTCCATCCAGATCCTACTTGCCACGGCTACATACCATGACTACGATATCTGGCGGTTGGGTGTCATGACTGCTTTTCTAAATGATGTTTTAGAAATGAGCGTCTATAAGTACACAGCCAGAGGGCTTCGTAGACAGTGGGTGCAGCGGAAACGTGTGCAAGATGTTTTATGTGATAAAGCAGGCATCGCGGAGTTGGAACATCTGCTTTGATGTGGTAGTCAAAGAGTTGGACTTCATCAAAATGGTAGATGAACCTTGTATATACAAAAAGGTAGTAGGGAGTATGGTGGTGATCCTCGTAGAGTACGTGGATGACATACTCTTGATAGGGAAGGAGTTTCCTATGCCACGCTCGGTCAATCTCCACTTATCACAAGGATTCTCCATATAGGATCAAAGTGATACCTCCTAAATCCTGGGTTTTGGATCTATGAGATAGATCTAATTGGATGTTAGGATTCTCACTAGTTGTAATAAGATGGTATCAATCGATCCTGGGGAGAATCACTGGAAAGGTTCCAGGGTGATAAGGACGACTGAATGTCAGTCACAGGCATTGTCTTTATCCTCAGTAGAGGGACGGTATGTTGGAAGAGTTCCAAGCTAGATACCGTGACATACTAGACGATTAAAGGCAAGATATATCGTTACCAAAGATGCTACCAAAGAGGCAGTCTGGATATATATATAAGTTCATGAGATGAACTTCGTTCCTACCATTGTGTGACAATGGAGTTGTGGCTTTAGCCAAGGAACTACCGTCCCATCAGAAATCCAGATATAATTCTTAGGCAGTATCACCTGATCATGGAGATGGTTGATCTCCAGGGAGATCGAGGTTAGGAGAGTAGACACAGAGGACAACAGCGCGGATCCACTCACAAAGGCCTTTTTCCCAGTAGAGACTTTTATGGGATGGTTGAGTATGAGATACTTCAACCGTAGCTAATTGTTGGGTATGTGATACCACAACAGATGACCCTAGTGCAAGTGGGAGATTGTTAGTTATATGTATGCCCTAGAGGCCATTACTGTACATACGATGTATATTGTAATGGATACTTGTACATATATAGGGAGGGCTTTCTTGCTCGACATGATAGTATGCTATCTGGTTGTACTTTATCTTAACATGTACTCTGATTGTCTCTATGATACATGTTGATAAAGCCCTTAGGATATGTACTCGACTACTGGGACTATGATGAGATCATACTAGTGGGGCCACGGTAGTCGACGAGTACATCCTATAACTGTTCCTAGTCGAGGGTGTATCGAGACAGGGCATCGATACACCAGAGTAGACTAGCGTATACGCATCTTGACCCATATGATGGGCGATGGATGATCCCATATCCATCGGTGTTTGACATCAAGGATGGTGTACGGGTGCTCAGTAGAGACTGGGTACACTGGACGGACTCGCCGAGAACTCCCAGATGATATTATACCTCACGTCAGATGGCAGTTCTCTGGTGACACTGGTACAGAGTAGTCTGTTGACCCGAGACCTTCATAGAGTCTTGTGTGATTCCCACTGTGCTTTGATTTCCATCATACCACGTCCAAGAGGGCGTGCAAAAAGGTGGCTTTTGGGTACAGTCCCGAATCACATGGAGGCAATGAGCGATAGGAGGGGATTCGTCTCTCCCGGTATAGGGAGTTGATGTTGTGCTGTGTTCGATTGGCTATAACCGGAAATCCCTGGCCAGGGTTGTTGAGATTTACTGGTAAGTGTTATCAGTAGTTTCTCGAACTGTTATAGACCTCATATCGACACGACTTATCGAGCTACTGGGGTCTGACGTTTACCACCCCTAGGCGAGATATGCGACATATCAGACGACGAGACCGGACTGTACGGGAGTGTTACTGTTTGGATTCATAGGAGAATGTACAGGCTTACTTATTGATCTTCTGAGCGCTCAATACCTGGGTAGCTGTTACGTTTAGCTGGCCGCTTACAGCTTGTGGGTGTTTGATATGATCATCACCTACTGCCGGCGTATTGATGATTCTTTAGAGTCCTACACAGAGGTTTCTTGACTCAGGCAAAACGGAGTAGGGGCACGTATGAGATATGTGCGGGACCGAGGATAATGCGATATGAGATACCGTATTCTATTCTCGCGATATTTGATATCAGCCGGGTCATCGGATCAAGTGTTGATTCGATGAATCGGTACGGATAAATATTAGTCGGTTATATGCGATATAGCCGGATTGTCGGATCAAGTGTTGATTCGATAATTTAATGTATAATAATATATATGATATATTAAATTACATTAACTAATATTAGCTCACTAAAAGATTCTTTTTCTCACTCGGGTAATACATTGATATATATGCGATATACGTTAAATGTATTATTTTATTTGGTTACAATAAATATTATATATGTGATATATAATATTGTAACATGATATGATAACTAATACAACATGTTTAGTGGAGTTTAAACATGATTAGGGTTTGAATTAGGGTTAAGCTTTCGAGATGATTCTAGAAGGTTTTGGTTTTGTTTTGTGAAAGATATTTTCAAGTGACTCATTCTTAACCTAACCCAAACCCTAGCCTTGGTTAATTCTCTACAAAGGTTTAGTCAACCATGGTTGCATTATTCATCATTATCTCCTTTGCATTATTCATCACAAAAGGAAATATATCATAATTCTATTATTGTTCATCTTCTTCCTTCTTCTTTCTTCATGGAAAAAGCTTACTAGCTTTTTTCCAAGTGATGAATAAATGTGAGAAAAAGATAAATAAAGAGAGCAAAAATCCTACTTCATCATCCTCATCTTCCCTTGCCATTTAGATGAGGGTGTTCACATCATTTCATGAGTGTTAGCTTGTGTTAACGAAATTTCAAGGTAGATCATCTTTGTATCGAAGATCGGAAGCAAAGGTTGCATCTTTCTCTTCGTGGAACCTCTCGAGAGTCCGGAACCCGATGATCGCAGCGAAGGGACCACAACACGGAGCATATGAAGTGAAGGACCGGATCTACAAAGGTTGTAATCCCTCTCACTTAGTGTTAAAATGTTTAGCATGTTAGTTTTCGCCTAATCTCTAGTTTAAAGATCCGTATTCGGGTTGTTCGGCACGGCTAATTTTTTAATCGGGCATGGTTGATGCCTCGTAGACCCTTGTGCGCGTGCCTAGCAACCCTACAATGCAAGTGTTGCAGCCAAGTCTGTTGGTCACTGTCACCCTGTATTACCAGAATACATTGATTCTAAACGAATGTTATTAGATACCGAACCTGATATACAACATCATATCAGTCTCTTTATTAGTAAAGAAATGATATAATTTTGTATTGTTGGATAATGTTTTGAACATTTCCTATATCAAGAGTTGATCGGTTCAGGCGCGTTATCTAAAAGCATTAACGTTCTAAATCAAACTACAGTTCTTGGTATACAGAACACACACAAGAGGAAGAGTTCAGAAATGAACGAATCCTTCTTGAGGTATTGTAGACTAGGTCATATCAATGCGACCCGACTAGCTGAAGTTACATAAAGATGCATATTTAAATTAGTTTGAATTTACATCTTGTGAAACTTGCCGGTCATGTCACAGAGATAAGATGACCATAGCTCCGTTTATTAGGAAACGGAGAAAGAGTTAGTGAACTATTGGGGTGATACATACTGATGTATGAAGGTCCCCTGTCTACACATGCCAAGACCGGTTCTTTTTTACTTCATTACATTCTCTGATGATCTCTCAAGAGATTCAGACATATGTTCCTGTTGAAACACAAGTGCGAACCTTTTGAGATATTCACAGAATATAAGTTAGAAGTAGAGAACCAAAACGGGTATAAGTATTATGTCCTTTGATGCGATCAAGGAGGAGAATACTTGAGCACGGAATTCCTGGATTATTCTTGTCACGACCTGAAAAGTACGGAACATGACCGGCACTTAAACTACGAAACGTCTCAAGGCGTTTGTAATCTAAGTAAGCCGAAAACCCAGAAATCCAAACCAAGAAAAGCAGTAGAGTGAAGGAAAACCAATTTAAATCAAGTAGTTTTAATAGCATAAGCCGAATTATACGTTTTTTTTAAAAACATCAAATATTTCCTGAAAATTTCGGCAGAGTCTCCTTTGTAAATACTGGCCCCCAAACGGGATACAACATGAATAGTATACGAAATCAATAAAAAGGCATCCCCAAGCGGGAGCTAGCTCTTCGTCAATCGACGGTCACAACCACACAAGCAATATAATATACAACGCCAACGGCGAGGATCAAAATTCAAAGGAAACTCAAACCACAAGAAAACCACAGAAATAAAACGCGCGACTCTAAGGTCGAAGGAATAACATCGTTGGTCTCTATCTCAAAATAAATACATGTTTGGTTGATGGAACTTCTAGATACAACAGAATAATGCTATACAAGATATATAATGGGGGTACGATACAAGTAAACCCACCTACTAGCAAATCACCCGAACGAAACTATGCCCGAAAAGCCGTAATGAAACTTGTACGGCAAACCTGCAAGAAACTGGGGCACCACGGGTGTGAGTTGCCAACTCGTGAATAGAAAAACATCTATGGAAAGAAATCGCATGAATAACGCAATCCTAGGTCATAAGATCATAATATATCCTCAAATATATATAACATGCAGCATAAAACAATGACTAGGGTAAATATCTAACCGGAGTGTAATCCCATGTGCCCGTGTCAGTGCCTCAGATAGCAATATAGCATATGGATGATGTATGAATGCATGAAACAGAATAAAACTGCTTTCATAATTTAGTGAGATTTCTGTACTTTAAAAAAAAAGAGGTATCACAAGGAAATCAGTATAAACCGTGTCTAGCATCGACACAAAAACATAAATCCACATATCTCAATATCTCAGGCCCCGGCTACCCGGACTGACCTGGATCATCAAATCTCAGTACCTCAATATCTCGAAATCTCAATGTCTCAAATCTTAATATCTAGGGCGCCGTCAGTCCAGACCGGCCCCTACCATTCATCTCAAGACTACGAAGGTATCCTCCGGATATCCGACGCGTCGGGTAAAATCACCGGTAGGTAGTGCTCCCCTGCCAGGCTCACATCGTCATCATCACGCGCTTCTTGTCCCGGGGTACCTTACCGGGTCCACCATGTACCCAAAACGGTTCATCCGTCTCCTCGAATCGGGTCTCGAAATCCATCAGCAAACTCATGGTGGACGACTCATACATCATGGGAAAAACCGCACTTTTTATTTTAAAAAAGAGAAAAGGTTTATTTATGTTTTTGCGGTTTTCCTCCAAATCCAGAAAATCTCATGGAAATCCGAATCCAAAACCTCAATAACACGTAAAATAGTGAATATATGCATGAGAATCCATGAATGCGGCATAACAATGAATAACAGTATGCATGAAGTAGCAGGTAATAACTACTGTTGGGGTAAAAATTTACACCCATGTTGACCGAGTCAAAGTCAAGGTCAACCCCAAGCCAGGTGGGCCCAAGCCCAGGTCAAGTGGGCCCATGCCCAGGTCGAGTCCGAAACATGGAGCGGCCGACCCTCCCCATGCCAAAAATGAAATCATGTAATAAATAATTTTTATGTAATTTTTTATACATGAATGTATGCAAAATGGGCATAAAGCCAATATTTTGTAAGCCCATGGCTTATGTGCAAAAAATGAAATGGCACATAAGCCATGGAATAGGCAAAAAGCCATTTTGAAAAGCCCAAGGGGCTATATGTAAATGTGTAAGCCTATAAAAGGCAACATGATGATGAATAGAAGAAGACTTTTTTCATTCCCTCAAAAACTAGGGTTTGTTCCTCCACTCTCTCCTTTTCAAGTTCTTCATCTTCCTTTTATTTTCAAAATAAATCAAGAGCTTAGCTCTCTTTTTTTTAAAACTAAATAAAGTTTTACCACAAACCCATCTCCAAAAACTCCATCAAGAGAAGAAAAGGGTCTCTTTTTTTTATCATCCAAGATCTAGATCTTGGAGTTTCAAGAGAACCCATTTTGAGTTTCTTCTCAAAGGAGAAAGGAGAAAATCTTTTGGAGTTCAACTCCATAAATAAAATTCTTTTGGAGTTCAACTCCACCACAAATAAAATTATTTTGGAGTTCACTCCACCATCAGGAAAATTCTTTTGGAGTTCAACTCCACCACAAATAAAATTATTTTGGAGTTCAACTCCACTGCATGAAATTCTTTTGGAGTTTAACTCCACCAAAAAAAATACTTTTTGGGGGAGTTTAACTCCACATTACATTTTTTTAGCCATATAAAATTCTTTTGGAGTTCAACTCCACTACAAAAAATCTTTTGGAGTTTGACTCCACAGTAAAAAAATCTTTTGGAGTTCAACTCCACAAATAAAGTTCCTTTGGAGTTTAACTCCACTGCAGAAATACTTTTGGAGTTTAACTCCACAAAAAAATACCTTTTTTTGGGGAGTTTAACTCCACATTATAATTTTTTATGGCCATATAAAATTCTTTTGGAGTTGAACTCCACGTTCACATTAAAAAAAAAAAAAAAATTGCGGTCACATGCAAAGACCCCCTCACATGAGGGGTCACATGCAAAGCATGTGACCGGGTCACAGGCAAAAGCATGTGACCCCCTCATATGAGGGGTCACATGCAAAGCATGTGACCGGGTCACATGTTTAACATGTGACCCCCCTCACATGAGGGGTCACATGTTAAACATGTGACCCCCTCATATGAGGGGTCACATGCAAAGCATGTGACCGGGTCACATATTAAACATGTGACCCCCTCACATGAGGGGTCACATGTTTAGCATGTGACCGGGTCACATGTTTAACATGTGACCCCCTCACTTGAGGGGTCACATGTTAGCATGTGATCCCCATTTCATAAAAAAAAAAAATAAAATAAAATAAGAAAATAAAATAAAAAAATTCTCTTTCCTTCTTTCTTCCTTCTTTTTTTATTTAAAATAAAAATAAATAAATATTAAATAAATAAAAATAAATTATAAATAATATTTAAAAATTAAAAAAAAAACATAATTATTTTCTTCTCTTCTTTTCTTTATTTAATCCTCTTTTTTATTTAAAAAAAATATTAAATAAATAAAAATAAATTATAAATAATATTTTAAAATAAAAAAATATTTTAAAAATAAAAAAAATTCTCCAAATATTTATTTACTTATTTATTTTCGTTTTTATATATAGAAAATATATATATATATATATATGTACATATCTCCTTTTACAAGTAGAACAAAAAAAAAAAATATACACACACCAACGCACCGCATATTGAGTTCGCATGACTAGTTTAACCCGTCAATCGGAGGTTCCTTCGCTCCAAATGCGAGGGGTAATTAACGGCAGCTTAGTCCGCGGCTGCCGGAGATTCGGATCCCCACAATCAATAAATCCCGGCCTACCCTGGGCAGGGGGAATCTGTAGCACGCCTAACAAGCGCGCGCGTATTCCCATCTCAATGGGGTGACGAAAAACACCCTACAGATTCTGGCACGCCCGGTGGGACCAATCTCTCCTCCCATATTTCGGGTTAACGTTCATGCGAATTCAGTCAATATATATACCTATATTTATACTGAAATAATGCTCTTTCATGCAGATTTTCAAACAATCGCCTTCTGACGATGTCTTCGATGATGAACTCAGCTCCCGTCTCCTACACGATGAAGATAGACTCCAGGACGGTCCTTCCAGCCAGTCCTGGGCGACAATGGGAGGAGCCGCTGCTACCATTCGGCTCTATTATGTTCATGCCAGTTGGCGCCATCCCAGCTCCTCAAGCCCCGGTGGCAGACAAACCAGTCTCGAAAGGCAGGAGGCCAAATGTGGTGATCGCGAGGGCACCTCAGCCCAAGCATAAATCCATTTCCAAACGACTCTCCATCGCTCCAGCTGGGGGCATGGCCATCAACGTCAACGAAGCAACTGGATATCTCGGGCAAGCTCCGGCGGTACCCCCGACAACTGCTCAATCGGGTGTCTTCTCTAAGCTCCCCGCAAATCAACTCACAATGGCTTCCCAAAAAGCAGAAGCCTGCCAAGCGCTTAAGGCAAAGAAGCTGAGGCAGAAGCGGCTCAGATATAGAGCCAACAAAAAGGCTAGGGTTCTAGCCATGTTAAAATTTATGAATTTCCAAATCCCGGACCACTTCGCGAAACCAGCTGCCAGTGATGAAAGAATGGCTGAATGTGTTATCCACACTGTCTACATGGTCGGACATGAGGAAACGAACCCTCTTCTTCTTCACAGCCATGGTGATGATACGGTTGACGCTACCCAGCATCGGCTCGATCTAAATGATGAAGAGCCCGCTCAGGCCGATAAGCCAGAGGATCCCGTGGTTCCTATGGAATGGAGCTCAGGCAATAAAGATTACCCGGTTGTCATAGCCGGAACTACAGAACAGGCATTATTCCATTGGCTTCAAAGGCAATTTCAGGACAGGGATGAGAAGATGGCCGAGGTCTATTCCAAAGTCGACGAGCTGGCAAACGTCGTGGCAGATCTCGCGACCCAAGTCGCCCGATTGCAATCACAGCAGAATCAAATTTTGGCTCATGAGCCAGGGATTGGTACCCGGGAGCAGCCAGCTGATATCCCTTTAAATCTAAAAGCGGAGCGCCTTCGCGAAAAACGGCCGCAATTAGCCTCCAGTCCCTCTGATACATACGCCGGGGGGGAATCGCCTCTGAAAGAGAAGCTGGAAAAAGTCTATTCCTTCAAGAGGGAAAAGGTCCACAAGATATTCAGGGACGCCCTAAGAAACGGTCTACAACTGCCAGAATCAAAGAGACCGCAAGAAGAGAATATGACCGACGACCCAAAATATTGCCCCTATCACAGGGTGATAGGTCATTCCATTGAGGACTGCTTCGTCTTCAAAGATTGGGTCGAAAGGCAATACAAGACGGGAGAGATAGAACTGTCTAAAGGCGTGTTAGCAAACAGTCAAGCTACGACCGCCGATTTCATGCAAATGGAGACCGAAACCTTTCGGGAACCTAACCCTCCCAGACATGTGCAGGGCGAACCAAAGATTGATCGGCCTCAGGGACCGGCGTCAGTGAGGGCACCTACTCTAATGGAGAGAAGGAAGAAGGTGTACTCCTTTAGGAGGGATGAGGTCCGCGATATATTCGAGGAAGCCCTGAACAATGGCCTGCAACTGCCTATTCCAAAGAGGCCACATGAAATGAATATGACTGGCAATCCCATATACTGCTCATACCATAGAGTGCTGAGTCATACCATTGAAGACTGCTATGTTTTCAAAGATTGGGCAGAGGACCAATATAAGCTTGGAAAAACCTCTCAATCCTCGGATGTATCGGCAAGCCACAGAGCTAGGTCATCAACACAGCTCCGCCAAGATCAATGTTCAAGGAGCTGGGATAAGCAAAGAGGACCACCACGTCGTTAAACTGGAAACAGTCGACCTCTAAGTCGTTAAACTGGGAATGTAAAAAAAAATGTAAATAAAAAAAATGTGTAAATAAAAGAAAAATAAATAAAAGCCGAAATGATGGGGCAACTCGCAATAAAAATCAGCGAGTAAAAATAAAAATGAAAATAAAGCCGAAATGATGGGGCAACCGCGAATAAATAGCCGAAATGATAGGGCAATCGTGACCTTCGCGATAAGAAAAGCTGAAATGATAGAGCAATCGCGGTAAAATAAAAACAAAACAAAAAAAAACGGCGAATGATGAGTCGCTCCTGGTACCATATTCCAGTGCAGCGATACAGACGCCAACAAAAATTTAAATTTCCAAAATTCTTCCAGCCCTACGGTTAGTCCCCAAATTGACTACCGTATACAATCCACGGGCTCAAATAATTCTCAGCATACCCATGCCCCACCGCAACCACCAGTTACACGGCTGGTCTCCGCCTTTGGAATTATGCTTCATTGGAAAGACCCACTCATGTGTCCTCACGATGCATGAGGAGAACAAACCTTCGTGAGATCCTTATGACTCACCAAGGAAAAACACACTTAGGAGTCCTCACGACTCCTAAGGAGAATATACACCTGCGGGATCCTTACGACTCGTAGGGAGAAAATGCTTTTATGGGACCCTCACGGCCCATAAAATTGAAAAGTCTTAGGTGATAGGGATCCAAACTTGTCTCCTAAGCCATCGCTCCCCAATCCCCAAGTGGTGAATGATGAGTCGCTCCTGGTACCATATTACAGTGCAGCGATGCAGACGCCAACCAAATTCCAAATCTCAATCCCCAAACGGCGAATGATGAGTCGCTCCTGGTACCATATTCCAGTGCAGCGATGCAGACGCCAACCAAATTCCAAATCCCAATCCCCAAGCGGCGAATGATAAGTCGCTGCTGGTACTACATTCCAGTGCAGCGATGCAGACGCCAACCAAATTCCAAATCCCAATCCCCAACGGCGAATGATGAGTCGCTCCTGGTACCATATTCCAGTGTAGCGATGCAGACGCCAACCAAATTCCAAATCTCATACCAACGGCGAATGATGAGTCGCTCCTGGTACCATATTCCAGTGCAGCGATGCAGACGCCAACAAAGTCCTGAAATATTTCTGGCCCTACGGTCTGGATCATACATCCTGCAAAACCGTATACAATCCACGGGCGCAAAACGATCCCAATCTCTCCCAAGTCCTACCGGCGAGACCACATTCAAAGTCCCACCGGCAGGGAAGATTCCAAAAGAAAAAAAGAAAAAAAAATGAAAAAAAAAGAAAAAAAAAAGAAAAAAAAGAACGGTATGTCCACAAGCAAAATGGGCACGGATGAAAACCCGAAAGGGCTCCGTGAGTAAAAACAGCAAGACTGCCGGCGAGTTTGTGAAAATCCGAAAGGGCGCAAACTCGTAAAAAAAAAAAGAAGAAATGAAATGCACTCGCAAAGTCCTCTCGACTTTGTGAGGAGAAAATTCCCGCGTGAGATCTTTACGACTCACAAAGGAGCAATACACTTAGGAGTCCCCACGACTCCTAAGGAGAAAATACACCTGCGAGATCCTTTCGACTCGTAGGGAGAAAATGCTTTTATGGGACCCTCACGGCCCATAAAATTGAAAAGCCTTAGGCGACAGGGATCTAAACCTGTCTCGTAAGCCACCAATTCCCAAATCCTCCCGGGGCACATGATGAGTTGCTCCTGGCATTATTCCAGTGCAGCAATGCAGATGCCAAAACAAAACCGAAATCCTCAAATCCACTCATTGCAAATGATGATTCGCTCCTGGTACCATATTCCAGTGTAGCGATGCTGATGCCAAACAAAAACCAATTCTCAAATCCTCTCGGGGCAAATGATGAGTTGCTCCTGGCATTATTCCAGTGCAGCAATGCAGATGCCGACAAAAATACCAATCCCAAAATTCTCTCATGACAAATGATGATTCGCTCCTGGTACCATATTCCAGTATAGCGATGCTGATGTCAACTCAAGTTAAACAAATCAAACCATCCAATTCCAACATCGACCTTTGCGTCAAACAGCGACACTCCGTGCCGGGGGCACGCCTACCAAATCGTTTCGTAACAGAGCGTCGACCGTCTATGTCGCAAAAAGGGCAGTGCAGGCTCCCGCAAATTGGGAACCCAAATCGCTCCGTAACAGAGCGTCGACCGTCTATGTCGCAAAAAGGGCAGTGCAGGCTCCCGCAAACTGGGAACCCAAATCGCTTCGTAACAGAGCGTCGACCGTCTATGTCGCAAAAAGGGCAGTGCAGGCTCCCGCAAACTGGGAACCCAAATCGCTTCGTAACAGAGCGTCGACCGTCTATGTCGCAAAAAGGGCAGTGCAGGCTCCCGCAAACTGGGAACCCAAATCGCTTCGTATCAGAGCGTCGACCGTCTATGTCGCAAAAAGGGCAGTGCAGGCTCCCGCAAATTGGGAACCCAAATCGCTTCGTAACAGAGCGTCGACCGTCTATGTCGCAAAAAGGGCAGTGCAGGCTCCCGCAAATTGGGAACCCAAATCGCTCCGTAACAGAGCGTCGACCGTCTATGTCGCAAAAAGGGCAGTGCAGGCTCCCGCAAATTGGGAACCCAAATCGCTCCGGATCAGAGCGTCGACCGTCTATGTCGCAAAAAGGGCAGTGCAGGCTCCCGCAAATTGGGAACCCAAATCGCTCCGGATCAGAGCGTCGACCGTCTATGTCGCAAAAAGGGCAGTGCAGGCTCCCGCAAATTGGGAACCCAAATCGCTCCGGATCAGAGCGTCGACCGTCTATGTCGCAAAAAGGGCAGTGCAGGCTCCCGCAAATTGGGAACCCAAATCACTCCGTAACAGAGCGTCGACCGTCTATGTCGCAAAAAGGGCAGTGCAGGCTCCCGCAAATTGGGAACCCAAATCGCTCCGGATCAGAGCGTCGACCGTCTATTTCGCAAAAAGGGCAGTGCAGGCTCCCGCAAATTGGGAACCCAAATCACTTCGTAACAGAGCGTCGACCGTCTATGTCGCAAAAAGGGCAGTGCAGGCTCCCGCAAATTGGGAACCCAAATCGCTCCGGATCAGAGCGTCGACCGTCTATGTCGCAAAAAGGGCAGTGCAGGCTCCCGCAAACTGGGAACCCAAATCGCTTTGTAACAGAGCGTCGACCGTCTATGTCGCAAAAAGGGCAGTGCAGGCTCCTGCAAACTGGGAACCCAAATCGCTTCGGATCAGAGCGTCGACCGTCTATGTCGCAAAAAGGGCAGTGCAGGCTTCCACAAACTGGGAACCCAAATCGCTTCGGATCAGAGCGTCGACCGTCTATGTCGCAAAAAGGGCAGTGCAGGCTCCCGCCAAGTGGGAACCCAAATCGCTTCGGATCAGAGCGTCGACCGTCTATGTCGCAAAAAGGGCAGTGCAGGCTCCCGCAAACTGGGAACCCAAATCGCTTCGTAACAGAGCGTCGACCGTCTATGTCGCAAAAAGGGCAGTGCAGGCTCCCGCAAATTGGGAACCCAAATCGCTCCGGATCAGAGCGTCGACCGTCTATGTCGCAAAAAGGGCAGTGCAGGCTCCCGCAAATTGGGAACCCAAATCGCTCCGGATCAGAGCGTCGACCGTCTATGTCGCAAAAAGGGCAGTGCAGGCTCCCGCAAATTGGGAACCCAAATCGCTTCGTAACAGAGCGTCGACCGTCTATGTCGCAAAAAGGGCAGTGCAGGCTCCCGCAAATTGGGAACCCAAATCGCTTCGTAACAGAGCGTCGACCGTCTATGTCGCAAAAAGGGCAGTGCAGGCTCCCGCAAATTGGGAACCCAAATCGCTCCGGATCAGAGCGTCGACCGTCTATGTCGCAAAAAGGGCAGTGCAGGCTCCCGCAAACTGGGAACCCAAATCGCTTTGTAACAGAGCGTCGACCGTCTATGTCGCAAAAAGGGCAGTGCAGGCTCCCGCAAATTGGGAACCCAAATCGCTTCGTATCAGAGCGTCGACCGTCTATGTCGCAAAAAGGGCAGTGCAGGCTCCCGCAAATTGGGAACCCAAATCGCTTTGGATCAGAGCGTCGACCGTCTATGTCGCAAAAAGGGCAGTGCAGGCTCCCGCAAACTGGGAACCCAAATCGCTTCGTATCAGAGCGTCGACCGTCTTTGTCGCAAAAAGGGCAGTGCAGGCTCCCGCAAACTGGGAACCCAAATCGCTTCGACCGTCTATGTCGCAAAAAGGGCAGTGCAGGCTCCCGCAAACTGGGAACCCAAATCGCTTCGGATCAGAGCGTCGACCGTCTATGTCGTAAAAAGGGCAGTGCAGGCTCCCGCAAATTGGGAACCCAAATCGCTTCGTAACAGAGCGTCGACCGTCTATGTCGCAAAAAGGGCAGTGCAGGCTCCCGCAAACTGGGAACCCAAATCGCTTCGTAACAGAGCGTCGACCGTCTATGTCGCAAAAAAGGCAGTGCAGGCTCCCGCAAATTGGGAACCCAAATTGCTCCGGATCAGAGCGTCGACCGTCTATGTCGCAAAAAGGGCAGTGCAGGCTCCCGCAAACTGGGAACCCAAATCGCTTCGTAACAGAGCGTCGACCGTCTATGTCGCAAAAAGGGCAGTGCAGGCTCCCGCAAATTGGGAACCCAAATCGCTTCGTATCAGAGCGTCGACCGTCTATGTCGCAAAAAGGGCAGTGCAGGCTCCCGCAAATTGGGAACCCAAATCGCTTTGTATCAGAGCGTCGACCGTCTATGTCGCAAAAAGGGCAGTGCAGGCTCCCGCAAATTGGGAACCCAAATCGCTCCGGATCAGAGCGTCGACCGTCTATGTCGCAAAAAGGGCAGTGCAGGCTCCCGCAAATTGGGAACCCAAATCGCTCCGGATCAGAGCGTCGACCGTCCATGTCGTAAAAAGGGCAGTGTATCCCAAAAAGTGGGAACCAAAGCAAGTCGCCTCCACGTGAAAGAAGATCCATCAATTTCATGCACACGACCCACATATGCTGTGTGCATTTATTGATGGGGGGCAATTTGTTGGGGTAAAAATTTACACCCATGTTGACCGAGTCAAAGTCAATGTCAACCCCAAGCCAGGTGGGCCCAAGCCCAGGTCAAGTGGGCCCATGCCCAGGTCGAGTCCGAAACATGGAGCGGCCGACCCTCCCCATGCCAAAAATGAAATCATGTAATAAATAATTTTTATGTAATTTTTTATACATGAATGTATGCAAAATGGGCATAAAGCCAATATTTTGTAAGCCCATGGCTTATGTGCAAAAAATGAAATGGCACATAAGCCATGGAATAGGCAAAAAGCCATTTTGAAAAGCCCAAGGGGCTATATGTAAATGTGTAAGCCTATAAAAGGCAACATAATGATGAATAGAAGAAGACTTTTTTCATTCCCTCAAAAACTAGGGTTTGTTCCTCCACTCTCTCCTTTTCAAGTTCTTCATCTTCCTTTTATTTTCAAAATAAATCAAGAGCTTAGCTCTCTTTTTTTTAAAACTAAATAAAGTTTTACCACAAACCCATCTCCAAAAACTCCATCAAGAGAAGAAAATGGTCTCTTTTTTTTATCATCCAAGATCTAGATCTTGGAGTTTCAAGAGAACCCATTTTGAGTTTCTTCTCAAAGGAGAAAGGAGAAAATCTTTTGGAGTTCTACTCCATAAATAAAATTCTTTTGGAGTTCAACTCCACCACAAATAAAATTATTTTGGAGTTCACTCCACCATCAGGAAAATTCTTTTGGAGTTCAACTCCACCACAAATAAAATTATTTTGGAGTTCAACTCCACTGCATGAAATTCTTTTGGGGTTTAACTCCACCAAAAAAAATACTTTTTGGGGGAGTTTAACTCCACATTACATTTTTTTAGCCATATAAAATTCTTTTGGAGTTCAACTCCACTACAAAAAATCTTTTGGAGTTTGACTCCACAGTAAAAAATCTTTTGGAGTTCAACTCCACAAATAAAGTTCCTTTGGAGTTTAACTCCACTGCAGAAATACTTTTGGAGTTTAACTCCACAAAAAAATACCTTTTTTTGGGGAGTTTAACTCCACATTATAATTTTTTATGGCCATATAAAATTCTTTTGGAGTTGAACTCCACGTTCACATTAAAAAAAAAAAAAAAAAAAAAAATTTGCGGTCACATGCAAAGCATGTGACCCCCTCACATGAGGGGTCACATGCAAAGCATGTGACCGGGTCACAGGCAAAAGCATGTGACCCCCTTCACATGTTAAACATGTGACCCCCTCATATGAGGGGTCACATGCAAAGCATGTGACCGGGTCACATGTTTAACATGTGACCCCCCTCACATGAGGGGTCATATGTTAAACATGTGACCCCCTCATATGAGGGGTCACATGCAAAGCATGTGACCGGGTCACATATTAAACATGTGACCCCCTCACATGAGGGATCACATGTTTAGCATGTGACCGGGTAACATGTTTAACATGTGACCCCCTCACTTGAGGGGTCACATGTTAGCATGTGATCCCCATTTCATAAAAAAAAAATAAATAAAATAAAATAATAAAATAAAATAAAAAAATTCTCTTTCCTTCTTTCTTCCTTCTTTTTTATTTAAAATAAAAATAAATAAATATTAAATAAATAAAAATAAATTATAAATAATATTTAAAAATTAAAAAAAAACATAATTATTTTCTTCTCTTCTTTTCTTTATTTAATCCTCTTTTTTATTTAAAAAAAATATTAAATAAATAAAAATAAATTATAAATAATATTTTAAAATAAAAAAATATTTTAAAAATAAAAAAAATTCTCCAAATATTTATTTACTTGTTTATTTTCGTTTTTATATATAGAAAATATATATATATATATATATGTACATATCTCTTTTTACAAGTAGAACAAAACAAAAAAAATATACACACACCAACGCACCGCATATTGAGTTCGCATGACTAGTTTAACCCGTCAATCGGAGGTTCCTTCGCTCCAAATGCGAGGGGTAATTAACGGCAGCTTAGTCCGCGGCTGCCGGAGATTCGGATCCCCACAATCAATAAACCCCGGCCTACCCTAGGCAGGGGGAATCTGTAGCACGCCTGACAAGCGCGCGCGTATTCCCATCTCAATGGGGTGACGAAAAACACCCTACAACTACAATGTCTAAACTAACATATAAGGCAAGTACGCTATGTCAAGCAATAATATTTTCTAAGGTGTACGTGACATGACAATTACCGATGAAGATGTGTGTGAGCCGGCAAGTAAGTGTACGTGGTACATACGCATCATCGGTAATGGTGCTGGTGTCCTAACAATATCATATCAACATTGCAATAAGAAATTATAACATAAGTATGCGATGCGAAGCGAACCACAATAATAAGCGGGAGCTGAATACTAGGCGCAACTGTAACTAACCTGCATTAATCTAATATAAGTCCTACAAATGGTGCCTTTTGAAATAACACGAATCATGGGGTTTTGAAAATAGGGGCTACGGTGTTTTTATGAAAAGATACGTCTTTTTAAATATCCGTAGGATCCCTTGGGCTGTCTTTTAAAATACCCACGATTCGTTAGTTTTTGAAATAGGTAAGTATCAAATCTAATCTAACAACTAAACTAAACTAAAGGGCTAAGCTGACCAGCTGGGTTACAGGTAAGGAAACCGCCTAACATCAGAGTCGATACATATACATACCTGTATATATATTAGTCGGTGATCCCGCCTCAATAATATCATATCCGATACCATATCTATAATCAGACATCCCAAGTCAAGAGTGCGGATCAATCATCAAAATATAGCTCGTACGTAAAGCCGTCGTACGGCATCCCCAAATCTGGGTACGGGTTAATATCATATTCATCACACTATTCATCTGGTATCCTCTTTATCCAAGATCATAGTCCAGGGTACTGACCTATGTCTAGTACAATACTAATATCATCAATATAGTCATGATCTGACTACTGATCGACAGTCTCGTACAAACCGATATCACAACCACAAAACAAATCTCATCGACTCAGCTCAATCCTTAGTATCGTCCTCATATCCGTATGTGAACACATAGTCCCATACCCATGTGAACACATAACTATAAAGAATCCCATGAGCACATATAAATAGGAATGCATGCAAGTATGTATGTGTGTATGTGTAGTGCAACACTACCCTAGGGTTCGCAACACTAAAGTAATCCAACACACCAATATCCATCCTAACATCGTTATTAATCCCAAATAACATATAAAAATTGTTGGTGTGTATACGCATCCGTATACACCACCACGGACTGCGGGGGTGCTATACGCCATCCACCCGACTTCTCCCCGTAGATATAAATCTACTCACCTGGTCCTCGCTCGCCGGTGCCGACGTCGCCATGCGCTTGCTTGCCATCTCGAAGTCCACATGGGGGTACCTACATATCATAACGCACCGCATCGCATTAAAATCCGACTCATGACCAAAACGACACACGAATCCCACATAGGTCAAAACCTATGGTTGCTTCCACAAATCAACCCAAAAACCCTCGACATCGGCGTACAAACGCCAGACCATCGAGAAAAACCCAAATACACTCATTTGCACATTCACGAACACTAATTTTAATATAAAATAGTTTAAAACTCACAAAAACCCCAATTTCACTTAAAAAGTCATTTTTCCGAAAGTCTAGCAAGCACAAATCACCGTTTTTGTACAAAACATGATGTTTTAACAATTCTAGTGACCAAGATGATAACTTAATATCTTAATTATGCCATAGAAACCATTACGTAAATTTTAAACCACAATTTAATTCGATTTCAAAAACCTAGTTTGCAATATTAACCAATTTTAACAATTTTACAACAAAACAAATGCACAAACTACAATCTAGCTTGGATTTTCATGAACTAAAGTATTACACTACAATTTTAAATGTTAATAATGCCAAGAATAACCTATTTATATTTTTAACTCACCTCTTTACCTTGATCACTTAAATCTAGTTTGAAAAAAATAGCTTGATTAGAACAATTTACAAGTCACATTATGCAAATTAACAACTATATAACATTTTGCATGTCTTAAAATATTAAACCACACTTAACTAACTTGATTTATTTTCAAAAAAAAAACTAACTTTAGTTCAAACCCTAATCTTCAAATTTCAAGTTTGAAATTAGAACCATAATAGAACACCAAAGTTTGTTAAATTGAAGTCATTAACCTACAATTAACCATTGGGTTAGGATTATACCTCACAAACCAAGAGATCAACCTTACAACCATGGCTCCAAAAGTGGTCCCAAGCTCCAAGATCCATGCTACTATGGCCAAGGAATAAAGGGTAGAGATTGGATTTGGAGTTTGTGAGGTTTTTTGATGGATTTTGATGCATTTTGCAAGGATTTTGACTTGGAAAGAGATGAAAATTTTGGAGGGCTGCTGCTGGATTGTGGAAGGTGGGCTCGGCCAATTTTGATGAGGGGAGAGAGAGAGAGTGATGGTGTGTAGTAGTGGGAAAAAAATTATAAGTCAACACAAGACCCATACCTCATTTAAACCCTCATGCTTTCTTTTCTTTTTCTTTTTCTTTTTCTTTGGGTGAGATAAGAAGTGAGGTTGAGAGAGGGGCTGTTGGAAATGGATTCGGCCAATCAAGTAGTGTGAATGTGTGTGTGAATGGGTTGAATTTCTAAGTCAAAAAAAACCTTCCTTCATTATTGCATTACACTAGTTAATTCTATTTTTTTTCATTTTATCACCAATTCAACTTCAACCTAGAATTCTCAAGAAACATGGAGGCAAAGTGAGAAAAGAGAACATTTTATCAACTTGTATTTAAGTTGTCATGGTGCACCAAACTTGTATTAACCCATTCCAGTTTGTAATTTCTCCTAATTAAATGTATTAGTGACGGCTTAAAATAATAATAAAACAAATTTTTTTCCAGAAAATTTGAAATTTCACCAGTGGCTCAATAAACACCAAATACTAGCAATTACATAGCTAGAATATGTATATTTAATTTTTATAATAAGATATTTGTATTTTGACTTTTTACAGAAAACCCCCTTATTTTACCGTTTTTTCGAAATTTCACCGAAACGATTTTCAAAACGTTACAATCTTCCCCCCTTAAAGAAATTCGGTCCCCGAATTTAAATTAAAACTCCCCCCCAAATACTAAAACATCTAAACCAAAACCATCATGTCGTCGGGGCTCCGAAATTGTAAATATATAAAACAAATCGTAGCGCAGCGCATGCGCATGAAAAATGAGCATATAACTCAAATCAAAACTCCGTCAAGTATCCCGCAATCATCGGAGTCAAGGGGAAGACATCAATGCCAAATCCAAAGCAAAACCAATATGATATAACTCGAAACTATACATGTAAAATATATTCAGGTACTGTCCTCTGACTAGTCCTGCTTAGTACGAAAACACATAGCAATATCATAAGAACGTACTGCTCTATAAGAAAAATCAATCCCAAAATACGCGTATGAATACTACGTGCGTCTGGTGCGCACGGAAATCAAAATCCATATATGTGCCATACAAGTGCACAGAAACAAGATCTAAGTGCATTGGGTGTGCATAAAGCATCTGTCGTAGGCAACGTGTGTGCCTGACAGCAAAATCAGGTGCATCTGACATGCACGAAAAATCTCGATTTAGTGCATTTGGTGTGCACCAAAATCACACTTCAAAACATGCGCCCAACATGCGCGAAAATCCATATCAGGTGCATCCATCGTGCACGAAATCATGAAATCCAATATCAAGTGCCGAACATGCGCAAAATCAAATCAGGTGCACAAGGTGCACAAAACAAATATCGAACATTACCATCGAAATCAAAGTCCAGGGCATCTAAATGCACAACATACGTAACACTGCACTGCAAGCATATATGAACTATACCGCGTGCAAAAACCAAATCGTGTGCGTATATACGCACAAAACCAACTCAAATGTCTAAAACCGTAAAATCACAAACATGTGAAACCAAAGCACGAAAACGATATCAAGTGCAACACTGTGCAAAGATCGTAAATCCTCAATCATCAAAATCAAATCATGCGAATAAATCACCCAAAACATCGAAATCAATAATGGCGGAATAGTACCGCTCAAGCGCATTCTCTAAGAATCTCAGGCCAACTGTCGCGGTCACTAGTGGGACGTCTCGTCGATGATCATGAACTCTGGCCTGATGGTGTGCGTAACAATGACCACTCCTGGGTCAAGGTCTTCACTGTGAATTACCAATCTCTCGGTCCATCGGCTCATCGGCCCTGTCAGGTGTGCTAACGGGGATGATCCCGTTCTGGAACGCCTCTTGTCATCTCCCGGTCAATCATCATGACCACTCGTAAGACAGCATATCACTGGCGTCGGCCTCTTGCTCTCTGAATGTACGTGACACATCTGATCCTGGGTGCAAGTATCATTGCAGCAGTGTCCTGGAAGGAATCCTGCTCATGGTCTCTTCCATGCCTCGTCTCTGCCAACTGTCCGGAAGTCATCGTCCTTTCTTATATCTGCATCTTGCTCCGGAACGGCTGCATACCCATCGCGACTCCTTCTGGAAGGTATATCCAGTACTCTGCCTCGGCATGCGCATCGCATCTCTGATGTCGGCGGAGGGGAACGTCATCATATCCAGATCTTATATGAACCTCTTACTCCATTTTTCTCTAATGTCGACCGCTTCGGACTCGTCTCGTCGTGGCTGCATGGACTGAGCTCCAACGGCTATCCTCGTATCGGGAGTCTCCCAAGAAATGCATCTCACCACCTAGCATCCGAATTAAGTCGAGCCATCCGATCGAATCGTCAAAACCTCATAATCCCCCAAGAGCTCAACATCTTGGGCACAATTTAATAGTATCGAGTACATACCACAGCATCGGTGGTCCAGCCGTAGAAGGGCAAACCCAAGCCTCACTAATGGCGCCGTAGAACTGCCACAAACCCGAAGGTTCAAAGGCTTTCACACAGTCATTAAGTCGAGTTAGGGTTTCATTCTTCTACAGGGACCATAGAATTGCTTGCATGTCTTTCCGACTACTTTAAACTTGGAATAATAGGTTTCTGACATTCGATCGTCTATGTCGACTCCCAACGTCTCCGCGTGATGTCGTCTCTAGCTGGAATCAATCTATCTGATGACCTCGCATCGGGGTAGGCGAACGATCCACATGTCCTAGTCATTCATCCTCGATGACTAGCGACCTTCTATCATCTCTTAGTACAACTCATTCTGCACTAACTCCAGCATCTGGGGAAATATCTCGTCGTTCGCAGCAATAACTGGCTCGCTCGTCCACACGCTAAACGGTGCCTCAATCATCAGGAGTAAACAATACTTCAATGGTCATCAAAATCTAGCTGGCCTCTATCAGTGGCTCAATCCTCTAGTGCAAATCGGCACGTCCGAGTAATCTCATACAACAATCCACCCAACGCTCGTGGCCCGAAGACACAATGAAAAGACACATCTCTGCAATCGTGTGTCGCCGGAATCATGCCCTGGTCAGTCCTCATTCGTGACGAGCTCGTGCTGACCGCAACTCTAGCCGTAGCTCTCCCTGCCCGTAATCGTGGCAGCAAAACCATAACTGGTACTGATGAGGCTAGATCGGAATGAATATAATACTGAGCAAAGAAATGTACATCCTAAGGCTCCTTAAGTGGAGTGGCGTGTTGTAAGTATACCGCGGAACATACCCACGGTACGTCACTCTACTTTAGTCACCTATTCCATCAACCAAGGGTCATCCTACGTTCCGAAGGTAAAACCTAACGCTCTGATACCAACTTTGTCACGACCCGAAAAGTACGGAACATGACCGGCACTTAAACTACGAAACGTCTCAAGGCGTTCGTAATCTAAGTAAGCCGAAAACCCAGAAATCCAAACCAAGAAAAGCAGTAGAGTGAAGGAAAACCAATTTAAATCAAGTAGTTTTAATAGCATAAGCCGAATTATGCATTTTTTTTTAAAAAACATCAAATATTTCCTGAAAATTTCGGCAGAGTCTCCTTTGTAAATACTGGCCCCCAAACGGGATACAACATGAATAGTATACGAAATCAATAAAAAGGCATCCCCAAGCGGGAGCTAGCTCTTCGTCAATCGACGGTCATAACCACACAAGCAATATAATATACAACGCCAACGGCGAGGATCAAAATTCAAAGGAAACTCAAACCACAAGAAAACCACAGAAATAAAACGCGCGACTCTAAGGTCGAAGAAATAACATCACTGGTCTCTATCTCAAAATAAATACATGTTTGGTTGATGGAACTTCTAGATACAACAGAATAATGCTATACAAGATATATAATGGGGGTACGATACAAGTAAACCCACCTACTAGCAAATCACCCGAACGAAACTATGCCCGAAAAGCCGTAATGAAACCTGTACGGCAAACCTGCAAGAAACTGGGGCACCACGGGGGTTAGTTGCCAACTCGTGAATAGAAAAACATCTATGGAAAGAAATCGCATGAATAACGCAATCCTAGGTCATAAGATCATAATATATCCTCAAATATATATAACATGCAGCATAAAACAATGACTAGGGTAAATATCTAACCCGAGTGTAATCCCATGTGCCCGTGTCAGTGCCTCAGGTAGCAATATAGCATATGGATGATGTATGAATGCATGAAACAGAATAAAACTGCTTTCATAATTTAGTGAGATTTCTGTACTTTAAAAAAAAAGAGGTATCACAAGGAAATTAGTATAAACCGTGTCTAGCATCGACACAAAAACATAAATCCACATATCTCAATATCTCAGGCCCCGGCTACCCGGACTGACCTGGATCATCAAATCT
This sequence comes from Agapanthus africanus, assembly GCA_030015575.1. Lineage (NCBI taxonomy): Eukaryota > Viridiplantae > Streptophyta > Magnoliopsida > Asparagales > Amaryllidaceae > Agapanthus > Agapanthus africanus. The sequence continues at coordinate 59,785,334 of CM057343.1, read as the reverse complement.
CAGTACCTCAATATCTCGAAATCTCAATGTCTCAAATCTCAATATCTAGGGCGCCGTCAGTCCAGTCCGGCCCCTACCATCCATCTCAAGACTACGAAGGTATCCTCCGGATATCCGACGCGTCGGGTAAAATCACCGGTAGGTAGTGCTCCCCTGCCAGGCTCACATCGTCATCATCACGCGTTTCTTGCCCCGGGGTACCTTACCGGGTCCACCATGTACCCGAAACGGTTCATCCGTCTCCTCGAATCGGGTCTCGAAATCCATCAGCAAACTCATGGTGGACGACTCATACATCATGGGAAAAACCGCACTTTTTATTTTAAAAGAGAGAAAAGGTTTATTTATGTTTTTGCGGTTTTCCTCCAAATCCAGAAAATCTCATGGAAATCCGAATCCAAAACCTCAATAACACGTAAAATAGTGAATATATGCATGAGAATCCATGAATGCGGCATAACAATGAATAACAGTATGCATGAAGTAGCAGGTAATAACTACAATGTCTAAACTAACATATAAGGCAAGTACGCTATGTCAAGCAATAATATTTTCTAAGGTGTACGTGACATGACAATTACCGATGAAGATGTGTGTGAGCCGGCAAGTAAGTGTACGTGGTACATACGCATCATCGGTAATGGTGCTGGTGTCCTAACAATATGATATCAACATTGCAATAAGAAATTATAACATACGTATGCGATGCGAAGCGAACCACAATAATAAGCGGGAGCTGAATACTAGACGCAACTGTAACTAACCTGCATTAATCTAATATAAGTCCTACAAATGGTGCCTTTTGAAATAACACGAATCATGGGGTTTTGAAAATAGGGGCTACGGTGTTTTTATGAAAAGATACGTCTTTTGAAATATCCGTAGGATCCCTTGGGCTGTCTTTTAAAATACCCACGATTCGTTAGTTTTTGAAATAGGTAAGTATCGAATCTAATCTAACAACTAAACTAAAGGGCTAAGCTGACCAGCTGGGTTACAGGTAAGGAAACCGCCTAACATCAGAGTCGATACATATACATACCTGTATATATATTAGTCGGTGATCCCGCCTCAATAATATCATATCCGATACCATATCTATAATCAGACATCCCAAGTCAAGAGTGCGGATCAATCATCAAAATATAGCTCGTACGTAAATCCGTCGTACGGCATCCCCAAATCTGGGTACGGGTTAATATCATATTCATCACACTATTCATCTGGTATCCTCTTTATCCAAGATCATAGTCCAGGGTACTGACCTATGTATAGTACAATACTAATATCGTCAATATAGTCATGATCTGACTACTGATCGACAGTCTCGTACAAACCGATATCACAACCACAAAACAAATCTCATCGACTCAGCTCAATCCTTAGTATCGTCCTCATATCCGTATGTGAACACATAGTCCCATACCCATGTGAACACATAACTATAAAGAATCCCATGAGCACATATAAATAGGAATGCATGCAAGTATGTATGTGTGTATGTGTAGTGCAACACTACCCTAGGGTTCGCAACACTAAAGTAATCCAACACACCAATATCCATCATAACATCGTTATTAATCCCAAATAACATATAAAAATTGTTGGTGTGTATACGCATCCGTATACACCACCACGGACTGCGGGGGTGCTATACGCCATCCACCCGACTTCTCCCCGTAGATATAAATCTACTCACCTGGTCCTCGCTCGCCGGTGCCGACGTCGCCATGTGCTTGCTTGCCGTCTCGAAGTCCACATGGGGGTACCTACATATCATAACGCACCGCATCGCATTAAAATCCGACTCATGACCAAAACGACACACGAATCCCACATAGGTCAAAACCTATGGTTGCTTCCACAAATCAACCCAAAAACCCTCGACATCGGCGTACAAACGCCAGATCATCGAGAAAAACCCAAATACACTCATTTGCACATTCACGAACACTAATTTTAATATAAAATAGTTTAAAACTCACAAAAACCCCAATTTCACTTAAAAAGTCATTTTTCCGAAAGTCTAGCAAGCACAAATCACCGTTTTTGTACAAAACATGATGTTTTAATAATTCTAGTGACCAAGATGATAACTTAATATCTTAATTATGCCATAGAAACCATTACGTAAATTTTAAACCACAATTTAATTCGATTTCAAAAACCTAGTTTGCAATATTAACCAATTTTAACAATTTTACAACAAAACAAATGCACAAACTACAATCTAGCTTGGATTTTCATGAACTAAAGTATTACACTACAATTTTAAATGTTAATAATGCCAAGAATAACCTATTTATATTTTTAACTCACCTCTTTACCTTGATCACTTAAATCTAGTTTGGAAAAAATAGCTTGATTAGAACAATTTACAAGTCACATTATGCAAATTAACAACTATATTACATTTTGCATGTCTTAAAATATTAAACCACACTTAACTAACTTGATTTATTTTCAAAAAAAAACTAACTTTAGTTCAAACCCTAATCTTCAAATTTCAAGTTTGAAATTAGAACCATAATAGAACACCAAAGTTTGTTAAATTGAAGTCATTAACCTACAATTAACCATTGGGTTAGGATTATACCTCACAAACCAAGAGATCAACCTTACAACCATGGCTCCAAAAGTGGTCCCAAGCTCCAAGATCCATGCTACTATGGCCAAGGAATAAAGGGTAGAGATTGGATTTGGAGTTTGTGAGGTTTTTTGATGGATTTTGATGCATTTTGCAAGGATTTTGACTTGGAAAGAGATGAAAATTTTGGAGGGCTGCTGCTGGATTGTGGAAGGTAGGCTCGGCCAATTTTGATGAGGGGAGAGAGAGAGTGATGGTGTGTAGTAGTGGGAAAAAAATTATAAGTCAACACAAGACCCATACCTCATTTAAACCCTCATGCTTTCTTTTCATTTTCTTTTTCTTTTTTTTTTGGGTGAGATAAGAAGTGAGGTTGAGAGAGGGGCTGCTGGAAATGGATTCGGCCAATCAAGTAGTGTGAATGTGTGTGTGAATGGGTTGAATTTCTAAGTCAAAAAAAACCTTCCTTCATTATTGCATTACACTAGTTAATTCTATTTTTTTTCATTTTATCACCAATTCAACTTCAACCTAGAATTCTCAAGAAACATGGAGGCAAAGTGAGAAAAGAGAACATTTTATCAACTTGTATTTAAGTTGTCATGGTGCACCAAACTTGTATTAACCCATTCCAGTTTGTAATTTCTCCTAATTAAATGTATTAGTGACGGCTTAAAATAATAATAAAACAAATTTTTTTTCAGAAAATTTGAAATTTCACCAGTGGCTCAATAAACACCAAATACTAGCAATTACATAGCTAGAATATGTATATTTAATTTTTATAATAAGATATTTGTATTTTGACTTTTTACAGAAAACCCCCTTATTTTACCGTTTTTTCGAAATTTCACCGAAACGATTTTCAAAACGTTACAATTCTAAAGGAGAATGAGATTCTCTCTCAGCATTATTCCTCCGCATACACCACAGCATGTCGGTGTATCGGGGCGGAGCAATCACACCCTATATGATATGATGTGTTCTATGATGAGTACTACTGAGTTACCTATTTCCTTTTGGGAGTTATGCACTTATGAAGTTGCATACCTATTGAATAGGGTTCCGATCAAATCAGTTGCCTATCACTTCATATGAGATATGGAAAGGGAAGAGCCCATATCTTAAGTTTGTTAAGATTTGTGGTTGTCCGGCCTATGTCTAAAAGCGAAATCCGGACAAGCTCGAGGCAAAGTCAGTTCTGTAGAAGTTTGTTGGATATCCCAAGCTTTCGCAAGGGAATATCTTCTACCAAACCGAGGAACAAAAGATGTTTTGTTTCTCAGCATGCCACCTTTGTGAAAGGGAATTTCTTGTGAAGAAATTAGTGGACATGAGGTAGAACTGGAAAGAGTTCCAGCTATACGAACTGCAGCTGATGATTTGGTAGAACCAAAGGATTCAGTAGTTTCCAACGAACCTCAGCCTCTCCGCCGATCTAGCAGGGTTCCTCACCCACCTGAGAGATACTTTGGTTTCTCTATGACAGTGGGAGCGAGGATTGCATCATGAGATGATGACTCAACTAGTTTCGAGCTGGCCATCAGGAGTGGGACTCTGTAAGAATGGCTGGATGCTTAACGATCTGAGATGGAATCCTTATACACCAACAAAGTATGGACTTTGGTTGCCTTATCTGAAGGGTTAAATCCCCATCAGGAGCAAGTATATCTTGAGAAGATTACTTGGTGTACATGGAAAAGTTGAGACTTTCAAAGCTAGACTTGTTAAAGGTTTGCATCATTTGACCAGGTATGGATTGTGATGAAACCTTTTCTAAGTAGCTATGCTTAAGTCCATCCAGATCCTACTTGCCACAGCTACATACCATGACTACGATATCTGGCGGTTGGGTGCCATGACTGCTTTTCTAAATGATATTTTAGAAGAGTGCGTCTATAAGTACACAGCCAGAGGGCCTCGTAGACAGTAGGAGCAGCGGAAACGTGTGCAAGATATTTTATGTGATAAAGTAGGCATCGCGGAAATGGAACGTCTGTTTTGATGTGATAGTCAAAGAGTTTGACATCATCAAAATGGTAGATGAACCTTGTATAAACAAAAAGGTAGTAGGGAGTATGGTGGTGATCCTCGTAGAGTACGTGGATGACATACTCTAGATGGGGAAGGAGTTTTCTATGCTACGCTCGGTCAATCTCCGCTTATCACAATGATTCTCCATATAGGATCAAAGTGATACCTACTAAATCCTGGGTTTTGGATCTATGAGATAGATCTAATTGGATGTTAAGATTCTCACTAGTTGTAGTGAGATGGTATCAATCAATCCTGGGGAGAATCACTGGAAGGGTTCCAGGGTGATAAGGACGACTGAATGTCAGTCACAGGTATTGTCTTTACCCTCAGTAAAGGGACGGTATGTTGGAAGAGTTCCAAGCTAGATACCATGGCATACTAGATGATAAAGGCTGGATACATCACTACCAAAAATGCTACCAAAGAGGAAGTCTGGGTGTATATTAGTTCATGAGATGAACTTCGTTCCTACCATTGTATGACAATGGAGTTGTGGCCTATGCCTAGGAACGCCCGTCCCATCAGTGATCCAGACATATTCTAAGGCAGTGTCACCTGATCATGGAGATGGTTGATCTCCAGGGGATCGAGGTCAGGAGAGTAGACTCAGAGGACAACACGGCGGATCCACTCACAAAGGCCTTTTTCCCAGAGAGAGACTATTTTGGGATGGTTGAGTATGAGATACTACAACCACTGTTATCAGATGGCCCTAGTGCAAGTGGGAGATTGTTAGTTATATGTATGCCCTAGAGGCCATTACTATACATGAGATGTATATTGTAGTGGATGCTTGGACATATATAGGGAGGACTTTCTTGCTCGACATGATAGTATGATATCTGGTTACTCTTTACCTTAACGTATATACTGATTGTCTCTCTGTTACATGTTGGTAAAGCCCTTAGGATGTGTACTTGACTACCTGGACTATGATGCGGATCATACTAGTGGGGACATGGTAGTACATAAGTACATCCTTCAAGGTCCCTAGTCGTGGGTGTATCGAGACGGGGCATCGATATACCAGAGTAGACTAGCGTATACCTTCTCGACCCATACAGATGGGCGATGGATGATCCCATATCCATTGATGTTTGACATCAGAGATGATATACGGGTGCTCAGTGGAGACTGGGTACACTGGACGGACTCGCCGAGAACTCCCAGATGGTATTATACCTTACGTCAGATGGCAGTTCTCTGGTGACACTAGTACAGGTTAGTCTGTAGACTCGAGATCGTCATAGAGTCTTGTGTGATTCCCACTGTGCTTTGATTTCCACCTTACCACGTCCAAGAGGGCGTGCAAAACGGTGGTTTTTGGGTACAGTCCCGAGTCACATGGAGGCAATGAGCGATAGGAGGGGTTTTGTCTCTCCCGGTATTAGGGGTTGATATTGCGCTATGCTCGATTGGCCATAACAGGGAAGTCCCTGGCCAGGGCTGGTTTAGAGATTTGCTGGTAAGTGTTACCAGTAGTTTCTTGACCCGTTATGAGCCTCATATCGGCATGACTTATCGGTTATTGGGGTCTGACGTTTACCACCCCTAGACTTGATATGCGACATATCAGACGAGGAGACCGGACTGTACGGTAGTGTCACTGTCAGGCTTTTACAGGAGTTGGAGCGGGCTTGCTTGCTGATATTCTGATCGCTCAATACCCGGGTAGCCGTTACGTCCAGCTAGTACTGCTAACGGCTTGTGGGTGCTTGATATGATCATCACCTACTGCCGGCGTATTGACGAGTCTTTAGAGTCCTACATAGAGGTTTTACTGGCTCAGGCAAAACGAAATAGGAGCGCATATGTGATATGTGCGGGACCGAGAATAATGCGTGTATGTGATACCGTATTCTATTCTCGCGATGTTTGTATCGATCGATTGTATGCGATATAACCTAGTTATCGAATCAAGGGTTGATTCGATAAGTCGATACATTGGATGTTAGTCGGTTATATGTGATATAACAGGATTATTAAGTCAAGTATTGATTTAATAATTTAGTGTATAATTGTATATGTGATATACTAATTTACATTAACTAATATTGGTTCACTTAAGCATTTATTTTTCTCACTTGTGCACAACTTAATATATATGTGATATATATTTATTTGTGTGCATTTTTGTATCATGGTTGTTGATACACATTACATGGGTGTATAAGACTTATACCATACTTATTATAGTATTAGTTTTTTATATTTAAAGTAATTCTAAAACAAATGGATAATGAGCACAAATGCATGAAGCTTCATGAAGCTTATGTTGCATTTGACATAGTCCACTAGTTTTGTTTTACTTAAGATATTAACTAACCTAACCACTATAATTAGCCATAGTAATGTCTCTACATGAGTTAGTATATGATACTCACTCACCATGGTTAGCTCATTCTCTCTCTTGATTATTTTTCATATTCATTTTGAGCTCATCTTCTTCCTCCTCAAAAATTTCTTTCTAGGGTTTGAAATAGAGAGAGAATCAAAGTGAGAAAAGAAATTCTAAAGTGTACCCATTTCCTATTTCACCATCCTCTACTAGACTAGCATTTTAGTTTAGGGTGTTTGCTTCACTAATTCTTTGGTTAGTGAAGTAGAAGCTTGAGTTCGTATTCCCTCGACGTAGATCATCTTCGGCCTCGAAGACTTCAAGCAATACCGTTGCAATTTTCTCATGGAGCCGTCCGAGAGTCCGGGAGTTCGATGATCGCAGCGAAGGGATGACTACAAGGAGCTTAATAAGTGAAGGACCGATCTACAAAGGTTGTATTTCGTATTCACTTAGTGTTAAAGAGTTTAACTTTCACGTGTTAACCTAATTTTCTAGCAAAGATCTTGTTTAGAGTTAATCGGCACGGCTAAAATTTTAATCTGGCATGGTTGATACCTTGTAGATCCTTATTAGAGTGCCTAGTAACCCTACACTGTATCCACAACTGATTCATAATCAGCACCCAGTATCATGACTACCCCAGTATCCTGCTTGGAACTCTTTCCATTATACTTCTCCCACTAAAGAGAGTAAATATGTAACTCATGATAGACACTCTATCTTTCATGTCACATAGAAAACCGGAATCAGTAACTACCTCCTATTGGAGGCTTCCATTACCATCACCAAGAACATTCTCATATGTTCTTTATTGGTTACCATTTTTTTCTCCAGGATAGGACTAATATCTGCTTATTACAACGAGTGCAAAAAGCAACATCTGGTCTTGGCATATGACATCGCATGATTGAACCAACTGCCGAAGCATGTGAAAATTTATTCATGCGAGTCCCTCTCCTCATCAGTCCTGAAGATATCTCTTTAGAGAGGGTGACTCATCCATATACCGGTACACTACCGAGCTATGAGTCGTCCATTCCAAAACCCTTTTAGAATGGTGTCATCTTACCTGAATTGGGACAATCCCAAAACTTACTAGATCTATCTCTATAGACCTAGTCACCAGAATGATTAATATATTATCCTATATTAAGAAACATATGTGACAACCACAATTTGACTGAGCTTTAGTATAGGAACATCACCTCCTATCAGAAATGTGTCATCCACATATCATATGAGTAACACGACAATACTCCCTACATCCTTCTTATAAATACCAGGTTCATCTATCATTTTGATAAAGTCAAACACTTTGACTGTAACATCAAAAAATATGATCCTATCTTTGCAATGCCTGCTTTAGTCTATAAATAGACTTAAGCAATATACACCTTCCGCTGCTACCACTGATCATGATAACCCTCTGGCAGAGTCATATATATACGTACACTTCTAAATCCCTATTTAGAAAGACGTTATATTCATCCACCTGCCAGATATCATAGTCATGGAAGACAGAAATGGCAAGTTGAATCCGTATGGAATTTAGCACAGACACTGAAGTAAAAGTTTCATCATAATTTTCATTGGGAATTTGATGAAAACCTTTTACTATAAGTCTAGACTTATTAGGTAACTACTTTTCCATTTGTACTGATCTTGAAAGATCTACTTGCTCCTGATGAGTTTTACCCATTCAGGAGCACCCAACAAAGTCCATACTTTTTTGCAGCGCATGGAGTCCAACTTGAATAACTTTCCATCCAGCCATCAGTCGGAAGTCACCACTTCCTATGGTCAGCTGATATAGTAGGGTCATTATCATATAATGTAAGCTTTCCTGTCACCATCTACAAGGAAACCGAAGTATCTCTCGGGTGGCTGAGATTAGTTACTAAATCTGCAGAGTGGCTAATGTTTGTCAGGGTCAATTGAATCTCCATGTCCTACTAAATCCTCGGTAATCGTTTGTGGTTCTGGAATCATTTCCAGTTCTACCATACTCCCAATAATTTCTTTTATAAAAAATACATTTTCTAAAAAGTTCGCGAGTCAAGAACAAAACAACTTTTGATCTTGAAAATGGTAGAGGTTAAATCCTTGCCAAAGCTTTAGATAAATTACCGAAACGTGCCTTGAGTTTGTCCGAATTATGTTTTAAGCATAAACCGGATAACTCCATATCTTAACCTTAAGATATGTTCCCATTCTATATCACATATAGAATAACATGCACTAATTTAGATGGAACCATATTCAATTGATATGCAATTGTTGCCTTGGGGTTGCCCCGAGCAGACTATTTCTTCATCTTCCACGGTATCGCTCCTAAAGATCAGGATAGTCGCGACGGCTTTTTTTTTATCCTCCGGTTTATGACATCTTTCCGTGTCTTCGAAGTCTAGTAGGAAGTACTTGGCATCTTCATATTTGCAGACTTCATTTATGGAGAATGGGTTTAGCACCCCTGTAACTCTTTACTCGAGACCGTCTTTGAAGTACTTCATATATTGATGTTGTGTAGAAGGGATGATGTTGTATTCGTGTAACCAAGGCCGGCCGAGTAAAGCGTTATAGCAAGTATTGGCGTCGATGACATGAAATCTGATGTCAGTGACGAGCGTCCCGAAGCGTAACGTCAGTATTACAGACCCAAGCGTCCGTGATGACTGTGAGTCGAACCCAGAGATGGTAATTTTGTCCCGAGCCAGATGTTGAACGTTCATGCAGATCTCCTTCAGCACCTTCACATTGATAAGGTTAACAGAGGACCCGTTGTCGACCAGGATCTTGCCTATCTTAATGTTGTGGCAGTACCCGGTGACATATAGAGGACGGTTGTGCTCGCACGTTCCAAGGAGGAGATCTTCATCGCCGAATGTGATGTCAGCTGTATGAACCTCTGCCAGCTCGTCCTTCCTCTTTTCTTCCGCAAAAAAAGCTTGGAACTGATCAGGCTCTTGCAGTGTCTTGATTAGAGAATTTCCTGCTTCTTTGGACAGGAGGAGAGCATCCAGTATGCTTAGTTGCACGGGTATCTTCCTCAGGTGTGCCAGGACATTGTAATCCGCCTTGTTTTTCTTAGGCGGGACTTTGGCTGTAAGCTTCTTGACGACTCCATCATCGAGGGAAATTTCCTCGGGGAATTTTTCCTTCACCTTGTCTCTTTTGCTTGAACCTTTGTTTGTAGGCTCGAGGTTCTTTTCATTTAACGTACGATTACGCAGCTGAATGTTCTTGCGGTTCTTCACCTCTTCTTCTTTTCCAGAGATGGATTCTTTGAAGAGAGGGCCAAGGGTAATTTCCTCCTCAGAATCGCTCCCGAATGTGAGAACTTGAGTTTTTTGCTTTTGTCGAAATGGTATCAACCATATGATAGTTGCCAGTCATTTTTCCGCGCTCATCTATCGCACTTTTTCACTGTCGACGAGCTTCGCGCTTCATCCGCTTGAAGTGTTGTCGGTGGGTAAAGTATCCCTGCCACCACTTCTTGAAGGCACTGCACTCTTCGGTGGGGTGTGTGACCCTCCGATGGTATAAGCAGTAGTTCGGATGTACATTCGCTTCATCGAGGCCCATACTCCCGGGAGTATTTCCTTTGAAAGGTGGCAGATTCATTCCCATCGACAGAGCTTTGGCGAACTGTTTCCCTGTCTTAAACCTGCTTTTGTCTGTCGCGGGTGTGCTTCGATCCAGTTGGGGTACTTCGTGACTCTTCCTTGCCACAGCTTTCTCATCCTGGCGCTGACGCTTGGCCTTTTTGTATATGGCCGTTTCACGTTCTCGGTCGGCTTTGCTTTTTTGAAGGGCTTCGTTTAGCAGCCTGTCAATCAACTTACCTTGTTTGTATTGGTCCTCAACCCAGTTTTTGAAGACATAGCAATCTTCGATTGGGTGGCCTATTACTCTATGGTAGGGGCAGTAGTTGGGGCTGTCGACGTCACCAGTCTGCAGTGGGCGTCTCGGATCCGGCGGAGTGATGAGCCTGTTGCGCACCGCCAGTTCGAAAAGTCTCCTCATTTTATCCCGGGGAAACGAGTAAGGACGCCTCAACTTCTCTTCGAGGGATCGTAGTTTGTTGCTTTGGCGAGCAACCGGTTTCGGGTCACTCAGTTATTTTTTAGCGTTGGCAATGAAGGTCTCTTTCCCTTTGCCCTTTTCATTCCGGGGATCCATTTTCGAAGAGGACGGCTTATGGCCCATCTGGTCCATTTGGGTCAACTTGTCGATCAAGGTCTGGAAGGTGGTCGGCTTGAAGAACATCATAAATTGGGATATATTTTCCTGAGGATCAAAGGTCCCAACGAACATGCCCATGGCAAGAGCTTCTTCTATGCGTTGTTAGCATTTTGACCATAGGTTCCGCCACCGATTTGCGTATTGAACCCAGGTTTCTCCTGGCTTCACTCTGGCATTGATTAATGCCGTAATCAGGGTGCATTCACTTGCGCTTGCGAAACGCTGCGTGAACAGTAGCTCCATTTCTGTAAATGTTTTGATGGAGTCATTTGGAAGCTCCGAGTACCATTCAAATGTTGTCTCCGCCAAGCCGCCGACGAACTGGTAAAGCAGCAGTTTGTCGTCGCCTCTAGTATTATTGCATAGAGCTCTGAACTGAGCAACATGCTGATGGGGATTGCCTGCCCCCTTATACACATGGAATTTAGGGATCGTATATCCTAGCGGGTACTTGATTTGATCGTACCAGCCTGGATAAGGTCGCCCAGTTCTGACGACTTGGCCAGCCGCTTTACTCGCTTGATGAGCTCGTATTTGTTGAGCTAAGTAGTCATCGATGGCAGCCTTAGAAATTGTCTCTTCCTGGGCCGTTGAGCTGTTCGGAGGAGGGTTTGACGTTTCCCCTCTGTCGTCTTCGATGATTATTGGAGGGTCTTCGGCTGGAGGTTCCGGCTGGATCATCATCCCAATCATGTCTTGGAACAGAAGACCAATCCGTTTTATATTAGTGGCCTGTTCTGCAGCCTCCTTATCCTTCCTTTCCAGCACCCTTCTCAAGAACTTGGTGTCAGTCTTTTGTTCCTGCTCTGCTCAGACGTTGATTCCCGGCTTTCTTTCTGCCCGGTGAGTGCTGACATTTTCATCAGCATTTCTTGGAGCTTTTGTTGCTGCTCCTGAGCTTTTGTCAAAGACCGAGTAAGTGGTCGATGACCCATGAAAGTACAGCTTTCCTCTTTCCCGGAAGCCATGTACACCGTGTGTACGATCATGCCTCCAGACTTAGGGTGTTTGGATCCATCACCCTTGGGATTTGCCGCCGGCGGTGGGAGATTCTCCGGCCTTCTCTTTCTGTGAGAAGTCGAAGTCGAAGGAGATATTGTAACAGGAGCCCGAGAAGTCCCTCGCTGCATGTTAGAGGGATGACTTTCATCTTGTCGAACCATCATTGTCTTCGGTCGACGAGAATAGTCCTTGTTGATCACAGAATCCCGAACTTTCCGCCAGACTCTGTGGATTCGGGAGGATAGTCGCTGAGGGGTCTGTTCTGGCTTCGACTGTACCATGTTTTCAACATGTGGAGGCGAATTCTTCAGTACAACGGTTGGAGAGTTCTTTCGCACCCTCCTGAGAGGATCAAAGCTGTTCCCAGTTGGAACAACATCGTCAATTTCCACCATTGGAGCTGGTAGGGTAAGTCCAGAGGGTGAGTTTCCCCCAGCTCTTCTTACCCGGCGCCAGTGGCGACGTCGAGCATATCGTGCAGATGGGATTGCCTCCGTTATGGGAATGGCTTCGTCATGCCCCCTGCTCTGATGAAGGGCTACTGCTGGTGCCAGCCTATTGAAGACTGACGTTCGTTGAGAGGGGACGGTTAATCTTTCGAAGGCCGATCTTTTGGTAAGGGGAGCAGTCTGGATGACTTCGCCGGAAGCAGGAGTTGGAACGGCCAGTCTTGCTGTCACGCCCCGCTTCCCAAAATACGGAATACGAGGGGTAGACAAGGCCAGCCATGCTCCTACGGTCAAGGAAAAGTTCTGCCGTAGTCACACTTCGGCTTCTAGCTTTTCATGGTAAACAGTAAATGATGCGCAGGTAATGGGAAAATGCAGTAACTGAAAGGAACAATGTAAAGACTGACCTGAAGTGGAACAAATGAAAGTAACTCGGGAAGGCGAGTCAAGAAGTCTGTGAAGCAAGTCTAGTTCTGATCCAGACTAAATCTTCTCCTCACTCTGAGCATGCATACTCAGGTCGTCAGAGCGACACAATAGCAATATAACGTATATAATCAAGTAACAGTTCTAACAGTGGTAATAGATATGAATAACAGTAAATCAATGACAGCATGAATATGAATGAGCAGAGATCAATGCAGCGGAAAATAAAGCAGTATAACAATATGTCACGAATGTCAAGACAGTATAGAATGAATGGAAATGACAGTAACCCTATCAGTCTCTAAGTCTCACTGCACAGGTCAATAAGCCTATCGTCAGTCCAAGTGTGAGAGTCAACCACTCGCGAGTGTCCTCCACCCAAGGGTAGAACCCAAGGGCAAGGGACCACGGGCCCAACATGTAACGAGTGTATCACGGTGATATAGCACATACCCTGTAAATCTCCATATAACTCCCTAAATATATAAGCCGGCATGGGACTCCCGAGATTCTGTTGAATTCACACTTGAACTACCCCACACCCCGTGGTCTACATCAAACGCTAACCATCACCCTAAATACTAATCGATCCGTGACAAGTCTGCGCGAGAACTGGAGGCGGGACCTCCATCAAGCACGTCCCGACTAATACCTAAGACAAATGGCAGTGTCGGATGCCTTATCTATGACATCCATGCAAGCGCTTCCATAAGTGTCCCATACCACTTATAGTCACACGTACACGCATCCCACAGACGTCGACAATGCAATAGAATAAAAGGGACACTGATTGTGCACAAGTACGTATCACTTTCACTTAATCACGAATACACGAACACTGACGTACTTGCCACAATCAACACTAAAATCTAACACTGGGTAAATGCACGATGTCACTAGGTTATCACTACAATGATATAGGTATGATCTGATGCATGAACAGTATAAGAAGCACAACTAAGGTATCATAAAAACAGCAGTCTATCACTTGCACGATTTATCATGAAACATATGTATATAATTTAGCGAAATGATAAACAGGTAGTAATTAATATGTTCAGTTAGCTATCCATCTAAATTAGTTTCGAGCCAATCGGCTTTCAGGATCATTAGTTATAATCATTTCATTTTAAGTGCTCGCGGCTGGAAATCCGGTTTCAGAATCAGGAATCCATTTCGCAACGCATTTTAACCCCAGTTGGGATCATATTTTAGCGACGCTACAGTTGGATAAGTTTTAGAGTTTTCAGTAAAGTTTTCAAAGCAACAAACGGATCTTCAATCGCGTCCGTACGTTAGGAGTTATAATCTGTTTAATATCAACATGTCAATTCTGAATCTGCTGGGACTGTTATGTGTCCCGATGTTCTAAATTACAGATTAAATAGTAAATGATAACGAAACAGGATGAAATTAATTGTGTTGTCTAGCTAACAGAGTTATCTACAATAAGCAGCGGAGTTCCGAAACCTACGAGTTAAGGAAATCCTATGGTATCCATTACGGGACAGCAAGCACAATTTGAGTCGCTCTGGACTGCAGTCCAGAGTCATACTCCGATACAATTATCTTCATGATTTAAGTACAGGAATGTCTGGAAACTAGCATAGGGTTAAAGTTCGTCGAGTTAGCTTCGATTTGAGCCCTCGAACGCACCATTCTACAATATATATAATTTATGGTGAATTTAACGATTTTCAGGTGCAATAAAATTTCAGTTTTACGATTAAACTTGGGGGTAGTTGTTTTAGTCGTTAACGATCAAATTATCCAATGAGAATCACACATTATGTTCACAGCCCTACGGGCCAACCTACACCATTGAGTTCCGTCAAATTTGATAATGTTTTCCTAAGAGAACAGGCATCGAACAGTTGTGTTGCAACATTTTAACACAAGGTAAACATGGGATATATATAAAATGTTGATTTGTAACATATATAAAATAGCATGAAAGCAAGTAAAAACTTGCCTGGAGGTGTCTAGGCGATTCATGGCAGCAAGGTACAGTAATGACCCGTCCCGGGCACGGAGTAGCAACAAAACGACGAGCCTCGGCTGGGCTTGGCTCGAGCTTGGTGACGGGTGGTTGCGAGCTCAGGCGATGGGTGAGACGAGGCAGATGTGCTCGTACTGCAGAGGGAGAGAGAGAGATAGAGATTTGAAAAATTGAGAGAGGGCACAGAGGGGAAAGAGTTTGCAGGGGATAGAGTGAGACAGTGGGTGAGAGAGAGTTTGAGAGGGCAGTGAGAGGGAGCCAAAGAGAGGGATGCAGTGTGAGAGAGAGAGAAGGTCGAGAGAGAGAGAGGAACAGTGGGAGAGGGAGAGAGCTGAGGGAAAGAGAGAGGGAAGAGAAGTCTGAAAGGGAGAGAGGGGGAAAGCACGGTGAGAACGAGAGAGAGAGAGAGGGTGATGCAGAGAGGTTGAGAGAGGAGGAGAGAAGACTGAGAGGGATGAAGTAGGCGACGGCGGCGATGATGATGACGACGACGACGATGGTGACGTCGGCGGCTCGGTGTTCAAGCGAGTGGGTGCAGGCGAGGCGGGTGTAGGCGAAGTGGGTGCAGGCGAGGTGGGTGCAGGCGAGGTCGCTCGGGGGATTGAAGGAGGGAGCAATGGGGAAGGAGGCGGAGGAGTGATGAGGTTTCCGGTGATGGGAGGAGACGATGGCGACGACGTTGATGATGGTGTCGAGAATCGGGGGTGAACTGTTTTGGCTCGAGGGGAGAAAGGTCTAGACAGAGGGAGAGATTGGGAGGAAGTTATGAGAGGAGCGAGAGAGGCGCGCGTCGAGGGCGTAACGGCAGGAGTGGGGAGGGAGCGTGGCGCGAGGCGCGGCGGGGAAAAAGGAATCGCGCGCGAGAGGGGAGGTTACCATTATAGGGAGGGGGAGAAGATGAACAGGGAGTGGGGTCGATGAAGCGGGCCGAATGGGTTTCGCAGTGGGCCGGCGTAGTTTAAAAGAAAAAAATAATAAACCAAACAAATGAGATGGGCCCGGGGCTGAGCTGGGCTGGGCCAGTTCAAGCTAATTCAGAATTTAACAAAGCAAAATAAAAGAAGAGGCCGGGCCAGCACAAAAATTAGAATGGTTAAGTTTTGGGGAAAATGTGTGGGCTCGAAAAATCAGAAAATAAATGATGAATAGGATGGGGCCGGGCTTAGGGTAAAATGAAATAATTATTAGTGAGCTGCGGGCTTGGGTGGATAATTTTCTTTAGGATTTTTATTTAAAACCGATGGGCTGAGGGAAAGAAAATGACTGAGGGAAATTGGATAGGTTTTAGGAATTGATTTTTGGAAATTAACAGAATTGAGAGAATAAGAGAGTGAGGCCTGGCTAAAGGTTTAGGATATGTAAAATTATAAATAAAAATATAAAATAGATAAAATTATGAAGCAATAAAATACAGATTTTGATAAAAAGGGGCTGGGTATTACACTTGCGAAGACCGATCCTTTAGTAGGAGAAGCCCCTTCGACGACTTTATCTGCCGGAACTAGAATGGTTACCCGCTTCGTGATAACCCTTTCAGGTATCGCGAGCCTCTTTGCAGGCCCACTGGAGCTTTGGCTCAGTCTGTCAAAGACCGAGGTGGCAGACATGGACGACCCATTGAGAGGGGCCGTGGTGGTTGCAAGTCGATCAAAGACCGACTTCTTCAGAGCTTCTTGTGGTGGCACTGGGGCACTGAAGCTTGCTGGAGGGATCATGGTCCTAAATAATAGTCCAGTGGTGGCCCGAGTCACCTGTTCTACTGGCATTGCCAAGATGGAGGCCGCTTGGGGCCTGTAAGTCACTCCTCCGGCGGGGATGGAGTGGGAGTTACTGTTGCAGGTGCAGTTGGAAGCCATCGATGTTATCTTCTCTTCTGCATAGGAGCAAGACACCAAATCTTAGTACCTCGAATCCAGGGAAAACCATATTAAACCGCGATTCATTCGTGAACACGACACACGAAGTGTGGAGTGGAAAGAGGAAAAGGTCCCACCAGGCATGCCAGAATCTGTTTACCGCCGAAAATGGGAGACGGAACTTCGTAGGTCGTCTTGCCTGAATTTAGGGGCAGATGATATTTGGTTATATCCGTCCATCTCTCCGAAGATGCCAAGCTGATTTATGGCACCGTGTATCGGAGGTTTGGACGGATGTGGCCGTTGTAGCAGACTTCGTGCCTTGCACGAGGGCGCCTCACGTGCCTCGCACAAGGATGCCAACGCCAGAACGAAAATCTCTCTGTTAAACAGAGCTATTGGATCAAAGATCCAATGGAGATGATAAATCATCAAAATACAAAATTAAATTCTGTCGGGGAAATATTCCTCAAATCTTTCTAAACAGAGTACCGTTGGATTAAAAAATCCAATGGTGATTAAAAATCACCTATATACAGAAAAATTCTTTATGGGAAAATATTTCCCTAATCTTGTTAAAAACAAGAAAAATATCTTCTCTAAAACAGAAGTTCTTGAATCAAAGATCCAACGGTGGATAAAGTCCCCAAATCAATCAGGATCTCTCAACGAGAGATTTCTTTAACTAAATCAGCAGACTGACCTCTACTATATAAAGGATCCAAGACTTTAAGTCTTGTAGAGAGGAACCCCCCCATAAGCTTCAAACTTTAAAAAAAAAGAGCAAGTAAAAAAAAAGTGTTAAGAGGGAAGAAAGAAGAACACCTCTCTTCGAGGTAAATAAGAATAAAAGAGATCAGAGCATCTCATCTGCATATCCAAGGGTTTAACCCTCATAAAAGAACTTAGTTCTTTCTCTGGATCTGAGATCCATGAGACAAGTCTCCCATAAATGAGAATTTAATTCTCATAGGGATGAACTCGTTCTTGGGGATCAAAGATCCAGAAAAGAACAGAGAATTGAACTCTTCAGGACATAAAATACGAAGAAAACCCAGCGCCAAGCGCCTTACGTGCTCCTCACGTGGGCGCTGCTCAATAAAGAGTGCTCAGCACTCAATGGTTGGCGCTCAGCGCCGAGCGCCTCACGTGTCCCTTATTTGGGCGCTGTTCAATAAAGAGTGCTTAACACTCAATGGCTGGCGCTCAGCGCCAAGCGCCTCACGTGTTTCTCACGCGGGCGCCGCTCAATAAAGAGTACTTAGAACTCAATGATTGGCGCTCAGCGCCGAGCGCCCCACGTGTACCTTACGTGGGTGCTGCCCAATAAAGAGTGCTTAGCACTCAATGTTTGGCGCTCAGCGCTAAGCCTCACGTGCTCCGCACGTGGGCGTCATAAAGAACGCTCAAAAAAGGGGAAAATAAAGTAAAGTGTGAGCGTCAGAACCCATATAAATGCTCAGTATTATTTGCACAGAAAAGGGACTAAGCCCAAGAAAGTGTTCAACACTTTATTCAAATGAAATGGCAAAGACTGAGTGGGCTGAGCCCAAGTTGACCAAATCCCTAATTCAGATCAACCGAGCTCATATGCTCATCATTTTCCAAATTGGTCCTAGTCCTAAACATGACTAATGACCTTCCGACGGATCTTCATCCCACATCTCTCTTTAATCTGGAAATTGGTTCAAGGGTATATCTCCTCACACTTCTGATATATGTCGTTGTAATTCTTCAACGTCTTCAGAGAGGTGGCGAGTCCTGACAACCAACAACTCTTTGGTGCACTCCCAAACCACAACGGACCGTAACGTCCTTAAACTAAAACAATAGAGCCCAAATGCTATTTTGTTCGGTCTGGACGATCCCAAAATCCTGTTAAGTAGATCTTAGTCTTAAATTGGACTAACGTATTCTTAACAAAAATTTAAGTTGATCTTAATCTCAAACGAGATTATTGATCCTTAAATCAAACTAAACCCAAATATAAGAATATACGGATTTGGACTAATCCACGCCCTACGGGCGACAACATAAATTAGTCTCCGTATACAATCCACGGGCAACCAAAAATGAAACAAACACACACGACACGAAGTAACCTTCTGGAGCAGGAGAAAGTGGTTACCGCGATGCGGTAACGTAATTAACTGCAGGGGCTTGCGCTTGCAGGGAAGAGCGTCCCCACAATCAAAAACCCCTCGCAAACGAAGGGGAATCTGACGAAGTCTGCTACAACGGCCGCATCCATCAAAACCTCCGATACACGGTGCCATAAATCAGCTTGGCATTTTCAGAGAGGTGGACGGATAAATCCAAATAGCATCTGCCCCTAAATTTAGGCAAGACGGCCTACGCGGTTCCGTCTCCCGTTTTTGGCGGTAAACAGGTTATGGCACGCCCGGTAGGTCCTTTTCCTCTCGTCGTGTTTGTGAACGAATCACGGTTTAATATGGTTGCCCCTGGATTCGAGATACTAAGATTTGGTGTCTTGCTCCTATGCATAGGAGAAGATAACATCGATGGCTTCCAACTGCACCTGCAACAGAAACTCCCACTCCGTCCCACCGGAGGAGTTACATACGGGCCCCAAACGGCCTCCAACTTGGCAATGCCAATGGAACAGGTGACTCAGGCCACCAGTGGACTGTTATTTGCGACCATGATACCGCCAGCAAGCCTCAGTGCCCCAGTGCCACCATAAGAAGATCCGAAGAAGTCGGTTTTTGATCGACTTGCAACCACCATGGCCCCTCTCAAAAGGTCGTCCAAGTCTGCCACCTCGGTCTTTGATAGACTGAGCCAAAGCTCCAGTGGGCCTGCAAAGAGGCTCGCGATACCTGAAGGGGTTATCACGAAGCAGATAACCATTCCAGTTCCGGCAGATAAATTCATCGAAGGGGCTTCTCCTACTAAAGGATCGGTCTTCACAAGACTGGCCGTTCCAACTCCTGTTTCTGGCGAGGTCATCAAGACTGCTCCCCTTACCAAAAGGTCGGCCTTCGAAAAATTGACCGTCCCCTCTCAACGGATGTCAGTCTTCAATAGGCTGGCATCAGCAGTAGCCTTTCATCAGAGCAGGGGGCATGACGAAGCCATTCCTATAACGGAGGCAATCCCATCTGCACAACATGCTCGACGTCTCTACTGGCACCGGGGGAGAAGAGCTGGGGGTAACTCACCCTCTGGACTTACCCCAGAGGCTCCAATGGTGGAAATTGACGCTGCTGTTCCAACTGAGAACAGCTTTGATCCGCTCAGGAAGGTACGAAAGAACTCTCCAACCGCTGTACTGAAGAAGTCGCCTCCACATGTTGAAAACACGGTACAGGCGAAGCCGGAACAGCCCCTTCAGCGGCCGTCCTCCCGAATCCACAGAGTTTGGCGGAAAGTTCAGGATTCTGTGATCAACAAGGACTATTCTCGTCGACCGGAGAAAATGAAGGTTCGACAAGATGAAAGTCATCCCTCTAGCATGCAGCGAGGACTTCTCGGGCTCCTGTTACAATAGCTTTTTCGACTTCTATTTCTCACAGAAAGAGAAGGCCGGACAATCTCCCACCGCCGGCGGCAAATCCCAAGGGTGATGGATCCAAACGCCGCAAGTATGGGGGCATGATCGTACACACGGTGTACATGGCTTCCGGGAAAGAGGAAAGCCGTACTTTCATGGGTCATCGACCACTTACTCGGTCGTTGACAAAAGCTCAGGTGCAGCAACAAAAGATCCAAGAAATGCTGATGAAAATGTCAGCACTCACCGGGCAGAAAGAAAGCCGGGAATCAACGTCTGAGCAGCGCCAGGAACAAGAGACTGACACCGAGTTCTTGCGAAGGGTGCTGGAAAGGAAGGATAAGGAGGATGCAGAATAGGCCTCTAATATAAAACATATGGCGCTTCTGTTCCAATACATGGTTGGGATGATGATCCACCCGGAACCTCCAGCCGAAGACCCTCCAATCATCATCGAAGACGACATAGGGGAAATGTCAAACCCTCCCCCGAACGGCTCAACGGCCCAGGAAAAGAAAATTTCCAAGGCTGCCCTCGATGACTATAGCTCAACAAATACAAGTTCATCAAGCGAGTGAAGCGGCTGGCCAAGTCGTCAGAACTGGACGACCTTATCCAGGCTGGTACGATCAAATCAAGTACCTGCCGGAATATACGATCCCTAAATTCCACGTGTATAAGGGGACAGGCAATCCCCATCAGCACGTCGCTCAGTTCAGAGCTCTCTGTGGTAATACTGTAGGCGACGACAAACTGCTGCTTCGCTAGTTCGTCGGCGGCTTGGCGGAGATAGCATTTGAATGGTACTTGGAGCTTCCGAATGACTCCATCAAAATATTTATAAAAATGGAGCTACTATTCACGCAGCGTTTCGCAAGCGCAAGTGAACGCACCCCAATTACGACATTAATCAATGCCAGGGTGAAGCCGGGAGAAACCTGGGTTCAATACGCAATTCGGTAGCGGAACCTATGGTCAAAATGCGAACAACGTGTAGAAGAAGCTCCTGCCGTGGGCATGTTCATAGGGAACCTTGATCCTCAGGAAACTATATCCCAATTTATGATGTTCTTCAAGCCGACCACGTTCCAGGCCTTGATCGACAAGCTGACCCAAATGGACCAAATTGGCCATAGGCCGTCCTCTTCGAAAACGGATCCCCGGAATGAAAAGGGCAAAGGGAAAGCGACCTTCGTTGCCAACGCTCAACAACAACCAAGTGACCCGAAACCGGTTGCTCGCCAAAGCAAAAGACCACG
Source organism: Agapanthus africanus (assembly GCA_030015575.1). Taxonomy (NCBI): domain Eukaryota; kingdom Viridiplantae; phylum Streptophyta; class Magnoliopsida; order Asparagales; family Amaryllidaceae; genus Agapanthus; species Agapanthus africanus. The sequence goes on along the minus strand of CM057343.1, from coordinate 59,763,622 downwards.
ATCCCTCGAAAAGAAGTTGAGACGTCCTTACTCGTTTTCCCGGGATAAAACGAGGAGACTGTTCGAACTGGCGGTGCGCAACATGCTCATCACTCTGCCGGATCCGAGACACCCACTGCAGCCTGGTGATGTCAATAGTCCCAACTACTGCCCCTACCACAGAGTAATGGGCCACCCAATCGAAGATTGCTATGTCTTCAAAAACTGGGTTGAGGATCAATACCAACATGGCAAGTTCACAATGTCCGAAAACTGGAAGGTAAACCCGCCACAGCAGCACGCTCCTAAAAAGGTGGATACACCGAGGGCATCATGCTCATTCGTAGAAGAAGCTCCATGTGAAGTTTTCCTTTCGGCTAAAACTAAAAGGATGCTGAAGAATCTTCAGGCATGCCCGGCGATCAAATGGAAAAGCCTTCTAGAGCCCGAAATCATTGAGGGGATGCTTAAACCGCGCTCAACACCGAAAGCTGGTGATGGGCAAAATACCCAAGTCAAGCCTTCAAAGTCTTTGAAGAAAAAGAAGAAGACTAAGAAGCCCGTACAGCCTGATAATGAGTGTACGGACCTGCAAAAGTACATTGACGCGCTGGAGGAGTACAACCAGAAAGTGTTGACCCCAGTCACTCTCGAAGAGTTTCTCAACCATATCCTTGAGAACGGAGACAGCGACAATGACGAGGGAGACAACTCGTCAGAAGAACCCGAGGATTATGTGGCGAGTTGCCACATGATCTCTCATTCGTCAGTGAAAGGAAAAGAAGCTCCCGTAGCGTTAGAAAATAACGTAGAAAATTTAGGGGCAGGACCTGCGTCAAAATCCCTGGAGCCGTCAGAAAACTTGATTCACGGGTTGCTAAACGAAGTCCTTCAAAAGAGCAAAGCCGACCGAGAACGTGAAACGGTCATATACAAAAAGGCCAAGCGTCGGCGTCAGGATGAGGAAGCCGCGGCAAGGAAGAGTCACGAAGTACCCCAACTGGATCGAAGCATACCCGCGAGAGAAAAAATCAGGTTTAATACGGGGAAACGGTTCGCCAAAGCCCTGTCGACGGGAATGAAGCTGCCACCTTTCAAAGGAAATACTCCCGGGAGTACGGGCCTCGATGAAGCGAATGTACATCCGAACTAATGTTTATACCATCGTAGGGTCATGAACCCCACAGAAGCGTACAGTGCCTTCAAAAAGTGGTGGCAGGGATACGTTACCCACTGACAACACTTCAAGCGGATGAAGCGCGAAGCTCGTCGACAGCGAAAAAGTGCGATAGATGAGCGCGGAAAAACGACTGACAACTATCATATGGTTTATACCATTTCGACAAAAGCAAAAACTCAAGTTCCCACATCGGGAGCGATTCTGAGGAAGAAATTACCCTCGGCCCTCTCTTCAAAGAATCCACCTCTAGAAAAGAAGAAGCGGTGAAGAACGGGTTCTCTGTCAACCTTCTCAATGTGAAGGTGCTGAAGGAGATCTGCATGAACGTTCAGCACCTGGCTCGGGATAAAATTACCATCTCTGGGTTTGACTCGCAGTCATCACGGACGCTCGGGTCTGTAATACTGACGTTACGCTTTGGGACGCTCGTCACTGACATCAAATTTCATATCTTCGACACCAAGACTTGCTATAACGCTCTGCTCGGCCGACCTTGGTTACACGAAAACAGCATCATCCCTTCTACACAACATCAGTGTATAAAGTACTTCAAAGATGGCATCGAGTACACAGTAACAGGGGAGCTAAACCCATTCTCCGTAAATGAAGTCTGCAAATATGAAGACGCCAAGTACTTCCTACCAGACTTTGAAGACACGGAAGGATGTCATAAGCCGGAGGATAAACAAAAAGCCGTCGTGACTATCCCGATCTTTACGAGCGATACCGAGGAAGATGAAGAAATAGTCTACTCGGGGCAACCCCAAGGCAACAGGCCAGGACCATCTACTCTTATTTTGGTCTTCGGCAGCGACTCTGAATACGAGGTCAACGCAGTATTCTCTGTTCGTCCATCAATACTAACCTTCATTAGAGCTGATCAGGGTTTGCAGCAGCATTACATGGAACTCGATGCGCTCGATACATACGACGTGCAAGAGCTGCAGACCTTCTACGTTCCTCCTAGGCGGAGAGATGAAAAGGCGATCCTATTCTATCAATCCACGGAAAACCAAAGTGGAGAAAGAAGTCTGGCATGGTGCCGATCTTACGCTTGACAGGATTCAACCAATCCGGCTGCCCAGATACAGAGGGATTGAAGAGGCTATTAAGATACCAAGGTATACCCTTTAAACAAACCGCTCAACAAGCCTAGTTCTACAACAAGATTTGGGACGTCCCCGGGACTTAGCGAAAGATGCCCAACGTGAGGAGGGAGACGACCGGGCTTAGATACGTTCAGTCCAAGAAACGAGAGCAATTCCATGGCTGCCATGTTATAAATAACTCCGGTGGAGAAGCGAATGCATTTACAGATAGTGCTGATATCGAACCAGAGCGAGATCCCGCCATGAGAATACCAAGCTCGTCATTCAAAGAACAAATTGACAAGCTAATAAGGGAAGCGGGTCAAAAGGTTCGGAATGAATACAGCCGCGAAATGGCCATTTACGAGAAAGCCAGGACGAAACGTCTCATTCAGTAGTCTACGAAAAGAGAAGACGACGATGCCCTTCATCCTCGGCCTGCTGTGCGCTCTCGTGGCAAGGAAAAAGTCCGACGCAGAGGCAACAACAAGGTGAAGAATGGGAATGGCATTAAAAAACAGCGAAGCGAATTCGAGAAGCCATGCGATCGAGAAAAAATCAGCTGGAATCCGTCTTTTATGAAAAAGATGGATCGGGAGTACTCGTTCCCCCAAGACAAGACAAGGAAAATATTCAACCTTGTCATAAAGTATCAAATGATGACGCTCCCGGAGTCTCGATACCCTGAACAGATAAACGAGGTCCATCACCTGGATTATTGCTCCTACCACCGAGTAATAGGACATCCTCTTGAAGACTGCTTCACCTTCAAAGACTGGGTCAAAGACCAGTATCAGCAAGGAAGGTTTGCTCTATCCGACAGTTGGAGGGTAGCCCCGCTACGAAAGCATGAGCCAAAAGCAACCTATACTACAAGGGCAAGTCCGGATCAACATCGAGCTTGGAAACGAGCTCGTACCTGCCACATGATAACATTCTCAAAGAAGGGAGAGCATGAGAATGTGTACAAACTCTCCCAGTGCTTCGCAAATGAAGATGAGGATGAGGTGATCTCAGAATTTCCACAGGCGCCAAAAGAGCTGGAAGATGGGATACATACCACAACAGACAATCTGAAGAAAATCGACTTGGGGACAAAAAACGATCCGAGGCCAACGTTCGTCAGTGAGCTGTTGTCTAAGGAGCAGGTGGCTACACTAAAAGACGTGCTTATGCGGTATAAAGACTGCTTCACATGGAACTATTCCGAGATGCCGGGACTAGATCTAGAAATAGCGGTGGTTAGACTGGCCATATCGCGGAACCTCAAACCAGTCAAACGGGAGCCAAGAAGAATGCGGCTCAAACTCGAGACGAGCATCAATGCTGAAGTCAAGAAACTAATCGACTCCGATTTCATCCAAGAAGTTCAATATCCTGACTGGATCGCCAACATTGTCCCTGTGATGAAGAAAAATGGGATAGTGCGTGTCTGCGTAGACTTTCGAGACCTCAATAAAGCGTGCCCGAAGGATGACTTCCCCGTACCGGTTACCGAGCTGATGAAAGATAACACGTCCACTCATGAAGTCTTCTACTTCATGGATGGATCTTCATGGTATAATCAAATAAAGATGCATCCCGAAGACCGAAAGCATACTGCCTTCCGGAATCCGCTGGGCATATTTTTCTATAAAGTGTTGCCCTTCGGTCTGAAGAACGCAGGCGCTACCTACCAGAGGGCTATGACGAAGATCTTTGATGACCTCATACATGAGATTGTCGAATGTTATATCGAAGACCTCATGGTGAAAAGCAAATCGTACAAGGAGCACTGGGAGCATTTGAAAATAGTGTTCCAGCGTTTTCGGAAATATAATCTGAAGATGAACCCTCTGAAATGCGCGTTTGGAGTCTCCTCAGGCAAATTCCTAGGATTCATCGTATAACACCGAGGCATCGAAATAGATACATCAAAGATCAAGGCGATTATGGAAATGCCCTCGCCAAGAAATCTCAAGCAACTGCGGTCTCTCCAAGGGAAGCTCGTGTATATCTGACGGTTCATAGCTAACCTCTCTGGCAAATGCCGCCCCTACAGCCATCTAATGAAGAAGGGGACCTCGTTCATTTGGGATCGTAAATTCCAGAGTGTATTGGACTAAATCAAGCAATACCTGCAGAACACGCCAGTACTGACCGCTCCGGTCAAAGGAAAGCCTCTCATCCTGTACACAACAGCCCTTGAAGGTTCTTTATGCGCACTATGGGCACAGGAGAACGACCAGGCGAAGGAGAGAGCTCTCTATTATTTGAGTCGAATTCTCCTGGGGGCAGAAAACAACTACTCCCCCATCGAAAAGCATTGCCTGGCACTGATCTTCACGATAACAAAGCTTCGACATTATGCCTTGGCACATGAGGTCCATCTCATATTGAAAGTGGATCCTCTCAAGTATTTGATGTCAAGAGCCATATTAACAGGAATGCTTGCCAAATGGGCCCTCCTCTTGATGGAGTTCTCGATAATATATCGACCCCTTAAGGCAGTAAAAGGCCAGGCCATCGCCGACTTTCTCGCTGAGCATCCGATACCAGCCGATTCTCTTTTAAATTGCGAATTGCCAGATGAACACCCGTTTGAAGCAATCGACAAGGAGGAGGAAGGAAATAATGCACGATGGGAACTCTACGTCGATAGAGCATCTTCCATGAAGAAGCGAAAGAACAACACCCTCATGATTAAATCCAGAGTGGGCCTTATCTTCGTGACCCCGCAAGGAGGGATAATGCGTTTCGCTCTTTCATTGACAGAGCCAAGAACAAACAATGAAGCGGAATATGAAGCTTTGATATCAGGTCTTGATATCGCTGTCGACATGGGGATCGAGAACCTCCTCATATATGGAGACTCCCAGCTGGTCATTAGCCAAGTAAATGGCGACTATCAGACGTGCAAGCCAGAGTTGGTAAAATATGGCGAAAGAGTGCAGCAATTGCTGACTCAAATCCCCTCCTACATCCTGGAAAGCATACCGCGTGCGGAAAATAGCAAAGCGGATGCATTAGCCAAACTCGCTAAAGAACTGTCCGATAAAAATCTTGACGACGTAAGGATCATTGTGCAAAGCCTCCGGATTCTCGCGCCAGCAGGAATATCGCCGGAGTCGTCTGAAGGAAAGGAAGCGACCAAACAAGCAGCCTGCCAAATAGAAGATGAAGAAAAGGCTAAGGATTGGAGAGAAGTCTTCATAGACTACTTCAAATCCCGTCGAACACCCGAAGACGCGTCTTCAAGACATCAGCTCCTGAAACGAGCTCTATCCTTCGCCTTCGTCAATGATACTCTATATAAGAGGTCGTTCGACAGTTTTTGGCTAAGATGCTTGGGACCGGAGGAACCAAGGAGGGTCGTCCAAGAAACTCACGATGGGCTCTACGGTTCTCATCAGGCCGGACCGAAGATGAAGTTGCAGATCAAGAGAATGGGTTACTATTGGCCCACGATGATTCCGGACTTCCTCGAATATGTGAAGCAGTGTCACTTGTTCCAAATTCACAGGGACTTCATTCACCAGCATCTGAATCCACTACACCCAACATTGGCTAGTTATCCGTTCGAAATGTGGGGAACCGATATAATCGGGCCCATCGAACCAGCATCGTCCAAGGGACATCGGTTCATATTGGCAACAACCGATTATTTCTCTAAGTGGGAAGAGGCAGCACCGCTAAGGGAGGTGAAGACGGAGAACGTCCTCCATTTCTTCAGGACACTTGTCATCTACCGGTTCGGCATTCCGCGACGAATCATCTTGGATAATAGGCCAGCCTACAGAAGCCATAAAATCAGTCGCTTCACACAACAACATAATATAGATTGGAGATACTCTTCAGTCTATAATCCCCGAGCTAACGGTCTAGCTGAGGCTTTCAACAAGACCCGGACAAAGATCATAAAGAAAACAGTGTCCAGAAACAAAAAAGGACTGGAACGAAAGACTGCATGAAGCTCTCTAGGCTTATCGAACCACGTTCAAAACAGCCATGAATACGATGCCATTCGCATTGGTATTCGGCATGGAAGCGGTACTTCCCTTAAAGATAAAACTACCCTCTCTACGAGTGGCAGTTCGATATGAGCTGACAGATGAAGAAAATTCCCATCTTTGGCTTAATGAGCTCGATGCCATCAATGAAACTCTTCTCATGGCGCAACAAAACCTGGAAGCTTACAAAGCAAGGATGACACGCTCATACGAACGACTAACCAGACCGAGAACATTCCGCCAAGGCGAACTCATGTTAGTCGTAAAAAGACACATGATCCCCAACCGTGCAAAGCGGAGGAAATTCGAGCCAAACTACGAGGGTCCGTACATCATAAACAAGGTCTACCAAGGTGGCGCCTACTTGCTCATGAATATGCATGGCGAAAGACTCTTCCGGCCAATAAACGACCGATTCCTTAAGAAATACTACGCTTGACAAGTCACAACTCAGGTTAATGATAGATGACGACGCTCGTGTCCGCTCGCTGTCTTCCTGAGACAAGACTCTATAAGTAGTATCCGGCAAAACTTTGCCTCGAAGTTGGTAATGGACCGAGATGACCCTAAACTAACAATGGACCGAAATTTCCTTAAACTAAACGTTGCCTCCAAAATGGCAGCAATGGACCGAGATGTCCCTAAACTAACACTGGACCGAGATGTCCCTAAACTAACAATGGACCGTAATGTCCTTAAACTATGTACATCGCCTCAAACACGGCGACAGTGGAATTCAAGTCCATAGGCCCCAGTGGCGAGGACTGCAAATCAAATCCCACCGGCAAACAGATAGGTCACCTGCAGCGAAACTATTTTCGAGAGTTTCATCGCTAAAAAAACGATACGTCCATAAGAGAAATAGGCACGGATGAAAACCCGAGAGGGCTCCGTGAGTAAAAACAGCAGGGCTATCGGCGAGTTTGTGAAAACCCGAAAGGGCGCAGACTCGTAAAATTTTTTTTGTGCACTTGCAAGGTCCTCTCGATCTTGTGAAAAAATACCCGCATGAGAGCCTTACGACTCACAAAGGAGCAACACACCTAGGGATCCCCACGATTCCTAAGGAGAAATTACACTTACGAGATCATCACGACTCGTAAGGAGAATTCCCCCTACGAGACCCTCACGGCTCATAGGATTCAAAAGCCTTAAGATACAGGGACCTGAACCTGTTCTTAAGCCATCACACTCCCCAAGTTGCCCTACAAGCGGTCTAATATTGACCTTTGTATACAATCCACGGGCAAAAATAAATGTTCCCTCACGAAGTCCCACCAATGACAAGGAATGTCCTCATATGGTGAACGACACTTGTAAGTCCTCTTGACTTGTAAGGAGAAAATACTCTTATGAGATCCTTACGACTTATAAGAGAAAACACACCTGGGGATCCCCATGATTCCTAAGGAGAAAATACACCTACGAGATCCTCACGACTCCTAAGGAGAAATACCTTTATGAGACCCATACGGCTCATGAAGTCAAAAAGCCTTAGTTGGCAGGATCCTAACCCTATTTGCTAAGCTACCGTTGTTTAAATCAGCAAAGGCAAATGATGATTCACTCCTGGCAACATTCCAGTGGCAGCGATGCTGATGCCAAAATTGGCATCAAATCTCAAATTTCTTACCCGCAACAAAGATCAGCGAGCCAAAAATGCATATGAAATAGCCGAAATGATGGGGCAATTCGCAATAAAAATCAGCGAGTAAAGTGTATGCATATAAAACAGCCGAAATGATTGGGCAATGATCCCTCATGGGAACTGAATAAAGCATCAAGGAAATACCCAAGAGGAGCATCACGTGTCCACACGTGACCGGGCATCATGTGGGGACACGTGACCTTCTATGAGCAAAGTTATAAGCGCTGAGATACACAATTTGAGATGGGGTCACGTGCCAGCACATGATGGGTTCCTAAACCCTTTGAACTATAAGAATTGAATTTTGATCAAAAGGGGTCACGTGCCCATACTTGATGGGCCTTTAAACCCATTGAAAGGAATTAAAATGTATAATAAAACAGCAAGAAAAAACCCTAATGGGGCATCACGTGCCCACACGTGACCAAGGGTCACGTGCCGACACGTGATGAGTTCCCGAGTTCTTTAAAATAATAGAATTAAATTCTGGTTAAATGCTTAATCAGTGCATCACGTGCTACCACGTGATAGGGTCTTAAAAAATTCTCCGAGTTAATGGAAAGAAAATCCTAAATGGGGCATCACGTGCCCACACGTGACAGGGGGTCACGTGCCAACACGTGATGGGTTCCTAAGATCTCTGAACTAATAAAATTAAATTCTAATTAAATGGTCAATCAGTGGGGTCACGTGCTAACACGTGATAGGCTCTTAAACCTTCTGAACTAATAGATTTAAATTCTAATTAAGGAAAATCAAAAAACCCTAATATTTCCCTAGATCTTTCCAAACAAAAAGATTGCACTCTGTAAAGGGAGCACCGTTGGATTAAAAATCCAATGGTGATTAAAAATTACCAACTTATAGAAAGATCCTATACAAGAAAATATTTTCCTAAAATCTGCCGGGAACAACAAAGAAAATATCTTTTGGATTAAAAATCCAATGGTGAATAAAATTCACCGAGTAACCTAAAAGATCATGTTGGTTACAAAATCAATCAATGAAAAATTGACTAAACAAACTGATTCTTTTCTTTCTCCTATAAATAGGAGCCAAGAAGAGAAGAAAAAGCGATATACAACAACAAGATAGAGAAAAAAAGAAGAGAATTTAATTCTCCAGAGAGAAAAGAAGAGAATTTAATTCTCCAGAAAATAAATAAACCCTAGGTAAGAAAGGGAAAGAGATCATTCTATAAGCTCCCACAGAACAAAAAGAGAATTTAATTCTCAAACTAAGAGTTTAACTCTACTGAATAAGAACTTGTTATTCCTTTGGTTGAAGATCTGCAGAAGCAGATCTCCCCATAAGTTGAGAATTTAATTCTCATCGGGGGGATTCTGCCATGCAGATTTAAAGCCTAAGGGAGGATCTAAGTTCAGAGAATTTTATTCTTCCACAAAGCACATAGGAATTTAATTCCTCCAATAAAGATAGGTTTTAACCCTCAATAGAAGAATTTAGTTCCTCTTCATGGTTGAAGATCTGCAGAAGCAGATCTCCCCATAAGTTAAGAATTTAATTCTCATCGGGGAGATTCTGCCATGCAGATCCAAAACTCAGAGGGAGAATTGAGTTAAAGAATTTAATTCTTCCAAATACATAGGAATTTAATTCCTCTAAATAAAATTAGGGTTTAACCCTATAAAAGAATTTAATTCTTAAACAAGGAACTTATACTTTTCATGCACGTAAAAGAAATCAGTACCCAACCTTATCACGTGAGCCCACGTGACTCCCCTCCTCAGTGATCAAAAGAGAACGAATAAAATCGGGTCACGTGCTCCCACGTGACCCTTGAACAAACATCTCAAAATAAAGGCAGAACAGACTTTGGACGCCCTCACGTGTCCCCACGTGATCCCTAGCAAACACTTTAATATCCATCACGCGCCCACACGTGATGGTCATAAAGGCCAAGTGTTTAACACTTACTTGCATATTCTGAGAATAAAATAAAGGAAGTTTGGGTCCAACACTCAAGCGCCTCACGTGAACCCACGTGAGCGCTTCTTTTTTTTTTAGTGTTTAACACTATTTTGTGCGCTGCATCCTTAGTGCTTAACACTATTTTATGCGCATCACGTGGGAGCACGTGATAGCCGAGCATACTCTAGCGTTTAATACTATATTCGAGCTAGTCTTAGCCCAAATTGACTAAGTCTTCCAGAGGCAAGACTCCCCTTTGACTGAATCTCAAATACACCCTTGTCTTCCAAAATTGATCATCTCATATGGCATACGAGTGCTCAGCACTTAATACAAGACAAAAATATGGTCAGAACCCAGACCCATGCTTAGCATTGCTAAATAAAAGGGGGGCTGAGCTTAGACAAATGTTCAGCGGCCCAAACAAATGTCCAACATTTTAAACCTAATTGTACTTAGCCGAAGTTGGCCATAAGTCCTCAACTCAGATTTAACTGAGCCCATGTGCTCATAATCTAATTGATCTTATTCCCAAATTGGACTACAGATCCTCCAACCAATATTGGTTCAAGGTACATCTCTTCACTCCTTTGATATTTGTCGTTGTAATCCTTCAACGTCTTCAGAGAGGTGATGGGTCCCGATAACCAAACATGCTATGGACTATGGGTCCTTAAACTCATGGACTATGATGTCCTTAACCTCGGACTGTGGGGTCCTTAAACTCATGGACTATGATGTCCTTAAACTTTATGGACCGTGAGGTCCTTAAACCCATGGACTATGATGTCCTTAACCTTGGACTGTGGGGTCCTTAAACCCATGGACTATGATGTCCTTAACCTTGGACTGTGGGGTCCTTAAGCCCATAGACCGAGATGTTCTTAAACTAACATTGGACCGTAATGTCCTTAAACTAATGGACCGTAATTTCCTTAAACTAACAATGGACCGCAAAGTCCCTAAACTAAAACAATAGAGTCCAAATGCTCTTTTGTTGGATCTAAACGATCTTGGTAAGTTGATCTTAGTCTGAAATTAGACTAATGTATCCTTAACAAACGTTTAAGTTGATCTTAGTCTCAAATGAGACTAACGTATCCTTAAACCCAACCCCAAACTCAAATCTAAGAAGATATGGATTTGGACTAATCCACGCCCTACGGACGACAACATAAATTAGTCTCCGTATACAATCCACGGGCAACCAAAAACAAAACAAACACACACGACACGAAGTGAACATATGGAGAAGGAGAAAGTGGTTAACGCGATGCGGTAGCTTAATTAACTGCAGGGGCTTGCGCCTGCAGGGAAGAGAGTCCCTACAATCAAAAACCCCTCAACGAGGGGGAATCTGACGAAGTCTGCTACATCGGCCGCATCTGTTTAAACCTTCGATACACGGTGCCATAAATCAACTTGGTATCTTCGGAGAGGTGGACGGATAAAATCAAATAGAATCTGCCCTCGAAATTCAGGTCGGACGTCCCAATGTCCCGGTCGCGTCTTTTCGGCGGAGAACAGATTCTGGCACGCCCGTTGGGACCTCTTCCTCTTTCCACTCCACACTTCATGTGTCGTGTTTCGCGAACGAATCGCGGTTTGACATGGTTGCCTTTGGATGTGAAGTACTAAGATTTGGTATCTTGCTCCGTGCAGAAAACAGAAGATCAATGACTTCTAACTTCTCCAGCGGCAACAACAACTCTCGTTCCGCCTTATCTGGAGGAGTAACCTACGGTCCCCAAGCGACCTCCCTTTTCACAATGCCGGTGGAGCAAGTGACCCAAGCCACTACTGGGCTATTCTTCGGGACCATGATCCCACCAACGAGCCTCAACGTTCAGATACCGTCGCAAGCTCCGAAGAGGTCGGTCTTTAATCGGCTCACCACTACCACGGCCTCTTTCAACAGGTCATCCAATTCCAAGCCTACAGCATCAGTCTTCGACAGTCTGAGCCTGAACTCCAATGGGCCCGTGAAGAAGCCCGCGATACTTGAAGCGGCCATCCCAAAGCGGATAACCATTCCGGCTCAAGCTGACGAAATCATCAGAAAGGCTTCTGCCAAGGGGTCATTCTTCACAAGACTGGCCGTTTCAGCTCCTGCTCCAGGCGAAGTTATCAAAACTGATTCCCCTGCTTAGAGGTCTATTTTTGACAGATTGGACATTTCCTCACGGCGAACGTCAGTCTTCGAAAGGCTAGCACCAACAACAAAACTTCACCAAAACGGGGGGCATGATGAGGCCACCTGATCAGTCGAAAATACTGCATCTTTTAACCGGCAATTTCCCTATCATTTGCATTCATTTAGAAGTGTACGGTATTCATATTTCATATATTAGCAAATCAGTCGTTAAATATCAGATTGCATGTGTTAGACTCTTAAACTGGCACTATAAAGGAAATTGACTGCATTTCATGGCATCGCATCATCCCTATATTGCGCAACGCTTGTTTTGAGATCTGTGCAGGAAAACCCAGAAGTAAAGACAAAAATTTACATGGTACTGATCAAACATTACGCCAACTCAATGATTTCAGATCTGGTAGCAATTCATAAGGAATTATACAAATCAACATATCCTAAAAAGGCCTAAGAATCATCCCAAGCCTGTACCAGAAAGCCCAAGCCACAAAGCCCACAAAGCGCCGCGGATCCGCGGCGGGAGCCTGCTTGCGCCGCGGATCCGCCGCATCCTTGCCATGTCAGCAGTTGATTTTTTGGGCATAATTCCTCTCTCACTTCCAGAAGCTCTTCAAGCCACTTCAAGTTCCAGAAGACTCCAGAGGCTTCTGCCAGATCAGCAAACTAGGGTTTCTAATGCTTAATTAATCCTAGCTTAAAGCCTAAGCTAGCTCCTAACAAACTATTTCTAGAAGCTCCTCAACAAACTTTTGGAGGGAATTGTAATTTCAAAACTAGACCCAGGGTTTAGGAAGTCTATAAAGAGAAGCCTAAACCTAGGGTTAGAGACACTATATACTTGATACTTGGATCCATTATCCAAGACTTAGATACTTAGAAAAATCCCTACCTCTTTCTTCATCTTCTTCTTCCACAAGTCTAGTGAAAAGACTTGTGTGAAACCCTAACCCTAATTCCAATCAAAAGCCAAGATCCCGAGTACCAAATCAAGCAAGAAGCCCTTCAACCTTTTATGAGCGGAGCCGATCTTCTACAGAGCAAGTGGTCCAAGCCGATCCACGACTCACGGAGAAAAGCGACGCCAGATCGACAATTTAGTTCTTCCTCTTGTAGTTCTTGAGCGACTGTAATCAAATTGTTGATATAAATAAAAGGTGATATTCTTTTATCTTGTTTTCTTTAAATTCTTGCATCATGATTTGATCTCAATTTCTAGTTGTGGTTCTTGTTGTGATGTTTGAGTAATACTCCGCTCGTCGAGGAGTCGAGACGATCAATAGAATGATGATGTAACAAATCTTAAATCGATTCTTGATTCCTACGAGTTTTGTAAACCCTAGCAAGTTCAAGAACCGACGACCTAGTTTCGTTGCGATGCTTTCTTGATTGATATCGCTCGAAATTGGGGAGTTACGATCGTTTCTTGAAATTGCTAGAGACTAGAATGTGAATGATATCGACGAAAGAACAAGGGTTAAATGATGAAACCCTAGTTTCACGAGAAAGCCCTAACTCTCGTCGATCATCATCGATCTAGTATCAATTCTTCGAAGGATAAGAACACGATATCTTGAGATCATATCACGTCTATAGATCCGATCGATTCCTGCGAGCCTCATTTAGATTCTTGACATTTTGGTTGGAAATATCATCGAAACCCGATTCTCGATTGTTTATCATTTTCTTGATTCTTGATTAGACTAGTGACACCTGAATCAATCGATAAAATCTTGAATCATGTTTTCTTTTCTTTTCGATTAACTTTTCAATTCAAACAAATCAAACATAAAAACGAATCGCACAATCCCTGTGGACGATCCGCACTCACTTACAAACTACATCCGACACCGTAGTTGATTGCGGTCAAATATAATTCTTTGATTGTGAATTTTATTCAATTTTCATACCGACACAACGAGAAACTCATATCGATCAAATGAAACCGTTATCGGGGATCATTTGAGTTGATACACACTACACAGTCTTGAATTTTAGAATCAATCAAATGGCGTCGTTGCCGGGGATCATTTGATTTGATTTACACAAACAAGAATTCTTTAGAATCAATCAAATGGCGCCGTTGCCGGGGATCATTTGATTTGATTTACACAAACAAGAATTCTTTAGAATCAATCAAATGGTGTCGTTGCCGGGGATAGTGCGCTAATTGTTCGTATTTTGAAATTTGAGTTGAAAAATTTATTCCATTATAATTTTTAGATCTAAACTCGCACAAACCTTAATACGTGTGTTGTGATTTGTTGCGAGGAAATTCGGAACTTGTGGAGCTGTGGAAATTTTTTTCTGCAAACTCTAGAGAGCTGTGTAAGTGAACCGGAGCTTGTGCACAAAATTTTGTGCAGTGATCCCACTACATCACCGCGATTCCGCGGCATTAGCCTGCATACGCGGCGGTTCCGTGGCCTCTCTATCTCCTCTCTGCACCAATTTTCCCCTGTGAGTCTCTATCTTTCTTATCTTCTTCTCAATCTGCTCCAATTAACAAATTTCTGCAGGTTTCTTTGAAATAATCGCAGCGCCGCAAAAGAAAAATTAAATTGTGCGTGTTTTGATTCTTGTGGTTGTTTGCATAATTAATACGAACATTAAGGGGCAAAGACCAAATCCAGATTAGGAGGGGAGTTCATTACCCTTCCTAAGCCCCGAATATCGCAAAATTTGCCGCATTTACCCTAATTAACTAAAAAATATCTAGAGATGACTCTAAGGACCGTCACGCTCACGTAGGACAGAAGAAGGCCGTGGGTAATTCATTGCTTATCCGCGTTTTCTTGTGGTGTCTAAGGCAAGTGTGTCGAAGGCTAGTGGTTATTAATTAGGCCCACTACTTACGTAGTGGAGTACCTTCCCACTTACCTGGCAGTTACCTGGCCACAGGGGGACAAAGAGGCAGTGGAGGATTCTATCCTGCGACTTGTCTTCTGGCAGTTAGGAGCGGTCTAGAGCCGGACCTAGGTGACCACTAGATTCTAGGGTTTTGTGTTGCTGCATTTGTTGTGTTGCATCATATTTTTTTTAAAAATCCGTCACTTTTTCAAAACAAACACCGCATTCATTTACCCCTAATTATAAGTCAACGCTGCCACTTGTACTAACCCTTTTTAGTACAAGATAGGCTGGACACGGGATTCTAGTGCCCGTTTAGTCCGCGTACCCTTTATCGACTCCGAAGTCGATATTTCTCCATTTACTTCTTCTTTATCCACTACCACACCCACATCGATGGATCCACCTCCATCAAACTTCTTTAACCCTAATCTGCCGCCGTCCGTTGGTGCGCAGAATCCATCCCGCATCTCTCTCCAAGAGAGGTGCTATCCACTGCGAGGTCCTCTTTCGACCTGCTTATCCACTCGACCAGCCAACGGGGATAACTTTGAGATTAAACCCCAATACATCAACCTTTTACCCAAATTCCACGGACTCGAGACTGAGGACGCTTACGTTTTCATCACAAAATTTGGAAACGTATGCGCAATGATGGGTAC
The DNA here is from genome assembly GCA_030015575.1 of Agapanthus africanus. Classification (NCBI taxonomy): domain Eukaryota; kingdom Viridiplantae; phylum Streptophyta; class Magnoliopsida; order Asparagales; family Amaryllidaceae; genus Agapanthus; species Agapanthus africanus. The sequence continues at coordinate 59,748,142 of CM057343.1, read as the reverse complement.
GTCATAACTTTCAGTGGATGCTATGCGTCTACGACTTCTTCCATTTACTTTGTGCGATATAGCCGAGAAGTGGCTATATAACACTACCGCACACTCTATTACGAATTGGGAAGAATTCGTCGCTGCATTCCTTAAGAAATTTTACCCAATACAAAAGACAGCTCGAATCCGTAGCGAACTGAATCAATTTTCCCAGCTCCCTACTGAACCATTCTCTAAATGCTTTGAACGTTTCAAGGATCTATTGGTTCAGTGTCCTCATCACGGCATCCCGAGATGGGATCTTTGCCGAATCATATATGAGGGCATTAACCTAAACACTCAACAGAGCCTTGAAAACATGTGTCAAGGTACTTTTATGACTAAGGATGATGGGGAAGCTTGGAAGTTTTTAGAAGAGTTCGCTGAAAAATCACTACAGTGGGAGAGTGGAACCCAACCATTGAATAGGGGTGGCGTACACCAAATAGATGTGTCCATAGGTGTTCGAGCTGAGATGGCAGCAATGCAAAAGAAGCTCGACGCTATGGAACACAAATTTGCAGCAACCTCCCTAAACCCAATGTCGCTCCCCAAAACTGTTTGTGGGTGTTGTTCTGATCCGTCTCATTTAACGGAAGCATGTCCATTAAACTCTGCGTTTCAAGGTCACGAGCACACAAATGCCGCATTTCAAAGACCTAGAAACGATCCATATTCTTCCACGTACAATCAGGGTTGGAGGAATCACCCGAATTTTGCTTGGAACCAACAACAATCTCAAAACACGGTTCCAAGCCAAAATAATTTTCAAAGGGCTCTTCCACCACAACAGCAACCACTTCAAATCACTCAGCACCCCTACCAGTCACAAAATTTCCAAAACCAGGTCAACACTCCTGCACAGTCTAATCCTATGCAGTTGTCCTGTTCTGACGAATTCTCTCAATTCACTCAAACCATGAAATCACTTTTATCAAATTTCATATGGGTTTCGACTGAGGTTAGATCTTCCGTCAGTGAGATAAAGAAAAACTCAGCGTCCCAAGCTGAGAGTATTAGATCGATGGAAGCTGAAATAGCATGCCTTAAAGCCGAAATGAGTACAGAGAAAAAGGGAAACTTCCCTCTCAACCCCTACAGAATCCTGGGCATTACAATGTAAATGCCGTCACAACGTTGAGATCGGGAAGAGTGCTGAACAATCATGTCGGGGAAGGTATTGATGATATTGAAAATCTTATCATTAACACCCCGACTGAGACCTTTCCTCACACACACACTTCTAATTCTGACCCTTCTTTTTCTACCACACCACCTTCTCGAGAGCCCATTCTCCATTTCCCACTAGGCTCGACACCTCAACCCAACCCTTATAGTTCTCCACAGACGGTCCCCACACCTCTTTTGGGACCTCGTCTACCCCCTCTTCCTTCTCCTATGATGGACCCGACGCTTATTGCGAAAGCTCCTTACCCGAATCGGTTAAGGGGTAATAGAACGAGTCCTCATATGGAGAAAATTATGGAAATGTTCAAACAGGTTAACATCAACATCCCTCTCCTAGATGCGATTCAACAAGTCCCCGCTTATGCGAAAATTCTTAAAGACTTGTGCACTAGGAAGAGGAAGACTCAAGTGCCAAAGAAGGTCTTCATGTCTAATAATATTAGCACTGCTTTTATTCCCCAGCTACCAAAGAAACGAAAGGACCCAGGATGTCCTACAATATCGATTTCTATTGGGGGTAAAAACATAAATCGTGCCCTTTTAGACCTTGGCGCAAGTGTTAACCTACTTCCATATTCTGTATATGAGCAATTAGGGATTGGAGAGCTGAAACCTGCTCACTGCACTCTCCAGATGGCAGACCGCTCAATCACCAAACCAAGGGGTGAACTAGAGGATGTGTTAATAAAGATCGGGGAATTTGTTTTCCCTATAGATTTCATTGTGCTTGACACACAGCCTGTAGCAAACCCCCGGGGCCAAATTCCGGTGATTCTGGGTCGTCCTTTCCTTGCCACTTCCAACGCTGTTATAAACTGTAGAAACGGTTCAATGAACTTATCATTTGGAAATATGACCATTGAACTAAATATCTACAAGGTTGGAAGTCAGCCATCAGAACCCTCTGCTCATATTTTAGATGTGTGCTCTGTCCATGAGATCGCTCCCGATAGTTGTGGAGCTGAGGAACTTTGCTTTACTGATCTCGATGACATTACCACATCTCTGTTTGACTTTACACAAGATCTTAGTGAGGACACTTTACCTACACTTGAGTCCTGCACTCCTGACTTTTCTCCACCCGAGTCTGTATCTTTCACAGGCTCTGAGCTTCTTTGTAAATCCAAAAATCACTCAATAATCCCTCCTTCTATCATTTCTCTGCCTGAATTAGATCTCAAAATTTTACCTTCTCATCTTAAATATTCTTATTTAGGTGAGAAGGAGTCTTTACCGGTTATAATATCCGCTTCTCTAGCATTAGAGCAAGAGAATGCACTTTTATCGGTATTGAGATCTAACAAAGAGGCGTTTGGTTGGAGTATGGCGGACATCAAAGGGATTAGTCCCTTGATAGTTGAACATCATATACATGTGATGGATGATGCCACACCAACCCGAGAACCACAGAGACGGTTGAATCACGTCATGAAGGAAGCGGTAATGAAAGAGATCGTCAAATGCTTAGATAATGGTATTATATACCCCATCTCCGATAGCCAATGGGTGAGTCCTATACATGTCGTTCCTAAGAAATCCGGCATCACTGTTATAACCAATGAGGCGAATGAGTTGATTCAGACACGTGCCCAAACTGGGTGGCGTGTATGTATCGATTATAGAAAACTCAATGCTGCCACGAGGAAAGACCACTTTCCTCTACCATTCATTGATCAAATGCTGGAACGCTTAGCCGGACGAGAGTATTATTGTTTTATGGACGGATACTCAGGCTATAATCAGGTCCCCATCGCCAAAAAGGATCAAGATAAAACCACTTTTACTTGTCCTTTTGGTACTTTTGCTTACAGTCGCATGCCCTTTGGGTTATGCAATGCTCCCGCTACCTTTCAGCGGTGTATCATGGGGATATTCTCTGATATGGTAGAGAATTTTCTGGAGATCTTTATGGACGATTTCTCGATTTTTGGAGACTCTTTTTCCGATTGCCTAGCGAATCTTGACGCTGTTCTTACTCGTTGCAAAGAGAAGAATTTGACTTTGAACTGGGAAAAATGCCATTTTATGGTCCAAGAAGGAATTGTTCTTGGACATGTCATTTCACAGAACGGCATTGAGGTTGACAGAGCTAAGATAGATGTCATTCAAAACCTCCCTCATCCCAAAAGCGTCAAAGATATTCGATCTTTCCTTGGCCATGCGGGCTTTTATAGAAAATTCATTAAGTATTTTAGCAAAATTGCTAGACCTTTAACTCTTCTCCTGGCCAAGGATACTACCTTCCATTTTGACTCGGACTGTGAGACAGCTTTCGACTCACTTAAACACTCACTCACTTCAGCCCCCGTGCTATCGTCTCCAAACTGGGACTGCCCCTTTGAGCTGATGTGTGACGCATCTGATTTTGCAGTAGGTGCAGTCTTAGGACAGCACATCGAAAAGATGCCACACGTGATATACTATGCAAGTAAGCCCTGAATGATGCTCAAATCAATTATACAACCACTGAAAAAGAACTTTTAGCGGTTGTATTTGCATTCGAAAAATTCAGGCCTTACGTAATTGGCTCACCTATAGTTGTGTATACTGACCATTCTGCCTTAAAACATCATCTGGCGAAGAAAGATGCAAAAGGTCGACTAATACGTTGGATCCTTCTGTTACAAGAATTTGATCTTGTTATCAAAGATAAGAAAGGATGTGAAAACGTAGTAGCTGACCATCTTTCATGCATCTCTTCTTCTTCTATGACCCTGCCGATCAATGACTCGTTCCCTGACGAACAACTCTTGAGCGTATCCAATGAACCATGGTTCAGGGATATTGTGAACTATCTTGTCACGGGACTTATACCCAGCGATTGGTCAAAACAGGACAAATACCGTTTTCTTTCCCAAGTAAAACACTTTTACTGGGATGATCCATACTTGTTTAAGTATTGTCCTGATCAGATCATCCGCCGGTGTGTCCCGAAAGAAGAGTTCAAGAGTGTTCTTTCTTTTTGTCATGATCAGGCCTGTGGGGGTCACTTCGGTCCTAAAAAGACAGCGGAGAAGGTTTTGCAATGTGGATTTTATTGGCCGACCTTATTCAAGGACGCATTTGACTATTGCAAAACCTGTACACAATGTCAGTACACGGGTAGAATCTCCCAGAGGAATGAAATGCCTCAGCAACCCATTCTGGTTGTTGAAATATTCGATGTTTGGGGCATTGATTTTATGGGTCCTTTTCCCAGCTCCTTTGGGAATTTGTATATACTGCTGGCGGTTGATTATGTCTCAAAGTGGGTAGAAGCCATTCCATGTCGCACTAATGACAAGAAAGTTGTCATTAAGTTCTTAAAAGAGAATATCTTCTCGCGATTTGGACACCCACGCGCTATTATTAGCGATAATGGGCACATTTCTGCAACAGGTCTTTCGAGACTCTGATGCGGAAATACTCAATCAACCACCGACTTTCTACACCCTATCATCCCCAAACAAGCGGACAGGCTGAAATCTCAAACAAACAAATCAAACTTATCCTGGAGAAGACTGTTGCTAAAAATAGAAAAGACTGGTCGACCAAACTGACGGATGCTCTTTGGGTATTCAGAACTGCATATAAAACCGACCTAGGAATGTCTCCATATAGGATAGTGTTTGGAAAAGCATGTCATTTACCAGTCGAGATAGAGCATAAAGAATTATGGGCTATTAAAGAAATAAATTTTGACCTAAACCTTGCTTGCAACTTTCGGAAGCTGCAACTTAATGAGCTAAGCGAACTCCGCGATGAAGCTTATGATAATGCTGTAATCATAAAGAATAGGACCAAGGTTTTTCACGATAAAAACATTTTGAGGAAAACATTTTCACAAGGTCAACAAGTCCTTCTTTATGATTCACGATTACACCTTCACGCGGGTAAGCTCCGATCTCGATGGAAGGGACCTTTTGTTGTGCGGTCTGTATACCCGCACGGGGCAGTAGAAGTAAAAAATGTTAAAAACGGCACCTTTTTCAAAGTGAATGGACATAGACTAAAGCCGTATTTTTCCACTGACCCCACGGAGGAGCTCCTGTTCTTACAGGAGCCAGTTATTTGGATTAAAATTCCTCCGTCTCACCTTCATATCCTGTATATCACTGTATCATTTTTTTGAATGGAGGTGAGTGAAAAGAGTAAGTTTGGGGGAAGTTCTTCACTTATATATTTTGCCCCCACTAATAATTCCTTCCAGACTTACAGGTTTTGTAGATATTGCTGTTGGCAACAGTGAGGACACTGTTGAAAACAAGTTTGGGGGAGGTTTGTGCTTATTTTTGCATCATTTACATATCATTTGCATAAGCACAAAACATTTCTTTAAAAACTTATAAAAATTTAAAATTTTCAAAATCCATAAAAATTTAAAATTTTCAAAATATAAAAATATTTTAACATTTTTTGTACATAAATAAGATAATGAAAGTTTAGATAGTGATAAATTACATTCATGAGATTAGAAAAATTTAAGAAAACTAAGAAAATTAGAAGTTTTCTTATACGAACTAGTAATAAGTAGTTATGATCCGTTGTCCCAAGGGTTAGTAAGATGAAGGACGTCATTAATCTGAGGATAAAAATAAGTCTGAAAAATAGTTTCTATTCTGGAAGCCAAACATTTTGAACGTTGATACCCTGCTATTCGCACTTACACACGTCTTGAAGCCTGGGATAGTAGAGGATACCTTGAAATGCTCTTGTCTTAAAGCCAAAAGTATGAAGGAAATAAAAAAAAATAAAATGAAGAAAATATAAAGTGGTGAGAAAAATGGACACTGGTTTTGTTATCACCAAGGGCAATAAAAAATGTATAGCGAGGGTACCTCTTCACCTAGTGCCCTAAGGCCAACTAGTCTGGGAGTCACTGCTATGCCTGAGGTGGTGCAAGACGAGGAAAATACACCAAGTAAGCAAGCACAGGAGTAATCGGTCGGTTAGTACCTCAAGAAGTATTAACGGTCGCATGAAAGTGTGTGAGCAATCTCATCTAAATATTCATTAATTAAAAAGTACTGAGGCTGATGGGCAAGAGTATGATAGCTTGAATTGAATTCTCCGGGTGTAGGGATGTTCTTTACACACACACAGGGTTATATGATCGATGTTTGGAAGAAAGATATGAATGAAGAATAAGACAATGTTTTATTGAGGGAGGACGTGATTTCTGACATCTTTTCATGACCATTAAGATAGGGCTCATGACAACCGAAAAGCTAGCTTAGTTGGAAACCCTAATTTTCGAAGCTTTTTATTTTACAATTCTTTTCTTTAAATGTAATATTCATGATCTTCCTTTTATTATTGGATTTTGTGGGTGCAATCCGCTGAAAACCCTCAGGAGACAACACTCCTCCTACTAGGGACACCTAGAGGTTTAAAGGCTTGTTGCACATGCTCAGTGCAATCGTGTTACCTACGAAAGTGTGCTAGTTAGTTTTTCTCTTTCTTTATTTTCTCCTTCTTTTAATAAACAGTTCGCTCGAGACGATCGAAATTAAGTTTGGGGGAATTTGATCAGTCGAAAATACTGCATCTTTTAACCGGCAATTTCCCTATCATTTGCATTCATTTAGAAGTGTACGGTATTCATATTTCACATATTAGCAAATCAGTCGTTAAATATCAGATTGCACGTGTTAGACTCTTAAACCGGCACTATAAAGGAAATTGACTGCATTTCATGGCATCGCATCATCCCTATATTGCGCAACGCTTGTTTTGAGATCTGTGCAGGAAAACCCAGAAGTAAAGCCAAAAATTTACATGGTACTGATCAAACATTACGCCAATTCAATGATTTCAGATCTGGTAGCAATTCAGAAGGAATTATACAAATCAACATATCCTAAAAATGCCTAAGAATCATCCCAAGCCTGTACCAGAAAGCCCAAGCCACAAAGCCCACAAAGCGCCGCGGATCCGCGGCAGGAGCCTGCTTGCGCCGTGGATCCGCCGCATCCTTGCCACGTCAGCAGTTGATTTTTTGGGCATAATTCCTCTCTCACTTCCAGAAGCTCTTCAAGCCACTTCAAGTTCCAGAAGACTCCAGAGGCTTCTGCCAGATCAGCAAACTAGGGTTTCTAATGCTTAATTAATCCTAGCTTAAAGCCTAAGCTAGCTCCTAACAAACTATTTCTAGAAGCTCCTCAACAAACTTTTGGAGGGAATTGTAATTTCAAACTAGACCTAGGGTTTGGGAAGTCTATAAAGAGAAGCCTAAACCTAGGGTTAGAGACACTATATACTTGATACTTGGATCCATTATCCAAGACTTAGATACTTAGAAATATCCCTACCTCTTTCTTCATCTTCTTCTTCCACAAGTCTAGTGACATGACTTGTGTGAAACCCTAACCCTAATTCCAATCAAAAGCCAAGATCCCGAGTACCAAATCAAGCAAGAAGTCCTTCAACCTTTTATGAGCGGAGCCGATCTTCAACAGAGCAAGTGGTCCAAGCCGATCCACGACTCACGGAGAAAAGCGACGCCAGATCGACAATTTAGTTCTTCCACTTGTAGTTCTTGAGCAACTGTAATCAAATTGTTGATATAAATAAAAGGTGATATTCTTTTATCTTGTTTTCTTTAAATTCTTGCATCATGATTCGATCTCAATTTCTAGTTGTGGTTCTTGTTGTGATATTTGAGTAATACTCCGCTCGTCGAGGAGTCGAGACGATCAATAGAATGATGATGTAATAAATCTTAAATCGATTCTTGATTCCTACGAGTTTTGTAAACCCTAGCAAGTTCAAGAACCGACGACCTAGTTTCGTTGCGATGCTTTCTTGATTGATATCGCTCGAAATTGGGGAGTTACGATCGTTTCTTGAAATTGCCAGAGGCTAGAATGTGAATGATATCGACGAAAGAACAAGGGTTAAATGATGAAACCCTAGTTTCACGAGAAAGACCTAACTCTCGTCGATCATCATCGATCTAGTATCAATTCTTCGAAGGACAAGAACACGATATCTTGAGATTATATCACGTCTATAGATCTGATCGATTCCTGCGAGCCTCATTTAGATTCTTGACATTTTGGTTGGAAATATCATCGAAACCCGATTCTCGATAAAATCTTGAATCATGTCTAGTGACACCTGAATCAATCGATAAAATCTTGAATCATGTTTTCTTTTCTTTTCAATTAACTTTTCAATTCAAATAAATCAAACATAAAAACGAATCGCACAATCCCTGTGGACGATCCGCACTCACTTACAAACTACATCCGACACCGTAGTTGATTGCGGTCAAATATAATTCTTTGATTGTGAATTTTATTCAATTTTCATACCGACACAACGAGAAACTCATATCGATCAAATTAAACCGTTATCGGGGATCATTTGAGTTGATACACACTACACAGTCTTGAATTTTAGAATCAATCACCACCCCCGTGACTGAACCAATACCGTCTGCGAGGCATGCTCGATGTCGTCACTGGCGCCGAGTGAGGAAAGATGGGGGCAGCTCTCCTTCTGGACTAACTCCGCCAGCTCCAATGGTGGAAGTCAACGCTGCTGTTCCAACTGGGAACAGCTTTGAACTACTTAACAGGGTGCGCAGGAATTTGCCAACTGCCGTGCTAAAAAAGTCTCCTCCGCCTGTGGAGAGCGCTACAAAGGAGAAGATGGAGCAGCCTCCTCAGCGGCTGTCCTCTAAAATTCATAAGCATTGGCGACAGGTCCAAGACTCCGTGGTCAACCGAGACTACTCCCGCCGACAGGAAAAGATAAAGGTTCGGCAAGAAAAAGACCACCCTGTCATACCGCAGGAGATGTCATCTACTCGGGTGCCCGCTGCAACGGCCCCTTCGATTTCGACCATCTACAAAAGGAGAAGGCCAGAGAAGATCCCTACGACCAATCTCAAAGGCGCCGAACCTAAACGCCCCAAGTCTGGGGGCATGGTGGTCCACACTATTTATATGGCATCCGGGAAAGAGGATAGCCATATCTCTATGGGTCATCGACCGCTTACGCGATCTGTGACAAAAGCCCAGGAGCAACAACAGAAGCTTTAGGAAATTCTAACGCAAATGGCCGCACTCACTGGGCCAAAAGAAAGCCCGGAGGCATCATCAGAGCAGCGTCATGAACAGGAAACCGATGCTGACTTCCTCCGCAGAATCCTCGAAAAGATGGACAGAGAAGCAGCGGAACAAATGGCCAATATAAAACGAATGACGCTTCTCTTCCAAGACATGGTCGGGATGATGATACAACCGGATCCTCCGGCAGAAGACCCTCCGATTGTCCTTGAAGATGACAGAGGGGAGACATCGAACCCTCTTCCAGCTTATTCAGCAGCCAAAGAGGAGACCATCTCAAAGGCCACCCTGGATGATTACATCGCTCAGCAGATACGAGTTCATCAGGCTAATGAAGCGGCTGGGAAGATTGTTAAGACTGGACGACCCTATCCGGGTTGGTACGACCAAATAAAGTACCTGCCGGGATATACGATCCCTAAATTCCATGTATATAAGGGGATGAGAAACCCACACAAACATGTTGCTCAATTTAGAGCCTTGTGCGGTAATACTGGAGGTGATGATAAACTACTGCTCCACCAGTTTGTTGGCAGCTTTTCGGAGACAACATTCGAGTGGTATTCAGAACTCCCGAATGACTCTATCAAGACATTTGCATAGATGGAGCTGCTATTCACCCAACGTTTTGCGAGCGCTAGAGAACATACCCCAATCACGACGCTGATCAATGCCAGGGTGAAGCCGGGAGAAACTTGGGTCCAGTACGTGATACAGTGGCAGAATCTATGGTCGAAGTGCGAACAACGCATCAAAGAGGCTCCTGCAGCGGGCATGTTTGTGGGAACCCTCGATCTGCAGGCGACCATATCCCAATTCATTATGTTCTTCAAGCCGACCACCTTCCAGACCTTGATTGATAAGCTGGCCTAAATGGACCAGATGGGTCATAAGACTTCCTTTTCAAAGACAGAGCCACAGAATGAAAAGGGCAAAGGAAAGCGACCTTTGTCGCCAATGCTCAACAACAGCCGAGCAACTTAAAACCGGTTGTTCGCCAAAGCAACGTGCGTCCACGCCAATCTTTCGAGGAGAGACTAGGACGTCCCTACTCATTTCCGCGGGAGAAAACAAAGAGACTGTTCGAGCTGGCAGTACGCAACAGGCTCATCAATCTGCCAGTAGCCTAGACGTCCGCTGCAGCCCGGCGATGCTAACAATCCCAATTATTTCCCTTACCACCGAGCAGTAAGCCATCCAATTGAAGATTGATTCATCTTTAAAGGATGGATTGAAGACAAATACCAACAGGGCAAATTCGCACTGTCCGAGAATTGGAAAGTAAGCCCGCCTCAACCGCACGCTCATAAAAGGGGGGACACACCGGGGGCATTGTTCTCTTTTGTCGAAGAAGCTCCATAGGAGGTCGCTCTTTCAGCCAAGAAGAAGAGGATGGTGAAAGACCTTCAAACATGCCCGGCTATCAGATGGAAAAATCAGTTAGAACCCGAGATCATCGAGGGAATGCTGAAGCCGCCCCCGACGCCAAAAATTGGTAGCGATAATCAAAACGTTCAGGCCCAGCCGTCAGAGTCTTCAAAGAAAAAGAAGAAAGCCAAAAAGCCCGTGAAGCCTGCTGACAAGCACACGGACCTGCAAAAACACATCGCCACGCTGGAAGAATATAACCAGAATGTGCGAACCCCGGTCACGCTCCAAGATTTTCTCGACCGCATCCTTGAGGACAGAGACGATGATAATGATGGGGGAGAGGACTCGACAGATGAAACTGAGGGCTATGTGGCAAGCTGCCATATGATCTCTCACTCGTCGATGGATGGTGAAGAAGCACCTGATGCAAAGAAACTGGGGGCAGATCCAGAACCGGAATCAAAACCCTTGGAATTGTCTGACAAGATCATTGACCTACTGTTGAACGAAGCCCGTCAGAAGAGCAAGGATGATCGAGAACGCGAAATGGCTATATTCGAAAAGGCCAGGAGTCGGCGTCAATTTAAAGAAGTCATGGGTTATGAAATACCCTAACCTGACCAAAGCACTTCTGTCTCTAGCAAAAGCAGGTTCAAGAAGAAGAAACGGTTCGCTAAAGCCATATCGATGGGAATGAAACTGCCACCCTCCGAAGGAAACACTCCTGATGGGATACACCTTGACGAAGGGGATGCACGTTCAAACTACTGCTTGTACCATCGAAAGACCATGCACCCTACTGAGGAATGCAACACCTTTTAAAATTGGTGGCATGGACACATTGCTCATCAACAGCAGTTCAAGCGGACGAAGCGTAAAACTCGTCGAGAACAAAGGAGCACGACAGATTAACGCGAAAAAACTACCGGCAACTGTCACATGGTTGAAAGCAAGGGATCGCAAGTTCCTACCTTCGGGAGAGATTCTGATGAAGAAATACCCCTTGGCCCTCTCTTCAAGGAATCTACCTCCGAAGCAGAAGAAATGAAGACCTGCGAGAACATCCAGCTGCGTAATCGCACATTACCTGAAAAGAATCTCGGACCGGCAAACAAAGGAACGAGCAAAAAGGATAAAGGGAAAGAAAAAGTCCCTGAGGATATTGCCCTCGACGATCGAGTCGTCGAAGAGCTGGCAGCCAAGGAACCGCCCAAGAAAAACATGGTGGATTATAACGTTCTAGCACACCTGAGAAAGATTCCTTTATAGTTGAGCATTCTCGATGCCCTTTTGCTATCTAAAGAAGTGCGAGATTCCTTAATCAAAGCGTTACAAGACCCCGGACAGTTTCAAGCTTTCCTCGCAGAAGAAAAGATGAAGGACGAGTTGGAAAAGTTCACACAGCCGACATCACCTTCAGCAACGAAGATCTCCTCCTCGGGACATGCGAGCATAACCGTCCCTTGTATGTCACCGGATACTGTCATGACATCAAGATAGGCAAAATCCTGGTCGACAATGGGTCCTCCGTCAACCTTTTCAATATAAGGGTGTTGAAGGAGATATGCATGAGCGTTCAACACCTCGCTCGGGATAAGATCACTATCTCCGGATTCGACTCCCAGTCATCACGGACGCTCGGGTTTGTAATTCTGACGTTACGCTTTGGGCTGCTCGTCACTGACATCAAGTTCCACGTCATTGATGCCAAGATATGCTACAACGTTTTGCTCGGACGGCCTTGGTTACACGAGTACAACATTATCCCTTCTACACAACATCAGTGTATGAAGTACTTCAAAGATAGTCTCGAGTACACTGTGACGGGGGAACTAAACCCATTCTCCATGAACGAAGTTCGCAAATACAAAGATTCCAAGTACTTCCTGCCAGATTTCGAAGACACGGAAAGATGCTGTAAGCCAGAGAATAAACAAAAATCTATCACCACCATTCCGGTCTTCGGGAGCGATACCGAGGAGGACGAAGAGATAGTCTATTCCGGGGTGCCCCAATACACCAAGCCGGGATCGTCCACCCCTATGTTGGTCTTCGGCAGTGACTCTGAAGATGAAATCAATGCGGTATTCTCTGCTCGGCCATCGATACAAGCCTTCGCTGCTGATGATTGGAGTTTTCAAATTGCCATGGTTCCGCAAGAGCATTACAAAGAGCTCGACGCGCTTGGTACCTATAGTGTGCAGGAACTGCAGACGTTCTACATCCCTCTCAGGCGAAGAGATGAAAAGGAGATCCTCTTTTATCAATCCACGGAAACCAAAGTGGAGAAAGAAGTCTGGCATGGTGCCGATTCGACACTTGACAGACTTCAGCCCATCCGACTACCCAAATACTACACAGAAGGATTGAAGAGGCTGTTGAGGCGCCAAGGCGTACCCCTTAAGCAGACTACGCGACAAGCTCAGTTCTACAATATGATCTGGAACGCCCCCGGAACTCAGCAAAAATTGCCCACCGGGAAAATGGAAACGATCGGGCTTGGATACATTCGACCCAAGAAACGGGAGCGAGTCCATGGCTGCTACGTCATACATGACTTCGATGAAGAATGAGATGTTCTGTTAAAAGACCCTAACCCTGAACCAAAACGAGGCCCCACCATGAAAATGCCAAGTCCGTCGTTTGAAGAATAGATGGACAAGCTAATAAGGGAAGCGGGTCAAAAGGTCCGGTATGATCATAACCGCGAAATGGCTATCTACGAGAAAGCCAGGACACAACGCCTCATTCAGTAGGCTATAGATAATGATGATGCCCTTCGTTTCCAGTCTGTCATACAGAAGACCCGATGCAAAAACAAAAACAAACTGAAGAACGGAAAAAACGTTCGACAGCAACGAAGCGGATCTAAGAAGTCACGCGATCGAAAATCGAGAAGCCGAGATCCGTCTCTTATAAAGAAAATCTTCGACCTCGTCATGAAACATCAGATGATTACGCTCCCGGAGTCCAAGCACCCCGATCAAGCAAATGAGGTTCATCACTCAGACTATTGCTCCTATCACCAAGCGATAGGACATCCTATTGAAGACCGCTTCACCTTCAAAGACTGGATTGAAGACCAGTATCAACTCGGCAGATACGCTCTATCCGACAGTTGGAGGGTAAGTCCGCCACGGAAGTATGAATCAAGAGCCACTTATGCGATGAGAGTAGAACCAGATCAACATCGGCCTTGGAAATGATCTCGTACCTGTCACGCGATAACGCTGTCAGAAGAAGAACCTGGGAATATGGATGACCTCTCTTGGTGCTTCGAAAATGAGGAAAATGAGTTGATTTCAGAATTTCCACCGGCGCCAAAAGAGCTGGAAGACGGGATACATACTACTGCAGATGACTTCAGAAAAATCAACATGGGAAGGGAAAACAACCCACGGCCGACGTTCATCAGTGAACTGTTGTCTAAAGAAAAGGTGGCTACGCTCAAAGACGTGCTCATGCAGTATAAAGTCTGTTTCGCATGGAACTGTTCCGAGATGCCCGGATTGGATCCAGAAATATCCGTCCACAAATTGGCGATATCTCCGGACGTCAAGCCGATCAAACAAGCATTGAGAAGAATGCGGCTCAATCTTGAGATGGGCATCAATACCGAGGTCAAAAAGCTAATCGACTCCGGCTTCATCCAAGAAGTTCAATACCCTGACTGGATCGCCAACACCGTCTCAGTGATGAAGAAAAATGGGATGGTGCGCATATGCGTAGACTTCCAGGATCTCAACAGAGCTTTCCTGAAGGATGACTTTCCAGTACCGGTCACCGAGCTGATGATAGATAATACGTTCACTCACGAAGTTTTCTCCTTCATGGACGGCTCATAGGATACAATTAAATAAAGATGCATCCCGAGGACCAGAAGCATACCTCTTTCCGGACCCCTTTGGGCATATTCTGCTACAAGGTGATGCCCTTCGGTCTAAAGAACACCGGTGCCACCTATCAGAGGGCCATGATAATGATTTTCGATGACCTCATATATGAAATCGTCGAATGCTATATCGACGACCTCGTAGTTAAAAGCAAATCATACGAGGAACATTTAGAGCATCTGAAGATCGTGTTTCAGCGCCTTCGAAAATACAACTTGAAGATGAACCCTCTCAAATGTGCGTTCGGAGTTTCCTCGGGAAAGTTCCTAGGATTTGTCATCCGACACCGAGGCATCGAGATAGACCCGTCGAAGATCAAGACGATCATGGAAATGCCTCCGCCAAGGACTCTCAAGTAACTGCGGTCTCTCCAAGAAAAGCTCGCGTATATCTGGAGATTTATAGCCAATCTTTCCGGCAAGTGCTGTCCTTACAGTCACCTAATGAAGAAGGGAACCTCGTTCGTCTGGGATCGCAAATGCCAAAGCGCACTGGACGAAATCAAGCAATACTTGCAGAATCCGCCAGTACTGGCCGCTCCCGTTAAAGGAAAACCTTTTGTCCTGTACACAACAGCCCTTGAAGGTTCCTTAGGCGCACTGTGGGTACAAGAGAACGACCAAGGGAAGGAGAGAGCCCTCTACTATTTGAGTCGAGTTCTCCTCGGGGCAGAAAACAACTACTCCCCCATTGAAAAACACTGCCTGGCGTTGATCTTCGCGATAGCGAAGCTTAGACACTATGCGTTGGTACATGAGGTACATCTCATATCAAAGGTGTATCCTCTCAAATATTTGATGTCAAAAGACTTATTAACGGGACGGCTCGCTAAATGGGCCCTACTCTTAATGGAAATCTCGGTGACATACCGACCCCTCAAGGTAGTGAAAGGCCAGGCCATCGCTGACTTCCTCGCTGAGCATCCGATACCTGCCGATTCTCCTTTGAACTGCGAATTGCCCGACGAGCACGCGTTTGACACGATCGACAGGGAAAGAAGAGAGAATGATACCCGGTGGGAACTCTACTTCAATGGAGCATCTTCCATGAAGAAGCGCAAACAAAGCATCCCCATAATCAAATCAAGGGTAGGCCTCATCTTCGTGACCCCACAAGGAGGGATAATAAGCTTTGCCTTTTCCTTGACAGAGCCGAGGACAAACAACGAAGCCGAATATGAAGCTCTGATAGCAGGTCTTGAGATCGCTGTCGACATGGGAATCGAAAACCTCCTCATATACGGAGACTCCCAGCTGGTCGTTAGTCAAGTAAATGGCGACTATCAAACGTGCAAACCAGAGTTGGTAAAGTACGGTGAGAGAGTGCAACAACTGCTGACTCGAATCCCTTCCTATGCCCTGGAAAGCATACCGCGCGCGGAAAATAGCAAGGCGGATGCGTTAGCTAAGCTCGCTAAAGAACTGGCCGACGATAACCTCGATGATGTGAGGATCGTTGTGCAAAGCCGTCGGGTTCTTGCACCGGAAGAAATATCTCCAGAGTCGTCCGAAGAAAAAGGAGCGACCGAGTAAACAACCCTGCAAATAAAAGACCAGGAAAAGGTTAAGGATTGGAGAGAAGTCTTTATAGACTACTTCAAATCCCGTCAAACGCCTGAAGATGCGTCCTCAAGACATCAGCTCATGAAACGAGCTCTGTTTTTCGCCTTCGTCAATGATACTCTGTATAAGAGATCATTCGACTTTCTATGGCTAAGATGCCTGGGGCTGGAAGAAGCAAAGAGAGTCGTCCAAGAAACTGACGACGGACTCTGCGGTTCTCATCAAGCTGGGCCAAAGTTGAAACTGAAGATCAAAAGGATGGGCTACTATTGGCCCATGATGATTCAAGACTGCCTCGAATATGCGAAGCAGTGCCACTCGTGCCAGATTCACGGGGACATTATCCACCAGCATCCAAATCCGCTACATCCAACGGTGGCTAGCTGGCCATTCGAAATGTGGGGAACCGACATAATCGGGCCCATTGAACCAGCATCGTCCAGAGGACATCGATTCATACTGGCGACAACTGATTACTTCTCCAAATGGGCAGAAGCAATACCGCTAAGAGAAGTGAAGACGGAGAATATCCTCCATTTCTTCAAGAAACACGTCATTTATCGGTTCGGCACTCCGCGACGGATTATCTCTGATAACGGGCCGGCCTACAGAAGCCATAGAATCAGCCGCATCGCACAACAGCATAATATAGACTGGAGATACTCTTCGGTCTATAATCCCCGAGCTAACGGTCTGGCTGAGGCTTTCAACAAGACCTTGACGAAGATTGTTAAAAAGACGGTGTCCAAAAATAAAAAAGGACTGGCACGAGAGACTACATGAAGCTCTCTGGGTGTACCGAACTACGTTCAAAATGGACACAAACACAACGCCGTATGCATTGGTATTCGGCACAGAAGCGGTACTCCCCCTAGAGATAGAGCTACCCTCCTCACGAGTGGCAGTTCATTACGAGCTAACGGACGAAGAGAATGCTCATCTTCGACTTGAGGAGCTTGATGCCCTCGACGAAACTCGGCTCATGGAGCAACAAAACCTGGAGGCTTATAATGCAAAGATGACGCGCTCATACGAGAGATTGACTAGGCCGAGAACATTCCGCTAAGGCAAACTCATGCTAGTGGTCAAAAGACCTATGATCCCCAATCGTGCCAAACGGGGGAAATTCGAGCCGAACAACGAGGACCCATACATCATAGAAAAAGTTTACCAGGGTGGGGCTTATTTGCTCATGGATATGCATGGCGAAAGACCGTTCAGGCCAATAAACGGCCGTTTCCTAAAAAAATACTACGCCTGACGAGTCACGGCCTAGGTCAACGATGGATGACGATGCCTATGTACACTCACCATCTTCCTAAGCCCAAACTCTATAAGTAGTAGCCGACAAACGGACCGAAACGTACTTAAACTAACAATGGACCACTATGTCCTAAAACTGGCTATTGACCGAGACGTGTATAAACTACTACGGACCGCAGCATCCCAAGGCTGACACAAAAAAAATAATAAAAAAGAAGAAGAAAGAAAATGGTATGTTCATAAGCGAGATGGGCACGGATGAAAACCTGAAAGGTCTCCGTGAGTAAAAACAGCAGGGCTACCGGCGAGTTTTGTGAAAACCCGAAAGGGCGCAATCTCGTTAAAAGACACTTGTAAGGTCCTCTCGACCTTGTGAGGAGAAAATACCTGCGTGAGATCCTTACGACTCATAAGAGAGCAACACACTTAAGGATCCCCACGATTCCTAAGGAGAAATTACACTTGCGAGATCCTCACGACTCATAAGGAGAATTCCCCTTTGAGACCCTCACGGCTCATAGGATTCAAAAGCCTTAAGCTACAGGGATCTGAACCTGTTCTTAAGCCATCACAACCTCCAATGCTGCCTACAAGCAGTTCAATATTGACCCTTGTATACAATCCACGGGCACGAATAAAAATTTCTCTAATAGAGTCCCACCACTGACGAGGGATATCTTCATATGGCGAACGACACTTGTAAGTTCTCTCGACTTATAAGAAGAAAGCACTCTTGTGAGATCCTTACGACTTATAAGAGACCATACACTTAAGAATCCTCACGATTCTTAAGGAGAAAATGCACCTACGAGATCCTCACAACTCGTAGGGAGAAATACCTTTATGAGACCCATACGGCTCATGAAGTCAAAAAGCCTTAGTCAACAGAATCCTAACCCTGTTTGCTAAGCCACCTTTGTTCGACATCGACAGGGGCAAATGATGATTCGCTCCTGGCAATATCCCAGTTGTAGCGATACTGATGCCTAAACGGTATCAGATCCCAAATACTAAACTCGCAGCGAAAAGTCAGCGAGCCACAAATGCATACAAAAACAGCCGAAATGATGGGGTAACTTGCAACAAAATCAGCAAGTAAAAATGTATGCAAACAAAAACAGCCGAAATGATTGGGCAACTCGCAATAAAAGCAGCGAGTAAAAAGAAAAATAGCCAAAATAATTGGGCACCGCGAAAAATAGCCGAACTGATTGGGCAATCGTGACTTTCGCGATATAAAAAAGCTGAAATGATAGAGCATCGCGGAAATATAAAACTAATAATAACAAAATGAAACTCTTGCCCTACAGCTGAGATCACATCGATCCCTGTATACAATCCAGGGGCACAAACAAAGAGAGAACCATACCTTCCTACTAGGCTCCATCAGAAAAAGAAGCCAAATCTCGACGGTTCACAGACAACCTAGAGATCACCAACAGCGTTTCTCCTCATTCCACCAGGATTCAGATGCGACAATCAACCTTAGAGCCATGGCAAAGTCCATGTTCCAAATCTCGATGGCCATGTCTAAAGCCTGGAAACCCATAACGGCGTTCCTCCTCATTCCAGCAGGATTCGGATGCGACAATCAATCTCGAAGCCATGGCAAAGTCTCTAGTTCCAGATCTCGATGGTTCACAACAACCTAGAGACCACCTCGGCATTCATCTTGTTACAACAGACGCAGTGTCAACAACGACGTTTCTTCTCAACGCCAGCAGGATGCAGACGCAATGCCAGCAAACGAAGCAAAGGAAATATTCCTAGCTTCAGGGTCTTGACGGTAACTCATATAAAACCTGAAAGACTATCGGAGATCATCCCACACCAGCGCGGAATAATCACCACCGTGACATTCGTCTCGATACAATAGACGCAATGCCAGCAAATGAAGCAAAGGTAATATTCCTAGCTTCAGGGTCTTGACGGTAACTCATATAAAACCTGAAAGACTATCGGAGATCATCCCACACCAGCGCGGAGTGGTTACCACCTCGACATTCGTCTCGACACAGCAGACGAGATGTCACCACAGTGTTCTTCCTCCAACAGGATTCGTACGCGCCAAAACAACGAAGAAAATGCAATATTCCTAGCTTCAGGGTCTTGACGGTAACTCATATAAAACATGAAAGACTATCGGAGATCATCCCACACCAACGTGGAGTGGACACCACCTCGACGTTCGTCTTGACACAGCAGACGGGATGTGATCAGTCAAAAATATTGTATTCTTAACAAATCAATTTCCCTACTCTTTCTAATCATCTAAAGGTGTTTGGTATAAATATAGCACATATTAGCAATTCGTCTGCAAAATATCAAATAATATGTGTTATACTTTATAACCGGTATTATGAGGGAAATTGTGTGTTTATGACTACATGCATGATTTTGTATCTCTCAATACTTTTTATAGAGATTGTGTGTAGAAAATTATTCAGGTTAAAGAACCGGAATCGCAAAAGGGCCGATAAGGTGCAACAAGTCAAAAACTTGAAATCTGGCAGCAACCAAGAAAGAATTATAAGATTCCAGACATCAAAAGAACACCCAAAAGACAACACCAAACATATGCAGAAAACTTATGCAGAGATCTCCCTATATGGCCGCGGATCCGCGGCCGA
The DNA here is from genome assembly GCA_030015575.1 of Agapanthus africanus. Taxonomy (NCBI): domain Eukaryota; kingdom Viridiplantae; phylum Streptophyta; class Magnoliopsida; order Asparagales; family Amaryllidaceae; genus Agapanthus; species Agapanthus africanus. The sequence continues at coordinate 59,728,160 of CM057343.1, read as the reverse complement.
GTTGACTCGTTGGCGCTCGAGACTTCTCCAGAATCTTCCTTGTAACGTCCTAGCTTCCTCAAGACGCTCCAATTCCACGTGGCATCTTCTGGAAGGCTCTGCATAACAACCAAGCTTATGAGAGAAGATTAAATGAGTGGCTATAAAAGGGGATCTAGATATATAATTTGTGTGCGGTTCAATAGTTTGTTAATTAGTGGTGAATTAGTTACACATTTGGAGCCAAAAATTCAAATTCAAGTTGAGTGACACAACTTGATACCAAAACCCTAACCCAAATCCAATTCCAAAGTCAACTCAAGATCATTTTGAGAAACGGATCAAGCAAGCAAATGAAGATCCTTTGAAGCAACGCCGATCATCATCCGAGCAAGAGATCTACGAAGATCCGCGACTCAAGAAGATCGATGCGAAGATAATTTCGGCGGATCTAGTTACCTCCTCGAATCTTATAACCTTTGAGTGAATTGTACCTAATTGTCGATTAATAAAGGTGAAAAATTATAAATCTTGCTTTCTTTACAACCTTGCATTATGAAAATTTATCGATTCTTGATTCTTTCATTTTTCATGATGTGTGAGTGAAATCTCCGCTTGTAGCGGAATCGAGAGAATAGGTAGATGATGATGAAATTCTTGAACGATTCTTAAGTCTTATGAGGTTTTGTTAACTCTAGGAAATTGAATCATCGAAGACCTAATTTTGAGCGAGGTCGCTTTTTTGAATGTTTTCGCTCCAAATTTGAGATCAACAATCGGTGATTTTCTTGACTAGAGGCTAGAATTTGAATGATAATCAATGAAAAGACAAGGGATGGTGAAGAAGAAACCCTAGTTTCTTCAATAGATCCCTAATCTACGTTGATCGTCATCGATCTAGCAACAAATCCTCAATAGCTAAGATTTCGTAATCTTTAGTTTTCATGATCACCACTTATTTAATCGATTCCTACGAGCTACTTTACAAATCTTGAGAATTCAATTGGTTTGGAAATTTTCTTGATCTTTATTAATTCTTGATTTTAGATCTATTTATTTATGTTCTTGAAACTAAAATCTCATAAATATTGAATCATTTTATTTTATCTTTTATTTTCAACTCAACTAAAACGATTTCGAACAAATTCACACTATCTCAGTGAACGATCCGTCTTCATTAGCGCGCTACATCGACACCGTTAATTGATTGCGGTATAAATTTCTTTGGTTGTGATCTTTTACACTTTTCAAAACACGACACGGAAACGATTCAATCAAATAGCGCCGTTGTCGGGTATCGTGTGCTAATTTGTTTGTTTTTGCAATTTGAGTTGAAAATTTTTATTATTCCATGAGAATTTTTAGATCAAAATCGCATCAAGTGCTTAATGATTTGTTGTGATTATTTTCAAGGGAATCTGGAATCTCTGGAGCGAGATGAAAAATTTTCAGAGCATCACAGAGAGTTCATAGAGGCAACATGAGTCTCTGTAAAAAAATTTTGTGCAGGAATCTCGTCAGCAGACCGCGGAACCGCGGCAATAGGAAGCAAATCGCGGCGGATGCGCGGTAGTTTAGGAGCTTCACTTCTTCAAACTCTCAGGTATACTTCCGTCTTTCTTATCTCTTCCCTGCTCTATTCCATTAACCAATTTCTGCAGGTTTCTTTGCAAAAAATCGCAGCGCCGCAAAAAGAAAATATGTTGCGTGTTTGATCTTGGTTGTTTGTATATTTTAACATGGAAATTAAGGGGGAAAAGACCAAATTCAGATTAGGTGGGGATTTCATTACCCTTCCTAAGCCCCGGAAATCATAAACTTGCATCCGCATCACCCTCATTAATTAAAAAAGATCTAGACAAGACTCTAAGGACCGTCGCACTCATTTATGACAGAAAGAGGTCGTGTGTAATCTACTGTTTATCCGCGTTTCTTTTGTGGTGTCTAAGGCAAGTGGTTACTTAATTAGGCCCACTACTTACATAGTGGAGAACCTTCTACTAACCTGGCACTTACCTGGCCATAGAAGGGGCAAAGAGGCAGTAGAGGATCTATCTTGCGACTTATCTTCTGGAAGTCTAGGAGCAGTCTAGAGCCTTGACCTAGGTGATGACTAGATTTAGGGTTTCTTGTGCATTGTTTGTGTGAATTTTTCAAAATCTGTCTTTTTCAAAACAAACACCAAATCCATTTTTTCTCTAATTTACCAACACTGCCACTTGTGCTAAAACATTTAGTGCATGCTCGGCTGGACACGGGATTCTAGTGCCCGTCTTGTCCGTGTTTCTCCTATCGACTCTGAAGTCGGTAATTCTACATCTTCTTTTTCTTCACCCACTACCACACCCACTTCGATGGACGGTTCTCCATCGAACTTCTTTAACACCACTCTGCCACCGTCCGTAGATGCGCAGAATTCGCCCCGCATCTCTCTCCAAGATAGATATTACCCTATTCGAGGTCCTCTTTCGACCTGTCTTACCATTCCACCAGCCAACGGGGACAACTTTGAAATAAAGCCTCAAAACATCAATCTTCTACCCAAATTTCACGGTCTTGAGTCTGAAGACGCATACGTCTTTATTACCAAATTTGAAAATGTATGCGATATGATGGGTACTTCACAGCTTTTTGTGGATGCTATGAGATTACGTCTTCTCCCATTCACTTTGTGCGATATAGCCGAGAAGTGGCTTTATAACACAGCCGCACATTCTATTTCGAACTGGGGAGAATTCGTAACAGCTTTCCTAAAGAAATTTTATCCCAATCATAAGACAGCTCGAGTCCGTAGCGAAATAAATCAATTTACCCAGCTTCCAAATGAACCATTCTCGAAGTGTTTTGAACGCTTCAAGGATCTGTTAGTTCAATGTCCTCATCACGGAATTCCTAGATGGGATTTGTGCAGAATCATATATGAGGGCATTAATCCTACAACAAAACAGACTCTTGAATCCATGTGTCAAGGCACCTTCATGAATAAAGATGATGGTGAAGCATGGAGATTTTAAATAGAAGATTTCGCTGTAAGAACATTACAGTGGGAGAGTGTAAACCAGTCATCGTTTAGGGGTGGCATTCATCAACTTGATGTTTCCATAGGAGTTAGAGCTGAAATGGCAGCAATGCAAAAGAAACTCGAAACTATGGAACATAAATTTTTAGCAGCCTCCCTAAATCAGATGTCACTCTCCAAAACTGTATGTGGATGATGTTCTGATCCTTCACATCTTACGGAAGAATGTCCTTTGAATTCTCCGTTTCAAGGTCAAGAGCATACCAATGCTGCTTTCCAGTAAAGACCTAGATATGATTCGTATTCTTCCACTTATAATCAGGGTTAGAGGAATCACCCTAACTTTGCTTGGAACCAATCACAAACTCAAAACACGGTTCCAAATCAAAATAATTTCCAAAGTGGTCCTCCACCACAACAACAACCACTTCAAATAAGTCAGCACCCCTACCAATCACAAAACTTTCAAAATCCGATCAATACACCTGCACCGTATAATCCTTTGCAGTTGACCGGTAATGATAATTCCTCTTCACTTGAACGGACTTTTGAAATGTTTATGAAACAAATGTTGGCTGAATTTAATTCTTCCCTCGATAAGATCCAGAAAAACTCTGACTCCCAAAGTGAGAGTATTAAATCTATGGAAGCACAAATTGCTCGATTAAATGCCGAAATGAGTGCGAGAGAAAAAGGGAAACTTCCAGCTCAACCCTTACCAAATCCTGGCTATTCACATCATGTGAATGCTATTACCACGTTGAGATCTAGAAGAGTGCTAGACAACCATGTTGGTGAAGTGATTGATAATAATGAAGAATCAATCGATGATACCCCGGCTGAGACTTTTCCTTCCACTTCTACATCTACTTCTGACCCCAGTTTGTCTACCCCACCACCTTTTTCCGAGCCTATTCTCCGTTTTCCCCAAGGCTCGAACCCTCAGCACACTTCTTCTAATCCACCAAAGACGATCCCCACTCCTATTCTGGGATCTTTCCTACCCACACGATCTTCTCCAATGTTGGACCCCGCTATTATTGCTAAAGCTCCTTATCCTAATAGGTTAAGGGGAAACAGACCAAGTCCGCAAATGGAGAAGATTACTGAAATCTTTAAACAGGTTAACATCAATATCCCTTTCCTAGATGCTATACAACAAGTCCCAGCTTATGCGAAAATTCTCAAGGACTTGTGCACTAGAAAGAGAAAGACACAAGTGCCAAAAAAGGTGTTCATGTCAAGACTGTAGACACAGCTTTTCCCCAACAATTACCTGGGAAACGTAAGGACCCTGGCTATCCTACTATTTCTATTTCTATAGGGGGTAAACACATTAACCGTGCTCTACTTGATCTTGGCGCAAGTGTTAACCTGCTTCCTTACTCGGTTAATGAGCAGTTAGGGATTGGAGGTTGAAACCAGCTCACTGCACTCTCCAGACGGCCGACCGATCAATCACCAAACCTAGGGGTGAACTAGAGGATGTGTTGATAAAAATCGGGGAATTTGTATTCCCTGTGGACTTTATTGTATTCGATGCACAGCCTGTAGCGAACCCACATAATCAAATCCCGGTGATTCTCGGTCGACCCTTTTTGGCCACTTCCAATGCTGTAATCAACTGTCGTAATGGCTCTATGACCCTATCCTTCGGGAAGATGTCAATAGAGCTTAAAATTTACAAGTTGGGAAGTGTACCCTCCGAACCTTCTGCTCAAGCATGTTCTGTCGAATTAATGGATGTCGACAGCAGCGAATTTGATCAGCCTCATAATACTGATCTAGACTCTTTTCATATGTTGTTGTTTGACCCAACTATGTATTATACATATACGGACTCTTCCATTGAGTTGTCCGGGTTAACATCTAACGTTGATGAGGAACTTGTTATAGAGTCTGACGACCACCCCGCTTTTTCTGATGACATTATTCTTTGGGGTATAGATGAGAGCTTTGAGGAAATTTTCGCTGATGAACTCGCATTTTTAAAAGATACGGGTGTTGAGATGAATCAACTCCAAGAAAAAGAAATTGAACCTCCACCCCTTCTTCTGGACAATCACAAGAATGCGAGTAATCCATCATCACAATCATTGTATCGTCTCTCCAAATTGAGACACGATCCTTTTCTTTTACACCACTTATCTCTTCCCCACTTCTTCCTGACTCTATACAACATGTTCTTCCACCAACCGGTGTGTTTCACTGATAAAGTCTTCGAATGGTTGGTGTTGACCTTCGTTCTTTGCAAAGCTTGGTATTGACCAGTAACTTTGACCCCCCTCTTGTGATTTTAAATGCTTAACATTGTTTAACTCAAGTTTGGGGGGGGTATAATCTGGCTCTTGAAAATAAAATTTTTACTCAAAATGGTGATCCAAAGAATAAGTTTAGGGGAGGATTTCACGATCATATTTCATGTCCCCATTAATAAATTTTTTTCCTCCCAGGCTTACAGGTTTTGTGATCTAGCAGAAGACAACAGTGAGGGCACTATTGAAAACAAGTTTGGGGGAGGTTTGTGCTTATTTACACATCACTTTGCATCATACTTTGCATAAGCACAAAACAAATAAAAATATAATAAAATAAAATAAATATTTAATATTTAATTTTATAATAAAAGATTAGATAGTGAAAAATTGCATCCAAAAGATTAGAAAAATTTAAGAAAACCAAGAAAATTAAATGTTTTCTTAAACAAACTAGTAATAAGTAGTTATGAGCCGTTGTCCCAAGGGTTAGTAAGATAAAAGAAGTCACTAATCTGAGGATAAAAATAAGTCTGAAAAATAGTTCCTATTCTGGAAGCCAAACATTTGAATGTTGGTACCCTACTATACGCACTTACACACGTCTTGAAACTCGGGATAGTAGAGGATACCTTGAAATGCTCTTGTCTTAAAGCCAAAGTACAAAGAAAATAATAAATGAAGAAAATATAAAATGATGAAGAAAAATGAACACTTGTTTGTAATCACCAAGGCAGCAATAAAAAAATATAACGAGGGTGCTTCATCACCTAGTGTCTTAAACCAACTGGTTTGGGAGTCACTGCTAAGCCTTAGGTGTTGCAAGACGAGAAAAATACTAGTTATGCCTAATCAACAAACACATGAGTAATCGGTCGGTTAGTACCCCACGAAGTATTAACGGTCGCATGAAAAGTGTGTGAGCAAATTCATCTAAATATTCACCGATTAAAAAGTACTGAGGTAGATGGACAAGAGTATGATAGCTTGAATTGAATTCTCTGAGTGTAGGGATGTCTTTTATACATACGTAGGGGTATATGATCGATGTTTGGAAGAAAGGTAGGAATGAAGAATAAAGACGATGTTTTATTGAGGGATGATGTGATTTCTAACATCTTTTCATGACTATTAAGATATGGCTCATGACAACTGAAATGCTAGTGTAGTTAGAAACTCTGATTTTCAAAGTCTTTCTTTTACAATTCTTATCTTTATATGTAACTTTTACAGTCTTCCTTTTATTATTGGATTTTGTGGGTGCAATCCGCTGAAAACCCTCAGGAGACAACACTCCTCCTACTAGGGACACCTAGAGGTTTAAAGGCTTGTTGCACGTGCTCAGTGCAATCGTGTTGCCTACGAAAGTGTGCTAGTTAGTTTTTCTTTTTCTTATATTTTCTCCTTCTCTTAAATAAAAATAAAAGATGTTTGCTCGAGACGACCAAAATTAAGTTTGGGGGAATTTGATTAGTCAAAAATATTGCATTCTTAACACATCAATTTTCCTACTCTTTCTAATCATCTAAAGGTATTTGGTATAAATATAGCACATATTAGCAATTCGTCTGCAAAATATCAAATAACATGTGTTATACTTTATAACCGGTATTATGAGGGAAATTTTGTGTTTATGACTACCTGCATGATTTTGTATCTCTCAATACTTTTTATCGAGATTGTGTGCAGAAAATTCTTCAGGTTAAAGAACCGGAATCACAAAAGTGCCGATAAAGTGCAGCAAGTCAAAAACTTGAAATCTGGAAGCAACCAAGAAAGAATTATAAGATTCCAGACATCAAAAGAACACCCAAAAGACAATGCCAAACATATGCAGAAAACTTATGCAGAGATCTCCCAATATGGCCGAGGATCCGCGGCCAATCCAGGCCGAGTCACCGCGGTTCCGCGGCCGAGTTGATTCGTTGGCGCTCGAGACTTCCCCAGAATCTTCCTTGTAACGGCCTAGCTTCCTCAAGACGCTCCAATTCCACATGGCATCTTCTGGAAGGCTCTGCATAACAATCACGCTTATGAGAGAAGATTAAATGAGTGGCTATAAAAGGGGATCTAGATCTATAATTTGGGGGCGGTTCAATAGTTTGTTAATTAGTGTTGAATTAGTTATACATTTGGAGCCAAAAATTCAAATTCAAGTTGAGTGACACAACTTGATACCAAAACCCTAGCCCAAATCCAATTCCAAAGCCAACTCAAGATCATTTTGAGAAACGAATCAAGCAAGCAAATGAAGATTCTTTGAAGCAACGCCGATCATCATCCGAGCAAGAGATCCACGAAGATCCGCGACTCAAGAAGATCGATGCGAAGCTAATTTCGGCAGATCTAGTTACCTCCTCGAATCTCGTAACCTTTGAGTGAATTGTACCTAATCGTCGATTAATAAAGGTGAAAAATTATAAATCTTTCTTTCTTTACAACCTTGCATTATGAAAATTTATCAATTCTTGATTCTTTCATTTTTCATGATATGTGAGTGAAATCTCCGCTTGTAGCGGAATCGAGAGAATAGGTAGATGATGATAATGAAATTCTTGAACGATTCTTAAGTCTTATAAGGTTTTGTTAACTCTAGGAAATTGAATCATCAAAGACCTAATTTTGAGCGAGGTCGCTTTCTTGAATGTTTTTGCTCCAAATTAGAGATCAACGATCGGTGATTTTCTTGACTAGAGTCTAGAATTTGAATGATAATCAACGAAAAGACAAGGTATGGTGAAGGAGAAACCCTAGTTTCTTCAATAGATCCTTAATCTTCGTTGATCTTCATCGATCTAGCAACAAATCCTCAATAGATAAGATTTCATAATCTTTAGTTTTCATGATCACCACTTATTTGATCGATTCCTACAAGCTACTTTACAAATCTTGAGAATTCAATTGGTTTGGACATTTTCTTGATCTTTATTAGTTCTTGATTTTAGATCTATTTCTTTATGTTCTTGAAACTAAAATCTCACAAATATTGAATCATTTTCTTTTATCTTTTATTTTTAACTCAACTAAAACGATTTCGAACAAATTCACACTATCTCAGTGGACGATCTGTATTCATTAACGTGCTACATCGACACCGTTAATTGATTGCGGTATAAATTTCTTTGGTTGTAATCTTTTGCACTTTTCAAAACACGACACGGAAACGATTCAATCAAGATTTCACCACAGCGTTCTTCCTCCAACAGGATTCGGACGCGCCAAAGCAACGAAGCAAAGGCAATATTCCTAGCTTCAGGGTCTTGACGGTAACTTATATAAAACCTGAAAGACTATCGAAGATCATCCCACACCAGCGCGGAATGATCACCACCATGACATTCGTCTCGATACAGCAGACGCAATGCCAGCAAACGAAGCAAAGGCAATATTCCTAGCTTCAGGGTCTTGACGGCAACTCATATAAAACCTGAAAGACTATCGGAGATCATCCCACACCAGCGCGGAGAGGTCACCACCTCGACGTTCGTCTCGATACAGCAGACAAGATATCACCACAGCGTTCTTCCTCCAGCAGGATTCAGACATGACAACCAAACAACGGAGCCACGACAAAGTCCCTAGTTCCAAACCTCGACGGTTCACCAACAACCTAGAGACAACCGCGACATTTGTCTCGATACAGCAGACGCAATGCCAGCAAACGAAGAGAAGGAAATATTCCTAGCTTCAGGGTCTTGACGGCAACTCATATAAAATCTGAAAGACTATCAGAGATCATCCCACACCAGTGCGGAGTGGTCATGACTCATCGGGGCTCCCAAAATGAGCCTAATCTCAAGTAAAAAGCGACATAGAATATCCCTAACGCTTGTTCTTTCGACGGTAATACTACCTGGAAGATTGCTTGAAAATATCTTGTCCAGCCCCTAAAGGGATCAGAGACACGACAGTCGTAAGGCTACTCGAACAGCAAAATTTCCTATCGAGGAATACATCAGCCAACACGACGGTACGACGGACACAACCCTAGTACCACAGACCCTAACGGACCTCTGTCATACAGAGCAGAGGTTAACAGTGACGTTAGGACATCCTTGCAAGAACTTCTTGATTCGTCTCGACTCGTAAGGTAAAGCCTTAGGCAATGGGGATTAAAAAACATGTTTCCTAAGCACTTGGGCCCTGCAAGTCGGTACGAGATGGACTCTTGCATACTATTCATGGGTCACACTCTCCGAAGTCGAACATCGACAAAGAGGGAAACAACCACTTACGAGTCCTCTCGACTTGTATGCGGGAAAATTCTCTTGTGAGATCCTTACGACTCTCAAGAAAAAACGCACTTAGGAATCCTCACGATTTCTAAGGAGAAAATACACCTACGAGATCCTCTCGACTCGTAGGGAGAAAAAATCTTTCTGAGATCCTCACGACTTATAAAGTTAGAAAGTCTTAGGCAGCAGACCTAAACCTGTTTCCTAAGCCATCGATACCCTACAAGAAGGCTAGGACGAAATATTCTCTACGCTTGTAAGAGTAACATAGCGACGATACAGCAAAGAGGAAAAATGAAAGAGGGAGACAAGAAAAATATGTCTTTTATTCATGAATCAAAATGAATACAAATTACAATCTATGGAAGAATCAAAAAAAAATATACTCTCATTCATGAGTATGTACAAAAGAAGAATAAAAGGAAAAATATACAATTTTTCAAGCCAGCGGACGATGTAACAGATTTTTCAGTTCATCCTTTTTCCACTGGGCCTCGTCTTCATATTTTTTTATCGCTACGAGACGGGCCTCCGCTTGAGACTGTTGGGCCTGGTACGAGGCAAGCCGAGTTTCAAGCTCCTGTTCGGTGACCTTATGGGCTTCAACCATCTCGCGGGTAAGAATGACGGCTTTATCAATAGCTACCACCTCCCTAATAGCTTCTTGAAGCACCCGCCAGAGTTCATACGCACGAGTGGTCTTGTCCATAAGTTCAGCTTGAAGTCCCCCCAGCGCATTTGAAGCCAGCTTCCTCTCTGAAAATTTTCGGCTGAGCCTCTTCTCGCATGACAGCATATTTGCGGCGCACTGTTCAATCAGCCCCCGCAAGCTCGCCTTTGCAGCCACAACCTCTGAAGGAAAGCGCGTGCACTCAAGACTATGTAAGCAAGCCCCTACTCGACGACAGTATCTGAACCAAAACATGCACAAACTGTGTGCCATGTAAGGCAATAGGAAGGATCCTTTGTATGTGCCCCATCAAGTGCGCATTTGCAACCGTACGCCCGCTTAAATAGAGACAATATCTAAAACGTGCTGACAACGCAACAGTAACACTTATATTTAAAGGAAATTCCTAAGGATAAAGTATAAAGCTCATGTATATAGGAGGAATGCATGTACGAATATATGATGAGAGGAAAGGATTCGATAAAAAGCATGCAACAAACAATAATAAAAGGAATACATCGAGTTAAAGCATACTACTCTATAGGGAAAAGATCGCCAAACATGGGATCGGTAATACCAGGGTTAACAAAACAAAAAACAAAATTCTCCAGCTCCTTCTCTGCCTTCTCCAACAATTCGAAGTGACGGTTTTCATGAGGGGTTGCTCCCCATCGATTAGCGCCATGCCCATCAGCGAAGGCGGACATGACATCCCGCCGGGCTCTTATCTGACCCAGAAGATGAATCAAGCGATCCTTCAGGGCCCGGGTAAGCAAGCATGCCTCATAGAAACACTCAATTTTGTCCTCCGCCGCATCAAGCATCGCCAAAGTCATCTCGGTCGGATGGGGAGGGATGTCCGCAACCACGGAGGAAAGGACCATCCGTAGCCAAATGGAACCCATAGGAAGGGGAGATCCCCTACGAATTAGAAGTTCATACGTCACCGCGTCGCATTCGGCATCCATGAGAATAGGATCCACTAGCAGTGCAGCAAAGCGAGGAATCATCTCTTCGACGGGCACCTCCCATGGTTTTCGACGAGCATGGGGGCGGTTGCAAGCCATGACACTTATTTGATTTCTCAAGATGATCACCAGATTTCTCTGTGAAGAGAGAAAGAAACGCAAAGCTTCGGGTTATAAAGGGGAGCATTCAATGCTATACACAGAAAATATGGTGCATGATGGAACTATTACCAAGGCCCAGAAAAAGGGGAGAGCATGGGAAATCAAAGAGATGATTCGTTGGAATCAGTGTAAGCAAATGAAGCGACCCCATCAACAGAACCCCACGTGCATAGCACGTGAGCACCGGCCTGGACCTTTATTGGAAATTAAAACAGCGTTGCACGTGCATAACACATGAGCAGGGGCCAATGAGAGATTGAAGCCCCCAACAGTGACTCACGTGCCAAACGCGTGAACACCAATAATGGCATGACAAAATTTCATACCGAACACATGTAAACACAGAAAGGGGAAAAGAAAGTTTTTCACTCATACTTCGAAAATGCATACAGAAACAAAAGAAAGCATTTACAGTGGCAAAACATTAAATCCAGGAGATGGATTGAGAAACTAAAAAGTCAGGCCATCTAAAGTGTTTCTGGCCTTTCTGACCATTCTTGTATGCATCTTCTCACGATCACAAGCATCAGGAACTTCGCTGATATCCTCCACCCTCTGATAAGCAGCTATTATCGTCGTCTGCTGGAAAACTTGATGCAGAATATCAATGAGATTATCTCGTCATTTCTTCGAAATCAGGCCTGTCAGATACACTGAGTGCACTTTATCCTCGACGATATCCAGTGCATTAAGCGGCATTGCTTCATAAAATCCAGGAAGCGCGTCCCAAATTGCTCCCACTATAATCTTCAAAAGAGCGGAGCGACGAGGGAGTAGTTGGCCGATGTATGCGCTGAAACGATTCATAATTTCGGCACATTGGACGTTTGTGAACTCCTGGTTTTGACGACGACCCTGTACGCGAATATCCTCATAAGAAACGATTTTGTTAAGGCGGTACAGATGAGCGGCCATAGCACCTGAAAATAAAAATCAGTGAGAGTTTAGCGGACAGACTGAACAGACATTGAAATTCAAACAACTCTTGGAAAAATGACCTTTGATAAGACACCTAACAAAACTAAAAATCTGTGCGAATGAAGGAAAAAATCCTTGGTGTGGATTTAAAATCTAAAGAAAATTTCTACAAAAGCTCCTCGGTCGTTCAAGACCCTTACCTGAAAAGGGATTCTTTTTGTATGGACAGAGTTAAACTCTGAAAAAAATTTAAACAGAGAACTGAGCTCTGAGGAAGAGAATTAAATTCTCAAGGCAAGAACGAGAAAGGAAGAAGATGAAGGAGTGGAGGCGCTGCTGAAGAGACCCTTGCATTTATAGGACATGATGGGAAACGGTTCATCATCCATGTTCCCTAGGCAGATCCAACGGCCACAAAGATGACAGCGTTGCACTCACGTGCGAACATGTGAGAACAACGCTGTGGGGGCATTTTTTCCCTCATAGGAACTGAATAAAGAAGCAAGGAAATACCCAAGAGGAGCATCACGTGTCCACATGTGATCGGGCATCACGTGGGGACACATGACCATCTATGAGCAAAGTTATAAGCGCTGAGATACACAATTTGAGATGAGGCCACGTGCTAGCACGTGATGGGTTCCTGAACTCTTTGAACTATAAGAATTGAATTCTGATCAAAAAGGGTCACGTGCCCACACTTGATGGGCTTTTAAACCCACTAAAAGGAATTAAAAGGTATAATAAAACAGCAAGAAAAAACCCCAATGGGGCATCACGTGCCGACACGTGATGAGTTCCCGAGTTCTTTAAAATAATAGAATTAAATTCTGGTTAAATACTTAATCAGTGGGTCACGTTCCACCACGTGATAGGGCCTTAAAAAATTCTCTGAGTTAATGGAAAGAAAACCCTAAATGGGGCATCACGTGCCCACACGTGACGGGGGGTTACGCGCCAACACGTGATGGGTTCCTAAGATCTTTGAACTAATAGAATTAAATTCTAATTAAATGGTCAATCAGTGGGGTCATGTGCTAACACGTGATAGGCTCTTAAACCTTCTGAACTAGTAGATTTAAATTCTAAATAAGGGAAATCAAAAAACCCTAATATTTTCCTAGATCTTTCCAAACAAAAAGATTGCACTCTGTAAAGGGAGCACCGTTGGATTAAAAATCTAATGGTGATTAAAAATCACAAACTTATAGAAAGATTCTATACAAGGAAATATTTTCCTAAAATCTGCCGGGAACAACAAATAAAATATCTTTTTGATTAAAAATCCAATGGTGAATAAAATTCACCGAGTAACCTAAAAGATCATGTTGGTTACAAAATCAATCAAAATCTTTCAATGAAAAATTGACTAAACAAACTGATTTTTTTCTTTCTTCTATAAATAGGAGCCAAGAAGAGAAGAAAGAGAGATATACAACAACAATAGAGAGAGAAAAGAAGAGAATTTAATTCTCCAGAGAGAAAAGAAGATCTCTTCAGAAAAGAAATAAACCCTAGGTAAGAAAGGGAAAGAGATAATTCTATAAGCTCCCACAAAACAAAAAGAGAATTTAATTCTCAAACTAAGAGTTTAACTCTTCTGAATAAGAACTTAGTTCTTCTTTTGGTTGAAGATCTGCAGAAGCAGATCTCCCCATAAGTTGAGAATTTAATTCTCATCGGGGGATTCTGCCATGCAGATCTAAAGCCTAAGGGAGGATCTAACTTCAGAGAATTTTATTCTCCCATAAAGCACATATGAATTTAATTCCTCCAACAAAGATAGGGTTTAACCCTCAATATAAGAACTTAGTTCTTCTTCATGGTTGGAGATCTGCAGAAGCAGATCTCCCCATAAATTGAGAATTTAATTCTCATCGGAGAGATTCTGCCATGCAGATCTAAAACTCAGAGGGAGAATTGAGTTTAAAGAATTTAATTCTTCCAAATACATAGGAATTTAATTTCTCTAAATAAAATTAGGGTTTAACCCTATAAAAGAATTTAATTCTTAAATAAGGGACTTAAACTTTTCATGTACGTAAAAGAAATCAGTACCCAACCTAATCACGTGAGCCCACGTGACTCCCCTCCTCAGTGATCAAAAGAGAACGAATAAAATCGGGTCACGTGCTCCCACGTGACCCTTGAACAAACTTCTCAAAATAAAGGAAGAATAGACTTTGGGCGCCCTCACGTGTCCCCACATGACCCCTAGCAAACACTTTAATATCCATCACGTGCCCACACGTGATGGTCATAAAGGCCAAGTGTTTAACACTTACTTGCATATTCTGGGAATCAAATAAAGGAAGTTTGGGCCCAACACTCAAGCGCCTCACGTGACCCCACGTGAGCGTTTCTTTTTTAGTGTTTAACACTATTTTGTGCGCTGCATCCTTAGTGTTTAACACTATTTTATGCGCATCACGTGGTAGCACGTGATAGCCGAGCGTACTCTAGCGTTTAACACTATATTCGAGCCAGTCTTAGCCCAAATTGGCTAAGTCTTCCAGAGGCAAGACTCCCCTTTGACTGAATCTCAAATACACCCTTGTCTTCCAAAATTGATCATCTCATATGGCATACGAGTGCTCAGCACTCAATACAAGACAAAAATATGGTCAGAACCCAGACCCATGCTTAGCATTGCTAAATAAAAGGGGTCCAGCAGCCCAAACAAATGTCCAACATTTTAAACCTAATTGGACGTAGCCCAAGTTGGCTATAAGTCCTCAACTCAGATTTAACTGAGCCCATGTGCTCATAATCTAATTGATCTTAGTCCCATATTAGACTACAGATCTCCCAACCAACATTGGTTCAAGGGTACATCTCTTCACTCCTTTGATATTTGTCGTTGTAATCCTTCAACGTCTTCAGAGAGGTGACGGGTCCCGATAACTAAACATGCTATGGACTGTGGGGTCCTTAAACTCATGGACTATGATGTCCTTAACCTCGGACTGTGGGGTCCTTAAACTCATGGACTATGATGTCCTTAAACTTTATGAACCGTGGGGTCCTTAAACCCATAGACTATGATGTCCTTAACCTTGGACTGTGGGGTCCTTAAACCCATGGACTATGATGTCCTTAACCTTGGACTGTGGGGACCTTAAGCCCATGGACCGAGATGTCCTTAAACTAACATTGGACCGTAATGTCCTTAAACTAATGGACCGTAATGTCCTTAAACTAACAATGGACCGCAAAGTCCCTAAACTAAAACAATAGAGTCCAAATACTCTTTTGTTGGATCTAAACGATCCTGTTAAGTTGATCTTAGTCTGAAATTAGACTAACGTATCCTTAACAAACGTTTAAGTTGATCTTAGTCTCAAATGAGACTAACGTATCCTTAAACCCAACCCCAAACCCAAATCTAAGAAGATAAGGATTTGGACTAATCCACGCCCTACGGGAGACAACATAAATTAGTCTCCGTATACAATCCACGGACAACCAAAAACAAAACAAACACACACGACACAAAGTGACCATCTGGAGAAGGAGAAAGTGGTTACCGCGATACGGTAGCGTAATTAACTGCAGGGGCTTACGCCTGAAGGGAAGAGAGTCCCCAGAAAAAAAAAACCCTTAACGAGGGGGAATCTGACAAAGTCTACTACATCGGCCGCAACCGTTTAAACCATCGATACATAGTGCCATAAATCAACTTTGCATCTTTGGAGAGGTGGACAGATAAAACCAAATAGCATCTGCCCTCGAAATTCAGGCCGGACGTCCCAACGTCCTGGTCGCGTCTTTTCGGCGGAGAACAGGCAACTCGCAATAAAAAGCAGCAAGTAAAAAGAAAATTAGCCGAAATGATTGGGCACCGCGAAAAATAGCTGAAATGATTGGGCAATTGTGACTTTCGCAATATAAAAGCTGAAATGATAGAGCATCGCAGAAAGAAACAAAAAATGAAAATTCTGCCCTGCAGGTGAGTCCACATCGACCCCTGTATACAATCCATGGGCATAAACGATAAGGGAACCACATTTTCCCACCAAGCTCCATCAGAGGGAGAGCCAGGTCCCTACGTTTTACAGACAACCTACAGATCAACAACGACATCCTTCCTCACCCCAACAGGATGTAGACGCGACATCAGTAAATGGAGCCATGGCAAAGTCCCTAGTTTCAAATCTCGACTGTTCACAGACAGCCAAGAGATCAACAAAGGCGTTCCTTCTCACTCCAGCAGGATGCAGACGCAACGTCAACAACCGACCCTAGGGTCAAAACAACAGAGCCATGGCAAAGTCCCTAGTTCCAAATCTCGACGGTTCACATAAAGCCAAGAGATCAACAATGACATTCCTTCTCACTCCACAAGATGCAGACGCGACGTCAACAACCGACCCCAGGGTCAAAACAACGGAGCCATGGCAAAGACCCTAGTTCCAAGCCTCGACGGTTCACTAACAACCTAGAGACAACCTCGACATTCGTCGCAATATAGCAGACACAATGTCAAGAAACGAAGCAAAGGAAGATCCCTAGCTTCAGGGTCTTAACGGCAACTCAAATAAAACCTGAAAGACTATCGGAGATCATCCCACACCAGTGCGGAGTGGTCATGACTCATCGGGGCTCCTAAATTGAGCCTAACCACAAGTAAAAAGCGGCATGGAAAATCCCTAACGCTTGCTCTTCCGACGGTAATATGACCTGGGAGATTACTTGAAGTCGTCTTGTCTAGCCCCCGAAGGGATCAGAGACACGACAGTCGTGGGGCTACTCGAATAGCAAGATTGCATATCGGGGAATATATTGGCCAACGCGACGGTACGACGGAAAAAAACCCTAGTACCATAGACCCTAACGGACTTCTATCAGCAGAGGTTAACTGTGACGTTAGGACATTCTTGCGAGAACTTCTCGATTCGTCTCGAATCGTAGGGAAAACAATGTTCCTGCGAGAACTTCTCGATTCGTCTCGACTCGTAGGGAAAAAGCCTTAGGCAACGGGGATATCAACCTGTTTCCTAAGTACTGGGGCCCTTCAAGTAGGTTCAAGATGGACTATTGTATACTATCCACATGCAACTCTCCAAAGTCGAATATCGACAAGGAGGGAAAAAACCACTTACGAGTCCTCTCGACTTGTAAGGGGGAAAATTCTCTTGTGTGATCCATACGACTCTTAAGAGAAAACGCACTTTGGAGTCCTCACGACTCCTAAGGAGAAAATACACCTACGGGATTCTCTCGACTCATAGGGAGAAAATTCTTTATAAGACCCTCACGGCGCATAAAGTTAAAAAGTTTTAGGCGGCAGATCTGAACCTGTTTCCTAAGCCATCGTTGCCCAACAAGGAGGTCAAGGTGGACTATCTACAGGCCACATTTGCCAGAGTTACATGCCAGTATGAAATAAAATATGTCTTTTATTCATGAATTCAAGTGAATACAAGATACATTTCATAAAGGAATCAAAATGAAAATATGTTGTTCATGAATCACAAGTGTAGGGTGTTTTTCGTCCCCCCATTGAGATGGGAATATGCGCGCGCTTGTCAGGCGTACTACAGAATCCCCTTCCTGGGGTAGGCCGGGGTTTATTGATTGTGGGGATCCGAATCTCCGCCAACCGCGGACTAAGTTGCCTTAATTACCCCTCGTCTTTAGAGCGAGAGAACCTCCGATTGACGGGTTAAACTGGTCATGCGAACTCAATGTGCATTGTACGCGTGTTTTGTTTTGGAGGGGGCTTGGATATATCGGGAGCCACGCAGAGTTTTTACGGGGGATAGCGGGCTGAGGGTCAAGGAGGCTAGCAGCCCCCTTGCGGGGTGCGGGGCAGTGCCCCGGCCCAAAATTTTTTTGGGAGGGAGAGTGTTGTAGAATGTGTGTGTGTGTGTATTTATACACACACACACACACACACACACACACACATATATATATATATATATAAAAGAAAGGGAAATGGCATCCAACGGATGCGTGGGGTCAGCACCTTGAGCGTTGTGCGCTTAAGTGATGTGCGCTCAGGCGCTAGCGCGCCACGTGTCGGCATGTGGGCGCTTTGCGCTTGAGCGCTGGGCGCTGGAGCGCAAGCGCGCCACGTGTCGGCACATGGGCGCTTTGCGTTTGAGCGCTGGGCGCTTGAGCGCAAGCGCGCCACGTGTCGGCACATGGGCGCTTTGCGCTTGCGCTGGGCGCTTGAGCGCAAGCGCGCCACGTGTCGGCACATGGGCGCTTGAGTGCAAGCGCGCCACGTGTCGGCACATGGGCGCTTTGCGCTTGCGCTGGGCGCTTGAGCGCAAGCGCGCCACGTGAGCGCTGGGCGCTGGAGCGCAAGCGCGCCACGTGTCGGCACGTGGGCGCTTTGCGCTTGAGTGCAGGGTGGAGGAGCGCAAGTGTGCCACGTGTCGGAATGTGGGCACTTTGCACTTGCGCTGGGTGCTTGAGCGCAAGCGCGCCACATGTCGGCACGTGGGCGCTTTGCGCTTAAGCGCTGGGCGCTGGAGCGCCACGTGTCGGCACGTGGGCGCTTTGCGCTTGAGCGCAGGGCGCTCGAGCGCCAGCGCGCCATGTGTAGGCACGTGGGCGCTCTGCGCTCGAGCGCTAGCGCGCCACGTGTCGGCATGTGGGCGCTTGGCGCTTGAGCGCTTGGGCGCCGGCGAGAAAAATGGGCTTTTAGTCCCAAAACCAGAAGCTATGCTTCGGAAAGGAAATATCTATTATATATATATGTATGTATGTATATATATATATATATATATATGGAGTTAAACTCCTAGGATGTTCTGAAGCTGATTAAGGGGGTTCTTCTTCCTCCTGTTGTTTGGCCGGATCTTGAAGATCAAGAGATGTGAGATTTTAAAAATCTCTTCTTTTTAGGATCTAATGCCAGATCCAAGTTCCCCTTTATGGGTTTTGTGGTTAAAAACTATTTAGTTTTGGAAAAGGAAGAGTAAAACTCTTGATTTAATTCAAGAGAAAGAAGAAGGTTTGAAACCTTCAGAAAGGGGAAAGAGGTACAAACCCTAGGTTTTTGAGAGAATGAAAAGTTGTTACTTTATTCATCATCATGTTGCCTTTTATAGGCTTACATATTTACATATAGCCCATTGGGCTTCACAAAATGGCATTTTGCCTATCATATGGCTCATGTGCCATTTCATTTTTGCACATAAGCCATGCGCTTACAAAATATTGGCTTTATGCCCATTTTGCATACATTCATGTACAAAAAATTACATAAAAATTATTTATTACATGATTTTGTTGTTGGCATGGGGAGGCTGGCCGCGGGCTCGACTTGGGCATGGGCCTGCTTAACCTGGGCTTGTGCCCACCTAGCTTGGGGGTTGACCTTGACTTTGACTCGGTCAACCGGGGTGCAAATTTTTACCCCAACAACAAGTTTACAGTCGGTACAAAAAAGGTACAAAGACGGTTATTAAGAAGGAGGCGTCTTCAAAAAATCAGCAATCCGCTCGCGAGCTCCTCTCAATCCTTTCTCATGGTTAGCTACCGCGGCCAACTCTGCTTCAACTTGAGTCTATTGCCGCAAACATGACGAAAGCTTTTCATCTATTTCTAGCATGGCAGCTTCGTAGGCCTATATGACCCGCTCGGCGAAGTCAAGCGTCCGCCTCAGCGTCAACCCATCCGAAATATATCGCTGGAGGTTTTCGAAAACAGCTTTTAACTGCGCAGCATTCGCTTCAACCTGAGCACGCAATCGGACAGATTCGCTAGAAGCCACCTCATGTTCCTTTCATCTCATGGTCACCTCTTGTTCAAAATGGCGAATGAAAGGAACACTATGCTCGACCCACGCAGCCCGCTGGGAGTTCGAAGCCAACACCTCAGGAGCAAGACGCTTGAGCTCAATCTCGTGCAGCTAAGCCTCGATCTTTCTGCAGTAATCAACCCAAGAGCCGACGAGATCTTCATCATGGAAGTTCATGAGTGTCGCCAGCATTGGATTGACTTCAAAGGCAAAATCCATAGCAGAAGTGAGGTCATCGGCATTGAGATCTTCGATAAATTCGTTCAACATTCGCCGGCTATTTGTGGCGCCCCTGGAAGATATGCATTTAGCGAAGGGCCTTGTGGGCATTGGAATGCGAGACTCAAAAGGAGATGGAGCCGGTGCAATTGCTGCAAAATGAATTACTGTCAAATGTTGACTCGGGAGATAAAGAAAACACATGAGGGATGAAGTCTATTATACCAGCTGTGACAGGCAACAGGATGGGGAGTACCGGAGGCACGGCTATTCTCTTGTCTCCTCCTCCAACCCGTGATGCTATGATCAATATGAAGAAGACTTAGCAACAATACGTCAATAAATAAAAGAAGGGGGGAGACATTAGCTGAAGAATATACTAACCAATACCAGAAGGTGGAACGATTTCCGACTGAAAGGAAAAATGCGGGTTCGACGCCTGATATAAATAGTCGAAAAGGACTCCTGCAGAGTTGTGACAATATACTGTCAATACAAAGAGGATGGTACTCACAGTGAAACAAATAAGTCACAAACCCATACCTTCCAATATTTGAGATGGCATAGAAGAAGGTAAGGGGACAACGACCGTCAGAGCAGCTATCGGCGACACTTCTTCAGACGGTATAGCCTCAGGGTTCACCGCGCCTATGCTCAAGAAAAACAAAATATCATCAGAAGGGTTGAACAAGATTGAAAAACTCGAAAACAGTGACCCAAGGACTACCTGATGGATCATGGACCAAAACCGTGACGGAGACGTCACCAGGTGTAACGGCTTCTTCACTCTCTCTCGGAGGAATAGATTCTGCGCCCATAGCCTCATCCCCCGACTCGACGAGGGCCGTCATAATGCTTGCGACACCCGCCCATACCAAGGAGCCACAGGGAGAAATACCAGTGGTCTGGACAGTCCTAGATTCCTAAGAAAGAGTAGCCACTTCGGGCTCTGTAATCGCCAGCGTTTCACCTGTCATCCCATCGCCAGGACTTGGCCCTACAGAAAATGCGTATGTCAGGATTCGAGGATCAAGTTCTAATAAAAGACTGGGCATTACGTTACCTTGGAGCATCTTTTCAGTTTCTTCCTGAGCCGCGCGTGCA
Organism: Agapanthus africanus; assembly: GCA_030015575.1. NCBI lineage: Eukaryota > Viridiplantae > Streptophyta > Magnoliopsida > Asparagales > Amaryllidaceae > Agapanthus > Agapanthus africanus. Next base: position 59,706,875 of record CM057343.1, on the reverse strand, counting down.
ACCTGTCTATGGGCGGTAGACAGGGCAGAGGGAACATCCACCGAAGGAGTGTCAGCAGGCGGGATACTGCTTGAGTCTGCACCTGAGGCCAAAACGACATCGCGCTCCCTATGCTTCCTTTCAGTCTGAGCAGTGAGAACTGACTTTCTTAAAACTTCTGACAGGGAGACATCGTCATCCAAACCGAGCCCTGCCTCCAGAGCCGCTCCGGTGTCCATCACCGGCTGCTTCAGCAAAGCCTCCTGCGGTGACTTTGGGATGGCCGTGGCCATAGCAGCTGGCTTTAAAAGTTTTACTGCATCGCCACTTAGGATTGGCATTGCACTTGGAATAACCTGAGTTGAGGTAGTCCCTGCAATAAAGTAAAAAGGGGGTCAGAGCACGAATAAAAAGAATAAAGGTGTAATAAAGCAACTTATACCAAGACCCAAAGAAGCGCGGAGCCTCTCTTCCTCCTCGAACGTCCAGAGGGAAGCCGGGAGAACCTCTTCGGTGAAGATACCTATTGAAGAAGAGAGCGTTAGTAAAAGCACAATAACCAGAAAGGGATATACGTAGAAGAATACAACAGAAGTATACCTGACTTCGCTATAGTGATCAACGCCGCTTCCTCGCGAGCCAGTCTCTCAGAAGCTGCGAGGGTTGTTAGTTATATGTATGCCATAGAGGCCATTACTCTACATACGGTGTATATTGTAGTGGATGCTTGGACATATATATGGAGGACTTTCTTGCTCGACATGATAGTATGCTATCTGGTTGCTCTTTATTTTAACATGTACTCTCATTGTCTCTATGTTACATGTTGATAAAGCCCTTAGGATGAGTACTTGACTACCAGGACTATGATGTAGATCATACTAGTGGGGACACAGTAGTCGCTAAGTACATCCTTTAAATGTTCCTAGTCGTAGGTGTATCGAGACAGGGCATCGATATACCAGAGTAGACAAGCGTATAGCTTCTCGACCCATGTAAATGGGCGATGGATGATCCCATATCCATTGGTGTTTGACATCAGAGACAGTATACGGGTGCTCAGTAGAGACTGGGTACACTGAACGGACTCGCCGAGAACTCCCAGATGGTATTATACCTCACGTCAGATGGCAGTTCTCTGGTGACACTGGTACAGATTAGTCTGTAGACCCAAGATCGTCATAGAGTCTTGTGTGATTTCCACTATGCTTTGATTTCTACCTTACCACATTCAAGAGAACGTGCAAAACGGTGGCTTTTGGGTACAGTCCCGAGTCACATGAAGGTAATGAGCGATAGGAGGGGTTTCGTCTCTCCCGGTATTGGGAGTTGATGTTGCGCTGTGCTCGATTGGCTATAACAGGAAGTCCCTGGCCAGGGATGCTTCAGAGATATACTGGTAAGTGTTATTAGTAGTTTCTCGACCCGTTATGAGCCTCATATCGACACGACTTATCGAGTTACTGGGGTCTGACGTTTACCACCCCCAGACGAGATATGTACATATCAGACGAAGAGACCAGACTGTACGGTAGTGTTACTGATTGGATTCGCAGGAGTGTGAGCAGGTTTGCTTGTTGATCTTCTGATCGCTCAATATCCGGGTGGCCGTTACGTTTAGCAGACCGCTTGCGGCTTGTGGGTGTTGATATGATCATCACCTACTGCCGGCGTATTGACGAGTCCTTAGAGTCCTACACAGAGATTTCCTGGCTCAAGCAAAATGGAGTAGGAGCGCATATGTGATATGTGCGGGGCCGAGAATGATACGATATGAGATACCGTATTCTATTCTCGCGTTTTGTGATATTGGTCGGTTGTATGCGATATAACCGGGTTATCGGATCAAGTGTTGATTCGGTAAGTTGTTACACATGATATTAGTCGGTTATATGTGATATGGCCGGATTATTAAATCAAGAGTTTATTTGATAATCTAATGTATAATTATATATTAGATATATTACATTACATTAACTAGTATTAGCTCGCTTATGATTTCTTTTCTCACTTTATGTGCACATTGTATATATGTGATATGTATATTTGTGTACATGTATTGTGTCATGCTTGATGATACATGCAAGATGGGTGTATGAGACTTAAACCATGCTAGGGTTAGTTAAGGATTTATTTATTTCTTAAGTTATAACAAAAGAGAGAAGACTTGGTCAATGTTGTCAAGCTTGGAAGAAGCTTGTAGAAACATTGACAAAGTCCACTCTTTTGTCAATCCTCAGGATATTTGTTAACCCAACCCTTAAGCTTAGCCCTTGGTTAATTCTCTACATGAGTTAGGCATGAGGGCTTAACTCACCCATGGTTGCAATAATTCATTGGATTAACTCATATGATGAGTTCTTCTTCATCTTCTTCTTCCTCTCAAGCTTTCTAGGTTCAATGGAGGTATGAGATAAAATGTGAGAAAATCATTTCTAAAGTGTACCCACTTCCTACTTCATCATCCTCTACTACTTGCCATTTAGTATAGGGTGTTTGCTTCACTAATTCCATGATTAGTGAAGAGATAGCTTGGGTTAGTGTCTGCTCGACGTAGATCATCTTCGGCCTCGAAGTCATCGAAGCAAGCACGTTCGTTTCTTCATGAGAGCCTCTCTAGAGTCCGGAATTCATGATCGCAGTGAAGGGGACCACTACACGGAGCTTTTGAAGTGAAGGACCAGTCTACAAAGGTTGTATTCCTTGCTCACTTTACTTATGCAAAGTTGTTTGCATTACTTTCTGTCGATTTCTATTTAACGATTCTTAGTTAGGGTTAGCTAAGACGGAAAATTTTTGAATTTGGCATGGACGATGCCTCCCAAAACCTTGCTGTCATCTTAGGTAACCCTGCAGTGGTATCAGAGCCATGCTAGAAATTTATACGGATTTTGTTAAGATTACGAAACTGAAATACTCCGAAACTTGCATCGCCAAAACTTGCTTGCTGTCGTTTTTAAAATGTTGTCAATTTTTTTTTAAACAAGTACAGAGTGCTATATATGATATAACATGAACACCGACAAAATTTCATGCATTTATGAGACAAAGTGGCCGGCCCCATACATGGTCATCTCGGCCAAATTCCGAGCTCACCCCCTGATTTTTTGCCAATGTTCCAGTGACTTGGTTTTGATGTTTCAGGTGTCGTTTGTTTTTGCTAATTTTGCATGTGATGTAATCTTACACTATAAACAATTCGGAGTGTTTCGTATTCGTAGTTTTAACATTGTTTCGGGTTATTCACATATTGTCTAGGCGAATTTAAAAGGTTCGATCGAATATCAAAAACCTATTTTTCCAAGTTTAACGTATTCGGAAAAACATACTGTTGAGGTAAAAATTTACACCCCTGTTGACTGAGTCAAAGTCAAGGTCAACCCCCAAGCTAGGTGGGCCCAAGCCCAGGTCAAGCGGGCCCATACCCAAGTCGAGCCCGCGGCCAGCCTCCCCATGCCAACAACAAAATCATGTAATAAATAATTTTTATGTAATTGTTTATGCATGAATGTAAACAAAATGGGCATAAAGCCAATATTTTGTAAGCCCATGGCTTATGTGCAAAAATGAAATGGCACATGAGCCATGGGATGGCTAAAATGCCATTTTTTGTAAAGCCCAAGGGGCTATATGTAAATATGGAAGCCTATAAAAGGCAACATGATGAATAAAAAAAGAACACTTTTCATTCTCTCCACAAAAATTAGATCTGAGATCTTTTCTCCTTCCTCAAGGTTCCAAAACCTTCTCCTTTCTCTTGAATTAAATCAAGAGTTTTACTCTTCCTTTTCAAAAACAAAATAGTTTTCACCACGAAACCCACAAAGGGGAACTTGGATCTGTCATCAGATCTCAAAAAGGAGAGATTTTGAGATCTCACATCTCTTGATCTTCAAGATCCAGCTAACAGAGGAGGAAGAAGAAGAACCCCTTCCATTAACCCCAAAAACACACTCAGGAGTCCAACTCCTCTCTGATTTCTCTTTCGAGAGTTTTGGGGGCTAAAAGCCCTCTTTTCCTCTCCAGCGCACTGCGCCCGAGCGCAAAGAGCCCACATGCCGACACGTGGCGCGCGCTTGTGCTCCAGCGCACAGCACTCATGCGCAAAGCGCCACGTGCCGACACGTCGCTTGCGCTCCAGCGCGCTTGCGCTCCAGCGCGCAGCGTTCATGCGCAAAGCGACCACGTGCCGACACGTGGCGCTTGCGCTCCAGTGCGCATGCGCACCAGCGCGCAGCGCTCATGCGCAAAGCGCCCACATGCCGACACGTGGCGCGCGCGCTTGCGCGCAGCGCTCATGCTGTAACGTTTTGAAAATCGTTTCGGTGAAATTTCAAAAAAAAAACGGTAAAATAAGGGGGTTTTCTGTAGAAAGTCAAAATGCAAATATCTTTATTATAAAATTAAATATACATATTCTAGCTATGTAATTGCTAGTATTTGGTATTTATTGAGCCACTGGTGAAATTTCAAATTTTCTGAAAAAAATATTATTTTAATATTATTTTAAGCCGTTACTAATACATTTAATTAGGGAAAATTACAAATTGGAATGAGTTGAAACAAATTTTGTGCATCATAAAACATTAAATAAAATTTTATCATGTGGTTTTTGAAACGAAATCGGTTGCCAAAACGGTTTAGAAATTATTGAAGAAAAAAGGCTTTTTTTAGTGTAAATGGATGTTTGGGGTGTTATATTTATCATTTTTCATCACCCCACACCCATACCCACACTCACACACAGCCATTTACTTCTCCCCTTGGCTGAATTCAGCAGCCCCCACCCTTTTCCCCACTTGAATTTGAAGAGAAAAGCAAAAGAAAAAAAGAAAAAGGGTAATGTTTTATTAATGAAGTATGTGTAATTGTTGACTTGGTCTTGTGTTGACTTGAAAGCCACACCTCTCTCTCACTCCCTCACCAATTTCTGGCCGAGCCTCTCTTGGGCAGCCCCCCCCCCCCCCCAAATTTCTCCTCTCATTTCCTCCTCAAAACCCATCAAAAATCAACCATTTCTCTCACAAATTCAAAGCTAAACCCAAATCCAATCTCTACCCATTTTTCCTTAGCCCATTCTAACATGATTCTTGGAGAAAAATTTGCATTTGAGAGGCTAGATTGCAAGGTTTGATCCATAGTTTGTGAGGTATAAAATCTTGATCTTTTGTTACATTATTTGTTATTACTTCAAATTAAGTTAGTAAAGGGTTTAATTTTATGTTTGAAATTTGCAAGTCCAAATTCATGAGATTAGGGTTTGTGAAAATGTAGTTAGGGTTTTGGGAAATGAGATTATAGTTGTGTGATGTATTTAGCATGTTAATACTATGCAAAATTAATCTAGTTGCTATTTTCCAAATTGTAACATTTAAAATGTCCAAAATAAGTTTTTTGTTTTGCAAACTAGGTTTTGGAATTTAATTGCATGTGTGAGATTAAAAATGTAATTAGGGTTTTATGACTTCATTAACATTTTAAAATGTAGTTTAATGCTTTAAATCATGCAAATCCAAGCTAGATTGTTGTATGTGCATTTTTGCTATAAAATGGTTGAAATTGGTTAAAATTGCAAACTAGGTTTTTGAAATTGAATTAAATTGTGGGTTTAAAATTTATGTAGTGGTTTCTATGGCATAATTAAGATATTAAGTTATCATCTTGGTCACTAGAATTATTAAAACATCATGTTTTGTACAAAAACGGTAATTTGTGCTTGCTATATTTTCGGAAAAATGACTTTTTAAGTGAAATTGGGGTTTTGGGGAATTGTAAGCTATTTTATATTATAATTAGTGCTTGTAATTGTACAAATGAGTGTGTTGGGAGTTTTCTCGATTGTTTGGCGTTTGTACGCCGACGTCGAGGGTTTTTGGGTTCATTTGTGAAAGCAACCATAGGTTTTGACTTATGTGGGATTCGTGTGTCGTTTTGGTCTTGAGTCGGATTTTAAAGCGATACGATGCATTGTGATATGTAGGTACCCCCATGTAGACTTCGAGACGACAAGCAAGCGCGTGGCGACGTCGGCACCGGCGAGCGAGGACCAGGTGAGTAGATTTATATCTATGGGGAGAAGTCGGGTGGATGGCGTATAGCACCCCCGCAGTCCGTGGTGGTGTATACGGATGCGTATACACACCAACAACTATTATATGTTATTTGGGATTAATAACGTTGTTAGGATGGATATTGGTGTGTTGGATTACTTTAGTGTTGCGAACTCTAGGGTAGTGTTGCACTACACATACACACATACATACACACATACATACTTGCATACATTCCTATTTATATGTGCTCATGGGATTCTTTATAGTTATGTGTTCACATGGGTATGGGACTATGTGTTCACATACGGATATGAGGACGATACTAGGGTTTGAGCTGAGTCGATGAGATTTGTTTTGTGGTTGTGATATCGGTTTGTACGAGACTGTCGATCAGTAGTCAGATCATGACTATATTGATGATATTAGTATTGTACTAGACATAGGTCAGTACCCTGGACTATGATCTTGGATAAAGAGGATACTAGATGAATAGTGTGATGAATATGATATTAACCCGTACCCAGATTTGGGGATGCCGTACGATGGATTTACGTACGAGCTATATTTTGATGATTGATCCGCACTCTTGACTTGGGACGTCTGATTATAGATATGGTATCGGATATGATATTATTGAGGCGGGATCACCGACTAATATATATACAGGTATGTATATGTATCGACTCAGATGTTAGGCGGTTTCCTTACCTGTAGCCCAGCTGGTCAGCTTAGCCCTTTAGTTTAGTTTAGTTGTTAGATTAGATTCGATTCTTACCTATTTCAAAACTAAAGAATCGTGGGTATTTTAAAAGACAGCCCAAGGGATCCTACGGATATTTCAAAAGACGTATCTTTTCATAAAAACACCGTACCCCTATTTTCAAAACCCCATGATTCGTGTTATTTCAAAAGGCACCATTTGTAGGACTTATATTAGGTTAATGCAGATTAGTTATAGTTGCGTCTAGTATTCAGCTCCCGCTCTTTATTGTGGTTCGCTTCATCGCATGCTTATATTATGTTTCATACTCCATTATTGATATCATGCTGTTAGGACACCAGCACCATTACCGATGATGCGTATGTACCTCGTACACTTACTTGCCGGCTCACACACATCTTCATCGGTAATTGCCATGTCACGTACACCTTAGAAAATATTATTGCTTGACTTAGCTTGTTAGTTAGTAATTTGACATGATATTAGTATACCTGCCTTATATGCCAGCTTAACATTATAGTTATTACTTGTCACTTCATGCATACTGTTATTCATTGTTATGCCTACATTCATGGTTTTACATGCTATTGATGATTTGGATTCGGATTTCCATGAGATTTTCTGGATTTAGGGGGGAAACCGCAAAAACTTATATAAACTGATTTCTCTCTTTTTAAATTAAAAAAAGTGCTGTTTTTCCCATCATGTATGAGTCGTCCACCATGAGTTTGCTGATGGATTTCGAGACCCGATTCGAGGAGACGGATGAACCGTTTCAGGTACATGGTGGACCCGGTAAGGTACCCCGGGGCAAGAAGCGCGTGATGATGACGATGTGAGCCTGGCAGGGGAGCACTACCTACCGGTGATTTTACCCGACGCGTCGGATATCCGGAGGATACCGTCGTGGTCTTGAGATGGATGGTAGGGGCCGGTCTGGACTGACGGCGCCCTAGGTTTTGAGACTGTGATATTGAGATTTCGAGATATTGAGGTACAGAGACTGTGATACAGAGATATCGAGATATTGGGATTACGTTTTGTGCCGATGCTAGGCACTGTTTTATGCTGATTTCATTATGATACCTCATTTTAAAAATACAAAGGAAATCTTACTAAATTACGAAAACAGTTCTTCATTTACATGTATTCTGTTTTTATGCATTCATACCTCATTCATATGATATATTGCTACCTGAGGCACTGACACGGGCACATGAGATTACACTCGGGTTAGATATCTACCCTAGCCTTGTTATAAGTTGCATGTTATTCTTATATTTGAGGATATATTATGATCATTGACCTAGGTTGCGTTATTTATGCGATTTCTGTGCGTAGATGTTTTTTTCTATTCACGAGTTGGCAACTCATCCCCGTTGTGCCCCAGTTTCTTGCAGGTTGCCGTACAGGTTTCATTACGGCTTTGCGGGCATAGTTTCCTTCGGGTGATTTGCTAGTAGGTGGGTTTACTTGTATCGTACCCCCATTATATATCTTGTATATCATTATTCTGTTGTATCTAGAAGTTCCATCAACCAAACATGTATTTATTTTTGAGATAGAGACCAGTGATGTTATTCCTTCGACCTTAGAGTCACGCGTTTTATTTCTGTGGTTTTCTTGTGGTTTTGAGTTTCTTTTGAATTTTGATCCTCGCCGTTGGCGTTGTATTTTATATTGCTTGTGTGGTTGTGGCCGTCGATTGACGAAGAGCTAGCTCCCGCTTAGGGATGCCTTTTTATTGATTTCGTATACTATTCATGTTGTATCCCGTTTGGGAGCCAGTATTTACAAAGGAGACTCTGCCGAAATTTTCAGTAAATTTTTGATGTTTTTAGAAACCCGCATAATTCGGCTTATGCTATTAAAATTACTTATTTAAATTGGTTTTTCTTCACTCTACTACTTTTCTTGGTTTGCATTTCTGGGTTTTCGGCTTACTTGGATTACGTACGCCTCGAGACATTTCGTAGTTTAAGTGCCGGTCATGTTCCGTACTTTCGGGACGTGACACATGCGCAAAGCACCCACGTGCCGACACGTGGCGCTTGCGCTCATGCGCAAAGCGCCCACGTGCCGACACGTGGCGCGCTTGCGCCTGAGCGCACAGCACCTAAGCGCACAGCGTCCAAGGTGCTGCCTCACGCATCCTTTGGATGCCTTTTCCCCTTTATATATATATATATATATATGTATATATATATACATTTGTATACAAATGTACACATATACATACTCCGCGACACTGTCCCTGTTAGAAAAAATTTCTAACGGGGCGCTGCCCCGCACCCCGCAAGGGGGCTGCTAGCCCCCTTGACCCCCAGCCCGCTATCCGGGGGACCCCCGTAAAAACTCTGCGTGGCTCTCGATATATCCAAAAACCCCTTTTCAAAACACAACACACGCACACCGCACATTGAGTTCGCATGACCAATTTAACCCGTTAATTGGAGGTTCCCTCGCCCCAAAGGCGAGGGGTAATTAACGGCAGCTTAGTCCGCGGCTGCCGGAGATTCGGATCCCCACAATCATTAAACCCCGGCCTACCCTAGGCAGGGGGAATCTGTAGTACGCCTGACAAGCGCGCGCGTATTCCTATCTCAATGGGGTGACGAAAAACACCCTACAGATTCTGGCACGCCCGGTGGGACCAATCTCTCCTCCCATATTTCAGGTTAAGCGTTCATGCGAACTCAATCATTATACATACCTGTATTTATACTAAAATAATGCTCTGTCATGCAGGATCTTCAAGGAATCACCTTTCAACAATGTCTCCAAAGATGAACTCAGCTCTCAGCACGACTCCCGTCTCCTACGCGATGAAGATAGACTCCACGACGGTTCTTCCGGCCAGTCTCGGACGACAATGGGAGGAGCCGCTGCTACCATTCGGCTCTATTGTGTTCATACCAGTTGGCGCCAACCCAGCTCCTCGAGCCCCGGTGGCAGACAAACCGGCCTCAAAAGGCAAGAGGCCGAATGTGGTGGTCTCGAGGGCGCCCCAACCCAAACGCAAATCGGTGTCTGGACGGCTTTCCATGGCCCCAATTGGGGGCAAAGCCATCGGAACAAAAGAAGTTGCCAGACGTCGTGGGCAAGCCCAGGCGATACCTTCGACGGACACGTGGGCAGATGTCTTCTCAAGCATCCCCATCACTCGGCCCATGGCGGCTTCCCGAAGAGCAGAAGCCTGCCAAGCGCTTAAGGCAGAGAAGCTGAGGCAGAAGCGGCTCAGATATAGAGCCAACAAAAGGGCTAGGGCTCTGGCCATGTTAAAATTTATGAATTTCCAAAGCCCGGACCACTCCGCGAAACCAGCTGCCAGTGGTGAAAGAATGGCTGAATGTGTTATCCACACTGTCTACATGGCCGGACATGAAGAAACGAACCCTCTTCTTCTTCACAGCCATGGTGATGATACGGTTGACGCTACCCAGCATCGGCTCGATCTAAATGATGAAGAGCCCGCTCAGGCCGATAAGCCAGAGGAGCCCGTGGTTCCTACGGAATGGAGCTCAGGCAATAAAGATTACCCGGTTTTCATAGCCGGAACTACAGAACAAGCATTATTCCAATGGCTTCAAAGGCAATTTCAGGACAGGGATGAGAAGATGGCCGAGGTCTATTCCAAAGTCGACGAGCTGGCAAACGTCGTGGCAGATCTCGCGACCCAAGTCGCCCGATTGCAATTACAGCAGAATCAAATTTTGGCTCATGAGCCAGGGATTGGTACCCAGGAGCAGCCAACTGATATCCCTTTAAACCTTAAAGCGGAGCGCCTTCGCGAAAAACGGCCGCAATCAGCCTCCAGTCTCTCCGATACATACGCCGGGAGGGAATCGCCTCTGAAAGAGAAGCTGGAAAAGGTCTATTCCTTCAAGAGGGAAAAAGTCCACAAGATATTCAGGGACGCCCTAAGAAACGGTCTACAACTGCCAGAATCAAAGAGACCGCAAGAAGAGAATATGACCGACGACCCAAAATATTGCCCCTATCACAGGGTGATAGGTCATTCCATTGAGGACTGCTTCGTCTTCAAAGATTGGGTCGAAAGGCAATACAAGACGGGAGAGATAGAACTGTCTAAAGGCGTGTTAGCAAACAGTCAAGCTACGACCGCCGATTTCATGCAAATGGAGACCGAAACCTTTCGGGAACCTAACCCTCCCAGACATGTGCAGGGCGAACCAAAGATTGATCAGCCTCAGGGACCGGCGTCAGTGAGGGCACCTACTCTGATGGAGAGAAGGAAGAAGGTGTACTCCTTTAGGAGGGATGAGGTCCGCGATATATTCGAGGAAGCCCTGAATAATGGCCTGCAACTGCCTATTCTGAAGAGGCCACATGAAATGAATATGACTGGCAATCCCATATACTGCCCATACCATAGAGTGCTGAGTCATACCATTGAAGACTGCTGTGTTTTCAAAGATTGGGCAGAGGACCAATATAAGCTTGGAAAAACCTCTCAATCCTCGGATGTATCGGCAAGCCACAGAGCTAGGTCATCAACACAGCTCCGCCAAGATCAATGTTCAAGGAGCTGGGATAAGCAAAGAGGACCACCACGTCGTTAAACTGGGAAACAATCGACCTCTAAGTCGTTAAACTGTGAATGTAAAAAAAAAAATTGTGTGTAAATAAAAGAAAAATAAAGAAAAGCTGAAATGATAGAGCAATCACGGTAAAACAAAAAATGCAAAAACAAAAAAAAGCGGCGAATGATGAGTCGCTCCTGGTACCATATTCCAGTGCAGCGATGCAGATGCAAACCAAAATCCAATTTCCCAAAATTCTTCCAGCCCTACGGTCAGTCCCCAAATTGACTGCCGTATACAATCCACGGGCTCAAATAATTCTCATCACCCTCATGCCCCACCGTAATCACCAGTTACGCGGCTGGTCTCCACCTTTGGAATTATGCTCCATTGAGAAGACCCACTCATGTTTCCTCACGATACATGAGGAGAACAATCCTTTGTTGGATCCTTGAAAATACACCTGCGGGATCCTTACGACTCGTAGGGAGAAAATGCTTTATGGGACCCTCACGGCCCATAAAATTGAAAAGTCTTAGGGGATGGGGATCTAAACCTGTCTCTTAAGCCATCGATTCCCTAATCCCCAAGTGGCGAATGATGAGTTTCTCCTGGTACCATATTCCAGTGCAGCGATGCAGACGCCAACCAAAACTCAAATCCCCAAGTGGCGAATGATGAGTCGCTCCTGGTATCATATTCCAGTGCAGCGATGCAGACGCCAACCAAATTCCAAATCCCATACCCCAATGGCGAATGATGAGTCGCTCCTGGTACCATATTCCAGTGCAGCGATGCAGACGCCAGCCAAATTCCAAATCCATACCCCAATGGCGAATGATGAGTCGCTCCTGGTACTATATTCCAGTGCAGCGATGCAGACGCCAACCAAATTCCAAATCCCATACCCCAAGTGGCGAATGATGAGTCGCTCCTGGTGCCATATTCCTGTGCAGCGATGCAGACGCCAACCAAATCCCAAAGTGGAGAATGATGAGTCGCTCCTGGTGCCATATCCCAGTGTAGCGATGCAGACGCCAACCAAATTCCAAATTCAAACCCCAAGTGGCGAATGATGAGTCGCTCCTGGTGCCATATTCCATTGCAGCGATGCAGACGCCAACCAAATCCCAAAGTGGCGAATGATGAGTCGCTCCTGGTACCATGTTCCAGAGCAGCGATGCAGACGATAACCAAATTCCAAATTCAAATCCCAATGGCGAATGATGAGTCGCTCCTGGTACCATATTCCAGTGCAGCGATGCAGACGCCAACAAAGTCCCGAAATGTTTTTGGCCCTACGGTCTGGATCATACATCCTGCAAAACCGTATACAATCCACGGGCGTAAAACAATCCCGATCTCTCCAAAAAAAAAAAAAAAAAAGAACGGTATGTCCACAAGCAAAATGGGCACGGATGAAAACCCGAAAGGGCTCCGTGAGTAAAAACAGCAGGACTGTCGGCGAGTTTGTGAAAACCCGAAAGGGCTCAAACTCGTAAAAAAAAAAAGAAATGAAATGCACTCGCAAAGTCCTCTCGACTTTGTGAGGAGAAAATTCCCGCGTGAGATCCTTACGACTCACAAAGGAGCAACACACTTAGGGGTCCCCACGACTCCTAAGGAGAAAATACACCTACGGGATCCTTACGACCCGTAGGGAGAAAATGCTTTTGTGAGACCCTTACGGCTCACAAAACGGAAAAACCTTAGGTGACAGGGATCTAAACCTGTCTCCTAAGCCTCCAAATCAAAATCCTCTCGGGGCACATGATGATTTGCTCCTGGCATTATTCCAGTGCAGCAACGCAGATGCCAAACAAACCAAATCAAAATCCTCTCGGGGCACATGATGATTTGCTCCTGGCATTATTCCAGTGCAGCAATGCAGATGCCAAACAAACCAAATCAAAATCCTCTCGGGGCACATGATGAGTTGCTCCTGGCATTATTCCAGTGCAGCAATGCAGATGCCAAACAAAACCAAATCCAAATCCTCCCGGGGCAAATGATGAGTTGCTCCTGGCATTATTCCAGTGCAGCAATACAGATGCCGACAAAAATACCAATCCCAAAATTCTCTCATGACAAATGATGATTCGCTCCTGGTACCATATTCCAGTATAGCGATGCTGATGTCAACTCAAGTCAAACAAATCAAACCAACCAGTTCAAACATCGACCTTTGCGTCAAACAGCGACACTCCGTCTCGGGGATACATCCTACTACAGACACTCCGTCTCGGGGATACATCCTACCACAGACACTCCGTCTCGGGGATACGTCCTACCACAGGCACTCCATCTCGGGGATACGTCCTACAGCGGGCGCTCCGTCTCGGGATACGTCCTACCACAGGCACTCCGTCTCGGGGATACGTCCTACAGCGAGCGCTCCGTCTCGGGGATACGTCCTACAGCGGGCGCTCCGTCTCGGGGATACGTCCTACCACAGGCACTCCATCTCGGGGATACGTCCTACGACAGGCACTCCGTCTTGGGAAACGTCCTACAGCGGGCGCTCCGTCTCGGGGATACGTCCTACCACAGGGACTCCATCTCGGGGATACGTCCTACGACAGACACTCCGCCTAGGGAAAACGTCGACCAGCGACACTCCGCGCCGGGGACACGTCTACCAAATCGCTGCGGATCAGAGCGTCGACCGTCTATGTCGCAAAAAGGGCAGTGCAGGCTCCCGCAAATTGGGAACCCAAATCGGTTCATAACAGAGCGTCGACCGTCTATGTCGCAAAAAGGGCAGTGCAGGCTCCCGCAAATTGGGAACCCAAATCGCTTCGTAACAGAGCGTCGACCATCTATGTCGCAAAAAGGGCAGTGCAGGCTCCTGCAAATTGGAAACCCAAATCGCTTCGTAACAGAGCGTCGACCGTCTATGTCGCAAAAAGGACAGTACAGGCTCCCGCAAATTGGGAACCCAAATCGCTTCGTAACAGAGCGTCGACCGTCTATGTCGCAAAAAGGGCAGTGCTGGCTCCCGTAAATTGGGAACCCAAATCGCTTCGTAACAGAGCGTCGACCGTCTATGTCGCAAAAAGGGCAGTGCAGGCTCCCGCAAATTGGGAACCCAAATCGCTTCGTAACAGAGCGTCGACCGTCTATGTCGCAAAAAGGGCAGTGCAGGCTCCCGCAAATTGGGAACCCAAATCGCTTCGTAACAGAGCGTCGAACGTCTATGTCGCAAAAAGGGCAGTGCAGGCTCCCACAAATTGGGAACCCAAATCGCTTCGTAACAGAGCGTCGACCGTCTATGTCGCAAAAAGGGCAGTGCAGGCTCCCGCAAATTGGGAACCCAAATCGCTTCGTAACAGAGCGTCGACCGTCTATGTCGCAAAAAGGGCAGTGCAGGCTCCCGCAAATTGGGAACCCAAATCGCTTCGTAACAGAGCGTCGACCGTCTATGTCGCAAAAAGGGCAGTGCAGGCTCCCGCAAATTGGGAACCCAAATCGCTTCGTAACAGAGCGTCGACCGTCTATGTCGCAAAAAGGGCAGTGCAGGCTCCCGCAAATTGGGAACCCAAATCGCTTCGTAACAGAGCGTCGACCGTCTATGCCGCAAAAAGGGCTGTGCAGGCTCCCGTAAATTGGGAACCCAAATCGCTTCGTAACAGAGCGTCGACCGTCTATGCCGCAAAAAGGGCTGTGCAGGCTCCCGTAAATTGGGAACCCAAATCGCTTCGTAACAGAGCGTCGACCGTCTATGCCGCAAAAAGGGCAGTGCAGGCTCCCGCAAATTGGGAACCCAAATCGCTTCGTAACAGAGCGTCGACCGTCTATGTCGCAAAAAGGGCAGTGCAGGCTCCCGCAAATTGGGAACCCAAATCGCTTCGTAACAGAGCGTCGATCGTCTATGTCGCAAAAAGGGCAGTGCAGGCTCCCGCAAATTGGGAACCCAAATCGCTTCGTAACAGAGCGTCGACCGTCTATGTCGCAAAAAGGGCAGTGCAGGCTCCCGCAAATTGGGAACCCAAATCGCTCCGGATCAGAGCGTCGACCGTCTATGTCGCAAAAAGAGCAGTGCAGGCTCCCGCAAATTGGGAACCCAAATCGCTTCGTAACAGAGCGTCGACCGTCTATGTCGCAAAAAGGGCAGTGCAGGCTCCCGCAAATTGGGAACCCAAATCGCTTCGTAACAGAGCGTCGATCGTCCATGTCATAAAAAGGGCAGTGCAGGCTTCCTACAAAGCAGGAACCGGATCGCTCCGGGCCAGGGAAACGTCTACCACGGACACTCCGTCTCGGAGACGCGTTAAGCGTCGACCGTCCATATCGTAAAAAGGGCAGTGCATCCCAAAAGGTGGGAACCAAAGCAAGTCGCCTCCACGTGAAAGAAGATCCATCAATTTCATGCACACGACCCACATATGCTGTGTGCATTTATTGATGGGGAACAATTTGTTGAGGTAAAAATTTACACCCCTGTTGACTGAGTCAAAGTCAAGGTCAACCCCCAAGCTAGGTGGGCCCAAGCCCAGGTCAAGCGGGCCCATACCCAAGTCGAGCCCGCGGCCAGCCTCCCCATGCCAACAACAAAATCATGTAATAAATAATTTTTATGTAATTGTTTATGCATGAATGTAAACAAAATGGGCATAAAGCCAATATTTTGTAAGCCCATGGCTTATGTGCAAAAATGAAATGGCACATGAGCCATGGGATGGCTAAAATGCCATTTTTTGTAAAGCCCAAGGGGCTATATGTAAATATGTAAGCCTATAAAAGGCAACATGATGAATAAAAAAAGAACACTTTTCATTCCCTCCACAAAAATTAGATCTGAGATCTTTTCTCCTTCCTCAAGGTTCCAAAATCTTCTCCTTTCTCTTGAATTAAATCAAGAGTTTTACTCTTCCTTTTCAAAAACAAAATAGTTTTCACCACGAAACCCACAAAGGGGAACTTGGATCTGTCATCAGATCTCAAAAAGGAGAGATTTTGAGATCTCACATCTCTTGATCTTCAGATCCAGCTAACAGAGGAGGAAGAAGAAGAACCCCTTCCATTAACCCCAAAAACACACTCAGGAGTCCACCTCCTCTCTGATTTCTCTTTCGAGAGTTTTTGGGGCTAAAAGCCCTCTTTTCCTCTCCAGCGCACTGCGCCCGAGCGCAAAGCGCCCACGTTCCGACACGTGGCGCGCGCGCTTGCGCTCCAGCGCACTGCGCCCGAGCGCAAAGCGCCTCGTGCCGACACGTGGCGCGCGCGCTTGCGCTCCAGTGCGCTTGCGCTCCAGCGCGCAGCGTTCATGTGCAAAGCGACCACGTGCCGACACGTGGCGCTTGCGCTCCAGTGCGCATGCGCACCAGCGCGCAGCGCTCATGCGCAAAGCGCCCACATGCCGACACGTGGCGCGCGCGCTTGCGCGCAGCGCTCATGCGCAAAGCGCCCACGTGCCGACACGTGGCGCGCGCGCTTGCGCTCATGCGCAAAGCGCCCACGTGCCGACACGTGGCGCGCTTGCGCCTGAGCGCACAGCACCTAAGCGCACAGCGCCCAAGGTGCTGCCCCACGCATCCTTTGGATGCCTTTTCCCCTTTATTTATATATATATATGTATATATATATACATTTGTATACAAATGTACACATACACATACTCCGCGACACTGTCCATGTTAGAAAAAATTTCTAACGGGGCGCTGCCCCGCACCCCGCAAGGGGGCTGCTAGCCCCCTTGACCCCCAGCCCGCTATCCGGATAGTGGGACCCCCGTAAAAACTCTGCGTGGCTCTCGATATATCCAAAACCCCCTTTTCAAAACACAACACACGCACACCGCACATTGAGTTCGCATGACCAGTTTAACCCGTTAATCGGAGGTTCCCTCGCCCCAAAGGCGAGGGGTAATTAACGGCAGCTTAGTCCGCGGCTGCCGGAGATTCGGATCCCCACAATCATTAAACCCCGGCCTACCCTAGGCAGGGGGAATCTGTAGTACGCCTGACAAGCGCGCTCGTATTCCCATCTCAATGGGGTGACGAAAAACACCCTACACATACAAGTGATCCTATGAACCCTCTAGAAGAATGAAACCCTAACTCGACTTTTTTGGATCGCGGAACCGCGATCAAACTCTAGGGTTTGTCGTAGTTCCATGGCGACATGAGTGAGGCTTGGGTTTTCCCTTCTACGGCTGGTGCATAGGTACTGTGGCATATTCTGGGTATTATTAAAACTGTGCTCAAGTGTTGAGTTGTAGGGAAATTGTGGTATTTTGATGAATCGATCGAAAAGTTTAACATCTTTCGGATATTATGTGATGGGATACAATATTTGGAATCCACAAAAATAGTTATGAGATAACTAGTTTGAATATTATTAATCTAGTAGTTTAGTCTCGGATGATCGGTTACCACGGGATTTTGATGAGATCAAAATCCCGTCGCAATCCGTAGCGTACGCGGATACTCGCCGGGCAAACTTAATAGATAACTACGCCCCATAGCCCCGACAAAGTGACTGTAGGAGAACCCCGTCGCCAAAAGCATCCGTTCGGGTGCTCGCGGCAGCGGTGTTCCGCCTATGTGCACTTCGTCAATGGTATCGGGGGATGCGGCCGTCTACTAAAGTTTCCGACGAGCATTCGATCAGGATTTTGGGAATCTTGTTGAATTGCCCGAATTGATATTAAAAGGTGTTTTCAATATCGAGACTAAAATGCGGGGTTTATAATTGTTAGGCATGCGATGTCTAAGGAATTCATTTGGTTAGGTATGAAATCTAAAGTATTTGATACGTTGGGTTTATGATGTCTAAGGTGGTTGCGGATTCCAACTGTTGTAGTTTTTCAATTTCTTTTCTGCGACAGTAAGTGTAATATGTGGTGTATTGCCGGTTTCGGTGCTATATGTCAACGACAACCGGGATACACATATTTACTTACGTTGATGACATGTGATGTTATTTGTTGCTGTAATGCGTTATATTGGATCGTCGTGTTTGAATAGCCGGGGGTTTTATGTGAGATGAGAGTTTTTCATTTTCATTCATGTAAAATTCATTGTATGTAATATTCTTTTATTATGGCACTTCCGGGTTGAGGATGATGTCACCATTGTATATTATTTACTTTTCCGCATTAGGATAGACCCAAGGCGGGGAGCACAAGTAACCAGGTTCTAGGGTCCAGTGGGAGACCATCTCGAGGAGTCGAGACCGGGTCTGCTAACTCTATAATTGGTAGGGTTACTTGCCGCTCTCGTAGGGGTCTAGGGGTATGGGATTGGCTATTCATCATGACCGTAGCATCCGTGTTTTATACAGGCTTAAAATAAAACCCGGAAATCCTAGTATATCCAATATTTCATATGTTGTTTTCTGCTGCGATATCTATGATGTGATCATTTGATATATTGATGAGATGAATACAGGATATAGTATATGTGATATATTATATAGACGTTGCTTATGTTTTACACCCGCGCTAGCACTGCCCCGCTCTGCCGTTAGTTACCTAACTTAACGGTGCACGAGGGGACATCGAGGCGAATGCCGATGGCATAAGCGTACGTTGTATTTATCTGTGATGTTTAGGTAACTTAAAATGATGGGACTTCATTAATGAGATTAATAAAATAAAAGAAACCTAAAGATGTTGTAGAAACTTGTCTCGAAAACTGGTAGATCTAGTTCTTGCTTTGCATGGCGGTATTCCTTATAGAATATCCAACACCTTATTCGATAAGGAAAGAGCCGAGATCCCTTTACCGGGAGTGACTTCTTTAGAAAAACTAGCAGATGCTACAAACTCAGTTTGTCTTTTGATTGCTTTTATAGTTTTTGCTTTACATAGTGGTATTTGTGAAATATCCATCACCTCATTCGATGAAGAAAGAGCCGAGATCCCTTCACTAGGAGTGACCTCTTTAGCGAAACTAGTAAAAGCCTAAAAAACACTCCATTTTAAATCACTCGATTCTACGACAATATCAAGTTCATTACGCAAAAGGTTTTCTTAAAAACCTATCATAGCCCTCCGTCATTTCAGATAAGTACTACTTAATATTCGTGCTACGTTTGTTGACTATGTTAAGGCGTAGTGTGCGGTAACTAATTAGTGCTTATCTGCTAAAACATGAGATGTGATTGGATTAGGGTAGTCGTACGACTTTGTTGACTATGTTAAGGGTCGTGCGGGTGGGTTTAATTCAATCGGGAAATGACGGGTTGAACTTGGCTAGCGCTTATGATTTTTTGACTATGTTAAGGTCATAAGTTTCTAGGGGCAAAATATTATCGGGAATTTCAAGTGTTGAAATTTGCAATGAGATTGCATACCTCCTGTGAGATAGTTGGATCCCGATACCCACTGCGAGTAAGAGTTACTCCTGGGAGAGTTTTACACATTACAATTAGTCGATCAAGTAGGTGTCTAGAAAGGTGTCAACGGGGTTACGCCTCTGGGAAAATGAGGTTTATTTTAATTAAGTCCATGCGAAAGCATGGGGAACCTCCCTCTAAGTACCGACACTGGCCTGGCTGAAAGATTGGCGAAATTGTAGGGTGTAATTAATCCCGGCTAGTCTTTCCTTTTAGGGTTTGAAGGAAGATTTGACTAAAACAGTGGGAGCCATCCTGATTAGATAAAATAATAACCAATCTAATCTTGCAAGAGCATACGCCGAGTGTTTTCTTCTCTCTCTCTCTCTCCAAGTAGCGACCATGTCACGCCTTAATCAAGATAATAATACGGTTCTATTGACTGAACCCGCTTGTTATACTGAGCTAGGGAACGTTTGTCCCGCTCTAACTTATAATTGTTATAAGACCGAGCAGGAAATAGGGGATTACCAGGATTCCCGTGCCACCCAAACAAAGAAAGTGCATGACGATGCATCTTTTTCGGGTGTGTTTATTACAGAGAACTGTTTCTCAGTATCCTTTACGTCATGGGTATGAGATACAGGATCAGGATCCCATATATATAATATGTTACATGGGCTACAAATAGGTAGAGAACTGAGAATGGGTGATAAGTTTCAAGAGTTGGAAATGGTACAAGTGTTGCAGCCAAGTTTGTTGGCAGTTATCACCCTGTATTACCAAATACATTGATTCTGAACGAATGTTATTAGATACCGAACCTGATATACAATATCGTATCAGTCTATTTACTTAGTAAAGAAAGATATAATTTTGTATTGTTGGATAATGTTTTGAACATTTCTTATATCAAGAGTTGATCGGTTCAGGCACGTTATCTAAAAGCATATACGTTCTAAATCAAACCACAGTTCTTAATATACAGAACACACACAAGAGGAAGAGTTCAGAAATGATCGAATCCTTCTTGAGACATTGTAGACTAGGTCATATCAATACGACCCGACTAGCTAAGTTGCATAGAGATGCATATTTAAATCTGTTTGCATTTCATCTTGTGAAACTTGCCAGTCATGTCACAAAGATAAGATGACCATAGCTCCGTTTATTCGAACATAGAAAGAGTTATTGAACTCTTGGGATTGATACATGATGATGTATGTAGGTCCCCTGTCTACACATGCCAGGACCGGTTCTTTGTACTTCATTACATTCACTGATGATCTCTCAAGATTCGGACATATGTTCCTGATGAAACACAAGTCTGAAACATTTGAGAAATTCAAAGAATATAAGTTAGAAGTAGAGAACCACAATGGGTATAAGTATTATGTCCTTTGATGTGATCAAGGAGTAGAATACTTGAGCACGGAATTTCTGGACTATTCTAAAGGAGAATGAGATTCTTTCTCAGCATTACTCCTCCGTATACACCACAGAACGATGGTATATCGGGGCGGAGCAATCGCACCCTATATGATAAGGTGTGCTCTATGATGAGTACTACTGATAAGCCTATTGCCTTTTGGGAGTTATGCACTTGAGAAGCTGAATACCTATTGAATAGGGTTCTAACTAAATCAGGTGCCTACCACTCCATATGTGATATGGTATGGGAAGAGCCCATCTTTTAAGGATGTTAAGATTTGGGGTTGTCCGGCCTATGTCTAAAAGCAAAATCCAGACAAGCTCGAGGCAAGGTCAGTTCTTTGGAAGTTTGTTGGATATCCCAAGCATTCGCAAGGGAATATCTTCTACCACACTGAGGAGCAAAAGATGTTTTATTTCTCAGCATGCCACCTTTTGGAAAGGGAATTTGTTGTGAAGAAATTAGTGGTCATGAGATAGAACTGGAAGGAGTTCCAACTATACATACTGCAGCTGATGATTTGGTAAACTCGGAGGATTCAATAGCTCCCGACGAACCTCAGCCTCTCCGCCGATCTGGTAGGGTTCATCATCCACCTGAGAGATACTTTGGTTTTCTCTATGACAGTGGGAGCGAGGATTGCATCATGAGATGATGACCCAATTGGTTTCGAGCAGGCCATCAAGATTGGGGACTCTGTGAGAATGGCTGGATGCTAAGCGATCTGAGATGGAATCTATGTACACTAACAAAGTATGGACTTTTGTTGCTTTATCTGAAGGGTTAAATCCCCATCAGGAGCAAGTATATCTTGAGAAGATTACTTGGTGTACATAGAAAAGTTGAGACATTCAAAGCTAAGACTTGTTGCAAAAGATTCTCGTCTTCAACCAGGTGTGGGTAATGATGAAACCTTTTCTAGTGTATATGCTTAAGTCCATCCAGATCCTACTTGCCATTGCTACATACCGTGACTGCGATATCTGGCGGTTGGGTGTCATGACTGTTTTTCTAAATAGTGATTTAGAAGAGAGCGTCTATAAGTATACAGCCAGAGAGCTTCGTAGACAGTGGGAGCAGCGGAAACGCGTGCAAGTTGTTTTATGGGATAAAACAGGCATCGCGGAGTTGGAACATTTGTTTTGATGTGGTAGTCAAAGCGTTTGACTTCATCAAAATGGTAGATGAACCTTCTATATACAAAAAGGTAGTAGGGAGTATGGTGGCGATCTTCGTATTGTACGTGGATGGCATACTCTTGATAGGAAAGGAGTTTCCTATGCTACACTCGGTCAATCTCCTCTTATCACAAGGATTTTCCATATAGGATCAAGGTGATACCTCCTAAATCCTGGGTTTTGGATATGTGAGATAGATCTAAGTGTATGTTAGGATTCTCACTAGGTGTAGTGAGATGGTATCAATCAATCCTGGGGAGAATCAATGGATAGCTTCCGGGTGGTAAGGTCGACTGAATGTCAGTCACAGGTATTGTCTTTACCCTCAGTGGAGGGACGGTATGTTGGAAGAGTTCCAAGATAGATGCCATGGCAAACTAGACGATAAAGGCTGGATACATTGCTACCAAGGATACTACCAAAGAGGTAGTCTGGATGTATATAAGTTCATAAGATGAACTTCGTTCCTACCATTGTGGTGACAATGGAGTTGTGGCTTAGGCCTAGGAACCTCCGTCCCATCAGAGATCCAGATATATTCTTAGGCAGTATCACCTGATCATGGAGATGGTTGATCTCCAGGGAGATCGAGGTTAGGAGAGTAGACACAGAGGAGAACAGGACGAATCCACTAACAAAGGCCTATTCCCAAAAGAGACTTTTATGGGATGGTTGAGTATGGGATACTTCAACCACTACTGATTGTTGGGTATGAGATACTACAACAGATGGACCTAGTGCAAGTTGGAGATTGTTAGTTATATGTATGCCCTAGAGGCCATTACTGTACATACGATGTATATTGTAGTGGATGCTTGGACATATATATGGAGGACTTTCTTGCTTGACATGATAATATGCTATCTGGTTGCTCTTTATCTTAACATGTACTCCCATTGTCTCTATGTTACATGTTGATAAAGCCCTTAGGATGAGTACTTGACTACCAGGACTATGATGTAGAACATACTAGTGGGGACAGAGTAGTCGCTAAGTACATCCTTCAAATGTTCCTAGTCGTAGGTGTATCGAGACAGGGCATCGATATACCAGAGTATACTAGCGTATAGCTTCTTGACCCATGTAGATGGGCGATGGATGATCCTATATCCATTGGTGTTTGACATCAGAGACAGTATATGGGTGCTCAGTGGAGACTGGGTACACTGAACGGACTTGCCGAGAACTCCCAGATGGTATTATACCTCACGTCAGATGGCAGTTCTCTGGTGATACTGGTACAAGTTAGTCTGTAGACCAGAGATCGTCATAGAGTCTTGTGTGATTCCCACTTTGCTTTGATTTCCACCTTACCACGTTAAAGAGAACTTGCAAAACGGTGGCTTTTGGGTACTGTCCCTAGTCACATGAAGGCAATGAGCGATAGGAGGGGTTTCGTCTCTCCCCGTATTGGGAGTTGATGTTGCGCTGTGCTCGATTGGCTACAACAGGAAGTCCCTAGCCAGGACTGCTTCAGAGATATACTGGTAAGTGTTATCAGTAGTTTATCGACCCGTTATGAGCCTCATATCGACACGAATTATCGTGTTACTGGGGTCTGACGTTTACCACCCCTAGACGAGATATGCGACATATCAGACGAAGAGACCGGACTATACGGTGGTGTTACAGATTGAATTCGTAGGAGTGTGAGCAGGCTTGCTTATTAATCTTCTGATCACTCAATACCCGGGTGGCCGTTAAGTTTAGCAGACCGCTTGCGGCTTGTGGGTGTTGATATGATCATCACCTACTGCCGGTGTATTGACGAGTCTTTAGAGTCCTACACAGAAGTTTCCTGGCTCAAGCGAAACGGAGTAGGAGCGCATATGTGATATGTGCGGGACCGAGAATGATACGATATGAGATACCATATTCTATTCTCGCGTTTTGTGACATTGGTCGGTTGTATGCGATATAACCGGGTTATCGGATCAAGTGTTGATTCGGTAAGTTATTACGCATAATATTAGTCGGTTAAATGTGATATAGCCGGATTATTAAATCAAGAATTTATTTGATAATCTAATGTATAATTATATATTAGATATATTACATTACATTAACTAGTATTAGCTCACTTATGATTTCTTTTCTTACTTGATGTGCACATTGTATATATGTGATATGTATATTTGTGTACATGTATTGTGTCATGCTTGATGATACATGCAAGATGTGTGTATGAGACTTAAACCATGCTAGGGTTAAGTTAGGGTTTTATTTATTTCTTAAGTTATAACAATAGAGAGAAGACTTGGTCAATGTTGTCAAGCTTGGAAGAAGCTTGTAGAAATATTGACAAAGTCCACTCTTTTGTCATTCCTTAGGATATTTGTTAACCCAACCCTTAACCTTAGCCCTTGGTTAATGCTCTACATGAGTTAGGCATGAGGGCTTAACTCATCCATGGTTGCAATAATTCATTGGATTAACTCATATGATGAGTTCTTCATCATCTTCTTCTTCCTCTCAAGCTTTCTAACTTCAATGGAGGTATGAGATAAAATGTGAGAAAATCAATTCTAAAGTGAGTGCTGGGTTACAATAGCGCCCCGGCCATCGAAACATGGCCAAATGCGGAACAAAAATTTTCTAAAACCGGCGCTACCGTTACCCGATTCCCGGATCGACCTTAAACCCTAAACTAGCAAGCTATAGAAGAAGTTAGAATGGTTATACCGAGTTGATCCGTGTCCTTCGGTCTTCATTCCAAGCTCCTTGTGGTTCCTTGACGAGGTTTGGTTGCCGGTCTTTCTCCATCTCCGATGATCCACCTGAGGGAAACGGCGCAAGCTCCAGCCTCGACGAACGAGGCAACCGACGCTCCAAAGTTGCTAGCAATGGAGATTCGAGGTGTAGTAGTGTGTCACTATATTTTTCTCTCTACCCATGAGCTCAAGAGAGCATCCATAGAAGATGAATGGAGTGAGGAAACTTTGGCATGAACTAAGGAAATTGGCTAAGTCATTTTTGAAGCATGAGAGAGTGAGTGAGAGCAAGTGTAATGTGTAATGAGCCAAATGAAATGAACCCCTTCCCTTGAAGTGGCCGCCCTCCTCTCTCCCATCATCAAAAAATATCTCATTTTCTTTTATCATCAATCAATTGCAACCATACCCAAAACCCATACCTAGGTCATGCTCATGCCACCTCATACCCTCCACCTCAATATGAAGACAAATGATTTTTTCTAAAAAGGAAAATCAATAATGAGGTGGCAAATCTTCTAGAAGCTACTCCGTATAAAATACGGAATACTTCCCAGTACATGTATCGAAATACATATACGCGTATTTGTACAAAAATACGAATAGCCAAGAGAGAAAAATAAATAGCGAACAATAATACTAGAATACATATATATAAATACATATGTAAATTATTAAATCAAAACTTGATTTAATAATCCGGCTTAATCCTAAGCCGCTAGTATTATCAACCGTCCGATTAAAGCCTGCGCAACATGTGCACATATTTAATCGAACACCTGTATGTGCCAACATACGCCATGTACACCATATCTCCTAAACCGTGAAAACCCTCTGTGTGGGACTCTAAAGACTCGTCACTACGCTGGCAGCGAGTTTAACCATAAGCACGTCAGCGGCACTAGCTATACGTAACGGCTACCCAGGTATTGAGCGAAAGGGAGGCCAACGAGCAAACTCATCCTGAAACCCCTACTGAGCCTGACAGTGACAATATTCGTACAGTCCGGTCTGTTCGTCTAAGAGTATTGCATATCGATTCTAGGACGGTGGATAAAGTCAAACCCCTAACAACGCGATATTTAGTGTCGGCATGTAACCCATCACCACCTGAGAAACTAACGATCCTGGATCGGTAATTCTCGTTCACCATGCCCATGGATTTCTGGTGATGGCCACCCATGCACAACGCGACATTAACCCCCAATACCGGGAGAGACGAATCCCCAACAATCCGATCACTGCCTCCATGTGGTTCGGTACTGTACCCAACTAAAACCTGTTTGCACGACTCCTTTGAGACGTAGTAGGGTAGTAATCAAAGCACAGTAGGAACTCACACGAGACAAATGACGATCTCAGGTCGATAGACTAATCTGTACACATGTCACCTGGGAACTGCTATCTGACAATAGGTATAATACTAACTAGCAGGTTCCCGGCGAGTCCGTTCAGTTTGCTCATAACCTAATGAGCACCTGTATACTATCTTAGGTGAACAAACTAACACCAATGGCTTGTGAGACCTGGCCACCGCCCCTCGTAGGGGTCTCGATCAGTATACACTAGTCTACACTGGAGTATCGATGCCCGGTCTCGATACTCCTACGACTAGGGACATTTAATGATGTTCTTATAGACCCCAGCTCCTACATATATGATCGCCATCATAATGCTGGCAGTCAAGCAAGAATCATATGGGCTCTATCAACATGTACATGATGATAAAGACAAACCAGATAGAATACTATCATCTCAACTAAGATTGTTCTATCGGTATAGGTCCTCACTCAATCATCATAATCACAAGTCCGCGACTATGATAATTGCCTTGAGGGCACTATAGCCAACAATCTCCCACTTGCACTTAAGGCCAATTATTGCGATGTCGCATACTCACAGCCCGTGTGATATAATCAGTTTCGCAAAGCCCATTTGAGAAACTAATGCGTTAGAGAAATAGCCTCAGTAAATGGATCCGCTCCAATGTTTCTTTCTGTATCTCTCTATATCACAACTTCGCAGAGAAAACTATCTCCCAAAATGAGCAATACTTATCTTAGAATTTGTCTGGATGTCTGATGGGACCCAGTTCATAAATGAACTCCAAATCCAGCAAACTTCTTAAACTGTATCATCCACTGAATTTAATCAGTATCCTGCGCCATGCCTTTCCTCAGTATCCCCTTGGACCACCTGTCCAACATATTATCCCTTAGAAGAGGGAAAACTATAATTCTGACAATCACTCTGTCATCCATGTCACCTTGGAAGCCTGAAAGGATAATCGTCTCCCGAAGGAGGCTGCCGTAATCATTTCCCGAGAACATCCATTTATGTTCATAAACTGCTTTCTAATGTTTCTCTAGGATTGGATTAATATCTGTTTATTGCAGCTAGTGCAAAAACAACATCTGGTGTGGTACTTGAAATTTCATGATTAACTCAATTGCCTAAGCAGGTGATATGCTAATCATGCAGATCCCTCTCCCCTTTAGACTGTAATACACCTTTAGATAGGGCGACTCCATCACCTGCAGGTACACCACCATGCCAGGAGTCATCCATTCTAAAATAACTTTAGAATAATGTCAAAGTACCCAGATTAGGATACTTCCCAAATCTAAATCTAAAATCATAGATCTATTAATCAGAAACCCTGATATTATATCCATATCCTATGTGGAGAAACAATTTTGTGACAACCACGGTATAACCGATCGTAGTATAGGAATATCTCTTCCTATAAGTGCATGTCATTCCAAATACCAGGACATCACACCCTACTACCTTCTTACCAGATCCATCTCCTATTCTTATGAGGTCAAGACTTATGACTGTCACATCAAAAATAGATGATCTATTTCCGCTATACTTGCTTTAGTCTTTAAATAGACATAAGCTACTTGTCCTCTATGCTTCCGCTGCTCCCACTGACTACAAAAACTCTCTGGCAGAGTCATATACACGTACACTTCCTAAACTAGTTTAGAACGACGCTATACTCATCCACCTGCCGGGTCTTATAGTCTAGAACAGCAGCAATGGAAAGTCTGG
Organism: Agapanthus africanus; assembly: GCA_030015575.1. Lineage (NCBI taxonomy): Eukaryota > Viridiplantae > Streptophyta > Magnoliopsida > Asparagales > Amaryllidaceae > Agapanthus > Agapanthus africanus. The sequence goes on along the minus strand of CM057343.1, from coordinate 59,678,920 downwards.
GTAAACAAGAGCCTCCCTATCACCGTCTATGAGAAGACCGAAATACCTCTTGGGTGCCTGAGGTTACCCACCAAATCTGCGGAGTGGCTAATAGAATATCAAATCCAATTGAATTCTTAGGTTCTATTAAATTTCTAGTAATCGTTTGTGGTTATGGAATAATTTCCAGTTCTACCATACTCCCACTTGTGTTTTCTGAAAAAGTCCATTTTACTAAAACGGTGGCGAGTCAAGAACAATATAAATATTGATCTTCCTGATGGTAGAAAGTTAACCCTCGTCAAAGCCCGGGATAACCCACAAACAGCCATTACTGAAACGTGCCTTGAGTTTATCCGGATTCTGGTTTTGAGTATCATCCAGACAACTCCCTATACCTTGACATCGTTAAGATGTAAATTGATTCTATATACATACAATATAGAAACAAAAGCACTAATTTAATTGGAACCAGATTCAAATCATGCAGCTATCTCCAGTGCATATCAACCAAATGGAAAAAGGTCATTCGACATTACTCATCTAGGAGTGCATCCATACATGAGTAACCCGAAAGAGAAGCAAGTTCTCAAAACCATTACTATCAATAGAATACCAAACACAAGTATCTTCATCTTTGACTTCATCGAAGAACCCTGATACTTCCAACAAATGGTTCTCTACTTTATTCTTATACCTATAAGTTCTCAATATCTGGACCTTGCATTTCAACAAAGTACTTGTCCAGAACTGGAGAAGTCACAAGTAAACAGGATATAGTATGAGTACCAACCCCATTGTCCTAATGGACACTGGACAATATACAATACTTTGTATAAGTCCCCTGAGTTCAATAACTCAAACCATGTGCGCCGTAGGTTGGAAAAACTGTATTATGGTTAAGAAGAATTACACCGCTGTTGAATGCACCTTACTTAATCACCAACTGATATAGGTAAATGTCACAGACATAATATCAAAAAGTTATATCTCACTTTATAAAATAAACGTACAGATATATCAGTTTGAAATTGATGCATAACAACGGATATTCAAAACAAAATATTTGTTGTCCGGCAAAAACCAGATGATTTCCTCAAATATCACCAATTATAATGAATTCCGATATAATGAGGATCTAATCACCCAATTCCCAATATTTTACTCCCACTCACCATCCGTAATAACATACAAATGTGAGAAACTGATCTGGTAAATACATACCCTGGAGTTAGATCCAATTGGGAAAACAGTTTTCAATTAATATCGCACAGTGAAACTGAAACATGAAAATGTTTCAAAAAGGGGTTAACTGGTATTCCTAGTAACGACACTTCCACAAACCTTATTCATGACAGTAACCATATACTTACCTGCCCTCACTCCAGTCTCTTTATTATGTCTTTACTTATTACCTTCTGTACACCTTCTTTAGGCTAATTGGTTTTCTTCCTTCCCTACCTTTCGGCACCAGCCTAAGGTTTGGAAGAAGACTATCCAATAAGCGTAATAGGTGTACTCTCCTAATCCTAGGAGCCCTCGCAACCTGAGAGAAGGTAACGGGAAAAGACATCTGAATAATCCTATTTTGTTTCTCCTGAACCGGAAACCATCCTCGAATCTGGAACGAATTCCTTGGAGTTCGTATGTAACTATACGATGGCATATCCAATGGAAGTGGATATCCGTAGTGATACGGAGTGTTCCGGAGAAATCCAAAATGGATGTGGGAGTGGCAGGGGTATACACGGTTTTGTCGTGAATGATAGCAGTCGCAATTTTCTTTGCCGTTGTTCTAATCCCTTTAGATGTCTTTACTTATTACCTTTTGTACACCACCTTTAGGCTAATTGGTTTTCTTCCTTCTCTACCCTTCAGCACCAGCCTAAGGTTTGGAGGAAGACTATCCAATAAGCGTATTACATGTACCCTCTCCTAATCCTAGGAGTCCTCACAGCCTGAAAGAAGGTAAAGGGAAAAGATAACCGAATAATCCTATTCAATCTCTTCAGAACCAGAATCCATCCTCGAAAAAGTTCCTTCGAGTTCGTATGTAACTATACGATGGATTTATCCAATGGAAGTGGATGTTTGTAGTAATACGGGGTGTTCTGGAGAAATGCAAAGGTGATATAGAAGTGGCAATGATATATGCGACACTGTGATATTCCAAAAGCCAAAGTGTTTTAAGAAGGTTCGGTTAACTTAGTTCATGAGTTTTAGTCAAGGGTCAGGTCATAGTCGCAGCCAGAGAGAGAGAGAGAAAAGAAACACTCAGTGTACACTCTAACCTAGATCAGAATAGTTAATCACTTTATCTAATCTGGATGGCTCCCACCGTTTCCTCGAATTCTCCTCCAAACCCAAAAGGAGAATTAGTCGGAATCACCCAGGGAGTAATCCTACTCATCAGTGGGAATCGGGATCCAACTATCATCGCATGATAACTTGATGGAAGCCACCTAAGTTACCACACTCCAGAAGGTATGCGCATTCCTGGAAAGTTTCCTGTATGTTTGAAACTCCCGATGTGTGTTTTACCCCTAGGACCCAAGTGACCTTGACTGAGCCAACATATCAAAGGATCCTAGTCAAGTTCAACCCGTCACTATCTTGATTGCATTAGACCCACTCGCACGAGTCCTTGATTGAGCCAAAATGACCGTACGACTGTCCTAACTAATCGCATATCCATGCAGCAGAAAAGCACTACATAGCTACCGAACACTACTCCTCGGCTAAGCACGACATACGTAGCACGAATACTAAGCAATACTCGTTTGAAATGACGGAGGGCTACGGCTGGTTTTTGGCGAACACCTTTAACGTAATGAACTTGATATCGTTGAAGGAATCTAAGTGGTTTTATAAATATATAGTAGAGAAAACTTTTGCTAAAGAGGTCACTCCCGGTGAAAGGATCTCAGCTTTTTCCTCGTAGAATGAGGTGCAGGATAATCCAAACTGAATATCATGATGCAAAGCAAAAATTAATCGACTATAATGAAGTTATTACGTTGACGCAAACTTTTACTCAAGGGGTCACTCCCGATGAAGGGATCTCGGCCCTTGCCTCGTCGAATGAAGTGCTGGATATTCACAATCGAATACCACTGTGCAAAGGAAAGGAGAACGTCTGTAATGTCAGTTTTTAAAATCTTGATTCCAAAAACATCATATAGGTTTATTTTATCCTTGCATTGATAAAAATCAATGCAGTCCCATCAATTAATCACACCAGAAAAGAACGAAAATAAAATGTACGTATATGCCATCCGCATTTGCCACTGGGTCCCGTCATCACTCGTTAGGTTACTTAACTAACGACAGAGCGGGGACTGGGCTAGCGCGAGTGCAAAACATATACAACATCTACTAGTATATATATAAATATATATAACAATCGTCCCAGACATGATAAAAAGTAACATCACAGAAGCATCACAGAAGTAATACAGAATGGTGGATAATTCTAGAGCCCCGGGTTTCACTTGAGCCGCAAATGAGACCCAACGTTCCCTGTCGTGTGGATAGCCTGTGCAATGAAACCTAGACCCCTACGAGCGCGGCAAGCTACCCACCAAAACTAGAAGCGAGGCAACCCCCTGCAACAACGTGAATGGGCCACCCAGCACTTCACGGAATCCGGTAACTTGGGCACCCCTCCGTGGGTCAACCTATACCCCCTACGAGTGCAGCGAATAACCCGTCAATTCTAAAGTAAGGTCCCCTCCGTCTCAACGCCATGAGACGCGGACTCGTTGCCCTATAGAACCTGGCTATTCGTGCACTCCACCGCGGGGTAATCCTAATACAGAAAAGAAAGTAATATACAAGGGTGACATCGATCTCAAGCCAGTCGTACCCCAAATGAATAATATACAAACTAGCAGTGACGGAAGTCCACATGTCGGACGCTCGCCCCGCAATATCAAATGTACAAATTGAAACTAAACTATACTAACATTGCACCATAGCTATCCACCAACATGATCCAACCAACATCACAGCCCAACACAGAACATCAACGTGAATGCCACGTTCGTAAACCCGTCTAAAAGAGCTATAGCAATTAGACAAGATTTACCGCTCGAATGACATTCACAGTCGCAGAAAGAAATGTAATGTACCGCAAATTTTAACCAATGTTAGAAAATATCACTTCAAAATAACCCCCGAATAGCCCCAAACAATCTGATAATACCTTATCCAAACTGGGCTAAACAAACAATACCACTGCACGTGCTTTCCAGAGACTAGACTGCACCCCAAAAACCAAACCCAGAAGCCCCAGAATGGCCGGCCTCCTCGGATTTTTGAGCCATGTTCTTGGCCAAAATCCGAGGGATTGGGTTCATGTTTGGGGTGTAGGCTAGGGGTCATGTCAGTAGTCGTCTGCATTTGTTTAAATAATTTTTGAAGACACTTTCAAAATCGACAGAGATGGAAATGTGCAGGGCAGTGTATCGGGTTTGTTTCGATTTCGATACTTTAACAATGTCTAAACCAACTAGTAAAGGGTTTAAAGGGTGGCTCTGATACCATGCTGGGTTATGGCAGCACCCCGGCCATCGAAACGTGGCCAAATGCGGAACAAAATTTTTCTAAAACCGGCGCTACCGTTACCCGATTCCCGGATCGATCTTAAACCCTAAACTAGCAAGCTATATAAGAAGTTAGAATGGTTATACCGATTTGATCCGTGTCCTTCGGTCTTCATTCCAAGCTCCCAGTGGTTCCTTGACGAAGTTTGGTTGCCAGTCTTCCTCCATTTCCGATGATCCACCTGAGGGAAACGACGCAAGCTCCAGCCTCGACGAACGAGGCAACTGACGCTCCAAAGTTGCTAGCTATGGAGAGTCGAGGTGTAGTAGTGTGTCACTATTTTTTTCTCTCTAACCATGAGCTCAAGAGAGTATCCATAGAAGATGAATGGAGTGAGGAAACATTGGCATGAACTAAGGAAATTGGCTAAGTCATTTTTGAAGCATAAGAGAGTGAGAGAGAGCAAGTGTAATGTGTAAGGAACCAAATGAAATGAACCCCTTCCCTTGAAGTGGCCGGCCCCCCTTCTCCCATCATCAAAAAATATCTCATTTTCTTTTATCATCAAACAATTGCAACCATACCCAAAACCCATACCTAGGTCATGCTCATGCCACCTCATACCCTCCACCTCATTATGAAGACAAATGATTTTTTCTAAAAAGGAAAATCAATAATGAGGTGACAAATCTTCTAGAAGCTATTTCGTATAAAATACGAAATACTTCCCGGTACATGTATCGAAATACATATATGCGTATTCGTACAAAAATACGAATATCCAAAAGAGAAAAATAAATAGCGAACAATAATACTGAATACATATATATAAATACATATGTAAATTATTAAATCAAAACCTGATTTAATAATCCGGCTTAATCCTAAACCGCTAGTATTATCAACCGTCCGATTAAAGCCTGCGCAACATGTGCACATATTTAATCGAACACCTGTATGTACCAACATACGCCATGTATACCATATCGCCTGAACCATGAAAACGCTCTGTGTGGGACTCTAAAGACTCGTCAATACGCTGGCAGTGGGTTTAATCACAAGCACGTCAGCGGCACTAGCTGTACGTAACGGCTACCCAGGTATTGAGCGAAAGGGAGGCCGACGAGCAACCTCATCCTGAAACCCCTACTGAGCCTGACAGTGACAATATCCGTACAGTCCGGTCTGTTCGTCTAAGAGTATCACATATCGAGTCTAGGGGTGGATAGAGTCAGACCCCTAACAACGCGATATTTAGTGTCAGTATGTAACCCATCACCACCTGAGAAACTATCAATCCTGGATCGGTAATTCTCGTTCATCATGGCCATGTATTTCTAGTGATGTCCACCCGTGCACAACGCGACATCAACCCCCAATACCGGGAGAGACGAATCCCCGAAAATCCGATCACTGCCTCCATGTGGCTCGGGACTGTACCCAACTAAAACCTGTTTGCACGACTCCTTTGAGCCGTGGTAGGGTAGTAATCAAAGCACAGTGGGAACTCGCACGAGACAAATGACGATCTCAGGTCGACAGACTAACCTGTACACATATCACCTGGGAACTGCTATCTGACAATAGGTATAATACCAACTAGCAGGTTCCCGGCGAGTCCGTCCAGTGTACTCATAACCCAATGAGCACCTGTATACTATCTTAGGTGAACAAACTAACACCAATGGGTTATGAGACCTGGCCAACACCCCTCGTCGGGGTCTCGATTAGTATACACTAGTCTACACTAGAGTATCGATGCCCGGTCTCGATACTCCTATGACTAGGGACATTTAATGATGTGCTTATAGACCCCAGCTCCCACATATATGATCGCCATCATAATGCTGGCAGTCAAGCAAGAATCCTATAGGCTCAATCAATATGTACATGATGATAAAGACAAACCAGATAGTATACTATCATCTCAAGTAAGACTGTTCTATCAGTATAGGTCCTTACTCAATCATCATAATCACAAGTCCGCGACTATGATAATTGCCTTGAGGGCACTATAGCCTACAGTGAGCCCACTTCCTACTTCATCATCCTCTACTACTTGCCATTTAGTATAGGGTGTTTGCTTCACTAATTATATGATTAGTGAAGAGATAGCTTGGGTTAGTGTCTCCTCGACGTAGATCATCTTCGGCCTCGAATTCATCGAACCAAGCACGTTCGTTTCTTCATGGGAGCCTCTCTAAAGTCCGGAGTTCACGATCGCAGCGAAGGGGACTACTACACGGAGCTTTTGAAGTGAAGGACCAGTCTGCAAAGGTTGTATTCCTTGCTCACTTATGCAAAGTTTTTTGCATTACTTTCCGTCGATTTCTTGTTAACGATTCTCAATTAAGGTTAGCTAAAATGACAAATTTTTGAATTTGGCATGGACGATGCCTCCCGAAACCTTGCTGCCGTCTTAGGTAACCCTGTAAGGGCAGCCTGATGATCAGTATCGGTCGCAGGCGTGTCGAACAAACCCTCATTGGTATCGTATTCGCACAAGCTCTCGCTGTAGGGAGCATGCGGCTCCTGGAAAAATATGACATCGGCAGAAAATAATGACTTATTCTTTTTCTGCGAGCAGACACGGGCGACCGATTACAAGATTTTGTGCTTAACAGGCATTTTCGGGCGGCGGGTACCGATTTCCATACCAGCACCAGGTTCTGCGGACGCCACGGCTACCGCAGTTACGGGAACACTGGGTTGAGACTTCTCAGGGAAGGAGCGCGGGACCACAACCGTAGTGACTTCTCTTAAGGAGGGACGAACGACGGTCCGTCGCTTCAAAGGGACTGCTGGGTTACCAGCTGGAAAAGCATCCTTATGATCAAGTAATAGCCGCCTCTCTTCCCTGATAACAGCACCCGTCGCATGCTGGTACCACACCACGTAGGCGTTCGAAGCTTTTGGCACGTATCTCGGTTCGTTGATGAGAAAGTTGGACCCCGTATTTAGTCGCATAAAGTGGTGCGGAGCGCTGCGCATGTCCTCTTTCGTAGCAACCGTCTCGGCTAATAATTCCTCGAGGGGAACACCCTGATTGTAACCCGTCTGTTGAGCGAAACGGTGCGGGTTATACCTCATGAACAATGCCGAGGCATTTTTCCTGAACACTAAAAAGCTTGGCCTAATTGAATACAAGTGCAGGATCTCCCGAGCCTTCAACATGGGAGCCCTGTCTTTGAAAGTATCACGCAACAGTTGCACCGTCTTGGTAGATTCCTTGCTGATAGTTAAAACTATATCGACAAAGGTCATGCTGTCCCCAACCATGCACGGGCGGAGGACCGGTCGCCGAGCCTCTCACTGCGACGGGTCTGACGCAGATGCGACGGGTCTGACGCAGAGGCGTCAACCAGATACGTGATCCGATGAAAGTTATAGCTATCGTAGAAACGGGATCGTTTATGAACACCGAAAGCACCTAGCACATGCATCTCAATCCACGACATGAAGTAGTGCAACGGGAGATGTACGGGCTTTACCCCCGGCTGAGTAGTGTCTGCCGCTAAGCTCAGGCCATGGTATAGATGAGCCAGCCCCGCTATCCCAATGGCCACACGTGTCCCTGAAACAATGCGGTGGGCAGGATAAAAGACAGACGGCCTCATGTAGCGAGGATGCGTTGGAAGCACAAACCAGCTCAACCACAGGCCGATGAACCCCAGGAAGAACGTCTCTTCATCGACGTCTGAAGCAGCGAGCTCTGCAAAAGGGACGATCGGGGTGTCTGGAACGAAGAAATTTCATAATTCCGCTTCTGCCGTCGGATGGTTATCCAAACCGAAACCAAACGGGTCGTTAAGCTTGGCGTATTTCGCGTCTTGTTTTGATAAGACTTCGGGCGAAGAAATCGGGCGATGAAATCTGTGAAGCTGACTCCATACCCTCCAGACTCTAGAAACAGGCTCTCATAAATGTTCAACACATTGATTAGGCTCGGGAAGCAATGTTGAACGGCATTCTTCGGGGTGAGACCCATTACCACTGATTTGGTGGCAAAGATGTACTCATCAGGGGGAAGTATCTCCTCATAATGCTCCCCTCTGACTGGCAGGACCAAAATTTCTGCAAACTCCTCCAAGGAAATTGAAACTTCCCGGTCCGATAGAAGAAATGTGTGGGACGGGATATTCCATTGTTCCAGGAAACCCTTGACCCACCATACATGAGGCGCGGGATATTGAAAAAGAGACGCATAAATTGCAGGATACAATCTGAGTTTCAGCAAGAGCGACTTCTTCGCCGACAGGATATACCGAGCACACTGCAGGTAGCCGGATGAATGGCGAGGAGTCAAACCTATCATATATACTTTTCCCCAAGGGCGCGACTCGCCTTGACATATGCATCGCCCCAAAATATCCAAAGTCATTGGCGGCTGTACGGGTATTGATGCCATAGAAGGCTGAAGGCGACCCTCCGAGGTCCAGTTGACCTCATCCACAGCATAATTCACTTGAGGCGAGTCGGCGTAGTGAATTGTTGAAATTGGCTCTGAGGGCGCTGCGCAAGAAAAACCTCATCGACCTCGAATGATCTGATTATACCGGGACCCCCCACATATGAAGAGATTTCTGCTCTGGGTCATGATCTTTAATAAGTGCGAAAACTTCTCGATCCACAGGAGCGTCGGCAAAGGCTCTATCTGAGCGTACGAAAGGGAAGGAAGAGTCGAAGGCCATTGCACCTGTACAAAAGGAGAAGGGTCAGCTATCAGTGTTATGATTCAGAAATCATAACTTTAACGTTCTTTGACACTAAAAATTTTTGCACTGCGACAAGGAGGGCCCCACAAAATCAAGATAACGTCCCATAATTGATGGGGCAGTCACTCATTAAGAATGGAATCCTAAAAGGATTCTCATTTAATGAGAAACCTCATTGGGCTGAGGAGGTAAACTCCCTCGAGAGCTGTGCTCTACAAACAGAATTCACATCTGTCAACTTTAATTAAGAAGGGAATAAAATTCTCCAAAAATTTCTAAAGAGCTATGCTCTATAAGGACGATGGGGTTATCTACCGGAACCCTCAAAAGTAAAGCTTATGCAACAGGGTAAAACCCCAAAATCTTTAAGATATGCAAAACAAACTCTAAGAGTTCTTCATAGAAGATGAACAGTGTTCTAATTAATGGGTTAAGCAACCCTAAAATACATCTTAAGATCTACAATCTAAGAAGAGCAAAGCTCTATTCATGGGTTCGATTATAACCCTTACCAAATTTTGGGGCAGAGTTCTAACTCTAGAAAGGATTTCTTTGGACGGAGAGCTAAGCTCTGAAAAGAGAATTAAATTCTCAAAGAATAACAAAAGAAGATGAACAGCAGTCATCTCAAGGGCCAAAGGCCCTACTTATAGGCACAGGAAATCGATTCAACTTCCAAGAAAATCCAACGGTGGAAAAGCAGCCACCGCTGCACTCACGTGTGAGCCACGTGAGCGCAACGGTGGGGGGAATTTGTTTCCCCAATAAAATAGCAAAGCTATGCTCCAAATTTGAAAGGCAGCGCCAAGAGTTACAAACTCTGAGGTAGCGCCTCACGTGCCTTGCACGAGGGCGCCAGCGCTAAGAGTTAAAAACTCTGAGGCAGTGCCTCACGTACCTCGCGCGAGGGCGCCGGCGCCAGAATGAAAATCTCTCTGTTAAACAGAGCCATTGGATCAAAGATCCAACGGAGATGATAAATCATCAAAATACAAAATTAAATTCTGTCGAGAAAATATTCCTCAAATCTTTCTAAACAAGAAAGATTACTCTCTGTAAAACAGAGTACCGTTGGATTAAAAAATTCAATACAGAAAAATTCTGTATGGGAAAATATTTCCCTAATCTTGTTAAAAACAAGAAAAATATCTTCTGTAAAACAGAATTCCTTGGATCAAAGATCCAATGGTGGATAAAGTCCCCAAATCAATCAGGATCTCTCAACGAGAGATTTCTTTAACTAAATCAGCAGACTAGCCTCTACTATATAAAGGACCCAAGACTTTAAGTCTTGTAGAGAGGAACTGCCTCATAAGCTTCAAACTTTAAAAAAAAGAGCAAGCAAGAAAAAAGATTTAAGAGGGAAAAAAGAAGAACACCTCTCTTCGAGGTAAATAAGAATAATAAAGTGTTGGATATATGTATGCCCTAGAGGCCATTATATGATAGTGGAAGTATCTGTACATGTATATATATATATATATATTCAGTGTACATTCTTGCTCGACATGATAGTATGCTATCTGGTTCTACTTTATCTGACATGTTGATTTGATCATGCTTTTATTCATTCATACATGCTGATAAAGCCCAGAGGATATCGGCTTGACTACAGTGATTATGATAGAGATCATACTAGTGGGACATCTGTAGTTTATAAGCATATCCTGAAATGTCCCTAGTCGGAGGTGTATCGAGACGGGGCATCGATATACCAGAGTAGACTAGCGTATATGATACTAGACCCATGTGATGGGCGATGGATGTTCCCACATTCATCGATGTTTGACATCAAGATCGTATACGGGTGCTCAGTGGTGACTGGGTACATTGGACGGACTCACCGAGAACTCCTATATAGAATTATATCTATCGTCGGATAGCAGTTCTCAGGTGACACTGGTACAGGTTAGTCTGTAGACCCGAGATCGTCATAGAGTCTTGTGTGCTCTCCCACTGTACTTTGATTACCACCCTACCACGGCTCTACTGAGTCGTGCAAACAGGTGGCCGTTGGGTACAGTCCCGAGACACACGAAGGCGATGAGCGATAGGAGGGGTTTCGTCTCTCCCGGTATTGGGAGTTGATGCTGTGCTGTGCTCGACTGGTTATATCAGTAAGTCCCTGGCCAGGGCTGCTGAGATTTACTGATAAGTGTTATCAGTAATTTCTCGATCTGTTATAGACCATTCACTGGCACGACTTATTGAGTTATTGGGGTCGACGTGACCATCCCTAGGCTCGATATGCAGCATATCTGATGAAAAGACCGGACTGTACGGTAGTGTTGCAGGTTGGCTCGACGGGAGTTGTAGCAGGTTCGCTTGTTTTCTTCTGATCGCTCAATACCCGGGTGGCCGTTACGTTTAGCTGACCGCTTGCGGCTTGGGAGTGCTTGATATGATCATCACCCACTACCGGCGTATTGACGAGTCTTAGAGTCCTACAAAGAAGTTACCTAGTCCAGGCGAAACGTTGTGGTGCGCGTATGCGATATGCGCATGGACCCAGTTAAAATGCGCGTATGAGATGCCGTATATTGATTGGGCGGCTTGCTTTTGGTCGGGTCGTATGTGATATGACCGGGTTGATAAATCAAGTGTTGATTTATCATTTAACCATTAGCTTCTCACTAGAAATTCTATCTTGTTTCTTTTGGATGTATGCATGCATGTATGCATTCATTCTTGTTCATGCACATATGGATGTGCATGCACACATGCATACATACATCATTCTATCATGGTTGTTTATACATAGAAAATGGTGGCAATATAAGACTCACACCTTGGTTATTTATATGGATTATTACTTATATTTGTTTTAAAACAAAATGAAAAAGGAAAGGATAATTCATGGTTTGTTTCTAGTCTCTTCTTTGACCTAACCATGCTCACCCACCCTTAACCATGGATTAAACTTTCCTTTCATGTTTTAACTCAAATTAAATAATATATTCATGATTTAACCATGGTTTGAGATGAGAAGAAATAAATATATATACATATATTTTCTTTTTCCTTTCATGAGTTTATCTTCTCTTCTTCTAAAAAAAAATCGCCATCATCTTCTTCAACCTTGCGCTCTTGCTCTCTAGATTTTTCAAGTGAGCAAAATACTCAAAAAGATAGGATTTTGAAGTGAGAAAGAGAACCACAACACCATTCTACACAAGTCTAGCCAACTTGTTTAGAGTGTTAGCTTCATTTCATCTTCTTGTTAAAGTGAAGTTGATAGCTTGGACAAAGGAGCTTCGGGTGGATCGTCGTGGACGTTAGAGGACTTCAAGCGAACCCTTTTACAACTCTCAAGTGGACAAGGAGTCCACTAAAAGGAGCTACAAAGGTTGTACTCTTAAAAACCCTAGCCTTTGTAACATATGATGTATGTTAATGTTTAGAAACCCTAATTTTCTAGGTTAGATCCTTTTGTATGCTTACTTAGCACCATAAAAATTTGAACTTTGTGACATGTAATGCTTCCAAACTCTACATAGGGTGCTAGGTAAACCTAACATTGGTATCAGAGCCGACGTAGAATATTAGGCGACACTTTTACGAAGTAAAAATCCCGATCGGATCAAAATACGAAATTACGGGACACTCTCTGGACATTTTTTAAAACCTGGTTATTTTCAGAATTAAAAATCCTTAAAAAATTCAGCAGGTGAATATAAGCATAACTGTAAAATACGAGTCCATGAACAGTAAATACCACCGCGGAAACGCGGCCAAAGCTTGCTTAGGCCGCGGTTCCGCGGCCGTACAGGTGAGTCAGTGCATGTGTTTTATACAGTAATGCTTATAATTGCTTGAATATATTTTTGGGTATTTTAAAATCTGAATTAAGTACTGTTAGTTCTGGAGATTGTTTAGTGTTCAATGATTCGATCGGAATTTTAACTTCTTGTCTTTCCGGGTAAACTAGAAAGTATTGAATTGTTCGAACGAGTGTTGTTTGCTCACTTTTCACGGGGTTTAAATCTTTCGGATACATGTGCAAGTTTTGTGGTGGACCCTCTAGAAGACAACAAACCTTAACTCGATTATGTGACCGTCTTGAACTGCCCTTTGAACCTTAGGGTTTGGGGCAGTACGACGTGCCACATGTGAGGCGTTGGCTTGACCCTTCTACGGCTGGACCGCTACTACTGTGTCACACTCCGGATTTTTGGACTCCGCTCAAGTGTTGAGTTTTAGGGAATTTTGGGTATTTGAACATTCGGTCGAAAACTTTTATACTGTCTATTTATCTGGAATGTGATACAATATGTGGAATTCATATAGTTTAGGCATGAAATACGAAGTATGTGATATTTCGCATTTATGATGTCTAAAGAGAATGTGGATTCCAAATATTGTAGTTTTACACTTTCTTTTCTGTGGCCGTAAGTGTAGTATGTTCGATATCGCCGGTTTCGTTGTTATACATCAACGACAATTGGGGTACGCATACTTACTTACGTTGATGATATATGATATTATGTGTTGCTGAGATATGATGTGCAGGATTGTCGCGATCGAATAGCCGGGTTTTTTTTATGTGAGATGAGAGTTTTATATTTTCATTCATGTAAAATTCAAATGTAATGTAATATTCTTTTATTTTGGGCACTTCCGGGTTGAGGTTGATGTCACCAGTGTTGTATATTATTTACTTTTCCGCATTAGGATAGACCCAAGGAGGGGAGCACAAGTGACCGGGTTCTGGGGTTCAGTGGGAGGCCATCTCGAGGAGTCGAGACCGGTTCTCCTAAACTCCAGGATTGGTAGGGTCGCTTGCCGGTCTCGTAGGGGTCTAGGGGTGTGGGCTTGGCTATTCATCGCGACTGTGGAATCCGTATTTTCTATTATTGGCTAAATACTAAATACGGACGTCCTAGTATATCCCACATTATATATATGTTTCTACTGCCTGTGTTCTGTGATATCTGAGACGAATGATATATTATATATGAGATATATAGTAGACGTTGCTTATGTTTTACACCCGCGCTAGTCCCGTCCCGGTATGTCGTTAGTTAAGTAACCTAACGGTACATAACAGAACATTGTGGCGAATGCGGATGGTATAAGCGTACGTGTTATTTTCGTTTCTTTTCTGTGATTGGCTTAAGGACTTAAATGATGGGATTACATTAATATGATTAATGTAAAGAAAATAAACCTAAAAAGATGTTGTAGAATCGGATTTGAAAACCACTCGGCTCTTTATGAAAAAGCTGTATTTCAAAAACTGCGGAGCACAAGCCACTCCTTTTCAAAACCATTTGATTCTACGACGATATCAAGTCCAAAGCGTTAAAGATTTTCTAAAAAAATCATTCGCAACCCTCCGTCATTTTAGGAAGTAGAGTACTTAGTATTCGTGCTACGTTTGTTGACCTTAGCCATGGCGTAGTGTACGGTAGCTAAGTGATGTCTTCCTACAATGCATATGATGCAGATTAATTAGGACGGGTATATGACTTTGTTGACCTTAGCCAAGGGTCATGTAGACGGGTCTGATTAATCAAGAAATAACGGGCTGAACTTGACTAGTACTTGTGATTTGTTGACTATAGCCAAGGTCATAGGTACTAGGGGTAAAAATCATATCGGGAATTTCAAGTGTTGAGATTTGCAATGAGATTGCATACCTTCCATAAGATGGTTGGATCCCGATCCCACTGTGGGCAATAGTTGCTCCTAGGAGAGTTTTGCAGTTTACAATTAGCTAACTCATTAGGTGTCTATAAAGGTGTTAACGGGGCTACGCCTTTGGGAAAACGAGGTTTACTTTAATTAGGTCCGTGCGAAAGCACGGGGAACCTCCCTCAAGTACCGACACTGGCCTGGCTGAACGGTTAGCGAAGTTGTAGACTGCAATTAATCCTGGATAGTTTTCTTTTTAAGGTTTGAAAGAAAAACTTGATTAAAACAGTGGGAGACATCGATTAGACAAGATAATAACCAATCTGATCTATGCAAGAGCTTTCGCTGAGTGTATTCTTTTCTCTCTCTTAATGGCAGATACCAATGACTGGACTCAAGCTTCTACAAGTTAAAACAAACTGAATGGGACCAATTATAAAGACTGGCTGAGGAATCTGAAAATAGCCTTGACTTATGATAAAGTATCATATGTCCTCACGGCTTCAGCCCGGCCCACCCCAGGTCTAAAATCCTCAGTTGCGGACATTGAAGTCCGCAAGACATGGGACGCTGACTGTGCCACAGCCAAATGCCCCGCGCTTGCATCGATGGACAATACACATCAAAAGCAGCACGAGAATATGGACATTCAAACCATATTCCTCCATACAAAGGAGTTGTATGGAGAGCAATCCCGCGTATTACGATACGAAGCATCAAAGAAATTGTTTCAGATGCGAATGGCCCCTGGCACACCGGTAGGAGACCATGTTCTGAAGATGATAGCTCTTATAGAAGAGCTTGAGGACCTAGGATAGACAATGGACAATGAACAATATACAGATATTATTCTGCAGTCCCCCCCTCCACCTTTGCTCAGTTCATAGTTAACTTCAACATGCACGGCATGGAGAAGGAGCTACCTGAACTCCTTAATATGTTAAGGAGTGTAGAGAGCACTATGAAATCAATGAAAGCTCCCGTTATGACTATTGGACAATCTTCTTCTTCTCGCCCTAAGGCTAAGTCCAAAGGAAAGAAAAAGAAGAAGCCCACCAATCCTAAGGGTGGAGTTAAAAAGGTGAAGGGAAAGGAAAAGTCCAAAGCTGGAGACTCGGGGAAAGGTGAATGTTTTCATTGCCACAAGACAGGACATTAGAAGCGCAACTGTACGGAGTACTTGAACCTCAAGAAGAAGCATGGGGATGCTTCCTCTTCAGGTGTGTTTGTGACAGAAAACTGTTTTTCAATAAACTCTGCTTCCGGGGTATTAGATACCGGTTCAGGCTCTCACATTTGCAATTCTATGCAGGGACTGAGAAATAGCAAAGTTTTGAAGACAGGTGACCATACTCTCCGCGTTGGAAATGGTTCCAATGTACATACAGTCGCAGTGGGAGAGTATCACTTGGGGTTGCCATCTGGGTGTATATTGGTTTTGAACCCATGTTATTTTGTACCAAGTATGCTATGTAATATAATATCAGTTTCTTTGTTAAACAATGAAGGATATAACTTTATATTGCAGAACAATGTTATGAACATTCACCTAAATCAAATGTTGGTTGGGTATGGTACACTTAATAACGGGATATACGTCATAAATCAACACACAGTTTTCAGTATACAACACACTAATAAAAGAAAACTTTCAGAATTAAATGAAGCTTTTCTTTGGCACTGTAGACTTGGTCATATTAACGAAATAAGACTAAACAAGTTACACAAAGGTGGATATTTAAACTCTTTTGAATATAAATCTTATGCGACTTGCCAGTCTTGTATCAAGGGTAAAATGACCAAAACTCCGTTTACCGGACACGGAGAAAGAGCTATGGAGCTCCTAGGCCTCTTAGATAGTGATGTATGCGGGCCAATGTCTACACAGGCTAGAGACGGTTTTTCTTACTTCATTACTTTCACTGACGATTTCTCAAGATTCGGTCATGTATTTTTATTAAAGCATAAGTCTGAAGCTTTCGAGAAATTCATTGAATATAAATAAGAAGTAGAAAAACAAACCGGCTTGAGTATCAAGATACTTCGATCAGATCGAGGTGGGGAATACCTTAGTACAGAATTTGCAAACTTCCTAAAAGAGAATGGGATTCTCTCTCAGCTCACTCCTCCTTACACACCAAAGCACAACGGTGTGTCTGAACGACGGAATAGGACCCTATTAGATATGGTCCGATCCATGATGAGTGATGCTGAGTTACCCGTCTCATTTTGGGGGCATGCATTGGAGACTGCAGCATTTCTACTGAACTGGGTTCCAACCAAAACCGTATCTACCACGCCATATGAGATATGGCATGGGAAGAGACCATCTCTTAAGATAATTAAGATTTGGGGTTGCCCGGCCTATGTTAAAAAGCAGAATCCGGACAAACTCGAGACACGGTCAGTCATGTATAATTTTGTGGGGTATCCAAAGAATTCATATGGATCTCTATTCTACCACAAGGAGGAACAAAAGGTGTTTGTTTCTCAGCATGCCACATTCTTGGAAAAAGAGTTTTTCACAGATAAAGATGATGGCAAAGTGGTAGATCTAGAAGAGGTTCTAGAGACACAAACTACAAATGACGATTTGGTTTAACCGGCTGTTGCAATAGAAACTGAGGAACCTCGGCCACTCCGAAGGTCTGGTAGGACTTCTCGTCCACCGGAAAGGTACTACGGTTTCCTCATTGATGGTGACGGAGAAGACTGCATCAAGGATGATGATGATCCTACCAGTTTTCAGCAAGCTATCACGAGTGGAGACTCTGTGAAGTGGCTGGATGCCATAAGATCCGAAATGGAGTCTATATACACCAACAAAGTATGGACTTTGGACATTGTACTCCCTGGGGTAAAACCTGTGGGATGCAAATGGATCTTTAAAAGAAAGATTGGTGTAGATGGGCAGGTAGAGACCTATAAGGCAAGACTTGTGGCGAAAGGCTTTCATCAAAGACCAGGTTTGGACTATGACGAAACTTTTTCGCCCATAGCCATGCTTAAATCCATTCGGATCCTACTTGCTATTGCTGCTCACTACGACTATGAAATCTGGCAGATGGACGTTAAAACAACATTTCTAAATGGAGATTTATAAGAATGCGTTTATATGGATCAACCGGAAGGCTTCATTCACAGTGGGAGCAGCGGGAAAGCATGTAGACTGCTTAAATCCATATATGGGTTAAAGCAGGCATCTCGGAGTTGGAACATCTGTTTCGATGATGTTATCAAAGTTTGATTTCATAAAAAATCCAGATGAACCTTGTGTTTATAAGAAGGCTGTAGGAAGAGCCGTCACATTCCTCGTATTGTACATGGATGACATTCTTCTGGTAGGAAATGATATTCCTATGCTACAGTCGGTCAAATCATTCTTATCACTAAGGTTCTCCATGAAGGACCTGGGTGATGCCACATACATCCTGGGCATTAGGATCTATATGGATAGATCCAAAAAGTTATTGGGATTGTCCCAAACCAGGTACATCAACACCATCCTAAAAAGGTTTAGTATGGAAGACTCCAAGCGGGGTGCCTTACCCGCTTGCCATGGAGTCACTCTCTCCAAGGATTCCTGTCCAAAGACCGATGAAGAGAGAGCTCGCATGAGCATTATACCCTATGCTTCGGCAGTAGGATCTATAATGTATGCGATGTTATGTACACGCCCAGATGTAGCTTATGCACTTAGTGTTGTAAGAAGGTATCAATCCAACCGAGGGGAGAACTACTGGACAGCTGTGAAGAACATTCTTAAGTACTTGCGAAGGACTAAAGAATTGTTCTTGGTGTATGGTAATACAGATCTCCAAATGGAGGCCTTTACCGATTCGAGCTTCCAGAGCGATAAGGACGACAGCAAATCTATCTCAGGGTTTGTATTTACCCTCAATGGAGGGGCGGTAAGTTGGAAGAGTTCCAAACAGGATACCGTTGCAGACTCTACGATGGAAGCTGAGTACATTGCTGCAAATGATGCCGCCAAGGAAGCCGTCTGGATGAAGAAGTTCGTCTCGGAGCTAGGAGTAGTTCCAACCATTATTGATCCAATACCCTTGTATTGTGATAATAATGGGGCTATGGCGTTAGCCAAGGAGCCCAGGTCCCATCAGCGGTCCAGACACATCCTGAGGCGCTTTCATTTGATCCGGGAGATTGTAGATCGCCGTGAGATCGAGATTAAGAGAGTAGACACAAAGAATAACGCCGTGGATCCACTCACCAAGGCCCTCCCTCAGCCGCAGCATGAGCGACTTTTTGAGATGTTGGGTATGAGATACGCCAATAACTGGCCTTAGTGTAAGTGGGAGATTGTTGGATATATGTATGCCCTAGAGGCCATTATATGATAGTGGATGTATTTGTACATGTATATATATATATATATATATATATATATATATATATATATATTCAGTGTACATTCTTGCTCGACATGATAGTATGCTATCTGGTTCTACTTTATCTGACATGTTGATTTGATCTTGCTTTTATTCATTCATACATGCTGATAAAGCCCTGAGGATATCGGCTTGACTACAGTGATTATGATAGAGATCATACTAGTGGGACATCTGTAGTTTATAAGCATATCCTGAAATGTCCCTAGTCGGAGGTGTATCGAGATGGGGCATCGATATACCAGAGTAGACTAGCGTATATGATACTAGACCCATGTGATGGGCGATGGATGTTCCCACATTCATCGATGTTTGACATCAAGATCGTATACGGGTGCTCAGTGGTGACTGGGTACACTGGACGGACTTACCGAGAACTCTTATATGGAATTATATCTATCGTTGGATAGCAGTTCTCAGGTGACACTGGTACAGGTTAGTCTGTAGACCCGAGATCGTCATAGAGTCTTGTGTGCTCTCCCACTGTACTTTGATTACCACCCTACCATGGCTCTACTGAGTCGTGCAAACAGGTGGCCGTTGGGTACAGTCCCGAGACACACGAAGGCGATGAGCGATAGGAGGGGTTTCGTCTCTCCCGGTATTGGGAGTTGATGCTGTGCTGTGCTCGATTGGTTATATCAGTAAGTCTCTGGTCAGGGCTGCTGAGATTTACTGATAAGTGTTATCAGTAGTTTCTCGATCTGTTATAGACCATTCACTGGCACGACTTATTGAGTTATTGGGGTCGACGTGACCATCCCTAGGCTCGATATACAGCATATCTGACGAAGAAACCGGACTGTACGGTAGTGTTGCAGGTTGGCTCGACGGGAGTTGTAGCAGGTTCACTTGTTTTCTTCTGATCGCTCAATACCCGGGTGGCCGTTACGTTTAGCTGACCGCTTGCGTCTTGGGGGTGCTTGATATGATCATCACCCACTACCGGCGTATTGACGAGTCTTAGAGTCCCATAAAGAAGTTACCTAGTCCAGGCGAAACGTTGTGGTGCGCGTATGCGATATGCGCATGGACCCGGTTAAAATGCGCGTATGAGATACCGTATATTGATTGGGCGGCTTGCTTTTGGTCGGGTCGTATGTGATATGACCGGGTTGATAAATCAAGTGTTGATTTATCATTTAACCATTAGCTTCTTACTAGAAATTCTATCTTGTTTCTTTTGGATGTATGCATGCATGTATGCATTCATTCTTGTTCATGAACATATGGATGTGCATGCACACATGCATACATACATCATTCTATCATGGTTGTTTATACATAGAAAATGGTGGCAATATAAGACTCACACCTTGGTTATTTATATGGATTATTACTTATATTTGTTTTAAAACAAAATGAAAAAGGAAAGGATAATTCATAGTTTGTTTCTAGTCTCTTCTTTGACCTAACCATGCTCACCCACCCTTAACCATGGATTAAACTTTCCTTTCATGTTTTAACTCAAATTAAATAATATATTCATGATTTAACCATGGTTTGAGATGAGAAGAAATAAATATATATACATATATTTTCTTTTTCCTTTCATGAGTTTATCTTCTCTTCTTCTAAAAAAAAATCGCCATCATCTTCTTCAACCTTGAGCTCTTGCTCTCTAGATTTTTCAAGTGAGCAAAATACTCAAAAAGATAGGATTTTGAAGTGAGAAAGAGAACCACAACACCATTCTACACAAGTCTAGCCAACTTGTTTAGAGTGTTAGCTTCATTTCATCTTCTTGTTAAAGTGAAGTTGATAGCTTGGACAAAGGAGCTTCAGGTGGATCGTCGTGGACGTTAGAGGACTTCAAGCGAACCCTTTTCCAACTCTCAAGTGGCCAAGGAGTCCACTAAAAGGAGCTACAAAGGTTGTACTCTCAAAAACCTTAGCCTTTGTAACATATGATGTATGTTAATGTTTAGAAACCCTAATTTTCTAGGTTAGATCCTTTTGTATGCTTACATAGCACCATAAAAATTTGAACTTTGTGACATGTGATGCTTCCAAACTCTACATAGGGTGCTAGGTGAACCTAACGTAAAGATCAGAGCATCTCATCTGCATATCCAAGAGTTTAACCCTCATAAAAGATCTTAGTTCTTTCTCTGGGTCTGAGTTCCATGAGACAACCCTTCCATAAATGAGAATTTAATTCTCATAGGGATGAACTCGTTCTTGGGGATCAAAGATCCAGAAAACAACAGAAAATTGAACTCTTCAGAACAGAATATACGAAGAAAACCCAGCGCCAAGCGCCTCACGTGTTCCTCACGCGGGCGCTGCTCAATAAAAAGTGCTCGGCACTCAATGGTTGGCGCTCAGCGCCAAACGCCTCACGTGTCCTTCACGTAAGCGCTGTTCAATAAAATGTGCTTAGCACTAAATGGCTGGCGCTCAGTGCCAAGCGCCTCACGTGTTTCTTATACGGGCGTTTCTCAATAAAGAGTGCTTAGCACTCAATGGCTGGCGCTCGGCGTCGAACGCCCCACGTGTCCCTCATGTAGGCGCTGCCCAATAAAGAGTGCTTAGCACTCAATGATTGGCGGTCAGCGCCAAGCGCCTCACGTGCTCCATACGTGTGCTCCATGAAGAGTGTTTAACGCTCCAAAAAAGGGGAAAATAAAGTAAGGTGTGAGCGTCAGGACCCATATAAATGCTCAGCATTGATTGCACAGAAAATGGACTAAGCCCAAGGAAGTGTTCAACACTTTATTCAAATGAAATGGCAAAGACTGAGTGGGCTGAGTGGGAAAAACACTTTATTCAATCTGGAAATTGGTTCAAGGGTACATCTCCTCACACCTCTGATATATGTCGTTGTAATTCTTCAACGTCTTCAGAGAGGTGGCGAGTCCCGACAACCAACAACTCTTTGGTGCACTCCCAAACCACAACGGACCGTAACATCCTTAAACTAAAACAATAGAGCCTAAATGCTCTTTTGTTGGGTCTGGACGATCCCAAAATCCTGTTAAGTAGATCTTAGTCTAAAATTGGACTAACATATCCTTAACAAACATTTAAGTTGATCTTAAGCTCAAACGAGATTAATGATCCTTAAATCAAACGAAACCCAAATTTAAGAATATACGGATTTGGACTAATCCACGCCCTACGTGCGACAACATAAATTAGTCTCCGTATACAATCCACGGGCAACCAAAAATGAAACAAACACACACGACACGAAGTGACCTTCTGGAGCAGGAGAAAGTGGTTACCGCGATGCGGTAACGTAATTAACTGCATGGGTGTCACGTGTTGGAGATAGTGCCCTCAAAATCAATTATTGGATCACAGGCACATGATTGCAATGATTGATGGAGGACCTATCCCGGTAGGACAGTCTTACTCAAGATGATAGTATGCTATCTGGTTTATCTTTATCATCGTGTACTGCTTTAGGTGACCTTACGAGTCGCTATTGCACGTTGATAGAGCCCCTAGGATTCTTGCTTGACTACCAGCAGTATGAGGGCGATCATATACGTGGGAGCTGGGGTCTATAAGCACATCCTTAAAAGGTCCCTAGTCGTGGGAGTTTCGAGACAGGGCATCGATACTCCAGAGTAGACTAGTGTATACAGTCGAGACCCCGACGAGGGGCGGTGGCCGGTCTCACAAGCCACCGGTATCAGTTGGTTCACCTAAGATGTATACAGGTGCTCATTGGGTTATGAGTACATCGGACAGGACTCGCCGGGAACCTGCTAGTTGGTATTATACCTGACGTCAGATAGCAGTTTCCTGGTGACATGTGTATAGGTTAGTTCATCGACCTGAGATCGTCATTTGTCTCGTGTGAGTTCCCACTGTGCTTTGATTACTACCCTACCATGGCTCAAATGAGTCATGCAAACAGGTTTTAGTTGGGTACAGTCCCGAGCCACATGGAGGCAGTGAGCGGATCTGCAGGGGTTCGTCTCTCCCGGTATTGGTGGTGAGGTCGCGCTATGTCTAGGAGAGCCAGTACATGAAAAGTCCTTGGCCAAGGCAGGAGATTTGCTGGTAGGTATTCCAGTAGTATCTCAGGGTGTTCTGGGCTACACTCCGACACGACTTGTACCGCTTTTGGGGGTCTGACTTTTACCAACCCCCTAGGCCCGCCATGTAATTCTCATAGACGAACGGACCGGACTGTACGGATATTGTCGCTGACAGGCTCAGTAGGGTGTCAGGATGAGTACGCTCATCGACGTCCCTTTTGGTCAATAGCTGGTAACCCGTCACGTATGGCTTATACCTCTGACGTGCTGGTGGTTAAATCCACAGCCATAGTATTGACGAGTCTTTAGATTCCACCACACACAGTTACTCAGGTTTCGGGCGAAATGTTGTAGAGGCCGTATGGAGATATGGCAGGGTTCGATCAGATACGTACGGTATTGCACGGATCGTGATCGGACGGATTTTACTAGCCGGCTTTGGCTTAAGCCGGATCCTAGTATTATATAGTGTAGTTTTTTCTCTTTGCATTTGTGTTCAGTGGGAATACAAATGTGGGCATGTATATGCAGTCGCGGGGTTTTTCCTGTAATTTATTACGGAATCAGTTTTCTGAAGTTGCCAGTTTGCATTCCGTTCCGGCCGGTTTTCTTTTGTTCCTTCGCGGCCGGACTTTCCGATGGAGGGGTTATTTGCAAGTTTGCAAATAACTTTTGTGGAGGGGGTCTCTTGCATATGTGTGGCTTCATAATCATGAGATTCTTTTTCTATCTCATCCTATGCATTAATTATGATGAGATTGAGTGGGGTTTGGATGAGAAATGAGTGTGACCATTTTCATTTGAGGTTGATACCTTTTCTTCTCTTTTTATCAAGCCTTTTCTTATTGTGATAATGATTCATTCTTTCCTCCACCATTACTAAAGGGGCCGGCCACACTAGAGGGAAGGGGTTCATTTGTGTGAGAGATAGATTCATTCATCTCATATTTATTCTATGCTTGCTACCAAAAATCACACACCTCTCTCCAAAGATTATTTCTTCACCTCCATCAATGGCAACTTCAACCCCAAAAGAGACAACCTACTACAATATATCTACAGCATTCCTTGGACGCGTCGGCTAGCCAACTTCGCGCCCGAGTTGCCTCGGTCCAGATGTGGGAGCCCGTAAAAGAAATCGGCTACGTGGTGCCCTTTCCGACGAGGAAGTGACGGACGAAGATTCCGCGGGAGATCGGAGTGGAGACGAAGACCGAAGGACACGGATCGCTTGGTATAACTCTCTACCCATCTTTTAGTTTGCTAGTAGCTAGGTTAATGGCCCGATCCGGGTTGATAGTACGCGGTGGTGCCGGTTTGCAAGTTTCGCAAAGTTTTTCGTTTCCGCGTTTCCGGCGTCGAATCGACGGCCGGGGCGCCGCCGTGCACTTACATTGGTATCAGAGCCACGCCGTTAATCTATCCTAGCTTGCTCTAGTATGTTTAAAACTCGATCGATCAAAAATCCCAAAAACCGTATTTTCACATGAACAGTTTCTGTAGAAATTTTTTTGGGCTCGAAAAAATTTTCAGGGTGTTTCAGAAACATGTGCAGGGAGTTATAAGCACACTGTAAAAATTTGGCAAGGCGATGCTACAGTTCCACCGCGGAAACGCGGCCAAACCCACGTTTGCGCCGCGGTTCCACGGCGGAATTGAGTCAACGCGAAACCAAATTTCTCCAGTGGGCTTTTGAATAGGAAATAGGGGTTTTGGGATATTTTGTTTGGGCCCAGATTTTCTGTAAGTGCTACAGTACTGCTTGGGGCCCACTTCGGTAAATTTGTTCGATCGGATATTTTAAACATGTTAGTTCACAGTATTTACATTATATCTGCGACCGTGAATGTCACTTGATCGGTAAATCTTGTCTAACTGCTATAGCCCGGTTAGACGGATTTGCGAACGTGACATTCACGTTGATGTTTTGTGTTGTGCTGTGATGTTGCGGATTGGTCGTGGGGGATAGCCTGGATGCAATGTTAGTACAGTTTTGTTTTATATGTACATTTGATTTTGCGGGGCGAGCGTCCGACATGTGGACTGCCGTCACTGTCTGTTTGTATTATTCTTTTGGGGCACGACCGGGTCGAGGTCGATGTACCCGTTGTATGTATATTTTACTTTCGGTACTAGGATTACCCCGCGGAGGGGTGCACGGATAGCCGGGTTCTAGAGGGCAACAAGCCCGCATCTCATTGCTTTGAGACGGAGGGGGCTTTACTCTAGAATTGGCAGGGCTATTCGCCGCACTCGTAGAGGGTACAGGTTGACCCAGGAGGGGTGCCCAAGTTACCGAATTCCGTGAAGTGCTGGGTGGTCCATTCACGTTACTGAAGGGGGCTGCCTCGCTTCAGGTTTTGGCGGGTAACTTGCCGCGCCTGTAGGGGTCTAGGATTTCATTGCACAGGCTATCCACACGACCAGGGGAATGTCGGGTTTTCAGTAGCGGCTCTATGAAACCCGGGGATCCCAGATATCTGTATTGTTCTGTGATGCTGTACATTTCTGTGATGTTGCATTTTATCACGCCTTGAGCGAAATATTATATATTGATATATATACTAGTAGATGTTGTATATGTTTTGCATCCACGCTAGTCCAGTCCCCGCTCTGTCGTTAGTTAAGTAACCTAACGGGTGATGACGGGACCTAGTGGCGAATGTGGATGGTATATACGTACATCATTATTTTCGTTCTTTTTGGTGTGATCAATTGATGGGAATGCGTTGATTCGAATCAATGCAAGCTAAACAAACCTATTCTGATGTTGTTGGAACACTTTTCAAAAAGCTGTTATTGCAAGGACGTTCACTTTTGTTTTGCACAGTGGTATTCAGTTGGAATATCCTGCTCCTCAGTCGACGAGGCAAGGGCCGAGATCCCTTCACCGGGAGTGACCCCTTGGACAGAAGTTTGCGTCAGGGCAATAACTTCACTATAGCCGATTACTTTTGCTTTGCATCGTGGTATTCAGTTGGAATATCCTGCACCTCATTCTACGGGGAAAGAGCCAAGATCCCTTCACCGGGAGTGACCTCTTTAGCAAAGGTTTTCGTAACTATATTTTTAAAAGCTATCCGGTTCCTTCAACGATATCAAGTTCATTACTTTAAAGGTTTTTGCCAGAAACCATTCGTAGCCCTCCGTCATTTCAGAACGGTAGCACTTAGTATTCATGCTATGTATGTTGTGTTAGTTATATGTATGCCCTAGAGGCCATTACTGTACATACGATGTATATTGTAGTGGATGCTAGGACATATATAGGGAGGACTTTCTTGCTCGACATGATAGTATTGTAGGGTAGCTTGGCACGCGCACAAGGTTCTACGAGGCATCGACCATGCCCGATTAAAAAATTAGCCGTGCCGAACAACCCGAAGCCGGATCTTGAACTAGAGATTAGGCGAAAACTAGCATGTTAACAACTTTAACACTAAGTGAGAGGGATTACAACCTTTGTAGATCCGGTCCTTCACTTTATATGCTCCGTGTTGTGGTCCCTCCGCTGCGATCATCGGGTTCCGGACTCTCGAGAGGTTCCACGAAGAGAAAGATGCAGCCATTGCTTCCGATCTTCGATACAAAGATGATCTACCTTGAAGTTTCGTTAACACAAGATCACACTCATAATATGAAGTGAACACCCTCATCTAAATGGCAAGGATAGATGAGGATGATGAAGTAGAATGTTTGCTCTCTTTTATTATCTTTTTCTCACTCATTTATCATCACAAAATCAAAATCAAGAAAGTTTTTCCATGAAAAGAGAAGGAAGAAGAAGAAGGAATCCTTTTGTGATGAATAATGAATAACTCATTAGTGAGGTTAGAAATGCAACCATAGTTAAGAATGAATCCTTAACCCTTGTAGAGAAACAACCATGGTCAAGGATTTGGGTTTGATTAAGCAAATATCTTCATAAAATATCTTACACAAAACAAAACAAAAACCTTCTAGAAACTTCTAGAAAAGCTTAACCCTAATCAAACCCTAACCATGTTTAATTTCCACAAATCATGTTGCATTAATAACCATATCATGTTACAATATTATATATCACATATATAATATTTATTGTAACAAAATAAAAATAATACATTTAACATATATCGCATATATATCAATGTATTACCCGAGTGAGAAAAAGAATCTTTTAGTGAGCTAATATTAGTTAATGTAATTTAATATATCATATATATATTATTATACATTAAATTATCGAATCAACATTTGATCCGACAATCCAGCTATATCACATATAACCGACTAATATTTATCCGTACCGATTTATCGAATCAACACTTGATCCGATGAACCGGCTGATATCATATATCGTGAGAATCCAATAAGGTATCACATACCGCATTATCCTCGGTCCCGCACATATCTCATATGTGCTCCTACTCCGTTTTGCCTGAGCCAAGAAACCTCTGTGTAGGACTCTAAAGAATCGTCAATACGCCGGCAGTAGGTGATGATCATATCAAACACCTACAAGCTGCAAGCGGTCAGCTAAACATAACAGCCACCCAGGTATTGAGCGCTCAGAAGATCCAATCAGTAACACTCCCGTACAGTCCGGTCTCGTCGTCTGATATGTTGCATATCTCGCCTATGGGTGGTAAACGTCAGACCCCAGTAGCTCGATAAGTCGTGTCGATATGAGGTCTATAACAGTTCGAGAAACTACTGATAACACTTACCAGTAAATCTCAGCAACCCTGGCCAGGGATTTCCGGTTATAGCCAATCGAACACAGCACAACATCAACTCCCTATACCGGGAGAGACGAATCCCCTCCTATCGCTCATTGCCTCCATGTGATTCGGGACTGTACCCAAAAGCCAACTTTTGCACGCCCTCCTGGACGTGGTATGATGGAAATCAAAGCACAGTGGGAATCACACAAGACTCTATGACGATCTCGGGTCAACAGACTACTCTGTACCAGTGTCACCGGAGAACTGCCATCTGACGTGAGGTATAATACCATCTGGGAGTTCTCGGCGAGTCCGTCCAGTGTACCCAGTCTCCACTGAGCACCCGTCCACCATCCTTGATGTCAAACACCGATGGATATTGGATCATCCATCGCCCATTATATGGGTCAAGATGCGTATACGCTAGTCTACTCTGGTGTATCGATGCCCTGTCTCGATACACCCTCGACTAGGAACAGTTATAGGATGTACTCGTCGACTACCGTGGCCCCACTACTATGATCTCATCATAGTCCCAGTATTCGAGTACACATCCTAAGGGCTTTATCAACATATAACATAGAGACAATCGAAGTACATGTTAAGATAAAGTACAACCAGATAGCATACTATCATGTCGAGCAAGAAAGTCCTCCCTATATATGTCCTAGCATCCACTACAATATACATCGTATGTACAGTAATGGCCTCTAGGGCATACATATAACTAACAATCTTCCACTTGCACTAGGGCCTTCTGTTATGGTATTGCATACCCAACAATTAGCTGCGGTTGAAGTATCTCATACTCAACCATCCCATAAAAGTCTCTGCTGGGAAAAAGGCCTTTGTGAGTGGATCCGCGCTGTTGTCCTCTGTGTCTACTCTCCAAACCTCGATCTCCCTGGAGATCAACCATCTCCATGATCTGGTGATACTGTCTAAGAATTATATCTGGATTTCTTATGGGACGGTAGTTCCTTGGCTAAAGCCACAACTCCATTGTCACACAATGGTAGGAACGAAGTTCATCTTATGAACTTATATTTATCCAGACTGCCTCTTTGGTAGCATCTTGGTAACGATGTATCTTGCCTTTAATCGTCTAGTATGTCACGGTATCTAGCTTGGAACTCTTCCAACATACCGTCCCTCCACTGAGGGTAAAGACAATGCCTGCGACTAACATTCAGTCGTCCTTATCACCCTGGAACCTTTCCAGTGATTCTCCCCAGGATCATTTGATACCATCTCACTACAACTAGTGAGTATCCTAACATCCAATTAGATCTATCTCATAGATCCAAAACCTAGGATTTATGAGGTATCACCTTGATCCTATATGGAGAATTCTTGTGATAAGCGGAGATTGACCGAGTGTAGTATAGGATACTCCTTCCCTATCAAGAGTATGTCTTCCACGTACTCTACGAGGATCACCACCATACTCCCTACTACCTTTTTGTATATACAAGGTTCATCTACCATTTTGATGAAGTCAAACTCTTTGACTACCACATCAAAACAAATGTTCCAACTCCGCGATGCCTGTTTTATCATATAAAACATCTTGTACACGTTTCCGCTGCTCCCACTGTCTACGAAGCCCTCTGGCTGTGTACTTATAGACACTCATTTCTAAAATATCATTTAGAAAAGCAGTCATGACAACCAACCGCCAAATATCGTAGTCATGGTATGTAGCCGTGGCAAGTAGGATCTGGATGGACTTAAGCATAACTTTGAAAGTCTCAACTTTTCCATGTACACCAAGTAATCTTCTCAAGATATACTCGCTCCTGATGGGGATTTAACCCTTCAGATAAAGCAACCAAAGTCCATACTTTGTTGGTGTATAAGGATTCCATCTCAGATCGCTAAGCATCCAGCCATTCTTACAGAGTCCCACTCCTGATGGCCAGCTCGAAACTAGTTGGGTCATCATCTCATGATGCAATCCTCGCTCCCACTATCATAGAGAAACCGAAGTATCTCTCAGGTGGGTGAGGAACCCTGCTAGATCGACGGAGAGGCTGAGGTTCGTTGGAAACTATTGAATCCTTTGGTTCTACCAAATCATCAGCTGCAGTTTGTATAGCTGGAACATTTCCAGTTCTACATGACAGACCTTACCTCGAGCTTGTCCGGATTTTGCTTTTAAACATAGGCCGGACAACCCCAAATCTAAACTAACTTAAGATATGGGATCTTCCCTTTCCATATCACATATGAAGTGGTAGGAAACTGATTTGATTGGAACCCTTATTCAATAGGTATGCAGCTTCACAAGTGCATAACTCCCAAAAGGAAATAGGAAACTCAGTAGTACTCATCATAGAGCACACCATATCAAATAGGGTGCTATTGCTCCGCCCCGATATACCATCGTGCTATGGTGTATACGGAGGAGTAATGCTGAGAGAGAATCTCATTCTCCTTTAGAATAGTCCAGGAATTCCGTGCTCAAGTATTCTCCTCCTTGATCTCATCAAAGGACATAATACTTATACCCATTGTTGGTTCTCTACTTCTAACCTATATTCTGTGAATATCTCAAAAGCTTCGGACTTGTGTTCCAACAGGAACATATGTCTGAATCTTGAGAGATCATCAGAAAATGTAATGAAGTACAAAGAACCGGTCTTGGCATGTGTAGACAGGGGACTTTCATACATCAACATGTATCAATCCCAAGAGTTCACTGACTCTTTCTCTGTTTCCAATAAACAGAGCTGTGGTCATTTTATCTTTGTGACATGACCGGCAAGTTTCACAAGATGTAAATTCAAACAAATTTAAATATGCATCTTAATGTAACTTCAGCTAGTCGGGTCGCATTGATATGACCTAGTCTACAATACCTCAAGAAAGATTCGTTCATTTCTGAACTCTTCCTCTTGTGTGTGTTCCGTATACTAAGAACTGTAGTTTGATTTAGAATGTCAATGCTTTTAGATAACGTGCCTGAACCGATCAACTCTTGATATAGGAAATGTTCAAAACATTATCCAACAAAACAAAATTATATCCTTTCTTTACTAATAAAGAGACTGATATGATTTTGTATATCAGGTTCGGTATCTAATAACATTTGTTCAGAATCAATGTATTCTGGTAATACAGGGTGACAGTGACCAACAGACTTGGCTGCAACACTTGCACCGTTTTCTGTCTCATGAAACTTATCACCCGTTCTCAGTTCTCTACCTATCTATAGCCCATGTAACAGATTACATATGCGGGATCCTGATCCGGTATCTCATACCCAGGACGTAAAGGATACTGAGAAACAGTTCTCTGTAATGAACACACCCGAAGATGATGCATTAGCATGCACTTTCTACGTTTGGGCGGCACGGGAATTCTGGTAATCCCCAATTTCCTGCTCTGTCTTATAACAATTATAAGTTGGAGCGGGACCAACGTTCCCCAGCTCAGTATAACAAGCGGGTTCGGTCAATATATCCGTATTATTATCTTGATTAAGGCGTGATATGGTCTCTACCTGGAGAGAGAGAGAAGAAAACACTCAGCGTATGCTCTTGCAAGATTATATTGGTTATCTAATATATCTAATCAGGATGTCTCCCACTGTTTTTGTCAAATCTTCTTTCAAACCCTAAAAGAAAAGACTAGCCGGGATTAATTGCACGCTACAAGTTCGCTAATCTTTCAGCCAGGCCAGTGTCGGTACTTTGAGGGAGGTCCCCCGTGCTTTCGCACGAACCTAATTAAAGTAAACCTCGTTTTCCCAGGGGCGTAACCCCGTTGACACCTTTCTAGACACCTACTTGATCGGCTAATTGTAATGTGTAAAACTCTCCCAGGAGTAACTCTTACTCGCAGCGGGTATCGGGATCCAACTATCTCAAAGAAGGTATACAATCTCATTGCAAATTTCAACACTTGAAATTCCCGATAATATTTTACCCCTAGCACTTATGACCTTAACTAAGGTCAACATATCATAAGCACTAGCCAAGTTCTACCCGTCATTTCATGATTAATCAGACCCACCCTACATGACCCTCAACTATTGTCGACATAATCACATGAATGTCCTAACTAATCGCATCATATGCTGTGTAGGAAGACATCACTTAGTTACTGTACATTACGCCTCAACTAAAGTCGACATACGCAGCACGAATACTAAGTACTCTACTTCCTAAAATGACGGAGGGCTATGCTAGGTTTTTAAGAAAACCCTTTGCGTAATGAACTTGATATCGTTGTAGAATCGAGTGATTTGAAATGGAGTGTTTTTGAGGCTTTTCTAGTTTTGCTAAAGGGGTCACACCCGGTGAAGGGATCGTCGGCCCTTTCCTCATCGAATAAGGTGCAGGATATTTCATAAATATCACTATGCAAAGCAAGAACTATAGAAACAATCAAAAGACAGAACGAGTTTGTAGCATCTGCTAGTTTCACTAAAGAGGTCACTCCCGGTGAAGGGATCGTCGGCTCTTTCCTTATCGAATAAGGTGCTGGATGTTCTACAAGGAACACCGCTATGCAAAGCAAGAACTAGAGCTACCAGTTTTTAAACAAGTTTCCACAACATCTTAGGTTTCTTTTATTTCATTAATCTTATTAATGAAGTCCTATTTTATTATGCTTCGCAAGCATCACATTTGAAACGAAATCTGCAATATAACATATATCTCATATATATAATATAAACATTCATCTCAGGCAGTAATATGATCTCATCACAGAACATTGCAGCAGAAGAAACATATATGAAATATTGGATATACTAGGACGTCCGTGTTTTCAATACGAGCCTGTATAAAACACGGATTCCACGGTCGCGATGAATAGCCAAACCCACATCCCTAGACCCCTACGAGAGCGGCAAGCAACACAGCCAATTCTAGGGTTAGGAGACCCGGTCCCGACTCCTCGAGATGGTCTCCCACTGGACCCTAGAACCCGGTTACTTGTGCTCCCCTCCTTGGGTCTACCTAATGCGGAAAAGTAAATAATATACAACGGTGACATCTTCCGCAACCTGGAAGTGCCCCAATAAAAGAATATTACATACATATGAATTTTACATAAATGAAAAAGAAAAAACTCTCATCTCACATAAAACCCCCGGCTATTCAAACGCGACGATCCAATACAACATATCACAGCAACACATAATATCTCATATCATCAACGTAAGCAAGTATGCGTATCCCGATTGTGGTTGATGTATAGCAACGAAGCCGGCGATATACCACATACTACGCTTACGGTCACAGAAAAGAAAGTGTAAAACTACAACAGTTGGAATCTGCAATCTCTTTAGACATCGCATGCCTAACCAAATGAATTCTTTAGACATCGCATGCCTAACAATTATAAACCCCACATTTTAGTCTCATTATCGAAAACTCTTTTCAATATCAAGTCGGGCAATTCAACAAGATTCCCGACGTCCTGATCGAATGCTCGTCGCAAACTTTAGTAGACGGCCGCACCCCCGGATGCCGTCGACGAAGTGCACTAAGGCGGAACACCGCTGCCGCGAGCACCCGAACGGATGCTTTCGGCGACGGGGTGCTCCTACAGTCACTTGGTCGGGGCTTTGGGGCGTGGTTGTCTATTAAGTTTACCCGGCGAGTATCCGCGTACGCTACGTAATTGCGACGGACTTTTGATCACATCAAAATTCCGTGGCAACCGATCATCTAAGACTGAACTGCTAGATTTATAACATTCAAATTAGTTATCTCATAACTACCTGTGGATTCCAAATATTGTATCACATTCCAGATAAATAGACAAAGTTAAACTTTCCGATCGAATAATCATACACCCAAGATTTCCCCAATATATCTCAACACTTGAAATCAGTTTAAAAAACATCCATCACATGCCACAGTACCAATGGTCCAGCCGTAGAAGGGTCAAGCCAACGCCTCACATGTGGCATGCCGTACTGCCCCAAACCCTTAGGTTCAAAAGGCAGTTCAAGACGGTCACATAATCGAGTTAAGGTTTGTTGTCTTCTAGAGGGTCCACCGCGTTACTTGCACGACTTAGAACGTTCTTAAACACGAGAAAAAATCCAACTTTTGAAAAAATTTCCGACAGGGGAAAAAGTGAGTTATTGATATCCGTTCAAATTTTTTAACAGTTTCTAAAAGTTATCCGGACAAAATTAAACAAAGTTAAAATATCCGATCGAATCTTTAAGTCCCCAATACAACCCAGAAAACACAACAGTGGAGTGAAAATAAAAAATTCCCAGAAGAATCAGGAATTAGCTACGGAGGTTACCGTGTAAACCCTATCCCTCAATCCTTCCTTCTTGCCGCGGAACCGCCGCCAATACCTAGGTTTGGCCGCGGTTCCGCGGTGCTTTGGGGGATTTAGGGGGTCGGGTTTCACAGTAATTCCTATAATTCCCTGCTGATTTTTTTGAGCATTTTTAATTCACAAAAAATCACATTTTCGAAAAATTTCCAAAGAAGGGGTTATATCGGGTTTTCCGGGTTCGATCGGACTTTAAACTTCGTCTAGACTTCGCCTAAAGCTCTAGCTTGGCTCTGATACCACTGTTGGGTTGCTTGGCACGCGCACAAGGTTCTACGAGGCATCGACCATGCCCGATTAAAAAATTAGTCGTGCCGAACAACCCGAAGCCGGATCTTGAACTAGAGATTAGGCGAAAACTAGCATGTTAACAACTTTAACACTAAGTGAGAGGGATTACAACCTTTGTAGATCCGGTCCTTCACTTCATATGCTCCGTGTTGTGGTCCCTTCGCTGCGATCATCGGGTTCCGGACTCTCGAGAGGTTCTACGAAGAGAAAGATGCAGCCTTTGCTTCCGATCTTCGATACAAAGATGATCTACCTTGAAGTTTCGTTAACACAAGCTCACACTCATAATATGAAGTGAACACCCTCATCTAAATGGCAATGATAGATAAGGATGATGAAGTAGGATTTTTGCTCTCTTTTATTATCTTTTTCTCACTCATTTATCATCACAAAATCAAAATCACGAAAGCTTTTCCATGAAAAGAGAAGGAAGAAGAAGAAGGAATACTTTTGTGATGAATAATTAATAACTCATTAGTGAGGTTAGAAATGCAACCATAGTTAAGAATGAATCCTTAACCCTTGTAGAGAAACAACCATAGTCAAGGGTTTGGGTTTGGTTAAGCAAATATCTTCATAAAATATCTTACACAAAACAAAACAAAAACCTTCTAGAAACTTCTAAAAGAGCTTAACCCTAATCAAACCCTAACCATGTTTAATCTCCACTAATCATGTTGCACTAATAACCATATCATGTTACAATATTATATATCACATATATAATATTTATTGTAACAAAATAAAAATAATACATTTAACATATATCGCATATATATCAATGTATTACCCGAGTGAGAAAAAGAATCTTTTAGTGAGCTAATATTAGTTAATGTAATTTAATATATCATATATATATTATTATACATTAAATTATCGAATCAACACTTGATCCGACAATCCGGCTATATCACATATAACCGACTAATATTTATCCGTACCGATTTATCCAATCAACACTTGATCCGATGAACCGGCTGATATCATATATCGCGAGAATCCAATAAGGTATCACATACCGCATTATCCTCGGTCCCGCACATATCACATATGTGCTCCTACTCCGTTTTGCTTGAGCCAAGAAACCTCTGTGTAGGACTCTAAAGAATCGTCAATACGCCGGCAGTAGGTGATGATCATATCAAACACCTACAAGCCGCAAGCGGTCAGCTAAACGTAACAGCCACCCAGGTATTGAGCGCTCAGAAGATCAACAAGCAAGCCTGTACATTCTCCTGTGAATCCAATCAGTAACACTCCCGTACAGTCCGGTCTCGTCGTCTGATATGTTGCATATCTCGCCTAGGGGTGGTAAACGTCAGACCCCAGTAGCTCGATAAGTCGTGTCGATATGAGGTCTATAACAGTTCGAGAAACTACTGATAACACTTACCAGTAAATCTCAGCAACCCTGGCCAGGGATTTCCGATTATAGCCAATCGAACACAGCACAACATCAACTCCCTATACCGGGAGAGACGAATCCCCTCCTATCGCTCATTGCCTCCATGTGATTCGGGACTGTACCCAAAAGCCAACTTTTGCACGCCCTCTTGGACGTGGTATGATGGAAATCAAAGCACAGTGGGAATCACACAAGACTCTATGACGATCTCGGGTCAACAGACTACTATGTACCAGTGTCACCGGAGAACTGCCATCTGACGTGAGGTATAATACCATCTGGGAGTTCTCGGGGAGTCCGTCCAGTGTACCCAGTCTCCACTGAGCACCCGTACACCATCCTTGATGTCAAACACCGATGGATATATGATCATCCATCGCCCATCATATGGGTCAAGATACGTATATGCTAGTCTACTCTGGTGTATCGATGCCCTGTCTCGATACACCCTCGACTAGGAACAGTTATAGGATGTACTCGTCGACTACCGTGGCCCCACTAGTATGATCACATCATAGTCCCAGTAGTCGAGTACACATCCTAAGGGCTTTATCAACATGTAACATAGAGACAATCGAAGTACATGTTAAGATAAAGTATAACCAGATAGCATACTATCATGTCGAGCAAGAAAGTCCTCCCTATATATGTCCTAGCATCCACTACAATATACATCGTATGTACAATAATGGCCTCTAGGGCATACATATAACTAACAAGTTTGCTATCTGGTTTCACTTTATCTTAACATGTACTCTGATTGTCTCTATGTTACATGTTGATAAAGCTCTTAGGATATGTACTCGAGAACTGGGACTATGATGAGATTATACTAGTGGGGCCACGGTAGTCGACGAGTACATCCTATAACTGTTCCTAGTCGAGGGTGTATCGAGACAGGGCATCGATGCACCAGAGTAGACTAGCGTATACGCATCTTGACCCATATGATGGGCGATGGATGATCCCATATCCATCGGTGTTTGACATCAAGGATGGTGTACGGGTGCTCAGTGGAGACTCGGTACACTGGACGGACTCCCCGAGAACTCCCAGATGGTATTATACCTCACGTCAGATGGCAGTTCTCCGGTGACACTGGTACAGAGTAGTCTGTTGACCCGAGATCGTCATAGAGTCTTGTGTGATTCCCACTGTGCTTTGATTTCCATCATACCACGTCCAAGAGGGCGTGCAAAAAGATGGCTTTTGGGTACAGTCCCGAATCACATGGAGGCAATGAGCGATAGGAGGGGATTCGTCTCT
Organism: Agapanthus africanus; assembly: GCA_030015575.1. Taxonomy (NCBI): domain Eukaryota; kingdom Viridiplantae; phylum Streptophyta; class Magnoliopsida; order Asparagales; family Amaryllidaceae; genus Agapanthus; species Agapanthus africanus. The sequence goes on along the minus strand of CM057343.1, from coordinate 59,641,669 downwards.
CCCGGTATAGGGAGTTGATGTTGTGCTGTGTTCGATTGTCTATAACCGGAAATCCCTGGCCAAGGTTGCTGAGATTTACTGGTAAGTGTTATCAGTAGTTTCTCGAACTGTTATAGACCTCATATCGACACGACTTATCGAGCTACTGGGGTCTGACGTTTACCACCCCTAGGCGAGATATGCGACATATCAGACGACGAGACCGGACTGTACGGTAGTGTTACTATTTGGATTCACAGGAGAATGTACAGGCTTGCTTGTTGATCTTCTGAGCGCTCAATACCTGGGTGGCTGTTACGTTTAGCTGACCGCTTGCAGCTTGTGGGTGTTTGATATGATCATCATCTACTGCCGGCGTATTGACGATTCTTCAGAGTCCTAGACAGAGGTTTCTTGGCTCAGGCAAAACGGAGTAGGAGCACATATGTGATATGTGCGGGACCGAGGATAATGCGATATGAGATACCGTATTCTATTCTCGCGATATATGATATCAGCCGGTTCATCGGATCAAGTGTTGATTCGATGAATCGGTACGGATAAATATTAGTCGGTTATATGCGATATTTCTGGATTGTCGGATCAAGTGTTGATTCGATAATTTAATGTATAATAATATATATGATATATTAAATTAAATTATCTAATATTTTCTCACTAAAAGATTCTTTTTCTCACTCGAGTAATACATTGATATATATGCGATATATGTTAATTGTATTATTTTATTTTGTTACGATAAATATTATATATGTGATATATAATATTGTAACATGATATGATAACTAATGCAACATGTTTAATGGAGTTTAAACATGATTAGGGTTTGGATTAGGGTTAACACTTCTAGTTGATTCTAGAAGCTTTTCTTTTGTCATGATAAAGATATTTGTGTAGATTTTTATCTTTGACTCATACTTAACCCAACCCAAACCCTAGCCCTTGGTTAATTCTCTACAATGGTTTAGTCAACCATGGTTGCATTATTCATCATATTATTCTTTTCATTATTCATCACAAAAGGAATTCTATCTTTATTCTTCATCTTCTTCCTTCTTCTTTCTTCATGGAAAAAGCTTACTAGCTTTTTTCCATGTGATGAATAAATGTGAGAAAAAGATAAATAAAGAGAGCAAAAATCCTACTTCATCATCCTCATCTTCCCTTACCCTTTAGATGAGAGTGTTCACTCAATTTTAGTAAGTGTTAGCTTGTGTTAATGAAACTTCAAGGTAGATCATCTTTGTATCGAAGATCGGAAGCAAGACTGCATCTTTCTCTTCGTGGAACCTCTCGAGAGTCCGGAACCCGATGATCGCAGCGAAGGGACCACAACACGGAGCTTATGAAGTGAAGGAACAGATCTACAAAGGTTGTAATCCCTCTCACTTAGTGTTAAAGTTGTTAACATGCAAGTTTTCGCCTAAACCCTAGTCTAAAGATCCGGGTTCGGGTTGTTCGGCACGGCTAAAATTTTAATCGGTCATGGTTGATGCCTCGTAGACCCATGTGCGCGTTTCTAGCAACCCTACAGTCGTATCAGAGCCAATCTAGAGCTTTAGGCGAAGTCTAGACGAAGTTTAAAGTCCGATCGAAACCCGAAACCCCGATATTTACCCTTCTCTGTACATTTTTCAAAAAGGTGTTTTCTTCTGAATTAAAAATGCTCAGAAAAACAAGCAGGAAAAACTAAGAATTACTGTGAAGTACGGTCCCCTAAGTCGACTATTTGACCGCGGAACAGCGGCTAAACCTTGGGTTTTGCGGCGGTTCCGCGGCCAAAATTTGGACTTAGTCCCTGAAATTTCATGTAATTATTTTTAGGCCCTTTCTTGTTATTTTTTTCTGGGAATATTTTAATTCCACTCAAGTTTTGAGTTTTCAAGGGTTGTATTGGGGAATCGTTGATTCGATCGGATGATTTAATTTTGTTTAGTTTGTCCGGATAATTTTAGAAACTGTTAAAAAGTTCGGGCGGATATCGATAACTCACTTTTTCCCCTGTCGGAAATTTTTTCAAAAGTTGGATTTTTCCTCTTGTTTAAGAACGTTCTAAGTCGTGCAAGTAATGCGGTGGACCCTCTAGAAGACAAAAAACCTTAACTCGATTATATGACCGTCTTGAACTGCCTTTTGAACCTTAGGGTTTGGGGCAGTACGGCGTGCCACAAGTGAGGCGTTGGCTTGACCCTTCTACGGCTGGACCATTGGTACTGTGGCATGTGATGGATGTTTTTTAAACTGATTTCAAGTGTTGAGATATATTGGGGAAATCTTGGGTGTTTGATTATTCGATCGGAAAGTTTAACATTGTCTATTTATCTGGAATGTGATACAATAATTGGAATCCATAGGTAGTTATGAGATAACTAATTTGAATGTTATAAATCTAGCACTTTAGTCTCAAATGATCGGTTGCCATGGAATTTTGATGTGATCAAAAGTCCATCGCAATCACGTAGTGTACGCGGATACTCGCCGGGTAAACTTAATAGACAGCTACGCCCCATAGCCCCGACCAAGTGACTGTAGGAGAACTCCGTCGCCGAAAGCATCCGTTCGAGTGCTCGCGGCAGCGGTGTTCCGCCTTAGTGCACTTCGTCGACGGCATCTGGGGGTGCGGCCGTCTACTAAAGTTTGCGACGAGCATTCGATCAGGATGTCGGGAATCTTGTTGAATTGCCCGACTTGATATTGAAAAGGGTTTTCGATAATGAGACTAAAATGCGGGGTTTATAATTGTTAGGCATGAGATGTCTAAGGAATTCATTTGGTTAGGCATGCGATATCTAAGTAGGTTGCGGATTCCAACTGTTGTAGTTTTACACTTTCTTTTCTGTGACCGTAAGCGTAGTATGTGGTGTATCGCCGGTTTCGTTGCTATACATCAACGACAAACGGGATACGCATACTTGCTTACGTTGATGATATGAGATATTATGTGTTGCTGTGATATGTTATTTTGGATCGTCGCGTTTTGAATAGCCGGGGGTTTTATCTGAGATGAGAGTTTTTCTTTTTCATTCATGTAAAATTCATTTGTATGTAATATTCTTTTATTGGGGCACTTCCAGGTTGCGGAAGATGTCACCGTTGTATATTATTTACTTTTCCGCATTAGGTAGACCCAAGGCCGGGAGCACAAGTAACCGGGTTCTGGGGTCCAGTGGGAGACCATCTCGAGGAGTCGAGACCGGGTCTCATAACCCTAGAATTGGCAGTGTTACTTGCCGCTCTCATAGGAGTCTAGGGATGTGGGTTTGGCTATTCATCGCGACCGTGGAATCCGTGTTTTATACAGGCTCGTATTGAAAACACGGACGTCCTAGTATATCCAATATTTCATATATGTTCTTCTGCTGCAATGTTCTGTGATGAGATCATATTACTGCCTGAGACGAATGTTTATATTATATATATGAGATATATGTTATATTGCAGATTTCATTTTCAAATGTGATGCTTACGAAGCATAATAAAATGGGACTTCATTAATGAGATTAATGAAATAAAAGAAACCGAAGATGTTGTAGAAACTTGTTTAAAAACTGGTAGCTCTAATTCTTGCTTTGCATAGCGGTGTTCCTTGTAGAACATCCAGCACCTTATTCGATAAGGAAAGAGCCGAGATCCCTTCATCGGGAGTGACCTCTTTGGTAAAACTAGCAGATGCTACAAACTCGGTTTGTCTTTTGATTGCTTCTATAGTTCTTGCTTTGCACAGCGGTATATATGATATATCCTGCACCTTATTCGATGAGGAAAGGGCCGACGATCCCTTCACCGGGTGTGACCCCTTTAGCAAAACTAGAAAAGCCTCAAAAACATTCCATTTCAAATCACTCGATTCTACAACGATATCAAGTTCATTACGCAAAAGGTTTTCTTTAAAACCTGTCGTAGCCCTCCGTCATTTCAGATAAGTACTTCATAGTATTCGTGCTGCGTTTGTTGGCTTTCGTCAAAGCGTAGTGTGCGGTAGCTATTTATGCTTATCTGCTAGCATATGATGCGATTGAGTTAGGGTAGTCGTGCGACTTTGTTGGCTTTCGTCAAGGGTCGTGCGGGTGGGTTTAATTCAATCGGGAAATGACGGGTTGGACTTGACTAGTAGCATATGGTTTGTTGGCTTTCGTCAAGGTCATAGGATGCTAGGGGTAAAATATTATTGGGAATTTCAAGTGTTGAAATTTGCAATGAGATTGCATACCTTCTATGAGATAGTTGGATCCCGATACCCGCTGCGAGCAAGAGTTACTCCTGGGAGAGTTTTATACATTACAATTAGCAGATCAAGTAGGTGTCTAGAAAGGTGTTAACGGGGTTACGCCCCTGGGAAAATGAGATTTACTTTAATTAGGTTCGTGCGAAAGCACGGGGGACCTCCCTCAAAGTACCGACACTGGCCTGGCTGAAAGATTAGCGAATTTGTAGCGTGTAATTAATCCCGGCTAGTCTTTCCTTTTAGGGTTTGAAGGAAGATTTGATTAAAACAGTGGGAGACATCCTGATTAGATATATTAGATAACCAATCTAATCTTGCAAGAGCATACGCTGAGTGTTTTCTTCTCTCTCTCTCCAGGTAGCGACTATATCATGCCTTAATCAAGATAATAATACGGATATATTTGACCGAACACGCTTGTTATACTGAGCTGGGGAACGTTGGTCCCGCTCCAACTTATAAGTGTTATAAGACAGAGCAGGAAATTAGGGAATACCAGATTTCCCGTGCCGCCCAAACGAAGAAAGTGCATGCTGATGCATCATCTTTGGGTGTGTTCGTTACATAGAACTGTTTCTCAGTATCCTTTATGTCCTGGGTATGTGATACCGGATCAGGATCCCGCATATGTAATCTGTTACATGGGCTACAGATAGGTAGAGAACTGAGAACGGGTGATAAGTTTCATGAGACAGAAAACGGTGCAAGTGTTGCAGTCAAGTCTGTTGGTCACTATCACCCTGTATTACCTGAATACATTGATTCTGAACGAATGTTATTAGATACCGAACCTGATATACAACATCATATCGGTTTCTTTATTAGTAAAGAAGTAATATAATTTTATATTGTTGGATAATGTTTTGAACATTTCCTATATCAAGAGTTGATCGGTTCAGGCACGTTAGCTAAAAGCATTGACATTCTAAATCAAACTACAGTTCTTAGTATACAGAACACACACGATAGGAAGAGTCCAGAAATGAACGAATCCTTCTTAAGGCATTGTAGACTAGGTCATATCAATGCGACCCGACAAGCTAAGTTACATTTAGATGCATATTTAAATCTGTTTGAATTTACATGTTGTGAAACTTGCCGGTCATGTCACAAAGATAAGATGACCATAGCTCAGTTTATTGGAAACAGAGAAAGAGTTAGTGAACTCTTGGGATTGATACATGCTGATGTATGAAAGTCCCCTGTCTACATATGCCAGGACCGGTTCTTTGTACTTCATTCCATTCTCTGATAATCTTTCAAGATTCAGACATATGTTCCTATTGAAACACAAGTCCGAACCTTTTGAGATATTCACAGAATATGAGTTAGAAGTAGAGAACCAACAATGGGTATAAGTATTATGTCCTTTGATGAGATCAAGGAGAAGAATACTTGAGTACGGAATTCCTGGACTATTCTAAAGGAGAATGAGATTCTCTCTCAGCATTACTCTTCCGTATACACCACAGCACGTCGGTGTATCGGGGCGGAGCAATAGAACCCTATGTGATATGGTGAGCTCTATGATGAGTACTACTGAGTTTCCTAATTCTTTTTGGGAGTTATGCACTTGAGAAGCTGCATACCTATTGAATAGGGTTCAAATCAAATCAGTTTCCTACCACTTCATATGTGATATGGAAAGGGAAGAGCCCATATCTTAAGTTGGTTAAGATTTGGGGTTGTCCGGCCTATGTCTAAAAGCAAAATTCGGACAAGCTCGAGGCAAGTTCTGTTATGTAGAACTGGAAGGGTTCCAGCTATACAAACTGCAGCTGATGATTTGGTAGAACCAAAGGATTCAATAGTTTCCAACGAACCTCAGCCTCTCCGCCGATCTAGTAGGGTTCCTCACCCACCTGAGAGATACTTCGGTTTCTCTATGACAGTGGGAGCGAGGATTGCATCATGAGATGATGACCCAACTATTTTCGAGCTGTCCATCAGGAGTGGGACTCTGTAAGAATGGCTGGATGCTTATCGATCTGAGATGGAATCCTTATACACCAACAAAGTATGGACTTTGGTTGCTTTATCTGAAGGGTTAAATCCCCATCAGGAGCAAGTATATCTTGAGAAGATTACTTGGTGTACATGGAAAAGTTGAGACTTTCAAAGCTATGCTTAAGTCCATCCAGATCCTACTTGCCACGGCTACATACCATGACTACGATATCTGGTGGTTGGGTGTCATGGCTGCTTTTCTAAATGATGTTTTAGAAAAGAGCGTCTATAAGTACACAGCCAGAGGCCTTCGTAGACAGTGAGAGCAGCGGAAACGTATGCAAGATGTTTTATATGATAAAACAGGCATCGCGGAGTTGGAACATCTGTTTTGATGTGGCAGTCAAAGAGTTTGACTTCATCAAAATGGTAGATGAATCTTATATATACAAAAAGGTAGTAGAGAGTATGGTGGTGATCCTCGTAGAGTACGTGGATGACATACTCTTGATAGGAAAGGAGTTTCCTATGCTACGCTTGGTCAATCTCCGCTTATCACAATGATTCTCCATATAGGATCAAAGTGATACTTCCTAAATCCTGTGTTTTGGATCTATGAGATAGTTCTAATTGGATGTTAGGATACTCACTAGTTGTAGTGATATGGTATCAATCGATCCTGGGGAGAATCACTGGAAAGGTTCCAGGGTGATAAGAACGACTGAATGTCAGTCGCAGGCATTGTCTTTACCCTCAGTGGAGGGACGGTATGTTGGAAGAGTTCCAAGCTAGATACCGTGACATACTAGACGATCAAAGGCAAGATACTTCGTTACCAAAGATGCTACTAAAGAGGCAGTCTGGATATATATAAGTTCATGAGATGAACTTCGTTCCTACCATTGTGTGACAGTGGAGTTGTGGCTTTAGGCAAGGAACTACCGTCCCATCAAAAATCCAGATATTATTCTTTGGCAGTATCACCTGATGATGGAGATGGTTGATCTCCAGGGAGATCGAGGTTAGGGGAGTAGACACAGAGGACAACAGCGCGGATCCACTCACAAAGGCCTTTTTCCCAGTAGAGACTTTTTACGGGATGGTTGAGTATGAGATACTTCAACCGCAGCTAATTGTTGGGTATGCGATACCACAACAGATGGCCCTAGTGCAAGTGGGAGATTGTTAGTTATATGTATGCCCTAGAGGCCATTACTGTACATACGATGTATATTGTAGTGGATGCTAGGACATATATAGGGAGGACTTTCTTGCTCGACATGATAGTATGCTATCTGGTTGCACTTTATCTTAACATGTACTCTGATTGTCTCTATGTTACTTGTTGATAAAGCCCTTAGGATATGTACTCGACAACTGGGACTATGATGACATTATACTAGTGGGGCCACGGTAGTCGACGAGTACATCCTATAACTGTTCCTAGTCGAGGGTGTATCGAGACAGGGCATCGATGCACCAGAGTAGACTAGCGTATACGCATCTTGACCCATATGATGGGCGATGGATGATCCCATATCCATCGGTGTTTGACATCAAGGATGGTGTATGGGTGCTCAGTGGAGACTGGGTACACTGGACGGACTCCCCGAGAACTCCCAGATGGTATTATACCTCACGTCAGATGGCAGTTCTCCGGTGACACTGGTACAGAGTAGTCTGTTGACCCGAGATCGTCATAGAGTCTTGTGTGATTCCCACTGTGCTTTGATTTCCATCATACCACGTCCAAGAGGGCGTGCAAAAAGGTGGCTTTTGGGTACAGTCCCGAATCACATAGTGGCAATGAGTGATAGGAGGGGATTCGTCTCTTCCGGTATAGGAAGTTGATGTTGTGCTGTGTTCGATTGGCTATAACCGGAAATCCCTGGTCAGGGTTGCTGAGATTTACTGGTAAGTGTTATCAGTAGTTTCTCGAACTGTTATAGACCTCATATCGACACGACTTATCGAGCTACTGGGGTCTGACGTTTACCACCCCTAGGCGAGATATGCGACATATCAGACGACGAGACCGGACTGTACGGTAGTGTTACTGTTTAGATTCACAGGAGAATGTACAGGCTTGCTTGTTGATCTTCTGAGCGCTCAATACCTGGGTGGATGTTACGTTTAGCTGACCGCTTGCAGCTTGTGGGTGTTTGATATGATCATCACCTACTGCCGGCGTATTGACGATTTTTTAGAGTCCTAGACAGAGGTTTCTTGGCTCAGGCAAAACGGAGTAGGAGCACATATGTGATATGTGCGGGAACGAGGATAATGCGATATGAGATACCGTATTCTATTCTCGCGAATGATATCAGCCGGTTCATCGGATCAAGTGTTGATTCGATGAATCGGTACGGATAAATATTAGTCGGTTATATGCGATATATCCGGATTGTCGGATCAAGTGTTCATTCGATAATTTAATGTATAATAATATATATGATATATTAAATTACATTATCTAATATTTGCTCACTAAAAGATTCTTTTTCTCACTCGGGTAATACATTGATATATATGCGATATATGTTAATTGTATTATTTTATTTTGTTACGATAAATATTATATATGTGATATATAATATTGTAACATGATATGATAACTAATGCAACATGTTTAGTGGAGTTTAAACATGATTAGGGTTTGGATTAGGGTTAACACTTCTAGTTGATTCTAGAAGCTTTTCTTTTGTCATGATAAAGTTATTTGTGTAGATTTTTATCTATGACTCATACTTAACCCAACCCAAACCCTAGCCCTTGGTTAATTCTCTACAATGGTTTAGTCAACCATGGTTGCATTATTCATTATATTATTCTTTTCATTATTCATCACAAAAGGAATTCTATCATTATTCTTCATCTTCTTCCTTCTTCTTTCTTCATGGAAAAAGCTTACTAGCTTTTTTCCAAGTGATGAATAAATGTGAGAAAAAGATAAATAAAGAGAGAAAAAATCCTACTTCATCATCCTCATCTTCCCTTGCCCTTTAGATGAGAGTGTTCACTCAATTTTAGTGAGTGTTAGCTTGTGTTAATGAAACTTCAAGGTAAATCATCTTTGTATCGAAGATCGGAAGCAAGACTGCATCTTTCTCTTCGTGGAACCTCTCGAGAGTCCGGAACCCGATGATCGCAGCGAAGGGACCACAACACGGAGCTTATGAAGTGAAGGAACTGATCTACAAAGGTTGTAATCCCTCTCACTTAGTGTTAAAGTTGTTAATATGCAAGTTTTCGCCTAAACCCAGATCCGGCTTCGGGTTGTTCGGTACGGCTAAAATTTTAATCGGGCATGGTTGATGCCTCGTAGACCCATGTGCGCGTGCCTAGCAACCCTACATGTTAGCCTTCGTCAAGGCATAGTGTATGGTAGCTATTTGTTACTTTTCTGCAGCATAGATAGATGCGTTGGTTTGGGACAGTCGTACTACTATTTTAGCCTTCGTCAAGGGTATGTACGGGTGGGTTCAAATTAACCTGGATAATGACGGGTAGAACTTGACATGTGACTTATGATATGTTGGCCTTCGTCAAGGTCATAAGAGCATAGGCCAAAAATCCACATCGGGAGTTTCTAAAGAAACTGAAACTTGCCAGATATGCGCATACCTTCTGGAGTGTGATAACGTGAGCGGATTCCGTCACGTTATCATGCGATGAGAGTTGGATCCCTGTAAGTGCACGGCGGCGCCTCGGCCGTCAATCCGACGCCGGAATGCGGAAGCGATGGTTTACTTTAACTTTTAAAACCGGCACCACCGCGCACTATAAACCCGGATCGTGCCATTAAACTAGTCCTAGCTAACAAGAAGGGGGTAGAGAGATATATCGAGCGATCCGTGTCCTTCGGTTTTCTCGTCGTCGTCCCGATCTCCACGCGGAATCTCCGGTCTCCACCAAGTCGCCGGAAGGGCACCACGTCGCCGGCTTCTTTTACGGGCTCCCACCTCTGGACCGAGACAACTTGGGCACAAAGTTGGTGACCCGACGTGCCCAAGGTTTGCTGTAGAATACGTTTAGAAAGCTATGTCTCATTTGGGGTATTGGAAGTTGCCTTTGGTGGAGGAAATGAACTTGTGGAACTTTGTGATGAACTTGGGGATTTTTGAAAGCATGAAAAGTGCAAAAATTCCTACACCAAAATAATGGGCAGCCCCTCCCTCATTTGGCCGGCCATGGCACATAAGGAAATCAAAAAGGAGAGAGGAGAAAAGAATGAGGGAGCCCAACAATAATGCAAGAGTGAGAAAAGGTTATCATGATCAACCATGGTCACAAAACAAGTTCAACACTCCAAATCAACCATCATGAACCCAAAGTCAAGCAATGATGAAGTCAAGAAAGTCAAGGTCATGGTGCAACCATCATGACACTACAATGTGCAAAGACAACCCTCCAAAATGCTTATTTGCACAAATGCAAATAATCCCTCCTCCATCAATCTTCAGCCAAATGAAGGATACAAAGAAATATGGCTGAAACGGAAAACAAACTGGCAACTCCAAAAAACTGGTCCTGTAATAAATTACAGGAAAACCCCGCTACTGTATATACATACCCGCATTTGTATTCCGACCGAATACAAATGCAATGAGACAAAATCTACACTGTACTATACTAGGATCCGGCTTAAACCAAAGCCCGCTAGTATTATCGGTCCAATCCTAATCCGTGCAATACCGCACGTATCTGATCGAACCCTGCCATATATCCATACGGCCTCTAGTACTAACCGTACGATCCTGATCCGTGCAATACCGCACGTATCTGATCGAACCCTGCCATATCTCCATACGGCCTCTACAGTGTTTCGCCCGAAACTTGAGTAAATGAATGTGGGGGACTCTAAAGACTCGTCAATACTATGGCTGTGGATTTAACCACTAGCATGTCATAGGTATTAGCCATACGTGACGGGCTGCCTGCTATTGACCAAAAGGGACGTCGATGAGCGAACTCATCCTGACACCCTACTGAGCCTGTTAGTGACAATATCCGTACAGTCCGGTCCGTTCGTCTATGAGCATCGCATGGAGGGCCTAGGGGGTTGGTAAAAGTCAGACCCCCAAAAGCGGTACAAGTCGTGTCAGAGATCAGCCCAGAACACCCTGAGATACTACTGGAATACCTACCAGTATATCCCCGGCCTTGGCCAAGGACTTTTCATGTTCTGGCTCTCCTAGACACAGCACGACCTCACCCCCAATACCGGGAGAGACGAACCCCTGAAGATCCGCTCACTGCCTCCATGTGGCTCGGGACAGTACCCAACTAAAACCTGTTTGCACGTCTCCTTTGAGCGTGGTAGGGTAGTAATCAAAGTACAGTGGGAACTCACACGAGACAAATGACGATCCTCAGGTCGATGAACTAACCTGTACACATGTCACCAGGGAACTGCTATCTGACGTCAGGTATAAGACCAACTAGCATGTTCCCGGCGAATCTTGTCCGGTGTACTCATAACCCAATGAGCACCTGTATACATCTTAGGTGAACCAACTGACAGCAGTGGCTTGTGAGACCGGCAATCGTCCCTCGTCGGGGTCTCGACTGTATACACTAGTCTACTCTGGAGTATCGATGCCCTGTCTCGAAACTCCCACAAGTAGGGACCTTTTAAGGATGTGCTTATAGACTACCAGCTCCCATGTATATGATTGCCCTCATACTGCTGGCAGTCAAGCAAGAATCCTAGGGGCTCTATCAACGTGTAATAGCGACCTCTCTGGTCACCTAAAACAGTACACGATGATAAAGATAAACCAGATAGCATACTATCATCTTGAGTAAGACTGTCCTACCGGAATAGGTCCTCCCTCAATCATTGCAATCACGTGCCTGTGATCCAATAATTGACTCTGAGGGCACTATCTCTAACAATCTCCCACTTGCACTCAAGGCTAATTATTGGGATGTCGCATACTCACAGCCCGTGTGATACCGAACACCCAACTCCTCTACTAGTCAGTCTCACAAAACCTGTTTGCGAAACTATTGCGTTTGAGGAATAGCCTCAGTGAGTGGATCTGCCTTGATGTTTCTTTCTATATCTCTCTTAATCTCAAGTTCGCGGAGAAACCCATCTCCCGAAAAGAGCAATACCTGTCTTAGAATGTGTCTGGATGTCTGATGGGACCTAGCTCATAAATGAACTCCAAATCCAAACTTCTTAGACTGTCTCGTCAACTGAACTTAATCAGTATCCCGCGCCATGCCTCCCTCAGTATTGCCTTGGACCACCTGTCCAAAATACTGCCCCTCATCAGAAGGAAAACTATAACTCTGACAACCTCCTTGTCGTCTATGTCACCTTGGAAGCCTGGAATGATAACTGTCTCCCGAATGAGGCTGTCGTTATCATATCCCTAGAACATCCACTTATGTTCTAAAACTGCTTCCGACCGTCTCTTCAGGATTGGATCAATATCAACTTATTGCATCTACCGCAAGAACAACATCTGGTGTGGTACTTGACATCTCATGATTGACTCAATTGCCTAAGCAATTGATCTGCCAATCATGCACATCCCTCTCCCCTTTAGTCTGTAAGACACCTTTAGAGAGGGTGACTCCATCACCTGCAGGTACACTACCATGCCAGGAGTCGTCCATTCTAAATACTCTTAGAATGCAAGTACCCTTAATTGGGAAACCACCCAAATCTAGATCTAAAACCATAAATCTAGTAACCAGTATGTTTGATATAATGTCCAAGTCCCATGTGGAGAAACCACTGTGTGACAACCAAAGTATAACCGATCGTAGTATAGGAGTTTCTTTTCCTACTCTGTGTATGTCATCCAAATACCATGACAACACACCCTACTACCTTCTTAACAGATCCATCCCCTATTCTGATGAAGTCAAACCTATGACTGTCACATCAGAAATAGATGATCTATCTCCGCTACATCTGCTTTAGTCTATAAATAGACATAAGCCACTTGTCCACTATGCTTCCGCTGCTCCCACTGACCACGACAACCCTCTGGCAGAGTCATATAGACGTACACTTCTAAAGCCAGTTTAGAACGACGCTATACTCATCCTCCTGCCGGGTCTCACAGTCTTGAACAACAGCAATGGCTAGTCTGGGTAAACAAGAACCTCCCTGTCACCGTCCTTGAGGCTACCTGAGTACCTATCGGGTGCCTGAAGTTACCCACCTTATCTGCGGAGTGGCCAATGGAATGTCAAACCAGATTGAATCTTTAGGTTCCTATCAAATCTTCAGTAATCGTTTGTGGTTCTGGAATCACTTCCAGTTCTACCATACTCCCACTACTGTTTTCTGAAAAAATCCATTTTTATTAAAACTGTGGAGAGTCTAGAACAATATCACTATTGATCTTCCAGATGGTAGAAGTCAACCCTCGTCATAGCCTGGGTCAACCTACAAACAACCATTACAGAAACGTGCCCTAAGTTATCCAGAGTCTGGTTTTAAGCATAAGCCGGACAACTCCCCGTACCTTAACATCGTTAAGATATGAATATAGGGTTCCTAGGCACTCTCAAGAGGTCTCACACGGCATCAACCATGCCAATTTCAAATATTACGGTGCCGAGAAACCCTAGACTACGGATCGTTGGCTAGATTTCTAGGCGACAAAACAAACTAGTTAACAAATTAACTAAGTGAACGGAAATACAACCTTTCTAGATCCGGTGCTCCACCTCCATAGCTCCGCAATGATGTCTCTCCGCTGTCCAAAATGAATCCCGGGCTCAAGCGTCGGCTTCATCGGAGAAATGGTGGGCTAGGTCATCGACGACGTGCCGAAGATGATCTACGTCGAGGCATCGCTAGATCAAGCTCCAACTTCACCAAGTCTAGAAAACTTGTGAAGGAAACACACTCTACTACTTGGCAAGAGGTATAGGATGAAGAAATAGGAAGTGGGTTCACTTTAGATTTGGATTTCTCACTCTTTTTCACAAGTTGCCATTGATGGAGGCAAGCTTGCTTCAATGTTGAAGATGAAGAAGAAAGAATATGATAAGTTCTTTTTGTAAAATAGAAAATCAATGAATACTTATCATAATCCAACCCTAGTTAGGTGTAGAGAATTAACTTAGGTTAGGTTGTATGGTTAGGGTTAGAGAAAGAAACAAAATGGTCAACCATTTCAAAGCTTCATGAAGCTTCAAGGATAATCCAAAATTGGCCACCATTCTATTTCTTTCATAAATCAATGAATAAATAAAAGAATAAGTAAATGAAGAATAAGAAACCCTAACCATTGACCAACCATGGTTTAAACCATACACCAAACTATCATGTATCATCAAACATGATACATACAAATGCACAAAAGTATATCATATATACAATATGCACTTCAAGTGAGAAAATCCTTTTTAAGTGAACCTATATTAGTTAATGTAAAGTGATATATCAAATATATAATTATACATTAAATCATTAAATCAACACTTGATTTAACGACCCGGTCATATCGCATATAACCGACTAATATCCAATGTATCGGCTTATCGAATCAACCCTTGATTCGATAACTAGGTTATATCGCATACAACCAACCGATACATTCATCGCGAGAATGAAATACGGTATCACATACACGCATTATTCTCGGTCCCGCACATATCTCATATGCGCTCCTATTTCGTTTCGCTTGAGCCAGGAAACCTCTGTGTAGGACTCTAAAGACTCGTCAATACGCCGGTAGCAGATGATGATCATATCAAGCACCCACAAGCCGCAAGCGGTCTGCTAAACGTAACGGCCACCCGGGTATTGAGCGATCGGAAGATCGACGAGCAAGCCCGCTTACACTCCAGTGAATCCAACCAGTAACACTACCGTACAGTCCGGTCTCGTCGTCTGATATGTCGCATATCTTTCCTAGGGGTGGTAAACGTCAGACCCCAATAGCTCGATAAGTCGTGTCGATATGAGGTCTATAAAAATTCGAGAAACTACATGTAACACTTACCAGTAAATCTCAGCAACCCTGGCCAGGGATTTCCTGTTATAGCCAATCGAACACAGCGCAACATCAACTCCCTATACCGGGAGAGATGAATCCCCTCCTATCGCTCATTGCCTCCATGTGACTCGGGACTGTACCCAAAAACCACCGTTTTGCACGCCCTCTTGGACGTGGTAAGAAGGAAATCAAAGCACAGTGGAAACCACACAAGACTCTATGACGATCTCGGGTCAACAGACTACTCTGTACCAGTCTCACCAGAGAACTGCCATCTGACGTAAGGTATAATACCATCTGGGAGTTCTCGGCGAGTCCGTCCAGTGTACCCAGTCTCTACTGAGCACCCGTATATCATCTCTGATGTCAAACACCGATGGATATGTGATCATCCATCGCCCATCTGTATGGGTCGAGAAGGTACACGCTAGTCTACTCTAGTATATCGATGCCCCATCTCGATACACCCACGACTAGGGACTTTCAAGGATGTACTTATGGACTACCATGTCCCCACTAGTATGATCCGCATCATAGTCCAGGTAGTCAAGTACACATCCTAAGGGCTTTACCAACATGTAACAGAGAGACAATCAGTGTACACGTTAAGGTAAAGAGTAACCAGATAGCATGCTATCATGTCGAGCAAGAAAGTCCTCCCTATATATGTCCCAGCATCCACTACAATATACATCCAATGTACAGTAATGGCCTCTAGGGCATACATATAACTAACAATCTCCCACTTGCACTAGGGCCATCTGTAGCAGTGGTTGTAGTATCTCATACTCAACCATCCCATAAAAGTCTCTCTCTAGGAATAGGCCTTCGTGAGTGGATCCGCTGCGTTATCCTCTAAGTCTGCTCTCCTTGCCTCGATCACCCTGGAGATCAACCATCTCCATGATCAGGTGATACTGCCTTAGAATAAGTCTGGATCACTGATGGGACCGGCGTTCCTTGGCATAAGCCACAACTCCGTTGTCTCACAATGGTAGGAACGTAGTTCATCTCATGAACTAATATACACCCAAACATCCTCTTTGGTAGCATCTTAAGTAGCGATGTATCCAGCCTTTATCGTCTAGTATGTCACGGTATCTAGCTTGGAACTCTTCCAACATACCGTCCCTTTACTGAGGGTAAAGAAAATGCCTGCGACTGACATTCAGTCGTCTTTATCACCCTGGAACACTTCCAGTGATTCTCCCCAGGATCGATTGATACCATCACACTACTGCTAGTGAGTATCCTAACATCCATTTAGATCTATCTCATAGATCCGAAATCCAGGATTTAGTAGGTATCATTTTGATCCTATATGGAGAATCATTGTGATAAGCGGAGATTGACTGAGCGTAGCATAGGAAACTCCTTCCCTATCAAGAGTATGTCATCCACGTACTCTACGAGGATCACTACCATACTCCCTACTACCTTTTTGTTTATACAAGGTTCATCTACCATTTTGATGATGTCAAACTCTTTGACTAACACATCAAAACAGACGTTCCAACTCCGCGATGCCTGCTTTATCAGATAAAGCATCTTGCTCACGTTTCCGCTGCTCCCACTGTCTACGAGGCCCTCTGGCTGTGTACTTATAGACACACTCTTCTAAAACATCATTTAGAAAAGGAGTCATGGCACCCAACCGCCAGATATCGTAGTCATGGTATGTAGCCGTGACAAGTAGGATCTGGATAGACTTAAGCATAGGTACTGTAAAGGTTTCATCATTATCCACGCCTGGTCAATGACGAAAACCTTTAACAAGTCTAGCTTTGAAAGTCTCAACTTTTCCATTTACACCAAGTAATCTTCTCAAGATATACTTGCTCCTGATGGGGATTTAACCCTTCAGATATAGCAACCAAAGTCCATACTTTGTTGGTGTATAAGGATTCCATCTCAGATCGATAAGCATCCAGCCATTCTTACAGAGTCTTACTCCTGATGGCCAGCTCGAAGCTAGTTGGGTCATCATCTCATGATGCAATCCTCGCTCCTACTGTCATAGAGAAACCGAAGTATCTCTCATGTGGGTGAGAAACCCTGCTAGATCGGCGGAGAGGCTGAGGTTCGTTGGTATCTACTGAATCCTTTGGTTCTGTCAAATCATCAGCTGCAGTTTGTATAGCTGGAACATTTCCAGTTCTACATAACTGACCTTGCCTCGAGCTTGTCCGGATTTTGCTTTTTAGACATAGGCCGGACAACCCCAAATCTTAACTAACTTAAGATATGGGCTCTTCCCTTTCCATATCTCATATGAAGTGGTAGGTTACTGATTTGATTTGAACCCTATTCAATAGGTATGCAGCTTCTCAAGTGCATAACTCCCAAAAGGAAATAGGTAACTCAGTAGTACTCATCATAAAGCACACCATATCAAATAGGGTGTGATTGCTCCGCCCCGATACACCGAGGTACTGTGGTGTATACGGAGGAGTAACACTGAGAGAGAATCTCATTCTCCTTTAGAATAGTCCAGGAATTCCATGCTCAAGTATTCTCCTCCTCGAACACATCAAAGGACATAATACTTATACCCGTATTTTGGTTCTCTACTTCTAAATCATATTCTGTGAATATCTCAAAAGGTTCGGACTTATGTTTCAACAGGAACATATGTCTGAATCTAAAGAGATTATCAGAGAATGTAATGAAGTACAAAGAACCGGTCTTAGCATGTGTAGACTGGGGACCTACATACATCAACATGTATCATCCCAAGAGTTTACTAACTCTTTCTCTGCTTCCATTAAACAGAGCTATGGTCATCTTATCTTTGTGACATGACTAGCAAGTTTCATAAGATGCAAATTCAAACTGATTTAAATATGCATCTAAATGTAACTTTAGCTAGTCGGGTCGCATTGATATGACCTAGTCTACAATACCTCAAGAAGGATCCGTTCATTTCTGAACTCTTCCTCTTGTGTGTGTTCTGTATACTAAGAACTGTAGTTTGATTTAGAACATTAATGCTTTTAGATAACGTGCCTGAACCGATCAACTTTTGATATAGGAAATGTTCAAAACATTATCCAACAATACAAAATTTTATCATTTCTTTACTGATAAAGAGACTGATATGATTTTGTATATCAGGTTCGGTATCTAATAACATTCGTTCAGAATCAATGTATTGGTAATACAGGGTGACAGTGACCGACAGACTTGGCTGCAACTCTTGCCCCGTTCTCTGCCTCATGAAACTTATCACCCGTTCTCAGTTTTTCTACCCTTTTGTAGCCCTATGTAACTGATTACATATCTGGGATCCTGATCTGGTATCATATACCAAGGATACGGAGGATACTGGGAAACAGTTCTGTATAATGAACACACCCGAAGATGATGCATCAGCATGCACTCTCTTCGTTTGGGCGGCACGGGAAATCTGGCATTCCCCTATTTCCTGCTCTGTCTTATAACAATTATAAGTTGGAGCGGGACCAACGTTCCCCAGCTCAGTATAACAAGCGGGTTCGGTCAATTATCCGTATTATTATCTTGATTAAGGTGTGACATGATCGCTACCAGGAGAGAGAGAGAAGAAAACACTCAGCGTGCGCTCTATCAAAAATAGATTGGTTTTTATTTTATCTAATCAGGATGGCTCCCACTGCTTTTAATCAAATCTTCCTTCAAACCCTAAAAGGAAAGACTAGCCGGGATTAATTACACACTACAAGTTTGCCAATCTTTCAGCCAGGCCAGTGTCGGTACTTTGAGGGAGGTCCCCCGTGCTTTCGCACGAACCTAATTAATGTAAACCTCGTTTTCCCAGAGGCATAACCTCGTTAACACCTTTCTAGACACCTACTTGATCGGCTAATTGTAATGTGTAAAACTCTCCCAGGAGTAACAATTACTCGCAGCGGGTATCGGGATCCAACTATCTCATAGAAGGTATGCACTCTCATTGCAAATTTCAACACTTGAAATTCCCGATAATATTTTTCCCCTAGCAGCTATATGACCTTAACATAGTCAACAAATCATAAGTGCTAGTCAAGTTCAACCCGTCATTTCCCGATTGAATTAAACCCACCCGCACGACCCTTAACATAGTCAACAAAGTCGCACGACTACCCTAATCCAATCACATCATATGCTTATGCAGATAAGCACTAATTAGCTACCGCACACTACGCCTTAACATAGTCAACAAACGTAGCACGAATACTAACTAGTACTTATCTGAAATGACGGAGGGCTACGACAGGTTTTTCAAAAAACCTATTGCGTAATGAACTTGATATCGTTGTAGAATCAAAAGATTTTTGAAATGGAGTGTTTTAGAGGCTTTTCTAGTTTTGCTAAAGGAGTCACTCCCGGTGAAGGGATCGTCGGTCCTTTCCTCGTCGAATGAGGTGCGGGATATATCATATATATCACTGTGCAAAGCAAAAACTCTTAAAAGCAATCAAAATACAAACCGAGTGTGTAGCATCTGCCAGTTATTGCTAAAGGAGTCACTCCCGCTGAAGGGATCTCGGTCCTTTTCTTATCGAATAAGGTGCAGGATATATCATGTATACCGCTGTGCAAAGCAAGAACTGTAGCTACCTATTTTATTTTGAAATTCGATTCTACAACATCTTTAGGTTTCTTTTATTTCATTAATCACATTAATGAAGTCCCATCATTTAAGTACCTAATCATCACAGATAAATACGACGTACACTTATGCCATCCGCATTCGCCTCGATGTCCCCTCGTGCACCGTTATGTTAGGTAACTAACGGCAGAGCGGGGCAGGGCTAGCGCGGGTGTAAAACATAAGTAACGTCTATATAATATATCATTTATACTATATACTGTATCCATCACAGAACATCACATGATCACATCACAGATATCGCAGCAGAAGAAACATATGAAATATTGGATATACTAGGACGTCCGTGTTTTCAATACGAGCCAGTATAAAACACGGATTCCACAGTCGTGATGAATAGCCAAACCCACACCCCAAGACCCCTACGAGAGCGGCAAGCAACCCTACCAACTCTGGAGTTAGGAGACCCGGACTCGACTCCTCGAGTTGGTCTCCCACTGGACTCCAGAACCCGGTTACTTGTGCCCTCCTCCTTGGGTCTATCCTAGTGCGGAAAAGTAAATAATATACAAAAGGTGACAACTTCCGCAACCTGGAAGTGCCCCAATAAAAAAAAATATTACATACAAGTTTTTACATGAATGAAAATGCAAAAACACTCATCTCACATAAAACTCCCGGCCATTCAAACACGACGATCCAATATAACATATCCAGCAACACATAACATCACATGTCATCAACGTAAGTAAATATGCGCATCCCAATTGTCGTTGACATATAGCAACGAAACCGGCGATATCACATATTACACTTACGGTCACAGAAAAGAAAGTGTAAAACTACAACAGTTGGAATCCGCAACCACCTCAGACATCGCATGCCTGACCAAATGAATTACTTAGACATCACATGCCTAACAATTATAAACTCCGCATTTTAGTCTCTATATCGAAAACACTTTTCAATATCTAGTCGGGCAATTCAACAAGATTCCCGAAAAACTGATCGAATACTCGTCGCAAACTTTAGTAGATGGCCGCACCCCCGACGCCGTCGACGAAGTGCACCAAGGCGGAACACCGCCACCGCGAGAACCTGAACGGATGCTTTCGGCGACGGGGTTCTCCTACAGTCACTTGGTCGGGGCTATGAAGTGAGGCTGTCTATTAAGTTTATCCGGCGAGTATCCGCGTACGCTACGTGATTGCGACGGACTTTTGATCACATCAAAATTCCGTGGCAACCGATCAAGTGAGACTAAACTGCTATGTTTATAACATTCATTTAGTTATCACATAACTACTTGTGAATTCCAATTATTGTATCACATTCCAGATAATTAGAAAATGTTAAACTTTCCGATCGAACAGTCAAACACCCAAGTTTTCCCGAAACAGATCAACACATGAAAAAAGTCTAAAAACATTCAGTTCGTGCCTCAGTACCAACGGTCCATCCGTAGAAGGGTCAAGCCAACGCCTTACATGTGGCACGCCGTACTGCCCCAAACCCGAAGGTTCAAAGGGCAGTTCAAGACGGTCACATAATCGAGTTAAGGTTTGTTGTCTTCTAAAGGGTCCATCGAGTTACTTGCACTACTTAGAACGTCTTTAAACTACGGAAAAATCTAACTTTTGGAAATTTCCCGACAGGGGAAAAATTGGGTATTTTTATCCGGTCGAACTTTTTTTTAACATATTCTAAAATTTATCCGGAAAGCCACACAGACAAAATTTGATACTCCGATCGAAACACCGAATCCCCAAAACAACCCCAGAAAATTCAACTCTTGAATAAATATTAAAAATTCCCAGAAAACTCAGCATCTGAAAACATGAATTACTGTGCAAAAAGGGGAGGATGACGTCACCATGTTGCCGCGGAACCGCCGCAGAAGCCAGGCTTCTGCCGCGGTTCCGCCGTCGTTTACACTGTTCATGAATAAATTTTTGCGCCGTAATTCTTAGAATTCCCTGCTGAATTTTTTACGAATTTTTAATCTGGAAAAAACCCTGTTTTTGGAAAAAGTCCAGAGAGCATGGTTTGTGTTAGGGTTTCGGTTCGTTCGGGTTTCAAACTCCGTCTAGACTTCGCCTAAGGCTCTAGCTAGGCTCTGATACCACTGTAGGGTTCCTAGGCACTCTCAAGAGGTCTCACAAGGCATCAACCATGCCAATTTCAAATATTACGGTGCCGAGAAACCCTAGACTACGGATCGTTGGCTAGATTTCTAGGCGACAAAACAAACTAGTTAACAAATTAACTAAGTGAACGGAAATACAACCTTTGTAGATCCGGTGCTCCACCTCCATAGCTCCGCAATGATGTCTCTCCGCTGTCCAAAATGAATCCCGGCTCAAGCGTCGGCTTCATCGGAGAAATGGCGGGCTAGGTCATCGACGACGTGCCGAAGATGATCTACGTCGAGGCATCGCTAGATCAAGCTCCAACATCACCAAGTCTAGAAAACTTATGAAGGAAATACACTCTACTACTTATCAAGAGGTAGAGGATGAAGAAATAGGAAGTGGGTTCACTTTAGATTTGGATTTCTCACTCTTTTTCACAAGTTGCCATTGATGGAGGCAAGCTTGCTTCAATGTTGAAGATGAAGAAGAAAGAATATGATAAGTTCTTTTTGTAAAATAGAAAATCAATGAATACTTATCATAATCCAACCCTAGTTAGGTGTAGAGAATTAACTTAGGTTAGGTTGTATGGTTAGGGTTAGAGAAAGAAACAAAATGGTCAACCATTTCAAAGCTTCATGAAGCTTCAAGGATAATCCAAAATTGGCCACCATTCTATTTCTTTCATAAATTAATGAATTAATCAAAGAATAAGTAAATGAAGAATAAGAAACCCTAACCATTGACCAACCATGGTTTAAACCATACACCAAACTATCATGTATCATCAAACATGATACATACAAATGCACAAAAGTATATCATATATACAATATGCACTTCAAGTGAGAAAATCCTTTTTAAGTGAACCTATATTAGTTAATGTAAAGTGATATATCAAATATATAATTATACATTAAATCATTAAATCAACACTTGATTTAACGACCCGGTCATATCGCATATAACCGACTAATATCCAATGTATCGGCTTATCGAATCAACCCTTGATTCGATAACTAGGTTATATCGCATACAACCAACCGATACATTCATCGCGAGAATGAAATACGGTATCACATACACGCATTATTCTCGGTCCCGCACATATCTCATATGCGCTCCTATTTCGTTTCGCTTGAGCCAGGAAACCTCTGTGTAGGACTCTAAAGACTCGTCAATACGCCGGTAGCAGATGATGATCATATCAATCACCCACAAGCCGCAAGCGGTCTGCTAAACGTAACGGCCACCCGGGTATTGAGCGATCGGAAGATCGACGAGCAAGCCCGCTCACACTCCAGTGAATCCAACCAGTAACACTACCGTACAGTCCGGTCTCGTCGTCTGATATGTCGCATATCTTGCCTAGGGGTGGTAAACGTCAGACCCCAATAGCTCGATAAGTCGTGTTGATATGAGGTCTATAACAATTCGAGAAACTACTGGTAACACTTACCAGTAAATCTCAGCAACCCTGGCCAGGGATTTCCTGTTATAGCCAATCGAACACAGCGCAACATCAACTCCCTATACCGGGAGAGACGAATCCCCTCCTATCGCTCATTGCCTCCATGTGACTCGGGACTGTACCCAAAAACCACCGTTTTGCACGCCCTCTTGGACGTGGTAAGATGGAAATCAAAGCACAGTGGGAATCACACAAGACTCTATGACGATCTCGGGTCAACAGACTACTCTATACCAGTGTCACCAGAGAACTGCCATCTGACGTAAGGTATAATACCATCTGGGAGTTCTCGGCGAGTCCGTCCAGTGTACCCAGTCTCTACTGAGCACCCGTATATCATCTCTGATGTCAAACAACGATGGATATGGGATCATCCATCGCCCATCTGTATGGGTCGAGAAGGTACACACTAGTCTACTCTGGTATATCGATGCCCCATCTCGATACACCCACGACTAGGGACTTTCAAGGATGTACTTATGGACTACCATGTCCCCACTAGTATGATCCGCATCATAGTCCAGGTATTCAAGTACACATCCTAAGGGCTTTACCAACATGTAACAGAGAGACAATCAGTGTTCACGTTAAGGTAAAGAGTAACCAGATATCATACTATCATGTCGAGCAAGAAAGTCCTCCCTATATATGTCCCAGCATCCACTACAATATACATCCAATGTACAGTAATGGCCTCTGGGGCATACATATAACTAACAATGAACTGTTCTATATCCAATATAGAACCAGAGGCACTGATTTAATTGAACCAGATTCAAATCATGCAGTTTTCTCCAGTGCATGTCTACTAAATGGAAGGAGGCCGATCAGCGTTACTCAACTTAGGAATACTTCCAATTATGAGTAACCTGAAAAAGAAGCAAGTTCTCTTAATCATTACTATCAACTGAATACCATACACAAGTATCTACATCTTCGATTACCTTGAAGAATCCCGATACTTGCAATACCTGGTTCTCTACTTTATTCATATACCTATAACTTCTCAAAATTCGGACCCTGTGTTTGTACGAAACACCTGTCTAAGAACTAGAGAAGTCATAAGTAAACAGAATATAGTACGAGGACCAACCCCTCTGTCCTAATGGAAACTGGAAAATATACAATACTCTGTATAAGTCCCTTGAGTCTAATAACTCATTCGCTGAGTGCCGTAGTTAGAAAACTGTACTATGGTTATGAAGAATTACACCGCTGTTTCATGCTCCTTACCTAACCATCCACTGATGTAGGTAAATGTCATAGACATAATTTCAAAAAGGTATATCTCACTCTGTGAAAATAGACGTACAGATATATCGATTTGAAATTGGTGCATAACAGCGGATATTCAAAACCAAATATTTGCCAACCGGCAAACAGCCCAGGTGATTTCCTCAAATATCACCGATTACAACGAATCACGATATAATGAGGATGATCACCTAATTCCCAATAACTTACTCACACTCATCATCTGTAAAACCATACAGATGTGAGAATCATACCTGGTAAATACATACCCTGGAGTAAGTATCTAATCGGGAAATCAGTTTTCATTTAACAGTACACAATGAAACTGAAACATTGAAATGTTTCGATGGGGTATCCGGGTATTCCTAGTAATGCCTCTTCCATTATCCATATTCACAACTGTAACCGTGTAATTCTTTGCCATCTTTCCAAATCCCTTTCTATGTCTTTAGTCATTACCTTCTGTACACCCCTTTAGGCCAAATGGTTTTCTTCCTTCCCTACCGTTCGGCACCAGCCTATGGTTTGGAAGAAGACTATCCAATAAGCATAATGGGTGTACCGTCCTAATCCTAGGAACACTCGCAATGAGAGAAGGTGAAGATAAAAGATAACCGAATAAACCTTATTCATATTTCTCCTGAACCAGAATCCATCCCCGAACTGGAACAAGTTCCTTTCGAGTTCGTATATAACCATACGATGGAGTATCCAATAAACTGTGGATCTTCGTAGTGATACGGAGTGTCCTGGAGAAATACAAAGGTGATTTAGGATTGGCGAGGAAATACCTGGTTTGGTCGTGAATATCAGTCGCAATTTACTTTTCCCTCTTACTAATCCCTTGATATGTCTTTACTTAATACCTTCTGCACACCATCGTTATGCTAATTAGTTTTCTTCATTCCCTATCGTTCGACACCAGCCTATGGTTTGGAAGAAGACTATCCAATTTGCGTAATAGGTGTACTATCTCCTAAACCAAGGAGTACTCACAACCTGAGAGAAGGTAAAAGGAAAAGACAACTGAATAGTCCTATTCGTTTTCTCCAGATTTGGAAACCATCCTCGAATAAATTCCTTCGAGTTCGTATATAACTATACGATGGTTTTGTCCAATGGAAGTGGACGTTCGTAGTAATACGGGGTGTCCTGGAGAAAAGGGTAAAAGTAGGGGTGGCAATGAGGTATGCAACTCTGACAATCCAAAAGCCAATGTTAAGAAGGTTCGGTTAACTTGGTCACTGAGTCATAGTCTTAGGGTCGGGTCAATGGTCGCTGCCAAAGAGAGAGAGAAAAGAAACACTCAGCGTGCACTCTAACCTAGATCAGATTGGTTACCAATTTATCTAATCTGGAAACCTCCCACTGTACCGTCAAATTCTCCTCCAAACCTAAAAGAAGAATTAGTCGGGATCACCCGAGGAGTAAACCAACTCATCAGTGGGAATCGGGATCCAACTATCATCACATGATAACGTGACGGAATCTGCTCACATCATCACACTCCAGAAGGTATGCGCATAGCTGGCAAGTTTCAGTTTCTTTAGAAACTCCCGATGTGATTTCTGCCCCATGCTCTTATGACATTGACTTTGGCCAACAAATCATAAGTCACATGTCAAGTTCTACCCGTCATTCTCCAGGTTAATTTGTGCCCACCCGCACAAGCCCTTGACTTTGGCCAACAAGGTTATACGACTGCCCCAAACCAACGCATCTATCTATGCTGCATATGAATACCCAACAGCTACCAAACACTGTGCCTTGACTTTGGCCAACAAACACAGCTTGAATACTATTGACCACCCATATGAAACGACGGAGGGCTACGAATGGTTTCTGGCGAAAACCTTTAACGTAACGAACTTGATATCGTTGAAGGAACATGATAGCTTTTAAAAATATAGTGACGAAAACCTTTTCTAAAGAGGTCACTCCCGGTGAAGGGATCTCGGCTCTTTCCCCGTAGAATGAGGTGCAGGATATTCCAACTGAATACCACGATGCAAAGCAAAAGTAATCGGCTATAGTGAAGGTATTGCCCTGACGCAAACTTTTTGTCCAAGGGGTTACTTCCGGTGAAGGGATCTCGGCCCTTGCCTCGTCGACTGAGGAGCAGGATATTCCAACTGAATACCACGATGCAAAACAAAAGAGAACGTCCTTGCAATAACAGCTTTTTGAAAATTGTTCCAACAACATCAGATTAGGTTTGTTTTTAACTTCCATTGATCCGAATCAACGCAGTCCCATCAATTGATCACACAAATAAAGAACGAAAATAATGATGTACGTATATGCCATCCGCATTCGCCACTGGGTCCCGTCATTACCCGTTAGGTTACTTAACTAACGACAGAGCGGGGACTGGACTAGCGCGGATGCAAAACATATACAACATCTACTAGTATATATATCAATATATAATATTTCGCTCAAGACGTGATAAAATGCAACATCACAGAAATGTACAGCATCACAGAACAATAGAGATATCTGGGATCCCCGGGTTTCACAGAGCCACTACTGAAACCCGACGTTCCCCTAGTCGTGTGGATAGCCTGTGTAATGAAATCCTAGACCCCTACGGGCGCGGCAAGTTACCCGCCAAAACCTAAAGCGAGGCAGCCCCCTTCAGCAACGTGAATGGACCACCCGGCACTTCACGGAATCCGGTAACTTGGGCACCTCTCCTGGGTCAACCTGTACCCCCTACGAGTGCGGCGAATAGCCCGCCAATTCTAGAGTAAAGCCCCATCCGTCTCAATGCCATGAGATGCGGGCCCGTTGCCCTCTAGAACCCGGCTATCCGTGCACCCCTCCGCGGGGTAATCCTAGTACAGAAAGTAAAATATACATACAACGGGTACATCGACCTCGACCTGGTCGTGCCCCAAAAGAATAATATACAATCAGGCAGTGACGGCAGTCCACATGTCGGACGCTCGCCCCGGAATATCAAATGTACATAATACAACCAAATCTGTACTACCATTGCATCCAGGCTATCCCCTACGACCAATCCGCAACATCACAGCACAATCACATAACATCAACGTGAATGTCACGTTCGCAAATCCGTCTAACCGGGCTATAGCAGTTAGACAGGATTTACCGATCGAGTGACATTCACGGTCGCAGATATAATGTAAATACTGTGAACTAATGTGTTTAAAATTTTCGATCGATCAAATTTACCCATGTGGGCCCAAGCACTACTGTAGCACTCACAGAAATCTGGGCCCAAAAAGAACATTCCAAAACCCCAATTTCACTGTAAAAAGATCACTGTGGAAAAATGGTGCAGTGAAGTCACTGTACTGCGGCGGAACCGCGGCGCCAAGGGGGTTTTGGCCGCGGTTCCGCTGTGGTTCTACAGTATCACTCTACCAAATCTTCACAGATATCTTAGAATTTCCTGAATAGTATTCTGAAACAACCTGAAAAATTTTTGGAGCCAAAAAAATTTCGACAGAAACTGATGCTTTGAAAAATACGGTTTTGGAATATTTGTTCGATCGAAGCTTTAAACATACTAGACAAAGCTAGACTAAGTTAATGGCGAGCCTCTGATACCACTGTAAGTGCACGGCAGCGCCCCGGCCGTCAATCCGACGCCGGAATGCGGAAGCGATGGTTTACTTTAAATTTTAAAACCGGCACCACCGCGCACTATAAACCCGGATTGTGCCATTAAACTAGTCCTAGCTAACAAGAAGGGGGTAGAGAGATATACCGAGCGATCCGTGTCCTTCGGTCTTCTCGTCGTCGTCCCGATCTCCCCGCGGAATCTCTGGTCTCCACCAAGTCGCCGGAAGGGCACCACGTCGCCGGCTTCTTTTACGGGCTCCAACCTCTACACCGAGGCAACTCGGGCACGAAGTTGGCGAGCCGACGTGCCCAAGGTTTGCTGTAGAATACGTATAGAAAGCCATGTCTCATTTGGGGTATTGGAAGTTGCCTTTGGTGGAGGAAATGAACTTGTGGAACTTTGTGATGAACTTGGGGATTTTTGCAAGAATGAAAAGAGCAAAAATTCCCACACCAAAATAATGGGCAGCCCCTCCCTCATTTGGCCGGCCAGGGCACATAAGGAAATCAAAAAGGAGAGAGGAGAAAAGAATGAAGGAGCCCAACAATAATTCAAGAGTGAGAAAAGGTTATCATGATCAACCATGATCACAAAACAAGTTCAACACTCCAAATCAACCATCATGACCCCAAAGTCAAGCAATGATGAAGTCAAGAAAGTCAAGGTCATGGTGCAACCATCATGACACTACAATGTGCAAAGACAACCCTCCAAAATGCTTATTTGCACAAATGCAAATAAGCCCTCCTCCACCAATCTTCAGCCAAATGAAGGATACAAAGAAATATGGCTGAAACGGAAAACAAACTGGCAACTCCAAAAAACTGATCCCGTAATAAATTACAGGAAAACCCCGCTACTGTATATACATACCCGCATTTGTATTCCGACCGAATACAAATGCAATAAGACAAAATCTACACTGTACTATACTAGGATCTGGCTTAAACCAAAGCCCGCTAGTATTATCCGTCCGATCCTGATCCGTGCAATACCGCACGTATCTGATCGAACCCTGCCATATATCCATACGGCCTCTAGTACTAACCATCTGATCCTGATCCGTGCAATACCGCACGTATCTGATCGAACCCTGCCATATCTCCATACGGCCTCTACAGCGTTTCCCCCGAAGCTTGAGTAACTGAATGTGGGGGACTCTAAAGACTCGCCAATACTATGGCTGTGGATTTAACCACTAGCACGTCAGAGGTATTAGCCATACGTGACGGGCTGCCAGCTATTGACTAAAAGGGACGTCGATGAGCGAACTCATCCTGACACCCTACTGAGCCTGTCAGTGACAATATCCGTACAGTCCGGTCCCTTCGTCTATGAGCATCGCATGGGGGGCATAGGGGGTTGGTAAAAGTCAGACCCCCAAAAGCGGTACAAGTCGTGTCAGAGATCAGCCCAGAACACCCTGAGATACTACTGGAATATCTACCAGTAAATCTCCTGCCTTGGCCAAGGAATTTTCATGTTCTGGCTCTCCTAGACACAGCGCGACCTCACCCCCAATACCGGGAAAGACGAACCCCTGAAGATCCGCTCACTGCCTCCATGTAGCTCGGGACTGTACCCAACTAAAACCTATTTGCACGTCTCCTTTGAGCGTGGTAGGGTAGTAATCAAAGTACAGTGGGAACTCACACGAGACAAATGACGATCCTCAGGTCGATGAACTAACCTGTACACATGTCACCAGGGAACTGCTATCTGACGCCAGGTATAAGACCAACTAGCATGTTCCCGGCGAGTCCTGTCCGGTGTACTCATAACCCAATGAGCACCTGTATACATCTTAGGTGAACCAACTGACACCAGTGGCTTGTGAGACCGGCCACCGCCCCTCGTCGAGGTCTCGACTGTATACACTAGTCTACTATGGAGTATCGATGCCCTGTCTCGAAACTCCCACGACTAGGGACCTTTTAAGGATGTGCTTATACACTACCAGCTCCCACGTATATGATCGCCCTCATACTGCTGGCAGTCAATCAAGAATCCTAGGGGCTCTATCAACGTGTAATAGCGACCTGTCTGGTCACCTAAAGTAGTACACAATGATAAAGATAAACGAGATAGCATACTATCATCTTGAGTAAGACTGTTCTACCGGGATAAGTCCTCCCTCAATCATTGCAATCACGTGCCTGTGATCCAATAATTGACTCTGAGGGCACTATCTCCAACAATCCCGATTCCCACTAATGAGTTGGTTTACTCCTCGGGTGATCCCGGCTAATTCTTCTTTCAGGTTTAGGGAAGAATTTGACGTTACAGTGGGAGGTTTCCAGATTAGATAAAGTGATAACCATTCTGATCTAGGTTAGAGTGCACACTGAGTGTTTCTTTTCTCTCTCTCTTTGGCAGCGACCATTGACCCGACCCTAGACTATGACTCAGTGACCAAGTTGACCGAACCTTTTTAACACTTGCTTTTGGATTGTCTGAGTTGCAAACCTCATTGCCACTCCTACTTATACCCTTTTCTCCAGGACACCCCGTATTACTAAGAACGTCCACTTCCATTGCACAAAACCATCGTATGGTTATATACGAACTCGAAGGAATTCGAGGATGGTTTCTGGTTCTGGAGAAAACGAATAGGACTATTCAGTTGTCTTTTCCTTTTACCTTCTCTCAGGTTGCGAGTACTCCTTGGTTTAGGAGATAGTACACCTATTACGCAAATTGGATAGTCTTCTTCCAAACCATAGGCAGGTGCCGACCGGTAGGGAATGAAGAAAACCAATTAGCCTATACGGTGTACAGAAGGTATTAAGTAAAGACAAAGAAAGGGATTAGTAAGAGGGCAAAGTAAATTGCGACTGCTATTCACGACCAAACCAAGTATTTCTTCGCCAATCCTAAATCAACTTTGTATTTCTCCAGGACACTCCGTATCACTACGAAGATCCCAAGTTTATTGGATACTCCATCGTATGGTTATATACGAACTCGAAAGGAACTTGTTCCAGTTCGGGGATGGATCCCAGTTCAGGAGAAATAGGAATAAGGTTTATTCAGGTGTCTTTTATCTTCATCTTCTCTCGCGTTGCGAGTGCTCCTAGGATTAGGACAGTACACCCATTATGCTTATTGGATAGTCTTCTTCCAAACCATAGGCTGGTGCCGAACGGTAGGGAAGGAAGAAAACCATTTGGCCTAAAGAGGTGTACAGAAGGTAATGACTAAAGACTTATAAAGGGATTTGGAGAAATAGCAAAGAATTATACGGTTACAGTTATGAATCTGGATAATGGAAGAGGCATTACAAGGAATACCAGGATACCCCATCGAAACATTTCAATGTTTCAGTTTCACTGTGTACTGTTAAAAGAAAACTGATTTCCCAATTAGACACTTGCTCCAGGGTATGTATTTACCAGGTATGATTCTCACATCTGTAAGGTTTTACAGATGATGAGTGGGAGTAAGTTATTGGGAATTAGGTGATCATCCTCATTATATCGGGATTCGTTGTAATTGGTGATATTTGAGGAAGTCACCTGGGTTGTTTGCCGGACGGCAAATATTTGGTTTTGAATATCCGTTGTTATGCACCAATTTCAAATTGATATATCTGTACGTTTATTTTTATAGAGTGAGATATAACTTTTTGAAATTATGTTTATGACATTTACCTATATCCGTGGATGATTAGGTAAGGAGCATTGAACAGCGGTGTAATTCTTCTTAACCATAAGTACAGTTTTCAACCTACGACACACAGTGAATGAGTCATTTGACTCAAGGGACTTATACAGAGTATTGTATGTTGTCCAGTGTCCATTAGGACAGAGGGGTAGGTCCTCGTACTATATTCTGTTTACTTGTGACTTCTCTAGTTCTTAGACAGGTGTTTCGTAGAAACACAAGGTCCAAGTTTTGAGAAGTTATAGGTATAAGAATAGAGTAGAGAACCAGGTGTTGCAAGTATCGGGATTCTTCAAGGTGATCGAAGATGTAGATACTTGTGTATGGTATTCAGTTGATAGTAATGATTAAGAGAACTGCTTCTCTTTCAGGTTACTCATAATTGGAAGTAATCCTAAGTTGAGTAACGCTGATCGGCCTCTCTTCCATTTAGTTGACATGCACTGGTGACAGCTGCATGATTTGAATCTGGTTCAATTAAATCAGTGCCTCTGTTTCTGTATTGGATATAGAACAGTTCATATCTTAACGATGTTAAGGTACGGGGAGTTATCCGGCTTATGCTTACAACCAAACTCTGGATAACTCAAGGCACATTTCTGTAATGGCTGTTTGTGGGTTGACCCGGGCTATGACGAGGGTTGATTTTCTACCATCTGGAAGATCAATAGTGATATTGTTCTTAACTCGCCACAGTTTTAACAAAAATGGATTTTTTCAGAAAACAGTAGTGGGAGTATGGTAGAACTGGAAGTGATTCCAGAACCGCAAACGATTACTGAAGATTTGATAAGAACCTAAACATTCAATCTGGTTTGACATTCCATTGGCCACTCCGCAGATAAAGTGGGTAACCTCAGGCGCCCGAGAAGTACTTCGGTATGCTCAAGGACGGTAGCAGGGAGGTTCTTGTTTATCCAGACTTACCATTGCTGTTGTTCCAGACTGTGAGACCCGGCAGGAGGATGAGTATAGCGTCGTTCTAAACTAGCTTTAGAAGTGTACGTCTATATGACTCTGCCAGAGGGTTGTCATAGTCAGTGGGAGCAGCGGAAGCATGGCGGACAGGTGGCTTATGTCTATTTATAGACTAAGGCAGATATAGCGGAGATAGATCATCTATTTCTGATGTGTCAGTCATAGGTTTGACTTCATCAGAATAAGGATGGATCTGTTAAGAAGATAGTAGGGTGCGATGTCCTGGTATTTGGATGACATACACAGAGTAGGAAGTAATATTCCTATACTACGATCGGTTATACTTTGGTCGTCACACAGTGGTTTCTCCACACAGGACTTGGATATTATATCTGACATTCTGGTTACTAGATCTATGATTTTAGATCTAGATTTGGGTAGTTTCCCAATCTGGGTACTTAGACAGCATTCTATGAGTATTTAGAATGGACGACTCCTGGCACGGTAGTATACCTGCAGGTAATGGAGTCACCCTCTCTAAAGGTGTCTTACAGACTGAAGAGGAGAGGAATGCGCATGATTGGCAGATCACTTGCTTAGGCAATTGAGTTGATCATGAAATTTCAAGTACTATACCAGATGTTGTTTTTGCAGTAGGTGCAATAAGTTGATATTAATCCAATTCTGGAGAAACGATAGGAAGCAGTTTTAGAACATAAGTTGATGTTCTAGGGATATGATAACAGCATTCTCCTTCGGGAGACAGTTATCATTCCAGGCTTCCAAGGTGACCTGGATGGTAGAGTGGCTGTCAGAGTTATAGTTTTCCCTCTGACGAGGGACAGTATTTTGGACAGGTGGTCCAGGTGGATACTGAGGGAAGGCATGGCGCAGGATACTGATTAAGTTCAGTTGACGATACAGTCTAAGAAGTTTGGATTTGGAGTTCATTTATGAGCTAGGTCCCATCAGATATCCAAACATATTCTAAGACATGTATTGCTCATTTCGGGAGATGGCTTTCTCCGCGAACTTGAGATAGAGAGAGACATAGAAAGAAACACCAGAGCGGATCCACTCACTGAGGCCATTCCTCGAACGCAATAGTTTCGCAAACGAGCTTTGTGAGACTGACGAGTAGAGGAGTTGGGTGTTCGGTATCACACGGGCTGTGAGTATGCGACATCGCAATAATTAGCCTTGAGTGCAAGTGGGAGATTGTTGGAGATAGTGCCCTCAGAGTCAATTATTGGATCACAGGCACGTGATTGCAATGATTGAGGGAGGACCTATCCCGGTAGCACAGTCTTACTCAAGATGATAATATGCTATCTGGTTTATCTTTATCATCGTGTACTGCTTTAGGTGACCTTACGAGTTGCTATTGCACGTTGATAGAGCCCCTAGGATTATTGCTTGACTACCAGCAGTATGAGGGCGATCATATACGTGGGAGCTGGGGTCTATAAGCACATCCTTAAAAGGTCCCAAGTCGTGGGAGTTTTGAGACAGGGCATCGATACTCCAGAGTAGACTAGTGTATACAGTCGAGACCCCGACGAGGGGAGGTGGCCAGTCTCACAAGCCACTGGTGTCAGTTGGTTCACCTAAGATGTATACAGGTGCTCATTGGGTTATGAGTACACCGGACAGGACTCGCCGGGAACCTGCTAGTTGGTATTATACCTGACGTCAGATAGCAGTTCCCTAGTGAAATGTGTACAGGTTAGTTCATCGACCTGAGATCGTCATTTGTCTCGTGTGAGTTCCCGCTGTGGTTTGATTACTACCCTACCACGGCTCAAAGGAGTCGTGCAAACAGGTTTTAGTTGGGTACAGTCCAGAGCCACATGGAGGCAGTGAGCGGATTTGCAGGGGTTCGTCTCTCCCGGTATTGGGGGTGAGGTCGCGCTGTGTCTAGGAGAGCCAGTACATATAAAGTCCTTGGCCAAGGCAGGAGATTTGCTGGTGGGTATTCCAGTAGTATCTCAGGGTGTTCTGGGCTACACTCCGACACGACTTGTACCGCTTTTGGGGGTCTGACTTTTACCAACCCCCTAGGCCCTCCATGCGATTCTCATAGACGAATGGACCGGACTGTATGGATATTGTCACTGACAGGCTCAGTAGGGTGTCAGGATGAGTTCGCTCATCGACGTCCCTTTTGGTCAATAGCTGGTAGCCCGTTACGTATGGCTTATACCTCTGACGTGCTAGTGGTTAAATCCACAGCCATAGTATTGACGAGTCTTTAGAGTCCACCACACACAGTTACTCAGGTTTCGGGCGAAACGCTGTAGAGGCCGTATGGAGATATGGCAGGGTTCGATCAGATACGTGCGGTATTGCACGGATCGTGATCGGACGGATTTTACTAGCCGGCTTTGGCTTAAGCCGGATCCTAGTATTAAATAGTGTAGTTTTGTCTCTTTGCATTTGTGTTCAGTGGGAATACAAATGCGGGCATGTATATGCAGTCGCGGGATTTTTCCTGTAATTTATTACGGGATCAGTTTTCTGAAGTTGCCAGTTTGCATTCCGTTCCGGCCGGTTTTCCTTTGTTCCTTCGCGGCCGGACTTTCCGATGGAGGGGTTATTTCCAAGTTTGCAAATAACTTTTGTGGAGGGGGTCTCTTGCATATGTGTGGCTTCATAATCATGAGATTCTTTTTCTATCTCATCTTATGCATTAATTGTGATGAGATCGAGTGGGGTTTGGATGAGAAATGAGTGTGACCATTTTCATTTGAGGTTGATATCATTTCTTCTCTTTTTACCAAGCCTTTTCTTATTGTGATAATGATTCATTCTTTCCTCCACCATTACTAGAGGGGCCGGCCATACTAGAGGGAAGGGGTTCATTTGTGTGAGAGATAGATTCATTCATCTCATATTTATTCTATGCTTGCTACTAAAAATCACACACCTCTCTCCAAAGATTATTTCTTCACCTCCATCAATGGCAACTTCAACCCCAAAAGAGACAACCTACTACACTATATCTACAGCATTCCTTGGACGCGTCGGCTAGCCAACTTCGCGCCCGAGTTGCCTCGGTCCAGAGGTGGAAGCCCATAAAAGAAATCGGCAACGTGGTGCCCTTTCCGACGAGGAGGTGACGGACGAAGATTCCGCGGGAGATCGGAGTGGAGATGAAGACCGAAGGACATGGATAGCTTGGTATAACTCTCTACCCATCTTTTAGTTTGCTAGTAGCTAGGTTAATGGCCCGATCCGGGTTGATAGTGCGTGGTGGTGCCGGTTTGCATGTTTCGCAAAGTTTTTCGTTTCCGCATTTCCGGCGTCGGATCGACGGCCGGGGCGCCGCCGTGCACTTACATCACGACCAAAGTTTGGATGTGACCGGCACTTAGATTGTATCATATCTAAAGATATGCACACAGTCCAAGTAAGCCGAAAACCAAGATCAAAATCCTTTTTACGGAATTCTTTATATAGAAAATTTAGTTTTTAAAGTAAAAATCACATGTTATGAAGTTAAAATATTAAGCAAGTATAAGGTGTTAACTTTGGTTGCATCCCTAGTTGGGATCAACAATATCAACAGCGGAAAATTAAAATCTTAGTATATAGGACATCAATACTAATTCCAGACATAAAGAAATGAAATAACAATGTATAGAACTAAACGATTTCAACTGTCAAATAATATACATATCATCTCTCACTCTAGTCAAAATACAGGTCTGATGGAGATTTTCTAGATACAACATACAATACCCAAAAGAGAAGGTTACTACATATGTAACCCACCTAGCAAAAGATGTGATAAAGCTGCAAACGTAGATCTGCACAGCAGCTAACCGCCCACTCTACCCCTCCAAGGAACTGTGGCACAACGGGGGTGAGTTGCCAACTCAGTGAATATAACTAACATATAACGGTTAATTATGTAAATATGACGATCATATTAACTGAAATATGAACAAGTATAATATATGATTGTCTGTAGAAATCATAAATCTATAATATACGAATCTCATAATCACAACTGAAATCTCATCATTTACACCCAATAAAATTTTTATTTCCCCGTGTCCATCATCGACACAAAACTTCCATTTCTCACAGGCATCATTCCTCGAATGATCCTGAAATCAACAAAGTCCACTATGTATCCGACTGTATTCCCCACCGACTCAGTCTGGATAAAACTGTAAATCCGAAACCGTATATCCACCGACTCGTTTCGGAATAATACTATAAATCAGTAACCGTATATCCACCGACTCGGTTCGGAATAAAATCAAATCATAAAAACATCTCAGGGTGTATATGTCACATCAATTATGAAAATCACGGGATTTATGTAATAGTATTCAAAACCCAAAACCATAAATCCTCAACAATCCAATTACCTCTTACATCAACATAGAATATTCAGATATTAAACATGATATTAATGATGCAATTTACTACTATTATTGGGGTGTAAGATACGATATGAATCATTTTAACAATAAAGTTGCTAAGT
Source organism: Agapanthus africanus (assembly GCA_030015575.1). Classification (NCBI taxonomy): domain Eukaryota; kingdom Viridiplantae; phylum Streptophyta; class Magnoliopsida; order Asparagales; family Amaryllidaceae; genus Agapanthus; species Agapanthus africanus. The sequence continues at coordinate 59,604,427 of CM057343.1, read as the reverse complement.
GTAAAAGTGACATGATAATATCGACGAGGTGTGTGTAACATATAAGATGTGCACGTGGCATGACTCGTCGATACTTGTGTAGTGTTCTAGCAACTAAACAAGTATATGTGAATAATGAATGCATTGAGTTAAATAAAAGTACGGGCGTATCACACCATATTTACACAATTCCCCGGTAGATATTTAGTCTACTTACCGGAAACGCCGAATCTATTCAGGAATTGCCAATCATTTCCCTTTCCTCACTGCCTCCGTAAATCCCGTATTCGAATCTAATATCACAATTTAATTTATATTAGGAAACGACTACTCCGACATGACGGAAATGAAAAACAACCGTTCCCACGTACTAGTTATATTGTATACGACTATATCGAGCTATTAACCACTTAACCTTACTGGATTTTTAACTCAAATCTGTATCGCGACAGAAAACAGTTCGCGATACGCTTTAACCGTGTCGTATTTTGTGTTTTAAGATATCCTTTCCGATATACGCTTCCAGATTCTATCTGCAGTGAATTTAATTTATTTAAACTATACCAAAATGGCCAAAATGATACACTGAAATACACCCAACCAACCAAAACGACCTAGCCACCTACAAAACCGGCGTCACCGGAATTCCCATATTGGTCGCCGGCCCAAATCCGAGCCCTCTGGTTCGTGATCCTATGGGTTGCTCTAGATGTTACATACATCAGTTTATCACTGTTTTGTTAAGTTTATTCTTCTCTGAATGATAGCAGATTTTAACAGAGTCTATGATTAACTAAAATACGATATTATGGAACTTGTTCATTTCAAAAAATAATTTAAGTACAGAACCTAAATTCCTACTGTGATTAAGAATTTACCCACAATATGTTGTTGGAATAACCCCTCCAAGATGCTAAGCCCCTTGTCCTAATTTGATGGTGATGAAAAACTAGAACTTAGCTTCCTTCTTCTTCTTCTTCCTCTTGTTCTTTCTTTCTCTCTTTAGTTTTTGTTTTCACTCAGAAATTTCAGAATTTTAATTAGCTATGATCTGAACAAGGTTTATATATGGCAATTGAAGGGATAAGGTGAAGGAGGAGGTGTGATCAAGCTAGAGATAAGGGTTTCATGCAAGTAGGAGGTGTGAGGTGAGTGTTGTGCATGCAAGCAAGAGGTGTTCATGCCTTATCTTCATAATTTGTTTTAATTTGAATTTAAATTCTGAACTAAATGATTTTCCACCCCATTTTCATTTACATCCTTAACAATTTTCCATTTGCACAAAAATCCTAAACTTTACATAAAAATCCCTCACAACTTAGTTTATTATAAAACACATATTTTATTAAAATGAGCTAAAATTATCACTAAAACCCTTATAACTTATTTATGTTGCATACTAAAATTTTTATTTAAATTGTTTTATATAGAACTTATGAAAATTGACTTATTTGTTTTTAACAACTTTGCGATTTATCACATTATTATTAAATTAATTAATTTTATTTATTTCTAAATTTTCAGAATGCTACAATATCCTCCCTTAAGAAAATTCGGTCCCCGAATTTAAAATAATTAACTAGACATACCTTCGAAAAGATGTGGAAACTTCTTCCGCATCGTATCCTCGGTCTCCCAAGTAATCTCCTCGTGATTCATTCCTTGCCAAAGAACCTTTACAGACGGAAGTACCCTTGATCGTAATTTCTTTGCCTGCCTGTCAAGAATAGCGACTGGCTGCACTGTGTAGGATAAATCCGGCTCAAGCTGTAAGGTCTGATGCTTGATCGCGTGAGAAGGATCGTGAAGATACTTCCGAAGCATGGAAACGTGAAACACCGGATGCACTTCGGGAAAACTCGGTGGAAGTGCTAAGCGATAAGCTACAGCACCCACTCTCTCCAGAATCTCGTAAGGTCCGACATATCTGGGGCTGAGCTTCCCCTTTTTCCCGAATCGCATCACACCTTTCATTGGAGATACACGAAGGAACACATGATCTCCCACTCCAAACTCGAATCTACGACGTCGTCGATCTGCATACGATTTCTGTATGCATTGGGCCGCCTTCATTCTATCCCGTATCAACTGAATCTTCTCTGTAGTGTCCTATACAATCTGCGGTCCCAAGATGCAACTCTCACTCAGTTCCGTCCAGCAAACGGGTGATCGACATTTCCTCCCATACAAGGCTTCAAAGGGTGCCATCTGGATCATCTCCTGAAAACTGTTGTTGTACGAGAATTCTATCAAAGGTAGGTGACGATCCCAACTACCACCGAAATCGAGGCTACAAGCCCGAAGCATATCCTCTAGTGTCTGAATGGTCCGCTCTGACTGACCATCTGTCTGTGGGTGGAAAGCTGTACTAAAACTCAACCGTGTACCCAAAGCTTCTTGAAGTTTCTGCCATAGCCTGCTAGTAAACTGGGTACCCCTATCTGAAACTATGCACGTCGGAACCCTATGCAGACGTACAATCTCATCGATATAAATCTGAGCATACTGTGCAAAACCATACGTCGTCTTCACTGGGAGAAAATGAGCTGCCTTCGTCAATCTATCAACAATCACCTAAATGGAATCGTACCCTCTGCTAGTCCTGGGTAGACCCACCATGAAATCCATGGAAATATGTTCCCATTTCCACTCTGGAATGGGTAAGGGCTGCAACTCTCTGGCTGGCCTCTGGTGTTCTGCTTTGACTTGCTGACAAGTCAAGCATCTCGAAACATATTCAGCAACATCCCTCTTCACTCCTTCCCACCAGTAAACATCCTTCAGATCATGATACATCTTGGTGGAACCAGGATGAATACTGTATGCTGACCTATGAGCCTCCTCTAAAATCTAACGCCTCAATCCGTCAGAATCTGGCACACAGAGACGAGTCCTAAAACGTAATACTCCATGATCATCAATCACAAACTCCGTCTCCCTGCCCTACCTAACCTGATCCATGATCTCCATCATACGAGTATCTGCGGGCTGTGCCTCTCGAATGCGATCCAATAACTGAGGTCGGGTGCGAACATGTGCTAGATGGCCTCCTGTAGCTATGAACTCAAACTGTATATGACTATCACATAAAATCTGCCAGTCTATAGAAGACTGTCGCTGCAAGATGCGCAAATGAGATAAGCTACCTCCAGGTCTCCGACTTAAAGCCTCTGCTACAACATTCGCTTTGCCTGGATGATACAAAATCTCATAATCGTAATCTTTCACCAGTTCCATCCATCTACGCTGCCTTAGGTTCAGATCTCTCTGCTGAAAAATATACTTTAAGCTCTTATGATCTGTGAAGATTTGACACGACTCTCCATATAAGTAATGTCTCCAAATCTTCAATGTGAATACCACAGCAGCCATCTCTAGATCATGAGTGGGGTAGTTTTGTTCGTGCCTCTTCAACTGTCGAGAAGCATAAGCTACAACCCTGCCGTGTTGCATCAGCACACAGCCCAAACCCACTCTAGAAGCATTACAATACACAACAAAACCACCTGACCCAGAAGGTAAAGATAAGACAGGTGCAGTCGTCAAGCGCGTCTTCAACTGCTGGAAACTCTGCTCACATGCATCTGTCCAATGAAATGGAACCTCCTTCCTAGTCAATACGGTCAAAGGGGCAGCTATCCTTGAAAAATCCTGCACGAAGCGTCGGTAATAACCTGCCAGACCTAAGAAACTCCGAACCTCTGTAACTGACACAGGTCTAGGCCAGTGATGTACTGCTTCAATCTTCTTTGGGTCCACACATATACCCTCTCTCGTAACTATATGACCCAAGAACTCCACACTATCGAGCCAAAAAGCACACTTAGAGAATTTTGCAAACAGCTGATGCTCCTTCAAGGTCTGCAACGTAATACGCAAATGCTGCTCGTGCTCCGTCCGACTCCGAGAATAAACAAGAATGTCATCTATGAACACTATGATAAACCGATCAATGAAGGGTCTAAAGATACGGTTCATCATATCCATAAAAGCTGCTGGAGCGTTGGTGAGTCTGAATGACATCACCAGAAATTCATAGTGCCCATATCTTGTACGAAACGCCGTCTTCGGAATATCGTCCTTCCAAACCCTCAACCGGTGATACCCCGACCTCAAATCAATCTTCGAGAAAAACGCAGCTCCCTGCAACTGATCGAACAAGTCATCTATACGTGGTAGTGGATACCTGTTTCGCACAGTTACGCGATTCAGCTGTCGGTAGTCGATGCACAGTCTCATACTACCGTCCTTCTTCTTTACAAATAAGACAGGAGCTCCCTATGGTGATACACTGGGACGAACAAGCCCTCTATCTAACAAATCTTGCAACTGGCTTTTGAGTTCCTTCAATTCCGTCGGTGCCATTCGATAGGGTGGTATAGAAATAGGCCCCGCACCCGGAATCAAGTCAATGCAAAATTCAATGTCACGATCGGGTGGCAATCCTGGTAACTCAGCAGGAAACACCTCAGGAAATTCTCGTGTGATCGAAACCTGGTCCAATGGAATCTCAGCGACCCCTAAGTCCTGAACAAAAGCCAAGAACCCATGACAACCCTTTTTCAAGAGTCGCCCCGCACAAAGAGCAGAAATCATGTTGGCAGGAGTTATTTTACAATCCCCCTGCACAACAAACACCGGTTCACCTGGAAAACAAAATCTAACCGCCTTTCCCCGACAATCTATATAGGCATGACAGGCGGCTAACCAATCCATACCAAGAAGTATATCAAAATCTAACATATTCAGGAGAATCAGATCAACTAGCGAATCTCTATCACCAATACGCACAGAACACGATCTGAATACGTGTTGAGCTATAAAAGAATCTCCCACCGGGGTAATCATTACTAATGGTAACTCTAACAATGACGACTCTTTCCCCAAAGAAAGTGCAAATCGTGAAGATACATAAGAATGTGTAGAACCGGGATCAAATAAAACATGGGCCTCTAACGATCATACTGTAAGAGTACCTGTCACGACTGCATTTGATGCTTGGGCATCCTGTGGAGTCAGCGCAAATACCCGTGCCTGGCCCCTGCCCGCATCCTGTCGTCCTCTACCTCTATCTCCTCGACCTCTCTGAGAACGTCCCGCAAATCATCGACCTCGTGGTGCAACTGCCTGGCGTGTAGTGCCAACTGGGGGAGGAAGTAAAGCCATCGGCGTAGAAGGTAGAAGGGGTAAAGCAGCCTGTGGAGTAACAGTCCCACTATAACTTGTACACCCTCTAGCCGTATGCCCTAGACGTCCGCAATTATAACATGTAAGTGGGGTCCCCTGATCATCGAGGTATGAACTGAACATCTGGCCCTGAGTCCAACCTCGCCCGAAACTGCGGCCTGGAGTATATCTTCCTCTACCTCCACCAAACTGTCTAGCCAGTGGACCGGTTAGCCTACTCCTCTTTGGCTCTGGAACAACCACTGCCTCGCTCAAACGCTCCTCTACTCGTATTGCTGCATCCATGGCCTATGCATTCGTATCAAAATGCTGGAAGCCTATAGCCAGATACAACTGTGTGTCCAGACTCCTTAGGAACCTCTTCACCCTAAGCTCCTCCGTAGGTACTAAGTATGGAGCATAGCGCGACAGTTGGGTGAATCGTAAATCACAATCTTCCACCGACATACTTGCCGATTTCCGCAACGCTTCAAAACTGCTAGCTCTAGCGTCCCTCACACTCTGGGGAAGAAATCTGGCAAGAAAGACCGTGGAAAACTTGGTCCACGACATCGGAGGAAGACTCGTGGCTCGCCCTCTCTCCATCGACTCACACCACTCCTGTGCAAGCCCCTCCAAACGAAAGCTAGTCAGCTCAACTGACCTCGTATCAGAACATCGCAATGATCTACCAATCCTCGCCATCCTATCAAGAAGGACTGAAGATCTTCTGCTACATCGGTCCCTGTAAATACCGGAGGTCTCAATCTCATAAACTCCGCAGGCGATACCTCCATCACCCTCGTATCTACCAGTGCCACCATCTGCGTAGGTGGTACCTCGGACTCTGCTACGGTCGGTGCCGGATCCTGTCTCAGTACTCGAGTGGCCTCAGCTAACTGTCCTACCACTCGCTGCAATCCCAACATGCCCTCCTCAATCCTAGTCATGCGATCTGGAGGAGGAGGATCAACATGCTCATGCACCGCCGGAATGTCCGGTGTACCAGTCGCCGTCACAGGCGGACTCGCCCTAGCTGCATCTCTGGCTGCGGCTCGCCTAGCCCGCGTAGCCATAGCAACTGGATCAAGAAACGAGAGTTGATAAGGCGTATGAATAGGAACAATCGATAACAGAGAATCAACGGAAGGATAGATCAAGATTTACATATTAAGGTTAGTTAGGCTAAATATGATAACGTAAATATGCCGCGTAACATACGTACGGTACTGCATTTATCCTAATTCACCTACTCCATCAAACCAAACGTTATTCTAATGCACGGACTAACGTCAACCTATTTTAATCCCCTACTCAATTCCGTAAGGTTATTCCTAAGCTCTGATACCAACTTTGTCACGACCCAAGTTTGGATGTGACCGGCACATAGATTGTATCATATCTAAAGATATGCACACAGTCCAAGTAAGCCGAAAACCAAGATCAAAATCCTTTTTGCGGAATTCTTTATATAGAAAATTTAGTTTTTAAAGTAAAAATCACATGTTATGAAGTTAAAATATTAAGCAAGTATAAGGTGTTAGGTTTGGTTGCATCCCTAGTTAGGATCAACAATATCAACAACGGAAAATTAAAATCTTAGTATATAGGACATCAATACTAATCCCAGACATAAAGAAATGAAATAACAATGTATAGAACTAAACTATTTCAACTGTCAAATAATATACATATCATCTCTCACTCTAGTCAAAATACAGGTCTGATGGAGATTTTCTAGATACAACATACAATACCCAAAAGAGAAGGTTACTACATATGTAACCCACCTAGCAAAAGATGTGATAAAGCTGCAAACGTAGATCTGCACCGTAGCTAGCCGTCCACTCTACCCCTGCAAGGAACAGTGGCACAACGGGGGTGAGTTTCCAACTCAGTGAATATAACTAACATATAACGGTTAATTATGTAAATATGACGATCATACTAACTGAAATATGAACAAGTATAATATATGATTGTCTATAGAAATCATAAATCTATAATATACGAATCTCATAATCACAACTGAAATCTCATCATTTATTCCCAATAAAATTTTCATTTCCCCGTGTCCATCATTGACACAAAACTTCCATTTCTCACAGACATCATTCCTCGGATGATCCTGAAATCAACAACGTCCACTATGTATCCGACTGTATTCCCCACCGACTCAGTTTGGATAAAACTGTAAATCCGAAACCGTATATCCACCGACTCGGTTCGGAATAATACTATAAATCCATAACCGTATATCCACCGACTCGGTTCGGAATAAAACCAAATAATAAAAACATCTCAGGGTGTATATGTCACATCAATTATGAAAATCACGGGATTTATGTAATAGTATTCAAAACTCAAAACCATAAATCCTCAACAATCCTATTACCTCTTACATCAACATAGAATATTCAGATATTAAACATGATATTAATGATGCAATTTACTACTATTATTGGGGTGTAAGATACAATATGAATCATTTTAACAATAAAGTTGCTAAGTGTAAAAGTGACATGGTAATATCGACGAGGTGTGTGTAACATATAAGATGTGCACGTGGCATGACTCGTCGATACTTGTGTAGTGTTCTAGCAACTAAACAAGTATATGTGAATAATGAATGCATTGAGTTAAATAAAAGTACGGGCGTATCACGCCATATTTACACAATTCCCCGGTAGATGTTTAGTCTACTCACCGGAAATGCCGAATCTATTCAGGAATTGTCAATCCTTTCCCTTTCCTCGCTGCCTCCGTAAATCCCGTATTCGAATCTAATGTCACAATTTAATTTATATTAGGAAACGGCTACTCCGACATGACGGAAATGAAAAACAACCGTTCCCACGTACTAGTTATATTGTATATGACTATATCGAGCTATTAACCACTTAACCTTACTGGATTTTTAACTCAAATCTGTATCGCGACAGAAAACAGTTCGCGATACTCTTTAACCATGTCGTATTTTGTGTTTTAAGATATCCTTTCCGATATACGCTTCCAGATTCTATCTGCAGTGAATTTAATTTATTTAAACTATACCAAAATGGCCAAAATGATACACTGAAATACACCCAACCAACCAAAACGACCTAGCCACCTACAAAACCGGCGTCACCGGAATTCCCATATTGGTCGCCGGCCCAAATCCGAGCCCTCTGGTTCGTGATCCTATGGGTTGCTCTAGGTGTTACATGTTGGATATATGTATGCCCTAGAGGCCATTGTATGATAGTGGATGTATTCATACATGTATATATATATATATTCAGTGTACATTCTTGCTCGACATGATAGTATGCTATCTGGTTCTTCTTTATCTGACATGTTGATTTGATCATGCTTTTTATTCATTCACACAAGTTGATAAAGCCCTGAGGATATAGATTTGACTACTGTGATTATAATAGAGATCATACTAGTGGGACATCTGTAGTTTATAAGCATATCCTGGAATGTCCCTAGTCGTAGGTGTATCGAGACGGGGCATCGATATACCTAGCGTATATGATACTAGACCCATATGATGGGCGATGGATGTTCCCACATTCATCGATGTTTGACATCGAGATCGTATACGGGTGCTCAGTGATGACTGGGTACACTGAACGGACTCACCGAGAACTCCTATATGGAATTATATCTATCGTCGGATAGCAGTTCTCAGGTGACACTGGTGCAGGTTAGTCTGTAGACCCGAGATCGTCATAGAGTCTTGTGTGTTCTCCCACTGTACTTTGATTACCACCCTACCACGGCTCTATTGAGTCGTGCAAACAGGTGGCCATTAGGTACAGTCTCGAGACACACGAAGGCGATGAGCAATAGGAGGGGTTTCATCTCTCCCGGTATTGGGAGTTGATGCTGTGCTGTGCTCGATTGGCTATATCAGTAAGTCCCTGGCCAGGGCCGTTGAGATTTACTGATAAGTGTTATCAGTAGTTTCTCGATCTGTTATAGACCATTCATCGTCATGACTTATTGAGTTATTGAGGTTGACGTAACTATCTCTAGACTCGATATGCAGCATTTCTGACGAAGAGACCGGACTATACGGTAGTGTTGCCGGTTGGCTCGACGGGAGTTGTAACAGATTCGCTTGTTTTCTTCTGATCGCTCAATACCCGGGTGGCCGTTACGTTTAGCTGACCGCTTGCGGCTTAGGGGTGCTTGATATGATCATCACCCACTGCCGGCATATTGACGAGTCTTAGAGTCCCATAATGGAGTTACCTAGTCCAGGCGAAACGATGTGGTGTGCATATGCGATATGCACGTGGACCCGGTTAAAATGCGCGTATGAGATACCGTATATTAATCGGGCGGCTTTCTTTTGGTCAGGTCGTATGTGATACGGCCGGGTTGCTAAATCAAGTGTTGATTTATCATTAACCATTAGTTTCTCACTTGAAATCCTTTCTTGACTTTATGTTTTATGCATGCATGTATGCATTCATTCTCATTCATGCACATAGGATGTGCATGCACACATACATGCATACATAATGGTTATTATGGTTGTTGATATAGTAGATGGTGGCAATATAAGACTCACACCATATGTAAAATATATGGATATTATTTATTTGGAAAAAGGAAAATGAAAATGGAAATTGTTTCATGGTTTAATCTTTTATTCTTGCACTAACCTCTTGTATTAACCATGATTCATTTTCTATGGTCATTCTTGTTCCAAACTAAAATATCTAAGATATTTTACAACCATGGTTTAGAATGAGAGAGTGAAAATATATATATTTTCATTTTCTCATTTTCTTTACAAGCTTATCATTATCTTGTGTTTAAAAAGCCATCATCTTCTTCCTCCTTTCTCTCTTGCTCTCTACTTCTCTCAAATGAGAAAAAGAGTTACCAAGTTAGGATTTTGAAGTGAGAAAACCAACCACAACACCATTCTACACTAGTCTTGCCCATTAGTGAAGAGTGTTAGCTTCCATTTCTTCTCTTGATCTTGTGAAGTTTCAAGCTTGGACAAAGAGAACTCCGGGTGGATCATCGTGGACCTAGAGGATCTCAAGCGGACTTTTTTACAACCCTTAAGTAGCCAAGGAGTCTAGCGTAAAGGTTGTACTCTCAAAAACCCTAGCTTTTACTACTTGTGATGATGTCAATGTTATGAAACCCTAAATTTCTAGTGATGATTCTTTGTATGTTCACTTAGCACCTTAAAAATTTGATTTTGACACATGTGATGCTTCCAAACCCTTCATGAGGTGCTAGGTAAAACTAACAATGGTATCAGAGCCAAGCTAGAGTTTTAGGCGACGCTTTGGCGAAGTTAAAACTCCGATCGAACCAAAAATACGCATTTTTTAACCCTCTCTGGACATTTTTTGAAACTGTGTTATTTTCAGAATTAAAAATACGTAAAAATTTCAGCAGGGAAATCTAAGCAACATTGTAAAAAAAGGACGCAATAATTCATATATACCGCCGCGGAACAGCGGCCAGACCTTGCTTGGGCCGCGGATCCGCGGCCGTACAGGAGATGTATGGCCTCATTTTTATACAGTAATGTTAGTATCTGCTTGTACATATTTTTGGGTATTTTTAATCTGATTCAAGTGTTGAATGTTCTGGGGATTGTTTTGGATTCGGTGATTCGATCGGAATTTTAATTTCGTGCCTTTTTCGGATAATTTAGAAAGTATTAAAATGTTCGAACGAGTATCATTAACTCACTTTTTCCCGGCACGAAAAATTTTCAAGTGTTGATTTTTTCTCGGGTTTAAATCTTTGGGAAATACGTGCAAATTAAGTGGTGGACCCTCTAGAAGAACACAAACCTTAACTTGATTGTGTGACTGTCTGAACTGCCTCTAAACCTTACGGTTTGGGGCAGTACGGCGTGCCACATGTGAGGCGTTGGCTTGACCCTTCTACGGCTAGACCACTGCTACTGTGTCACATTTTAGGATTTTTGAACTCCGCTCAAGTGTTGAGCTTTAGGAAATTTTGGGTATTTGATTATTCGATCGAAAACTTTAATACTGTCTATTTATCTGGAATGTGATACAATATGTGGAATTCATATAGTTAGGCATGAAATGCGAAGTATGTGATATTTCGGATTTACGATGTCTAAAGAGAATGTGGATTCCAAATATTGTAGTTTTACACTTTCTTTTCTGTGACCGTAAGTGTAGTATGTCGCTTATCGCCGGTTTCGTTGCTATATATCAACGACAATCGGGGTACGCATACTTACTTACGTTGATGATATATGATATTATGTGTTGCTGAGATATGATGTGCAGGATTGTCGCGATTGAATAGCCGGGGGGGTTTATGTAAGATGAGAGTTTTCTTTTCATTCATGTAAAATTCAAATGTAATGTAATATTCTTTTATTTGGGGCACTTCCGGGTTGAGGTTAATGTCACCAGTGTTGTATATTATTTACTTTTTCGCATTAGGATAGACTCAAGGAGGGGAGCACAAGTGACCGGGTTCTGGGGTTCAGTGGGAGGCCATCTCGAGGAGTCGAGACCAGGTCTCCTAAACTCCAGAATTTGTAGGGTCGCTTGCCGCTCTCGTAGGGGTCTAGGGGTGTGGGCTTGGCTATTCGTCACGACTGTGGAATCCGTATTTTCTATTATTGGCTAAATACTAAATACGGACGTCCTAGTATATCCCACATTATATCTGTGTTTCTGCTGCCTGTATTCTGTGATGTGATATCTGAGACGAATGATATATTATATATGAGATATATAGTAGACGTTGCTTATGTTTTACACCCGCGCTAGTCCCGTCCCGGTATGCCGTTAGTTAAGTAACCTAACGGTGCATAACGGAACATTGCGGCGAATGCGGATGGCATAAGCGTACGTTGTATTTTTGTTTCTTTTCTGTGATTGACTTAAGGACTTAAATGATGGGACTACATTAATATGATTAATGTAAAGAAAATAAACCTAAAAAGATGTTGTAGAATCGGATTTGAAAACCATTCGGCTCTTTATGAAAAAGCTACATTTCAAAACTGTGGAGCTCAAGCCACTCCTTTTGAAAACCATTTGATTCTACGACGGTATCAAGTTCAAAGCATTAAAGATTTTCTTAAAAATCATCCGCGGCCCTCCATCATTGTAGGAAGTAGAGTACTTAGTATTCGTGCTACGTTTGTTGACTATTGTTAAGGCGTAGTGTACGGTAGCTAAGTGATGTCTTCCTATACTGCATATGATGCAGATTAATTAGGACATTCATGCAACTTTATTGACCATAGTTAAGGGTCATATGAGTAGGTCTAATTAATCAAGAAATGACGGGTAGAACTTGACTGGTACTTATGATTTGTTGACCATAGTTAAGGTCATAAGTACTAGGGGTAAAAACCGCATCGGGAATTTCAAGTGTTGAGATTTGCAATGAGATTGCATACCTTCCATATGATGGTTAGATCCCGATCCAACTGTGGGCAATAGTTGCTCCTAGGAGAGTTTTGCAGTTTACAATTAGCCAACCCATTAGGTGTCTAAAAAGGTGTTAACGGGGCTACGCCTCTGGGAAAACGAGGTTTACTTTAATTAGGTCCGTGCGAAAGCACGGGGAACCTCCCTCAAGTACCGACACTGGCCTGGCTGAACGGTTAGCGAAGTTGTAGACTGTAATTAATCCTGGCTAGTTTTCTTTTTAAGGTTTGAAAGAAAAACTTGATTAAAGCAGTAGGAGACATCGATTAGACAAGATAATAACCAATCTGATCTTTGCAAGAGCTTTCGCTGAGTGTATTCTTTTCTCTCTCTTAATGGCATATACCAATGACTGGACTCAAGCTTCTACTAGATAAAAATAAACTGAATGTGACCAATTATAAAGACTGGCTGAGGAATCTGAACATTGTCTTGACTTATGATAAGGTATCATATGTCCTCACGGCTCCAGCCCCGCCCGTCCTAGGTCCAAAATCCTCAGTTGCGGATAAAGAAATCCGCAAGACATGGGACGCTAACTGTGCCACGGCCAAATGCCTCGTGCTTGCATCGATGGACAACACACAACAAAAGCAGCACGAGAATATGGACGTTCACGCCATATTCCTCCATACAAAGGAGTTGTATGGAGAGAAATCCCGCGTATTACGATACGAAGTATCAAAGAAATTGTTTCAGATGCGAATGGCCCGTGGCACACCAGTAGGAGACCATGTTCTGAAGATGATAGCTCTCATAGAAGAGCTTGAGGACCTTAGATGGACAATGGACAATGAACAATATACGGATATTATTCTGCAGTCCCTCCCCTCCACCTTTGCTCAATTCATAGTTAACTTCAACATGCACAATATGGAGAAGGAACTACCTGAATTCCTTAATATGTTAAGGAGTGCAGAGAGCACACTGAAATCAGTGAAAACTCCCGTTTTGAGTGTTGGGCAATCTTCTTCTTCTCGCCCAAAGGCTAAGGCCAAGGGAAAGCTCAAGAAGAAGCCCACCAAGCCTAGGGGTGGAGTTAAAAAGGTTAAGGGGAAGGACAAGTCCAAATCTGGAGAATTGGGGAAAGGGGAATGTTTTCATTGCCACAAAACAGGACATTGGAAGCGCAACTGTACGGAGTACTTAAATCTCAAGAAGAAGCATGGGGATGCTTCCGCTTCAGGTGTGTTTGTGACAGAAAACCGTTTTTTAATAAACTCTGCATCCTGGGTATTAGATACCGGTTCAGGTTCTCACATTTGCAATTCTATGCAGGGACTGAAAAATAGCAAGGTTTTGAAGACAGGTGACCATACTCTCCGCGTTGGAAATGGTTCCAATGTACATACAGTCGCAATGGGAGAATATCACTTGGGGTTGCCATCTGGGTGTATATTGGTTTTGAACCCATGTTATTTTATACCAAGTATGCTTTGTAATATAATATCTGTTTCTTTGTTAGACAATGAAGGATATAATTTTGTATTGCAGAACAATGTTATGAACATTCACCTGAATCAAATGTTGGTTGGATATGGTACGCTTAATAACGGGATATACGTCATAAATCAACACACAGTTTTCAGTATACAACATACTAATAAAAGAAAACTTTCAGAAATAAATGAAGCTTTTCTTTGGCACTGTAGACTTGGTCATATTAATGAAACAAGAATAAACAAGTTACACAAAGATGGATATTTAAACTCTTTTGAATATAAATCTTATGCGACTTGCCAGTCATGTATCAAGGGTAAAATGACCAAAACTCCGTTTACCGGATACGGAGAAAGATCTACCGAGCTCCTAGGACTCATACATAGTGATGTATGTAGGCCAATGTCTACACAGGCTAGAGGCGGTTTTTCTTACTTCATTACTTTCACTGACGATTTCTCAAGATTCAGTCATGTATTTTTATTAAAGCACAAATCCGAAGTTTTCGAGAAATTCACTGAATATAAACAAGAAGTAGAAAAAAAAACCGGCTTGAGTATCAAAATGCTTCGATCAGATCGAGGTGGGGAGTACCTCAGTACAGAATTTGCAAACTTCCTAAAAGAGAATGGGATTCTCTCTCAGCTCACTCCTCCTTACACACCACAGCACAACGGTGTGTCAGAACGACGGAATAGGACCCTATTAGATATGGTCCGTTCCATGATGAGTGATGCTGAGTTACCCATCTCATTTTGGGGGCATGCATTGGAGATTGCAGCGTTTCTACTGAACAGGGTCCCAACCAAAACTGTGTCTACCACACCATATGAGATATGGCATGGGAAGAGACCATCTCTTAAGAGAATTAAGATTTGGGGTTGCCCGGCCTATGTTAAAAAGCAGAATCCGGACAAACTCGAGACACGGTCGGTCATGTGTAACTTTGTGGGATATCCAAGGAACTCTTATGGATATCTATTCTACCACAAGCAGGAACAAAAGGTATTTGTTTCTCAGTATGCCACATTCTTAGAAAAAGAGTTTTTCACAGATAAAGATGATGGCAATGTGGTGGATCTAGAAGAGGTTCTAGAGACACAAACTACAAATGACGACTTGGTTGAACCGGCTGTTGCAATAGAAACTGAGGAACCTCGGCCACTCCGTAGGTCTGGTAGGACTTCTCACCCACCGGAGAGGTACTGCGGTTTCCTCATTGATGGTGACAGAGAAGACTGCATCATGGAGGATGATGATCCTACCAGTTTTCAGTAAACTATCACGAGTGGAGACTCTGTGAAGTGGCTGGATGCCATGAGATCCGAAATGAAGTCTATGTACACCAACAAAGTATGGACTTTGGACGTTGTACCCCCTGGGGTAAAACCTGTGGGGTGCAAATGGATCTTTAAAAGAAAGATTGGTGTAGATGGGCAGGTAGAAACCTATAAGACAAGACTTGTGGCGAAGGGTTTTCGTCAAAGACCAGGTTTGGACTATGACGAGACTTTTTCGCCCGTAGCCAAGCTTAAATCCATTCAGATCCTACTTGTTATTGCTGCTCACTACGACTATGAAATCTGGCAGATGGACGTTAAAACGGCATTTCTAAATGGAGATTTAGAAGAATGCATTTATATAGAACAGCCAGAGGGCTTCATTGACAGTGGGAGCAGCGGGAAAGCATATAGATTGCTTAAATCCATATATGGGTTAAAGCAGGCATCACAGAGTTGGAACATCTGTTTCGATGATGTTATCAAAGAGTTTGATTTCATCAAAAATCCAGATGAACCTTGTGTTTATAAGAAGGCTGTAGGGAGAGCTGTCACATTCCTCGTATTATACGTGGATGACATTCTTCTGATACGAAATGACATTCCTATGCTACAGTCGGTCAAATCTTTCTTATCACTAAGGTTCTCCATGATGGACCTGGGTGATGCCACATACATTCTGGGCATTAGGATCTATAGGGATAGATCCAAGAGGTTGTTGGGATTGTCCCAAACCAGGTACATCAACACCATCCTAAAAAGGTTTAGTATGGAAGACTCCAAGCGGGGTGCCTTACTCGCTTGCCATGGGGTTACTCTCTCTAAGGACTCTTGCCCAAAGACCGATGAAGAGAGAACTCGCATGAGCATTATACCCTATGCTTCGGCAGTAGGATCTATAATGTATGCGATGTTATGTACGCGCCCAGATGTAGCTTATGCACTTAGTGTTGTAAGCAGGTATCAATCCAACCCAGGGGAGAATCACTGGATAGCTGTGAAGAACATTCTTAAGTACTTATGAAGGACTAAAGAATTGTTCTTGGTGTATGGTAATGGAGATCTCCAAATGGAGGCCTTTACCGATTCGAGCTTCCAAAGCGATAAGGACGACGGCAAATCTATCTCTGGGTTTGTATTTACCCTCAATGGAGGGGCGATGAGTTGGAAGAGTTCCAAACAGGATACCGTTGCAGACTCTACGGTGGAGGCTGAGTACATTGCTGCAAATGATGCCGCCAAGGAAGCAGTCTGGATGAAGAAGTTCGTCTCGGAGCTAGGAGTAGTTCCAACCATTATTGATCCAATACCATTGTATTATGATAATAATGGGGCTATGGCGTTAGCCAAGGAGCCCAGGTCCCATCAGCGGTCCAGACACATCCTGAGGCGTTTTCATTTGATCCGGGAGATTGTAGATCGCCGCGATATCGAGATTAGGAGAGTAGACATAAAGAATAACGCCGCGGATCCACTCACCAAGGCCCTCCCTCAGCCGCAGCATGAGCGACTTTTTGAGATGTTGGGTATGAGATACACCAATAACTGGCCTTAGTGCAAGTGGGAGATTGTTGGATATATGTATGCCCTAGAGGACATTATATGATAGCGGATGTATTCATACATGTATATATATATATATATATATATATATATATATATATATATATATTCAGTGTACATTCTTGCTCGACATGATAGTATGCTATCTGGTTCTTCTTTATCTGACATGTTGATTTGATCATGCTTTTTATTCATTCACACATATTGATAAAGCCCTGAGGATATAGACTTGACTACTGTGATTATGATAGAGATCATACTAGTGGGACATCTGTAGTTTATAAGCATATCCTGGAATGTCCCTAGTCGTAGGTGTATCGAGACGGGGCATCGATATACTAGAGTAGACTAGCGTATATGATACTAGACCTATATGATGGGCGATGGATGTTCCCACATTCATCGATGTTTGACATCGAGATCGTATACGGGTGCTCAGTGATGACTGGGTACACTGGACGGACTCACCGAGAACTCCTATATGGAATTATATCTATCGTCGGATAGCAGTTCTCAGGTGACACTGGTGCAGGTTAGTCTGTAGACCCGAGATCGTCATAGAGTCTTGTGTGTTCTCCCACAGTACTTTGATTACCACCCTACCACGGCTCTACTGAGTCGTGCAAACAGGTGGCCATTGGGTACAGTCCCGAGACACACGAAGGCGATGAGCGATAGGAGGGGTTTCGTCTCTCCCGGTATTGGGAGTTGATGCTGTGCTGTGCTCGATTGGCTATATCAGTAAGTTCCTGGCCAGGGCTGTTGAGATTTACTGGTAAGTGTTATCAGTAGTTTCTCGATCTGTTATAGACCATTAATCGTCACGACTTATTGAGTTATTGGGGTCGACGTTACCATCCCTAGACTCGATATGCAGCATATCTGACGAAGAGACCGGACTGTACGGTAGAGTTGATGGTTGGCTCGACGGGAGTTGTAACAGGTTCGCTTGTTTTCTTCTGATCGCTCAATACCCGGGTGGCCGTTACGTTTAGCTGACCGCTTGCGGCTTGTGGGTGCTTGATATGATCATCACCCACTGCCGGCGTATTGACGAGTCTTAGAGTCCCACAATGGAGTTACCTAGTCCAGGCAAAACGATGTAGTGCGCATATGCGATATGCGCGTGGACCCGGTTAAAATGCGCGTATGAGATACCGTATATTAATCGGGCGGCTTTCTTTTGGTCGGGTCGTATGTGATACGGCCGGGTTGCTAAATCAAGTGTTGATTTATCATTAACCATTAGTTTCTCACTTGAAATCCTTTCTTGACTTTATGTTGTATGCATTCATTCTCATTCATGCACATAGGATGTGCATGCACACATACATGCATACATAATGGTTATCATGGTTGTTGATATAGTAGATGGTGGCAATATAAGACTCACACCATATGTAAAATATATGGATATTATATATTTGGAAAAAGGAAAATGAAAATGGAAATTGTTTCATGGTTTAATCTTTTATTCTTGCACTAATCCCTTGTATTAACCATGATTCATTTTCTATGGTCATTCTTGTTCCAAACTAAAATATCTACGATATTTTACAACCATGGTTTAGAATGAGAGAGTGAAAATATATATATTTTCATTTTCTCATTTTCTTTACAAGCTTATCATTATCTTGAGTTTAAAAAGTCATCATCTTCTTCCTCCTTTCTCTCTTGCTCTCTACTTCTCTCAAGTGAGTAAAAGAGTTACCAAGTTAAGATTTTGAAGTGAGAAAACTAACCACAATACCATTCTACACTAGTCTTGCCCATTAGTGAAGAGTGTTAGCTTCCATTTCTTCTCTTGATCTTGTGAAGTTTCAAGCTTGGACAAAGAGGACTCCGGGTGGATCATCGTGGACCTAGAGGATCTCAAGCGGACTTTTTTACAACCCTCAAGTAGCCAAGGAGTCTAGCGTAGGGAGCTACAAAAGTTGTACTCTCAAAAACCCTAGCTTTTACTACTTGTGATGATGTCAATGTTATGAAACCCTAAATTTCTAGTGATGATTCTTTGTATGTTCACTTAGCACCTTAAAAATTTGAATTTTACACATGTGATGCTTCCAAACCCTTCATGAGGTGCTAGGTAAACCTAACAATTACATATATCATTTTATCACTGTTTTGTTAAGTTTATTCTTCTCTGAATGATAGCAGATTTTAACCGAGTCTATGATTAACTAAAATACGATATTATGGAACTTGTTCATTTCAAAAAATAATTTAAGTACAGAACCTAAATTCTTACTGTGATTAAGAATTTACCCACAATATGTTGTTGGAATAACCCCTCCAAGATGCGAAGCCCCTTGTCCTAACTTGATGGTGATGAAAAACTTGAACTTAGTTTCCTTCTTCTTCTTCTTCCTCTTGTTCTTTCTTTCTCTCTTTAGTTTTTGTTTTCACTCAGAAATTTCAGAATTTTAATTAGCTATGATCTGAACAAGGTTTATATATGGCAATTGAAGGGATAAGGTGAAGGAGGAGGTGTGATCAAGCTAGAGATAAGGGTTTCATGTAAGTAGGAGGTGTGAGGTGAGTGTTGTGCATGCAAGCAAGAGGTGTTCATGCCTTATCTTCATAATTTGTTTTAATTTGAATTTAAATTCTGAACTAAATGATTTTCTACCCCATTTTCATTTACATCCTTAACAATTTTCCATTTGCACAAAAATCCTAAACTTTACCTAAAAACCCCTCACAACTTAGTTTATTATAAAACACATATTTTGTTAAAATGAGCTAAAATTATCACTAAAACCCTTATAACTTATTTATGTTGCATACTAAAATTTTTATTTAAATTGTTTTATATAGAACTTATGAAAATTGACTTATTTGTTTTTAACAACATTGTGATTTATCACATTATTATTAAATTAATTAATTTTATTTATTTATAAATTTTCAGAATGCTACAAGGGGCTTGCTCCTGCAGGGAAGAGCATCCATACAATCAAAACCCGCCTCGCAAACGAGGGGGAATCTGACGAAGTCTGCTACAACGGTCGCATCCGTCCAAACCTCCGATACACGGTGCCATAAATCAACTTGGCATCTTCGGAGAGGTGGACGGATAAATCCAAATAGCATTTGCCCCCAAATTCAGGCAAGACGACCTACACGGTTCCGTCTCCCGTTTTCGGCGGTAAACAACAGAGTATACAATTCCACGGGTTGCTGGCAGTTTCTGGAGGAAGAATCTCATTTTCAATGAGCTAGTATATTGGTGTGATCTCAATCTGCATCATAACATAGACTTTATGCACATCGAGAAGAACGTATGTGCGGTACCGCTTAACACCTTATTGAATATGAAATCCAAATCTGAGGATATACTTGCGGTTCGACAATGGTACTTGCAGGAGAGGTTACGTCCTGAATTGCATCCACGAGAAGCGGGGAACGGTAGATGGTCAATTCCTGCAGTGAAATACACGATGTCTGCTAGCGAGAACGATGCTTTCCTCAGATTTTTCGAGCAAGTAAGGGCTCCTGATGATTACTCATCAAATCTATCTAAGTGCGTGAACATAAAACACAAAAAAAAATTGACACCTTAAAAGTTACAACTACCGCGTGATCACGCAGCAGTTACTCCCCATTGGAATTAGGGCATTATAGGATAAGGATGTTAACTCAGTCATGATAGATCTTTGTCACTGCTTTTGAGATTTAAGCTCTAAAGTATATAGGGCAGATGATTTTAGAAATCTGGAGACAAAGTTCCTATCATTCTATGTAGATTGGAGATGTTGTTTCCGCCTACACTTTTCACAATCATGTTGTGTTTCACAGTTCATCTTTTAAGAGAGGGGAGTTTAGGTGGACCGGTTAATTATCGGTGGATGTATCCATCCGAGAGGTACGCAATTAATAGTTGAATTTAACTTTCAAATAATATTTATTAATTTCATCAATTTCATCAATCAAACTTACCTAAACAAAACACACAAATTTATGTTTAAGATAAAACGATATATCCATAATAAAGCTAGACCCAAGGGATCGATTGCCAAAGGTTTTCTCGCTGAAGAATGCATGACATTTTGTTCTATGTACTTTGAGGGGACCGAGACTGCATTCAATAAGCCGCGCTGTAACGAAGATGTGGGTAACGAGGGACATGGATTAATATCGAGACCCGGTTCTTTCTCACGGAACAAAGTGCTATGCCATGTGTCAAGCCTAGGGGGCGGGGGCCACCTCTTGAATCCGTAGGGGCCACCTCTTGAATCCGTAGGACCCACTGTAGAACAATGGGAAATCTTCGGAATACATTCCGAAAGAGAGCAGATCTGTACTATAAATGGAGTGATACCACTCTTCAATACAGAGACGCTTTTTAAGTGAACCGGCACTACGGAAGCTTGAGAACTCCATAGTTAAGCGTGCTCGAGTCAGGAATGTTCTGGGATGGGTGACCTCCTGGAAAGTGGCCCCTGGTCGGGTCCGGTTCTCCCCGAAGGACAAAACCGTGCGGCTTCGACCAGAGCAGACAATACTCTTTATATTGGGGATGGGGCATGACAAAATGGTATCAGATCTGGTCCCTCAATAGTAGGTATGTGGTTCGAGCACAAACCATTGTTCAAAAGTGGGGAGAGTGTCGGGACCCGGTTCTTGCTCAGGGAACAATGTGCCACATGGAACAAAATGCCACACCAAGTGTCATGCCTAAGGGGCAGGGGACACCTCTTGAATCCGTCGGGGCCACCTCTTGAATCCGTGGGACCTACTGTAGAACAACGGGGAATCTTCGGAATTCATTCCGAAAGAGGGCATATATGTACTATAAATGGAATGATACCACTCTTCAATATAGAGGCGTTTTTTAAGTGAACCGGCACTACAGGAGCTTGAGAACTCCGTAGTTATGCTTGCTCGAGTCAGGGAAGTTCTGGGATGGGTGACCTCCTGGGAAATGGCCCCTGGTCGGGTCCAGTTCGCCCCGAAGGACAAAACCGTGCGGCTTCGGCCAGAGCGGACAATACTCTCTGTATTGGGGGTGGGGCGACAATTAATATCCGTCTTCCATGGATGCAGGAACATAATAGGTGCCAGGAAACATGTCACGCCTCGTAGTCAGGAGCTTAACACAATACATAGATATGTATTGTTTAACTCTTCCGAGGTCGACGTGTTTCAAAAGTATGTATATAGCCTGATACTTTTCTCAAGACATAAATATAAAATTACCTAACTGTATTGTTTAATATTTACATTATGGAGAGCTCGGTATAGACCACCGAGGGGTCAATCTCTACCGAGGCATGTCGAAAATGCTCAAAACCGAGAATTTCCGTCATGATTTAACCAATTTGTAAGTTTAATGCTAAAATATATTAATGTTTCGTCCCTTAAACTAAATGCGATTTTTTAAAATTTTATCGTGCCTTATTAGGTTCATACAGCCGTAGATTCCAACATGACAGAAGATATAAGAATACTTGCCTCCGTACCAGATCCAGTAGTTGAGCGTCTAACTGGTTATGTCGTTAATGGATATAGATTTCATACACAAGATAGAGATGCTCGTAAAAAGTTCCAAAACTGTGGTGTTTGTTTTACTTCAACCACAACAAGTTACACATCATCTAGAGATATCAATCTAACTACGGGTCAACTTGACTACTATGGTGTGTTGTAAGATATGCTACAGGTATGTTATTGTGCACACAGAGTTATGATATTCAAATGTATGTGGGAACACGTGACGAAGTGGCGACATCGAGCGTGTCGTGCGGTTGGGATTGTCTCAGCTATAGGGGTGACTTCCTCATGCCCCCTGTTTTGGAGAAGGGTTGTCGCCGGCGTCAGCCTCTTAAAGACCCATTGAATCGGTGACCAGCGAAGAGGCCTCTTCCGGGGGAGCAAGCACTTAGGGAGCTGGAATCACTGAGGAAAGCTCCATCGCAGGAGCAACAGTTGCATCGACCCCCTCCACACTGATTAGTGTCTCATTGGGGATATTTGCGGAGTCCACAGTCAAAGCGCGACTCGAACTCAGATCCTCCGCCATTGCCGAAGTCCCTGCAAAGTTTTCATGAAGATAAGGATATATATATATATATATATATGTATGTATGTATATATATATGTATGTATGTATATATATATGAGCAGTACAAAATATTACAAAGAGATATATGAGCATACCGATGCGCAAAGGAGCCTCTAGTATGGCTTTTTCGAGCCGACGCTCCTTCCTGAGAAGGTATGCTCGCCGAGGTTCGAGGGTAGACTCATGGCCACCGGTCCACAACGAAAGTGCATCTTCGGCGTCGGCTCAGACAGCCTGCTTAAGGGCTCTCTCGCCCCCTTCTTCCAAAGGACCTATGAATATCCGCCGTATCGATGGAGGGTCTTCGTAAAAGATAACGGCAGGATAAGGCCTCTTCGGGATCCTTACATTTTCGGATTCATCTTGTAAGCGTCTTATAGCCTCAGCAAATTGTGTGGCTTCCTCGGCAGATGAACCCGGGAAAAGCAGAGCACCATCGGATTCTTGCATGGCTAGTGGTTCATCTTGAAGGATAGGCTCTGATGCCACTAAAGAGTCGAGCAGATTGGTGACCGTCTTCTTTCGCCTCTTGGACCCAAAACTAACTGTCGAAGACGATCTTTTCCTTCCCCTTGGTGCTTTGGTATGGTGTTGACCCACTTCGCCTTCAATGTCCTCGCTCGGCGGCGCTACCGATGACGACACGGGCATTGCTAACGCCGCAGCTGATGATACTGCTACTGGCGCCCTATTGGCCCGTGATTGAGCTCTAGTATGCAGTGGAATACAAGCTGTAGGAGTTAAATCCACTTCCGCCTCATCCGGAATAAGCACGACGCTAGTATCTCTCAAGGGAAGGCGAACCGCTGCATGCGGTCGCGGCGGAACTCCCGTGGCCTGGATCAGAGTAGGAGCCTTATATCCAAGGAGCACTCTCCTCTCCTCGGCAATAATTGAACTGACTCGGTGGAGGTACCAGCCCGTGAAAGACCCCACACATCGAGGAATATGGGCAGCTTCAGGAATCACGAAGCGAGAGCCGATGTTCAGCCGCATGAAGTGATGAGCGGCGTCACGAACAACTTCTGACGACGAGCTAGGCTCCAATATAAATGCCTCAAAGGGGACACCCTGGTCATATCCGAGTTGCCGAGCAAAGCGGTGTGGGTTGTACCGCATAAAAAGAGCCGCACCGTTCTGACGAAATACCAGATAACCCGGTCTGATTGAATATAGGTGCATGGCTTCCCTAGGCTTCAGAGAAGGTACTCCCTCTTTCGACGAGTCACAGAGCTATTGAACCGGTCCTGAGGGAGCAGAGAGGTCTCGATCGTTGAATACCATCCCGCCCGTATTGGCATTGGGATTAATCAGCACACGAATAGCTCCGGACTGAGTCGGGTCAGGGGCAGAAGCGTCCACCAGCCGCATGAGTCGCGGAAAAGTGTAAGCGTCATAAAAACTGGGTCTTTGGTGCGCAGCAAATGCCCCCAGCACGTGCATCTTAATCCAGGACGTAAAGTAATGAAGAGAGAAATTTACCACATCTACGCCTGGGGTTGAGGTATTGGCTGCAGCGCTTAGCCCATGATACAGATGCGCTAGCCCCGCAATACCTACAGCTAGTCACGTCCCTTCGGCAATGCAATGAGCGAGGTAAATACCTGAGGCTCTCATGAAACGACGGTGCATGGGAATGGCAAACCAACTGAGATAAACATTGATGAAGCCCACGAAGAAGGTCTCCTTATGCATACCAGGAGCTGCGATCGACTCGAAAGATATGGCCGACATGATGGGAATGTAGAACTGCGGCAAGTCCTCTTCTTTAGCCGGCCACTTATTCAAACCGAACACAAAGGGGTCGTTGATATTCGCGAACTTTGAAGCCGTCTTTGATAGGACATCTTCGCGAAGGAAGCAGGCGATAAAGCTTTTAAAAGTGACGCCCTGCTCCTCTGACTCTGCGAATATCTTCTCAAAAATGCTCAGAGTCTTGATTAAACTTGGGCGCTTATAGCGGACGACATTCTCGGTCGACAGGTCGTCAAGCATGGCAGGCTCAGTTTCAAAGACATACTCATCGGGAGGCAGCAGTTCTTCATAGAGCGTCCCCCGGACCGGAAACCCTGATATCTCGCGAAACTCTTCCAGAGAAATTGAAACTTCACGGTCCCCTAGAAAGAAGGTGTCGGTGGGAAGATTCCATTGGTTTAAGAAAGCCTTAACCCACCAGACATGAGGGGACTGATAGTGGAAGAGAGACGCATATACCGCCTAATAGAGTCCGACCCTCTGCAGTCGCGCACGATGGGCGGACAGAATATAACGGGCCCAGAGAAGGTTGCCCATGGGATGTCGAGGGGTAAGCCCTATTTTGTAAATCTGACCCCATGGCTGGGCTTCTCCTTGGCAAATGCGGCGCCCTAAGATGTCTATAGCCGACACAGGATGGTTCGGAATCCCAGTTGTTGATGGCTCAAGCCGTCCCGTAGGGGTCCAATTCAGTATCTCCACAGCAAAGGCGGTCCGTGGATGATCCATCGGCAGAAATGGATAGGTAGGCTCTGTCGGTATCTCGGAAAGAAAGCTGCGGCGACCGTGGATGATATGACCGTACCAGGTCCTCCATAAAAGTAGATTAGTGCAATTTGGGTTATGAGCCCTGATCATCGCCATCACCTCTTCGTCCGACGGTGATTGAGGAAATGCCGCCTCCGAGCGAGTAAAGGAAAAGTATGGGAGAGAAGCCATTACTCCTGAAACAAAGGAAAGAAAACTGTTAGTGAAGCCCAAGCGTATATATGTATTTATAAATACATATTATATATAAAGACAGTGGAAGAAAACGACAAATAACTTATTTTATGGGACCATTGATTACAAAACACAAGGGCCCCACAAAATCAAGATGGCGGCTCACTAATGACGAGGCAGAGTAATCATTATGAGAACAAAAGGAAGATTCTCAAATAAATGAACAGTGGATTTCAAACAACTCTACATATTCCACAGAGAGAGAAGACGCATTGCAGAACCCTATGGAAATCATGGTGGAGCTTTCTGGAATTTTTTTTTTGCAAAGAACAACTCAGGAGGAAAAATCCCAAGAAGTCTTCTTTTAAAGAACTAAGTTTTTTAGAGAAATTAAATTCCTTTTGAACAGGGGAATTAAATTCCCAGAAGAAATTTTTCAGAACTAAGATTCTTTGGAATGGAATTAAATTCCAGAGAAAGGTCAAGTATTGCCATCGATCTCTAAGATCAAAGGAGCCATAACAAAAGGGATTTATTATTTAAAGATTGAGCAGTTTTTTAAAAGAACTTGGAAAAGATGGGTTCTAGTTAAAGGGAAAAACCCTTGGTGTGGATTTAAAATCCAAATTTCTACAAAGAGTTCCTCAGCCGTTCAAGATTTTTACCTGAAAAAGGAAATCTTTGTTGACAGAGTTAAACTCTGGAAATTTTTAATCAGAGAACTAAGCTCTGGGAAAGAGAATTAAATTCTCAGAGGAAAAACGAGAAAGGAAGAAGATGGAAAAAGTGGAGGCGCTTCTGAAGGGACTCCTGCATTTATAGGATGTGATGGGGGACGGTTCATCTGCTCTGTTCCCTAGACAGATCCAACGGTCACAAAGGTGACAGCATTGCACTCACATGCAAACACGTGAGAACAACGCTATGGGGGCATTTATTCCCTGATAAAATATCAGGAAATTCCCCAATGGGGTATCACGATCTCACACATGACCAAGGGTCACGTGCTGACACGTGATGGTTTCCTGGAACTCTGTTATAATAGAATTAAATTATAATCAGGCAGGCAATTAGTAGGGTCACGTGCCACCACGTGATGGGACTTTAAAACCCACCAAAAGGAATTAAAAGATGTAATAAGACACTAAGGAAAAAACCCCAATGGGGCATCACGTGCTCACACGTGACCAAGGGTCACGTGCTGACACGTGATAATTCCTTAGCTCTGTTAAACAGCAAAATTAAATTCTGAATAAAATGTTTAATCAAGGGGGTCACGTGTCAACACGTGACAGGTTCCTAAACTCTTTAATTGATAGAATTAAATTCTATTTCAATGATCAAACAGTGGGATCACGTGCCAACACGTGATGAGCTTTTAATCCTTCTGAACTAATAGAATTAAATTCTAATTAAATGGGAATCCAGAACCTTAACTGGAAAAAGATCTCTCTAAATCTTTCCGAACAAAAGATGGTGCTCTGTAAAATGGAGCACCGTTGGATTAAAAAATCCAAGGGTGATTAAAAATCACCAATTTATGGAAAGATTTTATACAAGAAAAGATTTCCCTGAAATTCACCAAGAATAACAGACAAAACATCTTTTGGAATAAAAAATCCAATGGTGAATAAAATTCACTGAGTAATCTAAAAGATCATGTTAGTTACAGAAACAACCAAGATCTTTCAATGAAAGATTGATTAAACAAATTGATTCTTTTCTTTCTCCTATAAAAAGGAGCCAAGAAGAGAAGAGAAGGGATCTTTGGAATTTTGATTTTTTGGAGAAAAACAACAGCAGAGAGGAAAAAGAGAAGAGTATTTAATTCTCAAGAGAGAAAAGAAAACCTAGGTGAGAAAGGGGAAAGAGATCTAAGCTCCGAAAAAAATAAAAGAGAATTTAATTCTCAAATTTAAGAGTTTAACTTTTCTGAATAAGAACTTAGTTCTTCCTTTGGTTGAAGATCTGCAGAAGCAGATCTCTCCACAAGTTGAGAATTTAATTCTCATCGGGGAGATTCTGCCATCCAGATCCAAAACTTAGAAGGGAGAATTTGAGTTTAAGGAATTTAATTCCCCCAAATTCATAGGAAATTAATTCCTCCAAATAAAACTAGGGTTTAACCCTATATGAGAATTTAATTCTCCCAAATTCATAGGAATTTAATTCCTCCAAATAAAATTAGCGTTTAACACTACATAAGAATTTAATTCTTTCACATACATAGGAATTTAATTCCTCTAAAACAGAATTAGGGTTTAACCCTACAGAGAATTTAATTCTTAAAACAAGAGACTTGGAACTCTCCATGCACGTAAAGAACTTGGTCACGTGGTAACACGTGACCCTTCTCCTCAATGAGTAAAAAAGAAAGAGCAAGACTAGGTCGCGTGCCCCCACGTGACCCTAAAACAGGTTCCCTTAAAATGAAAAAGAAAAACTTGGAGGCAATGCCTCACGTGCTCCTATGTGACCCTCAAAATAAAGAGAACAAAGCTAAAGGCAGAATCAATTTTGGGCGCCCTCACGTATCCCCACGTGACCCCTTAATAAACACTTTAATAATCAATACATGGATACCCATCACGTGCCAACACGTGACGGCCTGAAGACTAAAAGTGTTTAACACTTATTTGAATATTATGAGAACAAAATAAAGGAGGTTTGGCCCAATTCTTAGGCGCCTCACGTGACCCCATGTGACCACCCCACTTTTAGTGTTTAACACTATTTTGAGCATTTTTTCCCCAGTGTTTAACATTGTTTTAAAGCGCATCACGTGGGAACATGTGATCGCCAAATATATGTTAGTATTTAACACTATTCTCAAACCGGTCTTAGCCCAAATTGGCTAAGTCTTTCTGAGTCAAGACTCCCCTTTGATTAAACCCCGACTATATTCTTTCAAACTTGATCATTTCATATGACATTCAAAGAAAACTCCAGAGCCATGATGAATGGTCAATGCCCAATAAAAGACAAGGTGTTGTCAGAGCTCTCAAACCCCTGTTTAGCATTGCTAAATAATGGGGGGGCTGAACCCAGACAAATGTTTAATAGTCCAACAAAGGGCCAACATTTCAAACTTAATTGGACTTAGCCCAAATTGGCAATAAGTCCTCAATTCTGATTTAACTGAGCCAATGTGCTCATAATCTAATTAATTGATCTTAGTTCCAAATTGGACTACAGATTCCCAATCAACTTTGGTTCAAGAGTACATCTCTTCACTCCTTTGATATTTGTCGTTGCAATCCTTCGACGTCTTCAGAGAGGTGACGGATCCCGATAGCCAATCATTCCACGGACTGTAGGGTCCTTAAACTCATGGACTATGATGTCTTTAAGCTCGGACTGTGGGGTCCCTTTAAACCCACGGACTATGATGTCCTTAACCTCGGACTGTGGGGTCCCTTTAAACCCACATACCGAGATGTCCTTAAACTAATATTGACCACCATGTCCTTAAACTGGTAATTGACCGCAAAGTCCCTAAACTAAAACAATAGAGCCCAAGTGCTCTTTTGTTGGATCTAAATGATCCTGTTAAGTAGATCTTAGTCTAAAATTAGACTAACGTATTCTTAACAAATGGTTAAGTTGACCTTAGTCTAAAATTAGACTAACGTGTCCTTAACAAACTGTTAAGTTGATCTTAGTCTAAAATTAGACTAACGTATCCTTAACTAACGTTTAAGTTGATCTTAGTCTCAAATGAGACTAACGTATCCTTAAACCCAAACCAAAACCCAAATATAAGAAAATACGGATTTGGACTAATCCACGCCCTACGGGCGACGAGATAAATTAGTCTCCGTATACAATCCACGGGCAACCAAAAACAAAACAAATACCCACGACACGAAGTGACCATCTAGAGAAGGAGAAAGTGGTTACCGAGATGCGGTAGCGTAATTAACTACAGGGGCTTGTGCCTGCAGTGAAGAGTATCCCCACAATCAAACCCCCTCAAATAAGAGGGAATTTGATGAAGTCTGCTACATCGGCCGCATCTATCGAAACCTTCGATACATGGTGTCATAAATTAACTTGGCATCTTTGGAGAGGTGGACGGATAGCACCAATTACCATCTGCCCCAAAATTCAGGTAAGACGGACCTACACGGTCGCGTTTCCGTGTTTCGACGGGGAACAGATTCTGGCGATTGTGGTATTCTCAAACCGTCAGGGTTCAACTTTTTTTTCTCTCTGATTTTTAATCAGGCGATTATGGGTTCGAGTCCCATCGAGTCCCACAATCGCATGATTAGAAGTCAGAGAGAAAAAAAAGTTGAACCCTGACAGTTTGAGAATACCACAATCGCCAAAATCTGTTCCCCGCCGAAACACAGAGACGTGACCGCGTAGGTCCGTCTTGCCTGAATTTTGGGGCAGATGCTAATTGGTGCTATCCGTCCACCTCTCCGAAGATGCCAAGTTGATTTATGACACCATGTATCGAAGGTTTCGACAGATGCGGCTGATGTAGCAGACTTCGTCAGATTCCCCCTTATTTGAGGGGGTTTTGATTGTGGGGATCTCTTCCCTGCAGGCGCAAGCCCATGCAGTTAATTACGCTACCGCGTCGCGGTAACCACTTTCTCCTTCTCCAGATGGTCGTGGGTGTTTGTTTTGTTTTTGGTTGTCCGTGGATTGTATACGGAGACTAATTTATGTCGTCGCCCGTAGGGCGTGGATTAGTCCAAATCCGTATTTTCTTACATTTGGGTTTTGGTTTTGGTTTAAGGATACGTTAGTCTCATTTGAGACTAAGATCAACGTAAATGTTAGTTAAGGATACGTTAGTCTAATTTTAGACTAAGATCAACTTAACAGTTTGTTAAGAACATGTTAGTCTAATTTTAGACTAAGGTCAACTTAACCATTTGTTAAGAATACGTTAGTCTAATTTTAGACTAAGATCTACTTAACAGGATCATTTAGATCCAACAAATGAGAACTTGGGCTCTATTGTTTTAGTTTAGGAACTTTGCGGTCAATTACCAGTTTAAGGACATGGTGGTCCAATGTTAGTTTAAGGACATCTCGGTCCGTGGGTTTAAAGGGACCCCACAGTCAGAGGTTAAGAACATCATAGTCCATGGGTTTAAAGGGACCCCACAGTCCGAGTTTAAGGACCTCATAGTCTGTGGGTTTAAAGGGACCCCACAGTCCGAGCTTAAGGACATCATAGTCCATGAGTTTAAGGACCCCACAGTCCGTAGAATGATTAGCTATCGGGACCCGTCACCTCTCTAAAGACGTTGAAGGATTGCAACGATAAATATCAAAGGAGTGAAGAGATTGTCACGACCCGAAAGAGCACGTGACTGGCCCTCGAACCATATGAAATCTATAGGACTCCATCTGATCCAAGTAAGCCAAAGCCCAGAAATCTAAAACCATTTTAAGAGTAAGTGAAGAAAACTGGTTTAAAGAAGTGAAGGAAAATATGTTTGAAGTCGAGGTTTTTAAATAACTAAGCCGAAGGTGCATTTTTAAAAGGTAAAGTCTTTTCTAAAAATTTCGGCAGAGTTTCTTTTGTAAATACTGGCCCCGAACGGGATACAACAAGCATAACATATATACAATGATAAAAGGCATCCCCAAGCGGGAGCTAGCTCTTCGTCAATTGACGGTCACAACCACACATGCAATATAATATACAACGCCGAAAGGCGAGGATCGATCCAAAAGAAACACATTAAGCATGAAAACCGCAATACTACTAAGCGCGACTCTAAGGCCAAATAAAACATCACTAAAGTCTGAGTCTGAAACAAAAAACAAATTTGGTTGATGGAAATTCTAGATACAAAGAATAATATAAGTACAATGGTGGTTTTGATGCAAAAAGAACCACCTACCAAATGCAATTCACCCGCAAGGAAGCAATGTGCCAGAAATGCCGCAAAGGAACCTGTACGGCAAAACCTACAAGAACTGTGGCACAACGGGGGTGAGTTGCCAACTCGTGAATAGAGAATAACTACAAGCAGAAACCGAACGCAAGACATAATCCTAGGTCAAAACGATCAGTACAAAATCCTCAATATAAAACATGCAGCCTATAACAAGGCTAGGGTAAATATCTAACCCGAGTGTAATCTCCTATGCCTGTGTCAGTGCCTCAGGTAGCAATATAACATAAGAATGGGGTATGAATGCATGAGAACATAATACATGTAAATGAAGAAACTGTTTTCATACTTTAGTGAGATTTCCTTTGTATTTTTAAAATGAGGTATCATAATGAAATCAGCATAAAACAGTGCCTAATATCGGCACAAAACGTAATCCAAATATCCCGATATCTCTGTATCCCAATCACAAAATCTAGGGCGCCGTCAGTCTAGACCGGCCCCTACCATCAATCTCAAGACCACGACGGTATCCTCCGGATATCCGACGCGTCAGGTAAAATCACCGGTCGGTAGTGCTCCCCTGCCAAGCTCAACGTCATCACCACATTCATCTTGCCCCGGGGTACCGCACCGGGTCCACCATGTACCCGAAACGGTTCATCCGTCTCCTCGAATCGGGTTTCCAAATCCATCAGCAAACTCATGGTGGACGACTCATACATCATGGGAAAACCGCACTTTTTATTTTAAAAGAGAGAAAATGTTTATCTGTGTTTTTGCGGTTTTCCTCCAAATCTAGAAAATCTCACGGAAATCCAAATCCAAAACCTCAGTAACACGTAAAATAGTGAATATATGCATGAGAATCCATGAATGCGGCATAACAATGAATATCAGTATGCATGAAGTAGCAGGTAATAACTACAATGTCTAAACTATTAGCTAATAGGTTATGTCAAGCAATAGTATTTTCTAAGGTGTACGTGACATGGCAATTACCGATGAAGATGTGTGTAAGCCGGCAAGTAAGTGTACGTGGTACATACGCAACATCGGTAATGGTGCTGGTGTCCTAACAGCATGATATCAATAATGGAGTATGAAATATAATATAAGAATGCGATGCAAAGCGAACCACAAAAAAAGTGGGAGCTGAATCTAGACGCAACTATAACTAATCTGCATTAATCTAATATAAGTCCTACAAATGGTGCCTTTTGAAATATCACGAATCATGGGGTTTTGAAAATAGGGGCTACGGTGTTTTTATGAAAAGATACGCCTTTTGAAATGTCCGTAGATCCCTTGACCTGTCTTTTAAAATACCCACGACCCGCTAGTTTTGAAATAGGTAGGAGTCTAATCTATTCTAACAACTACACTAAACTATACAGCTGAACTAACAAGCTGAGCTACAGGTAAGGAAACCGCCTAACATCTGAGTCGATATATATATAGATATAATAGTCGGTGATTCCGCCTCAATAGTATCGCGTACGATACAGTATATCATATGACATCCTCAAGTCATGAGTGCGGATCTATCATCAATGTAAAGCTCATACGGTAAATCGTCGTACGGCATCCCAATAGCTGGGTACGGGTCAATATCACACTATCTCATCACACTTCAGGTATCACTATCAACATATCATATAATCTGGGGTACTATTCTATGTCTAGTATAAATCGATACCATCAATAAAGTATGCATGCAGGGGTAAACACACATCCCAAGCCCGCAAGAATCACATTTCGTATCCCAAATACGAATCATATCACATCACCGATCTCGTGGCACAAAGCCCAATTTCATTGACTCATCTCCAAAGTCATCCAATAGCATCAACACAGTGCCAGTATAAGTAATATGCAAGGGTGTGCGTGTAGGTGTAATTCTATTCTAGGGTTCGCGACTATGAACCACACTAGTCACTTCTAACCCTACACTATCCATAATACACCTAACTATCATATATAATAACAACTACGGACTGCGGGGGTGCTATACGCCATCCACCCGACTTCCCCCAATAGATATAATCTACTCACCTAGCGTCTTCATTTGTGGACGTCGCCACACGCTTGCTTGTCGTCCCGAAGTCTTCATAGGGTACCTACATATCAAAATATCGTATATGCGCATTAAAACCAAATCAAAGCTAAAACGGCACATGAAATCCAAAATGATACGATAAGAGGCCTATAGGTTAAAACCCATGGCAC
The DNA here is from genome assembly GCA_030015575.1 of Agapanthus africanus. Taxonomy (NCBI): domain Eukaryota; kingdom Viridiplantae; phylum Streptophyta; class Magnoliopsida; order Asparagales; family Amaryllidaceae; genus Agapanthus; species Agapanthus africanus. The sequence goes on along the minus strand of CM057343.1, from coordinate 59,570,691 downwards.
GCCTTCAAAACCATCAACACATCCTCTATATCGTCGTATAAACGCCAAATAGTCGAGGCAAAACACAATCCACAATTGCAGAATTAAAAATACGGAATACGGAAACATGAATCTAAAACAGCAACTTAAGAAATATGTCCCAGATTTTACCCTAGGTCACTTTATACAAATCTATATATACCAGGGGTCTAACATGAACATGTAGGAGCTACAGAACCAATACGAGCCAAAATGGTGGGACCCAGGCCGCAATTTGCGGCCAATGGGGATAAATTGGCGGCCGGGAAGAAGAAGTGGGAGCTGGGGTCTTGGGGTTAGCTTCCTGGGTGCCTGCACGTGTCACTGTCCAATCAATTTTAATTTAGGGTGTCTCGGGTGATAGCAGATTCAATATACCCTTCACAGATTTCATAAATTCCCCGATATCGGTTTCTAAAATCCGTATTATGGTTTAAGCTTCAGGTTTTGGATTTCCAATTCATACACTAGGGTGATGGTATAACCTCTACTGACCTCAATTCCATATTACAACCCATAAATCATCACAACCCTAACTAGGTTATCCACAAGTCCACAATATCACACAATATCGATTCGATCTTAATATGAGGGTAAAGGAAATGCATAAACTAAGTTTAAGGTCCAGAAAATACCTCATTTGGCAACTCAAGAATTTTCTTGAGTTGCCCCTAGTGGCCAAAATCCTTGCTTCTTTAGCACCAAGTGTAGATCTAGGGATTGTGCACACATTTAATGAAATGGAGATTGGGTTTTGGGGTTGTTTTAGAGGTGTTTTGGAGCTTGAAGAGGGGAGGGAAAGGAGGTGCAGGAGCAGCAGCAGGAGAAGGGAGAAGAAGGAGGGAAATGAGGGGAGAAATGGTTAAGTCCTTAGTCAATGAAGCCCATACCTCTTTCTCTCACCAACTACCCATTTCTTTATTCTTTTCCTTTTCTTTTTCCTTTTAAAACCCTTCTCACTCAAATAGTAAACCCAAATGAAAAGCATGGCAAGAAAATGCACAAGTGTGAAAAAGTGATATGTGCATGTGTTGCACAAAAAGCTAAAAACCGATTAGCGATTTTTAATCGCGATTAGCACTAAATTAGTGTCAAATTAATCACAAAAACTTTAAAATGTCATAATTCTCTAATTTACCCTATTTTAGAATTTTCCAAAAATTTCCAAAATTTTTCCCCATTTATTTGTATTTAATAATTCCAAAATATTAAAATATTCAATAAAATAATATTAAATTATAAAAATTCCCAAAATTAACATTTTATCTTTTGTGAAATGTTACAATCTACCCCCCTTAAAGAAATTCGGTCTCCGAATTTAAATTTAAACCCCCGATATTAAAACAATTTTTGTAATACTCCAATTTGTCGGGGCTCCGAAGACATCAATACATAGAGAATATCCTATGCGTCTGGTACGCAAGGAATCAAAATCCATATATGTGTCATACAGGTGTACAAAACAACATCTAGGTGCAACGGGTGTGCACGAAACATCTGTCATAGGCAACGTGTGTGCCTGACAGCAACCAAATCTGGTGCATGTAACATGCACGAAGAATCCCGATTTAGTGCATCTGGCGTGCACCAAAATCGTATATCAAAACACTAAAGGTGCATGAAAACTCTGCTGGAAGTGTAAATCAAATCACTGTATAAGGTGGGCGTGAATTCACAATCAAAACATCGAATGTAATAACTATGCGCAAAATATAAATATCCAGTGGGTGCATGAAACAAATATCATGAAACTCAGTCATCAAAACTAAATCATGCAAACAGAACGCCCAAAATACCGAAATCCAAAATGACGGATACGTGATAATCGAATCACAAAATCACAAATCATAGTACCGTCGTCGGTAGTTCCTCCTTCGAGGTCGAGAAGGAGTCGGTGCATCCACTGCTAGCAGCGCAAGATATCTACTTGCCTCTTGCTCACGGTCTGGCGCCCTCTGACTCTGGGTCCTTATCTTCTCTGAGGATTACCTATCTCGCAGTCAATCGGCTCATCGGCCCTGTCAGGTGTGCTAACGGGGACGATTCCGTTCTGGCACTTCTCTGGTCACCTATCGGTCAATCCTCACGACCACTCGTGAGGCAGCCCATCACTGGCGTCGGCCTCTGGCTCTCTGAATGCACGTCACATATCTGATCCTGGGTGCAAACATCATTGCAGCAATGTCCTGGAAGGAATCCTGCTCAAGGTCCCTTCCGATCTTGCCTATGCCGAACTGTACAGAGGCTGGCTCTCCTGCATAATCTCTTCTCACTCGATAGACATCTGTGTCCTCAACACAATATTTCTCGGAATCTGGTTGCATCCCAATGCCTCTGTAAGCATATCTGACCTCTGGTCTCGACGGGAAGCAATGACAGCTCGTCAGCGTCTCGCCCGAACCTCTGGTTCCACCTGTCTCTATCGTCGTCCACTATGACGTCACGCCATGCATATCTACGCACTGCACTGTTCTCGGCCACGGTCAATCTGAAGTCTCTCACACGGACTCGAAATCGCGTACTCTGTAGCTTCATCATTCTGTAGAAGATGTCAGGCCGAACAGGTCCTCGGGAACACGTCCCAACCATCGGAGGAATACTCAATACTCGTCCGTCCTTGATCGATTCGCAACGCATCTGGGTAAGTTCCTTTATCCGAATCTGGTCAACTACCTCGTCGAAAATGCTAACTCTGGCCTGCTGGTTGTGCGCAATATGACCACTCCTGGGTCAGGTCTTCTCGTATAGTATTCCAGAAAGGTCATGTCGAAGTCTCTCTCAAATCTCATCCCTGCCGAATTGCCCAGAAGTCATCATCCCTTGCTGAAGCAAATTCTTGTTCCGGAACGGCTGCATACTTATCGCGCTTCTTTCTGGAAGATATATCCATATACAACGCCTCTGGGTGCGTATCACATCTCTAATGTCAGCGGAGTGGGACGTCATCTCGTCGAAATCTCTTGCGAACTCTTTTCTTCACTCTGCTTCAATGTCGACTGATTCGGACTCGTCTCATCGTGGCTGCATGGACTATGCTCCAATGGCTATACTCGTATCTGGAGTCTCCCAAGCAATGCATCCTATCACATGATATCCGAATGATGTCGAAACATTCGATCGACTCGTCAGAACCTTATAATCCCCCAAGAGATCAACATCTTGAGTACAGTTTAATAGTATCGAGTACATGCCTCAGCGTCGGTGGTCCAGCCGTAGAAGGGCAAACCCAAGCCTCACTAATGGCGCCACGGAACTGCCGTAAACCCTAAGGTTCAAAGGCTTTCACACGGTCATTAAGTCGAGTTAGGGTTTCATTCTTCTAGAGGGTCCATAGAATCACCTGCATGTCTTTCCGTATACTTTAAACTTGGAAAATGGGCTCCTGACATTCGATCGTCTCAATCGACTCTCAACGAATCTGCGTGAAGTCGTCTCTAGCTGGAATCAATCTATCTGATGACCTCGCATCGGTAAACGGACGAACCAAATGTCCTAGTCATTCATCCTCAGGTGACTGGCGACTCGCTATCATCTCTCTAAGTATATGCTCACGCTGCAGCAGCTCCAACCATCTGGGCGATATCTCGTCATTTGCAGCAGCAACTGGCTCATTCACCTGCACGCCGAACAGCGCCTCAATCCTCCAGGAAAGACGACACATTGGCGGTCATCTCTGAATCGGTCTGCTCTAGATCTGAGTAAGACTCTCCACACTGGAAATCTTCAACTCAACTGGGCCCGCTCCGGTGCATAAATCGGATGAATCACCTTCGTCTCTCAAATCGAGTAGACTAGCTATAATCTGTCTCATATCTGTCTGGAAGCTCCGACAATCTAAGCTCGTAAGCTCCGAAAGCGACATCCCGTCAATCTCAGCAACAGCTGGTCCCTCTGTCTGCACGGTAGGCGACATCATAATCTCTGAGGTATGATGTACATCAACAGTCCTCTCTCAACTGGCAGCTCTAACAATGGCCCGATCATCCGGTGCAAAACCAAGCACTCGCCTCCACTTGAGGTCACAGTCATCAATACTAACTCAAGACGTTCCCATGTCACCAGAAAACACAATGGTCAGCCATCGTACCAGACGAGCTCGCACTGACCGTAACCCTAGCAGCAGCCCAAACTGCGCTCAAACATGGCGACAGGAACCTCAATCGAGTATCGAAGAGAGCAGATCAATGGCAAGAAAGGAAACAACAGATCCAGAGTGGATACACGATCATAAGAAGGAACAGCATCAATGAAGGTATGATCATGGACTAATAGAATCGGGGATCTCAAATGGATGTATAATCATGGATATAAAGAGAAACACTGATCTCGAAAATATGTACATCCTAAGGTTTCTTAAGCGGAGTGGCGTGTCGTAAGTATGCCGCGGAACATACCAACGGTACGTCACTCTACTTTAGTCACCTATTCCATCAACCAAGGGTCATCCTATACGACGAAAGTTCGGGTCTAATACCCCCTCGACTAAGTCTAAGTTCCGTAAGGTCAAGCCTAAGTTCCGTATATATATAAACGCCCTAGGCTCCACATAGTCAAACTTAGACTCGAACCAAGGTCAACCTAGCGCTCTGATACCAACTTTGTCACGACCCGAAAGAGCACGTGACTGGCCCTCGAACCATATGAAATCTATAGGACTCCATCTGATCCAAGTAAGCCAAAGCCCAGAAATCTAAAACCATTTTAAGAGTAAGTGAAGAAAACTGGTTTAAAGAAGTGAAGGAAAATATGTTTGAAGTCAAGGTTTTTAAATAACTAAGCCGAAGGTGCATTTTTAAAAGGTAAAGTCTTTTCTAAAAATTTCGGCAGAGTTTCTTTTGTAAATACTGGCCCCGAACGGGATACAACAAGCATAACATATATACAATGATAAAAGGCATCCCCAAGCGGGAGCTAGCTCTTCGTCAATTGACGGTCACAACCACACATGCAATATAATATACAACGCCGAAAGGCGAGGATCGATCCAAAAGAAACACATTAAGCATGAAAACCGCAATACTACTAAGCGCGACTCTAAGGCCAAATAAAACATCACTAAAGTCTGAGTCTGAAACAAAAAACAAATTTGGTTGATGGAAATTCTAGATACAAAGAATAATATAAGTACAATGGTGGTTTTGATGCAAAAGGAACCACCTACCAAATGCAATTCACCCGCAAGGAAGCAATGTGCCAGAAATGCCGCAAAGGAACCTGTACGGCAAAACCTGCAAGAACTGTGGCACAACGGGGGTGAGTTGCCAACTCGTGAATAGAGAATAACTACAAGCAGAAACCGAACGCAAGACATAATCCTAGGTCAAAACGATCAGTACAAAATCCTCAATATAAAACATGCAGCCTATAACAAGGCTAGGGTAAATATCTAACCCGAGTGTAATCTCCTGTGCCTGTGTCAGTGCCTCAGGTAGCAATATAACATAAGAATGGGGTATGAATGCATGAGAACATAATACATGTAAATGAAGAAACTGTTTTCATACTTTAGTGAGATTTCCTTTGTATTTTTAAAATGAGGTATCATAATGAAATCAGCATAAAACAGTGCCTAACATCGGCACAAAACGTAATCCAAATATCCCGATATCTCTGTATCCCAATCACAAAATCTAGGGCGCCGTCAGTCCAGACCGACCCCTACCATCAATCTCAAGACCACGACGGTATCCTCCGGATATCCGACGCGTAAGGTAAAATCACCGGTCGGTAGTGCTCTCCTGCCAGGCTCAACGTCATCACGACATTCATCTTGCCCCGGGGTACCTCACCGGGTCCACCATGTACCCGAAACGGTTCATCCGTCTCCTCGAATCGGGTTTCCAAATCCATCAGCAAACTCATGGTGGACGACTCATACATCATGGGAAAACCGCACTTTTTATTTTAAAAGAGAGAAAATGTTTATCTGTGTTTTTGCGGTTTTCCTCCAAATCCAGAAAATCTCACGGAAATCCAAATCCAAAACCTCAGTAACACGTAAAATAGTGAATATATGCATGAGAATCCATGAATGCGGCATAACAATGAACATCAGTATGCATGAAGTAGCAGGTAATAACTACAATGTCTAAACTATTAGCTAATAGGTTATGTCAAGCAATAGTATTTTCTAAGGTGTACGTGACATGGCAATTACCGATGAAGATGTGTGTGAGCCGGCAAGTAAGTGTACGTGGTACATACGCAACATCGGTAATGGTGCTGGTGTCCTAACAGCATGATATCAATAATGGAGTATGAAACATAATATAAGAATGCGATGCAAAGCGAACCACAAAAAAAGTGGGAGCTGAATCTAGACGCAACTATAACTAATCTGCATTAATCTAATATAAGTCCTACAAATGGTACCTTTTGAAATATCACGAATCATGGGGTTTTGAAAATAGGGGCTACGGTGTTTTTATGAAAAGATACGCCTTTTGAAATGTCCGTAGATCCCTTGACCTGTCTTTTAAAATACCCACGACCCGCTAGTTTTGAAATAGGTAGGAGTCTAATCTATTCTAACAACTACACTAAACTATACAGCTGAACTAACAAGCTGAGCTACAGGTAAGGAAACCGCCTAACATCTGAGTCGATATATATATAGATATAATAGTCGGTGATTCCGCCTCAATAGTATCGCGTACGATAAAGTATATCATATGACATCCTCAAGTCATGAGTGCGGATCTATCATCAATGTAAAGCTCATACGGTAAATCGTCGTACGGCATCCCAATAGCTGGGTACGGGTCAATATCACACTATCTCATCACACTTCAGGTATCACTATCAACATATCATATAATCTGGGGTACTATTCTATGTCTAGTATAAATCGATACCATCAATAAAGTATGCATGCGGGGGTAAACACACATCCCAAGCCCGCAAGAATCACATTTCGTATCCCAAATACGAATCATATCACATCACCGATCTCGCGGCACAAAGCCCAATTTCATTGACTCATCTCCAAAGTCATCCAATATCATCAACACAGTGCCAGTATAAGTAATATGCAAGGGTGTGCGTGTAGGTGTAATTCTATTCTAGGGTTCGCGACTATGAACCACACTAGTCACTTCTAACCCTACACTATCCATAATACACCTAACTATCATATATAATAACAACTACGGACTGCGGGGGTGCTATACGCCATCCACCCGACTTCCCCCAGTAGATATAATCTACTCACCTAGCGTCTTCATTTGTGGACGTCGCCACGCGCTTGCTTGTCGTCCCGAAGTCTTCATAGGGTACCTACACATCAAAATATCGTATATGCGCATTAAAACCAAATCAAAGCAAAAACGGCACATGAAATCCAAAATAATACGATAAGAGGCCTATAGGTTAAAACCCATGGCACGCCTTCAAAACCATCAACACATCCTCTATATCGTCGTATAAACGCCAAATAGTCGAGGCAAAACACAATCCACAATTGCAGAATTAAAAATACGGAATACGGAAACATGAATCTAAAACAGCAACTTAGGAAATAGGTCCCAGATTTTACCCTAGGTCACTTTATACAAATCTATATATACCAGGGGTCTAACATGAACATGTAGGAGCTACAGAACCAATACGAGCCAAAATAGTGGGACCCAGGCCGCAATTTGCGGCCAATGGGGATAAATTGGCGGCCGGGAAGAAGAAGTGGGAGCTGGGGTCTTGGGGTTAGCTTCCTGGGTGCCTGCACGTGTCACTGTCCAATCAATTTTAATTTAGGGTGTCTCGGGTGATAGCAGATTCAATATACCCTTCACAGATTTCATAAAATCCCCGATATCGGTTTCTAAAATCCGTATTATGGTTTAAGCTTCAGGTTTTGGATTTCCAATTCATACACTAGAGTGATGGTATAACCTCTACTGACCTCAATTCCATATTACAACCCATAAATCGTCACAACCCTAACTAGGTTATCCACAAGTCCACAATATCACACAATATCGATTCGATCTTAATATGAGGGTAAAGGAAATGCATAAACTAAGTTTAAGGTCCAGAAAATACCTCATTTGGCAACTCAAGAATTTTCTTGAGTTGCCCCTAGTGGCCAAAATCCTTGCTTCTTTAGCACCAAGTGTAGATCTAGGGATTGTGCACACATTTAATGAAATGGAGATTGGGTTTTGGGGTTGTTTTAGAGGTGTTTTGGAGCTTGAAGAGGGGAGGGAAAGGAGGTGCAGGAGCAGCAGCAGGAGAAGGGAGAAGAATGAGGGAAATGAGGGGAGAAATGGTTAAGTCCTTAGTCAATGAAGCACATACCTCTTTCTCTCACCAACTACCCATTTCTTTATTCTTTTCCTTTTCTTTTTCCTTTTAAAACCCTTCTCACTCAAATAGTAAACCCAAATGAAAAGCATGGTAAGAAAATGCACAAGTGTGAAAAAGTGATATGTGCATGTGTTGCACAAAAAGCTAAAAACCGATTAGCGATTTTTAATCGCGATTAGCACTAAATTAGTGTCAAATTAATCACAAAAACTTTAAAATGTCATAATTCTCTAATTTACCCTATTTTAGAATTTTCCAAAATTTTCCAAAATTTTTCCCCATTTATTTGTATTTAATAATTCCAAAATATTAAAATATTCAATAAAATAATATTAAATTATAAAAATTCCCAAAATTAACATTTTATCTTTTGTGAAATGTTACAGAGATGTACCCTTGAACCAAAGTTGATTGGGAGATCTGTAGTCCAATTTCGAACTAAGATCAATTAATTAGATTATGAGCACATTAGCTCAGTTAAATCTGAATTGAGGACTTATGGCCAATTTGGGCTAAGTCCAATTAAATTTGAAATGTTGGCCCTTTGTTGGACTATTGAATATTTGTCTGGGTTCAGCCCCCCATTATTTAGCAATGCTAAACAGGGGTTTGAGGGCTCTGACAACACCTTGTCTTTTATTGGGCATTGACCATTCATTATGGCTCTGGAGTTTTCTTTGAATGTCATATGAAATGATCAAGTTTGAAAGAATGTAGTCGTAGTTTAATTGAAGGGGAGTCTTGACTCAGAAAGACTTAGCCAAATTGGGCTAAGACCGATTTGAGAATAGTGTTAAATACTAACATATATTTGGCGATCACGTGTTCCCACGTGATGCGCTTTAAAACAGTGTTAAACACTAGGGACAAAATGCTCAAAATAGTGTTAAACACTAAAAGTGAGGTGGTCATGTGGTGTCACGTGAGGCGTCTAAGAATTGGGCCAAAGCTCCTTTATTTTGTTCTTAGAATATTCAAATAAGTGTTAAACACTTTTAGTCTTCAGGCCATCACGTGTTGGCACGTGTTGGCACGTAAGGGGTCACGTGGGGACACGTGAGGGCACCCAAAATTGATTCTGCCCTTGGCTTTGTTCCCTTTTATTTTGAGGGTCACGTGGGAGCACGTGAAGCATTGCTTTCAAGTTTTTCTTTTTCATTTTAAGGGAACCTGTTTTAGGGTCACGTGGGGGCACGTGAGCTAGTCTTGTTCTTTCTTTTTTACTCATTGAGGAGAAGGGTCACGTGTTTCCACATGACCAAGTTCTTTACGTGCATGGAGGGTTCCAAGTCTCTTGTTTTAAGAATTAAATTCTCTGTAGGGTTAAACCCTAATTCTATTTTAAAGGAATTAAATTCCTATCTATGTGAAAGAATTAAATTCTTATGTAGGGTTAAACCCTAATTTTATTTGGAGGAATTAAATTCCTATGAATTTAGGAGAATTAAATTCTCATATAGGGTTAAACCCTAGTTTTATTTGGAGGAAATAAATTCATATGAATTTGGGGGAATTAAATTCCTTAAACTCAAATTCTCCCTCCTAAATTTTAGATCTGCAAGGAAGAATCTTCCCGATGGGAATTAAATTCTCAACTTGTGGAGAGATCTGCTTCTGTAAATCTTCAACCAAAGGAAGAACCAAGTTCTTATTCAGAAAAATTAAACTCTTAAATTTGAGAATTAAATTCTCTTTTATTTTGTTTGGAGATTAGATCTCTTTCCATTTTCTCACCTGGGTTTTCTTTTCTCTGAAAAGATCTTCTTTTCTCTCTTGAGAATTTAATTCTCCTCTCTTTTTTCTCTCTGATGTTGATTTTCTCCAGAAAATCAAAATTCCAATGATCCCTTCTCTTCTCTTCTTGGCTCCTATTTATAGGAGAAAGAAAAGAATCAATTTATTTAATCAATCTTTCATTGAAAGATCTTGGTTGTTTCTATAACTAACATGATCTTTTAGATTACTCAGTGAATTTTATTCACCATTGGATTTTTTAATCCAAAAGATATTCTGTCTGTTATTCTTGGTGAATTTCAGGGAAATCTTTCCTTGTATAAAATCTTTCCATAAATTGGTGATTTTTAATCACCCTTAGATTTTTTAATCCAATGGTGCTCCATTTTACAGAGCACCATCTTTTGTTTGGAAAGATTTAGAGAGATCTTTTTCCAGTTAAGGTTCTGGATTCCTATTTAATTAGAATTTAATTCTATTAGTTTAGAAGGATTCAAAGCTCATCACGTGTTAGCACGTGATCCCACTGTTTGATCATTGAAATAGAATTTAATTCTATCAATTAATGAGTTTATGAACCTGTCACGCGTTGACACGTGACCCCCTTGATTAAACATTTTATTCAGAATTTAATTTTGCTGTTTAACAGAGCTAAGGAATCATCACGTGTCAGCACGTGACCCTTGCTGACGTGTGAGCACATGATGCCCCATTGGGGGTTTTCTTTAGTGTCTTATTACATCTTTTAATTCCTTTTGGTGGGTTTTAAAGGCCCATCACGTGGTAGCATGTGACCCCACTAATTTCCTGCCTAATTATAATTTAATTCTATTATAACAGAGTTCCAGAAAACCATCACGTGTCAGCACGTGACCTTTGGTCACGTGTGAGCACGTGATACCCTATTGGGGAATTTCCTGATATTTTATCAGGGAACATGTGGTATGATATCAAGCCAGATGGACGAAGATACAAAGTAGAAAATGGGCTACTCCTATTGAATTCTGAGAAACTCGCGTTCACGAATGAGCCTTACATATTAGAGAGTCAAGCGCGTTAGTGTTTTTATGTCGAGACCCCTAGGGATGCTGTATGGCATGTCGCTTTCACCACAAATCCACCAGATTATTTTAACATGGGAAATCCTGATGAAAATCTTGAAATTAGTTGTCCAAGCATGCTAGTAACACCGTTACAAGACCTGACTATGGATTCAGACGACGTTAGCTTTTGTAGGGTTGATATCGATCTGGGAATTATTGTAGAAGATGGATCATCAAGATCAGCTGCTTGTAGACAAAAACGATCAACGCGTGAACTGTTACAAAATTCAGCGAGTGAGAGTAGTGTGCTACAGAAGATGATAATTAACACTAGATCTTATATCGCATTTTTATTGCTCTTTTATTCACATGCGGTTTTCAGATATGCAGAATTTATTTTATGTATTGAATATCTTGAATGTGATTAGCTTAATTTCATCTACAGCTATTTAATTTTGCTTAACTGTTGCTTGAATTTGTTACTGTATATGTATATTGCATTAGTTATTTTTCTGGAGATGGTATCCAGTTCTGGTCGTGGCCGTCATCATGGACAGCCTGAGGGGGAGGTAGCATCCACTTCCTCCAGTTCCGCAGGCCATGGTCGGAGCCAGGGTCATGGGCGGGGTCGGGTTTCTGGGAAAAGGGGCCCATAGATGCAAAGAAAATATGGTCCCGCGGTCGAGACGGCCCGAAAATCAATGTGCATATGTCGGCGAACCGGGACTTCGTTGAACCCGGGTCAAAGGACCTAAAGGAATTCTGTGTATTGATATGCAATAATGAGAAACGCATGCTGCATGTCGTGAAAGAGGGCTCCAGATACGTCGCGGTGGACTGGACTTCGACAGTTTTGGAGGCCAAGAAACAAACGGCCTTAGATGAGATTTTAGTAAGGTTATTTTTATTAAGTCATTGTTTATTACTTTTGTATATATATTTGATGCTAATACATCATCGGTGTTTTTTTATAGGCACGCTTTTCCGTTGTGTGATGGATTGATAGCTCTTCCGTACCTCTGCACGTCATCAGAGGCCGACTGTTTATATACATGTCGTGGATTTGGCATGATCACAAACAATAGGTCCACGGGAAATGGAAGAAGGCCAACACCGATGAGGCGAAATTAACAGGAGACGCTCGCGCTTTCCGACTCGGAAACCGCTCCCTGTTCGGGCAACAAGAAGCTCGGAGAGAAGAGAAGCAACCATAACATCGAGCAGAGAAGCAGCCCGACGAGGGGTCCGAATTTTTCTTGCTGCCCGGAAGTTCTGTTACATCCTGCCCGCCAATTGGTCGGATGAGTATTGGGCTGCCATGATTGATCGCTTCGGATCGCGTAAGTTCTTGGTACGTAGATCGTTGATAACTGTAATAGTTTTTTATGTTAATCCTAAATGTTAGGTTAGGAGATGTTAAATCATTTCTAAATGGCAGGTTAAGAGCCAGCGGAGAGCAACGGCGCAGTTTCGCAACACTGATCATTGGTTGGGCAGAGGGATGAACTGCTCCCAATATGGAGTTGCTCACGTAAGTTGACAAATTAAAATATTATGAATTTGTCAACTTCCTAAACTTTCGATGGAAATCAATTTTTTGTCTAAATTGCAAGCGATTCGAACGGGAGAAATGCCCAATCACATAGAGTTTTACAGTATAGGGTTTGATAAGCCTCCAGCTTCTCTGCCTCACAGCAGGCGACTGAGCATTATGTAAGTATGCTCACACACGATTTATTGTAATTATTTAAATTACTTAATATCCTTTTCTATAATTTACTTAATGTGGTTCATACTATAATTTCTTGCAGGAACGGATGAACCACGAAATTGAGCAGCGGACGATCGCATTTACTGAAGAGCACGGTCAACCCCTTCCGGACGTGGAGTTTCATGCAATCAACGAGGACGTCATCCAGCAGCACAACCCGGACCGATATGAAAGAGTTCACTTGAGCGGCCAAGGCATATTGCATACGGTATATCATGCCCATCGTGGTTCGGAGTTGCATCCTCCTTGCGTTCGCCGGGAGATATTGATCTAGGAGCCCGAGCCGCCTGTGGCACCCATGTCCCCTGCTCCCTCTCCAAACTGCGGCATTAGCTCCCTCTCCGTCTATGCCGATATACCATGCAGATGTCTTTCCTCATACTCTAGCGGGTGATCGAGCACACGTCTTCGGCCCCTTCTTCATCTAATCCCGCGTCGGTTTCGAGTTCATAGAGGACGTTGACCAGAGTAGAAGCCAACGCCGATATTAAGGCGAGAAAAATCTTGATCCATCAGCTAGTGCTTCAAGGCCGAGAAATACCGGTTGTAAGTTTAGTTAATAATATTTCATTTCAATAGAACTTTTATATAGTTTAATATCGTGAATATCATATTGCCAATTTTCGTTTCAATACAAATTTCATATAGTTTATTATCGTGAATATCATTTACATATCATATCGTGACATATTATATCTATATGATATCATGAATATCATATTTATATCATATCATGAATATCATATCTATATTGTGAATAACATATCTATATCATACCGTTAATATCATATCTATATCGTGAATAACTTCTCGTTAAGAACATTATTTGAGCTGCTCGATTTCCCTTAAAATATTGCTACAAAATGGTTTATTATCATGAATAACATATTTATATCATACCGTGAATTCATGAAGCTAATATTTTATCTGTTGATAACACTATAAGAGCCGCTCGATTTCACTCGGCATCCTCCGGCCTCCGACGGCGGCGCCTCCCAGTGAGTAGATTATGCGCACTTATTCTCGATCGTTGCTTTTTGCAAATTCCAAATATAATTGAATTGTGTTGTAAATTAATGGAATATGATGAATTTGATATTTTCGTTAATTTGTTTTGGTTTTGTGGCGATTTGGATGAATATATTGGTTTCGTGGCGATTTAGATGGATATATTGGTTTTGTGGAAAATTTTCATGAATTGAATTATGATTATGATGAATATATGTGTTAATATTATTATATTGTATTGTATGTATATGGATCTATCGAAACGGTTATAAGCTGGGAATTTTTTTTCTCTGTTTGTTAGTTTTTTCGCCGGGCCATAACCGACGGAATAAGTATGAGCCCGACGAAATAAATTCATATAACCGACGAAATAAGTGAAAAATCTCGGTGATTCTGGGTTAAAATTTCCCAGTTTTTCAACGTTTTTCCGTCGGCTATCAACCGACGTAATAATATACCTGGCGAAATACATATTGAACCCGATGAAATAGACTCTATTACGTCGCAATTTTATCCGTCGAAGAAAAGCCAACGGAACATCTTTATTTCGTCAGGCAATTGGTTTTCCCGTCGGCTGACACCCGACGAAATAAGCATTCATTTCTTGTAGTGCTTGCTTCAAGATCCTTGCTTTTTAGAGGGAAATGACACTTTAATCCATAGTTATCTATTGCTAAGTACTTGATTGTGAAAGTTATAGGTTCACCCTAATATTTAAAGTTCAAAGAAAGTAAAATGCTTAAGATACCAATAAATGGTCTAATAAATCTTCACAAGGCACTAGATTATGTTTCCTGTTGGTGTTAAAGCAGGGTGAAGTTATTTAATCTTTTATTCAGCTTTTTCACTGTCAGTATTTTATAAGATGGTGTTTTATCAAGAAAGGTCTTGGATAGAGATTGGTATTTGATAAAGAAACCCTTCCTTTTTTTTTCTTTCCCTTTTATTTTTTATAGAGAGAACTTAAGCTAATGTCTTTTTTGGATGAAGGGGTATTAAAAGCAGGGACCGTGAATTCGGCCCCTTTTCATGCGGACATGCAGTATCCACCTGATTCATCTCTATAAGTTTTTGTTAACAGAAATTAAAACATAATTTTTGTGCTTGGTTGTTTTATAATAATGGCATAATGGCAGCTCGGCGAGTGCGTGCGTGTGTGCATGTGCTCGTGCACGTGTGCTTGCCTATGTGCCTGTGCATGCGTCTTTCCGCGATATACTATCTAATTTAGTTGAAGGAAGCATGAAAACAATTATTCCAATACATGTAACCTAATGAGAAGATTCCAAAAAAAGAAATCCAAACTTTTCTACTCACATAACAATTTTATTTTAGATATATGACATGAGATTGGACTCTTTCTTGTAACATTCCATCACTTTAGCCACCGAAAAGATGCAGAAACTAAACATAAACACATTCAATACATGTTTTGTTATTTTACATCAAGTGAAGGTACTTGGTTTTTATTAGTGCCAAATAGGTACTATATTGTTTGCTTAACCTTTTTTTTAGGATATCTAATGATTGCATCGTTAAGAAAAAAATATAGTTTAAATAAAACAAGGTTTAAAGTTTGAAAGTTTGACCAGAAGTTCCTGAGTTCAAGGCTTCCGATAAGCGCAAGCACTTACCGTTAATTATGCCAAGATGTATTAGGAAATACCTAGACGGGATACCTTGTTAGGCTATTCTAAATCACATCAGTTTGAATAAAGATCACATTACAGATATATGTACTTGCAAAAGAAAGACAGCATAAAATAATCATCAAAAGAATTTTTATTCATATTGATTTGTATACAATTTTGATACATCACATTTTGTTTATATATCAACACTTGTACACAGATACAAGTTTATTTTAAAAGAAGGGGGATATTTTATATCAAAGGTGATATCATTTTTGAAGGCTAAGCAGGTATCTCCATTCATAGGTCCTAATCTTAGTCAAATTAAGTCAAATTGGGGTCCTTTAAGTGAAAACTATAGCATATTGGCTTAGAATACAGGGGATCACTCTAAGTGGGACCCAAACCCTAAATAGGATGTATGGGACTATCTCTTAATGAGATATCCGCTCCCTCTCAAGTTTGCGGATATCTATTTGAGATATCTGCAGTGGATTTTTTTTCATGCAAGCGACTTGTTAGATATCTGATGGAGTATATTATAGTGTCAAATTGAGGATCCTCTTGAAATATCCAGAATAGGATATGTTATCCTTTTGATATAGCAGGAATCTTTTAAGATACCCGCTAAGGGTATCATAAATGGACATTCTAAGATGCCCGCAAATAATGATACCTTTTCTAAAAAAACTCTCCATGTTATAAACAAATATCCTTTAAAGGATTGTTTCTATCTCCTGTTAATAGGAGAAGACATTATAGTATTTGTTGATAGATGACCACTTGAGTAATGAATTGGTTTTATTCAAAATACAAATAGACCGTATTTCCTCTTGTATTTTTGAGTTGTTATTGAGAAATATGAATTGTTTTAGCGTCTATGTTCTCATATAAGTGGGGGGAATTGGATTTCTCCTATTTTTCAAAGCGAAATACTTTCGTATTTTTGTTTTGTGGAAATATGAAATTAATCATGTTCTTAAGTTCATTAATGATGTTAGAGAATTGGGTAAAAAGACAGAATTAAAAGCTTAAGGCGTATATGATATACTTTCCTTAAGGCGATAGTGCTCCCACAATGAGAATTATAGTGGAAGACAATTGCCTCTAAGATGTAACAAGCCATAAAACTCTCTTTTGAAAATATGAGAAGAAAATAATGAAACTATAAAGAGTTAATTTCTTTTATAGAGTTGAAAGGGTGCAAACTTGAAAGGTTGTGATTGTTAGAAAAACTATTTGGTAATTTTCTGACAACTTTTGAGTTTGAATTTCAGATTCAAAAAATTGAATTTCGAAATTCAAAATATTTTCTGTTTTAACAAGTCAAGCCCAGGATGATCCAAGTGACTCCAAGTACCCAATCAAGACCACTAGAATAATAAATATTATTGGCCCACTAGAATAAAGCCCATTTGAGGTCCAGCCATTTTATCCAAGTTATCATATAACTTGTGACAACTTATTTAAACACTTGCACTCTCATCATTTTTTCCAATGTGGGATTATTTCTCACATATAAATACTACCAATATAAACAAACTGTTAGTGGATGTTGCACACTCTCACAACACTTGTGAGGAGGCGGAAGCGATAAACAAAAATTTTCTTGCATGCAACACCCACATAAACCGAGATCTTGTGTTAAACCATAACTAGTTAAACTATCTAGAGATCTAATCTACAATGAAAGTGTTATACGTAGGAACCGGTCCTTCGGGTCTTTGTTTGGATGTGACTTCTAGGCTCCTTGTGGTAGCAAAGAGCTCGGTCTCTGGCCACCTCAAGATCCAAGACGATCCACTGGAGAGCTATCGAACAAGCTACAAACTCTTCACAAGAGTTTAACTAAGAGATCAAGTTTGCTAGAAAAGATAACTTAGATGATGTAGAGATCGAGTATTGGATTATAATTTTGTTCTAAGCTTTTGATTCACAACTCATGTGAAGGTTAAAATAAAGAGGAGGAAGAAAGAGATAATAAGGAGAGAGAATGTGTATGTGATGAATGAAAAAATCAAGCATGGAAAAAATGTTATGGCTCAAATGAAAATAATTGAAGCATGCAATAAAAAATTGCACCATGCTTCAATAGTAACTCCAAATGAATAAAAAATAAAACAAGCCATTCCTTCATCTATGCTTAGACTTTCTCCTAATTCCACCTCATTTATTTATTTTCACAAAATAAATATGTAATTATGAGGTGTCTCCTTCTAGAAGGTATTCTTATAACAATTACAAGAATACCCCTCCACCGTATACCGTATAAGTATACCCATATCCGAATTCCGAAAAATACGAATACAAATAATCCAATAATATAATACCGGCGTTCGACTTAAACCAAAGCCTACTAGTATTATCCTTCCGATCATTATTCCTGTAATAATTACACGAACATGATCGAAACCCTGCCGTAACAACTTACGTCCTCTACATCTTTTTCCTGAACCAGGGAACCCTCTGTGTGGGACTCTAAAGACTCGACAGTACGCTGGCAGTGGGTTTAACCGTAAGAACGTCAGCGGCACTAGCTGCGCGTAACGGCTGCCCAGGTACATGACGAAAAGGTGGCTGACGAGCGAACTCATCACAACCCTAACGAGCTTGTAAGCAACACTTACCGTACAGTCCGGTCTCTTCGTCTGATATATCGCATATGAAGTCTAGGGGTGGTAAATGTCAGACCCCAGTAACTTTATAAGTCATGCTGATTTACGGCCCATAACGGTTCGAGAAACTACTGATAACTCTTATCAGTAAATCTCAAGAACCCTGGCCAGGGATTTGCTATTATGGCCGATAAAGCATAGCGCGACATCAACTCCCTATACCGGGAGAGACGAAACCCCTCCTATCGCTCACTGCCTCCATGCGATTCGGGACTGTACCCAAAATCCACCCGTTTGCATGACTCAGTAGAGCCGTGGTAGGGAGGAAATCAAAGCACAGTGGGAATCACACAAGATACTATGACGATCTCGGGTCTACAGACTAACCTGTACAAGTGTCACCAAAGAACTGTTATCTGACAATAGATATATATACCATCTGGGAGTTCTCGGCGAGTCCTATTCGGTGTACCCATTCTCCAATGAGCACCTGTGTACAATCTTTGATGTCAAACACCAATGGTTGTGGGATCAACCATCGCCCCCAGGGTCAAGAAACGTACACACTAGTCTACTCTCGTAATATCGATGCCCTGTCTCGATATACCCTCGACTAGGAACTGTTAAAGGATATGCTTATAGACTGCCCAGGCTCCCCTAGTATGATCTCCATCATAATCCCAGTAGTCAAGCATAATCCTAAGGGATTCATCAACATGTATATAAAGATATGAAATACAACACATCACACGTTAAGATGAAGATAATCCAGATAGCATACTATCATTTCGAGCAAAAATTGTTTCTGTACATATACATGCCTAGCATCCTATACAACACAGGCCGCTAGAGCATACATATCTAACAATCTCCCACTTGCACTGAGGCCTGTAGCTGGTGCAATAAGTACCCACTGTCTACACTAGAACCAGTTGCCGGCATACCGCATGACCAACAGCTCAAACAGTTTCTCAAACTGGACTTGAGGGATGGCCTTGGTGAATAGATCTGTTGTATTGTCTTTCTACTCTCCGTACCTCGATGTGCTGGCGTTCCACTATCTTCCTGATGAGGTGATACCGCCTCAAGATATGTGTAACAACCCTAAACTTTCTGTACAATTTTTTTCAAAATACAGAAAGGGGTACTTTTTCCTGAGCACAAGTTATAAGTTTGTTTTGCTTTTTAATAGCAAGAAAGAGCCTGTAGCTCATTGGTAAGACCTTGCATTGCTGAACCAAAGCACCAGAGTTCAAATCCCAACACCCACATTATTTTTAATATTGTTTTCTTTTAAATTTTTAGAAGTCCAAAGGTCTACACATGCATAACTCATAAAAACCCCACCTCACATGTAAAACAAACTGGACCAGGGGGTAGACGACTCGTCATGGGACACGTGGTGACGGCGACCCGGCCCGACTCGGGCGGCGCAGGCCGGACCGAGTCGAAACGCCAAACTTTCTTCATGAAAGTTGTGCCTCTCTGTCTCCCCATGATCCCTGTACACTTTAAAAATCCTGCACATTAACAGAGCCCTTTAAAATCTCAATAAATCCAATTTTTAATACATTTTTCTTCACACCCTTTCACCTACCCTAACCCTAGTTTTACCCTATAAATACCACCCCTAAACACACACCCTTCACTCACAAATTTTGTCCAAACTCTTAAGAAAACTCTCTAGAATTTTGTGCACAAGTGGAGTTAGCGAAGGGCGAAACTCCGGCGAATTTCCTGTTAGATATAGTGCCCTCAAAGTCAATTATTGGATCGCAGGCACGTGATTGCAATGATTGAGGGAGGACCTATACTGGTAGGACAGTCTTACTTGAGATGATAGTATGCTATCTGGTTTATCTTTATCAAACTGTACTGCTTTAAGTGACATGATATATCACTATTGCACGTTGATAGAGCCCATAGAATTTTTGCTTGACTTCCAATAGTATGATGGCAATCATATACGTGAGAGTTGGGTAGTCTATAAACACATCCTTAAAAGTGGTCCCTAGTCGCGGGAGTTTCGAGATAGGGCATCGATACTCCGGAATAGACTAGTGTATACAGTCGAGACCCCGACGAGGGGCGGTGGCCGGTCTCACAAGCCATTGGTGTCAGTTGGTTCACCTAAGATGTATACAGGTGCTCATTAGGTTATGAGTACACCGGACAGGACTCGCCGGGAACATGCTAGCTGGTTATTAAAACATGTCATCAGATAGCAATTCCCAGGTAACATGTGTACAGATTAGTCTATCGACCTAAGATCGTCATTTGTTTCGTGTGAGTTCCTACTGTGCTTTGATTATTACCCTACCACGGCTCAAAAAAGTCATGCAAACAGGTTTTAGTTGGGTACAGTCCCGAGCCACATGGAGGCAGTGAGCGGATCGGCAGGGGATTCGTCTCTCCCAACGTTGGGGGTGAGATCGCGCTGTGTTTAGGAGAGCCATTGCAAGAAATCTATGGCCATGGCAAGCGGGATTTACTGGTAGGTATTCTAGTAGTATCTCAGGGTGTTCTGGGCTACACTCCGATACGATTTATACCGCTTTTGGGGGCTGACGTTTACCAGCTCCCTAGGCCCGATATACGATACTCATAGATGAACGGACCAGACTGTACGGATATTGTCACACATAGGCTCAGTAGGGTTCCAGGATGAGTTCGCTCATCGGTTTTCCTTTCGCTCAATACATGGGCAGCCGTTATGTACAGCTAGTACCGCTGACGGCTTATGGTTAAACCCACTGCCAGAGTATTGACGAGGCTTTGAAGTCCCCTACAGAAAGTTTCCTAGTTTGGGCGAAACGTTGTAGAGGCCGTATGGTTTTATGGCAGGGTTCGAACATACGCGTGCATTTGTGCACGTGTCATGGTTTGGACAGATAATACTAGCGGGCTTTGGTTTAAGCCGGATCCTAATATTATACCGTGTAGATTTTGTCTCATTGCATTTGTATTCGGTCCGAATACAAATGCAGGTATGTATATACAGTAGCGGGTTTATCCTGTAATTTATTACGGGATCGCTTTTTGAAGTTGCCAGTTTATCTCCGCCCGATTAAACATTGTTTTTAATGTTTAATGTGTGTGCATCCTTTTCGGCCGAAAATATCATTCCACATTTCTTCATGGCCGAATCCTTTCAGTGGGTGTGGGTTTTGATTTGTTTTTGGTGGGCTTCTAGAAGGTTTGGTCTTTTGTATGAATCAACCATTAGAATTAATGTTTCTTGTCTTGGTGTTGATATTTTGTGAAGATCTTTTGGTGTAGATGTTCCCCGCCGAAAATCGGAGACGCGATAAACGTCTTACCTAAATTTCGGGGTAGATGCTAATTGGTGCTATCCGTCCACCTCTCCGAAGATGCCAAGTTGATTTATGGCACCATGTATCGAAGGTTTAAACGGATGCGGCCGATGTAGCAGACTTCGTCAGACTCCCCCCAGTTTGAGGGGGTTTTGGTTGTGGGGACACTCTTCCCTGCAGACGAAAACCCCTGCAGTTAATTACGCTACCGCATCGCGGTAACAACTTTCTCCTTCTCCAGATGGTCACTCCGTGTCATGGGTGTTTGTTTTGTTTGTGGTTGCCCGTGGATTGTATACGGAGACTAATTTATGTTGTCGCCCGTAGGGCGTGGATTAGTCCAAATCCGTATTTTCTTAGATTTGACTTTTGGTTTGGGTTTAAGGATACGTTAGTCTCATTTGAGGCTAAGATCAACTTAAACGTTTGTTAATGATACATTAGTCTAATTTTAGACTAAGATCGACTCAACGTTTGTTAAGAACACGTTAGTCTAATTTTAGACTAAGATCAACTTAACAGGATCATTTAAATCCAACAAAAGAGCATTTGAACTCTATTATTTAGTTTAGGGACATTGCGGTCGATTACCGGTTTGAGGACATGGTGGTCCAAGGTTAAGGACATGGTGGTCCAAGATTAAGGACATGGGTTTAAGGACCCCATAGTCCAGGTTAAGGACATCGTAGTCCATGGGTTTAAGGACTCCACAGTCCAGTTTAAGGACATCGTAGTCCATGGGTTTAAGGACCCCACAGTCCAGTTTAAAGACATCATAGTCTGTGGAATGTATGGCTGTCGGGACCCGTCACCTCTCTGAAGACATTGAAGGATTACAACGACAAATATCAGAGGAGTTCAGAGATGTACCCTTGAACCAATTTTGGTTGGGAGATCTATAGTCCAATTTGGGACTAAAGTCTGTTAAAAGGTTTATGAGCATATGGGCTCAGTTGATATGAGTTGAGGACTTATGGCCAATCTTGGGCTAAGTCCAATAAATGTTTAACATTTTGTTGTTCTGGCTATTGAGCCTTTATTTGGGCTTAGCCTTTTTAATAATGCTAAGCATTAGATCTTGACATTCTTTATCTTGTCTTGAATGCATAGCATTCATCAGAACAATGTGTGTTCTGACAGTACGCCACGTGGCGCGCTAGGCGCTTTGCGCCAATTAAAGAGCGCATTGCGCTTCTGCTAAGTAGCGCACACGAAAAGGACACGTGTCGCGCTTAGCGCTAAGCGCCAGTTTATGAGCGTGTTGCGCTAGTTTAGTGGCGCATCAGTGAGTGACATGTGGCGCGCTTGGCGCTGAGCGCCAGCCCATGAGCGCAGTGCGCTGTTTCAGGAGCGCAAAGCGCAAGTGGTGTCTACGGTTGACACGTGGCATGTTTTGGCGCTGAGCACCGGTCCAAAGAGCACAAACGCGCAGTTCATGAGTGCAAAGCACTTTCCAATAGTGCAAAGCGCATTTGATCAAATTTATGATCAGAGAACAAGTTTATATTCTTTTTAAAGGAGGCTTTGCCTCAAGATTCAAGAACAAAAGTTCTTATTTATAAAAAGGCACTGCCTTTGTAGATCAATGATCTGTGAATGAATAAATACTTCTTTTGTTGTTTATGATGAGATCTTTCGATCTCTTTTTCATCAAAGACCTTGTTCTTTTGTAGATCTATGATCTTTTAAGAAGATGATTCTTCTTTTCATGAGATGATTTCATCTCCGTATTCATTGTTCAAGAATCATTTTTTACCTTGAAGAAATGATCTTCTTTTGCTAAAAGCTTGCTTTTCTCTCTTTGAGTTTTCTCAAAGTTTGTAGGGGAGTTTCTCTCTTTTAGACTTTAGGTCTTGGAGCCTTTATATAGGGCAAAATGGTTTGTTCAATTAGTTAAGGAGATCTTTTCTCCAATTGATTTGGGGAATTTTCCCACCATTGGATCTTTGATCCCAGGGCTTCTATTTTACAGAAGGCAATCTTCTTGTTTTTAACAAGATTGGAAAAATCTTTCCATGCATAATTTATTCCGTCTTTGGTAATTTTTATTTACCATTGGATCATTGATCTAACGGTGCTCTGATTTACAGAGCACAATCTTGTTGTTTGGAAAGATTTTAAGGAATCTTTGCTTAACAGAATTTAGTTTCTGATTAATTAATAATTTATCATTATTATTAGATTTTTGATCGACGGTGGGGAATTTTATAATTCCAGCGCTGGCGCACCCATGCTTTGCACGTGGTGCGCTGCTCAGAGCGTAGTGCACTTTGCGCTAGCGCACCTACATTTGACACGTGGCGCGCAGCGCAGAGCGCAGCGCAGCCTGCGCTAGCGCATCCGTGTTTAACACGTGGCGCGCAGCGCGTCTAGCGCTAGCACACTCATGGTGCACTGCCTAGGGCGCAACGTACCTGGCGCTAGCGCATTCGTGTTTGACACGTGGCGCACAACGCGCTTAGCGCTGGATCTAAAGCGTTGCTTCACAATGTTTTAACTCTTGGCTTTGAGGCATTTGTTACATTCTTTGCATGTGGAGTTTTTCCATTCATTTTTTATTTTATTTTATCATTATTATTTTTTTTATAAGGGAGCAGGTTGTGAGCCAAAATTTTGGCGGGAACAAATGCTCCCCACTACTTTGCCTACGTAAGTACGTACGTGGGTGAAGTAGTGCAGAGTTATGCATGGTCACAGAATTGAAGGCTTAGGAGACAAGTTTAGGGTCCTTGTAGCCTAAGACGTTCTTCGTCTTCATGAGCCGTAAGGGTCTCAAGAAGGTTTTTCTCCCTGCGAGTCGAGAGGATCTCGTAGGTGCAAATTCTCCCTAGAAATCGTGAGGATTTCTAAGTGTTCATTACCTCCATGAGTCGTAAGGATCTCACTCGGGTATTTTTCCTTATGAATCGTGAGGACCTGTAAGTAGCTTCACTTCAGCAGTGAATGTGGCTTTGGCAAACGTGGCCCATAGATGGTAGATGCCATTTCATCCTGAACTCTCCGAGAGGTATTGATGGCTTAGGAAGTAGGTTCAGATCTGCTACCTAAGACTTTTCAACTTCATGAGCTGTGAGGGTCTCATGAAGACTTTTCTCCCTACGAGTCGAGAGGATCCCGCAGGTGTATTTTCTCCTTAGGAATCGTGAGGATTCCTAAGCGCGTTTTCTCTTGAGAGTCATAAGGATCTCACAAGAGAATTTTCCCTCCTACAAGTCGAGAGGACTCGTAAGCGGTTGTTTCCCTCCTTGTCGAGATTCGAATTTGGAGTGTGTGGCCCGTGAATAGTATGCAAGAGTCCATTTTGGACCGACATGCAGGGCCCCAGTGCTTAGGAAACCGGTTCTTATCCCCATTGCATAAGGCTTTTCCCTACGAGTCGAGACGAATCGAGAAGTTCTCGCAAAGACACTAATTTCCTTACAAGTCGAGACGAATCGAGCAGTTCTCACAAGAATTTCCTAACGTCACGATTAACCTCTGCTCTTTACGACAGAGGTCCGTTAGGGTTTGTGGTACTAGGGTTTTGTTCGTCGTACCGTCGCGTTGGCTGGTGTATTCCTCGACGCATAATCTTGCTGTTCGAGTAGCCCTGCGACTATCGTTTCTCCGATCCCTTCGGGGGCTAGACAAGACGTCTTCAAGCAATCCTCCTAGGCAGTTTGACCGTCGGAAGAGCAAGCATTAGGAGTTTTGCCATGCCGCTTTTTACTTGAGGTTAGGCTCATTTTGGAGAGCCCCGATGAGTCATAACCACTCCGCGCTGGTGTGGGATGATCTCCGATAGTCTTTCAGGTTTTATATGAGTTGCCGTCAAGACCCTGAAGCTAGGAATTTGGCCTTCGCTTCGTTTGCTGGCATTGCGTCTGCTGTATCGGGACGAATTTCGCGGTTGTCTCTAGGTTGCTAGTGAACCATCGAGGTTTGGAACTAGGGATTTTGCCGTGGCTCCGTTTGTTTGATTGTCGCGTATGAATCCTGCTGGAGGAAGAACGCGGTGGTAACACCTCGTTTGCTGTGTCGAGATGAACGTCGAGGTGGTGACCACTTCGCGCTGGTGTGGGATGATCTCCGATAGTCTTTCAGGTTTTATATAAGTTACCGTCAAGACCCTGAAGCTAGGAATTTGGCCTTCGCTTCGTTTGCTTTGGCGTGTCCGAATCCTGTTGGAGGAAGGACGCTGTAGTGACATCTCGTCTGCTGTATCGAGACGAACGTCGAGGTTGTCTCTAAGTTGCTGGTGAACTGTCGAGGCTTTGGAACTAGGGATTTTGTCGTGGCTCCGTTTGGTGATTGTCGCGTCTGAATCATGTTGGAGGAAGAACGCTGTAGTGACATCTCGTCTGCTGTATCGAGACGAACGTCGAGGTGGTGACCACTACGTGCTGGTGTGGGATGATCTCCGATGGTCTTTCGTTAACGTTGCATCTGCTTCCTGCTGGACTGTGAAGGAACGCCGTTGTTGACATTACGTCTGGTGTAACGAAACGAATGCTGAGATGGAGTTGGGATTTTGCCGTCACTCCTTTTTGTTTCAACCATGTGGTCTTTCTTTGACGTTGCATCTGCATCCTGCTGGACTGCGAAGGAACTCCGTTGCTGACATTGCGTCTGGTGTAACGAGACGAATGCTGAGGTGGAGTTGGGATTTCGCCGTCACTCTGCTTTGTTTCGATCGTGAGGTCTTTCATTGACGTTGCATCTGCATCTTGCTGGACTGCGAAGGAACTCCGTTGTGGACATTGCGTCTGCTGTAACGAGACGAATGCTGGGATGGAGTTAGGATTTTGCCGTCACTCAGCTTTGTTTTGACTGTGAGTTCTTTCGTTGACGTTGGATCTGCATCCTGCTGGACTGCGAAGGAACGCATTTGTAGACATTGCATCTGTTGTAACGAGACGAATGCTGAGATGGAGTTGGGATTTTGCCGTCACTCCGTTTTGTTTCGACCATGAGGTCTTTTGTTGACGTTTCATCTTCCTACAGAGACACTGATTTCTCTGTGGGTCGGCGCGAATCGAGATGTTCTCGTCAAGGACGCTGATTTCCCTGAATCGAGGAGGTTGCCAAGGATGCTGATTTCCCTGGGGTTGGTTGACTTGTTTCCGAGACGGAGCGTTGATCCGGCAGGGAGGTCATTGGTTGACTCCAGGTTGTCTGTGAACTGTAGAGTCTTGGAACTGGGGACTTTACCGTGGCTCCTTTTGATGGTGTAGCATCTGTGTCCTGCTAGAATGAGGAGGCACACCATTGTTGGTCTTTGGGCCGTAGATGTGGCCATTGAGATTTGGAACTAGGGACTTTGCCATGGCTCCGTTTCGTTGTGACTCTGAAGTCGGTTGTTGGCGTCACGTCTGCATCTGGTTGGAGTGAGGAGAAACGTCGTTGGTGATCTCTAAGTTGTCGATGTTGACGTCGTGACCCTGAAGTTAGTGATCTTCCTTTGCTTCGTTTGTTGGCATTGTGTCTGCAATATTGCGACAAATGTCGAGATTGTCTCTAGGTTGTCTATGAACCATTAAGATTTGGCTTCGCTTTCTAATGGAGCCTGGTGGGAAGATAGGGTTCCCTTCTTGTTTGTGCCCATGGATTATATACAGGGGTCAATGTGACCTTACCTGCAGGGCAAAAGTTTCATTCTATATTTTTTTTCGTTTTCTTTCCGCGATGCTCTATCATTTCAGCTTTTATATTGCGAAAGTCGCGATTGCCCAATCATTTCGGCTATTTTTCGCGGTGCCCAATCATTTCGGCTATTTTTCTTTTTACTCGCTGCTTTTTATTGCGAGTTGCCTAATCATTTCGGCTATTTTTCTTTTTACTCGCTGTTTTTTATTGCGAGTTGCCCAATCATTTCGGCTGTTTTTGTATGCATACATTTTTACTTGCTGATTTTGTTGCAAGTTGCCACATCATTTCGGCTATTTCATATGCATTTTTGGCTCGCTAGCTTCTTGCTGCAAGATTGGAATTAGACACCGATTTTGGCATCAGCACCGCTACAACTGGAATATTGCCAGGAGCGAATCATCATTTGCCTCTGTCAATGTCAAACAAAGGTGGCTTAGCGAACATGGTTAGGATCCTGTCGACTAAGGTTTTCGACTTCATGAGCCGTAAGGGTCTCATAAAGGTATTTATCCCTGCGAGTCATGAGGATCTCGTAGGTGCGTTATCTCCTTAGGAGTCATGAGGGTTCTTAAGTGTGTGTTCTCTTATAAGTCATAAGGATCTTACAAGAGTGCTTTTTCCTTATAAGTTGAGAGGACTTACAAGGGTTGTTCACCGTGCAAACATATCCCTAGCCACGGATGGGACTTTGTTAGGGAAATGTTTATTCGCGCCCGTGGATTGTATACAAGGGTCAGCATTGAACCGCTTGTAGGGCAGTATTGAAGGTTGTGGTGGTTGCTTAAGAACAGGTTTAGATCCTTGTAGCTTAAGACTTTTGAATCTTCTATGCCGTGAGGGTCTCATAAGAGGGTTCTCTTTACGAGTCGTGAGGATCTCACAAGTGTAATTTCTCCTTAGGAATCGTGGGGATCCCTAAGTGTGTTGCTCCTTTGTGAGTCGTAAGGATCTCACGCAGATGGTTTCTCCTCACAAGGTCGAGAGGACCTCTCGAGTGTCTTTTAATGAGATTGCGCCCTTTCAGGTTTTCATAAAACTCGCCGGTAGCCCTGCTGTTTTTACTCACGGAGCCCTTTCGGGTTTTCATCCGTGCCCATTTTGCTTGTGGACATACCATTTTCTTTTTCTTTTTTTTAACGAGGTTGCGCCCTTTCGGGTTTTCACAAAACTCGCCGGTAGACCTGCTGTTTTTACTCACGGAGCCCTTTCTAGTTTTCATTCGTGCCCATTTTACTTGTGGACATACCGTTTTCTTTTTTACTTTTCTCTCTTTTTTTTATTTTAACAAGGCTGCGCCCTTTCGGGTTTTCACAAAACTCGCCGGTAGCCCTGCTGTTTTTACTCACGGAGCCCATTCGGGTTTTCATCCGTGCCCATTTTGCTTATGGACATACCGTTTTCCTTTTTTTATTTCTTTTTTTTGTATCAGCTTCGGGATGCTGTAACCCACAGTAGTTTATCGACGTTTCGGTCATATTGTACGATTACGCAGCTAGATTTTGACACAAATCTCCGCATGTTTTGTGTCGGAGGTGGACTCTTTGAAGAGAGGGCTGAGGGCGATTTCTTCGTCAGAGTCGCTTCTAAAGGTGATAACTTGTGATCCCTTGGTGTCGGCTATGTGACAGTTGCCAGCAGCTCTTTCGCGCTCATCTGTCATGCTTTTCTGCTCCCGACAAGCCCTGCGCTTCACTTGTTGAACGTGTCGTTGATGGGAAACATATTCCTGCCACCAGTTTTTAAAGGCTATGCACTCCTCGGTAAGGTGTGCAATCCTCTGATGGTATAGGCAGAAGTTAGGATGCATGTCCGCTTCATCAAGACGTATATTGCCAGGGGAATTTTCTTTGAAAGATGGCAACTTCATTCCTATTGCCAGGGCCCTACCGAATCGTTTCCTTACTTTAAGCTTGCTTTTGCTGGTGATAGGGATGCTTTGCTCCAGTTGGGGCGTCTCAACTTTTTCCTCCAGTCGTCGGCGTTTGGCTTTTTCGAATATAGCCAGTTGGCTTTGATTTTCTGACGGGCTTCGTTTAGTAGCAAATCGATCATCTCGTCAGACGGTTCCAAGGGTTTTGGCTTCAATCCTGCCCCCAGCTCTTTTATGCTATCTTCTATCGTCGAGTGCGTTTCTTCATTGGTTAATGCCGAATGAGAGATCATGTGGAAACTTGCCACATAGTCCTCAGATTCTTTTGACAAATCATCCCTGTCGTTATTGTCGTTATCTCCATTCTCAAGGATATTGTTGAGAAATTCTTGGAATGTGACCGGGGTCCGCGCCTTCTAGTTGTATTCTTCCAGAGCGTCAACCTGTTTTTGCAGGTCTGTGCGCTTGTTATCAAGCTTCACGGGCTTTTGGGTCTTCTTCTTCTTCTTTGAAGACTTTGACGGCTAGGTGTGAGCGCTTTGACTATCACCACCAATTTTTGTAGTTGGGCACGGTTTGACCATTCCCTCGACGATCTCGGGTTCCAGTGGATTTTTCCACCTGATCGCCTGGCATGTTTGGAGATCCTTCAGCATTCTTTTTGTCTTGGTTGAAAGAGCGACCTCCCATGGGGCTTCCCTTATGAATGAGCACGATGCCCCCGGCACGTTCACTTTTTTAGGGGCGTAAGGTTGTGGCGGGTTCACCTTCCAGTTTTCGGATAATGCGAACTTGCCTTGTTGGTATTGGTCTTCAATCCAGCCTTTGAAGACGAAGCAATCTTCGATTGGATGGCTTACTGCTTGGTGGTAAGGGCAGTAATTAGGATTGTTGACATCGTCTGGCTGCAACGAACGTTTTGGATCTGGCAGATTGATGAGTCTGTTGCGTACTGCCAGCTCGAACAGTCTCCTCGTTTTATCTTGGGGAAACGAGTAAGGACGTCCCAGTCTTTCCTCGAGGGATTGGCGTGGACGCATATTGTTTTGGCGAGCAAACGGCTTTAAGTTGCTCGGCTGTTGTTGAGTATTGGCGACGAAAGTCGCTTTTCCTTTCCCCTTTTCATTCCGAGGATCCATCTTTGAAGGAGATGGTCTATGGCCCATCTGGTCTATTTGGGCCAACTTGTCAATCAAGGCTTGGAACGTGGTCGGCTTGAAAAACATCATGAATTGGGAGATAGTCGACTGAGGGTCAAGGGTCCATATGAACATGCCCACGGCAGGAGCTTCTTCTATGCGTTGTTCGCATTTCGACCATAGGTTCCGCCACCGGATTGCATACTGCACCCGCGTCTCTCCTGGCTTTACTCTGGCGTTGATCAATGCCATGATCGGGGTGCGTTCACTGGCGCTTGCGAACCTATGTGTAAAGAGTAACTCCATTTCTATAAAAGTTTTGACAGAATCGTTTGGAAGCTCGGAGCACCACTCAAATGCTGTTTCCGACAAGCTACCGACGAATTGACGGAGCAAAAGCTTATCATCGCCCCCGGTGTTGCTGCAAAGAGCCCTAAACTGAGCGACATGTTGATGGGGATTGCCTGTCCCCTTGTACACATGGAATTTGGGGATCGTATATCCTGGTGGGTAACTTATCTGGTCATACCAGCCTGGATAGGGTCGTCCAGTTTTGACAACTTGGGCAGCTGCTTCGTTCGCTTGGTGAGCTCGTATTTGTTGAGCTATATAATCATTGAGCGTGGCTTTTGAGATGGTTTCCTCCTTGGCTGCTGAAAGAGACGGAGGAGGGTTCGATGTCTCCCCTCTGTCATCTTCAATGATGATAGGAGGGTATTCAGCTAGAGGTTCTAGTTGTAACATCATCCCGACCATGTCTTGGAAGAAAAGCGCCATTCGTTTTATATTAGACGCTTGTTCTGTTGTTTCTCTGTCCTTCTTTTCGAGGACTCTGCGGAGGAAGTCAGCATCAGTTT
This sequence comes from Agapanthus africanus, assembly GCA_030015575.1. NCBI lineage: Eukaryota > Viridiplantae > Streptophyta > Magnoliopsida > Asparagales > Amaryllidaceae > Agapanthus > Agapanthus africanus. The sequence goes on along the minus strand of CM057343.1, from coordinate 59,539,762 downwards.
CTTGTTCATGACGCTGCTCTGATGACGCCTCCGTGATTTCTTTTGGCCCGGTGAGTGCGGCCATTTGTGTTAGCATTTCCTGAAGCTTCTGTTGCTGCTCCTGGGCTTTTGTCACGGATCGGGTGAGCGGTCGGTGACCTGTAGAAGCGCGGCTTTTCTCTTTTCCAGAAGCCATATAAACAGTATGCACGGTTATGCCCCCAGACTTGGGGCATTTGGGCTCAGCATCTTTGTGGTCTGCCGTAGTCATAGGGGCTTTCTCTGGCCTCCTTCTCTTTTGAGCAGTTGAAGTCGAGGGGGCCGTTGCAGCGGGCACCCAGGTAGTTGTCGTCCTTTGTGGCTTGACAGGATGGTTCTCTTCCTGTTGAACCTTCACCTTTTTCTGTCGGAGAGGGTAATCTTGATCAATCACCAATTCCTGGACCTGTCGCCAGACCTTGTAGATTTTAGAGGATAGCCACTGAGGGGGCTGTTCCGGCTTCGTTTCTGTAACATTCTCCACAGGTGGAGGAGATCTTTTCAGTACGGCGGTAGGAGAGTTCTTGCGCACCTTGTTCAGCAATTCAAAGCTGTTCCCGGTTGGAACAGCAGCATCGATTTCTACCGTTGGGGCGGGTGGAGTTAGCCCAGAGGGGGAGTTGCCCATAGCCTTCCTTACTCGGCGCCAGTGGCAACGTCGAGCGTGTCGGGCCGTTGGGATTGTTTCAGCTTGAGGGGTGACTTCGTCATACCCCCTGTTCTGGTGAGGCGCCGCTAGTACCAGCCTCTTTAAGACCGACGTCCGTCGAGCAGCAGTGTCTAACCAGTCAAAGACAGACCTCTGGGCGGGGGCAGTAGCTTTGAGGACTTCGACTGGAGCGGGAGCCGGAACAGTCAGTCTTGTGAAGACCGACCCTTTGGCAGGAGAAGCCGCCTTGACGACTTCGGGAGCAGGGATGGCTATCCTCTTCGGAATAACCTTTTCTAGAATTGCAGGCTTCATCATGGACACACATAAACTTTGGCCCAATCTGGCGAAGACTGAGGCGCCGGAGCTGGACGACCCGTTGAGAGGGGTCGCAGTAGCGGTAAGTCGATCGAAGACCGACTTCTTTGGGGCTTCTTGCGGCAACATCGGGGCATTGAAGCTCATGGGCGGGATCATAGTCCCAAAGAACAGTCCAGTGGTGGCCTGAGTTACTTGGTCCACCGGCATCGTGAACAGGGAGGCCGCTTGAGGCCCGTAAGCTATGCCTCCAGATGAGGCGGAACGTGAGTTGCAGTTACAACTGGAACACTTCACGCAAGTAGACGCCATTGATGTTTCGTTTTCTGTGCCAAGCAAGAAACCAAATCTTAGTACCTCGAACCCAAGGGCAACCATATCAAACCGCGATTCGTTCGCAAACACGACACACGAAGTGTAGAGTGGAAAGAGGAAAAGGTCCCACCGGACGTGCCAGAATCTGTTCCCCGCCGAAAATCGGAGACGTGATAAACGTCTTGCCTAAATTTCGGGGCAGATGCTAATTGGTGCTATCCGTCCACCTCTCCGAAGATGCCAAGTTGATTTATGGCACCATGTATCGAAGGTTTAAACGGATGCGGCCGATGTAGCAGACTTCGTCAGATTCCCCTCAGTTTGAGGGGGTTTTGATTGTGGGGACGCTCTTCCCTGCAGGCGCAAGCCCCTGCAGTTAATTACGCTACCGCATCGCGGTAACAACTTTCTCCTTCTCCAGATGGTCACTTCGTGTCGTAGGTGTTTGTTTTGTTTGTGGTTGCCCGTGGATTGTATACGGAGACTAATTTATGTTGTCGCCGTAGGGCGTGGATTAGTCCAAATCCGTATTTTCTTAGATTTGGGTTTTGGTTTGGGTTTAAGGATACGCTTAGTCTCATTTGAGACTAAGATCAACTTAAACGTTTGTTAAGGATACAGTAGTCTAATTTTAGACTAAGATCGACTCAACGTTTGTTAAGAACACGTTAGTCTAATTTTAGACTAAGATCAACTTAACAGGATCATTTAAATCCAAAAAAAGAGCATTTGAACTCTATTTTTTAGTTTAGGGACATTGCGGTCGATTGCCAGTTTAAGGACATGGTGGTCCAAGGTTAAGGACATCATAGTCCACGGGCTTAAGGACCCCACAGTCCAGATTAAGGACATCGTAGTCCATGAGTTTAAGGACTCCACAGTCCAGTTTAAGGACATCGTAGTCCATGGGTTTAAGGACCCCACAGTCCAGTTTAAAGACATCATAGTCTGTGAAATATATGGTTGTCGGGACCCATCACCTCTCTGAAGACGTTGAAGGATTACAATGACAAATATCAGAGGAGTTCAGAGATGCACCCTTGAACCAATTTTGGTTGGGAGATCTATAGTCCAATTTGGGACTAAAGTCTGTTAAAAGGTTTATGAGCATATGGGCTCATTTGATATGAGTTGAGGACTTATGGACAATCTTGGGCTAAGTCCAATAAATGTTTAGCATTTTGTTGTTTTGGCTATTGAGCCTTTATTTGGGCTTAGACTTTTTAATAATGCTGAGCATTAGATCCTGGCATTCTTTGTCTTGTATTGAATGCATAGCATTCATCAGAACAATGTGTGTTCAGACAGTGCGCCGCGTGGCGCGCCAGGCGCTTTGCGCCAATTAAAGAGCGCATTGCGCTTCTTCCAATTAGCGCACACGAAAAGGACACGTGTCGCGCTTAGCGCTAAGCGCCAGTTTATGAGCGCATTGCGCTTTCGATTTACGAGCGCGTTGTACTAGTTTAGTGGCGCACCAGTGAGTGACACGTAGCGCGCTTGGCGCTGAGCGCCAGCCCATGAGCGCAGTGCGCTGTTTCAGGAGCGCAAAGCGCAAGTGGTGTCTACGGTTGACACGTGGTATGATTTGGCGCTGAGCGCCGGTCCAAGGAGCGCAAATGCACAGTTCATGAGTGCAAGGCACTTTCCAATAGCACAAAGCGCATTTGATCAAATTTATGATCAGAGAACAAGTTTATGTTCTTTTTAAAGGAGGCTTTGCCTCAAGATTAAAAAAAAAGTTCTTATTTATAAAAAGGCGCTGTCTTTGTAGATCAATGATCTGTGAATGAAATAAATACTTTTTTTGTTTTTTATGATGAGATCTTTCGATCTCTTTTTTATCAAAGTCCTTGGTCTTTTGTAGATCTATGATCTTTTATGAAGATGATTCTTCTTTTCATGAGATGATTTCATCTCTGTGTTCATTGTTCAAGAATCATTCTTTACCTTGAAGAAATGATCTTCTTTTGCTAAAAGCTTGCTTTTCTCTCTTTGAATTTTCTTAAAGTTTGTAAGGGAGTTTCTCTCTTTTAGACTTTAGGTCTTGGAGCCTTTATATAGGGCAAAATGGTTTGTTCAATTAGTTAAGGAGATCTTTTCTCCAATTGATTTGGAGAATTTCCCACCATTGGATCTTTCATCCTAGGGCTTCTGTTTTACCGAAGGCAATCTTCTTGTTTTTAACAAGATTGGAAAAATATTTCCATGCAGAATTTATTCTGTCTTTGGTAATTTTTATTTACCATTGGATCATTGATCCAACAGTGCTCTGATTTACAGAGCACAATCTTGTTGTTTGGAAAGATTTTGAGGAATCTTTGGTTAACAGAATTTAGTTTCTAATTAATTAATAATTTATCATTATTATTAGATCTTTGATCTGACGGTGGGGAATTTTATAATTCCAGCGTTGGCGCACCCGTGCTTTGCACGTAGTGCGCTGCTCAGAGCACAGTGCACAGTGCACTTTGCGCTAGCGCACCTACGTTTGACACATGGCGCGCAGTGCAGCCTGCGCTAGCGCATCCGTGTTCGACACGTAGCGCGCAGCGCGTCTAGTGCTAGCACACTCATGGTGCACTGCCTAAGGCGCAGCGCACCTGGCGCTAGTGCATCTTTGTTTGACACGTGGCGCGCAGCGCGCCTAGCGCTGGATCTGAAGCGTTACTTCACAATGTTTTAACTCTTGGTTTTGAGACATTTGTTACATTCTTTGCATGTGGAGTTTTTTCCTTCATTTTTTTTATTTTATTGTTATTATTTTTTTTATAAGGGAGCAGGTTGTGAGCCAAAATTTTGGCGGGAACAGTTGATTTTTTAGCTTAGGATTACCACTTCCTTCTTAAGCTCACCCCACCCACTTTGGACAAGAATAAGTGGAGCAGACCCCTCTTTTGGCCGAGATGATCATTTTGGGTAAAAAGATTGATTCATTTGCACCAAAAATCCTAACGCTCATTTTTCATCACTCCAAAAGGGCAACTTCGATTAACCATTCATCCAGACGTTGGGTGACTCGAAACAAAATATTCTACACTTATTCTACAGTAACCTTGGACACGTCGGCTTGCAAACTTCGTGTCCGAGTTTCCTCGGTTCAGAGGCGTGAGCCCGTATAAAGATTCATTGATGTGGCGTAGTTTTGGGCAAGAAGGAGACCGTAGATCGAGCGATATCGGGGAGTGAAGTTCGTCGACGCAACCGCAACAAGCTAGGGTCAAAGTTTAAAGACCGAAGGACACGGATCGATCGGTATAATCTCTAAACCCCCTATTACAGAATACTGGTTTACGGTTAATAGAACGATCCAGGTTTTAAGTTTGCGTTAGCGCCAGTTTCGTAAAAAGTTTTTGTTCCGCATTTGGCCTCGGAAAGACGGCCGGGGCGCTGGCGTAGACTTCGATTTCTGAAGACAATCTTAGGAGCTCCCGACGACGAAATGATGCACCGGCGCTTCCTAACATTTCCTCTCCCTCTTCTCTTGACTCTAAACCCGTAAGTACCTTCTCCCCCTCCTCTAATCTATTTTAAAAACTTGTAAAACTAAAACCCAACGGAAGCGGAGTTAATCCCACTTCCGATTCGGTTTTCTCTAAAAAGTTCAATTTTCCTTAAACACAACCATACTAAACTCTTACATCTTGACTATTAATCAGTAACAAAACATAAAGAACAAATTCCATTTCAAAATAATGTATATTCAACTTTTATCGCACTTTTTCAGTAAAATACCATGTAGTTTAGTTTTGAATTTAAAACACCATTAATCTTGCTATACCTTTAGTTAGATCACGAGGTAATGACCTACCTCCTCACAACACTCATATGAAACATAGCACAATATCTTTTGGGAAATATAGATTCGGGAAAATACCGTTTTACATAAAACCACCTTCAACCTATAAAAACCATTTTCACAAGATTACGTATTTTACACAAGTCTTTGCAAAGCGCCGCTACAACCCATTTGGGGAACCCGTTCGGGATGGTGTGGATTATCACACATCCTCGGGCTTAGTAGTGCGAGATGCAGACCTCCGTAAGGAGCATTTGGTCTCAAAAGATTTAAAAATACAAATATCTTTAGAAAATTAGATTTCTAGAAAAATAAAAAATTAAAATTATTTTTATAAATAAATATATATATATATATATATGTATCATCAAAATATCTATTTTGATATAGTATAAATATTCCAACTTTTCTAAGTCAAAAGAATCATTTTACAAGAAAATACTGTGCAATTCTATACAAGTTCAACACTTTACAATTAAATACTATGTATTATGAAAAATTAGATTTATTCACTAGAAATGTCAAAAATATAAAATATACAGCCATGAAAATTCTAAAGACGATAATTAAATACTTGAGATGTATTTCGGAAATTATACAAAATTATTTTTTACATAAAACCCCCTCAAGTTTTATAAATTACAATAGGGACCCTAGTAAATATAGGTTTAAGCGGGACCAATCTCTTGAGCCTCAGGGAGCCAGAGAAGTGAGTGCTTGTCTATTTAAGGTAGACAACTTAACAAACGATGTTATCAATACGGTAATCGTCTTTGAAAAAAACACAAATCCTGCCGCCCATGTGCAGCGGTTACCGATAACACCAAAACCTAATTCATGATGCAATTTCTTTTCTAATTGTCTGACTCAGACTGAGTCTTATTATAATCAATCTGACTTGAATATGATTCAAGTACAATCTACAACTACAATTCAATATTAATACATGAATCCATATATTCAAACTGTTCAAACTATTCAATCTATATTGACCGAACCGAACCATGGATATACCTCCATTTACATGATTCTCCAGTCACATCCATGATTCTCCAGTTACATCCATTTATTGATATCATGGTTTCGGCAAGTCATCCATCTATACAATCTATAATACAAGATAATACAATTTACAATATACAATTCAAACAATACAACAATTCAAACAAGACATCGCGGGGTTTATAAAGGTGTAGACTGATACAAAATATGTTAAAGGTGGCACGAGGTGGTCACTTAAAATGTAATTATATCCATAACATTGTTCCATGGTATTATCGACGGAGCCTTGTATTCCATTTGCCTTTAGTCTCTGGCATATAGAGACTCCTCTCGTATACACTGGCATCCTTCTGTACCAAGCTACAAACAAAAGCGTTAACAATATAATATAAATTTAAAAGCTACATTCTCTCTCTGTCTATTCTACTTCTCCCTTATCTTTGGGACTTACCGAGCGATTTGTTCGCTGACGACATTCTCTTTCTTCTTCTTTGAATGTCGTCAGGTGTTTCGGACCTTCCAGAGATCAAGCCCAGCGCCGAAGACTTGGACCAGTTACTGAAGATCCCGAGCTGCAGTTACACTTGAACATATTTCATTTCAATACTTTTCATTTCTGTTATGCCACTGTTTAGGCATTGCTTTCATTCAGATATATTTACTTTTCCATGCATTGTACAAAAGAATGTTAATAAATAAAGTTGTTGTTCAAGTACATCATTTGTCTCTTGTGTGTATTTCTTTTATATTGCTTAGTTACGCTTAGCGTGTTTACTTCTGAGTAAATACGTAGCGGGCCCGTCGTTTCCCTTTCGCCATACACCGGGAAGCGGGGCGTGACAGGTTTTGTTGGCGGCCCATGCAGGTCAGAGCTGTATGGAACCATACCATGCAGTTCTGTTCTGGTTGAACAACCTAAGCAATATAACACAAGAACCAGCAACTGAAAACATTCCTTACAATTCATATTCCTTGAATCTTATCACTTCATATACTTTGAATTTTTCCTAACCCAAAATTCCCTTACCTCTTTTACAATAACATTCGCATTATTTAGTTCCTTCACATATTTTTTATACACTATCTGTACCTCAGTCACCAAAATTTTCTTGAATCTGTTACACTTTCCTTTTACAAATTTCGATGACGAAATTTTTATAAGGAGGGTAGAATGTAACAACCCTAAACTTTCTGTACAAATTTATGTATAATTTTTTTTCAAAATACAGAAAGGGGTAGTTTTGCCTGAGCACAAGTTATAAGTTTGTTTTGATTTTTAATAGCAAGAAAGAGCTTGTAGCTCATTGGTAAGACCTTGCATTGCTGAACCAAAGCACCAGAGTTCAAATCCCAACACCCACATTATTTTTAATATTGTTTTCTTTTAAATTTTTAGAAATCCAAGGGTCTACACGTGCATAACTCGTAAAAACCCCACTTCACATGTAAAACAAACTGGACCAGGGGGTAGACGACTCGTCATGGGACACGTGGCGACGGCGACCCGGCCCGACTCGGCCGACTCGGGCCAGCGGCGCCGGCCGGACCGAGTCGAATCGCCAAACTTTCTTCATGAAAGTTGTGCGTCTCTAACTCCCCATGATCCCTGTACACTTTAAAAATCCTGCACATTAACAGAGCCCTTTAAAATCTCAATAAATCCAATTTTTAATACAATTTAATACATTTTTCTTCACACCCTTTCACCTACCCTAACTCTAGTTTTACCCTATAAATACCACCCCTAAACACGCCCCCCTCACTCACAAATTCTGTCCAAACTCTCAAGAAAACTCTCTAGAATTTTGTGTACAAGTGGAGTTAGCGAAGGGCGAAACTCCGGCGAATTCCCGACGACGACCCTGGGAGCTCCCGGCGACGAAACGACGCATCGGCGCCTCCTACCGTTTTCTCTCCCTCTTCTCTTGACTCTAAACCTGTGAGTCCCTTCTCCCCCTCCTTTAATCTATTTTAAAAACTTGTAAAACTAAAACCCGACGGAAGAATCCGACTTCCGATTCGGTTTTCTCTAAAAAGTTCAATTTTCCTTAAACACAACCATACTAAACTCTTACATCTTGACTATTAATCAGTAACAAAACATATAGAATAAATTCCATTTCAATAGAATGTATATTTCAACTTTTATCGCACTTTTTCAGTAAAATACCATGTAGTTTAGTTTTGACTTTAAAACACCATTAATCTTGCTATACCTTTAGTTAGATCACGAGGTAATAACCTACCACCCCACAACACTCATATTCAACATAGCACAATACCTTTTGGGGAATATAGATTCAGGAAAATACCGTTTTACATAAAACTACTTTTAACCTATAAAAACCATTTTCACAAGATTACGTATTTTACACAAGTCTTTGCAAAGTGCCGCTACAACCCATTTGGGGAACCCATTCGGGATATTGCGGATTATCTCACATCCTCATGCTTAGTACTGTGAGATGAGCATTCGGTCTCGAAAGATTTAAAAGTACAAATATCTTTAGAAAATGAGATTTCTAGAAAAATAATAAATTAAATTACTTTTATAAATAAATATATATATATGTATCATCAAAATATCTATTTTGATATAGTATAAATATTCCAACTTTTCTAAGTCAAAAGAATCATTTTATATGAAAATACCATGCAATTCCATACAAGTTCAACACTTTACAATTAAATACCATGTATTATGAAAAATTAGGTTTATTCACTAGAAATGTCATAAATATAAAATGTACAGCTATGAAAACTCTAAAGACGATAATTAAATACTTGAGGTGTATTTTGGAAATTATACAAAATTATTTTTTACATAAAACCCCCTCAAGTTTTATAAATTACAATAAGGACCCTAGTAAAGCGGGACCAATCTCTTGAGCCTCAAGGAGCCGGAGTAGTGGGTGCTTGCCTATTTAAAGTAGACAACTTAACAAACGGTGTTATCAATACGGTAATCGTCTTTGAAATAGACACAAATCCTGCCGCCCATGTGCAGCGGTTACCGATAACACCAAAACCTAATTCAGGATTCAATTTATTTCCTAATTGTTTGAATTAGACCGAGTCTCATTATAATCAATATGACTTGAATATTATTCAAGTACAATCTACAACTACAATTCAATATGAATACACGAATCCATATATTCAAACTGTTCAAACTATTCAATCTATATTGACCGAACCGAACCATGGATATACCTCCATTTACATGATTCTCCAGTCACATCCATGATTCTCCAGTTACATTCATTTACTGATATCATGGTTTCGGCAAGTCATCCATCTATACAATCTATAATACAAGACAATACAATTTACAATATACAATTCAAACAATACAACAATACAAACAAGACATCGCGGGGTTTATAAAGGGGTAGACTGGTACAGAATATGTTAAAGGTGGCACGAGGTGGTCACTTAAGATTACATCCATGCCATTATTCCGTGGTATTATCGACGGAGCCTTGTATTCCATTTTCCTTTAGTCTCTGGCATATATAGACTCCTCTCGTATACACTGGCATCCTTCTGTACCAAGCTACAAACAACAGCGTTAACAATATAATATAACTTTAAAAACTACATTCTCTCTCTGTCTATTCTACTTCTCTCTTATCTTTGGTACTTACCAAGCGATTGGTTCGCTGACAACATTCTCTTTCTTCTTCTTTGAATGTCGTCAGGTGTTTCGGACCTTCCAGAGATCGAGCCCAGCGCCGAAGACTTGGACCAGTTACTGAAGATCCCGAGCTATAGTTACACTTGTACACATTTCATTTCAGTACTTTCCATTTCTGTTATGCCACTGTTTAGGCATTGCTTTCATTCAGATGTATTTACTTTTCCATGCATTGTACAAAAGAATGTTAATAAATAAAGTTGATGTTCAAGTACATCATTTGTCTCTTGTGTGTATTTCTTTTATATTGCTTAGTTACATTTAGCGTGTTTACTTCAGAGTAAATACGTAGCGGGCCCGTCGCGTCTCCTTCGCCGTACACCGGGAAGCGGGGCGTGACAATTTGTCTGGATTTCTGATGGGACCGCGGTTCCTTTGCCAAAACCATGTCTCCATTGTTATCGCAATACAGAGGTATTGGATTAGCAATGGATGGAACCATCTGAAGTGTAGAAATGAACTTTCTCATCCAGACTACTTCTTTTGCGGCATCATTAGCAACAATATACTCAGCTTCCATCGTAGAGTCAACGACGATATCTTGCTTGGAACTCTTCCAACATACCGCCCCTCCATTTAGGGTAAATACAAACCCTGAGATGGACTTACTATCATCCTTGTCGCTCTGGAAGCTGGAGTCGGTAAAGCCCTCCATTTGGAGATCTCCGTTACCATACACCAAGAATATTTCTTTAGTTCTTCTCAAGTACTTCAGAATGTTCTTCACAGCAATCCAGTGTTTTTCCCCTGGATTGGATTGATACCTGCTTACTGCACTCAGTGCATAAGATACATCTGGGCGAGTACACAACATCGCATACATTATACATCCTACCGTCGAAGCATAGGGTATAATGCTCATGCGAGCCCTCTCCTCATCAGTCTTTAGAGACATCTCTTTGGAGAGGGTGATCCCGTGACAAGCGGGTAAATTACCTCGCTTGGAATCTTCCATACTAAACCTCTTTAGTATGGTGTCAATGTATCTCGATTGGGACAATCCCAATAATTTCTTAGATCTATCTCTATAGATCTTAATCCCCAGAATGTACAAGGCATTACCCAGGTATTTTATGGAGAACCTTTGCGATAAGAATAGTTTGACCGATTGTAGCATAGGAATATCATTTCCTATCAAGAGAATGTCGTCCACATACAATAAGAGGAATGTAACCGATTTCTCTACAATCCGTTTATAAATACATGGTTCATCTACATTTTTGATAAAACCAAACTCTTTGATTGTATCATCAAAGCATATGTTCCAACTCCATGATGCCTGCTTTAATCCATAGATGGATTTAAGCAACCTGCATGCTTTTCTGCGGCTCCCACTATCAATGAAGCCTTCTGGCTGATCCATAAAAACGCATTCTTCTAAATCACCATTTAGAAAAGCCGTTTTAACATCCATCTTCCATATTTCATAATCATAGTGAGCAGCTATAGCAAGCAGGATCCGAATGGATTTGAGTATTACGACTGGTGAAAAGGTTTCATCATAGTCCAAGCCTGGTCTTTGACGAAATTCTTTTGCTACCAGTCTAGCTTTGTAGGTCTCCACCTGACCATCCACACCGATCTTTCTCTTACAAATCCATTTGCACCCTATGGGTTTTACTCCAGAAGGTGCAACCTCCAAAGTCCATACTTTGTTGGTGTCCATGGATTCCATTTCGGATCTTATGGCATCCAGCCACTTCACTGAGTCACCACTCGTGATAGCTTGCTGAAAACTAGTAGGATCATTATCATCCATGATGCAATCTTCTCTATCACCATCAATTAGAAAACCATAGTATCTATCAGGTGGGCGAGAAGCCCTACTAGATCTACGGAGTGGCTGAGGTTCGTCAGGTTCTATTGAAACCTCAGGTTCAACCAAATCATTTGTAATAGTTTGTGTATCTGGAATTTCTTCCAATTGTACTGCATTGCCAGCAGTATCATTTGTAAAATATTCATTTCTAAAAATGTAGCATACTGAGAAACAAACACCCTTTGTTCCTCTTTGTGGTAGAAAAGATATCCATACGAGTGTTTTGGATATCCCACAAATTTACACAAAACCGATCATGTCTCGAGTTTGTCCGGATTCTGCTTTTTCACAAAACTGGAAAACCCCATATCCTAACTCTTTTAAGAGATGGTCTCATCCCATACCATATCTCATATGGAGTGGTAGACACGGTTTTGGTCGGAACCCTATTCAATAGATAAATCACAGTCTCCAATGCGTGCCCCCAGAATGATATTGGTAACTCAGCATCACTCATCATGGATCGTACCATATCTAATAGGGTACGATTTCTCCGTTCCGACACAACGTTGTTCTATGGTGTGTACGGAGGAGTGAGCTGAGAGAGAATCCCATTCTCTTTTAAGAAATCTAGAAACTCTGAGCTCCTCCTCGATCTGATCGAAGTTTCTTGATACTCAAGCCTGTTTGTTTTTCTACTTCAAATTTATACTCCTTGAACTTTTCGAAGGCTTCAGACTTATGTTTCAACAAGAACACGTGTCCGAATCTCGAGAAATCATCAGTAAAAGTTATGAAGTAGGAAAAACCACCTCTCGCATGTGTAGACATTGGTCCACATACATCACTATGAATGAGGCCTAAGAGTTCAGTAGCTCTCTCTCTCTCTCCGTGTCCACTAAACGGAGTTTTGGTCATTTTACCTTTGATACAAGACTGGCAAGTCGCATAAGATTTATATTCAAAAGAGTTTAAATATCCATCTTTATGTAGCTTGGTTAGTCTTGTTTCATTAATATGACCAAGTCTACAATACCAAATGAAAGCTTCATTTATGTCTGAAATCTTTCTTTTGTTTGTGTGTTGTATATTGAAAATCGTGTGCTGGTTTAGGACATATATCCCGTTATTTAATGTACCAGACCCAATCAACTCTTGATTAAGATTAATGTTCATAACATTATATTTTAATACAAAATTATATCCAGCATTGTCCAAAAACGATACAGATATAATATTACATAACATCGAAGGTACAAAATAACATGGGTTCAAAACCAATATACAACCCGACGAAAAACCAAGGTGATACTCTCCTACTGCTGTAGAATGTACTGAGGAACCATTCCCAACTCGGAGAGTGTGGTCACCTTTCTTTAAAAACCTGCTATTTCTCAGCCCCTGCACACAATTGCAGATATGAAATCCTGACCCGGTATCAATACCCAGGAAGCAGAGTTAATTGAAAAACAGTTTTCTGTTACAAACACACCTGAAGTGGAGGTATCACCATGCTTCTTCTTCTTGAGGCTGGCCAGGTATCCAACGCAGTTTCTCTTCCAGTGCCTAGTCTAGTGGCAGTGGAAGAATTCCCCTCGTCCTGTCGCAGCAGCCCCTATCTTGTCCTTTCCTGGTGCCCTTTTCACTCCGCTTCTCGGCTTGATGGGATTCTTCTTCTTCTTTTCTTTAGCCTTGGCTTTTGGGACGAAGGAGGAAGATAGCCCAGCAATTAGAGTGGGAGTTTTCGCTACCTTTAGCGTGCTCTATGCACTCCCCAACATATTGAGGAGCTCCGGTAAGGACTTATCCATGTTGTGCATGTTGAAGTTTACAATGAACCGAGCAAAGGCAGGGGAAAGGGACTGTAGAACAATATCAATATACTGTTCGTTCTCCATGGTCCAACCCAGGTCCTCTAGTTCTTCGATAAGTCCAATCATCTTCAATACATGGTCACCTACAGACATGCCAGCAGCCATCCGCGTTTGAAACAACTTTCGAAATGCCTCGTATCGGAGAGTACGAGATTGCTCTCCATACAACTCCTTTGTATGGAGAAAGATGGATTGTACATCCATCTTCTCGTGCTGCTTCTGATGTTCATTGTTCATAGAAGCAAACGTGAGGCACTTGGCTGTTGCACAATCTATATCCCATATCTTGCAGATTTCTTTATCCGCAACTGAAGAATCAAGCCCTGGGCTAGGAGGGGCTGGAGTAGTCAGGATGTATCCGACCTTATCATAGGTCAGGGAAATATTTACGTTCCTTAGCCAATCTTTGTAATTCGGTCCCGTGAGTTTATTCTTGTCTAATAAAAGCTTAAGTCCCGTCATAGGTATCCGCCATTAGGAGAGAGAAAAGAAGACACTCAGCGATTGCTCTTGCATAATTAGATTGGTTATTTATCTTATCTAATCAATATCTTCCACTGTTTTTTATCAAATTTTCCTTCAAAATTTAAAAAGAAATTTAGCCAGGATTAATTGCAATCTACAAGTTCGCTAATCGGTCAGCCAAGCCAGTGTCGGTACACCGAGAGAGGTTCCCCATGCTTTCGTACGGACCTAATTAAAATAAATCTCGTTTTCCTAAAGGCGTAACCCTTTTGACACCTTTCTAGACACCTATTGGATTAGCTAATTGTAAAGTGCAAAACTCTCCCGGGAGTAACTTGTAAGTCCACGTTGCCCACCCCGGTGCTTGCGGGGAGGCGGAAAACGGAATAAAAATCGGATTTTTATGAGCTTAGGCAACATGGACTATGCTTAGAAGGATTTTTGCTAAACAAAAACTTGCTAAAGCTAACTAGTAACTAGCTAAGTGCTAGAAAGGTTATACCTTGGGCTCTTAGTCCTTCTCTCCTTGCTCCTTGGAGTAGTGGAAGGAGGTCACCTTGTCGTCTTCTCCCGTCAAAGAAAGATCCACCCGAAAGCCTCAACCTTTGGCTTCAACTCCAAGCTAGAAGTAACTAGGGTGCAAGAAGTGCTAATACTTGAACCCTAGATGAGAGTAGATAAGATCAAGAGAGGGTTTTTCTCAAGCTCAAGTGTTTCTCAACACATGAGAGGGAGAGAGCTTGAGGGAGAGGAAGAACAAGAGAGAGAAAGGATATGATAGAATGAGAAATAATTGAACCATTCTCTCAAGTATATGTGTATTATTTTAATTAAATAATTAGTAAGATAATTGTCATGGTTAATCATGACATGACCATTATCATTTCAATTTGCAAGGATCAAAAAGTATCTTCCAAACGAAATGATGATGGTCAAAGTGTCAACCTAGGTCAACAAGTCAATAAGGTCAAATGGTCAACAACCATAACCATGCTCAATTATTAAACTAATAATCAATTAACTATAATACACACATAATCATTAGGGTTAATAAAATGACAATAGCCATTAACCCTAATCAATGTCCTCTCCCTCTGTCTCAAGTAACTGTGCATACGCACCCGCATCCATAATCCGAGGAACACGAATACAATGAGAAAAACCAATCCCAAATCATATACTAGGATCCGGCTTAAACCAAAGCCCGCTAGTATAAACTGTCCGGACAGCAAACGTGCACAAGTGCGCGAATGTGAACGAACCATGTCGCAAAACCATGCGACCTCTACTCATTTTGCCTAAAGGCGAATAGCTCTCTGTGTGGGACTCTAAAGACTCGACACTACGCTGGCAGTGGGTTTAACCACAGACCGCAAGCGGCACTAGCTGTACGTAACGCTCCCCAGGTAGATATCGATAAGAAGACTGACGAGGTGAACCCCATCTGAACTCCTACTGAGCCTGTATGTGACAATCTCCGTACAGTCCGGTCTGTTCGTCTGATACATCGCATGGCGGGCCTAGGGGGGCGGTGAACGTCAGTCCCCTAATAGCGGTACAAGTCGTGCCGGAGTGAAGCCCAGAACACCCTGAGATAACACTGGAAACCTACCAGTATATCTCGCTTGCCCTGGCCAGGGACTACTCGTGTAAAGGCTCTCCTGGACACAGCGCGATGTCAACCCCCAATACCGAGAGAGACGAATCCTGTCTAACCGTCACTGCCTTCAAGTGCTTCGGGACTGCACCCAAAAACTACCTGTTTGCACGACTCCGTTGAGCCGTGGTAGGGTAGTAATCAAAGTGCAGTGGGAACACACTCGAGGCGAAGTGACAGTGTCAAGTCAGCGGACTAAGCTGTACTAATGTCACCTGGGAACTGATAACTGACGATAGGTATAATACCAACCAACAGTTTCCGACGAGTCATGTCCAGTGTACTCGTAACCCAACGAGCACCCGTATACTATCCCAGGTACGACGTACTGACGGCTGTGGGACAAACCGTCTCCCACACTGGGATGAGAAGCGCATACGCTAGTCTACTCCGGAGTATCGATGCCCTGTCTCGATAGTCCAACGACTAGGGACCTGTATAAGGATGTGCTTATAGATCACCCAGCTCCCACGAGTGTGAGCGCCATCACAACGCTGGTAATCAAGCAAAGATCCTAAGGGCTCTACTAATATGTATAACAGCAATATGCTAAAAGAAACACATGCACATATTAAAGCAGAGACAAACCAAGTAGCATACTACCATTTCGAGCAAGATTGTATATACAACTGTGAATATCCCAAGCTTCTATCAAGTAATATACAAACTAGTATGATACAGTAATTGTCTCTAGGGCATATACACTAACAATCTCCCACTTGCACTAAGGCCATGTACTGGCGTATCGAAGACCTATCATCTCGATCAGCCGCTTGAACTGAGTCTGGGGCAAGGCCTTGGTGAATGGATCTGCTGTGTTATCCTCTGATGCAACTCTCCGGACCTCGATCTCCTGGCGATCTACGAACTCCCAGATCAGGTGATACCGCCTTAAGATGTGTCTGGATTTCTGATGGGATCTGGGTTCCTTCGCTAAAGCTATAGCCCCGTTGTTGTCGCAATACAGAGGTATTGGGTCAACAATAGACGGAACCACCTGAAGTTCTCTCAAGAACTTCCTCATCCAGACAGCTTCTTTTGCGGCATCAGATGCAGCGATGTATTCCGCTTCCATCGTCGAGTCAGCAACGGTTTCCTGTTTGGAGCTCTTCCAACACACCGCCCCTCCATTGAGGGTGAAGACAAAACCCAACATGGACTTGGAATCATCCTTGTCACTCTGGAAGCTGGAGTCAGCAAAGGCCTCAATCTGCAGGTCTTTTCCGCCATACACCAAGAACATCTCCTTAGTCCTTCTCAGGTACTTGAGAATGTTCTTTACTGCTATCCAATGTTTCTCCCCAGGGTTTAACTGATACCTGCTTACCACACTCAGTGCATAAGCCACATCCGGTCTGGTACACAACATCGCATACATTATAGAGCCTACCGCAGAAGCGTAGGGTATAATAGACATGCGATCCCTCTCCAAATCATTCTTGGGAGACATCTCTTTGGAGAGGGTGATCCCGTGACAAGCCGGTAGATTACCGCGCTTGGAATCTTCCATACTGAATCTCTTCACTATGGCGTCGATGTACCTGGACTGCGAAAGTCCTAATATCCTCTTGGATCTGTCACGGTAGATCCGGATACCCAGAATGTATGAGGCATCACCCAGGTCTTTCATGGAGAACCTGTGTGACAAGAACCCCTTGACAGATTGTAGCATAGGAATGTCATTTCCTATTAAGAGAATGTCATCCACGTATAAAACGAGGAATACAACAGTTCTCGCTACAAATCTACAATAGATGCATGGTTCATCTGGATTTTTGATAAAGCCAAATTCCTTGACCGTCTCATCAAAACAGATGTTCCAACTCCGCGATGCCTGCTTTAGTCCATAAATGGACTTAAGCAACTTGCACACCTTTCCGCTGCTCCCACTCTGAATGAAACCCTCTGGCTGATCCATATAGACACACTCCTCTAAATGACCATTTAGAAAAGCTGTCTTTACGTCCATCTTCCAAATCTCATAATCGTGGAAGGCAGCAATGGCAAGAAGGATCCGAATGGATTTCAGCATAGCTACTGGAGAAAAGGTTTCGTCATAGTCCAAACCAGGTCGCTGACGAAAAACCCTTTGCTACCAGTCTAGCTTTATAGGTCTCAACCTGTCCATCTACACCAATCTTCCTTTTGAAGATCCACTTGCATCCTACGGGTTTTACCCCGTCTGGAGCAATGTCCAACGTCCATACTTTGTTGGTGTACATGGACTCCATTTCGGTCCGCATTGCATCCAGCCATTTTACCGAGCCGACGCTCTGAATGGCTTGCTGGAAGCTAGTAGGCTCATCACAGTCTATGATGCAATCCTCTCTATCCCCGTCAATGAGAAAACCGTAGTATCTCTCGGGCGGATGAGACTGCCTACTACTCCTGCGGAGTGGCGTGGGAATGTCCTGATCTTTCGAACCCTCTGGTTCAACCAAGCTTTCAGTAATAGCTCGTGGTTCTGGAATTTCTTCCAGTTCTATTGTGCTCCCACTTAATTCTTTTTCTATGAACTGGTGTTCTAGAAAGTGGGCATGGCGAGAAACAAGGACTTTTTGTTCCTCTTCGCAATAGAAGTAATATCCCTTGGAGCTCTTTGGATATCCCATAAACTTGCACTGTACTGAGCATGCCTCGAGCTTGTCCGCATGCTGCTTTTTTACAAAAGCTGGACATCCCCAAGTCTTAATGTGATTAAGATAGGGTCTCTTCCCACACCACATCTGATATGGTGTAGTAGGCACAGTCTTAGTTGGAACCCGGTTCAAAAGGTATGCAGCTGATTCTAGTGCATATCCCCAAAACGATCGCGCATATCCCCAAAACGATCGCGGCAACTCAGCGTTACTCATCATGGACCGTACCATATCCAATAGGGTTCGGTTCCGTCTCTCCGATACACCATTATGTTGCGGAGTGTATGGAGGAGTAAGCTGAGAGGGAATTCCATTCTCTTTTAAGTAACCCAGGAACTCGGCACTCAAGTATTCACCACCTCGATCAGATCTCAGTGTCTTTATACTTTTGCCTGTTTGTTTTTCTACTTCATTCTTATATTCCTGGAATTTTTCAAAAGCCTCGGATTTATGTTTCATTAAGAAGACATAACCGTACCTTGAAAAGTCATCCGTAAAAGTAATGAAGTAAGAATAACCGCTTCGCGCATGTGTAGACATTGGACCGCACACATCGCTGTGTACGAGTCCCAAGAGCTCGCTCGCTCTTTCTCCGTGTCCAGTAAACGGAGTCTTTGTCATCTTTCCTTTGAGACAGGATTGACAAGTTGCATACGATTGATATTCGAACGGATCCAAATATCCTTCTGAATGTAACTTAGTCAACCTTCTCTCATTGATGTGCTACAATGCCATAAGAAAGTTTTATTGATTTCTGGAGACTTTCTTTTGTGTGTATTCTGGACATTGAAAATCTGTGGTTGGTTTAATACGTATATACCGTTGTTCAATGTACCTGACCCAATCAAAGCTTGATTAAGGTGAATGTTCCCTACATTACTTACAAATGCAAATTCATAACCTTCTTTAGATAATAAAGATACAGAAATGATATTACAGGTTGCATTTGGTACATAATAACAACTACGCAAAACCAAAAAATGTCCATCCGACAATCCCAGGTGATAGTCCCCCACGGCCTCAGTATCCATGGTAGCACCGTTCGCAACTCTGAGGGTCATGTCACCTGCCTTCAAAACTCTACGCTTTCTCAACGCCTGCAAAGAATTACAGATATGAGATCCTGATCCGGTATCCAATACCCAGGAAGTAGAGTTTATTGACAGACAGTTTTCAATAACATACACACCTGAAGCTGAAGCTGCAACTCGCTTCAAATCCTGTGTTCTGGCCTTCCAAGCCTTGCAATCCTGTTTCCAGTGACCACTTTTGTGACAATAGAAGCATTCTTCCTTCCCCACTAGCTTCCCCGCTATCTTTGTTGCTTTACCTTTTCCCTTCGTATCCACTTTACCGACACCGCCTCTTGGTTTGGCGGGGGCTTTCTTCTTCTTACCCTTGGCTTTCGCCCTGGATCTAGAAGAGAAAGATCCTCCTACAAACAAAGTGGATGTCTCCCTACCTTTCTGTAGGGTGCCCTCAGCACTCCTCAACATGTTCAGAAGTTCGGAAAGTTCTATCTCCTTTCCTTGCATGTTGAAGTTAAGAATAAACTGGGCGTAAGTGGAAGGAAGGGACTGGAGAATCAAATCAGTATATAGTTCATTCTCCAACGTGGTCCCAAGGTCCGCGAGCTCCTCAATGTAGCCAATCATCTTAAGCACGTGTTCCGCTACCGATGATCCGACGGCCAACCTTGCCGAAAATAGCTTCTTCGACACTTCGTATCTTGCGATACGAGACTGCTCTCCATACAGTTCTTTTGTATGGAGAAATATGGACTCAAGGTCCATATTCTCGTGCCTCCTCTGATGTTCGTTGTCCATCGAGGCTAATACGAGGCATTTGGCCTTCGCGCAATCTATCTCCCATGTCTTACGGATTTCCTTATCCGCGACGCTGGAGGTGGGACCTGGGACAGGGGGAGCTTTGGTGGTAAGGACATACCCCAACTTGTCGTAAGTGATTGCCATCTTGACATTCCTGAGCCAATCTTTGTAGTTTGGCCCTGTCAATATGTTTTTATCTAGTAATAACTTAAGTCCGGTCATCTTGAATGGTCGCTGCAATTAGGAGAGAGAAAAGAAACACTTTAGCATGATGCTCTTGCAAGTTTAGAGTGGTTTTTAATTTGTCTAGACTGGATGGCTCCCACTGTCTCTCGAATCCCTTCTCAAACCGTAAAGAAAGGATTAGTCAGGATTACTCTCACCGTACAATACTTGCTTAACCGTTCAGCCAGGCCAGTGTCGGTACTTCGAGGGAGGTTTTCCAACGCTTTCGCGAAGTTCTTTAATTAAGTAACCTCTTTTCCCTGTGGGCGTAGCCCCGCTAACACCTTTCTAGACACCTACTAGGTTTATAGCATTGATCGTTAAGTGAGAGTTTTCCCGAGAAGTAGCATATACTTACAGTAGGATCGGGATCCAAATATCATCACGTGATAAGACCGAAGGAATCCTACCAGAATCATCACACTCCAAATGGTATGCAAAGCTAGCAAGTTTCAGTACTTATGAAACTCCCGATGTGGATTTTTGCCCCATGCTCTTATGACCTTGACTTTGGCCAAAATATCATAAGTCACATGTCAAGTTCTACCCGTCATTCTCCTGGTTAATTTGGACCCACCCGTACCTACCCTTGACTTTGGCCAAAATGGCAGCACGACTGTCCCAAACCAACGCATCTATCTATGCTGCACATGAATACCCAATATCTACCAATCACTATGCCTTAACTTTGGCCAAAATACATAGCTTGAATACTTTTTGACCATTCATGTGGAATGACGGAGGGCTACGAATGGTTTTGGCGAAACCGTGAACGTAGTGAACTTGATCTAATCGATGGAACGAGATAGCTTTTAAAAAGAGTGGTTCAAGCTCCGCGTTTAAAAGTTTAGTTTTGAAAAGAACCGAGTGGTTTTCAAAGTGTTCCAATCGACTTTTACTTGGTTTATTTTCTTGCATTAGTTCTTTTAATGCATCCCATCATTTAATCCTACCATTGCAGAAAACAACCAAAATATGACGTACGCTTATGCCATTCGCATTCGCCACGGGGCCCCGTCATCACCCGTTAGGTTACTTAACTAACGACAGAGCGGGGGCTGGGCTAGCGCGGCTGTAAAACATAAGCAACGCCTAAATAGTTATCATATATAAATATATAGCAATGATAGACATTACAGATCACAGATGAATACATTGGATATACTAGGAATCCGCAATCCGTTCGAGCCTGCAACGAAAAGCGGATTACACGGTCGCGGTGAATAGCCAAATACCCCACCCAAGACCCCTACGGGTGCGGCAAACTACCCGCCAAGTACCCGAAGCGAAGCAACCTCCCTCACCACCGTGAGTAGGCCACTCGGCACTTCGAGATACCCGGAAGTTTGTGCACCCCCTCCATGGGTCTATCCTAGGAGCAAAAACAGTAAAAAGAATTATACAATGACGGCTACAACCCCGACCCGGTTGTGCGGCCAAACTAATAAAAATATTACATCAATTTACATGTTACAAATGAATGAAAGAAAAGCAACACTCATCTCACATCCACCCCGGCTATTCACCCGCGACAATCCAACCCATTCGTATACACAAACCAGTATCAAACACAGATCACAGAGATGTATAACTCCGACTAATCGACATATAGCGATTAGCCGACGTTCAATACATGCAAACATCACAGATATAACCTTTGTAGTCAAAGTATATTGAAGTTTGAAAAAAATACGGATTTATAGGCCCCCAAAAGTAAATTTCTATTCTGGAAAATCTGGGCACAAATAAACCATCTGAAAAATCCTAAAACCAAGCCAGAAATACACTGCACCAAACTCGACCAAGTGAAGAGGCAAGACGGCCGCGGTTGCGCGGCAATAGCTTGCTATTGCGGCGGAACCGCGGCACAATGGTCGATTCACTTGCTCGTTTTTGGTGGCTATCTTTAAAAAACCCTGAGACGATTTTAGCAGTATAACAAATTTTGTTTTGACCAGAATTTTTTTATACAGAAACTAGGGTTTTTTAAAACATGGTTTTTTTCGATTTTTACGTTTCGAACTTCGACACACTTCACTACTTAGCTAGTTTATGTTTAGTTAGGCTCTGATAGCACTGTAAGTCCACGTTGCCCACCCCGGTGCTTGCGGGGAGGCGGAAAACGGAATAAAAATCGGATTTTTATGAGCTTAGGCAACATGGACTATGCTTAGAAGGATCTTTGCTAAACAAAAACTTGCTAAAGCTAACTAGTAACTAGCTAAGTGCTAGAAAGGTTATACCTTGGGCTCTTAGTCCTTCTCTCCTTGCTCCTTGGAGTAGTGGAAGGAGGTCACCTTGTCGTCTTCTCTCGTCAAAGAAAGATCCACCCGAAAGCCTCAACCGTTGGCTTCAACTCCAAGCTAGAAGTAACTAGGGTGCAAGAAGTGCTAATACTTGAACCCTAGATGAGAGTAGAGAAGATCAAGAGAGGGTTTTTCTCAAGCTCAAGTGTTTCTCAACACATGAGAGAGAGAGAGCTTGAGGGAGAGGAAGAACAAGAGAGAGAAAGGATATGATAGAATGAGAAATAATTGAACCATTCTCTCAAGTATATGTGTATTATTTTAATTAGATAATTAGTAAGATAATTGTCATGGTTAATCATGACATGACCATTATCATTTCAATTTGCAAGGATCAAAAAGTATCTTCCAAAAGAAATGATGATGGTCAAAGTGTCAACCTAGGTCAACAAGTCAATAAGGTCAAATGGTCAACTACCATAACCATGCTCAATTATTAAACTAATAATCAATTAACTATAATACACACATAATCATTAGGGTTAATAAAATGACAATAGCCATTAACCCTAATCAAGGTCCTCTCCCTCTGTCTCAAGTAACTGTGCATACGCACCCGCATCCGTGATCCGAGGAACACGAATACAATGAGAAAAACCAATCCCAAATCATATACTAGGATCTGGCTTAAACCAAAGCCCGCTAGTATAAACTGTCCGGACAGCAAACGTGCACAAGTGCGCGAATGTGAACGAACCATGTCGCAAAACCATGCGACCTCTACTCATTTTGCCTAAAGACGAATAGCTCTCTGTGTGGGACTCTAAAGACTCGACACTACGCTGGCAGTGGGTTTAACCACAGACCGCAAGCGGCACTAGCTGTACGTAACGGTCCCCAGGTAGATGTCGATAAGAAGACTGACGAGGTGAACCCCATCTGAACTCCTACTGAGCCTGTATGTGACAATCTCCGTACAGTCCGGTCTGTTCGTATGATACATCGCATGGCGGGCCTAGGGGCGGTGAACGTCAGTCCCCTAATAGCGGTACAAGTCGTGCCGGAGTGAAGCCCAGAACACCCTGAGATAACACTGGAAACCTACCAGTATATCTCGCTTGCCCTGGCCAGGGACTACTCGTGTAAAGGCTCTCCTGGACACAGCGCGATGTCAACCCCCAATACCGGGAGAGACGAATCCTGTCTAACCGTCACTGCCTCCAAGTGCTTCGGGACTGCACCCAAAAACTACCTGTTTGCACGACTCCTTTGAGCCGTGGTAGGGTAGTAATCAAAGTGCAGTGGGAACACACTCGAGGCGAAGTGACAGTGTCAAGTCAGCGGACTAAGCTGTACTCATGTCACCTGGGAACTGATAACTGACGATAGGTATAATACCAACCAACAGTTCCCGACGAGTCATGTCCAGTGTACTCGTAACCCAACGAGCACCCGTATACTATCCCAGGTACGACGTACTGACGGCTGTGGGACAGACCGTCTCCCATACTGGGATGAGAAGCGCATACGCTAGTCTACTCCGGAGTATCGATGCCCTGTCTCGATAGTCCAACGACTAGGGACCTGTATAAGGATGTGCTTATAGATCACCCAGCTCCCACGAGTGTGAGCGCCATCACAACGCTGGTAATCAAGCAAAGATCCTAAGGGCTCTACTAATATGTATAACAGCAATATGCTAAAAGAAACACATGCACATATTAAAGCAAAGACAAACCAAGTAGCATACTACCATTTCGAGCAAGATTGTATATACAACTGTGAATATCCCAAGCTTCCATCAAGTAATATACAAACTAGTATGATACAGTAATGGCCTCTAGGGCATATACACTAACATAACTTTTACTCACAGTGGGATCGGGATCTAACTATCATATAGAAGGTATGCAATCTCATTGCAAATTTCAACTCTTGAAATTCCAGATATGATTTTTACCCCCAGTATCTTATGACCTTAACTATGGTCAACAAATCATAAGCACTAATCAAGTTCTACTCGCCATTTCGTGATTGATTTAGACCCACCCGCATGACTATTAACTATGGTCAACAAAGTCATATAAATGTCCTAATCAATCGGATAAAATGCCTTGTAGGAAGACATCACTTAGTTACCGTACACCACGCCTTAACTATAGTCAACAATCATGGCACGAATACTAAGTACTCTGCTTCCTAAAATGGCAGAGGGCAATGGATGGTTTTTATAAAAACCCTTAACATTTTGAACTTGATATCGTTGTAGAATCTAGTGAAAAGAGTGGTTTAAGCTCCAGTTTTAAAAAATTGAATGGTTTTGTAGTAACTTTCTAATTTTGCTAAAGAGGTCACTCCCGGTGAAGGGATCTCGGCTCTTTCCTCATCGAATGAGGAGCTGGATATTCATGAATACCACGATGCAAAGCAAAAGTTAGATTAACTATAAAAACAACCGAGTGCTTTGTAACATTTGCTAGTTTCACTAAAGGGGTTACTCACGGTGAAGGGATCTCGGCCATTTGCTCATCGAATGAGGTGTTGAATATTCATCAAGGAATACCACTATGCAAAGCAAAAACTAGAGTTACCCATTTTAAAAAGTTTGATTATACAATATCTTTAGGTTTCTTTTTCTTAACATTAATCACATTAATGTTGTCCCATCATTTACGTTTCCTAAATATCACAGAAAAGAAACGAAAATAGAACGTACGCTTATGCCATCCGCATTCGCCACAGGGCTCCGTCATGCACCGTTAGGTTACTTAACTAACGGCAGAGCGGGGACTGGACTAGCGCGGGTGCAAAACATAAGCAACGTTTATTATATATCTCATATATAAATAGCCATTCGTCGCACGCATTTATAAACATTCCAGATCACAGATGAATACATTGGATATACTAGGAATTCCGCATTTCATTTAAGCCCTTAATGAAAGACGGGTTCCACGGTCGTGATGAATAGCCAAACCGCACCCTAGACCCCTACGGGTGCGGCAAACTACCTGCCAAATTTCCAAAGTGAAGCAACCTCCATCAACAAAGTGAGTAGGCCACTCAGCACTTTGAAAACCCGGTAGTTTATGCACCCTACCTTGGGTCTATCCTAGGAGCAAAAACAGTAAAAAGAAAATATACAACGGTGGCTACAAGCTCAACCCGGATGTGCCCCGCAAAATAATATTACATTGCTTTTTACAAATTACATGAATGAAAGAAAAACACTCTTCTCACATCCCCGACTATTCATCACGATGATCCAACATATTCATATACACATACCAAAATAAGATATGCATATGTGCAACCCCTACTAATCGTCGTATAGCAATTAGTGGACGTTTCAAACACATAACAAATAGAAAAGCGGATAAACGACATTAAAAGTTCGATTTCGAGACACTCCGATTTCCCCTAACACTTAGATTGCATCACATGTAATCTGGAAATAATTAAACAATACCATAAATCCAAAAACTCAGAATGCAGTGAACCCTAAAAAACTCAAGCCCAAACCCCACTGTTCAACTGGCGACGCCGGAAAAATCGATGATGTCGCTGGGAAAATTCCGGTGGTTGGGGCTCATTTTTCTAGGGTTGTCAAGTTATCTCATAACAAGTATTCTGCACTTGCTTAAAAAATTTTCAGAACACTTTTGAAAAATTTCCAGAGAGCAGGGTTTTTAAAATACGGTTTTGGAGGTGTTTCGTGTTCGAAGCTTTAAACATCAACTACTAGTTGCGGTTTAGTTAGGCTCTGATACCATGTTAGTGGATGTTGCACACTATCACAACACTTGGGAGGAGGAGGAAGCGATAAACAAAAATTTTCTTGCATGTAACACCCACATAAACCGAGATCTTGTGCTAAACCATAACTAGTTAAACTATCTAGAAATCTAATCTACTATGAAAGTGTTATACCTAGGAACCGGTCCTTCGGGTCTTTGTTTGGATATGACTCGTAAGCTCCTTGTGGTCGCAAAGAGCTCGGTCTCTGGCCACCTCAAGATCCAAGACGATCCACCCGAGAGCTATCGAACAAGCTACAAACTCTTCAAAAGAGTTTAACTAAGAGATCAAGTTTGCTAGAAGAGATCACTTAGATGATGTAGAGATCAAGTATTGGATTATAAGTTTGCTCTAAGGTTTTGATTCACAACTCATGTGAAGGTTAAAGCAAAGAGGAGTAAGAAGGAGATAATGAGGAGAGAGAATGTGTATGTGATGAATGAAAAAATCAAGCATGGAAAAAATGTTATGGCTCAAATGAAAATAATTGAAGCATGCAATAAAAAACTGCACCATGCTTCAATAGTAATTCCAAATAAATAAAAAATAAAACAAGCCATTCCTTCATCCATGCTTAGACTTTCTCCAAATTCCACCTCATTTATTTATTTTCACAAAATAAATATGTAATTATGAGGTGTCTCCTTCTAGAAGGTATTCTTGTAACAATTACAAGAATACCCCTCCACCATATACCGTATAAGTATACCCGTATCCGAATTCTGAAAAATACGAATACAAATAATCCAATAATATAATAGCGGTATTCGACTTAAAGCAAAGTCTACCAGTATTATCCTTCCGATCATTATTCCTGTAACAATTACACGAACATGATCGAAACCCTGCCGTAACAACTTACGGCCTCTACATCTTTTTCCTGAACCAGGGAACCCTTTGTGTGGGACTCTAATGACTCGACAGTACGCTGGCAGTGAATTTAACCACAAGCACGTCAGCGGCACTAGCTGTGCGTAATGGTTGCCTAGGTATGTGACAAAAAGGTGGCCGACGAGCGAACTCATCACAACCCTAACGAGCCTGTAAGCAACACTTACCGTATAGTCCGGTCTCTTCATCTGATACATCCCATATGAAGTCTAGGGGTGGTAAATGTCAGACCCCGGTAACTTTATAAGTCATGCTGATTTACGGCCCATAACGGTTCGAGAAACTACTGATAACTCTTATCAGTAAATCTCGAGAACCCTAGCCAGAGATTTGCTGTGATGGCCGATCAAGCATAGCACGACATCAACTCCCTATACCGCGAGAGACGAAACCCCTCCTATCGCTCACTGCCTCCATGCGATTCGGGATTGTATCCAAAATCCACCCGTTTGCACAACTCGGTAGAGCCGTGGTAGGGAGGAAATCAAAGCACAGTGGGAATCACACAAGATACTATGACGATCTCGGGTCTACAGACTAACCTGTACAAGTGTCACCAGAGAACTGCTATCTGACAATAGGTATATATACCATTTAGGAGTTCTCGGCGAGTCCTGTTCGGTGTACCCATTCTCCAATGAGCACCTGTGTACAATCTTTGATGTCAAACACCAATGGTTGTGGGATCAACCATCGCCCCCAGGGTCAAGAAACGTACACACTAGTCTACTCTGGTAATATCGATACCCTGTCTCGATATACCCTTGACTAAAGGATATGCTTATAGACTGCCCAGGCCCCACTAGTATGATCTCCATCATAATCCCGGTAGTCAAGCATAATCCTAAGAGCTTCATCAACATGTATATAAAGATATGAAATACAACACATCACACGTTAAGATGAAGATAAATCAGATAGCATACTAACATTTCGAGTAAAGATTGTTTTTGTACATATACATACCTAGCATCCTATACAATAGAGCCCTCTAGGGCATACATATCTAACACAAACTACCAACAATTCCTCACTAGTTTGTATTTGTTGGTTGTAATCATATCGTTCTCATGATAAACATCATACATAAAGGAAGGTATTACTCGATTTAAACATTCTATTAGTGTATATATTTCAATCATCTAAAAGTTGGTGTTCGCACATTAAACCAAAATTTTTATTATTAGAATTTGAAATAACAGCACACACAATAATCATCTTATTTCCCAAAAGGTTTATAACTACTTTAGCACTATTATGGCCATGTGCTAATCCTGGTCTTCATAAGCATTTACAAGTGAACACCTAATATCTCTTGTTGAAGCGGCACCACTTCTATGCTGATATAGATAGAGTTTTTATTATATCCCTATTACTATGGATATTTAAAATTAATAACTCCATTAAGAGCTTTGCTCATCCTTTCTATCGTAACAGACTGCACTAGTCACCAAGTTTTATTAAATGAGACTTCTAGTTCTATACAAACACATGACAGTAACTTGTTGTTACCCATTGAACTTTAAAATTAGCATTTACTAATTAAAGTTGGGTTACCATTACTGGTGTCTAATTGTATTTGTTTTAGTCTTATTCCAATTGATACACTTTCTACCAAATCTCTACATAATGGCTTGGTAAAGGCACATGCTAAATTTTTTACAGACCTTACATATACAATGGTGATTATTCCGTTAGAAATTAAATCCTCACATATTCATGTCTTAGACTAATGTGTCTAGATTTACTATTGTAAATATTATTATATGCTCTTGATATTGTGGCCTCACTATCGCAATGCAAGGTAATGGATGGCATCAGTTGTGGCCACGACTCTATATCCAATAATAAATTTCATAACCATTCCGCTTCCTTCCTGGCAGCAGCCAAAGTGACAAACTTTGATTCCATTATCAAATATGTAGTGCAAGTTTGTTTCTTAGATGCCCTACTAATTGCACCTCCTCCAATTGTAAATATCCAACCTGTTGTGGATTTATTATCACCTGCACTTGTTATCCCATTTGCATCGGAAGGAATATCCTTCTAGTACTGTTGGATAATTATAATAAAATAGACCAAACTCTTTTATTCTATTCAGATATCCAAGAACTCTACTAATGCCCTTCTAATGATCAGCACTAGGTTTACTAGTATATCGTTACAATTTGCACACCGCAAAAACTATATCAGGTCTCGTACAATGCATTGCATGCATGCGACTTCCAATCACGCTAGTATATTCTAGTTGTGCAACAATATTGTCACAATTCTCAATTGATATCAAACTCGGGTCATAAGGAGTAACACTTTCTTTAATATTGAGATGCTGAAATTTACTTAATAATTTCTCGATATAGTACGATTGGTTTAGCACAAAACCTTTACTATGTGTTTTGTCGGGACCCGGTTCTTGCTCACGAAACAAAGTGCCACGCCAATTGTCATGCCAAGGAGGAGGGGGCTACCTATTGAATCCGAGGGGGCCACCTCTTGAGTCCGTGAGACCCACTGTAGAACAATGGGGAATCTTCGGAACACATTCCGAAAGAGGACCAAACTGTATTATAAATGTAATGATCCCATCCTCAATTACAGAGGCGCTTTTTAAGTGAATCGGCACTATAGGAGTTTGAGAACTCCGTAATTGAGTGTGCTCGGGCCAGGAAAGTCTTGGGATGGGTGACCTCCTGGGAAGTGGCCCGTGGTCGGCTCCGGTTCGCTCTAAAGGGAAAAACCGTACGGCTTCGGCCAAAGCGGACAATACCAACTGTACTCAAGCCAGGGAAGTCTAGAGATGGGTGACCTCTTGGGATGTGGCCTGTGGTCGGGTCCGATTCACTCTGAAAGGCAAAACCGTACGGTTTCGGCCAGAGCGGACAATACCATCTGTACTGGGGCATGGGGCATTACATTTATGGTGGCCCATGTAGGTCTCTCAGTGGTAGGTCTGTGGTTTGAGGACGAACCATTGTTCAAAAGCGGGGAGAATGTCGAGACCCGGTTCTTGCTCATGGAATAAAGTTCCATGCCAATTGTCATGCCAAAGGGGTGGGGACCACCTCTTGAATCCGTGGGGCAACCTCTTGAGTCCGTAGGACCCACTGTAGAACAATGGGGAATTTTCAGAACACATTCCGAAAAAGGACCGAACTGCATTATAAATGTAATGATACCACTCTCAATTACAGAGGCGCCTTTTAGTGAATCGACACTACAGAAGTTTGAAAACTCCGTAGTTGAGCGTGCTCGGGCCAGGAAAGTCTTAAGATGGATGACCTCTTGGGAAGTAGCCCCTGGTCGGGTCCGGTTCGCTCTAAAGGGAAAAACCGTGCGGGTTCGGCCAGAGCGGACAATACCATCTGTACCGGGGCGTGGGGCATTACATGTTTTTATCTTGATTCCTAAAATAGTATTTACTTCATTTAAATCTTTCATTTTAAATACCGAAGTGAGAAATTTTTTAGTTTCATTTATTCAAATCATGTTTGTACCAAAGATTAACATGTCATCGACATATAAACATATGATTACTCCATAATTCTTAGTAAATTTGGAATAAATACATTTATCAGCACTATTATGCTTGAATCCATTTGAGATTATCACGTTGTCAAATTTCTCATGCCTTTTAAGAGTATGTTTCAACCAATACAGTTATTTAATTAATTTGCACACTTTATTCTCATTTCTAGAAAGTATAAAGCCTTCGAACTATTCCATGTATACTTCCTCATTTAATTCAACATTTAAGAATATTGTCTTAACATCCATTTGATGCACGTGCAAATTATGTATTGCAGCAAGTGGAAAAAGAACTCTAATGGATGTTATTCTAGCCACATGTGCATATGTATCAAAATAATCTCCGTCGTCTTTCTGTGTAAACCCTTTAGCTACCAAATTTTCTTTGAATATTTGTATAGATCCATCTATATTTAATTTTCTTCTAAATATCCATTTACATTTTATAGGTTAGATCCTTGAGGCAGATCAACCAACGTCTAACTATTATTAGACATTATTGAGTCAATTTCATCATCAATAGCTTCTTTCCAAAAGGATGCATTTCTTGGAGACATTACATCGCTAAATGCTTTAGGATCGTCTTTTATGTTAAGTAGAATTGGTACTTTATTAAGCACTTTGGATCTATCTCCTTCAACAAGAACAACTATTGAGCGTGAATCAATAAATCAGAACCAAAAGATTTATCTTTTCTGAATTTTTGACTCTTTCTCGGTTCAATATTTTCATTAGTTTATTTTCTTTTCTTATTTGTAATTTTCGTAGAAATTACGGAATCTTCCTTATCACATGAATTAGAATTCACATTGTCATATATTAATTTATTTTCAAAAAACTGGACATGTATTGATTCAACTATGACATTTGATTCTAAATCCGAAAGTCGATATGCTTTAGAATTTTGTGCATATCCTAAAAATACACTTCTAATATCCCTCGGTCCTAATTTACTTTTATATGGATCGGTCACTTTGTAATATGCTATGCACCTCCACAACTTTAAGATTAAATTGGGTTTTCTATCATTCCAAACTTCATATAGTGAAATATGAGTTTTTTTGGAGGGAATTCTATTATGAATAAAACATGTTGTTAATAAGGCCTCTATCTAAAAATTGAAAGGCAACTTAGAATTTAAAAGTATAGCATTTACCATTTCAACTAAAGTCTTGTTTTTTCTTTCTGCTGATCCATTATGCTGGGATGTATAAGGTGCAGTTCTTTAATGAATAATACCATGCATTTCACAATACTGAGAAAATAAGTTAGAAAAGTATTCACCTCCTCAATCATTTCTAAGAATTTTTATCTTTTTATCTTTCTGATTTTCAACAACAGATTTGTGCTCTTTAAATTTCTCAAATGCTTCATCTTTGGTTCTCAACAAATATATGTACGTAAAACGACAATGAACATCAATAAAGATTATAAAATAATGTTTTCCTCCTCTAGTTAATTGACCATTTAATTCACAGATATCAGAATGTACAAGTTTTAATGAACTTGTTTCTCTCTCTCTATTTTAGGAAATGCTTTTCCAGTCATTTCTGCCTCTACACAAATTT
This sequence comes from Agapanthus africanus, assembly GCA_030015575.1. Taxonomy (NCBI): domain Eukaryota; kingdom Viridiplantae; phylum Streptophyta; class Magnoliopsida; order Asparagales; family Amaryllidaceae; genus Agapanthus; species Agapanthus africanus. Next base: position 59,507,491 of record CM057343.1, on the reverse strand, counting down.
CACATTTATCACTATGATCATTATAACATGCAATGTAACAATGTTTAGACATATATTTTAATGAACGAAATTTTAAATGACATGATCTAGCATGCCATAAAGAAGAAGAGTACTCAAGGGTATAAGCAAATACACAATTTATTTCATTAGTACTGAGTTTGAACATGCCATCACAGGAATATCCCATCTCCACAAACATACCATTCTTTGATATCACAACTTTATCAGACTCTAGAACAATTTTAAATCCCTTCTTACACACCAGATTTGTAGATACAAGATTCTTTCTAAGTTCAGCAACATGGAACACATTGACAATAGTAAGTTTTTGTCCTAAAGTGAACTTTAGTTCTATGTTTCTTTTGCCGAGCACTTTGGTAGGAACATGATTTCCCATCAACACCTCTTCAGTTCATTCAGATTCGCATATGTTTTGAACATTGCCTTGTTGTTGCAAACATGGATGGTTGCGCCGGAATCCAATCACCAATCTGCACTTGTAGTTTTCGTTGCCATATTCAATTCCGTAATCAGGCCTTTTTGCATGTCAGAAACCATAGCAACAAGTTCCTTGAAATTGTTTTCCATCAAATTTGCCTTGTTACTATTTCCCTTTTTCCGAACATTTAAGTTTTTCTAAAATTTTCTATCATTCTCACTGACATGATTCACTTTAAAATTAGATTTAAAACTCAGAAAAATCATGTCACGGGCTCGATTCTCTGCTTCTATCTGTAGATGAGTCTGAAATTTCTCTATAGTGAAGTTTTCGTGGGAGCGCAGAAATTTCTTTCTATATTCATTCTAAGTAGGAGGAAGTCTCCCGATGTGGGACTAAAGATGCAAGTCACAACCCTACAATCCCGAGCTTGACTCGTATCCTTTAATATAACAATATTGGTGATAATACACAAGAACTCACCATCCCACATTGGCATTTCTTACTCCATCTCTTTTTTCCATACAAACCAGGCTCTGATACCATTTGTTAGGGGTGGAGCCCACACGTGACGGGTAATACATAATACAATTTAGGGGTCCATTCTAACCCTAAAGCTCAAACTGATAGGTAGAGATCCAAGTTGTATTATATATCACATCACCTTTTTATCAACTCCCAATGTGGGACTAAGGATGCGAGTCACAACCCAACAGCAGGTATCTCTTAGTGATGATGCTCTATATTGGCGATCCCCCTGATCAGAACACGTGGAAGATGACGTGTCCCAGAGCTCAGAAGAAACGGCCCACGGAGGCTGACCAGGCCTCCCCTGTACGCAACCTGCAGGCACAAGCTGGCTCACATCAGAGCCCCCTAGAAATTGGCCTCCTCGGCCTCTCAGCTCGCCCAGAGCTACCACAGGACCAAGACACCTCGGCCCTCCCACTTGTTCCCGAGCTCTCCCGCCGAGGCCATCTTCCTCGGTCCCTCTGACCGACCGACCCCGCCGCTCACAGGAGTAACCGCCGCTCCGCAAATCTCGCCACGCGCGGATCCTCCGCCAGCAACATCCCACGTTCCCCGCCATTGCGATCCCCATTAGCGGGCGATCCGCTTATTACGCGGGCGTGACGTAGGGAGCGTAACCGTCGGCGAGATTCTCGTGTCTACTGCGGCGTGCTGCCGCCGCTATATAAACCCCCATCACATAGGGGTCAAGTAAGTTTTTTTCACCTCACTTTGTAGGGTTCCTAGGCACTCTTGTGAAGGTTCAAAAGGCATCAAACATGCCCGGATAAAAATTTAGACGTGCCGAACAACCCAAAGCCGGGATCTTTGCTAGATTATTAGGTTTAAACATGCAAGATGATAACTTTTATCTAAGTGTGAGGGATTACAACCTTTGTAGTCCGCTCCTTCGCTTCACAAGCTCCGAGTAGAAGTCCCTTTGCCGCGATCCACGATCTCCCGGACTCATGAGAGACTCCACGACTCGAATGATCCATGCTAGCTTGAAGTGTTCCAAATCTCCGATGATCTACGTCGAAGTTGCAAAGACTCAAGCTTTCTCACTCTAAAGAGATGAACACACTAATCTCATGGGCTAGATGAGATGAGGATGAGAGAGTAGTATTTTTGCTTTCTTTTTAAATCATTTTCTCATATTTATTCATCACATAAAGAAAATCAAGTGAGCTTCTTCAAGAGAGAAGAAGAAGATGATAATGGAAAAAGATAATGATAAATCCTTTTGTGATGAATAGAAAGAAATGTATATGATTGATATATCAACCATGGTCAAGGATGAGTGGATAAGAATGTGTAGAGAATAAACTAGAGTTAGGGTTTGGTTGGGTTAAAAATGTGTCATCCAAAAATATCTTTACAATGACAAAAGAAAAATGTTTCTAGAAGGTGCATGAAGCATCTAACCCTAATCAAACCCGAACATCAATTAATCATCCTTAAACATGTTTAACAATTAATCATATCATGTTACAATAATATATATCACATATATATATTATATATTTGCAACAAAAGAAAATAATACAATTAACATATATCGCATATATATCAATGTATCATCCAATGAGAAAATGAAATAATAAAGCAAGCCAATATTAGATAATGTAATAATATATCATATATATTATTATACATTAAATCATCGAATCAACACTTGATCCGACGATCCGGCTATATCGAATATTACCGACTAATATATCATTTACCGATTCATCGAATCAACACTTGATCCGATGACCCGGTTCATATCTAAATATCGCGAGAATATAATACGGTATCTCATATCGCATTATTCTCGGTCCTGCACATATCACATATGTGCCTCTACTCCGTTTCGCCTGAGCCAAGAAACCTCTGTGTAGGACTCTAAAGAATCGTCAATACGCCGGTAGCAGGTGATGATCATATCAAACACCCACAAGCTGCAAGCGGTCAGCTAAACGTAACATCCACCCAGGTATTGAGCGATCAGAAGATCAACAAGCTAGCATGTGCGTTCTCCTGTGAATCCAATCAGTAACACTCCCGTACAGTCTGGTCTGTTCGTCTGATATGTCGCATATCAAGTCTAGGGGTGGTATACGTCAGAACCCAGTAACCGATAAGTCGTGTCGATGTATGGTACATAACGGGTCGAGAAACTACTAGTAACACTTACCAGTAAATCTCTATATCAACCCTGGCCAGGGACTTCCAGTTATAGCCAATCGAACACAGCACAACATCAACTCCCTATACCGGGAGAGACGAATCCCCTCCTATCGCTCATTGCCTCCATGTGATTCGGGACTGTACCCAAAAGCCACCGTTTTGCACGCCCTCTTGGACGTGGTAAGGTGGAAATCAAAGCACAGTGGGAATCACACAAGACTCTATGACGATCTCGGGTCTACAGACTACCCTGTACCAGTGTCACCGGAGAACTGCCATCTGACGTGTGGTATATCACCATCTGGGAGTTCTCGGCGAGTCCGTCCAGTGTACCCAGTCTCCACTGAGCACCCGTACACCATCTTTGATGTCCAACACCGATGGATATGAGATCATCCATCGCCCATCATATGGGTCAAGATGTGTATACGCTAGTCTACTCTGGTGTATCGATGCCCTGTCTCGATATACCCTCGACTAGGAACAGTTATAGGATGTACTCATCGACTACCAAGGCCCCACTAGTATGATCTCATCATAGTCCCAGTAGTCGAGTATAGATCCTAAGGGCTTTATCAACATGTGAGAGAAAAACAGTAAACCAATACAAGTCAACATGTTAAGATAAAGTGAAAACAAATAGCATACTATCATGACGAGCAAGAAAGTCCTCTCTGTATATATCTAAGCATCCATCATAATATACATCATATGTACAACAATGGCCTCTAGGGCATATACATAACTAACAATCTCCCACTTGCACTAAGGCCAGCTGCTGTAGTATCTCATACCTGGCATCCCGAATAATCTCTCAAACTGTATCTGGGGAATAGCCTTCGTGAATGGATCCGCAGTGTTGTCCTTCGTATCTACTCTCCTGACCTCGATCTCCCGGCGATCAACTATCTCCCTGATCAGGTGATACCGCCTCAGAATATGCCTGGACTTCTGATGGGACCTGGGTTCCTTGGCTAATGCCACAGCTCCATTGTTATCGCAATACAGAGGTATTGGATGCTCAATGGATGGAACCACTCCAAGTTCACTAATGAACTTCTTGATCCAGACAGCCTCTTTGGCAGCATCGTTGGCAGCGATGTATTCAGCCTCCATCGTCGAGTCTGCAACGGTATCCTGTTTGGAACTCTTCCAACATACCGCCCCTCCATTGAGGGTAAAGACAAATCCCGAGTGCGACTTAGAGTCGTCCTTATCACTTTGGAAGCTGGAATCGGTAAAGGACTCCACCTGGAGTTCTCCGTTACCATACACCAAGAACATCTCCTTAGTCCTTCGTAAGTACTTGAGAATGTTCTTCACAGCTGTCCAGTGACTCTCTCCAGGATCTGCTTGATACCGACTCACTACACTTAGTGAGTATGCTACATCAGGTCTGGTACATAGCATCGCATACATGATAGAGCCTACTGCCGAAGCATAGGGTATCCCTTGCATGCGAGCTCTCTCAAAATCAGTCTTGGGAGACATCTCTTTGGAGAGAGTGAGTCCAGAGATCGTGGGCTGATTCCCACGTTTGGATTCTTCCATACTAAACCTCTTTAGTATGGTGTCAATATACCTGGATTGGGACAATCCCAGTATCCGTTTAGATCTATCTCTATAGATCATGATTCCCAATATGCAGGAGGCATCACCTAGATCTTTCATTGAGAATCTTTGTGATAAGAAGAGCTTGACTGATTGCAGCATAGGAATAGCATTTCCTATCAAGAGTATGTCATCCACATACAATACGAGGAAGACAACCTTACCCTCTGCTACCTTCTTATAGATACAAGGTTCATCTATGTTTTTGATGAAGTCAAACTCTTTGACTACAACATCAAAACAGATGTTCCAACTCCGCGATACTTGCTTTAACCCATAAATGGATTTAAGCAGCTTGCACACCTTTCCGCTGCTCCCACTATCTACGAAGCCCTCTGGCTGAGTCATGTACACGCTCTCTTCTAAATCACCGTTTAGAAAGGCGGTCTTAACATCCATTTGCCAGATTTCGTAGTCATGGTATGCAGCAATGGCAAGTAAGATCCGGATGGACTTAAGCATAGCTACTGGAGAAAAGGTTTCGTCATAATCCACACCTGGTCGTTGACGAAATCCCTTTGCTACAAGTCTAGCTTTGAAAGTCTCAACTTTTCCATCTACACCAAATTTCTTTTTAAAGATCCACTTGCTCCCAATGGGTTTTACCCCTTCAGGAGCATTTTCCAAAGTCCATACTTTGTTGGTGTACATGGATTCCATCTCAGATCGCATTGCATCCAGCCATTTCACAGAGTCACCACTCGTGATGGCCTGCTCGAAACTAGTCGGTTCATCATCATCCATGATGCAGTCCTTGCTTCCACCATCAATGAGAAAATCATAGTATCTTTCAGGTGGACGAGAAACCCTACTAGATTGGCGGAGAGGCTGAGGTTCGTCGGGTACTACTGAATCGTCTGATTCCACTAAATCTTCAGTTGCAGTTTGTGTTTCTGGAACCTCTTCCAGTTCTACCTCAGAGCCACTAATCTCTTTTGCAAGAAATTCCTTTTCTAAAAAGGTGGCATGTTGAGCAATAAACACCTTTTGTTGTTCACTGTGGTAGAAAAAATATCCATTTGAATGTTTAGGATATCCTACAAACTTACATAGAACTGACCGTGCCTCGAGTTTGTCTGGATTTTGCCTTTTGACATAGGCCAGACAACCCCATATCTTAACTCGTTTAAGACATGGTCTCTTCCCACTCCATATCTCATATGGTGTGGTAGGTACAGATTTAGTTGGAACTTGATTCAACAGGTATGCTGCTGTCTCAAGCGCATACCCCCAGAAGGAAATAGGTAACTCAGCTGTACTCATCATAGAGCGCACCATATCTAATAGGGTGCGATTCCTCCGCTCCGATACACCGTTGTGCTGTGGTGTATAAGGAGGAGTAAGCTGAGAGAGAATCCCATTCTCTTTTAGATAATCCAGAAAATCATTGCTCAAGTATTCTCCTCCTCGATCAGATCGAAGGATCTTAATACTTTTGCCCGTTTGTTTTTCTACTTCGTGTTTATATTCTCTGAATTTCTAAAAAGCTTCAGACTTGTGTTTCATCAGGAATACATGTCCGAATCTAGAGAGGTCGTCAATGAATGTAATGAAGTAGGAAGAACCGTTCCTGGCATGCGTAGACATGGGACCGCATACATCACTATGTATTAGTCCTAAGAGTTCATTAACTCTTTCTCCGTGTCCACTAAACGGAGCTTTGGTCATTTTTCCTTTGAGACATGAATGGCAAGTATCATAAGATGATAATTCGAATGGATTCAAATAACCATCCTTATGTAACTTAGCCAGTCGTGTCGCATTGATATGACCAAGTCTACAATGCCACAAGTAGGATTCATTCATATCCGAACTTTTCCTCTTGTGTGTGTTTTGTATATTCAGGACTGTATTCTGATTTAGAATGAATATGCCATTATGTAACGAGCCTGATGCAATCAACCTTTGATCTAGGAATATGTTCATAACATTATCCTTTACTACAAAATTATATCCTTCTTTACTTAATAAAGAAACTGATATAATGTTGCACATCATGTTCGGTATATAATAACACTCATTCAGAATCAGTGTATTACGACTTGGTAATACAAGGTGATATTCGCCAACTGCTTTGGCTACAATACTTGCACCGTTCCCTACTTGAACGGAATGATCACCTTTTCCCAGTTCTCTACCTTTGCGTAGCCCATGTAACTGTTTACATATGTGGGATCCTGATCCGGTATCTAATACCCAGGACGTAGGGTGAACTGAGAAACAGTTCTCAATAACTAACACATCCGAAGAAGATGCATCAACATGCATGTTCTTTTGGGCGGCGTGAGAATCCAGATATTCTCCTGTTTCATGTTCAGTCTTATAACTCTTATAAGAAAAAACGGGTCCAACGTTCCCCTGCTCAGTATAATAAGCGGGTTCAGTCAATACATCAATATTATTATCTTGATTATGGCCTGACATGGTCGCTACCTGGAGAGAGAGAGAGAAGAAAACACTTTAGCGTATGCCCTTGCAAGATTAGATTGGTTATTATCTTATCTAATCAGGATGTCTCCCACTGTTTTTATCAAATCTACCTTAAAACCCTAAAAGGTAAGATTAGCCGGGATTAATTACACCCTACAATTTCGTCAATCTTTCAGCCAGATCAGTGTCGGTACTTTGAGGGAGGTTCCCCGTGCTTTCGCACGGACCTAATTAAAGTAAACCTCGTTTTCCCAGAGGCGTAACCCCGTTAACACTTTTCTAGACACCTACTTGATCGACTAATTGTCCTGTGTAAAACTCTCCCAGGAGTAACACTTACTCACAGTGGGTATCGGGATCCAACTATCTCATAGGAGGTATGCAATCTCATTGCAAATTTCAACACTTGAAATTCCCGATAATATTTTGCCCCTAGTGTGCCATGACCTTGACAGAGGTCAACAAATCATAGTGCACTAGTCAAGTTCAACCCGTCATTTCTTGATTGAATCAAACCCACTCGCACGACCCTTGACAGAGGTCAACAAGGTCGTACGACTACCCTAATCCAATCACATCACATGCTTTACAGATAATTACTAGTTAGCTACCGCACACTACGCCTTGACAGAGGTCAACAAACGCAGCACGAATACTAAATAGTCTTTATCCGAAATGACGGAGGGCTACGACAGGTTTTTCAGAAAACCTATTGCGTAATGAACTTGATATCGTCGTAGAATCGAGTAGTTTTTGAAAAAGGAGTGTTTTTTGAGGCTTTTCTTAGTTTCGCTAAAGGGGTCACTCCCGGTAAAGGGATTGTCGGCCCTTTCCTCATCGAATAAGGTGCAGAATATATCATATATATCGCTGTGCAAAGCAAAACACTAAAAGCAATCAAAAGACAAACCGAGTTTTGTAGCATCTGCCAGTTTTGCTAAAGGAGTCACTCCCGGTGAAGGGATCTCGGTCCTTTCCTCATTGAATAAGGTGCAAGACTTATCATATATATCACTGTGCAAAGCAAAACTGTAGCTACCCTTTTTATAAAGTTTTGATTCTACAACATCTTTAGGTTTCTTTTCTTTTTATTAATCTCATTAATAAATATCCCATCAGCTTATGCTTCCTAAGCATCACAGAAGAAACGAAAGCAGTAATATTTATATATCAGCATATATATATAGTATAAGCATTCGTCTCAGGCAGTAATATGATCTCATCACAGACCATTGCAGCAGAAGAACATATATGAAATATTGGATATACTAGGACGTCCGTGTTTTCAATACGAGCCTGTATAAAACACGGATTCCACGGTCGCGACGAATAGCCAAACCCACATCCCAAGACCCCTACGAGAGCGGCAAGTAACACTGCCAATTCTAGGGTTAGGAGACCCGGTCTCGACTCCTCGAGATGGCCTCCCACTGGACCCTAGAACCTGGTTACTTGTGCTCCCCTCCTTGGGTCTACCTAATACGGAAAAGTAAATAATATACACTGGTGACATCAACCGCAACCTGGAAGTGCCCCAAATAAAAGAATATTACATTACAAATGAATTTTACATGAATGAAAATAAAAACTCTCATCTCACATAAAACCCCCGGCTATTCAGAACGCGACGATCCAATATAATATATCACAGCAACACATAATATCACATATCATCAACGTAAGTAAATATGCGCATCCCAATTGTCGTTGACATATAGCAACGAAACCGGCGATATCACATATTACACTTACGGTCACAGAAAAGAAAGTGTAAAACTACAACATTTGGAATCCACAATCACTTTAGACATCGTAAATCCGAAATATCACATATTTCGCATTTCATGCCTAACTCTATGAATTCCACATATTGTATCACATTCCAGATAAATAGACAGTATTAAACTTTTCGAACAGATAATCAAACACCCAAAATTTCCCAAAGTGCTCAACTCTTGAGCGGAGTTCAAATAATCCCAGAATATGTCACAGTACCAGTGATCCAGCCGTAGAAGGGTCAAGCCAACGCCTCACATGTGGCACGCCGTACTGCCCCAAACCCGAAGGTTCAAAAGGCAGTTCAAGACGGTCACATAATCGAGTTAAGCTTTGTTGTCTTCTAGAGGGTCCACTGCTTAACTTGTACAATTTTCCGGAAGATTTAAACCCAGTAAAAATTCAACGCTTGAAAGTTTGCCGTGCCGGGATAAAGTGGGTTAATGATATCCGTTCAACTAGTTTAACAGTTTCTAAATATCCGGAAAGAAATACGAATTTAAAATTTCCGATCGAATCTTCTATTACAAAATAAACCCCAGATTTAAACAACACTGGAATCACTTTTAGAAATATCCAGAAGCATCAACAAGTACCAACGGTTATTACCATAAAAGCCACGTGTCGCCAATCCATGAATCCGCCGTGGAACCGCCGCTCAAGCACGCTTGCGCTGCGGTTCCGCCGCCGTTTGGACGAATTGGGGGCTCGGGTTTTATGGTAATTCTTAGAATTCCCTGCTGAATTTTTTACATATTTTTAATTCAGAAAAATCCCAAATTTTGAAAAATTTCCAGAAAGAGGGCTTTTTCCGTCGGTTCGGGTTCGATCGGAGTTTTAACTTCGTAAACACGTCGCCTAATGCTCTAGCTAGGCTCTGATACCACTGTAGGGTTCCTAGGCACTCTTGTGAAGGTTCAAAAGGCATCAAACATGCCCGGATAAAAATTTAGACGTGCCGAACAACCCAAAGCCGGGATCTTTGCTAGATTATTAGGTTTAAACATGCAAGATGATAACTTTTATCTAAGTGTGAGGGATTACAACCTTTGTAGTCCGCTCCTTCGCTTCACAAGCTCCGAGTAGAAGTCCCTTTGCCGCGATCCACGATCTCCCGGACTCATGAGAGACTCCACGACTCGAACGATCCATGCTAGCTTGAAGTGTTCCAAATCTCCGATGATCTACGTCGAAATTGCAAAGACTCAAGCTTTCTCACTCTAAAGAGATGAACACACTAATCTCATGGGCTAGATGAGATGAGGATGAGAGAGTAGTATTTTTGCTTTCTTTTTAAATCATTTTCTCATATTTATTCATCACATAAAGAAAATCAAGTGAGCTTCTTCAAGAGAGAAGAAGAAGATGATAATGGAAAAATATAATGATAAATCCTTTTGTGATGAATAGAAAGAAATGTATATGATTGATATATCAACCATGGTCAAGGATGAGTGGATAAGAATGTGTAGAGAATAAACTAGAGTTAGGGTTTGGTTGGGTTAAAAATGTGTCATCCAAAAATATCTTTACAATGACAAAAGAAAAATGCTTCTAGAAGGTGCATGAAGCATCTAACCCTAATCAAACCCTAACCTCAATTAATCATCCTTAAACATGTTTAACAATTAATCATATCATGTTACAATAATATATATCACATATATATATTATATATTTGCAACAAAAGAAAATAATACAATTAACATATATCGCATATATATCAATGTATCATCCAATGAGAAAATGAAATAATAAAGCGAGCCAATATTAGATAATGTAATAATATATCATATATATTATTATACATTAAATCATCGAATCAACACTTGATCCGACGATCCGGCTATATCGAATATTACCGACTAATATATCATTTACTGATTCATCGAATCAACACTTGATCCGATGACCCGGTTCATATCTAAATATCGTGAGAATATAATACGGTATCTCATATCGCATTATTCTCGGTCCTGCACATATCACATATGTGCCTCTACTCCGTTTCGCCTGAGCCAAGAAACCTCTGTGTAGGACTCTAAAGAATCGTCAATACGCCGGTAGCAGGTGATGATCATATCAAACACCCACAAGCTGCAAGCGGTCAGCTAAACGTAACAGCCACCCAGGTATTGAGCAATCAGAAGATCAACAAGCTAGCCTGTGCGTTCTCCTGTGAATCCAATCAGTAACACTCCCGTACAGTCCGGTCTGTTCATCTGATATGTCGCATATCAAGTCTAGGGGTGGTATACGTCAGACCCCAGTAACCGATAAGTCGTGTCGATGTATGGCTCATAACGGGTCGAGAAACTACTAGTAACACTTACCAGTAAATCTCTATATCAGCCCTGGCCAGGGACTTCCAGTTATAGCCAATCGAACACAGCACAACATCAACTCCCTATACCGGGAGAGACGAATCCCCTCCTATCGCTCATTGCCTCCATGTGATTCGGGACTGTACCCAAAAGCCAACGTTTTGCACGCCCTCTTGGACGTGGTAAGGTGGAAATCAAAGCACGGTGGGAATCACACAAGACTCTATGACGATCTCGGGTCTACAGACTACCCTGTACCAGTGTCACCGGAGAACTGCCATCTGACGTGTGGTATATCACCATCTGGGAGTTCTCGGCGAGTCCGTCCAGTGTACCCAGTCTCCACTGAGCACCCGTACACTATCTTTGATGTCCAACACCGATGGATATGGGATCATCCATCGCCCATCATATGGGTCAAGATGCGTATACGCTAGTCTACTCTGGTGTATCGATGCCTTGTCTCGATATACCCTCGACTAGGAACAGTTATAGGATGTACTCATCGACTACCAAGGCCCCACTAGTATGATCTCATCATAGTCCCAGTAGTCGAGTATAGATCCTAAGGGCTTTATCAACATGTGAGAGAAAAACAGTAAACCAATACAAGTCAACATGTTAAGATAAAGTGAAAACAAATAGCATAATATCATGACGAGCAAGAAAGTCCTCTATGTATATATCTAAGCATCCATCATAATATACATCATATGTACAACAATGGCCTCTAGGGCATATACATAACTAACACACTTAGCCGTTGCTCTGCTCGGGTCTTGTGCTAACTTGATCGTCGAAGGGTCCTTGGTGGTACCAAACCACCCCGGGACTTCCTTGCAGGTACTCGGCGCAAACTCCTCAAAACCACTAATCTCCTCAAAACCCATTGAGACCCACACGCAATGGGAGATCACCTCCAAGATCCACCGGGAGATCGACGGAAGACAACATATGACGGAGACCCGAAAAGGACCTCCATCGGTTGGCGCCGTCTGTGAGAATCGACTCCACAAAAAACAAAGTTGGCCTTCCGATCTCCACCCATATGGCAAGCGATTTCCCTGAAGATCCAGGTACCAGCCGCCGCCTCCCCCTCAACGGGGGCATGGAGGAACCTCCCTCGGCGACCGTCATCGACGCCCTCGCCGGCCGAATAGACCGACTACAGTCCCTCGTGGAGGCGCTCATCTGCGTCCAAACGGCCGGGCCAAGGCCCCAGATCGTCGCTCCTCCGCCTCCAGGAGACTCTGCCCTTGTCGGCATGGCTGACCACCGACAGGCTACGTCCCATGGCCACAGATCTCACGGGCCGATACTCTCTGCGGCCCGCTGGGCGCCCCACAGTTCCACACCAAGATCCGCTGCCAGATGACCTCGCATCGAGCCTCCTCGTGACCCCCACCCCCATGAGGAGATTTCGGTCACTTCGCCCATCTGCAGGCATGACCGACACCCCCTCCCTCAACGGGGTCGCACAGAAGGGGCCCGCCACGGCGGCTCGAGGGCCACCTCGCCTGAGGATCTGAGAAACCTCATCAAGAAGAACCGGGGCCATGCCCAGACGTAGATCTCCCACAGCAGAGGCCAGGGATCATAGGGCGCCGAATCCTCGGGGTACCACGGCCGACTCGACGCCCTCGAGAAGAAGATCGAGGGTTTACGCCGAGAAGGTCACCTCTCGGGCGACGGGGCTAAGTACGCCGCGGACTCGCTCTCCAAGCCATTTACTGAGGGACTGCTCGTTGTTCACATCTCTTCGCGCAACAAGCCCCCGAAGGTCTCTCTGTTCGACGGGAAAACCGACCCGAAAGACCATTTGGATGCTTTCACCACGGGGATGAGCTTCCAGGACCATTCCGACGCCGCTCAGTGCAGAGCCTTCCTAGCCACCCTCATCCGCTCTGGTCGGGACCGGTTCCAAGGGCTCAAGCCTCGCTCAATCTCAACCTTTGACGAGCTGGCTACTCAGTTCCTCGGCCACTTCGTCGGGAACCGTCGACAGAAGCGCACGGTCGACTACCTCTTCATAATTAAGAGCAGGAACAAAGAGACGTTCAAAGCTTACGTCGCCCGCTTCTACAACGCCCTTCTCGAAGTCCCCGAGCACTGGGACGAGACCGTCATCACGGCGCTCAGATCTGGTCTTAGGCACAAGGAGTGGTTGCGCTCCTTCGCATTGGCGCAGCCTAAGACCATGGCCGAGGTCAAGGCGTGGACCGAGCGCGAGGTCTAGCTGGAGTCCGAGGTGAACGCGAACCTCACTCGAGCAGAATGGTCCAACCAGAAGAAGAGAGCTCGGGAAGAGGGGCCGAAGCGTCAGCAGCCCTATCACCCGAAGTTCCAGGAGTACACCCCGCTCAACGTCTCCCTCGCGGTGTTATTAGAGGAGGCCCAGGGTGAGGGGTTCTCCAAGTTCCCTCCAATCCCGTGCCAGGCCTCGAAGCGAACCCGAGGCCCCTACTGCGCCTTCCACCGGATGCTGGGTTACGCCACCGAGGATTGTAAGCAACTCCGGGACTACATCGAGGAGCTCATCCGGTCAGGGCACCTCACCACCTACTTGAAGGACAAGCGACAGGCCGACCGCGAGCAGGAGTAGCGTCTCCCTCCCGCTGAGCTGACCATCGGCTAGATCATGCTCGTTTTGGCAGATGACCTGTCCGGCACCCAGGGAGCCCCGTACCCGGCACCGAGCACGGAGAACAACAAGCCTCCGAGGAGCTCGGGCCGCTCTAACAAAGTCATCATTGGCATATGTTTTTTAGGGGCAATGTAAACTCTTCCTAGGGTCTGTTGTTAGTTTAATAAAAGATCAATGGAACATTGCGAAAAAGAAGGAAAGGTCTTATTTATTCAAAAAGGTATTATGGGCTCCTCAGCCATACATACAAAAAGAAAAAGAAAATTATAACAGCGGGGGAAGGGGTGCAGAGAGCACTGCTCATGGTACTCAATAAAGATCTCCGCCAGCCGAGGCCTCGCGAGATCCAGTCTCTGCCCTCGATTCCCTCCGCGCGCGTCGGCCTCGAGCCTCAGTTCGTAGCACTCACGGACGAGTGCCACCGATCGGGCCAACCGACTCGCGCAGATTAGGCCGAAGCACCTCAGAGACCACAGCTTGCCCACGGCCTCATCGTAGAGCTGCTCGGACAAGGAGTTGTAAAGCCCCGGCGACGCCCACCAGATGGAGCACATCAGCAGCTGCAGCAGGGGGGAGTGCCGGGGGAGCAGCCGGCCGAAGTGGTCTTCGATGCTCCCGTAGACCAACTGCACCGTGTCCTCGATGCAGTTCTGGTCGTAGAGATATGCGTGTTCGAAGTGAATGATGTCGGGGATGGTAAAGGGGAAGTCTTCCATTCTCAACGATCTGTTTGTGAAGAAATGAGGGACTAGCGCTCCCTCAGCTTTATATAGCCCACTGCGCCCCAACGGAACTCAACAGTCCCCCGTTTTTGCCCAAAAAGTCGCGGCCATACGGCGATCATTGGGCCTTCTCTGGCGGAATCGAAACGACGTGACCCTGGCGCTTCGCCTCCCACGCATTCAATGTGCATGCCACACGCACATTCACCGCGACCATTCCTGTTCCCATACCTGCAACTGGATGGTCGGACGAAACCTCATGAAGAATCGGCCAAGCATATACCATGCTCGGCTATCCCTGGTCGGTAGCTTCCCTACACGCAACGCCGGGGACCAAAGCCCTCGCCGAGAGGCAACCGCGCAGCTTCACTTCCAGGCTATCCTTAGCAGGCCTCCCACGGCCCCTGCAACGCTAAGGATCAAAGCCCTCCCTAGAGGCAGCTCGGAAGCTACCCTGCTCGGCTATACCGGGCCGGTGGCTTCCCCACTCGCAACGCCAGGGATCAAAACCCTCGCCAAGAGGCAACCGCGCAGCTTCACTGCCCGGTTATCCTTAGCAGGCCTTCTACGGCCCCTCCGATGCTAAAGATCAAATCCCTTCTCAGAGGCAGCTCGGCAGCTACCCTGCCAGTCTATCCCTGGCCGGTAGCTTCCCTACTCGCAACGCCAGGGATCAAAATGTCCTCCCAGAGGCAGTCGAGCCCGACCCCCGCTCGGCTATTGTTCATATCATAATTTTGCATTATTATATTCCCCATTCCTAGTCATTTTACAAATAAACAGGTGCTTTTGACCCATGTCTGCTACATAGTTGCAGGTTACAGGTTCTCGGAACAAAAACAGTGAAAAAGACGAAAAGATGATACAAAAGTGAGACTACGACAGACAGATGGAAGAATCTTGATCAAGCCTACAGTTTGAAGGCTAAATGAAGATCAATGAACAAGTTCACAAGTACAAAGGCAGTGCAAGGTTCAAGACTTCGACACGAAGCAAGCGATAAAGTCCACGACATTATTCACTGTGGAAATCTGGAAGAAAACTAGAAGACAATCTGAGAAACAAAGTGAAGAAACAAGTAGGAAAATGCAACTTGAAGTTTACCAAAGAAGCAGAGCCAACAAGGCCCCTATATGGCCGCGGATCCGCGGCCAAACAGGGGTTTTGGCCGCGGTACCGCGGCCGTGCGAAGCGCGTGTCGGCGCAAATTCTTATGGCTGGCGGTGCGTTGACTAGTCTTCTTTAGGGGTATACTTGTAATTGCAGATATGACGCGATTGTAACCCTAGGATTTCTATGTTCTATAAATAGAAACCCTAAAATCTGTTTTAGGGATGCCTCTTCTTGTGCCTCATTGTATTTATCAAAATTCAGATCCTGTAAATGTTGGAAGAGAGCATCAAATAAAAATTAGAGTAAGTTTTCTATTCTTGCCCTAGTTAATTTTATTATCTGCCATAGTATAATTTTCCTTTCTACCTTAGTTTAGATTTTATTCTCTGCCCTAGTTAGATAGTTAGAACATGTTAATCAATTCCCTAATGAGTGAGTAGTCTCCTCACTTGTTAGGGTTAGATTTGGGGAAGGCTTGAGAGATGAAGATCTCTCACCCCTTTCTTGCCCATGACACGTTTTTATAGGACTCCATGCATACATGCACACACCGCTCCCTACGGCACCCTATCCCACGAGGTAGCGGTGATACCGTAGTATAAAAGACCGGTTGCGTATGTTTTCCATGGAGGTTAGGGTAAGAATTAAGAAAGGAAGGACAAGAACCTAGAGGAAGAAACATCGTTTCTTTCCGATGGTACTAATCCACTTTATTAATTATTACCATAACACCTCATAGATCTTAATTAGGGCATAAAAAACGGTGAGGAATATTGACTTTCCAAATTTAACCTAAACATAACCCTAGCAAGATTTTAATCCTAGTTTAGATCAACCTAGATTTTAGATTTAATCAATCCGACAACAATCGGAATTAACTCGTTAGAACAAATTGAAGATACACAAAATCCCTGTGGACCGACCCGTACTCACCGGCTAGCTACCAAGCGACGCCGTTCTTGATTGCGGTAACAAATTCTTTGATCAATCAAATGGCGCCGTTGCCGGGGATGGCGTAGTATTTTCTTTTTGCAATTTCGGGTTAATATAAAATCATAAAACTCATAAAAAAATGCAAAATTAAAAAATATAAAAAATTTATCATCTTTTTATTGTTTGAAGGGTGTTTCGTGTGAATTTTGCAGGATCGATGAACGAGTTCGCATCTGGAAAAATCCAGAGAGCGAAGCTGAAAACTGAAGATCTGAACAACAGAGGATTACAACAACAGAGGAGCAGAAGAAATCTGGAGGCTTGAATCGCTTAAGCCACCGCGTTTCCGCCGCAGAAATCCTCTTTCCGCCGCGGAACCGCCGCCGGAGGGACCATTTGGCCGCGCATCCGCGGTCTGTTGACGTCATCAGCAGACCAGAACCCCTATGTTTGCTTCCTTTCTCCTTCTCTGAACCCCCTGATATCTCCTCTGTAAATTTGCCTGCAAGATTCTTTGCGCTAAAAATCTCTCCCCCTTCCAATAATTGATTTTGTGCAGGATTCTTTGCGCCGCGCTATAAAAAAATTTTGTTTGTAAGTGATTGTTTACTGCTTTGCATATTTAATTTGAATTTAAGAGGCTTTTACACCAATCCAGATTAGGCGAGGATTTCATCACCCTTCCCAGGACCCAAAAATCACATAAGGCATATTGCATTGACCATCAAGTAATTAAAAAAGATTAGACTCAGCACTAAGGACTTCGCGCTCAATAGGACAAAGGACTAGTTGTAGGCATCGACCGTTGATCCTAACCTGACTTTGTGGTGCCTAGGCTAGACAGGTAGTGAACGGTAACTTTAAAAGGCCCGTCTCACGGTGATTCATGAGCGGATCCCTCCTTTCTCTACTTGTGCTTATCTGGCCTCAATTGGCGGTGAAGAGACGGTTTGAGGTCCTACTTCTTGCCCTTTGGAACAGTTAGGAGCCGTCTAGCTGACCTAGGTGACCCTAGATCTAGGCTTGATTGTGCATTTGTGATTGATTGAACGTGTGTCTAAGCCTTTTATCGAAAATCTTTTTTGCAAAAAGCTCCACATAAAAAAAACACAAAAAGAAAATTTTTTTTTACAAAAACTTGCAACTTGTCGCTAAGAAATCCGTGCACCATACATTCTTTTTCTTCTCCTTCTTACATCAAGGGTACCCCCACCTCCCAAAACTCTTGCCGAACTTTGGTACCCTCATCCAAACATTGCTTCATACGCGAATTGTTTTGGTCGAATTACGGACGACCCCTCCATGCCCAAAATTTCTTTGAAAGATCGAATAGAAGCGTCTAGGAGAAACTGTTCGACTCCACAATCCACTTTGTATCAACCATTTTAACCTTCACCACCTTCTTACATTGATACTACTTTTTCGAGTCCTGTTGTAACTCCGAAACCCATGTCTATAGCTGAACATATTGAACAATCTCGTAACCGGTCTCTCACTCCTTTCAACACTTCTAGTTCTTGGGATCAACAAGTCCATTCACCTTTTTATCCAAATGTTGATCCTACTCCTGTCCAACCATTCAATTCCTACCAGTCCTACCCGACTTTCACACCTTCCCTAGACATTGATTCTACACAATTATTTGGGAGTTTCACGTATCCAAACAACTTTGAATATTTTACAGAAACCCCTTCACAACCCATGTCTAGTTTGGAACAGACGTTGGAAGCTAATATTGCAGCAACAAACCGACAGATGAGGAATTTGGATGCGTCCATTGCCGCCCTCATGCAACCTAGTGACCTGTTAGCTAGTTTCCAACTAGCTCCAAAAATTCCAATGTATGATGAGGCGGTTGGACATATCGAGAATTTGAGTGGAGAGAGTGAGCTATACACCCTTCCAAATCAAACCTACCCATCACCAATTGACTCCCACAACTTCGGTTTTGAACGTCTATCAAGTGTCCCAAAGGATTCACCAGTTGAAAATAAAATGTTTAATGAGTTGTGCGACTTTGTAGTGCTTGATGTGTCAGATTGTGAAGGTTCCCTTTTGAGTGAAACCATCACCAATCCTTTCGACCTCTACACCTCCAATCTAGAAACTGAATTGATAAATACACATGCTTTTGATGAGGTGTCTAAAAAAATTGATTTTCACTTTATTGAGGATATTGACGCAGGGAATATTTTGGATGATGAACCCGCAGATTTGACTGAATTTTTCTCTCCAATTCATCATCCCGAGTCATTAAATGTTTCTCCCGAACTTCGTATGCGTCTTGATTTTGATGATAATTGCATGGATGAGTCAACTTTTGAGGAGAATTATGAGGAGAGTATTGAGGATAGTATTGAGGATGCACCATTTTTGTTTGATGAGTCGGATTTTCCAATTCATCCTCCTGAACCTTTAACTGTTATACTTCCTAAATCACCCCCCCCCTCATCCATCCAATCGTTCCGACCACGCAAATGATCACGCAGGAGGACATGAGCTTGAAAAATTTCTGTTCGATCACAGCAATTTTGACGCCACTAGTGCGTTCCTCCTTGAATCTGACACGGTTCTCACAACCGATGTCGATTACGAGTGTTTCACTTTTGCGAACGATTTTGAAAACTCACCGCCCGAGTTTGAGTCTTTTGAATTTTCAGATGAGTCAGTTGAACCATCAGACTCGGTTGCTTACAGTCATTTCGAACTATTGATGGAATCGTTCGAGTTCGAGACAGATTACTTAGGTGAGAATAAGACTATCCCTAAATCACTCCCCTTCGTCCTTTCCATCGTTTCGACCGTGCAAAAATCCGTCACGCTTCTATTTTCAATGGATGATTTACCAATTTCAAAGTACCCATGTTTTCTTGCGAATCTTAAGGGATTTGACCCCATTTCTCGACGGGTTGATAAATTAGCACAATCTCTTTTAACACATCGGTCATCACAATTTGGGCTAATTTATTCACTCGATTTACACTCTCAAGTTCGTACTACACTTCTTTCTCTTTTCCGCCATTCTTCAACTCCACCGAGACCATATTCCACCTCTCTTCCCATACGGTCTCTTGTGTTTCTTATTTCTTTTTTATACACTCCATTCTTTCACCAACCCTACCATTATCACGATAGAATTTTTGAATGGTTGGTGCTAACCTTTGGCCTGTGTAAGGCCTTGTATAGTTTGATTTTTCTACTCCCTAACTCTGAACTTTAACGCTTAAAACTGTGGAACACTGTTTCACTTAAGTTTGGGGGGACCTTGTTGTATATATTTTTTTTTTCTTTTAACAATAAAAAAATTATAAAAAAAATAAACAGGGGAGTGCCGACATTTTCGACCCTCTTGGTGTAGCCTGACAGTGAGGACACTGTCAAGTTTAAGTTTGGGGGTATGCTCGGTAAGCCTTCTACCTTCGCATTCATGTGTATATTTTTGCATTTGCATACTTATTTTAAAACCCATAAAAAATTGAAAATTTTCAAAAATTATAAAAATTGAAAAGTTCAATTTTGGTCATATTTGACTTAAGTTTGACATGACGGTTGACTAGCTAGGAAAAACTAGATCCTCAACTTAGTAAATTAAAAACCCTAAAAAATAATCTTTCTTAAAATTTAACGGTAGAAAATATATGTCTTTGTAGTTTATTTAGAAATAGGCAAATTTCGAGTTCACTTCTTGGGCTAAGTTAAAACAAGGGAAAAGTATTGATATTTTTATTAAAGTATAAGTCTGAATAATAATCCCTAAGCTTAAGTCTAAATTCTGAAAATATATACCCTACAAATTGCACAAACACGAACCTTGAAACTTGGAATAGTATAAGAGACCTTGAAATGCTCTTGTCTAAAGTCCTTAGTATGAAGGAAAATAAAATAAAAATACAAGTGTGAATAAAGAGATAAAAATGAACAATTGTTTTTGTAATTACTTAAGGCTGCATAAACAGAAAAAATATTTAGCGTGGGTGCTTTATCATCTAATGCCTTAGACCAACTGGTTTGGGAGTCACTGCTAAAGCCTTAGGTGTTACAAGACTAGGAATTACGCCTTAATGTGCAAACACATTTTGTAATCGGTCGTTGGTACCTCAAGAAGTATTAACGGTCGCATGAAGAATGTGTGAGTAATTTCATCTAAAAATTACCAATTGAAAAGTACTTTGGACGATGGACAAGAGTATAATAGCTTGATTTGAATTTCCAAGTGTAGGGGTGATATATACACACACGTAAGGGTATGTTATTGGGGTTTAGATGAGAGATAGGAATGAAAAATAGGACTTATATTTTTAGTAGAGATGATAAAAATTCCTAAGTTAAGATGGAACCCTAAAAGGAAAACTCAAAAGATACTAAAAGCTAAGTAAATCTACAAAACATATATAATCTTAAGTTAAATGATAAGGAAGCGTGAAAAATACGGGTTGATAATTTCTGAGTTGAAGATAATAGAGTTTCTTGTTTGAAAACCTAATTGGAGAATAAAAGTTAATAGGCCGAATTGATAGGATTTTGTGGGTAGTATCCGCTGAAAACCCTCAGGAGACAACACTCCTCCTACTAGGGACACCTAGAGGTTTAACGGCTTGTTGCACGAGCTCAGTGCAATCGCGTTTCCCTGCGAAAGTGAGGCTAGGTCTTTTTCGAGAATAAAACGAAGTTTGCTCGAGGACGAGCAAAAGATAAGTTTGGGGGTATTTGTTCATATCATAATTTTGCATTATTATATTCCCCATTCTTAGTCATTTTACAAATAAACAGGTGCTTTTGACCCATGTCTGCTACATAGTTGCAGGTTACAGGTTCTCGGAACAAAAACAGTGAAAAAGATGAAAAGATGATACAAAAGTGAGACTACGACCGACAAATGGAAGAATTTTGATCAAGCCTACAGTTTGAAGGCTAAATGAAGATCAATGAACAAGTTCACAAGTACAAAGGCAGTGCAAGGTTCAAGACTTCGACAAGAAGTAAGCGGTAAAGTCCACGACATTATTCACTGTGGAAATCTGGAAGAAAACTAGAAGACAATCTGAAAAACCAAGTGAAGAAACAAGTAGGAAAATGCAACCTGAAGTTTACCAAAGAAGCAGAGCCAACAAGGCCCCTATATGGCCGCGGATCCGCGGCCAAACAGGGGTTTTGGCCGCGGTTCCGCGACCGTGCGAAGCGCGTGTCGGCGCAAATTCTTATGGCGGGCGGCGCGTTGACTATTCTTCTTTAGGGGTATACTTGTAATTGCAGATATGACGCGATTGTAACCCTAGGGTTTCTATGTTCTATAAATAGAAACCCTAAAACTTGTTTTAGGGATGCCTCTTCTTGTGCCTCATTGTATTTATCAAAATTCAGATCCTGTAAATGTTGGAAGAGATCATCAAATAAAAATTAGAGTAAGTTTTCTATTCTTGCCCTAGTTAATTCTATTATCTGCCATAGTATAATTTTCCTTTCTGCCCTAGTTTAGATTTTATTCTCTGCCCTAGTTAGATAGTTAGAACATGTTAATCAATTCCCTAATGAGTGAGTAGTCTCCTCACTTGTTAGGATTAGATTTGGGGAAGGCTTGAGAGATGAAGATCTCTCACCCCTTTCTTGCCCATCACACGTTTTTATAGGACTCCATGCATACATGCACACACCGCTCCCTACGGCACCCTATCCCACGAGGTAGCGGTGATACCGTAGTATAAAAGACCGGTTGCGTATGTTTTCCATGAAGGTTAGGGTAAGAATTAAGAAAGGAAGGACAAGAACCTAGAGGAAGAAACATCGTTTCTTTCCGATGGTACTAATCCACTTTATTAATTATTACCATAACACCTTATAAATCTTAATTAGGGCATAGAAAGCGGTGAGGAATATTGACTTTCCAAATTTAACCTAAACCTAACCCGAGCAAGATTTTAATCCTAGTTTAGATCAACCTAGTTTTTAGATTTAATCAATCCGACAACAATCAGAATTAACTCGTTAGAACAAATTGAAGATACACAAAATCCCTGTGGACCGACCCGTACTCACCGGCTAGCTACCAAGCGACGCCGTTCTTGATTGCAGTAACAAATTCTTTGATCAATTAGCTATCCCCGGCTGGTAGCTTCCTACCACGATCGACTGGGATCAAAAGCCCTCCCAGAGGCAGTCAAGCCCGACCCTCGCTCGGCTATCCTTCAGGACAAAAGCCCTCGCCAAGAGGCACCGGCAGCAACCCTGTCCGTCCAAGGGTCCTTGGTAGGCTTGTTGTAACACCCAGCCCCTTTTTATACCAATATCTGTATAGTTGTTATTTTTGAATTTTATTTGATTTATTTAAATTCTATTTCTTCTAAACCCTAAAAGCCAAGACCAAGATTTAATACCAAAATCCGTATTTTATTACTCTAGATTCCTATTTATTCTTATTTAGAATTTTATCTATTTTTATATAATTATTTATTTATTTTAAAAGTTCTATTTATTCTATTTGAAAATGTAAACCCAATTTTCCCATTCTTTTTCCCTCAATTAGATCCCTTTAGCCACCAAAATTTTTCCCTTAATAAGTTTTTTTTTCCTGGCTCAGCCCGTTCCATTTCTTTTCTTTTTTTTGTTAAATCCCTGGTCTAACTCAGCCCGGCCCCATCCTCCTTCTAATTTATTTTCTGATTTTCCTTTGGCCCGGCCCACTCCTTATTACCCCAGCCCACTCTCTGGCCCAACTCACGTTGGCCGCGCCCGCTTCATCCCCTCGCTCGCTCCCTCAACCCGACCCGCTTAGCCCCTGTACATCTTCCTCTAACGGCTCTTTCCTTCTTTCGCGCGCGTTTCCTACGCGACCGCGTCGCCCGCGCTTCTCGCCTCCGCCTCCGCCGACGTTCGCGCGCACGTTACACCCCACGACGTGCGCCCTCCACCTCTCTTCTCTACCCACTACTCCCCTCCCTCGCCCGCTCTCACTCCCTCCTCAAACTCCCCTGCAACCTTTTTCCCACCGTCGACGACGACGACGAGAACGACACCGTAACTACCTCGTCGACTCCCTCACTCTCTTCTCCCCATCAACAGAGCCCTCTCCCCAATTTCTCCAGCCACGCAACACCCAAGCCCACGAGCTCCCTCTTCTTTCTCCTTCACTGCACCCAAGCTCGAGCCCGAGCCCCTGCACCAATCTCGGCCAACCCCCTTGCACTCGACACCACCACCATTACCTCGTCGGCAACCAAGCCTCACCGACCGCCAGCACCACCCTCTCTCCCTCCTCTGTTCTCGACCCCTCTCATCATTCTCTCTAAACTCCCTCTCCCTCTATCCCTCTCTCTCTTGAATTCTCTAACTCTCTCTCTCACTTCCCTCTTCTCCCACCGTCTCTCTCTCTCTCTCTCTCTCTCCCCCTCACTGCTTCTCCCTCTCTCTTTCACTTACCTCACTATCTCTCTCCCCATGCGTCCCTCTCTCTTCTCTCTCTCTGCTACTCTCTTTCTCTGTATCTCATCTCTCTCTCTCCCTCCCTCCCCATCCTCTCTCTCTCCCTGAGTTTCTCTCTTTCTCACTCGTTCTCTCTGTGTCCTCTCTCAGCTCCCTCTCTCTCTCTGTTCTCATTCCCTTCCCTCTCTGTGATTTCAATCTCTCTCTCTCACTCTCTCTGCAACCCTTTTCTCTCTCTAACTCTTTCTCTCTCTCGCTAACTCTCCCTCTCTATGTCTCTCTTCCTCTGCAAATCCCGCACCAGCGACACCCCAGCGCCACCTTCGATCACCATCGTCATCATCACCCATCATCGAACCCTTTGACGTGCAAGGCCCAAGCTCCATAGCCGAGCACGAGCCGAGGCCGCGAGCCCTGCACGCTCCATTCATCGCGCGTTCGTGCCGTTATCACTGCCGAGCATCGCCAAGACGCCTCCAGGCAAGTTCTTTACTTGCTTACATGCTACTTTATCTATGTTACAAACCAACATCGTATATAAATCATGCTTTACCTTTCAGTTAGATTATTCGACATAACTGTTCGATGCTTGTTCTCATAGGAAATCATTATCAGGTTAGGTGGAACTAGATAAATTGCATTGGCCCTTGTAGGGATGGATAACGTGTGCAAATTTCATTAGAAAATACGACTGTTAAAGATTAAAACGACTACCCCCAAGTTTAACCGTAAAACTGAAATTCTACTGTACCTGAAAACCGTTAAATTCACCATAAATCATATACATACTAGAATAGTGCGTTCGAGGGCTCAAATCGAAGCCAACTCGACGAACTTTAACCCTATGCTAGTTTCCAGACATTCCTGTACTTAAATTGTGATGATAATTGGATCGGAGTGCGACTTTGGACTGCAGTCCAGAGCGACTCCAGTCGTTGCTTGCTGTTCCGTATTGGGTACCACAGGATTTCCTTAACTAGTAGGTTGCGGAACTCTGCTGTTTATTATAGATAAATCTGTTATCTAGACAACACAATTGGTTTTATTCTGTTTCGTCACCGTTTGGTATTTAATCTGTAATTTAGAAGATCGGGACGCATAACAGTCCCGACAGAATCAGAACTGATATATTAGGGTTAAACTTTGTATATCTCCCGACATGCAGATGCGATTGAAGATCCGTCTATTGCGTTGAAAACCTTACTGAAAACCCTAAAATTCATCCAAATTTAGTATCGCTAAATTCTGATCCCAACTGGTGTTAAAATGCGTTGCGAAACAGACTCCTGATTCTGAAATCGGATTTCCAGCCGCGAGCACTTAAAATGAAATGGTTATAATTAATGATTCTGGAACCCGATTGGCTTGAAACTAAATTTGATGGATGGATAACTGAACATGCTAAATATTACCTATTTATCGTTTCGCTAAAATATATATGGACGTTTCATGATAAATCGTGCAAGTGATAGAATACTGTTTCATAACATCTTGATCATGTTCATATACTGTTCACGCATCATATCATACTCATAACATTTTAGTGATAATCTAGTGATATCGTGCATTTACCCAGTGTTAGTTTCTAGCGATGATTGTGGCAAGTACGTCAGTGTTCGTGTATTCGTGATTAAGTGAAAGTGATACGTACTTGTACACAATCAGTGACCCTATTATTCTATTGCATTGTCGACGTCTGTGGGATGCGTGTACGTGTGACTATAAGTGGTATGGGACACTTATGGAAGCGCTTGCACGGGTGTCACAGATAAGGCATCCGACACTGCCATTTATCTTAGGTATTAGTCGGGACGTGCTTGATGGAGGTCCTGCCTCCAGTTCTCGCGCAGACTTGTCACGGATCGATTAGTATTTAGGGTGATGGTTAGCGTTTGATGTAGACCACGGGGTGTGGGGTAGTTTAAGTGTGAGTTCAACAGAATCTCGGGAGTCCCATGCCGGCTTATATATTTAGGGAGTTATATGGAGATTTACAGGGTACGTGATATATACACCGTGATATTCTTGTTACATGTTGGGCCCGTGGTCCCTTGCCCTTGGGTTCTACCCTTGGGTGGAGGACACTCGCGAGTGGTTGACTCTCACACTTGGACTGACGATAGGCTTAGTGACCTGTACAGTGAGTCTTAGAGACTGATAGGGATACTGGCATTTATATTCCTTATATACTGTGTTGACATACGTGACATATCGTTCTACTGCTTTACTGTTCCGCTGCATTGATTACTGCACATGCATATTCATAATGTCATTTATTTACTGCTTCACATACCTATTATCACTGTTAGAACTGTCACTTGATTTTATACATATTATATTGCTATTGTGTCGCTCTGACGACCTGAGTATGCATGCTCAGTGGGAGGAGAAGATTTAGTCTGGACCAGAACTAGACGTGCAACGCAGACTTCTTGATTTACCATTCTGAGTTACCCTCGTTTGTTTCACTTCAGGTCAGTCTTTACATTGTTTCTTTCAGGTACTGTATTTCTCATTACCTGCGCATCATTTACTGTTTACCATGATAAACTAGAAGCCGAAGTGTGACTACGGCAGGACTTTTTCCTTGACCGTAGGAGCATGGTTAGCCTTGTCTACCCCTCGTATTCCGTATTTTGGGAAGCGGGGCGTGACATGGTTTAGTTGGTATCAGAGCCAGGTTTTGCATCGTTTGGGATTGCAGTTTTCCGTGTATAGTTTGGCAATCTAAGACACCCTTCATTCTAGGTTGTAAACTTGATATACTTGGTCTATATTCACATCGTGTGTCCAGCCATCCATTCGCTATGGTTTACGTAAAATCATACAGTTGATTCTTCACTTGTAATAGATTCATCACCTCTAATATTCTTGAATCTTTGTCCTATCCATATTACGTTTTGACTCGTATATCTTGTGACTTATATCATCCTTAAAATCATTGTTTCAGGATCATGTCTTCCAACGACTCTTCCTCTATCTCCACTCCCCAGAATCAGACTGTTGAGATCCTTAGTGTACTACAAGGTTTAAAGGAAGCCCAGGAGCGAACAAACGACCTATTAGCTGAAGGGCTGAGAAGACAGGTGAGTCAGACCCCAGCGGGAGCCTCCTATCATAAAGGGATCCCTATTAGACGAGGAAAAGAGAAGAAGATGAAGCGTCAACAGAAGCATCAGAAGAACCCTTGCTGTGGGTACTGTAAGAGGCCAGGACATCTTCAGAAGGATTGTCGCCGCGCCCAAGGGAAATATTTGATATGCGGGTCCAACAAACATCTCATTAACGGCTGCCCAGAAAGGAAAGAACTATAGGGAGGAGACTTGTCCACACTCCCCACTTCTGCCGAGTGACGACTATTGCGTAGT
Organism: Agapanthus africanus; assembly: GCA_030015575.1. NCBI lineage: Eukaryota > Viridiplantae > Streptophyta > Magnoliopsida > Asparagales > Amaryllidaceae > Agapanthus > Agapanthus africanus. Next base: position 59,480,033 of record CM057343.1, on the reverse strand, counting down.
TCGCTTTTCGAGGATAAAGCAGACCCAACACCGGATTCAACTCGTGTAACGATGATGCAGCGGTCTAGCAATCAAAGAAGAATTTTTATGTTTTCCAATTTCATTATTATGTTGTCATCTTTTTATGAATAATTCTTTCCGTTTGAAATCTTGTATCCGCTGAACTTTTGGCTGAATGCAATAAAATTTGAGATCGTAATATATGTACTATTCTCTTGTCATTTCCTTTGTTCATACTATTCAATAGCATAACATTTTAATCTTGATTTTACAATTCCCGCCACCGCATGTCTTTCCATACTTCGTACACTTGGCCATTTTCATTATTCATTGTCTAATCATGACTCCTTTTCTTTCAGGCCATGGCCCACCCTGGAGCAGCGCCGCATCTAGATGAGGATACACAGTCATGCGTTTCCTTAGATCACACACTGATGAGTTCTGACGATGAGATCAACGGTCCCCAAGTCGATTTCGGAAACCACGATCCAGAGGGCGAAGGAGCAGCCGCCCCAGAGTTTGACATGATAGCTGATCCCGACGAAGAAGAAGGAGATCCTGAAGAGAACCATATAGAGGAAGACCCGATAGAGGAAGATCCCGATGAAGACCCGATAGAAGAAAATCCAGTTGAGGAAAATCCCGTGGAAGAAAATCCAGAAGAAGAGAATCAGATGGAATCGGACCTCGATGAAGAAGCTCCATCCGAAGAAGAAGGACCAGAAGATCAGGACCCTGCAGTGGAAGAACTCCCAATGACGGCCCCCGCAAGGCACTATGGAAATGGACGTCCCTACCTGAGCGCGCGAGCCTACCGCAACCTGCTGAATCTCCACAACCGCGACTGACGGAATTTCTCTTGATGTTGTCTTTTTGGCCAAATAAAATGTGTATAGTTTAGGGCCACTTTTCGCCTTTGGGAATGCCTTGTTTCAAATTTTCTTGAATGAAATAAATCTTCTGAATTTGTAAATCTTTTGATTATTGGTTCGCTCGATACTTGTTTATTGCCCATATCCATTTATTTTTCTGCGGAGATTCCTGACTGTCCACCCCTACTCATTGTATAGTTTTCACCCTCGATTCGACTAGAAAGTACCGCACCCTGATCCTTGGGATGAGCCACCCTTCATCCCTCGTCTGTGCCCCGTTTGAGATCCTTCTGGGAGGAGAACAATTCTTGTGAAACTTCCGAGTTCACTAACTCTTCAAATTCTGATTCGTGTGTTGTACCGACTGTTGTTTCCCCCACACTTTTCCTTTTGTATTCCTTTGTTGCTCATCCTTGCTTCCTGTGCTGACCCTATCCCAATCTCCTTAACATTCAGCCTAAGGCCGCCACACTCCGACCTTCTGAGTGAGCCACACCTTCTTGTAATCACTACCCTAGCTAGCCCTATTCATATTGGTGATTTCTCTATTACCCCAAATATATTTAGAGACACTATTATTCAAAATTTAGTTTTCATTATCTTAAATTTATCAAAGAGTACGTGTTATTGATTTCTCCGTTTTATGTATTTTAAGTGCATTATTATTATTCTCATTTTCAGTAACGCGACCTTGCACCGCGCACATTTTGTTCCATGTTTCTTATTTTCACTATATGAATTTTCTAAGCTATTTGACCGATATCGTCCTATAATGTTTTAACCTACCGACTAATTTTCACTACTTTATTGTCGTTACTCTATTTTCAAGAATTGTGCCTATGCTTACTATTATAAGTGGGTGGGGCCTTATACTTATTATTTCTGTTTGCTATTTTGATATACTTATATGAGCACCCCTTTGAATCTCGACCTGATTGTACCCGCCTTGATTATTTTGTTCGTTATTGTTACCTATATTCTCGTATACTTGTAGTTGCCCTTATAGTGTTCCTGTATTGTGCTTTTAGCCCTAACTTTTGTATGTGATTCTTGTATATATATATATATATATATATATATATATATATATATATATATGTACCTTCAAAACTTTATCTACCCGTTTTAAATAAATCAACACATATTAGTTTTCGATATGATAATCCTTCGTTTATTATTTATAGCTAGTTGTTTCTTTTAAATTTCGAGGACGAAATTTTTGTAAGGGTGGTATAATGTAACACCCAGCCCCTTTTTATACCAATATCTGTATAGTTGTTATTTTTGAATTTTATTTGATTTATTTAAATTCTATTTCTTCTAAACCCTAAAAGCCAAGACCAAGATTTAATACCAAAATCCGTATTTTATTACTCTAGATTCCTATTTATTCTTATTTAGAATTTTATCTATTTTTATATAATTATTTATTTATTTTAAAAGTTCCATTTATTCTATTTGAAAATGTAAACCCAATTTTCCCATTCTTTTTCCCACAATTAGATCCCTTTAGCCACCAAAATTTTTCCCTTAATAAGTTTTTTTTTCTGGCTCAGCCCGTTCCATTTCTCTTCTTTTTTTTGTTAAATCCCTGGCCTAACTCAGCCCGGCCCCATCCTCCTTCTAATTTATTTTCTGATTTTCCTTTGGCCCGGCCCACTCCTTATTACCCCAGCCCACTCTCTGGCCCAACTCACGTTGGCCGCGCCCGCTTCATCCCCTCGCTCGCTCCTTCAACCCGACCCGCTTAGCCCCTGTACATCTTCCTATAACGGCTCTTTCCTTCTTTCGCGCGCGTTTCCTACGCGACCGCGTCGCCCGTGCTTCTCGCCTCCGCCTCCGCCGACGTTCGCGCGCACGTTACACGCCACGACGTGCGCCCTCCACCTCTCTTCTCTACCCACTACTCCCCTCCCTCGCCCGCTCTCACTCCCTCCTCAAACTCCCCTGCAACCTTTTTCCCACCGTCGACGACGATGACGAGAACGACACCGTAATTACCTCGTCGACTCCCTCACTCTCTTCTCCCCATCAACGGAGCCCTCTCCCCAATTTCTCCAGCCACGCAACACCCAAGCCCACGAGCTCCCTCTTCTTTCTCCTTCACTGCACCCAAGCTCGAGCCCGAGCCCCTGCACCAATCTCGGCCAACCCCCTTGCACTCGACACCACCACCATTACCTCGTCGGCAACCAAGCCTCACCGACCGCCAGCACCACCCTCTCTCCCTCCTCTGTTCTCGACCCCTCTCATCATTCTCTCTAAACTCCCTCTCCCTCTGTCCCTCTCTCTCTCGAATTCTCTAACTCTCTCTCTCTCACTTCCCTCTTCTCTCACCGTCTCTCTCTCTCTCTCTCTCTTTCCCTCACTGCTTCTCCCTCTCTCTTTCACTTCCCTCACTATCTCTCCCCCCATGTTTCCCTCTCTCTTCTCTCTCTCTGCTACTCTCTTTCTCTGTATCTCATCTCTCTCTCTCTCTCCCTCCCCATCCTCTCTCTCTTCCTGAGTTTCTCTCTTTCTCACTCGTTCTCTCTGTGTCCTCTCTCAGCTCCCTTTCTCTCTCTGTTCTCATTCCCTTCCCTTTCTGTGATTTCAATCTCTCTCTCTCACTCTCTCTGCAACCCTTTTCTCTCTCTAACTCTTTCTCTCTCTCGCTAACTCTCCCTCTCTATGTCTCTCTTCCTCTGCAAATCCCGCACCAGCGACACCCCAGCGCCACCTTCGATCACCATCGTCATCATCACCCATCATCGAACCCTTTGACGCGCAAGGCCCAAGCTCCATAGCCGAGCATGAGCCGAGGCCGCGAGCCCTGCACGCGCCATTCATCGCGCGTTCGTGCGGTTATCACTGCCGAGCATCGCCAAGACGCCTCCAGGCAAGTTCTTTACTTGCTTACATGCTACTTTATCTATGTTACAAACCAACATCGTATATAAATCATGCTTTACCTTTCAGTTAGATTATTCGACATAACTGTTCGATGCTTGTTCTCATAGGAAATCATTATCAGGTTAGGCGGAACTAGATAAATTGCATTGGCCCTTGTAGGGATGGATAACGTGTGCAAATTTCATTAGAAAATACGACTGTTAAAGATTAAAACGACTACCCCCAAGTTTAACCGTAAAACTGAAATTCTACTGTACCTGAAAACCGTTAAATTCACCATAAATCATATACATACTAGAATAGTGCGTTCGAGGGCTCAAATCGAAGCCAACTCGACGAATATTAACCCTATGCTAGTTTCCAGACATTCCTGTACTTAAATTGTGATGATAATTGGATCGGAGTGCGACTCTGGACTGCAGTTCAGAGCGACTCCAGTCGTTGCTTGCTGTTCCGTATTGGGTACCACAGGATTTCCTTAACTAGTAAGTTGCGGAACTCCGCTGTTTATTATAGATAAATCTGTTAGCTAGACAAAACAATTGGTTTTATTCTGTTTCGTCACCGTTTGATATTTAATCTGTAATTTAGAAGATCGGGACGCATAACAGTCCCAGCAGAATCAGAACTGATATATTAGGGTTAAACATTGTATATCTCCCGACGTACTGATGAGATTGAAGATCCGTCTATTGCGTTGAAAACCTTACTGAAAACCCTAAAATTCATCCAACTGTAGCATCGCTAAATTCTGATCCCAACTGGGGTTAAAATGCGTTACGAAACGGACTCCTGATTCTGAAATCGGATTTCCAGCCGCGAGCGCTTAAAATGAAATGGTTATAATTAATGATTCTGGAACCCGATTGGCTTGAAACTAAATTTGATGGATGGACAACTGAACATGCTAAATATTACCTGTTTATCGTTTCGCTAAAATATATATGGACGTTTCATGATAAATCGTGCAAGTGATAGAATACTGTTTCATAACATCTTGATCATGTTCATATACTGTTCACGCATCATATTATACTCATAACATTGTAGTGATAATCTAGTGATATCGTACATTTACCCAGTGTTAGTTTCTAGCGATGATTGTGGCAAGTACGTCAGTGTTCGTGTATTCGTGATTAAGTGAAAGTGATACGTACTTGTACACAATCAGTGATCCTATTATTCTAATGCATTGTCGACGTCTGTGGGATGCGTGTACGTGTGACTATAAGTGGTATGGGACACTTATGGATGCGCTTGCACGGGTGTCACAGATAAGGCATCCGACACTGCCATTTATCTTAGGTATTAGTCGGGACGTGCTTGATGGAGGTCCTGCCTCCAGTTCTCGCGCAGACTTGTCACGGATCGATTAGTATTTAGGGCGATGGTTAGCGTTTGATGTAGACCACGGGGTGTGGGGTAGTTTAAGTGTGAGTTCAACAGAATCTCGGGAGTCCCATGCCGGCTTATATATTTAGGGAGTTATATGGAGATTTACAGGGTACGTGATATATACACCGTGATATTCTTGTTACATGTTGGGCCCGTGGTCCCTTGCCCTTGGGTTCTACCCTTGGGTGGAGGACACTCGCGAGTGGTTGACTCTCACACTTGAACTGACGATAGGCTTAGTGACCTGAGCAGTGAGACTTAGAGACTGATAGGGATACTGGCATTTATATTCCTTATATACTGTGTTGACATACGTGACATATCGTTCTACTGCTTTACTGTTCCGCTGCATTGATTACTGCACATGCATATTCATGATGTCATTTATTTACTGCTTCACATACCTATTATCACTGTTAGAACTGTCACTTGATTTTATACATATTATATTGCTATTGTGTCGCTCTGACGACCTGAGTATGCATGCTCAGTGGGAGGAGAAGATTTAGCCTGGACCAGAACTAGACGTGCAACGCAGACTTCTTGATTTACCATTCTGAGTTACCCTCGTTTGTTTCACTTCAGGTCAGTCTTTACATTGTTTCTTTCAGTTACTGCATTTCTCATTACCTGCGCATCATTTACTGTTTACCATGATAAACTAGAAGCCGAAGTGTGACTACGGCAGGACTTTTTCCTTGACCGTAGGAGCATGGCTGGCCTTGTCTACCCCTCGTATTCCGTATTTTGGGAAGCGGGGCGTAACACTTGTTACAGCCCCTCCCGCGCTAAGGACCAAAGTCCTCCTTCGAGGCAATCGAGCCCGACCCCTTGTTCGGCTATCCCCGGCCGGTAGCTTTCTACCACAACCGACAGGGATCATAGTCCTCGCCAAGAGGCACTGGGCAGCAACCCTGCTCGGTCCCCATCCTGAAGGATCAAAGCCCTCGCAAGAGGCAACCGAGCGGCTACCCTGCTCGGTCATCTCCGGCTGGTAGCTCCCTACCCATGACGCCAAGGATCAAAGCCCTCGCAAGAGGCATCTGAGCGGCTACCCCGCTCGGTCATCCCCAGCTGGTAGTTGCCTACCCGAGACACCAGATATCAAAGCCCTCGTCAAGAGGCAACCGCGCAGCTTCACTGCCCGGTTATCCTTGGTAGGCTTCTTTCATCCCCTCCAACACTAAGGATCAAAGTCCTCCCAGAGGCAGCCCAGCCCAACCCTTGCTCGGCTATCCCCGGTTGGTAGCTTCCTACCACAACCAACAGGGATCAGAAACCTTGCCAAGATCAACCGAGCAGCTTCCCTGCTCGATCATCCCCAGCAGAGATCGCTCAGCCCATCATATACAACGGATCCGATGTTAGTTATGTATATGCCCTAGAGGCCATTGTTGTACATATGATGTATATTATAATAGATGCTTGGATATATACAGAGAGGACTTTCTTGCTCGTCATGATAGTATGCTATTTGGTTTCTCTTTATCTTAACATGTTGACTTGTATTTGTTTACTGTCTTTCTCTCACATGTTGATAAAGCCCTTAGGATCTGTACTCGACTACTGGGATTATGATGAGATCATACTAGTGGGACCACGGTAGTCGATGAGTACATCCTATAAATGTTCCTAGTCGATGGTATATCGAGACAGGGCATCGATACACCAGAGTAGACTAGCGTATACGCATCTTGACCCATATGATGGGCGATGGATGATCCCATATCCATCGGTGTTTGACATCAAGGATGGTGTACGGGTGCTCAGTGGAGACTGGGTACACTGGACGGACTCGCCGAGAACTCCCAGATGGTGATATACCACACGTCAGATGGCAGTTCTCCGGTGACATAATCTAGCAAAGATCCCGTCTTTGGGTTGTTCGACACATGTAAAATTTTATTCGGGCATGTTTGATGCTTTATGAACCTTCACAAGTGTGCCTAGGAACCCTACATCCGAAGCCCCAACAAGAGACATCAGGTCTATCCAAGTCTGAGTGATGCCCCTTCGACTTCGGGGCCGTGGAGACGCCTCCTCCTTCTCAGCCGCACTTGGCAAGTGATCGAAATCAACTCGACGAACGATCGCTAGACAGATAGCCGACCTGACATAGAAGCCCAACAGTGCAAGCAAGAATATTTTACGAGCATTCTTCACAAACAGAAGATAAAGTGCAAGCCGATGAAACAAAAAATTTTACTACCAAAAGCAAAGTCTTTACAGAGGGTATTTTGGGCTCCCCATCCTCACAGACTGCCCGGAGGCTTACAAAAATTCCAGAAGCTGCAAAATAAAAAGAGGAGGAAGACGGGGGCTTTAGGCCTCGAGGCCAGGCGCGATCTCGGGATCCTCGATATCTACCATGAGTCGAGCAGGGTCCTCGGCCACCTCCTCGTCAGGAATCTCTTCCCCCGGCTCATCGGCGTCCGCGTGGGGGTATTCGGCCCGGAGTTCTTCGTCGGCGAACTCCGGCATCCGGGCCTTGACGGCGTCGAGGGCCTCGTGCCAGATGCGGGTGGTGGCCACGGCTAGGTCATTGTAGAAGTCCTTCGACTTCTTATACCCCTCCACCGCCTTCGCCGCCGAGAGGTCGGCCAACTTCGTCGCCTCGACCGCCGTCCCCATCTCCTTCCGGAGGGCCCTCACCATCTTCTTCATGTTGCCGGCGAGCGCCTGAGCGTCCTCAAGCTTGACCTCGGCAGCCACAGCGGCCTCGCGGTACCGGGCAACCTCCCGTTTCCCGGCCTCCACCTCGCCCTCCATGGCTTCAACCCTCGCCATCACCGTCTCCAGCTCCTGCTTGGAGCTCTCTTCCAGCGAGGCAAGCTGGTCCGCGGTCTTCATCGCCGGGGCTATCACCGCGGCCTCCATGAGTAAGGCAAGGGCGACGTGCTGGAGAACCTGAAAAATATGAAAGAGGTCAGGAAGACGAAGGAGGCACCAAATCTCACAAACAACCGATCACTTACCTGAGCGATGGACGCCATCTGGGCCCTGAAGGTCCCCCGGGGGACCCTACCCCCTGCCGACTTCTTTATCTCGTGCAGCAGGCTATCCGCGACGGATAGCCCCGAGGGCACCGCGAACTGGAGGCCCCCCTCTTCCACCATGATCGGCGAAGACGGGCCCCGGGAAGACCTCCGGGAACCCCTATTAAGTAGCTCCGATGGAGAGCCGATCTCCTCCTCCGAGACCAGGTCCTTAAGAATTCGAGCCCGCTTTCTGCCCGGCACCCTGCTAGGCCCCGGGATGGGATCCTCCCCTGAACGCTCATGGGACGCGGCCACCGGAGGAGAAGGAGCCAGGGCAGGCTTCGAACGGGAAGAGCTAGCGCCTCCAGCCTTTGTGATCTTTCTCGGCTGGCGCATGGAGGCTCAGATCTCGTTCATGTCCATAGGTCCTGCACAAAACCAAATGCAAAGAAGTTAGCAACACATGCAATATAAAAGCCAAAAACCAAGCCTAACTTACCGACGAACTCAACGGGGCTGAGCCCTGCCCAACTCAGAACCCTCTCAGACAACAGCACGTCGAATCGGGGAATGGGCTTCCATGACGCCACTCTCACCGCGGCGGGGTCATTGGACTGGTTCACCGGCAAGCATTTTTCCCTCGACCACTTGGTGGGCACGGGCCAGTCTTCGCCTTCGGGCGGAGCAACAAAGAAAAACTTCTTCTTCCAGTCGTGAATGGAAGAAGGCAGGGCTACAACCCCTGTCCCGGCGGCGCCCCCCCTGTCGCTTTCTAAAAGAGAGGTAGACCCACCTCGGGTCACCCGCTCGACCCTCGGGATGATTTTTGAAAACGAGGGAAGAATCTAGGATGGAGAGACTGAAAGGAACTGCCTGTAACTTCAGACGAATCAGGAACCCGAGAAGAATCCTCCATGAGTTCGGCACTAACTGGCCGGGGGCTAACCCGAAGAAGTTCAGCGCTTCAACGACCTCGGGAGAGAAGGGCAGGCACATTCCACCCCAAAAAGCTTCCAAGTACGGGGAGATGTCCCTACCCCGTACTTAGTCTGCCCTCTCTCCCTCCTTGGCCAGACGAAGCGTGTAGCGTGAGGGGATGTGGAAGCGAGCCCGAGTATTGGCAAGCTCGTCCTCATGCCTCACCCAACACGATGTGCCGGGGGCAGCGTTTACCACATCCTCTCTGGGGGCTGCCCCTGCTGCACGATCCCGAGAAGAATATCTGATCCCTGCTCCCTGGGAAGACTCAGGCTCAACTAGACGGTCCCTAGAACCTACTCCTACGACATCTACAGACTCTACGAAAGAAGACATTTAACTTGAAGAAGAGGGATCCTCTGGAAACGAAAGCAGAGAAAAGAAGACGAGCGCCGAGCAACCAAGACTTAGGGCGAGGAAATATGAAGGAGTATGGGCCCTGGAGTGGGCCCCATCCCTATTTATCACCGCAATCGCCCTCATCCAATGGCGCCCTTCATCTCCCGCCAAAGCGCCTCCTCGCATCTTCGATCGCTCCACTTGTCAACCCTGCACTGGGCCGCATCCCATCAGACGCAGGTCTGCATACGTCGCGTCGGCCAACCGACACTTGACATACGGACCGTTGCTTCAGTGACAGGATGCACGAACCGGCGCACCTTCCTTAAATACAGAGATCACGCCCTGATTCGCTGGCAGAAAAGACAGTCGACAGTCTGGGAACACGCCCCGACGAAATCTTTAGAGGGGGCTCACCCCGGACGGCCCGGCAGTCCACTCTTGACTCGACCCGCCAACTGGTCGGGACAAGAGTGGGGGGCTAATGATGATGCTCTATATTGGCGATCCCCCAGATCAGGACACGTGGCAGATGACGTGTCCCAGAGCTCAGAAGAAAGGGCCCGCAGAGGCCGACCAGGCCGCCCCTGTACCCGACCTGCAAGCACAAGCTGGCTCACACCAGAGCCCCCTGCAAATTGGCCTCCTCGGCCTCTCAGCTCGCCCCCGAGCTACCTCAGGACCAAGACACCTCGGCCCTCCCGCTCGTTCCCGAGCTCTCCCGCCGAGTCCATCTTCCTCGGTCCCTCCGACCGACCAACCCCGCCGCTCACAGGCGTAAACGTCGCTCCGCAAATCTCGCCACGGGCGGATCCTCCGCCGGCAACATCCCACGTTCCCCGCCATCGCGATCCCCATTAACGAGCGATTCGCTTATTACGCGGACGTGACGTCGGGAGCGTAACCGCCGGCGAGATTCTCGCGTCTGCTACTGCGTGCTGCCGCCGCTATATAAACCCCCATCACAGAGGGGTCAAGTAAGCTTTTTTCACCTCACTTAGCTGTTACTCTGCTCGGGTCTTGTGCTAACTTGATCGTCGGAGGGTCCTCGGTGGTACCAAACCATCCCGGGACTTCCTTGCAGGTACTCGGCGCAAACTCCTCAAAACCTATTGAGACTCACACGCAACGGGAGATCACCTTCAAGATCCATCGGGAGATCGACGGAAGACAACATCTGACGGAGACCCGAAAAGGACCTCCATCAGTTAGACACCCACAACCACTTCTAACATGGAGCGGACATCTCTTTTGATGAGATGTCCGCAATAGGAGATCCCCGCGTGCGTAGATATCCACGGATGGAAAAATTTGTATATTTTGGGGTTCAACATATATAAATTCTCAACTTTTAGAGAATGTAGGAGGATAGGTCGGGGGGACTTTTATTTTATTATTTATTTTTCTATTTGGCTTTGGTCGAACAATGAATAATGCCATTTTATTTGTGGTGATATACAAAGCTTACATCAATAGGATAAAAAAACGTCAACGATTCACTTGTTTTGAAGTTTGAATTAATGTCTGCTTGAACTTGTTTTAATTTTCTTTTAAGTGTATGAATCATGTCGCTTGAAATTTATGAATAGTGGGTTTGTGCAACCATAAAATGCCTTTATTAGGAAGCGAAATTTTAATTAATTTTTGTTATCTAGCTTATGATATATGAAGCCTTTTACTGATAGAATAAAACGACACCGATAATTCAGAACTTTTGAAGTTTTTAACTAGTGCCTGTTAAAAATAAATAAACTATAAAATATTTTAAATATTTTTTTTAAAACAAAAAAACTAGTACCTATTTTAACTATTCTAAATCTGCATATTAGTTCCTGTCTATTTGAATTATATTGCTTCAAGCATGTGTATGTGTTGGATTATGAATACATTCTGTCGGGATCCGGTTCTTGCTCACGGAGCAAAGTGCCACACGGAACAAAGTGCCACGCCAAGTGTCGTATTAAGTGGGCGGGGGCCACCTCTTTAATCCGTGGGGGCCACCTCTTGAGTCCGTGAGACCCACTGTAGAACAATGGGGACTCTTCGGAATACATTCCAAAAGGGGCAGATCTGTACTATAAATGCAATGATACAACTCTTCAATACAGAGGCGTCTTTTAAATGAACCGGAACTACAGGAGCTTGAGAACTCCGTAGTTAAGCGTGTTCGGGTCAGGGAAGTCTTGGGATGGGTGACCTCCTGGGAAGTGGCCCCTGGTCGGGTCCGGTTCGCTCTAAAGGGGAAAAACCGTGCAGTTTCGGCCAAAGCGGACAATATTCTCTATATTGGGGGTGGGGCGTGACAGAATGATATCAGAGCTGGTCTCTCAATAGTAGGTCTGTGGTTCGAGTACGAACCATTGTTCAAAGGTGGGGAGAATGTCTTTTAAGTGAACCGGAACTGCAGGAGCTTGAGAACTCCGTAGTTAAGCGTGCTCGGGCCAGGGAAGTCTTGGGGATGGGTGACCTCCTGGGAAGTGGCCCCTGGTCGGGTCCGGTTCGCTCTAAAGGGGAAAAACCGTGCAGTTTCGGCCAAAGTGGACAATACTCTCTGTATTGGGGGTGGGGCGTGACAGAATGATATCAGAGCTGGTCCCTCAATAGGTAGGTCTGTGGTTCGAGGACGAATCATTGTTCAAAGGTGGGGAGAATGTCGGGACCCGGTTCTTGCTCACGGAGCAAAGTGCCACACGGAACAAAATGAGATGGTCCCTCAATAGTAGGTCTATGGTTCGAGGACGAACCATTGTTCAAAGGTGGGGAGAATGTCTTTTAAGTGAACCGGAACTACAGGAGCTTGAGAACTCCGTAGTTAAGCGTGCTCGGGCCAGGGAAGTCTTGGGATGGGTGACCTCCTGGGAAGTGGCCCCTGGTCGGGTCCGGTTCGCTCTAAAGGAGAAAAACCGTGCAGTTTCGGCCAAAGCGGACAATACTCTCTGTATTTGGGGTGGGGCGTGACAGAATGATATCAGAGCTGGTCCCTCAATAGTAGGTCTGTGGTTCGAGTACGAACCATTGTTCAAAGGTGGGGAGAATGTCTTTTAAGTGAACCGGAACTGCAGGAGCTTGAGAACTCCATAGTTAAGCGTGCTCGGACCAGGGAAGTCTTGGGATGGGTGACCTCCTGGGAAGTGGCCCCTGGTCGGGTCCGGTTCGCTCTAAAGGGGAAAAACCGTGCAGTTTCGGCCAAAGCGGACAATACTCTCTGTATTGGGGGTGGGGCGTGACAGAATGATATCAGAGCTGGTCCCTCAATAGGTAGGTCTGTGGTTCGAGGACGAATCATTGTTCAAAGGTGGGGAGAATGTCGGGACCCGGTTCTTGCTCACGGAGCAAAGTGCCACACGGAACAAAATGAGATGGTCCCTCAATAGTAGGTCTGTGGTTCGAGGACGAACCATTGTTCAAAGGTGGGGAGAATGTCTTTTAAGTGAACCGGAACTACAGGAGCTTGAGAACTCCGTAGTTAAGCGTGCTCGGGCCAGGGAAGTCTTGGGATGGGTGACCTCCTGGGAAGTGGCCCCTGGTCGGGTCCGGTTCGCTCTAAAGGGGAAAAACCGTGCAGTTTCGGCCAAAGCGGACAATACTCTCTGTATTGGGGGTGGGGCGTGACAGAATGATATCAGAGCTGGTCCCTCAATAGGTAGGTCTGTGGTTCGAGTACGAACCATTGTTCAAAGGTGGGGAGAATGTCTTTTAAGTGAACCGGAACTGCAGGAGCTTGAGAACTCCGTAGTTAAGCGTGCTCGGGCCAGGGAAGTCTTGGGATGGGTGACCTCCTGGGAAGTGGCCCCTGGTCGGGTCCGGTTCGCTCTAAAGGGGAAAAACCGTGCAGTTTCGGCCAAAGCGGACAATACTCTCTGTATTAGGGGTGGGGCGTGACAGAATGATATCAGAGCTGGTCCCTCAATAGGTAGGTCTGTGGTTCGAGGACGAATCATTGTTCAAAGGTGGGGAGAATGTCGGGACCCGGTTCTTGCTCACGGAGCAAAGTGCCACACGGAAAAAAATGAGATGGTCCCTCAATAGTAGGTCTGTGGTTCGAGGACGAACCATTGTTCAAAGGTGGGGAGAATGTCTTTTAAGTGAACCGGAACTACAGGAGCTTGAGAACTCCGTAGTTAAGCGTGCCCGGGCCAGGGAAGTCTTAGGATGGGTGACCTCCTGGGAAGTGGCCCCTGGTCGGGTCCGGTTCGCTCTAAAGGAGAAAAACCGTGCAGTTTCGGCCAAAGCGGACAATACTCTCTGTATTGGGGGTGGGGCGTGACAAAATGATATCAGAGTTGGTCCCTCAATAGTAGGTCTGTGGTTCGAGGACGAACCATTGTTCAAAGGTGGGGAGAATGTCGGGACCCGGTTCTTGCTCACGGAGCAAAGTGCCACACGGAACAAAGTGAGCTGGTCCCTCAATAGTAGGTCTGTGGTTCGAGGACGAACCATTGTTCAACGGTGGGGAGAATGTCGGGACCCGGTTCTTGCTCACGGAGCAAAGTGCCACACGGAACAAAGTGCCACGCCAAGTGTCGTGTTAAGTGGGCGGGGGCCACCTCTTGAATCCGTGGGGGCCACCTCTTGAGTCCGTGGGACCCACTGTAGAACAATGGGGACTCTTCGGAATACATTCCGAAAGGGGGCAGATCTGTCTGTTTTGATGTGGTAGTCAAAGAGTTTGACTTCATCAAAATGGCAGATGAACCTTGTATAAACGAAAAGGTAGTAGGGAGTATGGTGGTGATCCTCGTAGAGTACGTGGATGACATACTCTTGATAGTGAAGGAGTTTCCTATGCTACGCACGGTCAATCTCCACTTATCACAAGGATTCTCCATATAGGATCAAAGTGATACCTACTAAATCACGCCAAGTGTCGTGTTAAGTGGGCGGGGGCCACCTCTTGAGTCCGTGGGACCCACTGTAGAACAATGGGGACTCTTCGGAATACATTCCGAAAGGGGGCAGATCTGTCTGTTTTGATGTGGTAGTCAAAGAGTTTGACTTCATCAAAATGGCAGATGAACCTTGTATAAACGAAAAGGTAGTAGGGAGTATGGTGGTGATCCTCATAGAGTACGTGGATGACATACTCTTGATAGGGAAGGAGTTTCCTATGCTACGGTCGGTCAATCTCCGCTTATCACAAGGATTCTCCATATAGGATCAAAATGATACCTACTAAATCCTGGATTTTGGATCTATGAGATAAATCTAATTGGATGTTACGGTTCGCTCTAAAGGGGAAAAACCGTGCAGTTTCGTCCAAAGCGGACAATACTCTCTGTATTGGGGGTGGGGCGTGACAGAATGATATCAGAGCTGGTCCCTCAATAGTAGGTCTGTGGTTCGAGGACGAACCATTGTTCAAAGGTGGGGAGAATGTCGGGACTCGGTTCTTGCTCACGGAGCAAAGTGCCACACGGAACAAAGTGCCACGCCAAGTGTCGTGTTAAGTGGGCGGGGGCCACCTCTTGAATCCGTGGGGGCCACCTCTTGAGTCCGTGGGACCCACTGTAGAACAATGGGGACTCTTCGGAATACATTCCGAAAGGGGGCAGATCTGTCTGTTTTGATGTGGTAGTCAAAGAGTTTGACTTCATCAAAATGGCAGATGAACCTTGTATAAACGAAAAGGTAGTAGGGAGTATGGTGGTGATCCTCGTAAAGTACGTGGATGACATACTCTTGATAGAGAAGGAGTTTCCTATGCTACGCTCGGTCAATCTCCGCTTATCACAAGGATTCTCCATATAGGATCAAAGTGATACCTACTAAATCACGCCAAGTGTCGTGTTAAGTGGGCGGGGGCCACCTCTTGAATCCGTGGGGGCCACCTCTTGAGTCCGTGGGACCCACTGTAGAACAATGGGGACTCTTCGGAATACATTCCGAAAGGGGGCAGATCTGTCTGTTTTGATGTGGTAGTCAAAGAGTTTGACTTCATCAAAATGGCAGATGAACCTTGTATAAACGAAAAGGTAGTAGGGAG
Source organism: Agapanthus africanus (assembly GCA_030015575.1). NCBI lineage: Eukaryota > Viridiplantae > Streptophyta > Magnoliopsida > Asparagales > Amaryllidaceae > Agapanthus > Agapanthus africanus. The sequence continues at coordinate 59,464,596 of CM057343.1, read as the reverse complement.
TATGGTGGTGATCCTCATAGAGTACGTGGATGACATACTCTTGATAGGGAAGGAGTTTCCTATGCTACGCTTGGTCAATCTCCGCTTATCACAAGGATTCTCCATATAGGATCAAAATGATACCTACTAAATCTTGGATTTTGGATCTATGAGATAGATCTAATTGGATGTTAGGATACTCACTAGTTGTATTGAGATGGTATCAATTGATCCTGGGGAGAATTACTGGATTTGTTCCAGGGTGATAAGGACGACTGAATGTCAGTCACATGCATTGTCTTTACCCTCAGTAAAGGGACGGTATGTTGGAAGAGTTCCAAGCTAAATACCGTGGCATACTAGACGATAAAGGCTGGATACATCGCTACTTAAGATGCTACCAAAGAGGCAGTCTGGATGTATATTTGTTCATGAGATGAACTTAGTTCCTCCCATTGTGTGACAATGGAGTTGTGGCTTATGCCAAGGAACGTTCGTCCCATCAGTGATCCAGACATATTCTAAGACAGTATCACCTGATCATGAAGATGGCCGATCTCCAATGTGATCGAGGTTAGGAGAGCAGACTCAGAGGATAACACGGCGGATCCACTCACGAAGGCCTATTCCCATAGAGAGATTTTTATGGGATGGTTGAGTATGAGATACTACAACCACTGCTACAGATGGCCCTAGTGCAAGTGGGAGATTGTTAGTTATATGTATGCCCTAGCACCTCATGAAGGGTATGGAAGCATCACATGTACCAAAGATGGAATTTTTAGGGTGCTAAGTTAACATGCAAAGGATCGATCCTAGAAGAATGAGAGTTTTATATTTTCATTCATGTAAATTCAAATGTAATGTAATATTCTTTAATTTGGGGCACTTCCGGGTTGAGGTCGATGCCACCTGTGTTGTATATTATTTACTTTTCCGCATTAGGATGGACCTAAGGAGGGGAGCACAGGTGACCGGGTTCTGGGGTTCAGTGGGAGGCCATCTCGAGGAGTCGAGACCGGGTCTCCTAAACTCCAGAATTGGTAGGGTTGCTTGCCGCTCTCGTAGGGGTCCAGGGTGTGGGCTTGGCTATTCATCGCGACTGTGGAATCCGTATTTTCTATTGTTGGCTAAATACTAAATACGGACGTCCTAGTATATCCCACATTATATCTATGTTTCTGCTGCGATATCTGTGATGTGATCATTAGATATGTTATGTGATGGGTACAGTATACAGTATATATGATATATTATATAGGCGTTACTTATGTTTTACACCCGCGCTAGCCCTGCCCTGCTCTGCCGTTAGTTACCTAACCTAACGGTGCACGAGGGGACATCGAGGCGAATGCTGATGGCATAATTGTACGTCGTATTTATCTGTGATGTTTAGGTTACTTAAATGATGGGACTTCATTAATGTGATTAATGAAAGAAAAGAAACCTAATAGATGTTGTAGAATCAAAATTTTAAATAAAAAAAGGGTAGCTACAGTTTTGCTTTGCATAGCGGTATATATGATATACCCTGCACCTTATTCGATGAGGAAAGGGCCGAGATCCCTTCACCGGGAGTGACCCCTTTAGCAATAACTGGCAGATGCTACACACTCGGTTTGTTTTTGATTGCTTCTATAGTTTCTGCTTTGCACAGTGATATATATGATATATCCCGCACCTCATTCGACGAGGAAAGGGCCGACGATCCCTTTACCGGGAGTGGCCCCTTTAGCAAAACTAGAAAAGCCTCAAAATCACTCCATTTCAAAACTTCACTTGATTCTATAACGATATCAAGTTCATTACGCAATAGGTTTTCAGAAAAACCTGTCGTAGCCCTCCGTCATTTCAGATAAGTTGTATATAGTATTCGTGCTACATTTGTTGGCTTTCGTCAAGGTGTAGTGTGCGGTAGCTATATGCTGCTTATCTGCTGCATATGATGCGACTGGATTGGGGTAGTCGTACGGCTTTGTTGGCTTTCGTCAAGGGTCGTGCGGGTGGGTTTAATTCAGTCAAGAAATGTACGGGTTGAACTTGACTAGCGGGCTGTGGTTTGTTGGCTTTCGTCAAGGTCATAGCACGTTAGGGGCAAAATATTATCGAGAATTTCAAGTGTTGAAATTTGCAATGAGATTGCATACCTTCTATGAGATAGTTGGATCCCGATACCCACTGCGAGTAATTGTTACTCCTGGGAGAGTTTTACACAGGACAATTAGCCGATCAAGTAGGTGTCTAGAAAGGTGTCAACGGGTTAAGCCTCTGGGAAAACGAGGTTTACTTTAATTAGGTCCGTGCGAAAGCACGGGGAACCTCCCTCAAAGTACCGACACTGGCCTGGCTGAAAGATCGACGAAGTTGTAAGGTGTAATTAATCCTGGCTAGTCTTTCCTTTTAGGGTTTGAAGGAAGATTTGATAAAAACCAGTGGGAGCCATCCTGATTAGATAAGATAATAACCAATCTGATCTTGCAAGAGCATACGCTAAAGTGTTTTCTTCTCTCTCTCTCCAGGTAGCGACCATGTCATGCCCTAATCAAGATAATAATATGGATGTATTGACCGAACCCGCTTGTTATACTGAGCTGGGGAACGTTGGTCCCGCTCCAACTTATAATTGTTATAAGACAGAGCAGGAATTGGGGAATACCGGATTTCCCGTGCCGCCCAAACGAAGAAAGTGCATATGATGCATCTCCTTCAGGTGTGTTCATTACAAAGAACTGTTTCTCAGTATCCTCTGCATCCTGGGTATTTGATACCGGATAAGGATCCCAGATATGTAATCTGTTACATAGGGCTACAAAAGGGTAGAAAACTGAGAACGGGTAATAAGTTTCATGAGACAGAAAACGGGGCAAGTGTTGCAGCCAAGTCTGTTGGTCACTGTCACCCTGTATTACCAATACATTGATTCTGAACAAATGTTATTAGATACCGAACTTGATATACAAAATCATATCAGTCTCTTTACAAGTAAAGAAATGATAAAATTTTGTATTGTTGGATAATGTTTTGAACATTTCCTATTTCAAAAGTTGATCGGTTCAGGCACGTTATCTAAAAGCATTGACGTTCTAAATCAAACTATAGTTCCTAGTATACAGAACACACACAAGAGGAAGAGTTCAGAAATGAACGATTCCTTCTTGAGGTATTGTAGACTAGGTCATATCAATGTGACCCAACTAGCTTAAGTTACATTTAGATGCATATTTAAATCAGTTTGAATTTACATCTTGTGAAAACTTGCCAGTCATGTCACAGAGATAAGATGACCATAGCTCTGTTTACTGGAAACAGAGAAAGAGTCAGTGAACTCTTGGGATGATACATGTTGATGTATGTAGGTCCCCTGTCTATACATACCAAGACCGGTTCTTTGTATTTCATTACATTCTCTGATAATCTCTCAAGATTCAGACATATGTTCCTGTTGAAACACAAGTCCGAACCTTTTGAGATATTCATAGAATATAAGTTAGAAGTAGAGAACCAAAATACGGGTATAAGTATTATGTCCTATGATGAGAACAGGGAGGAGAATACTTGTGCATGGAATTCTTGAACTATTCTAAAGGAGAATGAGATTCTCTCTCAGTGTTACTCCTCTGAATACACCACAGCACAACGGTATATCGGGGCAGAGCAAACACACCCTATATGATAATGTGTGCTCTATGATGAGTACTACCGAGTTACCTATTTCCTTCTGGGGGTATGCGCTTGAAACAGCCATACATCTATTGAATATGGTCCCCACCAAATCTGTGCCTACCACTCCATATGAGATATGGAAAGGGAAGAGACCATGTCTTAACTATGTTAAGATATGGGGTTTTCCAGCCTATGTCAAACGACAAAATCCGGACAAACTCGAGGCACGGTCTGTTCTATCCAAATTTATAGGATATCCCAAGAATTCACAAGGGTATATCTTCTACCACCCTGAGGAACAAAGAGTGTTTGTTTCTCGGCATGCCACCTTTTTAGAAAAGGAATTTCTTGAAAAAGAGATTAGTGGTCATGAGGTAGAACTGGAAGAGGTTCCAGCTACAAAAGCTGCAACAGAAGATCTGGTGGAACCAGAAGATTCCGTAGTTCCCAATGAACCCCAGCCACTCCGCCGATCTAGTAGGGTTCCTCGCCAACCTGAGAGATACTACGGTTTTCTCATGGATGGTGGGAGCGAAGATTGCATCATGGAGGATGATGACCCAACTAGCTTCGAGCAGGCCATCACGAGTAGGGACTCAGTGAAATGGCTGGATGCTATGCGGTCCGAGATGGAATCCATGTACACCAACAAAGTATGGACTTTGGAAGTTGCTCCTGAAGGGGTAAAACCCATTGGGAGCAAGTTGATCTTCAAGAAAAAACTTGGTGTAGATGGGAAAGTGGAGACTTTCAAAACTAGACTTGTTGTAAAGGGTTTTCGTCAAAGACCAGGTGTGGACTATGACGAAACCTTTTCTCCAGTGGCTATGCTTAAATCCATCCGGATCATGCTTTCCATCGCTGCATATCATGATTACGAAATCTGGCAAATAGATGTTAAGACCGCCTTTCTAAACGGTGATTTAGAAGAGTGCGTGTACATGACTCAGCCAGAGGGCTTCGTAGACAGTGGGAGCAGCGGGAAGGTGTGCAAGTTGCTTAAATCCATTTATGGATTAAAGCAAGTATCGCGGAGTTGGAACATCTGCTTTGACGTCGTTAACAAAGAGTTTGATTTCGTCAAAAACGTAGATGAACCTTGTATCTACAAGAAGGTGGCAGAGAGTAAGGTTGTCTTCCTCGTATTGTACGTGGACGACATACTCTTGATAGGAAATGATATTCCTATGCTGCAATCGGTCAAGCTCTTCTTATCACAAAGATTCTCAATGAAAGATCTTGGTGATGCCTCATGCATATTGGGAATTAGGATCTATAGAGATAGATCCAAACGGATATTGGGATTGTCCCAATCCAGGTACATTGACACCATACTAAAGAGGTTTAGTATGGAAGAATCCAAGCGTGGGAATTTTCCCACGATCTCTGGAGTCACTCTCTCCAAAGAGATGTCTCCCAAGACTGATTTGGAGAGAGCTCACATGCAAGGGATACCCTATGCTTCGGCTGTAGGCTCTATCATGTACGTGATGCTATGTACAAGACCCGATGTAGCATACTCACTGAGTGTAGTGAGCAGGTATCAAGCTGATCCTGGAGAGAGTCACTGGACAGCTGTGGAAAGCATTCTCAAGTACTTACGAAGGACTAAAGAGATGCTCTTGGTGTATGGTAACGGAGAACTCCAAGTGGAGTCCTTTACCGATTCGAGCTTCCAGAGTGATAAGGACGACTCTAAGTCGCAGTCGGGATTTGTCTTTACCCTTTACGGAGGGACGGTTAGCTGGAAGAGTTCCAAGCAGGAAACCGTAGCAGACTCGACGATGGAGGCTGAATACATCGCCGCCAACGATGCTGCCAAAGAGGCTGTCTGGATCAAGAAGTTCATTACTGAACTTGGAGTGGTTCCATCCATTGAGCATCCAATACCTTTGTATTGCGATAACAATGGAGCGGTGGCTTTGGCCAAGGAACCCAGGTCCCATCAGCGATCCAGACATATTCTGAGGCGATATCACCTGATCCGGGAGATAGTTGATCGCCGGGAGATCGAGGTCAAGAGGGTTGACACGAAGAATAACACAGCGGATCCACTCACGAAGGCCATTCCCCAGATACAGTTTGAGAGACTCTTCGGGATGCTCGGTATGCGATACTACAGCAGCTGGCCCTAGTGCAAGTGGGAGATTGTTAGTTGTATGTATGCCCTAGAGGCCAGTATTGTACAGATGATGTATATTATATTGGATGCTTGGACATATATAGAGATTACTTTCTTGCTCGATATGATAGTATGCTATCTGGTTGCTCTTTATCTTAACATGTATACTTGTCTCTTTATACTGTCTTATAGTTACATGTTGGTAAAGCCCTTAGGATGTGTACTTGACTACCTGGACTATGACGCAGATCATACTAGTGGGGACATGGTGGTCCATAAGTACATCCTTCAAGGTCCCTAATCGTAGGTGTATCGAGACGGGGCATCGATATACCAGTGTAGACTAGCGTATACGCTTCTTGACCCATGAGATGGGCGATGGATGATCCCATATCCATTGGTGTTTGACATCAGAGATGGTATATGGGTGCTCAGTGGAGACTGGGTACACTGGACAGACTCGCTGAGAACTCCCAGATGGTATTATACCTCATGTCATATGGCAGTTCTCAGGTGACACTTATGCAGGTTAGTCTGTAGACCCGAGATCGTCATAGAGTCTTGTGTGATTCCCACTGTGCTTTGATCTCCACCTTACCACGTCCATAAGGGCGTGCAAAACGGTGGTTTTTGGGTACAGTCCCGAGTCACATGGAGGAAATGAGCGATAGGAGGGGTTTCGTCTCTCCCGGTATTGGGGGTTGATGTTGCACTGTGCTCGATTGGCCGTAACAGGGAAGTCCCTGACCAGGGCTGATTAGAGATTTACTGGTAAGTGTTACCAGTAGTTTTTCGACCCGTTATGAGCCTCACATCGGCACGACTTATCGGTTATTGGGGTCTGACGTTTACCACCCCTAGACTTGATATGCGACATATCAGACAAGGAGACCGAACTGTACGGAAAGTGTTGCCGGTTGGCTCGACGGGAGTTGTAGCAGGTTCGCTTGTTCTCTTCTGATCGTTCAATACCCGGGTGGCCGTTACGTTTAGCTGACCGCTTGCGGCTTGGGGGTGCTTGATATGATCATCACCCACTGCCGGCGTATTGACGAGTCTCAGAGTCCTACAAAGGAGTTTCCTAGTCCAGGCGAAACATTGTGGGGCGCGTATGCGATATGCGCATGGACCCGATTAAAATGCGCGTATGGGATACCGTATATTGATCGGGAGGCTTGCTTTTGGTAGGGGTCATATGTGATATGGCCGGATTGATAAATCAAGTGTTGATTTATCATTTAACCATTAGCTTCTCACTTGAAATCCTTTCTTGAGTATGATGGATGTATGCATGCATGTATACTTTCTTTATAGATTCATGCACATATGGATGTGCATACATACATACATACATACATACATCATCAATTATGGTTGCTTATACAAAGAAAATGGTGGCAATATAAGACTCACGCCATGGGTTTTTTATATGGAATATTATTGTATTTAAGCTAAAAACAAAAGGAAAAAGAAAAGGGTTAGTTTTGGATTGTTTCTACACTCTTCTTGACCTAACCTTTCTCACCCACCATTTAACCATGGTTTACTCTTCCTTTTAGTTTTTAACTCAAGTACAATAATGATTCAACCATGGTTTGAGATGAGAGATAAAAAATATATATTGATATATTTTCTATTTTCTTTCTAAGGGTTGAACTTATCTTCTTCTCAAATTGCCATCATCTTCTTCTTCCTCTCTCATTTTGCTCTCTAGTTTTTGTAGTGAGCAATATACTCATCAAGATTGGATTTTGAAGTGAGAATAAGAACCACAACATCATTCTACACAAGTTTAGCCAACTTGTTTAGAGTGTTAGCTTCATTTCGTTCACTTGATCGGATAAAGTTGCAAGCTTGGACAAAGCGGACTCCGGGTGGATCATCGGTGACCTCGAGGAGTTCAAGCGGAGCTTTTTCAAATCCCAAGTAGCCGAGGAGTCTAGCGTAGGGAGCTACAAAGGTTGTACTCTCAAAACCCTAGCCTTTCTTTCATATGGTGATGTGAAATATTTAGAAACCCTAATTCTTCTAGGATCGATCCTTTGCATGTTAACTTAGCACCCTAAAAATTCCATCTTTGGTACATGTGATGCTTCCAAACCCTTCATGAGGTGCTAGGCTAACCTTTCATTGGTATCAGAGCCTAGCTAGAGCCTTAGGCGACCCACCCGCACGACCCTTGACGAAAGCCAACAAAGCCGCACGAATACCCTAATCCAATCGCATCATATGCGGCAGATAAGCTGCATATAGCTACCGCACACTGCACCTTGACGAAAGCCAACAAATGCAGCACGAATAGTATATACAACTTATCTGAAATGACGGAGGGCCACGACAGGTTTTTACGAAAACCTATTGCGTAATAAACTTGATATCGTTGTAGAACAAGAAAGTCCTCCCTATATATGTCCCAGCATCCACTACAATATACATCCTATGTACAGTAATGGCCTCTAGGGCATACATATAACTAACACGTCCAAGACATTCGAGCCTTCCTTGGCCATGCCGGTTTCTATAGATGGTTCATCAAGGATTTTAGCAAGATAGCTAGACCCTTGACTCTTTTGTTGGCCAAGGACACTACTTTTGATTTCGACTCGAGTTGTATGAAGGCGTTCGAGTCATTGAAAAACTCACTTACTTCCGCTCCCATTCTTTCGTCTCCTGACTGGACGCATCCATTTGAGATTATGTGCGATGCATCTGATTTTGCCATTGGTGCTGTCCTTTGACAGCACATCAATAAAATGCCGCATGTGATCTATTACGCTAGCCGAACCTTGAATGAGGCCCAATTAAATTACACAACAATTGAGAAGGAATTCTTAGCTGTTGTGTTTGCATTAGAAAAGTTCAGGCCCTATTTAATCGGCTCTCCAGTCATCGTTTACACTGACCATTCAGCTCTTCGCCATCTTTTTGCGAAGAAGGACGCTAAATCTCGGCTGATACGTTGGATTCTCTTACTGCAAAAGTTTGACCTTGTCATCAGAGACAAAGGAGGATGCGAAAACGTAGTCGTCGACCACCTTTCCCGCCTCCCTTCTTCGCCGACACTTCAATTTCCTATAAAAGACGTTTTTCCAGATGAGCAGCTCTTGACTGTATCATGCGAATCTTGGTTCGCAGATATTTTGAATTATTTGGCCACCGGACTTATACCAAATGAATGGTCGAATCAGGATAGACTTTGATTTCTATCCCAGGTAAAACAATTTTACTGGGATGAACCATATCTATTCAAATGTTGTCCCGACCAAATTATTCGTCGGTGTGTCCCCGACAATGAGTTTAAGAGCGTGCTGTCATTCTGCCACGATCAAGCGTGTGGCGGGCATTTTGGCCTTAAAAAGACAGCCGAAAAGATCTTGCAGTGTGGCTTCTACTGGCCACAACTTTTTAAAAATGCACATGATTACTGCAAGACATGCTCTCGGTGCCAACACTTGGGCCGGATATCTAGGAGAAACAAAATGCCGCTCCAAACAATATTGGTTGCAGAAATTTTTGATGTTTGGGGGATAGATTTTATGGGACCGTTTCCAAATTCTTTTGGGAACGTGTATATTCTCCTCGCTGTTGACTATGTTTCTAAGTGGGTCGAGGCTGTGCCCAGCCAGACTAATGACAACAAGGTTGTCGTTAGATTTCTCAAAGAAAACATTTTCTCTCGGTTTGGGCACCCCCGTGCAATTATCAGCGATAATGAAACTCATTTCTGTAATAGGACTTTCAAGTCCTTAATGCGGAAATATTCCATTAATCACAAGCTATCAACGCCCTATCATCCCCAAACTTGTGGGCAAGCCGAGATTTCAAATCGGCAAATTAAACAGATATTGGAGAAAACAGTTTCCAAAAATCGTAAAGATTGGTCTTCAAAATTTACTGATGCCCTTTGGGCATTTCGAACTGCCTATAAGACCGATCTTGGCATGTCTCCATATAAGTTTGTTTATGGAAAAGCTTGCCGCCTTCCAGTTAAAATTGAGCATCGAGCAATTTGGGCAATAAAAGAGTTGAATCTGTCCCTCGAAGATGCGGGCAGCAATAGAAAGCTGTAATTAAATGAATTGAACGAGCTTCGGGATGAAACTTACGAGAACGCGGTTGTCGTCAAAAACCGAACTAAGGTCTTTCACGATAAACACCTTATGCGAAAAACTTTCAAACCTGATCAACAGATTTTACTTTACGACACCTGGCAATATTTCCATCCCGGCAAGCTTAGATCTCGATGGAAAGGGGCATTTTTGGTACACGCCGTATATCCGCACGGTGTGCGGTCGATTAAGAAAATCCTGAGGACGGTTCACTATTCAAGGTAAACGGATATAGACTTAAACCATTCCTCACTGCGGACCCTTCGGAGGAGCTCCTACTGTTGCAGGAGCTGATTTACATTGACTGATCTTCCTCCATCTACTCCCAAATTTCGGTTATCCAGCCATAAACAGTGGAAACACTGTTTCAAATAAGTTTGGGGTATGTACCACTTGTAATTATATAAAAACAACATAAAAGTAAAAAAAAATAAAAACAAATTTTTGTGGGTATTTTTGTAAATTTTCAGTTTTAATAAATAATAAAAAAATTAAAAAAATTATTTACAAAAAAAATCTTTTTTTTAAGAGGTCTTTTTTGCAAATAACCAAAACACCCCCTATAAATAGAACCCGGCCCCTCTCTGTATTTTACCAAACCCTAAAATTTTCCTCTCTCAAAACCCTAGTCGCCGCTTCATATGTCACGCCCCGCTTCCCAGAGTACGCTAAGATAGGCACGTGACATAGCCAACCATGCTACCTGTGGACAGGAAAAATCCCTCCACAGTCATATTACGGCTGTAGAGATATCAAGAACTGGAAAGTAACTAAACTATCTAGTACATGTCCATGAGCCAGAATAAATGAATCAAGAAATGATAATATGCGGAAGCAAAAGATACAATAAATGAAACACCTGGAAAGTAAAACTGCATACCAACAGGATCTTCACCGCTCGGTCTAACAGCGGCAATCCTCCTGATCAGTCTGCAATAAAGGTAGAGGATCAGGGCCATGCAAAACCCAGACGTCAGCGCGTCATAACATCACGCAATAATATAAATAGGGGTAGCAATACATGCAAGTATGAGCATAAATGGTAAACAAGTATAACAGTGATATAAGTAAGGACAGTGGGGTAATGTGTAGTGAGTTATCTAAACTGGTCTAGTGGGTTAACTACTCTCAAGTCTTTGAAATCAGTCTGATGAATCATCGATGTAACTCAATAGTATCTCGTGCGTGCCCGGGACCACGGTCAAGATTCTCGGGCTGAATCCGAGACGTGCCACTAGGCAGTAAAAGGGTAGTATGTAAAGATGAGTGATGTCAGCATCATCACCCCGGGGCTGGCCTAGCCCGTAAGACTGATCAGAACAGGTATAGAACTGTCGAGTTACAAGTCAGATTTCATCATTGATTTCCCCATACCCCCAAGTTATATGTATTGAAGTCGGGTATTAAAATAATCTAAAGCTAATGCCAACACAGGATCAGGCAGGTACAGGTTTGTCTTGATAGACAACAGGAACGGTCCGTAAGGACAACAGGTCAGGTTTGTTGGCATTAGGCACAAGATCAGGTAACAGGTAAAGCCATGGTACATCAGGTCAAGTCAAGTAGTGTATTTAGGTGTCATGTCATGTCAAGAGTGTACGGTACCATGTCATGTCAAGTAGTAGGTATAACAAGTCATGTCAGCGTACAAGATATCATGTGGTGCTCATAATCAAACTAGCATAAGCATGGTATACAAACAAGCATGGGTACTAATAGAACAATAAACTGGAACATGTAATATGATATGCAACAGGTACAGATTAAGGTATGTAGATGCACGGTTATCAGTTTGGGTTTAAGGGATAGTTTCAACATTACGTATCTTACACTTACATGAATATGGAATAATAAAATCACATTAACATATATTAAATGGCTTAGGGATGCAATTATATATAAAACAAGTTAGATGGATGAAAACGGGTGTTGAACAGTTGTAAACTATTTAAAGGGTACTATGACTATGAGACTAAGAATTATGTTATAAATATAGGCATGGGCATACAATATTGTAATCTAACATGCAACCGGGTGTGTTTCACAATTAACTCAAAATGATATAAACGGACCTCGGATGTTAAAATGTGATATAGGCACCAATTCAAACTTCGTGTTTAAAAAATATATATATGCAAATAAATATGGAATATTGTAAATAGCATGTAGCAAGTTTCACTTGCCTGGAGACGATGATCAGGTAAACAACACGACAACATATGAACCCAATGCGATACAAGATCGAGACTTGAACTACGACCAGAATCTGGGCTCGGTTTCTGGATCTCGATAGTGCTAGGCTGTGGTAGCAAGGGCCTTCAAATACATACACTTTCTGCACCAATTCCCCATCCAGAGGAGGACGATGGATTCTTCAAGCTGCTGGGCCTTGGCGAGGACCCGATCGAACTGCTCCTCGCTGGTGATGGGAACGAGATCGATTGACGTGGGCGTGTTGCTCTCAAAGTTGACGATCGAAGAGCAGCCCCTTTGCACGCCGCTATAAATTTTGGCTATGGCGAAGGGTTGCTGCTAGCATGATACCGACGGCGATAGGGGTAGCGGCCATGATGGGTGCTCGGTTTAAGAGGGATCTAAGACGATGGCGATGGCAATGGCGAGGTGCTTGGGTTCGGTGGTTAGGCAAGAAAGCAGCGGTCGAAAAGAGGGTTTAATGGAGTCGATTGAAGTCGGGCTCGAAAGAGGAGATGGAGTTGATTCAATGGAGCTTGTAGGGGCGATGGGTTCTGCGGTGATGACGGTGACGGTTAGGGGATGATGACGAGAGATGGAGGCGATGGGTTTTGAAGGTGGTGTTGGGTTGATGGGTCTTGGAGATGACGTCGAAGGTTGCAAGAGAGATGGGTTGATCAGCGACGAGATCTGGGTCGAGGGGACGGCGACGGCGGTGAGGCGCGGAGGTGAAGCGATGGGTTAGGGTTCCTCGTGAAGATGGCGAAGAAACAAATAAAGAAGGAGAAGAGAAGGAAGGTGACAATAGGGGAGAGACGGTGACGGGATCCAAGAAGGAAACAGTGTTTCCGAGAGGAGTGAGAAAGCGAGAGTGAGAGAGAGAGAGTCGGGAGAGAGAGAGATAGAAAGAGAGAGAGAGACTGTTATGATTGTTAGTTTAAGAAAATATATGATATATATAAAATACTTATATAAAGAGAGATATATATATAGAGAGAGAGAGAGAGATAGAGATAGAGAGAGACTGTTATGATTGTTAGTTAAAAAAATATATAATATATATAAAATACTTATATAAACAGAGAGGGAAGAGAGAGAGAGCGCTTGTGAGATTAGTAAGGAAGTTAAAAAATATAATTTTTTGTTAAAGAAAACATTAAGATGAATAAAGATTATAATATTATAATATTAGTCCGTTTAAGATTTTGGCAAATACAAACTTACTCCAAAACACGTCCGGGTCGGGTCTAAAAATTCAGATTTAAAATATTAAAAATATGTGCGATGTCCAAATTTCAAAACAAGTACTCAGCTAACGAAAATGCGTACCCCCAAGAACGGATGCACGTACGTGCGCGTAGCCATCCAAACACGTTCGTTTCACTTAACGGGACGAGAACAAGATGCGCGGATGCTACCACCGGGTTTGGGGTATTATGCAGGCTATAAAATACAATTTTAAATTATTTTCTGTGACCTAGAATGTTATATGATAAAAGATGCGATACCAGGTAAAATGCCAGCGTGTACTAATCATGAGACGCACGTGCCCATGTAACCAGTCAAGGTAATCAATAAATAAGGATTAAATAGGTTCAAGCAAGCGGGTCGAATGCGAAGTAAACTGTAAAATACTATTCGCACCCAAATACGCTAAATCAAGAAAAATACCATGGATAGGTGAATACAGAAACTGGAATTTGTATAAATGAACTCGGGTGTTACATTATACCCAACTACAAAAGAATTTCGTCCTCGAAATTCCAAGAACAAGAAAGGATAAACAATCAAGAATTGCAAGAATAGATGTGGAAACTTCTGTCGGACTTCATCTTCTCGTTCCCAAGTTGCTTCTCCATGTGAACGATTTCCCCAAGAAACAAGTACAAGAGGGAAACTTTGTTCTTAAGAATCTTTTCTCTTCGTTCCACAATCGACATCGGTCGTTCCTCAAAGGTCAAATCTTCACGTACAGTCATCTCTGAATGATTCAACACCTGTGTTTCATCTTGAATACCTACGGAGTTGAGGTACGTAAAACACGTCATGAACATTCCCCAAAGATCGTGGTAACGCCAAACGATACGCCACTTCTCCAATACGCTCCAAAATCTCAAAATGTCCAACGAATCGAGGACTAAGCTTTCCTCGACTTCCGAAACGAATAACTCTTCTAGTTGGTGATATCTTCGAGAATACCGGATTACCAACATCGAACTTTAGAGGTCTTCTCGACGTATCTGCCCAACTCTTCTGTCGGTCTTGTGCTGCTTTCATATGATTCCTGATAGCGTTAACTTTCTCAACGGCCTGCACAACCAAATCCGGTCCCAACAATCTTCATTCACCGACATCGTCCCAACAAACAGGTGAACGACACTTGCGACCATATAAAGCTTCAAATGGAACCATCTGAATCGTCGCCTGAAAACTGTTGTTGTAAGAAAACTCCACTAAATGTAGATGATCCTTTTATGAACCCTTGAAGTCCAACATGCAAGCTCTCAACATATCTTCAAGAGTTTGGATCGTTCTCTCCGATTGGCCATCTGTTTGAGGATGATAAGCTGTGCTAAACTTCAATCGAGTCCCCAAACTTTCCTGTAAGCTCCTCCAAAAGTGTGATAAGAACCGAGTGTCACGGTCAGACACGATGCTCACCGGTACTCTATGCAATCTTACAATCTCCTGCACGTACCGTTCTGCCAAAGTTTCTATTGATTGACTAACCCGAAAAGGAATGAAATGAGCTGCCTTGGTCAAACGATCAACAATCACCCAAACTGCATTGTTGCCTTTTGGACTCCGCGGTAGAGCTGTCAAGAAATCCATGGTTATATGTTCCCACTTCCACTGAGGAATCGGAAGTGGTTGCAATAAACCAGCAACCCTTGGTTGTTCAGCCTTAACTTGCTGACACACCAAGCATTTTGCCACAAAGCGAGCAATTTCCCGTTTCATGCCTTCCCACCAGAAATGCTGTCGTATATCTCGGTACATCTTCGTGCCTCCTGGATGTACAGAATATGCTGAACTGTGCGCCTCCTTCATAAGTTCTTCGCGAATATCCCCCTTTGGCACACACAAACGGCTACCATATCTCAACGAACCATCTTCTTGGATCAACAAATCTGTTCGAAGTCCAGCCTCAACCTGTTCTCGAAACTTTTGCAATCTAGGGTCCTGTGCTTGCGCTGCTTTAATGTTCTCAATCAACGACGAATGTACCTGCAGCTGCATCAACTGTCCCGAAGAATGCGGTAGCACAACCTCCAAATCAAATCTTCGAAAGTCTTCAATGAGTTCCTTCTGTGCAGTCAACGTCTGAATTGCTGGTAACCGACTGAGCGCATCCGGCACGACATTAACCTTCCCCGGATGGTACTTAAGATCAAGAGCGTAGTCAGCCATCAGCTCCAACCATCTACGTTGCCTCATATTAAGCTCCTTCTGCGTGAACACATACTTCAAGCTTTTATGATCAGTGAAAACCTCGACCCTTTCGCCCAAAAGAGTGTCTCCAAATCTTCAAAGCAAAGATCACAGCCGCAAACTCCAAGTCATGAGTTGGGTAATTCTTTTCATGGGTCTTCAACTGTCTAGATGCGTACGCTACAACCCTCCCATGCTGCATCAAAACACATCCCAATCCTTTCTCAGATGCGTCGCTGTGAATCACCAATTCTCCGGAACCGTCTGGTACGGTTAAAATAGGTGCGGTTATCAACTTCTGCTTCAACGCCTCAAAAGCTGACGCACACTTATCCGTCCATACAAACGGTACTTCCTTGCGCGTAAACTTGGTCAAGGCTCAGCCAAACGAGCAAAATTCTCTACGAACCTTCTGTAGTATCCTGCAAGTCCAAGAAAACTTCTGATCTCTACAACGTTCTTCGGAATCGGCCAGTCTTGAACTGCTGCAATCATCCCTGGATAAACGGCGATTCCATCTCCAGCTACGATATGCCCCAAAACTTTACTTCTTCAAGCCAAACTCGCACTTGCTCCTCCTTGCATATAATCTTCCTTGCCTCAATGTCTGCAGTGCAATCTTCAAGTGTTCTACAGGTTCTTCCTTACTCCCTGAGTAGACCAGAATATCATCGATGAACACCATTATAAACTGGTCCAAGAATGGTGGAGGATTCGGTTCATCAGGTCTATAAATATCGCCGGTGCATTCGTTACTCCGAAGGGCATCACTAAATACTCGTAATGCCCATACCGAGTTCGGAACGCAGTCTTGCAAATATCTTCTGATTTAACTCGGACCTGATGATATCCGGATCACAAATACAGTTTCGAGAATACCCTCGTGCCACTAAGCTGCTCAATAATTCGCCATTGCGAGGGATCGGGTACTTGTTCTTAATAGTCACCCGGTTTAATTCTCGATAATCGACGCACAACCTCCTTATGCCATCTTCTTTACTAGAAGAACTGGAGCTCCCTAAGGTGAGTTACTGCTGCGAATCCAACCCTTCTCAAGTAATTCAGCAACCTGCTTCTTGATTTCTTCCAACTCTACTGGTACCATTGGATAATACGCCCTTTGAGATTAGCGCTGCACCAGGAACAAGATCAATCACGAACTCCACATTTCGTTTTGCGGTAACCCGAGATGTCCTCGAACACGTCCATGAACTCTCGAAATATAGCTGGTGCTTCTTCCTTAATAACTTCCATCGACGAAAGAACATTGTTTGTCGGCCCAGCCCTAAACTCGACTGGCTCGACAGAACTACTTCCTCCAGCAAAACAACCTCCGGATGTCCGGGAATCTGGGAATTCGCTTTCCTTGCTCTACAATCAATATGAGCGTGGAAGGTGCCAAGAAAATCCATTCCCAAGACAACAACAAACAAGGAATGCACTGGAATTGAATAATTCCAATGTGGGAAAGATATGAACAAGTAGGATACCAAAATGACTTCATCCGAAGTCAAGATACTGAAGAGGATTAAGCACGGTAAGCATGATTCAAGCTGGCGGTAAAACAAGAACCGGTAAGCAATGAAACCGAGAGAAGCAAGATAATAAAACAACCATGAAATAAGGAAGTGAATCAAGACCAGGACTCCAAGTTACTTAAATAGAGTACCGCATTGTAACCATGCTGCAGTTCATGGGTACAATTACATAACTCCACTCAAGTCGCCCAAATCCTAGTATCGGAATCAAGGAACAGGGAGAAACAATAGTGAACCCAAAAGGTTTCAAGTCGAGATGCAAGTGGTTTACATATCGTCAAGGCAAAGGATAAAAGAAGGATATGATTCAAGAATTACGATAACAAGGTGGCAGGACATGTTCCTAATCACGAGTATTCTGATTCGTATTGGGTCCAATACCCAACTACAAAAGAATCAAACTCGATTAACCTATATCCTATGGCTCTGATACCAAAAGAACCATGTCACGCCCCTCTTCCCAGAGTACGCTAAGATAGGCATGTGACATAGCCAACCATGCTACCTGTGGACAGGAAAAATCCCTCCACAGTCACATTACGGCTGTAGAGATATCAAGAACAGGAAAGTAAACTAAACTATCTAGTACATGTCCATGAGCCAGAATAAATGAATCAAGAAATGATAATATGCGGAAGCAAAAGATACAATAAATGAAACACCTTGAAAGTAAAACTGCATACCAACAGGATCTTCACCGCTCAGTCTAACAGCGGCAATCCTCCTGATCAATCTGCAATAAAGGTAGAGGATCTGGGCCATGCAAAACCCAGACGTCAGAGCGTCATAACATCACACAATAATATAAACAGGGGTAGCAATACATGCAAGTATGAGCATAAATGGTAAACAAGCATAACAGTGATATAAGTAAGGACAGTGGGGTAATGTGTAGTGAGTTATCTAAACTGGTCTTGTGGGTTAACTACTCTCAAGTCTTTGAAATCAGTCTGATGAATCATCGATGTAACTCAATAGTATCCCGTGCGTGCCTGAGACCACGGTCAATATTCTCGGGCTGAATCCGAAACATGCCGCTAAACAGTAAAAGGGTAGTATGTAAAGATGAGTGATGTCAGCATCATCACCCCGGGGCTGGCCTAGCCCGTAAGACTGATCAGAACAGGTATAGAACTGTCGAGTTACAAGTCAGGTTTCATCATTGATTTCCCCATACCCCAAGATATATGTATTGAAGTCAGGTATTAAAATAATCTAAAACTAATGCCAACATAGGATCAGGCAGGTACAAGTTTGTCTTGATAGACAACAGGAACGGTCCGTAAGGACAACAAGTCAGGTTTGTTGGCATTAGGCACAAGATCAGGTAACAGGTAAAGCCATTGTACATCAGGTCAAGTCAAGTAGTGTATTTAGGTGTCATGTCATGTCAAGAGTGTACGGTACCATGTCATGTCAAGTAATAGGTATAACAAGTCATGTCAGCGTACAAGATATCATATGGTGCTCATAATCAAACTAGCATAAGCATGGTATACAAACAAGCATGGGTACTAATAGAACAATAAACTGGAACATATAATATGATATGCAACAGGTACAGATTAAGGTATGTAGATGCACGGTTATCAGTTTGGGTTTAAGTGATAGTTTCAACATTACGTATCTTACACTTACATGAATATGGAATAATAAAATCACATTAACATGTATTAAATGGCCTAGGGATGCAATTATATATAAAAGAGGTTAGATGGATGCAAACGGGTGTTGAACAGTTGTAAACTATTTAAAGGGTACTATGGCTATGCGACCAAGAATTATGTTATAAATATAGGCATGGGCATACAATATTGTAATCTAACATGCAACCGGTTGTGTTTCATAATTAACTCAAAATGATATAAACGGACCTCGGATGTTAAAATGTGATATAGGCACCAATTCAAACTTCGTGTTTAAAAAATATATATATGCAAATAAATATGGAATACTGTAAATAGCATGTAGCAAATTTCACTTGCCTGGAGACGATGATCAGGTAAACAACAAGACAACATATGAACCCAATGCGATACAAGATCGAGACTTGAACTACGACCAGAATCTGGGCTCGGTTTCTGGATCTCGATAGTGCTAGGCTGTGGTAGCAAGGGCCTTCAAATACATACACTTTCTGCACCAATTCCCCATCCAGAGGAGGACGATGGATTCTTCAAGCTGCTGGGCCTTGGCGAGGACCCGATCGAACTGCTCCTTGCTGGTGATGGGAACTAGATCGATTGACATGGGCGTGTTGCTCTCACAGTTGACGATCGAAGAGCAGCCCCTTTGCACGCCGCTATAAATTTTGGCTATGGGGAAGGGTTGCTGCTAGCCTGATACCGACGGCGATAGGGGTAGCGGCCGTGATGGGTGCTCAGTTTAAGAGGGATCTAAGATGATGGCGATGGCGATGGCGAGGTTCTTGGGTTCGGTGGTTAGGCGAGAAAGCAGCGGTCGAAAAGAGGGTTTAATGGAGTCGATTGAAGTCGGTCTCGAAAGAAGAGATGGAGTTGATTCGATGGAGTTTGTAGGGGCGATGGGTTCTGCGGTGATGACGGCGACGGTTAGGGGATGATGACGAGAGATGGAGGCGATGGGTTTTGAAGGTGGTGTTGGGTTGATGGGTCTTGGAGATGACGTCGAAGGTTGCAAGAGAGATGGGTTGATCGGCGACGAGGTCTGGGTCGAGGGGACGGCGACGGCGGTGAGGCGCGGAGGAGAAGCGATGGGTTAGGGTTCCTCGTGAAGATGGCGAAGAAACAAATAAAGAAGGAGAAGAGAAGGAAGGTGACAATAGGGGAGAGGCGGTGACGGGATCCAAGAAGGAAACAGTGTTTCCGAGAGGAGTGAGAAAGCGAGAGAGAGAGAGTCGAGAGAGAGAGAGAGAGAGACTGTTATGATTGTTAGTTTAACAAAATATATAATATATATATAATACTTATAGAAAGAGAGAGGGGGAGAGAGAGAGAGATAGAAAGAGAGAGAGAGACTGTTATGATTAATAGTTAAAAAATATATATATATAATATATATAAAATACTTATATAAAGAGAGAGGAGAGAGAGAGACTGTGAGATTAGTAAGGAAGTTAAAAAATATATTTTTTTGTTAAAGAAAAATTAAGATGAATAAAGATTATAATATTATAATATTAGTCCGTTTGAGATTTTGGCAAATACAAACTTACTCCAAAACACGTCCGGGTCGGGTCTAAAAATTCAGATTTAAAATATTAAAAATATGTGCGATGTCCAAATTTCAAAACAAGTACTCAGGTAACGAAAATGCGTACCCCCAAGAACGGATGCACGTACGTGCGCGTAGCCATCCAAATACGTCCGTTTCACTGAACGGGACGAGAACAAGATGCGCAGATGCTACCACCGGGTTTGGGGTATTAAGCAGGCTATAAAATGCAATTTTAAATTAATTTCTGTGACCTAGAATGTTATATGATAAAAGATGCGATACCAGGTAAAATGCCAGCGTGTACTAATCATGAGACGCACGTGCCCATGTAACCAGTCAAGGTAATCAATAAATAAGGATTAAATAGGTTCTAGCAAGCGGGTCGAATGCGAAGTAAACTGTAAAATACTATTCGCATCCAAATACGCTAAATCAAGAAAAATACCATGGATAGGTGAATACAGAAACTGGAATTTGTATAAATGAACTCGGGTGTTACATTTCTGTAGCGAGATCTCCCTGCGCTGCCGCGTTTCCGCCGCCATACCCTGCCTTCGGCCGTGCAACCGCTGCGCATTGGTGTCTGCTCCCTCTGAAATCTTCACAGGAGGTTTGTTTTCTTCGATCCTCTCTGTTAAAATTTTTAGACATATCTGTATTCTCTATGATGGCACCAACTCTGCAGTTTGAGAGGGACTTTTCCCAAATCTTTGCACACACGGTCTTTGGAAGTTACTTCGGTGAAGAGATCCGAAGGCGCGGATGGAATTTTTTACTGTTTAACCATCCGAATGCCTTCGCGCTTCCGGATCTCGTCATCCGATTTTACGAGTGCGTGGAGGATGGTTTCCTCTCATAACACGGATACATTAGGCTAATTTGGGATGATATGGAAATAATAATCGATAGAGACTTCATCCATGAAGTCACCTTAATACCTAGACTACCTACTCATGACCAACCCTTCCAATTCAAGAATTACTTACCCTTGATGGGTAATGATTGTTCGAGGGAGCCACACGCAAGGGCATCCAGGCTAGAACCCTCTTTGCGAATGTATTAACTGTGTGCCGTTGGGCACAAAATAATATTTTTGGTAGTTTGCACAATACGACATTTTTCACACCATCGCTTCATATCGTGCACACTTTGATGACTAGGAACCCCAGCTATGATATGTGCACGGTATTACTTAACTCAATTGGTGCGGGCAAAAGGGCTGCCAACTATCCATACCCTATGTTAGTGACACAACTGTGTCGCCATTTCCTTCCTGTGGAGGAATTTGAGTTTTATATGCATGGAGGTATCCCCATTAGAGCTCTTCTTGAGGACGTATCCACGTCCTACACACGCTTAAATGATGTATGGTCACGCACTGAGCCAGCCGAGGACGTACCCGCCAAGACACCCAGCTCCAGCTCGACCGCGAGCGAGGAAGAGCTTACCCCCGCAACACATGCATGTTTACTTAGGAGAGCCACTAAGGGGATAGACAGATTGATAGGGATGGTGACCAATCTGGA
This sequence comes from Agapanthus africanus, assembly GCA_030015575.1. Classification (NCBI taxonomy): domain Eukaryota; kingdom Viridiplantae; phylum Streptophyta; class Magnoliopsida; order Asparagales; family Amaryllidaceae; genus Agapanthus; species Agapanthus africanus. The sequence goes on along the minus strand of CM057343.1, from coordinate 59,442,839 downwards.
TCAGCGAGTGACAGAAATAGAGCATGGCATGACCACCCTGCTGGCGAGAGAGGAACGTTACCGTTCATGTTCAAGGGGACGGCGAGGCCATGAGCAGTGAGGGCACTGCTTTTGATAAGTTTGGGGGTGGAGATGATTTGTAAATAGTTATCATTTGCATTGCATAATTTAATTTTTAGTTCATATTTGTTTCTTCTTTCTTTGCATATTTAATTTCGCATTGCATCTTTATAAAATATATATATATAAAAAAAAATTAAAAAATCAAATCAAATAAAAAATTGAAAATCTTTAAAAAATTTTGAAAAATTCAATTTTGGCCATATTTGATTTAAGTTCAACATGACGGTTGAATAGTAAGGAAAAACTAGATCCTAAATTTAGTAAATTACAAACCCTAAAAATAACCTTTCGTAAAGTTTAATTATAGAAAATATATGTCCTTATAGTTTATTTAGAAATAGGAAAAATTTTGAGTTCAGTTCTTGGGCTAAGTCAAAATAAAGGAATAGTATTTAATTTTTATTTGAAGTGTAAGTCTGAAAAATAATTCTGAACCTTAAGTCTAAATTCTGAAAATATATACTCTACAACTAGCACATACATGCACCTTGAAACTTGAAATAGTAGAGCATACCTTGAAATGCTCTTGTCTAAAATTCTTAGTATGAAGGAAAAAAAAATAAAAGTACAAGTGTGAATAAAGAGATAAAAAAAATGAACACTGATTTTGTAATTACTTAAGGCTGCATAAATAAAAAATATAGCGAGGGTGCTTCATCACCTAGTGCCTTAGACCAACAGGTTTGGGAGTCACTGCTAAGCCTAAGGTATTACAAGACGAGGATTTACGCCTAAATGCGCAAGCACATTTTGTAATCCGTCGTTTAGTACCTCAAGAAGTATTAACGGTCGCATGAAGGATGTGTGAGCAAGTTCATCTAAAATTCACTAACTAAAAGTATTTTGGATGATGGACAAGAGTATGATAATTTGAATTGAATTTCCAAGTGTAGGGGTGATATATACACACACGTAGGGATATATGATTGGGGTTTGGGTGAGAGATAGGAATGAAAGATAGGGCTTATACCTTCAGTAGAGATGATAAAAATTCCTAAGTTGAGATGGAATCTTAGAAGGAAAATTCAAAACATGCTGAAAGCTTAATAAATTTGCAGAACATATACGATCTTAAGTTAAATGAAAAGGAAGCGTAAAAAATATGAGTTGATAATTTCTAAGTTGAAGATAATAGAATTTCTTACTAGAATATTAAATTGAAGAATGAGAGTCGAGGCTAAATTGATTGGATTTTATGGGTAATATCCGCTGAAAACCCTCAGGAGACAACACTTCTCCTTCTAGGGACACCTAAAGGTTTAACGGCTTGTTGCACGAGCTCAGTGCAATCGCGATTCCCTGCGAAACTGGGGTTAGGATTTTGTTGAGAATAAAAATGGTTTTGCTCGGGACGAGCAAAAGATAAGTTTGGGGGTATTTGTTCATATCAGAATTTTGCATTATTATATCGCTCATTCTTAATCATATTACAAATAAATAGGTGTTTTTGATCCATGTCTGCTAAATAGTTGCAGGTTACAGATTCTCAGATCATTACAGTGAAATTCATGAAAATACGCTACAAATGTGAGATTACGACCAACAATAGATGAATCCGTATGATGCCGCCTACCAGTTCAAGGAACAAATAAAAATCAGTAGACAGTTCAAATGCACAAGGCACAAGGGCAGCACAAGATTCAAGTCTTCAAAGCGCAGCTCACGGTAAAAGTCCACATAATTTTGCACTGTTAGAAATCTGGAAGAAAGTAGAAAAGATTCTGAGAAACCAAGTGAAGAAAACAGAAGGAAAATGCAACATGAAGCAACCTTAGAAGTTTGAGCCAGAGATCCCACTAATTGGCCGCGGAACCGCGGCCAAACATGGCTTTCTGCCGCTGTTCCGCGGCCGTGCAGTGCACGTGTCGGTGGGTGTCGGTGTTTTGACCCGTCTTTCTTAGGGTAGTCTTGTAATTTCATGTATGGATCAGATGTAAAATCTAGGGTTTCTTCTATCTATAAATAGGAAAGCCAGAAGTCTAATTAGGCATGCCTCTTTTTAATTCTTAGATTAAAATTTTTCATTCAGTTGTAATGCATTGTTGAGAGGTATCAATAAAGTAAGTTCTTTTTCTATCTTGCATTTTTATCTGAATTTAATTCGTGCAATATTTTATCTGTCTTTTATTATCTGCAAGTTAGTTAGTTTATTAAAAAGAAAAATTATAAAAATGAATTTTATCATTACTTTCCTAATGAGTGAGTAATTTCTCACTTGTTAGGGTTAGGATAGGGAATGTTTGAGAGAAAGAAATCTCTCACACTCTTTTCTTTGCCTATTTATATTTTAAAAAACGGACTCTTTTTAATCCAACCACACACCGCTCACTACGGCCCCCTATCCTATATGATAGCGGTGATTCCCTAGTTAGACCGATTGTGGTTGAATTAATTGGAGGTTAGGGCTAAAAGCCAAGAAAAGACGGACAAGGACCAAAAGGAAGTGTTTCTTTCTAATCGTGCTAATCCCCTTTGTTGACTATTACCCTAACACCTATATTCTTAGTGAGGGCATTGAAAGCAGTGAAAAGAATTCATATTCCAAACTAATCTAATCCTAACCCTAGTAAGACTTTAAATCAATTGAATCGCATTCTTAGATCTAAAAACAAAACCTACCAAAAATAGGACTTAACTCGTTAGAACTTAAAAAAAGAACACCATTTCCCTGTGGACCGACCCGTACTCAACCGGCTAGCTACCAAGCGACACCGTCTTGATTGCGGTATTCTTGAATTTTAAAACGCACGCACAAAAAACACCACCAATCAGGATATTTAGTCCAATTGTGGTTTGTACAAATTAATCAAACTAACGATTTCATACAATATTGATAGTTCAATGAGGTTTTATAGTATTTCTAAAATTTAACGAAGTTATTTCAAAAATCTCAAAAGGTGGATGGGGTTTAGTAAAATTTATCCTGTAATGAATTCATCAATTTTACAAATGATCGAGAAAGGCAAGAGCTTAGAGAAGAAGCAAGAGTCAAAATGGTTTCCATTATTATCCTCTTACTAATCTTTAAGGAGCATGAAGGATGAAATTAGATTTATGTGTGAAAAGATGAGGAAGAAGAAATAAAGGCTAAATTTGTCCCTTCATAAATTCTCTAAAATATAGGCTGCAATAAAAGCTTATGGTACATTTGCATCACTTTGGAAATTGATGGTAATTTCAAGCTAGGGAACAAGTATAGTTTGTGGTAGCACATTGAAATTTAGCGTAAAATGTTTCATTCATAGTAAACTTACATACCAAGATTAGATATATATAGATTGCAACATAAAATGTATTATTTATGATATCCTATGCATGATGATGTCCTCTGGAATACTATATTTGCATATTTTATTTCTGTTGCCTTCACAATTATCGGATCCTTCAAGTTCTATGAAAACACCAAAGAAAAAAATGTTCTCCATTTTACAATAAAAGTCTCTTGGTGTATTAATATCATATTATACCGACCGTCTAATGTTCCAAAAATATCAGAAATCGTTCTTACCATTTTCTTTTTGAGAAACGCGAGAAACTAAAATAATGTTTGAGCATAAATATATCGGGTAAAGATACGGTAGAATCGCCATTTAATATTTTTAGACGGAAATGGATTATCCACCATCCATAGCGTGATACATGGACACGGATGTGATTGAAAACACAAATCGGATCCCGATTATAAGATCATTTTTTTAAAAAAAACCAAACGTTCTTATAACACTCCATGAACAGTGGGGGATACCTGATTCTACCAAAAAATATTAAATGAGAATTCTATACGATCCTTATCTATCCTAAAGCAACCCATTTGTTATTTTTTTTTTCCTTGAGCGAAGAAAGTGGTTTTGTAAGTTTGTTTGATGGAGGAATATTTTCTCTGACAAATTCCTAATTAATAAGTTTTTCAACCTAGGAACAATACTTTTCGATGGTTTTATAGCATCTTTCTGAATTGCCCTCTCTTGATACAACCAACTGACCAAGCATCCAATTTGTTTCTTCAAAGTCTATAACAAAATTCTTATTTCCTCAAAGTGTAGCACAAATTTTTCTCAAAGCCAAACTTATTGAAGCCGAAATTGTCGGCTTGATATGGTAATAAATGCTCGCAGCTCTTCTGGGCTTCTTGATTTATCTGTTGTTTTTTTAACTATGGTTGCCGCTGCTCATTCAGATTCCTGCTCTCTCCAATACGTACCAAAATATCATTACAAGTCTCCATGATCACTAAATGTTCTCTTCCCCTTGTCTTTCATCACTTGGACTTTTCATCATTACTCTATATGATTTTTTTTAAATACGGAAACAATATTTAAAGATGAAAAACAACTGAGGTCATAATAAACTAAGATTCGGAATGGTCATCTTCCGTTCTCAAAAATAGAGTCAAGTAATCTTACACTACACTATCGCATGAATCTGACCTAACATTCAGCGGCGGATGCTTTAAGGAGCAGGATTGGCAGTAGCCTCACTTGAAATCGGGAGTGTTGCATCAATATACAAGTTATATGTTATCGATATACATAGATTAATTATGGGTAAATTGCAAAAATGTACCACTGAACTATCACGCTTTTTGCAATTGATACTATAGACTTTAAAAAATAGAGATTGCTGCCATGAATTTTTTTTTACATAACTACAACACGGCATTAAAAATTATGCTTGAATGGACCGTTATATCCTTTGTTTTATCTTCAATTTCAAAAAAGAAATAAAAAGAAATATAAAAAACTCAGGCCACCTCTTCCTTCTGCCGCAACCACCACCACCGACTCCCATCATTATCGCATCATCATCATCTTATTATTATTATTATTATTATTATTATTTCATCACCATCATCATCACCATTTTATTCATCACATTCTTCATCATCATCATCATCATCATCACCATCACCATCACCATCTCGGGCCCCTTTTCCCGACCTCCTCCCCTCCCCTCCCCGTCCCCGTCCTTGCCCTGATGATGCTCAGTACTGAGAACTCCCCCAGATCATGACATGTGGCAGATGACATGCCCCGGGGCTTACGGAAAGGAGCAAGAGCGGTACATTGAAGGTGTATCCCGGGCCCTCGCCCCGAGAATGTTCTCGACCTTCGATGACCTCCCAGAACACTCCTATGCTCATCTTACAAAGAACCATTGGCTCACCTCCGAGCCCTCCTGCACGCTGGGCTTCCTCAGCTCGCCCCCGAGCTATCACAGAACCAAGCTTTCTCGGCCTCCCGCTCTCCTGTTGCTCGGTCTTACCGACCGACCCAGAGCACAGATCACAGGTGTTCCCGCCATAGCTCCGTGAATCTCGCCAGACGCGAGATAACCACAGCCTCACGATCCCGCGATCCACACCATCGCATTCCCCCGTTGACGGGCATATCTCGCCATCAAAAAAGGATCCCGCGATTCGCGCAGGCGTAACGTCAGGGGCGTAACGGCCGGTGAAGATCTCGGTGCCAGCTTGCTCCAACCGACCGCTATAAAACCCCTCTCCTAGACGACTCAGGTAAGGCAATTCTTATCCAATAGGCCGCTACTCTACCCAAATACCTCGACTAACTTGATCGTCGGAGGGTCCACGGTGGTACAACCATCCCGGGACTTCTTTGCAGGTAGCTCGGCTTCACATCAAACCAAACCCATTGATATCCACACGCTTCAGGAGACAGTCTTCAAACCCAACCTCAGCCGCTCGCCTACGCCGTCGACGGATCACCGAAAACAACATCTGAAGGAGATCCAGAGCTCCATCAGTTGGCGTCGTCTGTGGGAAAGTCGAAAATTCCGCTCAACGAAAGTTGATCTTCCGATCTCGAATTCATGGCGACTGATCACCGCGACGATCCAAGCACTAGCCGCCGTCCTCCCCATAATGGAGGCACGGACGGATCCTCTCCTCCCCAGAACGTCGTTCACGCCCTGTCTGCACTAATCGACAGGCTAGCGTCCATCGTGGATGCCCTTGTTCGTGTCCAAACGGCTGGACGAGCCCCCAGGTCGCCATTCCCCCACATCGGGACCGGGACCTCCACGGAGGGGGAGAAGACACTGGCCACGCTGGCACCACCGAACAGCGCCTCGCTATTTCCAGCGGCCACAGATCCCCCGTGGCGACCAATTCAATGACCCACCGGGCACCTCACAGCTCCACGCCGAGGTCTCATGAAAGAGCACCCCGCCCTGAGGCCCGTCGCGCTCCTGTCCCTCCCGAGGAGGCGTCGGTCAGCTCGCCTGCTCACAGGCATGTCTGGCGCCCTCTCCCTCGACAGGGTCACGCAGATGGGACTCACCACGATAGCTCGAGGATGACCTCGCCTGGGGACCTGAGGAACCTCATAAAACGGAACCGGAACCGCGGCCAGGCACAGGCCGCCAGCAGGAGGGACAATAACTCTGGGTATGTCGAATCCTCGGGATACCATGACCAACTCGATACCCTCGAAAAGAAGATCGAAGGTATACATCGGGAGAGTCGTCCTTCAAGAGAAGGGGCTAGATATGCCGCTGACTCGCTTACGAAGCCCTTCACCGAAGAGCTGCTCGCTTTCCACGTCTCCTCCAGGAACAAACCTCCAATGGTATCCCTTTTCGACGGAAAGTCCGACCTGAAAGACCACCTGGATGCGTTCACGACGGGGATGAGCTTCTAGGACAACTCTGACACCGCCTAATGCCGAGCGTTCCCCGCCACTCTCATCCGCGCTGGACGAGATTAGTTCCGAGGACTCATGCCACGCTCCAACTCTACCTTCGATGTGCCGGCCGCCCAATTCCTCGGCCATTTCGTCAGGAATAGACGGCAGAAGCGGACCGTCGACCACCTCTTCACTATAAAGAGCGGGGACAATGAATCCTTCAAAGAATACATCATCCACTTCTACAACGCTCTTCTTGAGGTCCCAGAGCACCGGGACAAGACGGTCATCACGGCCCTTAGGTTGGGTCTTAGGCACAAGGAGTGGCTCCGCTCCTTTGCATTAGCGCAAGCTAAGACCACGGCCGAGATAAAAGCCTGGACCGAGCGTGAGATCCAGCTCGAGTCCGAGGTAAACGCGAACCTACCCCAGACCGACTAGGCCGATCAAAAGAAAGGAGCCAGAAAAGAGAAAAAAATATTGACCGCCCAAAGCCATACTCCCCGAAGTTCCAGAAGTATACTCCGCTCAACATCTTCCAGACAGAGCTGTTGGAGGAGGCAAAGGACGAGAGATTCTTCAAACTCCCCCCGGACACCAATAGGGCGGCCAAACGGACACGAGGCCCCTACTACGTCTTCCACAGGTCGCAAGGACACTCCTCCGAGAACTGCAAACAACTCCGCGACTATATCGAGGAGTTGATTCGCTCAGGGCACTTGGCAAAGTACTTGCGGGAAAAGCGACAAACAGACCAAGAGCAAAAGCTGTTAGGTCCACGTTACCTCTCCCGGTACTTTCGGGGTTGCGGAAACGGTAAAACAAAATTTTTTCTAAACTTTGTAACATGGACCGTAAAAGCCGGATCTTTGCTAAACAATACACTAGCATCCTAACATGAGATGTATCTACTCGGTTAGGGGTTATACCTCAACTTGAACTCCTTCTCTTCTTGTTGCTCTTCTCTTCTTGTTGTTCTTCTCTTCTTGTTGTTCTTCTCTTTGCATGCTCGATGGTTGATCCGGACTTTGGCCACCTCCGCGGCCTCCTTGAGTCGAAGACGATCCACCCGAGAGATGTACACCGAGCTCCACCTCAAGCCGAGGTAACTAGGGCAAGGAGATTGCTAATCTAGAAGCCCTAGGATGTGTAGAGGAGATGTATGGATGTGTTTGTCAAGTGGGATCCTTTTTCTCTCAACACATGAGATCAAAGGAGAAAATCAAGAGGAGGAAGAAGAAGGAGGAAGGTTAGCAACCATGGAGCTTCTCATTTCAAGAGAGAGAATGAGAATAATATTATGATCAAAAGAAAAACAACCATGGTTGCAAATAATGCAAAACAACATCATTACTAATCCCATCAAGATAAAGTTGATGGCTACTTTGAAATGACCATTATCATAATCCAAAAGAAAAAGGAAAAGAAAAGAAGAGTGTGGAAACATCTTGAAAGTCAATGGTCAACCCGGTCAACCGGTCAACAAAGTCAAGAGGGGTCAACGGGGTCAAATGGTCAATGCAATTAGCCATCATAAGATTATCACTAATAGGATTAGTAAATGATGTTCGCGGCTCATAATGGTTTTGACCAAACGAACTGTCAAAAACCCTAATGAGTCCGCCTCAAAATGGTTTTGACCGAATCAACTGTCAAAACCCTAATGAGCCTGCCACATAACGGTTTTGGCCGAATCAGCTGCCAAAACCCTAATGAGGCACCTCCTCCTTCATCGCTCCGGAAAACTGTGCATACACACCTGCATCCGTATTCCGTAGAATGCGGATGCACAGAAGACAAAACAAATCCATCCGTGCAATACTAGGATCCGGCTTAAACCAAAGCCTACTAGTACTGCCTGCCCGAACACCATACGCACACAAGTGTACGTAAGTGATCGCAGCCCTGCCGTAAAACCACACGGCCTCTACACGTTTCGCTCAGTGCAGGGAAACTCTCTGTGTGGGACTCTAAAGACTCGACACTACGCTGGCAGTGGGTTTAACCACAGACCGCAAGAGGCACTAGCTGTACGTAACGGTCCCCAGGTAGATGTCGATAAGAAGGCCGATGAGGTAAACCCATCCGAACTCCTACTGAGTCTGTATGTGACAATCTCCGTACAGTCCGGTCTGTTCGTCTGATACATCGCATGGCGGGCCTAGGGGGGCGGTAAACGTCAGTCCCCTAATAGCGGTACAAGTCGTGTCGGAGTGAAGTCCAATACACCCTGAGATAACACTGGAAACCTACCAGTATATCTCGCTTGCCCTGGCCAGGGACTACTCGTGTAATGGCTCTCCTAGACACAGCGCGATGTCAACCCCCAATACCGGGAGAGACGAATCCTGTCTAACCGTCACTGCCTCCAAGTGCTTCGGGACTGCTCCCAACTACTACCTGTTTGCACGACTCAGTAGAGCCGTGGTAGGGTAGTAATCAAAGAACAGTGGGAACACACTCGAGGCGAAGTGACAGTGTCAAGTCAGCGGACTAAGCTGTACTCATGTCACCTGGGAACTGATAACTGACGATAGGTATAATACCAACCATCAGTTCCCGACGAGTCCTGTCCAGTGTACTCGTAACCTAACGAGCACCCGCATACTATCTCAAGTACGACGTACTGACGGCCGTGGGACAGACCGTCTCCCTTGCTGGGATGAGAAACGCATACGCTAGTCTACTCCGGAGTATCGATGCCCTATCTCGATACTCCCACGACTAGGGACGTGTATAAGGATGTGCTTGTAGATTACCCAGCCCCCACGAGTGTGATCGCCATCACAACGTCGGTAATCAAGCAAAGATCCTAAGGGCTCTACTAATGCGTATAGGTGATATAATAAATAAACACACATGTACACATTAAAGCAGAGACAAACCAAGTAGCATACTACTATATTGAGCAAGATTTTCTGTACAACTGTGAATATCCCAAGCTTCCCTTAAGTAATATACATACTGGTATGATACAGTAATGGCCTCTACAGCATATACACTAACAATCTCCCACTTGCACTAAGGCCATGTACTGGCGTATCGAAGACCTATCATCTCGATCAGCCGCTCGAACTGAGTCTGGGGTAAAGCCTTCATGAATGGGTCCGCAGTGTTGTCCTTTGTGTCCACTCTCCGCACCTCGATCTCCTGTCGATCAATGATCTCCCTGATCAGGTGATACCGCCTTAAGATGTGCCTGGATTTCTGATAAGACCTTGGTTCCTTCGCTAAAGCTATAGCCCCATTGTTATCGCAATACAAAGGTATTGGGTCAACAATGGACGGAACCACCTGAAGTTCACTAATGAACTTCTTCATCCAGACCGCCTCTTTTGCGGCATCGCTTGCAGCAATGTATTCAGCCTCCATCGTCGAGTCTGCGACGGTATCCTGCTTGGAACTCCTCCAACATACGGCCCCTCCGTTGAGGGTAAACACAAAACCCGAGACAGACTTGCTGTCATCTTTGTCACTCTGGAAGCTTGAATCGGTAAAGGACTCGACCCTGAGGTCTCCATTACCGTAAACCAGGAACATCTCCTTAGTCTTTCTTAGGTACTTGAGAATGTTCTTCACTGCTGTCCAGTGGTCCTCCCCTGGGTCTGACTGATACCGGCTTACCGCGCTCAACGCGTAAGCTACATCTGGTCTTGTACATAGCATCGCATACATTATAGATCCTACCGCCGAAGCGTAGGGTATAGTGCTCATGCGAACCCTCTCCTCGTCAGTCTTAGGAGACATCTTCTTGGAGAGGGTAATTCCGTGCAATGCGGGTATGTTACCGCGCTTGGAACCCTCCATACTAAATCTCTTTAGTACGGTCTCTATGTACCTGGACTGTGAAAGTCCCAACAGTTTCTTGGATCTATCTCTATAGATCTTGATCCCCAGAATGTACAAGGCATCACCTAGGTCCTTCATGGAGAACCTTTGTGACAAAAACAGCTTGACTGATTGTAGCATAGGAACATCATTTCCTATCAAAAGAATGTCGTCCACGTACAAGACTAGGAATACGACAGTTCGTCCTACAATCTTCTTATAAACACAGGGTTCATCTTCGTTCTTGATGAAATCAAATTCCTTGATTGCCTCATCAAAACAGATGTTCCAGCTCCGCGATGCCTGCTTTAATCCATAAATGGATTTAAGCAACTTACACACCTTTCCGCTGCTCCCACTATCTACGAAACCTTCTGGTTGATCCATGTAAACGCACTCTTCCAAACAACCGTTTAGGAAAGCCGTTTTAACATCCATCTGCCAGATTTCATAGTCATGGAAGGCAGCAATGGCAAGTAGGATCCGAATGGATTTGAGCATAGCCACCGGAGAAAAAGTTTCATCATAGTCCAAACCAGGTCTTTGACGAAAACCTTTTGCAACGAGTCTAGCTTTATAGGTTTCCACCTGCCCATCTACACCAAGTTTCCTTTTGTAGATCCATTTGCATCCAACGGGTTTTACCCCAGTTGGAGCAATATCCAAGGTCCACACTTTATTGGCGTACATGGACTCCATTTCGGAATGCATTGCTTCCTGCCACTTATCAGAGTCCCTACTGATAATGGCCTGCCTGAAACTGGTAGGGTCATCTTCTTCCAAGATGCAATCCTCTCGATCCCCGTCAATGAGAAAACCGTAGTATCTCTCGGGCGGATGAGAAATCCTACCAGATCTGCGGAGTGGTTGAGGTTCGTTTGGGGTTATCGAATCTAGCGGTTCCTCCAAATTTTCAGTTACATTTTGTGGTCGCTGAATTTCTTCCAGTTCTGCCGAACTCCCACTAGTTTCTTTTGCAAGAAACTCCCTTTCTAAGAAGGTAGCGTGGCGAGATACCAACACCTTCTGTTCCTCAGTGTGGTAGAACAGATATCCTAGTGAGTCTTTAGGATATCCCACAAATTTACAGAGAACTGATCGTGCCTCTAACTTATCCGGTTTTTGTGTTTTCACATAGGCCGGACAACCCCATATCTTAAATCGATTAAGATACGGATTTCTTCCACTCCATATTTCATATGGAGTCTTAGGCACTGATTTGGATGGAACATAATTCAATAGGTATGCCGCTGTCTGAAGCGCATGTCCCCAAAATGAAAGAGGCAACTCAGCACTACTCATCATGGAGCGAACCATATCCAATAGGGTACGATTCCTCCGCTCCGAAACACCGTTGTGCTGTGGTGTATAAGGAGGAGTAAGCTGAGAGAGAATACCATTCTCTTTTAAGCAATCTAGGAATTCCGTGCTTAAGTACTCCCCTCCTCTATCAGACCGGAGGATCTTGATACTTTTGCCAATCTGGTTCTCTACTTCCTTTCTGAATTCCTTGAATTTTTCAAAAGCTTCAGATTTGTGTTTCATCAGATACACATATCTGAATCTAGAGAGATCGTCAGTGAATGTGATGAAGTAGGAGAACCCACCCCTTGCATGTGTAGACATCGGACCACATACATCACTGTGTATGAGTCCCAAGAGCTCTGCTGCTCTTTCTCCATGTCCGGTGAACGGAGATTTGGTCATCTTCCCTTTGAGACAGGACTGACAAGTTTCATAAGATGAAAACTCGAACGCATTCAAGAGTCCATATTTATGCAACTTACTCAGTCTTTTCTCTCCGATATGACCAAGTCTACAATGCCACAAGTAGGATTCATTCGTATCTGAATTCTTCCTCTTGCGTGTGTTTTGTATATTGAGAACTGTATTCTGATTTAGAACGTAGATACCATTACACAGTGTACCCTCTGCAACCAGTACCTTATGAAGGTAAATGTTCATGATATTCTTTTCAAGAACAAAGTTATATCCATCTTTATCGAGTAAAGAAACTGATATGATGTTGCAAACCATGGAGGGTACATAGTAGCAATCGTTCAAAATCATAGTCTTGCCATTTGGCAATACTAGGTGATATTCACCGACGGCTGCCGCATTAACTTGTGCTCCGTTCGCTACTCTGAGCGACATATCACCCGGTGCAACTTTCCTACTTTTTCTCAGTCCCTGCAATAAATTACAGATATGAGATCCTGATCCGGTATCAAGTACCCAGGAGGTAGGGCTGACCGTAAAACAGTTCTCAATTACAAGAACACCTGAAGTAGATGCAAAACCATGCTTCTTCTTCAACTGGGTATCCTGGGAATCCATACTATCCCCTTTCCCATTCTCATACTCATGACTGTAGTCACAAGTTAGAGCTGAACCAACTTTCCCCAGTCCCGAATAAGAATTCGGATCGGTCAAGCGATACATTTTATTATCTTGATTAGGGCGTGAAAAGGTTGCTGCCTGGAGAGAGAGAAAAGAAACACTCAGCGTATGCTCTTGCAAGATTAGATTGGTTTATTAATTTATCTAACCAGGATGTCTCCCACTGTTTCCTCAAATTCTTCTTAAAACCTTTTTAAAAGAAGAACTAGCCGGGTTTTAATTCACGTCACAATACTTGCTTAACCTTTCAGCCAGGCTAGTGTCGGTACTTCGAGGGAGGTTTTCCAACGCTTTCGCGAAGTTCCTTAATTAAAGAACCTCTTTTCCCTGGGGGCGTAGCCCCGCTAACACCTTTCTAGACACCTACTAGGTTTATAGCATTGATCGTTAAGTGAAATAATCTCCCGAGAGTAAACCAACTCATCAGTGGGATCGGGATCCAACTGTCATTGTGTGATAACCTAGATGGAATCCACTCTAGTCACCACACTCCAGAAGGTATGCTAAATCTGCAAGTTTTAGTTCTTTTGAAACTCCCGATGTGGTTTTTGCCCCTAGGACCCAAGTGATCTTGACGGAGTCAACAAATCAAAGAGTCCTAGTCAAGTTCAACCTGTCATTATCTGGATTGCATTAAACCCACCCGCATAACCCTTGACGGAGTCAACAAGGTTATTCGACTGTCCTAATCAATCCCATATACCAATACAAACAAGCAGCACTTAGCTACCGTACACTATGCCTTGACGGAGTCAACAAACGCAGCACGAATACTAAGTGTTACTTGTAAGAAATGACGGAGGGCTACGGCTGGGTTTTTGGCGAAAAACCCGTTAACGTAATGAACTTGATATCGTTGAAGGAACCTGGTAATCTTTTTGAAAATATAGTGGCGAAAACTTTTGCTAAAGAGGTCACTCCCTGTGAAGGGATCTCGGCTCTTTCCTCGTCGAATGAGGTGCCGGATATTCCAAACTGAATACCTCGATGCAAAGCAAGAATAATCGACTATAGTGAAGTTATTACCCTGACGCAAACTTTTGTCCAAGGGGTTACTCCCGATGAAAGGATCTCGGCCCTTGCCTCGTCGACTGAGGTGCTGGGCATTCATAACCGAATACCTCGATGCATGTTACAAAGTTTAGAAAGCCTGGACCGAGCGTGAGATCCAGCTCGAGTCCGAGGTAAACGCGAACCTACCCCAGACCGACTAGGCCGATCAAAAGAAAAGAGCCAGAAAAGAGAAAAAAATATTGACCGCCCAAAGCCATACTCCCCGAAGTTCCAGGAGTATACCCCGCTCAACATCTTCCAGACAGAGCTGTTGGAGGAGGCAAAGGACGAGCGATTCTTCAAACTCCCCCCGGACACCAATAGGACGGCCAAACGGACACGAGGCCCCTACTACGTCTTCCACAGGTCGCAAGGACACTCCTCCGAGAACTGCAAACAACTCCGCGACTATATCGAGGAGTTGATTCGCTCGGGGCACTTGGCAAAGTACTTGCGGGAAAAGCGACAAACAGACCAAGAGCAAAAGCTGTTAGGTCCACGTTACCTCTCCCGGTACTTTCGGGGTTGCGGAAACGGTAAAACAAAAAATTTTCTAAACTTTGTAACATGGACCGTAAAAGCCGGATCTTTGCTAAACAATACACTAGCATCCTAACATGAGATGTATCTACTCGGTTAGGGGTTATACCTCAACTTGAACTCCTTCTCTTCTTGTTGCTCTTCTCTTCTTGTTGTTCTTCTCTTCTTGTTGTTCTTCTCTTTGCATGCTCGATGGTTGATCCGGACTTTGGCCACCTCCGCGGCCTCCTTGAGTCGAAGACGATCCACCCGAGAGATGTACACCGAGCTCCACCTCAAGCCGAGGTAACTAGGGCAAGGAGATTGCTAATCTAGAAGCCCTAGGATGTGTAGAGGAGATGTATGGATGTGTTTGTCAAGTGGGATCCTTTTTCTCTCAACACATGAGATCAAAGGAGAAAATCAAGAGGAGGAAGAAGAAGGAGGAAGGTTAGCAACCATGGAGCTTCTCATTTCAAGAGAGAGAATGAGAATAATATTATGATCAAAAGAAAAACAACCATGGTTGCAAATAATGCAAAACAACATCATTACTAATCCCATCAAGATAAAGTTGATGGCTACTTTGAAATGACCATTATCATAATCCAAAAGAAAAAGGAAAAGAAAAGAAGAGTGTGGAAACCTCTTGAAAGTCAATGGTCAACCCGGTCAACCGGTCAACAAAGTCAAGAGGGGTCAACGGGGTCAAATGGTCAATGCAATTAGCCATCATAAGATTATCACTAATAGGATTAGTAAATAATGTTCGCGGCTCATAATGGTTTTGACCAAACGAACTGTCAAAAACCCTAATGAGTCCGCCTCAAAATGGTTTTGACCGAATCAACTGTCAAAACCCTAATGAGCCTGCCACATAACGGTTTTGGCCGAATCAGCTGCCAAAACCCTAATGAGGCACCTCCTCCTTCATCGCTCCGGAAAACTGTGCATACACACCTGCATCCGTATTCCGTAGAATGCGGATGCACAGAAGACAAAACAAATCCATCCGTGCAATACTAGGATCCGGCTTAAACCAAAGCCTACTAGTACTGCCTGCCCGAACACCATACGCACACAAGTGTACGTAAGTGATCGCAGCCCTGCCGTAAAACCACACGGCCTCTACACGTTTCGCTCAGTGCAGGGAAACTCTCTGTGTGGGACTCTAAAGACTCGACACTACGCTGGCAGTGGGTTTAACCACAGACCGCAAGAGGCACTAGCTGTACGTAACGGTCCCCAGGTAGATGTCGATAAGAAGGCCGATGAGGTAAACCCATCCGAACTCCTACTGAGTCTGTATGTGACAATCTCCGTACAGTCCGGTCTGTTCGTCTGATACATCGTATGGCGGGCCTAGGGGGGCGGTAAACGCCAGTCCCCTAATAGCGGTACAAGTCGTGTCGGAGTGAAGCCCAATACACCCTGAGATAACACTGGAAACCTACCAGTATATCTCGCTTGCCATGGCCAGGGACTACTCGTGTAATGGCTCTCCTAGACACAGCGCGATGTCAACCCCCAATACCGGGAGAGACGAATCCTGTCTAACCGTCACTGCCTCCAAGTGCTTCGGGACTTCTCCCAACTACTACCTGTTTGCACGACTCAGTAGAGCCGTGGTAGGGTAGTAATCAAAGAACAGTGGGAACACACTCGAGGCGAAGTGACAGTGTCAAGTCAGCGGACTAAGCTGTACTCATGTCACCTGGGAACTGATAACTGACGATAGGTATAATACCAACCATCAGTTCCCGACGAGTCCTGTCCAGTGTACTCGTAACCTAACGAGCACCCGCATACTATCTCAAGTACGACGTACTGACGGCTGTGGGACAGACCGTCTCCCTTGCTGGGATGAGAAGCGCATACGCTAGTCTACTCCGGAGTATCGATGCCCTATCTCGATACTCCCACGACTAGGGACGTGTATAAGGATGTGCTTGTAGATTACCCAGCCCCCACGAGTGTGATCGCCATCACAACGCCGGTAATCAAGCAAAGATCCTAAGGGCTCTACTAATGCGTATAGGTGATATAATAAATAAACACACATGTACACATTAAAGCAGAGACAAACCAAGTAGCATACTACTATATTGAGCAAGATTGTCTGTACAACTGTGAATATCCCAAGCTTTCATTAAGTAATATACATACTAGTATGATACAGTAATGGCCTCTAGGGCATATACACTAACAAAAGCACCGTCCCCCTCCCGGCGAGTAGAAGATCGGCCAAATCATGGTTGTATCGACAGGGAGTGCGCCTGGAGCCGACGAGATTCGACGCCTCCTTCCAGTCGAAGGGACTAGCAGCCAACCCAGGAAGAGGAGCAAAGCAGCCGAGCCCGTCACCTTTACCGAAGAGGATCTCCACGGGATATCCTTGCCTCACAACGACCCCCTGGTGATTACAGCACAGGTCCACCGCTACGAAGTTCAAAGGATACTGGTCGACTCGGGGAGCTCGGCAGACATCCTTGTCTACGACTACTTTCTACGTATGGGGCTTGGCCCGTCGGACCTGAAACCGACCGCCCACATCCTGTCGGGGTTTACTAACCACTCCATCCCGGTAGAAGGAGTGGTCACCTTCCTACTTAACATCGGGGAGGCAGGCCGTACGCGTACTGTGCCTATGGAGTTCATCGTCTCCAGAATTCTATCGGCTTACAATATCCTCCTGGGATGCCCGACGCTAATCTCCCTTCAGGCCCAGATATCGACTTACTACCTCACGATCAAGTTTCCACTCGACCAAGGTGGAATAGGCCGAGCCTACGAGAACCAGCAAACCGCAAAGATTTTCTTCACAGCGACATCTATGCCCGAGGAGCGAAGCGATGACCTTGAAATCACGGATGATTTCAGGGGGTCCTTGGATACTCAGGATGAGCAAAAAGAAATCTGAGGAGCCCCGGTGGAGCTGCTAACGGAGGCCCTCTCGTCGAAAGGGACAATGAACGAACCGTCCAAATTGGGTCACTCTTAACGGGGACTCGGCGCGACGACCTGGTCTACTTTCTCAGAGGGAACTCAGACCTGTTCGCCCGGGCGTTCGCCCGGGCGTCCGCCGACATGCCTGGGATCGACCCCATAGTAATATCGCATAAGCTCAGGGTCGACCCGGCGGTCCGACCCGTCACGCAGAAGAAACGAAGCTTCTCTCCGATCAAACAAAAGGTGACCGAGGATGAGGTTTGTTCCCCTCCGAAAGACGGCGCGACTGACGTTTGGCCTGAAATTCGGGGCAGATGCTAATTGGTGCTATCCGTCTACCTCTCCGAAGATGCCAAGTTGATTTATGACACCATGTATCGAAGGTTTAAACGGATGCGTCCGATGTAGCAGACTTCGTCAGATTCCCCCTCGCTTGAGGGGTTTTTGATTGTGGGAATGCTCTTCCCTGCAGGCGCAAGCCCCTGCAGTTAATTACGCTAGCGCATTGCGGTAACAACTTTCTCCTTCTCCAGATGGTCACTTCGTGTCGTGTGTGTTTGATTTGTGTTTGGTTTCCCGTGGATTGTATATGGAGACTGAGTTATGTCGTCGCCCGTAGGGCGTGGACTAGTCCAAATCCGTATTATCTTAGATTTGGGTTTGGGGGTTGTGTTTAAGGATACGTTAGCCTCATTTAAGACTAAGATCAACTTAAACGTTTGTTAAGGATACGTTAGTCTAGTTTTAGACTAAGATCAACTTAACGGGATCGTTTAGATCCGACAAGAGAGCGATTAGGGGAGCCCTGTTGTTTAGTTTAGTGACATTGCGGTCAATAGGTAGTTTAAGGACATTGCGGTCCAGTGTTAGTTTTAAGACATTGCGGTCAAGGTTAAGGACGTCGTAGTCCGTGGATTTAAGGACTCCATAGTCCGATGTTAGTTTTAAGACATCACGGTCAAGGTTAAGGACGTCATAGTCCGTTGTTAGTTTTAAGACATTCCGGTCAAGGTTAAGGACGTCATAGTCCGAGGGTTTAAGGACCCCACAGTCCGGCGTTAGTTTTAAGACATTACGGTCAAGGTTAAGGACGTTATAGTCCGAGGGTTTAAGGACCCCACAGTCCGGCGTTAGTTTTAAGACATTACGGTCAAGGTTAAGGACCTCATAGTCCGTGAGTTTAAGGACCCCGCAATCCGTATCAATGTGTGGTCATCGGGACCCGTCACCTCTTTGAAGACTTTGAGGAATTACAACGCCAAGTCTCAAAGGAGTGAAGAGATGTACCCTTAAACCAGGGTAGATTAAGTGATCTGTAGTCCAATTTGGAAACTAAGATCAATTATTATATTATGAGCCCATTGGCCCAATTAAGTTTGAATTGAGGACTTATGGCCAGCTTGGGCTAAGTCCAATCATGTTTGGGATATTGGCCCTCTGTTGGTTCATTGAAGGAGAGGCTTTGCCTCTGGAAACTTAGCCAATTGGGCTAAAACTAGTGTTAAACACTAGAGACCAACAGTGTTGAACACTGGAAATAAGATTAACAAGTTAGTGTTAAACACTAAAAGATAACCAGTGTTGAACACTAGCAACAGGGCTTTCAAATTAGTGTTAAACACTAAGGCAAATCAGTGTTAAACACTGCAAACAGAGATTTCAAATTAGTGTCAAACACTAAAGCAAATCAGTGTTAAACACTGGGAACAGAGTTTTCAAACTGGTGTTAAACACTAAGAAAATCAGTGTTAAACACTGTAGAAAGAGTTTTCAAAATTAGTGTTAAACACTAAGGAAATCAGTGTTAAACACTTCAAATAGAGTTTTCCAAATTAGTGTTAAACACTAAGAAAATCAGTGTTAAACACTGGCTACAGAGGTTTCAATTTAGTGTTAAACACTAAGGTAAGAGGGGTCACGTGTGGACACGTGAGAGCGCCCTGATTCCCTCTATTTTGTTCTGTCAAAAGTATTGAATACTTTGAAGTATCACGTGCTGTCACGTGATGAGAATTTGGGCGTTTATCTGTTAGAGCTTCAGCCAAGGGGTCACGTGAGAGTGCCCTGCTTCCCTTTATTTTGTTCTACAGATAAGTGTTTAACACTTTTAATTCTGAAAGCCATCACGTGTGGGCACGTAATGGGGGCTCACGCTTTGATCTGTTAGAGTGTTCATTAGGGGTCACGTGTTGACACGTGAGGGCGCCCTAGAGCTCTTTTCTGTTTCTTTTGCCTTTTTCTCTTTGTGCTTTAGAGATCACGTGGGGCACGTGAGGCATTGCTTCAAAGTTCTTTTTTATGGATCTTTGCAGGAGTCACGTGGTAACACGTGAGGTGTTGCTTCAAAGTTCTTTTCTGTGGATCTTTGCAGGGGTCACGTGGTAGCACATGACTCTGGTTCTTTGCATGTTTTACAGATTTGTTCATCTTTTAAGAATTAAATTCTTCATAGGGTCAAACCCTAACAATAAACTTTAGAGGAATTAAATTCCTGTGATTTTGAGAGAATTAGGTTCTCGATTAGGGTTAAACCCTAGTTCTGTCCATTCTGAAGGAATTAAATTCCTAGGGTTAAACCCTAATTTTATCTCAAAGGAATTAAATTCCTGTAATTCTGTGAGAATTAAATTCTCAAAACTCAGTTCCTCCTCTGTGTTTTAGATCTGCATGGCATGATCTCAACCCAATGAGAATTAAATTCTCAGTTCATGGGGAGATGTGCACTTTGCAGATCCTCAACCAGAGAAAGAACTAAGTTCCTTTCTTTATATAAGAGTTAAACTCTTTTGAGAATTAAATTCTCCTTTGAAGCCTCCCTTTTCTTTTCTTACCTAAGGTTTTCCTTTTACAGAGAATCAAAGGCTCTATATATCTCTCTCTCTCTGTGTATCAAAAGAAAAGGTCCAAAGTCCTTCCTCTTCTTTTCTTGGCTCCTATTTATAGGAGAAGGAAAAGAATCAATCTGTTTAGTAAATCTCTCATTGAGAGATTTGATTTGTTCATTGAAAGATTTGATTTATATTTATCATTAATCTGGGCCTTTAGATTGTTAGGTGAATTTTATTCACCATTGGATTTTAAATCCAAAGATATCTCTTTGTTATTTCGGTTAGATTTAGGGGGAAATCTTTCCAAGTCCAAGATTTTTCCATAAATTGGTGATATTTAATCACCTTTAGATTTTTAATCCAACGGTTTCAGATAATCCTTTTTCATTTTGGAAAGATTTGAAAGATCTTCCCTCAGAATTTAATTCTGTCAAAGAATAAGGCTTTTAAAGCCGGTCACGTGTGACCACGTGACCCCTGGTCATGTGTAGGCACGTGACCCCTTGGATGGGCTTCTCTTGTTCTGCGCTCTGTTCTCTGGCCGCTGCTTAACCATCACGTGCCAACACGTGACCACTGGTCACGTGTGAACACGTGATGCCTCTTCTGAAGTTTCTTCTTGACTTTTAATTAGAGAACAAATATGCTCTGCGCCGCTGCTTAACCATCACGTGCCAACACATGACCACTGGTCACGTGTGAGCACGTGATGCCCCTTCTGAAGCTTCTTCTTGACTTTTAATTAGAGAGCAAATATGCTCTGTGCCGCTGCTTAACCATCACGTGCCAACACGTGACCACTGGTCACGTGTGAGCACGTGATGCCTCTTCTGAATCTTTTCCTGATTTTTAATCGGGGAACAAATGCCCCCACAGCGTTGTTCTCACATGTCTGCACGTGAGTGCAACGCTGTCACTTTTATGACCGTCGGATCTGCCTTGGGAGTAGGGTAGATGAAACGTTTTCCATCCCATCCTATAAATGCCCATGTCTTTTCAGAAGTGCCTCTACTTTGCTCATCTTCCTCCTTGCATACTTTACTTTCTGAGAATTTAATTCTCCTTTCCAAAGCTTAGTTCTCTGTTCCAAAATTTTTCCAGATTTTAACTCTGTTGACCGATTCCTTTTCCTCAGGTAATCATCTTGAGCGAACGAAGAACTTTCATACATAAAATTCTCTGGATTTAAATCCACATCAAGGGTTTCACCCTTTTAACATGAACCCATTTCCTTCAAGTTCATCAACAAAAAATAGAAAACCACTTATTCTTCGAACAGTAGATCTCTTAGGGTTCATATGATCTTTAGGGAGATGATGGTGACAGTTCAAATCCATGGAATTTAACTCCATCCAAAAAAAATGTTTCTGGGAATTTAATTCCCCTTTTCAAAAGGAATTTAATTCCTACAAAGAACTAAGTTCTTCCCATGGAGGCTTCTTAGGGTTTTCTTGCCTTGGGTTGTCCTTCTGTAATCAATGAAGAAGCAGCTTGCAATGATGTCTTTTGTGGGAATTTAATTCCCTTGATCCTGTTTGATTTGTTGTAGAGTCCAAGGTGGATTTCTTTTAGGGGAGTGTATAGGGTTACTTGAAGTCCCCTGTTTATTTAATGAGAATATTCCCTTTGTCTCATTATAATTGCTTGGCCTCATTATTAACGAGCCGTCAACCTGATTCTGTTGGGCCCATGTGTTTTGTAGCCAATGGCACCATAAAAAGAGTCTGATGTCGCTTTCTTCAACTGTCTTCATATATATAGTTATGCTCATATATATATATATATATATATATATATATATATATATATATATTGCTGGCTTTGCTTTTAACAGTTTCCTTTATTTGATTTCAGGTGCGATGGCTTCTGTTCCGTGCTTTCCCTTCACTCGTTCGGAGGCCGCTTTTCCTCAATCACCATCCGACGAGGAAGCGATGGCGATGATCCGGGCTCATGACCCGAACTGCACCAGCTTACTTCTATGGGGAACTTGGTACAGTCATATCATCCGAGGTCGTCGGAGTTTCTTCTGTGAAGTGCCGACAGAGCCTACTTTCCCGTTCTTGCCGATGGACCCTCCGAGGACGGTTTTCGCTGTGGAGATGCCAAATTGGACTCCAACGGGACGGCTCGAGCCTTCAACAACCGGTATCCCGAACCACCCGATCCCTGCTATAGATATCCTGGGACGACGCATTTGTCAGGGTGAGGCCCACCCAAGGGGACAGATTTATAAGATAGGGCTCACTCCTCGACACCCCACAGGCTACCTCCTCTGGGCTCGCTATATCTTTGCTACCCATCGTGCGCGGCTGCAGAAGGTCGGGCTTTACCAGGCAATATATGCGTCGCTCTTCCATTATCAATCCTCGCATGTCTGGTGGGTGAAGGCGTTCTTGAATCAATGGAATCTCCCCACCAACACTTTTCTTCTGGGGGACAGAGAGGTTTCGATCTCTTTGGGGGAGTTTTATGAGATCTCGGGGCTGCCAATTCGAGGGACACTTTATGAGGAGTTGCTGCCCTCTGATGAATACGTTTTTGAACCCGAGCCCGCACCGCTTGATGGCTTGTCTGCCGAGAACGCCGTCCGCCACAAGCGTCCCAGCTTGATCAATATGCTAGGTGTCTTTGATCGATTGTTCACCGAATCTGAGGAGCAGGGCGTGACTTTTAAGAGCTTCATTGCCTGTTTCCTTCGCGAGGGCGTCTTGTCGAAGGCAGCTCCGAAGTTCGCAAATATTAAAGACCCCTTTGGGTTTGGTCCGAAGAAGTTGTCGACCAATGAATCGGATCTACCGCAGTACTACATCCCCATAATGTCGCCGATGTCTTTCGAATCCATCGCAGCTCCCGGCATGGATGAGGAGACGTTCTTCGTTGGGTTTATCAGTGTCTAGCTCAGCTGGTTTGTCATCTCTATGAATCACCGCTTTATGAGAGCTTCGGTCATCTATCCGGCTCACCGCATGCTGAGGGAACGCGGCTGGCCATTGGCATCCCGGCATTGGCGCATCTCTATCACGGGTTGGGCGCTGCAGCTAATACTTCCAGCCCTGGCGTAGATGTGGTAAATTTCTCGCTTCACTACTTTACGTCTTGGATTGAAATGCACATCTTGGGTGCTTTTGCTATGCATCAAAGGCCCGCATTCTATGACGCTTATACCTTCCCGAGGCTTATGCGATTGGTGGATGCTTCTGCCGCTGACCTGACTCAATTCGGGGCTATTCGGGCGTTGATTTCTCCTTATGCTACTGCTGGCGGGTTGGTTTTTAATGATCGGGTCTTATCTTCTTTCGCGGGTTCAGCCCAGCCGCTTTGGGACTGGTCGATAGATAACGCGCCCTCTTTGAAGCCCCGGGAGGCCGCGCGCTTATACGCAATCAGACCGGGTTACCTGGTATTCCGTCAGGATAGCGCGGCCCTCTTCATGCGGTACAATCCGCACCGCTTTGCCTGGCAGTTTGGTTATGATCAGGGTGTCCCGTTTGAGGCTTTCATAGTCGCACCGTTTCCTTCGCTCGAGGCCGTTCGAGATGTCGCCCATCATTTTGTGAGGCTGAACACGGGTTCTCAGTTCATGATCCCCGATGGTGAGTACATGCCCCGATGCGTGGGATCATTCACGGGTTGGTATCTCCATCGAGTCAACCCGATTATTCTTGAGGAAAGAAGGGTGCTTCTTGGTCATGGTGCCCCTACTCAGGTTCCTTCCACGGGAGTTACGCTGCGACCGCGCGCCCCGGTCCGCTTTCCTCTGAGGGATACCGTCACCGCGCTTATTCTGGGGGAGTCGGCGGTGGATCTTACTCCAACAGCTGGTATGCCCCTGGGTACTCAGTCGCGAGGTAGACGGGCTCCGGTAACAGCGCCACCGCCCGAGACAGCCTCGCCCCCCTTGGCATCGACAATGGCGGTGTCATCCTTGGTTGTGGCACCAAGCGAGGGTAATAGAGATGAGGGCGTTGAAGGTGACGTGGGCCGCCGCCGCACCAAGGCTTCGGGGGGGAAGAAACGGTCGTCTTCAGCGGCCGGTTCTGGATCTAAGAGGAGGAGGAGGGTGGCCACCAACTTACTTGATTCTTTAACGGAGCCTGAGCCTATACTTCCAGATGAGCCGTTGGTCGTGCAAGAGTCGGACGCTGGTCTTCTCTTCCCGGGCTCGGCTGCAGAGGAGGCCGCACAATTGGCTGAGGCCATAAGACGTTCTAAAGATGAGTCTCAGAACGCAAGGGTTCCGAAGAAACCCTATCCTGTCGTGATCTTCTATGAAGACCCCTCATGGATCCGGCGGTGGTTTATTGGCCCTTTGGAGGAATGGGGAGAACGGGCCCTGAAGCAGGCTGCTTCGGAGGATGCCGCGGATGCACTCTCCTTATGGACTGGCGGCCACGAGTCCACCCTTGAACCCCGGCGAGCACGCCTCCTTGAGAAGGAGCATCAGCTTGAAGGAGCCATATTGAAGGCTTCGCTACGCATTGGTATGCTTTTATACTTCTTTGTAGCATTTCAGATTGTTTATCCCTGCATGTATCCTTATTCTTGCGTGAATTGTGCAGAGTCTTCAACGATGGGGGAGGTTCCTACGGGCTTGTTGAAGCTAAAGCCCGTTGACATTCCCGATGCAGCCTTGCTCGATGGGGAGGGGGCTGACGAGGCTGTTCCTCTTGCCTTAGAGCCTCCAGTGGCGGTTCCTGATCACGGAGCGCTTGCTCCTTTGGTAAAGGCTCCTTTGGGGGTTGCCGCCCCAACGACTCTTCCTGCAGGCGGCCCAGAGGCCGGAGGAGAGGTAGTCAGGACTACCCTCCCGTTGCTGGAGCCGGAGATCGTGGCGGAGGCCGTTGAAGCCGCCATCCCCCCGACTCAGAATGGGAGGAGTGTTGAAGGTAACCTTCTACATTTTAAATTAGCAATCTTTCTGTTGTCTGAAATCTTTGTTTTCTCAGAATTGCGTGAGCTGGCGGCCTCTATCGCTGATTTGTCTCCCCGGCAATCGTTTCATTGTCTGCTGGAGATGGCAGCTCCGCAGGCGATCTCCCCTCAGCGCATCGTCCTTTCCTCTGGGCAAGGTTAGCGTCGTTCGCCATTTTTTATTATAGCATTGTTGCTATTCTGCGAAACAACATTGATGTCTCTTACAGTTTTAAAGGCCAATGACGAGGTGGAGGTCGTTGAAGGGCCAGGGGAACCTTCAGCTCCTACTTGCATGACCGTAGGTAAGTGACATTTCAATATAGTCCCATTTGTTCTTTTGTTTAAGAGTTTTACTGACATTTTCCAAATCCGAACAGCCCTGCCAGCCCCCATAGCGCTGGAATCACATATCGCTATGCCGCCCGGCCCCTATGTTTTGCGAGCCTCAGAGCGCTTGGCCCAGTTAAGCCTTGTCTCCTTGTCGTCTTTGATCGAGGAGCTTCGTGCTGGCAGCGCAACCACAGCTGAAGCATTTGCCGCTGAAGCTAACGGTTCTCTTCCTTTTCTTGCCACCTACCATAGCGAAGAGGTGGTGCGAGTCTGGGTGGAGTTCTGTCGGCAGGTGGAGGCTTGCTTGCACGCCCTTGAGTGTTCCCGCCTTTCCTCGGAGGTCGTGGCTGCAAAGGCGGAGTTGCGGGGGCTGATAGCACGGTGCGTGGCAAACATGGCATCATGCGAGAAGAGGCTCGGTCGAAAATTCTCGGAAAGGGAGTTGGCCTCTAAAGCATTGAGCGAGCTCCAAACCAGCCTTACAGCCAAAGCCAATAAAGCGTATGAACTCTGGCGGGTACTTCAAGATTCTATCAGAGAGGTAGTGGCTCTTGATAAAGCTGTCATGTTCACTCACGAAAGGGTCGAGGCTCACAAGGCCACTGATAAAGAGCTCGAAGGCTGGCTCGCCTCGTATCAGGCCCAGCAGGCTCAGGCGGAGGCTCGTCTTCTGGCGATCCTTAATCATGAAGCTATGGCCCAGCAAAAGCAGGATGAGCTAGCAAAATTGCTAAATCGCCCGCCGGCTTGAAAAACTTGTATATTTTCCTTTCTTTCTGTACATACTCCTGAACGAGAGTATTTTCTTTTTGTTCTTTCATGAATTGTACTTTGTATCCATTTTATTTCATGAATAAAGACATATATATTTTTTAATGGTGTGTCCCTCTCAATTGAACTTGTTCTGTGGACAATTTATCTTGGCCTACTTGCAGGGTAGCGATGGCTTAGGATTCAGGGTTAAGATCTGCCTCCTAAGACTTTTGAGCTTTATGAGCCGTGAGGGTCTCATAAAGAGTTTTTCTCCCTACAGGTCGAGAGGATCCTGAAGGTGTAAGTTCTCCTTATGAATCGTGAGGATTCTTAAGCGGGTTTTCCCTTAGGAGTCGTAAGGATCTCATAAGAAAGTTTTCTTCCTTACGGGTCGTGAGGACCCGCAAGTGCTGGGTGCAGTCACCCTTATCCGTATTTCACGGGGTCGGGGGTTGCTTTGGGATGTTCTCCAGGGTACCGTAGTTTAAAGACATCGCGATCAAGGTTAAGGACCTCATAGTCCGTGGGTTTAAGGACTTCACAGTTCGATATTAGTTTTAAGACATCACGGTCAAGGTTAAGGACGTCATAGTCCGTGGATTTAAGGACTTCACGGTCCGATGTTAGTTTTAAGACATCACGGTCAAGGTTAAGGACGTCATAGTCCGTGGATTTAAGGAATCCACAGTCCGATGTTAGTTTTAAGACATCACGGTCAAGGTTAAGGACCTCATAGTCCGTGGATTTAAGGACTCCGCAGTCCGATGTTAGTTTTAAGACATCACGGTCAAGGTTAAGGACCTCATAGTCCGTGGATTTAAGGACTCCACAGTCCGATGTTAGTTTTAAGACATCACGGTCAAGGTTAAGGACCTCATAGTCCGTGGATTTAAGGACCCCACAGTCCAATGTTAGTTTTAAGACATCACGGTCAAGGTTAAGGACCTCATAGTCCGTGGATTTAAGGACTCCACAGTCCAATGTTAGTTTTAAGACATCACGGTCAAGGTTAAGGAACTCATAGTCCGTAGATTTAAGGACTCCACAGTCCAATGTTAGTTTTAAGACATCACGGTCAAGGTTAAGGACCTCATAGTCCGTGGATTTAAGGACTCCACAGTCCACGAAATGTGTGGTTACTAGGACCCGTCACCTCTTTGAAGACGTTAAGGAATTACAATGCCAAATATCAAAGGAGTGAAGAGATGTGCCCTTTAACCAAGGTAAAATCAGTCTAGAATCATCATGGATGATCGTTAGTTTTAAGACATTACGGTCGAGATTAAGGACATCATAGTCCATGGATTTTAAGGACTCCACAGTCCGATGTTTGCTCTGGATGCTTCACATGGGTTCACTGCCGTGTTCGGCGAGGACCAGGCTCCGCTCTGGGCGTTTTCCGCGGGGTCAAAGAGTGACGTTATCCGCGTTCCACGTAACCAGGAATTTTGCTCTAGATGCTTCACATGGGTTCACTGCCGTATTCGGCGAGGACTAGGCTCCGCTCTGGATGCTTCACACGGGTTCACTGACGTGCTCTGCGAGGACCAGGATCCGCTCTGGACGTTTTCCACGGGGTCAAAGAGTGACGTTATCCGCGTTCCACGTGACCAGGAATTTTGCACTAGATGCTTCACACGGGTTCACTGACGTGTTCGGCGAGGACTAGGCTCCGCTCTGGATGCTTCGCACGGGTTCAATACCGTGCTCTGCGAGGACCAGGATCCGCTCTGGACGTTTTCCACGGGGTCAAAGAGTGACGTTATCCGCGTTCCACGTGACCAGGAATTTTGCACTAGATGCTTCACACGGGTTCACTGCCGTGTTCGGCGAGGACTAGGCTCCGCTCTGGATGCTTCACACGGGTTCACTGCCGTACTCTGCGAGGACCAGGATCCGCTCTGGACGTTTTCCACGGGGTCGAAGAGTGACGTTATCCGCGTTCCACGTGACCAGGAATTTTGCTCTGGATGCTTCCCACGGGTTCACTGCCGTGTTCGGCGAGGACCAGGCTCCGCTCTGGAAGCTTCACACGGGTTCACTGCCGTGCTCTACGAGGACCAGGATCCGCTCTGGAAATTTTCCACGGGGTCAAAGAGTGACGTTATCCGCGTTCCACGTAACCAGGAATTATGCTCTAGATGCTTCACACGGGTTCACTGCCGTGTTCGGCGAGGACTAGGCTCCGCTCTGGATGCTTCACACGGGTTCACTGCCGTGCTCTGCGAGGACCAGGATCCGGTCTGGACGTTTTCCACGAAGTCAAAGAGTGACGTTATCCGCGTTTCACGTGACCAGGAATTTTGCCCTGGATGCTTCCCACGGGTTCACTGCCGTATTCGGCGAGGACCAGGCTCCGCTCTGGATGCTTCACACGGGTTCACTGCCGTGCTCTGTGAGGACCAGGATCCGCTCTGGACGTTTTCCACGGGGTCAAAGAGTAACGTTATCCGCGTTCCACGTAACCAGGAATTTTGCTCTAGATGCTTCACACGGGTTCACTGATGTGTTCGGCGAGGACTAGGCTCCGCTCTGGATGCTTCACACGGGTTCACTGCCGTGCTCTGCGAAGACAAGGATCCGCTCTGGACGTTTTTCACAGGGTCAAAGAGTGAACTTATCCCCGTTCCACGAGACCAGGAATTTTTCTCTGGATGCTTCCCACGGGTTCACTGCCGTGTTCGGCGAGGACCAGGCTCCACTCTGGATGCTTCACAGGGGTTCACTGACGTGCTCTACGAGGACCAGGATCCGCTCTGGACGTTTTCCACAGGGTCAAAGAGTGACGTTATCCGCGTTCCACGTAACCAGGAATTTTGCTCTAGATGCTTCACACGGGTTCACTGCCGTGTTCGGCGAGGACTAGGCTCCGCTCTGGATGCTTCACACGGGTTCACTGCCGTGCTCTGCGAGGACCAGGATCCGCTCTGGACGTTTTCCACAGGGTCAAAGAGTGACGTTATCCGCGTTCCACGTGACCAGGAATTTTGCTCTGGATGCTTTCCACGGGTTCACTGCCGTGTTCTGCGAGGACCAGGCTCCGCTCTGGATGCTTCACACGGGTTCACTGCCGTGTTCTGCGAGAAACAGGCTCCGCTCTGGACTTTTTCCACGGGGTCAAAGAGTGACGTTATCCGCGTTCCACGTAACCAGGAATTTTTCTCTGGATGCTTTCCACGGGTTCACTACCGTGTTCTGCGAGGACCAGGCTCCGCTCTAGACGTTTTCCACGGGGTCAAAGAGTGACGTTATCCGCGTTCCACGTGACCAGGAATTTTGTTGATTGTATCCGCATTTCACGGAGTTGGGATTTGACTCTCAGTGGGAGTACATCGCCGAGTCATGGAACTGGGAGTTGCCGTTGTTCCGCTTTGCTTGATTTTGTGTCTGCCGCAATGAGACGAACGTCGAAATGATCTCTAGGCTATCTGTGACTCGTCGAGATTTGGCTTCTTCTTATGATGAAACCTGGGAGAGAAGGAGTGCGATTCCTTCTTTGTTTGCGCCCCTGGATTGTATACAGGGATTGATGTAATATCACCTGTAGGGCATAAATTTCATTTTTATTTTGTTTCTTTTTCCGCGATGCTCTATCTTTCAGCTTTTATATCGCGAAGGCCGCGATTGCCCCATCATTTCGGCTATTTTTCGCGGTGCCCAATCATTTTGGCTATTTATTTTATTTTTTACTCGCTGCTTTTTATTGCGAGTTGCCCAATCATTTCGGCTGTTATATATGCATACATTTTTACTTGCTGCTTTTTATTGCAAGTTGCCCCATCATTTCGGCTATTTCGTATGCATGTGTGGCTCGCTAGCCTTTTCGCTGCAAGCTTGGATTTTAGACACCGATTTCGGCATCAGCACCGCTACAACTGGGATGTTGCCGGGAGCGAATCATCATTTGCGTCTGTCGATGTCGAACAAAGGTGGCTTAGTAAACAGGGTTAAGGGTCCTGTCGACTAAGGCTTTTGACTTCATGGGCCGTAAGAGTCTCACAAAGGTATTTCTCCCTACAAGTCGTAAGGATCTTGCAGGTGTGTTTTCTCCTTAGGAATCGTGAGGATTCCTAAGTGCGTGTCCTCTTGCAAGTCGTAAGGATCTTAAAAAAGGGTTTTCTCCTTATAAGTCGAGAGGTCTTACAAGGGTTGTTCGCCATGCGAACATATCCCTAGTCACGGATGGGACTTGGTTAGGGAAATGTTTATTCGCGTCCGTGGATTGTATACAAGGGTCAGTATTGAGCCACTTGTAGGGCAATATCAAAGTTTATGGGGGTTGCTTAAGAACAAGTTCAGGTCTCCGTAACTTAAGACTTTCAAGTCTTATGAGCCGTGAGGGTCCTACAAGAGAATTCTCCTTACGAGTTGTGAGGATCTCGCAAGTGTAATTTCTCCTTAGGAATCGTGAGGACTCCTAAGTGTGTTGCTCCCTTGTGAGTCGTAAGGATCTCACGACGGTGGTTTCTCCTTACAAGGTCGTGAGGACTCTGCAAGTGTCATTTAACGAGGTTGCGCCCTTTCGGGTTTTCACAAACACTCGCCGGTAGCCCTGCTGTTTTTACTCACGGAGTCATTTCGGGTTTTCATCCGTGCCCATTTCGCTTATGGACATACCGTTTTTTTATATTTTATTATATTTTTTCTTTATATATATATATATATATATATATATTTTTTGTATCGGCTTTGAGATGCTGCAATCCACCGTAGTTTATCGACATCTCGGTCAACAGCTAGTTTTAGGACATAGTGGTCCATTGCTAGTTTAAGGACGTTTCGGTCCGTCGTTAGTTTAAGGACGTTTCGGTCCGTCGTTAGTTTAAGGATGTTTCGGTCCGTTTTTAGTTTAAGGACATTTCGGTCCGTCGTTGAAGAAGGCTGGTTACTACTCAGAGTTCGGGCTTAGGAAGATAGCGAGCGGACATAGTCGCCGTCATTTATCATTGACCTAGGTCTTAACCCGTTAAGCGTAGTATTTCTTCAGGAAGCCACCGTTTATTGGCCTGAAAGGTCTTTCACCGTGCATATCCGTGAGTAGATACGCTCCACCCCGGTAGACCTTGTCTATGATGTACGGGCCTTCAAAGTTCGGCTCGAATTTTCCCCGCTTGGCGCGATTGGGGATCATAGGTCTTTTGACCACTGGCACGAGTTCGCCTTGGCGGAATGTCCTCGGCCTGGTCAATCTTTCATATGAGCGCGTCATCTTTGCTTTGTAAGCCTCCAGATTTTGTTGCGCTATGAGCCGGGTCTCATCAAGGGCATCAAGCTCCTCAAGCCGGAGGTGAGCGTTTTCTTCGTCCGTCAGCTCGTAGTGGACTGCCATCCGTAGAGAAGGTAGCTCTATTTCGAGGGGGAGTACTGCTTCTGTACCGAATACCAACGCATACGGCGTTGTGTTCGTGGCCGTCTTGAACGTAGTCCGATACGCCCAAAAAGCTTCTTGCAGTCTTTCGTGCCAGTCCTTTTTGTTTCGGGACACCGTCTTCTTCACGATCTTTGTCAAGGTTTTGTTGAAAGCCTCGGCTAGAACGTTAGCTCGGGGATTATAAACTGAGGAGTATCTCCAATCTATGTTGTGTTGTTGTGCGAAGCGACTGATCTTGCGGCTTCTGTAAGCTGGACCGTTATCGGAGATGACCCGTCGCGGAGTTCAAAACCGATAAATGACGTGCGTCTTGAAGAAATGGAGAATATTCTCCTTCTTCACTTCCCTTAACGGTACCGCTTCTGCCTATTTGGAGAAGTAATCAGTCGTCGCCAGGATGAAACGATGTCCCCTGGACGATGCTGGTTCGATAGGGCCGACTATGTCAGTTCCCCATATTTCGAACGGCCAGCTAGCCACTGTCGGGTTTAGTGGATTTGGATGCTGATGGATGAAGTCCCCATGGATTTGGCATGAGTGGCATTACTTCGCATATTCAAGGCAGTCCTGAATCATCGTTGGCCAGTAGTAGCCCATCCGTTTAATTTTCAATTTCATCTTCGGGCCTGCTTGGTGAGAACCGCAGAGTCCGTCGTGAACTTCCTGAACGATTCGTTTCGCTTCGTCAGGTCCCAGGCATCTCAACCACAGAGAGTCGAATGACCTCTTGTACAGAGTATTATTGACGAAGGCGAAGGACAGAGCTCGTTTCACAAGCTGATGTCTTGATGACGCATCTTCAGGCATTCGACGGGATTTGAAGTAGTCTATGAAGACTTCTCTCCAATCTTCAACCTTCTCTTGGCCATTTATTTGCAGGGCCGTTTGCTCAATTGCTTCCTTTTCCTCGGATGATTCCGGAGATATTTCTGCCGGTGCGAGTACCCGACGGCTTTGTACCACGATTCTGACGTCATCGAGGTTCTCATCAGCCAGTTCTTTAGCGAGCTTGGCTAAAGCGTCCGCCTTGCTATTTTCTGCGCGCGGTATGTTTTCCAAAGTGTAGGAAGGGATTTGAGTCAGCAGTTGCTGTACTCTCTCTCCATACTTCACCATCTCTGGCTTGCATGTCCGGTAGTCGTCGTTTACTTGACTAACGACCAGTTGGGAATCTCCGTATATGAGGAGGTTTTCAATTCCCATGTCGATGGCGATCTCGAGGCCTGCTATCAAAGCTTCGTACTCGGCTTCATTGTTCGTCCTCAGCTCTGTTAAGGAGAAATCAAAGCGCATTATCTCTCCCTGTGGAGTTACGAAGATGAGACTCACCCCTGATTTGATTATAGGGGTGCTTTGTTTGCGCTTCTTCACGGAAGATGCTCCATCTAAATAAAGCTCCCATCGGATATTACCACCGTCGATCGCATCAAACGCGTGTTCGTCTGGCAGTTCGCAATTCAGAGGGGAATCGGCCGATATCGGATGCCCAGCGAGGAAGTCGGCGATGGCCTGGCCTTTCACTGCCTTGAGAGGCTGATATGTTATCGAGAACTCCATCAAGAGCAGGGCCCATTTAGCGAGTCGACCAGTCAATATGGCCTTCGACATTAAATATTTAAGGGGGTCCACCTTTGATATAAGACAGACTTCATGCGCCAACGCATAGTACCGGAGCTTCGTTATCGCGAAGATCAACACCAGGCAGTGCTTTTCGATGGGGGAATAATTGCTTTCTGCCCCCAGTAGGACTCGACTTAAATAGTAGAGCGCTCTCTCCTTCCCTTGGTCGTTCTCTTGTGCCCGTAATGCGCCTAAGGAACCTTCAAGGGCAGTTGTATACAGAATGAGAGGTTTTCCCCTGACCGGAGCAGCTAACACTGGCGGGTTCTGCAGGTACTGCTTGATCTCATCCAGTGCGCCTTGGCATTTATGATCCCAGACGAACGGGGTTCCCTTCCTCATCAGGTGACTGTAAGGGTGGCACTTGCCTGAAAGGTTGGCTATAAATCGCCGGATGTATGCGAGCTTTCCCTGGAGAGACCGCAATTGTTTGAGAGTCCTTGGCGGTGGCATTTCCATGATCGCCTTGATCTTCGACGGATCTATCTCGATACACCGGTGCCGGACGATGAACCCTAGGAACTTGCCTGAGGATACCCCGAACGCGCATTTGAGAGGGTTCATCTTCAAGTTGTATTGCCGAAGGCGCTGAAATACGGTCTTCAGGTGCTCTAAATGCTCCTCGTACAATTTGCTTTTCACCACGAGGTCGTCGATATAGCATTCGACGATTTCATGTATAAGGTCATCGAAGATCTTCGTCATGGCCCTTTGATAGGTGGCACCGGCGTTCTTTAAACCGAAAGGCATAACTTTGTAGCGGAATATACCCAAAGGGGTCCGGAAAGCGGTGTGCTTCTGGTCTTCGGGGTGCATCTTTATCTGATTGTATCCTGATGAGCCGTCCATGAAAGAGAAAACATCGTGAGTGGACGTGTTATCTATCATCAGCTCGGTGACTGGTACTGGGAAATCGTCCTTTGGGCAAGCTTTATTGAGATCCCGGAAGTCCACGCATATGCGCACTGTCCCATTTTTCTTCATTACTGGGACGATGTTGGCGATCCAGTCAAGATATTGAACTTCTTGGATAAACCCCGAATCGATCGACTTCTTGACTTCGGCGTTGATGCTCATCTCAAGCTCGAGCCGCATTCTTCTCGGCGCCTGTTTGACTGGCTTAACGTCCGAGGATATCGCCAGTTTATGCATAGCAATTTCTAGATCTAAACCTGGCATTTCAGAATAGTTCCATGCGATGCAATCTCTATGCTGCATAAGCACGTCTTTTAACGCGGCCACCCTTTCTTCAGATAGCAACTCGCTGACGAATGTCGGTCGTAGGTCATTTTCCGTCCCTAACTCAATCTTCTTGAGGTTATCTGCAGTAGTATGTATGCCATCTTCCAGCTCTTTCGGCGTTGGTGGAAATTCTGAGATTACCTCGTCGTCATTGTTTTCGAAGCACCAAGGAAGGTCATCCATATACTCGGGCTCCCTTTTTGATATTGTTATCATATGACAAGTACGAACTCGCTTCCAAGCCCGATGTGGATCCGGTTCTGCTCTTGTGGCTTTGGATTCGTGTTTTTGTGGTGTTGTTACCCTCCAGCTGTCAGACAGAGCGAACTTGCCGAGCTGATACTGGTCTTCGACCCAATTCTTGAAGGTGAAGCAGTCTTCGATGGGGTGTCCTATGGCTCGGTGATAAGAGCAATAGCCCGGATGGGAGACCTCGTTAGCTTGCTCACGGTGTTTAGACTCCGGAAGTGTAATCATTCGATGTTTTAAAGCGAGATCAAGTATCTCCTTCGTCTTGTCTTGAGGGAAAGAATATACTCGACTCATCTTCTTCATGAGGGACAAATCCGGACCGCGCAATACCCGATCACATGACTCTTTGATCCTGCGTTGTCTTTGTCGACCTCCTTTTCTGCTTTTTGACTTACTTCTGCCTCTGAGTTGGGCTTTTTGCGCAACGGGTTGACAGGGAGGAGCATCTTCGTCTTTTGCAGCCTGTTGAAACATACGTTGCGTCCGGGCTTTCTCGTAGATGGCCATCTCGCGATTATGGTCGTCCCGAGCTTTTTGACCCGCTTTCCTGATAAGCTTTTCCATTCGTTCTTCAAACGACGGACTCGGCACTTCGATTGCGGGATCTAGTTTTGATGAGGGGTTGGCATTTCCTGACAGGGCGTCCTCTTCTTCATCGAAGTTATATATGGCGTAGCTACTGTGGACTCGTTCCCGTTTCCCGGCTCTCACGTATCCAAGACCAAGCGTTTCCATTCTCCCGTTGGGCAATTTGCGCTGAGTCCCAAGGACATCCCAAATCCTGTTATAGAATCGAGCTTGTCGAGTAGTCTGTTTTAAGGGTACCCCTTGGCGCTTCAATAGCCTTTTCAATCCGTTTGTGTAATATCTGGGCAAACGGATGGGTTGAAACTTGTCAAGTGTAGAATTCGCGCCATGCCAGATCTCTTTCTCCACTCTTGTTTCCGAGAATCGATAGAATAGGATCGCCTTTTCACCTTTTCGCCTGGGAGGGACGTAAAATGTCCGCAGCTCCTGCACGCTGTGAGCTTCAAGCGCGTGAAGATCTTTATAGTGCTCCCGCGAAATCATGGTAATTTGCAAACTCCGATCATCACTAGGGGATGCTTGTATTGATGGCCGACTGGAGAACACAGCATTAACCTCGTCTTCCGAGTCACTTCCGAAGATCAATATGGGGGCGGACGGTCCCGGGTTGCTGCGTCGAGACGGTCCAGAATAAACTATCTCTTCTTCTTCTTCGGTATCACTCCCAAAAACAGGAATGGTGGCGGCGGCTTTGTTCTCCGGTTTTCGACACCTCTCTGTGTCCTCGAAAGCTGGCAAAAAGTACTTTGCATCTTCGTACTTGCGGACTTCGTTTACGGAGAACGGGTTCAGCTCTCCCGTTACGGTATACTCAAAACCATACTTAAAATACTTCATACACTGATGTTGCGTAGAAGGGATGATGTTGTACTCGTGTAACCAAGGACGACCGAGCAAGGCGTTGTAACAGGTCTTGGCGTCAATGACGTGGAACTTAATATCCGTGATGAGTAGTCCGAAGCGTAATGTTAGTATTACAAGTACGAGAGTCCGTGATGACTGGGAGTCGAAACCGGAGATAGTAATTTTGTCCCGAGCGAGGTGCTGAACGCTCATGCAGATTTCCTTCAACACCCGAACATTAAGGAGATTGATGGAGGATCCATTATCAACCAGGATTTTGCCTATCTTGATATCGTGGCAATATCCAGAGACGTATAGGGGGCGGTTGTGGTCGCACGTCCCAAGG
Source organism: Agapanthus africanus (assembly GCA_030015575.1). Classification (NCBI taxonomy): domain Eukaryota; kingdom Viridiplantae; phylum Streptophyta; class Magnoliopsida; order Asparagales; family Amaryllidaceae; genus Agapanthus; species Agapanthus africanus. The sequence continues at coordinate 59,406,233 of CM057343.1, read as the reverse complement.
AGCAGGTCTTCGTCACCGAAAGTGACATCGGCTGTGTGCGCTTCTTCCAGTTCATCCTTCATCCTTTCTTCGGCGAGGAAGGCTTGGAATTGTTCGGGCTCTTGTAGCGCCTTGATTAATGAATCTCTCGCTTCCTTTGATAACAGGAGGGCGTCGAGAATGCTGAGATGCGAGGGTAGCTTCCTCAGGTGCGCTAGGATGTTGTAGTCCACCTTACTCTTCTTAGGCGGGTCCTTGGTAGTCAGTCAGCCCTTTCATAACTTGGTCATCTAAGGCGATATCCTCAGCGACCTTTTCCTTTCCCTTATCTTTTCTAGTTGCGGGTCCGAGATTCTTTTCGGGAAGCGTGCAATTGCGCAGCTGAATGTTTTCACAGGCCTCTGGTTCTTCCTCTTTTCCCGAGGTGGACTCTTTAAAGAGGGGGCTAAGAGCCAGCTCCTCGTCAGAATCGCTCCCGAATGTGAGCACTCGCGATCCCCCGACGTTGACCGTGTAACAGTTACCGGTAGTTCTTTTGTGTCCTTCGGTCGTACTTCTCTGCTCCCGACGAGTTCTGCGTTTCATTCGCTTAAAATGTTGCCGGTGAGCAACATATCCCTGCCACCATATCTTAAAAGCGTCGCACTCCTCGGTGGGGTGTGAAATCTTCCGATGATATGAGCAGTAATTAGGGTGCCTCTCCGCCCCATTGAGCGTGTTTTCTTCCGAGGGTGGTAGCTTCATTCCCATTGACATAGATTTGGCAAACCTTTTCCTCATCTTGAATTTGTTTTCATCGGCGTCGGATGTCTTTTGATCTGGCGGGAGTGCTTTGACTCCTTCGTTTAGTCGCCTGCGTTTGGCTCCTTCTGATGCGGCTATCTCACGCTCCTGGTCGGCTTTACTTTTCAAACGAATTTCGTATAGAAAGGCGTCGATCATTTCGTCTGTCGGCCACACAAGCTCCGGTTCAGGCTCTGCCCCTAGTTTCTTAGTGCCAGGAGTTTTTTCATCGTCCGTAAACGAGTGGGAGATCATATTAGAATTCGCCACGTATCCCTCGAATTCATCCGACAAACTCTCCCCTTCATCTTCCTCTTGAAAGACGTGGTTAAGGAACTTTTGGAGTGTGATGGGAGTCCGTGCTTTCTGGTTATATTCCTCCAGCGCGTCAATCTGCTTTTGTAAGTCCATGCGCTTGTTGCCAGGCTTCACGGGCTTCTTAGATTTCTTCTTCTTTTTCTTTGAAGATTTCGACGGCTGGTTGTGAGTGCTCGGGCCATCACCACTGATCTTCGGAGTTGGGCGTGGCTTCAGCATCCCTTCAATGATCTGGGGTTCCAGCGGGTTCTTCCACTTGATCGCCGGGCATGTTTGAAGATCGTTCAGCATCCTCTTTATTTTGGCTGAAAGCACGATTTCCCATGGAGCTTCTTCAATAAAAGAACAAGTTGCCCCCGGTGTGTCCGTCTTCTTGGGAGTGTGAGGTTGTGGCGGGTTCACCTTCCACTTCTCGGACAGCGCAAACTTGCCCTGTAGGTATTGATCTTCAATCCATCCTTTGAAGGCGAAGCAATCCTCAATCGGATGGCTTACCGTTTGATGGTAAGGGCAGTAGTTGGGGTTATTCAGCTCATTGGGTTGCGGCGGTCGCCTTGGATTTGGCAAGTTGATAAGCCTGTTGCGTACCGCCAGCTCGAATAGCCTCTTCGTCTTATCCCGCGGGAATGAGTAGGGGCGCTTCATTTTCTCATTATAATACCGTCGTCTTTCTTCCAGTTGATCCGCCAGCTTTGGGGCACTGGGTTGTTGCTGAGCATTCGCAATGAAGGTTGCCTTCACTTTACCCTTGTCATTCCGAGGTTCCGGCTTCGGGGGAGGCGGTCTGTGACCCATCTGGTCCATTTGGGCCAACTTGTCGATCAAAGCCTGGAACGTGGTTGGCTTAAAGAACATCATGAACTGTGAGATAGTTGCATGAGGATCTAGGGTACCCACGAACATGCCCACCGCGGGCGCTTCCTCAATGCGTTGTTCGCATTTTGACCACAAGTTTCGCCAGCGTATAGCGTACTGGACCCACGTCTCGCCTAGTTTCACCCTGGCATTAATCAATGCCATTATCGGGGTACGTTCGCTGGCGCTCACGAATCGCTGAGTGAATAGAAACTCCATTTCAGCGAACGTCTTGACGGAATCGTTCGGGAGTTCAGAATACCATTCGAAAGCTGTTTCTGACAAGCTGCCGACGAATTGGCGAAGCAAGAGCTTATCATCGCTGCCAGTGTTGCCACAAAGCACCCTGAACTGGGCCACATGTTGATGGGGATTGCATGTCCCCTTATAGACATGAAATTTTGGTATTGTATAGCCCGACGGGTACTTGATCTGATCATACCAGCTCGGATATGGTCGCCCTGTTCTGACAACTTGACCAGCTGCTTCAGTCGCCTGGTGAACCCGTATCTACTGAGCAATATATTCGTCCAAGTCGGCTTTGGAGATTGTCTCCTCCTTGGCTGTTGACAGAGCCGGTGGAGGATTTGACGTTTCTCCCATGTCGTCTTCAAGGACAATTGGAGGATCTTCAGCAGGAGAATCTTGTTGGATCATCATTCCCACCATGTCCTGGAACAGGAGGGCCATTTGTTGTATATTGGCTGCTTGTTCGGCAGCCTCTTTATTCTTCTTCTCCAATATCCTACGAAGGAATTCAGCGTCAGTTTCTTGCTCTTGTCGTTGATCAGATGACGCTTTGGGGCTTTCTTTCGGCCCAGTGAGTGCGGCTATCGCGTTCATCACTGAGCTTTGGTCACTGACCGTGTAAGCGGTCTATGACCCGTGGATGCACGACTGTCCTCCTTTCCCAACGCCATGTATACCGTATGTACCATCATGCCCCCAGACTTAGGGCGTTTAGGCTTATTGTCCTTGACATTTGTTGCAGGAGTGGGGACTTTCTCCGGCCTTCTTCTCTTTTGAATAGTCGACGTGGAGGGAGCCGTTGCAGCGGGCACCCAAGCGGTTGCCGTCCTTTGTTGTTTGACATGACGGTTCTTTTCTTCCTGAACCTTCACCCTCTTCTGTCGGCGAGAGTGATCTTGGTCGATTATTGAGTCTTGGACCCGTCGCCAGACCTTATAAATCTTGGAGGATAGCCGTTGAGGAGGCTACTCCGGCTTCGTTTCTGTAACACTCTCCGCGGGTGGAGGAGACCTTTTTAGCGCAGCAGTCGGAGAGTTCTTACGTACCCTACTTAGCAGTTCAAAGTTGTTCGCAGTTGGAACAGCAGTGTTAACTTCCACCACTGGAGCCGGTGGAGTTAGCCCTGAGCGAGAGTTGCCCCCGGCCTTCCTTACTCGGTGCCAATGACGACGTCGAGCGTGTCGAGCTGTTGGGGCTGATCCGGTGACGGGGATGGTTTCGTCTTGCTCCCTGTCTGGATGAGACTTACTGGTGCCAGCCTCTTGAAGACTGACGTCTTTTGAGTGGCGGTATCCAATCTGTCAAAGACAGACCTTCGAACCGGAGCGGGAGCTGGGACAACCAGTCTTGCAAAGACCGACTCTTTGGCAGTAGAAGCCGCCTTGACGACTTCGGGAGCAGCTGTCTTCTTTGGGATGGCCTTCTCAGGTATCATGGGCTTTTTGGCGGGCCCTTTGGAGTTCAGGCTCAGTCTGGTGAAGAACGAGGAGTTGGACAACCCGTTGAGAGGGGTCGTGGGAGTAGCAAGTCGATCAAAGACCGACTTCTTTGACGCTTCCGGTACAGGCATTGGGATGTTAATGTTCACCGGCGGGAGCCTGGTCCCAAAGAATAGACCATTGGTAGCTTGAGTCACTTGTTCCACAGGCATAGTAAACAGGGAAGCAGCCTGCGGTCCATAGGCTACACCTCCAGGTGAGGCGGAGCGTCGGTTGCTTTCGTAGTTGAAGCAGCTTGAGCAGTTGCCAGCCATTGATCCTTTTGCTTTCTAAGGTTTACGAAACACCAAATCTTAGTATTTCGAAACCCAAGGGCAACCATTAGCGAACCGCGATTGGTTCGCGAATCACGACACATGAAGTGTGGAGTGGAAAGAGGAAAAGGTCCTACCGGGCGTGCCAGAATCTGTTCCCCTCTGAAAGACGGCGCGACTGACATCTGGCCTGAAATTCGGGGCAGATGCTAATTGGTGCTATCCGTCTACCTCTCCAAAGATACCAAGTTGATTTATGGCACCATGTATCGAAGGTTTAAACGGATGCGTCCTATGTAGCAGACTTCATCAGATTCCCCCTCGCTTGAGGGGTTTTTGATTGTGGGGACGCTCTTCCCTGCAAGCGCAAGCCCCTGCAGTTAATTACGCTACCGCAATGCGGTAACAACTTTCTCCTTCTCAGATGGTCACTTCGGGTCGTATGTGTTTGATTTGTGTTTGGTTGCCCGTGGATTGTATACGGAGACTGAGTTATGTCGTCGCCCGTAGGACGTGGACTAGTCCAAATCCGTATTATCTTAGATTTGGGTTTGGGGGTTGTGTTTAAGGATACGTTAGTCTCATTTGAGACTAAGATCAACTTAAACGTTTGTTACGGATATGTTAGTCTAGTTTTAGACTGAGATCATCTTAACGGGATCGTTTAGATCCGACAAGAGAGCGATTATGGGAGCCCTGTTGTTTAGTTTAGTGACATTGCGGTCAATAGGTAGTTTAAGGACATTGCAGTCCAGTGTTAGTTTTAAGACATTGCGGTCAAGGTTAAGGACGTCGTAGTCCGTGGATTTAAGGACTCCACAGTCCGATGTTAGTTTTAAGACATCACGGTCAAGGTTAAGGACGTCATAGTCCGTTGTTAGTTTTAAGACATTCCGGTCAAGGTTAAGGACGTCATAGTCCGAGGGTTTAAGGATCCCACAGTCCGGCGTTAGTTTTAAGACATTACGGTCAAGGTTAAGGACGTCATAGTCCGAGGGTTTAAGGACCCCACAGTCCAGCGTTAGTTTTAAGACATTACGGTCAAAGTTAAGGACCTCATAGTCCGTGAGTTTAAGGACCCCACAGTCCGTATCAATGTGTGGTCATCGGGACCCGTCACCTCTTTGAAGACGTTGAGGAATTACAACACCAAGTCTCAAAGGAGTGAAGAGATGTACCCTTAAACCAAGGTAGATTAAGTGATCTGTAGTCCAATTTGGAAACTAAGATCAATTATTAAATTATGAGCTCATTGGCCCAGTTAAGTTTGAATTGAGGACTTATGGCCAGCTTGGGCTAAGTCCAATCATGTTTGGGATATTGGCCCTCTGTTGGTTCATTGAAAGAGAGGCTTTGCCTCTGGAAACTTAGCAAATTGGGCTAAAACTAGTGTTAAACACTAGAGACCAACAGTGTTGAACACTGGGAATAAGATTAACAAGTTAGTGTTAAATACTAAAAGATAACCAGTGTTGAACACTAGCAACAGGGCTTTCAAATTAGTGTTAAACACTAAGGCAAATCTGTGTTAAACACTGCAAACAGAGATTTCAAATTAGAGTCAAACACTAAAGTAAATCAGTGTTAAACACTGGGAACAGAGTTTTCAAACTGGTGTTAAACACTAAGAAAATCAGTGTTAAACACCGCAGATAGAGTTTTCAAAATTAGTGTTAAACACTAAGGAAATCAGTGTTAAACACTTCAAATAGAGTTTTCCAAATTAGTGTTAAACACTAAGAAAATCAGTGTTAAACACTGGCTACAGAGGTTTCAATTTAGTGTTAAACACTAAGGCAAGAGGGGTCACGTGTGGACACGTGAGAGTGCCCTGATTCCCTCTATTTTGTTCTGTCAAAAGTATTGAATACTTTGAAGTATCACGTGCTATCACGTGATGAGAATTTGGGCGTTTATCTGTTAGAGCTTCAGCCAAGGGGTCACGTGGTAGCACGTGAGAGCGCCCTGCTTCCCTTTATTTTGTTCTACAGATAAGTGTTTAACACTTTTAATTCTGAAAGCCAACACATATGGGCACGTGATGGGGGCTCAAGCTTTGATCTGTTAGAATGTTCATTAGGGGTCACGTGTTGACACGTGAGGGCGCCCTAGAGCTCTTTTCTGTTTCTTTTGCATTTTTCTCTGTGTGCTTTAGAGATCACGTGGGGCACGTGAGGCATTGCCTCAAAGTTCTTTTTTATGGATCTTTGCAGGAGTCACGTGGTAACACGTGAGGTGTTGCTTCAAAGTTCTTTTCTGTGGATCTTTGCAGGGGTCACGTGGTAGCACATGACTCTGGTTCTTTGAATGTTTTACAGATTTGTTCATCTTTTAAGAATTAAATTCTTCATAGGGTCAAACCCTAACAATAAACTTTAGAGGAATTAAATTCCTGTGAATTTGAGAGAATTAGGTTCTCGATTAGGGTTAAACCCTAGTTCTGTCCATTCTGAAGGAATTAAATTCTTAGGGTTAAACTCTAATTTTATCTTAAAGGAATTAAATTCCTGTAATTCTGTGAGAATTAAATTCTCAAAACTCAGTTCCTCCTCTGTGTTTTAGATCTGCATGGCATGATCTCAACCCAATGAGAATTAAATTCTCAGTTCATGGGGAGATGTGCACTTTGCAGATCCTCAACCAGAGAAAGAACTAAGTTCCTTTCTTTATATAAGAGTTAAACTCTTTTGAGAATTAAATTCTCCTTTGAAGCCTCCCTTTTCTTTTCTTACCTAAGGTTTTCCTTTTGCAGAGAATCAAAGGCTCTATATATATCTCTCTCTGTGTGTATCAAAAGAAAAGGTCCAAAGTCCTTCCTCTTCTTTTCTTGGCTCCTATTTATAGGAGAAGGAAAAGAATCAATCTGTTTAGTAAATCTCTCATTGAGAGATTTGATTTGTTCATTGAAAGATTTGATTTATATTTATCATTAATCTGGGCCTTTAGATTGTTAGGTGAATTTTATTCACCATTGGATTTTAAATCCAAAGATATCTCTTTGTTATTTCGGTTAGATTTAGGGGGAAATCTTTCCAAGTCCAAGATTTTTCCATAAATTGGTGATATTTAATCACCTTTAGATTTTTAATCCAACGGTTTCAGATAATCCTTTTTCATTTTGGAAAGATTTGAAAGATCTTCCCTCAGAATTTAATTCTGTCAAAGAATAAGGCTTTTAAAGCCGGTCACGTATGGCCACGTGACCACTGGTCACATGTAGGCACGTGACCCCTGAGATGGTCTTCTCTTCTTCTGCGCTCTGTTCTCTGGCCGCTGCTTAACCATCACGTGCCAACACGTGACCACTGGTCACGTGTGAGCATGTGATGCCTCTTCTGAAGTTTCTTCTTGACTTTTAATTAGAGAACAAATATGCTCTGCGCCGCTTCTTAACCATCGCGTGCCAACACGTGACCACTGGTCACGTGTGAGCACGTGATGCCCCTTCTGAAGCTTCTTCTTGACTTTTAATTAGAGAGCAAATATGCTCTGTGCCGCTGCTTAACCATCACGTGCCAACACATGACCACTGGTCACGTGTGAGCACGTGATGCCTCTTCTGAATCTTTTCCTGATTTTTAATCAGGGAACAAGGTTGACAGGTTGCTTGCAGCCAACTTCATTCGAAACGTGGCCTACTTGGAATGGCTGGTGAATGTGGTCATGGTTAGAAAGGCAAGCGGGAAGTGGCGCATGTGCGTCGACTTCACTGATCTCAACAAGGCCTGCCCGAAATACAACTATCCCCTAGATCAGCTCATCGATAGTTCGGCAGGACACGAGTTACTCAGCTTTATGGATGCCTTCTCCGGCTACAACCAGATCCGTATGAACCGGCAGATGAAGAGCTCACCGCATTCACAACGGACCGAGGCGTATACTGCTATAAAGTGATTCCCTTCGGCCTCAAAAACACCGGGGCTACGTACCAACGCTTGGTCAACAGGATGTTCAAACTGCAGATCGGCAGGAACATGGAAGTTTACGTCGACGACATGCTCGTTAAATCGATCTCGTCAGATGAGCACGCAAAAGATTTGCGCAATACTTTCGACTTCCTCCGCAAATACAAAATGAAACGGAATCCCGCCAAGTGCGCGTTCGGGGTCACTAGTAGAAAGTTCCTCGGATTCATGGTCACCCATCGAGGAATCGAGGCTAACCCCGAGAAAATCAGCGCCATCCTCAACATGGTCACGCCAAAGACTAACGTCGAAATCATGCGACTCACGGGGAGGGTAGCTGATTGGTTGACGTTTTTAGAGTTGTGTTGTAACCGCAATCAATAACGGTGTCGCGTGTAGCTAGACCGAGATGAGTACGAGTCATCCTCAGGGAAACGTTTAATCTTTTAATCTTACTTTAGGCGTGTTGAAAAAGGAGAAGAATAAAGAATGTTGAAGAATGGTTGTAGATTCTAGATCCACATCAAACACGGATGCAGGATATAGATCTAGATTAACTACGGCTGTAGGTTTTATATTAGAAGGGGGCTTGTAGGGTTCGTTAAGATTTAGTAGTCATAGATGATTAATTAAAGATTACTCCTCTTATCCTTTAATAGATTTAAAACTGGATCGACAGTGATGCATGTAGATTAGGGTTTCTGAAGGGAAAAGGGTTCCCACTCTTAACCCCTACCTTGACATGGATCTCCGTTCATGTCTAGCCTTTACTAAAACAATCGTTAATCTAATCTCTAATCACATCGTGGCTCCCAATGAATTGGTAGCGCATCCGATTAGGATGTTAATGATTCTTTTGGTAAAGTTTATAAATTACTCATTGAATTTCATTTCGCACCGGAAACTATTCTAGGAGAAGTTCGAACTTTATAGAACGTAAAAAGAGTTTAAGGATCTTCATCATCCATTAATCTACCATAATCCTACGAACTTTAACAAGCGGAGAATTACTCGCGCATGTTGGGAAAAGAAAAGATAGAAATCATGAAGAAAATAAAATGCAATAGAATAAAACTACCTTTATTAATCAACAAGATCAAGTACACTTTGTTCCTTTAGAAAATGATTACAAAACCCTAGTTTGCTTCTCGATCTCTTCTTAAGGAGGTAGATGAACTGTCGATGATCAACTAGGATTCTTGAGCCGTCGTAGACTTCATGATCGCGTCGGTTTGATTATTTTTCCAAAAGGCTCTCACTCGTTATTTATAGTCATAGAGCCAGAACCCTAGTTTCCTAATATGGTAACTAGTTGTTAGGATCCCAACCTGAAAATCCCAAGCCGTAGATCTTCAGACGTGCGGCGGAACCGTGGTCATTTGGTGGATTTGGCCGCGGATCCGCGGTGGATTAGAAGGGTCTTGATTTTATATTTCTGTTGGACTCTTCTGGTGATATATTTAGACTGTTTTGATATCTGGAATCTTGAAATCATCTCGTAGTCTCTGCCAGAATATCTTTCTTCGATTTACTTAAATATTTCGGCAGATTTGATCTCGCCAACTCGAATTTTCTTGATTTCAGTCCTGATATAATTTCTGCACAATAACTCAATAAATAATGTTAGTAGAATTTGTTTTTATTGAGATATTATCTTAACCATTTGACATAATATTATAGTTTTAGAAATTTGGTTAAAGATATTTGATAAGGTAAGCATATTTAAATGGACTAAATATTATATAGATATTATATGCTTACATTTTCCTTCATAATGTTAATTATAATATATAAACACATGAAAATAGTATTTTTACAGATAAACCCTCATATGTGTCATATTTATAATAAACACATTTTATTATATAGAAATAGTAAGGAAAATGTCATATCAAATGCACAATATTTTCGACTGAACAAATACCCCCAAACTTAACTTTGATCGTCCCGAGCAAACTAGTTATTCAAGAGAAGGAGAAAAGGAAAAAGAAAAACCTAAGCAGCACACTTTCGTAGGCAATACGATTGCACTAAGCACGTGCAACAAGCCGGTAAACCTCTAGGTGTCCCTAGTAGGAGGAGTGTTGTCTCCTGAGGGTTTTCAGCGGATTACACCCACAAAATCCTATCAAAGAAAGATAGTGAAAGTTACATATAAAGATAAGAATTATAAAAGAAAGAACTTGAAAATAAGAGTTTCCAACTATACCAGCTTTTCAGTTGTTATGAGCCCTATCTTAATGGTCATGAAAAAAATTTAGAAATCACATCATCCCTCAATAAAATATCGCCTTTAGTCTTCCTCCCTATATTGCTTCCAAACATTGATCATATACCCCTACGTGTGAGTAAAAGACATCCCTGCACTTAGAGAATTCAATTCAAACTATCATACTCTTGTCCATTTTCCAAAGTGCTTTATAGTTGGTGAATATTTTGATGAAATTGCTCACACATCTTTCATGCGACCGTTAATACTTCTTGAGCTACTAACCGACCGATTACAAAATGTGCTTGCGCATTTAGGCGTAATTTCTCGTTTCGCAACACCTAAGGCTTAGCAGTGGCTTCCAAACCAGTTGGTCTAAGGCACTAGGTGATAAAGCACCCTCGCTATATTTTTTTTATGCTATCTTGGTAATTTCAAAACTAGTGTTCATTTTTTTCTTCACCATTTATACTTTTTTTTATACTAAGGCTTTTAGACAAGAGCATTTCAAGTTATCCTCTACTATCCCAAGTTTCAAGATGTGTGTAAGTGCGTATAGTAGGGTATCAATGTTCAAATATTTGGCGTCAAGAATAAAGACTATTTTTCAGAGTTAATTTTATCCTCAGATTAGTAATTTCTTTCATCTTACTAACCCTTGGGACAACGGCTCATAACTATTTATTACTAGTTTCATTTAAGAAAATATGTAACTTTTTTGCTTTTCTTAAACTTTTCCTATCTTTCATATGTAATTTTTCACTTTCTACTCTTTTATTATATAAAAAAAATTGTATAGTGCCGAGTGCTAAAAGATAGTTTAGTGAATACAAACCTTCCCCCCAAACTTGTTTTCAGCAGTGTCCTCACTGATGTATTTTTTTGAATGCATCGACATGTAGACTTAAGGAGAGAAATTAAGAGGAGTAAAAGAATAGTCAAATGAAAACTACCCCCAAACTTGTACTTTGGCACGCACAGATATTCAGTGAAGTCTTTTATCACTCACCTCCATTCTTAAAATGAGACAATGTTACCGAAACATGGAGGTGAGGCGGAGGAAATTTAGTTATGATAAAGCAACTCCTGTAAAAACAGGAGCTCCTCCGCTGGGTCAGCAGAAAAATACGGTTTCAATCTATGTCCATTTACTTTAAAAATTGAACCATTTTAATATTTTCAACTTCTACTGCCCTGTGCGGGTATACATACCACACCACAAAAGGTACTTTCCAACGAGATTTAAGCTTACCCGGATGAAGATGGAGACGGGAACGTAAAGGACTTGTTGTCCTGGTGTGAAAGTTTTCCTAAAAAGGTTTTATCATGAAACACTTTAGTCCGGTTCTTTACTATCACCGCATTATCATAAGCTTCATCACGGAGTTCGCTTAGCTCATTCAATTGCAGCTTCCAATAGCTGCTGGCTTGATCAAAATCGATGTTTAGCTCTTTGATAGCCCACATTGCTTTATATTCGATCTCGATAGGAAGGTGGTATGCCTTCCCAAACACAAGGCGGTATGGAGACATACCAACATCGGTCTTATAAGCAGTACGAAATGCCCAAAGAGTATCCGTCAATTTGGTTGACCAATCTTTACGGTTTTTAGAAACCGTCTTCTCCAAAATTTGCTTGATCTGCCTATTTGAGATCTCAGCTTGCCCGCTTGTTTGGGGATGATAGGACGTAGAAATTTTGTGTTAATTGCATATTTCCGTATCAAAGTCTCGAAAGACCGATTACAGAAATGCATCCTGTTGTCGCTAATTATAGCGCGAGGGTGTCCGAACCGCGAAAAGATATTTTCTTTAAGGAACTTAATAACAACCTTGTTGTCATTAGTGCGATACGGTACTGCTTCCACCCATTTTGAGACATAATCAACCGCTAACAAGATATATAAATTCCCAAAAGAGTTGGGAAAAGGGTCCATAAAATCAATACCCCAAACGTCGAATATCTCCACAACCAAGATAGGTTGGAGCGGCATCTCATTTCTATGTGAAATCCGACCCAAGTGTTGACATCGCGGGCAAGTTTTGCAATGATCATATGCATCTTTAAATAATGTTGGCCAATAAAAACCACATTGCAAAACTTTCTCCGCCATTTTTCGAGAACCAAAGTGACCGCCACATGCCTCATCATGACAAAATGATAACACACTCTTGAATTCATCGTTAGGGATACATCTGCGAATGATTTGATCGGAACAATACTTAAACAAATAAGGTTCATCCTAATAAAAGTGTTTTACTTGGGATAGAAATCGAAGTTTGTCTTGTTTCGACCAATTGCTAGGAATAAGTCCTGTCGCTAGATAATTCACAATATTCACGAACCAAGGTTCGCATGATACAGTCAAGAGCTGTTCGTCGGGAAATGAGTCATTTATCGGCACGGTCAACGTTGGTGAAGAAAAGATGCGTGAAAGATGGTCAGCTACTATGTTTTCACATCCACTCTTGTTTCGGATGACAAGATCAAATTCTTATATCAACAGGATCCAACGTATTAGCCTGGCCTTAGCATCTTTCTTTGATAAAAAGTGTCGTAGGGCGGAGTGATCAGTGTAAACCACTATTGGCGAGCCAATCAAGTAGGGCCTGAATTTTCTAATGGAAATACAACTGCCAAGAGTTATTTCTCAGTAGTTGTGTAATTAATTTGTGCATCATTCAAGGTCTTACTTGCATAATAAATTATATGTGGCATCTTATCAATGTGTTGTCCTAAGACTGCACCAATAGCAAAATCCGATGCATCACACATAAGCTCGAACGGGTGATTCCAATCCGGAGATGATAGAACGGAGGCTGTAGTGAGAGATCTTTTAATTGATTCAAAAGCAACCTCACAATCCGAATCGAAGTAAAATGTAGTATCCTTGGCCAAGAGAAGAGTTAATGGTCTAACAATTTTGCTAAAGTCCTTAATGAATCTCCTATAAAATCCTGCATGACCAAGAAAGGATCGCATATCTTTGACGCATTTGGGAGGAGAAAGGTTATGGATGACATCAATTTTAGCTCTGTCAACCTCAATACTTTTTTGTGAAATGATATGTCCAAGGACAATACCTTCTTGGACCATGAAATGATATTTTTCCCAATTCAAAGTTAAGTTCTTATCCTTACAGCGGGTAAGAACCGCGTCAAGATGACGAAGGCAATCCTCAAAGGAGTCCCCAAATATGTAGAAATCGTCTATAAATATCTCCAGGAAATTCTCAACCATGTCTGAGAATATTCCCATCATACACCGCTGAAATGTAGCTGGAGCGTTGCATAACCCAAAGGGCATGCGTCTATAAGCAAAAGTACCGAAAGGACAAGTAAATATGGTTTTATCTTGATCCTTTTCGGTGATGGGGACCTGGTTATAGCCTGAGTATCCATCCAAGAAACAATAGTATTTATGCCCAGCTAATCGTTTTAACATATGATCAATGAAAGGTAAAAGGAAGTGATCTTTTCTTGTTGCGGCATTGAGTTTCCTATAATCAATACATACACGCCACCCAGTTTGGGTGGGTGTTTAGATTAACTCATTAGCCTCATTGGTTATGACCGTGTTGCCAGACTTTTTAGGGACTACATAAATAGGACTTACCCATTGGCTATCAGATATTGAGTAAATTATACCACTATCTAAGCACTTGATGATTTCTTTCTTTACCGCCTCCTTCATGACGGGGTTTAACCGTCTTTGCGGGTCTCGGGTTGGTTTGACTTCATCCATCAAATGTATATGATGTTCAACAATTAAGGGACTAATCCCTTTAATGTCAGCCATTGTCCAACCAAATGCTTGCAATTCGATCTCAATACCGTCAAAAGAGCGTTCTCTTGCTCTAAAACTAGAGAAGCGGATATTAACACGGGTAATGACTCATTCTCACCTAAATATGCATATTTCAGATGAGAAGGCAACGGTTTGAGATCTAGAGTCGGCGGAGAGACGATAGAAAGAGGGGTAAGGGAATGATATTCGGACTCCCCAAGAGGTTCATAACTTGCATAGGATATTAACTCGGAAAGCGCTAATGAATTTTGCGACGAGTCAAAAGATTCAAACTCGGGGGTGGACTCGTCAAAAGTATCCTCACTATAATGATTTTCCAGATCAAACAATGTCGCACTAGTGTTGTCGAGATCATCATAGCAAAGTACTTCAGCTTCACAGCTGTCGGAAGCTATCTCGTTGATGGAACAGATATCGATTAATTGAGCAGAAGGTTCAGATAGTTGACTTCCTAGCTTGTAAATATTAAGCTCAATTGTCATCTTCCCAAAAGATAAGTTCATAGAACCGTTACGACAATTAATGACAGCGTTGGAAGTTGCTAGGAAAGGTCGACCGAGTATCACCGGGATTTGGTTGTGTGGGTTCGCCACAGGCTGTGTATCTAAAACAATAAAGTCTACAGGGAATATGAATTCCCTGACTTTGATTAACACATCCTCTAGTTCACCCCTAGGTTGGGCGATAGATCGATCTGTCATCTGGAGAGTGCAGTGGGCAGGTTTCAACTCTCCTATACCTAGCTGCTCATAGACGGAATATAGAAGCAAGTTAACACTAGCGCCGAGGTCAAGTAGAGCACGATTGATGCTTTTACCCCCAATAGTTATAGATATTGTAGGACAACCGGGGTCCTTACGTTTCTTAGGCAATTGTTGGGTAAAAGCTGTGTTCACGTTACTTGTCATGAATACCTTTTTCGGCACTTGATTTTTTCTTTTCCTAGTGCACAAGTCCTTAAGGATTTTCGCATAAGACGGAACTTGTTGAATAGCATCTAGGAGAGGGATATTTATGTTAAATTGCTTCAACATTTACACAACTTTATCCATTTGTGCGTTAGGTTTGTTGGCCCTTAACCTGTTTGGAAAATGAGCTTTATTAATAAGTGTTGGGTCCAACATATTTGGAGAAGTTTTTGGGGATGGACTCGACCCCAGAATTGGAGTGGGGATCGTTTTAGATAGATTCGAGGAAGTGGGCGGAGTGTTCGAGCCTTGGGGAAAACGTAGAATAGGCTCGGAGGAAGGTGGAAGACTAGACGAATTAGTAGAAGAAGTAGAAGTTGGGGTATCATTAATATCACCGACGTGTTCATCAACATGTTCACCCACTTGGTTATCTAGCACTCTTCCCGATCTCAACGTGGTGACGACACTCACATTATGATTTTGTGAGTGGCCAGGATTTGGTAGGGGTTGAGATGGAAGTTTTCCTTTTTCTCTCGCACTCATCGCGGCATTTATTTATGCAAGTTGTGATTCTATCGATTTTATACTCTCACCGTAGGAGTTGGTGGTCTGTGTTAAAGATCGGATAGAAGATTTTATTTCGTCCGTCGATTGCATGGAATGTTTAATAAACATATCCATGCTTCGTTCGAGTGCAGATGAGTTTTCATTCCCGGCCGTTTGGAAAGAATTATTGGCCGGGTTTTGAAAAGGTTGTGATTGAAAAGGGTGCTGACTCTGTGGTGGTGATTGATGTTGCCGTGGAGGAGGTCTTTGATAATTGCTTTGGAACTGGTTTTGATTTTGGTTTTGGTTTTGGTTCCAAACAAAATTAGGATGATTCCTCCACCCCTGATTATATGTGGAAGAATAAGGATCATTTCTAGGTCGCTGCTGAAAAGTAGCATTAGTGTGTTCTTGAGCTTGAAACGGTGCATTTGAAGGACATTCTTCCGTCAAATGTGATGGATCGGAACAGCAACCACATACAGTCTTAGGAAGCGTAACCTGGTTTAGGGAGATTGATGAGAATTTATTCTCCATAACCTCAAGTTTCTTTTGTATTGCTGCCATTTCGGCTTTTACGGCTATGGAAATATCGAGCTGATGGATACCTCCCCTAAAAGGTGGTCTAACGCTTTCCTACTGCAAAGTGTTTTCAGCGAGATCTTCCAGATATTTTCAGGCTTCACCATCGTCTTTGGATATGAAATTGCATTGACACATGGTTTCAAGTATCTGCTTTGTCGCTGGATTAATGCTCTCATATATAATTCGGCACAGATCCCATCTATGTATTCCATGATGAGGACATTGGACAAGCAAATCCTTGAACCGTTCAAAGTACTTCCAAAATGGTTCATTAGGAAGCTGGGTAAACTGGATGATTTCGCTCCTAACACGGACGGTCTTATGATTGGGGTAAATTTTTTTAAGGAATGCTATCACGAATTCATCCTAATTTGTAATAGAGTGTGCGGCAGTATTATAAAGCTATTTTTCTGCAAGTCTCACAAAGTGAACGGGAGAAAACGCAAGCACATTGCATCCACGGACGGTTGTGAAGTACCCATCATTGCGCATACGTTTTCGAAATTGGTGATAAAAACGTATGCGTCTTCAGACTCGAGCCCGTGAAATTTGGGCAACGGGTTGATGTAGTGGGGTTTAATTTCAAAATTATCCCCGTTGGCTGGTGGAATGGATAGACAGGTAGGAAGTGGACCGCGTATAGGATAACATCTCTCTTGGAGAGAAATGCGCGGTGGATTTTGAGCACCTACGGGCGGCGGTAGGGTGGTGTTATAATCTGATGGAGTACCGTACATCTCGGTCGATGTGGTGGGTGGTGGGGAAAAAGAAAATGAAGATGTACCGACTTTGGGGTCGATAGCCGAAACACGGACAAGATGAGCAATAGAATCCCGTGTCCAGCAGAGCATGTACTAAACGGTTTCAGCGCAAGTGGAAGCGTGTGTGTGATTTAAAGTTGGTTTGTTTTTGAAAAAGTAGGACTCAAGACAAATCACACAAAAATGCACAAACAACCCTAGAGCTAAGATTACCTAGGTCAAATCTCTAGACCGCTCCTAGACTTCCAAAGGACAAGCCGCGGGATCAATCCTCTACCACCTCTTTACTACTCTTATGGCCAGATAAGTGCCAGGTAAGTGGGAGGTATCCACTATACGAATCACCAAAAATAGCGGGCCTAATTAAATACTTGCCTTAGACACACTTGCCTAGACACCACAAAAGTAATGCGGATAAGCGATAATTACCCATGGCCTTCCTCTGTCCTATTTGAGCGCGACAGTCCTTAGAGTCTTGGTCTAAATATTTTTTTAATTAATGTAGGGTTGATGCGGATGCTCGTTTTGTGATTTGTAGGGCCTAAGAAGAATGATGAAATCCCCGCCTAATCTGAATTTGGTCTTTGCCCCTTAATGTCCGTATTAAAATATGCAAAAACAAACCGCAAAACAAAACTTGCAAAAATATTTTTGCGCAGCGATATTTTGCAAATAATCCTACAGAAAAGATATTTTATTGGATTTCAGAGGAGAGAGAAGGAGTTGAGAAATATACCAGAGAAATTTAGAAGCCTAAATCCCTAAATGCGTCGCGTTTCCACCGCTATTTAGCCTTACTGCCGCGGTTCCGCCGCCGAAAGGAGGGGTCTCGTGAAGATTTTTGCTACGTGGCCTCCCTTTGCTCCTCAGGATCTTGATGAATGTCTCTGACTCTCTGTTTCCTCAAGTCTGTGACTCCAAATCCCCTTGCAAAATTCACGCAATAATCGTTAAATATATAATTTGCAGTTTTGTTTTATTTATGATATTGATCGAATAAGAATTCAACACAAATAGTAAAAATAAAAAATTATGTACGTATCCCCGTCAACGGCGCCATTTGATTGGTTGATGTTTTTAGAGTTGTGTTGTGACCGCAATCAATAACGATGTCGCATGTAGCCAGACCGTGATGAGTACAGGTCGTCCTCAGGGAAACGTTTAATCTTTTAATCTTATTTTAGGCATGTTGAAAAAAGGGAAGAATAAAGAATGGTGAAGAATGGTTATAGATTCTAGATCCACGTCAAACACGGATGCAGCATATAGATCTATATTAACTACGGATGTAGGTTTTATATTAGAAGGGGGCTTGTAGGGTTCGTTAAGATTTAGTAGTCATGGATGATTAATTAAAGATTACTCCTCTTATCTTTTAATAGATTTAAAACTAGATCGACAGTGATGCATGTAGATTAGAGTTTCTGGAGGGAAAAGGGTTCCCACTCTTAACCCCTACCTTGACATGGATCTCCGTTCATGTTTAGCATTTACCAAAACAATCGTTAATCTAATCTCTAATCGCGGTCGTAGCTCCCAATGAATTGGTAGCGCGCCCGATTAGGATGTTAATGATTCTTTTGGTAAAGTTTATAAACTTTATAGAACGTAAAAAGAGTTTAAGCATCTTCATCATCCATTAATCTACTCTAATCCTACGAACCCTAACAAGCGGAGAATTACTCGCGCATGTTGGGAAAAGAAAAGATAGAAATCATGAAGAAAATAAAATGCAATAGAATAAAACTACCTTTATTAATCAACAAGATCAAGCACACTTTGTTTCTTTAGAAAATGATTTCAAAACCCTAGTTTGCTTCTCGATCTCTTCTTAAGGAGGTAGATGAACTGTCGATGATCAACCAGGATTCTTGAGCCGTCATGGACTTCATGATCGCGTCGGTTTGATTATTTTTCCAAGAGGCTCTCGGTCCTTATTTATAGTCACAGAGCAAGAACCCTAGTTTCTTAATATGGTAACTAGTTGTTAGGATCCCAACCTGAAAATCCCAAGCCCTAGATCTTCAGACACGCGGCGGAACCGCGGTCATTTGGTGAATTTGGCCGCGGATTCGCGGTGGATTATGAGGGTCTTGATTTTATATTTATGTTGGCCTCTTCTGGTGACATATTTAGACTGTTTTGATATCTGAAATCTTAAAATCATCTCGTAGTCTCTGCCAGAATATCTTTCTTCGATTTACTTAAATATTTCGGCAGATTTGATCTCGCCAACTCGAATTTTCTTGATTTCAGTCCTGATATAATAACTGCATAATAACTCAATAAATAATGTTAGTAGAATTTATTTTTATTGAGATATTATCTTAACCATTTGACATGATATTATAGTTTTAGAAAATTGGTTAAAGATATTTGATAAGGTAAGCATATTTAAATGGACTAAATATTATATAGATATTATATGCTTAAATTTTCCTTCATAATGTTAATTATAATATATAAACACATGAATATAGTATTTTTATAGATAAACCCTCATATGTGTCATATTTATAATAAACACCTTTTATTATATAGAAATAGTAAGGAAAATGTCATATCAAATGCACAATATTTTTGACTGAACAGTAGCTGCTCTGAGTCGCTTCATGTCAAGGTCCGGAGAAAAGTGCCTCCCATTCTTCAAAGCCCTGAGGAAGATCTCAAGGTTCGAGTGGTCGGAGGAGTGTCAGATCGCTTTCGAGCAATTGAAAATGCATCTGGCGACTCCCCCACTACTCACCCAGCCAGTTGAAGAAGACGAGCTATCGCTATATCTAGCGGTGTCCGATCAAGATGCAGGCTCGGTGCTCGTCCGGGAAGTAAAGGAGTCCAGAAGCCGGTCTACTATGTATGCCACGTCTTTAAGGATGCGGAAACAAGGTATCCGGCTATAGAGAAGATTGTCTTGGCGCTTATCGTGGCCTCAAGGAAACTACGACACTAATTCCAGGCAAACACCATCCTCGTTCTCCCCGAGCGCCTTTTAGGGGCCATTCTCGCCTCCCCCGGGTTTTCCGTTCGTTTAGAGAAGTAGAGGTGGGAGTTATCCCAATTCGACATCAAATACCGCCCGAGGCAGGCTATAAAGGCATAAGTCCTGGCTGATTTTATTGTCGAATGCACTATCCCCAGCAAGGAGGCAGTGCCAGTGCCGGCCCCCGGACCTCAACCCTCGATCGAAGAGAGGCCCGACTCCGTGCCCGATTGGGTCCTTTACGTCGATGGATAATCAACCGAGGATAGCTATGGTGCCGACCTCATCATTCGAGGTCCGAACGAGGCAGAGATGGAGTATTCTTTGAAGCTCGGGTTCAAGGCCTCAAACAACGCCGCGGAGTATGAGGCCTTGCTAGCTGGACTACGAATCGCCACTGGAGTAGGGCTAAAAACGATCCGAATCCGCAGTGACTCCGCCCTGGTCGTAGGCCAGGTGACCGGCTGTTTCGAGGCACGGGAGCCTCTGATGGTGAAATATGTAGCCGAGGTAAGGAGACCGTGAAAAGACTTCAACGAAGTTCAAGAAGAGCAGTCCCCCGGCACCTAAACGCTCAGGTCGACGCTCTGAGCAAACTAGTTTCTTCCTATACGGCCAACAACAAGAGAAATATCCTCTTCGAGATTTTGCCATGGCTCAGCGTGGAAGACAGAGCGATAGAACTTCAAGTTTACGCTGCCCGGGAAGAAGACCGGGATTGGAGGAAGCCCCTAGTAGAATTCCTTAAGTAAGGTACGCTCCCAGAAAATCGAGGGAAAGCCCGCCGCCTTTGAGCCAAAGCCCGCCATTTCGTTTGGAGCAGTTGAAACTTCTACAAGAAATCCTTCACTCAACCCCTGCTTCGATGCGTCAATCCCTACGAAGCCGACTACGTCCTCCGCGAGGTTCACGAAGGGGTCGGCGGACCACATCAAGGGACCCACACCTTAGTTCAAAAGACGCTACTCCAAGAATACTATTGGCCGACCATCCACCAGGATGCTCAGAAGCTCATTAGAAGGTGCAAGAGCTGCCAACTCCATGGCAACATACCCCGCCTCCCGACTACCGAGCTAACGACCCTGACCTCTCCCTGGTCGTTTGCCCAGTAGGGAATGGACATGGTGGGCCAACTCCCTACTGGTATGGGCAGGCACAAATATATCCTCGTCGCGGTGGACTACTTCACAAAGTGGATAGAGGCCGTCCCTATCAGAAAACCGGACGCCACCACAACTATTAAATTCTTGCAAAACATTCGGGATCTCGAGGTGCATCGTTACCGACCACAGGACGAACTTCGAAAATGACAAAGTCAAGGGATTCTGCAGCGAATATCGTATACTGATGAAGTTTGTCACGGTCGCGCATCCCCAATGCAACGGGCAGGCTGAGGTCGCTAACTGAGATGGCATTCGAGATCTTCGAACTCGCCTGGAAGGACGGCATGGCGGTTGGGTCGAAGAATTACCCCGGGTCTTATGGTCCCAGCGCACATCGAAGAAGACCCCCACTAGAGAGACCCCCTTCAGCCTCTGCTACGGCACCGAAGCGATGGTCCCAGCAGAGATCAGGCTGCCCAGCTACAGGGTCGAGCACTTCGACAACAAAGCAAACACCGCGACCCTCCGGACTAATTTGGACGTCTTGTTGGAGAAGCGAGACCGAGCGCAGATTAAAGCTGCCGCTTACCAACAGCAAACTGCCCACTACTATAACGCACGAGTCAAGCGACGCTCCTTCAAGACCGGAGATTTGGTCCTAAGACGGAACGAGTTCATTGAACAGGGAAAGTTGCACAAGTTTTCTCCGAAGTGGGATGGCCCATTCCTTGTCTATGAAGTCTTTCCCGGCAGGGCCTATCGCTTACAAGACGCGGCGGGTCGTAAATTTCCACGGCCTTACAACGCCGAGAAGCACAAGTTGTACCTCTGAAAAGCATATCTATGAGTATATGTTTCATCTTTGACAAAGAGATGCAAATTTTTCTAAGTTTTTTTTAATAAGAAGAAACTTTTCCTATGTGTTTCCTTCTTCCTTGGTTCAAAGGTCACGGATTTCATTTCGTGAAAACACTCAAATGCATCCAGAAGACAAAACAGGAAACAACAGAACGTCGCAAAAAGAGAGCTTTATTTATTTATCAAAAGGTATTATGGGCTCCTCAGCCTTACAAAAAGATTAAAATTACAACATGGGGGTATGGGGTCAAGGAAGAACTGCTGGTGATACTCCGTGGAGATCGCTGCCAGCCGAGCCCTAGCCTCTTCAGCCCGCTCCCGCTGATGCTGCCCACGAACCCGGGACGCCACGGAAGCACTGGGTCCCCCATCTGCCGAGCGGGAGCCTGCGATCTGCCTCTTTCGGAAGCACTCCAAAATAAGGGCCAAAGATCGATCGTGCATGTTCTTCGAGATGAGGCCGAGGACATAGATTGTCGAGCGCCTCATCTAGGAGCTCCTCAGAGAGGGGGTTGTACAGCTCCGGGGACCTCCTCCAAATTGCGTACACCAGCAATTGGAGGAGGGAAGACCGACGAGGAAGTGGACGGACTAAGTGGTCCTCGATACGCTGGACCACGCTCCGGTACATCTCCTCGGAAACCGACTAGCCGTACAGGTAGACGTCATCGGAAGTGGCGATCTCTTCAATCGCGTAGATACGCCCGGCCTTCTTAGGAAAGCGATGCTAAAAGAAACCCATCTCCCTCTCTATTTATAACCTCAACAGAATCCCTAAGGGCCCAAATTTGCGCGCGCATGGGCATGAATCTTGGGATTTGCTCAATTCTTCCAATACCGTACGCCACGCGGCGGACATCCTGAATTTCTCGGCGAATCAAAGACGGAATGACGTGGATCTTAGAACGCCCCGCCTCACCTATGTGTTTCTGCCATGTACCGCCCGCGACGGTCACTCTTCCATATTTTCACATGTCAAGGGAGGTCGGTCAACGCCTCGAAAAACCGAGCATCTTCCATGCTCGGTCCATCCTTAGCGGGTAACTTCTTACCCATCTACGCTAAGGATCAAAGCCCTCCTCAAGAGGCCACCGAGCAACTTCCCTGCTCGGTCCATCCTTAGCGGGTAAATTCTTACCCGTCTACGCTAAGGATCAAAGCCATCATCAAGAGGCCACCAAGCAGCTTCCCTGCTCGGTCCATCCATGGCTGGTAGTTCACTACCCACCGATGCCAAGGATCAAAGCCCTCATCAAGAGGCCGCCGAGCAGCTCCACTGCTCAGTCCATCCTTAGCGGGTAACGTCTTACCTATCTACGCTAAGGATCAAAGCCCTCATCAAGAGGCTACCGAGCAGCTTCCCTACTCGGTCCATCCATGGCTGGTAGTTCACTGCCCACCGACGCCAAGGATCAAAGCCCTCATCAAGAGGCCACCGAGCAGCTCCACTGCTCGGTCCATCCTTAGCGGGTAACTTCTTACCCGTCTGTGCTAAGGATCAGAAGCCCTCAACCTCGGCAAACACCGACCAATCCGAACTAGGTCCTTGTCTGACTCATTCTAAGAGAAGTGGTCGCCGGTTCAACTCGATGGAATGGGAAAATCTGCACCTTTCTACTCGAAGGTGCCAACCGACATACCTTCAGCAAGCGATCGCCACATCGACTTTGGGGCCATAAGGACGCTGACCTCATACCAACCTTTGTACGCTTGACAAATAATTGGATTTAACTCGATGCGCGATCGCCAACTAAAGGACCGGTCGCCAACCTAGCGCATGGCTCGTCAGGCGAGGAAAACGCTAACATTGCCACACAAATGAAAGCATTACCACACAAGAACCGCACAAAAATTTCTGAAAAATGGCTTTATTCACAACTCGGGAGTCTTTACAAAGGTATTGTAGGCACCTCAGCCTTACAAAATTGCCCAAATGCTTCCAAAATTCCAAAACAAAAACAAGAAAAAAAAATAAAAAGAAGGCAGAGAGGCTCAAGCCTCGGGGCCGGGGAGGAGCTAGATGTGCTCCGCGCCAGCATCGGAAGCCGGGGTGGCGGCTTTAGGGTCGGCATCCCCAGCAGGAGCTTCGGCATTGGGAGCCAAGGTGATCGCCTTATCCCCAACGCCCCCACCGGGAGCCTTCCCCCCGGCGGCACTTCCAGCGGAATCCCCCTACATCTCATCCTTAATGGGGTACTCGATTCAGAGCCCGCCGTCGAGAAACTCCGGCATCAACGCCTTGACGGCGTCGAGGGCTAAGGCATCAGCAAGGTCGGCGTAGAATTGATCCGACGTCTTGTAGCTCTCCACCGCCTTCGCAGCCCGGAGGTCGGCGCACTTCATCCCTTCCTTCGCCGCCTCGTTTTCCCTCTTAAGGGTGTCCCGCGTCTTCTTCAGAGTGGCGTTGAGCACCCTGGCCTCCTCCAACTTAGCCTCAGCGACCTTGTTGGACTCCTTCAAAATTCGGATAGACTCCCTGCAGTTGGAGTTCACTGCCTCCTCGGAGACCACCCGATCTTCGAGGACGGCGATCCTCTCCCTCGCCTGACGTAGCTCCCGGCTCAGGCTCTCCTCCCGCGAAGAAGACTCGCCCGCCATCTGCATCGCCGGGGCAATTTCCTTGTGCTCCATGTTAGCGACGAGGGCGCAGTGCTGGAGGACCTGAGGAAAACAAAAGAAGGGGTTAAAAAGTATTTGATCCAATAAACAAAAGAGGCTTAATGAAGACCTGAACGGGAGGTGGACACTGACCTGTACAGCCTCCTGATCTATGGCCATGATTTGGGCCTTGAGGGTCCCCCAGGGGATTTTGCCCCCGGTCGATCGTTTCATCTCCGAGAGTAAGCTATCGGCGACAGAAAGCCCCGAGGGCACCTCAAAGCGGAGGTTCCCCTCCTGCACCAAGAACGGGGGAAGACGGAGGTCGGGATACCGTCCTTTTGTGCCGCTTGAGAGGGACTCGGCGGGATCGGCCTCATCCGCCACCTCCAAGACCTGGGGCTCCGACTCCCGGGCATTTTTACGGCTCTCCCTGCAGCCGGTCTCCATAGCCCGGGGCGTGGTGGAACGCCTAGCCGATGCGGCCACCGACGGGGCCGGACTTATAGTTGGGCGTGACGGGCCAGCGCCTCC
The DNA here is from genome assembly GCA_030015575.1 of Agapanthus africanus. NCBI lineage: Eukaryota > Viridiplantae > Streptophyta > Magnoliopsida > Asparagales > Amaryllidaceae > Agapanthus > Agapanthus africanus. The sequence continues at coordinate 59,381,498 of CM057343.1, read as the reverse complement.
GGCCTTCCTCCCCTTTTTCTCGGCCATGGCAGCTAGGAATTTGGATCGGTCCATCGGTTCTGCAAACAAAAAAGAAAATATACAATGGGAATTAGTGACGCCGAAAATAGCAGAAGAAAAATATGCAAGTCTAAACAGGTCGTGTAGTCTCCTAACTTACCCAGGAACTGAGCGGGGCTGAGCCCGGCCCAGCTAAGGGCCTTTTCGAAAAGCAAAACGTCGGCCCGTCGGATAGGCTCCCACGCCGACACCGCCCTTGCTTCAGGAGAGGACGACCGCCTCACCCATGGGCAGCCGGCCCTGTGCCACTGAACAGGCACATGCCAACCCTCACCCTCGGGTGACTCGAAAAATAGGAACTTCTCCTTCTATTCATGGATGGAAGAAGAAACTGCTACGACCTCCGACCCGGCCGCCCCTCCCCTATGTTTTCTAAAGGAAACATACACCCAGCTCGGCTCATCCTTACGGGTTCCGGGATGATTCTTATAGCAAAGGGAAGAAAGTAGAAGGGTCAAGCTGAAGGGGATTTTTTGTAGTCTCGACCGGACCAGAAACCCAAGGAGAATCCTCCACGAGTTCGGTACTAGCTGGCCCAGAGCTAGTTGAAAACAACGCAACGCGACACTAACCTCAGGGGAAAAGGGCAGACACATTCCAGCCCAAAAGGCATCCAAGTATAAGGCGATCTCCTTACCCCGCACCTGGTCCGCCCTCTCTCCCTCCCCAGCCAAGCGAAGCGAATAGCTAGGCGGAATGTGGAAGCGATCCCGGATTGTGGTAAGCTCGTCCACATTCCTCAAGAGGGAGGTCGCGTCGCGAGCACTCTTGATACGCGCTTTCGGGACCATCCCCGTCGCACGACCACGGGAAGCACATATGACACTAACTCCCCGGGGGAACCCAACTCAGAAGAAGAAGCAGAGGAAGAAGCAGAAGAAGAAGCGGTGGAAGACACCCTAGACTCTACCCTGACTATCTCAACAGACTCCCTAGAGGAAGACATCTAACCTGAGCAATGGAAGGAGTCCTCCGAGCAAAGAGCACGAGAAATCCGACCTAAAGGAGAGAGCGCGAGAGATCCGACCTAAAGGGAAGAGCGCCGAGCTAACTCACGCAGCGATGAGGAAATGATAGCGAAGTGTGGACCCTGGGGGGATCCCACCTCTATTTATAGCATTTGGCAGGTGCATCCAACAGTGCCAATCGTTTCCCGCCAAAACAACGCTTCGCCTTCGACGGCCATCAACGTCCCACGTGTCTCGCGATCATAGGACGCGTCCATTCTAGCATAGAGGACACCGGCGACCCGTCACGTCAGCCAACTGGCGTCGGACACGTGGCCTGGCGCCTCAACGAGCGTATGATCGAATCGGCGCTTCCCCTTTAATGCATGATCTCCTCTCTGATCCGTTGACGTCATCAAAAGATACGACTAACTGTCCGGGAATCCGTGCCGACGAGGTCTTCAACTAAGAACTTAGCCCGGCTGACCGATCAGACTACTCTCGACCGAACCCATTAATAGATCGGGACGAGAGTGGGAGTCTAATGATGATGCTCAGTACTGAGAACTCCCCCAGATCATGACACGTGGCAGATGACATGTCCCGGGGCTTATAGGAAAGGAACAAGAGCAGTACAGTGAAGGCGTACCCCGGGCCCTCGCCCCGAGGATGTTCTTGACCTTCGATGACCTCCCAGAACACTCCTATGCTCGTCTTACAAAGAACCATTGGCTCACCTCCGAGCCCTCCTGCACGCTGGGCTTCCTCAGCCCTCCCAGCTCGCCCCCGAGCTATCACAGAACCAAGCTTCATCGGTCTAACGCTCGCCTCTGAGCCTCCCGCCGAGCACAAGTTGCTTAGTCTCACCGACCGACCCAGAGCACAGATCACAGGTGTTCCCTCCATGGCTCCATGAATCTCGCCAGACGCGAGATATCTGCCGCCCCACGATCGCGCGTTCCATGCCATCGCGTTTTCCCGTTGACGGGCGTATCTCGTCATCAATGGAGGATCCCACGATTCGTGCAGGCGTAACGTCAGGGGCGTAACGGCCGGCGAAGATCTCGCGCCAGCTCGCTTCAAGCGACCACTATAAAACCCCTCTCCCAGACGACTCAGGTAAGGCAATTCTTATCTAATAGGCCGCTACCCTGCCCAAATATCTCGACTAACTTGATCGTCGGAGGGTCCACGGTGGTACAACCACCCCGGGACTTCTTTGCAGGTAGCTCGGCTTCACATCAAACCAAATCCATTGAGATCCACAAGCTTCAGGAGACAGTCCTCAAACCCAACCTCGGCCGCTCGCCTACGTCGTCGACGGATCGCCGAAGACAATATCTGAAGGAGATCCAGAGCTCCATCAGGCCCCCTCTCCATCCTCTGACCTCATGCCCCCATCTTCCCTGACAAACGACAACAGGTTGTACGGCGCCGCCATGATGGCCCTTTATATCGCCGCCGGCGTGAACATCGTCTCCCTGCCTTTCATCACCGCCCCCTACAGCAAGCACGCCCGTCCTGGGTGGGGCCCGACCATCCCCACGTCCCTGGCGTGGGTGGTCATGGAGTCCCCAACCCTGTGGCTCTCTTTCTACCCACACTGCCGCCACACCTCCTCCCCTCTCCTGATCCTCCTATTTTCCCTCTACCTCCTCCACTACCTCCATCACACCCTCCTCTACCCTCTCCGCCGTCCCCAACCAGAAGCCCTTCCTGATCTCCATCGCCCTCATGGCCTTTGCCTTCAACCTGTAGGGTTCCTAGGCACTCTAGTGAGGTCTCACAAGGCATCAACCATGCCAATTTCAAAAATTATAGGTGCCGAGAAACCCGACTACGGATCGTTGGCTAGATTTCTAGGCAAAAAGATAACTAGTTAACAACTTAACTATAAAGAATACGGAAATACAACCTTTGTAGATCCGGTGCTCCACCTCCATAGCTCCGCAACGAAGTCCCCTCGCTGTCCATATGAGTTCCCGGGCTCTAGCGTCGGCTTCGTCGGAGAATGGGCAAGCTAGGTCGTCGATGTCCATGCCGAAGATGATCTACGTCGAGGCATCGCTAAATCAAGCTCCGACTTCACCAAGTCATGAAAACTTGTGAAGGAAACACACTCTACTACTTGGCAAGAGGTAGAGGATGAAGAAATAGGAAGTGGGTACACTTTAGATTTGGATTTCTCACTCTTTTTCATCACTTGCCATTGATGGAGGCAAGCTTTCTTCACTTGAAGAAATGAAGAAGAAGAAGATAAAGATTATGATAAGTTTTTAAAGAATAAATAAAAATCCATTCTTATCATAATTCTCACCATGGTTAGGTGTAGAGAATTAACTTGAGTTAATTGAATTGGTTAGGGTTAAGCATGAAACAAAATGGTGACTAAGTCAAAAGTTCATGAAGCTTCATGAAAGAAAACAAAAGAAAGCCACCATTCTATTTTATGCAATTTATTTTCCAAAAATAAAAACAAATGAATAAATGAATAATCAAATAAAAACCCTAACCATTTCTTTAACCAAGGTTTAATTCTTTACACAAACCCTAATTTGCATGCATCATCAAATATGATTTAAACAAGTGCACAAAATCATATCGCATATGCAATGCGCACAACCGAGCGAGAAAATCCATTTAAAGTGAACCGATACTAGTTAATGCAAAGTAATATATCAAATATATAATTATGCATTAAATCATTAAATCAACACTTGATTTAACGATCCGGTCATGACGCACATAACCGACTGGTATCATTAGTAACATCTTATCGAATCAACACTTGATCCGATAACCCGGCTATATCGCATATAACCGATCAATGTCACATCGCGAGAATCAAATATAGTATCACATACTCGTATTATTCTCGGTCCCGCACATATCTCATATGCGCTCCTATTTCGTTTCGCTTGAGCCAGGAAACCTCTGTGTAGGACTCTAAAGACTCGTCAATACGCCGGCAGCAGGTGATGATCATATTAAACACCCACAAGCCGCAAGCGGTCTGCCAAACGTAACGGCCACCCGGGTATTGAGCGATCAGAAGATCGACGAGCAAGCCCGCTCACACTCCTGTGAATCCAACCAGTAACACTACCGTACAGTCCGGTCTGATCGTCTGATATGTCGCATATCTCGTCTAGGGGTGGTAAACGTCAGACCCTAATAGCTCGATAAGTCGTGTCGATATGAGGTCTATAACAATTCGAGAAACTACTGGTAACACTTACCAGTAAATCTCAGCAACCCTGGCCAGGGATTTCCTGTTATAGCCAATCGAACACAGTGCAACATCAACTCCCTATACCGGGAGAGACGAATCCCCTTCTATCGCTCATTGCCTCCATGTGACTCGGGACTGTACCCAAAAACCACCGTTTTGCACGCCCTCTTGGACGTGGTAAGATGGAAATCAAAGCACAGTGGGAACCATACAAGACTCTATGACGATCTCGGGTCAACAGACTACTCTGTACCAGTGTCATCAGAGAACTGCCATCTGACGTGAGGTATAATACCATCTGGGAGTTCTCGGCGAGTCCGTCCAGTGTACCCAGTCTCTACTGAGCACCCGTATATCATCTCCGATGTCAAACACCGATGGATATGGGATCATCCATCGCCCATCTGTATGGGTCGAGAAGGTACACGCTAGTCTACTCTGGTATATCGATGCCCCATCTCGATTCACCCACGACTAGGGACTTTGAAGGATGTACTTATGGACTACCATGTCCCCACTAGTATGATCCGCATCACAGTCCAGGTAGTCAAGTACACATCCTAAGGGCTTTACCAACATGTAACAGAGAGACAACCAGTGTACACGTTAAGGTAAAGGGCAACCAGATAGCATACTATCATGTCGAGCAAGAAAGTCCTCCCTATATATGTCCCAGCATCCACTACAATATACATCCAATGTACAGTAATGGCCTCTAGGGCATACATATAACTAACAATCTCCCACTTGCACTAGGGCCATCTGTAGCAGTGGTTGTAGTATCTCATACTCAACCATCCCATAAAAGTCTCTCTCTGGGAATAGGCCTTCGTGAGTGGATCCGCTGCGTTATCCTCTAAGTCTGCTCTCCTTGCCTCGATCACCCTGGAGATCAACCATCTCCATGATCAGGTGATACTGCCTTAGAATAAGTCTGGATCACTGATGGGACCGGCGTTCCTTGGCATAAGCCACAACTCCATTGTCTCACAATGGTAGGAACGTAGCTCATCTCATGAACCATTATACATCCAAACAGCCTCTTTGGTAGCGTCTTAAGTAGCGATGTATCCTGCCTTTATCGTCTAGTATGTCACGGTATCTAGCTTGGAACTCTTCCAACATACCGTCCCTTTAGTGAGGGTAAAGACAATGCCTGCGACTGACATTCAGTCGTCTTTATCACTCTGGAACACTTCCAGTGATCCTCCCCAGGATCGATTGATACCATCTCACTACTACTAGTGAGTATCCTAACATCCAATTAGATCTATCTCATAGATCCAAAATCAGGATATAGGAGGTATCACTTTGATCCTGTGTGGAGAATCATTGTGATAAGCGGAGATTGATCGAGCGTAGCATAGGAAACTCCTTCCCTATCAAGAGTATGTCATCCACGTACTCTACGAGGATCGTCACCATACTCCCTACTACCCTTTTGTTTATACAAGGTTCATCTACTATTTTGATGATGTCAAACTCTTTGACTAATCCATCAAAACAGATGTTCCAACTCCGCGATGCCTGCTTTATCATATAAAGCATCTTACACACGTTTCCGCTGCTCCCACTGTCTACGAAGCCCTCTGGCTGTGTACTTATAGACGCACTATTCTAAAACATCATTTAGAAAAGCAGTCATGGCACCCAACCGCCAGATATCGTAGTTATGGTATGTAGCCATGGCAAGTAGGATCTGGATGGACTTAAGCATAGGTACTGGAAAAGGTTTCATCATTATCCATGCCTGGTCAATGACGATAACCTTTAACAAGTCTAGCTTTGAAAGTCTCAACTTTTCCATGTACACCAAGTAATCTTCTCAAGATATACTTGCTCCTGATGGGGATTTAACCCTTCAGATATAGCAACTAAAGTCCATACTCTGTTGGCGTATAAGGATTCCATCTCAGATCACTAAGCATCCAGCCATTCTTACAGAGTCTTACTCCTGATGGCCAGCTCGAAACTAGTTGGGTCATCATCTCATGATGTAATCCTCGCTCCCACTGTCATAGAGAAACCGAAGTATCTCTCAGGTGGGTGAGGAACCCTACTAGATCGGCGGAGAGGCTGAGGTTCGTTGGCATCTACTGAATCCTTTGGTTCTACCAAATCATCTGCTGTAGTTTGTATAGCTGGAACCTTTCCAGTTCTACATAACTAATCTTGCCTCGAGCTTGTCCGGATTTTGCTTTTAGACATAGGCCGGACAACCCCAAATCTTAACTAGCTTAAGACATGGGCTCTTCCCTTTCCATATCACATATGAAATGGTAGGCTTTGATTTGATTCGAACCCTAATTCAATAGGTGTGCAGCTTCATAAGTGCATAACTCCCAAAAGGAAATAGGTAACTCAGTAGTACTCATCATAGAGCACACCATATCGAATAGGGTGCAATTGCTCCGCCCCGATATACCATCGTGCTATGGTGTATACGGAGGAGTAATGCTGAGAGAGAATCTCATTCTCTTTTAGAATAGTCCAGGATTTCCGTGCTCAAGTATTCTCCTCCTCGATCACATCAAAGGACATAATACTTATACCCGTATTTTGGTTCTCTACATCTAACTTATATTCTGTGAATATCTTAAAAGGTTCGGACATGTGTTTTAACAGGAACATATGACTGAATCTTGAGAGATTATCAGAGAATGTAATGAAGTACAAAGAACCGGTCCTGGTATGTGTAGACAGGAGACTTTACATACATCATCATGTATCAGTCCCAAGAGTTCATTAACTCTTTCTCTGTTTCCAGTAAACGGAGCTATGGTCATCTTATCTTTGTGACATGACTGGCGAGTTTCATAAGATGTAAATTCAAACTAATTTAAATATGCATCTTTATGTAACTCTAGCTAATCGGGTCACATTGATCTGACCTAGTCTACAATACCTCAAGAAGAATTCGTTCATTTCTGAACTCTTCCTCTTGTGTGTGTTCCATATACTAAGAACTGTAGTTTGATTTAGAATAATAATGCTTTTAGATAACGTGCCTGAACCGATCAACTTTTGATGTAGGAAATGTTCAAAACATTATCCAACAATACAAAATTTTATCGTTTCTTTACTAATAAAGAGACTGATATGATTTTGTATATCAGGTTCGGTATCTAATAACATTCGTTCAGAATCAATGTATCGGTAATACAGAGTGACAGTGACCGACAGACTTGGCTGCAACACTTGCCCCATTTTCTGCCTCATGAAACTTATCACCCGTTCTCAGTTTTTCTACCCTTTTGTAGCCCTATGTAACAAATTACATATCTGGGATCCTGATCCGGTATCATATACCAGGATGCGGAGGATACTGAGAAACAGTTCTGTATAATGAACACACCCGAAGATGATGCATCAGCATGCACTCTCTTCGTTTGGGCTGCACGGGAAATCTGGTATTCCCCAACTCAGTATAACAAGCGGGTTCGGTCAAAAATCCGTATTATTATCTTGATTAAGGCGTGACATGGTCGCTACCAGGAGAGAGAGAGAAGAAAACACTCAGCGTGCGCTCTTGCAAGAATAGATTGGTTATTATTTTATCTAATCAGGATGGCTCCCGCTGCTTTTTATCAAATCTTCCTTCAAACCCTAAAAGGAAAGACTGGCCGGGATTAATTACACACTACAAGTTCGCCAATCTTTCAGCCAGGCCAGTGTCGGTACTTTGAGGGAGGTCCCCCGTGCTTTCGCACGAACCTAATTAATGTAAACCTCGTTTTCCCAGAGGCGTAACCCCGTTGACACCTTTCTAGACACCTACTTGATCGGCTAATTGTAATATGTAAAACTCTCCCAGGAGTAACTCTTACTCGCAGCGGGTATCGGGATCCAACTATCTCATAGAAGGTATGCAATCTCATTGCAAATTTCAACACTTGAAATTCCCGATAATATTTTACCCCTAGCGTCCTATGACCTTGACGGAGGCCAAACAACCCATAGTCCGCTAGTCAAGTTCAACCCGTCATTTCCTGATTGAATTAAACCCACCCGCACGATCCTTGACGGAGGCCAAACAACGCCGTATGAATACCCTAATCCAATCGCATCATATGCTAGCAGATACGCACTAGTTAGCTACCGTACACTACGCCTTAACGGAGGCCAAACAACCGCAGCACGAATACTAACTAGTACGTATCTGAAATGACGGAGGGCTACGACAGGTTTTTCTGAAAACCTATTGCGTAATGAACTTGATATCGTTGTAGAATCAAATGATTTTTAAAATGGAGTGCTTTTGAGGCTTTTCCAGTTTTTGCTAAAGGAGTCATTCCCGGTGAAGGGATCGTCGGTCCTTTCCTCATCGAATGAGGTGCGGGATATATCATATATATCACTGTGCAAAGCAAAAACACTTAAAAGCTATCAAAAGACAAACCGAGTGTGTAGCATCTGCCAGTTATTGCTTAAGGAGTCACTCCCGGTGAAGGGATCTCGGTCCTTTCCTTATCGAATAAGGTGCAGGATATATCACATATACCGCTGTGCAAAGCAAGAACTGTAGCTACCTGTTTTATTTTGAAATTCGATTCTACAACATCTTAGGTTTCTTTTCTTTCATTAATCATATTAATGAAGTCCCATCATTTAGGTACCTAAACATCACAGATATATACGACGTACACTTATGCCATCCGCATTCGCCTCGATGTCCCCTCGTGCACCGTTAGGTTAGGTAACTAACGGCAGAGCGGGGCAGGGCTAGCGCGGGTGTAAAACATAAGTAACGTCTATATAATATATCATATATACTATATACTGTATCTATCACAGAACATCACATGATCACATCACAGATATCGCAGCAGAAGAAACATATAAAATATTAGATATACTAGGACGTCCGTGTTTTCAATACGAGCCAGTATAAAACACGGATTCCACGGTCGTGATGAATAGCCAAACCCACACCCCTAGACCCCTACGAGAGCGGCAAGAAACCCTACCAATTCTGGAGTTAGGAGACCCGGACTCGACTCCTCGAGTTGGTCTCCCACTGGACTCCAGAACCCGGTTACTTGTGCCCTCCTCCTTGGGTCTATCCTAGTACGGAAAAGTAAATAATATACATCAACGGTGATAACTTCCGCAACCTGGAAGCGCCCCAATAAAAGAATATTACATACAAGTTTTTACATGAATGAAAATGAAAAACACTCATCTCACATAAAAACCCCCGGCTATTCAAACACGACGATCCAATATAATATATCCAGCAACACATAACATCACATGTCATCAACGTAAGTAAATATGCGCATCCCAATTATCGTTGACATATAGCAACGAAACCGGCGATATCACATATTACACTTACGGTCACAGAAAAGAAAGTGTAAAACTACAACAGTTGGAATCCGCAACCACCTCAGACATCGCATGCCTGACCAAATGAATTACTTAGACATCGCATGCCTAACAATTATAAACCCCGCATTTTAGTCTCAAAATCGAAAACTCTTTTCAATATCAAGTCGGGCAATTCAACAAGATTCCCGACATCCTGATCGCATGCTCGTCGCAAACTTTAGTAGGCGGCTGCACCCCCGACGCCGTCGACGAAGTGCACCAAGGCGGAACACCGCTACCGGGAGCACCCGAACGGATGCTTTCGGCAACGGGGTTCTCCTACAGTCACTTGGTCGGGGCTATGGAGTGAGGCTGTCTATTAAGTTTACCCGGCGAGTATCCGCGTACGCTACGTGATTGCAACGGACTTTTGATCACATCAAAATTCCGTGGCAACCGATCAAGTGAGACTAAACTGCTATGTTTATAACATTCATTCAGTTATCACATAACTATTGTGAATTCTAATTATTGTATCCCATTCCAGATAAATAGAAAATGTCAAACTTTCCGATCGAAAAATCGAACACCCAAGTTTTCCCGATACAACTCAACACATGAAATAAATCTAACAACATTCAGTTCGTGCCTCAGTACCAACGGTCCAGCCGTAGAAGGGTCAAGCCAACGCCTCACATGTGGCACGCCGTACTGCCCCAAATCCGAAGGTTCAAAGGGCAGTTCAAGACGGTCACATAATCGAGTTAAGGTTTGTTGTCTTCTAGAGGGTCCATCGAGTTACTTGCACTACTTAGAACGTCGTTAAACTACGGAAAAATCCAACAATTGGAAATTTCCCGGTAGGGGAAAAAGTGGGTATTTATATCCGGTCGAACTTTTTAACATATTCTAAAATTTATTCGGAAAACACAAATAGACAAAATTTGATAAACCCGATCGAATCATCGAAGCTCCAAAACATCCTAGATTATTCAACTCTTGAATAAAACTTAAAAATACCCAGAGAACTAAGAACTGTTAAATAGGCATTACTGTGCAAAAGTCAACGCAGGAGGAGACCAAACGGCCGCGGAACCGCCGCACATGCCAAGCTCGTGCCGCGGTTCCGCGGTGGATTAATCGAATTAAGCCCCCGTATTTCACAGTAATTCATATAAAACCCTGCTTGATTTTCTGGATATTTTTAATGTGGAAAAATGCACAGTTTTAAAAAAAGGACAGAGAGCATGGGAAATATGGGGTTCCGGGTTCGATCGGGATTCAAACGTCGTCTAGACTTCGCCTAAGGCTCTAGCTAGGCTCTGATACCACTGTAGGGTTCCTAGGCACTCTAGTGAGGTCTCACAAGGCATCAACCATGCCAATTTCAAAAATTATAGGTGCCGAGAAACCCGACTACGGATCGTTGGCTAGATTTCTAGGCAAAAAGATAACTAGTTAACAACTTAACTATAAAGAATACGGAAATACAACCTTTGTAGATCCGGTGCTCCACCTCCATAGCTCCGCAACGAAGTCCCCTCGCTGTCCATATGAGTTCCCGGGCTCTAGCGTCGGCTTCGTCGGAGAATGGGCAAGCTAGGTCGTCGATGTCCATGCCGAAGATGATCTACGTCGAGGCATCGCTAAATCAAGCTCCGACTTCACCAAGTCATGAAAACTTGTGAAGGAAACACACTCTACTACTTGGCAAGAGGTAGAGGATGAAGAAATAGGAAGTGGGTACACTTTAGATTTGGATTTCTCACTCTTTTTCATCACTTGCCATTGATGGAGGCAAGCTTTCTTCACTTGAAGAAATGAAGAAGAAGAAGAAGAAGATAAAGATTATGATAAGTTTTTAAAGAATAAATAAAAATCCATTCTTATCATAATTCTCACCATGGTTAGGTGTAGAGATTTAACTTGAGTTAATTGAATTGGTTAGGGTTAAGCATGAGACAAAATGGTGACTAAGTCAAAAGTTCATGAAGCTTCATGAAAGAAAACAAAAGAAAGCCACCATTCTATTTTATGCAATTTATTTTCCAAAAATAAAAACAAATGAATAAATGAATAATCAAATAAAAACCCTAACCATTTCTTTAACCAAGGTTTAATTCTTTACACAAACCCTAATTTGCATGCATCATCAAATATGATACAAACAAGTGCACAAAATCATATCGCATATGCAATGCGCACAACCGAGCGAGAAAATCCATTTAAAGTGAACCGATACTAGTTAATGCAAAGTAATATATCAAATATATAATTATGCATTAAATCATTAAATCAACACTTGATTTAACGATCCGGTCATGACGCACATAACCGACTGGTATCATTAGTAACATCTTATCGAATCAACACTTGATCCGATAACCCGGCTATATCGCATATAACCGATCAATGTCACATCGCGAGAATCGAATACAGTATCACATACTCGTATTATTCTCGATCCCGCACATATCTTATATGCGTTCCTATTTCGTTTCGCTTGAGCCAGGAAACCTCTGTGTAGGACTCTAAAGACTCGTCAATACGCCGGCAGCAGGTGATGATCATATCAAACACCCACAAGCCGCAAGCGGTCTGCCAAACGTAACGGCCACCCGGGTATTGAGCGATCAGAAGATCGACGAGCAAGCCCGCTCACACTCCTGTGAATCCAACCAGTAACACTACCGTACAGTCCGGTCTGATCGTCTGATATGTCGCATATCTCGCCTAGGGGTGGTAAACGTCAGACCCCAATAGCTCGATAAGTCGTGTCGATATGAGGTCTATAACAATTCGAGAAACTACTGGTAACACTTACCAGTAAATCTCAGCAACCCTGGCCAGGGATTTCCTGTTATAGCCAATCGAACACAGTGCAACATCAACTCCCTATACCGGGAGAGACGAATCCCCTCCTATCGTTCATTGCCTCCATGTGACTCGGGACTGTATCCAAAAACCACCATTTTGCACGCCCTCTTGGACGTGGTAAGATGGAAATCAAAGCACAGTGGGAACCATACAAGACTCTATGACGATCTCGGGTCAACAGACTACTCTGTACCAGTGTCACCAAAGAACTGCCATCTGACATGAGGTATAATACCATCTGGGAGTTATCGGCGAGTCCGTCCAGTGTACCCAGTCTCTACTGAGCACTCGTATATCATCTCCGATTTCAAACACCGATGGATATGGGATCATCCATCGCCCATCTGTATGGGTCGAGAAGGTACACGCTAGTCTACTCTGGTATATCGATGCCCCATCTCGATACACCCACGACTAAGGACTTTGAAGGATGTACTTATGGACTACCATGTCCCCACTAGTATGATCCGCATCACAGTCCAGGTAGTCAAGTATACATCCTAAGGGCTTTACCAACATGTAACAGAGAGACAATCAGTGTACACGTTAAGGTAAAGGGCAACCAGATAGTATACTATCATATCGAGCAAGAAAGTCCTCCCTATATATGTCCCAGCATCCACTACAATATACATCCAATATACAGTAATGGCCTCTAGGGCATACATATAACTAACACAACCTCCTCAGCGCCTATCTCCAGACCCACTCCCTCTCTCACTATCATCCTATCAACACTAATAACTATGCTAGTTGCTTGGGGTTTTCCTTTAAGGGATGAGGGTCAACGTCACCTCTGATCTGAAGTTGCTTGAGATGAAAAAAAAAAGAGAGGAATGAGCACTGTGTGCCGAGAGGATGGTGGTTTGAGTACGTTTGCAGCCCTAATTATTTGGGGGGCGGCGGTGGAGTTGCTCGGATGGACGGTGGCGTCCGGGGTCATCCCAGAAGAAAGAGAGTTTTTTAATTTCCTTTTCTTTTTATGTTCTTTGTTGTTTGAAGGAGGAGGAGGAGGAGGGTAAAAAATTAAAATCACTACAAAATTTGCTGACATATCAGTTAAAAATAACGATGGAGTTTCCACGGTAGTAAGTTGCAACCGGAGATGGTGTTCATGGTATCAATCTGCAATAAAATTAGTCCATGGTATCAGTCGCACAAGACGTGATAGTTCATGAATACATTTTTGCGATTTACACATTAATTATTAATATATACTATAATAGAGAATCCATTAACAATGTGAGAAGTTTCACGGTGGTTGGTTGTTTGATCTTTAATGCGGACTTGAGAGAGGTGCCAGGTTTGAATCCAAGGTCTTTAATTTTGGTCTCTATTTATTTTATTTTTTTATTTTGCATAAAATCTCAACATAGAGTCCAGTAGCGATGCATCAATTTTTTATTTATAACTTCATGTTTAACAATTGCAATTTTAAGTTATCTAACTATTTTAAGATTGTAAAAAAAATCACCCTTTTAATATAAGATATGCACCGGGTTTTTATTTTATATTCTATTATTTTGTTTCTTTTGCATAGGATTTAGATCTGCATATAGCCCTTTGATTATTTTAAAATGTTTCGGGTTAAGTTTCCTCATCAAATTTTGTTATGGCTTCATATTTAACAATTTAAAATTTAAATTTGTTAATTATTTTAATATAGTAAAACTAACACCATACTGTAATATAAAATATCTGTATTTAGTGTACTTAAATTGTAATACTGGATTCTTGCTATTAATAATAAATCTTTTTTCTTTTTGCAATTTTATGTAAGTTTCTAAATCCAAAAAATATGTGGTTGAAATCAAGCTCCATCTGACTAGATGTCCAGGATCCGCCACTACTAACATTTCTTTTATGAAAACAAGTATTAGAATATAAAAAAGCAAATCTTTCAACTCTTATCACAAGTCGTGGTTCAGCAGCATTGATGATAATAAACGCATCATAGAAACTCAAATTTAATTTTCTCCGGGCATGCATACTGAAAGCCGATTAATATATAATAAAAATACCGTTGTATGAAAGCGCAACCCTCGGTTTAAACATCCCTCGACTTGTATATGTTAGAATATAAAACTAGCGGTGCCAGTTTGCATACAATCTTGACATAACTATTAAAATATAATAATTATGACGTCATGCGCTCAGAAAATTCGATTTGGTTCTCCAAAATCATGGGTATGAAGTGAACGAACTGATGGGCCCACCAACACTTTTTACAGAACAGAAACTCGCGGAAAGAGGACGGTTTATTTTTTAATTTTTATTTTCATTAATAAATCTAGAGACGTAGGAAGCGGCCCATGAGAAAAATCCCATTATTTTCTTTTTCACAAAAATCCCAAAATTAATGGACCCTGATGGAGGTCCTTTTCGGGTCTTCTACAGATGTTGTCTTCCGTCGATCTCCCGGTGGATTTTGGAGGTGATCTCCTGTTGCGTATGGGTCTCAATGGGTTTTGAGGAGATTGGTGATTTGAGGAGTTTAGCGCCGAGTACCTGCAAAGAAGTCTCGGGATGGTTTGATACCACCGAGGACCCTCCGACGATCAAGTTATCACGAGATCCGAGCAGGATAACGGCTAAGTGGAATAAAAATGGCTTACATGACCCCTTTGTGATGGGATTGTATATAGTGGCGGCAGCACGCAGCAGCAGGCGCGAGAATCTCGCCGGCAGTTACACTCCCGACGTCACGTCCGCGTAAAGAGCGGATCGCCCATTAATGGGGATCGAGATGGCGTGGAACGTGGGATGTTGCTGGCGGAGAATCAGTGCGTGGCGAGATTTGCGAAGCGGCGGTTACGCCTGCGAGTGGTGGAATTGGTCGGTCGGAGGGACCGAGGAAGATGGCCTCGGCACGGGAGCTTGGGATCGAGCGGGAGGGCCGAGGAGTTTCGGTCCTGTGGCAGCTCGGGGAGAGCTGAGAGGCTGAGGAGGCCAATTTCCAGGGGCTCTGAGGAGAGCCAGCTTGTGCTTGCAGATCGGGTACAGGGGTGGCCTGGTCGGCCCCTGTGGGCCCCTTCTTCTGAGCTCAGGGACACGTCATCCGCCACATGTCCTGATCATGGAGATCGTCAATATTTAGTATCATCATTAGCCCCACACTCTTGTCCCGACCAGCTAGTGGGTCAGGTCAGGAGTGGACTGCCGGGCCGCCCTGGACGAGCTCCCTCCTAAGGTTTCGTCGGGACACGTCCCCAGGCTGTCATCAGTCTTTTCCGTCAGTGAATCAGAGCGAGATCTTTGCATTTAAGAAAGTTGTGCCGGTTCGTGCATCCTGCCACTGAAGCGACGGTCTACGTGTCAAGCGTCGGTTAGCCGACGCGACATGCGCAGACCTGCGGCGTCAGATGGGGTGCAGTCAAGTGTGGAAACGACAAGTAGAGCAATCGGAGCCGTTGGACGCGAGGAGGCGTTTTGGCGGGGGATGAAGGACGTCGTTGGATGAGGTCGTTTGCGGTGATAAGTAGAGGCGGGGCCCATTCCGGGGCCCCTACTCTTTCATATTTCCTTTCTTCTAGGTCTTAGCTGCTCGGCGCTCGTCTTCTTTCTTCCGCTTTTGCTTCCCGAGGACCCATCTTCTTCAGGTTAGATGTCTTCTTTCGGGGGATCTGTAGATGTCGTAGGAGTAGGTTCTAGGGACCCTTTAGTTGAGTCTGAGTCTTCTCGGGGAGTAGGGATCGGACCCTCTTCTCGGGATCGCGCAGCGGGGGCAGCCTCCAGGGAGGAGGCGGTAGATGCTTCCCCCGGCGCCTCGTGTTGGGTGAGGCATGAGGACGAGCTCGCCCATGCTCGGGCTCGCTTCCACATCCCCTCACGTTATACGCTTCTTCTGGCCAAGGAGGGAGAGAGGGAAGACCAAGTGCGGGGTAGGGAGATCGCCCTGTACTTGGAATCCTTTTGGGGTGGAATGCGCCTGCCCTTCTCTCCCGAGGTCGTCGAAGCGCTGAACTTCTTCGAGTTAGCCCCTGGCCAACTAGTGCCGAATTCATGGAGGATTCTCCTCGGGTTCCTGATCTGCCTGAAGTTACAGGCGGTTCCTTTCAGCCTTTCCCTCCTTAATTCTTCTCTCGTTTTCAAAAATCATCCTGGGGGTCGAGCGGGCGACCCGAGGTGGGTCTACCTCTCCTTTAGAAAGCGACAGGGGGGCGCCGCCGGGACAGGGGTTGTGGCTCTGCCTTCTTCCATTCACGACTGGAAGAAGAAGTTCTTCTTCGTCTCGCCTCCCGAGGGCGAGGACTGGCCCGTGCCTACCAAGTGGTCGAGGGAAAAATGCTTGCTGGGGAACCAGTCTAATGGCCCCGCCGCGGTGAGAGTGGGGTCGTAGGAGCCCATCCCCCGATTCGACGTGCTGCTATCTGAGAGGGTGCTGAGTTGGGCCGGGCTCAGCCCCGTTTAGTTTGTCGGTAAGTTAAGCTTGCTTTTGGCTTTTATATTGCTCGTGTCGCTGACTTCTTTGCATTTGGTTTGTGCAGGAACCATGGATATGGACGAGCTCCGAGCTTCTATGCGCCAGCCGAGGAAGGTCATGAAGGCTTGGGGCGCCAGCTCTTCTCGTGCAAATCCTGCCCCGGTTCCCTCTCCTCCGGTAGCTGTGTCCCGTGAGCGTTCGGGGGAGGATCCCGCCCCGGGGCCTAGCAGAGCACCGGGCCGAAAGCAGGCCCGAATTCTGGAGGACCTGGCCTCGGAGGAGGAGATCGGCTCCCCCATTGGAGCCGCTTAAAAGGTCTTCCCGGTGGTCTTCCCGAGGCCCGCCCTCGCCGATCATGGTGGAGGAGGGGGGCCTCCAATTCGCGGTGCCCTCGGGGTTATCAGTCGCGGATAGCCTGCTACACGACATAGAGAAGTCGACAGGGGGTAGGATCCCCGGGGGAACCTTCAGGGCTCAAATGGCGTCCATCGCCCAGGAGTCCGTGCAGGTTAGTGCTCGGTTGTTTGTGAAATTCGGCGCCTCCTTCGTCTTTCTGATCTCTTTCCTATCTTTCAGGTTCTCCAGCATGTTACCCTCGCCTTACGCATGGAGGCCGAGGTGATAGCCCCGACGATGAAGGCTGCGGACCAGCTTGCCTCGCTGGAGGAGAGCTCCAAGCGGGAGCTGAAGGCGGTGATGGCGAGGGTTTCCGCCCTGGAGGGCGAGGTGGAGGCCGGGAAATGGGAGGTTTCCCGGTACCGCGAGGCCGCCGTGGCTGCCGAGGCTAAGCTTGAGGACGCTCAGGTGCTCGCCGGAAACCTGAAGAATACGGTGAAGACCCTCTGGAAGGAGCTGAGGGCGGCGGCCGAGTCGGCGAAGTCGGCCGACCTGAGGGCGACGAAGTTGGCCGATCTCTCGACGGCGAAGGCGGTGGAGGTCTACAAGAAGTCGAAGGACTTCTATGATGACCTGGCCGTGGCCACAACCCTCATCTGGCATGAGGCCCTCGACGTCGTTAAGGCCCGGATGCCGGAGTTCGCCGACGAAGAGCTCCGGACCAAATACCCCCTCGCAGACGCCGAGAAGCAGGGGAAAGAGATTCCTGACGAGGAAGTCGCCGAGGATCCTGCTCGTCTCGTGGTGGATGTCGAGGATCCCGAGGTCGCGCCTGGCCCCGAGACCTAGAGCCCCCGTCTTCCTCCTCCTTCTATTTTGTTGCTTCTGGAATTTTGTAAGCCTCCGGGCATTTTGTAAGGCTGGGGAGCCCAAAATACCTTTGTAAAGACTTTGCCTTTGGTAGTAATAAAACTTTTTCTTTGGTTTCATTGGTTTGCACTTTATCTTCTGTTTGTGAAGAATGCTTGTAAAATATCTCTGCTTGCACTGCTGGGCTTCTATGTCAGGTCGGCCATCTGTCTAGCGATCGTTCGTCGAGTTGATTTCGATCACTTGTCAGGCGCGCCAAGCGCTGCTGAGAAGGAGGCATCTCCATGGCCCCGAA
Source organism: Agapanthus africanus (assembly GCA_030015575.1). Classification (NCBI taxonomy): domain Eukaryota; kingdom Viridiplantae; phylum Streptophyta; class Magnoliopsida; order Asparagales; family Amaryllidaceae; genus Agapanthus; species Agapanthus africanus. Next base: position 59,363,148 of record CM057343.1, on the reverse strand, counting down.
GTCGAGGGGGGATCGCTCAGACTTGGATAGACCTGATGCCCCTTGATGGGGCCTCGGATCCTCTGCACGTGATGGGCAGAGGGATGTCCGCCGTGTTTGTGCCGAGCATGAGTGGTTGCCCCTTGGCGAGGGCCTTGATCACTGGCTTTGCGAGTAGGGAAGCCACCGGCCCGGGATAGCCGAGCAGGGAAGCAGCTCGGCTCCCTCTACGGAGGACTGCGATCCTTAGTGTTGGAGGGACTGTAAGAAGCCCACTAAGGATGACCGGGCAGTGAAGCCGCGTGGTTGTCTCTTGGCGAGGGCTTTTATCCCTGGCTTTATGAGTAGGGAAGCCACCGGCCCGGGATAGCCGAGCAGGGAAGCTGCTCGGCTGCCTCTATGGAGGACTGTGATCCTTAGTTTTGGAGGGACTATAAGAAGCCCACTAAGGATGACCGGGCAGTGAAGCTACGCGGTTGCCTCTTGGCGAGGGCTTTGATCCTTGGCTTTGCGAGTAGGGAAGCTGCCGGCCGGGGATAGCCGAGCAGGGAAGCCGCTCGGCTGCCTCTATGGAGGACTTTGATCCTTAGCGTTGGAGGGGCTGTAAGAAGCCCACTAAGGATGACCGGGCAGTGAAGCTGCTCGGTTGCCTCTTGGCGAGGGCTTTGATCTCTGGCGTCGTGGGTAGGCAACTACCATCCTGGGATGACCGAGCGGGATAGCCGCTCGGATGCCTCTTGCGAGGGCTTTGATCACTGGCGTCATGGGTAGGGAGCTACCAGCCGGAGATGGCCGAGCGGGGTAGCCGCTCGGTTGCCTCTTGCAAGGGCTTTGATCCTTCAGGACGGGGACCGAACAGGGTTACTGCCCAGTGCCTCTTGGCGAGGACTTTGATCCCTGTCGGTTGTGGTAGGAAGCTACCAGCCGAGGATAGCCAAGCAAGGACTCAACTGCCTCTGGGAGGACTTTGGTCCTTAGCACGGGAGGGGCTGTAAGAAGCCTACCAAGGACCCTTGGCCGGGCAGGAGTACTGCCCGGTGCCTCTTGGCGAGGGCTTTTTTCCTGAAGGATAGCCGAGTGAGGGATCCTTGGGCTCGACTGCCTCTAGGAGGGCTTTTGATCCCTATCGGTCGTGGTAGGAAGCTACCAGCCGGGGATAGCCGAGCAGGGTAGCTGCTGAGCTGCCTCTAAGGAGTGTAAGTCGACGTTAAACAACCCACATGATGCAGGGAGGCGGAATAGGTAAAACAATCATTTTTTTTAAACTAATATCGACTAACTTTACGGATCTTTGCTAAACCCTAACTAACAACAACATAGAAGTGATAAGCTACTATGAAAGATGATTATACCTAATGAATCAAGTCCTTCTTGTTCTCGTAGACCACATCCTCGTCGGCCTCCTCGTTGTGATAGAAGATCCACCCGAGAGCTACTTCTCCAAGCTTAACCTCTCACTTGAGGTAACTAGGTTGCTATGAGTGCTAATCAAAGAAACCTAGAGGATATAGAATAGGATTAGGGATCTATTAGTCTTGCTAACCCTTGGATCTCAACACATGAGAGGTTAGGGTTAGTTCTTTGAAGAGAGAGAGCTTGAGGAGAGAGAAGGTGAGAGTGAGAATGATATGAAATAATATCTCATTTGTGAATATATATGAAGCATAATAATTATTAAATGAATAAAAAATAATAATATCAACCATACTTCATTAACTCACTTTGTGTGATTCATCTCATGAGTCATTAAGCAATAAATGCATCATTAACTCCTTTGGATGAATCATACCATGAGTCATTAAACCATTTAATGCAAATTCCACCTAAGCCTCCAACTCATCAATCTTCTAGAAGCTTCTCGACTAATTACGAGAATGCCCCTCCCATCCGTGAAAACACGGAAATACTGAGACTGTATAAATCCAATAATCCAATACTAGAATCTGGCTTAAACCAAAGCCTGCTAGTATAAACTGTCCGAACATCGTACGTGCATAAAAACACGTATGTGTCCGAACCCTGTCGTAAAACCATACGACCTCTATATCGTTTCGCCCGAAGCAGGGAAACTCTCTGTGTGGGACTCTAAAGACTCGACTACTACGCTGGCAGTGGGTTTAACCACAGGCCGCAAGCGATACTAGCTGTACGTAACGGTCCCCAGGTAGATGTCGATAAGAAGGCCGATGAGGAAACCCATCCGAACTCCTACTGAGCCTGATGTGACAATCTCCGTACAGTCCGTTCTGTTCGTCTAGGACTATCGCATATCGGGCCTAGGGGGCGGCAAGCGTCAGTCCCCTAAAGGTGGTATAAGTCGTATCGGAGCGAAGCCCATTACACCTTGAGAAGCTACTGGAAATCCTACCAGTAAATCTCGTTTGCCCTGGCCAGGGACTTTGCGTAATGGCTCTCCAGACACAGCGCGATATCAACTCCCAATACCGGGAGAGACGAATCCTGTCTAACCGCCACTGTCTCCAAGTGCTTCGGGACTGCACCCAACTGCTACCTGTTTGCACGACTCCTTTGAGCCGTGGTAGGGTACCAATCTAAAAACAGTGGGAACACACTCGAGACGAAGCAGCAGTGTCAAGTCTGCGGAGTATGCTGTACTCATGTCACTTGGGAACTGTTAACTGACGACGGGTATAATACCAACCAACAGTTCCCTGCGTCCGGTGTACCCGTAACCCAACGAGCACCTGTATACTATCTCCAGTACGACGTACCGATGGCTGTGGGATAGACCATCTCCCCAACTGGGATGAGAAGCGTACACACTAGTCTACTCCGGAGTATCGATGCCCTGTCTCGATAATCCTACGACTAGGGACCTGAAAAGGGATGTGCTTGTAGACTACCCAGCCCCCACTAGTGTGACTGCCATCACAACGCTGGTAGTTAAGCAAGATCCTAAGGGCTCTATCAATATGTATTCTCGATATGCTAACATATACACATATTAAGATAGATATAAACCAAGTAGCGTACTACCATGTTTAGCAAGACTGTTAATATAACTGTGAATATCCCAAGCTTCCATTAAGTAATATACAGGCTAGTATGATACAATAATGGCCCCTAGGGCATATACACTAACAATCTCCCACTTGCACTAGGGCCATGTACTGGCGTATCGAAGACCTATCATCTCGAGTAGCCTCTCGAACTGAATCTGAGGTAAAGCCTTAGTGAATGGATCTGCAGTGTTCTCCTCTGAAGGAACTCTCCGGACTTCGATCTCCTGGCGATTTATGATCTCCCTGATCAGTTGATACAGCCTCAAGATGTGTCTGGACTTCTGATGGGACCTGGGTTCCTTCGCTAAAGCTATAGCTCCGTTATTGTCACAATACAGCGGTATTGGATCAGCAATGGTAGGAACCACCTGAAGTTCTGTTAGGAACTTCTTCATCCAGACTGCTTCTTTTGCGGCATCGCAAGCAGCGATATACTCCGCTTCCATCGTCGAGTCAGCAACGGTGTCCTTCTTGGAACTCTTCCAGCACACCGCCCCTCCATTGAGGGTAAAGATATAACCTGATATGCACTTGGAGTCATCCTTGTCACTCTGGAAGCTGGAGTCGGCAAAAGCCTCGATCTGGAGGTCTTTTCTGCCGTAAACAAAGAACATATCCTTAGTCCTTCTCAGGTACTTGAGAATGTTTTTTACTGCTATCCAGTGCTTCTCCCCTGGGTCTGACTGATACCTTCTTACCATGCTCAGTGCGTAAGCTACATCTGGTCTGGTGCACAACATCGCATACATTATAGAGCCTACCGCAGAAGCGTAGGGTATAACTGACATGCGATCCCTTTCCAAATCAGTCTTGGGAGACATCTCTTTGGATAGGGTGATTCCGTGACAAGCCGGTAAATTACCGTGCTTAGAATCTTCCATACTGAATCTTTTCAGTATAGTGTTGATATACCTGGACTGCGAAAGTCCCAACATCCTCTTAGATCTATCACGATAGATCTGGTCCCCAGAATGTAAGAGGCATCACCCAGGTCTTTCATGGAAACCTGTGTGACAAGAATCCTTTGACAGATTGTAGCATAGGAATGTCATTTCCTATTAATAGAATGTCATCCACGTACAAGACGAGGAATACAACAGTTCGTGCTACAATTTTACTATATATACATAGTTCATCTGGATTTTTCATAAAGTCATATTCTTTGACCGTTTCATCAAAACAGATGTTCCAACTCCGCGATGCCTGCTTTAGTCCATAAATGGACTTAAGCAACTTGCACACTTTCCCGCTGCTCCCACTCTGATTGAAACCTTCTGGCTGATCCATATAGACGCACTCTTCTAAATTACCATTTAGAAAAGTCGTCTTTACGTCCATCTGCCATATCTCATAATCATGGAAGGCGGCAATGGAAAGAAGGATTCGAATGGATTTGAGCATAGCCACTGGAGAAAAAGTTTCGTCATAGTCCAAACCAGGTCTTTGACGAAAACCCTTTGCAACAAGTCTAGCCTTATAGGTTTCCACCTATCCATCTACACCAATCTTTTTCTTGAGGATCCATTTGCATCCTATGGGTTTTATCCCACCTGGAGCAAAGTCCAAAGTCCATACTTTGTTGGTGTACATGGACTCCATCTCGGTCCGCATTGCATCCAGCCATCTTACCAAGTCGCTGCTCTGGATAGCCTGTTGGAAGCTAGTAGGTTCATCATTATCAATGATGCAATCCTCTCTATCCCCATCTATGAAAAAACCGTAGTATCTCTCAGGCGGATGAGACGGCCTACTACTCCTGCGGAGGGGTGCGGGAATGTCCTGTTCTTCTTGAACTACTGGTTCTACCAAACTTTCAGTAGTAGTTTGTGGTTCTGGAATTTCCTCCAGTTCTATTTCGCTCCCACTTGTTTCCTTTTCTAAAAACTGCTATTCTAGAAAATGGGCATTACGAGAAACAAAAACCTTTTCTTCCTCTGCGTAATAGAAGAAATACCCCTTGGAGTTCTTTGGATATCCCACAAACTTACACTGTATTGATCGTGCCTCGAGTTTGTCCGCATGCTGCTTTTTAACAAAAGCTAGACATCCCCATATCTTCAGATACTGAAGATAGGGTTTCTTCCCACTCCACATCTGATATGGCGTGGTAGGCACAGTCTTGGTAGGAGCCCTGTTCAAAAGATATGCTGCTGATTCTAGCGCATAACCCCAGAAAGAACGCGGTAACTCAGCATTACTCATCATGGAACGTACCATATCCAATAGGGTTCGGTTCCTTCTTTCCGATACACCGTTATGCTGTGGAGTGTATGGAGGAGTAAGCTGAGAGAGAATTCCTTTCTTTTTTAGGTAACCTAGGAACTCGGCACTTAAGTATTCACCACCTCGATCAGATCTCAGTGTCTTGATACTTTTGCCAGTTTGGTTTTCTACTTCATTCTTATATTCTTGGAATTTCTCAAAGGCCTCGGATTTATGTTTCATTAAGAAAATGAATCCATACCTAGAGTAATCGTCCGTAAAAGTAATGAAATGTGAAAAACCACCTCTTGCATGTGTAGATATTGGACCACATACATCGCTGTGTATGAGTCCTAAGAGCTCGCTCACTCTTACTCCATGTCCAGTGAATGGAGTCTTTGTCATCTTTCCTTTGAGACATGATTGACAAGTTGCATAAGATTGATATTTGAACGGATCCAAATATCCTTCTCTATGTAACTTAGTTAACCTTGTCTCATTGATGTGACCCAGTCTACAATGCCATAAAAAAGCCTGATTTATATCTGGAGACTTTCTTTTTAGTGTGTTATGGACATTGAAAATCTGTAATTGGTTTAGCACGTATATACCGTTATCTAGTGTACCGGACCCAATCAAACCATGATTAAGGTGGATGTTAACAACATCGCTTACAAACGTGAAATCATAACCTTCTTTTGATAACAACGATATTGATATGATATTACACGTTAAACTAGGTACACAAAAACAGTTGCGCAAAACCAAAATATGTCCACTCGTCAATCCTAGGTGATAATCCCTTACGGACACAGCTCACACGCTAGCTCCGTTAGCAACCTGGAGGGTCATATCACCAACCTTCAACACTCTACGGTTTCTCAGTGCCTGCAATGAATCTCAGTGCCTGCAATGAATTGCATATATGAGATCTTGATCCGGTATCCAATACCCAGGAAGTAGAGTTGAATGACGGACAATTTTCAATTACAAACACACCTGAAGTCGAAGCCACAGCTTGCTTCGGGTCCTGGTTCTTGGCAATCCAAGCTTTGCAATCTTTCTTCCAATGGCTTTTCCAACGACAGTGGAAGCACTCGTCCTTTGCCACTACTGGTACCTCAACCTTTGTATTTTCCTTAACTCCCACCTTACCAACACCACCTCTCGGTTTGGTAGCGGCCTTCTTCTTCCTTCCTTTAGCCCTTGCCTTGGACCCGGAAGAGGAAGCACCGCGAACAAACATAGTGGGTGTTTCCCTTGCTTTCTGCAAGGTGCCCTCTGCACTCCTCAACATGTTAAGGAGTTCTGAAAGTTCAACTTCTTTTCCTTAAATGTTGAAATTCAGAATAAACTGGGTGTAGGTGGAAGGAAGGGACTGAAGAACCAAGTCTGTATAGAGCTCGTTCTCTAAAGTCGTCCCGAGGTCCGCGAGCTCTTCTATATAGCCAATCATCTTTAGGACATGTTCTCCTACAGATGATCCGACGGCCAGCCTTGACTGAAACAAGTTCTTCGAGGTCTCGTATCTAGCTATACGAGATTGCTCTCCATACAGTTCCTTAGTGTGGAGAAATATGGATTCAAGATCCATATTCCCATGCCTCCTCTGATGTTCATTATTCATAGAGGAAAGCACGATGCATTTGGCCTTCGCGCAATCTAACTCCCAGATCTTTTGGATTTCCTTGTCCGCAATACTGGATTTTGGACCAGGGACAGCAGGTGCCTTAGCAGTAAGGACATACCCCAATTTGTCATAAGTCAAAGCCATCTTAACATTCCGGAAGCAATCTTTATAGTTTGGCCCTGTCAAAATATTTTTATCTAATAGTAACTTAAGGCCTGTCATGTTCTGGGTCGCTGCAATGAGAGAGAGAGGGAACAATTTAGTATGATGCTCTTGCAAGTTTAGAGTGGTTTTTAGTTTATCTAAACAGGATGGCTCCCACTGTTTCTCAAATCCCTCCTCAAACCAAAAAGGAAGAACTGGTCAGGACTATTCTCACCGTACAATACTTAGTTAACCGTTCAGTCAGGCCGGTGTCGGTACTTCGAGGGAGGTTTTACGACGCTTTCGCGAAGTTCCTTAATTAAATAACCTCTTTTCTCTGAGGGCGTAGCCCCGCTGACACCTTTCTCGACACCTACTTGGTTTATAGCATTGATCGTTAAGTGACGAATCTCCTGATGAGTAGCGGATACTCACAGTAGGATCGGGATCCAAATATCATCGTGTGATAAAGCTGAAGGAATCCTACCAGAAATATCACACTCCAAATGGTATGCAACTCTTAGCAAATTTCAGTTTCTTTAGAAATTCGCGATATAAATTTCTGCCCCATGCTCTTATGACCTTGGCGTTGGTCAAAATGTCATAAGTCACATGTCAAGTTCTACCCATCATTATCTTGTTAATTCGAACTCATCCGTACATACCCCTGACGTTGGCCAAATGATAATACGGCTGTCCCAAACTAACTCATCTATCTATGCAACAAATGAATACCCAGCAGCTACCAAACACTATGCCTTGGCGTTGGTCAAAATACATAGCTTGAATACTACTGAATACCCAAATGAAATGACGGAGGGCTACAAATGGTTTTGGCGAAACCGTGAACGTAGTGAACTTGATATGATCGAAGGAACCTGATAGCTTTTAAAAGGAGTGGCTTAAGCTCCGCAATTTAAAAAATATCTTCTGTTTTAAAATAACCCAGTGGTTTCTTTTAAACTGTTCCAACGATTCAACTTTGGTTTATTTTCTTTGCATTAATATAATGCATCTCATCAATTAACCTATCATTGCAGAAAACAACGAAAATACAACGCCCTCTTATGCCATCCGCATTCGCCACTGGGTCCCGTCATTCACCCGTTAGGTTACTTAACTAACGACATAGCGGGGGTTGGGCAAGCGCGGGTGTAAAACATAAGTGACGTCTAATAGATATCATATATAGATATTGTACATTCGTCAGACGCAATAATAGGCATTCCAGATCACAGATGAACATATTGGATTTTCTACGAATCCGCATTCCTTTTGAGCCTGGAAAGAAAGACGGATTACACAGTCGCGATGAATAGCCAAAACCCCACCCTAGACACCTACGGGTACGGCAAACTACCCGCCTAGTACCCGAAGTGAAGCGGTCTCCCTCAACAACGTGAGTAGGCCACTAAACACTTCAAAGTATCCGGTAGTTTGTGTACCCCACCTTGGGTCTATCCTAGGAGCATAAAACAGTAAATGAAATAATACAACGGTGGCTACAACCTCAACCCGGAAGTGCCCCGCAAAAGAATATTACAACAATTTACAAATTACATTTGAATGAAAGAAACACTCGTCTCACATCCTCGGCTATCCATTCACGACAATCCAACAAGTCCACAAACACAAACCAGTAAAAACCATTACAGAAATGTGCAACCCCCTGCTAACCGACATACTAGAAGTTAGGGGAGGTTTACGAACACATTAAACACATCACATTTATAATCAAGTTAGCCAAACATCTTAGAATTTCGATCAAGCAAACACAAATGATTCTACTCCAAATAATTCCCTGTGCACCTGAAACCTGAGCAGAAACAAAACATCCCAGAAAATACAAAATCAACTCAGAAGAATTACTGGGAAAATTTGGGCTGACTCGGCTTCAACTCGGTCGCGGATCCGCGGCGGATCGTTTGGTTCTGCCGCGGTTCCGCGGCGGTTTGGCCGATTCATGATCCAAAATTTCTCCAGTAATCTTATAATTCCCTGCTTGTATTTTTAAGGGTCCGTGAAAAAATTTTAGACCCCGTTTTAAAATCGGCAGAAACTTGGTTAAAATGATGTTTTTTTCGGGTTCGTTTTGCGATCGAATTTCTAACGACTTTGCTAACAAGTTAGTTATGGTTTATCGAGGCTCTGATACCATTGTAAGTCGACGTTAGACACCCCACATGATGCGGGGAGGCGGAATAGGTAAAACAATCATTTTGTTTAAACTAACATCGACTAACTTTACGGATCTTTGCTAAACCCTAACTAACAACAACATAGAAGTGATAAGCTACTATGAAAGATGATTATACCTAATGAATCAAGTCCTTCTTGTTCTCGTAGACCACCTCATCGTCGGCCTCCTCGTTGTGATAGAAGATCCACCCGAGAGCTACTTCTCCAAGCTTAACCTCTCACTTGAGGTAACTAGGTTGCTATGAGTGCTAATCAAAGTAACCTAGAGGATATAGAATAGGATTATGGATCTATTAGTCTTGATAATCCTTGGATCTCAACACATGAGAGGTTAGGGTTAGTTCTTTGAAGAGAGAGAGCTTGAGGAGAGAGAAGGTGAGAGTGAGAATGATATGAAATAATATCTCATTTGTGAATATATATGAAGCATAATAATTATTAAATGAATAACAAATAATAATATCAACCATGTTTCATCAACTCACTTTGTGTGATTCATCTCATGAGTCGTTAAGCAATAAATGCATCATTAACTCCTTTGGATGAATCACACCATGGGTCATTAAACCATTTAATGCAAATTCCACCTAAGCCTCCAACTCATCAATCTTCTAGAAGCTTCTCGACTAATTACGAGAATGCCCCTCCCATCCATGAAAACACGGAAATACACTGTATAAATCTAATAATCCAATACTAGAATCTGGCTTAAACTAAAGCCTGCTAGTATAAACTGTCCGAGCATCGTACGTGCGTAAAAACACATATGTGTCCGAACCCTGTCGTAAAACCATACGACCTCTATATCGTTTCGTCCGAAACAGGGAAACTCTCTGTGTGGGACTCTAAAGACTCGACTACTACGCTGGCAGTGGGTTTAACCACAGGTCGCAAGCGGTACTAGCTGTACGTAACGGTCCCTAGGTAAATGTCGATAAGAAGGCCAATGAGGAAACCCATCCGAACTCCTACTGAGCCTGATGTGACAATCTCCGTACAGTCCGGTCTGTTCGTCTAGGACTATCGCATATCAGGCCTAGGGGCGGCAAGTGTCAGTCCCCTAAAGGCGGTATAAGTCATGTCAGAGCGAAGCCCATTACACCTTGAGAAGCTACTGGAAATCCTACCAGTAAATCTCGTTTGCCCTGGCCAGGGACTTTGCGTAATGGCTCTCCAGACACAGCGCGATATCAACTCCCAATACCGGGAGAGACGAATCCTGTCTAACCGCCACTGCCTCCAAGTGCTTCGGGACTGCACCCAACTGCTACCTGTTTGCACGACTCCTTTGAGCCGTGGTAGGGTAGCAATCTAAGAACAGTGGGAACACACTCGAGACGAAGCAGCAGTGTCAAGTCTGCGGACTATGCTGTACTCATGTCACCTGAGAACTGTTAACTGACGACGGGTATAATACCAACCAACAGTTTCCTACGAGTCCTTTCCGGTGTACCCGTAACCCAACGAGCACCTGTATACTATCTCCAGTACGACGTACTGATGGTTGTGGGACAGACCATCTCCCCAACTGGGATGAGAAGCGTACACACTAGTCTACTCCGGAGTATCGATGCCCTGTCTCGATAATCCCACGACTAGGGACCTGAAAAAGGATGTGCTTGTAGACTACCCAGCCCCCACTAGTGTGAATGCCATCACAACGCTAGTAGTTAAGCAAGATCCTAAGGGCTCTATCAATATGTATTCTCGATATGCTAACATATACACATATTAAGATAGATATAAACCAAGTAGCGTACTACCATGTTTAGCAAGACTGTTAATATAACTGTGAATATCCCAAGCTTCCATTAAGTAATATACAAGCTAGTATGATACAATAATGGCCCCTAGGGCATATAAACTAACAAGGAGGACTTTGATCCTTAGCGTTGGAGGGGTCGTACGAGGCCTGCTAAGGATATCCGGGCAGTGAAGCTGCGCGGTTGCCTCTTGGCGAGGGCCTTGATCCCTGGCGTTGCGAGTAGGGAAGCTACCGGCCAGGGATAGCCGAGTAGGGAAGCCGCTCGGCTGCCTCTACGGAGGACTTTGATCCTTAGCATTGGAGGGGCCTTAGGAAGCCTGCTAAGAATAACCGATCAGTGAAGCTGCGCGGTTGCCTCTTGGTGAGGGCCTTGATCCCTGGGGTTGCGAGTAGGGAAGCTACCGGCCAGGGATAACCTAGCAGGGTAGCTGCTCGGCTGATTCTTCATGAGGTTTCGCCCGCCCATACAGTTGCGGGTATGGGGAACAGGAACGGTCGTGGCAAATGTGCGCGTAGCATGTGCGTTGAAGGTGGGGGAAGCGAAGCGGTAGGGTTACGACGTTTCGATTCCGCCAGAGAAGGCTCGATGATCGCCGCGTGGCGGCGAATTTTTGGGCGAAAGCTGGCGACTGTTGAGTTCCGTTGGGGCGCAGTGGGCTATATAAGGCTGAAGGAGCACTGGTCCTTCCTTCCTTCGTACACAGATCGTTGAGAATGCAAGACTTCCCCTTTACCATTCCCGAAATCATCAACTTCGAAGACGTATACCTCTATGACTAGAACTGCACCGAGGACACGGTGCAGTTGGTCTATGGGAGTATCGAAGACCACTTTGGCTGGCTGCTCCCCCGATGCACCTCCCTGCTGCAGCTGCTGATGTACTCTATCTGGAGGGCGTCGCCGGGGCTCTACAACCCCTTATCCGAGCAGCTCTATGACGAGGCCGTGGGCAAGCTACGGTCTCTGAGGCGCTTCGGCCTGATCTCTGTGAGTCGGATGGCTCGATCGGTGGCACTCGTCCGTGAGTGATACGAACTGAGGCTCGGGGTCGACGCACGCGGGGGGAACCGAGGGCAGAGGTTGGATCACGCGAGGCCTCGGCTGGCGGAGATCTTTACTGAGTACCATGAGCAATGCCCTCTGCACCCCCTTCCCCCGCTGTTGTAATTTTCTTTTCTTTTTGTATATATGGCTGATGAGCCCATAATACCTTTTGAATAAATGAGACATTTGCTTCTTTTTTGCAATGTTCCATTGATCTTTATTAAATTAACAGCAGACCCTAGGAAGAGTTTACATTGATTTAAAAGAAAAGTACATGTTAATAGATGACCTTATTAGCGTAGCCCGAGCTTCCCGGAGGCTTGTTGGTCTCCGCGCTCGGCACCGGGCGCGGGGCTCCCTGAGCGCCGGACTGGTCATCTGCCGAGACGAGCATGATCTGGCCGATGTTCAGCTCAGCGGGTGGAGGACGATGCTCCAGCTCGCGGTCGGCCTGCCGTTTGTCCCTCAAGTAGGCAGCGAGGTGCCCCGATCGGATGAGCTTCTCGATGTAGTCTCGGAATTGCTTACAATCCTCGGTGGCATGGCCCAGCGTCCGGTGGAAGGAGCAGTAAAAGCCCCGGGTTCGCTTCGAGGCCTGACGCGGGATTGGAGGGAACTTGAAGAACCCCTCGCCCTGGTCCTCCTCTAGTAACACTGCAAGGGAGACGTTGAGGGGGGTGTACTCCTGGAACTTCGGGTGATAGGGCTGCTGACGCTCCAACCTTTCTTCCCGAGGCCTCTTCTTCTGCTCTGACCGTTCTGCTCGGGGGAGGTTCGCGTTCACCTCGGACTCCAGATGAACCTCGCACTCGGTCCACGCCTTGACCTCGGCCATGGTCTTAGGTTGTGCCAATGCAAAGGAGCGCAACCACTCCTTGTGCCTAAGACCATATCTGAGCGCCGTGATGATGGTCTCGTCCCGGTGCTCGGGGACCTCGATGAGGGCGTTGTAGAAGCAGGTGATGTAAGCCTTGAACGTCTCCTTGTCCCCGCTCTTAATTGTGAAGAGGTAGTCGACTGTGCGCTTCTGCCGACGGTTCCCAACGAAGTGGCCGAGGAACTGAGTAGCCAGCTCGTCAAAGACCAGAACCCTCTTCCCTTTCCTCACTCACATTTTCATCCTTTCTCTCCAAATCCATCTTTTTACTCCAAAATTCCCAAAACTTATCAATAGTGAGACCAACAAGAAGTGAAGTTGGTGACTCCTCAACATCCAAGCGACGACGACGTGCTCGTTCTCCTCCTTCTCAATCCATCGAAGAAGAGAGTGCTGATGAGACCTATGATCAAGAAATGGAGCCAATCGACATTCCCGAAGAAGTCGAAAAAGAAGACGTTCTCCTTGCATTTGTTTACCTAATTAGAGCAAAGCTCTGTTCAAATTCCAAGATTTGAAGCGAAGCAACGCTTCGTGAAAAGTTCTAGCATCAAATGCGCTTGCACTAAGAGTCAAAGACTCTGAAACGGCGCTCACGTGCGAAGCACGAGAGTGCTAAGCGCCAGAAGCGCTTTGTTCCCTCCAAAAAAAATTTTGCGCAAAAGAGCCCAAGGTATCAAATGGCAGCGATACGTTTAAGAAAATGTGATCAGTATTTTCCGGGATATATTTTGACAAACTCCCGAATGTGAAACAGCTAAATTCTGATGGTATTGAAAGAGTCTCGAAAAACCCTTCGATTTGATATATTTTGGGCCTCATAATTCATCCGGAATCAAAAGTTATGGGGGCATCACGTGCCCACACGTGACCGGGCATCACGTATCCACACGTGACCATTTACAGGAAAAGCCTGTAGACACTGAATAAAATAAATAATTAAATGGGGTCACATGCCAACACGTGACGGGCCTTTAAACTCACTGAAAAGAATTAAAGGTATAATAAAATGACAAGGAAAAATCCCAATGGGGCATCACGTGCCAACACGTGACCAAGGGTCACGTGATAATTTCTGAGTTCTTTAAAACAACAGAATTAAATTCTGGTCAGATGCTTAATCAGGGAGTCATGTGCCAACACGTGATGGGTTCCTAAAGATCTATGAATTAATAAAATTAAATTCTAATTAAAAGGGAATCAAAAACCCTAACTAGAAAAATATTTCTTTAAATCTTTCCAAACAAAAAAGATTGTGCTCTGTAAAGTGGAGCACCGTTGGATTAAAAATCCAATGGTGATTAAAAATCACCAATTTATAGAAATATTCTATACAAGGAAATATTTCCCTGAATTTAGAATAACAAACAGAATATCTTTTGGATTAAAAATCCAATGGTGAATAAAATTCACTGAGTGATCTAAAAGATCATGTTGGTTACAAAATCAATTAAAATCTTTCAATGAAAGATTGACAAAACAAATTGATTCTTTTCTTTCTCCTATAAATAGGAGCCAAGAAGAGAAGAGAAAAGGATCTAATATTTTTTGGGAGATAACAACAACAGAGAGAAAAAAGAGAGGAGAATTTAATTCTCAAGAGAGAAAAAAAAGATCTCTTCAGAGAAAAGAAACCCTAGGTGAGAAAGGGGAAAGAGATCTAAGTTCCATAAAACAAAGAGAATTTAATTCTCAATTTAAGAGTTTAACTCTTCTGAAAAAGAACTTAGTTCTTCCTCTGGTTGAAGATTTGCAGAAGCAAATCTCCCTATAGGTTGAGAATTTAATTCTCATCGGGTTGAGATTATGCCATGCAGATCCAAAACTTAGAGGGAGAATTGAGTTTAGGGAATTTAATTCCCCCAAATTCATAAGAATTTAATTCCTCCAAAACAGAACTAGGGTTTAAACCTATATGAGAATTTAATTCTCCCAAATTCATAGGAATTTAATTCCTCCCAAACAGAACTAGGGTTTAACCCTATATGAGAATTTGATTCTCCCAAATTCATAGGAATTTAATTCCTCCAAATGAAATTAAGGTTTAACCCTACATAGGAATTTAATTCTTCCATATACATAGGAATTTAATTCCTCTAAAACAGAATTAGGGTTTAACCCTACAGAGAATTTAATTCTTAAAACAAGAGACTTAAAGCTCTCCATGCACGTAAAGAACTTGATCACGTGGTAACACGTGACCCTCATTCTCAATGAGCAGAAAAGAGAGAACAAAACTAGGTCACGTGTCCCCACGTGACCCTGAACAGATCCTCCAAAATAAGAAGGAATTAACTTTGAAGCAATGCCTCACGTGTTCCCACGTGACCTCCTAAACGACGAGAATAAAAGCAAAGGCAGATTTTAATTTGGGCGCTCTCACATGTTACACGTGAACCCTTGATAAATGCTTTAATAATCAGCGCATAAATCTCCATCACGTGCCAACACGTGATGGCCAGAAAGTTAAAAAGTGTTTAACACTTATTTGCAAGTAAAAGGGATCTAGCCCCACCTTTGGGTGTCCTCACGAGTCCCCACGTGACTCCTTCCTCTCTAGTGTTTAACACTAATTTAAAGGTTTTATTTCCAGTGTTTAACACTGTAGTCCTCTAGTGTTTAACACTAATCTGGGAGTTTTATTTCCAGTGTTTAACACTGTTGTTCTCTAGTGTTTAATACTATTTCTAGCCAAATTGGCTAATTTTCCAGAGGCAAAAATCCCCCCTTCAACTGAATCTCAAAATTGAGTAAAATTCAGAGCTACAATGTTTAATGCTCAGTCAAAGATAAAAATGCCATTGATGCCCTTGCTAAGTGATGAAGGGCTGAACCCAGACAAATGTCTAATGGTCCAACAAAGGGCCAACACCTCAAACTTAATTGGACTTAGCCCAAGTTGGCCATAAGTTCTCAATTCAGACTTAACTGAGCCAATGTGCTCATAATATAATAATTGATCTTAGTTCCAAATTGGACTACAGGCCACTTAATGCAAGAGTAAGACATAAAGAAACAGAAGGGTGCGGCTCATGGAGCTGAGAGTTTGGAACTATGTCCCTTAAGAGTCGAGATTTGAGTCAATAATAAATGACGACGCTTGTGTCCGCTCGTTATCTTCTCAGATCACGATTCTGAAAATTATATACCAACCCGAAACTGGTCATACGCTATAAGTTACTCTGCACTACTTCACCTACGTATATACTTACGTGGGCAAAGTAGTAGGGGGCATTTGTTCCCTCCAAAAAAAAAATTTGCGCAAAAAAGCCAAGGTATCAAATGGCAGCGATATGTTTAAGAAAATGTGATTAGTATTTTACGGGCTGTAATTTGACAAACTCCCGAATGTGAAATAACTAAATTCTGATGGTATTGAAAGAGTCTCGAAAAACCCTTCGATTTGATATATTATGGGCCTCATAATTCATCCGGGATCAAAAGTTATGGGGGCATCACGTGCCCACACGTGACCGGGCATCACGTGTCCACACGTGACCATTTACAGGCAAAGCCTGTAGACACTGAATAAAATAAATGATTAAATAGGATCACGTGCCAACACGTGACGGGCCTTTAAACTCACTGAAAAGAATTAAAGGTATAATAAAATGACAAGGAAAAACCCCAATGGGGTATCACGTGCCAACACGTGACCAAGGGTCACGTGCTGACACGTGATAATTTCTGAGTTCTTTAAAAAAACAGAATTAAATTCTGGTCAAATGCTTAATCAGGGGGTCATGTGCCAACACATGATGGGTTCCTAAAGATCTATGAATTAATAAAATTAAATTCTAATTAATAGGGAATCAAAAACCCTAACTAGAAAAATATTTCTTTAAATCTTTCCAAACAAAAAAGATTGTGCTCTGTAAAGTGGAGCACCGTTGGATTAAAAATCCAATGGTGATTAAAAATCACCAATTTATAGAAAGATTCTATACAAGGAAAGATTTCCCTGAAATTAGAATAACAAACAGAATATCTTTTGGATTAAAAATCCAATGGTGAATAAAATTCACTGAGTGATCTAAAAGATCATGTTGGTTACAAAATCAATTAAAATCTTTCAATGAAAGATTGACAAAACAAATTGATTCTTTTCTTTCTCCTATAAATAGGAGCCAAAAAGAGAAGAGAAAGGATCTACTTTTTTTTGGGAGATAACAACAACAGAGAGAGAAAAGAGAGGAGAATTTAATTCTCAAGAGAGAGAAAAAAAGATCTCTTCAGAGAAAAGAAACCCTAGGTAAGAAAGGGGAAAGGGGTCTAATTTCCATAAAACAAAGAGAATTTAATTCTCAATTTAAGAGTTTAACTCTTCTGAAAAAGAACTTAGTTCTTCCTCTGGTTGAAGATCTGCAGAAGCAAATCTCCCCATAGGTTAAGAATTTAATTCTCACCGGGTTGAGATTCTGCCATGCAGATCCAAAACTTAGAGGGAGAATTGAGTTTAGGGAATTTAATTCCCCCAAATTCATAGGAATTTAATTCCTCCAAAATAGAACTAGGGTTTAACCCTATATGAGAATTTAATTCTCCCAAATTCATAAGAATTTAATTCCTCCCAAACAGAACTAGGGTTTAACCTTATATGAGAATTTGATTCTCCCAAATTCATAGGAATTTAATTCCTCCAAATGAAATTAGGGTTTAACCCTACATAAGAATTTAATTCTTCCATATACAAAGGAATTTAATTCCTCTAAAACAGAATTAGGGTTTAACCCTACAGAGAATTTAATTCTTAAAACAAGAGACTTAAAGCTCTCCATGCACGTAAAGAACTTGATCACGTGGTAACACGTGACCCTCATTCTCAATGAGCAGAAAAGAGAGAACAAAACTAGGTCACGTGTCCCCACGTGACCCCTGAACAGATCCTCCAAAATAATAAGGAATTAACTTTGAGGCAATGCATCACGTGTTCCCACGTGACCTCCTAAACGACGAAAATAAAAGCAAAGGCAGATTTTAATTTGGGCGCTCTCACGTGTTACACGTGATCCCTTGATAAATGCTTTAATAATCAGCGCATAAATCTCCATCACGTGCCAACACGTGATGGCCAGAAAGTTAAAAAGTGTTTAACACTTATTTGCAGAACAAAGTAAAAGGGATCTGGCCCCACCTTTGGGTGTCCTCACGAGTCCCCACGTGACTCCTTCCTCTCTAATGTTTAACACTAATTTAAAGGTTTTATTTCCAGTGTTTAACACTGTTGTCCTCTAGTGTTTAATACTAATCTGAGAGTTTTATTTCCAGTGTTTAACACTGTTGTTCCCTAGTGTTTAACACTATATCTAGCCAAATTGGCTAATTTTCCAGAGGCAAAAAGCCCCCCCTTCAACTGAATCTCAAAATTGAGTAAAATTCAGAGCTACAATGTTTAATGCTCAGTCAAAGATAAAAATGTCATCGAAGCCCTTGCTAAGTGATGAAGGGCTGAACCCAGACAAATGTCTAATGGTCCAACAAAGGGCCAACACTTCAAACTTAATTGGACTTAGCCCAAGTTGGCCATAAGTCCTCAATTCAGATTTAACTGAGCCAATGTGCTCATAATATAATAATTGATCTTAGTTCCAAATTGGACTACAGGTCACTTAATCCACCTTGGTTCAAGGGTACATCTCTTCACTCCTTTGATATTTGTCGTTGTAATTCCTCAACGTCTTCAAAAAGGTGACGGGTCTCGACAACCACACATTTCGTAGACTATGACGTCTCTAAACTACGGACTGTGGGGTCCTTAAACTCATGGACTATGATGTCCTTAACCTCGACCGTGATGTCTTTAAACTAACATTGGACTGTGGGGTCCTTAAACTCATGGACTATGATGTCCTTAATCTTGACCGTGATGTCTTTAAACTAACATCGGACTGTGGGGTTCTTAAACTCATGGACTATGATGTCCTTAATCTCGACCGTGATGTCTTTAAACCAACATTGGATTGTGGGGTCCTTAAACTCATGGACTATGATGTCCTTAACCTCGACCGTGATGTCTTTAAACTAACATTAGACTGTGGGGTACTTAAACTCATGGACTATGATGTCCTTAACCTCGACCGTGATGTCTTTAAACTAACATTAGACTGTGGGGTACTTAAACTCATGGACTATGATGTCCTTAACCTCGACCGTGATGTCTTTAAACTAACATTTGACTGTGGGGTCTTTAAACTCACGGACTATGATGTCCTTAACCTTGACCGCGATGTCTTTAAACTAACAATGGACCGTAATGTCCTTAAACTAATTGACCGCAAAGTTCCTAAACTAGAACAATAGAGCCCAAATGCTCTTTTGTTGGATCTAAACGATCATGTTAAGTTGATCTTAGTCTAAATTTAGACTAACGTATCCTTAACAAATGGTTAAGTTGACCTTAGTCTAAAATTAGACTAACGTGTCCTTAACAAACTGTTAAGTTGATCTTAGCCTGAAATTAGATTAACGTATCCTTAACAAAGGTTTAAGTTGATCTTAGTCTCAAATGAGACTAACGTATCCTTAAACCCAACCCCAAACCCAAATCTAAGAGAATACGGATTTGGACTAATCCACGCCCTACGGGCGACAACATAAATTAGTCTTCATATACAATCCACGGGCAACCAAACACAAAACAAACATTCACGACGCGAAGTGAGCATATGGAGAAGGAGAAAGTTGTTTCGGCGATGCGGTAGCGTAATTAACTGCAGGGGCTTGCGCCTGCAGGGAAGAGCGTCCCCACAATCAAAAACCCATCATCAACGAGAGGGAATCTGACGAAGTCTGCTACATCGACCGCATCCGTTTAAACCTTCGATACATGGTGCCATAAATCAACTTGGTATCTTCGGAGAGGTGGACGGATAGCACCAATTAGCATCTGCCCCGAAATTCAGGCTAGACGTTCACCGCGTCTCTTCCCGCGTCTTTCGGAGGGGAACACGCTTCACCCTTGCAAGAATTAAAATAAGAGAAACACTTAGCAGATAATGACAAAAAGAAAGAAAACGCTTAATTAAACATTTTTATTGCAATGGGAATAAAGCTCCAAACATAGGATCAAATGGACAAGGGTTTACAAGCATATAGATAAAATTATCTAATTCCCTCTCTGTATTTTCCACCATGTCAAAGCGACGATCCTCGCGAGGAGTAGCTATCTATCGGTTAGCACCACATTCACCAGCAAAAGCAGAGATGACAGCACGGTGATCCCGTATCTGGCTCAGCAACTGAACAGAACAGTCCCTTAAGGCTTTGGTGATCAAGTGCGCCTCGAAGAAGCACTCAATCTTGTCTTCAGCAGCATCGAGCATCGCTGGGGTCATCTCCGCCGGAGGAGGGGAATATCAGCAAGCACGGATATAAGGATCATCTGAAGCCAAATAGAGTTGGGAGGGAGAGGAGATCCTACACGAGTCAAGAGCTCGTGCAGTGTCGCGTCGCATTGGTCATCAGTAAGAGCAGGATCCACCAAGCGCGCAGCAAAGCGAGGAACAATGTCCTGAATGGGAACTTCCCACGGTTGTCGACGAGCATGTGGGCGGTTACAAGCCATAGTTGAGAGGGTTCTTTGGAGATGAGAAAAGAAAGAAGCTTTGCTTCAGGTTATAAAGACTAGGCATAGAAAATTTTGTGCACGGTGGAGCT
Organism: Agapanthus africanus; assembly: GCA_030015575.1. Classification (NCBI taxonomy): domain Eukaryota; kingdom Viridiplantae; phylum Streptophyta; class Magnoliopsida; order Asparagales; family Amaryllidaceae; genus Agapanthus; species Agapanthus africanus. Next base: position 59,342,629 of record CM057343.1, on the reverse strand, counting down.
ATTTCCAAGACCTTGGAAATGAAAGTTTTGGGGAATACAAATTTGACTTGAAAGGAAGGTGAAAAGACACCTCCAATAAAGCAACGCTTCAGATGCAGCGCCAAGTGCGCTGCGCCGTAAGCAGCGCACAATGTGTACGCTAGCGCTAGGTGCGCTGCGCAGAGCACCTCGTGTCAAACACGGGTGCTCTAGCGCTAAGTGTGTTGCGCTCTGAGCAGCGCACCACGTGTAAGACACAGGTGTGCTAGCGCAAGGTGCGCTGCGCTCTAAGTAGCGTACCACGTGCAAAGCACGGGTGCGCTGGCGCTGGAATTAAAAAACTCCCCACCGTTAGATCAAAAGATCTAATACAACAACAACAACAACAACAACTGAGCCTTTTATCCCAAGCATATGGGGTAGGCTACATGAACCAACATGAGAATCACGCCGGGTCCAGCACATGAATCCTCTGTCTCCACTCACTTCTATCGAACAATATACTTTCATTGAGTCCTTTGGCAACCATATCGTTTCGTATCACCTCCATCCATGTTTTCTTCGGTCTCCCTTTTGCCCTTTTGCCATTACCCATATCGAGAGTATCTATTCGTCGAACCGGTGCTTCCATAGGTCTGCGTCGCACATGACCAAACCTTCTAAGCCGGTTTTCCCGCATCTTCTCCTCCACGGGTGCTACACCAACTTTTGCACGAATATCCTCATTTCGCACCTTGTCTTTTCTAGTGTTACCGCACATCCAACGAAGCATGCGCATCTCCGCTACGTGCATCTTCTGTGTATGATGCTTCTTAGGAGCCCAGCATTCTGTACCATATAATAAGGCAGGCCGAATAGCGCTCCGATAAAACTTCCCTTTCAATTTTAACGGAAAGTTACGATCACACAAAAGATCTAATAATAATGATAAATCATTAATTAAGCAGAATTAAAATTCTGTTATGGAAAGATTTTCCAATCTTGTTAATAACAAGAAGATTGCTTTCTGTAAAACAGAAGCCCTAGGATCAAAGATCCAATGGTTGGAAACATCCCCAAATCAATCAGAGAAATATCTCTTTAACTGATTCAACAAATCAGCTTGCCCTATATAAAGGCCCCAAGCCTTCAAGTCTGAAACAGAGAACCCCCCCCCCCCATAAACTTTGAGAAATTCAAATATAAAGAGCAAGCTCTTGCAAGAAGATTTTTCTTCAAGGTAAGAATGAAGGATGATGAACATAGAGATGAAATCATCTCATAAAAAGAAGAATTCATTTCTTAAAACAGATCATACATCTACAAATACAAAAATTCTTTCACAAAGAGATCAAAAGATCTCATCATAAAATAGAAGAATAAGAACATAATTCTTCTCACAGATCATGGATCTACAAAGGCAAAGCTTTTCATCAACATAAGAGATTGGAAATCTCTCCTGAAAAATAAGAACTGTTGTTCTTAGATCTTGAGACAAAGTCTCTTTTAAAAGAACATAAATTTGTTCCCAAATTATAAAATTGATCAGATGCGCTTTGCGCTCTTGAAATGCGCCTTGCGCTCTTGAACTGTGCTTCTGCGCTCTCTAGACCGGCGCTCAGCGCCAAATGCGCCGCGTGTCAACCACGTATGCGCCAATTAACAACTTGCGCTTTGCGCTTCTGAAATAGCGCACCGCGCTCATGGGCTGGCGCTCAGCGCCAAGCGCACCACGTGTCGCTCACGTGTGCGCCACTAAACTGAAAGCGCAATGCACTCATGGATTAGCACTCAGCGCTTATAAACTGGCATCATGCGCTCGTTATCTAGCGCCTAGCGCTGAGTGCGACACGTGTCCCTTACATGTGCGCTACTTGGCAGAAGCGCAATGCGCTCTTTGATTGGCGCAAAGCTCCTAGCGCACCACGTGCTGCGCTGACAGAATTAAATTATGTCTTTTAATAAGCCCAGAGCTTTGATCAATGCTCACCATTGTTAAAAGGGCCAAGCCCAAATAAAGGCTCAATAGCCCAGAATGAAATGTTAAACATTTATTGGACTTAGCCCAAGATTGGCCATAAGTTCTTAACTCATATTAATTGAGCCCATCTGCTCATGAATATTTCGACAGATCTTAGTGTAACATTTCAAAAAAATAAAATATTATTTTTGGGAATTTTTATAATTAAATAATATTATATTGAATATTTTAATATTTCGGTATAATTAAATACCGATAAATTGGGAAAATTTTTGGAGAATTATGGAAAATTCTAAAAGAGAGTGTTTTATGGAATTATGCCAATTTTAAGTTTTTATGATTAATTATATGCTAATTTAGCGCTAATCGCGATTAAAAATCGCTAATCGCGCTTTAAGCGTATTTGTGCAAAACATGCACCGTATCATTTTCTACACTTGTTACATATTTTCCCATGGCTTCCTACATGTTTTTATCATGGTTGATGATTTATTTGAGAGGGGAAAAGAAAAGAAAAGAAAAGAAAAAGAAAAGATTTGAATATTAGAGGTATGGGTGAGAGAGAGAAAGGTAAGGGTTTACCTTTGACTTTAGACTTGGCCATTCCCTCACCATTTCCTCTCCTCTCTTCTCCATTCCCTGCTGCTGCTGCTGCTCCTTCTCCCTCCCCTCTTCATATCCCAAAAACTCCATGCCAAACACTTCAAAACCCTATCCCCATTTCACAAATTTTGTGCACAAGCTCAAGGGAAGCACATTGGACCAAGAAAGCAAGGATTTTGGCCACTTGGGGCAACTCAAGAATTTTCTTGAGTTGCCAAATAAGGTAATTTCTGAACCATAACCTTAGTGTTTCCAATACTTATACCCCCATGTTAGATTTGAATCGATATCGAGTGGTTTTGTGGACTTAGGAAAAACCTAGTTAGGGTTAATGGGAATTGAGAGTGGTGATGGGTAATTAAGCTCAGTAGAGGCCACACAAACCCCCTAGTGTTAGAATTAAGACTCAAACCAGAGACTAGAAACCTGGAATACGGATTTAGAAACCGATATCGGATGAATTGTGAATTCTGTGGATGTAAAATGGAATCTGCTAACACCCGGAGCCTCTAAAAATAATTTTGCAAACACTGTAGCACATGCAGGCACCCAGGAAGCTACCACAGAGACCCGAGACCAAACCCTAACCTTTGGGCCGCAGATTTAATCCCCTGGGCCGCAATTTGCGGCCTGGGTACCTCATTTTTGGTTCTTGCTTCGTCTGTAGCTCCTATGTCAGTAAAATAGATCCCTCCTATATGCAAAATTGGCTAATTGTCATCTGGGGAAAATCTGGGAGCATTTTGGTGTGTTTTAGGCTATGTTTTCCGTATTTTAAAATGCACTTTATTGATACTTGGATTTGTATTGGGTTGTTGGATGTTTGTACATCGACAACAAGAGTTGTTTGATTGTTTTTGCACGTGTAAGCCATAGGTTCTAACCTATAAGCGCACCGTGCGCCGTATCGGTTTTCCGGATTCGATTTTAATACGCATTGCGACTGTTGATTATTGTAGGTACCTTCGCATGGATTCCGAGGTGACGGAGCATGGCGTCATCGATTTCAGCGAGCGAAGACCAGGTGAGTGGATCTATATCCACGGGGGAAGTCGGGTGGATGGCGTATAGCACCCCCGCAAAGTATTGATGGAAAACTAATTATGGAATATAGTTAGGAAACCTAGATTAGGAAACTAGGGTTATAGTAAAAGATAGTTAGTGATACTATATTAGAAATTAAGGATAGTTAGAAATGAGATAATACGGCTATTATGTGATGACGGGATTCGAGGACGACGTTTGCCGATATTGCCGGTTTGGGTACCGTAGGACTAGATGGTCGATGTAGATGCGTCATCCGAACCATAACTATTTCTAAACCGAAGAGTCGTATGTATCTTTTAAAAATATACCTTGAGGGAGGTTACGGATTTTCAAATGATATATTTTTCTTAAAAACACCGCAACCCCTATTTTCAAAACTACGATTCGCTTCTTTAAAAATCTGATTGTATGGTTCGGGTGTGTATGTTAGATTAGATACCTATACTTATAGTAGAGATAGAATGTTTAGGTAAACTCGGCTTGATATGAGTTATAAATGCGATGAAAAGATTATAAGACGGATATGATGACCTGATGGTATGTTGGTATACGGATGTGAGTCGATCGAGATGATTTATACCCTGTCGGTCCCCTGATGTGAGATTATTGCGGATGTGACCTGGGACATAGGTATATAGATATATATGTAGATATATATATATAGATATATATAGAATGTTGTGAATCATGGATGATAGGCCGTACGTGATTTCAGGCCGTACCCTCATTTGTCGTATAGGACCCCTATTAGCTTAATGTCGTTGTACGATAATTTTCCGTGCGTAATGCGTTTGACCTGATGATTTATCCTTACCCTTGACTAGAGGTTGCCGTACGATGGATCATACCGTACGCGATGTGGTTAGGCTGGATGTCGATTGATAGATTCCCAGACTCGGTCATATTAGATATGTATACCCGTCAGCATTTGCATATGATTTCCTTTATGCTGCATTTATATTATTCTCATCGCATTGCTTATACTTATACTAGTACACTTTCACTATTATCAATGATGCGTATGTTACACGCACACAGATTTGCTGGCTCACACACTTCATCATCGATAATTGCCATGTCACTACACAGTAGGATTGTTGCATCATGATATACTGTTATGCTTACATTTCCATCACATGTCGCATATATCATGCTTTATGATTTTACGCATTCAGATATGCTGTTTTCATGAGATTTCTGGATTTGAGAACCGTGGCTATTTCAAAGAAAGTATGCACTGATTTAAAAACACGGTTTCTCTTGATATGATATTTCAGTGCGTCCACCATGCGTTTTCTCGGTTCTGAGACGTGTGACTTGTGAACCCGAATCGAGGAGCTGGATGAGGCCGATTGCGGGTACATGGTGGACCCGTTATGGTACCCCGGGGCGAGAACGGATCTGTCGTGCAGTAGGCGATGAGCCTGGTAGTGGGATCACTACCTACCGGTAATTGGTTGGACCTGGCGGTTATCCGGAGGATACTGACCAGAGTCGATAGATGGATGCGGGATGACCCGTACTGCCGGGGCCGAGGGCCGATTCCGCAGACGGAGCCCGATATATGAGGATTTACGTGCCGATGCTGGGCACGGTTTTCATAATGTTTTCGAGTGTCGATGATAGGCACTCAGGTTCCATGATTTTGATGTGTCGGGAGGGACACCGTTGATATATATATATATATATATATATATATATATATATATATATATATCCTCATACTTTCATGCACACCCCTTTATAATATTTACGTGCATGCAGACATTGATTTTGGATGTTATCCACATGCATATAGGTATTGACTACCTTGTTGGCACATATACAGACCCGGTCACCCTAGATATCATAGTATTACCTTTATGATATAGTTGACCTAGGAGTCGTTGTTTATTTGATTTCTATCTGTTGATATTTTTCTACTCACGAGTTGGCAACTCACCCTCGTTGTGCCACAGTTCTTGCAGGTTGACCGCTTAGATCAGTAGCGGCTTCGCTGGCACACAGTTGCATGCGGGTGTTTTGCATTGGTAGGTGGGATATTTGTATCATTCCCACTCTTGTATCTATATTTCATATTGTATCTAGTTAACTCCATCAATCAAAAGTTGTAAATTGTATAAGTGATGAGACTTAGTGAGGCTTGTAGTTGCGAGATTTGAGCGATGGGTTTTATATTCACTTTTGGGGTTATATGTTGCTCATTTCTTTATCTTTTGTTGTGAACTTCGCCGTTGGGCGTCGTATACTTATTTATACTGTATTGCATGGTTGTGATCCGCCGTTTGGCGAAGAGCTAGCTCCCACTTGGGGATGCCATTATCCTTATTATGTATTTATGGTTTTGGATCAAAATATACAAAGGAGGTGCTGCCAAAATTTTTAAAAGACGAAACATGTTTTCAATTAGTAGATTTCACTTGCATCATTCATGTTCCTTTTCTTTTCATTAAGAAAACTATATTTCATTATACCATTACTTTAAAACCTCACCCCCTTTATTTTCTTAAAAGGTTTAGATTTCTGGGTTTCAGCTTACTTGAATTCCGTTACGCCTTTAGACGTTGCGTGATTCATGTGCTGGTCACGAGCTAATACTTCGGGTTGTGACAAAGTTGGTATCAGAGCGCTAGGTTTAACCTTGTTCGAGTCTATGTTTGACTATGCGGAGTCTAGGGCGGGAGTGTATTTCGGAACCTAGGCTTGACCTTACGGAACTTAGACTTGGACGGGGGGGTATTAGACCCGAACTTTCGTTTCATAGGCTGACCCTGATTGATGGAGTAGGTAGCTGGAGTAGAGTGACGTACCGTACGTATGTTCCGCGGCATATTTACAATACGATACTCCACTTAAGAAACCTTAGGATGTACATATTTTTGTGACCAGTGATTCTCTTCGTATCCATGATTATACATCCATTCGAGATCCTCGATTTTATTTGTTTCCATGATCATACTCCCATTAATGATGTTCCTTCTTATGATCATGTATCCATATTGGATCCGTCGTTTCCTCTCATGCCGTTGATCTGCTTTCTTCGATACTCGATTGAGGTTCCTGTCACCATAGTTTGAGTTGCTGCTAGTGTTGCGGTCAGGGCGAGCTTGTCTGGTACGAGGGCTGACCATTGTGTTTTCTGGTGACATGGGAACGTCTCGATGTAGTATTGTGTTGTGGCCTCTTGTGGAGGCGAATACTTGGTTTTACACCGGATGATCGGGCCATTGTTAGAGCTGCCAGTTGCGAGAGGACTGTTGATGTACAGCGCACCTCAGAGATTTTGATGTCGCCTACCATGCAGACAGGTGACCCAGCTGTCGCTGAGATGATGGGATGTCGCTTCCAGAGCTTACGAGCTAAGATCGCCGGAGCTTCCAGGAAAAAATGCGACAGATGATTGCTAGTTTACCCCAATTTGAGAGACGAAGGCGATTCGTCAGATTGATGCGCCGATGCAGGCCCAGTTGGGTTGAAGATTTCCAGAGTGGAGAATCTTACTCAGACCTAAAGCAGACCGATCTAGAGATGACCGCCGATGTATCGCCTTTCCTGAAGGATTGAGGCGTTGCTTAGCATGCCGGCGAAAAATATTCACATGTTGTATAGGCGAAGCAAAAAAGAATGGACGAGTATTGAGTATTCCTCCGATGATTGGGGCGTGTTCCCGATGACGTGTTCGGCCAGATATCTTCTACCGAGTGATGAAAATACCAAGTTCGTGACTTCGAGTCCGTGTGAGAGACTTCGGATTGACCGTGGCCGAGAACAGTTGCAGTGCGCAGATAGCATGGCGTGACGTCATAGTGGACGACGATAAAGACAAGTGGAATCAGTGGTTTGTGCGAGACGCTAACGAGCTGTCATTACTCCCCGTCGAGACTAGAGACCTGATATGCTTATAGAGGCGTTGGGATACAGCCAGTTTCCGAGGAATTGTGTGCGGAACGCGCAGAAGTCCAGAAAACGAGAAAGGATTATGTAAGAGTACCGGCCTCCATACAGTTCGGCATAGGCAAGATCGGAAGAGACCCTGAGCAGGATTCCTTCCAGGACACTGCTGCAATGAGAATTGCACCCAGGATCAGATGTGTCACGTGTATTCAGAGGACTAGAGACCGACGCCAGTAACGTGCTGCTTTATGAGTGGTCGTGACAAATGACCGGGAGATGACCAGAGGAGTGCTAGAACGGAATCGTTCCCGTTACCACACCTGACAGGGCCGATGAGCCGATGGATTGCAAGATTGGTAATCCATAGAGAAGATAAGGACCCAGAGACAGAGGACGCCAGGCCATGAGCAGAAAGCGAGAGGATGTTCTTACCTTGCTAGTTTTGGGCGCCCGATATTTTCCGACATTGTAGGAGGTGTACCTCGATATCATTTTTTTACGATTTGCGTTTGTGATCCGAGTGTCACGCTTATATCGCTTGGATTTGAGTTTTGATGACGAGTTTCCTGATATTGATTTCGTGCACCATGGCTGCACTTACTGAGTGTTTACGTTTTGCGCATAGTTATCGCACCTGATATATATTTTATACACCGTTGTGTTGATTTGCGATTGTGCATGCTTATTGCGTTTGATGTCGATTTTATACCTGCGTAGCATCTGTTTATGATTTCATGGATTTCATACGGATGATTTGATTTTTGCACTCGGTATAGCTTATATGTGCTTGTAGTGCATTGATATGTGTTTTGTGCACGCAGTTGCACACGATTTTGATTTATACACCTTGGTATACTCGGTGTTGCTTTTGATGCGTTCGAGTTATTGATTGTATTTCGTGCATTTGATGCACCCGATGTTATTTCGTGCACAATAGGTGCACCAGATATTGTTGTCATGCACACCGTTGCAATAGACAGATGCTTTCGTGCACACCCGTTGCACGTAGTTTTGGGTTCTTGGGCATATTGTGGCACCTGTATTTGGATTTGATTTCCATGCACACCAGATGCATGTGATTTTTGGATACGCCTTTTAGGCTGATTTTTGCTTTTGAACACTTGGTTTTCATGTTGAGCACTATATTGTGTATTAGCCAACAGGACTGATTTGAGGACAGTATCTGAGTACTTTGCATGCATTAATATACTACCAAAAGGGTTTTCAAAAGGAGCTATAGTCTCTCTATTTCGTACGTGTCTGTGAGCGACACGAACGTTTATAAGGAAAACCTTTTGGGATATTTAGGAAACGACGGAACATGTATTTAAGAAAACATATAAGGACATATATTATTATTTTAAAATGAGCGTCCGTCAGTTATGCCGTGAGTTACGCATTTTCGCGGCGGTTTAGAAAAGATTTTGCATTTATTTCATTCAGATTTTGGAGTTTTTCAAAGATGCGTACTATACACGTATTATAGTATTTGACTAGTGTATATTGGATTTCAGTAGTGGATTTCGAGATCTGCATCCTTATTGTAACTCCGAGGATATGCGTGCAAATCCGATAATTTGCGTGACGCTTGACAGAGTTAATTTTGAGTGTTGTACTCGTTTTCACGCGCACATGGCGCGTTGTGCTATTTCAACGTTTTCCATGATTTCGGAACCCCGACGACTTGGATTTTTACTGAAATGTTTTAGTATTGAGGGGTTTAAATTTAAATTCGGGGACCAAATTTCTTTAAGGGGGGAAGATTGTAACATTTCAAAAAAATAAAATATTATTTTTGGGAATTTTTATAATTAAATAATATTATATTGAATATTTTAATATTTCGGTATAATTAAATACCGATAAATTGGGAAAATTTTTGGAGAATTATGGAAAATTCTAAAAGAGAGTGTTTTATGGAATTATGCCATTTTTAAGTTTTTATGATTAATTATATGCTAATTTAGCGCTAATCGCGCTTTAAGCGTATTTGTGCAAAACATGCACCGTATCTTTTTATACACTTGTTACATATTTTCCCATGGCTACCTACATGTTTTTATCATGGTTGATGATTTATTTGAGAGGGGAAAAGAAAAGAAAAGAAAAAGATTTGAATAATAGAGGTATGTGTGAGAGAGAGAAAGGTAAAGGTTTACCTTTGACTTTAGACTTGGCCATTCCCTCACCATTTCCTCTCCTCTCCTCTCCATTCCCTGCTGCTCCTTCTCCCTCCCCTCTTCATCTTCCCAAAACTCCATGCCAAACACTTCAAAACCCTATCCCCATTTCACAAATTTTGTGCACAAGCTCAAGGGAAGCACATTGGACCAAGAAAGCAAGGATTTTGGCCACTTGGGGCAACTCAAGAATTTTCTTGAGTTGCCAAATAAGGTAATTTCTGAACCATAAGCTTAGTGTTTCCATTACTTATACCCCCATGTTATATTTGAATCGATATCGAGTGGTTTTGTGGACTTAGGAAAAACCTAGTTAGGGTTAATGGGAATTGAGAGTGGTGATGGGTAATTAAGCTCAGTAGAGGCCACACAAACCCCCAAGTGTTAGAATTAAGACTCAAACCAGAGACTAGAAATCCGGAATACGGATTTAGAAACCGATATCAGATGAATTGTGAATTCTGTGGATGTAAAATGGAATCTGCTAACACCCGGAGCCTCTAAAAATAATTTTGCAAACACTGTAGCACATGCAGGCACCCAGGAAGCTACCACAGAGACCCGAGACCAAACCCTAACCTTTAGGCCGCAGATTTAATCCCCTGGGCCACAATTTGTGGCCTGGGTACCTCATTTTTGGTTCTTGCTTCGTCTGTAGCTCCTATGTCAGTAAAATAGACCCCTCGTATATGCAAAATTAGCTAATTGTCACCTGGGGAAAATCTGGGAGCATTTTGTTGTGTTTTAGGCTATGTTTTCCGTATTTTAAAATGCACTTTCTTGATACTTCGATTTGTATTGGGTTGTTGGATGTTTGTACATCGACAACAAGGGTTGTTTGATTGTTTTTGCACGTGTAGGCCATAGGTTCTAACCTATGAGGGCACCGTGCGCCGTATCGGTTTTCCGGATTCGATTTTAATACGCATTACGAATGTTGATTATTGTAGGTACCTTCACATGGATTCCGAGGCGACGGAGCGTGGCGTCATCGATTTCAGCGAGCGAAGACCAGGTGAGTGGATCTATATCCACGGGGGAAGTCGGGTGGATGGCGTATAGCACCCCCGCAAAGTATTGATGGAAAACTGATTATAGGATATGATTAGGAAACCTAAATTAGAAAACTAGGGTTATAGTAAAGGATAGTTAGTGATACTATATTAGAAATTAAGGATAGTTAGAAATGAGATAATACGGCTATTATAAGATGACGGGATTCGAGGACGACATTTGCCGATATTGCCGTTTAGGGTACCGTAGGACTAGATAGTCGATGTAGATGCGTCATCCGAACCATACCTATTTCTAAACCGAAGAGTCGTATATATCTTTTAAAAATATACCTTGAGGGAGGTTACGGATTTTTTAAATGATATCTTTTTCTTAAAAACACCGTAACCCCTATTTTCAAAACTACGATTCGCTTCTTTAAAAATCCGATTGTATGGTTCGGGTGTGTATGTTAGATTAGATACCTATACTTATAGTAGAGATAGAATGTTTAGGTAAACTCGGCTTGATATGAGTTATAAATGCGATGAAAAGATTATAAGACGGATATGATGACCTGATGATATGTTGGTATACGGATGCAAGTCGATCGAGATGATTTATACCCTGTCGGTCCCCTGATGTGAGATTATTGCGGATGTAACCTGGGACATAGGTATATATATATATATATATATATATATATATATATATATATATATATATATATATATATATATATAATGTTGTGAATCAAGGATGATAGGCCGTATGTGATTTCAGGCCGTATCCTCATTTGTCGTATAGGATCCCTATTAGCTTAATGTCGACGTACGATGATTTTCCGTGCGTGATGAGTTTGACTTGATGATTAATCCTTACCCTTGACTAGAGGTTGTCGTACGATGGATCATACCGTACGCGATGTGGTTAGGCTGGATGCTGATTGGTAGATTCCCAGACTCGGTCATATTAGATACGTATACCCGTCAGCATTTGCATATGATTTCCTTTATGCTGCATTCATATTATTCCCATCGCATTGCTTATACTTGTGCTAGTACACTTGGACTACTATCGATGATGCGTATGTTACACGCACACAGATTTGTCGGCTCACATACTTCATCATCGATAATTGCCATGTCACTACACAGTAGGATTGCTGCATCATGATATACCGTTATGCTTACATTTCCATCACATGTCGCATACATCATGCTTTATGATTTTACGCATTGAGATATGCTGTTTTCATGAGATTTCTGGATTTGAGAACCGTGGCTATTTCAAAGAAAGCATGTACTGATTTAAAAACCCGGTTTCTCTTGATGTGATATTTCAGTGCGTCCACCATGCGTTTTCTCGGTTCTGAGACGTGTGACTTGTGAACCCGAATCTGGAGCTGGATGTGGCCGATTGCGGGTACATGGTGGACTCGGTATGGTACCCGAGACGAGAACGGATCTGTCGTGCAGTAGGCGATGAGCCTGGTAGTGGGATCACTACCTACCGGTGATTGGTTGGACCTGGCGGTTATCCGGAGCATATTGACCAGAGTCGATAGATGGATACGGGATGACCCGTACTGCCGGGGCCGAGGGCCGATTCTGCAGACGGAGCCCGATATATGAGGATTTACGTGCCGATGCTGGGCACGGTTTTCATGATGTTTTCGAGTGTTGATGATAGGCACTCAGGTTCCATGATTTTGATGTGTCGGGAGGGACATCGTTGATATATATATATATATATATATATATATATATATATATATATATATATATATATATATATATCCTCATACTTTCATGCACACCCCTTTATGATATTTACGTGCATGCAGACATTGATTTTAGATGTTATCCACATGCATATAGGTATTGACTACCTTGTTGGCACATATACAGACCCGGTCACCCTAGATATCATAGTATTACCTTTATGATATAGTTGACCTAGGAGTCGTTGTTTATTTGATTTCTATCTGTTGATATTTTTCTACTCACGAGTTGGCAACTCACCCTCGTTGTGCCACAGTTCTTACAGGTTGACCGCTTAGATCAGTAGCGGCTTCGCTGGCACACAGTTGCATGCGGGTGTTTTGCATTGGTAGGTGGGATATTTGTATCATTCCCACTCTTGTATATATATTTCATATTGTATCTAGTTAACTCCATCAATCAAAAGTTGTAAATTGTATAAGTGATGAGACTTAGTGAGGCTTGTAGTTGCGAGATTTGAGCGATGGGTTTTATATTCACTTTTGGGGTTATATCTTGCTCATTTCTTTATCTTTTGTTGTGAACTTCGCCGTTGGGCGTCGTATACTTATTTATACTGTATTGCATGGTTGTGATCCGCCGTTTGGCGAAGAGCTAGCTCCCACTTGGGGATGCCATTATCCTTATTATGTATTTGTGGTTTTGGATCAAAGTATACAAAGGAGGTGCTGCCAAAATTTTTAAAAGACGAAACATGTTTTCAATTAGTAGATTTCACTTGCATCATTCATGTTCCTTTTCTTTTCATTAAGAAAACTATATTTCATTATACCATTACTTTAAAACCTCACCCCCTTTATTTTCTTAAAAGGTTTAGATTTCTGGGTTTCAGCTTACTTGAATTCCGTTACGCCTTTAGACGTTGCGTGATTCATGTGCTGGTCACGAGCTAATATTTCAGGTCGTGACACTTAGCCCCAAATTGGACTACAGATCTTTCAACCAACTCACACTGGTTCGAGGGTACATCTCTTTACTCCTCTGATGTTTGTCGCTGTAATCTTTCAACGTCTTCAGAGAGGTAACGGGTCCCGACAACCAAACACTCTACGGACTGTGAGGTCCTTAAGCCCATGGACTATGATGTCCTTAACCATGACTGTGAGGTTTTTAAACTCACGGACTATGATGTCCTTAACCTCGGACTGTGAGGTCTTTAAACTCACGGACTATGATGTCCTTAACCTCGACTGTGAGGTCTTTAAACTCACGGACTATGATGTCCTTAACCTCGACTGTGAGGTCTTTAAACTCACGGACTACGATGTCCTTAACCTTGACTGTGAGGTCTTTAAGCTCACGGACTATGATGTCCTTAACCTTGACTGTGAGGTCTTTAAACTCACGGACTACGATGTCCTTAACCTTGACTGTGATGTCTTTAAACTCACGGACTATGATGTCCTTAACCTTGAACCGAGATGTCCTTAAACTAACGCTGGACCGTAATGTCCTTAAACTAATCGACCGCAATGTCCCTAAACTAAACAATAGAGCACAAATGCTCTTTTCTTGGATCTAAACGATCCCGTTAAGTTGATCTTAGTCTAAAATTAGACTAACGTATCCTTAACATACGTTTAAGTTGATCTTAGTCCCAAATGAGACTAACGTATCCTTAAACCCAACCCCCAAACCCAAATCTAAGAAGATTCGGATTTGGACTAATCCACGCCCTACAGGCGACAACATAAATTAGTCTCCGTATACAATCCACAGGCAACCAAAAACAAAACAAACACACACGACACGAAGTGACCATCTGGAGAAGGAGAAAGTTGTTACAGCGATGTGATAGCGTAATTAACTGCAGGGGCTTGCGCCTGCAGGGAAGAGCGTCCCCACAATCAAAAAACCCTCAAATGAGGGGGAATCTGACGAAGTTTGCTACATCGGCCGCATCCGTTTAAACCTTCGATACATGGTGCCATAAATCAACTTGGAATCTTCGGAGAGGTGGACGGATAGCACCAATTAGTATCTGCCCCGAAATTCAGGTGAGGCGTTTATCGCGTCTCTCCGCTTGTTTTCGGCGGTGAACAGATTTTGGCACACCCGGTGGGACCTTTTCCTCTTTCTACTCCACACTTCATGTATCGTGTTCGCAAACGAATCGCAGTTTGATATGGTTGCCCTTGGGTTTGAGGTATTAAGATTTGGTGTCTTGATCGGTGCAGAAAACGAAAGATCAATGGCGTCTACCTGCACGAAATGTTCCAGCTGCAACTGCAACTCCCGTTCCGCCTCATCTGGAGGTGTAACTTACGGGCCCCAGGCGACCTCCCTGTTCACGATGCCGGTGGACCAAGTAACTCAGGCCACCACTGGGCTATTCTTTGGGACTATGATCCCACCCATGAGCTTCGATGCCCCGATGCTACCACAAGAATCCCCAAAGAAGACGGTCTTTGATCGACTCACTACCACCACGGCCCCTCTCAACGGGTCATCCAACGCCAAGCCAACAACATCAGTCTTCGATAAGCTGAGCCTGAACTCCAATGGGGCCGTCAAGAAGCCCACGATACCTGAAGCGGCCATCCCAAAGCGGATAGCCATTCCTGCTCTCGAGTTTACTAAAGAGGCTTCTCCCGTCAAAGGATCAGTCTTTACGTGGCTGGCCACTCCGGCTCCCGTTCCTGCTTAAAGGTCTGTCTTTGACAGATTGGATACTGCTGCTCAACGGACTTCGGTCTTCAAGAGGCTGGTACCAGCAGTGCCTCACCAGAACAGGGGGCATGACAAAGCCATCCCCATAGCTGAACCAACACCATCTGCGCGACATGATCGCCGTCGTCACTGGCGCCGAGTATGGAAGGCTGGGGGCAGCTCTCCGTCTGGATTTACTCCACCGGCTCTAATAGTGGAGATCGATGTTGCTGTTCCAACCGGGAACAGCTTTGAACTGCTTAACAAGGTGCGTAGGAACTCTCCTACTGCAGTGCTGAAGAGATCTCCTCCACCCGTGGAGAATGCACCGAAGGCAAAGCCAGAACAACCTCATCAGCGGCTTTCTTCCACAATTTACAAAGTCTAGCGACAGGTTCATGAGTTAGTAATTGATCAAGATTACTCTCACCGACATAAAAAGATAAAAGTTCGGCAAGAAAAGGACCATCCTGTCAAGCCACAAAAGGCGACAGCTACCTGGGTGCCCGCTGCAACGGCCCCCTCGACTTCAACTGCTCACAAGAGAAGGAGGCCAGAGAAAGCCCCTACGACCGCGGCGAACCGCAGAGACACCGAACCTAAACGCCCCAAGTCTGGGGGCATGATGGTGCATACTGTTTATATGGCTTCCGGAAAAGAGAAAATCCGTGTTTCTACGGGACATCGACCGCTTACCCGGTCAATAACGAAGGCTCAAGAACAACAGCAGCAGAAGTTTCAGGAGATGCTGACTGCAATGGCCGCACTCACTGGGCCAAAAGAAAATCTAGAGACCTCGGAGAAACGTCAGGAACAAGAAACTGACACCGAATTCCTCTGAAGAATGCTCGAGAGGAAAGAAAAAGAGGCTGCGGAACAGGCAGCCAATATAAAACGAATGGCTCTCTCATTCCAAGACATGGCTGGGATGATGTTACAGCCGGAACCTCCAGCTGAAGACCCTCCTATCATCATTGAAGACGACAGAGAGGGAACATCGAACCCTCCTCCGGCTCTTTCAGCAGCCAAAGAGGAGATCATCTCCAAAGCTGCCCTGGATGATTACATCGCTCAGCAAATACGAGCTCACCAGGCGAATGAAGCGGCCGGCCAAATTGTTAAAACCGGGCGACCATATCCAGGCTGGTATGACCAAATAAAGTACCCGCCGGGATATACGATCCCTAAATTTCATGTATATAAAGGGACGGGCAATCCCCAC
This sequence comes from Agapanthus africanus, assembly GCA_030015575.1. Classification (NCBI taxonomy): domain Eukaryota; kingdom Viridiplantae; phylum Streptophyta; class Magnoliopsida; order Asparagales; family Amaryllidaceae; genus Agapanthus; species Agapanthus africanus. Next base: position 59,326,318 of record CM057343.1, on the reverse strand, counting down.
CAGCATGTCTCCCAGTTCAGGGCTCTATGTGGCAACACTGAGGGTGACGATAAACTGCTACTTCGCCAGTTCGTCGGCAGCTTGTCGGAGACGGCATTCGAGTGGTATTTTGAACTTCTAAACAACTCCGTCAAGACTTTTGCGGAGATGGAACTACTATTCACCCAGCGTTTCGCGAGTGCTAGTGAACGCACCCCAATAACGGCATTGATCAATGCCAGGGTGAAGCCGCGATACGATGGCGAAATTTATGGTCAAAATGTGAGCAGCGCATTGAAGAAGCGCCGGCGGTGGGCATGTTCGTGGGCACTCTTGACCCTCAAGCAACTATTTCCCAATTCATGATGTTCTTCAAGCCGACCACATTCCAAGCCTTGATTGATAAACTAGCCCAAATGAACCAGATGGGTCATAGACCGTCTCCTCCAAAGCCGGAGCCGCGAAACGAAAAGGGTAAAGGGAAGGCGACCTTCGTCGCAAATACTCAACAGCAGCCCAGTGCCCCAAAACTAACGAATCAACTAGAAGAGAGACGGCGATACTATAATGAGAAAATGAAGCGTCCTTATTCATTCTCCCGGGACAAAACGAAGAGACTGTTCGAACTGGCGGTGCGCAACAGGCTCATCAATCTGCCGAATCCAAAACGACCGTTACAACCCGGCGAGACTAATAGTCCCAATTGTTGCCCTTACCATCAAACGGTAAGCCATCCAATTGTGGATTGCTTCGTCTTTAAAGGCTGGATTGAAAATCAATACCAACAGGGCAAGTTTGCACTGTTCGAGAATTGGAAGGTGAACCCGCCACAGCCACACGCTCCCAAGAAGATGGATACACCGGGGGCATCATGCTCCTTCATAGAAGAAGCTCCATGGGAGGTCGCTCTTTCAGCCAAGACTAAAAGAATACTGAAGGATCTCCAAACATGCCCGGAGATCAAGTGGAAAAATCCACTGGAACCCGAGATCATCGAGGGAATGCTGAAACCGCGCCCAACTCCAAAGATTGGTGGTGATAGCCAAAGCACTTACACCCAGCCGTCAAAGTCTTCAAAGAAAAAAAGAAGACCAAAAAGCCCGTGAAGCCTGGTGACAAGTGCACGGACCTGCAAAAACAGATTGACGCGTTGGAAGAATATAATCAAAAAGCGCGGACTCCAATCACACTCCAAGAATTTCTCAGCCACATCCTTGAGGACGGAGATGAAGATAATGGAGAAAATTCGTCGGATGAATTTGAAGGTTATGTGGCAAGTTTCCATGTGATCTCTCACTCGTCGATAGACGATGAAGAAGCTCCTTACACAGAGAAACTGGGGGCAGGCCCTAAGCCGGAACTTCTAGGGCCATCAGAAGAAATAATTTATGCGTTCCTGAACGAAGCTCTTCTTAAAAGCAAAGCTGCTCGAGAGCGTGAGATGGCCATATTTGAAAAATCCAAACGCCGGCGACTGGACGAAAGGGTTGAAACACTCCTGTCAGATCAAAGTACGTCCGCCGCAAATAAAAGCAGATTCAAGACAAGGAAAAGGTTCTCCAAAGCCATATCGATGGGAATGAAGCTGCCATCCTCCGAAGCGAACGCCCTTGGTGAAGCGGAAACACATCCTAGCTACTGCTTATATCATCGAAAGATTGCGCACCACACTGAAGAGTGCAACGCTTTTAAAATATGGTGGCAGGGATATGTTGCTCACCGACAACATTTCAAACGAATGAAACGCAAAACTCGTCGGGAGCAAAGAAATACGACTGAGGAGCGTAAAAGAATTACCGGCATCTGTCACATGGTCGACGCTGGGGGACCACAAGTTCCCACCTTCGGGAGCAACTCTGATGAAGAAATGACTCTTGGCCCTCTCTTTAAAGAATCCACCTCGGGAAAAGAGGAACAACCGAAGACCTGTGAAAATATTCAGCTGAGCAATCGTACGCTGCCCGAAAAGAATCTTGGGCCCTCGAACAGTGGGTCAAATAGAAAAGACAAGAGGAAAGAAAAGGTCCCTGAGGATATCATCCTTGATGACCAAGCCGTCGAAAAGCTGACAGCCAAGGACCCGCCAAAGAAAAGTAAGGTGGACTACAACGTTCTTGCACACCTGAGGAAGATACCCTCGAAGTTCAGTATTCTCGACGCCCTTCTGCTATCAAAAGTAGAAAGAGATTCTTTGATCAAGGCACTGCAGGAGCCCGAGCAATTTCAATCTTTCCTCGCCGAAGAAAATATGAAGGACAAGCTGGAAGAAGTACACACGGCCGATATCACCTTCGGCGATGAAGACCTCCTCCTCAGGACGTGCGAGCATAACCGTCCCCTATATGTCTCCGGATACTGTCACGATATCAAGATGGGCAACATCCTGGTTGACAATGGGTCTTCCGTCAATCTCCTCAACGTGAGAGTGTTGAAGGAAATCTGCATGAGCGTTCAGCACCTCGCTCGCGACAAAATCACCATCTCCAGATTTGACTCCCAGTCGTCACGAACGCTTGGGTCTGTAATATTGACATTATACTTTGGGCTGCTCATCACGGACATCAGGTTCCACGTCATTGACGCTAAGACCTACTATAACGCTTTACTCGGCTGGCCTTAGTTACACGAGTACAACATCATCCCTTCTACACAACATCAGTGTATGAAGTATTTCAAGGATGGTCTCGAGTATACCGTAACAGGAGAGCTGAACCCGTTCTCCGTAAACGAAGTTCGCAAATATGAGGATGCAAAATACTTCCTGCCAGATTTCGAAGACACGGAAAGATGTCGTAAATCAGAGGACAAGAACAAAGCTATCACCACTATTCCAATCTTCGGGAGTGATACTGAGGAGGAAGAGGAAATAGTTTATTCAGGTCCGCCCCAGTGCAACAAGCCGGGACCGTCCACTCCTATGTTGATCTTCGGCAGCGACTCGGAAGATGAGGTCAATGTCGTATTCTCTGCTCGGCCATCAATACAAACCTTCGCTGATGAAGATCAAAGTATGCAAGTTGCTATGGTTCCGCTAAAGCATCATAAAGAGCTAGACGCGCTTGATATCTACAGTGTGGAAGAACTGCAGACATTCTACGTCCCTCCCAGGCGAGAAGGTGAAAAGGCGATCCTATTCTACCGATCCGGGGAAACCAAAGTGGAGAAAGAAATTTGGCATGGTGCGGATTCTACACTTGACAGGCTCCAGCCCATCCGTTTGCCCAGATATTATACAGACGGACTAAAGAAACTCTTGAGACGCCAAGGTGTACCCCTTAAGCAAACTACTCGACAAGCACGGTTCTATAACAGGATTTGGAACGTTCCCGGAACTCAACGAAGTTGCCCAACGGGAGAATGGAAACGACCGGGTTTGGGTATGTTCAATCCAAGAAACGGGAGCTATTCCGCGACTGCTACGTCACACATGACTTTGATGAAGAAGGAGATGCTCTATGAGAAGATGCTAACCCTGAACCAGAATGAGCTCCCGCCGTGAAAATGCCTAGTCCGTCGTTCGAAGAACAAATGGACAAGCTTATAAGGGAAGCAGGTCAAAAGGTTCGAGACGACTATAATCGCGAAATGTCCATCTACGAGAAAGCCAGGACGCAACGCCTCCTTCAACAGGCTGTGAAAAATGAAAGTGCTCCTCCTTGTCAGCCTGTTGTACAAAAGGCCCGACGCAGAGGCAGAAATAAACCAAAGAACGGAAAAGGCGTTCGACAGCGACAAAGCGGGTCTAAGAAGCCACGCGATCAGGAATCGAGCAGCCCGGATTCGTCTCTTATGAAAAAGATGGGTCGAGCATATTCTTTTCCCAGGACAAAACACAGAAGATACTTGAACTTGCCATAAAACATCAAATGATTACACTCCCGGAGTCCAAGCACCCCGAGCAAGTAGGCGAAGTCTCTCACCCGGACTATTGCTCCTATCACAGGGCAATAGGACATCCTCTCGAAGACTGCTTCAAATTCAAAGACTGGGTAGAAGACCAGTATTAGCAAGGCAGGTTCGCTCTATCCAGCAGCTGGAACCCCACCGCAGAAGCATGAACCAAAAACCACGAGAGTAGAACCAGATCAATATCGGTCTTGGAAGCGATCTCGTACCTACCACGTAATAACGCCGTCGAAAGAAGAGCCTGAGAATACGGATGACCTACCCTGGTGCTTCGAAAACAATGATGACGAGGTAATCTCAGAGTTCCCACCGGCGCCGAAAGAGCTGGAAGATGGGATACATACTACCGCAGATAAGCTCACAAAAATTGATTTGGGGACGGCCAGTGACCCGCTGCCGACGTTCGTCAGTGAGTTGTTGTCTGAAGAAAGGGTGGCTACACTAAAATACGTGCTCATGCAGCATAAAGATTGCTTCGCATGGAACTATTCCGAGATGCCAGGACTAGATCCAGAGATTGCTGTACATAAATAGGCAATATCCCCGAACGTCAAGCCGATCAAACAAGCACCGAGAAGAATGCGGCTCGAGCTTGAGATGAGCATCAACACTGAGGTCAAGAAGCTAATCAACTCCAGCATCATCCAAGAGTTTTAGTATCCTGACTGGATCGCCAACATTGTTCCAGTAATGAAGAAGAATGGGACGGTGCGCATATGTGTGGACTTTCGGGATCTAAACAAAGCATGCCCGAAGGACGACTTCCCAGTACCAGTCACTGAGCTGATGATAGATAACACGTCCATGTTCCCTGATAGAATATCATCACGTGCTCACACGTGACCAAGGGTCACGTGCTGACACGTGATGGTTTCCTGGGATTCTGTTTTAATAGAATTAAATTCTAATCAAACAATCAATTAATGGAGTCACGTGCCCACACGTGATGGACCTTTAAACCCACTGAAAGGGATTAATAAAGTATAATAAAATAACAAGGAAAAATCCCAATGGGGCATCACGTGCTCACACATGACCAAGGGTCACGTGCTGACACGTGATGATTCCTTAGTTCTTTAAAAAACAACAGAATTAAATGCTTAATTGGGGAGTCACGTGTCAACACGTGATGGGTTCATAAGCTCTTTAATTAATAGAATTAAATTCTATTTAAATGATCAAAAATTGGGATCATGTGTCAACACGTGATGGGCTTTTAATCCTTCTGAATTAAATTCTAATTAAGGGAAATCAAAGACCCTAACTGGAAAAATATTTCTTTAGATCTTTCCAAACAAAAAGATTGTGCTCTGTAAAGTGGAACACCGTTGGATTAAAAATCCAATGGTGATTAAAAATCACCAATTTATGGAAAGATTTTATACAAGGAAAGATTTCCCTAAATTTCACCAAAAATAATAAACAGAATATCTTTTGGATTAAAAATCCAATGGTGAATAAAATTCACTAAGTGATCTAAAAGATCATATTAGTTACGAAAAACAAACAAAATCTTTCAATAAAAGATTTATTAAACAAATTGATTCTTTTCCTTCTTCTATAAATATGAGCTAAGAAGAGAAGAGAGATATAGAATTTTTGGATCTTGCAATTTCTGAAGGCAAATAGCAAAGAGAAAAGAAAGGAGAATTTAATTCTCAAGAAAAGAAACCCTAGGTGAGAAAGGGGAAAAGGGATCAAAACTTCATAAAACTAAAAAGAGAATTTAATTCTCAATCTAAGAGTTTAACTCTTCTGCAAAAAAACTTAGTTCTTCCTCTGGTTGAAGATCTGCAGAAGCAAATCTCCCCATAGGTTGAGAATTTAATTCTCATCGGGGAGATTCTGCCATGCAAATCCAAAACTTAGAGGGAGAATTGAGTTTAGAGAATTTAATTCTCCCAAATTCACAGGAATTTAATTCTTCCAAGTAAAACTAGGGTTTAACCCTATATGAGAATTTAATTCTCCCAAATTCACAGGAATTTAATTCCTCCAAGATAAAACTAGGGTTTAACCCTATATGAGAATTTAATTCACCCAATTTATAGGAATTTAATTCCTTCAAGACAGACAAAACTATGGTTTAACCCTATTTGAGGATTTAATTCTCCCAAATTCATAAAGAATTCAATTCCTCTAAATGAAATTAGGGTTTAACCCTACATAAGAATTTAATTCTTCCACATGCATAGGAATTTTATTCCTTTAAAAACGAAATTAGGGTTTAATCCTACAGAGAATTTAATTCTTAAAAATAAAAAGACTTGAAAGATCTCCATGCACGAAAAGAACTAAGGTCACGTGTCCCCACACGACCCCTGAAAAGATCCTCCAAAATAAGAAGGAATTAGCCCTGAAGCAATACCTCACGTGCTCCCACGTGACTTCCAAAATAAAGAAAACAAAAGCAAAGGAAATGTTGGCTTTCGGCGCTCTCACGTGTCCTCACATGACCCCTAATAAACATTCTAATAAATCAGGGCGTGAGTACCCATCACGTGCCCACACGTGATGGTTATGAAAACAAAAAGTGTTTAACACTTATTTGCAGTTCTGACAACAAGGTAAAGGAGATCTGGCCCCACCTTTGGGTGCCCTCACGTGCCCCCGCGTGACCCCTTCCTTTCTAGTGTTTAACACTGTTTTGAGTATTTCGTCTCCAGTGTTTAACACTGTTGTCCTCTAGTGTTTAACACTATTTTAAAGCCAATCTTAGCCAAATTGGCTAAGTTTTCCAGAGGCAAAAAACTTCCCCTTCAACTGAATCTCAAAGTTGAGTAAAACTCAGAGCTACAATGTTAATGCTCAGTCAAAGACAAAAATATTATCAGAGCCCTCAAACTCTTGTTTAGCATTGCTAAGTGATGAAGGGCTGAACCCAGACAAATGTTCAATGGTCCAATAAAGGGCCAACACTTCAAATCTAATTGGACTTAGCCCAAGTTGGCCATAAGTCCTCAATTCAGATTCAACTGAGCCAATGTGCTCATAATCTAATTAATTGATCTTAGTTCCAAATTAGACTACAGATCCCCAATCAACTTTGGTTTAAGGGTACATCTCTTCACTCCTTTGATATCTGTCGTTGTAATCCTTCGACGTCTTCAAAGAGGTGACGGATCCCGACAACCACACATTTCATGGACTATGATGCCCTTAATCTTGACTATGAGGTCTTTAAACTCACGGACTATGATGTCCTTAACCTTGACTGTGAGGTCTTTAAACTCACGGACTATGATGTCCTTAACCTCGACCGTGAGGTCTTTAAACTAACATTGGACCGTGATGTCCTTAAACTAATTGACCGTAATGTCCCTAAACTAAACAATAGAGTCCAATTGCTCTTTTGTTAGATCTAAACGATCCCGTTATGTTGATCTTGGTCTAAAATGAGACTAACGTATCCTTAACAAACGTTTAAGTTGATCTTAGTCTCAAATGAGGCTAACATATCCTTAAACCCAACCCCCCAAACCCAAATCTAAGAAGATACGGATTTAGACTAGCCCACGCCTTACGGGCGACAACATAAATTAGTCTCCGTATACAATTCACGGGCAACCAAACACAAAACAAATACCCACGACACGAAGTGACCATCTGGAGAAGGAGAAAGTTGTTACCGCGATGAGGTAGCGTAATTAACTGTAGGGGCTTGCGCCTGTAGGGAAGAGCGTCCCCACAATCAAAAACCCCTCAAATAAGGGGGAATCTGAAGAAGTCTGCTACATCGGCCGCATCCGTTTAAACCTTCGATACATGGTGCCATAAATCAACTTGGCATCTTCGGAGAGGTGGACGGATAGCACCAATTAGCATCTGCCACGAAATTCAGGCAAGACGTTTATTGCATCTCCGTGTTTCGGATGGGAACAGATTCTGGCACGCCCGGTGGGACCTTTTCCTCTTTCCACTCTACACTTTGTGTGTCGTGTTCGTGAACGAATCGCGGTTTGCTAATGGTTGCCCTTGAGTTCGAGGTACTAAGATTTGGAGTCTTGCTTGGTGCAGAAAGCGAAGGATCAATGGCATCCACTTGTATGAAGTGTTCCAGCTGCAACTGCAACGCACGTTCCGCCTCATCTGGAGGTATAGCTTACGGGCCCCATGCGGCCTCCTTGTTCACAATGCCGATAGAGCAAGTGACGCAGGCTACCACCGGTTTGTTCTTCGGGACCATGCTCCCACCAGTGAACATTAATATCCCGCTGCCGCAAGAAGTGCAAAAGAAGTCGGTCTTTGATCGGCTCACTACTACCACGGCCCCTCTCAACGGGTCGACCGATGTCAAGCCAACAACATCAGTCTTCGATAGGCTGAGCTTGAACTCCAATGGGCTTGTCAAGAAGCCCACGATAACTGAAGCGGCCATCCCAAAGCAGATAGTCATTCCTGCTCTCGAGGCCACTAAAAAAGCCCCCCCGTCAGAGGATCAGTCTTTACGAGGCTGGCCACTCCGGCTCCCGTTCCTGCTCAAAGGTCTGTCTTTGACATATTGGATACTGCTGCTCGACGGACGTCGGTCTTCAAGAGGCGGGTACCAGCAGCGCCTCACCAGAACAGGGGGCATGACAAAGTCACCCCTCAAGCTGAAACAATCCCAACGGCTCGACACGCTCGACGTCGCTACTGGCGCCGAGTAAAGAAAGCTGGGGCAACTCCCCCTCTGGGCTAACTCCACCAGCCCCAACGGTGGAAGTCAATGCTGCCGTTCCAACCGGGAACAACTTCGAGTTGCTGAACAAGGTGCGCAGGAACTCTCCTACCGCCGTACTGAAAAGATCTCCTCCACCCGTGGAGAATGTTACAGAAACGAAGCCGGAACAGTCCCCTCAGCGGCTGTCCTCCAAAATCTACAAAGTCTGGCAACAGGTTCGGGACTTAGTAATTGAGCAAGATTACCCTCGCCGACAGAAAAAGGTGAAGGTTCAGCAAGAAGAGAACCATCTTGCCAAGCCACAAAAGGCAACAGCTGTCTGGGTGCCCGCTGCGACGGCCCCCTCGACTTCAATTTCTCAAAAGAGAAGGAGGCCGGAGAAAGCCCCTGTGACTGCGGCAAACTGCAAAGATGCTGAGCCCAAACGCCCCAAGTCTGGGGGCATAATGGTGCATACCGTTTATATGGCTTCCGGAAAAGAAGAAAGCTACGCTTCTATGGGTCACCGACCACTCACCCGATCCGTGACAAAAGCCCAGGAGCAGCAACAGAAGCTTCAAGAAATGCTAACGCAAATGGCCGCACTCACCTGGCCAAAAGAAAGCCCGGAAGCGTCATCAGAGCAGCGTCATGAACAAGAAACCGACGCTGACTTCCTCCGCAGAGTCCTCGAAAAGAAGGACAGAGAAGCCGCAGAACAAGTGGCTAATATAAAACGAATGGCGCTTCTCTTCCAAGATATGGTCGGGATGATATTACAGCCAGAATCTCCACCTGAAGACCCCCCGATCATCATCGAAGACGACAAAGGGGAGACATCGAACCCTCCACCGGCTCTTTCAGCAGCCAAAGAGGAAACCATTTCCAAGGCCGCCCTGGATGACTATATTGCTCAGCAAATACGAGCTCACCAGGCGAATGAAGCGTCCGGCCAAGTTGTTAAAACTGGGCGACCATATCCAGGCTGGTATGACCAGATAAAATACCCGCCGGGATATACCATCCCTAAATTTCATGTATATAAAGGGACGGGAAATCCGCACCAGCATGTCGCCCAGTTTAGGGCTCTATGTGGTAATACCGGAGGTGATTATAAACTTCTCCTTCGCCAATTCATCGGCAGCTTGTCAGAGACGGCATTTGAATGGTATTCTGAACTTCCAAACGACTCTGTCAAGACATTTGCGGAAATGGAACCGCTGTTTACACAAAGATTCGCGAGCGCTAGCGAGCGTACCCCGATTACCGCATTAATTAATGCCGGGGTAAAGCCAGGCGAAACTTGGGTACAATATGCAATACGGTGGCGAAATTTATGGTCAAAATGTGAGTAGCGCATCGAGGAAGCGCCGGCGGTGGGCATGTTCGTGGGCACTCTGGACCTTCATGCAACTATTTCCAAATTCATGATGTTCTTCAAGCCGACCATGTTCCAAGCCTTGATCGACAAGCTGGCCCAGATGGACCAGATGGGTCATAGACCGTCCCCTCCGAAGCCGGAGCCGCGGAACGAAAAGGGTAAAGGAAAGGCGACATTCGTTGTGAATACTCAACAGCAGCCCAGTGCCTCGAAACTAACGGATCAACTCGAAGAGAGACGGCGATACTACAATGAGAAAATGAAGCATCCTTATTCGTTCCCTCGAGACAAAACAAAGAGACTGTTCGAGCTAGCGGTGCGTAACAGGCTCATCAATCTGCCGAATCCAAAATGACCGTTGCAACCCGGCGAGGCTAATGGTCCCAATTATTGCCCTTACCACCAAACGGTAAGCCATCCAATTGAAGATTGCTTCGTCTTTAAGGGATGGATCGAGGACCAATACCAACAAGGAAAGTTTGCGCTGTCTGAGAAGTGGAAAGTAAGCCCACCACAACCGCACACTCCTAAGAAGACGGACACACCGGGGGCATCGTGCTCTTTTGTTGAAGAAGCTCCATGGGAGGTCGCTCTTTCAGCCAAAACTAAGAGAATGCTGAACGATCTCCGGACATGCCCGGCGATCAGGTGGAAGAATCCGCTGGAACCCGAGATTATCAAGGGAATCTTGAAACCGCACCCAACTCCAAAAAATGGTGGTGATATTCAAAACACTCACACCCAGCCGTCAAAGTCTTCGAAGAAGAAAAAGAAGACCAAAAAACCCGTGAAGCCTGGTGACAAGCGCACGGACATGCAAAAGCAGATTGACGCGCTGGAAGAGTATAACCAGAAGGCGCGGACTCCAATCACACTCCAGGAATTTCTCAGTCACGTCCTTGAAGACGGAGATGATGGAGAAGATTCGTCGGATGAATCTGAGGATTACGTAGCAAGTTACCATGTGATCTCTCACTCATCGATAAACGATGAAGAAGCTCCTTACACAGAGAAACTGGGGGCAGGTCCTGAGCCGGAACTTCTAGGGCCATCAGACGAAATGATTGATGCGTTCCTGAATGAAACTTTTCTTAAAAGCAAAGCTGATCGAGAGCGCGAGATGGCTATATTTGAAAAGGCCAAACGCCGACGACTAGACGAAAAGGTTGAAACACTCCCGCCAGATCAAAGTGCATCCATCACAAATAAAAACAGGTTCAAGACAAGGAAGAGGTTCGCCAAAGCCATATCAATGGGAATGAAGCTGCCACCCTCCGAAGAAAATATTCTTGGTGAAGCGGAGATGCATCCTAGCTACTGCTTATATCATCGGAAGATTCCGCACCCCACCGAAGAATGCAATGCTTTTAAGAGATGGTGGCAGGGATATGTTGCTCACCGGCAACATTTTAAGCGGATGAAACGCAAAACTCGTCGGGAGCGAAGAAGTACGACCGAGGAGCTTAGAAGAACTACCGGCAACTGTCACATGGTTAATGCCGGGGGATCGCAAGTTCTCACCTTCGGGAGCGACTCTGACGAAGAAATGACTCTTGGCCCTCTCTTCAAAGAATCCACCTCGGGAAAAGAGGACGAACCGGAGATCTGTGAAAATATTCAGCTGTGCAATCGTACACTGCCAGAAAAGAATCTCGGGCTCTCAAACAGTGGGTCAAATAGAAAAGATAAGGGGAAAGAAAAGGTCCCTGAGGATATCATCCTTGATGACCAAGCCGTCGAAAAGCTGACAGCCAAGGACCCGCCGAAGAAAAGTAAGGTGGACTACAACATTCTGGCACACTTGAGGAAGCTATCCTCGCAGCTCAGCATTCTCGACGCCCTTATGCTATCCAAAGAGGCGAGAGATTCATTGATCAAGGCGCTACAAGAGCCAGAGAAATTCCAAGCTTTCCTGCCGAAGAAAAGATGAAAGACGAGCTAGAAGAAGTGCACACAGCCGATATCACCTTCGGCGATGAAGATCTCCTCCTCGGGACGTGTGAGCACAACCGTCCCCTTTATGTCTCCGGATACTGTCACGATATCAAGATAGGCAAAATTCTGATTGACAATGGGTCTTCCATCAATCTCCTCAATGTGCGAGTGTTGAAGGAAATCTGCATGAGCGTTCAACACCTCGCTCGTGATAAAATCACCATCTCCGGTTTCGACTCCCAGTCATCACGGACTCTCGGGTTTGTGATACTGACGCTGCGCTTCGGGCTACTTATCACGGATATTAAATTTCATGTCATTGACGCCAAGACATGCTACAATGCTTTGCTCGGCAGGCCTTGGTTACACGAGTACAACATTATCCTTTCTACACAACACCAGTGTATGAAGTATTTCAAGGATGGTCTCGAGTACACTGTGACGGGGGAGTTGAACCCATTCTCCGTGAACGAAGTCCGAAAGTACGAAGATGCAAAATACTTCTTACCAGATTTTGAGGACACGGAAAGATGTCACAAACCGAAGAACAAAGTTATCATCACTATTCCGGTCTTCGGGAGTGATACCGAGGAGGAAGAAGAGATAGTTTATTCAGGGCCGCCTCGACGCAACAACCCGGAACCGTCCGCCCCTACGTTGATCTTTGGCAGCGACTCGGAAGATGAAGTTAACGCTATATTTTCCGCTCAGCCGTCAATACAAGCCTTCGCTGGCGATAATCAGAGTTTGCAAATTACCATGGTTCCACAAGAACATTACAAAGATCTCGATGCACTTAAAGCTTATGGTGTGCAAGAACTGCAAACATTTTACGTCCCTCCCAGGCGAAAAGGTGAAGAGGCGATCCTATTCTACCGATCTGGGGAAACTAAAGTGGATAAAGAAATCTGGCACGGCGCCGATTCTACGCTCGACAGGCTCCAGCCCATCCGTCTGCCTAGATATTACACGGAAGGCTTGAAAAGGCTATTGAAGCGCCAAGGGGTACCCTTCAGACAGACTACTCGACAAGCTTGATTCTACAATAGGATTTGGGACGTTCCCGGAACTCAGTGAAAGTTGCCCAATGGGAGAATGGAAATGGTCGGGCTTGGATATGTCCAATCCAAGAAACGGGAACGAGCCCATGGTAGCTACGTCGTACATGACTTCAATGAAGAAGGAGACGCCCTGTTAAAAAACGCTGACCCTGAACCAAAACGAGATCCTACCGTCAAAATGCCGAGTCCGTCGTTTGAAGAACGAATGGACAAGCTCATAAGGGAAGCGGGTTGAAAGGTCCGGGATGACCATAACCGTGAAATGGCCATTTAAGAGAAAGCCAGGACGCAGCGCCTCCTTCAGCAGGCCGCGGAGAACGACAATGCTCTTCCTTATCAACCCGTCATACAAAAAGCCCGACGCAGAGGCAAAAATAAATCAAAGAGCGGGAAAAGCGTTCTACAGCGACAAAGCGGGACCAAAAAGCCATGCGATCGGGAATCGAGCAATCTGGATTCATCTCTTGTAAAGAAGATGGGTCGAGCATACTCTTTTCCCCAGAATAAAACATGGAAGATACTTGATCTTGCCATCAAACATCAAATGATTACACTTCCAGAGTCCAAACACCCCGAGCAAGCCAATGAGGTCTCTCACCCATACTATTGCTCTTATCACCGAGCAATGGGACATTCTCTCGAAGACTGCTTCACCTTCAAGAACTGGGTTGAAGACCAATACCAACAGGGCAGGTTCGCTCTATCCAGCAGTTGGAGGGTAACTCCGCCGCAGAAGCATGAACCGAAAGCCACGCGTATAGCGAAAGCAGAACCAGATCAACATCGATCTTGGAAACGATCTCGTACCTGTCATATGATAACGCTATCAGAAGAAGAGCCCGAGAATATGGATGACCTCCCCTGGTGCTTCGAAAACAATGATGACGAGGTGATCTCAGAGTTTCCACCGGCGCCGAAAGAGCTAGAAGATGGAATACATACTACTACAGATAACCTCAAGAAAATTGATTTGGGGACGGCAAGTGACCCGCGACCGACATTCGTCAGTGAGCTGCTGTCTGAAGAAAGGGTGGCTATGCTAAAAGACGTGCTTATGCAGCATAAAGATTACTTCGCATGGAACTATTCCGAGATGCCAGGACTAGATCCAGAGATTGATGTCCACAAATTGGCAATATCCCCGGACGCCAAGCCAATCAAACAAGCACCGAGAAGAATGCGGCTCGAGCTTGAAATGAGCATCAACACTGAGGTCAAGAAGTTAATCGACTCCGGCTTCATCCAAGAGGTTCAATATCCTGATTAGATCGTCAACATCGTTCCAGTGATGAAGAAAAATTGGACGGTGCGCATATGTGTGGACTTTCGGGATCTCAACAAAGCTTGCCCAAAGGACGACTTTCCAGTACCAGTCACTGAGCTGATGATAGATAACACATCCACTCACGAAGTCTTCTCCTTCATGGACGGATCGTCGGGATACAATCAGATAAAGATGCATCCTGAGGACCAGAAGCACACCGCTTTCCGGACCCCTTTGGGTATATTCTGCTACAAGGTGATGCCTTTTGGTCTAAAGAACGCCGGTGCCTCCTATCAGAGGGCCATGACGAAGATTTTTGTCGACCTCATACATGAAATCGTCGAATGTTATATCGACGACATCGTAATTAAAAGCAAATCATACGAGGAACATCTAGAGCATCTGAAGATCGTATTCCAACGCCTTCGGTAATACAACTTAAAGATGAACCCTCTCAAATGTGCGTTCGGAGTTTCCTCTGGAAAGTTCCTAGGATTCATCGTCCGACACCGAGGCATCGAGATAGATCCGTCAAAAATTAAGGAGATTATGGAAATGCCCCCGCCAAAGACTCTCAAGCAATTGTGGTCTCTCCAAGGGAAGCTCGCGTATATCCGGCGATTTATAGTCAATCTCTCCAGCAAGTGCCGTCCTTACAGTCACCTAATGAAGAAGGGAACCCCTTTCATCTGGGATCGCAAATGCCAAAACGCACTGGACGAAATCAAGAAATACCTGCAGAATCCGCCAGTACTGGCCGTTCCCGTTAAAGAAAAACCTCTCATTCTGTATACAACCGCCCTTGAAGGTTCCTTAGGCGCATTATGGGCACAAGAGAACGACCAAGAGAAGGAGAGTGCCCTCTACTATTTGAGTCGAGTTCTACTGGGGGTAGAAAGCAATTATTCTCCCATCGAAAAACACTTCCTGGCATTGATCTTCACGATAACGAAGCTCAGGAACTATGCATTGGCGCATGAAGTCCGTCTCATATTGAAGGTGGATCCTCTCAAGTATTTGATGTCAAAGGACATATTGACGGGGCGGCTCGCTAAATGGGCCTTGCTCTTGATGGAGTTCTCGATAACTTATCAGCCTCTTAAGGCAGTGAAAGGCCAGGCCATCGCCAACTTTCTCGCGGAGCATCCGATACCTGCCGGTTCTCCTTTGAACTGCGAATTGCCAGACAAACATGCGTTTGACACAATCGACAGGGGTGATACCCGGTGGGAACTTTACTTCAATGGAGCATCTTCCATGAAGAAGCGCAAACAAAGCACGCCCATAATCAAATCAGGGGTAGGCCTCATCTTCGTAACTCCATAAGGAGGGATAATGCGCTTCGCTTTCTCCTTAATAGAGCCGAGGACAAACAATGAAGCCGAATACGAGGCTTTGATAGCAGGTCTCGAGATCGCCATCGACATGGGAATTGAAAACCTGCTCATATACGGAGACTCCCAATTGGTCGTTAGTCAAGTAAACGGCGACTATCAAACGTGCAAGCCAGAGTTGGTAAAATACGGTGAGAGAGTACGGCAGTTGCTGACTCAAATTCCTTCCTACACCTTGGAAAGCATACCGCGCGCGGAAAATAGAAAAGTAGATGCATTAGCCAAGCTCGCTAAAGAACTGGCCGAGGATAACCTTGATGACGTAAGGATCGTTGTGCAAAGCTGCTGGGTTCTTGCACCGGCAGAAATATCTCCAGAGTCGTCCGAAGAAAAGGGAGCGACCGAGCAAATGGCTCTGCAGGTAAAATACCAGGACAAGGTTGAAGATTGGAGAGAAGTCTTTATAGACTACTTCAAATCCCGTCGAACGTCTGAAGATGCGTCCTCAAAATATCAGCTCATGAAGCGAGCCCTATCTTTCGCCTTCGTCAATGATACTCTGTACAAGAGGTCATTTGATTCTCTGTGGTTAAGATGCCTGGGACCTGAAGAAGCAAAGAGAGTCGTCCAAGAAACTCACGACAGACTCTACGGTTCTCACCAAGCCGACCCGAAGCTGAAGCTGAAGATCAAACGGATGGGCTACTATTGGCCCACGATGATCCAAGATTGCTTCGAATATGCGAAGCAGTGCCACTCGTGCCAGATTCATAGGGACTTTATCCACCAGCATCCGAATCCACCACATCCAACGGTGGCTAGCTGGCCGTTCGAAATGTGGGGGACTGACATAATCGGCCCCATCGAGCCAGCATCGTCCAGAAGACATCGGTTCATTTTGGCGACAACTGATTACTTCTCCAAATGGGTAGAAGCAGTACCGCTAAGAGAAGTGAAAACGGAGAATATCCTCCATTTCTTCAAGACGCACGTCATTTATCGGTTTGGAACTCCAAGACGGATCATCTCCGATAACGGGCCAGCCTACAGAAGCCACAAGATCAGCCGCTTCGCACAACAACATAACATAGACCGGAGATACTTTTCGGGCTATAATCCCTGAGCTAACGGTCTAGCTGAGACTTTCAACAAGACCTTGACAAAGATCGTAAAAAAGACGGTGTCTCGAAAAAAGAAGGACTGGCATGAGAGACTGCATGAAGCTCTTTGGGCGTATCGAACTACATTCAAAACGGCCACGAACACAACGCCGTACGCATTGGTATTCGGTATAGAAGCGGTACTCCCCCTCAAGATAGAGTTACCCTCTCTATGAGTGGCGGTTCATTACGAGCTAACAGACGAAGAGAATGCTCACCTTCGGTTTGAGGAGCTCGATGCCCTTGATGAAACCAGGCTCATGGCGCAACAAAACCTGGAGGCTTATAAAGCAAAGATGACGCGCTCGTATGAAAAATTAACTAGGCCGAGAACATTCTGCCAAGGCGAACTCGTGCTAGTGGTCAAGAAACCCATGATCCCCAATCGTGCCAAGCGGGGAAAATTCGAGCAGAATTACGAAGGCTCGTATATCATAGACAAAGTCTACCAGGGTGGAGCCTATCTACTCATGGACATGCATGGTGAAAGACCTTTCAGACCAATAAACGGTCGCTTCCTAAAGAAATACTACGCCTGACGAGTCACGGCCTAGGTCAACGATAGATGACGACGCGTATGTCCGCTCGCTATCTTCCTAAGCCCAAACTTTATAAGTAGTAGCCGGTTTTCGGACCGAAACGTCCTTAAACTAACAACAGACCGAAACGTTCTTAAACTAACAATGGACCACTATGTCCTAAAACTAGCTGTTGACCGAAATGTCGATAAACTACGGTGGATTACAGCATCCCAAGGCGGATACAAAAAAAAGAGAAAAAAACAAAAAAAAAGGTATGTCCATAAGCAAAAAGGGCACGGATGAAAACCCGAACGGGCTCCGTGAGTAAAAACAGCAGTGCTACCGGCGAGTTTTGTGAAAACCCGAAAGGGCACAATCTCGTTAAAAACACTTGCAAGGCCCTCTCGACCTTGTGAGGAGAAACCACCTGCGTGAGATCCTTACGACTCACAAGGGAGCAACACACTTAGGAATCCTCACGATCCCTAAGGAGAAACACACTTACGAGATCCTCACGACTCGTAAGGATAACCCTCTTATGAGACCCACACGGCTCATAAGATTCAAAAGTCTTAAGCTACAGGGATCTGAACCTGTTCTTAAGCGGCCACCACAACCTCCAATACTGCCCTACAAGCGGATCAATGCTGACCCTTGTATACAATCCATGGGTGCGAATAAATATTTCCCTAACAAAGTCTCATCCGTGACTAGGGATATGTTTGCATGGTGAACCCCCTTGTAAGCCCTCTCAACTTATAAGGAGAAAATACTCTTGTAAGATCCTTACGACTTATAAAAGATCATGCACTTAGGAATCCTCACGATTCCTAAGAAGAAATTACACCTACGAGATCATCACGACTCATAGGGAGAAATACCTTTATGAGACCCTTATGGCTCATGAAGTCAAAAGCCTTAGTCGACAGAATCCTAACCCTGTCTACTAAGCCACCTTTGTTCGACATCGACGAAGGCAAATAATGATTCGCTCCTGGCAATATCCCAGTTGTAGCGGTACTGATACCGAAATCGGTGTCTAATTCCAAGCTTGCAGCAAAAAAGCTGGTAAGCCACACATGCATACGAAATAGCCGAAATAATGGGGCAACTTGCAACAAAATCAGCAAGTAAAAATGTATGCATGCAAAATAGCCGAAATGATTGGACAACTCGCAATAAAAAGCAGCGAATAAAAATAAAACAAATAGCCGAAATGATCAGGCACCGCGAAAAACAGCCGAAATGATTGGGCAATAGCGACCTTCGTGATATAAAAGCTGAAATGATATAGCGTCGCGGAAAGAAATAAAAAAAATGAAATGAAATGAAATTTTTGCCCTACAGGTGATATCACATCAATCCTTGTATACAATCCAGGGACGCAAACAAAGAGGGAATCACACCTTTCCTCCCCAGGCTTCATCAGAAGAAAATGCCAAATCTCAACGGTTCACAGATAGCCTGGAGATCATCTCAACATGCGTCTCATTACAACATACACAACATCAAGCAAAGAGGAACCGCGGCAACTCCCAATTCCATGACTCGGCGGTGCACAGATGACCAAGAGTCAAACCCCGACTCCGTGAAATACGGATAAAGTCAACCCTTCCTGGTCACATGGAACGCGGCTTATGTCAATCCTGACCCCGTGTGAAGCATCCAGAGCGGAGCCTGGTCCTCGCAGAACACGGCAATGACCCCGTGGGAAGCATCCAGAGCAAATTCCTGGCTACGTGGAACGCGGCTTATGTCAATCCTGACCCCGTGGGAAACATCCAAAGCGGATCCTGGTCCTCGCAAAGCACGGCAATGACCCCGTGTGAAGCATCCAGAGCGGAGCCTGGTCCTCACAGAACACGGAAATGACCCCGTAGGAAGCATCCAGAGAAAATTCCTGGCTACGTGGAACGCGGCTTATGTCAATCCTGACCCCGTGGGAAACATCCAGAGCGGATCCTGGTCCTCGCAGGACACGGCAATGACCCCGTGTGAAGTATCCAGAGCAGAGCCTGGTCCTCGCAGAACACGGAAATGGCCCCGTGGGAAGCATCCAGAGCAAAATTCCTGGTCACGTAGAACGCGGCTTAGTCAATCCTGGCCCCATGGAAAACGTCCAGAGCAGATCCTGGTCCTCGCAGAGCACGGCAATGACCCCGTGTGAAGCATCCAGAGCGGAGCCTGGTCCTCGCAGAACACGGCAATGACCCCGTGGGAAGCATCCAGAGCAAAATTCCTGGTTACGTGGAACGCGGCTTATGTCAATCCTGACCCTGTGGGAAACGCCCATAGAGGATCCTGGTCATCGCAGAGCACGGCAATGACCCCGTATGAAGCATCCAGAGCGGAGCCTGGTCCTCGCAGAACACGGCAATGACCCCGTGGAAAGCATCCAGAGCAAAATTCCTGGTTACGTGGAACGCGTCTTAAGTCAATCCTGACTCCGTTGGAAATGTCTAGAGCGGATCCTGGTCCTCGCAGAGCACGGCAATGACCCCGTGTGAAGCATCCAGAGCGGAGCCTAGTCCTCGCAGAACACGGCAATGACCCCGTGGGAAGCATCCAGAGCAAAATTCCTGGTTACGTGAAACGCGGCTTATGTCAATCCTGACCCTGTGGAAAACGTCCAGAGCGGATCCCGGTCCTCGCAGAGCACGGCAATGACCCCGTGTGAAGCATCCAGAGCGGAGCCCGGTCCTCGCAGAACACGGCGATGACCCCGTGGGAAGCATCCATAGCAAAATTCCTGGTTACGTGGATCGCGGCTTAAGTCAATCATGACCCCGTGGGAAACGTCCAGAGCGGAGCCTGGTCCTCACAGAATACGACTATGACCCCATGGGAAGCATCCAGAGCAACTCCTGATTCCGTGAAATGTGGATAAGGGTAACCTCACCCATCACTTGCGGGTCCTCACGACTCATAAGGGAGAAAATTCTCTTGTGACATCCTTACGACTTGCAAGAGAAAACACACTTAGGAATCCTCATGATTCTTAAGGAGAAATTACACCTACGGGATCCTCTCGACCGGTAGGGAGAAAATTCTTTATGAGACCCTCACGGTTCATAAAGTTGAAAAGTCTTAGAAGGCAGATCTTAACCCTGAATCCTAAGCCATCGTTGTCCTGCAAAGAAATCGAGATAGACTATCCATGGAATACATTTAATAAAAAGGACACACCATCGTGAAGAAAAATATGTCTTTTATTCATGAATCAAAATGAATACAAAGTACAATTCATGAAAGAACAAAAAATATACTCTCATTCAGGAGTATGTACAAAGGAAGAATGAAAAAATGTATATATAATTCTTCAAGTCGGCGGGCGATTTAGTAGATTTGCCAGTTCATCCCTTTTTCACTGAGCCTCGCCTTCATGATTCAGTATAGTCAAAAGATGGGCCTCCGCTTGAGCCTGTTAGGCCTGGTATGAGGCAAGCCGGCCTTCAAGCTCTTTTTCAGTAATCTTATGGGCTTCGACCATTTCACAAATGAACACGGCGGCCTTATCAATGGCCACCACCTCCTTGATGGCTTCTTGAAGCACTCGCCAAAGTTCATATGCTTTAGTGGCCTTGGCCGTAAGGTTGGCTTGAATCTCCCTCAGCGCTTTGGAAGCCAGCTCCCTCTCCGAAAACTTGTGGCTGAGCCTTTTCTCACATGATATCATATTCGCGGCACACCGCTTAATCGGCCTTTGTAAGCTCGCCTTCGCGGCCACGGCCTCTGAAGGAAGGCGTGTACATTCAAGAACATGCAAGCAAGTCTCCACCTGCCGACAAAACTCAACCCAGACTTGCACCAATGTTTCACTGTGGTAGGTGGCAAGAAAGGGAAGAGAGCCGTTAGCTTCAGCGGCAAACGGTTCGGCCATGATCAGACTGCCAGCGCGAAGGTCCTCAATCAAGGATGACAGGGAATCGAGGCTTAGCTTTGCCATCCGTTCCGAGGTACGCAGAGCATAGGGGCCGGGTAGCATGGCGATGCGAGACTCCAGCATAGTGAGAACTGGCAGAGCTGTTCAGATTTATAATCAGTCAGCGAGACTTGTAAGCAAAGAACAAATGGAACAACGTTGAGACTTTACTTACCCACAGTCATGCAAGAGGGATCTGAAGGCTCCCCAGGCCCGTCAAGAATCTCAACCTCATCGTCGGCTTCTAGAACTGTAAAAGACATCAATATCATTTTATGAAATAGTGATAACGCTGTGAAAAGAGGGTAAACAACACTAACCTTGCCCGGAAGAGAGGACGATACGTTGAGGAGATATCGCCTGCGGAGCAGCCATCTCCAACAGGCGCTGAAAGGACTGCCTGGGAGACAGATCGGCAATAGATGCCGCCAATCCACGCAATTCTGAAAGGACAGAAGGGTTTCAGATAATGGAGAGATTATTAATGTAAAATATAGAAGGCTACCTTCGATGCTCCTCCCATTCTGAGCTGGAGGGATAGCAGCTTCAGCAGCCTCCTCCGTGACCTCAGGCACATCATCGAGGACGTGGACCAATGTAGCGACTTCCGAGCGAGGAGCAGCGGCAGCCACTGCAGGCTCCAACGGAAGGACGGTAGCCTTGACTACCTGTACCCCAGTCTCCGGATCACCCTCAGGAAGATCCATTGGAGCGGCAACCGACAAAGATGCCTCCCCCGAGGGAGCAAGAGCTTCGGGAGCAGGAACCACCGAGGGAGACTCTATCGCAAGAACAACAGTTGCATCGACCCCCTCTACACTGATTGGTGTTTCACTGGAGATATCAGCAGAAACTACGGTCAAAGCGCGACTCAGAGCCTCTGCCGCCGCCGAAGTCCCTGCAAAGTTTGTACAAGGATAAGGATACATATATACGTATGCAAGTAATACGAAATATTGCAAAGAAATACATGAACATACCGATGCGCAAAGGAGCTTCTAGTATGGCTTGTTCAAGCCGACGTTCCTTCCTGAAGAGATATGCTCGCCGAGGTCCGAGGGTAGACTCATGGCCACCGGTCCACAATGAAAGCGCGTCCTCAGCGTCGGCCGAAACAACATGTTTAAGGGCCCTCTCGCCCCATTCTTCCAAAGGGCCTATGAATCGCCGCCGTATCCACGGAGGGTCTTCGTAAAAGATGACGGCAGGGTAAGGCTTCTTCGAAATCCTTACGTTCTCGGATTCATCTTGCGAACGTCTTATAGCCTCAGCCAATTGTGCGGCTTTCTCGGCAGATGAACTCGGGAAAAGTAGGCCACCATCCGATTCTTGCATAGCTAGTGGTTCATCCTGAAGAATAGGCTCGGACTCTATTAAAGAGTCAAGCAGATTGGTGACCGTCTTCCTCTGCCTTTTGGACCCAGAACTAACCGCCGAAGACGATCGTTTCCTCCCCTGTGGAGCTTTGGTACGGCACTGACCTACTTCACCTTCAATGTCCTCACTTGGCGGTGCTACCGAGGATGACATGGCCATTGTTGACACCGCGGACGATGATACTGCTACCGGCGCCCTATTAGCCCTTGATTGAGCCCGAGTACGCAGTGGCATACCAGCTGTGGGAGTTAAGTCCACTTCCGCCGCCCCCGGAATAAGCACGACACTGGTATCCCTTAACGGAGGGCGAACCGTTGCATGCGGTTGTGGCAGAACACCCGTGGCTTGAATCAGAATGGGAGCACTGTATCCAAGAAGCACCCTCTTCTCCTCAGCAATAATTGGACTAACCCGGTGGAGGTACCGGCCCGTGAAAGACCCCACACATCGAGGAATATGATCAGCTTCAGGGATTATGAAGCAAGAACCAGTGTTCAGCCGCATAAAGTGATGAGCGGCGTCACGAACAGTTTCAAGCGATGGGCTAGGTGCCACTGTAAATGCTTCGAAGGTGATGCCCTGATCATATCCAAGTTGCCGGGCAAAGCAGTGTGGGTTGTACCGCATAAAGAGGGCCGCACCGTTCTGACGAAATACCAGATAACCTGGTCTAATCGCATACAGGTGCATGGCTTCCCTGGGCTTCAGAGAAGGTGCACCCTCTTTCGATAAGTCGCGGAGCTGTTGAATCGGTCCTGAGGGAGCAGATAGGGATCGATCGATGAATACCATTCCGCCCGTATTAGCATAGGGAGCGATCAGCACACGAATAGCCCCAAACTGAGTCGGGTTAGGATTTGAAGCGTCCACCAGCCGCATGAGTCGCGGAAAAGTGTAGGCGTCATAAAATTTGGGTCTTTGGTGCGCAGCAAAGGCCCCCAACATGTGCATCTCAATCCAGGATGTGAAGTAATGAAGAGAGAAATTTACCACATCTACACCTGGAGTTGAGGTATTAGCCGCGGCGCCTAACCCATGATATAGATGCGCTAGCCCTGGAATGCCCACAGCTAGTCACGTTCCCTCAGCAATGTGATGAGCAGGGTAAATAACCGAGGCTCTCATGAAACGACGATGCATGAGAATGACGAACCAGCTAAGCCAAACGCTGATGAAGACCACAAAGAAAGTCTCCTCATCCATACCAGGAGCTGCAATCGACTCGAAAGATACCGCCGACGTGATGGGAATGTAATACTGCGGCAAGTCCTCATCTTTAGTCGGCCTCCTGTTTAAACCAAACCCAAAGGGGTCATTAATGTTCGCGAACTTCGGAACCGTCTTTGATAGGACATCCTCGCGAAGGAAACAAGCGATAAAACTTTTAAAAGTGACGCCCTGCTCCTCTGACTCCGTAAACAGTTTGTCAAAAATACTCAGGGTCTTGATCAAACTCGGGCACTTGTGGCGGACAGCGTTCTCTGTAGACAGGCCGTCAAGCATTGCAGGCTCGGTTTCGAAGACATACTCATCGGGAGGCAGCAATTCTTCATAAAGTGTCCCCCTGACCGGCAACCCTGAGATCTCGCGAAATTCTTCCAGAGAAATTGAAACTTCGCGGTCCCCTAAAAGGAAGGTGTTGGTGGGAAGATTCCATTGGTTCAAGAAGACCTTAACCCACCAGACATGGGGAGATTGGTAGTGGAAAAGGGATGCATATATCGCCTGATAAAGTCCAACCCTCTGCAGTCGCGCGCGATGGGCGTACAGGATGTAACGAGCCCAGAGAAGGTAGCCCGTGGGATGTCGAAGGGTAAGCCTTATCTTGTAAATCTGTCCCCATGGCTGGGCTTCGCCCTGGCAAATGCGGCGCCATAAAATATCTATAGCTGGCACCGAATGGTTCGGAATACCAGTTGTTGAAGGTTCAAGCTATCCCATAGGGGTCCAATTCGGCATCTCCACAGCAAAGGCAGTCCGTGGAGGATCCATTGGCAGAAACAGACGAGTAAGCTCCGTCGGTATCTCGCAAAGAAAACTGCGGCGACCGCGGATGATGTGACCGTACCAGGTCCCCCATAACAGCAAGTTGGTGCGACTCGGGTCATGAGCCCTGATCATCGCCATCACTTCCTCGTCAGACGGGGACTGAGGAAAAGCAGCCTCCGAGCGAGTGAAAGGGAAGTATGGAACAGAAGTCATTGCGCCTGAAATAAAAGAAGGGGAAACTGTTAAGCAAAGCTAACACGTGTTTATAAAGGCGTATATAAAAAGACAGTGGAAGAAAGCAACAGGGGACTCATTTTATGGGACCATTGGTTACAAAACACATGGGTCCCACAAAATCAAGATGGCGGCTCGCTAATGATGAGGCAAAGCAATCACTACGAGACAAAAAGAAGATTCTCAATAAATAAACAAGTGGATTTCAAATGACCCTACACATTCCCCAAAATGAAATCCATCTTGGACTCTGCAAAAAATCAAGCAGAGCAAGGGAATTAAATTCCCAGAAAACCCTACTGCAAATCTCCTCTTTTTGGTTGCAAAGAAACAACTCAGGGCAAGAAAACCCTAAGAAGTTCTCTGTGAAGAACTGAGTTCTTTAAAGGAATTAAATTCCTTTTGAGCAGAGGAATTAAATTCCCAGAAAATTAGCAGAGCTATGCTCTTGGAGGTGGAATTAAATTCCAGAGAGAGGACAAGTTTCATCATCAATTCCTTAAGATCAGATAAACCCTAGCAAAAGGGGTTTATTATTTAAAAATTGGACATCTTTGAAGAACTTAGAAATATGGGTTCTTTGAAAGGGAAAACCCTTGGTGTGGATTTAAAATCCAAAGAGTTTTTTTATATATATGAAAGTTCTTCGGTCGTACAAAACCATTACCTGAAGAAAGGATTCTTTCTTGAACAGAGTTAAACTCTGAAAATTTTGGAACAGAGAACTGAGCTCTGAGAAAGAGAATTAAATTCTCAAAAGAAAATGAACAAGGAAGAAGATGAAAGAGTGGAGGCGCTTCTGAAGAGACCCCTGCATTTATAGGATGTGATGGGAAACGTTTCATCTCCCCTATTCCCTAAACAGATCCAACGGTCACAAAGGTGACAATGTTGCACTCACGTGCAGACATGTGAGAACAACGCTGTGGGGGCATTTGTTCCCTGATAGAATATCAGGAAATACCCCAATGGGGTATCACGTGCTCACACGTGACCAAGGGTCACGTGCTGACACATGATGGTTTCATGCGATTCTGTTTTAATAGAATTAAATTCTAATCAAACAATCAATTAATGGAGTCACGTGCCCACACGTGATGGACCTTTAAACCCACTGAAAGGGATTAATAAAGTATAATAAAATAATAAGGAAAAATCCCAATGGGGCATCACGTGCTCACACGTGACCAAGGGTCACGTGCTGACACGTGATGATTCCTTAGTTCTTTAAAAAACAACAGAATTAAATGCTTAATTGGGGAGTCACGTGTCAACACGTGATGGTTTCATAAGTTCTTTAATTAATAGAATTAAATTCTATTTAAATGATCAAACATTGGGATCACGTGTCAACACGTGATGGGCTTTTAATCCTTCTGAACTAATAGAATTAAATTCTAATTAAGGATGGAAAAATATTTCTTTAGATCTTTCCAAACAAAAAGATTGTGCTCTGTAAAGTGGAGCACCGTTGGATTAAAAATCCAATGGTGATTAAAAATAACCAATTTATAGAAAGATTTTATACAAAGAAAGATTTCCCTAAATTTCACCAAAAATAACAAACAGAATATCTTTTGGATTAAAAATCCAATGGTGAATAAAATTCACTGATTGATCTAAAAGATCATATTAGTTACGAAAAACAAACAAAATCTTTCAATAAAAGATTTACAAAACAAATTGATTCTTTTCCTTCTCCTATAAATAGGAGATAAGAAGAGAATAGAGATATAGAGTTTTTGGATCTTGGAATTTCTGAAGGCAAATAGCAGAGAAAAAAGAAAGGAGAATTTAATTCTCAAGAAAAGAAACCTTAGTGAGAAAGGGGAAAAGGGATCAAAACTTCATAAAACAAAAAAAGAGAATTTAATTCTCAATCTGAGAGTTTAACTCTTCTGCAAAAGAACTTAGTTCTTCTTCTGGTTGAAGATCTGCAGAAGCGAATCTCCCCACAGGTTGAGAATTTAATTCTCATCGGGGAGATTCTGCCATGCAGATCCAAAACTTAGAGCGAGAATTAAGTTTAGAAAATTTAATTCTCCCAAATTCACAGAAATTTAATTCCTCCAAGTAAAACTAGGGTTTAACCCTATATGAGAATTTAATTCTCCCAAATTCACAGGAATTTAATTTCTCCAAGATAAAACTAGGGTTTAACCCTGTATGATAATTTAATTCTCCTAATTTATAGGAATTTAATTCCTTCAAGACAGACAAAACTAGGGTTTAACCCTATTTGAGGATTTAATTCTCCCAAATTCATAAAGAATTCAATTCCTCTAAATGAAATTAGGGTTTAATTCTACATAAGAATTTAATTCTTCCACATGCATAGGAATTTTATTCCTTTAAAAACGAAATTAGGGTTTAACCCTACAGAGAATTTAATTCTTAAAAATAAAGAGACTTGAAAGATCTCCATGCACGAAAAGAACTAAGGTCATGTGTCCCCACGTGACCCCTGAAAAGATCCTCCAAAATAAGAAGGAATTAGCCCTGAGGCAATGTCTCACGTGCTCCCACGTGACTTCCAAAATAAAGAAAACAAAAGCAAAGGCAATGTTGGCTTTGGGCGCTCTCACGTGTCCTCACGTGACCCCTAATAAACATTCTAATAAATTAGGGCATGAGTACCCATCACGTGCCCATACGTGATGGCTATGAAAACTAAAAGTGTTTAACACTTATTTGCAGTTCTGACAACAAGGTAAAGGAGATCTGGCCCCACCTCTGGGTGCCCTCACGTGCCCCCACGTGACCCCTTCCTTTCTAGTGTTTAACACTATTTTGAGTATTTCGTCTCCAGTGTTTAACACTGTTGTCCTCTAGTGTTTAACACTATTTTAAAGCCAATCTTAGCCAAATTGGCTAAGTTTTCCAGAGGCAAAAAACCTCCCCTTCAACTGAATCTCAAAGTTGAGTAAAACTCAGAGCTACAATGTTAATGCTCAGTCAAAGACAAAAATATTATCAGAGCCCTCAAACTCTTGTTTAGCATTGCTAAGTGATGAGGGGCTGGACCCAGACAAATGTTCAATAGTCCAATAAAGGGCCAACACTTCAAATCTAATTGGACTTAGCCCAAGTTGGCCATAAGTCCTCAATTCAGATTCAACTGAGCCAATGTGCTCATAATCTAATTAATTGATCTTAGTTCCAAATTGGACTACAGATCCTCAATCAACTTTGGTTCAAGGGTACATCTCTTCACTCCTTTGATATCTGTCGTTGTAATCCTTCAACGTCTTCAGAGAGGTGACGGGTCCCGACAACCACACATTTCATGGACTATGATGCCCTTAACCTTGACTGTGAGGTCTTTAAACTCACGGACTATGATGTCCTTAACCTTGACTGTGAGGTCTTTAAACTCACGGACTATGATGTCCTTAACCTCGACCGTGATGTCTTTAAACTAACATTGGACCGTAATGTCCTTAAACTAATCGACCGTAATGTCCTTAAACTAAAAAATAGAGTCCAATTGCTCTTTTGTTGGATCTAAACGATCCCGTTAAGTTGATCTTGGTCTAAAATGAGACTAACGTATACTTAACAAACGTTTAAGTTGATCTTAGTCTCAAATGAGCCTAACGTATCCTTAAACCCAACCCCACAAACCCAAATCTAAGAAGATACGGATTTGGAATAGCCCACGCCCTACGGGCGACAACATAAATTAATCTCTGTATACAATCCACGGGCAACCAAACACAAAACAAATACCCACGACACGAAGTGACCATCTGGAGAAGGAGAAAGTTGTTACCGCGATGCGGTAGCGTAATTAACTACAGGGGCTTGCGCCTGCAGGGAAGAGCGTCCCCACAATCAAAAACCCCTCAAACGAAGGGGAATCTGAAGAAGTCTGCTATATCGGCCGCATCCGTTTAAACTTTCGATACATGGTTCCATAAATCAACTTAGAATCTTCGGAGAGGTGGACGGATGGCACCAATTAGCATCTATCCCGAAATTCAGGCAAGATGTTTATTGCGTCTCCGTGTTTCGGAGGGGAACAGTCCACTCATGAAGTATTCTCCTTCATGGATGTCTCATCAGGGTACAATCAAATAAAGATGCATCCCGAGGACCAGAAGCATACTGCTTTCCGGACCCCTTTGGGCATATTCTGCTACAAGGTGATGCTCTTCGGTCTAAAGAACGCCGGTGCCACCTATCAGAGGGCCATAACAAAGATTTTCGATGACCTCATACATGAAATCGTCGAATGCTATATTGATGACCTCGTAGTTAAAAGCAAATCATACGAGGAACACTTAGAGCATCTGAGGATCGTGTTTCAGCACCTTCGGAAATACAACTTGAAGATGAACCCTCTCAAATGCGAGTTCGGAGTTTCCTCGGTCAAATTCCTAGGATTCATCATACGACATCGAGGTATCGAGATAGACCCGTCGAAGATCAAGGCGATTATGGAAATGCCATCGCCAAGAACTCTCAAGCAACTGTGGTCTCTCCAAGGGAAGCTCGCGTATATCCGGCGATTTATAGCCAACCTCTCTGGCAAGTGCCGCCCCTACAGTCACTTAATGAAGAAAGGAACTCCGTTCATCTGGGATCACAAATGCTAAAGCGCACTGGACGAGATCAAGCAATACCTACAGAATCCGCCAGTGCTGGCCGCCCCTGTTAAAGGAAAACCTCTCATCCTGTACACAACAGCCCTCGAAGGTTCTTTAAGCGCGTTGTAGGCACAAGAGAACGACCAAGAGAAAGAGAGAGCCCTTTATTATCTGAGTCGAGTTCTCCTGGGGGCAGAAAGCAACTACTCCCCCATCGAAAAACACTGCCTGGCGTTGATCTTCGTGATAACGAAGCTCAGACACTATGCGTTGGCACATGAGGTCCATCTCATATCAAAAGTGGATCCCCTCAAATACTTGATGTTGAAGGCCATATAAACAGGGCGGCTCTCTAAATGGGCCCTTCTCTTACTAGAATTCTCGATAACTTATCGACCTCTTAAGGCAGTGAAAGGTCAGGCTATCGCCGACTTCCTCGCCGAGCACCCGATACCCGCCGATTCCCCTTTGAACTGCAAATTGCCAGACGAACATGCGTTTAACACGATCGACGGGGATGATACCCGGTGGGAACTCTATTTTGATGGAGCGTCTTCCATGAAGAAGCGCAAACAAAGCACGCCCATAATCAAATCAGGGGTAGGCCTCATCTTCGTGACTCCACAAGGGAGGATAATGCGCTTTGCCTTCTCCTTAACAGAGCCGATGACGAACAATGAAGCCGAATATGAAGCTTTGATAGCAAGCCTCGAGATCTCTATCGACATGGGAATTGAAAACCTCCTCATATATGGAGACTCCCAGCTGGTCGTCAATCAAGTAAATGGCGACTATCAAACGTGCAAACCAGAGTTGGTGAAGTACGGCGAGAAAGTGCAACGACTGCTGACTCAAATTCCTTCCTACACCTTGTAAAGCATACCGCGTGCGGAAAATAGCAAAGCGGATGCATTAGCCAAGCTCTCTGGCTGACAAAAACTTCGATGACGTGAGGATCGTCGTGCAAAGCCGTCGGGTTCTTGCACCGGCAGAAATATCTCCGGAGTCGTCCAAAGAAAAGGGAGCGACCGAGCAAATGGCTATGCAAATAAAAGACCAGGAAAAGGCTGAGGACTGGAGAGAAGTTTTTATAGACTACTTCAAATCCCGTCGATCACCTGAAGATGCGTGCTCAAGACATCAGCTTATGAAACGAGCTCTGTCTTTTGCTTTCGTCAATGATACCCTGTATAAGAGATCATTTGACTCTTTATGGCTAAGATGCCTGGGACCTGAAGAGGCAAAGAGAGTCGTCCAAGAAACTCACGACGGACTCTGCGGTTCTCACCAAGCCGGCCCGAAGATGAAGCTGAAGATCAAAAGGATGGGCTACTATTGGCCCACGATGATCCAAGACTGCCTTGAATACGCGAAGCAGTGCCATTCATGCCAGATTCACGGGGACTTTATCCATCAACATCCAAATCCGCTACATCCGACAGTGGCTAACTGGCCGTTCGAAATGTATGGGACTGACATAATCGGCCCCATCGAACCAACATCGTCCAGAGGACACCGATTCATTTTGGCGACAACTGATTACTTCTCCAAATGGGCAGAAGCAGTACCGCTAAGAGAAGTGAAAACGGAGAATATCCTCCATTTCTTCAAGACACACAACATTTATCGGTTTGGAACTCCGCGACGGATCATCTCCGATAACGGGCCGGCCTACAGAAGCCACAAAATCAGCCGCTTCGCACAATAACATAACATAGACTGGAGATATTCTTCGGTCTATAATCCCCGAGCTAACGGTCTAGCTGAGGATTTCAACAAGACCTTGACGAAGATCATTAAAATTACGGTGTCTCGCAATAAGAAGGACTGGCATGAGAGACTGCATGAAGCTATCTGGGCGTATCGAACTACGTTCAAAACGGCCACAAACACAACGCCATATGTATTGGTATTTGGCACAGAAGCGGTACTCCCCCTCGAGGTAGAGTTACCCTCTCTGCGAGTGGCGGTTCACTACGAGTTAACGGACGAAGACAATGCTCACCTTCGACTAGAGGAACTTGATGCCCTTGATGAAACCCGGCTCATGGCGCAACAGAATCTGGAGGCATATAAAGAAAAGATGACGCGCTCATACGAGAGGTTGACTAGGCCGAGAACATTCCGCCAAGGCGAACTCGTTCCAGTGGTCAAGAGACCTATGATCCCCAATCATGCCAAGCGGGGAAAATTCGATCCGAATTATGAAGGCTCGTATATCACAGACAAAGTCTACCAGGGTGGAGCCTATCTACTCATGGACATGCATGGTGAAAGGCCTTTCAGGCCAATAAACGGTCGCTTCCTGAAGAAATACTATACCTGACGAGTCACGGCCTAGGTCAACGATAGATGACGACGCCTATGTCCGTTCGCTATCTTCCTAAGCCCAAACTCTATAAGTAGTAGCCGGTTTTCGGACCGAAATGTCCTAAAACTAATAATGGACCGAAACATTCTTAAACTAACAATGGACCACTATGTCCTAAAATGGGCGTCGGACCGAAACGTCCTTAAACTAACAATGGACCACTATGTCCTAAAACTAGCTGTTGACCGAGACGTCGATAAACTACAATGGACTGCAGCATCCCAGGGCTGACACAAAAAAAAGAAAGAATGAAAAAAAGAATGAAAAAAAGAAAGAAAAAGAGAACGGTATGTCCATAAGAAAAATGGGCACGGATGAAAAACCGAAAGGGCTCCGTGAGTAAAAACAGCAGGGCTACCGATGAGTTTTTGTGAAAACCCGAAAGGGCGCAACCTCGTTAAAAGACACTTGCAAGGTCCTCTCGACCTTGTGAGGAGAATCCACCTGCGTGAGATCCTTACGACTCACAAGGAAGCAACACACTCAGGGATCCCCTCGATTCCTAAGGAGAAATTACACTTGCGAGATCCTCACGACTCGTAAGGAGAACCCTCTTATGAGACCCTCATGGCTCATAAGATTCAAAAATCTTAAGTTACAGGGATCTGAACCTGTTCTTAAGTGGCCACCACAACCTCCAATACTGCCCTACAAGTGGTTCAATATTGACCTTTGTATACAATCCACGGGCACGAATAAACATTTCCCTAATAAAGTCCCACCCGCGACTAGGGATATGTTCACATAATGGACAATCCTTGTAGGTCCTCTCGACTTATAAGGAGAAAACACTCTTGTAAGATCCTTACGACTTATAAGAGAACACACACTTAGGAATCCTCACGATCCCTAAGGAGAAAACGCACATACGAGATCCTCACGACTTGTAGGGAGAAATACCTTTATGAGACCCTTACGGCTCATGAAGTCAAAAGCCTTAGTCGACAGGATCTTAACCCTGTTTGCTAAGCCACCTTTGTTCGACATTGACAGAGGCAAATGATGATTCGCTCCTGGCAATATTCCAATTGTAACGGTGCTGATGCCGAAATCGGTGTCTAATCCCAAGCTTGCAGCAAAAAAAAGCTAGCGAGCCACACATGCATGCAAAATAGCCGAAATGATGGGGCAACTTGCAACAAAATCAGCAAGTAAAAATGTATGCATGCAAAATAGCCGAAATGATTGGGCAACTCGCAATAAAAAGCAGTGAGTAAAAATAATACAAAATAGCCGAAATGATTGGGCACCGCGAAAAATAGCCGAAATGATTGGGCAATCGTGACCTTCGCGATATAAAAGCTGAAATTATAGAGCATCACGGAAAGAAATAAAAGAAAAATGAAATTTATGCCCTACAGGTGATATCACATCAATCCCTGTATACAATCCAGGGGGGCAAACGAAGAAGGAATCACACCTTCCCTCCCCAGGCTCTACCAGAAGAAGAGCCGAATCTCAACGGTTCACAGACGGCCTAGAGATCATCTCAACATTCGTCTCATTACAACAGACACAACATCAAGTAAAGTGGAACCGCGGCAATTCCCAGTTCCATTACTCGGCGGTGCATAGACAACCCAGAGCCAACCCCCAATTTCGTGAAATGCGGATAAAGTCAAAAATTCCTGGTTACGTGGAACGCGGTTTATGTCAATCCTAACCCCGTGGGAAACGTCCAGAGCGGAGCCTGGTCCTCGCAGAACATGGCTATGACCCCGTGGCAAGCATCCAGAGCAAATTCCTGGTTACGTGGAACGCGGTTTATGTCAATCCTGACCCCATGGGAAACGTCCAGAGCGGAGCCTGGTCCTCGCAGAACACGGCTATGACCCCGTGGGAAGCATCCAGAGCAAATTCCTGGTCACGTGGAACGCGGATTATGTCAATCTTGACCCCGTGGGAAACATCCAGAGTGGATCCTGGTCCTCGCAGAACATGGCAATGACCCCGTGTGAAGCATCCAGAGCGGAGCCTGGTCCTCGCAGAACACTGCTATGACCCCGTGGGAAGCAACCAGAGCAAAATTCCTGGTTATGTAGAACACGGTCTATGTCAATCCTGACCCGTGGGAAACGTCCAGAGCGGAGCCTGGTCCTCGCAGAATACGGATATGACCCCGTGGGAAACATCCAGAGCAAAATCCTGGTCACGTGGAACGCGACTTATGTCAATCCTGACCCCGTAGGAAACGTCCAAAGCGGATTCTGGTCCTCGCAGAACATGGCAATGGCCCTGTAGGAAGCATCCAGAGCGGAGCCTGGTCCTCGCAGAACACGGCTATGACCCCGTGGGAAGAATCCAGAGCAAAATTCCTGGTCACATGGAACGCGGCTTATGTCAATCCTGACCCCGTGGGAAACGTACAGAGCGGATCTTGGTCCTCACAGAACACGGCTATGACCCCGTGGAAAGCATCCAGAGTGGAGCCTGGTCCTCGCAGAATATGGCTATGACCCCGTAGGAAGCATCCAAAGCAAAATTCCTGGTTACATGGAACGCGGCTTATGTCAATCCTGACCCCGTGGGAAACGTCCAGAATGGATCATGGTCCTCGCAGAACACGGCAATGACCCCGTGTGAAGCATCCAGAGCGGAGTCTGGTCCTCGCAGAATACAGCTATGACCCCGTGGGAAGCATCCAGAGCAAAATTCTTGGTCACGTGGAACGCGGCTTATGTCAATCCTGACCCCGTGGGAAACATCCAGAGCGGATCTTGGTCCTTACAGAACACGGCTATGACCCCGTGGGAAGCATCCAGAGCGGAGCTTGGTCCTCGCAGAACACGGCTATGACCCCGTGGGAAGCATCCAGAGCAAAATTCATGGTCACGTGGAACGCGGCTTATGTCAATCCTGACCCCGTGGGAAACGTGCAGAGCGGATCCTGGTCCTTGCAGAACATGGCTATGACCCCGTGGGAAGCATCCAGAGCGGAGCCTGGTCCTCGCAAAACACGGCTATGACCCCGTGGGAAGCATCCAGAGCAAAATTCCTGGTCACGTGGAACGCGGCTTATGTCAATCCTGACCCTGTGGGAAACGTCCAGAGCGGAACCTGGTCCTCGCAGAACACGGCTATGACCCCGTGGGAAGCATCCAGAGCAAATTCCTGGTCCCGTGGAATACAGTTAAAGTCAATCTTGACCCCGTGGGAAACGCCCAGAGCAACTCCTGACTACGCAAAGTGCGGATAATGGCAACACCATCAATCACTTGCAGGTCCTCTCGACCCGTAGGGAAGAAAACTCTCTTGTAAGATCCTTACGACCTATAAGAGAAAACGCACTTAGGAACCCTCACGATTCCTAAGGAGAAAATACACCTACGAGATCCTCTCGACCCGTAGGGAGAAAAGTCTTCATGAGACCCTCATGGCTCATGAAGTTGAAAAGTCTTAGGCAGCAGATCTGAACCTGCTTTCTAAGCCATCATTACCTCTCGAAGAATTCAAAACGGAATGCTCACTCTATCATCTGTAGGCTACACTTACTAAGGTAACATGACAGCAACAACAAAAAAAGTGACAATAAGGAGAACATTTGGTTCACATTCAATTAAGCGTTCAAGGCATACCCATTCATACATGCGCGAAAAAGTTTGATGCATAAAATAGACACATGGAAACGAAAAGGCTTGCTATTCAAACTTCAGAAAATGCCTACATTGACGAAAACAGTAAACAAAAACGCCATTAAAGTGTTTACAAAGGCATGACATCAAATCCAGGGCATGGATTGAGAAATTCAAAAGTAAGGCCATCCAAAATTTTACGGGCCTCTCGGACCATCTTCGTATGCATCCTTTCACGATCACGAGCGTCAAGATCCTCACTGATGTTCTCAACCCTTTGATAGGCAGCAAGTATCGCCGCCTGCTGAAAAGCTTGATGCAGAATATCAATGAGGTTGTCTCGCCTTTTTTTTCGAGATCAGGCCCATCAGATACACCGAGTGCACTTTATCTTCGGCGTCTTCCAATGCCCTAAGCGGCATGCCAGCATAAAATAGAGGAAGTGCTCCCCAAATCGCTCCCACAATAAGCTTCAGGAGAGAGGAACGACGAGGAAGCAGTCGGCCATTATACGCACCGAATCGACCCATAATTTCAACGCATTGGGCGTTTGTGAACTCTTGGTTGTAGGAACGGCCGAGGGAGCGGATGTCTCCGTAAAAGATAATCTCATCGAGATCATACAAATGAACAGCCATAACGTCTGAAAAAGAAAATCAGTGAGAGTTAGTAGACAGACTGATTAAGAAAAGCTTATTGAAACAGATACGGGATTTAAACAACTCTTGATATCCCAGGGTGGGAATAAGTGCTACTTAAATCACCCGATGGATTTAATTCTGTGAAGTTAAGAGAGAAATCCTAAAGAGAATTTCGTATTCAATAAAAAAGGTCCCTCGGGCCAAGGACTTAAACCCCTCGAGAGCAATGCTCTACAGACAGGGGTGACACCTGTCAAAATCAATTATGAAGGGAATTTAAAAATTCCCCGAGAATTCTAAAGACCCATACTCTATAAAGATGATGGAATAACCCATCAGAATACTTAAAGGATCTCTTAGGATCTAAGATCTGACAAGGGCAAAGCCCTGTTAAGAAACCCTAAAAAAGTTTTCTTGAAGATCTATGATCTAAGTAGAGCAAAAAAAAGCTCTGATAATGAGTGAAACTCTAGATTATTAACTAATCCCTTCAAAGATTAATCTTTACCTAGAAAGATCTGACAGAATTTTAACTCTTAACTTCCTTAAAAAAAGAGAGCAGTGCTCTGAAGAAGAGATAATTCTCAGAAAGAAGATGAACAATGGTCATCTCAGAGGGCCAAAGGCCCTATTTATAGGCATTGAGAGCCGTTTCAACTTCAAAAAAGGTGATCCAACGGCGGAGATGCTGCCACCGTTGCACTCACGTGTGGGCCACGTAAGCGCAACGGTAGGGGGCATTTGTTTCCCTAATTAGAGCAAACCTCTGTTCAAATTCCAAGATTTGAAGCGAAGCAACGCTTCGTGAAAAGTGCTAGCATCAAATGCGCTTGCACTAAGAGTCAAAGACTCTGAAACGGCACTCTCGTGTTTCGCACATGAGCGCTAAGCGCCAGAAGCGCTTCACCCTTGCAAGAATTAAAATAAGAGAAACACTTGGCAGATAATGACAAAAAGAAAGAAAACGCTTAATTAAACATTTTTATTGCAATAGGAATAAAGCTCCAAACATGGGATCAAATGGACAAGGGTTTACAAACATATAGATAAAATTATCTAATTCCCTCTCTGTCTTTTCCACCATGTCAAAGCGACGATCCTCGCGAGGAGTAGCTACCATCGGTTAGCACCACATTCACCAGCAAAAGCAGAGATGACAGCGCGGTGAGTCCGTATCTGGCTCAGCAACTGAACAGAACAGTCCCTTAGGGCTTTGGTGATCAAGTGCGCCTCGAAGAAGCACTCAATCTTGTCTTCAGCAACATCGAGCATCGCTGGGGTCATCTCCGCCGGAGGAGGGGGAATGTCAGCAAGCACGGACATAAGGATCATCCGAAGCCAAATAGAGTTGGGAGGGAGAGGAGATCCTACACGAGTCAAGAGCTCGTGCAGCGCCGCGTCGCATTGGTCATCAGTAAGAGCAGGATCCACTAAGCGCGCAGCAAAGCGAGAAACAATGTCCTGAATGGGCACTTCCCACGGTTGTCGACGAGCATGTGGGCGGTTACAAGCCATAGTTGAGAGGGTTCTTTGGAGATGAGAAAAGAAAGAAGGTTTGCTTCAGGTTATAAAGACTAGGCACAGAAAATTTTGTGCACAGTGGAGCTATTTCCAAGACCTGGGAAATGAAAGTTCTGGGGAATACAAGTTTGACTTAAAAGGAAGGTGAAAAGATACCTCCAATAAAGCAACGCTTCAGATGCAGCGCCAAGTGCGCTGCGCCCTAAGCAGCGCACCATGTGTACGCTAGCGCTAGGTACGCTGTGCAGCGCACCACGTGTCAAACACGGGTGCGCTAGCGCTACGTGCGCTGCGCTCTGAGCAGTGCACCACGTGCAAAGCACGGGTGCGCTAGCGCCGGAATTAAAAAACTCCCCACCGTTAGATCAAAATATCTAATAATAATGATAAATCATTAATTAAGCAGAATTAAAATTCTGTTATGGAAATATTTTCCAATTTTGTTAAAAATAAGAAGATTGCCTTCTGTAAAACAGAAGTCCTGGGATCAAAGATCCAATGGTGGGAAACATCCCCAAATCAATCAGAGAAAGATCTCTTTAACTGATTCAACAAATCAGCTTGCCCTATATAAAGGCCCCAAGACTTCAAGTCTGATACAGAGAACCCCCCCTAAACTTTGAGAAATTCAAAGATAAAGAGTAAGCTCTTGCAAGAAGATTTTTCTTCAAGGTAAGAATGAAGGATGATGAACATAGAGATGAAATCATCTCATAAAAAGAAGAATTCATTTCTTAAAACAGATCATAGATCTACAAAGACAAAAAGTCTTTCACAAAGAGATCAAAAGATCTCATCATAAAATAGAAGAAGAAGAACATAATTCTTCTCACAGATCATGAATCTACAAAGGCAAAGCCTTTCATCAATATAAGAGATTGGAAATCTCTCCTGAAAAATAAGAACGGTTGTTCTTAGATCTTAAGACAAAGTCTCTTTTAAAAGAACATAAATTTGTTCACAGATCATAAAATTGATCAGATGTGCTTTGCGCTCTTGAAATGCGCCTTGTGCTCTTGAACTGCGCTTCTGCGCTCTCTGGACCGGTGCTCAGCGTCAAATGCGCCACGTGTCAACCACGTATGCGCCAATTAACAACTTGCGCTTTGCGCTTCTGAAATAGCGCACTACGCTCATGGGCTGGCGCTCAGCGCCAAGTGCACCACGTGTCACTCATGTGTGCGCCACTAAACTGAAAGCGCAATGTGCTCATGGACTAGCGCTCAGCGCTCATAAACTGGCATCGTGCGCTCGTCATCTAGCGCCTAGCGCGACACATTTCCCTTACATGTGCGCTACTTGGCAGAAGCACAATGCGCTCTTTGATTAGCGCCTAGCGCACCACGTGCTGCGCTGACAGAATTAAATTCTGTCTTTTAATAAACCCAGAGCTTTGATCAATGCTCACCATTGTTAAAAGGGCCAAGCCCAAATAAAGGCTCAACAGCCCAGAATGAAATGTTAAACATTTATTGGACTTAGCCCAAGATTGGCCATAAGTCCTCAACTCATATTAATTGAGCCCATCTGCTCATGAATATTTCAACAGATCTTAGCCCCAAATTGGACTACAGATCTTTCAACCAACCCACACCGGTTCGAGGGTACATCTCTTTACTCCTCTGATATTTGTCATTGTAATCCTTCAACGTCTTCAGAGAGGTAACGGGTCCCGACAACCAAACACTCTACGGACTGTGGGGCCCTTAAGCCCATGGACTATGATGTCATTAACCTTGACTGTGAGGTCTTTAAACACACGGACTATGATGTCCTTAACCTTGACTGTGAGCTTTTTAAACTCGCGGACTATGATGTCCTTAACCTTGACTGTGAGGTCTTTAAACTCACGGACTACGATGTCCTTAACCTCGACTGTGAGGTCTTTAAACTCACGGACTATGATGTCATTAACCTTGACTATGAGGTCTTTAAACTCACGGACTACGATGTCCTTAACCTTGACTGTGATGTCTTTAAACTCATGGACTATGATGTCCTTAACCTTGGACCGAGATGTCTTTAAACTAACGCTGGACCGTAATGTCCTTAAACTAATCGACCGCAATGTCCCTAAACTAAACAATAGAGCACAAATGCTCTTTTGTTGGATCTAAACGATCCCGTTAAGTTGATCTTAGTCTAAAATTAGACTAACGTATCCTTAACATACGTTTAAGTTGATCTTAGTCCCAAATGATACTAACGTATCCTTAAACCCAACCCCCAAACCCAAATTTAAGAAGATACGGATTTGGACTAATCCACGCGCTACGGGCGACAACATAAATTAGTCTCCGTATACAATCCACGGGCAACCAAAAACAAAATAAACACACACGATACGAAGTGACCATCTAGAGAAGGAGAAAGTTGTTACCGCGATGCGGTAACATAATTAACTGCAGGGGCTTATGCCTGCAGGGAAGAGCGTCCCCATAATCAAAAACCCCTCAAATGAGGGGGAATCTGACGAAGTCTGCTATATCGGCCGCATCCGTTTAAACCTTCGATACATGTTTCCATAAATCAACTTGGCATCTTCGGAGAGGTGGACGGATAGCACCAATTAGCATCTGCCCCGAAATTCAGATGAGGCGTTTATCGCGTCTCTCCCAGCGTTTTCGGCGGGGAACATCATTCATTTCTCAAGATGCTTTCTCTCTCTACAATCGCCTAGTGAAGAAGAAGATCGTTACCGACGCTAGAGTTCGACTCATTGAAATCGCCAATTTCCATTTCACCACACTTCTCCAATATCAAGATTGGATTTCTATAGTTACCCTTGATTGTACCACTCATTCCAATTTCGTTTATCTTTTTTACTCCAACATGTTTAGTAATCAAGACAATCCAAATGTCATTCGCATTCGGCTACAACGCCGCACTATCACAATTTCATCCACTTCCCTTGCTTGAATTTTAAATATTCCAAATGAAAGGGTCGAAATATTTAATGAATCTTTAGAGACATTTGCACATTTCCCTTAAGGCGTTACTCATGAACATGTTTCGAGATTGCTATATGGTAATGAAAATTCCCATATGTTTAATGATCCATATAGTAGAAATATTCTCCCATGTATTTGTGTTCTTTCTTTTCTACTTGGTCATACCATATACCCTAAAATGGGTAGTTTTGATAAGTTGCATTCTACACATAAATTACTTACCTATTGTGTGTTAGCCAATATTAGAATCAACCTTCCCTCCTTCATAATTCAATCAATGTGGAATTTTCCCCACGTGGGGGCCTCTTCCCACAAGTGGAGAGGCTCCCCACTGGATTTTAAAAAAAATCTTTTTAAAATAAAAGTATCAATTGTTGGAGCTAACGAATCCAGGCAGCAATAGATTGTTTGAATGTGTGGTTTTAGGCAGATGAGATGATTATAAATGATTGGTTCAAGTGTGGGGACTAAAGTTTTGATCTCTGATGTTCATCAGCTATTTTATTTGTTCTTTCAATTATTCCTGCAGGGAAACTTGAGGCTCCCATTTGATTGAAATGGTTTATAAGTGTAAATTCTTGTGAACCTAAACTAGTATCTCTGTGATGCGTGAAATATATTATTCCTCAAAAAAAATATTAAATAAAATAAATACATGATGGAATAAAATAAAACACAAACGTTCTATATTGAGTTCGTATGATTCGCATTGACCCTTTAATCAAAGGTTCCTTCGTTTCCGAGCGAGAGGTAATTAACAACAGTTTTGTCCGTGGCTGCAGGAGATTAGGATTCCCACAATCAATAGATCCTAGCCTAGAAGCGAAGGCATTCCTATCCCAATAGGGCGGCGAAAAACACTCTACAGAGCTTGGAGAACAAAAAACCGCGATGGCTAAAGGAAATGAGATGATGAAGCATAGGAGAGAACAGAATCCACTAGGGAAAGTTAAAAGAAGAAAATTTCCTGACATCCCAAAGAGAAAATGGATCTCCATGACGTTACTGGATGGTGATAAGAAAGTGATTAAGTCGAAAAGAGCTCCAGATACTGATCAAGAAGTAAACATGAAGCTACATAAGGGTCGATTAAGATCAATAGATCAGGAAAAGCCTGTTCATAGTTTGCAAGGGAGTACCTAGAGAGACTAAAGACTTTTAAGAGCATTGGGGGGGAAAACATACTCCAAAACTAAATATTTCTATGCTTTTATGATCTATTAGTAATTAGAGGCTTTAAATGGAAAATGAAAGAAGACACGTATGGATGTGTGTACCACGCATCAGTGAAGATTACTCCTATTATCCACCAAGGACTTGTAGCCTTCCACCACATCAAATGCAAGGTAGTTCAACTACTGTAAATCTACCCACCCTAAACACGTCATGTCCATTGAGCCATACAGAAAGGCCTCAGGCGGAATGTGGGTCAATTGGAAAGGCAAGATTACATGATTTTAACAAATAATAAGATAAATCGACGATGATGAAAAACCCAAGATCTTGAAGTTTTGTGTTCTAATACAACTTCTCATAAGCACTTTAACCAAAAGATTAAGTTGATGGGTTGTGATCAACAATATATATCGAGCAAAGAAAAGAAAGAGCCATATCCACCTTCAACAAACCCATCTAATGTGCATGCTGGTAATAACAGGAATTTAAACACTGCAGGAAATGATGTGTTTAACAGTACAAGTAGGACCAAAATGACGTGTTTTCTAAATCAAGAAGTCAGGTCAGAGTGAGAACCTACAAATAGTCCAGAAAGAAAGATCGGGTGAAACAAAGACCCAGATGCCTATAGAAGTACTACAGTAAGACGCAAGTTTCTGGCACTAATGAAAAAAATTTGCTGATTGACATTTCGTGGACAATTAGGATTAGATACCTAAACATAATGAAAAAATCGACAACCGGAACACACCCATTTTTCTAAAATCTACCCTTGACCGATAAACTCGGTCTAATATAAGCCGGCAATGTAATTGGTGTATGCTGTGATAAAGACAATAACACCCAATGGAAAAATCATAAATTTTGTTTACAATCGAAGAATTAAGGCTTTCCTTCAAAACGTTAACATAAAAATCTTCCTTTCTTAATATGACGATGGGTAGTGACCATATTCCATAAATCTTCTAATGCTCATCATCAACAAGACAGACAAACCATCTGCAAAAATGCTGTGTTGAAAGCCTATATCAACATGAAAATAACATCCAAGACATGCTTGAGAATTCTAATCTCCAAGCATTAACTAACCAAGCATTTTTCCATCCCCTCAAACGCATTAATGTACAGCATTCCAAGCTCATATGGTTATATAACGTCGTTATGATGCCTTTTGTTTATAGTGTTGTCGCCATGCATCTACAATCCGTCTTGTTCAGTAGTACCTAGATAAAAACCTACGACACTTTATCTTATATTTTAATAAATTAACATCTAGCATTGGCCTAATATAGCAGCACAATTTCCGAAAACCTAGTTTCCTTTAAGTCATAAAGAAATTGCGGTTTGCATACAGGATTCACTGGGTTTTGCTAGCTTTAGGAGCAATTTAGATACAAACCTCAGTTTCAATTTAACTTATCGTCGCTTTAGCCTTGTTCGGCAACACTGTTTACCACGGTGTTGTCCATGCTAAAACCACTAAAAGCGGTTTGGCACACCAACCACTTAATATCGAGAGTTTGAAAACCTAGATTCACTAAGGCCTAATTTAGAAACATTGTTTTTTATATCACAGTTCCATTAAAAAAATGAAGCTCTGGTTTGTGAATACTAATTATGCAAGCCATGGTTCTGTGTTTCCTAACTTTAAAAAGCTCTTCGGCATGAGGCTTAAGTTATTGAAAGTTTCAAACATTCAATAACAGTGGAGTTGTCATTCCTTGTTTGTTTGCATAGAATGGGTATAGATTATTTTGTGAATTGACATTATCTTTTTAGCAATTCGAAATCTTATTATACCCCTTATTAAATTACAACGTTTTAAAGTCTGGTGTGTAGTATGAAGAGTCTTGGTCTCTCTTTTGAAAATAGAGCATTGAATATGCTGCATGACCCATTTTTTAATCAAATATCAAGCTTGCCCTCGAAAATCATGTGCAATGGTAGGACAACTTTTCATACACTTCCAAAAATGACCATTCATCTTCCACCATCTCTCGTGTCCAATACTCATTTCCTTTGATGGAAAAAAGAAGATAATTACAGGTACGTCCCCAGTCCCATCTCCAGTCTATGAATCATATGTTATTTGAATCCAAGCAAAGATTTGGTTTAACCATTTTCCAGGCTTGCACCCAAAACAAAAAACTTCCTACATTACTTTTTCCAATAACAGCTTGTTATCGGTCCATTATACAATGAGTGAGATGAGTTTATCTTTCACACTTCTTTATATAATTTCAGAACCAAATCATCTAGCATTCTCAAGAAGAAAGTTCTGATTATCCGCCAGTAATGGCATTCCCGTGGGTCCCATTTAGTGTTCATCCTTTAACTCTCTTTTGATGTTTCCTTCGTTTATTGTTTTCCCCTCTATCTGGACCAAAGGGTTGAGTTGACTTGGAGGCCACACACATCTATGCATGTACAATAAAAACAAAATGGGTTTTTATCATATATAGTTTTTTTTTTACATTGATTTGTAATAATGATTAAAAGACGATAAGAACTAAACTGGTTGTCAAATTTCTTTATCTTTTTTCCTCTTATACAATACTTTTTAAAATTCATTTTCCTCTAAAACAGGTGAGCATACTAAGATGAATGAATTTGATGGCATCGATGGCGGCTCAAGAATTATAAGATTACCTTTTGATTTGAATGAGCTTCCAAAAGAAAAGGACGTGCATAAGATACTCAACATGGCATTGAAGAATTAAGAGAAATGATTATGCAAAGAGCGAACCAGGAATAAAAAAAATTGGGTGATGTCAGCATAATTAATGAAAGAATATTCGAGTCTTTTAAGTTGTTTTTTGAAATGAGAAGTCAAACATAATAAGCTTTAAAAAGTTGTCATTTAATAGGAGGTCTAACAAGTGACTTGAATGCACTTTTTAGCAAAACCCTATTTTAATTGAGAAAATTGTTATGTTTGCTTATTCTCTCTCTTCTTCCTCCCGGTTTCCAAAATTCAATTTTCACTTTTTGTTCAACCAAACAAAGAAGAGGATTGAAGGAGACAAAAACCATTTTATTTCTTTAAAGACAAACAAGAATGACAATTCTATAAGACAAATTATTTAATTTGTAAGACCCCAATTCCCATTCTTGTTTTTTTTTATTCC
Organism: Agapanthus africanus; assembly: GCA_030015575.1. Classification (NCBI taxonomy): domain Eukaryota; kingdom Viridiplantae; phylum Streptophyta; class Magnoliopsida; order Asparagales; family Amaryllidaceae; genus Agapanthus; species Agapanthus africanus. The sequence goes on along the minus strand of CM057343.1, from coordinate 59,281,664 downwards.
AGCAAACATGCGGCCCATTAATGGATTTGTATTCTTAAGCCTACTCGACTTAGTTTTGGCCAAGGATATACACGTGTAATGCACGTGTATATCATAAAATACAGGGTAAATTGCCAACCCCAAGCACTTTTTCCTGTTGTGAAAAACCCCCGGCCTCGAAAAGTTAATCAAAACCCGCTAAAAAAGTTTTTAGTTGTCAAGAAACTCCTTACCTATGATATCTAGTGGTTGCCTGCTATATCTAATTTCTGCGATATCTAAACAGTTGCCAACGATATCTAAGGAGTTGCATGTAATATCTAAATTGTTTCCTGAGATATCTAAATAGTTTGTATGAATTGGTTAGATACAGCTAGCTACTATGTAGGAACCGCAGGAAAATTTTCGGAGGGGTTTTTGATTACCGTTTCAAGACCAAAGGGTTTTTGACAGCGGAAAAAAATGCTTGGGTTTTTTTTCTAACAATTTACCCTAAATATATGTTGCTAAAAAATTAAGTATTGTTCTCTCTTTTAAAAAAACATGGTGAGACAGGGACCTAGGGATCCTGATATTATTTTCCTCGCTATTTGCTATTTGGATGCTATTATATAATCTCATGTGCACACTACAGATCAGAAAATACTAATCCTATGGACCTCATATTTCACTCTACTTTCTATTGTAGATCTAATTACAGAATCAGCATGAATCAAAACAATAGCAGGGAACAGAGAGTTTAAGAGAAACAGGATCCAAGATTCGAAGGCGTATAGAAATTAGGTCATGGTCCGGCGATTGGATTGCTGGCGAACGATTTGCGGAGGGTGGGGAGCCAGTATGGGCTAGCTTGTGCCCCTACAAATCGGTACGTGAGTCTGTCCCGAGAAGGGGGGACCGAAGAATTTTTGTCAGATGGTACATCGGCACCATTCATAATAAATATTTGTTAGGACGCTCAACTATATTGTACATTTACGCTATCACGATTTGATAATTGAAAAAAAGTTAAATTAATATGAGAATGTTGATTTTTACAGCATAATATATCTAGAATTTAAGCCACCGCAATTTAATAATAAAAGAATAGTTGTTTAACGTGGGACTAAGTTTCCCATATTAAAAAAACAACATTTCAACAAAATCAAACTTAATGTTGAGTTTTAGCCTCTAATGAGACCGAGTTACCAAGCTTCCCGTGTTCAAGAAAACACTAAATAAAGTTAAAATTAATAATGACTTACATGCTCTTATATAATAATTTAGAAGAAGAATATATATACATAGATTGAGAGAGAATAATGGAGGAAAAATATCATAGAAGGGAATTTTCTCCTACGGCGTCGAAAAGGTATACTCTCTCTCGTTTTTTCGACGATCGGCACCCATCATTTTCATCGTTATCATCTAAGATGTGGGTACACCAAATTTCATGTGATTCTACAACTTTTTCACCGTTGATTTAACAATGTAAAAAGTTATGTTATCGGTAAACCGTTAATTTTGAACCCACTAAATCAACAGTAAAAAAGTTATAGAATCATATGAAAATTGGTGTATTTCACGATGCAGATGATTACACATGGATATCACTTGTTCGTATGTTCGTGTTTTGCATAGTTGAGAATGCCTAACCTTTTTGTAGGGCATACCTAATTTCTTGGACATGTTGCATCTCTCTCCTCAAGTGCCCATCAATGATTGTTAGTGAAAAATTAGCGAAGACCAATATTTCGAGCTCAAAGATAATTAGAAAGGCAACGCCTTGGTATTTTTTTAAAGTGAATTCAACCGGAAAACCCCGAACACCCCGCCCACGCCCCCCCGCCCCCCGCACCCAACCACACAACCCAACCCAACCCAACAAAAACCCAAAAAAGGAAAGGCAAAAAGACCAAAAATAAAGAGATAAATTAATCAATTAAGATACTCACTGTCAATTCAGGGCTTTCCACTTTCAACATAACATCGCAATATATGATTGCTAGCCACAACCGCTTGTTATTAGTCACCATCCAATTTGTCCTTGCTCCCTTGGTGGAGCTCCTCTTCGGGCCTACGTCAGATGTTGTCTTCCGTTGATCTCGCGGTAAACTTAGCTGATTATCCTTCGTTGCGTGTGGGTCTCAATGGGTTTTGGGAGGAAGCAGTGAGGTGAGAAAGCTGTTGCCGAGTACCTGCAAAGAAATCCCGGGATGGTTTGGTACCACCAAGGACCCTCCGACGCTCAATTTAGTGATGAGATCCGAGCAGAGTAACGGCATAAAAGTGTAAAAAATGGCTTACTTGACCCCTCTGTGGTGGGGGTTTATATAGCGGTGGAGCACGTAGCAGCGGGCGCGAGAATCTCGCCGGCAGTTACGCTCCCGACGTCACGCCCGCGCAGAGAGCGGATCGCCCATTAATGGGGATCGTGATGGCGTGGAACGTGGGACGTTGTTGGCGTAAAATCCGCGCATGGCGAGATTCGCGGAGCGGCGGTTACGTCTGAGAGTAGGTCGAAGGGCCGAGGAAGACGTCCTCGGTGGGAGCTCGGGGACGAGCAGGGAGGCCGAGGAGTCTTGGTCCGGCGGGAGCTCGGGGATGAGCTGAGAGGCCGAGGAGGCCAATTTACAGGGGCCCCGAGGGGGGCCAGCTTGTGCTTGCAGGTCGGGCACGAGATGGCCTGATCGACCCCTATGGGCCCTTTCTTCTAAGTTCTGGGACACGCCACCTGCCACGTGTCATGATCTTAGGGATCGCCAATATCGAGCACTATCATCCCTTGAGCCACTAAAGATCGATTAATTACTAGAGTAGAGCTAGAACTAAAACTCGAAGTCAAGAATCCATCCCAATTCACGTCTACATTCAATAGTAGCGTTGATCATAAGCCGGTTTGGTCTGACCGCTGCTAAATAACTCCGGTCGCCACTATTCTTAATTTTTCTCTGTATGGATCCTTTGGCATTTATAACGGCCATCTCTAGTTTTCGAAAAAGTAAATCCTGCAGCCAGGCCAAACCGAATTCATTATGAACCAAAATAGTATCCATCGGTCTGAATCTAAATAACTACGGTCTCTTCTATTCTTAATTTTTCTGTCTTTAGGATTTCAAATGACGATCTCTCATTTTGGGAAAAATAAAGTTCTACGGTAAAAGTGATGCTCCTGCGATCTTAAGAATAAACGAAGGCGATCAAAGCACCGCAAAATTGTCAATTTATCTAGTCCGGTCCGGTTGGTTTCCTCCGGTTTCAACTACAAAGAGCCACATCACTAATCTGGCCCCGTCTGGCAACAGGGTCACGGTTTTCCCAAACCTCTGTTTCATTGGGTTGCGACACCAGACTCGAAAACCATGGCGCACAGTGAACAATGCTCCCTAGCTTCGTTATTGTTGGCTATAGCGCCCTCAAGTCAATTATTGTAATCGCAGGCACGCGATTGTGATGATTGAGGGAGAATCTATACGGGTAGAACAGTCTTACTCAAAATGATAGTATGCTATTTGATTTGCCTTTATCATCATATACATGTATTATGTGGTATTACAGATCACTATTACATGTTGATAAAGCCCATAGGGTTCTTACTTGACTATAAGCATTATGATGGCGATTATATATGTGGGAGCTGGGTGGTCTATAAGTACATCCTTAAATGTCCCTAGTCGCGGGAGTATCGAGACTGGACATCGATACTCCAGAATAGACTAGTGTATACTTATCGAGACCCCGACAAGGAGCGGTGGCCGGTCTCATAAGCCATTGGTGTCAGTTAGTTACCTAATATAGTATACAGCTGCTCATTGGGTTATGAGTTACACTGGATGGACTCTCCGGGAACATACTAGTTAGTATTATACCTATTGTCAGATAGCAGTTCCCAGGTGACCTGTGTACAGGTTAATCTGTCGACCCGAGATCGTTATTTGTCTCGTGTAGGTTCCCACTGTGATTTGATTACTATCCTACCACGGCTTAAAAGAGTCGTGCAAACAGGTTTTAGTTGGGTACAGTCACGAGCCACATGGAGGCAGTGAGCGGATCGTCGGGGATTCGTCTCTCCCGGAATTGAGGGTTGTTGTCGCACTGTGCATGGGTGGTCATCACCAGAAATTCTTAGCCAAGCTCGACGAGAATTACTGATTTGGATCAGTAGTTTCTCAGTTGGTGATGGGGTTCATACCGACATGAAATATCGCGTTATCAGGAGTCTGACTTCATCCACCCCTAAATCCGATATGCGATACTCTTAGACGAACAGACCGGACTGTACGGAGATTGTCACTGACTGGCTTAGTAGAGGTTCGGATGAGCTTGCTCGTCAGCCTTCCTTTCGCTCAATACCTAAGTGGTCGTTACGTACAACTAGTGCCGCTGACGTGCCTGTAGTTAAACCCACTGCCAGCGTATTGACGAGTCTTTAGAGTCCCACACAGAGGGTTTTCACGGTTCAGGCGATTTGATGTAGATGACGTATGTTAGTACATACAAGTGTCTGATTAAATATGTGTACAGGCTACACAGACTTTTATCGGACGGTTGATAATACTAGCGGCTTAGGATTGAACCGGATTATTAAATCAAGTTTTGATTTAATAATTTATATATATATATATGTATTCTAGTATTATTGTTCACTATTCATTTTCTCTTTTGGCTATTCGTATTTTTATACGAATACGTGTATATGTATTTCGATACGTATACCGGATTGTATTCCGTATTTATACGGAATATCTTCTAGAAGTTGGACACCTCATTGTATGATTTTCGTTTTAGAAAATCATTTGTCATTTGTTGATGAGGTGGAGGGGTAAGGTGGCATGAGCTTGATTGAGATATGTTGAGGTGTATGGCTTTTGATTGTTTATTGGTTTTTATTTGAGATATTTTCCTTAGTTGATAAATGAGGAGATATTTTATATATGAGATACACTCTTGATTGATACACTCACACTCATCTCTCTTTGAAACTTAGCTATTTTTTCTTGAGTTGCTCATGCCCATGTTTTTCCTCACCTCATCCTTCTTCTTTGATTGCTCACTTGAGCATATGATATGAGAGAAAAAGAAAGTGATATATTCCTACATCCCACTCTCCATTATGAGCGACCATGGAGCGTCGGTTGCTTCGTTAGGCGAAACTGGAGGCTGCATCGTTTTCTTCGGATGGATCATCCTCGACGGAGGAAGACCGGCAATCAAGCTTGATCCAGGACATCTTTGGGAGCTAAGGATGATGGTAGAAGACCGAAGGACACAGATCATTCAGTATAACACTTCTATCATTATAGTTTAGCTCTTCGTTATTTGCTAGTATAGGATTTATGGTTCGATTCTTCGTCGGTTTAGTTAGCGCCAGAAGTTTTTTAAATGTCGTTTTTGTTCCGCATCGGCCACGGTAGATGGTCAGGATGCTAGCATAACCCAACACTTATACCACGAGTGAGACTCGTGCCCTAATAGACCCTCCAGAAAAGATTGATGCACTTCCCTTTCAGAATTTCATTCCTATCTACGACTTAAAGTTACTCGGACTCTGACGTGCGTCGTATCACGTCAAGATGTTACCTTTCGTAGATCTGCTGTCGAGCGACGATGGACGGCTAAGATTGATTTGGAGGTTGACTCCTGAAGCGTGTGGATTCTCAATGGGTTTTAGGTCATGGTGGCCGAGCTACCTGCAAGGAAGTCTTGGGGTGGTTGTACCACCGAGGACCCTCCGACGATCAAGTTAGTGGTGCAATTTGGGCAGAGTAACGGCCTAGTGAGGAGAGAATTGCGTACCTTGATCGTATGAGGGAGGGGTTTATATAGCGGCAGTGATGGGCAGGCAGGCGCCTGTAAGTCTATGTCGCTCGCCCGCAAGCTAGCGAGGAGGCGGAACAAGTAAAAATCAAAACTTTCTTATATAGCAACATAGACTAATACTAAAGGACTTTGCCAAACCATATCTAACGGAACTACGGGAGGTTTAATCTACTGTGATAGATGATTATACCTTACGAAACTAGTCCTTCGGTTCTTTTCTCCGTTGTCCTCCTCGTCCATGTGAGCTCCGAGGATCGATCCGGATCTTGGTCACCACCGCGGCCTCCTAGAGTCGAAGACGATCCACCCGAGAGTCTATAGTCCGAGCTCCACCTCAAGCCGAGGTAACTAGGGCAACAAGTTTGCTATGCTTGATGCCCTAGGTGATGTAGAGTAAGGAGATGGATTTGTTTGTCTATTGAGAACCTAAGTTGCTCAACACATGAGACTATTAGGAAATGCAAGTGAGGAAGAAGAAGAAGAAACCATGGGAGCTCTCTTTTGATGAGAGAGAATGAGCAAGAGATAATGATCCATAAGAAAAATAATTACCAATCTTTTATCATGATAAATTGTGATGGCAATCTTGATTTGACCATTATCATGTAAAGTTAAATCCAAAACCAAAGAAACATCTAGTGCTCACAAAAAATCTAAGTCAATAATAGTCAACTAGGTCAAATGGTCAACATGGTCAAAGCAATTAGCCATAACACAATTATCATTAAAAAGATTAGTAAATATTTTCTTCCACCTCATAATGGTTTTGACCAAGTCAATGGTCAAAACCCTAATAAGGCACCTCCTTCTTCGCTCCTCACATCCGTGCATACACACACGCATCCGTATTCCGTAGAACACGAATACTAGAAGACAAAACTAATCCATCAATACAATATTAGGATCCGGCTTAAACCAAAGCCCACTAGTATTGTCCGCCCGAACATCATAGGCGTACAAGTGCACGTAAGTGATCGTAGCCCTGCCGTAAAACCATACGGGTTCTACACCTTTTGCTCAGTGCAAGGAAACTCTCTGTGTGAGACTCTAAAGAATCGACACTATGCTGGCAGTGGGTTTAACCACAGACCGCAAGCGGCACTAGCTGTACGTAACGGTCCCTAGGTAGATATCGATAAGAAGGCCGATGAGGTAAACCCATCCGAACTCCTACTGAGCCTGAATGTGACAATCTTCATACAGTCCGGTCTGTTCGTCTAAGAGTATCGCATGTCGGGCCTAAGGGGGCGGTAAACATCAGACCCCTAATAGCGGTACAAGTCATGCCAAAGTGTAGCCCAGAACACCCTGAGAAACTACTGGAAACACTACCAGTAAATCTCGCTTGCCCTGGCCAGGGACTTTGTGTAATGGCTCTCCTAGACATAGCGATATCAACCCCCAATACCGGGAGAGACGAATCCTGTCTAACCGCTACTGCCTCCAAGTGCTTCGGGACTGCATCCAACTACTACATGTTTGCATGACACCTTTGAGCCGTAGTAGGGTAGTAATCAAAGTACAGTAGGAACACACTCGAGGCGAAGTAGCAGTGTCAAGTCGACGGACTAAGCTGTACTCCTGTCACCTGGGAACTGTTATCTGACGATAGGTATAGTATCAACCAAAAGTTCCCGATGAGTCCTGTCCAGTGTACTTGTAACCTAACGAGCACCCGCATATTATCTCCAGTACGACGTACTAATGGCTGTGGGATAGACCATCTCCCCTGCTGGGATGAGAAGCGTATACGCTAGTCTACTCTGGAGCATCGATGCCCCGTCTCGATAATCCTACGACTAGGGACCTGCATAAGGATGTGCTTGTAGATTACCCAGCCCCAACTAGTGTGACTGCCATCACAACGCTGGTAATCAAGCAAAGATCCTAAGGGCTCTACTAATATGTATAAGCGATATGCTAAAAGAAACATATGCACATATTGATATAGAAACAAACCAAATAGCATACTACCATTTTGAGCAAGACTGTCTATACAACTGTGAATATCCCAAACTTCCATTAAGTAATATACAAACTAGTATGATATAATAATGGCCTCTAGGGCATATACACTAACAGCGCGAGAATCATGCTGGCCGTTACGCTCCTGACGTCATGCCCGCGTGATAAGCGGGATCCCGCATTAATGGCGAGACAGGCTCGTTAATGGGGGGTCGTGATGGCGTGGAACGTGGGATCGTGGGCGGCGGATATCTCGCGCATGGCTAGATTCGCGGAGCCATGGAGTGGGAGCCTGTGATCAGCGCTGCGGGTCGGTCAGGATGAGACCGAGGAGGATTAGCTCGGCGGGTAGCTAGGGGACGAGCGGGAGGCCGAGGTGTCCTGGTTCTACTAAATCCCGGAGACGAGCTGAGGGGGGCCAAGGAGGCCAATTGTGCGGAGGCTCGGAGGTGAGCCAACAGTTGTTTGTAAGGTGGGCACAGGAGTTGCGTGGTCGGTCATAGAGGGTCGGCCACATCCAAGTGTCGCAGACCCGGGTGTTCTTCCAACGTTCTGTTCTTAGTCCTTCCTTGCAGGCTTCGGGACACGTCATCAGCCACGTGTCACGATCTAGGAGATCGCCGATATCGAGCATCATCATTATCCCCCCACTCTCGTCCCGACCTGATTATAGGTCGGGTCGAGAGTGGTCTGCCGGATCACTCGAGGTGAGCTCCTTATCATAGATATCGTAAGCGTGCGTTCCTGGGCAACTAGCTGCATTTTCCTGATGGCGTCAGCGGATCGGGGGCCAGATCCTGCATTAAAGAGGATGCGCCGGATCGTATGTACGTCCACTGATTTTGTCTCAAAAACTATCTATTACCGCAATCAAGAACGGCGTAGCATGAAGCTAGCCGGTGAGTACGGGTCGGTCCACAGGGATGTTGTGAATTTCCTAATCGCGCTAACAAGTTAATTCCGAAGGGTGTTTGGATTAATTATTAAATCTAAAAACCTAAATTATTCTATACTACGATTATCTAGATCTAATATTGCTAGGGTTAGGTTTAGGGATGGTTTGGAAATGTAAGTAAATCTCAACGTTTTCTATACCCAAATGAAGATCTATGAGGAGTTATGGTAATTATCAATAAAGGGGATTAGATCCATTCGGGAAGGTGTTTCTTTCTCTAGGTTCTTGTCCTTCCTTTAGAGATCCTTACCCTAACCTCCATGGAAAACGCGCGCAACCGGGCCTTTATACTACGGTATCACCGCTACCTCGAGGGATAGGGTGCCGTAGGGCGCGGTGTGTGCGTGTATGCATGGAGTCCTATTGTAAATATATAATGGGTAAGAAAGGGATGAGAGATCTCATCTCTCAAAAGCTTTCCCAAAAGCTAACTCTAAACAATTATCTACGGCAATGAATTAAATCTACCTAGGGCAAAGAATTGAAATCTAAACTAGAGCAATTAAATAAATCTACTTACAGATGGCTCTCTCCAAACATCAACGCAGGTTGTCAGATCTGAATTCATGAATTGAAAAGAGGCACCGATGCTCTCCATAAAGAATTCTGAATTTATTATTAAAAGGAGGCATAAGAAAATACAATCTTTAGAGTTCCTATTTATAGAGAATAGGAAACCCTGGGTTACATTTTGATCCGCATGTCTACAATTACAAATTTGCTCTTAGGTTGACTAGTCAGCGCCGCCCAACAATTTGGTAAAAAATAATTTTCCTTTGGGCTTCTTCTGGCCGCGAAACCGCGACAATGGCAGGCTTGGGCCGCGGTTCCGTGGCCCATTGATGAGTTCAGATGATAATTGTTTCTGGGCTGCTTCAGGGTTCTTTGGGCTTTTTATTTCTTTAGTTCTTTTCTCCATTTGACTTCTGAGTCTTCTCCAGATCTTTCAGTGAAAACTTGTAGTGATCTTTTAACCGTTTGCCTTGACATTTTGGACCTTGCGTTGCCTTGTTGATTGTGAACTGTTCTTCGTCTAGGCTTGACTAAGATCCTTCTATTTGTTGGTCAAAAGTCCCTTTTTGCATCGTCTTTTGTCTTTTTCATTGTTTTCACTCCAAGAACCTGTAACCTGTAATATATAGCAGACATGCATCAAAAACACCTGTTTATTTATAAAACGAATAAGAATGGGGAATATAATAATGTAATATTATGGTCTGAACAAATACCCCCAAACTTATCTTTTGCTCGTCCTCGAGCAAACTTATTTTTTTATTCTCGATAAAACCTAACCTAACCGCACTTTCGCAGGGAAACGCGATTGCACTGAGCACGTGCAACAAGCCGTTAAACCTCTAGGTGTCCCTAGTAGGAGGAGTGTTGTCTCCTGAGGGTTTTCAGCGGATACTACCCACAAAATCCTATCAATTCGGCCCATTAACTTTTGTTCTCCAATTAGGTTTTCTAACAAGGAACTCTATTATCTTTGACCCGTAAATTATCCACCCATATTCTTCACACTTCCTTATCGTCTAACTTAAGATTATATATATCATGTAGACTTACTTAGCTTTCGGCATTTCCTAAGTTTTCCTTCTAGGGTTCCATCTCCACTTAGAAATTTCTATCAACCCTTACTAAAGATACAAGTTCTATTCTTCACTCCTTTCTCTCATCTAAACTCTAATCACATATCCCTACGTGTGTGTATAGATCACCCCTACACTTGGAAATTCAAATCAAGCAATCATACTCTCGTCCGTTGTCCAAAGTACTTATTAGTAGGTGAATTTTTAATTGAATTTTGCTTACACATCCTTCATGCGACCGTTAATACGTCTTGAGGTACCAACAACCGATTACAAGATGTGTTTGCACATTTAAGCGTAATTCCTAGTCTTGCAACACCCAAGGCTTTTAGCAGTGACTCCCAAACCAGTTGGTCTAAGGCACTAGGTGATGAAGCACCCTCGCTAAGTATTTTTTCTATTTTTGCAGCCTCAAGTAATTACAAAAACCAGTGTTCATTTTTTTTATTCTTTATTCACACTTGTATTTTTTCATTTTATTTCCATTGTACTAAGGACTTTAGACAAGAGCATTTCAAGGTCTCTTCTACTATTCCAAGTTTCAAGGTGCGTGATTGTGCAAATTATAGGGTATACATTTTCAGAATCTAGACTTAAGCTAGGAACTATTTTTCAAACTTATACTCTAATAAGAACATCAATACTTTTCCTTCGTTTCGACTTAGCCCAAGAAGTGAACTCAAAATTTGCCTATTTCTAAATAAACTACAAAGACATATACTTTCTACCGTTAAACTTTAAGGAAGGTTATCTTTAGGGTTTTTAATTTACTAAGTCTAAGATCTAATTGTTCCTAACCAGTTAACCTATTTGTCAAACTCAAGTCAATTAGCCAAAATTGAATACAATAATTTTTATAATTTTTGAAATTTTTTAATTTTTATGGGTTTTCAAATAAGTATGCAAATGCAAAAAATATACACATGAATGCGAAGGAAGAAAACGTACCGAGCATACCCCCAAACTTAAACTTGACAGTGTCCTCACTGTCATGCTACACCAAGAGGGTCAAAATGCCGGCACTTCCCTGTTTATTTATTTATAATTTTTTTAAATATTTTTTTAATGTTTTGAAATTTTTTTTTTATTTTTTATAGAAAAAGAAAACAAAAAATATATGTACATATATACAACAAGGTTCCCCCCAAACTTAAGCTTGGCCTTACACAAGCCAAAGCTTAGCACCAACCATTCAAAAATCTTATCGTGGTAATGGCCGAGTTGGTGAAATAATGGGGTGGAAAGAAAAGAGATGAGAAGCACACGAGACCGAATGGGAAGAAGAGTGGAATATGGTCTCGGTGGAGGAGAAGAATGGCGGGAAGGAGAAAGAAGGGTAGCATGATCTTGAGGGTGTAAATCGAGTGAATAAATTAGCGCAATTTGGGATGACCGAAGTGTGAAAACTGATTGTGCTAATCTATCAACTCGTCGTGCAATGGGGTCAAATCCCTCAAGATTCGCAAGAAAACATGGGTACGCCAAACTTAATATAGGAGATGAAAGCGTAACGGTCACTTGTACGGTCGGAATAATAGGAAGGACGAAAGGAAGTGAATTAGGGATAGTATCATTCTCACCGTAGTAAACTGTCTCGAACTTGAAAGATTCCATTAATGGTTCGAAGCTACTGTAAGCAACCGAGTATGATGGTTCAACTAACTCATCTGAAAATGTAAAGGACTCAAACTCGGGCGGTGAGTCATCAACATCGTCCGAAAAAGTGAAACACTCGTACGTGTTGTCGGCTGTGAGAACTATGTCAGATTCAAAAGAAAAATTTTCAAGCTCACAGTCTTCAAGCGTGGTCGGAACGATAGAAAGGAGGGAGGGTGATATAACAGTCAAAGGTTCAGGAGAATGAATTGGAAAATCCGACACATCAAAGAAAAATGGTTCAACCTCAATATGATCCTCAAAACTCTCCTCAATACTATCCTTATAATTCTCTTTAAAATTCAACTCATCTATGCCATTATCATCAAAATCAAGACGCATATGAAGTTCGGGAGAAACATCTAATGACTCGGGATGATGAATTGGATATAAAATTTCAAGCAAATCGACAGGTTCATCATCCGAAATATTCCCGGCGTCTATATCCTCAATCAAGTGAAAATCAATTTCTTTAGACACCTCATCAAAAGCATGGATATTTATCAATTTAGGTTCTAGAGTGGAGGTGTAAAGGTCAAACGGATTAGGTGCGGTTTCACTCGAAAAGGGTTCTTCACAATTTGGCAAATCAAACGCTACAAAGTCGCACAACTCATCATTTTGGACACATGTTTGAAAATTGGAGTTGTTGGATTCAATAGGGTATGGGTAGGTTTGATTTGGAAATCCTCTCACATTCTTACTCTGTCCAACCGCCTCCTTATACATTGAAAAATTTGAAGCTAGCGGGAAACTGGCTACCGGTTCACTCGGTTGCATAAGGGCGGCCACGGACGCTTCCACATTCCTAGTATTTGTTGCTGAGATATAAGCCTCCAACGACTCTTCCAAACTAGACTTGGGTGATAAGGGGGTTTCGGTAAAATATTCGAAATCGTGTGGATATGCAAAACTCCCTAATGGCTGTGTAGAAACAGTGTCTAGTGAGGGTGGTAAAGTCGGGTAGGACTGGTAGGAAGTGGGTGATTGGACAGGGGTAGGGTCAACATATGGATAAAAAGGTGAATAGTCGTGTGGATCCCTAGAACTAGATGAGTGGAGAGGGGTGAAAGATCGGCTGCGAGATTGAGCAATTTTCTCAGTAATGGACATCGGCTTAGGAGTTACAGCAGGACTTGAAAAAGTGGTATCAACATGTGGAAGTGGTAAAGGTTGACTTGGTTGACACAAAGTGGGTTGAAAAGTCAAACTGTTTCTCCTAGACGCCTCTATTTGATCTTTCAAAGATATTTTAGGTAAGGAAGGATCGTCTTTAAATTGACCGAACAAATTGACATACGACGCAAAATTAGGTTCGGGATACCAAAGTTCGGCAAGTGATTTATTATGTGGGATACCCATGTTAGAAGAAGGGGGAAAGAAAGAAAGTTTGTGGTGCAAGGATTTATTTGCAGCAAAAGTTTTGCAAGTTTCCTAATAATAATTTTCCTTTTTCTTTTTATCTTTATTTGGAAATTGTTCCAAAAAGATTGTTGATAAAAGATATGCAACAGAAAAATATTACTTGCAATCAATTTTTAATTTAAACTAGGCGCAAAAATCCTGCACAAGATTGTTATATGGAAGGGAATATATTTTTAAACCGCAAAAAATCCTGCAGGCAAATTTACAGAGGACATATCAATATTTGCAGAGGAGACAAATGGAAGCTTACAGAGATTTTTTTTAAGCACTGTTTCAGCCAAGATGCCGCGTTTCCGCGACCTAAGTGTAGGTGGGGCCGCGGTTCCGCGGTGGGCGCGCCAGATCAGCTCTTCGAACTTCGCTGACGTCACCGTATCGCCGCGCTTCCGCGGTAGGAGCTGCCTTTTGCGGCGGATCCGCGGTTTGACCGTTGACTTGGCCCTTCAACTTCCTGCTGCTATTCTGTTTTCAAAATTCTCTTCTGTTCCGATATCTCGTTTTCTGTTTTTCTTTCTGGAAATTTCCAGACCCGTCTCGATTGTTCCTGCAAGATTCACCCAACAAAGTACCCTTTCCAAAAAATAACAATTGATATATTTTTATAATTTTTGGATTTTTTAGATTTTTATGATTTTTTTAAGTTTAGATTAACCCGAAATTGCAAAAAGGAAATTTCTACGCCATCCCCGGCAACGGCGCCATTTGATTTTGTCTCAAAAACTATCTATTACGGCAATCAAGAACGGCGTCGCATGAAGCTAGCCGGTGAGTACGGGTCGGTCCACAGGGCTGTTGTGAATTTCCTAATCGCGCTAACAAGTAAATTCCGAAGGGTGTTCGGATTAATTATTAAATCTAAAAACCTAAATTATTCTATACTACGATTATCTAGATCTAATATTGCTAGGGTTAGGTTTAGGGATGGTTTGGAAATGCAAGTAAATCTCAACGCTTTCTATACCCAAATGAAGATCTATGAGGAGTTATGGTAATTATCAATAAAGGGGATTAGATCCATTCGGGAAGGTGTTTCTTCCTCTAGGTTCTTGTCCTTCCTTTAGAGATCCTTATCCTAACCTCCATGGAAAACGCCGTAACCGAGCCTTTATACTACGGTATCACCGCTACCTCGAGGGATAGGGTGCCGTAGGGCGTGGTGTGTGCGTGTATGCATGGAGTCCTATTGTAAATATATAATGGGTAAGAAAAGGATGAGAGATCTCATCTCTCAAAAGCCTTCCCAAAAGCTAACTCTAAACAATTATCTACGGCAATGAATTAAATCTACCTAGGGCAAAGAATTGAAATCTAAACTAGAGCAATTAAATAAATCTACTTACATATGGCTCTCTCCAAATATCAACGCAGGCTGTCAGATCTGAATTCATGAATTGAAAAGAGGCACCGATGCTCTCCATAAAGAATTCTGAATTTATTATTAAAAGGAGGCATAAGAAAATACAATCTTTAGAGTTCCTATTTATAGAGAATAGGAAACCCTGGGTTACATTTTGATCCACATGTCTACAATTACAAATTTGCCCTTAGGTTGACTAGTCAGCGCCGCCCAACAATTTGGTAAAAAATAATTTTCCTTTGGGCTTCTTCTGGCCGCGGAACCGCGGCAATGGCAGGCTTGGGCCGCGGTTCCGCGGCCCATTGATGAGTTCAGATGATAATTGTTTCCGGGCTGCTTCAGGGTTCTTTGGGCTTTTTATTTCTTTAGTTCTTTTCTCCATTTGACTTCTGAGTCTTCTCCAGATCTTTCAGTGAAAACTTGTAGTGATCTTTTAACCGTTTGCCTTGACATTTTGGACATTACGTTGCCTTGTTGATTGTGAACCGTTCTTCGTCTAGGCTTGACTAAGATCCTTTTATTTGTTGGTCAAAAGTCCCTTTTTGCATCGTCTTTTGTCTTTTTCACTGTTTTCGCTCCAAGAACCTGTAACCTGTAATATATAGCTGACATGCGTCAAAAGCACATGTTTATTTATAAAACGAATAAGAATGGGGAATATAATAATGCAATATTGTGGTCTGAACATCCACCGAAGCGACAGCCCACGTGTCTGACGCTGGTTGGCTGACGCGACGGGACGTAAATCTTCGGCGTCCGATGGGGTACGACCAATGCGCGTGCGACAGGTGGAGCGATGGTGGCCGTCGAATGCGATGAGTCTTTTTGGCGGGAGACGACCGTCGCCGTTGGATGTGCACGCCGGTAGCTATAAATAGAGGTAAGGTCCTCATCAGGGCCCACACCTCTTCATATTTTCCTCGTCCAGAGTCATGTGTAAGTCTACAGTAGCGCCTCGGCCGTCAATCCGAGGCCAAATGAAGAAACAAAAACTTTTTAAGGAACCGGTGCTATCGTATTCTTTGACCCGGATCGAACCATTAACGCTTAACTAGCTAACTACTAAGAAGTGAGAGTGGCTATACCGATTGATCCGTGTCCTTCGGTCTTTGGCCACCATCCCAAACTCCTCGCTGCATCTCCGATCTCCGGTCTCCTCGTCGGAAGGGCACCACATCAATGAGTCTTTTTACGGGCTCCCGCTACATCCGAAGCAACTCAAACATGAAGTTTTCCAGCCGACATGTCCAAGGTGAAGTAGAGAATGTGCGTGATAACTTTGTCTCAAGTATCCATTGATTCTCAACACATGAGAGTGTATGGATGGAGGTTGAAGATGATGCCATTGGTGGAAGTTATGAGCTATAGGAAGAAGAAGAAGAGCTTTTCTTTTCTTGTGTGAGATGAAAAATGAGAGAGGCTAGAATGATAATCACAAGAGCTAACCCATGTACATGGCTGCCCTCTCTCTCTCCATCTTTCATTTCACCCCTTTAATCAATCAAAATGGTGACATTTGCACAAATAAAAAGACCATGAGTCATCACCCATGCATATGTCACAATTAATGCATCCCATCATGAATTAAGCTCATAATTTCCACCAAAATAAACATTAACCAAATGTTTAATCCAACAAAAAGATACAACATAAACTAAAGTAAACTCGTAATGGATCATAAGAATACCCCCCACCTGTATATACATACCTGCATCCGCATTCCGACTGAATGCGAATGTAATGAGACTAAAGTAATCCAACAAATCTAATACTAGGATCCGGCTTAAACCAAAGCCCACTAGTATGATCCGCCCGATCATGATCCGTGCACAAGTGCACGTATATGATCGAACCCTGCCATAATACGATACGGCCTCTACAACGTTTCGCCCGAAACTTGGGAAACTATCTGTGGTGGACTCTAAAGACTCATCAATATGTCGGCAGTGGGTTTAACCACAAGCACGTCAGTGGTACTAGCTGTACGTAACGGCTACCCTTGTATTGACCAAAAGGGAAGCTGATGAGCGAACTCATCCTGAAACCCTACTGAGCCTGTCAGTGACAATATCTGTACAGTCCGGTCCGTTCGTCTATGAGTATCGCATATCGGGCCTAGGGGGCTGGTTAACGCCAGACCCCCAAAAGCGGTATAAGTCGTGTCGGAGTGTAGCCCAGAACACCCTGAGATACTACTGGAATACCTACCAGTAAATCTCCTGCCTTAGCCAAAGACTTCGTGTAATGGCTCTCCTAGACACAGCGCGATCTCACCCCCAATATCGGGAGAAACGAAACCCCTGCCGATCCGCTCACTGCCTCCATGTGGCTCGGGACTGTACCCAACTAAAACCTATTTGCATGACTCCTTTGAGCCGTGGTAGGGTAGTAATCAAAGCACAGTGGGAACTCACACGATTCAAATGACGATCTCAGGTCGATAGACTAATCTGTACACATGTCACCAGGGAACTGCTATCTGACGCTTGGTATAAAACCAACTAGCATGTTCCCGGCGAGTCCTGTTCGGTGTACTCATAACCCAATGAGCACCTGTATACGTTTTAGGTGAACCAACTGACACTAATGGCTTGTGAGACCAGCCACCGCTCTTCGTCGGGGTCGCGATCGTATACACTAGTCTACTCATGGAGTATCGATGTCCAGCCTCGAAGCTCCCACGACTAGGGACACTTTAAGGATGTGGTTATAGACCCCAGCTCCCACGTATATGATCGCCATCATACTGCTGGCAGTCAAGCAAGAATCCTAAGGGCTCTATCAATGTATAATAGTGATCTATAATATCACCTAAAGCATGTACACGATGATAAAGACAAACCAGATAGCATACTATCATCTCGAATAATATTGTTCTACCGGTATAGGTCCTCCCTCAATCATTGCAATCACGTGCCTGCGATCCAATAATTGACTTTTAGGGCACTATATCCAACAATCTCCCACTTGCACTCAAGGCTAATTATTGCGATGTCGCATACTCGCAGCCCGTGTGATACCGAACACCCAACTCCTATACTGATCAGTTTCACAAAGCTTGTTTGTGAAAGTATTGCGTTTGAGAAATAGCCTCAGTGAGTGGATCCGCCCTGATGTTTCTTTCTATGTCTCTCTTAATCTCAAGTTCGCGGAGAAAGTCATCTCCCGAAATGAGCAATACCTGTTTTAGAATATGTCTGGATATCTGATGGGACCTAGTTCATAAATGAACTCCAAATCCAAACTTCCTAGACTGTATCGTGAACTGAACTTAATCAGTATTCTGCACCACTCCTCCCTCAGTATCCGCTTGGACCACCTGTCCAAACTACTGCCCCTCGTCAGAGTGAAAACTATAACTCTGACAGTCACTCTGTCATCCAGGTCACCTTGGAAGCCTGGAATGATAACCGTCTCCCAAAGGAGGCTGTGAATATCATATCCCCAGAACATCTTCTTATGTTCTAAAAACTGCTTCCGAATGTTTCTCCAGGATTGGATTAATATTAACTTATTGCATCTCGTGCAAAAACAACATCTGGTGTGGTACTTGACATCTCATGATCAACTCAATTGCCTAAGCAAGTGATCTGACAATCATACACATCCCTCTCCCCTTTAGTTTGTAAGACACCTTTAGAGAGGGTGACTCCATCACCTGCAGGTACACCACTATGCCAGGAGTCATCCATTCTAAATACCTTTAGAATACTATCTAAGTACTCAGATTGGGACACTTCCCAAATATAGATCTAAAACCATAGATCTAGTAACCAGAATGCCTGATATTTTATCCAAGTCCTTTATGGAGAAACCACTGTGTGACAACCACAGTATAACCGATCGTAGTATAGGAATATCACTTCCTACTCTGTGTATGTCATCCAAATACCAGGACATTACACCCTACTACTTTCTTAACAGATCCATCCCTTATTCTGATGAAGTCAAAGCCCATGACTGTCACATCAAAATTAGATAATCTATCTCCGCTATATCTGCTTTAGTCTATAAATAGACATAAGCTACTTGTCCACTATGCTTCCGCTGCTCCCACTGACTACGACAACCCTTTGGCAGAGTCATATACACGTGCACTTTTAAAGCTAGTTCAGAACGACGCTATACTCATCCTCCTGTCGGGTTTCATGGTCCAGAACAGCAGCAATGACAAGTCTGGGTAAACAAGAACCTCTCTGTTACCGTCCTTTAGGCTACCGAAGTACCTCTCGGGTGCCTGAGGTTACCCACCATATCCGCGGAGTGGCTAATGGAATGTCAAACCTGATTGAATCTTTAGGTCCTATTAAATTTTCAGTAATCGTTTGCTATTCTGGAATCACTTCCAGTTCTACCATACTCCCACTACTGTTTTCTGAAAAAATCCATTTTACTAAAACTGTGGCAAGTCAAGAACAATATCACTATTGATCTTCCAGATGGTAGAAAGTCAACCCTCGTCATAGCCCAGGTTAACCCACAAACTGCCATTACAGAAACATGCCTTGAGTTATCCAGAATCTGGTTTTAAGCATAAGCCAGACAACTCCGTATACCTTAACATCGTTAAGATATGAGACATTCTATATACAATATAGAAACAGAGGCACTGATTTAATTGGAACCAGATTCAAATCATACAGCTGTCTCCAGTGCATGTCAACTAAATGGAGAGAGGCCGATTAACATTACTCAACTTAAGAGTGCATCCAATTATGAGTAACCTGAAAGAGAAGCAAGTTCTCAAAACCATTACTATCAACCGAATACCAAACACAAGTACATACATCTTCGATCACCTTGAAGAATCCCGATACTCGCGACACCTGGTTCTCTACTTTATTCTTATACCTATAACTTTTCAAAATTTAGACCATGTATTTCTACGAAATACTTGTCTAAAAACTAGAAAAGTCACAAGTAAACATAATTTAGTACGAGGACCAACCCCTAAGTCTTAATGGACACTGGACGATATGCAATGCTTTGTATAAGTCCCCTGAGTTGAATAACTCAAACCCTGTGCGTCGCAGGTTGAAAACTGTACTATGGTTATGAAGAATTACACCGCTGTTTAATGCTCATTACCTAATCATCAACTGATATAGGTAAATATCATGGACATAATTTTAAAAAGTTATATCTCACTTTATAAAAATAAACGTACAGATATATCAATTTGAAATTGGTGCATAACAATGGATATTCAAAACCAAATATTTGCCATCCGGCAAAAACCCAGGCGATTTCCTCAAATATCATCAATTACAACGAATCCCGATATAATGAGGATGATCACCTAATTCCCAATAACTTACTCCTACTCGTCATCTGTAAAACCATACAGATGTGAGAATCATACATGGTAAATACATACCCTGGAGAAAGGACTAATTGGGAAATCAGTTTTCTATTAACAATACACAGTGAAACTGAAACATGAAAATGTTTCGTAGGGGTATCCTGGTATTCCTAGTAATGCCTCTTCCATTATCCAGATTCATGACTATAACTGTATATTTCTTTTCCATCTCTCCAAATCCCTTTATTTGTCTTTAGTCGTTACCTTCTGTACATCACTTTTAGGCTAAATGGTTTTCTTCCTTCCCTACCGTTCGGCACCAGCCTATGGTTTGGAAGAAGACTATCCAATAAGCGTAATAGGTGTAATGTCCTAATCCTAGGAGCACTCGCAACGCGAGAGAAGGTAAAGATAAAAGACAACTGAATAAATATTATTCTATTTCTCCTGAACCAGAATCCATCCCCGAACTGCAATAAGTTCCTTCGAGTTCGTATATAACCATACGATGGATTATCCAAATAACTGTGGATCTTCGTAGTGATACGGGGTGTTCTGGAAAAATACCAAGGTGAAGTAGGAGTGACAATGAAATACTTGGTTTGGTTGTGAATAGCAGTCGCAATTTACTTTGCCCTCTTTCTAATCCCTTTACTTGTCTTTATTTATTACCTTCTGCTCCCCTCCGAATGACGGTGCACAAGACTGCGATGTCTTGGCACTGAGATTCGGGGCTAATGCTATTTGGTTTGATCCGTTCACCTCTCCGAAGATGCCAAGTTGATTTATGGCACCGTGTATCGGAGGTTTAGACGGATGCGGCCGATTTAGCAGACTTCGTCAGATTCCCCCTCGTTCGAGGGGTTTTTGATTGGGGGGACGCTCTTCCCTGCAGGCGCAAGCCCCTGTAGTTAATTACGCTACCGCATCGCGGTAACAACTTTCTCCTTCTCCAGAATTTCACTTCGTGTCGTGGGTGTTTGTTTTATTTGTGGTTGCCCGTGGATTGTATACGGAGACTAATTTATGTTGTCGCCCGTAGGACGTGGATTAGTCCAAATCCGTATTTTCTTAGATTTGGGTTTGGGGTTTTGGTTTAAAGATACATTAGCCATTTTAAGGCTAAGATCAACTTAAACGTTTGTTAAGGATACGTTAGTCTAATATGAGACTAAGATCGACTTAACGGGATCGTTTAGATCCGACAAAAGAGCATTTGGGCTCTATTGTTCCAGTTTAGGGACATAGTGGTCCATTGCATGTATGGCCGTCGGGACCAATCACCTCTCTGACGACGTTGAAGGATTACAACGACAGATGTCAGAGGAGTTCAGAGATGTACCCTTGAACCAGAGTTGTTTGGAGGATCTATAGTCCAATTTGGGACTGAAGTCTGTTTGAAGGTTTAATGATACGTTAGCCATATTTGAGGCTAAGA
Organism: Agapanthus africanus; assembly: GCA_030015575.1. Lineage (NCBI taxonomy): Eukaryota > Viridiplantae > Streptophyta > Magnoliopsida > Asparagales > Amaryllidaceae > Agapanthus > Agapanthus africanus. Next base: position 59,260,199 of record CM057343.1, on the reverse strand, counting down.
TCAACTTAAACGGGATCGTTTAGATCCGACAAAAGAGCATTTGGGGGCTCTATTGTTCCATTTTAGGGACATAGTGGTCCATTGCCAGTTTAGGGATATGGTGGTCCATCGTTCCCGTTTTGGGGACGAATGTTGGTTTAAGGACGTATTAGTCCATGAGTTTAAGGACCTCACAGTCTGTGAGTTTAAGGACGCTTGAGTCCGTATATCGGTTTAAGGACGCTTAAGTCCATGAGTTTAAGGACCCCACAGTCCGTATTGTTTAAGGACGCATTAGTCCATGAGTTTAAGGACCCCACAGTCCGTATCGATGTGTGGTTGTCGGGACCCGTCACCTCTCTGACAACGTTGAAGGATTACAACGACGGATGTCAGAGGAGTTCGGAGATGTACCCTTGAACTGGATGTAAATTGATTTAAGAGAGCAGTCGTGCTCAGTCAATTTAATTTGAGGACTTACGGCCAGAATTGGGCTAAGTCCAGTTGAAGATGTTCAACATTTTTATTTGTGGTTGGCATGTTAGGCCTTGGCTTGGGCTCTGCTCTTGGTTTAATAATGCATAGCATTAATCTTGGTCTCTGTTGGACCTTTATTTGGGCTCTGTCCCTTTTTAAATGATGCACAAAATCTATTTTGGTTTGACAGACCTTTGTTTGGGCTCTGCCCTTTTTAAAATAATGCATGGCATTTTATTAGACTTGTTAGGCCTTTTTAATTGGGCTCAGCCTTTCTTTTTAATGATGCAGTGCATCAATTAATCTGACAGAATGCCACGTGGCCTGTCAGGCGCTCTGCGCCAATTAATGAGCGCAAGCGCAAGTGGAGGTGACACGTGTCACGCTCTGGTGAGCGCAAGCAGAGTTAGCGCAGTACGCTGCTGACACGTGGCGCACTCTGGTGCAGTGCGCCAATTTAAGAGAGCAGTGCTCTATATTTTGTGAGCACAAGGCGCAGACTGATACGTGGTGCTCCCTGGTGGCTTGCGCCAATCCAAGGAGCGCAACAGTGCAAACTCCAAAGTGCAAGGCACTGTTAATTATCTTGATCCAATTTTGGATTAAAGAAAGGAATCTTTTAAGATCCCAGAACCAATGGTTCATCAAAAGGCAATGCCTTTATATAGATCAAATGATCTAATAAAGAAGTATATTACTTCTTATTTTTATTCTTATTATTTAATCTCTTTTTTTATTTTAAGATCTTGATCTTGTTCTTAGATCATTGATCTTTTTAGAAGAAATTCTTCTTTTCAAAGGTTTACCTTATCTTCTTTCTGAGTTCTTCTCAAACTTTCTTTTTAGAAGTTCTGTATATCTCTCTGTGTTTTTTAGACTTGGAGTCTAGGGGCCTTTTTATAGTGCCAATTGATTTGTTAAATCAGTTAAAGAGATCTTTCTCCGAGTGATTTAGGGATTTTTCCCTACCGTTGGAAGTTTGATCCAAGGGCTTCTGTTTTACAGAAGAAAATCTTCTTGTTTTAATAAGATCAGAAAGATCTTTTTAGAATTTTAATTCTGTTTTGGTGCTGGCACAGTTGGCGCAAGCGCACCTGCGCTTGACACGTGTCGCGCAGCGCAGAGCGCAGCGCAACTGCGCTGCCGCGTGTCGCGCAGCGCAGAGCGCAGCGCAACTGCGCTGCCGCGTATCGCGCAGCGCAACTGTGCTGCCGCGTGTCGCGCAGCGCAGAGCGAAAATCATCTGAAGCGTTGCTTCATTTATTTTTAAAATTTGAATTTTAAACAGAGCCTTGCTCTGATTGGGTGCGCTGCCTCGGGCACTGCGCTGACGTGTCAGCTTTTGACACGTGGCGCAATGCGCGCAGCGCAAGAAATCTGAAGCGTTGCTTCAATTTTTTTTTTTTTGAATTTTTGAAATTCAAACAGAGCTTTGCTCTGATTGGGGGACACAAATGCCCCCCACCGTTGCGCTCACGTGGCGCACACATGAGTGCAGCAGTGGCAAGATCCCAACGGTCGGATCAACTCAGGAGTTGAAGGGGCGCAAGCGCCTATAAATAGGACCCTTGGTCCTCAGTAGATGATTACCATCTTCAAGAACTTATTTTCAGAGCCTTGCTCTTGCTTTCAAGAACTTCAGAGCCTTGCTCTTGCTTCCAAAGTTAGAACTTTTTAGAAAAACTTTAGGTAAAATTAATCTTTAATTAAATTAATTTTAATTAATAGAGCCTTACTCTCATAAATCTTTGGACCTAAAGAAAACCCCTTTGGGGTTTCACCAATAGAGCCTTGCTCTTAAGAATCTGTTTCAGGGTTTCTTAACCCATGAACAGAGCTTTGCTCTTTGGCAAAACATAGATCTTTTGATCTAAAAATAAAGAACTCTTAAGAGTTTTCATGGATCTTTAAGATCCCAATTTTTTTTTAATTTTTAATCTTTAAGAATTAATTCTCTTTTGATGGATATTTCCATCATTATCACAGAGTTAAGCTCTTTTACTCTTTTAAGGAATTTTATTCCCTTGAGACCAGAGTTTGATAAGTGTCACTCTGTGACAGAGCTTTGCTCTGAAAGAGGAGATTTTCTCCTTATCTCTAGGGATTTCTCATTAATGAGAATATTCTTTTGGGGATCTCCTCATTAATTGACAGTCTCATCCAATGATGGGGCTATCTTATGAATTATCATCTAGATTTTTTGGGTCCCCCTTTGGTCCCCTATCCACTGCATTGCAGTGTGGTACAAATTTTAAAATTCCAAGTGTCAGAAATTGAGATTATAGCACTGACGGTTGACTTTTGTCCTCCTTCTTTTTACAGGCAACATGTCGGCTGATTTGTCTTTCCCGTTTGTTCGCTCGGAGGAAGGATTTCCCGAGGCACCGGTGGACCGAGAGGTGCTTGCCCTCATTAAGGATCATGACCCCGAGCACAAGAACCTTCACTTGTAGGGTAGGTGGTATAACGACATCATTAAGGGTCGCCGAAGCTTCGGTTCCGCGACGCCGTCTGAGCCCATCTCGTCGATCCCTTATGCGGATGAACCCCCGGTGAAGTATGCCGTGGAGGTCAAGAACTGGAATTCGGAGGACCTTCAGCCTTCGATCGCTGCCATTCCCGTGAAGCACGCCCTTGGGGACAGGCTTACAACATTGGATTGACCCCGCGACAACCGGCCGGATATCTGCAGTGGGCCCGATATATCCTATCAGCGAAGAGGACGCATCTAATGAATATCGGTCTGTACTCCGCAATCTACGTCTCGCTGTTTGAGTACCCCGCTCCTCCAACGTGGTGGGTTAAGGCCTTCATCGAACAATGGAACATCCCCACCCACACCTTCCTTATGACGGACAGGGAAGTATCCATCTCCTTGGAAGAGTTCGCTGAGATCTCGGGCTTGCCGGTGAGGGGGGAGCATTACGAGCTGCTTCCTCCTGACGAGTACGTCTTCGCCACCAAGCCGCTGGTGTTCGATTTAATGCCGAAGAATGCTATTCAGCACCAGTTTCTGGGCTTGGTGAAGGTGCTGAATATATACAAAGGTCTCTATCTGGAATCAGGAGTCCGGGGAGTCAGTTTCGCAGATTTTATCGCCCGCTTCCTTCGACCGGAGATTCTATCGGAGCGGAGTGAAAAGTTCGCCAAGCTCGATGACCCTTTCGGCTTCGGCTTAGATCGTCTACCAATATCAGAAGACGATCAAAAGGATTTCTATCTCCCCTCTGCCGCCATCATGCCCTTATCAGAAATCGCCGCCCCGGGCATTGATGAGGAGACTTTCTTTTTAGGGTTCATGGGATTGTGGTTATGCAGCTTCGTGCTCCCCATGCACCCGCGATACATGCGGCCGTCCGTTTTCTACCCAGCGCATCGGATGGTGGTTGGCCTGCAGTTGTCAATAGGAATCCCCGGGTTGGCTCACCTATATAATGGACTTAGCATGGCGGCGGACGCTAATGAACCTGGAGTGCAGCCTGCCAATTTCCCGATGCACTACTTCACCTCGTGGATGGAAATGCATGTGCACGGGGCATTCGGCATCCATAAGAGCCCTTCGTTTTTTGAGAGGTACAGACTCCCAAGAGTCATGCGGCTGATCGGCGCCTCAATCGTGAATCCGCCTCCGCGGGAGGCTAAGGGGTTGCTCCTTCGTCCACACCTGGTCGGAGCGAGGGTTTTTTTCATGGATAAAGTCATAACTATCGGCTCAGAAACCTGCAAGGCGGTGGCGGCGCTGCGTAACGGCTTCAAGGACGGGGCCTCCGTACTGAAAGCCCGGGAGATTCTTCACCTCTACTCCATTCGGCCGGGCTACCTGGTGTTTAGGCAGAACGAGATGGCGCTTTTCATGAGGTATAACCCCCACCGGTTCGCCCAACAATCAAGCTATAACCAGGGGGTCCCGCTGGAGGCGTTTTTGGAAGAGCCCGCGGCCAGCAGGAAGAGGATACGGAGCGCGATGCATCATTTCATGCGGCTGAACATGGGCTCCCACTTCTTCATCAGCGAGCCGAGCTGCGTTCCCCGGGTCCTCCACGCGTACGTCGCTTGGTACGCGCACGCAATAGGTGCAGTCTGTAAGTCCACGTTACCTCTCCCGGTTCTTTCGGGCTTGCGGAAACGATGAAAAACGATTTTTAGGGTTATGATAACATGGACTATAAAACACGGATCTTTGCTAAACTACACACTAGAAACTAACAAGAGCTTTACCTACTCGGTTAGGGGTTATACCTTAACTTGAACTCCTTCTCTTGGACTCCTTGTGGTGGTCGGATGGTTCTCTCCTCGTCGCCTTCTCTTGTCGAAGATGGATCCACCTGAGGGTGTCTACCTTGAGCTCCTTCCTCGAACTTGAGGAAACTAAAGTGTTCGGCTTGCTAGACCTTCAACCTTAGGATGAGTAGATAGTGGCTTTGGTGTTTTATCTCAAAGGAAATGGTTCTCAACTCATGAGAAGGATTTTCCTTGAGCTAGAGGAAGAGGAAGAGGAAAAGATGAGAGGGAATGAGAATAAGAGAATGAGATGAGTTTTTCAACCATAACAAATATATGTGAATTAATCAATTAACAAAATTAATCAAAAAGGAAAAAGGTGATGGTATGTTGAAATGACCATTATCATTTCACATTAAATGAGTTTTGCAAAGATCAAAGAGCATCTTTGCTTGAAATGATGATGGTCAACTTTTCAACCTTGGTCAACAAGTCAACCTTGGTCAACAAGTCAACATCCCTAACCATAACTCAATTTCCTTTAATTAATATTATTAATTGATATTTCACATATTCATTAGGGTTTGGTAAAAGGCAACCGTCAACTGTGCATACACACCCGTACCAAAACCCTAATGAGAATCCTCTTCCTCTGCCTCAGTCAACTGTGCATACACACCCGTATTCGTGTTCCGAGGAACATGAATACAATGAGATAAAACTAACCCCAAAACATATACTAGGATCTGGCTCAAACCAAATCCCGCTAGTAATGACTGTCCGGACACCAAACGTGCACAAGTGCGCGGATGTGAACGAACCCCGTCGCAAAACCATGCGACCTCTACTCTGTTTTGCCCAAAGGCGAATAACCCTCTGTGTGGGACTCTAAAGACTCGACGCTACGCTGGCAGTGGGTTTAACCACAGACCGCAAGCGGCACTAGCTGTACATAACGGTCCCCAGGTAGACGCCGATAAGAAGACTGATGAGGCGATCCCATCCGAACTCCTACTGAGCCTGTATGTGAAAATCTGCGTACAGTCCGGTCTGTTCGTCTGAGAATATTGCATGGCGGGCCTAGGGGGGTGGTAAACGTCAGTTCCCTAATAGCGGTACAAGTCGTGTCGGAGTGTATCCCAGAACACCCTGAGATAACACTGGAAACCTACCAGTGTATCTCGCTTGCCCTGGCCAGGGACGACTATATGTAATGGCTCTCCTAGACACAGCGCGATATCAACTCCCAATACCGGGAGAGACGAATCCTATCTAACCGTCACTGCCTCCAAGTGCTTCGGGACTGCACCCAACTACTACCTGTTTGCACGACTCCTTTGAGCCGTGGTAGGGTAGTAATCAAAGTACAGTGGGAACACACTCGAGGCGAAGTGACAGTGTCAAGTCAGCGGACTAAGCTGTACTCATGTCACCTGGGAACTGATAACCGACGATAGGTATAGTACCAACCAACAGTTTCCGACGAGTCCTGTCCAGTGTACTCGTAACCTAACGAACACCCGCATACTATCTCAAGTACGGCGTACTGACGGCTGTGGGACAGACCGTCTCCCGTGCTGGGATGAGAAGCGCATACGCCAGTCTACTCTGGAGTATCGATGCCCTGTCTCGATAGTCCTACGACTAGGGACCTGCATAAGGATGTGCTTGTGGATTACCCAGCCCCCACGAGTGTGACTGCCATCACAACGCTGGTAATCAAGTAAAGATCCTAAGAGCTCCACTAATGTGTATAGGCGATACGTTGAAAGAAACACATGTACACACATTGAAGTAGAAACAAACCAAGTAGCATACTACTATTTCGAGCAAGATTGTCTATACAAATGTGAATATCCCAAGCTTCCATTAAGTAATATACAAACTAGTATGATACAGTAATGGCCTCTAGGGCATATACACTAACAATCTCCCCTTGCACTAAGGCTATGTACTGGCGTATCGAAGACCTATCATCTCGATCAGCCGCTCGAACTGAGTCTGGGGCAAGGCCTTTGTGAATGGATCTGCAGTGTTATCTTCTGATGCAACCCTCCGAACCTCGATCTCCTGGTGATCCACGATCTCCCTGATCAGGTGATACCGCCTTAAGATGTGTCTAGATTTCTGATGGGACCTGGGTTCCTTCGCTAAAGCTATAGCCCCGTTGTTGTCGCAATATAGAGGTATTGGATCAACAATGGACAGAACCACCTGAAGTTCTTTCAAGAACTTCCTCATCCAAACGGATTCTTTTGCGGCATCAGATGCAGCGATATATTCCGCTTCCATTGTCGAGTCAGCAACGGTTTCCTGTTTGGAACTCTTCCAACACACCGCCCCTCCATTGAGGGTAAAGACAAAACCCGACATGGACTTGGAATCATCCTTGTCACTCTGGAAGCTGGAGTCAGCAAAGGCCTCTATCTGGAGGTCTTTTCCGCCATACACTAAGAACATCTCCTTAGTCCTTCTCAGGTACTTGAAAATGTTCTTTACCGCTATCCAGTGCTTCTCCCCAGGGTTTGACTGATACCGGCTTACCACACTCAGTGCATAAGCTACATTTGGTCTGGTACACAACATCGCATATATTATAGAGCCTACCGCAGAAACGTAGGGTATAATAGACATGCGATCCCTTTCCAAATCAGCCTTGGGAGATATCTCTTTGGAGAGGGTGATCCCGTGACAAGCTGGTAGATTACCGCGCTTGGAATCCTCCATACTGAATCTTTTCAGTATGGTGTCGATGTACCTGGACTGCGAAAGTCCTAATATCCTCTTGGATCTATCACGATGGATCCGGATCCCCAGAATGTAGGAGGCATCACCCAGGTCTTTCATGGAGAACCTGTGTGACAAGAATCCTTAGACAGATTATAGCATAGGAATGTCATTTCCTATCAAGAGAATGTCATCCACGTATAAAACGAGGAATACGACAGTTCGTGCTACAATCTACTATAGATGCATGGTTCATCTGGATTTTTGATAAAGCCAAATTCTTTGACCGTCTCATCAAAACAGATGTTCCAACTCCGCGATGTCTGCTTTAGTCCATAAATAGACTTAAGCAACTTGCACACCTTTCCGCTGCTCCCACTCTGAATGAAACCCTCTGGCTGGTCCATATAGACACACTCCTCTAAATTTCCATTTAAAAAAGCGGTCTTTACGTCCATCTGCCAAATTTTATAATCGTGGAAGGCAGCAATGGCAAGAAGGATCCGAATGGATTTCAGCATAGCCACTGGAGAAAAGGTTTCGTCATAGTCCAAACCAGGTCTTTGACGAAAACCCTTTGCAACAAGTCTAGCCTTATAGGTCTCAACCTGTCCATCTACACCAATCTTTCTCTTGAAGATCCACTTGCATCCTACGGGTTTTACCCCATCTGGAGCAACGTCCAAAGTCCATACTTTGTTGGTGTACATGGATTCCATTTCGGTCTGCATTGTATCCAGCCATTTTACCGAGTCAACGCTCTGAATGGCCTGCTGGAAGCTAGTCGGCTCATCATAATCAATGATGCAATCCTCTCTATCCCCGTCTATGAGAAAACCGTAATATCTCTCGGGCGGATGAGACTGCCTACTACTCCTGCGGAGCGGTGTAGGAATGTCTTGTTCTTTTGACCCCTCTGGTTCTACTAAGCTTTCAGTAATAGTCTGTGGTTCTGGAATTTCTTCCAGTTCTATTGCGCTCCCACTTATTTCCTTTTCTAAGAACTGGTGTTCCAGAAAGTGGGAATTATGAGAAACAAAGACCTTTTATTCCTCTGCGTAATAGAAAAGATACCCCCTGGAGTTCTTTGGGTATCCCACAAACTTGCACAGTACTGAGCGTGCCTCGAGTTTGTCCGCATGCTGCTTTTTGACCCCAGATCTTCAGATATTGAAAATAGGGTTTCTTCCCACTCCATATCTCATATGGTGTGGTAGGCACAGTCTTAGTTGGAACTCGGTTCAAAAGGTATGCAGCTAATTCTAGCGCATATCCCCAGAATGATCGCGGCAACTCAGCGTTACTCATCATGGACCGTACCATATCCAATAGGGTTCGGTTCCGTCTCTCCGATACACCGTTATGTTGCGGAGTGTACGGAGGAGTAAGCTGAGAGAGAATTCCATTCTCTTTTAAGTAATCCAGGAACTTGGCACTTAAGTATTCACCACCTCGATCAGATCTTAGTGTCTTGATACTTTTGCCTGTTTGTTTTTCTACTTCATTCTTATATTCCTTGAATTTTTCAAAGGCTTCAGATTTATGCTTCATTAAGAAAACATGTCCGAACCTTGAAAAATCATCCGTAAAAGTAATGAAGTAAGAATAACCGCTTCGCGCATGTGTAGACATTGGACCGCACACATCGCTGTGTACGAGCCCCAAGAGCTCGCTCGCTCTTACTCCGTGTCCAGTGAACGGGGTCTTTGTCATCTTTTCTTTGAGACAGGATTGACAAGTTGCATATGATTGATATTCGAATGGATCCAAATATCCTTCTGTATGTAACTTTGTCAACCTTCTCTCATTGATGTGACCCAGTCTACAATGCCATAAGAAAGCATGATTTATTTCTGGAGACTTTCTTTTGTGTGTATTCTGGACATTAAAAATCTGTGGTTGGTTTAATACGTATATACCATTGCTTAATGTACCTGACCCAATCAAAACTTGATTAAGGTGAATGTTTACAATATTGCTTACAAATGCAATTCATAACCTTCTTTAGATAATAAAGATACAGATATGATATTACAGGTTGCATTGGGTACAAAATAACAATCACGCAAAACCAAAACATGCCCATCTGACAATCCCAGGTGATAGTCCCCCACGGACTCAGCATCCATGCCAGCTCCGTTTGCAACTCTGAAGGTCATATCACCTGCCTTCAAAACCCTATGCCTTCTCAGTGCCTGCAAAGAATTACAGATATGAGATCCTGATCCGGTATCCAATACCTAGGATGTAGAGTTTATTGATAGACAGTTTTCAATAACATACACACCTGAAGCCGAAGCCGCAACTTGCTTCAGATCCTGGTTTCTGGCCTTCCAAGCCCTGCAATCCTTTTTCCAATGTCCACTCTTGTGACAGTAAAAGCATTCTTTCTTTCCCACAAGCTTTCCCGCTACCTTTGTTGCCTTTGTCCTTCCCTTCGTATCCACTTTACTAACACCGTCTCTTGGTTTGGCGGGGGCTTTCTTCTTCTTTCCCTTGGCTTTCGCCTTGGACTTCCTACAAACAAAGTGGATTTTTCCCTACCTTTCTGTAGGGTGCCCTCTGCACTCCTCAACATGTTGAGGATCTCCGGAAGTTCAACCTCTTTTCCTTGCAAGTTGAAGTTCAGGATAAACTGGGCGTAAGTGGAAGGAAGGGACTGGAGAATCAAGTCCGTATAGAGCTCGTTCTCTAATGTGGTCCCACCGCGAGCTCTTCAATGAAGCCAATCATCTTAAGCACGTGTTCCGCTATCGATGATCCGAAGGCCAATCTCGTCGAAAACAACTTTTTCGAGACTTCGTATCTAGCGATACGGGATTGCTCTCCATACAGTTCTTTTGTATGAAGAAATATGAATTCCAGGTCCATATTCTCGTGCCTCCTCTGATGTTCATTGTCCATAGAGGCAAGCACGAGGCACTTGGCCTTCGCGCAGTCGATCTCCCATGTTTTACGGATTTCTATATCCGCGACGCTGGAGGTGGGACCTGGGACAGGGGGAGCTTTGGTGGTAAGGAGATACCCTAACTTGTCGTAAGTGATTGCCATTTTGACATTCCTGAGCCAATCTTTGTAGTTTGGCCCTGTCAGTATGTTTTTATCTAGTAATAACTTAAGTCCGGTCATGTCGATTGGTCGCTGCAATTAGGAGAGAGAGAAGAAACATTTTAGCATGATACTCTTGCAAGTTTAGAGTGGTTTTTAGTTTGTCTAAACAGGATGGCTCCCACTGTCTCTCGAATCCCTCCTCAAACCATGAAGGAAGAATTAGTCGGTATCAATCTCACCGTACAATACTTGCTTAACCGTTCAGCCAGGCCAGTGTCGGTACTTCGAGGGAGGTTTTCCAACGCTTTCGCGAAGTTCCTTAATTTAAGAACCTCTTTTCCCTGGGGGCGTAGCCCCGCTAACACCTTTCTAGACACCTACTAGGTTTATAGCATTGATCGTTAAGTGAGAAATTTCCCGAGGAGTAGCATATACTCACCGTAGGATCGGGATCCAAATATCATCGCGTGACAAAACTGAAGGAATCCTACCAGAATCATCACACTCCAAATGGTATGCAGCGCTAGCAAGTTTCAGTTTCTTTTGAAACTCCCGATGTGGATTTTTGCCCCCATGCTCTTATGACCTTGGCGTAGGTCAAAATGTCATAAGTCACATGTCAAGTTCTACCCATCATTATCCAGGTTAATTTGAACCCACCCGTACCTACCCTTGACGTAGGCCAAAATGGCAGTACGACTGTCTCAAACTAACGCATTCTATCTATGCAACAGATAAATATCCGGCAGCTACCAATCACTATGCCTTGGCGTAGGTCAAAATACATAGCTTGAATACTACCAAATATTTAACTGAAATGATGGAGGGCTACGAATGGTTTTGGCGAAACCGTGAATGTAGTGAACTTGATATAATCGATGGAACGAGATAGCTTTTAAAAAGGAGTGGTTCAAGCTCCGCATTTAAAAGTTGGTTTTTAAAAAGAACCGAGTGGTTTTGAAAGTGTTCCAACGACTTTAACTTGGTTTATTTTCTTGCATTAATTTTAATGCATCCCATCATTTAATCCTACCATTGCAGAAAACAACGAAAATATGACGTACGCTTATGCCATCCGCATTCGCCACGGGGCCCCGTCATCACCCGTTAGGTTACTTAACTAACGACGGAGCGGGGGCTGGACTAGCGCGGATGCAAAACATAAGCAATGCCTAAATAGATATCATATATAGATATATAGCAATGATAGCCATTCCAGATCACAGATAAATACATTGGATATACTAGGAATCCACATTCCGTTCGAGCCTGTAACGAAAAGCGGATTACACGGTCGCGATGAATGGCCAATACCCCACCCTAGACCCCTACGGGTGCGGCAAACTACCCGCCAAGTACCCGAAGCGAAGCAACCTCCCTCAACGACATGAGTAGGCCACTCGGCACTTCGAGATACCCGGTAGTTTGTGCACCCCACCTTGGGTCTATCCTAGGAGCAAAAACAGTAAAAAGAAATTATACAATAGCGGCTACAACCTCATCCCGGATGTGCGGACATACAAATAATATTACATCAAATTTACATATTACATGAATTGAAAGATAAAGAAAAACTCTCATCTCACAACCCTCCGGCTATTCATCCGCGACAATCCAACGAATTTATATACACATACCATCAACATTACAGATCACAGATATGTATAACCCCCACTAATCGACGTATAGCGATTAGCAGACGTTCAATACATAAAAACATTACAGATACAACCCATTAGCCAAAGTCTACAGAAAACCGATCAAAATATGGATTTGTAACCACCCGAAAAACAAATTTGTTCTCTAGAAATTCTGGGTATAAACAAACCATCCTAAAAATCACAAAACACCAATATGAGAACACTGCAGGAGAAACGACCCACGGCCGAGTCAACTCGGCCGCGAATCCGCGGCAGGAGCAAGCTCTTACCGCGGATCCGCGGTGAGTTGGTCGACTCACTGGATCATTTTTCTTGATTGGGCGCGCTGCCTTGGGCGCTGCGCTGACGTATCAGCTTTTGACACGTGGCGCATTGCGCGCAGCGCAAGGGATTTGAAGCGTTGCTTCAATTTTTGAATTTTGAAATTCAAACAACGCTTTGCTCTGATTGGGGGAAACAGCTGCTCCTGCTCGCGGTTGGCCTGCCGTTTGTCCCTTAAGTAGGCGGCGAGGTGCCCCGATCGGATGAGCTCCTCGATTTAGTCCCGGAGTTGCTTACAATCCTCAGTGGCATGGCCCAACGTTCGGTGGAAGGCGCAGTAAGGTCCCCGGGTCCGCTTCGAAGCCTGACGTGGGATTGGAGGGAACTTGAAGAACCCCTCGCCCTGGGCCTCCTCTAGCAACACCGCGAGGGAGATGTTGAGCGGGGTGTACTCCTGGAACTTCGGGTGATAGGGCTGCTGAAGCTCCGGCCTCTCCTCCCGAGCCTTCTTCTTCTGGTCGGACCGTTCTGCCCGGGGGAGGTTCGCGTTCACCTCGGACTCCAGCTGAACCTCGCGCTCAGTCCACGCCTTGACCTCGGCCATGCTCTTAGGCTGTGCCAACGCAAAGGAGCGCAGCCACTCCTTGTGCCTCAGACCAGATCTGAGCGCCGTGATGACGGTCTTGTCCCGGTGCTCGGGGACCTCGAGGAGGGCGTTGTAGAAGCGGGTGATGTCAGCCTTGAACATCTCCTTGTCCCCGCTCTTAATTGTGAAGAGATAGTCGACCGTGCGTCTCTGCCGACGGTTCCCAACGAAGTGCCCGAGGAACTGAGTAGCCAGCTCGTCGAAGGTGGAGATTGGGCGAGGCTCGAGTCCTCGGAACCAGTCCCGACCAGAGCGGATGATAGTGGCTGTGAAGGCCCTGCACTGGGCGGCATCGGAATGGTCCTGGAAGCTCATCCCCGCGGTGAAAGCATCCAAATGGTCTTTGGGATCAGTTTTCCCGTCGAACAGAGATACCTTTGGGGGCTTGTTGCGCGAGGAGACGTGGATAGCGAGCAGTCCCTCGGTAAACGGTTTGGTGAGTGAGTCGGCGGCGTACTCAGCCGCCGAGAGGTGACCTTCCCGGCGCATGCCCTCGATCTTCTTTTCGAGGGCGTCGAGTCGGCCGTGGTACCCCGAGGACTCGACGCCCCGCAATCCCTGGCCTCTGCTGTGGGAGACCTGCGTCTGGGCACGGGCACGGTTCCTCTCGATGATATTCCTCAGATCCCCGGACGAGGTGGCCCTCGAGCCGTCGTGGTGAGCCCCTTCGGCGTGACCCCGTCGAGGGAGGGGGTGTCGGTCATGCCTGTGGGCAGGCGAGGTGACCGACATCTCCTCAGGGGGGTATGGGTCGTGAGGAGGCTCGAGGCGAGGCGCTCCGGCGGCGGACCTTGGTGTGGAGCCGTGGGGCGCCCAACGGGCCTCAGGGAGTATCAGCCCGTGAGATCCGCGGTCAGGAGTCGTAGCCTTCCGGCGGTCAGCCGTGCCGACAGGGACGGAGCCTTCTGGAGGCGGGGGAACGGCGATCTGGGGCTCAGGCTCGGCCGTTTGGACGCGGATGAGCGCCTCTACGAGGGACTGCAGCCGATCTATTCGGCTGGCGAGGGCGTTGATGATGGTCGCCGGAGGGGGTTCATCTGCGCCTCCGGTGAGGGGGAGGCGGCGACTGATACCCGGATCTTCAGGATGGTTGCCTGCCATGTAGACGGAGATCGAAAGGCAAACTTTGTTTTTGTGGAGTTTGCGTTTCCCACAGACGGCGCCAACTGATGGAGGTCCTTTTTGGGTCTTCTTCAGTTGTTGTCTTCCGTCGATCTCCTGATGGATTTTGGATGTGATCTCCTGTTACGTGCGGATGTCAATGAGTTTTGAGGAGATAGGTGATTTAGAGGAGTTTGGCGCCGAGTATCTGCAAAGAAGTCCCGATGTGGTTTGGTACCACCGAGGACCCTCCGACGATCAAGTTAGTACTACATCCGAGCAGCGTAACGACTAAGTGGAGTAAAAAATGGCTTACTTGACCCCTCTGTGATGGGGGTTTATATAGCGGTGGTAGCACGCAGCAGCAGGCGCGAGAATCTCGCCGGCAGTTATGCTCCCGACGTCACGCCCGCGCGGAGAGCGGATCGCTCATTAATGGGGATCGTGATGGCGTGGAACGTGGGATATTGCTGGCGGAGAATCCGCGCATGGCGAGATTTGCAGAGTGGTGGTTACGCCCGTGAGCGGTGGAGTTGGTCGGAGGACCGAGGAAGACGTCCTCGGCTGGGGAGCTCGGGGCGATCGAGAAGGCCGAGGAGTCTTGGTCTTGTGGCAGCTCGGGACGAGCTGAGGGGCCGAGGAGGCCCATTTGCAGGGGTCCCGAGGGGGGCCAGCTCGTGCGTGCAGGTTGTGTACAGGGGTGGCCTGGTCGGTCCCTGTGGGCTCTTTCTTCTGAGCTCTGGAACACGTCATCTGCCACGTGTCCTGATCTTGGGGATCCCCAATATTGAGCATCATCAAAAGGTTTCCTCGTTTCCGAGCGAGGGGTAATTAACAACAGTTTTGTCCGTGACTGCAGGAGATTAGGATCCCCACAATCAATAAATCCTGGCCTAGAAGGAAAGACATTCCTATCCCAATAGGGCGGCGAAAAACACTCTACAGAGCTTGGAGAACAAAAAGGCCCGGTGGCTAAAGGAATGAGATGATGAAGCATTGGAGAGAACAGAATCCACTAGGGAAAGTTAAAAGAAGAAAATTTCCTGACACGGCAAAGAGAAAATGGATCTCCATGACGTTACTGGATGGTGATAAGAAGTGATTAAGTCGAAAAGAGCTTCAGATACTGATCAAGAAGTAAACATGAAGCTACATAAGGGTCGATTAAGATCAATAGATCAGGAAAAGCCTGTTCATAGTTTGCAAGGGAGTACCTAGAGAGACTAAAGACTTTTAAGAGCATTGTGGGGAAAAACATACTCCAAAACTAAATATTTCTATGCTTTTATGATCTACTAGTAATTAGAGGCTTTAAATGGAAAATGAAAGAAGACACGTATGGATGTGTGTACCACGCATCAGTGAAGATTACTCGTATCATCCACCAAGGACTTGTAGCCTTCCACCACATCAAATGCAAGGTAGTTCAACTACTGTAAATCTACCCACCCTAAACACGTCATGTAAACATAAAAATCTTCCTTTCTTAATATGACGATGGGTAGTGACCATATTCCATAAATCTTCTAATGCTCATCATCAACAAGACAGACAAACCATCTGCAAAAATGCTGTGTTGAAAGCCTATATCAACATGAAAATAACATCCAGGACATGCTTGAGAATTCTAATCTCCCCTCAAACTCATTAATGTACAGCATTCCAAGATCATATGGTTATATAACGTCGTTATGATGCCTTTTGTTTATAGTGTTGTCGCCATGCATCAACAATCCGTCTTGCTCAGTAGTACCTAGATAAAAACCTACGACACTTTATCTTATATTTTAATAAATTAACACCTAGCATTGGCCTAATATAGCAGCACAATTTCCGAAAACCTAGTTTCCTTTAAGTCATATAGAAATTGCGGTTTGCATACAGGATACACCGGGTTTTGCTAGCTTTAGGAGCAATTTAGATACAAACCTCAGTTTCAATTTAACTTATCGTCGCTTTAGCCTTGTTCGGCAACACTGTTTACCACGGTGTTGTCCATGCTAAAACCCCTAAAAGCGGTTTGGCACACCAACCACTTAATATCGAGAGTTTGAAAACCTAGATTCACTTGGGCCTAATTTAGAAACATTGTTTTTTATATCACAGTTTCATTAAAATAAAATGAAACTCTGGTTTGTGAATACTAATTTTGCAAGCCATGGTTCTGTGTTTCCTAACTTTAAAAGGCTCTTCGGCATGAGGCTTAAGTTATTGAAAGTTTCAAACATTCAATAACAGCGGAGTTGTCATTCCTTATTTGTTTGCATAGAATGAGTATAGATTATTTTGTGAATTGACATCATCTTTTTGGCAATTCCAAATCCAAGCTTTGTTAGGATAGAATTGCTCATTCCCAAAGATACATAGGATAAAGGGTATTATTTTAATGGGTTTTGCTAACAAGTGCATCCAGGACACTTGTTATACCTCCTATTAAATGACAACTTTTTAAAGCATGATATGTAGTATGAAGAGTCTTGGTCTCTCTTTTGGAAATAGAGCATTAAATATGCTGCATGACCATTTTTTAATCAAATATCAAGCTTGCCCTTGATAATTATGTGCAATGGTAGCACAACTTTTCATACACTTCAAAAAGTGACCGTTCATCTTTCACCATATCTCCAGTCCTATACTCATTTCCTTAGATGGAAATTAAGAAGAAGATAATTCCATGTATGTCCCCAATCCCATCGCAAGTCTATGAATCATGTGTTATTTGAATCCATTATTCTTCTTGAATCTAAGCAAAGGTTTGACCTAACCGTTTTCTAGGCTTGCTCCCAAAAAAAAAACTTCCTACATTACCTTTTCCAATAACAGCTTGTTATCAGTCCATTATACAATGAGTAAGATGAGTTTATCTTTCACACTTCTTTATATAATTTCAGAACCAAATCTTCTCTCTCAGCATTCTCAAGTAGAAAGTTTTGATTATCCGCCAGTAATGGCATTCCCGTGGGTCCCTCTTAGTGTTCATCCTTTAACCCTCTTATGATGTTTTCCTTGGTTTAGTGTTTTCCCCTCCGTCTAGACCAAAGGGTTGAGTAGACTTGGAGGCCACGCATCAGTATCTATGCATGTACAATAAAAGCAAAATGTGTTTTTATCATATATAGTTTTTTTTACATTGATCTGTAATAATGATTAAATGATGATAAGAGCTTAAGTGGTTGTCATATTTCTTTATCTTTTTTCCTCTTATACAATACTTTTCAAAATTCATTTTTCTCTGAAATAGATGGGCATATTAAGATGGATGAATTTGATGGCATCGATGGCGGCTCAAGAATTATAAGATTACCTTTTGATTTGAATGAGCTTCCAAAAGAAGAGCACATACTTGATGCATAAGATACTCAACATGACATTGAAGAATTAAGAGAAATGATTATGCAAAGAGCGGACCAGGAATAAAAAAAATCGGGTGATGTCAGCATAATTAATAAAAGAATATTTGAGTCTTTAAAGTTGTTTTTTGGAATGAGAAGTCAAACATAATGAGCTTTAAAAAGTTGTCATTTAATAGGGGGTCTAACAAGTGACTTGAATGCACTTTTTAGCAAAACCCTATTTTAATTGAGAAAATTGTTATGTTTACTTACTCTGTCTCTTCTTCCTCCCGGTTTCCAATATTCAATTTCCACTTTATATTCAACCAAACAAAGAAGATGATTGAAGGGGAGAAAAACCATTTCATTTCTTTACAGATAAACAAGGAATGATAATTCTATAAGACAAATTATTTAATTTGTAAGACCCCAATTTCCATTCTTATTTTTTTGATTCCAGCAAACATGCGGCCCATTAATGGATTTGTATTCTTAAGCCTACTCGACTTAGTTTTGGCCAAGGATGTACACGTGTAATGCACGTGTATATCATAAAATACAGGGTAAATTGCCAACCCCCAAGCACTTTTTCCTGTTGTGAAAAACCCCCGGCCTTGAAAAGTTAATCAAAACCTGCTAAAAAAGTTTTTAGTTGTCAAGAAACTCCTTACCTATGATATCTAGTGGTTGCCTGCTATATCTAATTTCCTGTAATATCTAAGCAGTTGCCAACGATATCCAAAGAGTTGCCTGTAATATCTAAACCGTTTCCTACGGTGTCTAAATAGTTTGTATGAATTGGTTAGATACAGCTGGCTACTATGTAGAAACCGCCGAAAATTTTCGGAGGGGTTTTTGATTACCGTTTCGAGACCAAAGGGTTTTTGACAGCGGAAAAAAATGCTTGGGTTTTTTTCCGACAATTTACCCTAAATATATGTTGCTAAAAAATTAAGTACTGTTCTCTCTTTTAAAAAAACATGGTGAGACAGGGACTTAGGGATCCTAATATTATTTTCCTTGCAATTTGGATGCTATTATATAATCTCATGTGCACACTACAGATCAGAAAATACTAATCCTATGGACCTCATATTTCACTCTACTTTCTATTGTGGATCAAATTACAGAATCGGCACGAATCAAAACAATAGCAGGGGACAGAGAGTTTAAGAGAAACAGGACCCAAGATTCGAAGGTGTTTAGAAATTAGGTCATGGTCCGGCGATTGGATTGCTGGCGAACGTTTGCGAGGGTGGGGAGCGAGTAGGGGCTAGCTTGTGCCCCTACAAATCGGTATGTGAGTCTGTCCCTAGAAGGGGCGGGCCTAAGAATTTTTGCCAGATGACACATCGGCAACCATTCATAATAAATGTTTGTTAAGACGCTCAACTATATTGTACATTACGCTAATTCAATTTGATTACTAAAAAAAAAGTTAAATTAATATGAGAACGTTGATTTTTACAACATTATATATCTAGACTTAACGCAGCCGCAATTCGATAATAAAAAAAATAGTTCTTTAACTTGGGACTAAGGATCCCATATTCAAAAAGGAGAAACCTAAACAAAATCAAAATCAATAATGAGTATTGCCCTCTAATGACACCGAGTTACCAAGCTTCTCTTGTTCAGGAAAACACTAAATAAAGTAAAAATTAATAATGACTTAGATACACTTATATATTAATTTAAAAGAATGAATATATATATATATATATATATATATATATATATATATATATATATATTGAGAGAGAGAGAGAGAATAATGGAGGAAAAAGGCCGTAGGAAGGAATTTACTCCTATGGCGTCGAAAAAATACGCCCTCCATCATGTTTTCCGATGATCGGAATCCATCATTTTCATCGTTATCATCTAAGATGTGGTTACGCCAAATTTCATTTGATTCTATAACTTTTTCACCGTTGATTTAGCAATGTAAAAAGTTCTAATTTTGAACCCACTAATTCAACGGTGAAAAAGTTGTAGAATAACATGAAATTTGGTGTACCCATATCTTAGATGATAACGATGAAGATGATGGGTGCCGATCGTCGGAAAACACGACGGAGATTGTATTTTTCGACGCCATAAGAGAAAATTCCCCTCTATGTCATCTTTCCTTCATTATCCTCTCTCTGTGTGTGTGTGTGTATTGTGTGTGTACATATCTCCAAAAAAAATACCCCACTCACAACCAACACTCTCGCCTTGCTGTGGGTCCGTTCACAGTACCCATTACAAAAGTTGTATATTAAACGTTCTTTTATTAGTTTCATGACGCAGATGATTACATGTGGACATCACATGTTCGTGTTTTGCATGGTTGAGAATCCCTAACCTTTTTGTAGCGCATACCTAATTTCTTGGACATGTGGCATCTCTCCCCTCAAGTGCCCATCAATGATTGTTAGTGAAAAATTAGTTACCATCAAATTAATCAATTAAGATACCCACTGTCAATTCGAGACATTCCACTTTCAACTTAACATCCCAATATGATTGCTACCCACAACCACTTGTTATTAGTTACCATCAAATTTGTCCCTGCTCCCTTCAGCCACTAAATATCAATTAATTACAGGAGTAGAGCTGGAACTAAAACTGGAAGTCAAGAATCCATCCCAATTCACGTCTACATTCTCCGGTCGCTACTATTCTTAATTTTTCTCTGTATGGATCCTTTGGCATTTATAATGGCCATCTCTAGTTTTCGAAAAAGTAAAGTCTGCAGCCAGGCCAAACCGAATTCATCATGAACCAAAATAGTATCCATCGGTCCGAATCCAAATAACTACGGTCTCTTCTATTCTTAATTTTTCTCTCTTTAGGATTTCAATGACGATCTCTCATTTTGGGAAAAATAAAGTTCTACGGTAAAAGCGAAGAATAAACGAAGGCGATCATAGCACCGCAAAATTGTCAATTTATCTAGTCCGGTCCGGTTGGTTTCCTCCGGTTTCAACTACTAAGAGCCACATCACTAATCTGGCCTCGTCTGGCAACAGGGTTACGGTTTCCCAAACCTCTGTTTCATTGGGTTGCGACACCAGACTCGAAAACCATGGCGCACAGTGAACAATGCTCCCTGGCTTCCTTATTGTTGGCTATAGCGCCCTCAAGTCAATTATTGTAATTGCAGGCACGCGATTGTGATGATTGAGAGAGAATCTATACGGATAGAACAGTCTTACTCAAAATGATAGTATGCTATTTGATTTGCCTTTATCATCATATACATGCATTATATGGTATTACAGATCACTATTACATGTTGATAAAGCTCATAGGGTTCTTACTTGACTACAAGCATTATGATGGCGATTATATATGTGGGAGCTGGGTGGTCTATAAGCACATCCTTAAATGTCCCTAGTCGCGGGAGTATCGAGACTGGACATCGATACTCCAGAATAGACTAGTGTATACTTATTGAGACCCGACGAGGAGTGGTGACCGGTCTCATAAGCCATTGGTGTCAATTAGTTACCTAATATAGTATACAGCTGCTCATTGGGTTATGAGTTACACTGGATGGACTCGCCGGGAACATGCTAGTTAGTATTATACCTATTGTCAGATAGCAGTTCCCAAGTGACCTATATACAGGTTAGTCTGTCAACCCGAGATCGTCATTTGTCTCGTGTGGGTTCCCACTGTGATTTGATTACTATCCTACCACGGCTTAAAAGAGTCGTGCAAACAGGTTTTAGTTGGGTACAGTCACGAGCCACATGGAGGCAGTGAGCGGATCGTCGGGGATTCGTCTTTCCCGGTATTGAGGGTTGTTGTCGCACTGTGCATGGGTGGTCATCACCAGAAATTCTTAGCCCAGCTAGACGAGAATTACTGATTTGGATCGATAGTTTCTCAGTTGGTGATGGGATTCATACCGACACGAAATATCGCGTTATTAGGAGTCTGACTTTATCCACCACCTAGACCCGATATGCGATACTCTTAGGCGAACAGACCGGACTATACAGAGATTGTCACTGGCTGGCTTAGTAGAGGTTCGGATGAGTTTGCTCGTCGGCCTTCCTTTCGCTCAATACCTGGGTGGTCGTTACGTACAACTAGTGCCGCTGACGTGCCTGTGGTTAAACCCACCGCCAGCGTATTAACGAGTCTTTAGAGTCCCACACAGAGCGTTTTCACGGTTCAGGCGATTTGATATAGATGACGTATGTTAGTACATACAAGTGTCTGATTAAATATGTGTGCAGGCTACATAGAATTTTATCGGACGGTTGATAATACTAGCAGTTTAGTATTGAACCGGATTATTAAATCAAGTTTTGATTTAATAATTATATATATATATATATATATATATATATATATATATATATATATATATATATATATATTCTAGTATTATTGTTCACTATTCATTTTCTCTTTTGGCTATTCGTATTTTTATACGAATACATGTATATGTATTTCGATACGTATACCGGGTTGTATTCCGTATTTATACGGAATATCTTCTAGAAGTTGGACACCTCATAGTATGATTTTCTTTTTAGAAAATCATTTGTCATTTGTTGATGAGGTGGAGGGGTGAGGTGTCATGAGCTTGATTGAGATATGTTGAGGTGTATGGCTTTTGATTGTTTATTGGTTTTTATTTGAGATATTTTCCTTAGTTGATAAATGAGGAGATATTTTCTATATGAGATACACTCTTGATTGATACACTCACACTCATCTCTCTTTGAAACTTAGCCATTTTTTCTTGAGTTGCTCATGCCCATGTTTTTCCTCACCTCCTCCTTCTTCTTTGATTGCTCACTTGAGCATATGATATAAGAGGAAAAAAAAGTGATATATTCCTACATCCCACTCTCCATTGCGAGCGACCATAGAGCGTCAGTTACTTCGTTAGGCGAAACTGGAGGCTGCATCGTTTTCCTCGGATGGATCATCCTCGACGGAGGAAGACCGGCAATCAAGCTTGATCCAGGACATCTCTAGGAGCAAAGGATGATGGTAGAAGACTGAAGGACACAGATCATTCGGTATAACACTTCTATCACTATAGTTTAGCTCTTCGTTATTTGCTAGTATAGGGTTTATGGTTCGATTCTTCATCGGTTTAGTTAGCGCCAGAAGTTTTTTAAATATCGTTTTTGTTCCGCATCGGCCACGATAGATGGTCAGGACGCTAGCATAACCCAACACTTATACCACGAGTGAGACTCGTGCCCTAATAGACCCTCCAGAAGAGATTGATGCACTTCCCTTTCAGAATTTCATTCCTATCTACGACTTAAAGTTACTCGGACTCTGACGTGCGTCGTATCATGTCAAGATGTACCTTCCGTAGATCTGCTGTCGAGCGACGATGGATGGCTGAAATTGATTTGGAGGTTGACTCCTGAAGCGTGTGGATTCTCAATAGGTTTTAGGTCGTGGTGGCCGAGCTACCTGCAAGAAAGTTCCGGGGTGGTTGTACCACCGAGGACCCTCCGACGATCAAGTTAGTGGTGCAATTTGGGCAGAGTAGCGGCCTAGTGAGGAGAGAATTGCGTACCTTGATCGTCTGAGGGAGGGGTTTATATAGCGGCAGCGATGGGTAGGCATGCGCGAGAATCATGCCGGCCGTTACGCTCCCGACGTCACGCCCACGTGATAAGCGGGATCTCGCATTAATGGCGAGACAGGCTCGTTAATGGGGGATCGTGATGGCGTGGAACGTGGGATCGTGGACGACGGATATCTCGCGCATGGCTAGATTCACGGAGCCGTGGCGTGGGATCCTGTGATCAACGCTGCGGGTCGGTCAAGATGAGATCGAGGAGGATTAGCTCGGCGGGTAGCTAGGGGACGAGCAGGAGGCCGAGGTGTCCTGGTTCTGCTAAAGCCCGGAGATGAGCTGAAAGGGCCAAGGAGGCCAATTGTGCGGAGGCTCGGAGGTGAGCTAACAGTTGTTTGTAAGGAGGGCACAGGAGTTGCGTGGTCGGTCACAGAGGGTCGGCCACATCCAAGGGTCGCAGACCCGGGTGTTCTTCCAACGTGCTGTTCTTGGTCCTTCCTTGCGGGCTTTGGGACACGTCATCAGCCACGTGCCACGATCTAGGAGATCGCCGATATCGAGCATCATCATTAGCCCCCCACTCTCGTCCCGACCTGATTATAGGTCGGGTCGAGAGTGGTCTGCCGGATCACTCGAGGTGAGCTCCTTATCGTAGATATCGTAAGCGTGTGTTCCCGGGCAACCAGCTGCATTTTCCTAATGGCGTCAGCGGATCGGGGGCCAGATCCTGCATTAAAGAGGATGCACTGGATCATATGTATGTCCACCGAAGCGACAGCCCATGTGTCTGGCACTGGTTGGCTAACGCGACGGGCCGCAGATCTTCAGCGTCTGATGGGGTACGACCAATGCGCGTGCGACAGGTGGAGCGATGGTGGTCGTCGAATGCGATGAGTCTTTTTGGCGGGAGACGACCGTCACCGTTGGATGTGCACGCCGGTAGCTATAAATAGAGGTAGGGTCCTCATCAGGGCCCATACCTCTTCATATTTTCCTCGTCCAGAGTCATGTGTAAGTCTACGGTAGCGCTCCGGCCGTCAATCCGAGACCAAATGCGGAAACAAAAACTTTTTAGGGAACCGGCGCTATCGTAGTCTTTGACCCGAATCGAACTATTAATGCTTAACTAGCTAACTACTAAGAAGTGAGAGTGGCTATACTGATCGATCCGTGTCCTTCGGTCTTTGGCCACCATCCCAAGCTCCTCGCGGCATCTCCGATCTCCGGTCTCCTCGTCGGAAGGGCACCACATCAATGAGTCTTTTTACGGGCTCCCGCTACATCCGAAGCAACTCGAACATGAAGTTTGCCAGCCGACATGTCCAAGGTGAAGTAGAGAATGTGTGTGATAATTTTGTCTCAAGCATCCATTGATTCTCAACACATGAGAGTGTATGGATGGAGGTTGAAGATGATGCCATTGGTGGAAGTTATGAGCTAGAGGAAGAAGAAGAAGAAGAGCTTTTTTTTTCTTGTGTGAGATGAAAAATGAGAGAGGCTAGAATGATAATCACAAGAGCTAACCCATGTACATGGCTGCCCTCTCTCTCTCCATCTTTCATTTCACCCCTTTAATCAATCAAAATGGTGACATTTGCACAAATAAAAAGACCATGAGTCATCACCCATGCACATGTCACAATTAATGCATCTCATCATGAATTAAGCTCATAATTTCCACCAAAATAAACATTAACCCAAATGTTTAATCCAACAAAAAGATACGGCATCAACTAAAGTAAACTCGTGACGGATCACAAGAATACCCCTCACATGTATATACATACCTGCATCCGCATTCCGACTGAATGTGAATGCAATGAGACTAAAGTAATCTAATAAATCTATACTAGGATCCGGCTTAAACCAAAGCACACTAGTATGATCCGCCCAATCATGATTCGTGCATAAGTGCACGTATATGATCGAACCCTGCCATAATACCATACGGCCTCTACAACGTTTCGCCCGAAACTTGGGAAACTATCTGTTGTGGAATCTAAAGACTCATCAATACGCCGGCAGTGGGTTTAACCACAAGCACGTCAGTGGTACTAGCTGTACATAACGGCTACCCTTGTATTGACCAAAAGGGAAGCTGACGAGCGAACTCATCCTGAAACCCTACCGAGCCTGTCAGTGACAATATCCATACAGTCCAGTCCGTTCGTCTATGAGTATCGCATATCGGGCCTAGGGGGCTGGTTAACGTCAGACCCCCAAAAGCGGTATAAGTCGTGTCGGAGTGTAGCCCAGAACACCCTGAGATACTACTGGAATACCTACCAGTAAATCTCCTGCCTTAGCCAAGGACTTCATGTAATGGCTCTCCTAGACACAGCGCGATCTCACCCCCAATACCGGGAGAGACAAAATCCCTGCCGATCCGCTCACTGCCTCCATGTGGCTCGGGACTGTACCCAACTAAAACCTGTTTGCACGACTCCTTTGAGCCATGGTAGGGTTGTAATCAAAGCACTGTGGGAACTCACACGAGACAAATGACGATCTCAGGTCGATAGACTAACCTATACACATGTCACCACGGAACTGCTATCTGACGCTTAGTATAAAACCAACTAGCATGTTCCCGGCGAGTCCTGTCCAGTGTACTCATAACCCAATGAGCACCTGTATACGCCTTAGGTGAACCAACTGACACCAATGGCTTGTGAGACCAGCCACCGCCTCTCGTCGGGGTCTCGATCGTATACACTAGTCTACTCATGAAGTATCGATGCCCAGCTTCGAAACTCCTACGACTAAGGACACTTTAAGGATGTGCTTATAGTCCCCAGCTCCCACGTATACGATCGCCATCATACTGCTGGCAGTCAAGCAAGAATCCTAAGGGCTCTATCAATGTGTAATACTGATCTGTAATATCACCTAAAGCATGTACACGATGATAAAGACAAACCAGATAGCATACTATCATCTCGAGTAAGACTGTCCTACCGGTATAGATCCTCCCTCAATCATTGCAATCACGTGTCTGCGATCCAATAATTGACTTTGAGGGCATTATATCCAACAATCTCCCACTTGCACTCAAGGATAATTATTGCGATGTCGCATACTCATAGCCTGTGTGATACCGAACACCCAACTCCTCTACTGATCAGTTTCACAAAACGTGTTTGTAAAAGTATTGCGTTCGAAAAATAGCCTCAGTGAGTGGATCCGTCCTGGTGTTTCTTTCTATGTCTCTCTTAATCTCAAGATCGTGGAGAAAGCCATCTCCCGAAATGAGCAATACCTTTCTTAGAATATATCTGGATATCTGATAGGACCTAGTTCATAAATGAACTCCAAATCCAAACTTCCTAGACTGTATCGTGAACTAAACTTAATCAGTATTCTGCACCACGTCTCCCTCAGTATCCGCTTGGAGCACCTGTCCAAACTACTGCCCCTCGTCAGAGGGAAAACTATAACTCTGACAGTCATTCTGTCATCCAGGTCACCTTGTAAGTCTGGAATGATAACCGTCTCCCGAAGGAGGCTGTGAATATCATATCCCCAGAACATCTGCTTATGTTCTAAAAACTTCTTCCGAATGTTTCTCCAGGATTGGATTAATATTAACTTATTGCATCTCGTGCAAAACAACATCTGGTGTAGTACTTGACATCTCATGATCAACTCAATTGCCTAAGCAAATGATCTGCCAATCATACACATCCCTCTCCCCTTTAGTTTATAAGACACATTTAGAGAGGGTGACTCCATCACCTGCAGGTACACCACTATGCCAGGAGTCATCCATTCTAAATACCTTTAGAATACTGTCTAAGTACCCAGATTGGGACACTTCCCAAATATAGATCTAGTAACCAGAATGCCTAATATTTTATCCAAGTCCTTTATGGAGAAACTACTGTGTGACAACCACAGTATAACCAATCGTAGTATAGGAATATCACTTTCTACTCTGTGTATGTCATCCAAATACCAGGACATTACACCCTACTACTTTCTTAACAGATCCATCCCTTATTCTGATGAAGTCAAAGCCCATGACTGTCACATCAAAATTAGATGATCTATCTCCGCTATATCTGCTTTAGTCTATAAATAAACATAAGCTACTTGTCCACTATGCTTTCGCTGCTCCCACTGACTACGACAACACTTTGGCAGAGTCATATACACGTGCACTTCTAAAGCTAGTTCAGAACGACGCTATACTCATCCTCCTGTCGGGTTTCATGGTCCGGAACAGCAGCAATGGCAAGTCTGGATAAACTAGAACCTCCCTGTCACCGTCCTTTAGGCTACCGAAGTACCTCTCGGGTGCCTGAGATTACCCACCATATCTGCGGAGTGGCTAATGGAATGTCAAATCTGATTGAATCTTTAGGTCCTATTAAATTTTCAGTAATCGTTTGCGGTTCTGGAATCACTTCCAGTTCTACCATACTCCCACTACTGTTTTCTGAAAAAATCCATTTTATTAAAACTGTGGCAAGTCAAGAACAATATCACTATTGATCTTCCAGATGGTAGAAAGTCAACCCTCGTCATAGCCCGGGTTAACCCACAAACTACCATTACAGAAACATGCCTTGAGTTATCCAGAGTCTGGTTTTAAGAATAAGCCGGACAACTCCATATATCTTAACATCGTTAAGATATGAGCCATTCTATATACAATATAGAAACAGATGCACTGATTTAATTGGAACCAGATTCAAATCACGCAGCTGTCTCCAGTGCATGTCAACTAAATGGAGAGAGGCCGATTAACATTACTCAACTTAGGAGTGCATCCAATTATGAGTAACCTGAAGGAGAAGCAAGTTCTCAAAACCATTACTATCAACCGAATACCAAACACAAGTACCTACATCTTCAATCACCTTGAAGAATCCCGAAACTTGCGACACCTGGTTCTCTACTTTATTCTTATACCCATAACTTCTCAAAATTTAGACCTTGTATTTCTACGAAACGCTTGTCTAAAAACTAGAGAAGTCACAAGTAAACAGAATGTAGTACGAGGACCAAACTCTCTGTCTTAATGGACACTGGACGATATACAATGCTTTGTATAAGTCCCCTGAGTTGAATAACTCAAACCCTGTGCGTCGTAGGTTGAAAACTGTACTATGGTTATGAAGAATTACACCACTGTTTAATACTCCTTACCTAATCATCAACTGATATAGGTAAATGTTATGGGCATAATTTCAAAAAGTTATATCTCACTTTATAAAAATAAACGTTCAGATATATCAATTTGAAATTGGTGCATAACAACGGATATTTAAAACCAAATATTTGCCATCCGGCAAAAACCCAGGCGATTTCCTCAAATATCACCAATTACAACGAATCCCGATATAATGAGGATGATCACCTAATTCCCAATAATTTACTCCTACTCATCATCTGTAAAACCATACAGATGTGAGAATCATACCTGGTAAATACATAACCTGGAGTAAGGACTAATTGGGAAATCGGTTTTCTATTAACAATACACAGTGAAACTGAAACATGAAAATGTTTCGTAGGGGTATCCTGGTATTTTAGTAATGCCTCTTCCATTATCCAGATTCATAACCATAACCGTATATTTCTTTTCCATCTCTCCAAATCCCTTTATTTGTCTTTAGTCGTTACCTTCTGTACACCACCTTTAGGCTAAATGGTTTTCTTCCTTCCCTACCGTTCGGTATCAGCCTATGGTTTGGAAGAAGACTATCCAATAAGCGTAATAGGTGTACTGTCCTAATCCTAGGAGCACTCGCAATGCGAAAGAAGGTAAAGATAAAAGACAACTGAATAAACCTTATTCTATTTCTCCTGAACCAGAATCCATCCCCGAACTGGAACAAATTCCTTCGAGTTCGTATATAACCATACGATGGATTATCCAAATAACTGTGGATCTTCGTAGTGATACGGGGTGTTCTGGAGAAATACAAAGGTGAAGTATAAGTGGCGATGAAATACTTGGTTTGGTCGTGAATAGCAGTCGCAATTTATTTTTCCCTCTTTCTAATCCCTTTACTTGTCTTTATTTATTACCTTCTGTACACCTCACTTAGGCTAATCGGTTTTCTTCATTCCTTACCTTTCGGCACCTGTCTATAGTTTGGATGAAGACTATCCAATTAGCGTAATAGGTGTACCATCCTAACCCAAGGAGCACTCGCAACCTGAGAGAAGGTAAAAGGAAAAAGACAACCGAATAGTCCTATTCAATCTCTCCATAACCAGAATCCATCCTCGAATCTGGAATAAATTCTTTCGAGTTCGTATATAACCATACGATAGATTTATCCAATGGAAGTGAACGTTCGTAATAATATGGGGTGTTCTGGAGAAATGCAAAGGGTAAAAGAAAGAGTGGCAATGATGTATGCAACTCAGACAATCCAAAAGCCAGTGTTTTAAGAAAGTTCGGTTAACTTGGTCACTGAGTCATAGTCTAGGGTCGGGCCATGGTCGCTGTCAGAGAGAGAGAGAAAAGAAACACTCTATGTGCACTCTAACCTAGATCAGAATGGTTATCACTTTATCTAATCAGGATGTCTCCCACTGTATCCTCAAATTCTCCTCCAAACTTAAAAGAAGAATTAGTCGAGATCACCCGAGAAGTATACAAACTCATCAGTGGGAATCGGGATCCAACTATCATCGCATGATAACTGTTAGTTATATATATGCCTTAGAGGCCATTGTTGTACATATGATGTATATTATAGTGGATGCTTGGATATATAGAGAGATGACTTTCTTGCTCGACATGATAGTATGCTATTTGGTTTCACTTTGTCTTAACATGTTGACTTGTATTAGTTTAATGTCTTGCTCTCACATGTTGATAAAGCCCTTAGGATATGTACTCGACTACTAGGACTATGATGAGATCATACTAGTGGGGCCACGGTAGTCTATGAGTACATCCTATAATTGTTCCTAGTCGAGGGTTTATCGAGACAGGGCATCGATACACCAGAGTAGACTAGCGTATACGCATCTTGACCCATATGATAGGCGATGGATGATCCCATATCCATCAGTGTTTGACATCAAAGACGTTGTATGGGTGCTCAGTGGAGACTGGGTACACTGAACGGACTCGCCGAGAACTCCTAGATGGTAATATACCTATCGTCAGATAGCAGTTCTCCGGTGACACTGGTACATGTTAGTCTGTAGACCCGAGATCGTCATAGAGTCTTGTATGATTCCCACTGTGCTTTGATTTCCACCTTACCATGTCCAAGAGGGCGTGCAAAATGGTGGCTTTTAGGTACAGTCCCGAATCACATGGTGGCGAGCGATAGGAGGGGTTTCGTCTCTCCCGGTATAGGGAGTTGATATTGTGTTGTGTTCGATTGGCTATAACTGGAAGTCCCTGGCCATGGCTGATATAGAGTGCTACTGGTAAGTGTTATCAGTAGTTTCTCGACCTGTTATGAGCCTCATATCAACACGAGTTATCGGTTACTAGGGTCTGACGTATACCACCCCTAAATTAGATATGCGACATATCAGACGAATAGACCGGACTGTACGGTAGTGTTACTGATCGGATTCACAGGAGAATGTACAGGCTTGCTTGTTGATCTTCTGATCGATCAATACCTGGGTGGCTATTACGTTTAGCTGACCGCTTACAGCTTGTGGGTGTTTGATATGATCATCACCTACTGCCGGCGTATTGACGATTCTTTAGAGTCCTACACAGAGGTTTCTTGACTCAGACAAAACGGAGTAGGAGCACATATGTGATATGTGCGGAATCAAGAATATTACGATATGAGATACCGTATTCTATTCTTGCAATATTAGATATCGGCCAGGTATATGTGATATAGCCGGGTCATCGGATCAAGTGTTGATTCGATGAACTGATACAGATTATATTAGTCGGTTATTTGAGAAATAGCCGGATTGTCGGATTAAGTGTTGATTCGATAATTTAATATATAATTATATATGTGATATATTATATTATATTAACAGATATAAGCTCGCTTTATTGATTCATTTTTTCACCGGATAATACATTGATATATATACGATATATGTTAATTGTATTATTTTCTTTTGTTACAAAAATATATTATATATGTGATATATAATATTGTAACAAGTTATGATTACAAATGCAACATGATTTATGGAGATTAAACATAGTTAGGGTTTGATTTGGGTTAGCATTTTCATGAAGCTTCTAGAAGCTTTACTTTTGTTTTATGCTTATATATTTTGCTTTGATATTTTGTTGATATTTCTTAACCCAACCCAAACCCTTTACCCTAGTCTATTCTCTACAAGGGTTAAGCCATCATGCTTAACCCAAGGTTGGATTTGTAACCATGTACAATAATTCATTATTCATCACAAAAGACTTTTTCTTCTTCCTCCTCCTTAAAATGCTTGCTAGCTTTTTGAAAAGTGATGAATAAAAGTGAGAAATTGAAATAAAAAGAGAGCTAAATTCCTACTTCATCATCCTCATCTATTCTAGCCATTTAGATTAGGGTGTTCACTTCACTAATACTTGATTAGAGAAGTGAGAGCTTGAGTTAAAGATTCTTCAAGGTAAATCATCTTCGAAAAGGAAGACTTCAAGTAAGCATGGATCATTCGGCTTGTGGAGCCTCTCTAGAGTCCGGAAATTCATGGATCGCGGCAAAGGGACTACTACTCGGAGCTTATGAAGCGAAGGAGCGGAGTACAAAGGTTGTAATCCCTTTCCTTTAGATGTAAAGTTGTTTACATACTTTGTTAACCCTAATTATCTAACAAAGATCCTCGCTTTAGGTTGTTCGGCACTTGTAAATTTTAAATTCGGCATGGTTGATGCCTTATAGACCCTTGTGATAGTGCCTAGTAACCCTACAGTAGTATCAAAGCCTAGCTAGAGCATTAGGAGACATGTAGACGAAGTTAAAAGTCCGATCGAACCCCGAAACGTCGTTTTGGACCCTCTCTCTGGAAATTTTTTTAAAAGATGGTTTTTTCCATATTAAAAATACTCAAAAAAAAATAAGCGGGTGATTCTATGGATAACAGAGAAATACGAACCCCTAATTCCTTAAAGTGACCGCGGAACCGCGGCCATTACAGGCTTTTGGCGGCGGTTCCGCGGCCGTACTTGGGTATTAGGGGTAGTTGCTTCTGGGTAACATCCGTAGGTATTACTACATTCTTCTGGGAATTTTTAATATTACTCAAGTGTTGAGTTTTCTGGAGATCTTTGGAATTCGTTGATTCGATCGGAAAGTTTAACATCGTTTAGTTTTTCGGGTAATTTAGAACGTGTTAAAAGGTTCGAACGGATATCAATAACTCATTTTTTTCATGACGGAAAACTTTCAAGTGTTGGATTTTTTTCTCTGTTTGAAACTTTCGGGAAATCATGCTAGCGTATTTATGGACCCTCTAGAAGAATGTAACCTTAACTCGATTATGTGACCGTCAAAACTGCCACTAAACCCTAGGGTTTGTGGTAATTTAGCGTTGCCACATGTGAGGCGTTGGTTTGACCCTTCTACGGCTGGTTCATTGGCGCAGTGACATGTTCTAGGTTTTTTGAAATCCGCTCAAGTGTTGAGCTATTTGGGAAATCTTGGGTATTTGATTATTCGATCGGAAATTTTAACATTGTCTATTTATCTGGAATGTGATACAATATGTGGAATTCATATAGTTAGGCATGAAATGCGAAATATGTGATATTTCGGATTTAAGATGTCTAAAGTATTTGTGGATTCCAAATGCTGTAGTTTTACACTTTTTTTTTCTGTGACCGTAAGCGTAGTATGTGGTTTTCGCCGGCTTCGTTGCTATATATCAACGACAGTCGGGATACGCATACTTGCTTACGTTGATGATATGAGATATTATGTGTTGCTTTGATATGTTATATTGGATCGTCGTGTTCTGAATAGCCGGGGGTTTTATGTGAGATGAGAGTTTTTATTTTCATTCATGTAAAATTCATTTGTATGTAATATTCTTTTATTGGGGCACTTCCGGGTTGAGGATGATGTCACCATTTTATATTATTTACTTTTCCGGGTTGAGGGGAGCACAAATAACCAGGTTCTAGGGTCTAGTGGGAGGCCATCTCGAGGAGTCGAGACCGGGTCTCCTAACCCTAGAATTGGCAGTGTTGCTTGCCGCTCTCGTAAGGGTCTAGGGATGTGGATTCGGCTATTCATCGCGATCGTGGAATCCGTGTTTTATACAGGCTCGATATAACACACGGACGTCCTAGTATATCCAATATTTCATATGTTATCTTCTGTTGCAATGTTCTGTGATGAGATTATATTACTTCCTGAGACGAATGCTTATACTATATATATGATATATAAATATTACAGCTTTCGTTTCTTCTGTGATGCTTAGAAAGCATAACTGATGGGATTTATTAATGAGATTAATAAAAGAAAAGAAACCTAAAAAGATGTTGTAGAATCAAAACTTTATAAAAAGGGTAGCTACAGTCTTCCTTTGCACAACGGTATATATGATATACCCTGCACCTTATTCGATGAGGAAAGAGCCGAGATCCCTTCACCGGGAGTGACCTCTTTAGCAGAACTGGCAGATGCTACAAACTCACGGATTAGTTTTTGATTGCTTCTATAGTTCTTGCTTTGCACAGCGGTATTTATGAAATATCCTACACCTTATTCGATGAGGAAAGAGCCGAGATCCCTTCACTGGGAGTGACCTCTTTAGCGAAACTAGAAAAGCCTCAAAAACACTCCTTTTCAAAAATTACTTGTTTCTACAACGATATCAAGTTCATTACGCTCATGGTTTTCTGAAAAATCTGCGTAGCCCTCCGTCATTTCAGATAGGTAAGAATTAGTATTCGTGCTATGGTAGTTTGGCATTCGTCAAGGCGTAGTGTACGGTAGCTATTTACTACTTATCTGTAGCATGAGATGCGATTGGATTAGAGTATTCGTACGGCGTTGTTTGGCATTCGTCAAGAGTCATGAGAGTGGGTTTAATTCAATCAAGAAATGTACGGGTTGAACTTGACTAGCGAACTATGGGTTGTTTGGCATTCGTCAAGGTCATAACACATTAGGGGCAGAAGCATTATCGGGAATTTCAAGTGTTGAAATTTGCAATGAGATTGCATATCTCCTATGAGATAGTTGGATTCCGATACCTACTGCGAGTAAGTGCTACTCCTGGGAGAATCTTATACAGGACAATTAGCCGATCAAGTAGGTGTCTAGAAAGGTGTTAACGTGGTTATGCCTCGGGGAAAACAAGGTTTATTTTAATTAGGTCCATGCGAAAGCACGGGGAACCTCCCTCAAAGTACCAACACTGATCTGGCTAAAAAATTGGCGAACTTGTAAGGTGTAATTAATCCCGGCTAGTCTTTCCTTTTAGGGTTTGAAGGAACATTTGATAAAAACAGTAGGAGACATCCTGATTAGATAAGATAATAACTAATCTAATTTTGCAAGAGCATACGCTAAAGTGTTTTTTTCCTCTCTCTCTCTCCAAGTAGCGACCAAGTCAGGCCTTAATCAAGATAATAACATGGATGTATTGACTGAACCCGCTTATTATACTGAGAAGGGGAACGTTGGTCCCGTTCTTTCTTATAAGTGTTATAATACTGAGCAGGAAATAGGAGAATATCTGGATTCTCACACCGCCCAAACGAAAAACAAGCATGTTGATGCATCTTCTTCGGAAGTGTCAGTTATTGAGAACTGTTTCTCAGTTCACTCTACGTCCTGGGTATTAGATACCGGATCAGGATCCCACATATGTAATATGTTACGTGGGCTATATAAAGGTAGAGAACTGGGAATAAGTGATCATTCCGTAACAGTAGGGAATGGTGCAAATGTTGGAGCCAAAGCAGTTGGCGAATATCACCCAGTATTACCAAATGATAATACATTGGTTTTGAACGAGTGCTATTGCATTCCGACCCTGATATGAAATATTATATCAGTTTCTTTATTAAATAAAGAAGGATATAATTTTGTAATACAGGATAATGTTATGAACATATTCCTGAATCAAAAGTTGATAGGATCAGGATCGTTAAATAATGGCATGTACGTTCTAAATCAAACTACAATTCTTAATGTACAGAACACAAACAAGAGGAAAAGTTTAGAAATGAACGAATCTTTCTTGTGGTATTCTAGACTAGGTCATATCAATGCGACACGGCTAGTTAAATTGCATAAGGATGGATATTTGAATCCGTTCGAATTATCATCTTATAACACTTGCCAGTCATGTCTCAAAGGCAAGATGACCAAAACTCCGTTTAGTGGACACGGAGAAAGAGTTAAAGAACTCTTAGGGCTGATACATAGTGATGTATGCGATCCCATGTCTACACATACCAGGAACGGTTCTTCCTATTTCATTACATTCACTGACGATCTCTCAAGATACGGACATGTGTTCCTGATGAAACACAAATCTGAAGCTTTTGAGAAATTCAGGGAATATAAGCACGAAGTAGAGAACCAAACGGGCAAAAGTATTAAGATCCTTCGATCTGATCAAGGAGGAGAATACTTGAGCAATGAGTTTCTGGACTATCTAAAAGAGAATGGGATTCTCTCTCAGCTTACTCCTCCTTATACACCACAGCACAATGGTGTATCGGAACGGAGGAATCGCACCCTATTAGATATGGTACGCTCTATGATAAGCAATGCTGAGTTGCCTATTTCCTTCTGGAGGTATGCGCTTGAGACAGCCATACAGCTATTGAATATGGTTCCTACCAAATCAGTGCCTACCACTCCATATGAGATATGGAAGGGGAAGAGACCATCTCTTAAGTATGTTAAGATATGGGGTTGTCCGGCCTATGTCAAAAGGCACAATCCGGACAAACTCGTATCTGTCCTATGCAAGTTTGTAGGATATCCCAAAAATTCACAAGGGTATATCTTCTACCATCCCGAGGAACAAAAAGTGTTTATTTCTCAACATGCCACTTTCTTAGAAAAAGATTAGTGGCAATGAGGTAGAACTGGAAGAGGTTCCAGCGACACAAACTACGACAGAAGATTTGATGGAACCAGATGATTCAGTAGTTCTTGACGAACCCCAGCCTCTCCACCGATCTAGTAGGGTTCCTCATCCACCTGAGAGATACTAAGGTTTTCTCGTTGATGGTGGGAGCGAGGATTGCATCATGGAAGATGATGACCCAACTAGTTTCGAGCAGGCCATCACGAGTAGGGACTCTGTGAAATGGCTGGATGCAATGCGATCTGAGATGGAATTCATGTACACCAACAAAGTATGGACTTTGGAAGTTGCTCCTGAAGGGGTAAAACCCATTGGGAGCAAATGAATCTTTAAGAAGAAATTTGGTGTAGATAGAAAAGTTGAGACTTTCAAAACTATACTTGTTGCAAAGGGTTTTCGTCAACGACCAGGTGTGGATTATGACGAAACCTTTTCTCCAGTGGCTATGCTTAAGTCCATCCGGATCTTACTTGCCATTGCTGCATACCATAACTACGAAATCTGGCAAATGGATGTTAAGACCGCCTTTCTAAATGGTGATTTAGAGGAGTGCGTATACATGACTCAGCCAGAGGGTTTCGTGGATAGTGGGAGCAGCGGAAAGGTGTCCAAGCTTCTTAAATCCATCTACGGGTTAAAGCAAGCATCGCAGAGTTGGAACATCTGCTTTGATGTTGTAGTCAAAGAGTTTGATTTCATCAAAAACGTAGATGAACCTTGTATATATAAAAAGGTTGCAGAGAGTAAGGTTTTCTTCCTCGTATTGTACGTCGATGACATACTCTTGATAGGAAATGATGTTCCTATGCTGCAATCGGTCAAGCTCTTCTTATCACAAAATTCTCAATGAAAGATCTAGGTGATGCCTCCTGCATACTGGGAATAATGATCTATAGAGATAGATTTAAACGGATACTGGGATTGTCCCAATCCAGATACATTAACACCATACTAAAGAGATTTAGTATGGAAGAATCCAAGCGTGGTAACCAACCCACAATCTCTGGACCCACTCTCTCCAAAGAGATGTCTCCCAAAACTGATTTGGAAAGAGCTCGCATGCAAGGGATACCCTATGCTTCGGCAGTAGGCTCTATCATGTATGTGATGCTATGTACCAGACCCGATGTAGCATACTCACTAAGTATAGTGAGTAGGTATCAAGCATATCCTGGAAAGAGTCACTGGATAGCTGTGAAGAACATTCTCAAGCACTTGAGAAGGACTAAAGAGATGTTCTTAGTGTATGGTAACGGTAAATTCCAGGTGGAGTCCTTTATCGATTCGAGCTTCCAAAGTGATAAGGACGACTCTATGTCGCACTCGGGACTTGTCTTTACCCTCAATGGAGGGGCGGTGTGTTGGAAGAGTTCCAAACAGGAAACCGTTGCAGACTCGACGATGGAGGCTGAATACATCGTTGCCAACGATGCTGCAAAAAAGGCTGTCTGGATGAAGAAGTTCATTACTGAACTTGGTGTGGTTCCATCCATTGAGTATCCAATACCTTTGTATTGTGATAACAATAAAGCTGTGGCTTTAGCCAAGGAACCCAGGTCCTATCAGAAGTCCAGACATATTCTGAGGCGGTATCACCTGATCCGGGAGATAGTTGATTGCCGGGAGATCAAGGTCAGGAGAGTTTATACGAAGAAAAACACTGCGGATCCACTCACGAAGGCCATTCCCCAGACACAGTTTGAGAGACTTTTCGGGATGTTGGGTATGAGATACTACAACAGCTGGTCTTAGTGCAAGTGGGAGATTGTTAGTTATATATATGCCCTAGAGGCCATTGTTGTACATATGATGTATATTATAGTGGATGCTTGGATATATATAGAGAGGACTTTCTTACTCGACATGATAGTATGCTATTTGGTTTCACTTTGTCTTAATATGTTGACTTGTATTAGTTTACTGTCTTGCTCTCACATGTTGATAAAACCCTTAGGATATGTACTCGACTACTGGGACTATGATGAGATCATACTAGTGGGGCCACGGTAGTCTATGAGTACATCCTATAATTGTTCCTAGTCGAGGGTGTATCGAGACAGAGCATCGATACACCAGAGTAGACTAGCGTATACGCATCTTGACCCATATGATGGGCGATGGATGATCCCATATCTATCAGTGTTTGACATCAAAGATGGTGTACGGGTGCTCAGTGGAGACTGGGTACACTGAACGGATTCGCCGAGAACTCCTAAATGGTAATATACCTATCGTCAGATAGCAGTTCTCCGGTGACACTAGTACAGGTTAGTCTGTAGACCCGAGATCGTCATAGAGTCTTGTGTGATTCCCACTGTGCTTTGATTTCTACCTTACCACGTCCAAGAGGGCATGCAAAACTGTGGCTTTTGGGTACAGTCCCGAATCACATGGAGGCAATGAGCGATAGGAGGGGTTTCGTCTCTCCCGGTATAGGGAGTTGATGTTGTGCTGTGTTTGATTGGCTATAACTGGAAGTCCCTGGACAGGGCTGATATAGAGTGCTACTGGTAAGTGTTATCAGTAGTTTCTCGACCTGTTATGAGCCTCACATCGATACGACTTATCGGTTACTGGGGTCTGACGTATACCACCCCTAGACTAGATATGCGGCATATCAGACGAAGAGACCGGACTGTACGGTAGTGTTACTAATCGGATTCACAGGAGAATGTACAGGCTTGCTTGTTGATTTTCTGATCGATCAATACCTGGGTGGCTGTTACGTTTAGCTGACCGCTTGCAGCTTGTGGGTGTTTGATATGATCATCACCTACTGCCGGAGTATTGACGATTCTTTAGAGTCCTACACAGAGGTTTCTTGACTCAGGAAAAACGGAGTAGGAGATATGTGTGGAATCTAGAATATTACGATATGAGATACCGTATTATATTCTCGCGATATTAGATATCGGCCGGGTATATGTAATATAGCCGGGTCATCGGATCAAGTGTTGATTCGATGAACTGATACAGATTATATTAGTCGGTTATTTAAGAAATAGCCGGATTGTCGGATTAAGTGTTGATTCGATAATTTAATGTATAATTATATATGTGATATATTACATTACATTAACTGATATAAGCTCGCTTTATTGATTCATTTTCTCAACAGATAATACATTGATATATATGCGATATATGTTAATTGTATTATTTTCTTTTGTTACAAAAATATATTATATATGTGATATATAATATTGTAACAAGTTATGATTACAAATGCAACATGATTTATGGAGATTAAACATAGTTAGGGTTTGATTTGGGTTAGCATTTTCATGAAGCTTTTAGAAGCTTTACTTTTGTTTTATACTTATATATTTTGCTTTGATATTTTGTTGATATTTCTTAACCCAACCCAAACCCTTTACCCTAGTCTATTCTCTACAAGGGTTAAGCCATCATACTTAACCCAAGGTTGGATTTGTAACCATGTACAATAATTCATTATTCATCACAAAAGACTTCTTCTTCTTCCTCTTCCTTAAAAAGCTTGCTAGCTTTTTGAAAAGTGATGAATAAAAGTGAGAAATTGAAATAAAAAGAGAGCTAAATTCCTGCTTCATCATTCTCATCTATTCTAGCCACTTAGATTAAGGTGTTCACTTCATTAATACTTGATTAGAGAAGTGAGAGCTTGAGTTAAAGATTTTTCAAGGTAGATCATCTTCGAAAAGGAAGACTTCAAGCAAGCATGGATCATTCGGCTTATGGAGCATCTCTAGAGTCCGGAAGTTCATGGATCGCGGCGAAGGGACTACTACTTAGAGATTATGAAGCGAAGGAACGGACTACAAAGGTTGTAATCCCTTTCCTTTAGATGTAAAGTTGTTTACATGCTTTGTTAACCCTAATTATCTAGCAAAGATCCTCGTTTTAGGTTGTTCGGCACTTGTAAATTTTAAATTCGGCATGGTTGATGCCTTATAGACCCTTGTGATAGTGCCTAGTAACCCTACAATAACGTAATGGAATCCACTCACGTTATCACACTCCAGAAGGTATGCGCATGCCTGACAAGTTTCCTGTATGTTTGAAACTCCCGGTGTGATTTTTACCCCAAGCGGTTTATGACATTGACTTTGGCCAACAAAACATAACCCGCAAGTCAAGTTCTACCCGTCATTATCCCGATTGATTTAGACCCACCCGCACACACCCTTGACTTTGGCCAACAAAGTGGTACGACTGTCCTAAACCAATGCATATCCATGCAATGGACAAGCAACATACAGCTACCGCACACGATGCCTTAAGTTTGGCCAACAAACACCGCACGAATACTATGTGCTACTTATCCGAAATAACAGAGGGCTACGGCTGGTTTTTGGTGAAAAACCTTTAACGTAATGAACTTGATATCATTGAAGGAACCAGATAGTTTTTTACAAATATAGTGGCGAAAACCTTTGCTAAAGTGGTCACTCCCGGTAAAGGGATCTCGGCTCTTTCCCCGTAGAATGAGGTGCAGGATATTCCAAACTGAATACCGAGATGCAAAGCAAAAAGTAATCAACTATAGTGAAGTTATTATCCTGACGCAAAATTCTGTCCAAGGGGTCACTCCCGATGAAGGGATATCGGCCCTTGCCTCGTCGAATGAGGTGTTGGATATTCATAACCGAATACCACTGTGCAAAACAAAAGTAAACGTCCTTGCAATAACAGCTTTTTGAAAATTGTTCCAACAACATCGAATAGCTTTGTTTTCCTTGCATTGATCAGAATCAATACAGTCCCATCAATTGATCATACCACAAAAGAACGAAAATATGATGTACGTATATGCCATCCGCATTCGCCACTGGATCCCGTCATCACCCGTTAGGTTACTTAACTAACGACAGAGCGTGGACTGGACTAACGCGGATGCAAAACATATACAACATCTACTAGTATATATATAACAATATATAATAATCGCTCCAGGCATGATAAATGCAACATTACAGAAAAGTAATAAGCATCATAGAACAATACAGATATCTGAGAGCCCCGGCTTTCCTTTGAGCCGCAAAACCCGACATTCCTCTGGTTGTGTGGATAGCCTGTGCAATGAAAACCTAGACCCCTACGAGTGCGGCAAGTTACCCGCCAAAACCTGAAGCGAGGCAGCCCCCTTCAGCAAAGTGATTGGACCACCCAGCACTCCACGGAATCCGGTAACTTGAGCACCCCTTCTGGGTCAACCTATACCCCTACGAGTGCGGCGAATAGCCCGCCAATTCTAGAGTGAAGCCTCCTTCGTCTCAAAGCCATGAGATGCGGGCCCGTTGCCCTCCAGAACCCGGCTATCCGTGCACTCCACCGTGGGGTAATCTTAGTAATGAAAATAAAATATGTACAACGGGTACATCGACCTCAACCCGATCGTGCCCCAAAAGAATAATATACAAACAGGCAGTGACGGCAGTCCACATGTCGGACGCTCGCCCCGCAATATCAAATGTACAAATAAAACTGAATGTACTAACATTGCACCAAGCTATCCACCACGACAAATCCGCAACATTACAGCACATTACAGAA
The DNA here is from genome assembly GCA_030015575.1 of Agapanthus africanus. Lineage (NCBI taxonomy): Eukaryota > Viridiplantae > Streptophyta > Magnoliopsida > Asparagales > Amaryllidaceae > Agapanthus > Agapanthus africanus. Next base: position 59,218,652 of record CM057343.1, on the reverse strand, counting down.
CATCAACGTGAAGATCACGTTCGCAAACCCATCTAAAAGAGCTATAGCAATTAGACAAGATTTACCGCTCGAGTGACATTCACGGTCGCAGATAGTAATGTAAGTACTATAAACTAACTTATTTAAATTTTTGATCGACAAAATTTTCCGAAGTGGGCCCCAAGCACAAATCCAGCACTCAAAATAATCTGGGCCAAAACTAAAAATTCTAGAAACCCCAATTCTAAGTTAAAGACCACTGTAGAAAAATTGGTGCAGAGAAGGCCCTTAACTGCGGCGGAACCGCGGCCAAAACGTGGGTATGGCTGCGGTTCCGCAGCATTACTGTAGGATCACTTTACCAAATTTCAACAGTGTTCTTAAAAAAGCCTGTTTGATTTTCTGAAACACTCAAAATAATTTTTCGACAACAAAATAAATTCGACAGAAACTTCAGTATTGGAAATGCTGTTTTGGAAATTTTGTTCGATCGATATTTTAAATATGTTAGAACAGGCTAGTAAAGCTTAATGGCGTGGCTCTGATACCATGTAAGTCTACGGTAGCGTCTCATCCGTCAATCCGAGGCCAAATGCGGAAACAAAAACTTTTTAGGGAACCGACGCTATCGTAGTCTTTGACCCGGATCGAACCATTAACGCTTAACTAGCTAACTACTAAGAAGTGAGAGTGGCTATACCGATCGATCCGTGTCCTTCGGTCTTTGGCCACCATCCCAAGCTCCTCATGGCATCTCCGATATCCGGTCTCCTAGTCGGAAGGGCACCATATCAATGAGTCCTTTTACGGGCTCCCGCTACATCCGAAGCAACTCAAACATGAAGTTTGCCAGCCGATATGTCCAAGGTGAAGTAGAGAATGTGTGTGATAACTTTGTCTCAAGCATCCATTGATTCTCAACACATGAGAGTGTATGGATGGAGATTGAAAATGATGCCATTGGTGGAAGTTATGAGCTAGAGGAAGAAGAAGAAGAAGAGCTTATCTTTTCTTGTGTGAGATGAAAAATGATAGAGGCTAGAATGATAATCACAAGAGCTAACCCATGTACATGGATGCCCTCTCGCTCTCCATCTTTCATTTCACCCCTTTAATCAATCAAAATGGTGACATTTGCACAAATAAAAAGACCATGAGTCATCACCCATGCACATGTCACAATTAATGCATCTCATCATGAATTAAGCTCATAATTTCCACCAAAATAAACATTAACCCAAATGTTTAATCCAACAAAAAGATACAGCATCAACTAAAGTAAACTTTTGACGGATCATAAGAATACCCCTCACCTGTATATACATACCTGCATCCGCATTCCGACTGAATGCGAATGCAATGAGACTAAAGTAATCCAACAAATCTAATACAAATATCCGGTTTAAACCAAAACCCACTAGTATGATCTGCCCGATCATGATCCGTGCACAAGTGCACGTATATAATCGAACCCTGCCATAATACCATACGGCCTCTACAACGTTTCACCCGAAACTTGGGAAACTATCTGTGGTGGACTCTAAAGACTCATCAATACGCCGGCAGTGGGTTTAACCACAAGCACGTCAGTGGTACTAGCTGTACGTAACGGCTACCCTTGTATTGACCAAAAGGGAAGCTGACAAGCGAACTCATCCTGAAACCCTACCGAGCCTGTCAGTGGCACTATCCATACAGTCCAGTCCGTTCGTCTATGAGTATCGCATATCGGGCCTGGGGGCTGGTTAACGTCAGACCCCCAAAAGCGGTATAAGTCGTGTCGGAGTGTAGCCCGGAACACCCTGAGATATTACTGGAACACCTACCAGTAAATCTCCTGCCTTGGCCAAGGACTTCATGTAATGGCTCTCCTAGACACAGCGCGATCTCACCCCCAATACCGGGAGAGACGAAATCCCTGTCGATCCGCTCACTGCCTCCATGTGGCTCGGGACTGTACCCAACTAAAACCTGTTTGCACGACTCCTTTGAGCCGTGGTAGGGTAGTAATCAAAGCACTGTGGGAACTCACACGAGACATATGACGATCTCAGGACGATAGACTAACCTATACACATGTCACCAAGGAACTGCTATCTGACGCTTGGTATAAAACCAACTAGCATGTTCCCGGCGAGTCCGTCCGGTGTACTCATATGTAACATTCCAAAAAAATATAAAATTATTTTTGGGAATTTGTATAATTTAATGTTCTTTTATTGAATATTTTAATATTTCAGTATAATTAAATACCGATAAATGGGGAAAATTCTGGAGAAAATTATGGAAATTCTAAAATAGGTTATTTTGTGGAATTATGCCATTTTTTAGTTTTTATGGTTAAGTATATATTATTTTAGTGTTAATCGTGATTAAAAATCGCTAATTGGATTTTTGGCTTTTTGTGCAAAAATGTGCACATGACGTGTTCCACACTTGTCACACTTGTTGCATGTTTTGGTTTCATGGTAGTCTAGGATGGCCATGTTTAAATGAGCATGGTGGGTTAACTATGTTTAGCCAACCATGATGGGTTAACCATTTGGTTAAGATAATTGGGGTTAATTAAGGGTCTTTAGCCTTGTTTAAGGGTGATTAGGGTGGGGTTGACTTATGGCTAAAGAGAGAGAGCCATGAAGGTTGTCATGCTAGCTTCTGTTGAGAGAGAGGGAGGTGGCTATAGGTTATGTCACAATCCCTTTTCATTTCAAAACTTTTGCTTCCCTCTCACACTCACATCTCTCTCTCACACCTACACTCACATCAGCACAACTTCAGCCCCCATATCAACACATCAGCAGCTACATCAGCCACAAAACAGCCCCCCTACATCAGCTGCTGAAACCATACATCAGCCCAACACTTCAGCCACCACCAACACATTTCAGCCCCAATTGCATCAGCATCTGCAGCAACAGCAGTAACATCATTTAAAACAACCCCACACCCTCATCACACCACACACTATCACCAAAACAACCACTACAGCAACAGCAATAAAAATAGCAGCAGCAGCAGTAGCCAGGATCAACAGCAAAGAACACAGCATCAGCTGTAGTAGCAGCTCAACAGCAGCAGCAACAAGACCCTCTTCTTCTTCTTCTTCTCCTCTTCTCCTACATCCTAGGATCCCTTGAGGTATAATCTTGCAACCTAACTTCTTTCTTGAATGGTTATGGTTATGCAGCTGAAATTTAGTGTTATTTTTGTGATCTAGTGCTAGTTTAGGCAAATTTGAGTGAGACTTGACCAAGTGTTGGTTTTGAATGTTAGTGTAACCTTATTAGGTGTATTTGAGGCCAGTTTAACCAAGATTACCCCAGTTTCCCAGTTGGTTACCCGAAAGTTTCAACTTGGCGTATTTTATCGATTTTGTCGACTTTGTGGCTTTTCTGGAAACTGCTATCAACCAGGACCTCCTAAAATAATTTTGACTTGGCAATGAGGTATGCAGGCAGATAGAAAGCAATACCCAAACCCCTAGCCCCAACCACCTTACTCCGGCCGCAGATTTAATCCCTCTGGCCGCAATTTGCGGCCAGAGCAGGAGGGAACTGCCTCATTTTGCGTGCACGGCTCTTTAACCTGTAAACTTGACCCCTGGTATGTTTAGTTTTGTCTGATTCCAACCAGGGTAGAATCTGGGTTGATTTTCTTGAGTTGGCGCATGATTTATGACTTGTTTTCATATAGATTTTGGTATTCGATGATTCGTTTCCGTCGGGTGGCGTTTGAAAGCCAACGGCAGAGGGTTTTGGCTGTGTTTGCACACGAGGCTACAGGTTTTTACCTATGGGCATAGCGTGCACCATTTTGGTTTCCGACATGGTTTTTATGTGTTTTAGCGTTTGTGATATTCTTATAGGTACCCCATATGGCGTCGAGGCGTTGGAGATTCAAATGGCGACATCGGCACCGGCACACATATGAAAGGTGAGTAGATTTATATCTACGGGGAGAAGTCGGGTGGATGGCGTATAGCACCCCCGCAGTCCGATGTCTAGTATACCATATATACTGTATTTATATATATGATAGATTATGTGTGACTTGGTCGTTTAGGATGTGTTAGGTGTACTATGCATAGATTAGGGTTAGAAGTAACTAGTGTGGTTCCTAGTCACGAACCCTAGAATAGGTTTACACCCACACGTACACACGTGCATATTTGCTATGTTCATACTGTGATGAAGAGGATATTGGGGGACATTGGATGTGAGTCGATGAGATTGGGCATAGTGCCATGATATCGGTGATGTGATGTGATTCGTATTTGGGATACGATACATGATTCTTAGCAGGCCTTGGGACGTGTGTTTCACACACGCATTCTTACTTATATAATGGTATCGATTCATACTAGACCTAGATTAGTACCCCAGATTATGTAAGATGATGATAAGGATACCAGATAATTGATGTGATACTGACCCACACCCAGCTATTGGGATGCCGTACGACGATTTACCGTACGAGCTTTATATTGTTGATTGATCCGCACTCATGACTTGAGGATGTCAGATGATATACGGTATCGTATGCGATACTATTGAGGCGGGATCACCGACTACTATCTTAATATTTATATATATCGACTCAGATTTAGGTGGTTTCCATACCCTTCCATATTGACTTGATAGGTAGATCTGTAGTTAGTATAGTAGATGTTAGACTAGACCCGAGTCATACCTATTTCAAAACTAACGAATCGGGAGTATTTTAAAGACATGCAAAAAGGATTCTACGGATAATTTCAAAAGGTGCATCTTTTCTTAAAAACACCGTAGCCCTTATTTTATTAAAAACCCTGATTCGTCTTATTTCAAAAAGGCAAAACTGCATGACACTTACATATTGATGTAGATTCTTCACTATTGCGTTGATTATTTGATTCCGCATATTCATATTATTTGCATCGCATTACTTGTGTTTATTGAGATATTACCATCATGCTGTTAGGACACCAGCACCATTATCGATGATGCGTATGTTCCACGTACACTATTTGCCGGCTCATACACTTCATCATCGATACTTGCCATGCCACTACACTGTAGTTCTGTTGCATTCATGATGTGATTCTTGCATGGCATATTGTACACTTATACCTGTACACATACATAGATGATTCTGGCTTGATTAGAGATTGGGAACCACAAGATATTCTTTAAAACTGATTCATTTTAAAAGGAGCGGTTTCCCTCGACATGTGCTCATTACTATTCCATGTTGCATGACTTACTGATGTGCTTACCTTTCTTTACATGTCGCATACATCATGTTTTGATTATACGCATTGAGATATGTTGTTTCTATGATATTTCTGGATTTAGGGACCGTGGATATTTCAAAAGAAAATATGTAATTGTTTTAAAAACCCGGTTACCCTTGATATGATATTTCAGTGCGTCTACCATGAGTTTTCTCGGTTCCAGAGAGCTTGTGTGGGTATACCCGATTCGAGGAGCGGTAGGCACCGATTGCGGGTACATGGTGGACCCGGTGAGGTACCCCGGGGCAAGAAGACTCGTATATGCTAGACGGTGAGCCCGGCAGGGGAGTACTACCTACCGGTGATAGTATTTAGGACCCCTCGCTTATCCGAAGGATACCGACTGGAGTCATGAGATGGATATGAGGACCGACCAGGGTGTGCGGCGCCTGAGATACATGAGGATTTACGTGTCGATGCTAGGCACAGGTTTTCATGATGTTTTTGAGTGTCGATGCTAGGCACTCGGGTTCCATTATTTGATTATATCCTCGTATTTCCATGCATATACTTTACGATATTTACATGCATGATGCTTATTGTCATTGGGTGACACGTGGACGGGATCCACCTTTTTACATGCATTGATTACCTAGTTGGAAGATATCCACATACTACTAGACTTCATGTTATAGCTGACATTGATTCATATTGATTACATCGATCATACCTCATTTGTATATATAACAGTGGATGAGGACGCTGTTATATATGCCCTTACACCAATATTAGTGGAATGGGACGCTAATATATGTGTATTGATATCAATTTAGATACTTCATCATATTACTTCATGTAGACATACCTCATATTTATGACATGTTGTTACCTAAGGCACTGGCATGAGCACTTGGCACTACATACATGTATAGATGTTACATTGCCACCTTAGCATGCTTCAGAATTATTCATTTGAGGTTTATATATGTCGATCGTATGACCTAGGATTGCGTCATACATGCGATTTTCTGTTCGTAGATGTTTTTCTATTCACGAGTTGGCAACTCACCCCCGTTGTGCCCCAGTTCTTGCAGGTTTTGCCGTACAGGTTTCATTACGGCTTGCGGCACTGCTTCGTTTCGGGTGACTTGCTAGAAGGTGGGTTATTTGTATCGTACCCATCATTCTACATTGTATATTATATTTCAGTTGTATCTAGAAGTTCCATCGACCAAACATGTATTTATTTGAGATAGAGACCAGCGATGTTTATTCTTTCGACCTTAGAGTCACGCTTTATATTTCTATGGATTTCATGCTGTTGAGTCTCCTTTTCTGTTGTGATCCTCGCCTTTAGGCGTTGTATTTTATATTGCTAGTTGGTTGACTTATAGTGGTTTTCCTACACTCTACTACTTTTCTTGGTTTGGATTTCTGGGCTCGGCTTACTTAGAGTATGTGCGCCTTGAGACGTTCGTAGTCTAGGTGCCGGTCATATTCCGTACTTTCGGGTCGTGACAAAGTTAGTATCAGAGCGTTAGGTTTTACCTTCGGAGCGTAGGATAACCTTTGATTGATGGAATATGTGACTAAAGTAGAGTGACGTACCGTGGGTATGTCCGCGGCATATTTACGGCACGCCACTCCACTTAAGAAGCCTTAGGATGTACATTTCTTTGTTTAGTATCATATTCATTCCTGATCTAGCCTCATCGGTACCCGTTATGTTTTACTGCCACGATTACGGGCAGGGAGAGCTACGGCTAGAGTTGCGGTTAGCATGAGCTCGTTACGAACGAGGACTGGCCAGGGCATAATTCCGGTGACACACGATTGTAGAGATGTGTCTTTTGATTATGTTTTCTGGTGACATAGGAGCGTCTCGAGTTAGTATTGATGATTGTGACCTCTTGTGGAGGAGAGTTCTTGGTTTTACACCGGATGATCGGGCCATTGTTAGAGCTGCCAGTTGAGAGAGGACTGTCGATGTACAGCATACCTCAGAGATTATGATGTCGCCTACCGTGCAGGGAGATGAACCAGCTGTTGCTGAGATTGATAGGATGTCGCTTCCGGAGCTTACGAGCTGAGATCGCCCGAGCTTCCAGGCAGATATGAGACAAATGATAGCTAGTCTACCCGAATTGAGAGACGAAGATGGTTCATCCGATTTATGCGCCGGAGCAGGCCCAGTTGAGTTGAAGATTTCCAGTGTGGGGAGTCTTACTCAGATCTAGAGCAATCCGATTTAGAGATGACAGCCAATGTATCGCCTTTCCTGGAGGATTGAGGCGCTGATCAGCGTGCAGACAAAGGAGCCAGTTATTACTGCGAACGACGAGATATCGCCCCAGATGTTGGAGCTATTGTAGTACGAGTCGTACTAAGAGATGATAAAAGGCCGCTAGTCACCAAGGATGAATGATTAGGACATGTGGATCGTTCGCTACCCCGATGCGAGGTCATCAGATAGATTGATCCCAGCTAGAGACGACTTCAAGCGGAGACGTTGAGAGTCGACAGAGACGATCGAATGTCAGTAACCTATGATTCCAAGTGTAAAGTGTTCGGAAAGACATGTAGGCAATTCTATAGTCCCTCTAGAAGAATGAAACCCTAACTCGACTTAATGACCATATGAAAGCCGTTGAACCTTAGGGTTTGCGGCAGTTCTGCGACGCCATTAGTGAGGCTTGGGTTTGCCCTTCTACGGCTGGACCACCGATGCTGTGGTATGTACTCGATACTATTATACAGTACCCAAGATGTTGAGCTCTTGGGGGATTATGAGGTCTTGACAAACGATCGGATGGCTCGACTTAATTCGGATGCTAGATGGTGAGATGCACTTCTTGGGAGACTCCAGATACGAGCATAGCCATTGGAGCTCAGTCTATGCAGCCACGACGAGATGAGTCCGAAACAGTCGACATTGGAGAGAGTGGAGTAAGAGGTTCGTACCAGATCTGGACAACATGACGTTCCACTCCGCCGACATCAGAGATGCGATGCGCATGCCGAGGCTTTGTACTTGGATATACCTTCCAGAAGGAGTCGCGATGAGTATGTAGCCGTTACGGAGCAAGAAGCAGATATAGTAAGGGACGGTGACTCCCGGACAATTGGCAGAGATGAGACTTGGAAGAGACCTTGAGGAGGATTCCTTCCAGGACACTGCTGCAATGATACTTGCACCCAGGATCAGATGTGTCACGTACATTCAGAGAGCCAGAGGCCGACGCCAGTGACATACTCCTTCGCGAGTGGTCATGAGAATTGACCGAAAGAGGACCAGAGAGGGCCAGAACGGAATCGTCCCCGTTAGCACATCTGACAGGGCCGATGAGCCGATGGATCGTGAGATTGATAACCTACAGGGAAGACGAGGACCTTTCTGGAATAAATTACGAGAAGACTTGGACCCAGGAGTGGTCAGGTTACGCGCACCAGCAGGCCAGAGTTCAGGATCGTCGACGAGACATGCTATGAGTGATTACGACAGTTGGTCAGCGATTCTTAGAAGATGTGCTTGAGCGGAACTATTCCGCCATACTTGATTTCGGTATTGTTGGGCGATTTATCCGCATGATTTGATTTTGATGATTGAGAATTTACGATTTTTGCACAGTTGTTGCACTTGATGTCGTTTTCGTGCCTTGGTTTCGCATGTTCATGATTTTATGGGTTTTGGACATTTGAGTTGATTTTGTGCGTATGCACGCACACGATTTGGTTTTTGCACTCTGTATAGTTTACATATGCTTGCAGTACAGTGACATGTATTTTGTGCACTTGGATGCACTGGACTTCGATTTCGATGGTAATGCTCGATATTTGTTTTGTGCACTTTATGCACCTGACTGGATTTTTGCGCATGTTCGGCGCTTGATATTGGATTTCATGATTTTGTGCATGATGGATGCACCGGATTTGGATTTTCGCGCCTGTTAGGCGCAGGTTATGAGATGCGATTTGGTGCACACCAGATGCACTAAATCGGGATTTTCGTGCATGTCAGATGCACCTGATTTTGCTGTGAGGCACGCACGTTGCCTATGACCGATGTTGTGTGCACACCTGTTGCACCTTGATATCGTTTTGTGCACCTGCTTTGCACATGTATGGATTTCGATTTCCGTGCGCACCAGACGCACGTAGTATTCATATGCATACTTTGGGGATTGATTTATTATGGAGCCGTACGTTTTTTTTATGGTGTTTATTATTGTTTTCATACTGAGCAGGACTAGTCAGAGGACAGTACCTGGATATATTTCTCATACATTGATAGCTATTGAAGGGATTTCCAAAAGCGAGCTATAGTCTCATTATTTACATACGTATCCGATATGACACGAAACGTTTAAAACATGGAACCCTTCTAAATTGTTTTCAAAACGGCGGATCGTGCAACTAAACAAAAGATATATACGTATATGGCTATGTTCTTATAGAGACGTCCGCCACTGTGCAGTGTTATGCACATTGTACATCGACTTTAAGGAATTTTGGCATGCATTTCCTTCATATACTTACATATATAGTTCTAATTTATGGCATATCGGTTTTGCTTTAGATTTAGCCTTCATGTTTTCGCCTTGACTCCGATGATTGCAGGATGCTTGACGGAGTTTTGATTTCGAGTTATCTGCTCATTGCTCATGCGCTTGTATTACGCTACGATGTGTTTTATGTATTGAGGATTTCGGAGCCCGTTGACTCGGACATTTTATTTAAATGTTTTAGAATTTGGGGGTTTAAATTTAAATTCGGGGACCGAATTTCTTTAAGGGGGGAAGATTGTAACATTTCAAAAAAATATAATATTATTTTTGGGAATTTGTATAATTTAATGTTCTTTTATTGAATATTTTAATATTTCGGTATAATTAAATACCGATAAATGGGGAAAATTCTGGAGAAAATTATGAAAATTCTAAAATAGGTTATTTTGTGGAATTATGCCATTTTTTAGTTTTTATGGTTAAGTATATGTTATTTTAGTGTTAATCGCGATTAAAAATCGGTAATTGGATTTTTGGCTTTTTGTGCAAAAATGTGCACATGACATGTTCCACACTTGTCACACTTGTTGCATGTTTTGGTTTCATGGTAGTCTAGGATGGCCATGTTTAGATGAGCATGGTGGGTTAACCATGTTTAGCCAACCATGATGGGTTAACCATTTGGTTAAGATAATTGGGGTTAATTAAGGGTCTTTAGCCTTGTTTAAGGGTGATTAGGGTGGGGTTGACTTATGGCTAGAGAGAGAGCCATGAAGGTTGTCATGCTAGCATCTATTGAGAGAGAGAGAGAGAGGTGGCTATAGGTTGTGTCACAATCCCTTTTCATTTCAAAACTTTTGCTTCCCTCTCACACTCACATCTCTCTCTCACACCTACACTCACATCAGCACAACTTCAGCCCCCATATCAACACATCAGCAAACACATCAGCCACAAAACAGCCCCCCTACATCAGCTGCTGAAACCATACATCAGCCCAACACTTCAGCCGCCACCAACACATTTCAGCCCCAATTGCATCAGCATCTGCAGCAATAGCAGTAACATCATTTAAACAACCCCACACCCTCATCACACCACACACTATCACCAAAACAACCACTACAGCAACAGCAATAAAAATAGCAGCAGCAGCAGCCAGGATCAACAGCAAAGAAAACAGCATCAGCTGTAGTAGCAGCTCAGCAGCAGCAGCAACAAGACCCTCTTCTTCTTCTTCTCCTCTTCTTCTACATCCTAGGATCCCTTGAGGTATAATCTTGCAACCTAACTTCTTCCTTGAATGGTTATGGTTATGCAGCTAAAATTTAGTGTTATTTTTGTGATCTAGTGCTAGTTTAGGCAAATTTGAGTGAGACTTGACCAAGTGTTGGTTTTGAATGTTAGTGTAACCTTATTAGGTGTATTTGAGGCCAGTTTAACCAAGATTACCCCAGTTTCTTAGTTGGTTACCTGAAAGTTTCAACTTGGCGTATTTTATCGATTTTGTCGACTTTGTGGCTTTTCTGGAAACAGCTATCAACCCGGACCTCCTAAAATAATTTTGACTTGGCAGTGAGGTATGCAGGCAGATAGAAAGCAATACCCAAACCCCTAGCCCCAACCACCTTACTCCGGCCGCAGATTTAATGTTAGGTCCATGTTACCTCTCCCGGTACTTTCGGGGTTGCGGAAACGGTAAAACAAATTTTTTTCTAAACTTTGTAACATGGACCGTAAAGCCGGATCTTTGCTAAACAATACACTAGCATCCTAACTTGAGATGTTATCTACTCGGTTAGGGGTTATACCTCAACTTGAACTCCTTGTCTTCTTGTTGTTCTTCACTCCTTGTTGTTCTTCTCTTCTTGTTGTTCTTCTCTTCTTATTGTTCTTCTCTTTGCTTGCTCAATGGTTGATCCGGACTTTAGTCACCTCCGCGGCCTCCTTGAGTCGAAGACGATCCACCCGAGAGATGTACGCCGAGCTCCACCTCAAGCCGAGATAACTAGGGCAAGGAGATTGCTAATCTAGAAGCCCTAGGATGTGTAGAGGAGATGTATGGATGTGTTTGTCAAGTGGAATCCTTTTTCTCTCAACACATGAGATCAAAGGAGAAATCAAGAGGAGGAAGAAGAAGGAGGAAGGTTAGCAACCATGGAGCTTCTCATTTCAAGAGAGAGAATGAGAAAAATTATGATCAAAAGAAAAACAACCATGGTTGCAAATAATGCAAAACAATATCATTACTAATCCCATCAAGATAAAGTTGATGGCTACTTTTGAAATGACCATTATCATAATCCAAAAGAAAAAGGAAAAGAAAAGAAGAGTGTGGAACCCTCTTGAAAGTCAATGGTCAACCCGGTCAACCGGTCAACAAAGTCAAGAGAGGTCAACGGGGTCAAATGGTCAATGCAATTAGCCATCAAAAGATTATCACTAATAGGATTAGTAAATGATGTTTGCGGCTCATAATGGTTTTGACCAAATGAACTGTCAAAACCCTAATGAGCCTGCCACATAACGGTTTTGGCCGAACCAACTGCCAAAACCCTAATGAGGCACCTCCTCCTTCATCGCTCCGGAAAACTGTGCATACACACCTGCATCCGCATTCCGTAGAATGCGGATGCGCAGAAGACAAAACAAATCCATCCATGCAATACTAGGATCCGGCTTAAACCAAAGCCCACTAGTATTGCCTGCCCGAACACCACATGCACACAAGTGTACGTAAATGATCGCAGCCCTGCCGTAAAACCATACGGCCTCTACACGTTTCGCTCAGTGCAGGGAAACTCTCTGTGTGGGACTCTAAAGACCCGACACTACGCTGGCAGTGGGTTTAACCAAAGACCGCAAGCGGCACTAGCTGTACGTAACGGTCCCCAGGTAGATGTCGATAAGAAGGCCGATGAGGTGAACCCATCCGAACTCCTACTGAGTCTGTATGTGACAATCTCCGTACAGTCCGGTCTGTTCGTCTGATACATCGCATGGCGGGCCTAGGGGGCGGTAAACGTCAGTCCCCTAATAGCGGTACAAGTCGTGTCGGAGTGAAGCCCAATACACCCTGAGATAACACCGGAAACCTACCAGTATATCCCGCTTGCCCTGGCCAGGGACTACTCGTGTAATGGCTCTCCTAGACACAGCGCGATGTCAACCCCCAATACCGGGAGAGACGAATCCTGTCTAACCGTCACTGCCTCCAAGTGCTTCGGGACTGCTCCCAACTACTACCTATTTGCACGACTCAGTAGAGCCGTGGTAGGGTAGTAATCAAAAAACAGTGGGAACACACTCGAGGCAAAGTGACAGTGTCAAGTCAGCGGACTAAGCTGTACTCATGTCACCTGGGAACTGATAACTGACGATAGGTATAATACCAACCATCAGTTCCCGACGAGTCCTGTCCAGTGTACTCGTAACCTAACGAGCACCCGCATACTATCTCAAGTACGACGTACCGACGGCTGTGGGACAGACCGTCTCCCGTGCTGGGATGAGAAGCGCATACGCTAGTCTACTCCGGAGCATCGATGCCCTATCTCGATACTCCCACGACTAGGGACGTGTATAAGGATGTGCTTGTAGATTACCCAGCCCCCACGAGTGTGATCGCCATCACAACGCCGGTAATCAAGCAAAGATCCAAAGGGCTCTACTAATGCGTATAGGTGATATAATAAATAAACACACAAGTACACATTAAAGCAGAGACAAACCAAGTAGCATACTACTATATTGAGCAAGATTGTCTGTACAACTGTGAATATCCCAAGCTTCCATCAAGTAATATACATACTAGTATGATACAGTAATGGCCTCTAGGGCATATACACTAACATTTAATCCCTCTGGCCGCAATTTGCGGCCAGAGCAGGAGGGAACTGCCTCATTTTGCGTGCACGGCTCTTTTACCTGTAAACTTGACCCCTGGTATGTCTAGTTTTGTCTGATTCCAACCAGGATAGAATCTGGGTTGATTTTCTTAAGTTGGCGCATGATTTACGACTTGTTTTCGTATGGATTTTGGTATTCGATGATTCGTTTCCGTCGGGTGGCGTTTGAACGCCAACGGCAGAGGGTTATTGGCTGTGTTTGCACGCGAGGCAACAGGTTTTTACCTATGGGCGTAGCGGGCACCATTTTGGTTTCCGACATGGTTTTCATGTGTTTTAGCGTTTGTGATATTCATGTAGGTACCCCATGTGGCGTCGAGGCGTTGGAGATTCAAATGGCGACATCGGCACCGGCACACATAAGAAAGGTGGGTAGATTTATATCTACGGGGAGAAGTAGGGTGGATGGCGTATAGCACCCCCACAGTCCGATGTCTAGTATACCATATATACTGTATTTATATATATGATAGCTTATGTGTGACTTGGTCGTTTAGGATGTGTTCGGTGTACTATGCATAGATTAGGGTTAGAAGTAACTAGTGTGGTTCCTAGTCGCGAACCCTAGAATACATTTACACCCGCACGCACACACGTGCATATTTGCTATGTTCATACTGTGATGACGAGGATATTGGGGGACATTGGATGTGAGTCGATGAGATTAGGCATAGTGCCATGATATCGGTGATGTGATGTGATTCGTATTTGGGATACGATACATGATTCTTAGCGGGCCTTGGGACGTGTGTTTCACACACGCATTCTTACTTATATAATGGTATCAATCCGTACTAGACCTAGATCAGTACCCCAGATTATGTGAGATGATGATAAGGATACCAGATAATTGATGTGATACTGACCCTCACCCAGCTATTGGGATGCCGTACGACGATTTACCGTACGAGCTTTATATTGTTGATTGATCCGCACTCATGACTTGAGGATGTCAGATGATATACGGTATCGTATACGATACTATTGAGGCGGGATCACCGACTACTATCTTAATATTTATATATATCGACTCAGATTTAGGTGGTTTCCATACCCTTCCATATTGACTTGATAGTTGGATCTGTAGTTAGTATAGTAGATGTTAGACTAGACCCGAATCATACCTATTTCAAAACTAACGAATCGGGAGTATTTTAAAGACAGGCAAAATGGATTCTACGGATAATTTCAAAAGGCGCATCTTTTCTTAAAAACACCGTGGCCCTTATTTTACTAAAAACCCCGATTCGTCTTATTTCAAAAAGGCAAAACTGCATGACACTTACATATTGATGTAGATTCTTCACTATTGCGTTGATTATTTGATTCCGCATATTCATATTATTTGCATCGCATTACTTGTGATTATTGAGATATTACCATCATGCTGTTAGGACACCAGCACCATTATCGATAATGTGTATGTTCCACGTACACTATTTGCCGGCTCACACACTTCATCATCGATACTTGCCATGACACTACACTGTAGTTCTGTTGCATTCATGATGTGATTCTTGCATGGCATATTGTACACTTATACCTGTACACATACATAGATGATTCTGGCTTGATTAGAGATTGGGAACCGCAAGATATTCTTTAAAACTGATTCATTTTAAAAGGAGCGGTTTCCCTCGACATGTGCTCATTACTATTCCATGTTGCATGACTTACTGATGTGCTTACCTTTCTTTACATGTCGCATACATCATGTTTTGATTATACGCATTGAGATATGTTGTTTCCATGATATTTCTGGATTTTGGGACCGTGGATATTTCAAAAGAAAATATGTAATTATTTTAAAAACTCTGTTACCCTTGATATGATATTTCAGTGCGTCCACCATGAGTTTTCTCGGTTCCAGAGAGCTTGTGTGGGTATACCCGATTCGAGGAGCGGTAGGCACCGATTGCGGGTACATGGTGGACCCGGTGAGGTACCCCGAGGCAAGAAGACTCGTATATGCTAGACGGTGAGCACGGCAGGGGAGTACTACCTACCGGTGATAGTATTTAGGACCCGTCGCTTATCCGGAGGATACCGACCGGAGTCATGAGATAGATATGAGGGCCGACCAGGGTGTGCAGCGCCTGAGATACATGAGGATTTACGTGTCGATGCTAGGCACAGGTTTTCATGATGTTTTCGAGTGTCGATGCTAGGCACTCAGGTTCTATGATTTGATTATATCCTCGTATTTCCATGCATATACTTTACGATATTTACATGCATGATGCTTATGTTAGTGTATATGCCCTAGAGGCCATTACTGTATCATACTAGTTTGTATATTACTTGATGGAAGCTTGGGATATTCACAGTTATATATACAATCTTGCTCGAAATGGTAGTATGCTACTTGGTTTGTCTCTGCTTTAATATGTGCATGTGTTTCTTTTAGCATATTGCTGATATACATATTAGTAGAGCCCTTAGGATTATTGCTTGATTACCAGCGTTGTGATGGCGCTCACACTCGTGGGAGCTGGGTGATCCATAAGCACATCCTTATACAGGTCCCTAGTCGTTGGACTATCGAGACAGGGCATCGATACTCCGGAGTAGACTAGCGTATGCGCTTCTCATCCCAGTGTGGGAGACGGTCTGTCCCACAGCCGTCAGTACGTCGTACTTGAGATAGTACGCGGGTGCTCGTTAGGTTACGAGTACACTGGACAGGACTCGTCGGGAACTGTTGGTTGGTATTATACCTATTGTTAGTTATCAGTTCCCAGGTGATATGAGTACAGCTTAGTCCGTTGACTTGACACTGTCACTTCGCCTCGAGTGTGTTCCCACTGCACTTTGATTACTACCCTACCACTGCTCAAAGGAGTCGTGCAAACAGGTAGTTTTTGGGTGCAGTCCCGAAGCACTTGGAGGCAGTGACGGTTAGACAGGATTCGTCTCTCCCGGTATTGGGGGTTGACATCGCGCTGTGTCCAGGAGAGCCATTACACGAGTAGTCCCTGGCCAGGGCAAGCGAGATATACTGGTAGGTTTCCAGTGTTATCTTAGGGTGTTCTGGGCTTCACTCCGACACGACTTGTACCGCTATTAGGGGACTGACGTTCACCGCCCCCTAGGCCCGCCATGCGATGTATCAGACGAACAGACCAGACTGTACGGAGACTGTCACATACAGGCTCAGTAGGAGTTCAGATGGGGTTCACCTCGTCAGTCTTCTTATCGACATCTACCTGGGGACCGTTACGTACAGCTAGTGCCGCTTGCGGTCTGTGGTTAAACCCACTGCCAGCGTAGTGTCGAGTCTTTAGAGTCCCACACAGAGAGCTATTCGCCTTTAGGCAAAATGAGTAGAGGTCGCATGGTTTTGCGACAGGGTTCATTCACATCCACGCACTTGTGCACGTTTGCTGTCCGGACAGCTTATACTAGCGGGCTTTGGTTTAAGCCGGATCCTAGTATATGATTTGGGATTGGTTTTTCTCATTGTATTCGTGTTCCTCGGATCACGAATACGGGTGCGTATGCACAGTTGCTTGAGACAGAGGGAGAGGACTTTGATTAGGGTTAATGACTATTGTCATTTTATTAACCCTAATGCTTATGTGTGTATTATGGTTAATTGATATTAGTTTAATAATTGTGCATGGTTATGGTTGTTGACCATTTGACCTTCTTGACTTGTTGACCTTGGTTGACACTTGGACCATCATCATTTCATTTGGAAGATGCTCTTTGATCCTTGCAATTTGCATTAAAAATGAAATGATAATGGTCATGTCTTGATTAAGCCATGACAATTATCTCACTAATTATCTAATTACAATAATTCACATATATGAGAGAATGCTTCATATTATTCTCTCAATCCTATCATTCACTTTCTCTATCTTGTTCTTCCTCTCCTTCAAGCTCTCCCCTCTCATGTGTTGAGAAACACTTGAGCTTGAGAAAAACCCTTTCTTGATAATCTCTACTCTCATCTAGGGTTCAAGGATTAGCACTTCTTGCACCCTAGTTACTTCTAGCTTGGAGTTGAAGCCAAAGGTTGAGGCTTTCGGGTGGATCTTTCTTTGACGGGAGAAGACGACAAAGGTGACCTCCTTCCACTACTCCAAGGAGCAAGGAGAGAAGGACATAAAGCCCTAGGTATAACCTTTTTAGCACTTGGCTAGTTTCTAGTTAGGTTTAGCTTGTTTTTGTTTAGCAAAGATCCTTCTTTGTCTAGTCCATGTTGCCTAAAGTCATAAAAATTCGATTTTTATTCCGTTTTCCGCCTCCCCGTAAGCACCGGGGTGGGAAACGTGGACTTACAGTGGTATCAGAGCCTAACTAAACATAAACTAGCTAGGTAGTAAAGTGTATCGAAGTTCGAATCGGAAAAATCGAAAAACCGAGTTTTCAAAACCCTAAGTTTCTGTTAAAATTTTTTCTGTTCAAAACAAAATAAATCATACACCAAAAATCATCTCAGGGTTTTGTGAAGAAAGCCACCAAAAAAAATCCAAAGATTCGACCAAAGAGTCGCGGTTCCACGGCAATAGCAAGCTATTGCCGCGCAACCGCGGCCGTCTTGGCTCGGCTCTGGGTCGAGTTTGGTGCATGGTATTTCTGGCTTGGTTTTGGGATTTTTAAGATGGTTTATATGTGCCCAGATTTTCCAGAATAGAAATTTGTTTTTGGGGGCCTATAAATCCGTATTTTTTTTCGAACTTCAATACACTTTGACTAAAAGGTTATATCTGTGATGTTTATATGTATTGAACGTCGGCTAATCGCTATATGTTGATTAGTCGGGGTTATACATATCTGTGATCTGTGTTTGATTATGGTATGTGTATATGAATGCGTTGGATTGTCGCGGGTGAATAGCCGGGGTGGATATGAGATGAGTGTTGCTTTTCTTTCATTCATTGTAATATGTAAATTGATGTAATATTATTATTTGTATGGCCGCACAACCAGGTCGGGGTTGTAGCCGTCATTGTATAATTCTTTTTACTGTTTTTGCTCCTAGGATAGACCCATGGAGGGGGTGCACAAACTACCGGGTATCTAGAAGTGCCGAGTGACCTACTTACGGTGTTGAGGGAGGTTGCTTCGCTTCGGGTACTTGGCGGGTAGTTTGCCGCACCCGTAGGGGTCTTGGGTGGGGTATTGGCTATTCACCGCGACCGTGTAATCCGCTTCTCGTTGCAGGCTCGAACGAATTGCGGATTCCTAGTATATCCAATGTATTCATCTGTGATCTGTAATGTCTATCATTGCTATATATTTATATATGATAACTATTTAGGCGTTGCTTATGTTTTACAGCCGCGCTAGCCCAGCCCCCGCTCTGTCGTTAGTTAAGTAACCTAATGGGTGATGATGGGGCCCCGTGGCGAATGCGAATGTCATAAGCGTACGTCATATTTTGGTTGTTTTCTGCAATGGTAGGATTAAATGATGGGACGCATTAAAAGAACTAATGCAAGAAAATAAACCAAGTAAAAGTCGATTGGAACACTTTGAAAACCACTCGGTTCTTTTCAAAACTAAACTTTTAAACGCGGAGCTTGAACCACTCCTTTTAAAAGCTATCTCGTTCCATCGATTAGATCAAGTTCACTACGTTCACGGTTTCGCCAAAACCATTCGTAGCCCTCCGTCATTCCACATGAATGGTCAAAAAGTATTCAAGCTATGTATTTGGCCAAAGTCAAGGCATAGTGATTGGTAGCTATTGGGTATTCATGTGCAGCATAGATAGATGCGTTGGTTTGGGACAGTTGTGCTGCCATTTTGGCCAAAGTCAAGGGTAGGTACGGGTGGGTCCAAATTAACCAGGAGAATGACGGGTAGAACTTGACATGTGACTTATGATATTTTGGCCAAAGTCAAGGTCATAAGAGCATGGGGCAAAAATCCACATCGGGAGTTTCATAAGTACTGAAACTTGCTAGCGCTGCATACCATTCGGAGTGTGATAATTCTGGTAGGATTCCTTCGGTTTTATCACGCGATGATATTTGGATCCCGATCCTACTGTGAGTATATGCTACTCCTCGGGAAAACTCTCACTTAACGATCAATGCTATAAACCTAGTAGGTGTCTAGAAAGGTGTTAGCGGGGCTACACCCACAGGGAAAAGAGGTTACTTAATTAAGGAACTTCGCGAAAGCGTTGGAAAACCTCCCTCGAAGTACCGACACTGGCCTGGCTGAACGGTTAAGCAAGTATTGTACGGTGAGATTGATCCTGACTAATCCTTTCTTTACGGTTTGAGAAGGGATTCGAGAGACAGTGGGAGCCATCCAGTTTAGACAAACTAAAAACCACTCTAAACTTGCAAGTGTATCATGCTAAAGTGTTTTCTCTCTCTCTCCTAATTGCAGCGACCATTCAACATGACCGGACTTAAGTTATTACTAGATAAAAACGTATTGACAGGGCCAAACTACAAAGATTGGCTCAGAATGTCAAGATGGCAATCACTTACGACAAGTTGGGGTATGTCCTTACCACCAAAGCTCCCCCTGTCCCAGGTCCCAAAACCAGTGTCGTAGATAGGGAAATCTACAAGACCTGGGAAATAGATTGCGCGAAGGCCAAATGCCTCGTACTAGCCTCGATGGACAACGAACATCAGAGGAGTCACGAGAATATGGACCTAGTCCATATTTCTTCATACAAAAGAACTATATGGGGAGCAGTCTCGTATCGTCAGATACGAAGTGTCGAAGAAGTTGTTTTCGGCAAGGTTGGCCGTCGGATCATCGGTAGCGGAACACGTGCTTAAGATGATTGGCTACATTAAGGAGCTCGCGGACCTTGGGACCACGTTGGAGAATGAACTCTATACTGATTTGATTCTCCAGTCCCTTCCTTCCACTTACGCCCAGTTTATCCTTAACTTCAACATGCAAGGAAAGGAGGTTGAACTTTCCGAACTTCTGAACATGTTGAGGAGTGCTGAGGGCACCCTACAGAAAGGTAGGGAGACATCCACTTTGTTTGTAGGAGGATCTTCCTCTTCTAGATCTAGGGCGAAAGCCAAGGGTAAGAAGAAGAAAGCCCCCGCCAAACCAAGAGGCGGTGTCGGTAAAGTGGATACGAAGGGAAAAAGAAAAGTAACAAAGATAGCAGGCAAGCTGGTGGGGAAGGAAGAATGCTTCTATTGTCACAAAAGTGGTCACTGGAAACAGGATTGCAAGGCTTGGAAGGCCAGAACACAGGATTTGAAGCGAGTTGCAGCTTCAGCTTCAGGTGTGTATGTTATTGAAAACTGTCTATCAATAAACTCTACATCCTGGGTATTGGATACCGGATCAGGATCTCATATCTGTAATTCTTTGCAGGCGTTAAGAAAGCGTAGAGTTTTGAAGGCAGGTGACATGACCCTCAGAGTTGCAAACGGTGCTAGCATGGATGCTGAGGCCGTGGGGGACTATCACCTGGGATTGTCGGATGGACATTTTTTGGTTTTGCGTAGTTGTTATTATGTACCAAATGCAACCTGTAATATCATTTCTGTATCTTTATTATCTAAAGAAGGTTATGAATTTGCATTTGTAAGTAATGTAGTGAACATTCACCTTAATCAAGCTTTGATTGGGTCAGATACATTGAACAACGGTATATACGTATTAAACCAACCACAGATTTTCAATGTCCAGAATACACACAAAAGAAAGTCTCCAGAAATCAATAAAACTTTCTTATGGCATTGTAGACTGGGTCACATCAATGAGAGAAGGTTGACTAAGTTACACACAGAAGGATATTTGGATCCGTTCGAATATCAATCGTATGCAACTTGTCAATCCTGTCTCAAAGGAAAGATGACAAAGACTCCGTTCACTGGACACGGAGTAAAAGCGAGCGAGCTCTTGGGACTCGTACACAGCGACGTGTGCGGTCTAATGTCTACACATGCGCGAAGCGGTTATTCTTACTTCATTACTTTTACGGATGACTTTTCAAGGTACGGTTATGTCTTCTTAATGAAACATAAATCCGAGGCTGTTGAAAAATTCCAGGAATATAAGAATGAAGTAGAAAAACAAACAGGCAAAAGTATCAAGACACTAAGATCTGATCGAGGTGGTGAATACTTGAGTGCCGAGTTCCTGGGTTACTTAAAAGAGAATGGAATTCTCTCTCAGCTTACTCCTCCATACACTCCGCAACATAACGGTGTATCGGAGAGACGAAACCGAACCCTATTGGATATGGTACGGTCCATAATGAGTAACGCTGAGTTGCCGCGATCGTTCTGGGGATATGCGCTAGAATCAGCTGCATACCTTTTGAACCGAGTTCCAACTAAGACTGTGCCTACTACACCATATCAGATGTGGTGTGGGAAGAGACCCTATCTTAATCACATTAAGACATGGGGATGTCCAGCTTTTGTAAAAAAGCAGCATGCGGACAAGCTCGAGGCACGCTCAGTACAGTGCAAGTTTATGGGATATCCAAAGAACTCCAAGGGATATTTCTTCTATTGTGAATAGGAACAAAAGGTGTTTGTTTCTCGCCATACCCACTTTCTAGAACACCAGTTCATAGAAAAAGAATTAAGTGGGAGCGCAATAGAACTGAAAGAAATTCCAGAACCACGAGCTATTACTGAAAGCTTAGTAGAACCAGAGGGTTCGAAAGATCAGGACATTCCCACGCCACTCCGCAGGAGTAGTAGGCAGTCTCATCCGCCCGAGAGATACTACGGTTTTCTCATTGACGGGGATAGAGAGGATTGCATCATAGATTGTGATGAGCCTACTAGCTTCCAGCAAGCCATTCAGAGCGTCGACTAGGTAAAATGGCTGGATGCAATGCGGACCGAAATGGAGTCCATGTACACCAACAAAGTATGGACGTTGGACATTGCTCCAGATGAGGTAAAACCCGTAGGATGCAAGTGGATCTTCAAAAGGAAGATTGGTGTAGATGGAGAGGTTGAGACCTATAAAGCTAGACTGGTTGCAAAGGGTTTTCGTCAAAGACCTGGTTTGGACTATGACGAAACCTTTTCTCCAGTAGCTATGCTGAAATCCATTCGGATCCTTCTTGCCATTGCTGCCTTCCACGATTATGAGATTTGACAGATGGACGTAAAGACAGCTTTTCTAAATGGACATTTAGAGGAGTGTGTCTATATGGATCAGCCAGAGGGTTTCATTCAGAGTGGGAGCAGCGGAAAGGTGTGCAAGTTACTTAAGTCCATTTATGGACTAAAGCAGGCATCGCGGAGTTGGAACATCTGTTTTGATGAGACGATCAAGAAATTTGGCTTTATCAAAAATCCAGATGAACCATGCATCTATTGTAGATTTGTAGCGAGAACTGTAGTATTCCTCGTTTTATACGTGGATGACATTCTCTTAATAGGAAATGACATTCCTATGCTACTATCTGTCAAGGGGTTCTTGTCACACAGGTTCTCCATGAAAGACCTGGGTGATGCCTCATACATTCTGGGTATCCGGATCTACCGTGACAGATCCAAGAGGATATTAGGACTTTCGCAGTCCAGGTACATCGACGCCATACTGAAGAGATTCGGTATGGAAGATTCCAAGCGCGGTAATCTACCGGCTTGTCACGGGATCACCCTCTCCAAAGAGATGTCTCCCAAGACTGATTTGGAGAGGGATCGCATGTCTATTATACCCTACACTTCTGCGGTAGGCTCTATAATGTATGCGATGTTGTGTACCAGACCGGATGTGGCTTATGCACTGAGTGTGGTAAGAAGGTATCAGTCAAACCCTGGAGAGAACATTGGATAGCAGTAAAGAACATTCTCAAGTACCTGAGAAGGACTAAGGAGATGTTCTTGGTGTATGGCGGAAAAGACCTCCAGATTGAGGCCTTTGCTGACTCCAGCTTCCAGAATGACAAGGATGATTCCAAGTCCATGTCGGGTTTTGTTTTCACCCTCAATGGAGGGACGGTGTGTTGGAAGAGCTCCAAACAGGAAACCATTGCTGACTCGACTATGGAAGCGGAATACATCGCTGTATCTGATGCCGCAAAAGAAGCTGTCTGGATGAGGAAGTTCTTGAAAGAACTTCAGGTGGTTCCGTCCATTGTTGACCCAATACCTCTGTATTGCGACAACAACGGGGCTATAGCTTTAGCGAAGGAACCCAGGTCCCATCAGAAATCCAGACACATCTTGAGGCGGTATCACCTGATCAGGGAGATCGTAGATCGCCAGGAGATCGAGGTTCGGAGGGTTGGTTCAGAAGATAACACAGCAGATCCATTCACCAAGGCCTTGCCCCAGACTCAGTTCGAGCGGCTGATCGAGATGATAGGTCTTCGATACTCCAGTACATGGCCTTAGTGCAAGTGGGAGATTGTTAGTGTATATGCCCTAGAGGCCATTACTGTATCATACTAGTTTGTATATTACTTGATGGAAGCTTGGGATATTCACAGCTATATATACAATCTTGCTCGAAATGGTAGTATGCTACTTGGTTTGTCTCTGCTTTAATATGTGCATGTGTTTCTTTTAGCATATTGCTGATATACATATTAGTAGAGCCCTTAGGATTATTGCTTGATTACCAGCGTTGTGATGGCGCTCACACTCGTGGGAGCTGGGTGATCCATAAGCACATCCTTATACAGGTCCCTAGTCGTTGGACTATCGAGACAGGGCATCGATACTCCGGAGTAGACTAGCGTATGCGCTTCTCATCCCAGTGTGGGAGACGGTCTGTCCCACAGCCGTCAGTACGTCGTACTTGAGATAGTATGCGGGTGCTCGTTAGGTTACGAGTACACTGGACAGGACTCGTCGGGAACTGTTGGTTGGTATTATACCTATCGTCAGTTATCAGTTTCCAGGTGACATGAGTACAGCTTAGTCCGTTGACTTGACACTGTCACTTCGCCTCGAGTGTGTTCCCACTGCACTTTGATTACTACCCTACCATGGCTCAAAGGAGTCGTGCAAACAGGTAGTTTTTGGGTGCAGTCCCGAAGCACTTGGAGGCAGTGACGGTTAGACAGGATTCGTCTCTCCCGGTATTGGGGGTTGACATCGCGCTGTGTCCAGGAGAGCCATTACACGAGTAGTCCCTGGCCAGGGCAAGCGAGATATACTGGTAGGTTTCCAGTGTTATCTCAGGATGTTCTGGGCTTCACTCCGACACGACTTGTACCGCTATTAGGGAACTGACGTTCACCGCCCCCTAGGCCCGCCATGCGATGTATCAGACGAACAGACCGGACTGTACGGAGACTGTCACATACAGGCTCAGTAGGAGTTCAGATGGGGCTCACCTCGTCAGTCTTCTTATCGACATCTACCCGGGGACCGTTACGTACAGCTAGTGCCGCTTGCGGTCTGTGGTTAAACCCACTGCCAGCGTAGTGTCGAGTCTTTAGAGTCCCACACAGAGAGCTATTCACCTTTAGACAAAATGAGTAGAGGTCGCATGGTTTTGCGACAGGGTTCGTTCACATCCGCGCACTTGTGCACGTTTGCTGTCCGGACAGCTTATACTAGCGGGCTTTGGTTTAAGCCGGATCCTAGTATATGATTTGGGATTGGTTTTTCTCATTGTATTCGTGTTCCTCGGATCACGAATACGGGTGCGTATGCACAGTTGCTTGAGACAAAGGGAGAGGACTTTGATTAGGGTTAATGACTATTGTCATTTTATTAACCCTAATGCTTATGTGTGTATTATGGTTAATTGATATTAGTTTAATAATTGTGCATGGTTATGGTTGTTGACCATTTGACCTTCTTGACTTGTTGACCTTGGTTGACACTTGGACCATCATCATTTCATTTGGAAGATGCTCTTTGATCCTTGCAATTTGCATTAAAAATGAAATGATAATGGTCATGTCTTGATTAAGCCATGACAATTATCTCACTAATTATCTAATCACAATAATTCACATATATGAGAGAATGCTTCATATTATTCTCTCAATTCTATCATTCACTTTCTCTCTCTTGTTCTTCCTCTCCCTCAATCTCTCCCCTTTCATGTGTTGAGAAACACTTGAGCTTGAGAAAAACCCTTTCTTGATAATCTCTTCTCTCATCTAGGGTTCAAGGATTAGCACTTCTTGCACCCTAGTTACTTCTAGCTTGGAGTTGAAGCCAAAGGTTGAGGCTTTCGGGTGGATCTTTCTTTGACGAGAGAAGACGACAAAGGTGACCTCCTTCCACTACTCCAAGGAGCAAGCAGAGAAGGACATAAAGCCCAAGGTATAACCTTTCTAGCACTTAGCTAGTTTCTAGTTAGCTTTAGCTTGTTTTTGTTTAGCAAAGATCCTTCTTTGTCTAGTCCATGTTGCCTAAAGTCATAAAAATTCGATTTTTATTCCGTTTTCCGCCTCCCCGTAAGCACCGGGGTGGGCAACGTGGACTTACAGCTTATTGTCATTGGGTGACACGTGGACGGGATCCACCTTTTTACAGACATTGATTACCTAGTTGGAAGATATCCACATACTACTAGACTTCATGTTATGGCTGACATTGATTCATATTGATTACATCGATCATATCTCATTTGTATATATAACAGTGGATGATGACGCTCTTATATATGCCCTTACACCAATATTAGTGGAATGGGACGCTAATATATGTGTATTGATATCAATTTAGATACTTCATCATATTACTTCATGCAGACATACCTCATATTTATGACATGTTGTTACCTAAGGCGCTGGCACGAGCACTTGGCACTACATACATGTATAGATGTTACATTGCCACCTTAGCATGCTTCAGACTTATTCATTTGAGGTTTATATATGTCGATCGTATGACCTAGGATTGCGTCATACATACGATTTTCTGTTCGTAGATGTTTTTCTATTCACGAGTTGGCAACTCACCCCCGTTGTGCCCCAGTTCTTGCAGGTTTTGCCGTACAGGTTTCATTACGGCTTGCGGCACTGTTTCGTTTCGGGTGACTTGCTAGTAGGTGGGTTATTTGTATTGTACCCATCATTATACATTGTATATTATATTTCAGTTGTATCTAGAAGTTCCATCAACCAAACATGTATTTATTTGAGATAGAGACCAGTGATGTTTATTCTTTCGACCTTAGAGTCGCGCTTTATATTTCTATGGATTTCATACTGTCGAGTCTCCTTTTCTGTTATGATCCTCGCCTTTAGGCGTTGTATTTTATATTGCTAGCTGGTTGACCTATAGTGGTTTTCCTACACTCTACTACTTTTCTTGGTTTGGATTTCTGGGCTCGGCTTACTTTGAGTACGTGCGCCTCGAGACGTTCGTAGTCTAGGTGTTGGTCATGTTCCCTACTTTCGGGTCGTGACATCATAACCCAATGAGCACCTTTATACGCCTTAGGTGATCCAACTGACACCAATGGCTTGTGAGACCAGCCACCACCCCTCGTCGGGGTCTCGATCGTATACACTAGTCTACTCATGGAGTATCGATGCCTAGCATCGAAACTCCCAGGACTAGGGACACTTTAAGGATGTGCTTATAGACCCCAGCTCCCACGTATATGATCACCATCATACTGCTGGCGGTCAAGTAAGAATCCTAAGGGCTCTATCAATGTGTAATAGTGATCTGTAATATCACCTAAAGCATGTACACGATAATAAAAACAAACCAGATAGCATACTATCATCTCGAGTAAGACTGTCCTACCGGTATATGTCCTCCCTCAATCATTGCAATCACGTGCCTGCGATCCAATAATTGACTTTGAGGGCACTATATCCAACATCATGTTAGCTCGGCGCTCTTCTCTTCAGTTCGGACTCCTCGCTTTTGATCACCCGAGGACACCTTTCTTCAATCAGGTCAGATGTCTTCTTCTGAGGAGTCTGTAGATGTAGTGCGGGTAGAGTCTAGGGAGCCCCCCTAAATTCTTCCCCTTTATCTTCCGCTCCTTCTTCTTCTACATTGAGCCCGTTTCCTCATTTTGCAGAGCAAATGATCGATCCAGGATTCTTGTTGCCCTTGGTGCCATGTCCCAGAAGAGAGCCGGGGGCATGGCCGCGCCTCGGGCTGACCTGAGTTCTGCGTCAGGGGAGTCGCCGACGACGAGGCCGTCCGTCTCGACCCTAGCCCCCGATGATTGCAGCGGCAACGGCCAAAGGCGCCCGTGGGTTCCCGAACCCCGGCCGAGGGAAGCGGGAGAGGGCGAAGACGAGGTCCCTCTTAAGATGAAAAAGACGGTTTCCCGCGCGCCACCGACTGAGATTCCCGGGAGGGTTCCTGTGATGGAGGGGGACGACTGTTTCGTAGTCCCGTCCGGGCTTTCCGTCGCTTCCAGCCTACTTGCTGACATGGAAGAGTCGGCCGGAGGCAAGATTCCGCGGGGGACCCTGAGGGCCCAAGTGGCAGCTATAGCTCAGGAGGCAGTGCAGGTACGCATTCCCCTGCATGTTATTTTGAGCGCCCTTTTCTCATTTCAAGCGTCTCTAAGCCTCTCTGCCATTTTTCATCAGATCCTTCAGCACCGTGCCCTCGTTGCTCTCATAGAGGCCGAGGAGATGCCCGTGCTAGGAGGTTGGCGGGGGAGTCTTCTTCGGAGGCCGAGGACTGTCACGACCCGAAAGAGCACGTGACTGGCCCTTGAACCATATGAAGCCTATAGGACTCCATCTGATTCAAGTAAGCCAAAAGCCCAGAAATCTAAAACCATTTTGAAGAATAAGTAAAGAAACTGGTTTAAAGAAGTGAAGAAAACATGTTTGAAATCAAGGTTTTTAAATAACTAAGCCGAATGTGCATTTTAAAAAAAAACAGTACAATCTTTTCCAGAAATTTCGGCAGAGTTTCTTTTGTAAAAATGGCCCCGAATGGGGTAAAACAAGAATAACGATATATATACAACGATAAAGGCATCCCCAAGCGGGAGCTAGCTCTTCGTCAATCGACGGTCACAACCACGCAATGATATGATAATATACAACGCCAAGTGGCGAGGATCAAAACCAAAAGAAAGCTCAAAAGCAACAAGAAAACCGCAATACCACTAAGCGCGACTCTAGGTCGAATAATACAACACTGTCTCTGAGTCTGAAAGAATATACAAGTTTTGGTTGATGGACAATTTCTAAATACAATGAAATAAATAAATGCAAAGGTGATTCCTGATACGAAAGAATCCACCTACCAAAGCAAATCACCCGCAAGAAGGTAGTGTGCCAGAAATACCGCAATAGGACCTGTATGGCAGAACCTGCAAGAACTGTGGCACAACGGGGGTGAGTTGCCAACTCGTGAATAGAAACATCTACAAGAAGAAACCGAATGCACGACATAAACCTAAGTCAACGATCAGTAATATAATCCACAAGAGTACATCTGAGTGTAACAAGGTGGCAAGGTAACATCTAATCATGTATGTAGTGCCAGGTACTCAGGTAATAACATGTCCTCAATATAAGGTATGTCTGCATGAAGTAAATATGGTGAAATATCAAGGATATCAATACACATATATTAGCGTCCCATACCACTAATATTGGTGTAAGATAAGTGTAAATCCAGTCTGTATATGATCCATATCTGTATATCTGTGGAACCCGTCCACCTGTCACCCACTGACAGCAAGCATCATGTATGCAATGTGAGGATATAACCAAAATCATGGAAAACTCATCATGAAACCCGTGCCAAGCATCGACACGTAAATCCTCATCCATATGGGGCTCCGTCTGCGGTATCGGCCCTCGGCCCCCGGCAGTACGAGTCAACCCATGTCCATCTCTGGGCTCCGTCTGCGGTATCGGCCCGTCGGCCCCCGGCAGTACGCCCATCTCTCAGCTCCAGGCGGTATCCCCCGGATATCCGCCGAGCTCAAATACAATCACCGGTAGGTACTCGCCCGCCTCCAGGCTCAATCGGCATAACCCATCGATCATCTCGCCGAGGGGAACCATACCGGGCCCACCACGAACCCGCAAACGGTACATCACCTCCTCGAATCGGGTTTCAAGCACACGTCTCAGCACCGAGAAAACGCGTGGTGGACGCACCGAAATATCATATCACGAGGTACCGGGTTTTCATAAAAGTGTCTCTTTTATTAAATAATCCCACGGTCCTCAAAACCAGAAATCACATGAAAATCCACATCGAGAAGTAAATCCAATGCAACGTGCTATATAATCAATCCATGATGTATGCGACAAGTAAAGAGAGGTAATCATATCGGAAATCATGTAACATGGAATATCTTGCAGTCCTCATTCTCAATCAAGTATGAATCATCTATGTTTGTGTACAGGTACATGTGTACAATATGCCAAGCAGTAATCATATCATGAATGCAACAGTACTACAGTGTAGTGGCATGGCAATTATCGATGATGAAGTGTGTGAGCCGGCAAATAGTGTACGTGAAACATACGCATCATCGATAATGGTGCTGGTGTCCTAACAGCATGATAATAGCATAATAATGAACATTTGCCAGCAATGCGAGTAGCATGAAAAAGCAGATATCTAATAGTCAACACCACAGTGAAGTATCTACTATGTAGGCTATATCTAAGTAACAGGTCAATCAGGAGGGGTAGGTGTGGAAACCACCTAAATCTGAGTCAATGTATATATATATATAGATATGTAGTCGGTGATCTCGCCTCAATGTCATATCGTAAGATATCCTCGAGTTATGAGTGCGGATCTATCATCAATATTGGCTCGTACGGTAATTCATCGTACGGCATCCCCGATAGCTGGGTAGGGGTCAACATCTTACTGTCTCATCACATAACAGATATCACCATCATCAGATCATATAGTCTGGAGTACTACTCTATGTCTAGTACAAAACGGTAACATCAGTAAGTATGCATGCGGGGGTAAACACATATCCCAAGCCCGCAAGAAGCACAAGTCATCTCCCACGTATGAATCGTATAGAATCACCGATCCCAGGGCACCAAGCCCACATCATCGACTCATCTCCAAAGTCATCACATATCGTCAATCATAGTGCAAGTACAAGTGATAAGCAAGGGTGTGTGTATAGGTGTAATTCTATCCTAGGGTTCGCGACTATGAACTACACTAGTCACTTCTAACCCTATACTATCCACAATACACCTATATCACAATAAACTGCAAAGTAATCTATCTACGGACTGCGGGGGTGCTATACGCCATCCACCCGACTTCCCCATGTAGATATAATCTACTCACCTTGCATCACCAATTGCGGACGTCACCACGTATGCTTGTCGTCCCGAAGTCTTCATGGGTACCTACACATCAAAATATCGTATATGCGCATTAAAACCAAATCCAATCTAAAACGGCGCATGAAATCCAAAACGATACGATAAGGGGCCTATAGGTGAAAACCTATGGCACGCCTTCAAAACCATCAATAAATCCTCTATATCGTCGTATAAATGACAAATAGTCGAGGCAAAACACGTTCCACCATTTCAGAATCAAAAATACGGAATACGGAAATACGAATCCAAAACAACAACTTAGGATATATGTCCCAGATTTCATCCTAGAAAGAATCTGTCAAAACTAGAAGTACCCAGGGCCAAGAATTGATGAAATGGGGCCAGGCACGCAAAACGAGAAAAATCCCCTCTGCTCTGGCCGCAAATTGCGGCCAGAATGGGAGAATTGGCGGCCGTACGGAGGATTTAGGGGCTAGGGTTTTGGGTTTAGTTTCCTGGGTGCCTGCACATGCTACTGTCCACTCAATTTTATTTTAGGGTTCTCGGGGTGTTAGCAGATTCTAAATAACAGTGGCAGATTTCAGTTTTTCCCCCGATATTGGTTTCTAAAATCCGTATTATGGGTTTACACTTCAGGTTAGGGCCTCAATTCATACACTAGGGTGTTGGTGTATCCTCAATTGAACTCAATTTCACAATACAACCCAAGTCCCTCTCAAACCCTAACTAGGTTATTCTCAATTCCACAAAAATCCACAATATCGGTTCTAAACTAAACATGGAGTATAAGTAATGCATAAACCAAACTAATGATCCAGAAAATACCTCATTTGGCAACTCAAGAATTTTCTTGAGTTGCCCCTAGTGACCAAAATCCATGCTTCTTTAGCTCCATGTGTAGATCTAGGGATTTTGCACAGTTTTAATGAAAGGAGATTGGGGTTTTGGTGTGGTTTTTGAGATGTTTCATGGCTTGAGGAGGGGAGGGAGATGAGGAAAGGGCAGCAGCAGCTAGAGGAGGAAGAGGGAGGGGAAAATGATGGAAGAATCAAGGGAATGGCTAAGGTTAAGTCAAAGTCCACCTCTCCCTCACCTACCCTCATCATTACATTTTCTTTTCTTTTCCTTTTCTTTTTAATCCAAACCTTCTCATAAGAATAGTAAACCCAAAAGAAATCCATGGGAAGAAAAGTGCACAAGTGTAGAAAATGTGATATGTGCAAGTTTTGCACAAAATTACCAAAAAACCCGATTAGCGATTTTAATCGCGATTAGCACTAAATTAGTGTCAAACTAATCACAAAAACTTAAAAATGTCATAAGTCACTAATTAACCCATTTTAGAATTTTCCATAATTTTTCTAACATTTTTCCTATTTATTTGCATTTAATATTAAAATAATCAATAAAATAATATTAAATTATAAAAATTCCCAAAATTAATATTTTATATTTTTGAAAATGTTACAATCTACCCCCCTTAAAGAAATTCGGTCCCCGAATTTAAATTTAAACCCCCAATACTAAAAACAATTTCAGTAATAATCCATTGTCGGGGCTCCGAAAATATCAACACATAAAACATCACAGCGCAATGCATGCGCATGAAAAATGAGCAGATAACTCAAAAGCAAAACTCCGTCAAGCATCTCGCAATCATCGGAGTCGAGGTAAAAACACAATGTCAAATCCAATACAAAACCGATATGATATGGATCAATACTACCCATGTAGACATCTAATCCATACATGTAAGTAGCTGATGCAAAAGCATGCAAAAGTATATCCAGGTACCGTCCACTGACTAGTCCTGCTCAGCATGAAAGCAAAAATCCAACATCATAAAAGGTACTGCTCCAAAAGGAATAAATCCCAAAAATGCACATAACACAATCCTGTGCGTCCGGTGCGCACGGAAATCAAGATCCATAAATGTGTCAAACAGGTATACAAAACAACATCTAGGTGCAACGGGTGTGCACGAAACATCTGTCATAGGCAACATGTGTGCTTGACAGCCAAAACAGGTGCATCTGACATGCACGAAGAATCCCGATTTAGCGCATCTGGCGTGCACCAAAATCGTATCTAAAAACATGCGTCCAACATGCGCGAAAATCCAAACCGGTGCATCCATCGTGCACGAATGAAAATCTAGGCCCTGCGCACTCAACATGCACGGAATCACGAAATCCAATAGCAAACACCGAACAGGCGTAAAGCATATCACCAGCACGGAGTGCAAAAATCCACCATCAAAATCCGGGTCAAAATCAACGATATAATGCGGCTCAAACCAAAATCAGGTGTACCGCAAAGGAGAATGTAAGTCCACGTTGCCACCCCCGGTTCTTACGGGGAGGCGGAAACGGTATAAAAGTCAAATTTTTAGTGCAAGAAGCAACATGGACTATGCAAGGTCGGGATCGATACCTAAACTAAAACTAGCAACCTAGCTAAAGAAGTTTAGCTACTCGGATGAAGATGGTTATACCTAGACTTGAACTCCTTCGTCTTCAAACTTTGTAGAGGTTGATGGTTCTCCTTTGTCGCCTTCTCCCGTCGAAGATGGATCCACCTCGAAGGCTCGACCTTTGGGCTCTTTCTCGTACTTGGAGTGAACTAGAATCGCCGGCTTGCTAGACCCTTGATCCTAGAGTGAGTAGAGAGTGTTTAGGGTTTGCTTTTGTTTTTCAAGAGAAGGATTCTCAACTCATGAGAAGGTTTCTCTTGACTAGAGGAAGAAGAAGATGAAGTGAAGAGAGAGAGTGAGAATGATAAAGTGAGCTCTCTCTTTTCCTTTTGCAACCATAACAAAAGAAAAAGAAAAATCAAATAATAACAATAATCAAAATGAAAAAGGTTTGATGGTTAGTTTAGAATGACTAATATCATTACATGCATTAAATGAATAAAGCAAGAATGAAAAAGCATCTTGCATTTGTAATGATGGTAGTCAAATGTTCAACCATGGTCAACAAGTCAACCATGGTCAACAAGTCAACAAAAACTAACCATGACACAATTTCATTTTATTATATATTATTAAATGATATAATACAAATCCATTAGGGTTTGGAAAAAGACGACTGTCAACTGTGCATACGCACCCGTTCCGAAACCCTAATGGAATTCATCTTCCTCCTCCTCAAAAACTGTGCATACACACCTGCATTCTTGTTCCGAGGAACATGAATACTGAGAGATAAAAGCAACCCCAAATACTATACCAGTATCCGGCTCAAACCAGAGCCCGCTGGTAATATCTGTCCGGACTCCAAACGTGCACAAGTGCGCGGATGAGAACGAACCCTGTCGCAAAACCATGCGACCTCTACTCTGTTTTGCCCATAGGCGAATACCCTCTGTGTGGGACTCTAAAGACTCGACACTACGCTGGCAGTGGGTTTAACCACAGACCGCAAGCGGCACTAGCTGTGCGTAACGGTCCCCAGGTAGATGTCGACAAGAAGGCTGACGAGGTGAAACCCCATCGGAACTCCTACTGAGTCTGAATGTGACAGTCTCCGTACAGTCCGGTCTGTTCGTCTGATACATCGCATGGCGGGCCTAGGGGGCGGTAAACGTCAGTCCCCCAATAGCGGTACAAGTCGTGCCGGAGCGAAGCCTAAAACACCCTGAGACAACACTGGAAACCTACCAGTATATCTCGTTTGCCCTGGCCAGGGACTACTTGTGTAATGGCTCTCCTAGACACAGCGCGATGTCAACCCCCAATACCGGGAGAGACGAATCCTGTCTAACCGTCACTGCCTCCAAGTGCTTCGGGACTGCACCCAACCACCACCTGTTTGCACGACTCCTTTGAGCCGTGGTAGGGTAGTGATCAAAGTGCAGTGGGAACACACTCGAGGCGAAGTGCCAGTGTCAAGTCAGCGGACTAAGCTGTACTCATGTCACCTGGGAACTGATGACTGACGATAGGTATAATACCAACCTGTCAGTTCCCGACGAGTCCTGTCCAGTGTACTCGTAACCCAACGAGCACCCGTATACTATCTCCAGTACGACGTACTGATGGCTGTGGGACAGACCATCTCCCACACTGGGATGAGAAGCGCATACGCTAGTCTACTCCGGAGTATCGATGCCCTGTCTCGATAGTCCTGCGACTAGGGACCTGTATAAGGATGTGCTTATAGATTACCCAGCCCCCACTAGTGTGACTGCCATCACAACGCTGGTAATCAAGCAAAGATCCTAAGGGCTCCACTAATGCGTATAAGTGATATAGTAAAATAAACACAAGTACACATTGAAGTAGAGACAAACCAAGTAGCATACTACTATTTTGAGCAAGATTGTATATACAAGGTGAATATCCCAAGCATCCATTAAGTAATATACAAACTAGTATGATACAGTAATGGCCTCTAGGGCATATACACTAACAATCTCCCACTTGCACTAAGGCCATGTACTGGCGTATCGAAGACCTATCATCTCGATCAGCCGCTCGAACTGAGTCTGGGGCAGGGCCTTGGTGAATGGATCTGCAGTGTTGTCTTCTGAAGCAACTCTCCGAACCTCGATCTCCTTGCGATCCACGATCTCCCTGATCAGGTGATACCGCCTCAAGATGTGCCTGGATCTCTGATGGGACCTGGGTTCCTTTGCTAAAGCTAT
This sequence comes from Agapanthus africanus, assembly GCA_030015575.1. NCBI lineage: Eukaryota > Viridiplantae > Streptophyta > Magnoliopsida > Asparagales > Amaryllidaceae > Agapanthus > Agapanthus africanus. The sequence continues at coordinate 59,183,252 of CM057343.1, read as the reverse complement.
AGCCCCATTGTTGTCGCAATACAGAGGTATTGGGTCAACAATGGACGGAACCACCTGAAGTTCTTTCAAGAACTTCCTCATCCAGACAGCTTCTTTTGCGGCATCAGATGCAGCGATGTATTCCGCTTCCATCGTCGAGTCTGCAACGGTTTCCTGTTTGGAACTCTTCCAACACACCGCCCCTCCATTGAGGGTAAAGACAAAGCCCGACATGGACTTGGAATCATCCTTGTCACTCTGGAAGCTGGAGTCAGCAAAGGCCTCGATCTGGAGGTCTTTTCCGCCATACACCAAGAACATCTCCTTAGTCCTTCTCAGGTACTTGAGAATGTTCTTTACCGCTATCCAGTGTTTCTCCCCAGGGTTTGACTGATACCGGCTTACCACACTCAGTGCATAAGCTACATCCGGTCTGGTACATAACATCGCATACATTATAGAGCCTACCGCAGAAGCGTAGGGTATAATAGACATGCGATCCCTCTCCAAATCAGTCTTGGGAGACATCTCTTTAGAGAGGGTGATCCCGTGACAAGCCGGTAGGTTACCGCGCTTGGAATCTTCCATACTGAACCTCTTCACTATGGTGTCGATGTACCTGGACTGAGAAAGTCCCAATATCCTCTTGGATCTATCACGATGGATCCGGATCCCCAGGATGTATGAGGCATCACCCAGGTCTTTCATGGAGAACCTGTGTGACAAGAACCCCTTGACAGATTGTAGCATAGGAATGTCATTTCCTACTAAGAGAATGTCATCCACGTATAAAACGAGGAATACTACAGTTCTCGCTACAAATCTACTATAGATGCATGGTTCATCTGGATTTTTGATAAAGCCAAATTCTTTGACCGTCTCATCAAAACAGATGTTCCAACTCCGCGATGCCTGCTTTAGTCCATAGATGGACTTAAGCAACTTGCACACCTTTCCGCTGCTCCCACTCTGAATGAAGCCCTCTGGCTGGTCCATATAGACACACTCCTCTAAATTTCCATTTAGAAAAGCTGTCTTTACGTCCATTTGCCAGATCTCATAATCGTGGAAGGCAGCGATGGCAAGAAGGATCCGAATGGATTTCAGCATGGCTACTGGAGAAAAGGTTTCGTCATAGTCCAAGCCAGGTCTTTGACGGAAACCCTTCGCTACCAGCCTAGCTTTATAGGTCTCAACCTGTCCATCTACACCAATCTTCCTTTTGAAGATCCACTTGCATCCTACGGGTTTTACCCCGTCTGGAGCAATGTCCAACGTCCATACCTTGTTGGTGTACATGGACTCCATTTCGGTCCGCATTGCATCCAGCCATTTTACTGAGTCAACGCTCTGAACGGCCTGCTGGAAGCTAGTAGGCTCATCATAATCTATGATGCAATCCTCTCTATCCCCGTCTATGAGAAAACCGTAGTATCTCTCGGGCGGATGAGACTGCCTACTACTTCTGCGGAGCGGCGTAGGAATGTCCTGTTCTGTTGAACCCTCTGGTTCCACCAAGCTTTCAGTAACAGTCTGTGGTTCTGGAATCTCTTCCAGTTCTACTGCGCTCCCACTTATTTCCTTTTCTATGAACTGGTGTTCTAGAAAGTGGGCATGACGAGAAACAAGAACTTTTTGTTCCTCTTCACAATAGAAGAAATATCCCTTGGAATTCTTTGGATATCCCACAAACTTGCACTGTACTGAGCGTGCCTCGAGCTTGTCCGCATGCTGCTTTTTGACAAAAGCCGGACATCCCCATGTCTTAATGTGCTTAAGATAGGGTTTCTTCCCACACCACATTTCATATGGTGTGGAAGGCACAGTCTTAGTCGGAACTCGGTTCAAAAGGTATGCGGCTGATTCTAGCGCATATCCCCAGAATGATCGCGGCAACTCAGCGTTACTCATCATGGACCGCACCATATCCAATAGGGTGCGGTTCCGTCTCTCCGATACACCGTTATGTTGCGGGGTGTATGGAGGAGTAAGTTGAGAGAGAATTCCGTTCTCTTTTAAATAGTCCAGGAACTCGGCACTTAAGTATTCTCCACCTCGATCCGATCTTAGAATCTTAATACTTTTGCCGGTCTGTTTCTCTACTTCATTCTTATACTCCTGGAATTTTCCAAAGGCCTCGGACTTATGTTTCATTAAGAAGACATAACCGTACCTTGAGAAGTCATCCGTAAAAGTAATGAAGTAAGAATGTCCGCTTCGGGCATGTGTAGACATTGGACCGCACACGTCACTGTGTACGAGTCCCAAGAGCTCGCTCGCTCTTTCTCCATGTCCAGTAAACGGAGTCTTTGTCATCTTTCCCTTGAGACAGGATTGACAAGTGGCATACGACTGATATTCGAACACATTCAAATACCCTTCTGTATGTAACTTCGTCAACCTTCTCTCATTGATGTGACCCAATCTACAATGCCATAAGAAAGTCTGGTTTATTTCTGGAGACTTTCTTTTGTGTGTATTCTGGACATTGAAAATCTGTGGTTGGTTCAATACGTATATACCATTACTCAATGTACCTGACCCAATCAGAACTTGATTAAGGTGAATGTTTACAACATTACTTACAAACGCAAATTCATAACCTTCTTTAGAAACTAAAGATACAGAAATGATATTACAAGTTGCGTTGGGTACAAAAAAGCAATTACGCAAAACCAAAACATTCCATCTGACATTCCCAGGTGATAGTCCCCCACGGCTTTAGCATCCATGCTAGCTCCGTTCGCAACTCTGAGGGTCATGTCACCTGCCTTCAAAACCCTACGGTTTCTCAACGCCTGCAAAGAATTACAGATATGAGATCCTGATCCGGTATCCAATACCCAGGAAGTAGAGTTTATTGAAAGACAGTTTTCAATAACATACACACCTGAAGCTGAAGCTGCAACCTGCTTCAATTCCTGTGTTCTGGCCTTCCAGGCCCTGCAATCATTCTTCCAGTGTCCTTTCTTATGACAAAAGAAGCATTCTTCCTTATCCACAAGCTTCCCCGCTATCTTTGTTGCTTTACCTTTTCCCTTCGTATCCACTTTACTAACACCGCCCCTTGGTTTGGCGGGGGCTTTCTTCTTCTTTCCCTTGGCTTTCGCCTTGGACCTAGAAGAAGATGATCCTCCTACAAACAAAGTGGATGTTTCCCTACCTTTCTGTAGGGTGCCCTCTGCGCTCCTCAGCAGGTTGAGGAGCTCTGAAAGTTCAACCTCTTTTTCTTGTAGGTTGAAGTTCATTATAAACTGGGCGTAAGTGGAAGGAAGGGACTGGAGAACTATATCCGTATATAGCTCACTCTCCAATGTGATCCCTAGGTCAGCGAGCTCCTCAATGTAGCCGATCATCTTTAGCACGTGCTCGGCTACTGATGATCCGACGGCCATTCTTGTCGAAAACAACTTTTTCGACGCTTCGTATCTTGCGATACGTGATTGCTCTCCATACAGTTCTTTTGTATGAAGCAATATGGACTCCATGTCCATATTCTCATGCCTCCTCTGATGTTCGTTGTCCATCGAGGCAAGCAAGAGGCACTTGGCCTTCGCGCTATCAATCTCCCAAGTCTTGCGGATTTCCTTATCCGCGACGCTGGAAGTTGGACCAGGGACAGGGGGAGCTTTGGTGGTAAGAAGATACCCCAGCTTGTCATAAGTGATTGCTATCTTGACATTCCTGAGCCAATCTTTGTAGTTTGGCCCTGTCAACTTGTTTTTATCTAGGAGTAACTTAAGTCCAGTCATGTTGATTGGTCGCTGCAATTAGGAGAGAGAAGAAGAAACACTCAGCATGATGCTCTTGCAAGTTTAGAGTGGTTTTTAGTTTGTCTAAACAGGATGGCTCCCACTGTTTCTCGAATCCCTCCTCAAACCATAAAGGAAGAATTAGTCAGGATCAATCCCACCGTACAATACTTGCTTAACCGTTCGGCCAGGCTGGTGTCGGTACTTCGAGGGAGGTTTTCCAACGCTTTCGCGAAGTTCCTTAATTAAAGAACCTCTTTTCCCTGGGGGCGTAGCCCCGCTAACACCTTTCTAGGCACCTACTAGGTTTATAGCATTGATCGTTAAGTGAGAAATTTCCCGAGGAGTAGCATATACTCACAGTAGGATCGGGATCCAAATATCATCGCGTGACGAAACTGAAGGAATCCTACCAGAATCACCACACTCCAAATGGTATGCAAATCTAGCAAGTTTCAGTACTTATGAAACTCCCGATGTGGATTTTTGCCCCATGCTCTTATGACCTTGACTTTGGCCAAAATATCATAAGTCACATGTCAAGTTCTACCCGTCATTATCCAGGTTAATTTGGATCCATCCGTATCTACCCTTGACTTTGGCCAAAATGGCAGTACGACTGTCCCAAACCAACGCATCTATCTATGCTACACATGAACACCCAACAGCTACCAATCACTGTGCCTTGACTTTGGCCAACATACACAGCTTGAATACTATTGATTATTCATGCGAAACGACGGAGGGCTACGGATGGTTTTGGCAAAACCGTGAACGTAGTGAACTTGATTTGGTCGATGGAACGAGATAGCTTTTAAATGGAGTGGCTCAAGCTCCGCATTTTAAAAGTTAGTTTTGAAAAGAACCGAGTGGTTTTTCGAAAGTGTTCCAACGACTTTAACTTGGTTTATTATCTTGCATTAGTTCTTTTAATGCGTGATATTCTTGCATTAGTACTTTTAATGCGTCCCATCATTTAAATCCTACCATTGCAGAAAACAACCAAAATATGACGTACGCTTATGCCATTCGCATTCGCCACTGGGCCCCGTCATTACCCGTTAGGTTACTTAACTAACGACAGAGCGGGGGCTGGGCTAGCGCGTCTGTAAAACATAAGCAACGCCTAAATAGAAAGCAATGATAAACATTTCAGATCACAGATAAATACATTGGATATACTAGTAATCTGTAATTTGTACGAGCCTGTAACAAAAAACAGATAACACGGTCGCGGTGAATAGCCAATACCCCACCCAAGACCCCTACGGGTGCGGCAAACTACCCGCCAAGTACCCGAAGCGTAGCAACCTCCCTCATCTCCATGAGTATGCCACTCGACACTTCGGCATACCCGGTAGTTTGTGCACCCCTCCATGGGTCTATCCTAGGAGCAAAAACAGTAAAAGAATTATACAATGACGGCTACAACCCCGACCCGGTTGTGCGGCCAAACAAATAATAATTATTACATCAATTTACATTTACAATGAATTGCAAGAAAAGAAAACTCTCGTCTCACAACCCCCGGCTATTCACCCGCGACAATCCAACATATTTATATACACATTCCAGCACATTACAGATCATGTATAACCCCGACTAATCGACTTATAGCGATTAGCCGACGTTCAATACATGCAAACAACACAGATATAACCAATATAGCCAAAGTGCAGTGAAGTTCGGAAAAATACGGAATTATAGGACCCTAAAAGGAAATTTCAGTTCTGGAAAATCTGGGCATATAATATATATCCTAAAAATCCCAAAAACAACAAATAAAGACACTGCACGAAAATCGAGGCAGAGAGGACATCAAGTCGCGGCGGATCCGCGGCGGCCAAGAAGGCTCACGCGGCGGAAGCGCGGCGGATTAGACGAATCTCTGTGTCGTTTTTCATGGGTGTTTTTAGAAAACCCTGAGATGAATTTACAGATATAAAGTTTTTCATTTAGAGCCAAAAAAATATCAACAGAAACTCAGGTTTTTGAAAAATACGGTTTTTGGGTTTTTTACGGTTCCGAACTTCGTTACACTTCACTACCTAGCTAGTTTAAGTTTAGTTAGGCTCTGATACCACTGTAAGTCCACGTTGCCACCCCCGGTTCTTACGGGGAGGCGGAAACGGTATAAAAGTCAAATTTTTAGTGCAAGAAGCAACATGGACTATGCAAGGTCGGGATCGATACCTAAACTAAAACTAGCAACCTAGCTAAAGAAGTTTAGCTACTCGGATGAAGATGGTTATACCTAGACTTGAACTCCTTCGTCTTCAAACTTTGTAGAGGTTGATGGTTCTCCTTTGTCGCCTTCTCCCGTCGAAGATGGATCCACCTCGAAGGCTCGACCTTTGGGCTCTTTCTCGTACTTGGAGTGAACTAGAATCGCCGGCTTGCTAGACCCTTGATCCTAGAGTGAGTAGAGAGTGTTTAGGGTTTGCTTTTGTTTTTCAAGAGAAGGATTCTCAACTCATGAGAAGGTTTCTCTTGACTAGAGGAAGAAGAAGATGAAGTGAAGAGAGAGAGTGAGAATGATAAAGTGAGCTCTCTCTTTTCCTTTTGCAACCATAACAAAAGAAAAAGAAAAATCAAATAATAACAATAATCAAAATGAAAAAGGTTTGATGGTTAGTTTAGAATGACTAATATCATTACATGCATTAAATGAATAAAGCAAGAATGAAAAAGCATCTTGCATTTGTAATGATGGTAGTCAAATGTTCAACCATGGTCAACAAGTCAACCATGGTCAACAAGTCAACAAAAACTAACCATGACACAATTTCATTTTATTATATATTATTAAATGATATAATACAAATCCATTAGGGTTTGGAAAAAGACGACTGTCAACTGTGCATACGCACCCGTTCCGAAACCCTAATGGAATTCATCTTCCTCCTCCTCAAAAACTGTGCATACACACCTGCATTCTTGTTCCGAGGAACATGAATACTGAGAGATAAAAGCAACCCCAAATACTATACCAGTATCCGGCTCAAACCAGAGCCCGCTGGTAATATCTGTCCGGACTCCAAACGTGCACAAGTGCGCGGATGAGAACGAACCCTGTCGCAAAACCATGCGACCTCTACTCTGTTTTGCCCATAGGCGAATACCCTCTGTGTGGGACTCTAAAGACTCGACACTACGCTGGCAGTGGGTTTAACCACAGACCGCAAGCGGCACTAGCTGTGCGTAACGGTCCCCAGGTAGATGTCGACAAGAAGGCTGACGAGGTGAAACCCCATCGGAACTCCTACTGAGTCTGAATGTGACAGTCTCCGTACAGTCCGGTCTGTTCGTCTGATACATCGCATGGCGGGCCTAGGGGGCGGTAAACGTCAGTCCCCCAATAGCGGTACAAGTCGTGCCGGAGCGAAGCCTAAAACACCCTGAGACAACACTGGAAACCTACCAGTATATCTCGTTTGCCCTGGCCAGGGACTACTTGTGTAATGGCTCTCCTAGACACAGCGCGATGTCAACCCCCAATACCGGGAGAGACGAATCCTGTCTAACCGTCACTGCCTCCAAGTGCTTCGGGACTGCACCCAACCACCACCTGTTTGCACGACTCCTTTGAGCCGTGGTAGGGTAGTGATCAAAGTGCAGTGGGAACACACTCGAGGCGAAGTGCCAGTGTCAAGTCAGCGGACTAAGCTGTACTCATGTCACCTGGGAACTGATGACTGACGATAGGTATAATACCAACCTGTCAGTTCCCGACGAGTCCTGTCCAGTGTACTCGTAACCCAACGAGCACCCGTATACTATCTCCAGTACGACGTACTGATGGCTGTGGGACAGACCATCTCCCACACTGGGATGAGAAGCGCATACGCTAGTCTACTCCGGAGTATCGATGCCCTGTCTCGATAGTCCTGCGACTAGGGACCTGTATAAGGATGTGCTTATAGATTACCCAGCCCCCACTAGTGTGACTGCCATCACAACGCTGGTAATCAAGCAAAGATCCTAAGGGCTCCACTAATGCGTATAAGTGATATAGTAAAATAAACACAAGTACACATTGAAGTAGAGACAAACCAAGTAGCATACTACTATTTTGAGCAAGATTGTATATACAAGGTGAATATCCCAAGCATCCATTAAGTAATATACAAACTAGTATGATACAGTAATGGCCTCTAGGGCATATACACTAACAGAGAATCTCACAACCGTGTGCATCAGCGTGCACGAATCAAAGCATAACACTAAAATGCATGAAAACTCTGCGTAAAATATATAGATGTCCAGTGGGTGCATGAAACCAATACCATGAAACTCAGTCACCAAAACTAAATCATGCAACAGAACGCCCAAAATACCGAAATCCAAAATGACGGATACGTGATAATCAAATCACAAAATCACAAATCATAAATACCGTCTTCGGTAGTTCCTCCTTCAAAGTCGAGAAGGAGTCGGTGCAATCCACTGCTAGCAGCGCAGGATATCTACCTGCCTCTTGCTCACGATCTGGCGTCCTCCGACTCTCTGGGTCCTTATCTTCTCTGTGGGTTACCAATCTCACAGTCAATCGGCTCATCGGCCCTGTCAGGTGTGCTAACGGGGACGATTCCGTTCTGGCACTTCTCTGGTCACCTCTCGGTCAAACCTCACGACCCCTCGTAAGGCAGCATATCACTGGCATCGGCCTCTGGCTCTCTGAATGCACGTCACACATCTGATCCTAGGTGCAAACATCATTGCAGCAACGTCCTGGAAGGAATCCTGCTCAAGGTCTCTTCCAATCCTGCCTATGCCGATCTGCACCGAGGCTGGCTTCCCTGCACAACCTCTTCTCTCTCAAAAGACACCTGTGTCCTCAGCACAATATTTCTCAGAAACTGGTCACATCCCAACGTCTCTGTAAGCAAATCAGGTCTCTAGTCTCGACGGGAAGCAATGACAGCTCGTCAGTGTCTTACACGAACCTCTGGTTTCAACTGTCTCTATCATCGTCCACTATGACGTCATGCCAAGCTACTACGCACTGCACTGTCTTCGGCTTCGGCCAATCTGAAGTCTCTCACACGGACTCGAAATCGCTTACTCTGTAGCTTCATCATTCTATAGAAGATGTCAGGCTGAACTCCGTCTTGCTGGGTGTGCGCAAAACGACTACTCCTGGTCCAGGTCTTCCCGTATCGTACTCCAGAAAAGTCCTGTCGAGGTTCCTTTCTCAAATCTCATTCCTGCCGAAATGCCCGGAAGTCATCATCCAATGCTGAAGCTAAAGCTTATTCCGGAACGGCTGCATACTTATCGCGCTTCTTTCTGGAAGATATATCCATATACTACACCTCTGGGTGCGTATCACATCTCTGATGTCAGCGGAGTGGGACGTCACCTCGTCGAAATGCCTCGCGAACTCTTTTCTTCACTCTGCGTCAATGTCGACTGATTCGGACTCGTCTCAACATGGCTGCATGTACTGTGCTCCAACGGCTATGCTCGCATCTGGAGTCTCCCAAGCAGTGTCCCATCACGATATCCGAAAGATGTCGAACCATCCGATCGACTCGTCAGATCCTCATAATCCCCCAAGAGCTCACATCTCGGGTACAGTTTAATAGTATCGAGTACATGCCACAGCGTCGGTGGTCCAGACGTAGAAGGGCAAACCCAAGCCTCACTAATGGCGCCGCGGAACCGCCGTAAACCCTAAGGTTCCAAGGCTGTCACACGGTCATTAAGTCGAGTTAGGGTTTCATTCTTCTAGAGGGTCCATAGAATCACCTGCATGTCTTTCCATATACTTTAAACTTGGAAAATAGGCTCCTGACATTCGATCGTCTCTATCGACTCTCACGAACCTGCGTGAAGTCGTCTCTAGCTGGAATCAATCCGCCTGATAACCTCGCATCGGGGTAAGCGAACTCACCACACGTCCTAGTCATCCATCCTCGGTGACTAGCAACTCGCTATCCTCTCTCTAAGAACATGCTCATGCTGCAGTAGCTCCAACCATCTGGGCGATATCTCGTCATTTGCAGCAGCAACTGGCTCATACGCCTGTACGCCGAACAACGCCTCAATCCTCCAGGAAAGGCGATACATAAGCGGTCATCTCTGAGTCGGTCTGCTCTAGATCTGAGTAAGACTCTCCACACTGGAAATCTTCAACTCAACTGGGCCCGCTCTGGCGCAAAATCGGACAAATCACCTTCGTCTCTCAAATCGGGTAGACTAGCTATCATCTGTCTCATATCTGCCTGGAAGCTCCGGCAATCTCAGCTCGTAAGCTCCGAAAGCAACATCCTGTCAATCTCAGCAACAGCTGGTCCATCTGTCTGCACGATAGGCGACCTCACAACCTCTGAGGTATGCTGTACATCAACAGTCCTCTCTCAACTGGCAGCTCTAACAATGGCCCGATCATCCGGTGCAAGACCAAGCACTCGCCTCCACCAGAGGTCACAATCACCAACACTAACTCGAGACGTTCCCATGTCACCAGAAAACACAACGGTCGGCCCTCGTACCAAACGAGCTCACACCGGCCGTAACCCTAGCAGCAGCCCAAACTGCGCTCAAACATGGTGACAGGAATCTCAATCGAGTATCAAGAGAGCACATCGATGGCAAGAAAGGAAACAACAGATCCAAAGTGGATACATGATCATAGGAAGGAACAGCATCAATGGAGGTATGATCATGAAGCTAATAGAATCGGGGATCTCAAATGGATGTATGATCCAGGATATGAAAAGAATCACTGATCTCGAAAGTATGTACATCCTAAGGTTCCTTAAGCGGAGTGGCGTGTCGTAAGTATGCCGCGGAACATACCAACGGTACGTCACTCTACTTTAGTCACCTAATCCATCAACCAAGGGTCATCCTAATACGACGAAAGTTCGGGTCGAATACCTCCTCGACCAAGTCTGAGTTCCGTAAGGTCAAGCCTAAGTTCCGTAAATAAATAACTCCCTAGGCTCCACATAGTCAAACTTAGACTCGAACCAAGGTCAACCTAGCGCTCTGATACCAACTTTGTCACGACCCGAAAGAGCACGTGACTGGCCCTTGAACCATATGAAGCCTATAGGACTCCATCTGATTCAAGTAAGCCAAAAGCCCAGAAATCTAAAACCATTTTGAAGAATAAGTAAAGAAACTGGTTTAAAGAAGTGAAGAAAACATGTTTGAAATCAAGGTTTGCTGGTATAGGGTTTATGGTTCGATTCTTCGTCGGTTTAGTTAGTGCCAGAAGTTTTTTAAATGCCGTTTTTGTTTCGCATCGGCCACGGTAGATGGCCAGGACGCTAGCATAACCCAACACTTATACCACGAGCGAGACTCGTGCCCTAATAGACCCTCCGGAAAAGATTGATGCACTTCCCTTTCAGAATTTCATTCCTATCTACGGCTTAAAGTTACTCGGACTCGGTTAAGCTCCTCACAGATATAACTCGCCCGCATATAAAAGAAGAGATGCTTCGCTTGCCATTGTAATTGGGCTGAATCTGGCCCAACCGCAGATATTTTTCCCAGTTCCATTGAAGTCGAATTGAGGCCGACGTGCTGTGAGCTCATGGCGGAACGCCGCTCACACTCTCCTACACGCAACTCTCTCGCGCCTTCACCACTCCTCTCCCTATAAATTCCCCCCGTCCTTCAATCGAGGGTTTCATTTCTCAGATCCGATCCGATCCTATCCATGCCCGCCTCCGCCATCGCCACCGCCGCTCTATGTGGACTCTCCCTTAGTCGCTCGGCCTCAGATCGCCGCTTCGGCGCCTCATCGCCTAAGTTCTTGCTTCTCCCTTCGCCGATCCATCGACTGAAGAGGATCGGCGCGAGATGCACGCTGGCGGCGTCGCCGGAGCGCGAGCTGGAGGAGGAGCTGGGGACGGTGCTCAAGTTCGAGTCGGAGGACTTCGCCGTCAGTAGCCACGTCAGCGTCGGCCTTCAAGGGCGAGTGAGTGCCTTGTTGTTTTTGTGAATTTTGATCGTTTTGAGTAGCTGATGTAGTCTAATTGTTGCGGAATTAGGCGGATGAGGTGATTTTTGAGGCGACGGTTAGGGATTCGAAGAGGTGAGTGGAGTTTGTTGATGGAAATATTAGAGCTATGGAAATAGTTTGTTAATTTTTGGGAGTGATTATTGTTCCAGTCCTTTGTATAACACGAGAGTGGTGCTTCGAGAGCTGACCAGTGTGCAAGCGCAGCGCAGAGGCAGACGAGCGTTAGAGGTCTGGCTGTGGAAAAGCTGCTGTTTTGGTGTAATTTTTGATGTTTTTCTTTGTGTTTATAACCGTGGTAAGGAATTTGCAATAATGTTTTAGGTTTTGAAGAAGCTGGCGCGGCGGCAGCTTATGTATCACTCTTACGCAATGCAAGTTCATGGGTATGTGTCTCCTTTGAGCTGTAAGGAACGTGGATCCTTTACCTTGGTGCATGGGGTAAGCATATGCAGTTATTTTCTTAACAAATTTCTTAAAATAGAATAGAAGTGGGAAAAGCTTGAATGAACCACATCTGTGTTGAAAAAAAAACCGGAATATTCGTCTGAAAATTCCGCCGAATATTCGGATTCGGTGGCAAAATGAACAAACACTGCAATATTCGGTCAAATATGTGGTCAAACCGAATATTCTCCACACAAAATGTATATTCGGGTGAATAATGCGAATATTCGACCGAATTTACCCATTAGGCCCAAGACAGAAAACCCCACAACTAAAAAATCAAGTGTGGGATTCACAATTTAATTGAAAAAACAAATGGAACTCACACTGATTTTTTTCATAAACACTCTCTTCTCATTTCTCTCACCTCATTCTTCTTTCTCAACCGAGACTCGAACCCACAATCTTCCGAATTAGTTCGGATACCTTACCATTAGACCATGGGTATATTAGTTTTCTATATCTTTATATGTTTTTGAATTTTTTATATGTAACATTTATATGAAAATATTGATGGCCGCATAATCTGAATAAACCGAATATTCACGAATAAACCGGATATTTTTTATTCACCGGTCAACCGAACAAACTCCGAATCCGTTCTTTACAACATTGAACCACATCATATCTAAATTTGGCAGGAAATTCTTTATCATGATGATTATTGGTTTCTATTTCAGTCTCGAAGATTGGTTTGCCAATTTTCTGGTTGCGGATTCTTATGGAAAGAGGAAATGAATTATTAGCTTAACGTTTTAGGGGGTAAACAAATGAATTGTTAAATTTGTTTAATATGACATCGAATAGTTTTGTTTTGCGGAAATGAACGATCTACTATCTACAGTTTCATGTTTGAGTGCGATTCTGTTGGGAGTTTTGAACTTAGGTCGACCCGAGAGCATTCATTCTCTAGCAAACCTTAACAAGCATAAAATGTATTCCCTCCTCTTATACCTGTTACATTTTCTATCCAAAAACTGTTTTTGGATTTGGTTTTAGACAATGCTTATATCTAATTGATCTTCACTGAAATTGTTTTGCTAGTTTGCCAACTTTTGATGCTTTGCTAAGTTGCTTACCTAATCTAGTTCTATCGTCCGCATTGACAAATTTATGAACGGATGAAGGACGAAGAAGTGAGTTAGGAGTAAAAATATTTGATTTCTCCCGCTCTTTGTTTTTGCAGTATCACGGGAGTTATTCCTTGAGGCACTGGCTTCAGTTGTCAGATTGGCTTCCAACCTTGGAAGCCACTTTGGCATCAGATGAGGAGTGGAGTAGGAGGGTCGGTGATGATACAGTGGGAGGGCCTGCTGTTACTCGTCAGTTGCGTGTAACTAGAATTCTTATGAGAGATCTTTTAATTGGTGTAAGCACTTACCATCACTTGCAGTTGCATAGGCTATAAACCTAGTAAACGATAATGATATTACTGATTGTTTATGCTTCCTCGATGGCTCAGGTAAATTACTTGCATAGCCATGGGCTGGCCCACACCGAATTAAGGCTGGAGAATGTACATATTAGCCCAGTCGATAAACATGTTAAAGTAAGTTGGTGGATTGTGCTGTAAATATAATTGCTGTTTAAATTTCAGAAGGTTTATCTAATGCATACTAATTGCATGCTTGATTCTACTTTGTAGTTTGGAGTTTGAAACCACATGTTTATCTTATCATCTATCATCATTGACCACTATCAGAACAAAAATTTGAGATGAAACTAGGAAAAGAAATATATTGCCCCCTTCCCCAAAAGGAAAAAGGAAAAATAAGATTTTAAGAAAATGCTGCTTCAGTTGCTTATACCGATACTTGCCTCCTTTCGCCATAATTCAGTTCATGATATTATGGACAAGTATTGATATAAACATGAGATTATAATGAATTTACCAGATAATTTTGACCTTATTATACGAATGTTCCTGCTATATAGTTGCAGAGGACGATTATCCAGTGGCCCACAATTTTTTAACCCTAGACTATTATGTCATCAAAGTATGTGGTAATTATATGAATAGCCAAATATTAAATTTACATATAAATAAGCATACTCACAATTTCCATTTATATCACAAGTAATTAGTAGGGATATGGAGGAAACATGTATATTCATATGATTGCTACATATCTTAAATTCAGATCCATAACAGATCATGGATGATGCAAGGTCATGGATGATGCTAGATCTTGCATGATAGAGGCTGTGAGTTATGATTACTTCTTTAATCAATAGTATTCAATAGTTGATATTTAAGGGTTTGAGAAGCCTTAATTGGAAATCATCTATTGCTAACCACCAAACAAGGAGCAGACCTGATGTACTTCGATATCTAACTTCAGAATAAATCATAAAAGGTTTCAAGGTTATGCGGTATCTTCAAATTTTTTAAAAAGTTATTTTAGAATGTAGGGAATATGGGATATAAATCATAATGGGATATTAGAGAAAGTGTTCTTTGGGTTTAGGAGCTTAGATTAGAGAGTAAGGAATTGTTTTAAATATTTTTAGTTTCTAATTAAATTGGCAGAATACTGTCAAAATGAGGCCACATCTGCAGAAAGGTAAGAATTATATATTACTCAGTTGATGTGCTGATTCTTATAAGTTCAATCTTTAATTTTTTATACATGCTCATTATTTTCCGTCTCTGAAGATATGGGATATTACTAGTGTTAAAATTAGGCATGTGTGCATCTATATGGATGTTTCATTTGCTTTCGTATTGTGAACGTTACGATGAAGTAACCAATCATTCTCAGTTTGAAATATATATACTCTCTGAAGTAAATTCAAGAGGGAGCGAGGTAAAATCCATTTCTATCTAACCAATTTAGGGGTAAATTATGTCTAGCTACACTTATTACTAGTGTGTGCTCATGCAAAATCATAAAGGAGATTCACAATCTTGGTACGAAAGACACCATTTCACTAACGAGCAAAGAGTAGCTACACAACTTTCCTACAGATCAAACTATGCACCACACTCAAACGCTTGGTGTGGGGCCCATACACTTAAGTGCGGGACCCGCTGATTTTACTAGTTTTGTGTAGTTTGTTGTGTAGAAAAGGGTTGTGTAGGAACCCTTTTTCCTTTACTAATTAGCGATTCCAGAGAACCTGTCACTAGTATCTAGGACAATAGGAAGCATGTATCCCAAACCGTTCGGTCCAGCTGTAAAAGAATTGCTAACAAACATGCACCCATGGCAGTAGTATTCATAATTACAAGATTCTTCTGATGCATTACGTCATGGCACATATGCAATGTTATCTTTTGGCAATTTACTGTTTTAACTTGTTTCTATATTTGATTGTTCATATATACAGAACATAATACTATTTTTGTTAGGTAGGCATTTTAGGAAATGCTGTTGATTTATATGGTGGCAATAGTCCACGCAATAATGTGCCGGATGGTAGCACTATTAGGAAGACATTGATGATTGGCTTTGACATGAGGTAAGCCTTGTCAAGTAATATGTATGTTGAATCTTTTGAGTGCCATTTCTGAATCTCTCACTTACTGACACTGCGCAGATGTGTTGGATTCATGATGGCAAAAATGATTTTAAGGGAGCTCATGGAGCCTTCGCTCTTCTTGAAATTCAAGTCTTTCTTGACCAAGGTCAGTTGCTTTTGTTCGCATTGAGAAGCTAATTTCCTCATAAATACAAGAAGTTATGATTGGTGTTTTGATTTCATTTATTGAGAAATTAACCTTGATAGGGAATTTCAGCATTGACTACAGGTATCTTGTCTTTCCCCTTCTTGTAGATATTTCCTAGTCTAGGAAAATCTTGGAGGTGCTTTCTAGGTTACCCAATCACAAACAACATAACAGAGAGTAGATTCCCTGCATGTCTGGTTTTCCTACCTGCCAAGTACCCTTACGGCATCTTAGATTTTATGGCAAGTAGTCAATGGTCTCCTCTGCGAGGATATTAGCACCCATCAAAGAGGGTTGATATAAGCTCACAGTTGGTCATAACATTCTGTCTTTCCTTTCTTTTGGGGAAGAAAAAAACAATATTCCGCATCTGCTGCATTGTTAATAACATACTCTATTTTGATGTAATTTTTTTTAATAACGGTGATAAGATCTCATGATATTTAAATCTATTGAACATGCATCTAATAATTCCTGCTGCATAAAGTGAATTTTATGTGTTCTTTCAAAATTCTGTGTTCATAGACATTCTATTGGAGTAATTGAGTGAGTGCTACTTCAAGATCCATATCTCCTCAACATATATTCTTGTGTATGTGCGTGTGCACGCGTGTTGGTTTGTGAAACCCTCTTGTTCCCTGTTAGCTATGTAGGTTTAATGTCTACTCTTGATCTTTTTATTTTTTTTATTTTGGATCTTATATCAAGAAACTCATTTTTTTAGGGACATGCTATATTACCTTTTCCTTAAAGGGGGGGGGGGGGACTTGTGCTGAAAATGGGAAACCCATTACCTATGAAGCACGGATACTTGTATATGCATCACGAATCGTCCCCGATTGCGTATTGGAGTCTGAAACTCGTGGAAACTCTCATATTCTTTCGGATTTGCTTGGCCTTGTAAATGTCTCACCAATCTCTCTCGAATCGATGCATCGTATCTTTTTCTCGAAAATTAAGGCACTCCAAAGTTTGAAAGTGCATTGAGTATCTAAAATAATGCCATTATTTATTTATATTATTATATATTGGTATGCATACCTTAATATATATTCATATTTAGTTAGTATAAAATCGATATAAAAACATATACCGTATCCTAGGTTTTTGAAAAAATTGTGAATTCGCGAATCCATATCGTATCCCGTATCATTTGTATCTGACCCATGCTATATAGCCCATAACAATATCCTGCTTGCAGATTTAGAATCTATCTGTCTACCCATATACCTGATGTGGGACCAACGACCAAGTCCAACTTTGCACTTTCCTTCCCTTCTATGCATCTGGATATCATGCTGTTAACCTAACCGGTATTTCAATGAGAGGTAGATGGCTGTGATACTGAGAGGCATGGTGCCAGGATACTATAACATACGGATATGAGCGCACAATTGTCATGCAATGTTAGCCAAACCATTTGTTACTGTCATAACTACGATGACCACCTCGACAAATTGCAGCATCAATCAATATATGAGACCCAGACCCACATTAACCATAATATGTCTCCATGCTCCCAAGGTCCCACCATGACTTAGAACTGTATTATTGGTTCCTAGTCTTCTCTCCACTCCTGAACTTAAGCCCAAGAGTCCTTACTATCTGATACCATTTCTCATAACAAAAAATGCATTTGTTTTGCTAAATGTTTGGCTGAAATTCATGGAATCTATGAGTCGCAAGGGAAAACCCTGATGAAATATGGGTCCAAACATATTTAGTCATCCATCCATTACTCCTTTGACATGGGACTGTATTCTACTCCTTTGCATTTACCCTTTTACCACCCATTTATAAGCATTGTATACCAAAGGCAGGTTTTCAGTTACCACCACAAACATAACTAGTTAAACCTGAAATATGCAAGCTTCATGGAGAGATGACAAGCGATTCTTCTGTTTCACTTGGCAGTATAAAATTTGTTAATAATAATTAAGTACTGAAAGCCTCGACATCCTTGGCGTGTTGAGCGAAATATCAAGAATGGAAAGCTTATTATCAAGACTTAGAAGTTTCATTCTTGTAATATGTGTACTAATGATGATCATCTGATGTCCTTTTGATAGAATTGTTGCAGTGGAAATTGTTAATTGAAGCATTGAGTTTCTTAATCTTATTACCACTAGTAATTCTAGTAAATATTCCTCAGGTCTATGCACTATTTGTTTATCATTTCAACTAAAGGCACAACCTTCAGTCTTGGTTAGTAATGTTGAGGTCGTCTTTTAAAAGAACTCTGACGATCCATTTCATATGTGAACCTAAAGAATAACTCTTGGATGGTGTAATAATTTGAATTTTTCTACTAATAGCTTCTTAATGCATAAACTTACATCTAGCATACTGGTTTTTGTGATCTTTAAAACTTTTGCTGCATCTTCATATAGTGCAATTAGTGGTCATTATTAACTTACAGTGGTATGCTTGGGCAGGGAAATGATCCGTCGTGCCTGCGTGAATTCCTCTTACCAATTCTTTCCCGAGAACCCCCATCTGGAAACACTGGCCTGCAAGTTAATATCTCCCCCTTCAAAAGTTTGCCTAATAATATGATGATAATAATAATTTCATTTTCTTATATATTAACACAACGGCTTAACTTTATACTCCTTTGCTGTAGATATTAGACAGGAATTGGGGTGCAGGTTGGAACCTTTTATCATTAATGATCGCAACAAAGCCTTCTGAGAGAATAAGGTAATTAGGGTCAGAACTTGATACTGATACACTTAAATCTTCTGTAACAAAAGTTAATACCATGCAACATTGGTTTTTTGCTCTGAGTGTACTATTTTACATTTTCAAATATTAATTAGACAGTGCCTTAGAGTCTCCTTGAACATTTTCATATTTCATACAGTTGCTTGGATGCACTAAGACACCCATTTCTGTGTGGACCTAAATGGCGAGTAGACCCATCTATGGATATCATCAGGTGGGGTTTAGGTTCTACCACTGTACGGATGGCAGAGGATTATATATATGTCCAGCGTCAGGTATATGCATTTTTTGAAATATTACTATATGAACGGAGTATATGGTCATGTTCAATTTTTGCCTTGTATTTTTCTTTTACTGCAACATCATTAGCATGCACCAAGTATCCTTAAAGCTATTACAATACTAGTACAAATTATTTTTTTCCCCAAACGCTTTGGATATTTCATAAGCTCAATTGAGCATATTTGTCATGTTTACGTCTTTTGCCCTCTATTATAGCAATTCCATTAATATATCTGCAATAATTCAGAGAATCGTATGAGCCACATAAACAAACGTAATTCAAAATGCATAGCTCATGCAGGAATCATCTCTCCCCAACCTGGGAGTTCTCTCATTAGAGTGACAGGTTATAGGGTCACAGGAGAAGACTCCAAAGCCTAATAGCATAGATAATGCACATTGGTACATTGAAGATTGACAGGATAAGATAATAGTGAAGTAGCAATAACAAAAGTGGGAAGGGGTGAATTATTTTGTTAAATTTAAAGATATATGCAATATGGATACGCTCAAGGGGAGACATCTTCAAAAAGAGAAAATATTGCTTCCCCTTGAATTTTGTACTTTCGTGTTTCGTTTAAATTTACCTGCGTATTTATACGAGCTTCCCCTTTCATTTCTGTGTTAGATGTATCTGGATCCATCTTAACTCAAGTGAGGGAAACTGAATAAATTTAAAAGGAAAGGGAAGAATAGTTAATAAATCAAGCTATGCATGTGCTTCGAGTGTTTGAATTTTACCGAAATAGGTAGTGAGAATGAAAGGAATTAACAACTTATCTTCCATTTTGGTCTTTTACATTCCCTATTTTGTTTTTATTGGCATTGCTTCCTTGGTACAACTTGCCTGAAAAATTGCATCTCTCAACAGTTGTAGTGGAAAAAAAAGGTTCAACATGCCATCCTGAAGGCCTTCTTTCTTTGCATGCAGTAATGTAGTTAGCTTAAATCTTGTGGAACAATAATTCTGAAGCTTTACATCCATTATGTGTGTTACATTTTGATTTTTTGACGATGCTTCATCTCCTTGTGAACACAGCGGACAAGAATAGCTTATTTCATTGAATTAATGGAGTTACTGAACCCTCACCCTAGAAGAAAGGTATCTTTTTTATTACCGCATCTTATTTCCTTGGTCTACAATTAATATTTGAACATATTATTATTCTTGGTACTGGAGAATCAATTCTAGTTTGCTGGCTAATGTTCACAGTGAGTTTTGAGCTCCTCTCTATCATGTTCATGGAATTATAATTAAATTTTGTTGCAAATCATGTTTTGATGATATTGATAATCTGGAAACATTATTCTAGTTCATCTTTATTTGTTTTAGGCTTAATCACTAGAAAAGCTTTCTTGCCTTTGCATGTATTGCAATATATTGTTTTATTTCTAAAACGATGCACCTTACCCTTGATTTCAATTGGTGTTAAAATTTCCTGCTTCCATAATATTATTCTTCATTACCCTTTTCTTTCTACGACTTTTTATACTTCAGGGGTTTATCAGAAAGTTAAAAACCTTGTTAGAAAAATGGAAAAACTAGCTTAAGTTTGGGGGATATAGTGCGACTGCTTAAAAGTTAGGGCGGTATCCTGCTATACAGGCAAAGTGAAGGGATTTCCTGCAATTTAGCCTTTTTTAACCTTGCATTTTGATTTTCTGGTCCGGAGCATAAGCTAAGATTCTAAATTTCCTTTTGGAATATCAATAAGATCAATGTTTAGGAATCAATCTCTATACTTAATGACTTGATGCTATTTGTATTTAAATTGCCAAATGTAATCCTGTATTTTTGAAACAAGAAGCCGTTTGTCCAGTTCCATATCCCAACACGAGGGTAACACAGAGGTTTAACCTTTCAATCAATCGCTATTAGAGTAAATTTACATTTTTTATTAATTAGTGTGCAATGAGCAGAAACCGGATTTAAATGAAATGGAGGGAGTATCTATCATGATTTGATATCACAACCTTTGGTTTGGCATGTGTAGAACTGGCTTGAATTCCTCCCTGGGAGATGGCGGCTCCTCTATTGCACCGGGAGACACATCGGCCTCACATTTCGCCAACCTTCGCCCCGAGTCCTCATCAAAGATGCATTTCTCACTTTCACACCCTCATCCGATTCTAACGCATTATCGTTCACATCTGACATTTCCTTCACTATCATGCCCCCATCTAATTGGCCCCACAACAAATCCGGATCTCTTGGGAATTTAAAGATCAAATCCTCAGTTCGGGTTGCACCAGGACGAAGATTATACCTCAGCGAAGAAAACAAAAACAAAGAACCGAGCCCTTTCAGCTCACAAGAATCGATCGTGTGGAAAGTTTCGAGCAGGAAATGGAAAGAGATCGGCTCAAAAGAGCCCCCGTTCGGGGTCCCTGCGGCAAAATTTGTTGCCGGTGAGATTGAGGTTGAGATGAGGCTCGATCCGATGCCAGAAAGTAGTGAAGTGGCGGGGAGAGTGTTGAGAGAGGTGAGGACTCAGATTCCACCTGAGATGTTCGACGTGTCGAAAATTGTGTGTGGGAGTTATATTGATTCGAGGCTGATGGTTATTCGAGGGGTTAATGGGTCGGCATTGTTATTTACGAGGTCGTGTACTTTGGGCTAATTGTAAAGTCTGAAGGTGGATGCGTTGTTTTGTAGTTTGAAAAATGTACATTTGTACAATAATAGAAATCCATTTGTTAGATACCGTATTGTCTTATCTTTCCTAATTATAGTAATTATAGATAACCGAGTCGATTTAGCTCGATCGACTGAATGCATCAGTAGGCATTAATACTCTATGGTTGATATCGATGGTGAGCTTTATCGGTGATGTGAGACAGATTCTAGGGTGCTCTCCTTCACTTTAGCGCTCCTTTTTGGCTGGGCAGAGAAAGCGAGAAACAGGTGAATGTGGATATGAAGGATATGAGCTTCAGATATCGATGTCCACGACAATTGCAGGTTTGTTTGCATCAAGAAATCTAAGCCAGATTCGGAATATACTACTATCTATGCCAAACTGCTTGCTTTTTAGCGCAGAATCATCAATTTGTAGCCTTTGAGGACATCATTATCATGAAATGCTTCTTGACAAGGCTGCATTCTGAAACTATTTATCTGATTGTCGCTGCTCTCATCTGCAAAAACCTTTTTCTTTCTCTCTCTAAGGACGAAGGGTTTGAAGCAGGCAAACGCTCGGTTCTTCATTCATCTCTAAAATATTCGAGGGACATTAAAATTCATCGATGTGCAAAAGGCCTTTAATGGTGCTTATTGATTGTTTAGAATATCAAAATAAGGAGCACGGCTTGTGCAATAAAATTTTGCTTTTCCATAATAGCAGTTCAGGGGTTCAAATGATACACGTGTCATAAAATTTAAAGAAATAAATCCAAAATGAAGCAAAATATCAAAATACTCGGAGGCTGAAGGCCCCAAACCCACAGTTTATGTCTCTTGCAGAAACCCTAATTAGATCACTGCAACTCATCAAAAGGCACTAACCCCTCGGCCAACCAAAAAGGCATTTGCTATTCAAATATTGACAGCGAGGAGGCAAACAAAAGCATTTCCCCATATAATAATTATATATACTAAAATCTTTATAAAACAAACTTATTTGTAGCTCCATTACTCTCTCATGGTGAACCCCACATCCACAAATAGCTTTGAGGCATTTTTGGTGGTTGCAATTGGCCCACCTTCATGATTCAGAATATTTGTTGTTTGTTTTTCATATTTTTCTTGATCCCTCATCTGTTTTGTTGTCGTATTCTGTTTTACATTCTTAAAATGAGAAAATACGCTTTTCTTATAATTCTTTGTAATTTTTTCTTTTGCGGTATTGCTTTTCTCTATGAAAAAAAAACTGCAAAACACATGAGTGAGGGATTGGTTGAGATTGACCGACTAAGTCCAATTTAATACGCAACAAGTTATAAGTTCTTCGATATGAAATATTAGAGAAAAAAAGTAACTTATATAGTAATGTTAGTCGTTGATCCTATTATTTGAATTATTCATTTTTTTTCCTGCCAGTATATTAGGCTAAGTATAAAGATGAATAAGATATCAGTATAATTCAATCAATATATATAGCCATTGTGATTGACATGTGGGCCCCAGCCCTCAATTGTGATAGCTGCATGACCATGAAATGACAACAACGAGGAGCAATGTGTCATTTTTGCACATGGGATTGAGTTTGGATTTATATTTTGTAGGCCAACATTTGTCGAGTTCGAGTATGTTTGAACCTTTATGTCTTCTTCAGGTCAAGGTGGATATAAAATTGCTGGGCCAAAATTTTCTAAATTGATGGCTAACTTAAATAAGTTAGCTTGCTTAAATTTTCACATAGCTAAAGATAATGATGAGATTGAATAAGAAATTATAAGTTTTTTCCTCCTTCCTTTTTTCTGTTAAATATTTCTTTGCATGCTTATTCATCTAATTTTAATTAACGTGCAAACGGAACAGAAATAGAGCATATATAGGTGTTACCATAGCATTATCTGATGGTCGTAATCATGTTTGAATACGGATCCCAGTAGTTATCCCAATGATAATTACTACCGTATTCGATATAAATGGATATGAATATGGAATGAATATTGGAAATGATATACCCAATAATAAAGTCAAATGTGACTATATTTTATATCGGGATATGGATACGAGACGATTATAGATGTTACCATATCCGTAAGTAGCGGTAGTTAGCGGATACGCATCAGAAATGAAAATTACTATTTATATTTGATCGACAAAAATCATATATGCATACGGAGTCAGCTCAAATTATCAATAAGATTTGTGAGTTGTGACAGTAATGAAACTTGGAAGAGATCAGTTGTACAATTTGCATTTAGTTATATTTTATTTATATTTTATTTATTTATTCTTAGCTTAAAAGCAGGGAAACTCTCCATTATGCTGCCACAGTTAGAGAATATTAATCTAGTTAGTCTAGAAACATCATGTTTTATGTACTTGTCTAGTGCATAGAAGTTTCAATTTAAATCTCGTCATAAAACTATCATTGCTTAGATGCTCAAATTGCATTTTTGGTTCACACAATTTGTATTAACCTCATGACTAAATGTTTATCTTACCATATAAATGAAAACAACATCCACGAAAGAACAATATTAACTATAATTTATGCACAGATTAGCTCCGCTAACAATGAAGGATGATTAGAGTGAGTTCATCTGTTAATCCTAGTTTGCCAACAATGGAAAAATCAATCACTAAACAATTATCTTCGTTTTTGAGATGTCAGAGAAAATCATTGGTAAATAGCTCTGTCACTAATTGTATTTCATCACTAGTAAAGAAACTTGAATAATTAGGTCAATGTAACATGTGCAGGTTGTTCCACCTAAAATTGGTTCACACATGTTAGTATTTGATGGGTAAAGCATAATAGGTCCGTCTTACCTTGCACTAGGACCAACATTAACTCGAATCCAACCAGAAACTATTAAACTTATGGTTATGTTCTTGTAGTTTTCTTTTTGGGTTGGTATGGTCATATGTTGAATGCTATATTGTAACGTTGTGTCCAAGTAAAATTATAACATGAGTGAATTTGCATAACATATTTACTTACTGATATCTTGGTGTTATTCTAAAACCATATTGAGATCAACTCAGAATTTTGGTCAACTGGGGCGGAACAATTGTATTGATGATCAATGATCATTATTAGCAATTATGACAATCCATTTAGTACATGAAATCACATTAAGGTAGGTGCATGATGTATTCATTTGGTTCAAGATTTCAATTTAACCGCAAGTTCACTATCCATATAACCTCCATCAATCTATTTTTAGACTACTGTCTCGTCTTGTTTTCTGATCAGTCATATTTATTGCACAAATTTACGGTCATTTTCCTTACTATTATTAATTACTAAGATATCATATCATATCATATCCGTAATTTAATTGGTTGGAATATTATCTCAAATAAATAATTTGATTTAAGATATTTTTGCAGATTTAAAACAACAAATCAGTTCAAGACTGCAAAAAAGATTGAGGAGATCAAATCAAATCGAATTAGCAAACCTGTTCCCACAAAAACTTTCTGTGCAAAAGAGCCCAAGGTATCAAATGGCAGCGATACGCTTAAGAAAATGTGAACCGGTATTTTCCGAGATGTATTTTGACAAACTCCCGAATGAGAAACAGCTAAATTCTGATGGTATCGAAAGCGTCTCGAAAAAACCTTCGATTTGATATATTATGGGTCTCATAATTCATCCGGGATCAAAAATTATGAGCAAATGTGCTATGCACGTGTAATCTAAGGAAGAAAATGCGAACCGGTATTTTCCAGGTTGTAGACAAACTTCCGAATGAGAAACAACTAAATTCTGATGGTATCGAAAGTGTCTCAAAAAATCTTTCGATATAAAGTATTCCTAGGGCTTACCAACGGGTTCCCGGTCCACCAAGAAGTATTCCTAGAGCTTTAGAAAATAAGCTCAGGTTTGAAAACGATTCATTATTATCTAAATTGAATCAAACACTTGATTCAATTAACAAGAACCTTCCCGGTCCTTCAAAAATCAACAATATTGATACTATAGAAGAAAATGAAGAATCAGATTCCTCATTATCTTCTGATTCCTCTGACAACTCTGAAGTTCAACAAATCAATAATGTTGAAAACGATATCTTACAGATTAACTCTGACCGGGATATTAATAAAATTAGAAGAGGAAGGAGGCCAAATTTCAATAGACCTCGTAGAAATTGGAACAGTGGTAGAACTAAAGACCACTATCCACGACCTACTCCTCCTGACATTATGTATGAAGAAAGAGCAAAATTCCATACGAAAGATTATGATGGAAATTCCATTTATGAATGGAATATTGATGGAAAAAGTGAGTATGAAATACTCAACACATTACAAGAAATGGGTATGGCCAAATTGGCATACAAAATGAAAAGATGTTCTGAACAGGACGTTGCGAGTTTATTCATAACTGGTTTTACTGGACAGTTAAAGTATTGGTGGGACAATGCTTTGACTTTGCAAAACAAAACAGCAATTCTTGAGCATACTATAGACGTAGAAGATGCCCAAGGAGAAATTACTACCCAAAACGATTCAAGTGATTTCCTCATAGTTACCATAGCTATGCACTTTGTAGGAAATCCTCATGAAGAATTAGCTTCTTCAAAGATATTCCTTACTAACATTAGGTGTCCAACACTTAGTGACTTCAGGTGGTACAAAGACATGTTTTTGACTCATGTTCTTAAACGAACAGATAGTACTGCACCATTCTGGAAAGAAAAATTCATTACTGGTTTACCAACTCTGTTTTCCCAAAGAATTATGATTAATTTACAAAAGGAGATGGGAACAGAACAAATTGATTTCTCTTCAATGACCTTTGGTCAACTTTTTGCTTTTGTCAAAAAAGAAGCCCTTGCAGCTTATCAGGAGCTCAAATTCCAAGCTAAATATGGCAGTAAGAGAAAAGAAATGGGATCTTTCTGTCAAGCTTTTGGAATCACTGGAATCAGTGCTCCATCCACTGAAAGAAAGAAAAAATTCCTTCGAAAATCTTTTTCACAAAAAAGATATTCTAAGAAAAGGGATTATAAAGATGATTCCTTTTTTCCAATGAAATTCAGGAGATTTAATAGAAAAAAGAATTCAAGTGATATCAAGTGCTTTAAATGTGGCAAGAAAGGTCATATTGCAAGCAAATGTCGAAGCAAAGGAAAAGGAAAGATAAATGAAATCATTGATGGCATTTCTGATATTGAAGAAAATATCAGAAACAAATTAAAGGACAAATTGCAAGTCTATTCTGAAATCAATCATATTACTGACGATGATAATGGCAATTATGATTCCTCTAGTGAAAGTCAGGATGACTGTCACTGTAAACAGATTAATATGATCAAGTCTTCTACTGATAATAAGAAAATAAATTCTGATACAAAAGAATTTATCTTTGATATGATTCAAAAATTACCTGACCCTATCAAACAAAAGGAACTTTTTGAAAGATTAAAGTCTTTAATTCTGCAAGAAGATGAGAAGTTTAATATCATTCAACCTTTCAGTATATCAAAAGTTTTTGAGAAGTATCCCATGAATCAAATCTCTGGTATTAAGTCCATCTCTACCAGAGAATTGCAAACAGAGATTCATATTCTAAAGGAAGAAGTCAAGTCTTTAAGACAGACTACTAACAATATAGAAATGAAAAATCTCTCTTTAGAAGCTCATATTGCAATTATTCAATCTAGACTTTCCAAAGGAAAAGAAACTTATCTAGAAGAAGAAGAAGAAGAAGCATTTATTCCTCCACAGGAAATAAATATTACTTCTACTCAACCTTCTACTTCTCAGTTCATTTCTACGATTGAGAAATTCCAATTCCAGAAATGGTTAGTTCATCTAACTATTTCTATAGGAAACTTCAAACAAACTTTTGTTGCAATGTTAGACAGTGGTGTAGATCAAAGCTGCATCAGAGATGGTCTAATACCAACAAAATACTATAGTTTTATTAATGAAGTTCTTATAGCTGCCAACAACTCTCCTCTTCGAATCAAAGGAAAGTTGACA
This sequence comes from Agapanthus africanus, assembly GCA_030015575.1. Taxonomy (NCBI): domain Eukaryota; kingdom Viridiplantae; phylum Streptophyta; class Magnoliopsida; order Asparagales; family Amaryllidaceae; genus Agapanthus; species Agapanthus africanus. The sequence goes on along the minus strand of CM057343.1, from coordinate 59,155,812 downwards.
AAAACCGAGATATGTAATCAAAACTACTGCTTTAAACATCAGTTTATTGTAGTAGAAAATCTCAACACTGATATTATTTTAGGCACTCCATTCCTTACTCAAATTTACCCTTTTGTTGTTGATAACAAAGGTATTAGCACTAACATTATGGGTAATACTATACATTTCAAATTCTTGATTCCTGTTCAACAAAAGGAGTTAAATGCTTTACAAAATAACTCCATTTATCAACATATCAACCTTATTCAAAGGAAGCAGAATAAGATAAATTTTCTTAAAGAAGACTTGTCTTATGCTCAAATTGAAGAACACTTACAATTACCCAGCACAAAACAAGAAATTCAACAGTTAGAAGATCTATTCAAAAGAGAAGTCTGTGCAGATCTTCCTAATGCTTTTTGGGAAAGAAAAAAGCACATCGTTGAATTACCATATGAAAAGGAATTTTCAGAAAGAAATATTCCTACAAAAGCAAGACCCATTCAAATGAATCATGATCTATTAGAAGTTTGTAAAAACGAAATTCAAACTCTTTTAGATAAAGAGCTAATACGGCCATCCAAATCACCTTGGAGCTGTGCAGCATTTTATGTCATGAATCAAGCAGAAAAGGAGCGTGGTGTCCCTAGGCTTGTTATTAATTATAAACCTCTCAACAAGGTTCTTCAATGGATTCGTTACCCTATTCCAAATAAAAGAGATTTATTAAAACGATTAAGTATTGCAAAAATCTTTTCAAAGTTTGACATGAAATCTGGCTTTTGGCAAATTCAAGTTACTGAAAAAGACAGATACAAAACCGCCTTTACTGTACCCTTTGGCCATTACGAATGGAATGTAATGCCTTTTGGACTCAAAAACGCCCCTTCAGAATTCCAAAGGATAATGAATGACATTCTGAATCCATATTCAAAGTTTATGATTGTTTATATTGATGATGTATTAGTTTTCTCTGAAAACGTTGATCAACATTTTAAACATTTGAAAACTTTCTTATATATTGTAAAGAAAAATAGCTTAGTTCTTTCAGCCACAAAAATGAAATTGTTTCAAAACAATATTCGTTTTCTTGGACATTTCATAAATCAAGGTACTATTATTCCTATAAATCGAAGTATTGATTTTGCTGATAGATTTCCTGATAAAATTAAAGACAAAACTCAACTCCAAAGATTTTTAGGTTGTTTAAATTATATTTCTGATTTCATTCCAAAGATGAGACAAATTTGTGCACCTTTATTTCAACGACTTCAAACAAATCCTCCACTTTGGACTTCGATTCATACAGATATTGTTAAACAAATCAAAAGAACCATTCATTCTTTACCTTGCATTAATATTCCTCATCCTGATGCTTTCATGATTGTTGAGACTGATGCTTCAGATATTGGTTACGGTGGTATTTTAAAACAACGGCTACCAAACTCTTCAAAAGAAGATCTAGTCAGATATCACTCTGGTGTCTGGTTAGGACCTCAGAAAAATTACTATACTATTAAAAAAGAAATGCTTTCAATTGTTAATTGTATTTTAAAATTTCATGATGATCTTTTTAATAAAAAATTTCTCCTTAGAATAGATTGTCAATCTGCAAAATTCATTTTAGAAAAGGATGTAAAAAATCTAGTTTCAAAACAAATATTCGCTAGATGGCAAGCTTTACTTTCTGTCTTTGATTTTGATATTCAATATTTAAAAGGTACTGACAATTCATTACCAGACTTTCTGACTAGGGAATTTCTTACAGGAAAAAATGGGTGATCCCAATTCAAAAGTTCGCACTTCAAAGGACTATGAGATGAAAAAACTGACAACAACAACTTCATCAACAAACAAATTCCATATTCTCCAAGATTTCCCTACTCTGACTTACTCATCAGTAGTAGAAAGCAAGAAACCTCAAAATCCAACTCCACAAATTCAAACTTCTCCAAAAGATCAAGACAGTCCATATTTCACAAAATCTGGTGTTCAACACATTAGCCTGACCACCTTCAAAGAATCTCCCAACTACAACACACTTCAAATCTACACTCATCAATTATTCCCGCCAAACTCCTATTGGCTGGATGATCCCCTCAAAACTCAACAATTCTATGAGTTAATCTTAGTTGACTCTGGGTCAGCTGAAATCACTCATACTCCTGATAGAAAAACCCCTTCACTGATTTCTTATTCAAAATGTGTCATAAAAAAGGTTATTCCACCAAATGAATGGTCCAGCATTTGGACTACAAAAGACTTCTCAATTACTTACATTCCCAAAGGTCATACATACCAAGACTATCAAATGGCTTGGTTTCGAACCTTATTCTATAGGCCATTCAATCATTCATGGTTCCTTACCTTCCACTCAAATTGTGCTGACACTATTCCTATCTGGTTCTATGAATGGTGGCTACGTTTTGGCCCCATTCCGGAGATACTTCCACCTGTCGTTCTAAAGGCCTTCCAAACTTGGGTCCAAAGAACGGGGGGTGAACATTTCAAGAAAGCCCTCCTATTCCACAAATCCTTCAAAGTCCCATGGATATTTTGTTGGACATTTACATTATTCAGACACTACAACAGTGACTACCCTCTCAGTCTGGGTAGAGAATTCAAGGTCAAATGGTGGACCCGTTACACTCAAGATTACTGCAATGAGAAGGCAGTATTACATTACATTCAAACAAGAAAGAAACTTCAGCAAGAAATTCAGCAAATTCCAAAAGAACCAGCAAAGCTTGAACCAAAAACTCCTGCAAAAGAAATAAAGACTCAAAAGAAGGCAAAAGCAGTCATAAATTTCAACTCCTCAGACTCAGAGGATGATGATATGAAGCAATTTCTGGAGTTCCAAAAATTCAAAAAAATGCAGAAACAAATGAGAAGCTCAAAATCAAATTCCAAGCATTCCTCAGAAGGATCCTCTACTGATCCTATGGGAGGGCCTTGTGCTCAAGACCCTTTTGAATTATAAAAAAAAAAGAAAAAAAAAGTGTATATATATATCTTATCTTATCTTTCTAGTATTCTCTGTAGTGAATGGTGACTACAGCTAGTCCGGAGCAAAACGGCTACCGGTAAAGACTTATCAAATCCGTTTTAAAAGGTTTGCTCCTAACCCAAAGGAGTATGGCTCTCAAACAGCCAATTTACTGGAGAAGTAATTCTCCACAACAACGTCATATGTAGAACGGTTCAAATCTACATGCTAACCCAACCTCAAACGGTGGTTGGTAAAGGCATATTAAATCCGTTAATGGCTGCGGATTTGCCAAAAATTCGATTACTAAAGATTCCTCTCAAAAACAAGGACAGCTCAAAAGAAGAAAACAAAGATGCCAGCTCAAAAGAAAAAAAAAGATGCCTACTCAAAGATGCCAGCTCAAAAGAAGAAAAGAAAGATGCCTACTCAAAGATGCCAGCTCAAAAGGAGAAAAGAAAGATGCCTACTCAAAGATGCCAGCTCAAAACAAAAACAACCATTTTCAAAAGTCAAAAGATGCTTTCTACAAAGCAGAATGGACAGACACTGAAATAATTGAAGACAGCTGGCCACTCAGCTATTCAAAAATGGAAGACAAGACAGCCACTAAAAGATTCGTGCTGATCCAACTCAAAGCACATTCAAGTCCATATAAACAGAGCTCATTCATGTAACAAGACAGGGGTTTTTAGAGAGAGAGTTCAGACTTTGTTATTTTCTACTCTTTGCTTCTGTAATCAAATATTATCAAATAAAATTAAAGCCAGTTCTTATTCCATCCTTGTTTTTCCTCTGTTTTATGATATGTTTCCCTTCTGTGGTATCAGAAGGGAAACAGATACAAAAGCGATGAAGTTGAGAAGAGACAGTAATGAAACTTCGAAGAGATCAGTTGTACAATTTGCATTTAGTTATATTTTATTTATTTATTCTTAGCTTAAAAGCAGGGAAACTCTCCATTATGCTGCCACAGTTAGAGAATATTAATCTAGTTAGTCTAGAAACATCATGTTTTATGTACTTGTCTAGTGCATAGAAGTTTCAATTTAAATCTCGTCATAAAACTATCATTGCTTAGATGCTCAAATTGCATTTTTGGTTCACACAATTTGTATTAACCTCATGACTAAATGTTTATCTTACCATATAAATGAAAACAACATCCACGAAAGAACAATATTAACTATAATTTATGCACAAATTAGCTCCGCTAACAATGAAGGATGATTAGAGTGAGTTCATCTGTTAATCCTAGTTTGCCAACAATGGAAAAATCAATCACTAAACAATTATCTTCGTTTTTGAGATGTCAGAGAAAATCATTGGTAAATAGCTCTGTCACTAATTGTATTTCATCACTAGTAAAGAAACTTGAATAATTAGGTCAATGTAACATGTGCAGGTTGTTCCACCTAAAATTGGTTCACACATGTTAGTATTTGATGGGTAAAGCATAATAGGTCCGTCTTACCTTGCACTAGGACCAACATTAACTCGAATCCAACCAGAAACTATTAAACTTATGGTTATGTTCTTGTAGTTTTCTTTTTGGGTTGGTATGGTCATATGTTGAATGCTATATTGTAACGTTGTGTCCAAGTAAAATTATAACATGAGTGAATTTGCATAACATATTTACTTACTGATATCTTGGTGTTATTCTAAAACCATATTGAGATCAACTCAGAATTTTGGTCAACTGGGGCGGAACAATTGTATTGATGATCAATGATCATTATTAGCAATTATGACAATCCATTTAGTACATGAAATCACATTAAGGTAGGTGCATGATGTATTCATTTGGTTCAAGATTTCAATTTAACCGCAAGTTCACTATCCATATAACCTCCATCAATCTATTTTTAGACTACTGTCTCGTCTTGTTTTCTGATCAGTCATATTTATTGCACAAATTTACGGTCATTTTCCTTACTATTATTAATTACTAAGATATCATATCATATCATATCCGTAATTTAATTGGTTGGAATATTATCTCAAATAAATAATTTGATTTAAGATATTTTTGCAGATTTAAAACAACAAATCAGTTCAAGACTGCAAAAAAGATTGAGGAGATCAAATCAAATCGAATTAGCAAACCTGTTCCCACAAAAACTTTCTGTGCAAAAGAGCCCAAGGTATCAAATGGCAGCGATACGCTTAAGAAAATGTGAACCGGTATTTTCCGAGATGTATTTTGACAAACTCCTGAATGAGAAACAGCTAAATTCTGATGGTATCGAAAGCGTCTCGAAAAAACCTTCGATTTGATATATTATGGGTCTCATAATTCATCCGGGATCAAAAATTATGAGCAAATGTGCTATGCACGTGTAATCTAAGGAAGAAAATGCGAACCGGTATTTTCCAGGTTGTAGACAAACTTCCGAATGAGAAACAACTAAATTCTGATGGTATCGAAAGTGTCTCAAAAAATCTTTCGATATAAAGTATTCCTAGGGCTTACCAACGGGTTCCCGGTCCACCAAGAAGTATTCCTAGAGCTTTAGAAAATAAGCTCAGGTTTGAAAACGATTCATTATTATCTAAATTGAATCAAACACTTGATTCAATTAACAAGAACCTTCCCGGTCCTTCAAAAATCAACAATATTGATACTATAGAAGAAAATGAAGAATCAGATTCCTCATTATCTTCTGATTCCTCTGACAACTCTGAAGTTCAACAAATCAATAATGTTGAAAACGATATCTTACAGATTAACTCTGACCGGGATATTAATAAAATTAGAAGAGGAAGGAGGCCAAATTTCAATAGACCTCGTAGAAATTGGAACAGTAGTAGAACTAAAGACCACTATCCACGACCTACTCCTCCTGACATTATGTATGAAGAAAGAGCAAAATTCCATACGAAAGATTATGATGGAAATTCCATTTATGAATGGAATATTGATGGAAAAAGTGAGTATGAAATACTCAACACATTACAAGAAATGGGTATGGCCAAATTGGCATACAAAATGAAAAGATGTTCTGAACAGGACGTTGCGAGTTTATTCATAACTGGTTTTACTGGACAGTTAAAGTATTGGTGGGACAATGCTTTGACTTTGCAAAACAAAACAGCAATTCTTGAGCATACTATAGACGTAGAAGATGCCCAAGGAGAAATTACTACCCAAAACGATTCAAGTGATTTCCTCATAGTTACCATAGCTATGCACTTTGTAGGAAATCCTCATGAAGAATTAGCTTCTTCAAAGATATTCCTTACTAACATTAGGTGTCCAACACTTAGTGACTTCAGGTGGTACAAAGACATGTTTTTGACTCATGTTCTTAAACGAACAGATAGTACTGCACCATTCTGGAAAGAAAAATTCATTACTGGTTTACCAACTCTGTTTTCCCAAAGAATTATGATTAATTTACAAAAGGAGATGGGAACAGAACAAATTGATTTCTCTTAAATGACCTTTGGTCAACTTTTTGCTTTTGTCAAAAAAGAAGCCCTTGCAGCTTGTCAGGAGCTCAAATTCCAAGCTAAATATGGCAGTAAGAGAAAAGAAATGGGATCTTTCTGTCAAGCTTTTGGAATCACTGGAATCAGTGCTCCATCCACTGAAAGAAAGAAAAAATTCCTTCGAAAATCTTTTTCACAAAAAAGATATTCTAAGAAAAGGGATTATAAAGATGATTCCTTTTTTCCAATGAAATTCAGGAGATTTAATAGAAAAAAGAATTCAAGTGATATCAAGTGCTTTAAATGTGGCAAGAAAGGTCATATTGCAAGCAAATGTCGAAGCAAAGGAAAAGGAAAGATAAATGAAATCATTGATGGCATTTCTGATATTGAAGAAAATATCAGAAACAAATTAAAGGACAAATTGCAAGTCTATTCTGAAATCAATCATATTACTGACGATGATAATGGCAATTATGATTCCTCTAGTGAAAGTCAGGATGACTGTCACTGTAAACAGATTAATACGATCAAGTCTTCTACTGATAATAAGAAAATAAATTCTGATACAAAAGAATTTATCTTTGATATGATTCAAAAATTACCTGACCCTATCAAACAAAAGGAACTTTTTGAAAGATTAAAGTCTTTAATTCTGCAAGAAGATGAGAAGTTTAATATCATTCAACCTTTCAGTATATCAAAAGTTTTTGAGAAGTATCCCATGAATCAAATCTCTGGTATTAAGTCCATCTCTACCAGAGAATTGCAAACAGAGATTCATATTCTAAAGGAAGAAGTCAAGTCTTTAAGACAGACTACTAACAATATAGAAATGAAAAATCTCTCTTTAGAAGCTCATATTGCAATTATTCAATCTAGACTTTCCAAAGGAAAAGAAACTTATCTAGAAGAAGAAGAAGAAGAAGCATTTATTCCTCCACAGGAAATAAATATTACTTCTACTCAACCTTCTACTTCTCAGTTCATTTCTACGATTGAGAAATTCCAATTCCAGAAATGGTTAGTTCATCTAACTATTTCTATAGGAAACTTCAAACAAACTTTTGTTGCAATGTTAGACAGTGGTGTAGATCAAAGCTGCATCAGAGATGGTCTAATACCAACAAAATACTATAGTTTTATTAATGAAGTTCTTATAGCTGCCAACAACTCTCCTCTTCGAATCAAAGGAAAGTTGACAAAAACCGAGATATGTAATCAAAACTACTGCTTTAAACATCAGTTTATTGTAGTAGAAAATCTCAACACTGATATTATTTTAGGCACTCCATTCCTTACTCAAATTTACCCTTTTGTTGTTGATAACAAAGGTATTAGCACTAACATTATGGGTAATACTATACATTTCAAATTCTTGATTCCTGTTCAACAAAAGGAGTTAAATGCTTTACAAAATAACTCCATTTATCAACATATCAACCTTATTCAAAGGAAGCAGAATAAGATAAATTTTCTTAAAGAAGACTTGTCTTATGCTCAAATTGAAGAACACTTACAATTACCCAGCACAAAACAAGAAATTCAACAGTTAGAAGATCTATTCAAAAGAGAAGTCTGTGCAGATCTTCCTAATGCTTTTTGGGAAAGAAAAAAGCACATCGTTGAATTACCATATGAAAAGGAATTTTCAGAAAGAAATATTCCTACAAAAGCAAGACCCATTCAAATGAATCATGATCTATTAGAAGTTTGTAAAAACGAAATTCAAACTCTTTTAGATAAAGAGCTAATACGGCCATCCAAATCACCTTGGAGCTGTGCAGCATTTTATGTCATGAATCAAGCAGAAAAGGAGCGTGGTGTCCCTAGGCTTGTTATTAATTATAAACCTCTCAACAAGGTTCTTCAATGGATTCGTTACCCTATTCCAAATAAAAGAGATTTATTAAAACGATTAAGTATTGCAAAAATCTTTTCAAAGTTTGACATGAAATCTGGCTTTTGGCAAATTCAAGTTACTGAAAAAGACAGATACAAAACCGCCTTTACTGTACCCTTTGGCCATTACGAATGGAATGTAATGCCTTTTGGACTCAAAAACGCCCCTTCAGAATTCCAAAGGATAATGAATGACATTCTGAATCCATATTCAAAGTTTATGATTGTTTATATTGATGATGTATTAGTTTTCTCTGAAAACGTTGATCAACATTTTAAACATTTGAAAACTTTCTTATATATTGTAAAGAAAAATGGCTTAGTTCTTTCAGCCACAAAAATGAAATTGTTTCAAAACAATATTCGTTTTCTTGGACATTTCATAAATCAAGGTACTATTATTCCTATAAATCGAAGTATTGATTTTGCTGATAGATTTCCTGATAAAATTAAAGACAAAACTCAACTCCAAAGATTTTTAGGTTGTTTAAATTATATTTCTGATTTCATTCCAAAGATGAGACAAATTTGTGCACCTTTATTTCAACGACTTCAAACAAATCCTCCACTTTGGACTTCGATTCATACAGATATTGTTAAACAAATCAAAAGAACCATTCATTCTTTACCTTGCATTAATATTCCTCATCCTGATGCTTTCATGATTGTTGAGACTGATGCTTCAGATATTGGTTACGGTGGTATTTTAAAACAACGGCTACCAAACTCTTCAAAAGAAGATCTAGTCAGATATCACTCTGGTGTCTGGTTAGGACCTCAGAAAAATTACTATACTATTAAAAAGGAAATGCTTTCAATTGTTAATTGTATTTTAAAATTTCAAGATGATCTTTTTAATAAAAAATTTCTCCTTAGAATAGATTGTCAATCTGCAAAATTCATTTTAGAAAAGGATGTAAAAAATCTAGTTTCAAAACAAATATTCGCTAGATGGAAAGCTTTACTTTCTGTCTTTGATTTTGATATTCAATATTTAAAAGGTACTGACAATTCATTACCAGACTTTCTGACTAGGGAATTTCTTACAGGAAAAAATGGGTGATCCCAATTCAAAAGTTCGCACTTCAAAGGACTATGAGATGAAAAAACTGACAACAACAACTTCATCAACAAACAAATTCCATATTCTCCAAGATTTCCCTACTCTGACTTACTCATCAGTAGTAGAAAGCAAGAAACCTCAAAATCCAACTCCACAAATTCAAACTTCTCCAAAAGATCAAGACAGTCCATATTTCACAAAATCTGGTGTTCAACACATTAGCCTGACCACCTTCAAAGAATCTCCCAACTACAACACACTTCAAATCTACACTCATCAATTATTCCCGCCAAACTCCTATTGGCTGGATGATCCCCTCAAAACTCAACAATTCTATGAGTTAATCTTAGTTGACTCTGGGTCAGCTGAAATCACTCATACTCCTGATAGAAAAACCCCTTCACTGATTTCTTATTCAAAATGTGTCATAAAAAAGGTTATTCCACCAAATGAATGGTCCAGCATTTGGACTACAAAAGACTTCTCAATTACTTACATTCCCAAAGGTCATACATACCAAGACTATCAAATGGCTTGGTTTCGAACCTTATTCTATAGGCCATTCAATCATTCATGGTTCCTTACCTTCCACTCAAATTGTGCTGACACTATTCCTATCTGGTTCTATGAATGGTGGCTACGTTTTGGCCCCATTCCGGAGATACTTCCACCTGTCGTTCTAAAGGCCTTCCAAACTTGGGTCCAAAGAACGGGGGGTGAACATTTCAAGAAAGCCCTCCTATTCCACAAATCCTTCAAAGTCCCATGGATATTTTGTTGGACATTTACATTATTCAGACACTACAACAGTGACTACCCTCTCAGTCTGGGTAGAGAATTCAAGGTCAAATGGTGGACCCGTTACACTCAAGATTACTGCAATGAGAAGGCAGTATTATATTACATTCAAACAAGAAAGAAACTTCAGCAAGAAATTCAGCAAATTCCAAAAGAACCAGCAAAGCTTGAACCAAAAACTCCTGCAAAAGAAATAAAGACTCAAAAGAAGGCAAAAGCAGTCATAAATTTCAACTCCTCAGACTCAGAGGATGATGATATGAAGCAATTTCTGGAGTTCCAAAAATTCAAAAAAATGCAGAAACAAATGAGAAGCTCAAAATCAAATTCCAAGCATTCCTCAGAAGGATCCTCTACTGATCCTATGGGAGGGCCTTGTGCTCAAGACCCTTTTGAATTATAAAAAAAAAAGAAAAAAAAAGTGTATATATATATCTTATCTTATCTTTCTAGTATTCTCTGTAGTGAATGGTGACTACAGCTAGTCCGGAGCAAAACGGCTACCGGTAAAGACTTATCAAATCCGTTTTAAAAGGTTTGCTCCTAACCCAAAGGAGTATGGCTCTCAAACAGCCAATTTACTGGAGAAGTAATTCTCCACAACAACGTCATATGTAGAACGGTTCAAATCTACATGCTAACCCAACCTCAAACGGTGGTTGGTAAAGGCATATTAAATCCGTTAATGGCTGCGGATTTGCCAAAAATTCGATTACTAAAGATTCCTCTCAAAAACAAGGACAGCTCAAAAGAAGAAAACAAAGATGCCAGCTCAAAAGAAAAAAAAAGATGCCTACTCAAAGATGCCAGCTCAAAAGAAGAAAAGAAAGATGCCTACTCAAAGATGCCAGCTCAAAAGGAGAAAAGAAAGATGCCTACTCAAAGATGCCAGCTCAAAACAAAAACAACCATTTTCAAAAGTCAAAAGATGCTTTCTACAAAGCAGAATGGACAGACACTGAAATAATTGAAGACAGCTGGCCACTCAGCTATTCAAAAATGGAAGACAAGACAGCCACTAAAAGATTCGTGCTGATCCAACTCAAAGCACATTCAAGTCCATATAAACAGAGCTCATTCATGTAACAAGACAGGGGTTTTTAGAGAGAGAGTTCAGACTTTGTTATTTTCTACTCTTTGCTTCTGTAATCAAATATTATCAAATAAAATTAAAGCCAGTTCTTATTCCATCCTTGTTTTTCCTCTGTTTTATGATCTGTTTCCCTTCTGTGGTATCAGAAGGGAAACAGATACAAAAGCGATGAAGTTGAGAAGAGACAGTAATGAAACTTCGAAGAGATCAGTTGTACAATTTGCATTTAGTTATATTTTATTTATTTATTCTTAGCTTAAAAGCAGGGAAACTCTCCATTATGCTGCCACAGTTAGAGAATATTAATCTAGTTAGTCTAGAAACATCATGTTTTATGTACTTGTCTAGTGCATAGAAGTTTCAATTTAAATCTCGTCATAAAACTATCATTGCTTAGATGCTCAAATTGCATTTTTGGTTCACACAATTTGTATTAACCTCATGACTAAATGTTTATCTTACCATATAAATGAAAACAACATCCACGAAAGAACAATATTAACTATAATTTATGCACAAATTAGCTCCGCTAACAATGAAGGATGATTAGAGTGAGTTCATCTGTTAATCCTAGTTTGCCAACAATGGAAAAATCAATCACTAAACAATTATCTTCGTTTTTGAGATGTCAGAGAAAATCATTGGTAAATAGCTCTGTCACTAATTGTATTTCATCACTAGTAAAGAAACTTGAATAATTAGGTCAATGTAACATGTGCAGGTTGTTCCACCTAAAATTGGTTCACACATGTTAGTATTTGATGGGTAAAGCATAATAGGTCCGTCTTACCTTGCACTAGGACCAACATTAACTCGAATCCAACCAGAAACTATTAAACTTATGGTTATGTTCTTGTAGTTTTCTTTTTGGGTTGGTATGGTCATATGTTGAATGCTATATTGTAACGTTGTGTCCAAGTAAAATTATAACATGAGTGAATTTGCATAACATATTTACTTACTGATATCTTGGTGTTATTCTAAAACCATATTGAGATCAACTCAGAATTTTGGTCAACTGGGGCGGAACAATTGTATTGATGATCAATGATCATTATTAGCAATTATGACAATCCATTTAGTACATGAAATCACATTAAGGTAGGTGCATGATGTATTCATTTGGTTCAAGATTTCAATTTAACCGCAAGTTCACTATCCATATAACCTCCATCAATCTATTTTTAGACTACTGTCTCGTCTTGTTTTCTGATCAGTCATATTTATTGCACAAATTTACGGTCATTTTCCTTACTATTATTAATTACTAAGATATCATATCATATCATATCCGTAATTTAATTGGTTGGAATATTATCTCAAATAAATAATTTGATTTAAGATATTTTTGCAGATTTAAAACAACAAATCAGTTCAAGACTGCAAAAAAGATTGAGGAGATCAAATCAAATCGAATTAGCAAACCTGTTCCCACAAAAACTTTCTGTGCAAAAGAGCCCAAGGTATCAAATGGCAGCGATACGCTTAAGAAAATGTGAACCGGTATTTTCCGAGATGTATTTTGACAAACTCCCGAATGAGAAACAGCTAAATTCTGATGGTATCGAAAGCGTCTCGAAAAAACCTTCGATTTGATATATTATGGGTCTCATAATTCATCCGGGATCAAAAATTATGAGCAAATGTGCTATGCACGTGTAATCTAAGGAAGAAAATGCGAACCGGTATTTTCCAGGTTGTAGACAAACTTCCGAATGAGAAACAACTAAATTCTGATGGTATCGAAAGTGTCTCAAAAAATCTTTCGATATAAAGTATTCCTAGGGCTTACCAACGGGTTCCCGGTCCACCAAGAAGTATTCCTAGAGCTTTAGAAAATAAGCTCAGGTTTGAAAACGATTCATTATTATCTAAATTGAATCAAACACTTGATTCAATTAACAAGAACCTTCCCGGTCCTTCAAAAATCAACAATATTGATACTATAGAAGAAAATGAAGAATCAGATTCCTCATTATCTTCTGATTCCTCTGACAACTCTGAAGTTCAACAAATCAATAATGTTGAAAACGATATCTTACAGATTAACTCTGACCGGGATATTAATAAAATTAGAAGAGGAAGGAGGCCAAATTTCAATAGACCTCGTAGAAATTGGAACAGTAGTAGAACTAAAGACCACTATCCACGACCTACTCCTCCTGACATTATGTATGAAGAAAGAGCAAAATTCCATACGAAAGATTATGATGGAAATTCCATTTATGAATGGAATATTGATGGAAAAAGTGAGTATGAAATACTCAACACATTACAAGAAATGGGTATGGCCAAATTGGCATACAAAATGAAAAGATGTTCTGAACAGGACGTTGCGAGTTTATTCATAACTGGTTTTACTGGACAGTTAAAGTATTGGTGGGACAATGCTTTGATTTTGCAAAACAAAACAGCAATTCTTGAGCATACTATAGACGTAGAAGATGCCCAAGGAGAAATTACTACCCAAAACGATTCAAGTGATTTCCTCATAGTTACCATAGCTATGCACTTTGTAGGAAATCCTCATGAAGAATTAGCTTCTTCAAAGATATTCCTTACTAACATTAGGTGTCCAACACTTAGTGACTTCAGGTGGTACAAAGACATGTTTTTGACTCATGTTCTTAAACGAACAGATAGTACTGCACCATTCTGGAAAGAAAAATTCATTACTGGTTTACCAACTCTGTTTTCCCAAAGAATTATGATTAATTTACAAAAGGAGATGGGAACAGAACAAATTGATTTCTCTTCAATGACCTTTGGTCAACTTTTTGCTTTTGTCAAAAAAGAAGCCCTTGCAGCTTGTCAGGAGCTCAAATTCCAAGCTAAATATGGCAGTAAGAGAAAAGAAATGAGATCTTTCTGTCAAGCTTTTGGAATCACTGGAATCAGTGCTCCATCCACTGAAAGAAAGAAAAAATTCCTTCGAAAATCTTTTTCACAAAAAAGATATTCTAAGAAAAGGGATTATAAAGATGATTCCTTTTTTCCAATGAAATTCAGGAGATTTAATAGAAAAAAGAATTCAAGTGATATCAAGTGCTTTAAATGTGGCAAGAAAGGTCATATTGCAAGCAAATGTCGAAGCAAAGGAAAAGGAAAGATAAATGAAATCATTGATGGCATTTCTGATATTGAAGAAAATATCAGAAACAAATTAAAGGACAAATTGCAAGTCTATTCTGAAATCAATCATATTACTGACGATGATAATGGCAATTATGATTCCTCTAGTGAAAGTCAGGATGACTGTCACTGTAAACAGATTAATATGATCAAGTCTTCTACTGATAATAAGAAAATAAATTCTGATACAAAAGAATTTATCTTTGATATGATTCAAAAATTACCTGACCCTATCAAACAAAAGGAACTTTTTGAAAGATTAAAGTCTTTAATTCTGCAAGAAGATGAGAAGTTTAATATCATTCAACCTTTCAGTATATCAAAAGTTTTTGAGAAGTATCCCATGAATCAAATCTCTGGTATTAAGTCCATCTCTACCAGAGAATTGCAAACAGAGATTCATATTCTAAAGGAAGAAGTCAAGTCTTTAAGACAGACTACTAACAATATAGAAATGAAAAATCTCTCTTTAGAAGCTCATATTGCAATTATTCAATCTAGACTTTCCAAAGGAAAAGAAACTTATCTAGAAGAAGAAGAAGAAGAAGCATTTATTCCTCCACAGGAAATAAATATTACTTCTACTCAACCTTCTACTTCTCAGTTCATTTCTACGATTGAGAAATTCCAATTCCAGAAATGGTTAGTTCATCTAACTATTTCTATAGGAAACTTCAAACAAACTTTTGTTGCAATGTTAGACAGTGGTGTAGATCAAAGCTGCATCAGAGATGGTCTAATACCAACAAAATACTATAGTTTTATTAATGAAGTTCTTATAGCTGCCAACAACTCTCCTCTTCGAATCAAAGGAAAGTTGACAAAAACCGAGATATGTAATCAAAACTACTGCTTTAAACATCAGTTTATTGTAGTAGAAAATCTCAACACTGATATTATTTTAGGCACTCCATTCCTTACTCAAATTTACCCTTTTGTTGTTGATAACAAAGGTATTAGCACTAACATTATGGGTAATACTATACATTTCAAATTCTTGATTCCTGTTCAACAAAAGGAGTTAAATGCTTTACAAAATAACTCCATTTATCAACATATCAACCTTATTCAAAGGAAGCAGAATAAGATAAATTTTCTTAAAGAAGACTTGTCTTATGCTCAAATTGAAGAACACTTACAATTACCCAGCACAAAACAAGAAATTCAACAGTTAGAAGATCTATTCAAAAGAGAAGTCTGTGCAGATCTTCCTAATGCTTTTTGGGAAAGAAAAAAGCACATCGTTGAATTACCATATGAAAAGGAATTTTCAGAAAGAAATATTCCTACAAAAGCAAGACCCATTCAAATGAATCATGATCTATTAGAAGTTTGTAAAAACGAAATTCAAACTCTTTTAGATAAAGAGCTAATACGGCCATCCAAATCACCTTGGAGCTGTGCAGCATTTTATGTCATGAATCAAGCAGAAAAGGAGCGTGGTGTCCCTAGGCTTGTTATTAATTATAAACCTCTCAACAAGGTTCTTCAATGGATTCGTTACCCTATTCCAAATAAAAGAGATTTATTAAAACGATTAAGTATTGCAAAAATCTTTTCAAAGTTTGACATGAAATCTGGCTTTTGGCAAATTCAAGTTACTGAAAAAGACAGATACAAAACCGCCTTTACTGTACCCTTTGGCCATTACGAATGGAATGTAATGCCTTTTGGACTCAAAAACGCCCCTTCAGAATTCCAAAGGATAATGAATGACATTCTGAATCCATATTCAAAGTTTATGATTGTTTATATTGATGATGTATTAGTTTTCTCTGAAAACGTTGATCAACATTTTAAACATTTGAAAACTTTCTTATATATTGTAAAGAAAAATAGCTTAGTTCTTTCAGCCACAAAAATGAAATTGTTTCAAAACAATATTCGTTTTCTTGGACATTTCATAAATCAAGGTACTATTATTCCTATAAATCGAAGTATTGATTTTGCTGATAGATTTCCTGATAAAATTAAAGACAAAACTCAACTCCAAAGATTTTTAGGTTGTTTAAATTATATTTCTGATTTCATTCCAAAGATGAGACAAATTTGTGCACCTTTATTTCAACGACTTCAAACAAATCCTCCACTTTGGACTTCGATTCATACAGATATTGTTAAACAAATCAAAAGAACCATTCATTCTTTACCTTGCATTAATATTCCTCATCCTGATGCTTTCATGATTGTTGAGACTGATGCTTCAGATATTGGTTACGGTGGTATTTTAAAACAACGGCTACCAAACTCTTCAAAAGAAGATCTAGTCAGATATCACTCTGGTGTCTGGTTAGGACCTCAGAAAAATTACTATACTATTAAAAAGGAAATGCTTTCAATTGTTAATTGTATTTTAAAATTTCAAGATGATCTTTTTAATAAAAAATTTCTCCTTAGAATAGATTGTCAATCTGCAAAATTCATTTTAGAAAAGGATGTAAAAAATCTAGTTTCAAAACAAATATTCGCTAGATGGCAAGCTTTACTTTCTGTCTTTGATTTTGATATTCAATATTTAAAAGGTACTGACAATTCATTACCAGACTTTCTGACTAGGGAATTTCTTACAGGAAAAAATGGGTGATCCCAATTCAAAAGTTCGCACTTCAAAGGACTATGAGATGAAAAAACTGACAACAACAACTTCATCAACAAACAAATTCCATATTCTCCAAGATTTCCCTACTCTGACTTACTCATCAGTAGTAGAAAGCAAGAAACCTCAAAATCCAACTCCACAAATTCAAACTTCTCCAAAAGATCAAGACAGTCCATATTTCACAAAATCTGGTGTTCAACACATTAGCCTGACCACCTTCAAAGAATCTCCCAACTACAACACACTTCAAATCTACACTCATCAATTATTCCCGCCAAACTCCTATTGGCTGGATGATCCCCTCAAAACTCAACAATTCTATGAGTTAATCTTAGTTGACTCTGGGTCAGCTGAAATCACTCATACTCCTGATAGAAAAACCCCTTCACTGATTTCTTATTCAAAATGTGTCATAAAAAAGGTTATTCCACCAAATGAATGGTCCAGCATTTGGACTACAAAAGACTTCTCAATTACTTACATTCCCAAAGGTCATACATACCAAGACTATCAAATGGCTTGGTTTCGAACCTTATTCTATAGGCCATTCAATCATTCATGGTTCCTTACCTTCCACTCAAATTGTGCTGACACTATTCCTATCTGGTTCTATGAATGGTGGCTACGTTTTGGCCCCATTCCGGAGATACTTCCACCTGTCGTTCTAAAGGCCTTCCAAACTTGGGTCCAAAGAACGGGGGGTGAACATTTCAAGAAAGCCCTCCTATTCCACAAATCCTTCAAAGTCCCATGGATATTTTGTTGGACATTTACATTATTCAGACACTACAACAGTGACTACCCTCTCAGTCTGGGTAGAGAATTCAAGGTCAAATGGTGGACCCGTTACACTCAAGATTACTGCAATGAGAAGGCAGTATTACATTACATTCAAACAAGAAAGAAACTTCAGCAAGAAATTCAGCAAATTCCAAAAGAACCAGCAAAGCTTGAACCAAAAACTCCTGCAAAAGAAATAAAGACTCAAAAGAAGGCAAAAGCAGTCATAAATTTCAACTCCTCAGACTCAGAGGATGATGATATGAAGCAATTTCTGGAGTTCCAAAAATTCAAAAAAATGCAGAAACAAATGAGAAGCTCAAAATCAAATTCCAAGCATTCCTCAGAAGGATCCTCTACTGATCCTATGGGAGGGCCTTGTGCTCAAGACCCTTTTGAATTATAAAAAAAAAAGAAAAAAAAAGTGTATATATATATCTTATCTTATCTTTCTAGTATTCTCTGTAGTGAATGGTGACTACAGCTAGTCCGGAGCAAAACGGCTACCGGTAAAGACTTATCAAATCCGTTTTAAAAGGTTTGCTCCTAACCCAAAGGAGTATGGCTCTCAAACAGCCAATTTACTGGAGAAGTAATTCTCCACAACAACGTCATATGTAGAACGGTTCAAATCTACATGCTAACCCAACCTCAAACGGTGGTTGGTAAAGGCATATTAAATCCGTTAATGGCTGCGGATTTGCCAAAAATTCGATTACTAAAGATTCCTCTCAAAAACAAGGACAGCTCAAAAGAAGAAAACAAAGATGCCAGCTCAAAAGAAAAAAAAAGATGCCTACTCAAAGATGCCAGCTCAAAAGAAGAAAAGAAAGATGCCTACTCAAAGATGCCAGCTCAAAAGGAGAAAAGAAAGATGCCTACTCAAAGATGCCAGCTCAAAACAAAAACAACCATTTTCAAAAGTCAAAAGATGCTTTCTACAAAGCAGAATGGACAGACACTGAAATAATTGAAGACAGCTGGCCACTCAGCTATTCAAAAATGGAAGACAAGACAGCCACTAAAAGATTCGTGCTGATCCAACTCAAAGCACATTCAAGTCCATATAAACAGAGCTCATTCATGTAACAAGACAGGGGTTTTTAGAGAGAGAGTTCAGACTTTGTTATTTTCTACTCTTTGTTTCTGTAATCAAATATTATCAAATAAAATTAAAGCCAGTTCTTATTCCATCCTTGTTTTTCCTCTGTTTTATGATCTGTTTCCCTTCTGTGGTATCAGAAGGGAAACAGATACAAAAGCGATGAAGTTGAGAAGAGACAGTAATGAAACTTCGAAGAGATCAGTTGTACAATTTGCATTTAGTTATATTTTATTTATTTATTCTTAGCTTAAAAGCAGGGAAACTCTCCATTATGCTGCCACAGTTAGAGAATATTAATCTAGTTAGTCTAGAAACATCATGTTTTATGTACTTGTCTAGTGCATAGAAGTTTCAATTTAAATCTCGTCATAAAACTATCATTGCTTAGATGCTCAAATTGCATTTTTGGTTCACACAATTTGTATTAACCTCATGACTAAATGTTTATCTTACCATATAAATGAAAACAACATCCACGAAAGAACAATATTAACTATAATTTATGCACAAATTAGCTCCGCTAACAATGAAGGATGATTAGAGTGAGTTCATCTGTTAATCCTAGTTTGCCAACAATGGAAAAATCAATCACTAAACAATTATCTTCGTTTTTGAGATGTCAGAGAAAATCATTGGTAAATAGCTCTGTCACTAATTGTATTTCATCACTAGTAAAGAAACTTGAATAATTAGGTCAATGTAACATGTGCAGGTTGTTCCACCTAAAATTGGTTCACACATGTTAGTATTTGATGGGTAAAGCATAATAGGTCCGTCTTACCTTGCACTAGGACCAACATTAACTCGAATCCAACCAGAAACTATTAAACTTATGGTTATGTTCTTGTAGTTTTCTTTTTGGGTTGGTATGGTCATATGTTGAATGCTATATTGTAACGTTGTGTCCAAGTAAAATTATAACATGAGTGAATTTGCATAACATATTTACTTACTGATATCTTGGTGTTATTCTAAAACCATATTGAGATCAACTCAGAATTTTGGTCAACTGGGGCGGAACAATTGTATTGATGATCAATGATCATTATTAGCAATTATGACAATCCATTTAGTACATGAAATCACATTAAGGTAGGTGCATGATGTATTCATTTGGTTCAAGATTTCAATTTAACCGCAAGTTCACTATCCATATAACCTCCATCAATCTATTTTTAGACTACTGTCTCGTCTTGTTTTCTGATCAGTCATATTTATTGCACAAATTTACGGTCATTTTCCTTACTATTATTAATTACTAAGATATCATATCATATCATATCCGTAATTTAATTGGTTGGAATATTATCTCAAATAAATAATTTGATTTAAGATATTTTTGCAGATTTAAAACAACAAATCAGTTCAAGACTGCAAAAAAGATTGAGGAGATCAAATCAAATCGAATTAGCAAACCTGTTCCCACAAAAACTTTCTGTGCAAAAGAGCCCAAGGTATCAAATGGCAGCGATACGCTTAAGAAAATGTGAACCGGTATTTTCCGAGATGTATTTTGACAAACTCCCGAATGAGAAACAGCTAAATTCTGATGGTATCGAAAGCGTCTCGAAAAAACCTTCGATTTGATATATTATGGGTCTCATAATTCATCCGGGATCAAAAATTATGAGCAAATGTGCTATGCACGTGTAATCTAAGGAAGAAAATGCGAACCGGTATTTTCCAGGTTGTAGACAAACTTCCTAATGAGAAACAACTAAATTCTGATGGTATCGAAAGTGTCTCAAAAAATCTTTCGATTTGATTTATTATGAGCCTCATAATTCATCCGGGATCAAAAGTTATGAGTAAATGTGCTACGCACGTGTAATCTAAAGTAATGATCTACTACATGGGGGATGCATTTTTAGTTCCACATCAGGAAAAAGAGAGATCCCTTCTCTACCACTTCCATATAAACAAGAGGGGATACCTCTTAGAAAAGGTAGAGAATTCAATTCTTAAAGGAGATTAGTTCTCCATAGGAGCTTCCCCCCATAATAGCATATGCGCAAGCGCCATGTGCGCCACGTGCAATACACGTACACCCGTCACATGCCCGCCATGTGCAACGCACGTGAGCCAAACACGTGCAACGCACATGAGAGAATTCAATTCTCGAAGGATATTAGTTGTCCATAGGAGCTTGCTCCCCCATAATGCACATATGTGCAAGCGCCATGTGCGCCACGTGCAATGCACGTGCGCTCGCCACATGCACGCCACGTGCAACGCATGTGAGCCAAACACGTGCAACGCACGTAGGAGAATTAAATTCTCAAAGGAGCTTAGTTTTCTATGTTAGGGCCTTAGCTGTCCCCCCATGATGTGCAAGCGCCACGTGCGACGCACGTGCGAAGCAGGTGCGCGAACGCAAAGAGGTCTTTTTCAGCAGTTAGGAGTTTAAGCTTCAACATATTCTTCCTCCTGATAAGTGGGACATGGTTGAAAGGGTACATCCTTTAACACCTTCGATATATGGCGCTGCAATCCCTCAGCGTCGTCGGAGAGGTGGTGGGTCCCAACGACCAATGATCTCTCTTTCCAAATAGAGAGGACCCCCCATAAACTTTGAGAAAGTCCAGAGAGAAGAGCAAGCACTCAGCAGAAGAAGAATTTCTTCAAGATAAAATAAAGAGATCAAAGTATCTCATCAGAAAAAGAACTTAGTTCTTTTGCCAGATCATAGATCTTTAAGACAAATTGTCTTTCACAAAAGAGATCATAACATCTCATTATAAAAAGGGGGGAGAATAATTCAATTCTCTTAGGATCACAGATCCATAAAGGTAAAGACTTTCACCAAAAGCATAAGAGATTGAAACATCTCCTATAAAATAAGAACTTTGTTCTTAGATCCATGAGACAAAGTCTCGTATAAGAGAAAATTTAATTCTCAAAGCGCAAAACTGCCTAAAAAGAGCCTTAGAGTTCCAATTAAAAGGAGCGCCCCAGCGCTCCAAATCTAGCGCACAGCGCTGCAGAGCCTTAGCGCTCCAAGTTTAAAGAAGCATCTCAGCGCTTCAAAGTCTGGCGCACAGCGCCAAGCGCGCCATGTGCTTCTCACGTGTGCGCTATTTCACAATAAGCGCTCTGCGCTCATTGACTGGCGCTCATTGACTGGCGCACAGCGCCAAGCGCGCCACGTTCTCCTCACGTGTGCGCTATTTCACAAGAAGCGCTCTGCGCTCATTGACTGGCGCGCAGCGCCAAGCGTGCCACGTGCTTCTCACGTATGCGCTACTTAACAGAAACGCTCTGCGCTCATTGACTGGCGCTCTGCGCCAAGCGCGCCACGTGCTCCTCACGTGTGCGCTGAGAGAACATAAATTGTTCTTTAAATGATAAAGCCCAGAGCCATAATGAGTGCTCAGCATTCAATAAAAGACAAAAAGTTGTCAGGACCAATGCTCAGTATTGTTAAATGAAAAAGGACTGAGCCTAATTAAATGTCTAACATTTTAAATGAATGGGCCGAGCCCAAGTTGACCACAGATCTTTAATTCAGATTAATTAAGCCTATATGCTCATAAATCTTTGATCTTAGTCCTAAATTGGACTACAGACCTCCCAACCAATATTGGTTCAAGAGTACATCTTTTCATTCCTTTGATATTTGTCGTTGTAATCCTTCAACGTCTTCAGAGAGGTGACGGGTCCCGACAACCAGACATTTCACGGACTGTGGGGTCCTTAAACTCATGGACTATGATGTCCTTAAACTTTACAGACTATGATGTCTCTAAACTACCACAGACTGTGGGGTTCTTAAACTCATGGACTATGATGTCCTTAAACTTTACAGACTAAAATCAACTCAAATTAGTCTCCGTATACAATCCACGGGCAACCAAAAATAAAACAAACACACACGACATGAAGTGACCATCTAGAGAAGGAGAGAGTTGTTATCGCGATGCGGTAGCGTAGGGCTTGCGTCTGCAGGGAAGAGCGTCCCTACGATCAAAACCCCCTCACAACGAGGGGGAATCTGACAAAGTCTGCTATGTCGGCCGTATCTGTCTAAACCTCCGATACACGGTGCCATAAATCAACTTAGCATTTTCGAAGAGGTGGACGGATAAATCCAAATAGCATCTGCCCCTAAAATTCAGGCCAGACGTCCCAACGTCCCGGTCGCGTCTTTCGACGGAGAACAGATTCTGGCACGCCCGGTGGGACCTTTTCCTTTTTCCACTCCACACTTCGTGTGTCGTGTTTCGCAAACGAATCGCGGTTTGCTATGGTTGCCCTTGGATTTGAGGTACCAAGATTTGGTGTCTTGCTCCGTGCAGGAAAACAGAAGATCAATGGTTTCAAACTGCACTAATTGCAACAACTCCCACTCCGTCCTCGCCGGAGGAGTGACCTACGGGCCTCAAGCGGCCTCCCTTTTACGATGTCGGTGGACCAAATGACGCAAGCCACCACAGGGCTATTCCTTGGGACCATGCTCCCACCAATGAACTTCAACACCCCATTGCCGTCGCAAGAAGCTCCGAAGAAGTCGGTCTTTGATCGTCTTACAACTACCGTGGATCCACTCAACGGGTCGCCTAAGTCCAGTGCCTCAGTTTTCAACAGACCGGGCCAAAGCTCAAGTGGTCCCATGAAGAAGCCCGCGATACGTGAAGGGATTATCCAAAAACGGATAGCCATCCCTGCTCCAGTGAAAGAAGTCGTCAAAGTGGCTTCTCCTGCTAAAAGATCAGTCTTTGCAAGACTGGCTGCTCCAACTCCCGTTCCGGGCGAAGTCACCAAGGCTGCTACCCTTGTCCGAAAGTCTGCTATCGACAGGTTGGCCATCCCCTCTCAGCGGACGTCGGTTTTCGACAGGCTAACGACGACGACAGCCCTTTATCAGAGTAGGGGGAATGAAGAAGCCACCCCCATAGCTGAGCTAGCCCCGTCCGCTCGACACGCTCGACGTCGCCACTGGCGCCGAGTGAGGAAGGCTGGGGGCAGTTCCCCTTCTGGACTGACTCCGCCAGCTCCAACGGTGGAAGTTGATGCTGCTGTTCCAACTGGGAACAGCTTTGAACTACTTAATAGGGTGCGTAGGAATTCGCCAACTGCCGTGCTAAAAAAGTCTCCTCCGCCTGTTGAAAAGATCACAAAGGCGACGCCAGAGCAGCCCCCTCAGCGGCTGTCCTCTAAAATTCATAAAGTTTGGCGACAGGTCCAAGACTCGGTGATCAACCAAGACTACTCTCGCCAACCGAAGAAGATGAAAGTTCGGAAAGAGAAGGACCACACTGTCATACCACAGCAGAGGTCATCTATTTGGGTGCCCGCTGCAACGGTCCCCTCAACTTCGACCGCTCACAAAAGAATAAGGTCGGAGAAAATCCCCATGTCTGTGACAAAGCTCAAAGGCACTGAATCCAAACGCCCCAAGTCTGGGGGCATGGTTGTGCACACTGTTTATATGGCATCCGGGAAAGAGGATAGCCGTATCTCCACAGTGTAGGGTTCCTAGGCACTCTAGTGAGGTCTCACAAGGCATCGAACATGCCAATTTCAAAAATTAACGGTGCCGAGAGACCCGACTACGGATCGTTTGCTAGATTTCTAGGCGAAACAATAAACTAGTTAACACTTAACTAAGAGATACGGAAATACAACCTTTGTAGATCCGGTTCTCCACCTCCATAGCTCCGCAATGAATTCTCCTCGCTGTCCATAACAAGTCCCGGGCTCTAGCGTCGGCTTCATCGGAGAATGGACGGGCTAGGTCATCGATGTCCATGCCGAAGATGATCTACGTCGAGGCATCGCTAAATCAAGCTCCGACTTCACCAAGTCAAGAAACTTGTGAAGAAAATACACTCTACTACTTGGCAAGAGGTAGAGGATGAAGAAATAGGAAGTGGGTAGACTTTAGAATTGGATTTCTCACTCATTTCCATCAATCACCATTGATGGAGCTTAGGTTTTCTTCTTGAGTTCAAGGAAGAAGAAGAAGAAATGATATGATAAGTTAATTAATAATCAAAAGAAAATCAATACTTATCATATAATGTACCATGGTCAAGTGTAGAGAGTTAATCATGGTTAAAAAGGAATGGTTAGGGTTAAGCATGAGACAAAATGGTCACTTGGTCAAAGTCTTCAAGAAGCTTTAATATGAAACAAAACAAGCCACCATTTTCCTTTCATGCCCTTTATATTTATTTCCAAAATTAATAAATAGATAAATAAAAGAGAAAAGGAAATAAAACCCTAATAATAAGTTTAACCATGGTTTAATTCTTTACACTTAACCAAGTAAACATGTATCATCAAACATGATACAATAATATGTACAAAAAGTATATCACATATACAACTTGTACATCCAAGTGAGAAAATCCATTTAAAGTGAACCAATACTAGTTAATGCAAAGTAATATATCA
Source organism: Agapanthus africanus (assembly GCA_030015575.1). Classification (NCBI taxonomy): domain Eukaryota; kingdom Viridiplantae; phylum Streptophyta; class Magnoliopsida; order Asparagales; family Amaryllidaceae; genus Agapanthus; species Agapanthus africanus. The sequence continues at coordinate 59,130,541 of CM057343.1, read as the reverse complement.
AATATATAATTATACATTAAATCATTAAATCAACACTTGATTCAACGATCCGGTCATGTCGCACACAACCGACTAGTATTCAATGTATCGGCTTATCGAATCAACGCTTGAATCGATAACTAGGTTATATCGCATACAACCATTCGATACATTCATCGCGAGAATGAAATACGGTATCACATACACGCATTATTCTCGGTCCCGCACATATCTCATATGCGCTTCTATTTCGTTTCGCATGAGCCAGGAAACCTCTGTGTAGGACTCTAAAGACTCGTCAATACGCCGGTAGCAGATGATGATCATATCAAACACCCACAAGCCGCAAGCGGTCTGCTAAACGTAACGGCCACCCGGGTATTGAGCGATCAGAAGATCGACGAGCAAGCCCGCTCATACTCCTGTGAATCCAACCAGTAACACTACCGTACAGTCCGGTCTGATCGTCTGATATGTCGCATATCTTGTCTAGGGGTGGTAAACGTCAGACCCCAATAGCTCGGTAAGTCGTGTCGATATGAGGTCTATAACAATTCGAGAAACTACTGGTAACACTTACCAGTAAATCTCAGCAACCCTGGCCAGGGATTTCCTGTTATAGCCAATCGAACACAGCGCAACATCAACTCCCTATACCGGGAGAGACGAATCCCCTCCTATCGCTCATTGCCTCCATGTGACTCGGGACTGTACCCAAAAACCACCGTTTTGCACGCCCTCTTGGACGTGGTAAGATGGAAATCAAAGCACAGTGGGAACCACACAAGACTCTATGACGATCTCGGGTCAACAGACTACTCTGTACCAGTGTCACCTGAGAACTGCCATCTGACGTGAGGTATAATACCATCTGGGAGTTCTCGGCGAGTCCGTCCAGTGTACCCAGTCTCTACTGAGCACCCGTATATCATCTCCGATGTCAAACACCAATGGATATGGGATCATCCATCGCCCATCTGTATGGGTCGAGAAGGTATACGCTAGTCTACTCTGGTATATCGATGCCCCGTCTCGATATACCCACGACTAGGGACTTTGAAGGATGTACTTATGGACTACCATGTCCCCACTAGTATGATCCGCATCATAGTCCAGGTAGTCAAGCACACATCCTAAGGGCTTTACCAACATGTAATAGAGAGACAATCTGTGTACACGTTAAGGTAAAGAGCAACCAGATAGCATACTATCATGTCGAGCAAGAAAGTCCTCCCTATATATGTCCCAGCATCCACTACAATATACATCCAATGTACAGTAATGGCCTCTAGGGCATACATATAACTAACAATCTCCCACTTGCACTAGGGCCATCTGTAGCAGTTGTCGAAGTATCTCATACTCAACCATCCCATAAAAGTCTCTCTCTGGGAATAGGCCTTCGTGAGTGGATCCGCTGTGTTATCCTCTGAGTCTGCACTCCTTACCTCGATCACCCTGGAGATCAACCATCTCCATGATCAGGTGATACTGCCTTAGAATATGTCTGGATCACTGATGGGACGGACGTTCCTTGGCATAAGCCACAACTCCATTGTCTCACAATGGTAGGAACATAGTTCATCTCATGAACCATTATACATCCAAACAGCCTCTTTGGTAGATCTTAAGTAGCGATGTATCCTGCCTTTATCGTCTAGTATGTCACGGTATCTAGCTTGGAACTCTTCCAACATACCGTCCCTTTACTGAGGGTAAAGACAATGCCTGCGACTGACATTCAGTCGTCTTTATCACCCTGGAACCCTTCCAGTGATTCTCCCCAGGATCGATTGATACCATCTCACTACAGCTAGTGAGTATCCTAATATCCATTTAGATCTATCTCATAGATCCAAAACCCAGGATTTAGTAGGTATCACTTTGATCCTACACGGAGAATCTTTGTGATAAACGGAGATTGATCGATCGTAGCATAGGAAACTCCTTCCCTATCAAGAGTATGTCATCCACGTACTCTACGAGGATCGTCTCCATACTCCCTACTACCTTTTTGTTTATACAAGGTTCATCTACCATTTTGATGATGTCAAACTCTTTGACTAATCCATCAAAACAGATGTTCCAACTCCGCGATGCCTGCTTTATCCTATAAAGCATCTTGTTCACGTTTCCGTTGCTCCCACTGTTTACGAGGCCCTCTGGCTGTGTACTTACAGACGTTCTCTTCTAAATCAATATTTAGAAAAGCAGTCATGGCACCCAACCGCCAGATATCGTAGTCATGGTATATAGCCGTGGCAAGTAGGATCTGGATGGACTTAAGCATAGATGCTTGAAAAGGTTTCATCATTATCCACACCTGGTCAATGATGCAAACTTTAACAAGTCTAGCTTTGAAAGTCTCAACTTTTCCATGTACACCAAGTAATCTTCTCAAGATATACTTGCTCCTGATGGGGATTTAACCCTTCAGATATAGCAACCAAAGTCCATACTTTGTTGGTGTATAAGGATTCCATCTCAGATCGCTAAGCATCCAGCCATTCTTACAGAGTCTTACTCCTGATGGCCAGCTCGAAGCTAGTTGGGTCATCATCTCATGATGCAATCCTCGCTCCCACTGTCATAGAGAAACAGAAGTATCTCTCAGGTGGGTGAGGAACCCTACTAGATCAGCGGAGAGGCTGAGGTTCGTTGGAATCTACTGAATCCTTTGGTTCTGTCAAATCATCAGCTGCAATTTGTATAGCTGGAACCTTTCCAGTTCTACATGACAGACCTTGCCTTGAGCTTGTCCGGATTTTGCCTTTTAGACATAGACCGGACAACCCCAAATCTTAACTAACTTAAGATATGGGCTCTTACCTTTCCATATCACATATGAAATGGTAGGCAACTGATTTGATTGGAACCCTATTCAATAGGTATGCAGCTTCTCAAGTGCATAACACCCAAAAGGAAATAGGTAACTCATTAGTACTCATCATAGAGCACACCTTATCATATAGGGTGTGATTGCTCCACCCCGATATACCATCGTGCTATGGTGTATACGGAGGAGTAATGCTGAGAGAGAATCTCATTCTCCTTTAAGAATAGTCCAGGATTTCCGTGCTCAAGTATTCTCCTCCTCAAACACATCAAAGGACATAATACTTATACCCATATTTTGGTTCTCTACTTCTCTCTTATATTCTGTGAATATCTCAAAAGGTTTGGACTCATGTTTCAACAGGAACATATGACTGAATCTTGAGAGATTATCAGAGAATGTAATGAAGTACAAAGAACCGGTCTTGGTATGTGAAGACAGGGGACTTACATACATCAACATGTATCATCCCAAGAGTTCACTAACTCTTTCTCTGTTTCCGATAAACAGAGCTGTGGTCATCTTATCTATGTGACATGACTGGCGAGTTTCATAAGATGTAAATTCAAACTGATTTGAATATGCATCTACACGTAACTTCAGCTAGTCGGGTCGCATTGATATGACCTAGTCTACAATACCTCAAGAAGGATTCGTTCATTTCTGAACTCTTCCTCTTGTGTGTGTTCCGTACACTAAGAACTGTAGTTTGATTTAGAACATCAATGCTTTTAGATAACGTGCCTGAACCGATCAACTTTTGATATAGGAAATGTTCAAAACATTATCCAACAATACAGAATTTTATCATTTCTTTACTAATAAAGAGACTGATATGATTTTGTATATCAGGTTCGGTATCTAATAACATTCGTTCAGAATCAATGTATTGGTAATACAGGGTGACAGTGACCAACAGACTTGGCTGCAACTCTTGCCCCGTTTTCTGCCTCATGAAACTTATCACCCGTTCTCAGTTTTTCTACCCTTTTGTAGCCCTATGTAACAGATTACATATCTGGGATCCTGATCCGGTATCATATACCTAGGATACGGAGGATACTGAGAAACAGTTCTTTGTAATGAACACACCCGAAAATGATGCATCAGCATGCACTCTCTTCGTTTGGGCGGTACGGGAAATCTGGTATTCCCCAAATTCCTGCTCTATCTTATAACAATTATAAGTTGGAGCGGGATCAACGTTCCCCAGCTCAGTATAACAAGCGGGTTCGGTCAATAATCCGTATTATTATCTTGATTAAGGCGTGACATGGTCGCTACCAGGAGAGAGAGAGAGAGAAGAAAACACTCAGCGTGCGCTCTTGCAAGAATAGATTGGTTATAATTTTATCTAATCAGGATGGCTCCCACTGCTTTTTATCAAATCTTCCTTCAAACCCTAAAAGGAAAGACTAGCCGGGATTAATTACACACTACAAGTTCGCCAATCTTTCAGCCAGGCCAGTGTCGGTACTTTGAGGGAGGTCCCCCATGCTTTCGCACGAACCTAATTAATGTAAACCTCGTTTTCCAGAGGCGTAACCCCGTTGACACCTTTCTAGACACCTACTTGATCGGCTAATTGTAATGTATAAAACTCTCCCAGGAGTAACTCTTACTCGCAGCGGGTATCGGGATCCAACTATCTCATAGAAGGTATGCAATCTCATTGCAAATTTCAACACTTGAAATTCCCGATAATATTTTGCCCCTAGCTCGCTATGACCTTGACGCATGCCAAACAACCCATAGTCTGCTAGTCAAGTTCAACCCGTCATTTCCTGATTGAATTAAACCCACCCGCACGACCCTTGACGCATGCCAAACAACGCCGTACGAATACCCTAATCCAATCGCATCGTATGCTAGCAGATAAGCACTAGTTAGCTCCGTACACTACGCCTTGACTCATGCCAAACAACCGCAGCACGAATACTAACTAGTACTTATCTGAAATGACGGAGGGCTACGACAGGTTTTTCTGAAAACCTATTGCGTAATGAACTTGATATCGTTGTAGGATCGAATGAATTTTGAAATGGAGTGTTTTTGAGGCTTTTCAGTTTTGCTAAAGGAGTCACTCCCGGTGAAGGGATCGTCGGTCCTTTCCTCGTCGAATGAGGTGCGGGATATATCATATATATCACTGTGCAAAGCAGAACTTTTAAAAGCTATCAAAAGACAAACCGAGTGTGTAGCATCTGCCAGTTATTGCTAAAGGAGTCACTCCCGGTGAAGGGATCTCGGTCCTTTCCTTATCGAATAAGGTGCAGGATATATCACATATACCGCTGTGCAAAGCAAGAACTGTAGCTACCTGTTTTATTTTGAAATTCGATTTTACAACATCTTTAGGTTTCTTTTATTTTCATTAATCACATTAATGAAGTCCCATCATTTAAGTACCTAAACATCACAGATAAATACGACGTACACTTATGCCATCCGCATTCGCCTCGATGTCCCCTCGTGCACCGTTAGGTTAGGTAACTAACGACAGAGCGGGGCAGGGCTAGCGCGGGTGTAAAACATAAGTAACGGCTATATAATATATCATATATACTATATACTGTATCTATCACAGAACATCACATGATCACATCATAGATATCGCAGCAGAAGAATCATATGAAATATTGGATATACTAGGACGTCCGTGTTTTCAATACGAGCCAGTATAAAACACGGATTCCACGGTCGTGATGAATAGCCAAACCCACACCCCTAGACCCCTACGAGAGCGGCAAGCAACCCTACCAATTCTAGAGTTAGGAGACCCGGACTCGACTCCTCGAGTTGGTCTCCCACTGGACTCCAGAACCCGGTTACTTGTGCCCTCCTCCTTGGGTCTATCCTAGTGCGGAAAAGTAAATAATATACAAGAGGTGACATCTTCCGCTACCTGGAAGTGCCCCAATAAAAGAATATTACATACAAGTTTTTACATGAATGAAAATGAAAAACACTCATCTCACATAAAAAACCCCGGCTATTCAAACATGACGATCCAATATAACATATCCAACAACACATAACATCACATGTCATCAACGTAAGTAAATATGCGCATCCCAATTGTCGTTGACATATAGCAACGAAACCGGCGATATCACATATTACACTTACGGTCACAGAAAAGAAAGTGTAAAACTACAACAGTTGGAATCCGCAACCTCCTCAGACATCGCATGCCTGACCAAATGAATTCTTTAGACATCGCATGCCTAACAATTATAAACCCCGCATTTTAGTCTCAAAATCGAAAACACTTTTCAATATCAAGTCGGGCAATTCAACAGGATTCCCGACATCCTGATCGAATGCTCGTCGCAAACTTCAGTAGACGGCCGCACCCCCGATACCGTCGACGAAGTGCACCAAGGCGGAACACCGCTGCCGCGAGCACCCGAACGGATGCTTTCGGCGACGGGGTTCTCCTACAGTCACTTGGTCGGGGTTATGGGGTGAGGCTGTCTATTAAGTTTACCCGGCGAGTATCCGCGTACGCTACGTGATTGCGACGGACTTTTGATCACATCAAAATTCCGTGGCAACCGATCAAGTGAGACTAAACTGCTATGTTTATAACATTCATTCAGTTATCTCATAACTATTTGTGAATTCCAATTGTTGTATCACATTCCGGATAAATAGAAAATGTCAAACTTTCCGATCGAACAATCGAACACCCAAGTTTTCCCGATACAGATCAACACATGAAACAAGTCTAACAACACTCCGTTCGTGCCTCAGTACCAACGGTCCAGCCGTAGAAGGGTCAAGCCAACGCCTCACATGTGGCACGCCGTACTACCCCAAACCCGAAGGTTCAAAGGGCAGTTCAAGACGGTCACATAATCGAGTTAAGGTTTGTTGTCTTCTAGAGGGTCCATCGCGTTACTTGCACTACTTCGAACGTCGTTAAACTACGGAAAAATCCAACACTTGGAAATTTCACGACAGGGGAAAAATTGGGTATTTATATCCGGTCGAACTTTTTAACATATTCTAAAATTTATCCGGAAAGCCAAATAGACAAAATTTGATACCCCGATCGAAACACCGAATCCCCAAAACAACTCCAGAAAATTCAACTCTTGAAACAGTATTAAAAATGCCCAGAAAATACAAACAACAGAGGTGTGAATTACTTTGCAAAGAACCGTCGCTAATGCCTTCAATGAGCTGCGGAACCGCCGCTATAGGGGGGTCAACGCCGCGGTTCCGCGGTCAACCTGGGGAATTAGTGGCTCGTTTTTCATGGTAATTCATACAATACCCTGCTGAATTTTTTAAGCACTTTTAATTTGGAAAAAACCCAGAATTTGGAAAAAGTCCAGAGAGCTATTTTGGGTTCGGGTTTTGATTCGATCGGACTTCAAATTCCGTCTACGCTTCGCCTAAGGCTCTAGCTAGGCACTGATACCACTGTAGGGTTCCTAGGCACTCTAGTGAGGTCTCACAAGGCATCGAACATGCCAATTTCAAAAATTAACGGTGCCGAGAGACCCGACTACGGATCGTTTGCTAGATTTCTAGGCGAAACAATAAACTAGTTAACACTTAACTAAGAGATACGGAAATACAACCTTTGTAGATCCGGTTCTCCACCTCCATAGCTCCGCAATGAATTCTCCTCGCTGTCCATAACAAGTCCCGGGCTCTAGCGTCGGCTTCATCGGAGAATGGACGGGCTAGGTCATCGATGTCCATGCCGAAGATGATCTACGTCGAGGCATCGCTAAATCAAGCTCCGACTTCACCAAGTCAAGAAACTTGTGAAGAAAACACACTCTACTACTTGGCAAGAGGTAGAGGATGAAGAAATAGGAAGTGGGTAGACTTTAGAATTGGATTTCTCACTCATTTCCATCAATCACCATTGATGGAGCTTAGGTTTTCTTCTTGAGTTCAAGGAAGAAGAAGAAGAAATGATATGATAAGTTAATTAATAATCAAAAGAAAATCAATACTTATCATATAATGTACCATGGTCAAGTGTAGAGAGTTAATCATGGTTAAAAAGGAATGGTTAGGGTTAAGCATGAGACAAAATGGTCACTTGGTCAAAGTCTTCAAGAAGCTTTAATATGAAACAAAACAAGCCACCATTTTCCTTTCATGCCCTTTATATTTATTTCCAAAATGAATAAATAGATAAATAAATGAGAAAAGTAAATAAAACCCTAATCATAAGTTTAACCATGGTTTAATTCTTTACACTTAACCAAGTAAACATGTATCATCAAACATGATACAATAATATGCACAAAAAGTATATCACATATACAACTTATACATCCAAGTGAGAAAATCCATTTAAAGTGAACCAATACTAGTTAATGCAAAGTAATATATCAAATATATAATTATACATTAAATCATTAAATCAACACTTGATTCAACGATCCGGTCATGTCGCACACAACCGACTAGTATTCAATGTATCGGCTTATCGAATCAACGCTTGAATCGATAACTAGGTTATATCGCATACAACCATTCGATACATTCATCGAGAATGAAATACGGTATCACATACATGCATTATTCTCGGTCCCGCACATATCTCATATGCGCTCCTATTTCGTTTCGCTTGAGCCAGGAAACCTCTGTGTAGGACTCTAAAGACTCGTCAATACGCCGGTAGCAGATGATGATCATATCAAACACCCACAAGCCGCAAGCGGTCTGCTAAACGTAACGGCCACCCGGGTATTGAGCGATCAGAAGATCGACGAGCAAGCCCGCTCATACTCCTGTGAATCCAACCAGTAACACTACCGTACAGTCCGGTCTGATCGTCTGATATGTCGCATATCTTGCCTAGGGGTGGTAAACGTCAGACCCCAATAGCTCGATAAGTCGTGTCGATATGAGGTCTATAACAATTCGAGAAACTACTGGTAACACTTACCAGTAAATCTCAGCAACCCTGGCCAGGGATTTCCTGTTATAGCCAATCGAACACAGCGCAACATCAACTCCCTATACCGGGAGAGACGAATCCCCTCCTATCGCTCATTGCCTCCATGTGACTCGGGACTGTACCCAAAAACCACCGTTTTGCACGCCCTCTTGGACGTGGTAAGATGGAAATCAAAGCACAGTGGGAACCACACAAGACTCTATGACGATCTCGGGTCAACAGACTACTCTGTACCAGTGTCACCTGAGAACTGCCATCTGACGTGAGGTATAATACCATCTGGGAGTTCTCGGCGAGTCCGTCCAGTGTACCCAGTCTCTACTGAGCACCCGTATATCATCTCCGATGTCAAACACCAATGGATATGGGATCATCCATCGCCCATCTGTATGGGTCGAGAAGGTATACGCTAGTCTACTCTGGTATATCGATGCCCCGTCTCGATATACCCACGACTAGGGACTTTGAAGGATGTACTTATGGAATACCATGTCCCCACTAGTATGATCCGCATCATAGTCCAGGTAGTCAAGCACACATCCTAAGGGCTTTACCAACATGTAATAGAGAGACAATCTGTGTACACGTTAAGGTAAAGAGCAACCAGATAGCATACTATCATGTCGAGCAAGAAAGTCCTCCCTATATATGTCCCAGCATCCACTACAATATACATCCAATGTACAGTAATGGCCTCTAGGGCATACATATAACTAACACACGGGTCATCGACCACTCCCCCGATCGGTAACAAAAGCTCAGAAGCAACAACAGAAACTCCAGGAGATGCTAATACAGATGGCCACACTCACTGGGCCAAAAGAAAGTCCGGAGACATCGTCAGAGCAGCGTCATGAACAAGAAACCGATACTGAGTTCCTCCGCAGAATCCTTGAAAAGAAAGACAGAGAAGCCGCGGAACAAGCGGCCAACATAAAACGAATGGCGCTTTTATTCCAAGATATGGTCGGGATGATGATACAGCCGGATCCTCCAGCTGAAGACCCTCCGATTATTTTTGAAGACGACAGAGGGGAGACATCGAACCCTCTTCCGGCTTGTTCAGCAACCAAAGAGGATACCATTTCTAAAGCCGTCCTGGATGACTATATCGCTCAACAGATACGAGCTGATCAGGCGAACGAAGCGGCCGACCAAATTGTTAATACTGGACGACCCTATCTGGGTTGGTATGACCAAATAAAATACCCGCCGGGATATACGATCCCTAAATTCCACGTATATAAAGGGACGGGAAATCCGCACCAACACATGGCTCAATTTAGGGCTCTGTGCGGCAACACCGGAGGTGACGATAAACTGCCGCTTCGCCAGTTTGTTGGCAGCTTGTCGGAGACAGCGTTTGAATGGTACTCCGAGCTCCCGAACAACTCCGTTAAGACATTTGCAGAAATGGAGTTACTGTTTACACAAAGATTCGCAAGAGCTAGCGAGCGCACCCCGATCACCGCATTAATTAACGCCAGAGTGAAGCCAGGCGAAACATGGGTGCAGTACGCGATACGGTGGTGGAATCTATGGTTGAAATGCGAACAACGTATCGAAGAAGCTCCTGCGGTAGGCATGTTCGTGGGTACTCTTGATCCGCAGGTGACCATATCCCAGTTCATGACGTTCTTCAAGCCAACTACTTTCCAGGTCTTGATTGACAAGCTGACCTAAATGGATCAGATGGGTCATAGACCATCTTCTTCAAAGTTGGAATCTCGAAACGAAAAAGGGAAAGGGAAAGCGACCTTCGTCGCCAATGCTCAGCAGCAGCCCAGTGGTCCAAAACCAACTGATCGCCAAGATGATAGATGGCGATTCTTCAATGAGAAACTGAAGCGCCCTTATTCATTTCCCCAGGATAAAACGAGGAGACTGTTCGAGCTGGCGATACGCAACAGGCTCATCACCTTGCCGGATCCAAAACGCCCATTGCAACCCGGTGAGGCTAATAATCCCAATTATTGCCCCTATCACTAAGTGATAGGCCATCCAATCGAAAATTGCTTCGTCTTCAAAGGCTGGATTGAGGACCAATACCAACAGGGCAAATTCCCACTGTCCGAGAATTGGAAAGTAAGCCCGCCTCAGCCGCACGCTCTTAAAAGGGGGGACACACCGGGGGCATCATGCTCTTTTATAGAAGAGGCTCTATGGGAGGTCGCTCTTTCAGCCAAGACGAAAAGAATGCTGAAGGATCTCCAAACATGCCCGGCAATCAGGTGGAAAAATCCGCTGGAACCCGAGATCATTGAGGGAATGCTGAAGCACGCCTGACTCCAAGAATTGGTAGCATAATCAAAACGCTCAGGCTCAGCCGTCAAAGTCTTCGAAGAAGAAGACCAAAAAGCCCGTGAAGCCTGATGACAAGCACACGGACCTACAAAAGCATATTGACGCGTTGGAGGAATATAACCAGAAGGCGCGAACCCCGGTCACACTCCAAGAGTTTCTCAACCACATCCTTGAAGATAGAGATGGCGATGAAGACGAGGGAGAAGACTCGTCAGATGAACCTGAGGATTATGTGGTAAGCTGCCACGTGATCTCTCACTTGCCGGTATATGGTGAAGAAGCTCCTGATGTAGAGAAAATGGGGGCAGATCCCGAACCAGAACTCCTAGGACCGTCAGACGAGATGATTGACGTATTCCTGAATGAAGCCCATCAGAAAAGCAAAGTCAATCGAGAGCACGAACTGGCCATATTCGAAAAAGCCAAACGCCGGCGACTGAATGAAAAAGGTTGAAATACCCCAACCGGATAGGAGTACTTCGGCCGCCAGCAAAAGCAGGTTCAAGACAAGGAAAAAGGTTTGCCAAAGCCATATCGATGGGAATGAAGCTGCCACCCTCCGAAGGAAACACTCATGATAGGATACACTTTAACGAAGAGTATGCACATCCAAACTACTGCTTGTACCATCGGAAGACCACACACCCTACTGAAGAATGCAACACCTTTAAAAATTGGTGGCAGGGATACGTTGCTCACCGGCAGCATTTCAAGCGGATGAAGCGCAAAACTCGTCGGGAACAAAGAAGCACGACAGATGAGCATAAAAGAACAGCCGGTGAATGTCACATGGTTAATTCCGGGGGATCGCAAGTTCTCACTTTCGGGAGTGATTCTGATGAAGAAATAGCCCTCGGCCCTCGCTTCAAGGAATCCATCTCTGAAACAGAAGAGATGAAAACCTGCGAGAACATTCAGCTGCGCAATCGCACGCTACCTGAAAAGAATCTCGGACCCGCAAACAAGGGATCAAATCAAAATGATAAGGGGAAAGAAAAGGTCCCTGAGGATATCACCCTCGATGACCGAGTCGTCGAAGAGCTGGCAGCCAAGGACTCGCCCAAGAAAAACAAGGTGGATTACAACGTTCTGGCATACCTGAGGAAAATGCCCTCGCAGTTAAGCATTCTCGATGCCCTTCTGCTATCCAAAGAGGCGAGAGATTCTCTTATCAAGGCACTACAAGAACCTGACAAGTTTCAAGCTTTCTTTGCCGAAGAAAAGATGAAAGACGAGTTGGAAGAAGCTCACACTGCTGACATCACTTTCAGCAATGAAGACCTCCTCGGGACGTGCGAGCACAACCGTCCCCTATATGTCAACGGATATGACATCAAGATAGGCAAAATCCTGGTCGACAATGGATTCTCCGTCAACCTTCTCAATGTGAGAGTGTTGAAAGAGATTTGCATGAGCGTTCAACACCTCGCTCGGGATAAAATCACTATCTCCGGATTCGACTCCTAGTCGTCACGGACAATCGGGTCTGTAATTCTGACATTACGCTTTGGGCTGCTCGTCATTGACATCAAAATTCATGTCATTGACGCCAAAACATGCTACAACGCTTTGCTCAACAGGCCTTGGTTACACGAGTACAACATCATCCTTTCTACACAACATCAGTGTATGAAGTATTTCAAAGACGGTATCGAGTATACCATGACAGGAGAACCGAACCCATTCTCCGTGAATGAAGTCAGTAAATACGAGGATGCGAAGTATTTCCTATCAGACTTTGAAGACACGGAAAGGTGCCATAAGCCGGAGAATAAGCAAAAAGCTATCACCACCATTCCGGTCTTCGGGAGCGATACCGAGGAGGAAGAAGAGATAGTCTATTCGGGACCTCCCCGATACAACAAACCGGGACCGTCTACCCCTATTCTGGTCTTTGACAGTGACTCTGAAGACGAGGTTAATGCCGTATTCTCGACTCGTCCATCAATACGAGCCTTCACTAGAGAAGATCAAAGTTTGCAAATCGCTATGGTCCCACGGCAGCACTACAAAGAGCTCGACGCACTTGATACATATAGTGTGCAAGAATTGCAGACGTTCTACTTCCCTTCCAGGTGACGTGATGAAAAGGCGATCCTCTTTTATCGATCCACGGAAACTAAAGTGGGGAAAGAAATTTGGCACGGTGCCGATTCTATACTTGATAGGCTCCAGCCCATCCGTCTGCCCAGATACTACACGGAAGGATTAAAAGGCTGTTAAGGCGCCAAGGTGTATCCTTTAAACAGACTGCTCGACAAGCTCAGTTCTACAACAGGATCTGGAATGTCCCCGGAACTCAGCGAAAATTTCCCAACGAGAGAATGGAAACGATCGGGCTAGGATATGTTCAATCCAAGAAACGGGAGCGATTCCATGGCTGCTACGTTATACATGATTTCGATGAAGAAGGAGATGCTCTGTTAGAAGACGCTAACCCTGAACCAAAACGAGGTCTCGCCATGAAAGTGCCAAGTCCGTCGTTCGAAGAACAGATGGATAAGCTAATAAGGGAAGCGGGTTAGAAGGTCCGGGATGACCATAGCCGCGAAATGACCATCTATGAAAAAGCCAGAACGCAGCGTCTCTTTCAGCAGGCTACGAAAAATGACGATGCCCTTCGTCTCCAGCCCGTCATACGGAAGACTCGACGCGGAGGCAAAAATAAACTAAAGAATGGAAAAAATATTCGACAGCAGCAAAGCGGGTCCAAGAAGCCTCGCGATCAAAAATTAAGCAAACCAGGATCCGTCTCTTATAAAGAAGATGGGTCGAGCATATTCTTTTCCCCAAGACAAGACAAGAAAGATATTCAGTCTTGTCATTAAACATCAGATGATTACCCTCCCGGAGTCCAAGCACCCTGAACAAGCAAGTGAGGTTCATCATCCAGATTATCGCTCCTGTCACCGAGCGATAGGACATCCTCTCGAAGACTGCTTCACATTCAAAGACTGGGCAGAAGACCAGTATCAGTAAGGCATGTTCGCTTTATCCAGCAGTTAGAGGGTAACCCCACCACAGAAGCATGAACCGAAAGCCACATATGCAGCGAGAGTAAAGCCGGATCAACATCGGTCTTAGAAGCGATCTCGTACCTGTTACGTGATAATGATGTCGGAAGAAGGAGTGCCCGGGGATATGGATGACCTCTTCTGGTGCTTTGAAAACGATGATGATGAAGTGATCTCAGAGTTTCCACCGGCACCAAAAGAACTGGAAGATGGGATACATACTACGGCAGATAATCTCAGAAAAATCGACTTGGGGATGGCAAAAGACCCACGGCCTATATTCGTCACCGAGCTGCTGTCTAAAGAATAGGTGGCTACACTCAAAGATGTGCTCATGCAGTATAAAGACTGGTTCGCATAGAACTATTCCGAAATGCCGGGACTAGATCCAGAAGTAGCTGTGCATAAATTGGCGATATCTCCGGACATCAAGCCTGTCAAACAAGCGCCGAGAAGAATGCGGCTCGAACTTGAAATGGGCATCAACGCCGAGGTCAAGAAGCTAATCGACTCCGGCTTCATCCAAGAGATTCAGTACCCTGACTGGATTGCCAACATCGTCCTAGTGATGAAGAAAAATGGGATGGTGCGCATCTGCTTATACTTTCGGAACCTCAACAAAGCATGTTCGAAGGATGACTTCCCCGTACCGGTTACCGAGCTGATGATAGACAACACGTCCACTCACGAAGTTTTCTCCTTCATGGATGGTTCATCAAGGTACAATCAAATAAAAATGCATCCCGAAGACCAGAAGCATACCGCTTTCCGGACTCCTCTGGGCATATTCTGCTACAAAGTGATGCCTTTCGGCTTGAAGAAAGCCGACGCTACCTATCAGAGGGCCATGACGAAGATTTTCGATGATCTCATACATGAAGTCGTCGAATGCTATATCGACGACCTTGTGGTAAAAAGAAAATCGCACGAGGAGCATTGGGAGCGTCTGATGATAGTGTTCCAACGTCTTCGGAAATACAATCTGAAGATGAACCCTCTGGAATGCGCATTCGGAGTTTCCTCGGGCAAATTCCTAGGATTCATCGTACGACATCGAGGCATCGAATTAGACCCCTCGAAGATCAAGGCGATTATGGAAATGCCCCCGCCAAGAACTCTCAAGCAACTGCGGTCTCTCCAAGGAAAGCTCGCATATATCCGACGGTTCATAGCTAACCTCTCCGGCAAATGCCGCCCCTATAGTCATCTAATGAAGAAGGGGACTCCATTCGTCTGGGATCGCAAATGCCAGAGTGCACTGGATGAAATCAAGCAATACTTGCAGAATCCGCCGGTATTGACCGCTCCGGTCAAGGGAAAGCCCCTCATTCTGTACACAACCGCCCTTGAGGGTTCCTTAGGCGCGCTATGGGCATAAGAAAATGACCAAGAGAAAGAGAGGGCCTTCTACTATTTGAGTCGAGTTCTCCTGGGGGCAGAAAACAATTACTCCCATATCGAAAAACACTGCCTGGCGTTGATCGTAGCGATAACGAAGCTCAGGCACTATGCGTTGGTGCATGAGGTCCATTTCATATCAAAGGTGGATCCTCTCAAATATTTGATGTCAAGATCCATACTAATAGGACGGCTAGCTAAATGGGCCCTACTCTTGATGGAGTTCTCGAAAACATATCGACCGCTCAAGACAGTGAAAGGCCAGGCCATCGCCGACTTCCTCGCTGAGCATCCTATACCTGCCGATTCACCCCTAAATTGCGAATTGCCAGACGAGCACGCGTTTGACACGATCGATGGGAAGAAAGGAGAGAGTGACACCCGATGAGAACTCTACTTCGACGGGGCATCCTCCATGATAAAGCGAGAGCACAACACCCCCATAATTAAATCTGGGGTGGGCCTCATCTTCGCCACTCTACAAGGAGGGATAATGCGCTTTGCCTTTTCATTGACAGAGCCGAGGACAAACAATGAAGCCGAATATGAAGCTTTGATAGCAGGTCTTGAGATCGCTATCGACATGGGAATCGAAAACCTCCTTATATACGAAGACTCCCAGTTGTTCGTTAGTCAAGTAAACGGCGACTATCAAACGTGTAAACCAGAGTTGGTAAGGTACGGTGAGAGAGTACAACAATCGCTGACTCAAATTCCCTCCTACGCCCTGGAAAGCATACCGCGTGCAGAAAATAGCAAAGCAGATGCGTTAGCCAAACTCGCTAAAGAACTGGTTGCCAAAAACCTCGATGACGTGAGGATCGTTGTGCAAAGTCGTCGGGTTCTTGCACCGGCAGAAATATCTCCAGAGTCGTCTGGAGAAAAAGAAGCGACCGAGTAAACAGCCCTACAAATAGAGGACCAGGAGAAGGCCAAAGATTGGAGAGAAGTCTTTATAGACTACTTCAAATCATGTCGAACACCTGAAGATGCGTCCTCAAGACATCAGCTCATGAAACGAGCTCTATCCTCCGCTTTCGTCAATGACACTCTATATAAGAGATCATTTGATTCTCTATGGCTAAGATGCCTGGGACCTGAAGAAGCAAGGAGAGTCGTCCAAGAAACTCACGACGGACTCTGCGGTTCTCACCAAGCCGGGCCGAAGATGAAACTGAAGATCAAAAGGATGGGCCACTATTGGCCCACAATGATCCAAGACTGCCTCGAATACTCGAAGCAGTTCCACTCGTGCCAGATTCACGGGGAATTTATCCACCAGCATCCAAATCCGCTACATCCAACGGTGCCTAGCTGGCCGTTCGAAATGCGGGGAACTGACATAATTGGGCCCATTGAACCAGCATCGTCTAGAGGCCATCGGTTCATACTGGCGACAACTGATTACTTATCTAAGCGGGCAGAAGCAATATCGATAAGAGAAGTGAAGATGGAGAATATTCTCTATTTCTTCAAGACACATGTCATCTATCGGTTCGGCACTCCGTGACGGATTATCTCCGATAACGGGTCGGCCTATAGAAGTCACAAAATCAGTCACTTCGCATAACAACATAATATATACTGGAGATACTCTTCGGTCTATAATCCCTGAGCTAATGGTCTAGCTGAGGCTTTCAACAAGATCTTGACGAAGATCGTGAAAAAGACGGTGTCCAAAAATAAGAAGGACTGGCACGAGAAACTGCATGGAGCTCTCTGGGCGTATCGAACTACGTTCAAAACGGCCACAAGCACAACGCCGTATGCATTGGTATTCGGCACTGAAGTAGTACTCCCCTTGGAGATAGAGCTACCCACCTTACGAGTGGCGGTTCATTACGAACTAACGGACAAAGACAATGCTCATCTTCGGCTTGAGGAGCTCGATGCCCTTGACGAGACCCGGCTCATGGTGCAGCAAAACATGGAAGCTTACAAAGAAAAGATGACTCGCTCATACGAGAGACAGACTAGGCCGAGAACATTCCGCCAAGGCGAACTCGTGCTAGTGGTAAAGAGACCTATGATCCCCAATCGAGCCAAACGGGGAAAATTCGAGCCGAATTATGAGCGCCCGTACATCATAGACAAGTTCTACCAAGGTGGGGCTTACTTGCTCATGAATATGCATGGTGAAATACTACACCTGACCGAGACGTCTATAAACTACTACGGACCGTAGCATACCATGGCCGACGCAAAAAAAAAAACGGTACGTCCATAAGCGAGATGTGCACGGATGAAAACCCGAAAGGGCTCCGTGAGTAAAAACAGCAGGACTGCCGGCGAGTTTGTGAAAACCCGAAAGGGCGCAATCTCTTTAAAAGACACTTGCAAGGTCCTCTCGACCCTGTAAGGAGAAAATACCTGCGTGAGATCCTTACGACTCACAAGGGAGGAACACACTTAGGAATCCCCACGATTCCTAAAGAGAAAACACACTTACGAGAGCCTCACGACTCGTAAGGAGAATTCCCCTTTAAGACCCTCACGGCTCATAGGATTCAAAAGCCTTAAGTGTTAGTTATGTATATGCCCTAGAGGCCATTGTTGTACATGTGATGTATATTATAATGGATGCTTGGATATATATAGAGAGGACTTTCTTGCTCGATATGATAGTATGCTATCTGGTTTCACTTTATCTTAACATGTTAACGAATACTGTTTTGTAATTACGTGTTGATAAAGCCCTTAGGATATGTACTCGACTACTAGAACTATGATGAGATCATACTGGTGGGGCCAGGGTAGTCAACGAGTACATCCTATAACAGTTCCTAGTCGAGGGTGTATCGAGACAGGGCATCGATACTCCAGAGTAGACTAGCGTACACGCATCTTGACCCATATGATGGGCGATGGATGATCCCATATCAATTGGTGTTGGACATCAAAGATGGTGTATGGGTGCTTAGTGGAGACTGGGTACACTGAACAGACTCGCCGAGATCTCCTGGATGATATTATACCTATCGTCAGATAGCAGTTCTTCGGTGACACTGGTACAGGTTAGTCTGTAGACCCGAGATCATCATAGAGTCTTGTGTGATTCCCACCGTGCTTTGATTTCCACCTTACCACGTCCAAGTGGGCATGCAAAACGGTGGCTTTTGGGTACAGTCCCGAATCACATGGAGGCAATGAGCGATAGGAGGGGATTCGTCTCTCTCGGTATAGGGAATTGATGTTGTGCTGTGTTCGATTGGTTATAACTGGAAATCCCTGGCCAGGGCTGATATGGAGATTTACTGGTAAGAGTTATCAGTAATTTCTCGACCCGTTATGAGCTTCACATCGACACGACTTATCGGTTACTGTGGTATGACGTTTACCACTCCTAAACTAGATATGCGACATATCAGACAAAGAGATCGGGCTGTACGGTAGTGTTACTGATTGGATTCACAGGAGAATGTATAAGCTTGCTTGTTGATTTTCTGATCGCTCAATACCTGGGTGGCTGTTACGTTTAGCTGACCGCTTGCAGCTTGTGGGTGTTTGATATGATCATCACCTACTGCCGGCGTATTGACGATTCTTTAGAGTCTTACACAGAGGTTTCCTGGCTCAGGCAAAACGGAGTAGAATATGTGATATCGGCCGGGTATATGTGATATAGCCGGGTCATCGGATCAAGTGTTGATTCGATGAACTGATACAGATTATATTAGTCGGTTATTTGTGAAATAGCCGGATTATCGGATCAAGTGTTGATTCGATAATTTAATGTATAATTATATATTTGATATATTAT
Organism: Agapanthus africanus; assembly: GCA_030015575.1. Lineage (NCBI taxonomy): Eukaryota > Viridiplantae > Streptophyta > Magnoliopsida > Asparagales > Amaryllidaceae > Agapanthus > Agapanthus africanus. The sequence goes on along the minus strand of CM057343.1, from coordinate 59,111,318 downwards.
ATTACATTAACTAATATTAGCTCACTTAAAGATTCTTTTTCTCACCGGGATAATACATTGATATATATGCGATATATGTTAATTGTATTATTTTCTTTTGTTACAAAATATATTATATATGTGATATATAATATTGTAACAAGTTAGGGTTACAAATGCAACATGTTTTGTAGAGTTTAAACATGGTTAGGGTTTGGATTAGGGTTAAGCTTGGATGAAGCTTTCAAGAAGCTTCTTGAAGCTTTGATTTTGACCTTTGATATTTTGTGTAAATATTTCTTAACCCAACCCAAACCCTTTACCCTAGTTAATTCTTTATAAGGGTTAAGCCTTCATACTTATCCCTTGGTTGCAATTGTAATTATAACCACAATTGATTATTCATCATAAAAGGTTTCATCTTCTTCTTCCTCCTTGAAAAGCTTACTAGCTTTTGTGTTTGTGATGATTTAGTGTGAGAAATTGAAAATAAAAGAGAGAGCTAAATTCCTACTTCATCATCCTCATCTATTCTAGCCACTTAGATTAGGGTGTTCACTTCTCTAATTACTTATTTAGTGAAGTGTAAGTTTGGGTTAAAGTTTCTTCAAGGTAGATCATCTTCGAAAAGGAAGACTTCAAGCAAGCATGGATCATTCGGTTTGTGGAGCCTCTCTAGAGTCCGGAAGTTCATGGATCGCGGCGAAGGGACTACTACTCGGAGCTTATGAAGCGAAGGAACGGACTACAAAGGTTATAATCCCTATCTCTTAGAAGTAAAGTTGTTTACTTTTGTTTTGCCTAATCTCTAGTCTAAGATCTTGCTTGGATTGTTCGGCACTTGAAAAATTTGATTTTGGCATGGTTGATACCTTGTAGAACCTTGTTCTAGTGCCTAATAATCCTACAGTGGTATCAGAGCCTAGCTAGAGCATTAGGTGACGTGTATACGAAGTTAAAAGTCCGATCGAACCCCGAAACGTCAAATTTGACCCCCTCTCTGGAAATTTTTTAAAAATATGGTTTTTTCCTTATTAAAAATACTCAGAAAATTAAGCAGGTGATTCTATGGATAACTGTGAAATACGAACTCCTAATTCCCTCAAGTCGCCGCGGAACCGCGGCAATACCATACTTTGCGCGGTGGTTCCGCGGCCGTACTTGGGTATTAGGGATAGATGTTTCTGGGTAATATCCGTAGGTATTACTACATACTTCTGGGAATTTTTAACATTACTCAAGTGTTGAGTTTTCTGGAGATCTTATGAATTCGTTGATTCGATCAGAAAGTTTAACATCGTTTGTTTTTCGGGATAATTTAGAACGTGTTAAAATGTTCGAACGGATATCAATAACTCACTTTTTCCCGTGTCGGAAAACTTTCAAGTGTTGGATTTTTTCATGAGTTTAAAACTTTCGAAAAATCATGCAAGCGTATCTGTGGACCCTCTAGAAGAACGTAACCTTAACTCGATTATGTGACCGTCAAAACTGCCACTGAACCCTAGGGTTTGTGGTAGTTTAGCGTTGCCACATGTGAGGCGTTGGTTTGACCCTTCTACGGCTGGTTCATTGGGGCTGTGACATGTTCTGGAATTTTTGAACTCCGCTCAAGTGTTGAGCTATTTGGGAAATCTTGGGTGTTTGTTTATTCGATCGGAAAGTTTAACATTGTCTATTTATCTGGAATGTGATACAATATGTGGATTCATATAGTTAAGCATGAAATGTGAAGTATGTGATATTTCTGATTTATGATGTCTAAAGTGATTGTGGATTCCAAATGTTGTAGTTTTACACCTTCTTTTCTGTGACCGTAAGCGTAGTATGTGGTGTATCGCCGGCTTCGTTGCTATACATCAACGACAATCGGGATTGAATTGATTTCTCGATTGTGTAAGTAAATCAAATGATCCCAGGCAACGACGCCATTTGATTGAAACGATTTCTGATTGTGCAGTTGGAAAATTGTATAGAAATCACAACCAAAAATTATTTGACCGCAATCAATAACGGTGTCGAATTGTAGCGCGTTAGTAAGTGCGGATCGTCTACAGGGATTGTGCGATTCGTTCATATTTTGTTTTGTTTGAATTGAAAATTTAATAGAAAAGAAAAGCAAAAATGATTCAAGATTTTTATCGATGAGTTTCAAGTATCACTATTCTAATCAAGAATCAAGAAAACGATAAACATCGAGAATCAAGAGAGATAGAATTCCAATTGATTTAAGTTTCAAGATTTGAAGTATAGCTCGTAGGAATCGATTCAATAGTAGATGTGATGAAGATTCAAGAATACGATTTCTTATCCATTAACAAGTTGATGCTAAATCGATGTAGAATTCATTGAGGATCAAGGATCTTGCGAAGAATTAGGGTTCCTCATCCTATCCTTTATCCTTTCGATGAATCACATTCACTAGATAGCTTCTTGAAATTCGAATGATCAATTGTTGATCTCTAGATCGTGCGAAAGGAATCAAGTACGCATTCGCATCGATCTAGATCATCGATCAATCGATTTTCAAGAATTTACAATTGTTTTAAGACTTAAGAAAACGTTTAAAAATTCATCAACATCATTATTCTACAATTGTTTCGATTCCTCCACGAGTGGAGTTTTACTCAAGCATCATCACAAAGTACATATTCAAGAATCGAAATATAATGCTCGAATTGACATGTAAATAAGTTAAAGAATCTTCACCTTTATTACATCAACAAGTAGTTACAACTCTCAAGATTTACAAGAGGTAGGAACTTCGCTCGTCGAATCTAGCATCACTTGGCTCCTTGAGTCTTGGATCGCTTGGATCTCATGCTCCGTTGAAGTCCGGCTCCACTTCAAAGGATCTTGAAGACTTTCTTGGCTTGCACTCAAAGGATTTTGAGGTTTCTTGATTTTGGATTGGATTAGGATTAGGGTTTTGACACAAGCCTTGTCACCAGACTTGTGGGTGGAAATTGGGGAAGATGAAGAATGGGGGAAATTAGAGATTGATCAACTAAGGATTCAATAACTAATCAATGAACAACTCCAGAACCATGAACAAGTGAGCCTAGGGGTCTATTTATAGGTTTTCCAAACCCTAGGTCTAGGAATTCAAATTTGAGTTTTCCCTCCAAAAGTTTGTTGTAGGGAGAGGCTTCTAGAAGTAGTTAGTTAGGGCTTAGCTTCTACCCTAAGCTAGGAGGTTAGGGGAAGGTTCTAGATCCTTAATAGAGTTTAAGTGAAGCTTGTTGAGGAAGCTAAGAATGTTTAGTTTGGAACCCTAGGTCTTGCTGATCTGGCAGAAGCTTCAGGATCTTTCTGGAATTTGCAGTGGTTTTCTGAAGTGTAGGCACTGACATAAGAATAATGCACTGAAATTGGAGCGCTGACGTAGCAGAGATGCGGCGGATCCGCGGCGCAAGCAGGCTCCCGCCGCGGATCCGCGGCGCTATTGAGGCCTTAGGGCTTGGGCTCTCTGGTGCTACATTGGGCTGATGTTTGGGGCTTTTTATGATATGTTGAATATTGTAACTCCTTCTAGATTGCTACCAGATCTCACACCTTTGAGTTGGCGTAATGTTTGATCAGCACAATGTAAATTTTGGCCTTTCTTCTGGATTTTCCTGCACAGACTTCGAAACACAAGTTGCACAATATAGGAATGATGCCGTGCTATGAAATACAGTTAATTTCCCTTATAGTGCCGGTTTTAAAGTCTAACACATGCAATCTGATATTTTATGACTGATTTGCTAATATGTGCTATATGAATGCCGAACACTTCTAGATGAGTGCAAATGATAGGGAAATTGCCGTGTTAAAAATGCAATATTTTCGACTGATCAATACGCATACTTGCTTACGTTGATGATATGAGATATTATGTGTTGCTGTGATATGTTATGTTGGATCGTCGTGTTCTGAAAAGCTGGGGGTTTTATGTGAGATGAGGGTTTTTATTTTCATTCATGTAAAATTCATTGTATGTAATATTCTTTTATTGGGGCACTTCCAGGTTGAGGATGATGTCACTATTGTATATTATTTACTTTTCTGCATTAGGATAGACCCGAGGAGGGGAGCATAAGTAACCGTGTTCTAGGGTCCAGTAGGAGGCCATCTCGAGGAGTCGAGACCGGGTCTCTTAACCCTAGAATTGGCAGTGCTACTTGCCGCTCTCGTAGGGGTCTAGGGATGTGGGTTCGGCTATGCATCGCGACCGTGGAATCCGTGTTTTATACAGGTTCGATATAAAACACAGACATCCTAGTATATCCAATATTTCATATGTTATCTTCTGCTGCAATGTTCTGTGATGAGGTCATATTACTGCCTGAGACGAATGCTTATACTATATATATACGATGATATATAAATATTACTGCTTTCGTTTCTTCTGTGATGCTTAGGAAGCATAACTGATGGGATTTATAAATGAGATTAATAAAAGAAAAGAAACCTAAAAGATGTTGTAAAATCAAAACTTTATAAAAAGGGTAGCTACAGTCTTGCTTTGCATAGTGGTATATATGATATACTCTGCACCTTATTCGATGAGGAAAGAGCCGAGATCCCTTCACCGGGAGTGACCTCTTTAGCAAAACTGGCAGATGCTACAAACTTGCGGTTTTGTTTTTGATTGCTTCTATAGTTCTTGCTTTGCATAGCGGTATATATGATATACCCTGCACCTTATTCGATAAGGAAAGAGCCGAGATCCCTTCACCGGGAGTGACCTCTTTAGCGAAACTAGAAAATCCTCAAAAACACTCCTTTTCAAAATCACTTGTTTCTACAACGATATCAAGTACATTACGCTCATGGTTTTCTGAAAAACCTGCGTAGCCCTCCGTCATTTCAGATAAATAATATTTAGTATTCGTGCTGTGTTTGTTGACTTAGTCAAGGCGTAATGTACGGTAGCTAAATAGTGTTTATCTGCTAAAGCATGAGATGCGATTGGATTAGGGTAGTCGTACGACCTTGTTGATTTAGTCAAGGGTCGTACGAGTGGGTTTAATTCAATCGGGAAATGTATGGGTTGAACTTGACTTGCGATTTATGGTTTGTTGACTCAGTCAAGGTCATAAATCGCTAGGGGTAAAATAATTATCGGGAATTTCAAGTGTTGAAATTTGCAATGAGATTGCATACCTTCTATGAGATAGATGGATCCTGATACCCACTGCGAGTAAGTGTTACTCTTGGAAGAATTTTACACAGGAAAATTAGCCGATCAAGTAGGTGTCTAGAAAGTTGTTAACGGGGTTATGCCTCTGGGAAAACGAAGTTTATTTTAATTAGGTCCGTGCGAAGGCACGGAGAACCTCCCTTAAATTACCAACACTGATCTGGCTGAAAGATTGGCGAACTTGTAATGTGTAATTAATCTCGGCTAATCTTACCTTTTAGGGTTTGAAGGAAGATTTGATTAAAACAGTGGGAGCCATCCTGATTAGATAAGATAATAACCAATCTAATCTTGCAAGAGCGCACGCAAAAGTGTTTTTCTTCTCTCTCACTTCAGGTAGCGACCATGTCAGGCCTTAATCAAGATAATAATATGGATGTTTTAACCGAACCCGCTTGTTATACCGAGCAGGGGAACGTTGGTCCCGTTCTTTCTTATAAATGTTATAAGACTGAGCAGGGAATATGACAATATCTGGATTTTCACGTCGCCAAAACGAAGAATAAGCATGTTGATGCATCTTCTTCAGGTGTGTTACTTACCGAGAACTGTTTCTCAGTTCACTCTACGTCCTGGGCATTAGATACCGGATCAGGATCCCACATATGCAACATATTGCACGGGCTAAAGAAAGGTAGAGAACTGGGAATGGGTGATCATTCCGTAAGAGTAGGGAATGGTGCAAATATTGCAGCCAAAGCAGTTGGCGAATATCACCTTGTATACCAAGTGGTAATACATTGATTCTGAACGAATGCTATTATATACCGAACATGATATGCAACATTATATCAGTTTCTTTATTAAGTAAAGAAGGATATAATTTTGTAATACAGGATAATGTTATGAACATCTTCCTAAATCAAAAGTTGATTGGATTAGGGTCGTTAAATAATGGCATATACGTTCTAAATTAAAACACAGTTCTTAATATACAGAACACACACAAGAGGAAAAGTTCAGAAATGAACGAATCCTTCTTGTGGCATTGTAGACTTGGTCATATCAACGCAACATGACTAGCTAAGTTACATAAAGATGGTTATTTAAATACGTTCGAATTATCATCATATGAAACTTGCCATTCATGTCTCAAAGGCAAAATGACCAAAACTCCATTTAGTGGACACGGAGAAAGAGTTACGGAACTCCTGGGACTAATACATAGTGATGATGCGGTCCCATGTCTATATATGCCAGGAATGGTTCTTCGTACTTCATTACATTCACTGACGATCTCTCAAGATACGGACATGTGTTCCTATTGAAACACAAGTCTGAAACTTTTGAGAAATTCAGGGAATATAAAAACGAAGTCGAGAACCAAACGGGTAAAAGTATTAAAATCTTTCGATCTGATCGAGGAGGAGAATACTTGAGTAATGAGTTCCTGGACTATCTAAAAGAGAATGGGATTCTCTCTCAGCTTACTCCTCCTTATACACCACAGCACAACGGTGTATCGGAACGGAGGAATCGCACCCTATTAGATATGGTGCGCTCTATGATGAGCACTGCTGAGTTGCCTATTTCCTTTTGGGGGTATGCGCTTGAGACAGCCATATACCTATTGAATCTAGTTCCATCTAAATCTGTACCCACCACACCATATGAGATATGGAGTGGGAAGAGACCATATTTTAAACGAGTTAAGATATGGGGTTGTCCAGCCTATGTCAAAAGGAAAAATCCGGACAAGCTCGAGGCACGATCAGTTCTTTGCAAGTTTGTGGGATATCCAAAGAATTCTCAATGATATTTTTTCTACCACGCCGAGGAACAAAAGGTCTTTGTTGCTCAACATGCCACCTTTTTAGAAAAGGAATTTCTTGTAAAAGAAATTAGTGGCAAAGAGGTAGAGTTGGAAGAAGTTCCAATAACACAAACTGCAACTGAAGATTTAGTGGAACCAGAAGATTCAGTAGTTCCCGACGAACCTCAGCCGCTCCGCCGATCTAGTAGGGTTTCTCATCCACCTGAGAGATACTATGGTTTTCTCATCGATGGTGGGAGCGAGGATTGCATCATGGAAGATGATGGCCCGACTAGTTTCGAGCAGGCCATCATGAGTGGTGACTCTATGAAATGGCTGGATGCAATGAGATTTGAGATGGAATCTATGTACACCAACAAAGTATGGACTTTGGAAATTGCTCCTGAAGGGGTAAAACCCATTAGGAGCAAATGGATCTTTAAGAAGAAACTTGGTGTAGATGGAAAAGTTGAGACTTTCAAAGCTAGACTTGTTGCAAAGGGTATTCGTCAACGATCGGGTGTGGATTATGACGAAACCTTTTCTCCAATGGATATGCTTAAGTCCATCCGAATCCTACTTGCCATTGCTGCATACCATGACTCGAAATCTGGCAGATGGATGTTAAGACCGCCTTTCTAAATGGTGATTTAGAAGAGTGCGTATACATGACTCAGCCAGAGGGCTTCGTAGACAGTGGGAGCAGCGGAAAGGTATGCAAACTGCTTAAATCCATCTATGGGTTAAATCAAGAATCGCAGAGTTGGAACATCTGCTTTGATGATGTAGTCACAGAGTTTGACTTCATCAAAAATGTAGATGAACCTTGTATCTATAAGAAGGTTGCAGAGAGTAAGGTTGTCTTCCTCGTATTGTACGTGGATGGCATACTCTTGATAGGAAATGATGTTCATATGCTGCACTCGGTTAAGCTTTTCTTATCACAAAGATTCTCAATGAAAGATCTAGGTGATGCCTCCTGCATTTTGGGAATTAAGATCTATAGAGATAGATCTAAACGGATACTGGGATTGTCCCAATCCAGGTACATTGACACCATACTAAAGAGGTTTAGTATGGAAGAATCCAAGCGTGGGAACCTACCCACGATCTCTGGACTCACTCTCTCCAAAGAGATGTCTCCCAAGATTGATTTAGAAAGAGCTCACATGCAAGGGATACCCTATGCTTCGGCAGTAGGTTCTATCATGTATGCGATGCTATGTACCAGACCCGATGTAGCATACTCACTAAGTGTAGTGAGTGGGTATCAAGCAGATCCTGGAGAGAATCACTGGTCAGCTGTGAAGAAATACTTGAGAAGGACTAAAGAGATATTCTTGGTGTATGGTAACGAAGAACTCCAGGTGGAGTCCTTTACCGATTCGAGCTTCCAAAGTGATAAGGACGACTCTAAGTCGCACTCGAGATTTGTCTTTACCCTCAATGGAGGGGCGGTGTGTTGGAAGAGTTCCAAACAGGAAACCGTTGCAGACTCGACGATGGAGGTTGAATACATCGCTGCCAACGATGCTGCCAAAGAGGCTGTCTGGATGAAGAAGTTCATCACTGAACTTGGTGTGGTTCCGTCCATTGAGCATCCAATACCTTTGTATTGTGATAACAATGGAGCTATGGCTTTGGCCAAGGAACCCAGGTCCCACAGAAGTCCAGACATATTCTGAGGCGGAAATAGTTGATCGCCGGGAGATCAAGGTCAGGAGAGTTGATACGAAGGACAACACTACGGATCCACTCACAAAGGTCATTCCTCAGATACAATTTGAAAGACTCTTCGGGATGTTGGGTATGAGATACTACAACAGCTGGCCTTAGTGCAAGTGGGAGATTATTAGTTATGTATATGCCCTAGAGGCCATTGTTGTACATGTGATGTATATTATAATGGATGCTTGGATATATATAGAGAGGACTGTCTTGCTTGATATGATAGTATGCTATCTGGTTTCACTTTATCTTAACATGTTAACGAATATTGTTTTGTGATTACGTGTTGATAAAGCCCTTAGGATATGTACTCGACTACTAGAACTATGATGAGATCATACTGGTGCGGCCAGGGTAGTCAACGAGTACATCCTATAACAGTTCTTAGTCGAGGGTGTATCGAGACAGGGCATCGATACTCCAGAGTAGACTAGCGTACACGCATCTTGACCCATATAATGGGCGATGGATGATCCCATATCCATTGGTGTTGGACATCAAAGATGGTGTACGGGTGCTCAGTGGAGACTGGGTACACTGAACGGACTCGCCGAGAACTCCTGGATGGTATTATACCTATCGTCAGATAGCAGTTCTTCGGTGACACTGATACAGGTTAGTCTGTAGACCCGAGATCGTCATAGAGTCTTGTGTGATTCCCACCGTGCTTTGATTTCCACATTACCATATCCAAGAGGGCATGAAAAACGGTGGCTTTTGGGTAAGTCCCGAATCACATGGAGGCAATGAGCGATAGGAGGGGATTCGTCTCTCCCGGTATAGGGAGTTGATGTTGTGCTGTGTTCGATTGGTTATAACTGGAAGTCCCTGGCCAGGGCTGATATGGAGATTTACTGGTAAGAGTTATCAGTAATTTCTCGACCCGTTATGAGCCTCACATCGACACGACTTATCGGTTACTGGGGTCTGACGTTTACCACTCCTAGACTAGATATGCGACATATAAGACGAAGAGATCGGACTGTACGGTAGTGTTACTGATTGGATTCACAGGAGAATGTATAAGCTTGCTTGTTGATCTTCTGATCGCTCAATTTCTGGGTGGCTGTTACGTTTAGCTGATCGCTTGCAGCTTATGGGTGTTTGATATGATCATCACCTACTGCCGGCGTATTGACGATTCTTTAGAGTCCTACACAGAGGTTTCCTGGCTCAGGCAAAACGGAGTAGGATATGTGATATCGGCCGGGTATATGTGATATAGCCGGGTCATCGGATCAAGTGTTGATTCGATGAACTGATATAGATTATATTAGTCGGTTATTTGTGAAATAGCCGGATTATCGGATCAAGTGTTGATTCGATAATTTAATGTATAATTATATATTTGATATATTATATTACATTAACTAATATTAGCTCACTTAAAGATTCTTTTTCTCACCGGGATAATACATTGATATATATGCGATATATGTTAATTGTATTATTTTCTTTTGTTACAAAATATATTATATATGTGATATATAATATTGTAACAAGTTAGGGTTACAAATGCAACATGTTTTGTGAAGTTTAAACATGGTTAGGGTTTGGATTAGGGTTATGCTTGGATGAAGCTTTCAAGAAGCTTCTTGAAGCTTTGACTTTGACCTTTGATATTTTGTGTAGATATTTCTTAACCCAACCCAAATCCTTTACCCTAGTTAATTCTCTACAAGGGTTAAGTCTTCATACTTATCCCTTGGTTGCAATTGTAACTATAACCATAATTGATTATTCATCACAAAAAGTTTCATATTCTTCTTCCTCCTTGAAAAGCTTACTAACTTTTGTGTTTGTGATGATTTAGTGTGAGAAATTGAAAATAAAAGAGAGAGCTAAATTCCTACTTCATCATCCTCATCTATTCTAGCCACTTAGATTAGGGTGTTCACTTCTATAATTACTTGTTTAGTGAAGTGTAAGCTTGGGTTAAAGTTTCTTCAAGATAGATCATCTTCGAAAAGGAAGACTTCAAGCAAGCATGGATCATTCGGCTTGTGAAGTCTCTCTAGAGTCCGGAAGTTCATGGATCGCGGTGAAGGGACTACTACTCGGAGCTTATGAAGCGAAGGAACAGACTACAAAGGTTGTAATCCCTATCTCTTAGAAGTAAAGTTGTTTACTTGCTCATTGTTTTGCCTAATCTCTAGTCTAAGATCTTGCTTGGATTGTTCGGCACTTGAAAAATTTGATTTTGGCATGGTTGATGCCTTGTAGAACCTTGTTCTAGTGCCTAATAATCCTACATTAAGCTACAGGGATCTGAACCTGTTCTTAAGCCGTCATACACCTCGATTTTGCCCTACAAGCGTTTCAATATTGACCCTTGTATACAATCCACGGGCACGAATAAACATTTCCCTAACAAAGTCCCACCAACGACTAGGGATATGCTTATACGGTGAACGACCTTTATAAGTCCTCTCGACTTATAAGGAGAAAACACTCTTGTAAGATCCTTACGACTTATAAGAGAACATACACTTAAGAATCCTCATGATTTTTAAGGAGAAAACGCACTTACGAGATCCTCACGACTCATAGGGAGAAACACCTTTATGAGATCCTTACGGCTCATGAAGTTAAAAGCCTTAGTCGACAGGATCGTAACCCTGATTGCTAAGCCACCTTTGTTCGAACCGACCAAGGCAAATGATGATTCGCTTCTGACAATATCTCAGTTGTAGTGATGCTGATGCCTAAATCGGTATCAGATCCCAAGTCTCATACTCGCGGTAAAAGTCAGCGAGCCATAAATGCATATGAAATAGCCGAAATGGTAGGGCAACTTGCAACAAAATCAGTAAGTAAAATATATGCATACAAAATAGTCGAAATGATCGGGCAACTAGCAATAAAAAGCAGCGAGTAAAAAAAATAGCCGAAATGATTGGGCACTGCGAAAAATAGCCGAAATGATTGGGTAATCGCGACTTTCGCGATACAAAAAGCTGAAATGATAGAGCATCGCGGAAAGAAAAAAAATAATATAATATATATAAAATGAAACTTTTGCCCTACAGGTGAGATCACATCGATCCCTGTATACAATCCAGGGGCACAAACAAAGAGGGAATCATATCATCCCACCAGGCTCCTTCAGAAAGAGAGCCAAGTCTCAAGGGCAACATCTGCATCTCAAGAGATCAACAACGGCGTTCCTTCTCATTCCAACAGGAAGCAGATACAACGTCAACAAACGGAGCCACGACAGAGTCCCTAGTTCCAAGTCTCGACGGCCACATCTACAGCCTGGAGACCCACAACAGCGTTCCTCCTCATTCTAGCAGGATTTGGACGCGACAATTAATCTCGGAGCCATGACAGAGTCCCTAGTTCCAAGTCTCGACGGCCACATCTACAGCCTGGAGACCCACAACAGCGTTCCTCCTCATTCCAGCAAGATTCGGACGCGACAACCAATTTCGGAGCCATGACAGAGTCCCTAGTTCCAAGTCTCGACGGCCACATCTACAGCCTGGAGACCCACAACAACGTTCTTCCTCATTCCAGTAGGATTCGGACGTGACAATCAATCTCAGAGCCATGACAGAGTCCCTAGTTCCAAGTCTCGACGGCCACATCTACAGCCTGGAGACCCACAACAGCGTTCCTCCTCATTCCAGCAGGATTCGGACACGACAATCAATCTCGGAACCACGGCAGAGTCCCTAGTTCCAAGTCTCGACGACCACATCTACATCCTGCAGACCCACAACAGCGTTCCTTCTCATTCCAGCAGAATTCGAACGCGACAATCAATCAGCGGAGCCATGGCAAAGTCCCTAGTTCCAAATCTCGACGGTTCACAGACAAGCTAGAGACCACCTCGACATTCGTCTCATTACAGTAGACGCAACGTCGGCAAAGCGGAGCAGCGGCAAAGTTCCCAGTTCCAGGACTCGGCGGTGCACAGACAACCGAGAGTCAACTCCTGACCTCATATGGCTAAAGTCAATCCTGGCCCCGTATGGTCAAAGTCAATCCTGGCCCCGTAAGGCCAAAGTCAATCCTGACCCCGTATAGCCAAAGTCAACCCCTGATCCCGTGGAACACGGCTAAAGTCAATCCTGACTCCGTGGAAAATGGCCAAAGTCAACCCTCGACCTCCCCATCAAAGCAATGCTTTGATTCGGGAGCAGGTCAACTCATCAATCATTCACGAGTCCTCTCGACTTATAAGGAAGAAAATTCTCTTGGAAGATCTTTACGACTCTCAAGAGAAAAACACACTTAGGAATTCTCAAGATTCCAAAGTAGAAAATACACCTACGAGATCCTCTCGACCCGTAGTGAGAAAAGTCTTTATGAGACCCTCATGGCTCATAAAGTTGAAAAGTCTTAGGCGACAGACCTGAACCTGTTTCCTAAGCCATCACTACCCTACAAGGAGGTCAAGATGGACTATCTACGGGCCACATTTGCCAAAATTACAGTCCACTGCAATAAAGGAGTAACTTACGGGTCCTCACGATTTGTAAGGAAAATGCCCGAGTGAGATCCTTACGACTCACGGAGGCGATGAACACTTAGAAATCCTCACGATTTCTAGGGATAATTTGCACCTATGAGATCCTCTCGACTTGTAGGGAGAAAAAACCTTCTTGAGACTCTTACGGCTCATGAAGATGAAAAAGTCTTGGGCTACAAGGACCCTAAATTTGTCTCCTAAGCCCTCAATTCTATGGCCATGCATAACTATACACTACTTCACCCACGTACATACTTACGTAGGCAAAATAGTGGGGGGGCATTTGTTCCCACCAAAAATTTCTACGCAAAAGAGCCCAAGGTATCAAATGGCAGCGATACGCTTAAGAAAATTTGAATCAGTATTTTCCGGGCTGTATTTTGATAAACTCCTGAATGATAAACAAATAAATTCTGATGGTATCGAAATCTTCTCGAAAAAACCTTCGATTTGATATATTATGAGCCTTATAATTCATCCGGTATCAAAAGTTATGAGCAAATGTGCTATGCACGTGTAATTTAAGGAAGAAAATGCGAACCAGTATTTTCCAAGTTGTATTTTGACAAACTCCCGAATTAGAAATAGCTAAATTCTGATGGTATCGAAAGTGTCTCAAAAAATCCTTCGATTTTATATATTATGAGCCTCATAATTCATCCAGGATCAAAAGTTATGAGTAAATGTGCTACGCACGTGTAATCTAAAGTAATGCTCTACAACATGGGGGATGCATTTTTAGTCCTACATCGGGAAAAAGAGAGATCCCTTCTCTACCACTCCCATATAAACAAGAGGGGATACCTCTTAGAAAAGGTAGAGAATTCAATTCTCAAAGGAGATTAGTTTTCCATAGGAGCTTGCTCCCTCCCATAATGCGCAAGCGCCATGTGCGCCACATGCAATGCACGCACGCCAGCCACATGCACGCCACGTGTAACGCACATGAGCCAAACACATGCAACGCACGTAAGAGAATTCAATTCTCAAAGAAGATTAGTTCTTCATATGAGCTTGCTCCCCCCATAATGCGCATATGCGCAAGCACCATGTGCGCCAAGTGCAATGCACGTGCGTCTGCCACATGCGCGCCACGTGAAACGCACGTGGGAGAATTCAATTCTCAAAATAGCTTAGTTCTTCATGTTAGGGCCTTAGCTTCCCCCCATGATGTGCAAGCGCCACATGCGACGCACGTGCGCCCAACACGTGCGACGCACGTGCACGAACGCAAAGAGGCCTTTTTCAGCAGTCAGGTGTTTAATCTTCAACATATTCTTCCTACTGATAAGTGGGACATGGTTCAACGGGTACATCCTCCACACCTTCGATATATGGCACTGTAATTTCTCAGCGTCGTCGGAGAGGTGGTGGGTCCCAACGACCAATGAACTCTCTTTCCAAATAGAGAGGAACCCCCTATAAATTTTGAGAAAGTCCAGAGAGAAGAGCAAGCTCTCAGCAGAAGAAGAATTTGTTCAAGATAAAATAAAGAGATCAAAGCATCTCATCAGAAAAAGAACTTAATTCTTTTGCCAGATTATAGATCTTTAAGACAAATTGTCTTTCACAAAAGAGATCATAACATCTCATTATAAAAGGGGGGAATAATTTAATTCTCTTAGGATCACAGATCCATAAAGGCAAAGCCTTTCACCAAAAGTATAAGAGATTGAAACATCTCCTATAAAATAAGAACTTTGTTCTTAGATCCATGAGACAAAGTCTCGTATAAGAGAAAATTTAATTCTCAGAGCGCAAAGCTGCCTAAAAAGAGCCTTAGCGTTCCAATTAAAAGGAGCGCCCCAGCGCTCTAAATCTCGCGCACAGCGCTGCAGAGTCTTAGTGCTCCAAGTTTAAAGAAGCACCTCAGCGCTCCAAATCTAGCGCACAACGCTGTAAAGCCTTAGTGCTCCAAGTTTAAAGAAGCACCTCAGTGCTCCAAAGTCTGGCGCACAGCGCTAAGCGCGCCACGTGCTCCTCACGTGTGCGCTACTTAATAGAAGCGCTCTGCGCTCAATGACTGGCGCTCAGCACCAAGCGCGCCACGTGCTTCTCACGTGTGCGCTACTTAATAGAAGCACTCTGCGCTCATTGACTGGCGCTCAGCACCAAGCGCGCCACGCGCTCCTCACGTATGCGCTGAGAGAACATAAATTATTCTTTAAATGATAAAGCCCAGAGCCATAATGAGTGCTCAGCATTCAATAAAAGACAAAAAGTTGTCAGGACCAATTCTCAGTATTGTTAAATGAAAAAGGACCGAGCCTAATAAAATGTCTAACATTTTAAATGAATGGGCCGAGCCCAAGTTGGCAACAAATCTTTAATTCAGATTAATTGAGCCCATATGCTCATAAATCTTTGATCTTAGTCCTAAATTGGACTACAGACCTCCCAACCAATATTGGTTCAAGGGTACATCTCTTCATTCCTCTGATATTTATCGTTGTAATCCTTCAACGTCTTCAGAGAGGCGATGGGTCCCGACAACCAGACATTTCACGGACCGTGGGGTCCTTAAACTCTTGGACTATGATGTCCTTAAACTTTACAGACTATGATATCTCTAAACTACCACGTACTGTGGGGTCCTTAAACTCATGGACTATGATTTCCTTAAACTTTACAGACTAAGATCAACATAAATTAGTCTCCGTATACAATCCATGGGCAACCAAAAATAAAACAAACACACACGACACGAAGTGACCATCTGGAGAAGGAGAAAGTTGTTATCACGATACGGTAACATAATTAAATGCAGCGACTTGTGCCTGCAGGGAAGAGCATCCCCACAATCAAAATCCCCTCACAACGAGGGGGAATCTGACGAAGTCTGCTACATCGGCCGCATCTGTCTAAACCTCCGATACACGGTGCCATAAATCAACTTAGCATCTTCGGAGAGGTGGACGGATAAATCCAAATAGTATCTGCCCCCAAAATTCAGGCCAGACGTCCCAACGTCCCGGGCGCGTCTTTCAGCGGAGAACAAAACCAAATCTTCCAAATTTTAGGAGTTAATTGAAGAATCTCACAACTGCAGCGAGAAAAAGATATTTTCAAAATATTTTTATTAGAAAAATCTCCTAACATCACGAAAAAATAACATAAGAAATCTGGAGGTGAGATTACACCAAAAGGAGGCAGACCCGCGGTGGAAAGAGGCATATGGCGGCGAAACCGCGGTTCTATAATAGCCGTTGGATATGAAAATTCAGGGGCTTGATCGTCTTTTCACATACTTTAAGATGACGTTGAGCTTCAAGTTCCAGAGCCTATAAAAAAGACCGAGAGCAATCAGGGTTATCAATCCACCGATCGAGAAATCTAAATCTATCGAGCAAATTAGGGTTTTTAGTTCTTGTAGTTTTATTTCAGCAATCAAATTCTGTAATGCAAAAGTTTCAATAAAAAATAGTTTTTTTTAATCTTATTTCATCACTTTTCGCATTTATTTTCTGTATTTACTTTCCGTACTTTTTTTTTTAATTATTTCTTATGGGTTCATTAATCTTCTATCTTTCCTCGTTTATTTCGTTTAAATCCCAATGAGTGAGTAAATTCTCGTTTGTTAGGATTTGTAGGATAGGGTAGTATAATGGATGAAAAAAATTGCTCAACTTCTTTTTAAATTTTAATTTTTATAAATTTTAGTAAAGAGAGTCTTAACCCTCTTATTCGGACGTGCTATCAATTCATGATAGTTACGTCCACGATTAAAGATTCGTTAATACTCGTTTTGTTGAGTGCTTGAGATAAATAGAGATCAATAGAAGGACAAGGGTTAGTAGAGAGAAACCATAATCCCTCCAGGAGCCCTAATCCACATTCATCGCTGTTTCTCTAGTATTAAATAATTAAAAGATAAAAAAAATTATTTTTAAAACTCCATCTATTAACTACGCAATCCGAAAAACCTTACAAGCACTTCTCTTATAAATTTTTCAAATCTCCTTAGTATAAAACGATAAAAATCCCACCTTTTTTTATTAACTCGTCTAAAACAAGATAAGTAATTCACCATTTTCCTGTGGACGACCCGTACTTACTATAGGTTAGCTATTGCGACACCGTTATTGATTGCGGTAATTAGGAAATACAATGACACAGTTTTTAATATCAATCAAATGGCGTCGTTGCCGGGGAAAAGGTAGTATTATTTTTCTTGATATTCTGGTTGATTTATAAAAAAAACAAAAAAAAATACAAATAGAAATAAAAATCGCATCTTGTGTGAGTTTTGCGAGAAATATGGAGCACTTGGAGCGAACTAACAGAGATTCAGAGATTGTCAAATAGGAGCAGAGGAGCATTGGAGTGCCGTGCAAAAATTTGAAGGGGAGATTTCACCAAAAGGCGGCGGAACCGCGGCCAATTGGGGTATTTGGTGGCTGAATCGCGGCCGAATAGTGGAGTTAGGCCCCCAAAGTTTTCTGGTATTATTTTATCTTCTTCCTCTCTCCTCTGAAACTCCAATAAACTATTTTTATCAGCAGGATTCTTTGCAAACAACACCGCTAAAAAATCTTTTTACGTGTTTTCGATTTTGGATTGTTTTACATATTTAAAACGGACATTAAGGGGAAAGAAACCCAAATTCAAATTAGATGGGAATTTCATCACCCTTCTCAGGCCCCACAAATTAGAAATAAGTATACGCATCACCCTATATTAATAAAAAATATCTAGATCAAGCCTCTAACAACAATCACGCTCAATTGTGATAAGAGAGAGTCGTGGGTAATCTATTGCTTATCCGCATTTTTTTTGTGGTGTCTAAGGCAAGTGTGACTAAGAAAAGTGGTTTACTTAATTAGACCCGCTATTTCAATGATTCATATAGCGGATATCTCCCACTTACCTGGATGCAAGATTGATAAGGAGGTGATAGAGGATTTATCCTATATCTTGTCCTTTTGATGTCTGGGAGCGATCTAATGATTTGACCTAGGTGATCCTTACTCTAGAGATTATTTGTGCACATTTGTGATTGGTTGAGTCGAGTCTCTCTTTCCAAGCAAAACAATTTCAAAAATCCAAAAAAAAAAATATTACCATTTCACCCACTTTTATAATGGGTAACCCAAACCGACCAACTCTTGGCGAGATTTGCTACACACAACCAGATATTTCTTTATATCATTATTGTTTTGGTAGAATTTCTGGCCCTACCATTTCTTTAAGGGATAGGATAGAACGCTCTAAAAATAACAGTTGGACATCTCATTCAAATTCCTATCAACCGTGTCAAAATTCAACACCTTCTTATGTTGATAATCCTTTTAAGACCAGTGAGGAAACTTTTAAATCCATGTCCATTGCTAAGCATATTGCGAAGGCCTATAGCCAAAGTTTCATACTTTTCACTGCTCCAAAAACCTTAGGACAACAATTACAATCATTTCCATATGAACATATTGATACTCCTTTTGAGGCAAATATGGAAAATTTTACATCCATGACCATTGCTGAGAAAATTGCAAAAGCCAGTCGCCAACAATTCAACCAATCTCAATTTTCTTTATATCAAATGTTGATTTTAATCATGTTTATGAAAATTGGATACAACCATCTAACTCTTATCAACAGTACTAAATTTTCACACCCTATCATGTTGATACTTCTCTTGAGGCTAATGTGGCCATTCGTAAACTCATTTCTATTGCGGAACACATTGAATTCGCCCGTAGCCAACAATTAAATACATTCCAACCATGCTCAACTTTTTCACCTTATCTAGACAGTGCTTCTGAACATCAATTAAGAAGTTCCACGGTTCAAAAAGAATCCTTCATGGAAACTTCTTCACAAACTATGTTCAGTTTTAAAGTAGAATTGGAATTGAGTAATAAAAAAAAACCAGGGATCCCTCAAAATCAAACCAGAACCAATTCTTTTGATTTTAACACCTTCCATCCTGAAATCTAACCGAATGTATTTGATGATCAACCATTTAATAATCTAGTTGATGAGGTGTCCGAGAATAACATGTTTGACTTTTCCAATCATGAGCGTGAAAGAGAGCATTACACTATTCCAAATCAAACTGATTCTTATCCGACTAAATTTGACATTTCAAACCTTCCAATTCCATCAAGTGAACCTATTGATCCATCGTTTGAGGATAATATAATTGATGAATTTTAAAGGACTATCCATTTAATTTGACTGAAAGTGCTAGTGAAATCGGTGAAGATAATATCTTTGAAGATGAACTCGCTATGTTGAATGAGCTGGATTTCCCGACCCATCATGTCCCTTCCATTGAATATGAACATTTTCATGTACATTTAACCGATTCTATTTTTACCTCCAACCTATCCGATATGCAAAAAGATATCCGGCCTTCATTTCCCATATCTGGATCAATAATCCTCAACACCCAAGTTCGTTTACCCATTTCATTACACACTTTATTTGGTTTTTCTCATCTTCTTTCACTTTCACCGAGCTTTGATGAACCACACTCCGATATTTCGAGTTCTATAATTCTTGAAAGACCACTTGATTTTGACTTTTTTAAGGATAAGGTAGACAAGCTTTTCGAGTCTCCTATCTCCATAATTTTTTACGAATCGAGTGTTTTGAATCCTGGTGCGCAAAACATTTGTTTACCGCCGGAAACCGGGAAAGACTGGACGTCTTGCCTGAATCTGGGGGCAGATGCTATTTAGTGCTATCCGCCCACCTCTCCGAAGATGCCAAGTTGATTTATGGCACCATGTATCGAAGGTTTAAACGGATGCGGCCGATGTAGCAGACTCTGTCAGATTCCCCCTCGTTTGAGGGGTTTTTGATTGTGGGGACGCTCTTCCCTGCAGGCGCAAGCCCCTGCAGTTAATTAGGCTACCGCATCGCGGTAACAAGTTTCTCCTTCTCTAGATGGTCACTTCGTGTTGTGGGTGTTTGTTTTATGTTCGGTTGCTCATGGATTGTATACGGAGACTAATTTGTGCTGTCGCCCGTAGGACGTGGATTAGTCCAAATCCGTATCTTTCTTAGATTTGGGTTTGGGGGGTGTTGTTTAAGGACACGTTGGTCTCTTTTGAGACTAAGATCAACTTAAACGTTTGTTAAGGATACGTTAGTCTAATTTCTAAACTAAGATCAACTTAACGGGATCGTTTAGATCCAACAAAAGAGCATTTGTACTCTAATGTTTAGTTTAAGGACATTGCGGTCGATCACCAGTTTAAAGACATGGTGGTCCAAGGCTAAGGACACCGTAGTCCATGAATTTAAGGACCCCACAGTCCGTAGTAATGTATGGTTATTGGGACCCGTTACCTCTCTAACGACGTTGAGGGATTACAACGACAGATATCAGAGGAGTAAAGAGATGTACCCTCGAACCGGGTGTAAATTGATTGGAAGAGCAGATGAGCTCAGTCCAAATTAAATTGAGGACTTATGGCCAGAATTGGGCTAAGTCGAGTTGAAAATGTTCAACATTTTATCCATGTTCTGGCTATTAGGCTTTTACTTGGGCTCTGCCCTTTATAATGCATAGCATTAGGCTCTGTAATTAAATGCATAGCATTTATATTTGGCCTGTTAGACCTTTACTTAGGCTCTGCCCTTTTTTATAATGCATAGTATTTTAGTGGTCTGATAGTGCGCCGCGTGGCTTGTCAGGCGCTTTGCGCCGATTAAAGAGCTCAAGGCGCTAGCGCATGTGGAGGTGACACGTGTTACACTCTGCGCTAAGCGCAAGTCTGTTAGCGCAGTGCGCTGCACTAATGCGCTGCTGACACGTGGCGCGCTCTGGCGTAGTGCGCCAGTCTAAGAGCGCAGTGCGCTGTTTTTAGGAGCGCAAAGCGCAGATCATTCTTTGGTTGACACGTGGCGCGCTCTGGCACAGTGCGCCAATCTAATAAGCGCAAAGGCTCATTTCAAGAGTGCAAGGCACTGTACAATAGCGCAGAGCGCATTTTGATCCAATTAAGATCAAAGAAACAGGTTCTTTGTTTTCTCAAAAGAGGTTCTACCTCAAGATTCAAGAACCAATGGTTCATCAAAAGGCTGTGCCTTTATATAGATCAAAAGATCTAAGAATTACTTCTTTAAATTTTTTGTGATTAGATCTTTCTGATCTTTTCTTTTTATTGAAGATCTTGATCTTGTTCTTAGATCTTTGATCTTTTTAGAAGAGATTCTTCTTTTTAATGAGGTGTTTTCATCTCTGTTCTTCCAAGAATTTGATTCTTTACCTTTAAAGATGAAGAAGATGATATTCTTTCTTCAAAGGTTTGCCTTTCTTTCCCTTTGAGTTTTTTCTCAAAGTTTTCAGAGGGTTCTCTCTCTTCTGTATCTCTATCTGTCTATCTGTGTGAGAATTGGAGTCTAGGGGCCTTTATATAGGGCCAATTGGTTTGTTAAGTTAGTTACAGAGATCTTTCTCTTATTGATCTGGGGACATTTCCCCACCGTTGGATCTTTGATCCTAAGGCCTCTCTTTTACAGAAGACAATCTTCTTATTTTAATAAGATTGGAAAGATCTTTCTAGAATTTTAATTCTAATTAATTACTAATTTATTATTTAAATTCCAGTGCTGGTGCAATTGGCTCTAGTGCGCCTGTGTTTGACACGTGGCGCGCAGCGCAACTGCGCTAGCGCGTCTGTGTTTGACACGTGGCGCGTAGCGCAGCGCAACTGCGCTAGCGCGTCTGTGTTTGACATGTGGCGCGCAGCGCAGAGCGCAGCGCAACTGCGCTAACGCGCCTGTGTTTGACACGTGGCGTGCGCACCACTGTTTGACACGTGGCGCGCAGCGCAGAGCGTAAGTGATCTGAAGCGTTGCTTAATTTATTTTAAAATTTGAATTTTAAAACAGAGCCTTCCTCTGATTGGGGTGCGCTGTCTTGGGCGCAGCGCTCCTTGCGCTAGCGTGTCTGCTTTTGACACGGGGCGTGCAGCGCGCAGCTTAAGGAATCCGAAGCGTTTCTTCAATTTTTGAATTTTGAAATTCAAACAGAGCTTTGCTCTGATTGGGGAAAACAGAAGCGTCGCTTCATTTCCCGCCTTGGAATTTGAACCGAGCTTTGCTCTGATTGGGGGAAACAAATGCCCCCCCACCGTTGCGCTTACGTGACCCCAAACGTGAGTGCGGCCGTGGTAGCATCTCAACCGTTGGATCAACTTTTGGGGAGTTGAAACGGCTCTCAAATGCCTATAAATAGGACCTTTGGTCCTCAGATGATTACCATCTTCTTCATAAGAATTTTTATTCAGAGCTTTGCTCTTTCGCTTAAGAACTTTTAAGAGTTAGAACTCTACACAAATTTTTAGGTAAAAATTAGATTAGATTAGAATAAATTAATTTTTATTCAGAGCCTTGCTCTTAATAGATCTCTGATCTAAAGAAAACCCATTTAGGGTTTCACTAGCAGAGCTTTGCTCTATAAGTCTAAAGAGAACTAAAGAGAACCCTATTAGGGTTCCATTAATAGAGCTTTGCTCTCTAAAAAGGATTTTTCTTGTTTTTGTTTAATTCATTAATGGAGCTTTGTTCCTTCCAAATCATATAGAAGAACTCTTAAGAGTTTTTCATGGTTCTTGAAGGTTAAAGATGGCATTTTATTTTTTTGATGAATTATATCATCTTGCTTAATCAGTCTGTCTGCTATTTTGTTGATTTTCTTTTACAGGAGTAATGGACGTCCACATGTATAACCTTGATGAGATCATCTCTTACGGAGACATCCGCCGACTCGGCCGTTCTCAGGACCGAGAATTCACAAACGCTGAGTGTGCCGAAAGTATGAGTCGCTTTGACGCATATAATGGCCAACTGCTTCCCCGGCGTTCCCCTCTTCTAAAGCTTATCGTGGGAGCAATCTGGGAAGCACTTCCCTTGTTCTGTACTGGTGTGCCACTTGGGGCATTGGATGCCGCTGAAGATAAGGTGCACTCGGTGTATCTGATGAATCTAATCTCCAAGAGACGGCGAGACAATCTTGTCGATCTCTTGCACCAGGCTTTTCAACAGTCTGCCGTACTTGCTGCCTATCGGAGGGTGGAGGACATCAGTGGGGATCCTGACGCTAGTGCTCGCGAAAGAAAGCACACCAGGATGGTTCGCCATGCTTGGAAAGTTCTGGACAATGTCACTTTTGAGTTCCTCAATCCATGTCCTGGATTTGAGGTTTTGCCATTGCAACTATTTTAATAGCATCTTTGTTTATTGCTTTCATAATTGTAAGAACCTTTTTTTTCTCGAAGTATGAATGGCAAATTTCTCATTTCAGCTTGTCTTATTTCACGTACTAAATCTTTTGCACATGCATGAATGGGTATATCTCGAACGCTTAATCAAATGCAAATCAGATCTTCTCTTTGCTGTGTTGTTGCCATGTGACTTTAGCAAGTGCGGTCTGTAGATAGCGTATAGTTGTCAGTCTTAGGCTCTTTGTAAGGTAGTGATGGCTTAGAAAACAGGGTTAGGATCTATCACCTAAGACTTTTCAACTTTATAAGCCGTGGGGGTCTCATAAAGAATCTTCTCCCTATGAGTTCCCTATGAGTCGAGAGGATCCCGTAGGTGTAATTTTCTTCCTAAGAATCGTGAGGATTCCTAAGTGCGTTTTCCCTTATAAGTCGTAAGGATCTTATAAGAGAATTTTCCCTCTTATGAGTCGAGATGATCCATAAGCGGTTGTTTCCCTCCTTATCGATATTCGACTTTAGAGAGTGTGACCCGTGAATAGTATGCAAGAGTCCATTTCGGACCGACTTGCAGGGCCCCAGTGCTTAGGAAACAGTTTTTTCTAATCCCTGCTGCCTAAGGTTTTGCCTTACGAGTCGAGACGAATCGAGCATTTCTCGCAAGAATATCCAAACGTCACAGTTAACCTCTGCTCTTTACGACAGAGGTCCGTTAGGGTCTGTGGTACTATGGTTTTATCCGTCGTACCGTCGCGTCGGCTGATGTATTCCTTGATGGGCAACCTTGCTGTTCGAGTAGCCTTGCGACTGCCATGTCTCTGATCCCTTCGGGGGCTGGACAAGACGTCTTCAAGCAATCTTCTTAGGCAGTTTGACCGTCAGAAGAGCAAGCGTTAGGAATTTTGCCATGCCGCTTTTTACTTGAGGTTAGGCTTATTTTGGAGAGCCCCGATGAGTCATAACCACTCTGCGCTGGTGTGGGATGATCTCCGATGGTCTTTCAGGTTTTATGCGAGTTACCGTCGTGTCCCTGAAGCTAGGAATTTGGCCTTCGCTACGTTTGTTGGCATTACGTCTGCTGTATCGAGATGAATTTAGCGGTTGTCTTTAGGTTGCTGGTGAACCGTCGAGGTCTGGAACTAGGGATTTTACCGTGGCTCTGTTCGTTTGATTGTCGCGTCTGAATCCTGCTGGGGAAAGAACGCTGTGGTGACATCTCGTCTGCTGTATCGAGACGAACGTCGAGTTGATGATCACTCCACTCTGATGTGGGATGATCTCCGATAATCTTTTAGGTTTTATATGAGTTACCGTCAAGACCCTGAAGCTAGGAATTTGGCTTTCGCTTCGTTTGTTGGCGCTGCGTCTGCTGTATCGAGACGAATGTCGTGGTGGAGTTGGGATTTTGCCGTCACTCCGCTTTGTTTCGACCATGAGGTCTTCTGTTGACGTTGCATCTGCATCCTGATGGACCGCGAGGGAACGCTGTTGTTGACATCGCGTCCGCTGTAACGAGACGAATGCTGAGGTGGAGCTGGGATTTTGCCATCGCTCCGCTTTGTTTCGACCGTGAGGTATTTTGTTGACGTTGTATCTTCATCCTGCTGGACTGCGGAGGAATGCTACCGTTGACATTTCGTCTGCTGTAACGAGACGAATGCTGAGGTGGAGTTGGGATTTTTCCATCACTCCGTTTTGTTTTGACGTTGCGTCTGCATCTTGCTGGATTATGAAGGAACGCCATTGTTGACATTGCGTCTGTTGTAACGAGACGAATGCTGAGGTGGAGTTAGGATTTTTTCATCACTCCGCTTTGTTTTGACGTGAGCTTTCGTTAACGTTGTATCTGCATCCTGCTGGACTGCGGAGGAATGCTGCCGTTGACATTTCGTCTGCTGTAACAAGACGAATGCTGAGGTAGAGTTGGGATTTTGCCATCACTCCGCTTTGTTTTGACATGAGGTCTTTCGTTAACGTTATGTCTGTGTCCTGCTGAATTGTGAAGGAACGTCGTTGTTGACATTGCGTCTGCTGTAACAAGACGAATGCTGAAGTGGTCTCTAAGTTATCTGTGAACCGTTGAGACTTGGTTCTCTTTCGGATGGAGCCTGGTGGGAAGGTATGGTTCCCTTTTTGTTTGTGTCCCTGAATTGTATACAGGGATTGATGTGATATCATCTGTAGGGCATAAATTTCATTTTTCTTTATTTCTTTCCGCGATGCTCTATCATTTCAGCTTTTATATCGCGAAGGTCGCGATTGCCCAATCATTTCGGCCATCTTTCGCGGTGCCCAATCATTTCGGCTATTTATTTTATTTTTTCTCGTTGTTTCTTATTGCGAGTTGCCCAATCATTTCGGCTATTTATTTTATTTTTACTCGCTGTTTTTTATTGCGAGTTGCCCAATCATTTCGGATATTTCGCATGCATACATTTTCTTTTTACTTGCTGATTTTGTTGCAAGTTGCCCCATCATTTCGGCTATTTCGTATGCATGTACGGCTTGCTGGCTTTCTGCCGCAAGTTTGGAATTAGACACCGATTTCAGCATCAGTATCGCTACAACTGGAATATTGCCAGGAGCGAATCATCATTTTCCTCTGTCGATGTCGAGCAAAGATGGCTTAGCGAACAGAGTTAGGATCCTGTCGACTAAGGCTTTTGACTTCATGAGCCGTAAGGGTCTCACAAAGGTATTTCTCCCTACAAGTCGTGAGGATCTCGTAGGTGTGTTTTTCTCCTTAGGAATCGTGGAGATTCCTAAGTGTATGGATTCTTATAAGTTGTAAGGATCTTACAAGAGAGTTTTCTCCTTATAAGTCGAGAGGACTTACAAGGGTTGTTCATCGTGCGAACATATCCCTAGTCACGGATGGGACTTAGTCAGGGAAATGTTTATTCGCGCCCGTGGATTGTATACAAGGATCAGTATTGAGCCGCTTGTAGGGCAGTATCGGAGGTTGTGGGGGTTGCTTAAGAACAGGTTCAGGTCTCTGTAGCTTAAGACTTTCAAATCTTATGAGCCGTGAGGGTCTCATAAGAGGATTCTCCTTACGAGTCGTGTGGATCTCGCAAGTGTAATTTCTCCTTAGGAATCGTGAGGATTCCTAAGTGTGTTGCTCCCTTGTGAGTCGTAAGGATCTCACGCAGGTGGTTTCTCCTCAAAAGATCGAGAGGACCCTGTAAGTGTCTTTTAACGAGACTGCGCCCTTTCGGGTTTTCACAAACACTCGCCGGTAGCCCTGTTGTTTTTACTCACGGAGCCCTTTCGGATTTTCATCCGTGCCCATTTTGCTTATGGACATACCGTTTTTTTCCTCTTTTTTTTATTCTAACGAGGTTGCGCCCTTTCGGGTTTTCACAAGACTCGCCGGTAGCCCTGTTGTTTTTACTCACGGAGCCCTTTCGGGTTTTCATCCGTGCCCATTTTGCTTATGGACATACCTTTTTTATTTTTATTTTTATTTCATTTATATATATATATATATTCGGGGTGTTGCGATCCGCCGTAGTTTCTTGACATCTCGGTCAACAGCTAGTTTTAGGACATAGTGGTCCGTCATTAGTTTTAGGATGTTTCGGTCCGCTGTTAGTTTAAGTACGTTTCGGTCCGTCGTTGCCGTATTTGAGGCGGATTTTTAGTTTACGGACTTTTCGGTCCATGAGGCCTTCCCTATGAATGAGCATGATGCCTCCGGCATATCCATTTTTCTCGGAGCATGTGGTTGTGGCGGGCTCACCTTCCAGTTTACGGATAGCGCGAACTTGCCCTGTTGGTATTGGTCTTCAACCCAGTTTTTGAAGACGTAGCAGTTTTCGATCGGATGGCCCAATATTTAGTGGTAAGGGCAGTAATTAGAACTGTTGACATCATTCAGTTGTAGCTAGTGTTTCGGCTCCGGTAGAGTAATAAGCCTGTTGTGCACTGCTAGTTCGAACAGCCTCCTTGTTTCATCCCGGAGAAATGAGTAAGGACGTTTCAACTTTTCATAGAGGGGTTGCCGCCTGTTGCTTTGGCGAACAACCGGTCTAGGCTCACTTGATTGTTGTTGAGCGTTGGCGACGAAGGCCGTTTTTTCTTTCCCTTTATCCTTTTTGTTCGATCCCTTGTTTGCGGGTCCGGGATTCTTTCCGGGTAGCATGCGATTGTACAGCTGAATGTTCTCGCAACTTCTCCATTCTTTCATTTCAGAGATGGATTCCTTGAAGAGAGGACCGAGGGCTACTTTTTCCTCGGAGTCGCTCCCGAAGGTGAAAACTCGCGATCCCCCGGGATCAACCCTATGAAAATTGCCGGCACTTCTTTTAAGCTCATCTGTCGCATTTTTTCGTTGTCTACGAGCTTCACGCTTTGTCTTGTTGAAGTGTTGCCTGTGAACGACATACCCTTGCCACCAATACTTAAAGGAGCTGCAGTCTTCAGTAGGATGTGCGATCTTCTGATGATATAAACAGAAGTTAGGATGTACGTCCGCTTCATCAAGATGTATACCACCAGGAGAATTTTCTCCGAAAGTGGGCAGCCTCATCCCCATCGATATGGCTTTGGCAAATCGTTTCCTCGTCTTGATCCTGCTTTCATTTACGGCGGATGTACTTTGATCCGGTGGGAGTGTTTCGACCCTTTTGTCTAGTCGCCGGCGTTTGGCCTTTTCAAATATGGCCATCTCACGCTCCCGATCGGCTTTACATTTTAGATGAATTTCACTCGGGAAGGTGTCAATCATTTCGTCTGACGGCCATAGAAGTTCCGGTTCAGGACCTTCCCCCGGATTCTCTGCATCAGGAGCTTCTTTACTGTCTATCAACGAGTGAGAGATCATATGGCAGCTTGCCACATAATCCTCAAGTTCATCCGACGATTCTTCTCCATCATCTCCGTCCTCAAGAACGTGGCTGAGGAACCCTTGGAGCGTGATTGGAGTCCGCGCCTTCTGGTTATACTCTTCCAGCGCGTCAATCTGCTTTTGTAGGTCCGTGCGCTTGTCGCCAGGCTTCACGGGCTTCTTGGATTTTTTCTTCTTTTTCGAAGATTTCGACGGCTGGGTGTGAATGCTTTGGCTTTCACCACCAATATTTGGAGTTGGACACGGCTTCAGCATCCCCTTGATGATCTCAGGTTCCAACGGGTTCTTCCATCTGATCGCCGGGCATGTCTGAAGATCATTCATCATCTTTTTGGTCTTGGCCGAAAGAGCCACCTCCCATGGAGCTTCCTCAACAAAAGAGCACGTTGCCCCCGGTGTGTTTGTCTTATTAGGAGTGTAAGGCTATGGCGGGTTCACCTTCCAGTTTTCGGATAACGCGAACTTGCCTTGTTGGTACCGATCCTCGATCCATCCTTTAAAGACGAAGCAATCTTCGATTGGATGGCTTACCGCTTGGTGGTAAGGGCAGTAATTAGGATCGTTGACATCGCCTGGCTGCAACGGACATTTTGGACTCGGTAGATTGACGAGTCTATTGCGCACTGCCAGCTTGAACAGTCTTCTCGTTTTATCCTGAGGAAACAAGTAAGGACGTCCTAATCTTTCCTTAAGGGATGAGCGTGGACGCATATTGTTTTGACGGACAACCGGCTTTAAGTTGCTCGGCTGTTGTTGAGTATTGGCGACGAAAGTTGCTTTTCCTTTTCCCTTTTGAAGGAGATGGTCTATGACCCATTTGATCCATTTGGGCCAACTTGTCAATCGAGGCCTGGAAAGTCGTCGGCTTGAAGAACATCATGAATTGCGAGATGGTCGCTTGAGGGTCGAGGGTGCCCACGAACATGCCTACAACAGGTGCTTCTTCAATGCATTGTTCGCACTTCGACCATAAGTTCCGCCACCGTATTGCGTATTGAACCTACGTTTCGCCTGGCCTTACCCTGGCGTTGATTAATGCAGTGATCGGGGTGCGCTCACTGGCGCTTGCAAATCTTTGTGTAAACAGCAACTCCATCTCCGCAAATGTTGTGACAGAGTCGTTAGGCAGCTCCGAATACCAATCGAAGGCCGTTCCGGTAAGCTGCCGACGAATTGGCGAAGCAACAGTTTATCATCGCCTCCAGTGTTGCCGCATAAGGCTCTGAATTGAGCGACTTGCTGATGTGGATTCCCCGTCCCTTTATATATATGGAACTTAGGGATCGTATATCCCGGCGGGTACTTTATCTGATCATACCAGCCTGGATACGGTCGCCCAATTTTAACGACTTGACCGGCTGCTTCATTTGCCTGGTGAGCTCGTATTTGCTGAGCAATATAATCATCGAGTACGGCCTTGGAGAGGGTTTCCTCTTTGGCTGCTGAAAGAGTCGGAGGAGGATTAGATATCTCCCCTCGGTCATCTTCAATAATGATCGGAGGGTCTTCAGCTGGAGGATCCGGCTGTAATATCATCCCGACCATATCTTGGAAGAGAAGCGCCATTCGTTTTATGTTGGCAGCTTGTTCTGCTACTTCTCTGTCTTTCTTTTCGAGGACTCTGCGGAGGAAGTCAGCATCGGTTTCTTGTTTATGACGCTGCTCTGATGACGCCTCCGGGCTTTCTTTTGGCCCGGTGAGTGTGGCCATTTGCGTCAGCATTTCTTGAAGCTTCTGTTACTACTCCTGGGCTTTTGTCAAGGATCGGGTGAGCGGTCGGTGACCTGTCGAAGCGCGGCTTTCCTCTTTTCCGGAAGCCATGTAAACAGTATGTACCATTATGCCCCCAGACTTGGAGCGTTTGGGCTCGGTGCTTTTACGATTCGCCATGTTTGCATGGGCTTTCTGCGGCCTCCTTCTCTTTTGAGTGGTTGACGTTAAGGGGGCCGTTGCGGCGGGCACCCAGGCAGTTGTCGTCCTTTGTGGCTTAACAAGACGGTTTTCTTCCTGTCAGACCTTCAGCTTCTTCTGCCGGCGGGGATAGTCTTGATCAACCACCGACTCTCGGACTTGTCGCCAGATTTTGTAAACTTTGGAAGACAGCCGTTGAGAGGGCTAATCCGGCTTTATTTCTGCAACATTCTCCACGGATGGAGGAGATCTTTTCAGCACAGCAGTCGGGGAATTCTTGCGCACCCTCCTTAGTGGTTCAAAGCTATTCCCGGTCGAAACAGCAGTATTGATTTCCACCATCGGAGCTGGCGGAGTTAGCCCAGAGGGGGATTTTCCCCTAGCCTTCCTTATCCGGCGCTAGTGACGACGGCGAGCATGTCGTGCGATTGGAGTTAGTTTAGCCGTAGGGGTGACCTCCTCATGCCCTCCGTGTTAGTCAGAACCAGCTTGTATCAGCCTTTTAAAGACCGACGTCCATTGAATGGGGATGGCCAACCTATCAAAAGCAGACTTCCGAGTAGGGGAAGCAATCTTGGTGATTTCGCCTGGAACGGGAGCAGAAATAGTCAGTCTTGTGGAGATCGACCCTTTGGCAGGAGAAACCGCCTTGACGATTTTAGGAGCAGGGATGGCTATCCGCTTCGGGATAACGCCTTCTGGTATTGCAGGCTTCTTCATGGGCCCGTTGGAGCTCTGGCCCAGTCTGTTAAAAACCGAGGCAGTGGAGTTGGGCGACCCGTTGAGAGGGGCCGCAGTAGTAGCAAGCCGATCGAATACCGACTTCTTGGGAGTTTCTTGTGACGGTACAGGGGCGTTGAAGCTCATGGGTAGGAGTATGGTCCCGAAGAATAGTCCAGTGGTGGCTTGAGTTACCTGCTCCACCGGAATTTTGAAAAGGGAGGCCGCTCGGGGCCCGTAAGTCACTCCTCCAACAAGGACGGAGTGAGAGTTGCAGTTGCAGGTAGTGCAGTTTGAAGCCATTGATCTTCTGTTTTCTGCATGGAGCAAGACACCAAATCTAAGTACCTCAAATCCACAGGCCACCATAGCAAACCGCAATTCGTTCGCGAACACGACACACGAAGTGTGGAGTGGAAAGAGGAAGAGGTCCCACCGGGCGTGCCAGAATCTGTTTACCGCCGGAAACCGGGAAAGACTGGACGTCTTGCCTGAATCTGGGGGCAGATGCTATTTGGTGCTATCCGCCCACCTCTCCGAAGATGCCAAGTTGATTTATTGCACCATGTATCGAAGGTTTAAACGGATGCGGCCAATGTAGCAGACTTTGTCAGATTCCCCCTCGTTTGAGGGGTTTATGATTGTGGGGACGCTCTTCCCTGCAGGCGCAAGCCCCTGCAGTTAATTACGCTACCACATCGCAGTAACAATTTTCTCCTTCTCTAGTTGGTCACTTCGTATTGTGGGTGTTTATTTTATGTTCGGTTGCCCGTGGATTGTATACGGAGACTAATTTGTGCTGTCGCCCGTAGGACGTGGATTAGTCCAAA
This sequence comes from Agapanthus africanus, assembly GCA_030015575.1. Lineage (NCBI taxonomy): Eukaryota > Viridiplantae > Streptophyta > Magnoliopsida > Asparagales > Amaryllidaceae > Agapanthus > Agapanthus africanus. The sequence continues at coordinate 59,079,714 of CM057343.1, read as the reverse complement.
TCCGTATCTTTATTACATTTGGGTTTGGGGGGGTGTTTAAGGACACGTTAGTCTCTTTTGAGACTAAGATCAACTTAAACGTTTGTTAAGGATACGTTAGTCTAATTTCTAAACTAAGATCAACTTAACGGGATCGTTTAGATCCAACAAAAGAGCATTTGTACTCTAATGATTAGTTTAAGGACATTGTGGTCTATCACCAGTTTAAAGACATGGTGGTCCAAGGCTAAAGACATGGTGGTCCAAGGCTAAGGACCCCACAGTCCGTAGTAATGTGTGGTTATTGGGACCCGTTACCTCTCTGACGACGTTGAGGGATTACAACGACAGATATCAGAGGAGTAAAGAGATGTACCCTCGAACCGGATGTAAATTGATTGGAAGAGCAGATGAGCTCAGTCCAATTTAAATTGAGGACTTATGGCCAGAATTGGGCTAAGTCCAGTTGAAAATGTTCAACATTTTATCCATGTTCTGCCTATTATACTTTTACTTGGGCTTTGCCCTTTATAATGCATAGCATTGGGCTCTGTAATTAAATGCATAGCATTTATATTTGGCCTGTTAGTCCTTTACTTGGGCTCTGCCCTTTTTTATAATGCATAGCATTTTAGTGGTCTGATAGTGGGCCACGTGGCTTGTCAGGCGCTTTGCACCGATTAAAGAGCGCAAGGCGCTAGCGCATGTGGAGGTGACACGTGTCACACTTTGCGCTAAGCTCAAGTCTGTTAGCGCAGTGCGCTGCGCCAGTTCGCTGCGCTAATGTACTGCTGACACGTGGAGCGCTCTGGCGCAGTGCGCCAATCGAAGAGCGCAGTGCGCTGTTTTTAGGAGCGCAAAGCGCAGGTCATTCTGTGGTTGACACGTGGCGCGCTCTGGCACAGTGCGCCAATCTAATAAGCGCAAAGGCGCATTTCAAGAGTGCAATGCACTGTACAATAGCGCAGAGCGCATTTTGATCCAATTAAGATCAAAGAAACAGCTTCTTTGTTTTCTCAAAAGAGGTTCTACCTCAAGATTCAAGAACCAATGGTTCATCAAAAGGTTGTGCCTTTATATAGATCAAAAGATCTAAGAATTACTTCTTTAAATTTTTTGTGATTAGATCTTTCTGATCTTTTCTTTTTATTGAAGATCTTGATCTTGTTCTTAGATCTTTGATCTTTTTAGAAGAGATTCTTCTTTTTAATGAGGTGTTTTCATCTCTGTTCTTCCAAGAATTTGATTCTTTACCTTTAAAGATGAAGAAGATGATTTTCTTTCTTCAAAGGCTTGCCTTTCTATCCCTTTGAGTTTTTTCTCAAAGTTTTCAGAGGGTTCTCTCACTTTTGTATCTCTATCTGTCTATCTGTGTGAGAATTGGAGTCTAGGGGCCTTTATATAGGGCCAATTGGTTTGTTAAGTTAGTTACAGAGGTTTTTCTCTGATTGATCTGGGGACATTTCCCCACCGTTGGATCTTTGATCCTAAGGCCTCTCTTTTACAGAAGACAATCTTCTTATTTTAATAAGATTGGAAAGATCTTTCTAGAATTTTAATTCTAATTAATTAATAATTTATTATTTAAATTCCAGTGCTGGCGCAATTGACGCTAGCGCGCCTGCGCTTGACACGTGTCGCGCAGCGCAGAACGCAGCGCAACTGTGCTAGCACGCCTCTGTTTGACACGTGGCGCGCAGCGCAGAGCGCAAGTGATCTGAAGCGTTGCTTCATTTATTTTAAAATTTGAATTTTAAAACAGAGTCTTGCTCTGATTGGGGGTGCGCTGTCTTAGACGCAGCGCTCTTTGCGCTGGCGTGTTGCTTTTGACACGTTGCGCACAGCGCGCAGCGCAAGGAATCCGAAGCGTTGCTTCAATTTTTGAATTTTGAAATTCAAACAGAGATTTGCTCAGATTGGGGAAAACAGAAGCGTCGCTTCATTTCCCGCCTTGGAATTTGAATAGAACTTTGCTCTGATTGGGGGAAACAACCTTGAAACTTTCAACTTTTCTAGTGGATCTGCCTATTCCACCGATATAGATATCGATTCCTTTCTTTCCGATGAGATTATCAATTGGAACATCGATGAAAGCTTCGAAAGTATTTTTGCCGAAGAACTCGCGTTCCTTGAAGACTTGGATGCTGTGAGAAATCAACCTCAACCGGAAATTCGTGCGCCTCCCTTTAAGGCAAAAGAAGTTGAACCGCCACCCATTCTTCTAATCACATACGAGAATACGACTATTCCACCCATTCTTTATCTTTTACATCCTCGTTTTCATTCACACCCACTTTTTTTCTCCACCAACCGAGACGTAAAACCTTTCGATTACACCTCTTATTGTCCCCCCACATCATCTCTTATCGTTACTCTCATTTCTATTTCTTCTACTCGACATATGATATAACCTCCATTCTTATACAGTCTCGAGATTTCTTCACGTCTATCCATTACACTATCTTTCACCAACCATGGTGTGACCTTAATAAAATATTTGAATGGTTGGTTTTAACTTTTGGTCTATGTAAAGTTTTGTATAGACTGATAATATTTCTTCCCCCCTCTTATGTTGAATTTCAGTATTTAGTAACGAAAACACTGTTTTACTCAAGTTTGAGGGAAAGAAGAAAAATATTTTTAGAATGGCTCTTGAAAGAAAGGATTTTTTTGCACGGTTGTGAGCCAAGAACAAGTTTGGAGGAGGATTTTACTGTCATTCACTCTTGACCTCTTCTTTGTACCATCTTCTTGAACCGTTCCTTCTAATCTTCAGGTTTTGAGCTTACAGAACAATATGAGTGAGGACACTGCTGCAAACAAGTTTGGGAGGAAGGTTTGTATAGATTGTTTGTATGTATCCACGCATCATATGTAAATTTTACATTACATAATTTTTTTTGAAAATAAAAGTTAAAAAGTGAAAAATACATATGAAAGAGAAGAAGAGACTTAAGAAATAAAAGAAAATTAGATGTTTTAGAACTAAAGTAGTAATACGTGGTCATGAGCTGTTTTCCAAAGGGTTAGTAAGATGAAGAAATTACTAATCTGCGGATAGAAATAAGTCTCAAAAATAATCTCTATTTTTGAGTCCAAAGTTCTGAATGTTGATGCCCTACTATACGCACTTACACACATTTTGAAATTTGGGATAGTAGAGAATAGCTTGAAATACTCTTGCCTGAAAATCTTAGTATAAAAAAATAAATCAATAAAATATAAATGACACATAAAGTAAAATTTAAAAGAAAATGAACACTGGTTTTGTAATTACTTAAGGCAGCATATAAAAAAATATAGCGGGGGTGCCTTATCTCATAGTATCTTAGATCAACTGGTTTGGGAGTCACTGCTAAAGTTTAGGTGTTGCAAGATTAGGATATTTCTAAGTACTCCTTAATAAGTGAGTACATTCGGTAATCGGTTGGTTAGTGTCTCAAGAAATATTAACGGTCGCATGAAAAATGTGTGGGCAAATCCTTCTAAAATATCACCGACTAAAAAGTACTAAAGAATATGGATAAAGGGTGTGATAACTTGAATTGAATTCTCCAAGTGTAGGGATGACTTTTACACACACGTAGGGGTATATGATCGATATTTGGAGAAGATGTAGGGAGGAAGACTAAAAACGATGTTTTATGGAAGGAGGATGTGATTTCCGACATCTTTTCAAGACCATTAAGATAGGGCTCTTGACAACTAAAAAAACTAGTGTAGTTTGAAACTCTTATTTTCAAGTTTTTCTTTTGTATGTTCTTATCTTTGCATATAATTTTCGTCTTCTTTCCTTTATTTTCTAAATTTTGGGATTTTGTGGGTGTAATCCACTGAAAACTCTCAGGAGACAACACTTCTCCTACTAGAGACACCTAGAGGTTTTAAGGCTTATTACACGAGCTAAGTGCAATCGTGTTGCCTGCGAAAGTACACCAGTTTCCTTTTCTTTTAAAATAAAATAGTTTGCTCGGGACGATCAAAATATAAGTTTGGGGGTATTTGACCAGTCATATTTATTGCATATTTTTACGGTCATTTTCCTTACCATTATTAATTACTAAAAGATGTTATTTGTAATTTAAGAATATATGTAGGTTTATTTGTAAAAATATTTTGTCATAAATTTCTTAATTTATAATTAATATAATTGGGGGAATATGTGCATATCATATTTAAATAAAATATCCATGAGATTCTTAATATGCATATCATGTTATATCAAATATTCTTAACCAATATTATTAAAATATCATATCATATCATATCCGTAATTTAATTGGTTGGAATATTATCTCAAATAAACCAAATGCTACTAACAATTTGATTTGAGATATTATACATGTTTAAAATAACAAATCAGTTCAAGACTGTAAAGAGGATTGAGGAGATATAATCAAATCGAATTAGCAAACTAAATCTGTTGAATGTCAGGAGCAAATTGAAGAATCTCGCAACTGCAGAGAGAAAGAGATATTTTCAAAATATTTTTATCAGAAAAATCTCCTAACATCACGAGAAGATAACACAAGAAATCTGGGAGCGGGATCACACCAAAGGGCGGCGGATCCACGGTGGAAAGAGGCAAATGGCGGCAGAACTACGGTACTATAATGGCCATTGGATATGAAAATTCAGGGGCATGATCGCCTTTTCACATACTTTAAGATGACGTATAGAATTTCAAGTTCTAGAGCCTATAAAAAGGACCGAGAGCAATTAGGGTTATCAATCCACCGATCTATCGATCGAGAAATCTAGATCTATCGAGCAAACTAGGGTTTTTAGTTCTTGTAGTTTTATTTCAGCAATCAAATTCTGTAATGCAAAAGTTTCAATAAAAGGTAGTTTTTTAATCTTGTCTCATTCCTTTCCTCATTTATTTTCTGTATTTACTTTCCGCACTTTTATTTTTAGTTATTTCTTATGGATTCATTAATCTTCTATCTTTCCTCATTTACTTCGTTTATCCCAATGAGCGAGTAAATTCTCGCTCGTTAGGGTTTGTAGGATTGGATAGTATAATAGATGGAGAAAATCGCTTAACTTCTTTTTAAATTTTAATTTTTATAAACTTTAGTAAAGATAGTCTTAACCCTCTGTTGGATATGTATGCCCTTGAGACCATTATTATATATGTATACATGTGGATACTTGAACATATATATGTACATGACAATCTTGCTCGATATGATAGTATGCCATCTGGTTTGTCTTTATTTTAACATGTGCATATGTTTTACGTGCTATTATGTATCATTTATACATGTTGATAAAGCTCGTAGGATCATTGCTAGAATACCTGCGTTGTGATGGCGATCATACTTATGGAAGCTGGATAGTCGGTACGCACATCCTTAAATGGTCTCTAGTCGTGGGAGTATTGAGACTGGGTATCGATATTCCGGAGTAGACTAGTGTATATATTTCTAGACCCCGACGAGGGGCGATGGTATGGTCCCACAACCATTGGTCTTTTGCACCTAAGATAGTATACAGGTGCTCACTGAGTGTGAGTTCAACGGACGGACTCGCTGAGAATTTTTAGATGGTACTATACCTATCGTCAGATGGAAGTTCTCAGGTGACATGAGTACATGTTAGTCTTTAGACCTGAGATCGTCATTTGTCTCGTGTGAGTTCCCACTGTGCTTTGATCACTACCCTACCACGGCTCTACTGAGTCATGCAAACAGGTTTTGGTTGGGTACAGTCCCGAGCTATATGGAGGCAGTGAGCGATTGTTGGGGATTCGTCTCTCCCGGTATGGGGAGTCGATATCGCACTGTGTTCAATTAGTCGGGACCATCTTTGGCCAAGGTAGTTGGGATTTACTGATAGGTTGATCAGTAGTTTCCCGGATTGGTCCTGAGCCGCATCAGCACGAATTATCGGGTTATTAGGGTCTGACGTTTACTACCTCCTAGACCCGGTATGCGATACTCTAAGATGACGTGACCGGACTGTACGAAGATTGTCACGGATAGGCTCAGTATGGATCCGGATGAGTTTGCTCGTCAGCCATCCTTTTCGACAGGTACCCGGGTAGCCGTTACGTACAACTAGTGCCGCTGACATGCTTGTGGTTATGGATTTATCCAGTAACTCACTTCCTGCGTACTGTCGAGTCTTTAGAGTCCCACACAGAGAGTTTCCCTGGTTCATGAGAAATGATGTAGTATCCGTATTGGATACGTGCAGGGTTCCGATCGATTGATGTACTTTGTACCTGAACTTTCGATCGGACAGTTGATAATACTAGCCGGCTCGGGTTTGAGCCAGATTATTAAATCAGGTATTGATTTAATAATTTGAATATATGTATTTCGATATGTATATTCTAGTATTATGTTCTTCGTGTTATTTTATCTCTTTGGGTATTCGTGTTTTTATCCGAATGCAGGTATGTATATACAGTAGACTGTAATGCGTATTTTATTACGGATAACATTCTAGAAGGTGGACACCTCATCATGGATTTTTCCATTTATTCATAAATGGAAATGAGGTGTAAAGTGAAGGAGAGGTGGGTATGGTGAGAACCATGGTTTCAATAGTTGACAAATGAATTATTAATTCATTTGTGGCAACTATTGAAGCATTGTTGATATTGTTTATTCATAGATATTGGTTTACAAAACCTTGGTGAGATTTTCTCTCTCTCATGATTGCTCATTTTCTTTTGCTCTCACCATTTTGCTTCACCCTCATCTCCTTCTCTTGAGTTTCACCACCTTCATCATCTTCCTCCTCTCTACACTCTCATGTGTTGAGAAACAAGCGAGGAGGCAAGATAGAGATAGTAGAACACTTAGATCTTCACACTACATCCTAGAGTTCTTGGATTAGCATCCCAAGTTCTTTAGTTGCTCCTATTGACACTTAACTAGGAGCTAGAGCCATGGATCACATCCCTTGGATGGATTATCTACGACAAAGGAGGACCGGAGAGCAAGATCGATCGCGGAGAACCGATGGAGCAAGAAGTGAAGATCAAGCTTGTTCAAGATGGCCACTAGGAGCACATGATGAAGAAAGAAGACCGAAGGACACAGATCATTTGGTAATGCTTTCTTATTATAGTAAATGGCTCTCCTAGTTTTGCTCGTTAGGTTTATGAAAAGATATGATTTAATGGGTTATTCTAGCGCCGTTTTTACTTTGGTAGAAAAATTTTTGTTCCGCAAACGGCCACGGATGATGGCTAAGGCGTTAGGGTAACCCAATATGGTATCGGGGCCACCCCATAAAGCCTATACTAGCAGTTTAAACAACGTTTAAAATAACGAAACCGAAATAACTCCAAAACATGAAACCTTGAATTCAAGTTTCTGTCAATTTTTAAACAGCCTCTGAAATTTTTTTAAACAACTGCAGAGTGCTATTTTTACTATAACTAAAACACCAGAGAAAAAAAGCTCATGATTCCTTGTTCTGGCCGGCGATAACATCAAAAAGGCTGGCGTCGCCAGTTTTGATGTGGTGAAATGTGTTCGTTTTTGTTTGGTGCTCTATATCTCTTGGATTTGGGGTTTCTGGATATGTTTGATTTTTCCTAGAATGATTTTTCAGTTATCTTGAGTTTTGGGGCATTACGGAGTATTTTGAAGTCGCTATTTTAACACTATTTAATAGTTATTAGTACTTAGTTTAGCATCTGCGACCGTGAATGTCATTTGATCAGTATAACCCGTATATCTGCTATATGTTCTTTTAGACGGGTTTATGAACATGACATTCACGTTGATGTTCTGTGATTGTGCTGATATTGTGGTTGGATTGTCGTGGTGGATAGCCGGTGGTGCAATGGTTTAGTACAGTTTAATATTCATTTGTACATTTGTTATTGCGGGACGAGCGCCCGACATGTGGACCGTCGTTACTGCCGTGTTCTATATTATTTGATTGGGGCACGATCGGGTTAAGGTCGATGTCACCATTGTACATATTATTTTCCTTTTCTGTACTAGGACTATCCCACGGTGGAGTGCAGGAATAGCCAGGTTCTAGAGGGCAACGAGCCTGCATCTCATGGCGTTGAGATGGAGGGGGCTTCACTCTAGAATTGGTGAGCTATTCGCAGCACTCGTAGGGGGTATAGGTATGACCCACAGAGGGGCGCTCAAGTTACCGGGTCCCGTGAAGTGCTGGGTGGCACATTCACTTTGTTGATTGAGGTTGCCTCACTTTTGGGATTGACGGGTAACTTGCCACACTCGTAGGGGTCCAGGTTTCCTTTGCACGGGCTATCCACACGACTGGGAATGCCGGGTCTCATTTGCGGTTCAAATGAAACCCGGGGCTCTAAGATTATCCACCGTTCTGTGTTGCTTACTGAGATTCTATGATGTTACTTATTATTATCCCTGAGACGAATGTTATATATATTTATATATATACTAGTAGATGTTGTATATGTTTTGCATCCGTGCTAGTCCAGCACCCGCTTTATCGTTAGTTAAGTAACCTAACGGGTGATGACGAGGCCCAGTGGCGAATGCGGATGGCATATACGTATATTTTATTTTCGTTCCTTTTTTGTGGTGTGATATGTTTAAATGATGGGACCGCATTAATTTTGATTAATGCAAGATAAGAAACCTAAAAGATATTGTTGGAACAAATTTCGATAAACTATAGTTATATTATTTCGCTTTGCATAGTGGTATTCGATTGTGAATATCCAGCACCTCATTCCAGGAGGCAAGAGCCGAGATCCCTTCGCGGGGAGTGACCTCTTGAGCAAAAGTCTATACTGTAGATTACTCAGTTTTTTCAAAACTACAAGTTTTCAAAAGCGGAGCCTAAACCACTCATTTTCAAAACTGCTCAGGTTCCTTCAACGATATCAAGTTCATTACATTAAAGGGTTTTCGCCAAAAACCCAGCCGCAACCCTCCGTCATTTCTTATAAGTAATATTTAGTATTCGTGCTGCGTTTGTTGACTGTGTCAAGGCGTAGTGAATGGCTGCTGAGTACTGCTTATTTGTACCATATAATGCTATTAGTTAGGACAATCGTATAACCTTGTTGACCGTGTCAAGGGTTATGCGGGTGGGTTTAATGCAATCAAGATAATAACGGGTTGAACTTGACTAGGACTCTTTGATTTGTTGACTGTGTCAAGGTCACTTAGGTCTTAGGGGCAAAAACCACATCGGGAGTTTCAAATATATAGGAAACTTGCTAGTGTTGCATACCTTCTGGAGTGTGGTGACTAGAGTGGCTTCCATCTAGTTTATCACGCAATGATAGTTGGATCCCGATCCCACTGATGAATAGGATTACTCTTGGGAGATTTTCTCACTTAACAATCAATGCTATAAACCAAGTAGGTGTCTAGAACGGTGTTAGCGGGGCTACACCTCCAGGGAAAAGAGATTATGTAATTAAGGAATTTCGTGAAAGCATTGGAAAATCTCGCTCAAAGTAACAACACTAGTCTGGCCGAAAGGTTAAGCAAGTATTGTGACGTGCGATTAATCCTGACTAGTTCTTCTTTTTGGTTTTGAAGAAGAATTCGAGAAAACCGTGGGAGCCATCCTGATTAGATAAACTAATAACCAATCTAATCTTGCAAGAGCGCACGCTGAGTGTTTCTTTTCTCTCTCTCCAGGCAGCAACCAATTCACGTCCTAATCAAGATAATAAAATGTATCGCTTGATCGATCCGAATTCTTATTCGAGGCTGGGGAATGTCGGTTTGGCTCTGACTTATGATAGCCGTCATGAGTATGAGCAAGGGAAAGATGATTGCATGAATTCCTTGATGACCCTATCGAAGAAGAAGCATACAAATGCGTCTCCTTCAGGTGTTCTTGTTAATGAGAATGGCTTTTCGGTCAGTCCTACCTCCTAGGTACTAGATACCGGATCAGGATCTCATATCTGTAATTTATTACGGGGACTGAGAAAAAGTAGGATGGTTGGATCTGGTGATATGTCCCTCAGAGTAGGAAACGGAGCACAAGTTAATATTTCTGCCGTCAGTGAATATCACCTAGTATTGCCAAATGGCAATACTATAATTTTTAACAATTGCTACTATGTACCTTCCATGGTTTTCAACATCATATCAGTTTCTTTACTTGATAAAGATGGATATAAGTTTGTTCTTGATAGAAATATCATGGACATTTACCTTAATCAGGTATTGGTTGCAGAAGGTAAACTGTGTAATGGTATCTATATTCTTAATCAAAACGCAGTTTTCATTGTACAAAACACACGCAAGAGGAAGAGTTCAAAAGAGAACGAATCCTACTTGTGGTATTGTATGCTTGGTCATAACGGAGAGAAAAGACTGAGTAAGTTACATAAAGATGGATATTTGAACACGTTCGAATTTTCATCTTATGAAACTTGTCAGTCCTGCTTCAAAGGAAAGATGACCAAATCTCCATTTACAAGACAAGGAGAAAGAGCAGCAGAGCTCTTGGGACTCATACACAGTGATGTATGTGGTCCAATGTCTATACATGCAAGGGGTGGGTTCTCGTACTTCATCACATTCACTGACGATCTCTCTAGGTTCGGATATGTGTATCTCATGAAACACAAATCTGAAGCTTTTGAGAGATTCAAAGAATTCAGAAACGAAGTAGAGAGCCAGACTGTAAAAAGTATCAAGATCCTCCGATCTGACAGAGGAAGGGAGTACTTAAGTACGGAATTCCTAGATTACCTAAAAGAGAATGGAATTCTCTCTCAGCTTACTCCTCCGTTTACACCACAAAATAACGGTGTATCGGAGCGGAGGAATCGTACCCTATTGGATAAGGTTCGCTCTATGATGAGTAGTGCTGAGTTGCCTCTTTCATTTTGGGGATATACGCTTCAAACAGCGGCACATATTTTGAATCAAGTTCCATCCAAATCCATGCCTAAAACTCCATATGAAATATGGAGTGGTAAGAGTTTGTATCTTAAATGTGTTATGATTTAGGGTTGCCATGCTTATGTCAAAAAGCAGAATCCAGACAAACTCGAGACACGGTCAGTTTTGTGTAAGTTTGTAGGATACCCAAAGGATTCTAATGGGTATTTATTCTACTACGCAGAGGAACAAAGGATTATTGTTTTTAGAAACGCCACATTTTTAGAAAAAGAATTTCTTGCAAATAATATTAGTGGCAGCGCGGTAGAACTAGATAAAGTTCTAGAAACACAAATTATAACTGAAGATTTGATGGAACCTCTACATTCAATAACCCCAGACAAACCTCAGCCACTCTGCAGATCTGGTAGGATTTCTCATCCGCCCGAGAGATACTACGGTTTTCTCATAGACGGGAATCAAGAGGATTGCATCTTAGAAGAAGATAATTCTATTAGTTTCAGGCAGGCCATTATCAGTAGGGACTCCGATAAGTGGCTGGATACTATGCGATCCGAAATGGAGTCCGTGTACATCAATAAAGTGTGGACCTTGGATATTGATCCACCTGGGGTCAAACCCGTTGGATGCAAATGGATCTATAAAAAGAAATTTGGTGTAGATGGGCAGGTGGAAACTTATAAGGCTAGACTTGTTGCAAAAGGTTTTCGTCAAAGGCCAGGTGTGGACTATGACGAAACATTTTCTCTAGTGGCTATGCTCAAATCCATTCGGATCCTACTTGCCATTGCTGCCTTCCATGACTATGAGATCTGGCAGATGGACGTAAAAACGGCTTTTCTTAACGGAAGTTTGGAAGAGTGCATTTATATGGATCAGCGAGAAGGTTTTGTAGACAGTGGGAGTAGCGGGAAGGTATGCAAGTTGCTTAAATCCATTTATGGATTAAAACAGAAATCGCAGAGTGGAACATCTGTTTTGATGAAACAATCAAGGGATTTGACTTTATCAAGAACGAGGATGAGCCTTGAATATATAAGAAGATTGTAGGCCCAACTGTCGTGTTCCTAGTCTTGTACGTGGATGATATTCTCTTGATAGGAAATGATATTCCTATGCTACAATCGGTTAAGTTGTTCTTGTCACAAAGGTTCTCCATGAAGGACCTGGGTGATGCCTCGTACATTCTGAGGATTAAGATCTACAGAGATAGATCCGAGAGATTACTAGGACTTTCACAGTCCAGGTACATAGAGACCGTACTAAAGAAATTTAGTATGGAAAATTCCAAGCGCGGTAACATATCTGCATTGCACGGAATCACCCTCTCCAAAGAGATGTCTCACAAGACTGATGAGGAGAGGGTTCGCATGAGCATTATACCCTACGCTTCGGCGGCAGGATTTATAATGTATGCGATACTATGTACCCGACCATATGTAACTTACCCGCTTAGCGTGGTAAGCCAGTATCAGTATAACCCAGGTGAGAACCACTGGACAGTTGTTAAGAACATTCTTAAGTACCTGAGGAGGACTAAAGAACTGTTCCTGGTATTCGGTAATGGGGACCTCCAAGTGGAGTCTTTTACCAATTCGAGCTTCCAGAATGCCAATGATGACAACAAGTCTGTCTTGGGTTTTTTGTTTACCCTCAACGGAGGGGCGGTCTGTTGGAAGAGCTCCAAACAGGATACTGTCGCAGACTCGACGATGGAGGCTGAATACATTGCCGCCAACGATGCCGTAAAAGAATCTGTTTGGATTAAGAAGTTTATTACAGAACTTCAGGTGGTTCCATCCATTGTTAACCCAATACCTTTGTATTGCGACAACAATGGAGCTATGGCTTTAGCAAAGGAAACACGGTCCCATCAGAAATCCAGACACATCTTAAGGCGGTATCACCTGATCAGGAAGATCGTTGATCGCCGGAAGAACGAGGTACGGAGAGTGGACACAAAAGACAACACGGCGGATCCATTCACCAAGGCCCTTCTCCAAGCACAGTTCGAGAGATTTTTTGAGATGTTGGGCATGCGATACGCCAACAACTGGCCTTAGAGCAGACGTTGGGTACTCGGTACGCCAATATATATGGCCTTAGTGCAAGTGGGAGATTGTTGGATATGTATGCCCTAGAGGTCATTATTATATATGTATATATATGGATTCTTGGACATATATATGTACAGGAGAATCTTGCTCGATATGATAGTATGCTATCTGGTTTGTCTTTATCTTAACATGTGCATATGTTTTACTTGCTATTACGTATCATTCATACATGTTGATAAAGCCCGTAGGATCATTGCTAGACTACCTGCATTGTGATGGCGATCATACTTATGAGAGCTGGGTAGTCTGTACACACATCCTTAAATGGTCCCTGGTCATGGAAGTATCGAGACTGGACATCGATATTCCGGAGTAGACTGGTGTATACGTTTCTAGACCCCGACGAGGGGCGATGGAATGGCCCCGCAACCATTAGTCTTTTGCACCTAAGATCGTATATAGATGCTCACTGGGTGTGAGTACACCGGACGGACTCGCCGAGAACTTCTAGATGGTACTATACGTATCGTCAGATGGATGTTCTCAGGTGACATGAGTATAGGTTAGTCTTTAGATCTGAGATCTTCATTTGTCTCGTATGAGTTCCCACCGTGCTTTGATCACTACCCTACAACGGCTCTACTGAGTCGTGCAAATAGGTTTTGGTTGGGTACAGTCCCGAGCCACATGGAGGCAGTGAGCGATTGTTGGGGATTCGTCTCTCCCGGTATAGGGAGTCGATATCGCATTGTGTTCGATTGGTCAGGACCATAAAGACCTTAGCCAAGGCAGTTGGGATTTACTGACAGGCCGATCAGTAGTTTCCCGGATTGGTCCTGAGCCACATCAGCACGAATTATCGGGTTATTAGGGTTTGACGTTTACCATCCCCTAGACCCGGTATGCGATAATTTCAGACGAAGAGATCGGACTGTACGGAGATTGTCACGGATAGGCTCAGTAGGGATCCGGATGAGTTTGCTCGTCGTCCTTCCATTTTGACAGGTGCCCGGGTAGCCGTTACGTACAGTTAGTACCGCTAACGTGCTTGTGGTTATGGATTTATCCAGTAACTCACCGCCGGCGTACTTTCGAGTCTTTAGAGTCCCACACAGAGGGTTTCCCTGGTTCAGGCGAAATGATGCAGTAGCTGTATTGAATATGTGCAGGGTTCCGATCGATTGATGTACTTTGTATCCGGACTTTCGATCGGACAGTTGATAATACTAGCCGGCTCGAGATTGAGACGGATTATTAAATCAGGTATTGATTTAATAATTTGCATATATGTATTTCAATATGTATATTCTAGTATTATGTTCTTCGTGTTAATCTATCTCTTTGGGCATTCGTGTTTTTATCCGAATGCAGGTATGTATATACAATAGACTGTAATCCGTATTTTATTACGGATAACATTCTAGAAGGTGGACACCTCATCATGGATTTTTCCATTTATTCATATATGGAATGAGGTGTAAAGTGAAGGAGGGGGGTATGGTGAGAACCATGGCTTCAATAGTTGACAAATGAATTATTAATTCATTTGTGGCAACTATTGAAGCATAGTTGGTATTATTTATTCATAGATATAGTTTTACAAAACCTTGGTGAGATTTTCTCTCTCTCATGGTTGCTCATTTTCTTTTTCTCTCACCATTTTGCTTCACGCTCATCTCCTTCTCTTGAACTTCATCACCTTCATCATCTTCCTCCTCTCTACACTCTCATGTGTTGAGAAACAAACGAGGAAGTAAGATAAAGATAGTAGAACACTTAAATCTTCATATTACATCCTAGAGTTCTTGGATTAGCATCCCAAGTTCTCGAGTTGCTCCTAATGCTATTTAGCTAATAGCTAGAGCCATGGATTACATCTTTCGGGTGGATCATCTACGACAAAGGAGGACCGGAGAGCAAGATCGATCGCGGAGAACCGATGGAGCAAGAAGTGAAGATCAAGCTTGTTCAAGGTGGCCACTGGGAGCACATGATGAAAAAAGAAGACCGAAGGACACAGATCGTTTGATGAGGCTTTCTTATCATAGTAGATAGCTCTCCTAGTTTTGCTAGTTAGGTTTCTGGAAAGATCCGGTTTAATAGGTTATTCTAGCGCTGTTTTTACTTTGGTAGAAAAAAATCTGTTCCGCAAACGGCCACGGATGATGGCTAAAGCATTAAGGCAACCCAACATGGTATTAGAGCCACCCTCTTATTTGGACGTGCTATCAATTCATGATAGTTACGACCATGATTAGAGATTCGTTAATATTCGCTTTGTTGAGGGCTTGAGATAAATAGGGATCAATGGAAGGACAAGGGTCAGTAGAGGGAAACCCTAATTCCTCCAAAAACCATAATCCACATTCATCGTTGTTTCTCTAGTATTAAATAATTAAAAGATAAAAAGAATTATTCTTAAAACTCCATCCATTAACTTCTCAATCTGAAAAACTCTATAAGCCATTCTCTTCTAAAATTTTCAAATCCCCTTAGTATAAAACGATAAAAATCCTATCTTTCTTTATTAACTCGTCTAAAACAAGATAAGTAATTCACCATTTCCTTGTGGACGACTCGTACTCACTATCGATTAGTTATTGCGGCACCATTATTGATTGCGGTAACTAGGAAACACAAAGACACAGTTTTTAACATCAATCACTTCCCAAAAGACAGCGATGGCACGTGACGAGGCCCGCAACGTATTTACCACGAGAAAGTCATCTCCCTTAATAAATATGTCAAGTGTTTTTTAAGCAATATAAAAACATGCAAGAATTAATAAGAGTAATTAAAATTAACTACTTTATTTACATTCAAACTTTAAAATACAGATGTCTGAAATAAAGGATACAATAACTGAAAAGGTGCATAAACAATGGTATACAGAAAATAATTGTAGAAAGGAAACTAGTAATCAGGCTGGACGGTGAACTGGTCCAAGTCCTTCTGACTTGGCTCTATCTCCTCTGTGTCATGTTCACCTGACGAACATCCTAAGAAAAGAAACAGAAATGAATGTCGTCAGCGAATTAGTGCTTGATAAGTCTCCAAAAGAAAAGTACTGATGACTGAAGGTATGTGAAATGAACAAAAAATCAAGTAGTAATGAACATGTAAGGTTGTATGTAAAAATATCTTAAGCATGTTATTTATGTGTATAAGGTTAACTATTCTGACGTGGTTGTTTGCAATTTGATAAAGAAGGCATGCGTATATACGAGGGTAGCACAGTTTACCCCGTGGACCAAAAGAAACAGGAAGTAAAAGGGCCCATCATAACCCATGGACAACGACACTCGGTATTCAGGTTAGGTGTCTTTTAAAGTGACCTCTCGTTCCACAACATACGTTTCTTACCATCCTACCCTTTATCCCCACGTATTTTATTGTATAATTCAAGTTTACAGCTCTTGGCTGAATTCATGAATATAAAGAGTACAATTTCAGATCCAAGTCATATTCAGGTATTCATGTCAAGTTCATGTTAAGTCAAATTCATGGTTTGGTTAAGTCAAGTCAAGTTCAAATGTTCAAGTTTCAAGTTCGAATATTCAAGTTCAAGTTCGAATATTCAAGTTTCAAATTCGAATATTCAAGTTCAAGTTCAAGATTAGGTTCGGGTTTAAGTCAAGTTCGAATTTAAGTTCAGGTTCTAAGCATATATTATTAATAAATTTAACTTTTGAAATTCTTAAGTTTGGGCAATATCGACAACCGCTGTACATGACGGCAGAATTTATATCATTTTTTTTTTCAAAAACGACTGCCATTGATAATTCCACCCAAAAGTTATGATATATATTTAGAGAGTGGTAAGTGGTGCATCAATATCTCCGGCAACCCAAGACACCGACAAGAGAAGATACCACTCAAACTAATCTGTAAGCTAAACACGTAATCTAGACCAGTCTTTTGATTTCTAAGATATTTATATAAAAATGTCATTTAAAATTTTTTAAGGGTTTTTAATCCATCCTAAAGTTTCGAAAATGTTTTTGCTAAAAATGTTAATTAAATTGTCAATATTTTACATAAAAATGTATTTTATAATTGGTGGTATTTTAGTGATAAAACATAGATTTTAAAAGTTTATGGTGTCTTTATGAAAAATCTATATTTTGGAAACTTAAGAGTATTTTCTTAAAACCTTTAATCTTTTCATTTAAAAATCTAGTTTTCATAATTGGTTTTATTTGGAAATACAGATTTATGATTTAAATAATTTTCCAACTATTTAACTTGTTTTAAAAAGCTGTATTTTCTTTAAAACAGTATTTTACTTTTTTCGAGACTGAATTCTCCTCGAGGAGTTCTGCATCTTACTCTGCTATTCCAAGGATGTGTGATAATCCGCACTATCCACAAACGGGTCCCTTAATGAGGGTTGTAGAGACGTTTGCAAAAGATTTAAAATAACGATTCAAAAACCGTATTTTAGAAGTTGAGGGTATTTTAATAAAATATGTTTATTTATAATAAAACATATAACTATAGTATCGTGCTATAAAACCATTGTATATGTGAGTGGGGTAGGTCGTTACCCCATGAGTTTTCTAGAGGTATGTCACGATAATGACAAAAAAGTACATGTAAAGTTTATGGTAATTTTGTGTAATATCATTTTAAACTATGTTAACATGAAGTTTCTCGTATTAAGAAAATTTTATACAACTTGAAGATCTTTTTCAATATATGTTATGTACATGTAGGTATCGTTTTAGCCAAGAAGAAAAGAGAACTTTCATTTTAAAAGATAGTTAAAGGTGTTTTAGTGTAAAGTTCGATAAACGTTTTGTTTCGCATGAAAATTATAAATAAAACTCCCTACGGTTAAAAGTTCAATGTTAATACATGTTGTTAACTTGTTATGTGTTAAGTTAACATGACAGTGGTGAGAATTGTTTATTTTAAAAGAGGAACTAGGGTTAACTCCACTTTTAGGTTATATTGTTTAAAGATATGTCGAGATGAATGAAAGAGGAAGGGGGGCTTACGGTTTGCGCGTTTCAAAAAGAGAAGAAGATGACTCGATTGGTAGAACCAAGACCAAGATGTACGGAAAGGTTCGATCGACGACGCTTCGATTTCGGGAGATTGGGTAACTTCACTTTAGAATTTCTTCAAGGGTTTTGAGAAGGATTTAAAGTAATTTTTAGAAATGAGAAGGATGATAGGATAGCTAGGGAAAAATATGAGAGAGCAAATAAAATAATGAATTAAAATGTGTTAATAAGATAGATGAAGGGACCAGCATCTGGTTTAATTCAGAGAATTCAAAGAGTGAAAAGGAATAGTGAGGAGTCCAAAGATCATACGAGCGAAGCACGGAGGAAATTGGTCTCATCCTGGCCACCGAAAGAGTCTGAAACAGAATTTTAGACGACACAAATTGAAGATTGGGTCTCGAGGTTCGTGCCCTAGGTTTTAATAGGTTTTAACATCTCATTTATCCCGTTTAATTTCGTTGCAACTTTTCGTTTTTCCGTGTAATACTCGTGTAAACTCTTGGACTTCCAAAAATTCAAAAAGAAAAATAATTGAGGCTAATGGGATTCAAACATGCAAGCTAAAGAACAGCAGCGGAGAGTCTTAACCGATGAGCTATAAAAAGTTTCTTGCTTTTATTTAATAAACTTATCCTGTAACTCATAGTCGGAACTGAAATTCACCTTTATAAATACATTGAAATTGATACAAATGTATAGGGATTTCAGGATCGTTACAACTCCACAATCTATTTTCAAACAGAAATTTTTTTTTGAAAATTAATAAAAAAAACTATCTTTGTAAATTAATGTCAAAAAAAATCTGTACTGATATATATACGCAGATCTATTGTTATTTATTTATTTATTTTTGGCTTAAACTACACTAAAATACCCTTAACTATCTTTGTTTTTCACTTAACCGCCTTTTAAGTTTCTATTATATTAAACTCCCTCAAACTTGATTTTGAGGGATTTTTCCCACATATTGTTAAACCTAGCACTTTAGTGAAGCCTTCTATAACTAATTTTTTAATGGTTTAGTGAAAAAAAACAATAATAGTTGAGGGTATTTTAGTGTGATATTGCCTTTATTTTTCCCCGCTAGATACCCGCCAAAGCGCTTGTAAAAATTTAGTCTATATGTAGGACACTGATCAATTATAACAAGTTATGATGGCCTAAATACGAATATAAATGTATTTCTTAAATAACTAGTTAATGAGGTAAATAGTCTTTTAAAGTTAAAATTGAATTATCTTTAATATTATAACTAGAATTTATAGGGGTAGCACAAAAAGTCCATCATTTTTTCATAAAATTATTCAAAAAAATGAGAAAAATCCTTCATGGAAATCTAACCCAAAAGCATGCCAACCCATACCTTCAAGTCCATGAATTTACCATTACCCTTTCATTATTCAAATACAATAATAGCTACTCAAAGTAGTCCAAATAATTTTTCAAAAAACACCCAAATAATGAACATGTTTATTAGAAAATGTTCAAACAAGTTTACACACAACTCATTCTTTAACATACACGCGCACCGTATGTGCAAAAATTCTAGTATAATTAAATGCATGAGACTTGCTATTTGGTCAGAATATATATATATATATATATATATATACTGAAATCAAAATTTGATATATAATTGTTTATAGAGATTTAGCATAGTGAATGAAAGCCAAATATGTCATGCAAAGGTGGCATTGGAGATTCTAATTAAAAATGTTCCTATTATAAGTAGAGCAATGCAACAACCCTAAAATGTCATGCCCCTGTTGTTGTCGGTTCAAAACCAAGAAACTTTTGGTGTATAGATTTGGACATGCAACCGTCTCCACCTCAGAATTTTTACTTTTAAAATCACATAATCCAAAATCCAACTCGCTTTTTTATGATGCAATCAATGAGGATTTATTTATTTATTTTTTAAATAAAGCTTTATAAATATATTTTGTGGTCCATCAGAAATAAAAAAAGATTTGATTCTACAATTGCCATGTATGTTTGATCCATTCTATATCAAGATTTGAGGGTGATGAGCTAATAGTTAAAAACAAATTAAATAAATCATTAAACTTTTTTTTAGGAAAAATTCTGCAATGTGACCTATAGATGCCCGCTGATGAGAGAGAGAAGGAAATAAGAATGTGGACCAATCAGGTTGTCCGAAGGATGTCCAAAATTCTTCATTTTCTTTTTCTCTCATGTCCGGATGTAATTATTCTTCGAAAGAACTCAACATTGGATTTGTGAAATAACATTTTTAAAATTCGGCGCATTGAATTGTTTCTCCATACGGAAACAATTGGGCTCTTTCTTAATTTAAACCAACTTGAGAGGTCAATTGCCTTTAAATTAGGTAGTGCATTGTGACACTTTGGACACATGAAAAGGCCATTATAGACTAATTAATTAATATATAAAGTCAAAACAACTTGCTTGATTTTTTAACAACATGCATAAAAACAATGTAATCGCTCATCGATGAGGCAATTCGACATTGCAAGCAAAAATTTAATATTCATGGTAACTTAAACGTACACTTGGCTCTATATATTGACCTTTTTTTTATATTAATTGGCTTATGTATTTTTATTTTTCTAATTATTATTGAAAATTGGACGGGGCATCCCCAAGCTCCGCCGTTTCGCTCGTGCCGGGGACCGGAGGTTCACTAAGTTTACAATTAAGAAAGTCTGTGTTCAATTGTATAGAATTGCCTGCGGTGAGATGCGACCCACAACAAACAAAGGATAGGTTAATGTCAAATAAAAAGGATTTCGGTTGTAGAGTCACAATTTATGAAGGAAGAGGGAAGTTCTGCCACGACAAGCTCATGCCCCTAAATTTCATCATCTTAATTTTAATTATTATTGAAAATTGGAGGGGACATCCCAAAGCACTGGTTTGGATGAGTCCAAGCCTATGAGGAGCATGCTTTGGTTAGGATCAATTCCCTAAGTTGTTGGAAAAGACAAAATTAGAATTTTATATGGAATGAGAATATTTCAAAATGCACTTACGTTTTAACATGCATTATAGATTTTCATTTCAAATTCATGTTTGAAGAGTTTACGAATAGAATCTTTCTTAATGCATGTTTAAATTAGAGAAAGAAAAAAATGAAATTTTAGAATTAGAAAAGTTGATCTTACCCAAATTTCTTATCGGGGATGAACCGTTTTAAGAGTTTAACAATTTAGTAACAAAAAAACCATCCAACATACAACTCCTTAAATTTGACTATAAATCCGAATGAGAAAATAATATGAAATATACACTTATTTTTTGGGAAGGAGGAGAAAGAGATGGCAAATGCCAAAAATTTTCTTTCATTATTACATTATCCTTTTTTGCTTGGTTGGCGATTTTCATCTGTATAATAATATTTAATTAGTTGCAACATATCTATCTATCAATTAAGAACTCATTATTTCGTAACCACCATTAAACTTTGATGTCTAAACGCTGTGAATGAGATATAACATTTTTGTTACCCTACTATTCATCAACTAAAATTTTGGGGGATGATTATTGGAAAAGGAAAAAGAAAATTTTCCCTTATATAATGTCTTTCACACGTAAAAAAGGGTGTGTTGTCTATATATCTTTAGTTCTATATTAAATTGATTACCAAAAGCTACAAAACAATCCTTTTGAAATAAAAAAACATGCAAAATAGTAAGAGATGATAGATTCTTTAGATTACTCTATTCCCACGTTTTTTAGGCTCATTTTTTTGATGGCTCGTTCCGCTAAAATCATATCCTAGTTTATCTAACTTATCCAAAGCCCCGCAGGGTTAAAATCATCACCAAAACCTTCCAAAGTTAATTTTAGCTTAACAACCATCCTGATCATTGGTTTTGGATCCAACTACCCATGAATTATTAAACGTTTGATATAGTAAAAAATGGAAATTTGGAGGTGAAAAAAGGCTCAAAAGTGTAAGAACTCATGGCCAAAGGGGCGTTGTTTAATTAATATAATGTAATGTCAGGGAATATACCATGAACTTGGATTTTTTAAGCAAATATGAGATTTTTTAAGCAATAATTCTAGCCCTACCCCCACTATTCACTCAATAATTCTAGCCCTACCCCCACTATTCACTCAACATTCTTATTATATAACTTCGATTTTTTAAGCAAATATGATTTTTTGATGAAATTCTGAACGTAATTATGGAAATTATTGGAATGACAAAACTTCACTTTAATTAAGGTTTTGCCATCAACCCAACTTTCTATTAATTACAGTTTTGCCATTTTATCAAAATTACAAATCTGCTATCAATTTATAATCTTAAATGAATTTCACTAAAAGTACCATGTATTATCAAATTTTAATACATTGCCAATTTTCCATGGATCTATTTATTATAAATATACCATGAACTTCCCAACATTTTTAAAATAAATTTCATGAACTTCAAAAAGTTTTCTAAATCGATACCATACACTTTTTTATATCAAATAAATATCATGAATTTCCAACATTTTTCATATAAATACCATGGGCTTAGCTTAATACAATTAAATAATTTTTTAATGCTTTTCAGATAGGTACCCTATAATTTTTTCTTACAAATTAAAAACCACAAAGTTTCAATGTTTTCCAGATAGATACTATAGGCTTTCTTTAGCACACATAAATATCATGAATTTTGTTTATCACAAAAAATAAAAAGAATTTCAGATAAATGCTACGGATTTTAATTTTTTGGAAGTAAATATTATGAGCTTTAACCATTTTTCAGATAAAGACCATGGCCTTTAAATAAAGGCTATAGACTTAATGTCTTACTAATAATAAAAATATCGTAGAATTTTACATCGATAAATCTTGAACCATATATAAATATCGCTTTATATAATCAATTTTTCAATATATAAAAGTTGCATGGATTATTCGTAAATCATGCGCATCGCACAGGGTTTAACCCAAGCATTAGTGATGCCAATATGTCTCTCACGAGAAAGGTTGAAAAAGATTTAAATAAATTTATATTAGTTTTCTTTAAAAGAATTCTTCAAGTTTTAACTCAAAGAACAATGGAAGATTTCCAACTCGCCGATACAGGTCGGAATCTCTCTCAGATGTTGTCCTCTGTCGATCTTGCAGCCAGCGGGGCTGAACGACTGAGATTTGTTTTGGAAGATTGAGCATGTGGATCTCAATGGGTTGTTGTTGATGCCGAGTTACCTGCAAAGAAAGTCCTGGGGTGGAAAACCACTGCAGGACCCTCCGACGATCAAGTAGGTACTGAGGAATAGATGAGTAGAGTAGTGGCGTATTGGATTCAATTCGAGTTACCTAAGTCGTCTGAAAGAGTGGTTTATATAGCGGTCGCATGGAGTGAGCCGATACGAGATTCTCGTCGTCCGTTACACCTCTGCGTCACGTTCGTGTTGATGGCGGGATATGCCCATTAATGGTGAGATACACTCTTTAATGGCAAGATATGCTACCGTGGGATGCGGGATGTGGAGCAACGGAGATCTAAACGTGGAGAGATCTAATGTTGGATATAGTGCCCTCAAAGTCAATTATTGGATCGCAGGCACGTGATTGCAATGATTGCGGAGGACCTATACCGGTAGGACAGTCTTACTCGAGATGATAGTATGCTATCTGGTTTGCCTTTATCAGTCGTGTACAGGTTCAGGTGACTGATCACTGTTACACTTTGATAGAGCCCTTAGGATCTTACTTTACTACCAACAGTATGATGGCGATCATATACGTGAGAGTTGGGTGGTTTATATGCATATCCTTAATTGTGGTCCCTAGTCGTGGGAGTTTCGAGACAGGGCATCGATACTCCGGAGTAGACTAGTGTATACAGTCGAGACCCCGACGAGGGGCGGTGGCCGGTCTCACAAGCCACTGGTGTCAGTTGGATCACCTAAGATGTATACAGGTGCTCATTGGGTTATGAGTACACCGGACAGGACTCGTCGGGAATCTGCTAGTTGGTATTATACCTATCGTCAGATAGCAGTTCCCTGGTGACATGTGTACAGGTTAGTTCATCGACCTGAGGTCGTCATTTGTCTCGTGTGAGTTCCCACTGTGCTTTGATTTATACCCTACCACGGCTCAAAGGAGTCGTGCAAACAGGTATTTTTTGGGTACAGTCCCGAGCCACATGGAGGCAAGTGAGCGGATCGGCAGGGGATTCGTCTCTCGCGGTATTGAGGGTGAGATCGTGCTGTTTCTAGGAGAACCATTACACAAAGCCCACGGCTGTGGCAGGAGATTTACTGGTAGGTACTCCAGTAGTATCTCAGAGTGTTTTTGGGCTACACTCCGACATGACTTATACTGCTATTGGGGGTCTGACGTTACCTGCCCCCTAGGCCGATATGCGATACTCACAGACGAACGGACCGGACTGTATATACATTGTCACTGTTAGGCTCAGTAGGGTTCCAGGATGAGTTCGCTCATCGGCTTCCCTTGAGGTCAGTACATAAACAGCCGTTACGCACAGCTAGTGTTGCTGACAAGTCATGGTTAAACCCACTGCCATGTTACTGACGAGTCATTAGAGTCCCCCACAGATAGTTTCCCAAATTCGGGCGAAACGTTGTAGAGGCCGTATGGTTTTATGGCAGGGTTCGGAAAATGCACGTGCGTTTACGCACGTGTCATATTTCGGGCAGATGATACTGGTGGGCTTTGGTTTAAGCCAGATCCGAGTATTATATTGAGTAGATATAATATCTTTGTCTCAGTTGCATTTGTATTCGGTCGTAATACAAATGCGGGTATATTTATACAGTTACGGGGTTATCCTGAAATTCGTTTCAGGATCGCTTTTGGAAGTTGCCAGTTTTCAGTCTCCAGTTTCCAGTTTCCGTATTTGAAATTCGGTTAAATGCGGATTTATCTTTTTCTTCATTGGGTGAGTCATGGTTCTAGATGGTTCTAGAATAGGTGACTAGATTCATGTATCTTTCTTAGCATTTATTGTAATGGTGACTAGGTTTAATAGTCATCATTTATGCATTAATTGTTCTTTGTGACTCGTGCTTTTTCATTTATGGTTATGATAAGCTTCATGTTTATGGTCACCCTCCTTCATTGCTCCTACACTCACCCCACCACCTACATATTGTGGCCGGCCCCTCTTTGTGAGGTGTGAGATTAATTTCATTTGGAAAAAGAATAAAGTTTTGGATGTATGGAAATTTCATAGTTCATTTCTCATTCCATTTCATTTCGAGTGGCAAATTCATTAACCGTTCGTCCACGGCTTTGGATGAAGTGAGACAAAGTATTCTACTCATTCTCTATATCATTCTTGGTCATCTCTTTCGGCAAACTTGATGACCGAGTTGCCTCGAGTCAGAGGCGGGAGCCTGTTTCCTGATTTAAAATCAGGAAAGCTTCTGTGGAAAGCTTCAAAAAGGGGCCACGTGCTTACACGTGACCAGCAGTCACGTGTTGACACGTGACCTATAAAGTGCAGAAAAGGCGCACATTGAATCGCTGAGCAAAGTCAAGGAAAAGAGCTTCAGAAGAGGTCACGTGCTCCCACGTGACCAGGGTCACGTGTTGACACGTGACGTTCAAAGCAGCAAACTCGCTCTCCAATTGAACCAAGGAAAGAAGTGCCAGACAGGGGTCACGTGCTCACACGTGACCAGGGGTCACGTGGTAACACGTGACGGCTAAGCAGCAGAAGAAGGCAGAACGCAGAAAGAAAGAGGATCCTTCATTCCAAAAGGGGGGTCACGTGTCCGCACGTGACCATGGGTCACGTGGTCACACGTGACTGGCTTTCAAAGCCCATTTTTGACGACAGAATTAAATTCTGAAGGAAATTTGAACCTTTCCAAAGGAAAGTGAGTATCTGAGACCAATCAAATTAAAGATTTAGAGATGATTAAATATCATCTATCTATGGAAAATCTCGGGTTTGGAAAGATTTCCCCCTTAAATCTAACCAAAATAACAAGGGAGAATCTCTGGATTTGAAATCCAACGGTGAATAAAATTCACCTAATAATCCAAAGGTCCAGAACGAATGAAGGATGCAAATCAGATCTCTCAATGAAGATTCGTCAAAAACCAACTGATTCAGCTGTTTCTCCTATAAATAGGAGCCAAGAGACACAAAAAAGAGACGCGCAGAGAAGAGAAAAGAAAAAAGGAGAAAAGCTTTGATACTTGGAAAAAGACTTGGATCTTCTGCAAAAAACCCTAGGTAAGGAAGGGAAGGCTTTCGGAAAGAAAGAGAATTTAATTCTCAACAGAGTTTGACTCTAATATACAAAAACAGAAGAACACATTTCTTCTCTCTTTGATAGAGGATCTGCAAAGTGCACATCTCCCCTCAAGGTTGAGAATTTAATTCTCAATGGGTCGAGATCCTGCCATGCAGATCCAAAACACAGAGAAGGAATGCAAGCATGAGAATTTAATTCTCGCAGAACTATAGGAATTCAATTCCTTTAAAATAAAATTAGGGCTCGACCCTGTATCATGGGAATTTAATTCCTTCAAAATAAAAAGAAGCAGGGTTTAACCCTAATTAAGAACATAGTTCTGTTGAAACAGCAGGAATTTGATTCCCTTAATCATAATTCTTTAAAACGGGAAGTTTAGCTCCTTAAAAGCTTTCATTAGGGTTTAACCCTATTCAGTTCTTCACATAAATGAGGAATTTAATTCCTACAGAAGGTTCAGGGATCGAAAGGAGGTAGGAATTAAATTCCTTTGAAAATTAAAGGCCCGAGAAATTTAATTCCTGAAAAAAGATCAACAGATTCTCTAAAACAACATACATGGAGGTAGGGTCACGTGCCACCACGTGACCCTCTCAAAAGAGCTACAGAAGTCCCTTTGAGGCAGCACCCCACGTGATCCACGTGACCTTGGCAGAAACTCTAATACACAGGCATCTGAATGCCCATCACGTGATGGCACGTGATGCTTTGAAAGAAATGATAAGCTCAGCAGAATAAATAAAGGGAGGGCGCTCTCACGTGTTGCCACGTGACCCCTCTTGCCTTAGTGTTCAACGCTAAATTGGAACTCTCAAACCCAGCGTCAAAACACTGTTGGGCCTTAGCATTCAACAATGATTAAAAAAGCCTTATTGGCAGTGTTCAACACTGATCTGTTT
This sequence comes from Agapanthus africanus, assembly GCA_030015575.1. NCBI lineage: Eukaryota > Viridiplantae > Streptophyta > Magnoliopsida > Asparagales > Amaryllidaceae > Agapanthus > Agapanthus africanus. The sequence goes on along the minus strand of CM057343.1, from coordinate 59,052,701 downwards.
TAGTGTTTAACACTAATTGGAAAAAGCCTTATTGCTGGTGTTTAACACCAATTATCTTTTAGTGTTGAACACTAACTCATCAACCTTATTCCCAGTGTTCAACACTGATTACTCTGAAGTGTTTAACGCTAGGCTTTGGCCCAATTGGCTAAAGGGATAGAGGCAAACATTCTCCCTCAGTGGACCAACAAAGAGTCAATATTCCAGACCTGACTGGACTTAGCCCAAGCTGGCCATAAGTCCTCAATTTGTGATTAACTGGGCCGATAGGCTCATAACATAATTGATCAGTCTTGACCCAAATTGGGCCAGGGACTATTTAATCCACCCCGGTTCTAGGGCACATCTCTTCACTCCTTTGATACTTGGCATTGTAATCCCTCAATGTCTTCAAAGAGGTGACGGGTCCCGAAGACCATTCATGATATGGACTGTGGGGTCCTTAAACCCATGCATAATACAAAATTCCTGGTTACGTGGAACGTGGATAACGTCACTCTTTGACCCCGCGGAAAACGTCCAGAGCGGATCCTGGTCCTCACAGAGCACGGCAGTGAACCCGTGTGAAGCATCCAGAGCGGAGCCTGGTCCTCGCCTAGCACGGCAGTGAACCCGTGTGAAGCATCCAGAGCACATACCGGACTGTGGAGTCCTTAAACCCATGGACTATGACGTCCTTAACCTTGACCGAGATGTCTTAAAACTGCCAACGGACCGCAATGTCCTTAAACTACCCACGGACCGCAATGTCCTTAAACTACCCATGGACCGCGATGTCCTTAAACTAGAACCATAGAGCCTCCATATGCTCTTTCGTCGGATCTAAACGGTCCTGTTTAAGTTGATCTTAGCCTCAAAGATGGCTAACGCGTCCTTAAACCCTCAAACAGACTGGACTATGAATCCCCCTAATTAACTCTGGCTCGAGGGTACATCTCTGAACTCCTCTGACATTCGTCGTTGTAATCCTTCAACGTCGTCAGAGAGGTGACGGGTCCCGACGGCCACGCATACGACGGACTACTATGTCCTGAAATTGGAACAATGGGGTCCAAACATTCCTTTGTCGGATCTAAACGATCCTGTTAAGTTGATCTTAGCCTTAAACTAGACTAATGCGTCCTTAACAAATGTTTGAGTTGATCTTAGCCTCAAGCATGGTTAGCGTATCCTCAAACCAAACCCCCAAACCCAAATCTAAGAAGATACGGATTTGGACTAGTCCACGCCCTACGGGCGACGACATAACTCGGTCTCCGTAAACGATCCACGGGCAGGAAAACATAAAACAAAACACACGACACGAAGTGACCATCTGGAGAAGGAGAAAGTTGTTACCGTGACGCGGTAGCGTAATTAACTGCAGGGGCTTGCGCCTGCAGGGAAGAGCGTCCCCACAATCAAAAACCCCTCAAACGAGGGGGAATCTGACGAAGTCTGCTACATCGGCCGCATCCGTCTAAGCCTCCGATACATGGCGTCATAGATCGACTTGGCATCCTCGGAGAGGCAGACGGATAGCACCTATTGGCATCTGCCCCGAACCTCAGGCGAGACGGCCCGACGTCCCGCGTGTCCGTTCGGAGGGGAACAGATTCTGGCACGCCCGGTGGGACCTTTTCCTCTTTCCACTCCACACTTCGTGTGTCGTGATTCGCGAACCAATCGCGGTTCGCAAATGATTGCCCTTGGGTTTCAAGATACTAAGAATTGGCGTCTTGCCTATTGCAGAAAACAAAGGATCGATGGCTGCTACTTCCGCGAAGTCCTTCAACTGCTCAAACTGCAATTGCGACCAACGCTTTACCTCGCCAGGAGGTATAGCCTATGGACCCCAAGCTGCTTCGTTGTTCACAATGCCGGTGGACCAAGCGACTCAGGCCACTACCGGATTGTTCTTTGGGACTATGCTCCCCTCATCAAGCTTCGTGGCGCCGGTGCTGACGAAGGAAACTCTCAGGAAGTCGGTCTTTGATCGTCTTACCCCTGCCGCGGCTCCTCTCAACGAGTCGCCCAACGTCAACACCTCGGTCTTCTCTAGATTAGGCCAGAAATCTTGCGAACTCATCATGGGGACTACAATCTCAGAGAAGGCTGCTTCTAAGAAAGCGGCCGCTCCTGCCTCCGAAATCGCCAAGGCGGTTTCCCCGGTCAAGAAATCGATCTTCACAAGATTAACAGCTTCGACTCCAGCTCCCGCCGCACAAAGGACATCGGTCTTTGACAGGCTAACACCAACAACGACCCCCCGCCCACACAGGGGGCAAGACGAAACCAATCTTATAGCTGACTCTACGCCGTCTGCTCGACGCGCTCGACGTCGTCATTGGCGCCGAATAAGGAAGGCTGGGGGCAACTCCCCCTCTGGATTGACTCCACCAGCCCCGGTGGTAGAAGTTAATGCTCCTGTTCTAACTGGGAACAGCTTCGAAATGCTAAATAAGGTGCGAAGGAATTCCCCTACTGCAGTGCTAAAGAGGTCTCCTCCCCCATCAGAAAAGGTTGTGGAAATAGAATCAGAACAGCCCCGATCTCCTCAACGGCTGTCTTCCAAAATCTATAAGGTTTGGCGGCAGGCCCGAGACTCAATCATCGATCCAAACTTCTCCCGCCAGCATAAGAAGCTGAAGATCCAACCGAAGGCTGGCCACCAGGCGAAACCCCAAAAGGCTGTCTGGACGCCCACCTCGACGGCCCCCTCAACCTCCATGGCTCATAAGAGGAGGGAGCCCGAGAAGATCCCTCAACGTGCAACGACGGCTAAAAGCAATAAGCCCAAGCACCCTAAGTCTGGGGGCATGATGGTCCACACCGTATACATGGCCTCTGGAAAGGAGGAGAGCCGCACTTCTACAGGCCACCGACCATTAACCCGATCCGTAACGAAATCCCAGGAGCAGCAACAAAAACTCCAAGAAATGATGAATGCTATGGCCGCGCTCACCGGACCAAAGGAAAACCCAGAAGCGTCCTCAGACGCACGCCGGGAGGAAGAAACCGACGCTGAATTCCTTCGCCGGACACTGGAGAAAAGGGACAAAGAGGCTGCTGAACAAGCGGCCAACATACAACGGATGGGCCTCCTCTTTCAAGATATGATAGGAATGATGATCCAGCAGGACTTACCCGCCGAAGATCCTCCGATTGTTCTTGAAGACGACCGAGAAGAGACGTCAAATCCACCACCAGCCCTCTCAACGGCCAAGGAGGAGACGATCTCTAAGGCTGACTTGGCTGACTACATAGCCCAGCAAATCCGAGTTCATCATGCGACTGAGGCAGCTGGTCAAGTCGTGAAAACGGGGCGACCGTATCCAAGTTGGTACGATCAAATCAAATATCCGCAAGGCTATACGATACCGAAATTCCATGTGTATAAGGGGACCGGCAATCCTCATCAACACGTCGCCCAGTTCCGGGCCCTCTGCGGTAACACCGGCGGTGACGATAAACTGTTACTCCGTCAATTCGTTGGCAGCTTATCAGAAACAGCGTTCGAATGGTATTCGGAACTCCCGAACGATTCCATCAAAACGTTCGCTGAAATGGAGTTGTTGTTCACTCAGCGATTTGCAAGTGCCAGCGAACACACTCTAATGACTGCTTTGATTAACGCCAGGGTAAAACCAGGCGAAACCTGGGTCCAGTATGCTATACGCTGGCGGAATTTGTGGTCAAGGTGCGAGCAACGCATTGAGGAAGCACCCGCAGTGGGTATGTTCGTAGGAACCCTAGACCCCCACGCAACTATCTCCCAGTTTATGATGTTCTTTAAGCCAACCACATTCCAGGCTTTAATCGACAAGTTGGCTCAGATGGACCAGATGGGTCATAGACCACCTGCCCCGAAGCCAGAACCTCGGAATGACAAGGGTAAAGGAAGGGCAACTTTTGTCGTGAATGCCCAACAGCAACCCGACGCCCCGAAATCGGCAGATCAACTGGAAGAAAGACGCCGATATTATAACGAAAAGATGAAGCGTCCCTACTCGTTCCCACGAGACAAGACGAGACGGTTATTTGAGCTGGCAATACGCAACAGACTTATTAACCTCCCAAATCCAAGGCGACCGCCACAACCCAGCGAGGTGAATAACCCCAACTACTGCCCTTACCATCAGACGGTAAGTCATCCGATTGAAGATTGCTTCGTCTTCAAAGGATGGATCGAAGATCAATACCTCCAGGAAAAAGTTTGTACTGTCTGAAAAGTGGAAGGTGAACCCGCCACAACCACATACTCCTAAAAAGGCAGACACACCGGGGGCAACCTGCTCCTTTATCGAAGAAGCTCCATGGGAGGTCGTGCTATCAACGAAGACCAAAAGAATGCTGAGAGACCTTCATGCGTGCCCTGCGATCGAATGGAAGGACCCTCTTGAACCTCAAATTATCGAAGGGATGTTGAAGCCCCGCCCAACTACGAAGACTCGTGATAAGGGCCCAAATACTCACGCCCAGCCGTCAAAAGGTTCGAAGAAAAAGAAGAAGAAATCCAAGAAGCCCGCGAAGCTTGGAGACGAGCGCACGAAATTGCAAAAGCAGATCGACGCTCTGGAAGAATACAATCAAAAGGCGCGAACTCCTGTCACACTGCAAGAGTTCCTCAGCCACATCTTTCAAGAGGACGATGATGGAGAGAACTCGTCGGATGAATCCGAGGGATATGCGGCAAGTTGCAACGTGATCTCCCACTCGTTTACCGATGATGAGAAAACTCCTAGCACTAAGAAGCCGAAGGCGGAGCCCGAACCAGAGCGTGCGAGGCTGACAACTGATATGATCGATACCTTCCTAGACGAGATTCGTCTAAAAAGTAAAGCGGATCAGGAGCGTGAGATGGCGGCATCAGAAGGAACCAAATGCGGGCGGCTGAACGAAAGAGTTGAGCTACCCCTGCCAGAGCGAAAGGCATCCGAAGTGGACAAGAAAATATTCAAGACGAGGAAAAGGTTCGCCAAAGCCATGTCGATGGGAATGAAGCTACCACCCTCGGAAGGAAACACACACAATGGGGCGGAGAAGCACCCCGATTACTGCGCATATCATCGGAAAATCTCACATCCCACAGAGGAGTGCGACGCCTTTAAGATATGGTGGGAAGGATATGTTGCTCGTCGGCAACATTTCAAGCGCATGAAACGCAAAAGCCGCCGGGAGCAAAGAAGCACTGTCGACGGGCCCAACAGAATTACTGGCAACTGTTATATGGCTCGTGCCGAGGGGTCGCAAGTCCTCACCTTTGGGAGCGACTCTGATGAAGAAGTGACTCTGGGCCCTCTCTTTGAAGAATCCGCGCTAGGGAAAGATGAGGAATCAGAGGCCTGCGGAAACACTCAGCTGCGCAGTTGCACACTCCCAGAAAAGAATCTCGGGCCTACGAACAGAAAAGATAAGGGAAAGGAAAAGGTCACTGAAGATATCACTTTGGATGACCAAGTCACGAAAGAACTGGCTGCTAAAGACCCACCTAGGAGGAGTAAAGTGGACTATAACATCCTCGCGCATCTAAGGAAGCTACCTTCTCAGCTTAGCATTCTCGACGCCCTCCTATTATCAAAAGAAACACGGGACTCACTAATTAAGGCATTACAAGAACCTGAGCAATTCCAAGCCTTCCTCGCCACTGAAAAGATGAAGGACGAATTGGAGGAAGTGCATACGGCCGACGTCACTTTCGGTGATGAAGACCTCCATCTTGGGACGTGCGACCATAACCGTCCCCTATATGTCTCCGGATACTGCCATGACATCAAGATAGGCAAGATCCTGGTGGATAATGGATCCTCCGTCAATCTCCTTAATGTTCGGGTGTTGAAGGAGATCTGCATGAGTGTGCAACATCTCGCCCGTGACAAAATTACTATCTCCGGTTTCGATTCACAATCGTCACGGACTCTCGGATCTGTGATACTAACGTTACGCTTCGGGCTTCTCGTCACAGACATTAAATTCCATGTCATTGACGCCAAGACCTGTTACAATGCCTTGCTCGGCCGTCCTTGGTTACACGAGTACAACATCGTCCCTTCTACACAACATCAGTGTATGAAGTATTTAAAGATGGTTTCGAGTATACTGTAACGGGTGAGCTGAACCCATTTTCCGTGAACGAAGTCCGCAAATACGAGGATGCGAAATACTTTTTGCCAGACTTTGAAGATACAGAAAGGTGCCGCAACTCAGAGAACAAGGCCGCCGCCACCATCCCTGTTTTCGGAAGCGATACCGAAGAAGAGGAAGAGATAGTTTATACAGGGCCATCTCAACGCAACAACCGGAGGACGCCCACCCCCATACTGGTCTTCGGAAGTGATTCGGAAGATGAGGTCAATGCCGTATTCTCCAATCGGCTTTCAATGCAAGCACCCCTTGGCGATGACCATAACTTGCAAATCACCATGGTACCGCGAGAACACTACAAGGACCTCGACACGCTTCAAGCTCACAGTGTGCAGGACCTACAAACGTTCTACGTCCCTCCCAGGCGTAGGGGTGAGAAGGTGATCCTATTCTACCGATCCTCAGAGTCAAAAATAGAGAAAGAGATCTGGCATGGTGCAGATACTGCATGCGACAGACTCCAACCCATCCGTCTGCCCAGATACTATACAGATGGATTAAAGAAGCTATTGAAGCGCCAAGGAGTACCCTTAAAACAAACTGTTCGACAGGCTCGGTTCTACAACAGGATTTGGGATGTCCCTGGAACCCAACGCAAATTGCCCAACGGGAAAATGGAGACACTTGGGCTTGGATACGCAAGAACCGGAAAACGAGAGCGGGCCCACAGCAGCTACGCTATATATACCTTTGATGAAGAAGAGGACGCCCTGTCAGGAGATGCCGATCCCTCATCAAAACCAGACCCTGCGATTGAAGCACCAAGTCCGTCGTTTGAAGAACGAATGGGCAAGCCTATTGGGAAAGTGGGTCAGAAAGCTCGGGAAGACCACAACCGCGAAATGGCCATTTACGAGAAGGCCAGGACGCAACGTCTATTTCAACAGATTGCGAAAGACAAAGATGTTCATCCTTGTTAACCCCTCATGCGAAAGGCCCGATGCCGAGACGGGAATAAGTCGAGAAGCGGAAAGAGGGGTCGAGCGTACTCCTTCCCCCGAGACAAGACGGAAAGGTTACTCAAACTCGCCCTAAAACATCGAATGATCGCGCTTCCAGAGTCTAGGAATCCTGAGCAAACTAGCAAGGCCTCTCATCTGAGTTATTGCTCTTATCACCAAGCCATAGGACATCCTACCGAAGACTGCTTCACCTTCAAGAACTGGGTCGAGGACCAGTACCGACGGGGTAGGTTCGCTTTATCCGACGGCTGGAAGATAACGCCACCGCAAAAGCATGAGCCTAAGGCCGCAGAAGCAGAACCGAGCCCACCTCAGTCTAGAGAGCGGGTTCGCACTTGTTATATGATTACGATATTAGAAGGAGGGCCCGAGAGCATAGATGACCTTTCCCGGTGCTTTGAGAACAGCGATGATGAGTTGATCTCAGAATTCCCGCCAGCTCTGAAAGAACTGGAAGATGGTATACATACTACTACAGATAACCTCAAGAAGATTGAGTTGGGATCGGCAGACGACCCGCGACCGACATTTGTCAGTGAATTGTTATCCGAAGAGAGGGTGGCCGCGTTAAAGAACGTGCTTCTACAGCATAAAGACTGCTTCGCGTGGAACTACTCCGAGATGCCAGGATTAGACCCGGACATTGCTGTGCATAGATTAGCAATATCCCCAGATATTAAGCCAGTCAAGCAGGCGCCAAGGAGGATGCGACTCGAGCTTGAGATGAGCATCAACGCCGAAGTCAAGAAGTTGATCGATTCCAGATTTATCCAGGAAGTCCAATATCCCGACTGGATTGCCAATATCGTCCCGGTAATGAAGAAGAATGGGACGGTACGCATATGCGTGGATTTCAGGGATCTCAATAAAGCCTGTCCAAAGGATGATTTCCCAGTACCGGTAACCGAACTAATGATAGATAACACGTCAACTCACGAGGTTTTCTCCTTTATGGATGGTTCGTCAGGATACAATCAGATAAAGATGCATCCCGAAGACCAGAAGCACACCGCTTTCCGGACCCCTTTGGGTATATTTTGCTACAAGGTTATGCCCTTTGGCCTCAAGAACGCTGGCGCTACCTACCAAAGGGCCATGACAAAGATCTTCGATGACCTCATACATGACGTCGTCGAGTGCTATATCGATGACCTTGTAGTAAAGAGCAGGACATACGAAGAGCATTTAAACCACCTGGAGACTGTGTTTCAACGCCTCCGGCAATATAACCTGAAAATGAATCCCCTCAAATGCGCGTTTGGAGTCTCCTCGGGCAAATTCCTAGGATTCATTGTTCGACACCGAGGTATTGAAATCGATCCGTCAAAGATCAAAGCGATCATGGAGATGCCTCCGCCAAGAACTCTCAAACAGTTGCGGTCTCTCCAGGGGAAGCTCGCATACATCCGGCGATTTATCGCCAACCTTTCTGGCAAATGCCGCCCATACAGTCACCTGATGAAGAAGGGAACCCCATTCGTCTGGGATCAAAAATGCCAAGGTGCACTAGACGAGATCAGGCAGTACCTGCAGAACCCGCCGGTATTGGCTGCGCCGGTCAAGGGAAAACCCCTCATTCGTTATACAACCGCCCTCGAAGGTTCCTTGGGCGCACTATGGGCGCAAGAGAACGATCAGGGGAAAGAGAGAGCACTCTACTACTTAAGTCGAGTTCTACTGGGGGCAGAAAGCAATTACTCTCCCATTGAGAAACATTGCTTGACCTTGATCTTCGCGATAACAAAGCTCAGGCACTATGCGTTGGCACATGAAGTCTGCCTCATCTCGAAGGTGGACCCTCTTAAATACTTGATGTCAAAAGCCATATTGACGGGACGACTCGCTAAATGGGCCCTGCTCTTGATGGAGTTCTCGATAACATATCAGCCTCTCAAGGCAGTGAAAGGTCAGGCCATTGCCGATTTCCTCGCTGAGCACCCGATACCGGCCGATTCTCCTTTGAATTGTGATTTGCCGGACGAGCATGCATTTGATGAGATTAGCGGTGGAAACACCCGATGGGAACTCTATTTCGATGGAGCGTCCTCCGTAAAGAAACAAAAGCAAGGTATCCCAATGATCAAGTCAGGGATAGGCCTCATCTTTGCGACTCCACAAGGAGGGATAATGTGCTTCGCCTTCTCCTTAACAGAGCTAAGGACAAACAATGAAGCTGAATATGAAGCCCTGATAGCAGGCCTCGAGCTTGCCATTGACATGGGAATTGAAGACCTCCTCATATACGAGGATTCTCAGCTGGTCGTTAGTCAAGTAAATGGTGACTACCAAACGTGCAAACCGGAGCTGGTGAAGTACGGCGAAAAGGTGCAACACCTGTTGACCCAGATCCCCTCCTATACTTTGGAAAATATACCGCGTGCGGAAAACAGCAAAGCAGACGCGTTGGCCAAACTCGCTAAAGAACTGGCTGACGAGAACCTCGATGATGTCAGAATCGTGGTACAAAGCCGTCGAGTGCTCATCCCGGCAGAACTATCTCCGGAACTACCTAAAGAGGGAGCGACCGAGCAGATGACCCTACAAATAAAAGACCAAGAGAAGGCCGAAGACTGGAGGGAAGTCTTCATAGACTACTTTAAGTCCCGCCGAATGCCCGAAGAAGCGTCCTCAAGACATCAGCTCATGAAACGAGCTCTATCTTTCGCTCTCGTCAACGATACCCTGTACAAGAGATCGTTTGATTCCCTATGGCTGAGATTCTTAGGATCTGACGAAGCAGAAAGAGTCATTCAGGAAGTTCATGACGGACTTTGCGGTTCTCATCAAGCAGGCCCGAAGATGAAGTTAAAGATTAAACGAATGGGCTACTACTGGCCCACAATGATCCAGGACTGCCTCGAGTATGCAAAACAATGCCACTCATGCCAGATTCATGGAGACTTCATCCACCAACATCCGAATCCGCTACACCCAACGGCGGCCAGCAGGCCATTCGAGATGTGGGGGACTGACATAGTCGGCCCCATTGAACCAGCATCATCTCGGGGACATCGTTTTATCCTGGCGACAACTGATTACTTCTCCAAATGGGCAGAAGCAGTACCGCTGAGGGAAGTGAAGACGGAGAATATCCTCCATTTCTTCAAGACGCACGTCATCTATCGGTTTGGAACCCCACGGCGGATTATCTCCGATAACGGGCCAGCCTACAGAAGCCATAAGATTAGCCGCTTCGCGCAGCAGCACAATATAGACTGGAGATATTCTTCAGTTTACAACCCACGAGCCAACGGTCTGGCCGAGGCCTTCAATAAGACCTTGACGAAGATCATAAAAAAGACCGTTTCCCGGAATAAGAGAGACTGGCACGAGAGGCTGCAAGAAGCCCTTTGGGCTTATCGAACTACATTCAAGACGGCCACAAACACAACGCCATACGCGTTGGTATTTGGGACGGAAGCAGTACTCCCCCTCGAGATAGAGTTACCCTCTCTACGAGTGGCAGTCCACCACGAACTGACCGACGAAGAAAATGCTCACCTTCGACTTGAGGAGCTTGATGCCCTCGACGAAACCCGGCTCATAGCGCAACAACATCTAGAAGCCTACAAAGCAAGGATGACGCGCTCGTACGAAAGATTGACCAGGCCGAGGACATTCCGCCAAGGCGAGCTCGTGCTAGTGGTCAAAAGACCTATGATCCCCAATCGTGCCAAGCGGGGAAAATTTGAGCCAAACTACGAAGGCCCTTACATCATAGACACGGTCTACCAGGGTGGAGCCTATCTACTCATGGACATGCACGGTGAAAGGCCTTTCAGACCAATAAACGGCCGCTTCTTAAAGAAATATTATGCTTAATGAGCTATAGCGACGACTATGTCCACTCGCTATCTTCCTGGGCTCAGACTTTACAAGCAGCAGCTGGCCTTCCCATAACGACGGACCGAAACGTCCTTAAACTATTGACGGACCGAAACGTCCTTAAACTAACGACGGACCGAAACGTCCTTAAACTAACGACGGACCGAAATGTCCTTAAACTAACAACGGACCGAAACGTCCCTAAACTACTACCGCAGCATCCTTGGGCTGACGAGATAAAAAAAGAAAGAAAAAAAAAAGAAATATATAAAATAAAAACGGTATGTCCGTAAGCAAAATGGGCACAGATGAAAACCCGAAAGGGCTCCGTGAGTAAAAACAGCAGGACTACCGGCGAGTGTTTGTGAAAACCCGAAAGGGCGCAACCTCGTTAAAAGGCACTTATAGGGTCCTCTCGACCTTGTAAGGAGAAATCACCTGCGTGAGATCCTTACGACTCACAAAGGAGCAACACACTTAGGGATCCTCACGATTCCTAAGGAGAAAATACACTTACGAGATCCTCACGACTCGTAAGGAGAATTCTCTTATGAGACCCTCACGGCTCATGAGACTTGAAAGTCTTAAGTTACAAAAACCTAAACCTGTTCTTAAGCAAATCCCCCACAACCTTCGATATTGCCCTACAAGCGGCTTGTACTGACCCTTGTATACAATCCACGGGCGCGAATAAACATTTCCCCAGCAAAGTCCTACCCGCGACTAGGGATATGTCCGTATAATGAGCAGCCCTTGTAGGTCCTCTCGACCCATAAGGAGAAAGCCCTCTTGTAGGATCCTTACGACTTACAGAGGAACACGCACTTAGGAATCCTCACGATCCCTAAGGAGAAAATACACCTGCAAGATCCTCACGACTTGTAGGGAGAAATACCTTTGCGAGACCCTTACGGCTCATGAAGTCAAAAGCCTTGGCAGACAGGACCCTCAACCCTGTTTGCTGAGCCACCTTTGTTCATCATCGACAAAAGCAAATGATGATTCGCTCCTGGCAACATCCCAGTTGTAGCGGTGCTGATGCCAAAATCGGTGCCTAAAATCCAGGCTTGCAGCGAAAAAGCTAGCAAGCCACACACGCCTACGAAATGGCCGAAATGATGGGGCAATCGCGACCTTCGCGATATAAAAGCTGAAATGATAGAGCATCGCGGAAAGAGAAATAAAAGTGAAATCCTCGCCCTACAGGTGACAGTACATCTACCCCTGTATACAATCCAGGGGCACAATCAAAGAAAGGATCATACTCCTCCCCCAGGTTTCATCATAAGGAGAAGCCAAATCTCGACGGTTCACAGATAGCCTAGAGATCATCTCGTCGTTCGACAGACACAATATCAAGCGAAACGGAACAGCGGCAACCCCCAGTTCCAGGGCTCGGTGACATACATATCACCAAAAGTCAAACCTCCATTCCGTGAAATGCGGATACAATCAACAAAAATTCCTGGTTACGTGGAAAGCGGATAACGTCAATCTTTGACCCCGTGGAAAACGTCCAGAGCGGATCCTGGTCCTCGCAGAGCATGGCGGTGAACCCATGTGAAGCATCCAGAGTGGAGCCTAGTCCTCGCCTAACGCGGCAGTGAACCCGTGTGAAGCATCTAGTGCAAACTTCCTGGTTACGTGGAAAGCGGATAACGTCACTCTTTGACCCCGTGGAAAACGTCCAGAGCGGATCCTGGTCCTCGCAGAGCATGGCGGTGAACCCATGTGAAGCATCCAGAGCGGAGCCTAGTCCTCGCCTAACGCGGCAGTGAACCCGTGTGAAGCATCTAGTGCAAACTTCCTGGTTACGTGGAAAGCGGATAACGTCACTCTTTGACCCCGTGGAAAACGTCCAGAGCGGATCCTGGTCCTCGCAGAGCATGGCAGTGAACCCATGTGAAGCATCCAGAGCGGAGCCTAGCCCTCGCCTAACGCGGCAGTGAACCCGTGTGAAGCATCTAGTGCAAACTTCCTGGTTACGTGGAAAGCGGATAACGTCACTCTTTGACCCCATGGAAAACGTCCAGAGCGGATCCTGGTCCTCGCAGAGCATGGCAGTGAACCCATGTGAAGCATCCAGAGCGGAGCCTAGTCCTCGCCTAACGCGGCAGTGAACCCGTGTGAAGCATCTAGTGCAAACTTCCTGGTTACGTGGAAAGCGGATAACGTCACTCTTTGACCCCGTGGAAAACGTCCAGAGCGGATCCTGGTCCTCGCAGAGCACGGCAGTGAACCCGTGTGAAGCATCCAGAGCGGAGCCTAGTCCTCGCCTAACGCGGCAGTGAACCCGTGTGAAGCATCTAGTGCAAACTTCCTGGTTACGTGGAACGCGGATAATGTCACTCTTTGACCCCGTGGAAAACGTCCAGAGCGGATCCTGGTCCTCGCAGAGCACGGTAGTGAACCCGTGTGAAGCATCCAGAGCGGAGCCTAGTCCTCGCCGAGCACGGCAGTGAACCCGTGTGAAGCATCTAGTGCAAAATTCCTGGTTACGTGGAACGTGGATAACGTCACTCTTTGACCCCGCGGAAAACGTCCAGAGCGGAGCCTGGTCCTCGCCAAGCACGGCAGTGAACCCGTGTGAAGCATCCAGAGCAAACACCGGACTGTGGAGTCCTTAAAATCCACGGACTATGACGTCCTTAACCTCGACCGCGATGTCTTAAAACTAACGATCAACCACCCCTATTCCTTACAGATTTTTGCCTCGGTTTGAGGGTACATCTCTTCACTCCTTTGATGCCTGGCGTTGTAATTCCTCAACGTCTTCAAAGAGGTGACGGGTCCCTGCAACCAAACGTCGGACTGTGGAGTCCCTAAATCCACGGACTATGAGGTCCTTAACCTTGACCGTGATGTCTTAAAACTAACATCGGACTGTGGAGTCCCTAAATCCACGGACTATGAGGTCCTTAACCTTGACCGTGATGTCTTAAAACTAACATCGGACTGTGGAGTCCTTAAATCCACGGACTATGAGGTCCTTAACCTTGACCGCGACGTCTTTAAACTACAATATCTGGAGAAACCCCTGACTCCGTAGAACACGGACAAGGGTAACCGCATCCGGCACTTACAAGTCCTCACGGCTGGGAGAAAAACTCTTTATGAGACCCTCGTGGCTCATAAAATGTAAAAGTCTCAGGAAGCAGATCTTAACCCTGAGCCCTAAGCCATCGCTGTCCTGCAAGGAGATCAAGATAGAATATCCGCAGAATACATTCAATGAAAAGGAGACACCCCATTGGAAAAAAAATGTATCTTTTATTCATAGACCAAAATGGATACAAAATACAATTCATGAAAGAAACAAAAAGGAAGATACTCTTATCCATGAGTATGTACAAAAAAGGGGAGAAAAGATACAGTCCTTAAGCCGGCGGGCGGTGCAATAATTTCACCAGCTCATCGTTCTGTTGCTGAGCCACGGCTTCATGACGCAAGATCTCCAGAAGGCGAGCTTCCGCCTGAGCTTGTTGGGCCTGATATGAAGCGAGCCGAGCTTCAAGCTCTTTTTCAGTGGCCTTGTGAGCCTCAACCCTCTCGCGAGTAAACGTGGCGGCTTTATCAAGAGCCACCACCTCCTTGATGGACTCCTGAAGCACTCGCCAAAGGTCATACGCTTTGTTGGCTTTAGCTGTGAGGCTAGTCTGAAGCTCGCTCAACGCCTTGGAGGCTAGCTCCCTCTCTGAGAACTTGCGGCCAAGTCTCTTCTCGCACGACGTCATGTTGGCCGCATGTCGTGCTATCAGACCTCGTAACTCCGCCTTTGCAGCCACGGCCTCCGAGGAAAGGCGAGAACACTCGAGAGCGTACAAACAAGCCTCCACCTTCCTACAGAACTCCACCCAGACCCGCACCACCTCCTCACTGTGATAGGTGGCGAGAAAAGGAAGGGAGCCGTTAGCTTCAGCGGCGAACGCTTCGGCCGTGGTTGCACTACCAGCACGGAGCTCCTCGATGAAAGAAGATAAGGAGACCAGGCTCAATTGGGCCAAGCGCTCTGAAGCCCGCAAAGCGTAGGGGCCGGACGGCATCACAATGCGTGATTCCAAAGCCATGGAGACTGGCAGGGCTGTTCAGATTTGGCAGATGTTAGTAAAACTTTTAAACACAGGATGAACGGGACTATGATAAAATGTCACTCACCGACAGTCATGCACGTAGGAGTTGAAGGTTCCCCTGGCCCTTCAACGACCTCGACCTCATCATCGGCTTCCAAAACTATAAGAGACATTAACGTCATTTCACAAAATAGTGACAATGCTATGATAAAAAATGGCGAATGACACTAACCTTGCCCGGAGGAAAGGACAATACGCTGAGGGGGAATCGCCTGCGGGGCTGCCATCTCCAATAGACGCTGAAATGATTGGCGAGGCGATAGATCCGCGATCGTGGCTGCCAAACCGCGTAATTCTGGGAAAGATAAAAGATTTCAGACCATGAAGGGGTTATTAAATTAAAACGCGGAAGAATACCTTCGACACTCCTCCCATTCTGAGCCGGGGGGATAGCAGCCTCGACGGTCTCCGCCGTAACCTCAGGCTCCAACAAAGCGAGAGTAGTCCCGACCACCTCACTTCCAGCCTTTGGGCCACCCTCAGCAAGAGTCATTGGGATGGCGGCCTCCATAAGAGCGTCCCCCGAAGGGGCTAGCACTCCCTGATCAAGAGCCGCCGCTGGAGGTTCTATCACGAGAGGAGCAGCCTCATCAGCCCCCTCGACACCTAGCAAGGCCTCGTTGAGAATTTCGGCGGGTTTTAGCTTTAAGGGGCCAGTAGGAAGCTCCCCCAGCGTTGAAGATTCTGCACGATTCAAATAAAAATAGTGATACAAACCCACGAGCATAAATAATCGAAAAGACTACAAAAGAAGCACAGCGTACCTATACGCAAAGAAGCCCTCAACATGGCTTCTTCAAGCCGCTTTTCCTTCTCAAGGAGATAAGCTCGCCGAGGTTCAAGGGTAGACTCATGACCGCCGATCCACAAAGAAAGTGCATCAGCTGCATCTTCTGAAGCGACCTGCTTCAAAGCCCTTTCCCCCCATTCCTCCAAAGGGCCGATAAATCGCCGCCGAATCCACGAAGGGTCTTCGTAAAAAATTACAGCGGGATAAGACTTCTTCGGAACCTTGGCATTATGGGACGGGTCTTTCGAACGCCGTAAGGCCTCAGCCAGTTGAGCAGCCTCCTCGTCAGCCGAATTCGGGAAGAGAAGCCCAGCGTCTGACCCTTGCAAGGTCAAGGGTTCGTCTTCAAGGATAGGCTCAGATTCCACCACAGAATCAAGCGGGGTAGTAGCCACTTTCCTCCGTCGTTTAGACCCAGAGCCGGCCGCTGAAGATGACCGCTTCCTCCCTCGCGAAGCCTTAGGGCGACGCTGGCCCACGTCGCCTTCAACCCCCTCATCCCTGTTACTCTCGCTCGGTGTCACAACCAAGGACGACGTCGACGTCGTCGACGCCGCGGGGGGCGATGCCGCCACCGGCAGAGGTGCTACTACCGGAGCCCGCCTACCTCACGATCGGGAACCCAAGGGCATACCAGCGGTCGGAGTAAGGTCTACCCCTGACTCTCCCGGAATGAGGGCAGCGCCAATCTCCCTCAAAGGGAAGCGGACTGGAACCCTCGGTCGCAACTCAACTCTCGAGACCTGAGGAGGAGCGTCATGACCAAGAAGAACCCTTCTTTCGTCAGCAATAATTGGGGTGACCCGATGAAGATACCAGCCTGTAAATGCACCCACGCATCGAGGGATGTACTCGGCTTCATGGACCCTGAAATGAGAGCCGGTGTTCAGCCTCATGAAATGATGGGCGGCATCACGAACAGCATCGAGCGAAGGAATTGGAGCGATCATAAAGGCCTCAAAAGGAACACCCTGGTCATATCCGAGCTGACGGGCAAATCGATGAGGATTGTACCGCATAAAAAGAGCTGCACTATCCTGGCGAAACACCAAGTAGCCCGGTCTAATTGAATACAAGTACGTGGCCTCTCGGGGCTTCAGAGAAGGCGCGTTGTCCTTTGACTGGTCCCAAAGTTGCTGAACAGGACCCGAGGGAGAAGACAGAACCCGATCGTTAAAAGCTAACCCGCCGGCGGTGGCGTGAGGGGAAATCAGCACCCTAATAGCCCCAAATTGAGTTGGATCGGCAGCGGAAGCTCCTACCAGTCGCATAAGTCGCGGGAAGGTATAGGCGTCGTAAAAAGCGGGCCTTTGATGCATGGCAAAAGACCCCAGCACATGCATTTCGATCCACGACGTAAAATAATGAAGCGAAAAGTTCACTACGTCCACGCCAGGCGTAGAGGTTTTAGCCGCAGTACCCAATCCATTATAAAGGTGAGCCAGGGCCGGGATGCCAATGGCCAGCCGCGTCCTCTCAGCAATACGATGTGCCGGGTAGATGACCGAGGCTCTCATGAAGCGGCGATGCATGGGGATAACGAACCAACTGAGCCAGACACTAATAAACCCCACAAAGAACGTCTCCTCGTCCATGCCTGGGACAGCAATGGATTCAAAAGAGATCGGCGATATAATAGGGATGTAATACTGAGGCAGATCTGATTCGTTGGTCGGCAATCTCTTCGGACCAAACCCAAAGGGGTCCCCAATGTTGGCAAACTTCGGGGCTGTCTTCGGTAAGGCGTCCTCACGAATGAAACGAGCAATGAAGCTCTTGAAAGTAACGCCTTGCTCCTCAGACTCGGTGAATAATCGATCAAAAATGCCCAGAGCCCTAATTAAACTGGGGCGCTTGTGTCGAACGGCATTCTCAGCAGATAAGCCGTCAACTGGGGCGGGCTCAGGTTCAAAAATGTACTCGTCAGGGGGCAGCAACTCCTCGTACATGTTACCCCTTATCGGCAACCCCGAAATTTCATAAAACTCGGCTAAAGAAATCGAAACCTCGCGATCTCCCAGAAGAAAGGTATTAGTGGGAAGATTCCACTGGTTCAGAAATGCCTTGACCCACCAGGCATGCGGGGACTTGTAATGGAATAGCGACGCATATACGGATTGATAAAGCCCGACTTTCTGCAATCGCGCCCGATGGGCGGAAAGGATGTAGCGAGCCCAGAGAAGGTAGCCCGTAGGATGCCTGGGAGTGAGCCCTATCTTATAAATCTGCCCCCACGGGTGGGCCTCACCCTGGCAGATGCGCCGTCCCAAGATGTCTATAGCCGGGATCGGATGGTTCGGAATGCCGGTCGTCGAAGGCTCCAGCCTCCCCGTTGGAGTCCAGTTGGGCATTTCCACGGCAAAAGCTGTCCTTGGAGGATCCATCGATAAAAACGGGAAAGTGGGCTCCGTTGGCACCGCGCAAAGAAAACTCCTGCGACCTTGAATGATCTGACTGTACCAAGGACCCCATTGAAGAAGGTTGGCGCAGTTCGGGTCATGGGCCCTAATCATTGCCATCGCCTCTTCATCAGACGGTGACTGAGGAAAGGCCGCCTCCGAGCGAGAGAAAGGAAAGCGAGGAGCAGAAGCCATCACACCTGAAATCCAATAAAGGGAAACCGTTAAAAGAAAAGTTAGCGATATATGTTCATGCACGAACATGAAGACTAATTGGAGAAAGCAACAGCAAAATTTCCCGGGACCATTGGCTACAAGACACATGGGCCCCACAGAATCCGGATGACGGCTCATTAATAATGAGATCAAACAGTTACAATAAAACAAAGGGAACATCCCCATTTAATAAAGAATGATGACCATGCACGTTCCCCAATGGGATCTGTCTCGGGCTCTACAGTGAACCCAACAAAATCAAAGGAATTAAATTCCCACGAAAAGGCATCATTACAAAACCGCCATTTCACTAATTGCCAGAAGAACAGCCTCGGGCCAAGAGACCCCAAGGAGCCTCTGGGTGAAGAAACTGAGTTCTTCATAGGAATTAAATTCCTTATTAGGAAAGAGGAAATTAAATTCCCAGAAATAATTTTGATGGAATTAAAGTCCAGGGAGTTGAAACGCTGTCATCATCCCCCCGAAGATCACCTGAACCCTAAGAGATCCTGCAGTTCGAAGGTTCCCTGTTCTTACAAAAAAAAAACTTGGAAATAAATGGGTTCTTTATGAAACCCTTAATTTGGATTTGAAATCCAAGGAGTTCTTTTGAAGACGAAGGCGCTTCAGCCGTTCGACATTATTACCTGAGGGAGAGGATCCGTCGACAGAGTTAAACTCTGGGAAATGTTCAAGACAGAGAACTGAGCTCTGAAAGCGAGAATTAAATTCTCAAAGAAGAAATTCTCAGAAGAAGAAGAATGAGCAAAGTGAAGGCTCTTGTGAAGAGACGGCAGTATTTATAGAAAACAATGGAAACGTTTCATCTTCCCAGATCCCTAAAGGAATCCAACGGTCGCGAGAGGAGACAGCGTTGCACTCACGTGCTGACACGTGAGAACAACGCTGTGGGGGCATTTGTTTCCTGATTTAAAATCAGGAAAGCTTCTGTGGAAAGCTTCAAAAAGGGGCCACGTGCTTACATGTGACCAGCAGTCACGTGTTGACACGTGACCTATAAAGTGCAGAAAAGGCGCACATTGAATCGCTGAGCAAAGTCAAGGAAAAGAGCTTCAGAAGAGGTCACGTGCTCCCACGTGACCAGGGTCACGTGTTGACACGTGACGTTCAAAGCAGCAAACTCGCTCTCCAATTGAACCAAGGAAAGAAGTGCCAGACAGGGGTCACGTGCTCACACGTGACCAGGGGTCACGTGGTAACACGTGACGGCTAAGCAGCAGAAGAAGGCAGAACGCAGAAAGAAAGAGGATCCTTCATTCCAAAAGGGGGGTCACGTGTCCGCACGTGACCATGGGTCACGTGGTCACACGTGACTGGCTTTCAAAGCCCATTTTTGACGACAGAATTAAATTCTGAAGGAAATTTGAATCTTTCCAAAGGAAAGTGAGTATCTGAGACCAATCAAATTAAAGATTTAGAGATGATTAAATATCATCTATCTATGGAAAATCTCGGGTTTGGAAAGATTTCCCCCTTAAATCTAACCAAAATAACAAGGGAGAATCTCTGGATTTGAAATCCAACGGTGAATAAAATTCACCTAATAATCCAAAGGTCCAGAACGAATGAAGGATGCAAATCAGATCTCTCAATGAAGATTCGTCAAAAACCAACTGATTCAGCTGTTTCTCCTATAAATAGGAGCCAAGAGACACAAAAAAGAGACGCGCAGAGAAGAGAAAAGAAAAAAGGAGAAAAGCTTTGATACTTGGAAAAAGACTTGGATCTTCTGCAAAAAACCCTAGGTAAGGAAGGGAAGGCTTTCGGAAAGAAAGAGAATTTAATTCTCAACAGAGTTTGACTCTAATATACAAAAACAGAAGAACACATTTCTTCTCTCTTTGATAGAGGATCTGCAAAGTGCACATCTCCCCTCAAGGTTGAGAATTTAATTCTCAATGGGTCGAGATCCTGCCATGCAGATCCAAAACACGGAGAAGGAATGCAAGCATGAGAATTTAATTCTCGCAGAACTATAGGAATTCAATTCCTTTAAAATAAAATTAGGGCTCGACCCTGTATCATGGGAATTTAATTCCTTCAAAATAAAAAGAAGCAGGGTTTAACCCTAATTAAGAACATAGTTCTGTTGAAACAGCAGGAATTTGATTCCCTTAATCATAATTCTTTAAAACGGGAAGTTTAGCTCCTTAAAAGCTTTCATTAGGGTTTAACCCTATTCAGTTCTTCACATAAATGAGGAATTTAATTCCTACAGAAGGTTCAGGGATCGAAAGGAGGTAGGAATTAAATTCCTTTGAAAATTAAAGGCCCGAGAAATTTAATTCCTGAAAAAAGATCAACAGATTCTCTAAAACAACATACATGGAGGTAGGGTCACGTGCCACCACGTGACCCTCTCAAAAGAGCTACAGAAGTCCCTTTGAGGCAGCACCCCACGTGATCCACGTGACCTTGGCAGAAACTCTAATACACAGGCATCTGAATGCCCATCACGTGATGGCACGTGATGCTTTGAAAGAAATGATAAGCTCAGCAGAATAAATAAAGGGAGGGCGCTCTCACGTGTTGCCACGTGACCCCTCTTGCCTTAGTGTTCAACACTAAATTGGAACTCTCAAACCCAGCGTCAAAACACTGTTGGGCCTTAGCATTCAACAATGATTAAAAAAGCCTTATTGGCAGTGTTCAACACTGATCTGTTTTAGTGTTTAACACTAATTGGAAAAAGCCTTATTGCTGGTGTTTAACACCAATTATCTCTTAGTGTTGAACACTAACTCATCAACCTTATTCCCAGTGTTCAACACTGATTACTCTGAAGTGTTTAACGCTAGGCTTTGGCCCAATTGGCTAAAGGGATAGAGGCAAACATTCTCCCTCAGTGGACCAACAAAGAGTCAATATTCCAGACCTGACTGGACTTAGCCCAAGCTGGCCATAAGTCCTCAATTTGTGATTAACTGGGCCGATAGGCTCATAACATAATAGATCAGTCTTGACCCAAATTGGGCCAGGGACTATTTAATCCACCCCGGTTCTAGGGCACATCTCTTCACTCCTTTGATACTTGGCATTGTAATCCCTCAATGTCTTCAAAGAGGTGACGGGTCCCGAAGACCATTCATGATATGGACTGTGGGGTCCTTAAACCCATGCATAATACAAAATTCCTGGTTACGTGGAACGTGGATAACGTCACTCTTTGACCCCGCGGAAAACGTCCAGAGCGGATCCTGGTCCTCGCAGAGCACGGCAGTGAACCCGTGTGAAGCATCCAGAGCGGAGCCTGGTCCTCGCCTAGCACGGCAGTGAACCCGTGTGAAGCATCCAGAGCACATACCGGACTGTGGAGTCCTTAAACCCATGGACTATGACGTCCTTAACCTTGACCGAGATGTCTTAAAACTACCAACGGACCGCAATGTCCTTAAACTACCCACGGACCGCAATGTCCTTAAACTACCCACGGACCGCAATGTCCTTAAACTACCCATGGACCGTGATGTCCTTAAACTAGAACCATAAAGCCTCCATATGCTCTTTCGTCGGATCTAAACGGTCCTGTTTAAGTTGATCTTAGCCTCAAAGATGGCTAACGCGTCCTTAAACCCTCAAACAGACTGGACTATGAATCCCCCTAATTAACTCTGGCTCGAGGGTACATCTCTGAACTCCTCTGACATTCGTCGTTGTAATCCTTCAACGTCGTCAGAGAGGTGACGGGTCCCGACGGCCACGCATACGACGGACTACTATGTCCTGAAATTGGAACAATGGGGTCCAAACATTCCTTTGTCGGATCTAAACGATCCTGTTAAGTTGATCTTAGCCTTAAACTAGACTAATGCGTCCTTAACAAATGTTTGAGTTGATCTTAGCCTCAAGCATGGTTAGCGTATCCTCAAACCAAACCCCCAAACCCAAATCTAAGAAGATACGGATTTGGACTAGTCCACGCCCTACGGGCGACGACATAACTCGGTCTCCGTAAACGATCCACGGGCAGGAAAACATAAAACAAAACACACGACACGAAGTGACCATCTGGAGAAGGAGAAAGTTGTTACCGCGACGCGGTAGCGTAATTAACTGCAGGGGCTTGCGCCTGCAGGGAAGAGCGTCCCCACAATCAAAAACCCCTCAAACGAGGGGGAATCTGACAAAGTCTGCTACATCGGCCGCATCCGTCTAAGCCTCCGATACATGGCGCCATAGATCGACTTGGCATCCTCGGAGAGGCAGACGGATAGCACCTATTGGCATCTGCCCCGAACCTCAGGCGAGACGGCCCGACGTCCCGCGTGTCCGTTCGGAGGGGAACAGAGCCCATTTAAAGATCCGTTGACGTGGTGCCACCTGGACGAGGAGATCGGAGATCGACGAGATCGGAGCAACCGCAACCAAGCGTGGGATGATGGTTAAAGAACGAAGGACTCGGATCGTTCGGTATAACCTTTCTACCTTCTTTGTAGTTTGTTAGTTTAGCAATAATGGCAGATCCGGGTTATATACGATAGCGCCAGTTAAAAAGTTTTTGTTCCGCATTTGGCGTCTGTAGACGGCCGGAGCGCAACCATAGACTTACAGTGGTATCAGAGCCTCACCATTATGCTTTACTAACTTGTGCTAACGCGTTTAAAATATCGATCGGACCGAATTTCAAAAACTACAATTTTTCTGTTCAATGTTTCTGTCGATTTTAAATCTGGTTTAAAAATTATTTTGATGATCCCATAAAATTGAGCAGGGTTTTTTAAGCACACTGTAAAAATCCGGTCACGTGATCTTACTGTACCGCCGCGGATCCGCGGTCAAACCTAGGGTTTGACCGCCCATCTGCGGCCAATATATAGGAACAGTGGTCCAAATTGCTTCAGTGTGCTTGACTTGGTAAATTATGGTTTTTGGTATATTTCATTTGGGCCCAGATTTTGTTACTATGCAGCAGATGTACGTGGGGCCCTCACTTCGAGAAATTTAGTCGATCGAAATTTAAACGTGTTAGTTTACAGTACTTACATTATATCTCCGACCGTGAATGCCATTCGAGCGGTAAACCGCGTCTGATTGCTATAGTTCTTTTAGACGAGTTTGCGAACGTGACATTCGCGTTGATGTTCTGTGTTGTGCTGTGATGTTGTGGTTTTGTCGTGGTGGATAGCAGTGTGCAATGGTAGTGCAGTTTGGATTTATTTGTACATTTGATATTGCGGGGCGAGCGTCCAACATGTGGACTATCGTCACTGCCTGTTGTATAATATTCTTTTGGGGCACGACCGGGTTGAGATCAATGTACCCGTTGTACATATTTTTTAATTTCTGTACTAGGTTTTACCCAGCGACGGAGTGCACGGATAGCCGGGTTCTGGAGGGAAACGGGTCCGCATCTCATGGCTTTGAGAGGCAGAGGGGCTTCACTCTAGAATTGGCAGACTATTCGCCGCACTCGTATGGGGTACAGGTTGACCCAAGGAGGGGTGCTCAAGTTACCGGATTCCGTGAAGTACAGGATGGTCCATTCATTTTGCTGTAGGGGCTGCCTCGCTTCAGGTTTTGGCGGGTAACTTGCCGCACCCGTAGGGGTCTAGGTTTCATTGCACAGGCTATCCACACGACCAGGGGAACGTCGGGTTTCAGTAGCGGCTCTGTGAAACTCGGGGATCCCAGATTATCTGTATTGTTCTGTGATGCTTATTACTTTTCTGTAATGTTGCATATTATCACGCCTGGAGCGATTATTGTATATTGGTATATATATACTAGTAGATGTTGTATATGTTTTGCACCCGCGCTAGTTCAGTCCCCGCTCTGTCGTTAGTTAAGTAACCTAACGGGTGATGACGGGACCCAGTGACGAATGCGGATGGCATATACGTACATTTTATTTTCGTTCTTTTCTGGTGTGATTAATTGATGGGACTGCATTAATTCTGATCAATGCAAAGGAAAACAAACCTGTTTGGCAGTTGTTGGAACAATTTTAAAAAGTATTATTACAAAGACGTTTTCTTTTGTTTTGCATGGAGGTATTCGGTTGGAATATCCTGCACCTCATTCGACGAGGCAAGGGCCGAGATCCCTTCACTGGGAATGACCCCTTGGGCAGAAGTTTGCGTCAGGGTAATAACTTTACTATAGTCGATTACATGTTGCTTTGCATCGCGGTATTCAGTTGGAATATCCTGCACCTCATTCCACGAGGAAAGAGCCGAGATCCCTTTACCGGGAGTGACCTCTTTAGCAAAGGTTTTCGCCACTATATTTTTATAAAAAGCTATCAGGTTCCTTCAGCGATATCAAGTTCACTATGTTAAAGGTTTTTCGCCAAAAACCAGCCGTAGCCCTCCGTCATTTCTTTTGGGTATTCAGTAGTATTCAAGCTATGTATTTTGACCTAACGCCAAGGCATAGTATTTGGTAGCTGCTGGGTATTCATTTGTTGCATAGATAGATGAGTTGGTTTGGGACAGTCGTTCTGCCATTTTGACCTAACGCCAAGGGCATGTGCGGGTGGGTTCAAATTGAAAAGATAGTGACGGGTAGAACTTGGCATGTGGCTTATGACATTTTGACCTAACGCCAAGGTCATAAGAGCATGGGGCAAAAAAAATCATATCGGGAGTTTCTAAAGAAACTGAAACTTGCCAAGTATGCGCATACCTTCTGGAGTGTGAGTAACGTGAGTGGATTCCGTCACGTTATTATGCGATGAGAGTTGGATCCCGATTCCCACTAATGAGTTGGTTTACTCTTCGGGTGATCCCGATTGATTTTTCTTTCAGGTTTGGAGGAGAATTTGACAGTACAGTAGGAGGTTTCCTGATTAGATAAAGTGATAACCATTCTGATCTAGGTTAGAGTGCACGCAGAGTATTTCTTTTCTCTCTCTTTGGCAGCGACCTTTGACCGACCCTAGACTATGACTCAGTGACCAAAGTTGACCGAACCTTCTTAAAATAATGGCTTTTGGATTGTCTATGTTACATAAGTCATTGCCACTCCTTCTTTTACCCTTTGCATTTCTCAAAACACCCCGTATTACTACGGACATCCACTTCTGGATAGATCCATCGTATGGTTATATACGAACTCGAAGGGACTTCTTCGAGGATGGATCCAGGTTCAGGAGAAATAGAATTTGTTTATTCAGTTGTCTTTTATTATCACCTTCTCTCAGGTTGCGAGAGCTCCTTGGTTTAGGAGTGTACACCTATTACGCTTATTGGATAGTCTTCTTCCAAACCATAGGCAGGTGCCGAAAGGTAGGGAATGAAGAAAACCAATTAGCCTAAGTAGGGTGTGCAGAAGGTAATATGTAAAGACAAAATAAAGGGATTAGAAAGAGGGCAAAGTAAATTGCGACTGTTATCATTCACGACCAAACCGCATACTTCATCGCCACTCCTATTTCACTTTTAATAGAATAAGGTATTATTCATTGGTCTTTTATCATCACCTTCTCTCAAGTTGCGAGTACTCCTTGGTTTAGGAGGGTACACCTATTATGCTTACTGGATAGTCTTCTTCTAAACCATAGGGTGATGCCGAACGGTAGGGAAGGAAGAAAACCATTTAGCCTAACGATGGTGTACAGAATGTAATGACTAAAGACAAATAAAAAGATTTGGAAAGATGACAATAAAATATACGGTTGAAGTCATGAATTGGATTATGGAAGATGCATTGCTAGGAATACCAGGATACCCTACGAAACATTTTCATGTTTCAGTGCATTGTTAAAGCAAAACTGTTTTCCCGATTAGATACTTACTCCAGGGTATGTATTTACCAGGTATGATTCTCATATCTGTATGGTTTTACAGATGATGAGTGGGAGTAAGTTATTGGGAATTAGGTAATTATCCTCATTATATCGAAATTCGTTGTAATTGGTGATATTTGAGAAAATCGCCTGGGTATAGTTTTCAACCTACGACGCACAGGTTTTGAGTTGTTCAACTCAGCGGACTTATACAGAGTATTGTATGCTGTCCAGTGTCCATCAGGACAAAGGGGTAGGTCCTCATACTATGTTCTGTTTACTTATGACTTCTCTAGTTTTTAGACAAGTGTTTCGTAGAAATACAAGGTCTAAGCTTTGAGAAGTTGTGGGTATAAGAATAAAGTAGAGAACCACATATCGCAAGTATCGGGATTCTTCAAAGAGATCGAAGATGTAGATTCTTGTAATTAGTATTCAAGTAATGGTTTCGAGAAACTAGTTTCTCTTTCAGGTTGTTCATAATTGGATGGATTCCTAAGTTGAGTAATGCTGATTAATACCCGTGTAAACTCTTGGACTTCCAAAAATTCAAAAAGAAAAATAATTGAGGCTAATGGGATTCAAACATACAAGCTAAAGAACAGCAGTGGAGAGTCTTAACCGGTGAGTTATAAAAAGTTTCTTGCTTTTATTTAACAAACTTATCCGATAACTTCTAGTCTGAACTGAAATTCACCTTTATAAATACATTGAATATGATACAAATGTATAGGGATTTCAGGATCGTTACAACTCCACAATCTATTTTCAAACAGAAATATTTTTTTTATAATTAATAAAAAACTATCTTTGTAAATTAATGTCAAAAAATATCTGTACTTGTATATTTAGGCAGATCAATTGTTATTTATTTATTTATTTTTGGCTTAAACTACACCGAAACACCCTTAACTATCTTTGTTTTTCACTTAACCGCCTTTTAAGTTTCTATTATATTAAACTCACTCAAACTTGATTTTGAGGGATTTTTTCCACATATTGTTAAACATAGCACTTTAGTGAAGCCTTCTATAACTAATTTTTTAATGGTTTAGTGAGAAAAAAAACAATAATAGTTGAGGGTATTTTAGTGTGATATTGCCTTTATTTTTCCCCGCTAGATACCCGCCAAAGCGCTTGTAAAAATTTAGTCTATATTGTACGACAATGACCAATTATAACAAGTTATGACGGCCTAAATACGAATATAAATGTAATTCTTAAATAACTGGTTAGTGAGGTAAATAGTCTTTTAAAGTTAAAATTGAATTATCTCTACTATTATAACTGGAACTCATGGGGGTAGCACAAAAAGTCCATCATTTTTCATAAAATTATTCCAAAAAATGAGAAAAATCCTTCATGGAAATCTAACCCAAAAGCATGACAACCCATACCTTCAAGTCCATGAATTTACCATTACCCTTTCATTATTCAAATACAATAATAGCTGCTCAAAGTAGTCCAAATAATTTTTCAAAAAACACCCAAATAATGAACATGTTTATTAGAAAATGTTCAAACAAGTTGACACACAACTCATTCTTTAACATACACGCGCACTGTATGTGCAAAAATTCTAGTATAATTAAATGCATGAGACTAGCTATTTGGTCAGAATATATATATATATATATATATATATATATATATATATATATATATATATATATATACTGAAATCAAAATTTGATATATAATTGTTTATAGAGATTTAGCATAGGAATGAAAGCCAAATATGTCATGCAAAGGTGGCATTGGAGATTCTAATTAAAAATGTTCCTATTATAAGTAGAGCAATGCAACAACCCTAAAATGTCATGCCTCTATTGTTGTCGGTTCAAAACTAAGAAACTTTTGGTGTATAGATTTGGACATGCAACCGTCTCCACCTCAGATTTTTTACTTTTAAAATCACATAATCCAAAATTCAACTCGCTTTTTTATGATGCAATCAATGAGGATTTATTTAAGTTTTTTTTTAGAAAAAAGCTTTATAAATATATTTTGTAGTCCATCAGAAAAAAAAAAAAGATTTGAATTCTACAATTGCCATGTATGTTTGATCCATTCTATATCAAGATTTGAGGGTGATGAGCTAATAGTTAAAAACAAATTAAATAAATCATTAAACTTTTTTTAGGAAAAATTCTGCAATGTGACGGCTATAGATGCCCGCTGATGAAAGAGAGAAGGAAATAAGAATGTGGACCATTCAGGCTGTTCGAAGGATGTCCAAAATTCTTCATTTCTTTTTCTCTCATGTCCGGATGTAATTATTGTTCGAAAGAACTCAACATTGGATTTGTGAAGTAACATTTTTAAAATTAGGTGCATTGAATTGTTTCTCCATACAGAAACAATTGGCCCTTTCTTAATTTAAACAAACTTGAGAGGTCAATTGCCTTTAATTAGGTAGTGCATTGTGACACTTTGGACACATGAAAAGGCCATTATAGACTAATTAATTAATATATAAAGTCTAAACAACTTGCTTGATTTTTTAACAACATGCATAAAAACAATGTAATCGCTCATCGATGAGGCAATTCGACATTGCAAGCAAAAATTTAATATTCATGGTAACTTAAACGTACACTTGGCTCTATATATTGACCTTTTTTTATATATATTAATTGGCTTTTGGACCATATATTATTTTTTACCCCCAATGTTCATCATCTTTATTTTATTTTTATTTTTCTAATTATTATTGAAAATTGGACGGGCCATCCCCAAGCTCCGTCGTTTCGCTCGTGCCGGGGACCGGAGGTTCACTAAGTTTACAATTAAGAAAGTCTGTGTTCAATTGTACAGAATTTTCTGCGGTGAGACGCGACCCACAACAAACAAAGGGCAGACTAATGCCAAATAAAAAGGATTTCGGTTGTAGTTTCACAATTTATGATTGAAGACGGAAGTTCTGCCACAACAAGCTCATCCTCCCCCCTCCCCCCACACCAATTTCATCATCTTTATTTTCATTATTATTATTATTGAAAATTGGAGGGGACATCCCAAAGCACTGGTTTGGATGAGTCCAAGCCTATGAGGAGCATGCTTTGGTTAGGATCAATTCCCTAAGTTGTTGGAAAAGACAAAATTAGAATTTTATCTGGAATGCGAATATTTCAAAATGCACTTACGATTTCAACATGCATTATAGATTTTCATTTCAAATTCATGTTTGAAGAGTTTACGAATAGAATCTTTCTTAATGCATGTTTAAATTAGAGAAAGAAAAAAAATGAAAATTTAGAATTAGAAAAGTTGATAAACCAAAATTTCTTACCGGGGATGAACCATTTTAAGAGTTTGTCTTAACAATTTAGCAACAAAAAAACCGTCAAACATACAACTCCTTAAATTTAACTGTACAAATTGGTAGGAGAAAATAATATGAAATATACACTTATTTTTTTGGGAAGGAGGAGAGAGAAAGATGGCTAATGCCAAAAAATTTCTTTCATTACTTTATCCCTTTGTGCTTGGTTGGCGATTTTCATCCGTATAATAATATTTAATTAGTTGCAATATAACTATCAATCAATCAATTAAGAACTCATTATTTCACAACCACCATTAAACTATGATGTCTAAACGCTGTGAATGAGATATAACATTTTTTACCCTACTAGTCATCAACTAAAATTTTGGGGGATGATTTGATACGTGCAGAATCTTTTAGCCATCAATATTGGAAAAGGAAAAAGAAAATTTTCCCTTATATAATGTCTTTCACACGTAAAAAAGGGTGTGTTGTCTATATATCTTTAGTTCTATATTAAATTGATTACCAAAAGCTACAAAACAATCCTTTTGAAATAAAAAAAAAACATGCAAAATAGTAAGAGATGATAGATTCTTTAGATTACTCTATTCCCACGTTTTTTAGGCTCATTTTTTTGATGGCTCCTTCCGCTAAAATCATACCCTAGTTTATCTAACTTATCCAAAGCCCCGCAGGGTTAAAATCATCATCAAAACCTTCCAAAGTTAATTTTAGCTTAACAACCATCCCGATCATTGGTTTTCGATCCACCTACCCATGAATTATTAAACGTTTGATATAGTAAAAAGGGAAATTTGGAGGTTAAATAAGGCTCAAAAGTTTAAGAACTCACAGCCAAAGGGGCGTTGTTTAATTAATATAATGTGATGTCAGGGGTGGGATTTGGATGATGGGTTTCAACCTTTGGAATTTTGGGCAAGTCGAGTACACCACACGATGAATTTCGTGAAAATTAATTTATTAACTAATTTGGATACATAATTATGAAATCCAATAGTAGATATTTTTATTTTTCTACGAAAAGCAGAGGGTTAAAGTTGAATATAAAGAAGAGGCTAGGGCACAACTTGGCCAGCTTTGCCACCAAATTCGGCTACCTACTCGCACGTGACATAATTACCCAAAGTTAATCTTTTCTTATTTAGGTCACCATCTTAATAAAACGGAATCTCAGATACCATCGGAGGAAGTTTACTCTTATGTCGTCGAGAAAAGTCAACACTCCATGAATTTTTTCGGCAATCGGTATCCACCATCTTTATCTTCATCAAGCAAGATGTGGATACATCAAATTTGATTTGAATCCAATACTCTTTCACCGTTGATGTAGTGGATGCAAAATTAACGGTTTTCCGATGGTATGAAATTTTTAGTATTTTTACATCATAAAATCAACGGTGAAAGGGTATTGGATTCATATTAAATTTGATATATCCACATCTTGCAAGATAAAAATGAAGGTGGTGGATGCTGATTATCGGAAAAATTCATGGAGCGTTGATTTTTTTCGCCGATATAGAAGGAAACTTATTTATGCGGCACCTGAGATTTAGTTTTCTCTTATAATATACTAATTTGGTAGGCAGAGTGGAAATATCAATAATTCCAGCCATGCCCTACTATTCACTCAATATCCTTATCATATAACTTGGATTTTGTAAGCAAATATGAGATTTTGATGAAACTGTGAAGCTAATTACAGAAATTATTGGAATGACAAAACTTCACTTTAATTAAGATTTTGCCATCCACCCAACTTTCTATTAATTACAGTTTTGCCATTTTCTCAAAAATTACAAATCTGCTATCAATTTGTAATCTTACATGAATTTCACTAAAAGTACCATGTATTATCAAATTTTAGTACATTGGCAATTTGTCATGGATCAATTTATTACAAATATACCATGAACTTCCTAACATTTTAAAAATAAATTACATGAACTTTTCTAAATAAATATCATGAACTTCAAAAAGTTTTCTAAATCGATACCATAGACTATTTTACATAAAATAAATATCATGCATTTCCGACATTTTTCATATAAATACCTTGGGTTTTGCTTAATACAATTAAATAATTTTTTAAAATTTTTTTCAGATAAGTAACCTATATTTTTTATTTACAAATTAAAAATCACAAAGTTTCAATGTTTTCCAGATAGATACTATAGGCTTTCTTTAGCACACATAAATATCATGAACTTTGTTTATTACAAAAATTACAAAGAGTTTCAGATAAATGCTACAGATTTTAATTTTTTTTAAAGTAAATATTATGAGCTTTAACCATTTTCAGATAACGACCATCGCCTTTAAATAAACACCGTAGACTTAGTGTCTTACTATTAATAAAAATATCCTAGACTTTTACATCGTGTCACGACCCAAAGTTTGGCCCGTGACCGGCAGTAAACCACGTGACGTCTACAGGCGTAACGTGACTAAGTAAGCCGAACCCAGAAATCAAAACCATAAAAAATATAGAGTGTTTAAAACGTTTATTAGAATATTTATTAAAACATTTATAAAACTTTAAGTTGATTGGTAGAAATTCTTTAAGGTTCAACTTATTATTAAAATTTTGGCAGTATTTTCTTTGTAAAAAGTAGCCCCGAAATCGGGTACAAAACAATATATGAGTAAAATAATATATAATAAGAATAAAGCATCCCAAACGGGATCAATCACGCCCAACGGCGGAAACAACATCACAATGATAATATAAGACGCCGTAGCGAAGACTGAGTAAAAATGAGTGAAGACAGAAAGAAATATAGAACTGCATAAATAAAGTCGGATCAAAATAAGCTCGACACCAGAGTGAAAAATAAAATACATCGTCCTCACCCTGTCTCTAAGTCAATACATGAAGGTAGATGGAGAATACTAGATACAATAAGGTACACAAGTAGAAAGTAAACAGATACCGCACAAAATCCACCTATCAGCAAAAGAGCTAGTATGCCAACTGCAGTGGTATCTGTGTCAAAAGATTCGGTAAACAGCCAGCCGCGACTACTCTAAAGGGCAACCTGCAAGCACTGTGGCACAACGGGGGTGAGTTGCCAACTCGTGAATAGTATATAACATATAAAGGTAATCGCGAGTATGCACGTGCTGCGATACTCTAACCTATGACAACAGATAACATCTATATGACGAACTGGGTGCTCAAAATCAAGCAACAAGTGCGATCTAATAACATCTCTATGTGATGAGCAAGATATGTGATAATCATGTATGGCAATGCAATCTAACCACCCTATATAGAATGAGTAGGGTATGCAATGATCGTGCAAGCATGTGTACTATATCAAGTGCAAATAGATACAGGATGAGATGTCAAATATAAATGCTGAGCATGGGAAGAATAATATCTACACGGAATATCACGTGGAAAATATCGGTGTCCATCAATACACCCAAATCTCAGAAAAACTCAGGCGCCATCATCCACATCGGCCCTCAAATCCTAAATCTCGTAGAATCGAGAGTATCCAGTATCGGCACTCGAAATATCATAAAATCAGCCGTGCCTAACATCGACACGCAAATCCTCCAGTATCGGGCATCCGTCCATCGGATCAGCCCACGGGCTCCGTCTGCGGAATCGACCCGCGGCCCCGGTAGTACGCATCGACCCGTATCCGTCTATCGACTCTGGTCGATATCCTCCGGATAATCGCCAGATCTAACCAATCACCGGTAGGTAGTAGTCCCTCCGCCAGGCTCACCGTCTAACACTACGAGTCTTCTTGCCCCGGGGTACCGTATCGGGTCCACCATATACCCGCAATCGGTGCCTACCTCTTCTCGAATCAGGTATACTCACACAAGCTCTCTGGAACCGAGAAAACTCATGGTAGACGCACTAAAATATCATATCAAGAAAAACCGGCTTTTTAAACAGTGCGTATTTTCTTAAAATAATACTCCGGTTCCCAAATCCAGAAATCATATGAATCAAATCAAATGCGTAAATCCATGCAATGTGTCGTATGACACTAAGAGTAAAAGAAAGGGAAAACTGCTCCTTTAAAAGGTCCAGTTTTTGAAAATATCACATGTGGTCCCTTAGTTTTTAAATCATGTCAATATCATCCATGTATGTAACATATGTATATGTGTATAAGTATGGATGTACGAAAGGATAAGTACGCAATGTGAATGTAGCGATGTACATGTGCACTAATGTGAACATAAGATGTATATGTGTCCAAGTATGAATATACGATGTACATGGCATAAGTATGGATATGTAACGTATATGTGCCCAAGTATGAATATATGATGTACATGGCACAAGTAAGGATGTGTGTGCACAAGTAAGGGTACATGTGCACAGGTAGTGATATATCAGTGAAGGTATGCACCAAAGAGCGTATACAGTGTGTATGGTATGAGTATAACATATGCTAATATGCGGCCAATCATGACAAATATCAATAAAGCGGAATCAATACGATATGCGATTTATAGCAATTTTATAATGCGAGTGTCATGGCAATCACTAACGGTGTGAGTGTAGCATATAAATCGTGCTCGTGTAACTTGAACCGTTAGCGACAGTGCAGTGTTCTATACTACCAGTTCTATATGTAACAAGAGAGTATGCCACCAGTATATCTATATGAACACACATGACTAAATATCCTATTACGTCCTAACGCTTAACGCCATACGGGCGATTTTCCCGTAGATCTTAAATCTACTCACCTGGTCGCGTGCTACACGTAGCCGACCACTTGCTTTCCCTTCTTGGCGGCGTCTGACGTAACTGCCTGCGAACCTGGAAATTACAAAAGTCACACACATAAGGCAAATCCTGCAAAAAATACGATATATCGATAAAAAGGATAACGCGTGCATGAAACTAAACGCGCGTGCACTCGATGCGTCGCGACGTGCATAAGTCACCAGAACTCACTCCGACACGCTGTGTCGCACAGCGCGCCACAGAACCACGCGGATCACGCGCGTGTCGCACAAGTTTAAAAACGTTGATATATGGTTTTAGGCTCCAGATTTTGACTTTGGTCCCAACACAAAAAGTTGCAGATACCAATACCCTAAGCTACCCAACAGACACCTACAGGTAAAACCCCAGCACCCCAGCCCCTACTCTGGCCGCAATTTGCGGCCAGATGGAATAAATCGGTGGCCAAAAGTGGGAGGTGGGTCCCCGTGTTTTGTGTGTGTGTGTCTGCTAAGGTCACTGTGCTACAGTCTCACCAATTTTTACCTGAGTGGCTCGGGTCAAAGCAGATTCCAGATAGGCTAAAAAGTCCATAAAAACGTTAAATTACGCCGACTCGAAATAATCTGGTATTTTGGTGAAATCAGGGACAAATCCTGGGTTCACTAGTCTTAACAGCACCTAGTAAGGCTATTCTAACCATCACAACCAACACTTTGCAAAAACTCACCTAAATTACCCAAAACTAGCACTAAAACATATAATAAACACTAAACTAAACTAGATAACCATAACTTGGCAAGATAGGAGTTGAGTTAAGGGGTTATACCTCTAGAGATCCTAGATGAAGGAGAAGAGGAGGAGAAGCAGGAGAAAGGGGGCTGTTGCTACTGCTGATTTGCTTCTATTCCCTGTTGCTGCAGCTGTTATGGCTGTTGATATTGTTATTGCTGATGCTGCTGCTTCAGGCTGCTGTTGCAATGCTGTTGCTTTATTCTTTGTTTTGTTTGTGATGCTGAAGCAGCAGCAACTGCTATGGTATTTGTTGTGTTGTTGTGGTGTGGTGTGGTGTTGGTTTGTGGATGTGTGTGGGAGTGAGAGACGTGAGGGATGTGAGTGAGAGGGAGTGTGAAAGGTAAGTGAAAAGTTTTGAAATGAAATGGAGGGTGACATAACCTTAGAGCCACCACTCTCTCTCTCTCTCTTATTAAATGCTAGCATGACAACCATCATAACCTCTCTCTCTCACCACAAGTCAACCCCAATCCTAATCACCCTTAAACAAAACCAAAATCCTTAATTAAAACTAATTAACTTAACCAAGGAGGTTAGGCCATCATGGTTGTCTAAACATGGTTAACCCACCATGCTCACCTAAATATGGTAACCCTAGACTTAACCCACATTAACATGCACAAAAGTGTGCAGTCGAAATACAATTCTAATAAAATAACCATAAACCCAGATAAATTATTAGAAACCCGTTTTGGTAAACTTTTTACCAAAAACCCTACATTGACACACAATTACTACTAAACACAAACTCAAGTGTTACAGTCTTCCCCTTTAAGAAAATTCGTCCCCGAATTTAAAATACATAACTACGCGTACCTTCAAAAAGATGAGGGAATTTCTTCCGCATCTCTCCCTTGGCCTCCCAGGTGATCTCCTCACTATTCGGGCTGCGCCAAAGAACCTTCACAGACGGCAGGACCTTTGATCGAAGTTTCTTCACCTGCCGATCCAATATCTCTATTGGCTACACGGTGAACGAAAGGTCGGGCTCAAGCTGAATGGTCTGATGCTAAATCGTGTGGGAAAGGTCATGAAGATATCTGCGTAGCATCGACACGTGGAAGACGGGGTGAACATCTGAGAAGCTGGGTGGAAGAGCCAAACGATATGCAACTGCGCCGACATACTCGAGGATCTCGAAGGGACCTACGAATCTAGGGCTAAGCTTTCCCTTTCGCCCAAATCGCATCACGCCCTTCATCGGAGAGACCCTCAGAAAAACATGATCGCCAACTGCGAACTCTAATCTGCGACGGCGCCTGTCTGCATACGATTTTTGCCTGCTCTGGGCCGCTCTCATCTGATCTCGAATCAACTGTACCTTCTCGGTCGTCTCATGTACGCTCTGTGGCCCCAAAATACTGCTCTCGCTGAGCTCTGTCCAACAGACGGGTGATCTACATCTCCTCCCATACAAAGCCTCGAAAGGTGCCATCTGAATAGTATCATGAAAGCTGTTGTTGTAGGAGAACTCCACTAAGGGTAAACGACGATCCCAGCTACCACCAAAGTCCAAAACGCACGCTCTGAGCATGTCCTCGAGAGTCTGAATAGTCCGCTCTGACTGGCCATCGGTCTACGGATGAAATGCAGTGCTGAAACTCAAACGGGTGCCTAATGCCTCCTGAAGTCTCTTCCATAGTCGGCTGGTAAACTAGGTGCCTCGATCTAACACGATATAAGTCGGTACGCCATGCAACCGCACGATCTCGTTGATGTAAATCTGGACATACTGAGCAAAACTGAAAGTAGTCATTACTGGCAGAAAGTAAGCCGCTTTCGTCAGTCGATCCACAATCACCCAAATGGAGTCGCACCCTCGATTGGTCCTGGGTAGACCCACAACGAAATCCATCGAAATCTGTTCCCATTTTCACTCCGGAATGGGTAACGGCTGTAGCTCACCTGCTGGTTTCTGGTGCTCGGCCTTGACTTGCTGACAAGTCAGGAATCTCGACACGAAATCAGTGATGTCCCTCTTCATTCCGTCCCACCAGTAAACATCTCTCATATCATGGTACATCTTGGTGGAACCGGGATGGATACTGTACACCGATCGATGTGCCTCCTCAAGAATCTCACGCCACAGTCCCTCAGCATCTGGTACGCACAGTCTAGTCCCAAATCGCAGTATCCCCTGATAATCGATCACGAACTCGGAAAATCTGCCCTGTCCAATCTGTGCCATGATCTCTGAATATCGGTCATCACTGTGCTGTGCCTCATGTATACGGTCAAGTAACTGCGGACGTGCACGAACATGCGCAAGTTGTCCCCTGTCGGAGTGAACTCGAACTCAACTCGGTTGTCACATAAAATCTACCAATCTGCTGACGACTGCCTCTGCACCGCGCGCAAACAAGATAGGCTACCCCCGGGCCTCCTGCTCAAAGCATCCGCCACTACATTCGCCTTGCCCGGGTGATACAAGATCTCGCGGTCGTAGTCCTTTACTAGTTCCATCCAACGGCGCTGTCGGAGATTCAGGTCTCGCTGCTGAAATATATACTTTAAGCTCTTGTGATCAGTGAATATCTGGCACGACTCTCTGTATAGGTAATGTCGCCAGATCTTAAGTGCAAAGACCACTGCGGCCATCTCCAAATCGTGAGTGGGGTAGTTATGTTCATGTCTCTTCAACTGCCGTGAAGCATACGCGATCACCCTGTTATGCTGCATCAATACGCACCCTAGCCCCACTCGTGAAGCGTCACAGTAAACTACAAATCCGCCTGATCCTGAAGGCAAAGATAACACTGGCGCCGTAGTCAAACAAGTCCGTAGCTGCTGGAAACTGTGCTCGCACTCCTCCGTCCAATCGAAAGGAACTCTCTTCCGGGTCAGCCCGGTCAAGGATGCAGCAATACGGGAGAAGTCCTGCACAAATCGCTTGTAGTAACCGGCCAATCCTAGAAAACTGCGTATCTCAGTAACGGATGTAGGCCTGGGCCAACTCTGAACGACCTCGATCTTCCTCGGGTCTACACATATACCATCCTGTGTAATCACGTGACCCAAGAAGTCTACACTGTCCAGCCAGAATGCGCACTTGGAGAATTTTGCATAAAGCTGGTGCTCCCTCAAGGTCTGCAGTGTGATCCGCAGGTGCTGCTCGTGCTCCTCTCTGCTCCGGGAATACACCAATATATCGTCAATGAATACGATGATGAACAAGTCAAGGTACGGCCTGAATATACGGTTCATCAAGTCAATGAATGCTGCTGGTGCGTTGGTGAGTCCGAACGACATCACCAAAAACTCATAGTGGCCATAACGCGTGCGGAAAGCTGTCCTCAGAATGTCCTCCCGTCGAACTCGCAGCTGATGATAGCCTGATCGTAAATCGATCCTCGAAAAATATCCTGCCCCCTGAAACAGGTTGAACAAGTCGTCTATGCGTGGCAACGGATATCTGTTCCGCACAGTAACCCGGTTCAGCTGGCGGTAGTCGATACACAGACGCAAACTGCCGTCCTTCTTCTTGACAAACAGGACCGGAGCACTGATTTGATCTCAAAACTATCTAATAACCGTAATCAAGAACGGCGTCGCTTGGTAGCTAGCCGATGAGTACGGGTCGGTCCACAGAGATGTTGTGAATCTCCTAGTCGCTCAAACGAGTTAATTCCGATTGTGGTCGGATTGATTATTAAATCTAAAAAACTAAATTATTCTATACTAAGATTATCTAGATCTAAGTCTTGTTAGGGTTAGGTCTAGGGTAGGTTTGGAAATGTAAATAAATCTCAACGCTTTGTATACCCAAATGAAGATCTGTGAGGAGTTATGGTAATTATCAATAATGGAGATTAGATCCATTCGTGAAGGTGTTCCTTCCTCTAGGTTCTTGTCCTTCCTTTATCAATCCTTACCCTAACCTCCATAGAAAACACGCGCAACCGGGCTTTTATACTATGGTATCACTGCTACCTCGAGGGATAGGGTGCCGTAGGGAGCGGTGTGTGCATGTATACATGGAGTCCTATGAAAAAGTGTGATGGGCAAGAAAGGGATGAGAGATCTCATCTCTCAAAAGCCTTCCCCAAAGCTAACCCTAACAAGCGAGGAGACTACTCGCTCATTAGGGAATTTAAAAACATTTATCTAGGGCAGAGAATGAAAAATTACCTAGGGCAAGAATTGAAATTACCTACTTACTTTACAGATGGCTCTCTCCAAACATTTACACAGGGTTGTCAGAACTGAATAGATGATATGAAAAGAGGCATTAATGCTCTCCAAAAGAATTCTGAATTTTATTCATAAAAAGAGGCATGGAGGCATGACCTAGAAAAGGTTCTTAGGGTTCTATTTATAGATTCATAGAAACCCTAGGTTACAATTGACTCGCATGTCTGCATTTACCAAAATACCCCTAGGAAGACTACAAAGCGCCGCCCAAGATATGGTAAAATATTATTCCACTAAGGGCTCTAGATGGCCGCAGAACCGCGGCTGCAGCAAGGGTTGGGCCGCGGTTCCGCGGTCCAATAGTCGTCTTGGACTCTGAAATTCTGTGCTCTGTTTCTGGGCCTTTTGGGCTTCTTACTTCTTTGGTTGTTTCTTTAAAATAGCTTCTGGTTCTCTTCCAGATTTTCCAGTGAATAATTGTGGTGGACTTTAACCGTGGCTTCGCGATCTTGGACCTTGCGTTCCCTTGTATTTTGTGAACTTTATCTTTTATGTAGGCTTGATCAAGATCCTTCTATTTGTTGGTTGTAGTTCCACTTTTGCATCGTCTTTTATCTTTTTCACTGTTTTAGCTTCAAGAACCTATAACCTGTACTATGTAACAGACATGGGTCAAAAGAACCTGTTTATTTGTAAAAGGCATAAGAATGTGGAATATAATAATACAATATTATGGTATGAACAAATACCCTCAAACTTATATTTTGCTCGCCCTCGAGCAAACTTAGTTTTATTCTCGACAAAAACCTAACCGCACTTTCGCAGGGAAACGCGATTGCACTGAGCTCGTGCAAAAAGCCGTTAAACCTCTAGGTGTCCCTAGTAGGAGGAGTGTTGTCTCCTGAGGGTTTTTAGCAGATACTACCCACAAAATCCTATCAATTCAGCTCATTGACTTTAATTCTCCAATTAGATTTTCTAACAAGGAATTCTATTATATTTTACTCGTAAATTATCCACCCATATTCTTCACACTTCCTCATCATTTAACTTAAGATTATATAAATTCTGTAGACCTACTTAGTTTTCGGCATTTCTTAAGTTTTCCTTCTAGGATTCCATCTCCACTTAGGAATTTTTATCAACTCTACTAAAGATACAAGTTCTATTCTTCACTCCTTTCTCTCATCCAAACTCCAATCACATACCCCTACGTGTATGTATAAATCACCCCTACACTTGGAAATTCAAATCAAGCAATCGTAC
This sequence comes from Agapanthus africanus, assembly GCA_030015575.1. NCBI lineage: Eukaryota > Viridiplantae > Streptophyta > Magnoliopsida > Asparagales > Amaryllidaceae > Agapanthus > Agapanthus africanus. Next base: position 59,012,326 of record CM057343.1, on the reverse strand, counting down.
TCTTGTCCGTTGTCCAAAGCACTTCTTAATTGGTGAATTTTTAATTGAATTTTGCTTACACATCCTTCATGCGACCGTTAATACTTCTTGAGGTACCAACGACCGATTACAAGACGTGTTTGCACATTAAAACGTAATTTCTAGTCTTGCAACACCCAAGGGTTTTAGCAGTGACTCCCAAACCAGTTGGTCTAAGGCACTAGGTGATGAAGCACCCTCGCTAAATATTTTTCTATTTTTGCAGCCTCAAGTAATTACAAAAACCAGTGTTCATTTTTTTTTTCTTTTATTCACACTTGTATTTTTTATCGTACCAAGGACTTTAGACAAGAGCATTTCAAGGTCTCTTCTACTATTCCAAGTTTCAAGGTGCGTGATTGTGCAAATTGTAGGGTATACGTTTTCAGAATCTAGACTTAAGTTAGGAATTATTTTTCAAACTTATACTCTAATAAAAATATCAATACTTTTCCATTGTTTCAACTTAGCCCAAGAAGTGAACCCAAAATTTGCCTATTTCTAAATAAACTACAACGGCATATACTTTCTACCGTTAAACTTTAAGAAAGGTTATTTTTAGGGTTTTTAATTTACTAAGTCTTAAAATCTAGTTGTTCCTAACCAGTTAACCTATTTGTCAAACTCAAGTCAAATACGTCCAAAATTGAATACATTAATTTTTATAAATTTTAAATTTTTCAATTTTTATGGGTTTTAAAATAAGTATGCAAATGCAAAAAAAATGTATATATGAATGCGAAGGAAGAAGAATTACCGAGCATACCCCCAAACTTAAACTTGACAGTGTCCTCACTGTCATGCCACACCAAGAAGGTCAAAATGTCGGCACTCCCCTGTTTATTTATTTACAATATATATATATATATATATTTATTGTTAAAAGAAAAACAAAATATATGTACAACAAGGTTCCTCCCAAACTATGCAAGGCCTTACACAGACCAAAAGTTAGCACCAACCATTCAAAAATTCTATCATGATAATGGTGGGGTTGGTGAAAGAATGGAGTGGAAAGAAAAGAAATGAGAAGCACATGAGACCGTGTGGGAAGAAAGGTAGAATATGGTCTCGGTGGGGGAGAAGAATGGCGGAAAAGAGAAAGAAGTGGAGTACGATCTTGAGGGTGTAAATCGAGTGAATAAATTAGCTCAATTTGTGATGACCAATGTGTTAAAAGCGATTGTGCTAATCTATCAACCCGTTGAGAAATGGGGTCAAATCCCTCAAGATTCGCAAGAAAACATGGGTCCGTCGAACTTGGTATTGGAGATGAAAGCGTAACGATCTCTTGTAAGGTCGGAACAATAGGAAGGACGAAAGGAAGTGAATTAGGGATAGTCTCATTTTTATCGTAGTAAACTGTCTCGAACTTGAAAAATTCCATCAATGGTTCGAAACGACTGTAAGCAACCGAGTTTGATGGTTCAACTAACTCATCTGAAAATTCAAAGGACTCAAACTCGGGCGGTGAGTCTTCAACATCATCCGAAAAAATGAAACACTCGTAAGTGTTATCGGCTGTGAGAACTGTGTCAGATTCAAAAGAAAAATTTTCAAGCTTACAGTCTTCAAGCGTGATCTTGTGCGTGGTAGGAACGATGGAAAGGAGGGAGGGTGATATAACAGTTAAAGGTTCTGGAGGATGAATTGGAAAGTCTGACACATAAAAAAAATGGTTCAACCTCAATATTATGCTCAATACTCTCCTCAATACTATCCTCATAATTCTCCTCAATATTTAGCTCATCCATGCCATTATCATCAAAATCAAGACGTATCTGAAGTTCGGGAGAAACATTTAATGACTTGGGATGATGAATTGGACATAAAATTTCAATCAAATCTACGGGTTCATCATCCAAAATATTCCCGGCGTCTATATCCTCGATCAAGTGAAAATCAATTTTTTCTGACACCTCATCAAAAGCATAGATATTTATCAATTTAGGTTCTAGAGTGGAGGTGTAAAGGTCAAAAGGATTAGGTGTGGTTTCACTCGAAAGGGGTTCTTCACAGTCTGGCAAATCAAGCACTACAAAGTCACACAACTCGTTTTTATTTTCAACTTGTGAACTATTTGGGACAATCGATGGAAAACCGGAGTTGTGGGCTTCAATTGGGTATGGGTAGGTCTGATTTGGGAATGTGTAGAACTCACTCGCTCCTCTAAAATTCTCCCACTGTCCAGCCGCCTTCTCATACATTGAAAAATTTGAAGCTAGTTGGAAACTATCTACCGGTTCAGTAGATTGGATAAGGGCAGATATGGACGCATCCACATTTCTAGTCATTTTGTTTGTTGCTGCAATATAAGCTTCCAACGACTGTTCCAAACTAGGCATGGGTTGTGAAGGGGTTTCGGTAAAAGATTCGAAATTGTTTGGATACGTGAAACTCCCAACTGGCTGTGTGGAAGCAATGTCTAGTGAAGGTGGGAAAGTCGGGTAGGACTGGTAGGAATTGGATAGTTGGATAGGAGTAGGATCAACAGTTGGATAAAAAGATGAATGGACTTGTGGATCCCTAGAACTGGATGTGTGGAGAGGAGTGAAAGATCGGCTATGAGATTATGCAATGTGCTCAGCAATAGACATCGGCTTAGGAGTTAAAAAAGGACTCGAAAAAGTGGCATCAACGTACGAAGGTGGTGAAGGTTGACATGGTTGACACAAAGTGGGTTGCAACGTCGAACTGTTTCTCCTAGACGCTTCTATTTGATCTTTCAAAGAAATTTTAGGCACGGAGGGATCTTCCTTAAAGCGACCGAAACAATTGACGTACGAGGCAAAATTAGGTTCGGGATACCAAAGTTCGGCAAGAGATTTGTGATGTGGGGTACCCATGATAGAAGAAAGGAGAAAAGAAATAAGGTGAGTGGTGCACGGATTTCTTAGCGGCAAACTTTGCAAGTTTTGTTAAATTTTTTTTTCCTTTCTCCTTTTTCTCTATATTTGGAAATTTTTGCCAAAAAGATTTTTGATAAATGTATGCAAACAGAAAAGATCACTTGCAATCAATTTTTAATTTACGCGCGGCGCAAAGATTACTGCACAAGATTTGTTATTTGGAAGGGGGAAGATTTTTAAAGCGCAAAGAATCCTGCAGGGGATTTGACAAAAGATATATTTTAGGTTGCAGAGGGGGGAAAAGGAAACAAACAGTGAACAATTCGCGCGATGAAAAGCCAGAAGGACCGCGGATTAGCGGCGGGAGGCGGCTTGCGCGGCGGAAAGGCGGTGGCGTTGAGGCTTCAGGTCTCTGAAAAAAATTTGGTGTTCTGTTGGTCCAATTCCCTTCTGTTCTGATCTGCCTTTTTCTGTTTCGCACTCTGGATTTTTTCCAGATCCGTCGATCCTGAAAAGATTCACAAAAATACCCTTCCAAAAATAACAGATGATATATTTTTATATTTTTGTGATTTTTCTGTTTTTATGGTTTTTTAATTTAATATTAACCCGAAATTGCAAAAAGGAAATACTACGCCATCCCCGGCAACGGCGTCATTTGATTTATCTCAAAAATATCTAATAACCGCAATCAAGAACGGCGTCGCTTGGTAGCTAGCCGGTGAGTACGGGTCGGTCCACAGGGATGTTGTGAATCTCCTAGTCACTCAAACGAGTTAATTCCGATTGTGGTCGGATTGATTATTAAATCTAAAAAACTAAATTATTCTATATTAAGATTATCTAGATCTAAGTTTTGCTAGGGTTAGGTCTAGGGTAGGTTTGGAAATGTAAATAAATCTCAACGTTTTCTATACCCAAATAAAGATCTATGAGGAGTTATGGTAATTATCAATAAAGGGAATTAGATCCATTCGGGATGGTGTTCCTTCCTCTAGGTTCTTGTCCTTCCTTTATCAATCCTTACCCTAACCTCCATGGAAAATACGTGCAACCGGGCCTTTATACTACGGTATCACTGCTACCTCGAGGGATATGGTGCCATAGGGAGCAGTGTGTGCATGTATTCATGGAGTCCTATGAAAAAGTGTGATAGGCAAGAAAGGGATGAGAGATCTCATCTCTCAAAAGCCTTCCCCAAAGCTAACCCTAACAAGCGAGGAGACTACTCGCTCATTAGGGAATTTAAAAACATTTATCTAGGGCAGAGAATGAAAAATTACCCAGGGCAAGAATTGAAATTACCTACTTACTTTACAGATGGCTCTCTCTAAACATTTACACAGGGATGTCAGATCTGAATAGATGATATGAAAAGAGGCATCGATGCTCTCCAAAAGAATTCTGAATTTTATTCATAAAAAGAGGCATGGAGGCATGACCTAGAAAAGGTTCTTAGGGTTCTATTTATAGATTCATAGAAACCCTAGGTTACAATTGACTCGCATGTCTGCATTTACCAAAATACCTATAGGAAGACTACAAAGCTCCGCCTAAGATATGGTAAAATATTATTCCACTAAGGGTTCTAGATGGCCGCGGAACCGCGGCCGCAGCAAAGGTTGGGCCGCGGTTCCGCGGTCCAATAGTCGTCTTGGACTCTGAAATTCTTTGCTCTGTTTCTGGGCCTTTTGGGCTTCTTACTTCTTTGGTTGTTTCTTTAAAATAGCTTCTGGTTCTCTTCGAGATTTTCCAGTGAATAATTGTGGTGGGCTTTAACTGTGGCTTCGCGATCTTGGACCTTGCGTTGCCTTGTATTTTTTGAACTTTATCTTTTATGTAGTCTTGATCAAGATCCTTCTATTTGTTGGTTGTAGTTCACTTTTGCATCGTCTTTTATCTTTTTCACTGTTTTAGCTTCAAGAACCTGTAACCTATACTATGTAGCAGACATGGGTCAAAAGCATCTGTTTATTTGTAAAAGGCATAAGAATGGGGAATATAATAATGCAATATTATGGTATGAACAAGCACCCCATGGAGAAATACTGGGTCGAATAAGGCCCTTATCTAACAAATTTTTCAGCTGAACCTTCAACTCTCTGAGCTCCGTCGGGGCCATCTGATAAGGCGGTATAGAAATAAGCCCCGAGCCGGGAATCAAATCAATTCAGAAAGCAATGTCGCGCTTAGGCGGTAGCCCAGGAAGCTCGTCAGGGAACACATCAGGGAACTCACATACAATCGGAACCTGGTCCAACGGAACATCCGTAGCTCTAGTATCACAAACATAGGCTAGGAATCCCTGACATCCCTTCCTCAATAGCTGTCCAGTGCGAAGAGAAGAAATCGAAATGTGAGGGGTGGCACCACGGTTCCCCTGCATAATAAAAGCCGACTCGCCGGGAAAACAAAATCTAACTGTCTTATCACGGCAGTCCACAGACGCATAGCACGTGGTAACCAATCCATGCCCAAAAGAATGTCAAATTCCAACATCTCAGGAAGGATCAAGTCGACAGGCAGCTCTCGCTCGCCAATACGGACGATACATGATCGGAACACGTGCCTAGCAACAAATGACTCTCCTACGGGAGTGGTCACAACAAGTGGCTGATCAAGCAAACCGGACTCTCTACCCAAACTCGGCACAAAGTGTGTGGATACGTACGAGTGCGTAGATCCGGGATCGAACAACACGTGTGCATCAACAGAACATACTGAAAGGATACCTGAGACCACCGCATTGGAAGCCTGTGCGTTCTGATGCGTCAAAGCAAAAACTCATGCCTGTCCTCCACCTGCAACTGGCGGTCCCCTACTAGCAACTAGCTACACTCTGCCGGTAGCTGGCTGTCCTCTGCCTCGGCCACCTCGCCCTCTAGGAACAAACCCTCCGCGACCACGGCCTCTCTGTGCATGAATCTGACGCGGAGCAACTATGGGTATAATAGGCAACGCCCTCTGGGGTAGAGAAGGTGGAAGTGTGACATATGGTACGGCTGGCTCCCTCTGGCATCTCGCGGTACAATCCCTGACGCGGTGATGGAGACTACCACATCCAAAGCATCCACACGACGACTGCTGACCCTCCTGGGAGTATGAGCTATACATCTGACCTCATCCCATGTCTCTGCCGCCTGTAGGACATCTATCACGGCGTCTGAATGGAAGTCCCTGCGCAGCTGTATTGGTGCGAACCCTCTTCGGCCCTGAAACTACCGAACTCTCTACAAGGCGCTCCTCGACTAATAGGGCTGCGTCTACAGCTGCTGCATTTGTCTCGTAATGCTGTGCGCTGATCACAAGGAACAGTGGTGTAAGCAATCCTCGGACAAATCTTTTGCCTTGCAGTTCCTCAGTAGCTACTAAGTACGGAGCATAAACTGATAGCTCGGTCAACAGCACATCGTACTCTGCCACTGTCATCTCTGGCGTCTGGCGCAAGGACTCAAATCTGCGTGCTCGGGCATCCCTAACACTCTGGGGAAGGAAGCGGGCTAGAAATATCGTCACAAACTCTGTCCAGGTCATAGGAGGAAGACCGGCTGCTCTGCCCTTCTCAACCGGTTCACACCATTTTTGCGCAAGACCTTCCAGGCGAAAGCCCGTGAACTCTACCCATCGTGTATCTGAGCATCTGAGCGAACGGCATATCCGGGCCATCCTATCAATGAAATACTGTGGGTCCTCGGCTGCATCGGTGCCTGTGAAGACCGGAGGCTTCAGCCTCATGAATTCTGCTAACGATACTGTAATCACCTCCGTGGCTGCAGGGGCAACTGTCTTTACAGTAGGTACCATCGCGGTCCCTGTGACAGGTGGAGCTACTTCTGGTCGCTGCGTTCAAAGCGTCTCAACTAGCGATCCTATCATCTGACGCATATCCTGCATACTGGATCCCATCATCTGGCACATCTCCTGCATACCGGATTCCATCGTCTGGTTTGTCGAAGGAGGAACAGTCTGCTCGGGTACAACAGGGGTACTACCCGGACCAGTCCTCGTCTCGGACGAGTCAACTCGAATCTCGGTCCTCGCGGCCGCTCTCTATGCCCTCGTAGTCTTTAGCGGTATATTGGTTGAAAAGGAGGATAGGATTCGATAAGGATACGGAAATCGAATCGCAAGAATGTATACAGTCATGAAGGAATTTCAATCAACAAGTTCTAAGGTCGCTTAGGAGGAGTACCGTGTCGTGGGTATGCCGCGGAACATACGCATGCTACGCCACTCTGCTGCAGCTACCTACTCCATCATACCAGGGTCATCCTACACTCCGAAGGTAAAACCTACGCTCTTATACCAACTTTGTCACGACCCAAAGTTTGGCCCGTGACCGGCACTTAACCACGTGATGTCTACAGGTGTAACGTGACTAAGTAAGCCGAACTCAGAAATCAAAACCATAAAAAGTATAGAGTGTTTAAAACATTTATTAGAATATTTGTTAAAACATTTATAAAACTTTAAGTTGATTAGTAGAAATTCTTTAAGGTTCAAGTTATTATTAAAATTTTGGCAGCATTTCCTTTGTAAAAAGTAGCCCCGAAATCGGGTACAAGACAATATATGAGTAAAATGATATATAATAAGAATAAAGTATCCCAAACGGGAGCAATCACGCCCAACGGCGGAAACAACATCTCAATGATAATATACGACGCCGTAGCGAAGACTGAGTAAAAATGAGTGAAGACAGCAAGAAATATAGAACTGCATAAATAAAGTCGGCTCACAATGAGCTCGACACCAGAGTACAAAATAAAATATATCGTCCTCACCCTGTCTCTAAGTCAATACATGAAGGTAGATGGAGAATACTAGATACAATAAGGTACACAAGTAGAAAGTAAACAGATACCGCACAAAACCCACCTATCAGCAAAAGGGCTAGTAGGCTAACTGCAGTGGTATCTGTGTCAAAAGATGCGGTAAACAGCCATCCGCGACTACTCCAAAGGGCAACCTGCAAGCACTGTGGTACAACGGGGATGAGTTGCCAACTCGTGAATAGTAGATAACATATAAAGGTACTCGCGAGTATGCACGTGCTGCGATACTCTAACCAATGCCAACAGATAACATCTAAATGATGAACTGGGTGCTCAAATTCAAGCAACAAGTGCGATCTAATAACATCTCTATGTGATGAGAAAGGTATGTGATAATCATGTATGACAATGCAATCTAACCACCCTATATAGAATGAGTAGGGTATGCAATGATCGTGCAAGCATGTGTACCATATCAGGTGCAAATAGATACAGGATGAGATGTCAAATATTAAATGCTGAGCATGGAAAGAATAATATCTATACGGAATATCACGTGGAAAATACCGGTGTCCATCAATACACCCAAATCCTAGAAAAACTCAGGTGCCGTCATCCACATCGGCCCTCAAATCCCGTAAATCTCGTAGAATCGAGAGTACCCAGCATCGACACTCGAAATATCATAAAATCAGCCGTGCCTAACATCGACACGCAAATCCTCCAGTATCGGGCATCCGTCCATCTGATCGGCCCATGGGCTCCGTCTGCGGAATCGACCCTCGGCCCCGGCAGTACGCGTCGACCCGTATCCATCTATCGACTCTGGTCGATATCCTCCGGATAATCGCCGGGTCTAACCAATCACCGGTAGGTAGTAGTCCCTCCGCCAGGCTCACCATCTAACACTACGAGTCTTCTTGCCTCGGGGTACCGTACCGGGTCCACCATATACCCGCAATCGGTGCCTGCCTCTCCTCGAATCGGGTATACTCACACAAGCTCTCTGGAACCGAGAAAACTTATGGTGGACGAACTAAAATATCATATCAAGGAAAACCGGGTTTTTAAACAGTGCGTATTTTCTTAAAATAATACTCCGGTCCCCAAATCCAGAAATCATCTGAATCAAATCAAATGCGTAAATCCATGCAATGTGTCGTATGACACTAAGAGTAAAAGAAAGGGAAAACTGCTCCTTTAAAAGGTCAAGTTTTTGAAAATATCACATGCGGTCCCTTAGTTTTTAAATCATGTCAATATCATCCATGTATGTAACATATGTATATGTATATAGATATGGATGTACGAAAGGATAAGTACGCAATGTGAATGTAGCGATGTACATGTGCACTAATGTGGACATATGATGTATATGTGCCCAAGTATGAATATATGATGTACATGGCATAAGTATGGATATGTAACGTATATGTGCCCAAGTATGAAAATATGATGTACATGGAACAAGTATGGATATGCGTGCACAAGTAAGGGTACATGTGCACAGGTAGTGATATATCAGTGAAGGTATGCACCAAAGAGCATATACAGTGTGTATGGTATGAGTATAACATATGCTAATATGCGGCCAATCATGACAAACATCAATAAAGCGGAATCAATACGATATGCGATTTATAGCAATCCTATAATGTGTGTGTCATGGCAATCACTAACGGTGTGAGTGTAGCATATAAATCGTGCTCGTGCAACTTGAACCGTTAGTGACAGTGCAGTGTTTATACTACCAGTTCTATATGTAACAAGAGAGTATGCTACTAGTATATGTATATGAACACACATGACTAAATATCATATTACGCCCTGACGCTTAACGCTATACGGGCGATTTCCCCGTAGATGTTAAATCTACTCACCTGGTTGCGTGCTACACGTAGCCGACCACTTGCTTTCCCTTCTTGGCGGCGTCTGAGGTACCTGCCTGCGAACCTGGAAATTACAAAAGTCACACACATAAGGCAAATCCTGCAAAAAATGCGATATATCGATAAAAAGGATAACACGTGCTTGAAACTAAACGCGCGTGCACTCGATGCGTCGCGACGTGCACAACTCACCAGAACTCACTCCGACACGCTGTGTCGCGCAACGCGCCACATAACCTCGCGGATCACGCGCGTGTCGCACAAGTTTAAAAACGTCGATATATGGTTTTAGGCTCCAGATTTTGATTCTGGTCCCAACACAAAAAGTTGCAGATACCAACACCCTAAGCTACCCAACAGACACCTACAGGTAAAACCCCAGCACCCCAGCCCCTACTCTGGCCGCAATTTGCGGCCAGATGGAATAAATCGGCGGTCAAAAGTGGGAGGTGGGTCCCCGTGTTTTGTGTATGTGTGTCTGCTAAGGTCACTGTGCTACAGTATCACCAATTTTTACCTGAGTGGCTCGGGTCAAAGCAGATTCCAGAAAGGCTAAAAAGTCCATAAAAACGTTAAATTACGCCGACTCGAAACAATCTGGTATTTTGGTGAAATCAGGGACAGATCCTGGGTTCACTAGTCTTAACAGCACCTAGTAAGGCTATTCTAACCATCACAACCAACACTTTGCAAAAACTCACCTAAATTACCCAAAACTAGCACTAAAACATATAATAAACACTAAACTAAACTAGATAACCATAACTTGGCAAGATAGGAGTTGAGTTAAGGGGTTATACCTCTAGAGATCCTAGATGAAGGAGAAGAGGAGGAGGAGAAGGAGAAAGGGGGCTGTTGCTACTGTTGAGCTGCTTCTATTCCCTATTGTTGCAGCTGTTCTGGCTGTTGCTGTTGTTATTGCTGATGCTGCTGTTGCTTTATTCTTAGTTTTGTTTGTGTTGCTGAAGCAGCAGCTACTGCTGTGGTATTTGTTGTATTGTTATGGTGTGGTGTTGTGTTGGTTTGTGGATGTATGTGGGAGTGAGAGATGTGAGGGATGTGAGTGAGAGGGAGTGTGAAAGGTAAGTGAAAAGTTTTGAAATGAAATGGAGGGTGACATAACCTTAGAGCCACCACTCTATCTCTCTCTCATTAAATGCTAGCATGACAACCATCATAACCTCTCTCTCTCTCCCCACAAGTCAACCCCAATCCTAATCACCCTTAAACAAAACCAAAACCTTTAATTAAAACTAATTAACTTAACCAAGGGGGTTAGGCCATCATGGTTGTCTAAACATGGTTAACCCACCATGCTCACCTAAACATGGTAATCCTAGACTTAACCCACATTAACATGCACAAGTGTGTGTAGTCGAAATACAATTCTAATAAAATAACCATAAACCCAGATAAATTATTAGAAACCCGTTTTGGTAAACTTTTTACCAAAAACCCCACATTGACACACAATTACTACTAAACACAAACTCAAGTGTTACACATCGATAAATCTTAAACTATATATAAATACCCCTGTATATAATCAATTTTTCAATATATAAAAGTTGCATGGATTATTCGTAAATCATACGCATCGCACACGGTTTAACCCTAGCATTGGTGATGCCAATATGACTCTTTTTGCCTAAGGTTGAAAAAGATTTAAATAAATTTATATTAGTTTTCTTTTAAAGAATTCTTCAAGTTTTAACTCAATGGAAGATTTCCAACCCCACTGATGGAGGTCGGAATCTATGTTGTCCTCCGTCGATCTTGTGGCCAGTGGAGTGGAACGGCTGAGATTTGTTGTGAATGATTGAGCGTGTGGATCTCAATGAGTTGTTGTTGATGCCAAGCTACCTGTAAAGGAAGTCCCGAGATGGGAAACCACCATAGGATCCTCCTACGATCAAGTAAGCACCGAAGAATAGATGAGCAGAGTAGCGGCGTATTGGATTTAATTCAAGTTACCTGAGTCGTCTGGAAGAAGGGTTTATATAGCGGTCGCATAGAGTGAGCCAATGCGAGATTCTCGCTGTCTGTTACACCCCTGCTCACGTTCGCGATGATGTTGGGATATGCCTATTAATGGCAAGATACACTCTTTAATGGAGAGATATGCGGGATGTGGAGCAGCGGAGATATCATCATGGCGAGACACACGGAGCCGTTACGAGGACGCTCGGGCTCAGTGCTCCTGGCCAAACATAGACGCTAAGAAATATCAGATATAGGATAGCTCGGAGACGAGCAAGTAAGCTGAGGGGTCTCAGCTATAGGATAGCTCGGAGACGAGCTATTGGCCGGCGGCCAGCCGAAGGGGGAATGTACTCTGGGAAGGTCTTCTAAAAGGTAGGGTGCAACCTCGAAGGCGAGGCGCCGAGGAATGTCCCCGATGCATCATACTTATTCCATCTCCGTAGCCTTCAGAAATCTAGTGGGCTTACGTGGATGACACGTCATCCGCTACGTGTCGTGATCTGGGGAATTTTCACTTATGAGCATCATCATTAGATCCCCACTCTCGTTCCGATCCATTTATGGATCGGGTCGAGAGTGGTCTGCTCAGCTTTCTCTGCTCAGCTGAGTGCCGAGTTCGTGGTGGATTGTCCGGGAACGACATGGTGTTTGGCGGTTACGTTTCTTTGATCTCCGAGTCTACGTGGCGTCTCACCGTGCACTTTATTTTTTGCGCACATCCCCGATGACTTTAGCGGATCACCGAAAGGGCGGCGCCATAATAGAGGCGTCGCTCCGTCTGTTCCGGACGTCGATCTTATGTCACATGGGCGTATTTGGATGGCGGATTGTGAGACGTCGCTTCCGCCGGTTGGATCCGCGTAAGGGAGGAATGGCCCAATGGTTAGCTACCGCATAGCGCCATCTGGATCGTTGGGCATGATGCTTCATTTTGGCGGAAGCTGATCTGGTCCGCTAAATAGCCTTTTCTTAGTGTATAAATAGGGGAGGCGTATCCTTAGGAAACATCTTTGTTCACTTGCACTCCTGTCGTCTTTTTATTTGGACTTGTTTTGTTCTTGAGTTTCCAAGTGTTGAAAGACCGGTGTCCCCCTCTTCACCCACGGAGACGAAGTAATGTGAGTCGTGCGAACATTATCTCGGGTGTGAGTCCACACGCTGTAGATGGGTGCGATGAGCAGGAAGCAACCCTTCAGCCTCTTATTGAGGGCTTTAGATCCACGTCTTTGTTGGACAAGAAGCTACCCCCGGTGAATGGGCCGAGCAGGAAGCTACCCGGCCGCCTCGTGATAAGGGTTTTGGATCCACATCGTTGTTGGGCAGGAAGTGAAGCATGGATACTTGGATGACTAATTGTTTTGATGACTATTGAAGCATGATTGATTTATTATTGATATTATATGCTTCATCATCATCAACCCTTAGCCATTATTCATCATCATTCTCAACACAACACTCTCATTTCTCTTAAGCTTTCTTCTTCCTCCTCAAACCTTAAACACTCTCATGAGTTGAGAAACCTATGGTTATTAATACCCTTCACCGTATATACATATCTGAATTCGTATTTCGAAAAATACGAATACAAAGAGATGAAAATAATTCAATAATATAATACTAGGATCTGGTTTAAACCAAAACCCACTAGTATTATGTTAGTTATATGTATGCCCTAGAGACCATTATTGTATATGAGATGTATATCATAATGGATGCTTGGACATATATAGGGAGGAATTTCTTGCTCGATATTATAGTATGCTATCTGGTTGTTCTTTGTCTTAACATGTTGACTTGTATAAGTGATGATGTCTTGCTCTCACATGTTAATAAAGCCCTTAGGATGTGTACTTGACTACCAGGACTATAATAGAGATCATACTAGTGGGGCCAAGGGTAGTCCACAAGTACACCCTATAATTGTTCCTAGTCGAGGATGTATCGAGACAGGGCATCGATATTCCAGAGTAGACTGGCGTATACACATCTTGACCCATATGATGGGCGATGGATGATCCCACATCCATTGGTGTTTGACATCAAAGATGGTATACGGGTGCTCAGTGGAGACTGGGTACACTGAACGGACTCGCCGAGAACTCCTAACTGGTATTATACCTATCGTCAGATAGCAGTTATCTGGTGACACTGGTACAGGTTAGTCTGTCGACCCGAGATCGTCATAGAGTCTTGTGTGATTCCCACCGTGCTTTGATTTCCACCATACCACGGTCAAGAGATCATAAAAAAGGTGATTTTTGGGTACTGTCCCGAGTCACATGGAGGCAATGAGCGATAGGAGAAGATTCGTCTCTCCCGATATTGGGAGTTGATGTTGCGCTATGCTTGATTGGCCATAACAGGAAATCCCTGGACAGGGTTGCTGAGATTTACTGGTAAGTGTTATCAGCAGTTTCTCGAACCGTTATAGACCTTGTATCGACATGACTTATCAGGCTATTGGGGTCTGACGTTATACCACCCCGAGGCTGCGATATGCGACATATCTGATGAAAAGACTGGACTGTACGGTAGTGTTACTGATTGGATTCGCAGAAATATGAGCATGTTTGCTTGTTGATCTTCTGATCGCTCAATACCCGGGCGGCCGTTACGTTTAGCAGACCGCTTGCGGCTTGTGGGTGTTTGATATAATCATCACCTACTGCCGGCGTATTGACGAGTCTTTAGAGTCCTACACAGAGATTTCCTGGATCATGCGAAACGAAGTAAGAGCACATATGTGATATGTGCGGGATTGAGATTAATATGCGTATGTGATACCGTATTCTATTCTCGCGATATATGATATCGGACGGTTATATGAGATATAGCCGGGTTACCGGATCAAGTGTTGATTCGATAAGATGTTACATTTGATATTAGTCGGTTGTATGTGTTATAGCCGGATTATTAAATCAAGAGTTGATTTGATAATTTACATATATAATTATATATGTGATATATTAATTTGCATTAACTAATATTAGCCCACTTAAACTTTTCCTTTTCTCACTTGTGTACACTTAGTATATATGTGATATATATTAATGTACATTATTTTGTGTCATGCTTGATGTCACATGATACATGGGTGTATGAGACTCACACCATGCAAATAATAATGAAGGGTTTTTATTTATTTAAAGTAAATCAAAATTGGTTGGAAATTGTCACATGGTTGAAGCTTGTAGAAACTTGTGAAACCATTGACCAAGTCCACTCTTTTTGTTTTACTTGAAGATATTTATTAACCCAACCATTATTGTTTTAGCCATGGTTTATTCTCTACATGAGTTAGTGTATGACACTAACTCACCCATGGTTGATATTCTCACCTTATGAGTTCATTCTCTCATCTTCATTCTTCATCTTCTTCTTCATTGAAGAAAGCTTGCAAGCTTTTCTCAAGGTGAGAAATATTATGAGAAAAACAAATCTAAAGTGAACCCATTTTCTACTTCATCATCCTCTACTATTAGCCATTTAATTTAGGGTGTTTGCTTCACTAAACCCTAATTTAGTGAAGAGATAGCATGGGCTTGAGTCTCTTCGACATAGATCATCTTCGGCCTCGAAGACTTCGAGCAAGCATGTTCATTTCTTCATGTGAACCCTTACTAGAGTTCGGGTGTTCACTACTTGGAGCGAAGGGACTACTACACGGAGTTTTAGAAGTGAAGGACCGGTCTACAAAGGTTGTATTCCTCATTTACTTAGTATGTAAAGATGTTTGCATGTTGTTTCGTATAAATCTCTAGTTAAGATTCTAGGGTTAGGGTTCTTTAGTACGACAAAAATTTGAAAATGACATGGACGATACCTCCCGAAACCTTGCTGCCGCGCCAGGTAACCCTACAGTGGTATCAGAGCCAAGCTAGAGATTTAAATGATATTTGTTAGATTACGAAACCGAAACTACTCTGAAACATAAAACAATAAATCTGGTTTCTGTCTAATTTTAAGAGGTGTCAAAAATTTTTTTTAGCAAATGCAGAATGTTGTATGTGATATAACATGAACACCATACAATTTTAAAGCATTTCCACAAGTTTTTGGCCGGCCACAACACCCCTAAAACCAAGCTCACCGGGTCTATTTAGGAATTTGGGCTTCAAATTTTCATGGCGTTCCAGTCTCTGGGTTTTGGTGTTTCGGGCGTTGCTAATTTTAGCTAAATTTGCATGCGATATTAACTTTCTGCAAAGGCAATTCGGATTTTTTCGTAATTGTAATTCTAACATCTATTCGGGTTATTTAGATGATGTTAAAAAATTTGAACGGATATCAATAATCTATATTTTCCCTTGGTGGAAATTTTCCAAGAGTTGGATTTTTTTTATAGTTCAAAATCTTCAGAAAATTATGCAAGCGATTCTGTGGACCCTCTAGAAGAACGATACCCAAACTCGACTTTTTGGATCACGGAACCGCGGTCATACGCTAGGGTTTACCGCAGTTCCATTGCGACATGAGTGAGGCATGTGTCGGCCCTTCTACGGATGGTTCATAGGAGCTGTGGCAGTTTCTGGGTACTTTTTGAACTCCACTCAAGTGTTGAGCTTATTGGAAAATTTTGGGTGCTTGCTTATTCGATCGAAAAGTTTAACTTCGTTTAGCTATCTGTGATTGTGATACAATATTTGGAATCCACACTATTAGTTATGTGATAACTAGTTTGAATTTTAAAAATCTAGCAGTTTAGTCTCATTTGATCGGTTGCCATGGAATTTTGATGTGGATCAAAAGTCCGTCGCAATTACGTAGTGACGCGGATACTCGCCGGGTAACCTTACTAGATAGCCACGCCCCATAACCCCGACCAAGTGACTATAGGAGAACCCCGTCGCCAAAAGCATTCGTTCGGGTGCTCGCGGCCGCGGTGTTCCGCCTTAGTGCACTTCGTCGACGGCATCAGGGGTGAGGCCGTCTACTAAAGTTTCCGCCGAGCATTCGATCAGGTTATCGGGAATCTTGTTGAATTAACTGACATGTTATTTGAAAGTGTTTCAATATCGAGACTAAAATACGGGGTTTATAATTGTTAGGCATGTGATGTCTAAGGAATTCATTGGTTAGGCATGAAATCCAAAGTATGAGATACATTGGGTTTATGATATCTAAGGTAGTTGCTGATTCCAATTGTTGTAGTTTTCACTTTCTTTTCTGCAACCGTAAGTGTAATATGTGGTGTATCACCGGTTGTGTTACTATAATTCAACGACAATTGTGATATGCATATTTATTTATGTTGATGACATGTGATATTATGTGTTGCTGTGATATGTTATATTGGATCGTCGTGTTTGAATAACCGGGGTTTTTTTTATGTGAGATGAGAGTTTTTCATTTTTATTCATATAAAAGCTTGTATGTAATATTCTTTTATTGGGGCACTTCCGGATTGAGGATGATGTCACCATTAATGTATATTATTTACTTTTCCGCATTAGGATAGACCCAAGGAGGGGAGCACAAGTAACCGGGTTCTAGGGTCCAGTAGGAGACCATCTCGAGGAGTCGAGACCGGGTCTCCTAACCCTAGAATTGGTAGGGTTGCTTGCTGCTCTCGTAGGGATCTAAGGATATGAGTTTGGCTATTCATCGCGACCGTGGAATCCGCGTTTTTATTGGCTTAAATAAAACACGAAATTCCAAGTATATCCAGTATTTCATATGTGTTCTTCTGCTGCTGATATTCTGTGATGTGATCACTTTATATATTCTGAGACGAATGCTTATATATTATATATATGATATATAACTAATATTGATACTTTCGTTTCTTCTATGATGCTTGTGAAGCATATTTGATGGGACTTCATTAATGAGATTAATGAAATAAAAGAAACCTAAACATGTTGTAGAAACTTGTTTTAAAAATTGGCAGCTCTAGTTCTTGCTTTGTATAGCGGTATTCCTTGCAGAATATCCAGTACCTTATTCGATAAGGAAAGAGCCGAGATCCCTTCACCGGGAGTGACCTCTTTCGCGAAAATTGCAGATGCTACAACCCATTCGGTTTGTCTTTTTATTGCTTCTATAGTTTTTGCTTTGCATAGTGGTATTTGTGAAATATCCTGCATCTCATTCGATGAGGAAAGAGCCGAGATCCCATCACCGGGAGTGATATCTTGAGCAAAACTAATAAAAGCCTAAAAAACACTCCTCTTCAAAATCACTCGATTCTACAACGATATCAAGTTCATTACGCAAAAGGTTTTCTTAAAAACCTATCGTAGCCCTCCGTCATTTCAGAAAAGTAGTATTCAGTATTCGTGCTGCGTTTATTGACTTCTGTCAAGGCGTAGTGTGCGGTAGCTGATTTGTGCTTATCTGCAGAGCATATGATGCGATTGGATTAGGGTAGTCGTACGACCTTGTTGACCTCTGTCATGGGTCGTGCGGATGGGCTTAATTCAATCATGAAATGGCGGGTTGAACTTGACTAGAAGCGTATGGTTTGTTGACCTCTGTCAAGGTCATAGGACGCTTGGGGCAGAACATTATCGGGAATTTAAAGTGTTGAAATTTGCAATGAGATTGCATACTTTCTATGAGATAGTTGGATCCCGATACCCATTGAGTTATTCTTGGGAGAGTTTTGCACATTACAATTAGCCGATCAAGTAGGTGTCTAGAAATGTGTTAACGGGGTTACGCCCCTAAGAAAACAAGGTTTATTTTAATTAGGCCCGTGCGAAAGCATGGGGAACCTCCCTCAAAGTACCGACACTGGCCTGGCCGAAAGATTGGCGAACTTGTAGGGTGTAATTAATCCCGGCTAGTCTTACATTTTAGGGTTTGAAGGAAGATTTGATAAAAATAGTGGGAGCCATCCTGATTAGATAAAATAATAACCAATCTGATCTTGCAAGAGCGCACGCAGAGTGTTTTCTTCTCTCTTTCTCCTGGTAGCGACCATGTCACGCTTTAATCAAGATAATAAAATGGATGCATTGACCGAACCTGCGTATTATACTGTACTAGGGAACGTTGGTTCCGTTCTTTCTTATAATTGTTATAAGTCTGAGCAGAAAATAGGGGAATATCCGGATTCCCATGCCACCCAATCAAAGAAAGTTCATGCTGATGCATCTTCTTCGGGTGTGTTCATTACCGAGAATTGATTTTTAGTATCCTCTACGTCCTGGGTATATGATACCGGATCAGGATCCCGCATATGTAATATGTTACATGGGCTACAGATAGGTAGAGAACTGGGAATGGGTGATATGTCTCTAAGTGTAGAGAACGGTGCAAATGTTGCAGCCAAATCAGTTGCCAAATATCACCTTGTATTAATACATTGATTCTGAACGAATGTTATTATATACTGAACCTGATATACAACATTACATCGGTTTTTTAATGAGTTTAAGAAGGATATAATTCTGTATCGGAGGATAATGTTTTGAACATTTTCCTGAATCAAGAGTTGATTGGATCAGGCACGTTATATAATAGCATATACGTTTTAAATCAAACCATAGTTCAAAATATCTAGAACACACTCAAGAGGAGTAGTTCAGAAATGAACAAATCCTTCTTGTGGTATTGTAGACTAGGTCATATCAATACGACATGACCAACTAAGTGGCATAAGGATGAATATGAGAATCTGTTCAAATTTTCATCTTATGATAGTTGCCAGTCTTGTCTCACAGGTAATATGACCAATATTCTGTTTACTAGAAACAGAGAAAGAGTTACTGAACTATTAGGACGGATACATGATGGTGTATATGGTCCTATGTCTACAAATGCCAGGGTTGGTTCTTTATACTTCGTTATATTCACTGATAATCTCTCAAGATTCAAACATATGTTCCTGTTGAAACACAATCTGAGAAATTCAAGGAATATAAGCTTGAAGTTATGAACCAAACGGGTAGAAGTATTAAGACCTTCTATGTGATCGACGAGGAGAATACTTGTGCATGGAGTTCCTGGAGTTTCTAAAAGGAGAATGAGATTCTCTCTCAGCTTACTCCTTCGTATGCACCACAACACAACGGTGTATCGGGGCGGAGGTATCGCACCCTATGAGATATAGCGCGCTCTATGATGAGTACTGCTGAGTTACCTGTTTCCTTTTGGAGTTATGCACTTGAGAAGCTGCATACCTATTGAACGGGGTTCCATCCAAATCAGGGCCTACCACTGCATATGATATATGGAATGGGAAGAGACTATGTCTTAAACGAGTTAAGATATGGGGTTGTCCAGCCTATATTGAAAGGCAGAATCCGGACAAGTTCGAGGCAAGGTCAGTTCTGTAAGTTTGTTAGGATATCCCAAACATTTGCGAGGATATATCTTCTACCTAACTGAGGAGCAAAAGGTGTTTTGTTTCTCAGCATACCACATTTTTAGAAAATGAATTTCTTATGAAGAAATCAGTGGTCATGAGGTAGAACTAGAAGGAGTTCCAGCTAGACAAACTAACAGCTGATGATTTGGTGAAATCAAAGGATTCAATAGTCTCCAACGAACCTCAGCCTCTCCGCGAATCTGGTAGGGTTCCTCATCCACTTGAAAGATACTACGGTCTTCTCGGTGACAGTGGGAGCGAGAATTGCATCATAGTTGATGATGGCCCAACTAGGTTCATGCAGGCCATCACGAGTGGCAACTTTGTGAAAAGGCTGGATGCTATGCGATCAAAGATGGAATCCATGGACACCAACAAAGTATGGCTTTGCATATTGCACCTGAAGGGGTAAAACCTATTAGGAGCAAATGGATCTTGAGAAAATTCTTGGTGTAGATGGAAAAGTTGAGACTTTCAAAGCTATACTTAAGACCATTAGGATCAATGCGCGCATCGCGGAGTTGGAACATCTGTTTTGATGTGGCAGTCAAAGAGTTTGACTTCATCAAAAGGATAGATGAACCTTGTATATACAAGAAGGTTGTAGAGAGTAAAGTTGTCCTCCACGTATTATACGTAGATAATATACTCTTGATAGGAAATGGCTTCCTATGCTATACTCGGTCAAGCTCCTCTTATCACGAGGATTATCCATGGAAGATCTGGATGATACTTACTACATCTTGTGGATTATGATCTATGGTGATAGATCTAAGTGGATGTTGGGAGTGTCCCAAATCCAGGTACATTAACACCGTACTAAAGGGGTTTAGTATGGAAGGTTCTAAGCGTGGTGGTTCGCCCACTTAGTCAAGGAATCACTCTCTCCAAAAAGATATCTCCTAAGACTTATTTGGAGAGAGCTCGTATGCAAGGGATACCCTATACTTTGGCAGTAGGCTCTATCATGTGTGCGATGTTATGCACCAGACCAGATGTAGCTAACTCACTAGGTGTAGTGATCAGGAATCAATCGGATCTTGGGAGAATCACGTGACAGCTATGAAGGAAATTCTTAATTACTTGAGAAGCACTAAAAGAATGTTCTTGGTTCAAGCTTCCAGAGTGATAAGGTCGACTGAAAGTCAGTTACAGGCATTGTCTTTACTCTCGGTGGAGGGATGGTATGTTGGAAGAGTTCCAAGCTAGATACCGTGGCATACTAGACGATAAAGGCTGAATACATCGCTACCAACGATGCTGCCAAAATGGCTGTCTGGGAATTTCTTGTTCATGAGATGAACATGGTTCCTACTATTGAGCGTCTAATAACTGTTATTGTGACTACAATGGAGTTGTGGATTTATCCTGGGAACACCGATCCCATCAGCGATCCAGACATATTCTGAGGCAAGTATCACCTGATCAGGAAGATAGTTGATCTCTAAGAGATCGAGGTAAGGAGAATAGATTTTGAGCTTAACACGGCGGATCCACTCACCAAGGCCTGCTTTCCCATATACCATTTGAGAGATTTTGGGATGGTTGAGTATGGGATACTACAACCACTGCTATATTGTTGGGTATTGGATACTACAACAGATGGCCTTAGTGCAAGTGGGAGATTGTTAGTTATATGTATTCCCTAGAGACCATTATTGTACATGAGATATATATTATAATGGATGCTTGGACATATATAGGGAAGAATTTGTTGCTCGACATTATAGTATGCTATCTGGTTGCTCTCTGTCTTAACATGTTGACTTGTATAAGTGATGCTGTCTTACTCTCATATGTTGATAAAACCCTTAGGATGTGTACTTGACTACCAGGACTATGGTGGAGATCATACTAGTGGGGCCAATGATAGTCCACAAGTGCACCCTATAATTGTTCCTAGTCGAGGGTGTATCGAAACAGGACATCGATATTCCAGAGTAGACTAGCGTATACGTATCTTGACCCATATGATGGGCGATGGATGATCCTACATCCATTAGTTTTTGATATCAAAGATGGTATGCGGGTGCTCAGAAGAGACTAGGTACGCTAAACGGACTCACCGAGAACTCCTAGCTGGTATTATACCTATCGTCAGATAGCAGTTCTCTGGTGACACTGGTACATGTTAGTCTGTCGACCCGAGACCGTTATAGAGTCTTGTGTGATTCCCACCGTGCTTTGATTTCCACCACACCATGGTCAAGAGATCATGCAAAAAGGTGGTTTTTGGGTACAGTCCCGAATCACATGGAGGCAATGAGCGATAGGAGGGGATTCGTCTCTCCCGGTATTGGGAGTTGATGTTGCGCTATGATCGATTGGCCATAACAGGAAATTTCTGGCCAGGGTTGCTGGGATTTACTGGTAAGTGTTATCAGTAGTTTCTTGAACCATTATGGACCTTGTATCGGCATGACTTATCAGGCTATTGGGGTCTGACGTTATACCAC
This sequence comes from Agapanthus africanus, assembly GCA_030015575.1. Classification (NCBI taxonomy): domain Eukaryota; kingdom Viridiplantae; phylum Streptophyta; class Magnoliopsida; order Asparagales; family Amaryllidaceae; genus Agapanthus; species Agapanthus africanus. The sequence continues at coordinate 58,990,042 of CM057343.1, read as the reverse complement.
CCCCAGGCTGCGATATGCGACATATCTGATGAAGAGACCGGACTGTACGGTAGTTTTACTGATTGGATTCGCAGGAGTATGAGCAGGCTTGCTTGTTGATTTTCTAATCGCTCAATACCTGGGCGGCCGTTACGTTTAGCAGACCGCTTGCGACTTGTGGGTGTTTGGTATGATCATCATCTACTGCCTGTATATTGACGAGTCTTTAGAGTCCTACACAGAGGTTTCCTGGTTCATGCGAAACGAAGTAGGAGCACATATGTGATATATGCGGGACCGAGATTAATACGTGTATGTGATACCGTATTCTATTCTCGGGATATGTGATATCGGACGGTTATATGAGATATAGCCGGGTTATCGGATCAAGTGTTGATTCGATAAGATGTTACATTTGATATTAGTCGGTTGAATGTGTTATAGCCGGATTATTAAATCAAGAGTTGATTTGATAATTTAATATATAATTATATATGTGATATATTAATTTACATTAACTAATATTAGCTCACTTAAACTTTTCCTTTTCTCACTTGTGTACACTTAGTCTCCCACTGGACCCGGACTCGACTCCTCGAGTTGGTCTCCTATTGGACTCTAGAACCCGGTTACTTGTGCTCTCCTCCTTGGGTCTATCCTAGTGCGGAAAAGTAAATAATATACAACAACGGTGACATCTTCCGCAACCTGAAAGTGCCCCAATAAAAGAATATTACATACAAATGAATTTTACATGAATGAAAATAAAAACTCTCATCTCACATAAAACCCCCGGCTATTCAAACACGCGACGATCTAATATAACATATCCAGCAACACATAACATCACATGTCATCAACGTAAGTAAATGTGTGCATCCCAATTGTCGTTGACATATAGCAACGAAACCGGCGATATCACATATTACAGTTACGGTCGCAGAAAAGAAAGTGTAAAACTACAACAGTTGGAATCCGCAATCTCCTCAGACATCGTATGCCTGACCAAATGAATTCCTTAGACATCGCATGCCTAACAATTATAAACCCGGCATTTTAGTCTCTATATCGAAAACACTTTTCAATATCTAGTCGGGCAATTCAACAAAATTCCCGATAAACTGATTGAATGCTCGTCGCAAACTTTAGTAGGCGGCCGCACCCCCGATACCTCGACGAAGTGCACCAAGGCGGAACACCGTTGCCGCGAGCACCCGAACGGATGCTTTTTGGCGACGGGGTTCTCCTACAGTCACTTGGTCGGGGCTATGGGGCATGGCTGTCTATTAAGTTTACCCGGCGAGTATCTGCGTACGCTACGTGATTGCGACGGACTTTTGATCACATCAAAATTCCGTGGCAACCGATCAATTGAAACTAAAGTGCTATGTTTATAACATTCATATTAGTTATCTCATAACTACTTGTGAATTCCAAATATTGCATCACATTCCAGATAAACAGAAAATGTTAAACTTTCTGATCGAACACTCAAACACCCAAGTTTTCCCGAAACAGATCAACACATGATATAAGTTTAAAAACATTCACTTCATGCCTCAGTACCAATGGTCCAGCCGTAGAAGGGTCAAGCCAACGTCTCACATATGGCACGCCGTACCGCCCCAAACCCGAAGGTTCAAAGGGCAGTTCAAGACGATCACATAATCGAGTTAAGGTTTGTTGTCTTCTAGAGGGACCATCACGTTACTTGCACTACTTAGAACATTCTTAAACCACGGAAAAATCCAACACTTGGAAATTTCCCGGCAGGGGAAAAAGTGGGTATTTATATCCGGTCGAATTTTTTAATATATTCAAAAAATTATCCGGAAAACACATAGAAAAAATTAGACAATCCGATTGACAACCCCAGAAAACTTAACTGTTGAGTAAAATTAAAAATACCCATAAAATAGTAGAAACAGAGGGAAGAATTACTATGTAAAAACGAAGCAGTAAGCTATCTGTACGGCCGCGGTTCCGCGGCAGGAGTAGGGTATTGCCGCGGTTCCGCGGCCATTTGTACGGATCCCTGTTTCGTTTTTCACCGTATTACTTAAAAAACCCTGCTGAATTTTTTGGGAATTTTTAATATGGAAAAATCCCAGTTTTGAAAAATTGGACAGAGAGGGGTATGAATTAGGGTTTCGTGTTTCGTTCGGATTTCTAACATCGTCTACACTTCGCCTAAGGTTCTAGCTAGGCTCTGATACCACTGTAGGGTTCCTAGACACACTCAAGATGTTCCACAAGGCATCAACCATGCCAAACAAAAATTTTCCTGTGCCGAGAAACCCTAATATAGATCGTTAACAAGAAGTTAAGGCGAAAACTATGCAAGCAAACGACTTTGCTACAAAGTGAATGGAAATACAACCTTTGTAGATCCGGTCCTCCACTTCTAAAGCTCCGTGTTGATGTCCCTCCGCTGCGATCATCGGATCCCGGACTCTAGCGATGGTTTCGTCGGAGAAATGATCGGGCTAGGTCATTGACTTCGAGGCCGAAGATGATCTACGTCGGGGAGACTCAAACTCAAGCTATTCTTTCACTTGGTCAAAAACTTTGTGAAGAGAACACCCTATACTACATGGCAAGTGGTAAAGGATGAAGAAATAGGAAGTGGGTTCACTTTAGAATTGGATTTCTCACTCTTTTTCTCATGATGCCATTGGAGCTAGCAAGCTTTTTCAAGCTTGATGAAGAAGAAGAAGAAAAGAATCTTATGAATAATATCCAAAATGAAACTTATCCAATATATGATGGCACCATGGTTGAGTTAAGCCCTCATGCTTAACTCATGTAGAGATTTAACCATAGCATAAGGTTAAGGGTTGGGTTAGCTAATATCTTAAGCAAATGGCAAAAGAGTTGACTTTGTCAATGTTCATCAAGCTTCATGAAGCTTGATAACTTTAACCAAAGTCACACTCTTTTGTTATATGCTAAGGAAAATAGTAAACCCTAATCTAACCTTGATATGGTTCAAGTCTCATACACACAACTTGTTTGTATCATCAAGCATGATACAAACATGTACACTTGCATATATCACATATAAACAAAGTGCACACCCAAGTGAGAAAATCAATCTTAAATGAACCAATACTAGTTAATGTAAAGTAATATATCAAATATATAATTATACATTAAATCATTAAATCAACACTTGATTTAACGATCCGGTCATATCGCATATAACCGACTAATATCAATAGTAACAACTTATCGAATCAACACTTGATCTGATAACCCGGCTATATCGCATACAACCGATCAATGTCACAAATTGCGAGAATAGAATACAGTGTCACATACTGGTATTATTCTCGGTCCCGCACATATCTCATATGCGCTCCTATTTCGTTTCGCTTGAGCCAGGAAACCCCTGTGTAGGACTCTAAAGACTCGTCAATACGCCGGCAGTAGGTGATGATCATATCAAACACCCACAAGCCGCAAGCGGTCTGCTAAACGTAACGGCCACTCAGGTATTGAGCGATCAAAAGATCAACGAGCAAGCCCGCTCACACTCCTGTGAATCCAACCAGTAACACTATCGTACAGTCCGGTCTGTTCGTCTGATATGTCGCATATCTCGTCTAGGGGTGGTAAACGTCAGACCCCAATAACTCGATAAGTCGTGTCGATATGAGGCTCATAACGGGTCGAGAAACTACTGGTAACACTTACCAGTAAATCCCTAAAGCTGCCTTGGCCAAGGACTTCCTGTTATAGCCAATCGAACACTGCGCAACATCAACTCCCTATACCGGGAGAGACCAAACCCCTCCTATCGCTCATTGCCTCCATGTGACTCGGGACTGTACCCAAAAGCCACCTTTTTGCACGCCCTCTTGGACGTGGTATGATGGAAATCAAAGCACAGTGGGAATCACACAAGACTCTATGACGATCTCGGGTCTACAGACTAACCTGTACCAGTGTCACCAGAGAACTGCCATCTGACGTAAGGTATAATACCATCTGGGAGTTCTCGGCGAGTCCGTCCAATGTACCCAGTCTCCACTGAGCACCCGTATATCATCTCTGATGTCAAACACAATTGGATATAGAATCATCCATCGCCCATCTGTATGGGTCGAGAATCTACACGCTAGTCTACTCTGGTATATCGATGCCCCGTCTCGATACACCCATGACTAGGGACTTTGAAGGATGTACTTATGGACTACCATGTCCCCACTAGTATGATCCGCATCATAGTCCAGGTAGTCAAGTACACATCCTAAGGGCTTTACCAACATGTAACAGAGAGACAATCAGTATACACGTTAAGGTAAAGAGTAACCAGATAGCATACTATCATATCGAGCAAGAAAGTCATCCCTATATATGTCCAAGCATCCACTATAATATACATCCTATGTATAGTAATGGCCTATAGGGCATACATATAACTAACAATCTCCCACTTGCACTAGGGCCATCTGATAGCAGTGGTTGTAGTATCTCATACTCAACCATCCCATAAAAGCCTCCCTCTGGGAAAAGGCCTTTGTGAGTGGATCCGCCGCGTTGTCCTCTGAGTCTGGTCTCCTAACCTCGATCCCCTGGAGATCAACCATCTCCATGATCAGGTGACACTGCCTTAGAATATGTCTGGATCACTGATGGGACGGGCGTTCCTTGGCATAAGCCACAACTCCATTGTCACACAATGGGAGGAACGAAGTTCATCTCATGAACTCATATACACCCAGACTTCCTCTTTGGTAGCATTTTTGGTAACGATGTATCTTGCCTTTAATCGTCTAGTATGCCACGGTATCTAGTTTGGAACTCTTCCAACATACCGTCCCTTTACTGAGGGTAAAGACAATACCTGTGACTGACATTCAGTCGTCCTTATCACTCTGGAACCTTTCCAGTGAATCTCCCCAGGATCGATTGATACCATCTCACTATAACTAGTGAGTATCCTAACATCCAATTAGATCTATCTCATAGATCCAAAACCCAGGATTTAGTAGGTATCACTTTGATCCTATATGGAGAATCCTTGTGATAAGCGGAGATTGACCGAGCGTAGCATAGGAAACTCTTTCCCTATCAAGAGTATGTCATCCATGTACTCTACGAGGATCATCACCATACTCCTTACTATCTTCTTGTATAACAAAGGTTCATCTACCATTTTAATGATGTCAAACTCTTTGACTAACTCATCAAAACAGATGTTCCAACTCCGCGATGCCTGCTTTATCATATAAAATATCTTGCACACGTTTCCGCTGCTCCCACTGTTTATGAAGCCCTTTGACTGTGTACTTACAGACTCTCTCTTCTAAAACATCATTTAGAAAAGCAGTCATGACACCCAACCGCCAGATATCGTAGTCATGGTATGTAGCCGTGGTAAGTAGGATCTGGATGGACTTAAGCATAGCTACTTAGAAAAGGTTTCATTATAATCCATAGCTGGTCAATGATGCAAACCTTTAACAAGTTTAGCTTTGAAAGTCTTAACGTTTCCATGTACACCAAGTAATCTTCTCAAGATATACTTGCTCCTGATGGGGATTTAACCCTTCAGATAAAGCAATTAAAGTCCATACTTTGTTGGTGTATAAGGATTCCATCTCAGATTGCTAAGCATCCAGCCATTCTTACAGAGTCCCACTCCTGATGGCCAGCTCGAAACTAGTTAGGTCATCATCCCATGATGCAATTCTCGCTCCCACTGTCGTAGAGAAATCGAGGTATCTCTCAGGTGGGTGAGGAAACCCACTAGATCGGCGGAGAGGCTGAGGTTCGTTGGTTGCTATTGAATCCTTTGGTTCTACCAAATCATCAGCTGCAGTTTGTATAGATGGAACTATTTCCAGTCCTACGACTAGGGTGTTGGGGTCGAGAATTACACCCTGGTTGACCAAGTCAAAGTCAAAGTCAACTCCAAGTAAGCGGGCCCAAGCCCAGATCAAGTGGGCCCAAACCCAAGTCGAGCCCCGCGACCGGCCTCTCCCTTGCCAAAATGAAAATTATGTAATAAATAATTTTGATATAATTTTTATGAATAAATATAAGAAAAATGGACACAAAACCAAATTTTTATAAAGCCCATGGCTCATGTGCAAAATAAATGAGCACATGAGGCATAAGATGGGCAAAATGCCATTTTTGTAAAGCCCAAAGGGCTATGTGTAAATTTGTAAGCATATAAAATGCAACATGATGATGAAATGGACAAAAATAATTCATTTCCCCTCAAAATCTAGGGTTTCTATGCCTCCTTCTCCTTCCTCAAGGTTCTAAACCTTCTTCCTCTTTTTTGAATTAAATCAAGAGTTTAACTCTTTCTTTTCCAAAAAGGAATAGTTTTTCACCATAAAACCTACAAAGGGGAGCTCAGATCTCCCATCAGATCTCAAAAGGGGAGATTTTTAAATCTCACCCCCTTTTTCTCCAAGGTCCAGCCAACAGAGAGGAGGAAGAAGGAGACCCATCTCCAATAATCCAACTTTGGGAAGATCTAAGACTCAAGATAAAACCCAGGGCTTAAGGAAGAAGAAAAGGGCCCCATTTCATCATCTCCGAAAATCTTTTAGGAGTTTAACTCTACAATATATATATATATATATATATATATATATATATATATATAATATACTAAATCCTTTTTTTAGGAGTTCAACTCTAAAAGTCAATCGGGAGTACAACTCCCTGTGCAGGGGTTAAGCCCCTTTGTCCTTTTTTAGGAGTTTAACTCCAATAGTCTATCGGGAGTACAACTCCCAGCATAGGGGCTGTTCATACCAGAATATTGCATTTAATACCGTCCATTCTTCTGCTCATTTGTTTATAGGCAGGAGCTTTTTATCTGTGTTTCTTACATATTTACAGGTTATAGGTTCTTAGTCCAAAATAACACAAATCATACAAAATATCCACAGTTACGCCAAAATCCAGAACATCTGCCACAGACAGACAAAAGCCGGGTTCCGGTCAACCGTATCCGTCCAGTGCCGCTTACCAGTTCAAGAGACAAAACAAATAACAATAGTCATTCGTGACTCGGACAAGCACAAAGCACGAGTGGGGCAGCACAAGATTCAATGGGTGCGTGGAGCTCGAGAGAGATAAATGTGAAATGAATTAAAAGTGAAGCCATTTTGGACTGTTGAAGATCTGAAGAAATTTTGGAACCATTTTGCAAATTGAGACCTGTCAAACATAAGAACACAGCAACACAAGAAACTATGAAAAGACGACAAACCAATACTCCCAAAGAGCCGCGAAACTGCAGCCAAAGTGGCACTTATGCGGCGGTTCCGCGGCCGAGTCAACTCGGCGTCAGATAAGATTTTGGGGGTAGTTTTGTTACTTTGTATGGGCTCAGAATATGGGTCTAGGGTTTCAGCTCTCAGCCTATAAATAGCCCAGTTTTGAGCCATTGTAGGAATGCTTTTTTCGAGTTAGAATTAGTGTAGTTTAGTTTGTATTTTCTTCTCTTCATCTATTCTCCATGAAAGTGTAGTGAGAGCTCTTGAGTAGAAAATCAATGAAAATGAGGGTTTTTTTTTATTTAACTTGTATCTTTATTATCTTGTCTTGTAATTTTAATTCTTAGTGTAGTTTTATTATTGTTGTTAAGTAGTAGTTGTTATTTCATTTCTTGTTGCCTTTTTCCTTCTCTTTTTATCCATATTTTCAAGCCATGATACTCGACGGAGTCCCTTACTAAGGTGAGGGCCTAAGTAGTTAGCTTGCTACCATTTTGTAAAACCGTAATTTCCTTTCTTTCTTTGCTTCATTCTTGTTTTGTTTTGTTTTACATTTAAATGTGTGAATAATTTCCACACTTGTTGAGGGCTAAGGAAGGTTAGTATGAGGGACGGAAATATCTTTTGTGCTTCTCTTCGCCAAACATTCTAAAACGAATCTAGACCAAACAAATGCAACCCCCTCGCTTAGGCGCGCTATACATGACATATAACTGCAACCTAAGTCGAGAAGTCATTTGGACGCACTACAATTTGACATGTAGTTGTGACTTAATTGGATACATGGTTGCGGGTGTTTGTCCTAGAGTTGGAAATAAGCGCATGTAACGGACGGACAAGGGGTACTAGGAATGGATTTAGCGTTGGAAAGCTTGCTTAAACTCGCAAATCCCATTCCTATGTCCTCCTAATCTTTGCTACTTTCTATTATCCCAACTTCATTTTAAGAATGGCAAAAGAAAAGCACAAGACTAATTCTAACACTACTAACCAACCTTAACCCTAACAAGCTTACTTGAATATAAATACAAACACTTAGGATAGATTTGAACGAACACATATATACATTCTTAATTGACTCGTCTAAGACAAGAACGAACATACTACCATCTTCCTGCGAACGACCCATGCTCAACCAGCTAGCTGCAAAGCTACACCGTCTTGATTGCAGTAGGTAGAACAAATAGGTCAAGGTAGAACGCATAGTTCTGCCGATCAATCAAATAGCGCCGTTGCCGGGGAGACGGTAACGTATTTCTTTCTTGTTATTCGGGTTAATATTTTTTTTGTGTATATATAATAAAATAAATATAATAAAAAAACCATTTTTGCTATTTTTGATATTTTTTTGTGCAAGTGTGCAGATTATCTGGAGCAAGTACAGTATTCAAATCAAGAGATAGAGATTTTTATTCTGTCGTACAGAGTAAGAGGAGTGCAGGGACCAAAGTTTCATGCACCAATACAATATTTTGACCGCAGAACCACAGTCAAAGGTTGGTTGTCGCGGCGGTTCCACAGTTATATTATGGTTTCTTGGCCCTTATTTTTTTCTATCCCTTCTATTCCCTCTATTCTTCTCTGTGAATTCCACTAAACTGTATTTTATGCATGTTTCTTTGCACAGATTGCACCGCTGGCAATATTTTTTTTATTGTTTTAGATTTGGTTTGTTTATACGCTTTGCAAATAATAATACGGACATTAAGGGGCTTGAACACCAATTAAGATTGGGTGGGGATTTCATCATCCTTCTTAAGACCCCACAAATCAAAAAAAGCATACGCATCACCTTGAGTTAATAAAAAATATCTAGACCAAACCTATAAGGACTTGTCGCGCTCATTTAGGACAAGTGAGGGTTGCGGGGAATCGGTCGTTAATCTAAACTTGACTTTGTGGTGTCTAGGCTAGACAAGTGAGGAGGTAATTTTAAAAGGCCCGTCTCACGGTGATTCGTGAGCGGAACCCTCCTTACCTCAATAGTGCTTACCTGGTCACAATTGGCAGTAAAGAGGCAATTCGAAGGTTATCTTGCAACTTGTCGCTTGGAAGTCTAGGAGCGGTCTAGTTGGACTTTGAAGATTCTAGCTCTAGGTGTTGTTTGTGCATATTGTGATTGTGATTATGCTTATGTAAAGTTTAGTCCCATAATTCCGTATTCTTTAAAAAACCAAACAAACAATTTCAAAAACTCCAAAAACAAAAAAAAGACAAAAAAATTATAAAAATTCAACCACTTCCACCCTCCCCACCTTTTCATAACATGGGTACCCCAAAACGATCAACTCTTGCTGAAATTTGGTACCCATAACCAGACATTTCTTCTTACGGTTCTTGCTTTGGCCGAACTTCGAACGATCCATCCATGCCCAAAATTTCATTGATAGATCGAATAGACGCGTTTAGGACAAACAATTGGACTCTGCAATCCACTTCGTATCAACTGTTTCAACCTCCACCACCTTCTTACGTTGATACCCCTTTTGCGAGTCATGTTGCGACTCCGAAACCCATATTCATCGCTGACCGAATCGAACAATCTCGTAGCTGATCTTTCACTCCTTTCACCACTCCGAATTCCTTTGATCAACAATTCCAATCACCTTCTTATCATAACGTTGATCCTAATACTGTCCAACTATTTGATTCCTCTCAATCCTACCCGAGTTTTACACCTTCCCTAGCATTGCTTCTGAACAGCCATTTGGGAGTTTCACGTATCCAAACAACTTTGAATATTTTACTGAAACCCCTTCACAACCCATGTCTAGTCTGGAACAGTCATTAGAAGAATTTCAGGTAGCACCGTGCCAATAGATGGTGGATTTGAATGCGTCCATGGCTGTCCTCAGACAATCTAATGAACCGGCAACTAGTTTCCAACTAGCTCCACATTTTCCAATGTATGATGAGACGATATGACAGATTGAGAATTTGATTAGTGAGAGTGAGCAATACACCCTTCCAAATCAAATCTACCCATTGCAAATGGAATTCCGCAACTCCGGTTTCGAAAGTTTATCGAGGGTTCCACATGAATCACCAATTGAAGATAGAACGTTTGATGAGTTGTGCGACTTTGTAGTGTTTGATTTTCCCGATTGTGAAGGGTCCATTTCAAGTGAAACCAATCCCACTCCTTTTGATCTCTACACCTCCACTCTAGAACCTGAATTGATTGAAATCCATGTTGTTGATGAGGTGTCTGAGAAATTTGATTTTCACTTGATTGAGGATATTGACGCTGGAAATATTTTGGATGATGAACCAGCAGTTTTGGATGATTTTTTGTCACCAATTCATCATGTCCTTTCACTTCCGTGTGGGAATCATCCCGCACCATTAATTGTTTTTCCCGAACTCCATATGCGTCTAGATTTAGATGATGATAAATGCATGGATGAGTTGAATTTTGAGGAGTGTCTTGAGGATAGAATTGAGGATGAACCAGTTTTACTTGATGAGTCGGATTTTCCAATTAATCATGTCCCTTTCATTGACTGTGTACACCCTCCTGAATCTTTAATCGATACCATTCCTCAATCACTCCCCTCCATCCTTTCTATCGTTCCTACTTCGCAAGCCACCGTATCACCATCTTTTCTTATGTCTGGCTCACCAAGTTTGGTCTACCTATATTTTCTCACGAATCTTGAGAGGTTTGACCCCATTTCTCAACGGGTTGATAAATTAGTACAATCGCTTTTTACACATCGATCATTACATATTGTACTAATTTATTCACTCAATTTTCACTCTCAAGTTCGTATTTCATTTCTTTCTCCCCTCCACTATTCTTCTCCTCCATTGAGACCGTACCTCACTTCCATCCCTATACGGTCTTGTGTATTCTTCATTTCTTCTCTCTATGCCTTCTTTCACCAACCGCTGCCTTATCACGATAAAATTTTTGAATGGTTGGTGCTAACTTTCGGCATGTGTAAGGCCTTGTATATATTAATACTGTTCTCTTCCCCCCTAACTCTGAACTTTTACGCTTAAACAGTGGAAACACTGTTTTACTTAAGTTTGGGGGGACCTTTTTATGTGTATATTTTTTTTGGTTTGCTTATTCTTTTGTAAAAAAAAAATAGGGAGGCGCTGACAATTTTGACCCTCTTGGTGTCGCCTGACAGTGAGGGCACTATCAAGTTTAAGTTTGGGGGTGTACTCGGTAAGGTTTTTACCTTCGCATTCATGTGTATATTTTGCATTTGCATACTTATTAAAAAAACCCACAAAAATCGAATTTTTTTCCAAAAATATAAAAACTTTGTTGTCAAGTTTGCTAGTAGGGTAACTTAGATTTTTCCCAAAATTTAGTTGATATGTTAGAAATAACTAAATCCTAGGCTTAGGAATTGAAAACCCTAAAGATAACCCTCCTTCTGTTTTACCTTGGTAATTATACGTCCTTGCAGTTTTTTTTAGAAGTAGCTAATCTTGAGTTCAGTTCTTGAGTTAAGTCGATATGAAGGGAAAGTACTGAAAGATTTATTGAAGAATATGTCTGAAAAATAGTTTCTATTCTTAAGTCCAAATTTAGAAAGTATATACCCTACAAACTGCACATACACGCATCTTGAAACTTGGGATAGTAGAGGATACCTAGAAATACTCTTGCCTGAAAGCCTAATATGAAAGGAAAAACGATATTTAAAACTAACCACCAAAAAAAGCATCATTCAAAAATTTATCCGGTCATGAAAAAGAAAAAAAAAGAAAAAAAAGAAAATATAAATAAAGTCATGTCCTGGAAACTGCTATTTACGCTTTAAGCTCACACATTCAGTAATCGGCTGTTAGTACCCCAAGAAGCATTAATAGTCGCATGAAACGTGTGTGAGCAAAACCGTCCATCATTAACGAAAAGAAGTAGTATTAGGTATTAGGGCGAGGATACTATAGCTTGAATTGAATTCTTAAGTGTAGGGGTGAAATTTTACACACACGTAGGGGTATACGATCGATGTTTGGAGGAAAGATAGGAATAAAGAATAAGACTTATGTTTTCCGTAAAGTTGATAAAAATTCCGGATTGGAGACTGCACTTCAGAAGGAAAATTCGGGGGAAACCGAGATCTTTCTAAACTGTCAAAACGTATAGGATCTGAGATAACTATGAGGTGTGAAACATAAGGGTTAAATATGTCTAACTTAGGATGATAGAATTTATAACTTATATGCTAAACCGTAGGAGTAGAATCGACGTTAACTTATGAAACTAGTTTGACGGGATTTTGTGGGTAATATCCGCTGAAAACCCTCAGGAGACAACACTCCTCTTATTAAGGACACCTAGAGATTTAATGGTTTGTTGCACGAGCTCAGTGCAATTGTGTTCCCTGTGAAAGTGAGGTTAGGACTTTTTGTGAATAATTGGTTTTGCTCGGGACGAGCAAAAGTTAAGTTTGGGGGTATTTGTTCATTTCAGAATATTGCATTTAATACCGCTCATTTTTCTGCTCGTTCGTTTATAGGAAGGCGCTTTTTATCCGTGTTTGCTATATATTTACAGGTTACAGGTTCCTAGTCCAAAATAACGTAAATCATACAAAATCTTCACAGTTACGCCAAAATCCAGAACATCTGCCACAGACGGATAAAAGCCGGGTTCTGGTCATCCGTATCCGTCCAGTGCCGATTACCAGTTCAAGAGACATGACAAATAACAGTGATCATTCGTATCTCGGACAAGCAAAAAGCAAGGGAGGGGCAGTGCAAGGTTCAATGGGTGTGCGGAGCTCGAGGAGAAAAAGGTCAAATGAATTAAAAGTGAAGCCATTTTGGACTGTTGAAGATCTGAAGAAATTTTGGAACCATTTTGCAAATTGGGACTTGTCAAACATAAGAACACAACAACACAAGAAACCATGAAAAACAACAACAAACCAATACCCCCAAAAAGTCGCAGAACCGCGGCCAAAGTGGCACTTATGCGGTGGTTCCGCGGCCGAGTCAACTCGGCGTCAGATAAGATTTTGGGGGTGGTTTTGTAACTTTGTATGGGCTCAGAATATGGGTCTAGGGTTTCAGCTCTCTGCCTATAAATAGCCCAGTTTTGAGCCATTGTAGTAATGCTTCTTTTTAGTTAGAATTAGTGTAGTTTAGTTTGTATCTTCTTCTTCTTCTTCATCTATTCTCCATGAAAGTGTGGTGAGAGCGCTTGAATAGAAAATCAATGAAGATGAGGTTTTTTTTTAATTTAACTTGTATCTTTATTATCTTGTCTTGTAATTTTAATTCTTAGTGTAGTTTTATTATTGTTGTTAAGTAGTTGTTGTTATTTCATTTCTTGTTGCCTTTTTCCTTCTCTTTTTATCCGTATTTTCAAGCCATGATACTCGACGGAGTCCCTTACTAAGGTGAGGGCCCAAGTAGTTAGCGTGCTACCATTTTGTAAAACCGTATTTTCCTTTATTTCTTTGCTTCCTTCTTGTTTTGTTTTGTTTTGTTTTACATTTAAATGTGTGAATAATTTCCCACTTGTTAGAGGGTAAGGAAGGTTAGTATGAGGGACGAAAATACCCCTTGTGCTTTTCTTCGCCAAACATTCTAAAACGAACCTAGACCAAACAAACGCAACCTCCTCACATAGGGGTGCTATACATGACATATAACAGCGACCTAAGTCGAGAATTCCTTTGGACGCACTACAATGTAACATGTAGTTGTGATTTAATTGGATACATGGTTGCGGATGTTTGGCCTAGGGATGGAAATAAGTGCACGTAGCGGACGGGCAAGGGGTATTAGGAATGGATTTAGCGTTGGAAAGCTTGCTTAAACTCGCAAATCCCATTCCTATATCCTCCTAATCTCCGCTACTTTCTATTATCCCAACTTCATTTTAAGAATGACAAAAGAAAAGCACAAGACTAATTCTAACTCTACTAACCAACCTTAACCCTAATAAGCTTACTTGAACATAATACAAACACTTAGGATAGATTTGAACGGACACATATATACATTCTTAATTGACTCGTCTAAGACAAAAACGAACATACTACCATCTCCCTGCGGACGACCCGTGCTCAACCGGCTAGCTGCAAAGCGACACCATCTTGATTGCGGTAGATAGAACAAATAGGTCAAAGTAGAATGCATAGTTCTGCCGATCAATCAGGGGCTAATCCCCTTTTTCCAGCCGGCGCCCAACGCCCGTGTACCAAGAACGTGCCAGCTAACGCCAGTTGGAGGAGCCGGTCAGTCTCGGGCGACAGTGGGAGGAGCCGCCGCTACCATTTGGCTCTATTCTGTTCGTGCCAGCTAACTCCATCTCAGCTTCTTAAGCTCCAGTAACAGAAAAACCGGCCTCAAAAGGCAGGATTACAAATGTGGTGATATCGAGGGAACCACTACCCAAGCATAAATTCGTTTCCGAACGACTTTCCATTGCTCCGGCTGGGGGCAAAGCCATCAACACCAACAAAGCAATAAGGCATCTCGGGTAAGATCCAGCGGTGCCCCTGAAACTGCTCACGATGGCTTCCTGGATAACGGATGCCCGCCAAACCCTCAAAATTGAGAAGCTAAGACAGAAAAGGCTCAGATACAAAGCCAACAAAAAGGGTAGAGCTCCTACTAGTTTGAACTTCGTGGGGTCCAAGAATGAGATTACCCTACAACAACTGCTGAGTCGGCTATAAAGCTCGCTAACTCTTTTGAACCACTTAAATTGGTCCAAAAGAATGCCATGTCCGCTAGAGTCAAGAAAGATGCGATCCGAACAGCACCATTTAAGGACCCTGTTTCCCCCAATCAGAGCAAAGCTCTGTTTGAATTTCAAAAATTCAAAAATTGAAGCAACGCTTCAAATTCCGTGCGCTGCGCGCAACGCGCCACGTGTCAAAAGCTGATACGTCAGCGCAGTGCCTAAGACAGCACGCCCAATCAGAGCAAGGCTCTATTTAAAACAAAAAAATTAAAGGAAACAACGATTCAGTTGCGCAAGCGCTGCGCTGCGCGACACGTGTCAGAGCAGCTGCGCAAGCGCTGCGCTGCGCGACACGTGTTAGCGCAGCTGCGCAAGCGCTGCGCTGCGTTGTGCGCTGCGTGACACGTGTTAAGCACTGGGAAGTTTGCGCCAAACAGAATTAAAATTCTAGTAAGATCTTTCTGTTCTTGTTAAAACAAGAAGATTGTCTTCTGTAAAACAGAAGCCCTTGGATCAAAGATCCAACGGTGGGGAAAATTCCCCAAATCACTCAGAGAAGGATCTTTTTAAAAAATTTAACAAATTAATGGGCACTATATAAAGGCCCCTAGACCCCAATTCAAAAGGGAGGAACATCGACATCATCATCAAGATTGTGAAAAGAACTCAAGAAAAGAAAAAGGTAAAAAACCTTTATAAAAGAAGAATTTCTTCTGAATAGATCATTGATCTAAGAACAAGATCAATAATTTTCAATAAAAAATAAATAATAACAGTCCCTTGCACTTTTTTATGAACCATTGGTTCTGGAATCTTAAAGATTCCTTTCTTGAATCCAAAATTGGATCAAGTTATTGAAACAGTGCCTTGCACTTGTAAATCTACACCGTTGCGCTCTTGGGTTGGCGCAAGCCACCAGAGAGCGCCACGTGTCAGCTCCAGAACAACTTGCACTATGCACTTTTAAAATAGAGCATTGCTCTATGAAATTGGCGCAACTCACCAGAGCACACCACGTGTCAGCAGCACAATAGCGCAGTGCACTAGCACAGCGCACTGTGCTTGCGATCACCAGAGCATGACACGTGTCACCCCACATGGACTTGCGCCTTGCGCTCCTCAATCGGCGCAAAGCCCCTGACAAGCCACGTGGCACTCCGTCAGACTAATTAATGCGATGCATTATCAAGGGCAAAGCCCAATAAAGAAAGGTCTATCATACCAAACAAAGTGCTATGCACTATTTAAAGGGAATAAAGCCCAAACAGAGGTCTGTCAAGCTCAAAACAGATGCTGTGCATCATTTAAAAGGGACAGAGCCTAAATCAAAAAGGCCTAGCAGGCCAAAAGGAAATGCACTGCAGTATTAAACAAAGAGCAAAGCCCAAGCCAAGGCCTAATAGGCCGACCACAAATAAAAACGTTGAACATCTTCAACTGGACTTAGCCCAATCATGGCCATAAGTCCTCAAATTAAATTGACTGAGCACGGCTGCTCTCTTAAATCAATTTACACCTGGTTCAAGGGTACATCTCCGAACTCCTATGACACCCATCGTTGTAATCCTTCAACGACGTCAGAGAGGTGACGGGTTCCGACGACTATATATTAAATGGACCACCATGTCCCTAAACTGGAATATGGACCACCATGTCCCTAACTGGAACATGGACCACCATGTCCCTAAACTGGCAATGTCCCTAAACTGGCTATGGACCACCATGTCCCTAAACTGGCGATGGACCACCACATCCCTAAACTGGAACATGGACCACTACGTCCCTAAACTGGAACAATAGAGCCTCCAAATGCTCTTTTATCAGATCTAAACGGTCCCGTTTAAGTTGATCTTAGCCTCAAATATGGCTAACGTATCCTTAAACCTTCGAATAGACTTTAGTCCCAAATCGGACTATTGACCCACCAATCAACTTTGGCTCAAGGTTACATCTCGGAACTCCTCTGACACCTGTCGTTGTAATCCTTCAACGACGTCAGAGAGGTGACGGGTCACGACGGCCATATATGCATTGGACCACTATGTCCCTAAACTGGAACAATAGAGCCCCTAAATGCTCTTTCCGTTAAGTTGATCTTAGTCTCAAATCAGACTAACGCATCCTTAACCAACGTTTAAGTTGATCTTAGCTTCAAATACGGCTAACGTATCCTTAAACTAAAACCCCAAACCCAAATCTAAGTAAATACGGATTTGGACTAATCCACGTCCTACGGGAGACGACATAAATTAGTCTCTGTATACAATCCACGGGAAACCACAAACAAAACAAACACCCACGACCTGAAGTGAAATTCTGGAGAAGGAGAAAGTTGTTACCGCGATGCGGTAGCGTAATTAACTGCAGGGGCTTGCGCCTGCAGGGAAGAGCGTCCCCATAATCAAAAACCCCTCAAGTGAGGGGGAATCTGACGAAGTCTGCTAAATCGGCCGCATCCTTCTAAACCTCCGATACACTGTGCCATAAATCAACTTGGCATCTTCGGAGAGGTGGACGGATAAAACCAATTAGCATCTGCCCCGAATTTCAGGCAAGACGTCTTCGCATCGTTGCGCTGTCTTTCGGAGGGGAACAGATTCTGGCACACCCGATGGGACCTTTTCCTCTTTCCACTCCACACTTCGTGTGTCGTGTTCGCAAACAAATCGCGGTTTGCTGTGGTTGCCTGTGGATTCGAGGTACTAAGATTTGGTGTCTTACTCCGTGCAGAAAACTGAAGATCAATGGCTTCAAAATTCACTACCTGCAACTGCAACTCTTGCTCCATCCCTGCTGGAGGAGTGACTTACGGGCTCCAAGCGGCCTCTCTTTTCAAGATGCCAGTGGAGCAGCTAACTCAAGCCACCACTGGACTATTCTTCGGGACCATACTCCCACCGATGAGCTTCAATGCCCCAATGACGTTGCAAGAAGCCCCAAAGAAGTCGGTCTTTGATCGACTTACAACTACCGCGGCCCCTCTCAACGGGTCGCCCAACTCCGCTACCTCAGTTCTCAACAGACAGGGCCAGAACGTCTGCAAGCCCGAGATACCCGAAGCTGCCATCCCAAAGCGGATAGCTACCCTGGCTCAAGCGGAAAAAATCATCGGAAAGGCTCCTCCTTCCAAGAAGTCAGTTTTTACAAGGCTGACCATTCCGGTTGCTGTTCCAGGCGAGGTCCTCAAAGCTGCTTCCCCTGCTCAGAGGTCTGTCTTTGACAGATTAGACATTGCTTCTCAACGGGTGTCAGTCTTCGACAGGCTAACACCAATAACAGTCTCTCCTCAAAGCAAGGTGCACGAAGGAGTCACCTTTATAGCTGAAACAACTCCATCCGCAAGACACGCTCGACGTCGCCACTGGCGCTGAGTGAGAAAGGCTGGGGGCAACTCCCCCTCTGGGATAACTCCACCAGCTCCAACGGTGGGGATCGATGCTGCTGTTCTAACTGGGAACAGCATTGAATTGCTGAACACGGTGCGCAGAAACTCTCCTATTGCGCTGTTGAAACGAACTTCTTCACCTGTGGAGAATATTCCAGAGAAGAAGCCGGAGCAACCTCCTCAATGGCTATCCTCTGAAATTTACAAAGTTTGTCAACGTGTCCAAGAGTTAGTGATCGATCAAGACTATCTCCGCCGACAGGAAAAGATGAAGGTTCGGCAGGAGAATGACTACTCTGTTAAGCCAGAAAAAGCAATAGCTACTTGGGTGCCCACTACAACGGCCCCCTCAACTTCGACCGCCCACAAAAGAAGGAGGTCGGAAAAGATCCCTGCATCTTCGGCAAATCGCAAAGACACTGAATCTAAACGCCCCAAGTCTGGGGGCATGGTAGTGCACACAGTTTATATGGCTTCCGGAAAGGAGGAAAGCCGTGCTTCGAAGGGTCACCGACCGCTCACCCGATCCGTGACGAAAGCTCAAGAACAGCAGCAGAAGCTTCAGGAGATGATGACTGCAATGGCTGCACTTACCGGGCCAAAAGAAAGCTCGGAGCCATCATCAGAGCAGCGTCATAAAAAAGAAACTGACGCTGACTTCCTACGTAGAGTCCTCGAAAAGAAGGACAAAGAAGCCGCAGAGCAAGCAGCTAACATAAAACAGATGGCGCTCCTCTTCCAAGATATGGTAGGGATGATGTTACAGCCGGAACCTCCAGCTGATGACCCTCCAATTATTGTTGAAGACGATAGAAGAGAGACATCTAATCCCCCGCCGGATCTTTCAGCAGCCAAAGATGAAACCATTTCCAAGGCCGTGCTGGATGACTATATAGCTCAGCAAATACGGGTTCATCAGGCGAATGAAGCAGCTGCGCAAATTGTTAGAACCAGACGACCCTATCCAAGCTGGTATGACCAAATCAGTTACCCGTCAGGATATATGATCCCTAAGTTCCACGTATATAAAGGGATAGGGAATCCGCATCTGCATGTCGCTCAATTCAGGGCCTTATACCGCAATACTGGAGGCGATGACCAATTGTTGCTTCGCCAATTCGTCGGCAGCTTAGCGGAAACAACCTTTGAATGGTATTCAGAGCTACCTAACGACTCTGTCAAAACATTTGCGGAGATGGAGCTAATGTTTACACAAAGATTCGTGAGTGCTAGTGAGCGCACCCCGATAACGGCATTGATTAATGCCAGGGTGAAGCCGGGCGAGACATAGGTCCAATACGTAACACGATGGCGGAACCTATGGTCAAAATGCGAACAACGCATAGAAGAGGCACCTGCGGTAGGCATGTTCGTGGGCACTCTTGATCCGCAAGAGACCATCTCGCAATTCATGATGTTCTTCAGGCCAACCACCTTCCAGGCCTTGATCGACAAATTAGCCCAAATGGACCAGATGGACCATAGACCGTCTCCTCCAAAACCAGATTCTCGAAATGAGAAAGGAAAAGGGAAAGTGATCATCGTCGCCAATGCTCAACAACAACCGAGCAACTCAAAGCCGGTCGTTCGCCAAAACAACGTGCGTCCACGCCCATCCCTCGAGGAGAGACTAGGACGTCCTTATTCATTTCCTCAGAATAAAACAAGAAGACTGTTTGAGTTGGTAGTGCACAACAGACTCATCAATCTGCCGAGTCCAAAATGTCTGTCGCAGCCAGGCGATCCCAATAATCCCAATTATTGCCCTTACCACCAAACGGTAAGTCACCCGATCGAGGATTGTTTCGTCTTTAAGGGATGGATCGAGGATCAGTACCTACAATGCAAATTCGCGCTGTCTGAAAACTGGAAGATAAACCCACCACAGCCGCACATTCCAAAGAAGACGGACACGCCGGGGGAAACTTGTTCTTTTGTCGAGGACGAAAACGATGGAGAAGACTCATCAGATGAATCCGAAGACTACATAACGACTTGTCATGTGATCTCTCACTCATTGGCGGATGATGAGGAGGCTCCTTGAGCCGAGATACCGAGGGCGGACCCTGAACCAGAAATTCTGTGGCCGTCAGACAAGTTGATCGATGCCTTCTTGAATGAGATTCGTCTGAAAGTTAAAGCCAATCAAGAGCGTGAGATGGCCATACTGGAAGGAGCCAAACACCGACTACTAGACCAAAGAGTCGAGGCACTTCCGTCAAATCAAAAGTCATTCGCTGCGGATAAAAACAAATTCAGGATGAGGAAAAGGTTCGCTAAAGCCCTATCAGTGGGATTGAAGCTACCACCCTCTGAAGAAAATACTCTCGATGGAGTAGAGATGCATCCTAACTTCTGCTTATATCATCAGAAGATCATACATCCTACCGAAGACTGCGACTCCTTTAAGTGTTGGTGGCAAGGATATGTCGCTCAAAAGCAACACTTCAACAGGACAAAGTGTGAAGCTCGTAGACATCGGAAAAATGCAATAGATGAGCGCAAAAGAGCCGCCGCCGACTGTCATATAGCCGACTCCAAGGGATCGCAAATTATCACCTTTGGAAGTGACTCTGACGAAGAAGTTGCCCTCAACCCTCTCCTCAAGGAATCCATTTCAAAAATGAAAGAATTGAGGAGTTGCGAGAACATTCAGCCAAGCAATCGCCCGCTACTCGAAAGGAATCTCGGCCCCGCAGATAAAGGATTGAGCAAAAAGGATAAAGGAAAGGGGAAAATGACCTTCGTAGCCAATACTCAACAGCAATCGAGTGGCCCCTAGACCGGTTGTTTGCCGAAACAACAAGCGGCAACCCCTCCAGGAAAAGTTGAAACGTCCTTACTCGTTTCCGCAAGATAAAACAAGGAGACTGTTCGAGCTGGCAGCACGTGACAGATTCATCAATTTGCCGAGTCCAAAACATCCGTTGCTGCCAGGTGATGTTAATAATCCTAATTATTGCCCTTACCACCAAACAGTGGGTCACCTGATCGAAGATTGCTACGTCTTCAAAAATTGGGTTGAAGAGCAATACCAACAAGGCAAGTTCGCGCTGTCTGAAAACTGGAAAATGAGCCCGCCACAACCGCACGCTCCGAGAAAGATGGATACGTTGGGGGCATCATGCTCAGTCATAGAGAAAGCCCCATAAACCGAAAAGTCAGTAAACTAGAGATTTGCCTCGAATACGGTGACAGCGGACCGAAACGTCCTTAAACTAATGATGGACCGAAACGTCCTTAAACTAATAACGGACCACAACGTCCTAAAACTAGCTGTTGACCGAGATGTCGATAAACTACGGTGGATTGAAACATCACAAAGCCGATATATATAAAAAAAAGATAAAAAAATTAATGAACGGTTTGTCCATAAGCAAAATGGACACGGATGAAAACCCGAAAGGGCTCCGTGAGTAAAAACAGTAGGGCTACCGACGAGTGTTCGTGAAAACCCGAAAGGGCACGACCTCGTAAAAAAAAAGAAAAAAATAATAATAAAAAATAGCCGAAATGATTGGGCAACTCGCAATAAAAAAAAGCAGCGAGTAAAAATAAAAAAAACAGCTGAAATGATTGGGCACCGCAAAAAATAGCCGAAATGATTGGGCAATCGCGACCTTCGCGATATAAAGCTGAAATGATAGAGCATCGCGGAAATAAAATAATAAAAAAAATGATGAATGAAACTTTTGCCCTACGGGCGATAGCACAGCAATTCCTATATACAATCCAGGGGCACAAACAAAGAAGGCAACACCCTTTCCCTCCCAATGCTCCATCAGAAAACGGAGCCAAGTCTTAACGGCAATATCTACGGCCTAAGAATCAACAAAGGCATTCCTTCACAGTCCATCAAGATGCAGATACAACGCCAACAAAAGATCTTGCGGTCGAAACAAAGCGAAGCGACGGCAAAATCCTAGCTTCATCTCAACAATCGTCTCGATACAGCAGACGAGATGTTAATAAAGGCGTTCCTTCGCAGTCCATCAAGATGCAGATACAACGCGAACAAAAAACCTCGCGGTCGAAATAAAGCAAAGCGACGGCAAAATCCCAGCTTCATCTCAACAATCGTCTCGATACAGCAGACGAGATGTTAACAACGGCGTTCCTTCGCGGTCCATCAAGATGCAGATACAATGCCAACAAAAGACCTCGCGGTCGAAACAAAGCGGAGCCACAACAAAATCCCTAGTTCCAAACCTCGACGGTTCACAAGCAACCTAGAGACAATTGCGACGTTCGCCTCGATACAGCAGACGAGTTGTCACTCCAGCGTTCTTCCTCCAACCGGATTCGGACGTGACATAGCAAACGAAGCGAAGGCCAAATTCCTACCTTCAAGTTCTTAACGGCGAGTCATATAAAGCCTGAAAGAAAACTGGAGATCATCTCACACCAGTGCGGAATGGTCACCACTTCGACGTTCGTCTCGACACAGCAGACGCAACATCATCAAACAAACGGAGCCACGGCAAAATCCCAGCTCCACTTCGACGTTCGTCTCGATACAGCAGACGAGATGTCGCCCCAGCGTTCTTCCTCCAGAAAGGTTCAGACGCGCAAACGGAGCCACGGCAAAATTCCTAGTTCCAAACCTCGACGGTTCACCAGCAACCTAGAGACAACCGCGACATTCGTCTCGATACAGCAGACGAGTTGTCACTCCAGTGTTCTTCCTCCAACCGGATTCGGACGTGACAAAGCAAACGAAGCGAAGGCCAAATTCCTAGCTTCAAGGTCTTAACGGCAAGTCATATAAAGCCTGAAAGACAACCGAAGATCATCTCACACCAGTGCGGAATGGTCATCACTTTGACGTTTGTCTCGATACAGCAGACGAGATGTTACCCCAGCGTTCTTCCTCCAGCAGGATTCAGATGCGGCAATCAAACAAACGGAGCCATGGCAAAATCCCTAGTTCCAAACCTCGACGGTTCACCAGCAACCTAGAGACAACCGTGACATTCATCTCGATACAGCAGACGCAATGCCAGCAAACGAAGCAAAGGCTAAATTCCTAGCTTCAGGGTCTTGACGGCAACTTACATAAAACCTGAAAGACTATCGGAGATCATCCCACACCAGCGCGGAGTGGTTATGACTCATCGGGGCTCTCCAAAATGAGCCTAACCTCAAGTAAAAAGTGGCATGGCAAAATTCCTAACGCTTGCTCTTCCGACGGTCAAACTGCCAAGGAGGATTGCTTGAAGACGTCTTGTCCAGCCCCTGAAGGGATCAGAGACACGGCAGTCGTAGGGCTACTCGAACAGCACGATTGCCTATCGAGGAATATATCAGCTGATGCGACGGTACGACGGCCAAAACCCTAAGTACTACAGACCCTAACGGACTTCTGTCGTAAAGAGCAGAGGTTAACTGTGATGTTAGGATGTTCTTTCGAAAAATGCTCGATTCGTCTCGACTTGTGAAGAAATTGATGTCTTTGTGAGAACTTCTCGATGCGGCTCGACTCGTAAGATAAAGCCTTAGGCAGTAAGGATTAAAAAACTTGTTCCCTAAGCACTGGGACCCTGCAAGTTGGCACAAAACGGTCTCTTGCATACCATCCACGGGTCTCACTCTCCAAACCCGAATCTCGACAAGGAGGGAAACAACCGCTTACGGGTCCTCTCGACTCGTAAGAGGGAAAATTCTCTTATAAGATCCTTATAACTTATAAGAGAAAACGCACTTAGGAATCATCACGATTCCTAAGGAGAAAATCCACCTACGAGATCCTCTCGATCCGTAGGGAGAAAAGTCTCTATGAGGCCCTCACGGCTCATAGAGTTGAAAAGTCTTAGACGGCAGATCTGAACCTGCGGCCTAAGCCATCGCTATCTCTTGGAGAAACTAAGATGCTTACTCTGTTATCTGTCAACCATGTTTATTAAGACAGCATGCTGATAATAAGAGAAAGGGAGAAAGCAAAAGAGCATACAAGACATTGCAAAGAAAAAATGTGTATTTTTATTTATTAATTCAATCAAGTACAAGGTGAATCATACAAAAGAATAAAGAATGGATACATCTTATTCGAAAAAGAAAATTTTTACAAGTATATTGATACAAAGGCAGCTACTGGGAAGGAAGCGTCTTAAATAGCCCTATCAGTTGTTCGCGCACTTCCTTCCATGCCTTTTCCTGATCAACCACCACCGCCAGTTCCGCCTCCACTTGAGTCCGTTGCTGCAAGAAGGATGCAAGCTGCTCCCCAACGGCCAGCTGAGCTGCTTCGCGGCCTTGGGCATTACGCTCGGCAGCATCGAGTTTCTGCTTCAGGTTCAGCCCATTTGAGATGCGTTCCAGGAGGCCCTCGAAGATAGCCTTCACTTGGGCAGCGTTAGCTTCAATCTCAGCACGAAGACGAGCCGTCTCGCTCGAGGTCTCTTGGAATTCCCTTAGCCTTAAAGCCGCTTCTTGTTCTAAGTGACGGAAGTAAGAAGCGCTTTGCTCGATCCACGCTGCTCTTTGATTGCTTGGGACTAAGGTCTCAGGAGCAGGGCGCATAAAATCCGATTGATGCAGGCGGACCTCGATTTCCCTGCAGTGATTGACCCAAAACTCGACGACGCCTCCATCATGAAAATTCACAAGCGCCGCCAACATTAGGTTAACCTCCGTAGCGAAATCCGCAGCAGATGGGAGAGTGTCTGTGTTAAGCTCCTCGACGTATCCGCTCAGCATGCCCAAGCTCATTACAGCACCCTTTGAAGACGGACGTCTCAGGAAGGGGCCTGCTGGCATTGTAACGCGGGACTCAAAGGGCGCCGAGGTCAGAACGACAGCTGAAAAGAAAAAATACGATTAGATGACGGTTCAAGAAGTACAAAAAAAAGTCATCAGTGCGATAGTTTACTATACCAGCTGCAGCAGGTGGCAAGGCCGGAAGGGCCGGTGGCGCGACCGATCTTTCATCCCCTCCTTCGATTTGTAGAATTGCAATCAGGATGAGGGAAAGTTAGAAATAATTCCATTACTGAAAAAGAAAGACATCAGTTGGAAACTATACTCACCAGCGCCACTAGAGGAAGAAGTGAGTTCAGATGGGAAGGAGAAGTATGGGTGCAACACCTGATAGAGATGATCAAAAAGCACTCCTGAAAAGACACAATAGTACGACTTTAGTACATAAATTATGCGGCTGAAAGATAAAACTAATAGATTGCAAATCCATACCTTCCAGCATCTTTGATGGTACAAGGGAAGGCTGAGAGGTGACCACCGCCAAGGCGGTAGTTGACGGCGCTCCCTCGAGCAATGGAGCATCGACACTGGCCGCACCTGCGTTAAAAAAAAGGATAAACCTGTTAGAAAGGATTGCAAGATATAAAAAGGGACAGTAACTCGAAATTTACCTGATGAGCCGCTAGCCGAAACGGAGGCGTCTCCCTCCTCTATCGATACGAGTCCACCTCCCGTGGCCTCATCACCGGACTCGACAGGGGCTGTCATCGTGCTCGCACGACCAGGAGACGGCGGAGGACCATAGACGGGGAGAGCAATGATCGGAGCATTTCCAGACTCTTGAGAAAGAGCGGCTGGCTCGTCCCCAGGAATTGTGCCCATCTCACCCGCTTCTACTTCGGGCTCGGCGGTCGCCATTTTCTCGTCCGCCATTACCATGAGGTCACCAATCTCAGATGCTTCGCCCGCCGCTGCCCCAGGCTCAGTGATAGCGGTCGTCTCATTTGCTGCCACCTCAGGCTCGGCATCAACGACCTTCTCTGGTGCAGCTCCCTCAGCCCCCAGCTCAGGCTTAGCAACCCTGGCGACGTTGCCCACCGTCGGCTCGGGTTCGGCCGGTGCCTCCTCCTCTGTCACCTTGGGTTCGACGGTCTCCACCTCCCCTTCGGTTAGACTTGGCCCTGCAGGACAAGATATATGAGAACCGACAAGTTTACAATTCTTACAAACAAATCTCAAAAGATACATTACCTGAGGTGGACTTATCATTAGCCCCGCGAGCTGCATGCGCCACTTGTTTGCGAGCTGTGGACAAGGCGATCGGGGGCTCTTCTGAGGGAGTATCAGCACGAGGGACGGTGCTTGGGCCAGCTCCCACGGCCAAAGCAGCCCTGCGTGCCTTCGCCTCGCGTCTTAGCCGCTTCCTCTCCTCTCCAGCTGTCAAGATGGAGCTCTTCAAGACTTCCCTCATTGAGACGTCCTCGTCCGTGAACAGGGATGCCTCCAAATCCTTCAAGGCATCCTTCATCGACTTGTCAAGTTGAGGCTCTCGCGGCAGCCCCGAAGAGACTGGGACTTCAGTAGAGGGCCCGGGGAGAGTCCCCGCATCAGCTGGTGCAGCCTCTGCAAAGAAACAAAGGAAGAAGGTTAGGTTGGCCATCAGAAAAAGAGGACAAAAAAACTTAATAAGGCGAGACGTACCAATGCCCATTAAAGCGCGCTTATTTTCCTCCTCCTGAAAGGTTTTCAGAGAAGCGGCGATGGCTTCTTCGGTAGTGACACCTGTTTAAAAATGGGGGAAAGCATTAGTCAAAAATAATGATGAAAATGCGACAAAATAACGAAGGATGCAGCTAATGATTACCTGACTGAGCGAGTTTATTCATCATCGCTTCGAGCCTCGCTGATCGCTCAGAAGCCGCAATGGCGGCCACCAGGTCAGTGTCTGCGGGGTCTACCGAGAAGCCTTCATTACTTCCATACTCGCTTATACCTTCGGTAAGAGGGGCCTGTGGCTCTAAACCAAGGATAGCATCGAGAGAGAGGAGCGACTTCTTCTTCCTCTTCTGCCCTCCAGCCCTGGGCGCACCCGAGATTGACTTGCACTTTGCAGGCACCTTAGGGCGGTGGGTCCCGATATCCGCGCCCACACCGGACTCCGGCGAAGCCACATTTACCGTCTCCACTGGAGTACGGGGCGCTGGTGACAAATCCGCAGTATCAGGGAGCGGAAATCCGCGTGAAGGGCTCAGCACACGCGGTGGTTCGGCTCTAGCATCTTTCAGTGGAGGGACTACGGGAGTCCTTGGCACCAAGGGAGCTTTGCGGTCGCTGCCGGGAGGCATACCTTTACGGTCGACCAACAATAGCTTTTCTTCCTTTATAACGGCGCCCGTCGAATGAGTGTACCACGCCGTATATGTATTAAGGATGCGTGGTTTGCAAGCCGTTTCGCTAATGAAAAATGAGAGCCTGTATTAAGACGCATGAACTGGTGAAGCGCGCTCCGCATCCCTTCTTCAGTAGCGGCAGGTTCCAGCAGGAAAGCCTCCAACGGCACCCCTTGATTGTAGCTCAGTTGCTGGGCAAAACGATGCGGGTTGTATCTCATGAAAAGCACCGCACCATTTTTCCTAAACACCAGGAAACTCGGTCTGATGGAATATAGATGAAGGGTCTCCCGGGCCGTTAGAACTGAGGCTCCATCTTTGAAAGTGTCTTGCAATGGTCGCATTGTGGTGGTAGACGCCTTTCCAATAGTCAGCACTTTGTCAGTGAAAGACATCCCGTCTCCAACTGTGTTGGGGCGAAGAAGCAAACCTTTGGCATTCCGTGGCGATGGGGTCACAATTGAGGCGCCGATCAGTTGCATGATCCGAGGGAAGCTGCACCTGTCATAGAACGAAGGCCTTTTGTGCATACCAAAGACGCCCAGTGTATGTAACTCTAGCCATGATATGAAGTAATGCATCGGGAAGATCACGTGCAGTACTCCAGGCTCATTAGCATCCGCCGCTTGACTAAGGCCGTGATACAAGTGTGCCAAACCGGCGATCCCAACGGCCACTTTTACCCCAATGGTCATCCGGTGAGCTGGGTAAAAGACAGAGGGCCTCAAATGGCGAGAATGCATCGGGAGCGCAAACCAACTCAGCCATAGCCCAAGAAATCCTAAGAAGAAAGCTTCTTCGTCCATCCCAGGGGCTGCAACCTCCGCAAAAGAGACAACCGGAGAGTTAGGAATGAAAAAGCCCTTTTTGATCTACCTCCTTCACTGGTAGGTTGTCCAAACCTAAACCGAAAGGGTCATCAAGAGTAGCGAACTTAGCAGCTTCTGCCGAGAGAACGTTTGGGTGAAGGAATCGGGCGATGAAATCCTCGAAATTGACCCCGCGGCTCCCATGTTCGATAAAAAAGGCCTCGTAGATGTTCAACACTTTGATCAAACTTGGAAATTGATGTTGAACAGCATTCTCCGGAGTGAGTCCCCTTATTGCCGGCTTAGCACCGAAGACATATTCGTCTGTAGGAAGCAGCTCCTTATAGTTCTCCCCTATAACCGGTAAGCCGGAGACCTCTGTGAATTCCTCCAAAGAAATCGACACTTCCCGGTCCATTGCAAGGAAAGTGTGAGTAGGGATGTTCCACTGCTCCAAAAAGGCCTTAAACCACCAGGTGGGAAGCGTGGGATATTGGAAGAGGGAAACATAAACTGCAGTGTACAACCCTAACCTCATCAACTGCGACTTCTTCGCTGACAGAATGTAGCGAGCCCATGGCAGATAGCCGATCGGATGGCAGGGGATCAGACCTATGTTATATGATTGCCCCCAAGGTCTCACCTCGCCTTGACAAATACGGCGTCCCAGGATATCCAAAACCATAGGAGGCTGAACAGGGATTGCATCTGTGGCAGGATGAAGAAGGCCCTTTGAAGTCCAGTCGACCATCTCCACGGCATACTTCACCGGGGGTGGGCTGGCATAGTGGATAGCCGTAATAGGCTCTGAGGGTACTGCGCACGAAAAGCCCTGTCGACCCATGATGATTTGGTTGTACCACGACCCCCAAAGGTGAAGATTCTTATAGTCTGGATTGTAGTCCCTGATCATAGCCAAGACCTCCCAGTCTACGGGTGCTCCGGGAAACCCTCCTTCCGAACGAAAAAACGGGAATGAGGTATCGAAAGACATGTTTCCTGCAAAGGGACAAACGTCAGCCATCAGTGTTGTAATTCCAATGCTTGGCGTTTTAAAAATTTACACCACACTGCAATGCAGTGGGTAGGGGACCAAATGGGGACCCACAAAATCTGGATAACAGCGCATCATTTAATAAGACAGCTCCATCATTGGATAAGACTGTCAATTAATGAAAAGATCCCCAAGAGAATATTCTCATTAATGGGAAATCCCTAGAGACAAGGAGAAAATCTTCTCTTTCAGAGCAAAGCTCTATCACAGAGTGACATTTGTCAAACTCTGGTCTCAAGGGAATAAAATTTCCTAAAAAGAGCCTAGCTCTGTGGTAATAATGGAAAGATCCATCAAAAGAAAGTTTAACTCCTAAAGATTAAAAATTTGGGATCTTAGAAATCCATGAAAACTTATAAAAAAAGGTTCTACATTTTTAGATCAAAAAAGATCTGCATTTGATCCATGAGAAAATCTCTGTTCATGGGTTAAAACCCATGAACAAGATCTCTGTAGATCTATAGATTTTTGAGAGCAAGGCTCTGTTAATGAAACCCCAAAGGGGTTTCCTTTAGATCAAAGATCTATGAAAGCAAGGCTCTGTTAATTAAATTAAATAAAATTAAATTTAATTTAAATTTTACCTTAGATGATTCTAGGTTTTGAACTCTGAAGTTCTTGGGAAGTAACGAGAGCAAGGCTCTAAAATTCTTAAACAAGAGCAAGACGCTGAAAACTCAAATCTTGGAAAATGGTAAAACATTTACTAAGGACCAAGGGTCCTATTTATAGGCGTTTGCGCCTCTTCAACTCACCCGTTGATCCAACGGCTAAGATCTTGCCACCGCTACACTCACACGCGTGCCACATGAGCGCAACGGTGGGGGGGCATTTGTTTCCCCCAATCAGAGCAAAGCTCTGTTTGAATTTCAAAAATTCAAAAATTGAAGCAACGCTTCAAATTCCATGCGCTGCGCGCAATGCGCCACGTGTCAAAAGCTGATACGTCAGCACAGTTGCGCAAGCGTTGTGCGCTGCGCGACACGTGTCAGCGCAGTTGCACTGCGCTTTGCGCTGCGTGACACATGTCAAGCGCTGGGGCGTTTGCGCCAAACAGAATTAAAATTCTAGTAAGATCTTTCTATTCTTGTTAAAACAAGAAGATTGTCTTCTGTAAAACAGAAGCCCTTGGATCAAAGATCCAACGGTGGGGAAAATTCCCCAAATCACTCAGAGAAGGATCTCTTTAACAAATTTAACAAATTAATGGGCACTATATAAAGGCCCCTAGACCCCAATTCAAAAGGGAGGAACATCGACATCATCATCAAGATTGTGAGAAGAACTCAAGAAAAGAAAAAAGGTAAAAAACCTTTATAAAAGAAGTATTTCTTCTGAATAGATTATTGATCTAAGAACAAGATCAATGATCTTCAATAAAAAATGAATAATAACAGTGCATTGCACTTTTTTATGTACCATTGGTTCTGGAATCTTAAAGATTCCTTTCTTGAATCTAAAATTGGATCAAGTTATTGAAACAGTGCTTTGCACTTGTAAATCTGCACTGTTGCGCTCTTGGGTTGACGCAAGCCACCAGAGAGTGCCACGTGTCAGCTCCAGAACAACCTGCGCTATGCGCTTTTAAAATAGAGCTTTGCTCTCTGAAATTGGCGCAACTCACCAGAGCGCGCCACGTGTCAGCAGCGCAACAGCGCAGCCTTTATAAAAGAAGTATTTCTTCTGAATAGATTATTGATCTAAGAACAAGATCAATGATCTTCAATAAAAAATGAATAATAACAGTGCATTGCACTTTTTTATGTACCATTGGTTCTGGAATCTTAAAGATTCCTTTCTTGAATCTAAAATTGGATCAAGTTATTGAAACAGTGCTTTGCACTTGTAAATCTGCACGGTTGCGCTCTTGGGTTGACGCAAGCCACCAGCGCCACGTGTCAGCTCCAGAACAACCTGCGCTATGCGCTTTTAAAATAGAGCATTGCTCTCTGAAATTGGCGCAACTCACCAGAGCGCGCCACGTGTCAGCAGCGCAACAGCGCAGTGCACTGGCACAGCGCACTGCGCTTGCGATCACCAGAGCATGACACGTGTCACCCCCACATGGACTTGCGCCTTGCGCTCCTCAATCGGTGCAAAGCGCCTGACAAGCCATGTGGCACTCTGTCAGACTAATTAATATGATGCATTATCAAGGGCAGAGCCCAATAAAGAAAGGTCTATCAGACCAAACAAAGTGTTATGCACTATTTAAAGGGAATAAAGCCCAAACAGAGGTCTGTCAAGCTCAAAACAGATGCTGTACATCATTTAAAAGGGACAGAGCCCAAATCAAAATGGCCTAGCAGGCCAAAAGGAAATGCACTATATTATTAAACAAAGGGCAAAGCCCAAGCCAAGGCCTAACAGGCCAACCACAAATAAAAACGTTGAACATCTTCAACTGGACTTAGCCCAATCATGGCCATAAGTCCTCAAACTAAATTGACTAATCACGGCTGCTCTCTTAAATCAATTTACACCTGGTTCAAGGGTACATCTCCGAACTCCTCTGACACCTATCGTTGTAATCTTTCAACTACGTCAGAGAGATGACGGGTCCCGACGACCATATATTAAATGGACTACCATGTCTCTAAACTGGAATATGGACCACCATGTCCCTAAACTGGAACATGGACCACCATGTCCCTAAACTGGCTATGGACCACCATGTCCCTAAACTGGCGATGGACCACCACGTCTCTAAACTGGAAATGGACCACTACGTCCCTAAACTGGAACAATAGAGCCTCCAAATGCTCTTTTGTCGGATCTAAACGATCCCGTTTAAGTTGATCTTAGCCTCAAATATGGCTAATGTATCCTTAAACCTTCGAACAGACTTTAGTCCCAAATCGTACTATTGACCCACCAATCAACTTTGGATCAAGGGTACATCTCGGAACTCCTCTGACACCTGTCGTTGTAATCCTTCAACGACGTTAGAGAGGTGACGGGTCCCGACGGCCATACATGCATTGGACCACTATGTCCCTAAACTGGAACAATAGAGCCCCTAAATGCTCTTTCCGTTAAGTTGATCTTAGTCTCAAATCAGACTAACGCATCCTTAACCAACGTTTAAGTTGATCTTAGCTTCAAATACGGCTAACGTATCCTTAAACTAAAACCCCAAACCCAAATCTAAGTAAATACGGATTTGGACTAATCCACGTCCTACGGGCGACGACATAAATTAGTCTCCGTATACAATCCACGGGCAACCACAAACAAAACAAACACCCACGACACGAAGTGAAAAAATGGAGAAGGAGAAAGTTGTTACCGCGATGCGGTAGCGTAATTAACTGCAGGGGCTTGCGCCTGCAGGGAAGAGCGTCCCCACAATCAAAAACCCCTCAAGCGAGGGGGAATCTGACGAAGTCTGCTAAATCGGCCGCATCCGTCTAAACCTCCGATATACGGTGCCATAAATCAACTTGGCATCTTCGGAGAGGTGGACGGATAAAACCAATTAGCATCTGCCCCGAATTTCAGGCAAGACGTCTTCGCGTCGTTGCGCCGTCTTTCGGAGGGGAACAGACCCAGTCAGACCAACCTTCTTCAGTCGCTTGTCCTTTCCTGGGGAGGAAGGGCCAAGAAGATGGTTCGAAAAATCAGCCGCCAAAAATAAAGAGATGGCTGGATATGCGGTCGATACTGTCTACATGGTGGACACGCGCAACATGTGCAAGGACGGGTCCATCACATCTCAAATTCAATCTGGTGTGAATGTGGCTGCCACTTCACAAGACCAGCCTCCTATGGAAGGTAATGAAAACCCTTCCAGTGAAGCTGATAAGCAGAGAGATCCCTTGGTTCATGAGGAGTTGGGCTCGAACAGTGAAGAGGTGCCAATCTTTCGTCCCAAGACCGCAGAGCAACAACTTCTCCAAGAGCTCCAGAAGAAGCTCAGAAACAAAGACATAGAGATGGCCAAGCTCTACTCAAAGATTGATGACTTGACAAACGTCGTCTTATGGCTCACGGACCAAGTTGCCTCTCAGTCGTACAATCGAGCGCAGGGCTCTGCTCATGAACCAGGAAACGGTGTCCCGAGGCATCCGACGCATATTCCCTCAAATCCAAAGGTGGGCGAGCCGTATGAAAGTCGGACGCATCCTATCTCGGGAAATGTCTTGATTACCGATGACAGTAACCCGCTAATGCAAGATCAAATCTTGGATTTGGTTGCCAATAATGTCAAAACATTGGTAGCCGAAGCAGAAGCAAAAAAAGATATCAGTAGTAGTGGGAGACCATATCCTGCTCGGTATGATTTGTAGAATTTCCTGGTGGCTATGTCATCCCCAAGTTCGGAAGATTCGATGGGATGGAAAATGAGAATCAGCACATCGCCCACTTTAAAGCCTCATGCGGGAATACTGGGGGCAATGATGCGCTTCTCCTCCGCCAGTTTGTTAATAGCTTAAACGATGTTGCCTTCGATTGGTACGCGAGCATACCAGATGGCTCCGTCACAACTTTCGTCCAAATGGAATCTCTGTTTTGACAAAGGTTCATGAGTGTCAGCGATAAGATCACCATCGCCAACCTCATATGGACCAAGCCAAAGAACAACAAATGCATCACGGATTTTATAACCCGATGGCGCAATCTCTCCATCAAATATGAACCGCCGATAGAGCATGGCCAATTTTTCAGCCTCCTCTTCGGAAATCTCAACAATTGGATGGTCCCGTTTCTATGCACCGCGGGTCTCAAAACATTCCAAGAGCTGACCAGAAAAGTTCAGATGTTGGAGCACTCAAAGCAGGAGTCCCACTCTGATTCCCAAAATAACAATAGGTCCTGGAGAAACTGAAAGGACGATAATAGCTAAGTCGGAAATTCCGATGATGCTGAATCTTTTAACGCTTTAGCTAACCGAAATAAGTGAGGGATGAGCGGGCCTAATGCCAACCAGCCTCAGAAGCCAGTGTTCGGAGAGGGAGGAGAATCTCCACTGAAAGAGAAGCTGGATAAATTCTATTCCTTCAGAAGGGACAAAATCTGTAAAATATTCAGGGGTGCCCTAAGAAACGGTCTACAATTGCCAGAATAAAAAAGACCTCAAGAAGCGAATATGACCAACGATCCCAAATATTGCCCCTATCATAGAGTGATAAGTCATGCCATTGAGAACTGCTTCGCCTTCAAAGATTGGGTCAAAAAACAATACAAGGCAGGAGAGATAGAACTGTCTAAAGGCGTGTTAGCAAACAATCAAGTTGTGACCGCCTATTTCATACAAACAGAGACCGAAGCCCTTCGAGAACCTGCTTCAGTCATTTGCCCTTCTCCGAAAAGAGCGGATCAAGGCAACAAGCCAAAAGTCAAACGAGCAGCATTACAAAGATGAAGCGGTAGAAGGGTACACAACCCATACGGTCTATATGGTGGAGCCTATGTTAGTTATATGTATACCCTAGAGGCCATTACTGTACATGTGATGTATATTGTAGTGGATGTTTGGCCATATTTAGGGAGGACTTTCTTGCTCAATATGATAGTATGCTATCTGGTTGCACTTTATCTTAACATATACACTTATTGTCTCTCTATTACATGTTGATAAAGCCCTTAGGATGAGTACTTAACTACCAGGATTATGATGCAGATCATACTAGTGGGGCAGAGGTAGTCGATAAGTACATCCTTCAACTGTTCCTAGTCGTAGGAGTATCGAGACGGGGCATCGATATTCCAGAGTAGACTAGCGTATACGCTTCTCGACCCATATGATGGGCGATGGATGAAACCATATCCATTGGTGTTTAACATCAGAGATGGTATACGATTGCTCAGTGGAGACTGGGTATACTGAATGGACTCGCCGAGAACTCCCAGATGGTATTATACCTATCGTCAGATAGCGGTTCTCTGGTGACACTGGTACAGGTTAGTCTGTCGACCCGAGAGCTTCATAGAGTCTTTTGTTATTCCCACTGTGCTTTGATTTCCACCTTACCACGTTCAAGAGATCGTGCAAAATGGTTGTTTTTGGGTACAATCCTAACTCACATGGAGGCAATGAGCGATGGGAAGGGATTCGTCTCTCCCGGTATTGGGGGTTGATGTTGCGCTATGCTCGATTGGCCATAACAGGAAATCCCTGGGCAGGATTGCTGAGATTTACTGGTAAGTATTATCAGTAGTTTCTCGAACCGTTATGAGCCGCACATCGGCATGACTTATCAGGCTATTGGGGTCTAACGTTATACCACCCCCAGGCTGTGATATGCAACATATCTGACAAAGATACCGGACTGTACGGTAGTGTTGCTGATTGGATTCGTGGAAGTATGAGCAGGTTTGCTTGTTGATATCCTGATCGCTCAATACCCGGATAGCCATTACATTTAGCAGACCACTTGCGGCTTGTGGGTGACTGATATGATCATCACCTACTACCGGCGTATTGACGAGTCTTTAGAGTCCTACACAGAGCTTTCCTGGCTCAAGCAAAATGAAGTAGGAGCATATATGTGATATGTGCGGGACCGAGATTAATGCGCGTATGTGATACCACATTCTATTCTCATAATATGTGGTATCGGACGGTTATATGTGATATAGCCGGGTTATCGGATCAAGTGTTGATTCGATATGTTGTTACATTTGATATTAGCCGGTTGTATGTGATATAGCCGGATTATTAAATCAAGTGTTGATTTAATAATTTAATGTATAATTATATATTTGATATATTGAATTACATTAACTAATATTAGCTCACTTTAACATTTCTTTTTCTCACTTGTGTGCATAGTATATATGTGATATTTATTAATGTACATTATTTTCGCGTGATACTTGATACCACATGCAACATGGGTGTATAGGACTCACACCATGCTCTTGATAATTAAAGGTTTTTATTTATCAAAATAAATCAAAATTGGTTGAAAATTTGTCATGGTTAGAAGCTTGGAGAAGCTTGTTGTGTCTATTGACTTAGTCTACTAATTTGTTTTACTTAAGATATTTATTAACCTAACCATTATCCTTAGCCATAGTTTAGTCTCTACATGAGTTAGTATATGATACAAACTCACCCATGGTTACTATTCGCACCTCATGAGTTTCATTCTCTTCTCCACTTCATCTTCTTCTTCATCAAGAAAAAGCTTTCTAGCTTTTCTCAAGGTGAAGAAAATGAGTGAGAAAAATATTTCTAAAGTGAGAAAAATTCCTACTTCATCATTCTCTACTAGATTAGCCATTTATTTTAGGGTGTTTGCTTCACTAAACCCTAATTAGTGAATAGGTAGCTTGAGTTAGTGTCGCCTCGACGTAGATCATTTTCGGTCTCGAAGTCTTCAAACAAGCATGTTCCGTTCATCTTGTAGAGCCTTTCTAGAGTCCGGGAGTTCACTACTTGGAGCGAAGGGACTACTACATGGAGCTATTGAAATGAAGGACTTGTCTACAAAGGTTGTATTCCTTGTTCACTTAGATGTAAAGATGTTTACACGTTGAATTGTCTAATTCTATAGTTAAGATTCTAGGGTTAGGGTTGTTTAGCATGGAATTTTTTTTAAATATGGAATGGACGATACCTCCCGAAACCTTGATGTCTGCTACGCATCTCTACAGTGGTATCAGAGCCAAGCTAAAAAATCAGACGATATTTGTAGAATTACGAAACCAAAACAACTCCGAAACACCCGAAACAAAACCAAGTTTCTGTCGAAATTTTTAGAGTGTCAAAATTTTTTTTAAGCAGCTACAGAATGTTATATGAGATGTAATATAAATACAGTAGAAATTTGAACCCTCCCCACCCGATTTTGGTCGCCCGCAAGGCATGAATTTCCGAGCTCACCGTTTTTTCTAGAGAATTTTGGCTTCAAATTTTTATGGTATTCCAGTCTCTGGGTTTTGGTATTTCAGGTGTTGCTTGTTTTTGCTAAAATTGCATGTGATATTATCTTTGTGCAAAGGCAATTCGGAGTATTTCGTAATCGTAATTCTAACATCATTTCGGGTTATTTAGACGACGTTAAAAAGTTCGAACAGATATCAATAACCCATATTTGCCCTCGCTGGAAATTTTCCAAGAGTTGGATTTTTCCAAGTTTAAAATCTTCAGAAAATCATGCAGGTGATTATGTGGATCCTCTAGAAGAAAGAAACCCTAACTCGATTCTGTGACCGTCGGAACCGCCACCAAACCCTTGGGTTTGTGGTAGTTCCGCGGCGCCATAGGGGAGGCAAGGGTTGATCCTTCTACGGTTGGTCCATAGGTGCTGTGGCATGTTCTGGGTACTTTTTAAACTCCGCTCAAGTGTTGAGCTCTTTGGGAAATTTTGAGTGTTTGATTATTCAATCGAAAAATTTAACATCGTCTAGCTATCTGTGATTGTGATACAATACTTTGAATCCACAATATTTAGTTTTATGAAAACTAGTTTGAATTTTATAAATATAGCAATTTAGTCTCATTTGATCAGTTGCCATGGAATATTGATGTGGATCAAAAGTCTGTCGCAATCACGTAGCATACGCGGATACTCGCCGGGTAACCTTACTAGATAGCCACACCCCATAGCCCCGACCAAGTGACAGTAAGAGAACCCCGTCGCCAAAAGCATCCGTTCGGGTGCTCGCGGCCGCGGTGTTCCGCCTAAGTTCACTTCGTCGACGGCATCGGGGGTGCGGCCATCTACTATAGTTTCCGATGAGCATTCGATCAGATCATCGGGAATCTTGTTGAATTACCCGATAGGTTATTGGAAAGTGTTTTCAATATCGAGACTAAAATACGGGGTTTGTAATTGTTAGGCATGTGATGTCTAAGGAATTCATTTGGTTGGACATGAAATCCAAAGTATGTGATACATTAGGTTTCTGATGTCTAAGGTGGTTGCGAATTCTAACTGTTGTAGTTTTCACTTTCTTTTTTTGCGACCAAAAGTGTAATATGTGGTGTATCGCCGGTTTCGTTGCTATATGTCAACGACAATTGGGATACGCATATTTACTTGCGTTGATGACATGTGATGCTATGTATTGCTGTGATATGTTATATTGGATCGTCGTGTTTGAATAACCGGGTTTTTTTATGTGAGATGGGAGTTTTTCATTTTCTTTCATGTAAAAACTTGTATGTAATATTCTTTTATTGGGTCACTTCCGGGTTGAGGATGATGTTACCATTGATGTATATTATTTACTTTTTCGCATTAGGATAAACCCAAGGCGGGGAGCAAAAGTAACCGGGTTCTAGAGTCTAGTGGGCGACCATCTCGAGGAGTCGAGACCGGGTCTCCTAACTATAGAATTAGGAGGGTTGCTTGCCGCTCTCATAGGGGTCTAGGGATGTGGGTTTGGTTATTCATCACGACCATGGAATCCGTGTTTTTTTGGTTTAGTTTCAACAACAACTGAGCCTTTTATCCCAAGCATATGGGGTAGGCTACATGAACCAACATGAGAATCACGCCGGGTCCAGCACATGAATCCTCTGTCTCCACTCACTTCTATCGAACAATATACTTTCATTGAGTCCTTTGGCAACCATATCGTTTCGTATCACCTCCATCCATGTTTTCTTCGGTCTCCCTTTTGCCCTTTTGCCATTACCCATATCGAGAGTATCTATTCGTCGAACCGGTGCTTCCATAGGTCTGCGTCGCACATGACCAAACCATCTAAGCCGGTTTTCCCGCATCTTCTCCTCCACGGGTGTTACACCAACTTTTGCACGAATATCCTCATTTCGCACATTGTCTTTTCTAGTGTTACCGCACATCCAACGAAGCATGCGCATCTCCGCTACGTGCATCTTCTGTGTGTGATGCTTCTTAGGAGCCCAGCATTCTGACCATATAATAAGGCAGGCCGAATAGCGCTCCGATAAAACTTCCCTTTCAATTTTAACGGAAAGTTACGATCACACAAAATCCCTGTTGCACTCCTCCATTTCAACCAACCAGCTTGGATCCTTTGATTAACATCACTATCGATCTCCCTATTCCTTTGGATGATGGAACCTAGATATCTAAACTGGTCGCTCGGTGATATCTCTTGCCCTTCCAAAGTTATACCAATATGGTTTTGACTTCTCTGGCTACTAAATTTGCAGTGCATATATGCTGTCTTGGACCTGCTCAATCTGAATCCCCGAGATTCCAATGTTTGTCTCCATAATTCCAATTTGGCATTAACCCCTGCTTTCGTCTCATTTACTAGAACAATATCATCAGCGAATAGCATACACCAAGGGACCTAATCTTGGATAGTTCTAGTAAGCTCATCCATCACGATGGTAAACAGGAAAGGACTTAATGCAGATCCTTGATGTAAACCAACAGTAATCGGAAAATCACTTGTTAAGCCACCGCAAGTTCTGACATTTGCCACTACTCCGTCGTACATATCCTTGATTATGTCACCGAGCTAAATTCCTAGTATATCAAATATTTCATATGTGTTCTTCTGCTGCTGAAATTCTGTGATGTGATCACTTGATATTCTGAGACGAATGCTTATATTATATATATGATATATAATAAATATTGCTGCTTTCGTTTCTTATGTGATGCTTAGGAAGCATAATTGATGGGACTTCATTAATGAGATTAATGAAATAAAAGAAACCTAAAGGTGTTGTGGAATTTTGTTTCAAAAACTGGTAGCTCTAGTTCTTGCTTTGCATAGCGGTATTCCTTGTAGAATATCCAGCACCTTATTCGATAAGGAAAGAGCCGAGATCCCTTCACTGGGAGACCTCTTTAGCGAAACTAGCAGATGCTACAACTCACTCGGTTTTGATTTTTGATTGTTTTTTTTAGTTCATGCTTTGCATAGTGGTATTTATGAAATATCCAGTATCTCATTTGATGAGAAAAGAGCCGAGATCCCTTCACCGGGTGTGACCTCTTTAGCAAAACTAGTAAAAGCCTAAAAAACACTCCTTTTTCAAAATCACCGATTCTACAAAGAGATCAAGTTCATTACGCATAGAGTTTTCTTAAGAACCTGTCGTAGCCCCCATCATTTCAGATAAGTAGTATTTAGTATTCGTGCTACGTTTGTTGACATTGTCAAGGCATAGTGTGCAGTAGATGATTAGTGCTTATCTGCTAGCATATGATGCGATTGGATTAGGGTAGTCGTGCGACCTTGTTGACCTTGTCAAGGGTCGTACATGTGGGTTTAATTCAATCAGGAAATGACGGCTTGAACTTGACATATGGTATATGGTTTGTTGACCTTGTCAAGGTCATAGATCGCTTGGGGAAAAAGTATTATCTGGAATTTCAAGTGTTGAAATTTGCAATGAGATTGCATACCATCAATGAGATAGTTGGATTCCGATACCCACTGCGAGTAAGAGTTACTCCTGTGAGAGTTTTGCACATTACAATTAGCCGATCAAGTAAGTATCTAGAAAGGTGTTAACGGGGTTACGCCCCTGGAAAAACGAGCTTTATTTTAATTAGGTCCATACGAAAGCACGGGGAACCTCCCTCAAAGTACCGACACTGGCCTGGCTGAAAGATTGACGAACTTGTAAAGTGTAATTAATCCCGGCTAGTTTTACCTTTTAAGGTTAAAAGGAAGTGTTCCCCTCCGAAAGACGGCGCACAAGACTGCGAAGTCTTGGCACTGAGATTCGGGGCAGATGCTATTTTGGTTTTATCCGTCTCCCTCTCCAAAGATGCCAAGTTGATTTATGGCACCTTGTATCGGAGGTTTAAACGGATGCGGTCGATGTAGCAGACTTCGTCAGATTCCCCCTCGCTTGAGGGGTTTTTTTTATTGTGGGGACGCTCTTCCCTGCAGGCGCAAGCCCCTGCAGTTAATTACGCTACCGCATTGCGGTAACAACTTTCTCCTTCTCCAGAATTTCACTTCGTGTCGTGTGTTTTTGTTTTGTTTGTGGTAGCCCGTGGATTGTATACGGAGACTAATTTATGTCGTCACCCGTAGGACGTGGATTAGTCCAAATCTGTATTTTCTTAGATTTGGGTTTTGGGGTTTTGGGTTTGAGGATACGTTAGCCGTATTTGAAGCTAAGATCGACTCAAACGTTTGTTAAGGATACGTTAGTCCAGTTTGAGACTAAGATCAACTTAACAAGATCGTTTAGATCCGACAAAAGAGCATTTGAGGGCTCTATTGTTCTAGTTTAGGGACGTAGTGGTCCATTTAATATATGGCCGTCGGGACCCGTCACCTCTCTGACGTCGTTGAAGGATTACAACGACAGGTGTCAGAGGAGTTCAGAGATGTACCCTTGAACCAAAGTTGATTTGGAGTTTTATAGTCCATTTGAATGTTTAAGGATACGTTAGCCGTGTTTGGGGCTAAGATCAACTTAAACGGGATCGTTTAGATCCGGCAAAAGAGCATTTGGAGGCTCTATTGTTCCAGTTTAGGGACGTAGTGGTCCATAGTTAGTTTAAGGACGTTTCGGTCCGACATTAGTTTAAGGACGTTTCGGTCCAATATTAGTTTAAGGACGTTTCGGTCCAGTATTGATGTGTGGTCGTCGGGTCCCGTCACCTCTCTGACGACGTTGAATGATTACAACGACATATGTCAAAGGAGTTCAGAGATGTACTCTCGAACAAGATATAAATTGATTTAAGAAGCAGCCGTGCTCAGTCAATTTAATTTGAGGACTTACGGCCAAAATT
This sequence comes from Agapanthus africanus, assembly GCA_030015575.1. NCBI lineage: Eukaryota > Viridiplantae > Streptophyta > Magnoliopsida > Asparagales > Amaryllidaceae > Agapanthus > Agapanthus africanus. The sequence continues at coordinate 58,948,166 of CM057343.1, read as the reverse complement.
GGGCTAAGTCCAGCTGAAGATTGTTCAACGTTTTTATTTATTTTTGGCTTATTAGGCTTATGCTAGGGCTTTGCCCTTCCTAGGCCTTTGCCCTTCCTAGGCATTTTTTATTTGGGCTCTGCCCCTTTGTAAATAATGCAGAGCATCTGTTTTGGTTTGGGCTCTGCCCTTTTTAAAATAATGCATTGCATTTTATCAGGCCTGTTAGGCCTTCTTTAATTGGGCTTGGACCTTTTGTAAGCAATGCAGTGCACTAGTTATTTGACAGTGGCTTGTCAGGCGCTTTGCGCCAAGTAATGAGCGCAAACTCATATGTGATGACACGTGTCACGCTCTGGCGAGCGCAAGCGCAACAGCGCAATGCGCTGCGCCAGTGCGCTGCGCTGCTGCGCTGCTGACACGTGGCACGCTCTGATGAGTTGCGCCAACACAGGAGCGCAAGAGCGCTGTTCTTGCACGTGCAGAGCACTGTTTTATCTTTTGATCGATTTTAAATCAAAGAAAAACAAGTTTTTCTTGTTTTCAAGGAACCAATGGTTCATAAGCAAGTGCAAAGCACTATTATTAGTTAATTTTCTTTCTTATTGAAGATCATTGAACTTGTTCTTAGATCAATGATCTGTTTTTTTTAAGAGAATTTTCTCTTTTTCTGAAGGTTTTTACCTTTCTTGTTCTTGAGGATTTCTTCAGAGTTCTCTTTTTTTTCAGAAAATGTTGATGCCTTTGAATTGAGGTCTATGGTCCTTTTTATAGTGCCCATAAATTAGTTAAAGTTTGTTAAAGAGATCATTCTCTGAGTGATTTGGGGAATTTTCCCCACCGTTGGATCTTTGATCCAAGGGCTTCTGTTTTACAGAAGACAATCTTCTTATTTTTAACAAGATTGAGAAAGATTTCTTAGAATTTTAATTCTGTTTGGCGCAAATGCTCCAGAGCGTGACACGTGTCATGCAGCGCACAGCGCAGCGCAACTGCACTGACACGTGTCGCGCAACGCACAGCACAACGCAACTACGCTAGCCCAACTGCGCTGCCACGTGGCGTGCAGCGCAGAGCGCAGGCCAGCCGAAGCGTTGCTTCTTTAATTAAAGTTCGAATTTTAAACAGAGCCTTGCTCTGATTGGGTGCGCTGCCTTGGGCGCTGCGCTCCCTGCGCTAACGTGTCTGATTTTGACACGTGGCGCTCTACGCGCAGCGCAGGGGATCTGAAGTGTTACTTCATTTATTTTAATTTTAATTTTCAATACAGATCTTTGCTCTGATTGGGAGAAATAGAAGCGTTGCTTCGTTTCCCGCCTTGGAAATTGAATAGATCTTTGCTCTGATTGGGGTAAACAAATGCCCCCCCACCGTTGCGCTTACGTGGCCTTCCAAACGTGAGCGCAGCGGTGGCAGAATTCCAACCATCGCGGCAACTCTTGGAAGTTGAAAGGGCATTTATGCCTATAAATAGGACCTTTGGTCCCTTAGATGATTTTCATCTTCACGATTTTACTTTCAAAACTCAGAGCCCTGCTCTCTTGTTTAAACACTTTTAAAAGTTTAAACGTTAGAGAATTTTTAGGTAAAAATATTAATTTTGATTAAATTAAATTAATTTTAAGAGTTTTGCTCTCAATAGATCCCTGATCTAAAGAAGACCCATTTAGGGTTTCACTTAGCAGAGCTTTGCTCTAAGGGGGTCTAAAGAGAACTAAAAGGAACCCTATTAAAGTTCCATTAAAAGAGCTCTGTTCTCTAAAAGATTTTCCTCGGATTTTCTTAATTAATGGAGCTTTGCTCCTTCCAAATCATATAGAAGAACTCTTAAGAGTTCTTCATGGTATTTGATACTATTATTATTATTATATCATTTTTTCCCAGAGCAGAGCTCTCAATGTTCTTAGGGAATTTTCCTCAAATTCTCCTCATAACTGATTTGGACTGGTGTCACTCCTGTCTGCAGAGCATTGCTCTCGAGGAGTTTAACTTTTAACTTTCTGTATCTTCTTATTTGCTAATCTCCTTGTACTGTTTTCTGCAGGTATTATGGCGGTGCGTCTATACAGCTTGCACGAGTTCATCACTTATGAGGATATCCGTGTATAGGGCCGTCAACAGAACCAGGAGTTTACGGACGCCCAGTGTGCGGAGGTCATGGGTCGCCTCAACGCAAGTGGTGGTTGGCTGCTTCCTCGTCGTTCAGCTCTCCCGAAGGTCGTGCTGGGAGCAATATAGAGAGCACTTCTGGGGTTTCACGACGCCCTACCGCTCAATGCACTGGATGATGCCGAAGACAAGGTGCATTCGGTGTATCTGACGGGGCTGATCTCTAAGAAACGGTGGGACAGCCTCATCGACATCCTACATCAAATCTTCCAGCAGACGACGATAATCGCTGTTTATTAAAGGATAGGGGGCCTTGCCGAAGATCTTGACACCCAGGAGCACGAGAGGCTGCGCACGAGAATCATCAGAAAGGCCAGGAGAACTCTGGATGGCCTTACTTTTGAATTCCTCAATCCGTGCCCCGAATCTGAAGTCATACCTTTGTAAACATTTTAATAATGTTATTATTTATTTCTCCGTGATTGTAAGAACCCCTTTTTTATGATATGAATAGAAAATTTCCATTTCATCTTGTCTTATTCCTCATCCCGAACCGTTTGCACGTGCATGAATGAGTATGTCTTAAATGCTTGATCGAGTGTAAATCGGATGTTCTTTCTGTCACTCTCTTATTATCAGTATACTGTCACAATTAGCTGGTAAGCACCTTGATTTCTCTATGCAATAATAATGGCTTAGGCCGCAGGTTCAGATCTGCCGCCTAAGACTTTTCAACTCTATGAGCCGTGAGAGTCTCATAGAGACTTTTCTCCCTACGGATCGAGAGGATCTCGTAGGTGTTTTTTTGTGTTTTTTTTCCTTAGGAATCGTAAGGATTCCTAAGTGTGGTTTTCTCTTATAAGTCGTAAGGATCTTATAAGAGAATTTTTCCCTCTTACGAGTCGTGAGGACTCGTAAGCGGTTGTTTCCCTCCCTGTCGAAACTCGACTTTGAAAAGTGAGACCCGTGGATGGTATGCAAGAGACCGTTTTGGGTCAACTTGTAGGGTCCCAGTGCTTAGAAAATAGGCTTCTTTTATGCCTACTGCCTAAGGTTTTATCTCACGAGTCGAGCCGCTTCAACAATTTCTTCACAAGTCGAGACGAATCGAGCGTTTCTCGCAAGAACATCTTAACATCGCATTTAACCTCTGCTCTTTACGACAGAATCCCGTTGAGGTTGGTGGTACTTAGGGTTTTGGCCATCGTACCGTCGCATAAGCTGATATAGTCCTCGATAGGCAATCGTACTGTTCGAGTAGCCCTGCGACTGCCGTGTCTCTGATCCCTTCGGGGGATGGACAAGACGTCTTCAAGCAATCTTCCTAGGCAGTTTGACCGTCGGAAGAGCAAGCATTAGGAATTTGCCATGCCGCTTTTTACTTGAGGCTAGGCTCATTTTGGAGAGCCCCGATGAGTCATAACCACTCCGCGCTGGTGTGGGATGATCTCCGATAGTCTTTCAGGTTTTATGTGAGTTGCCGTCAAGACCCTGAAGCTAGGAATTTAGCCTTTGCTTCGTTTTGCTGGCATCGCGTCTGCTGTATCGAGACGAATGTCGCGGTGGGAACTAGGGATTTTGCCGTGGCTCCATTTGTTTGATTGTCGCGTCTGAACCCTGCTGGAGGAAGAACGCTGGAGTGACATCTCGTCTGCTGTACGTCGTAGTTGTCTCTAGGTTGCTGGTGAACCGTCGAGGTTTGGAACTAGGGATTTTGCCGTGGCTCCGTTTGTTTGATTGTCGCGTCTGAATCCTGTTGGAGGAAAAACGCTGGGGTGACATCTCGTATGCTGTATCGAGACGAACGTCGCGGTTTTCTCTAGGTTGCTGGTGAACCGTCGAGGTTTGGAACTAGGGATTTTGCCGTGGCTCCATTCGTTTGATGACGTTGCGTCTGCTGTGTCGAGACGAACGTCGAAGTGGTGACCATTCCGCACTGATGTTAGACGATCTCCGGTTGTCTTTCAGGCTTTATATGACTCGCCGTTAAGATTCTGAAGCTAGGAATTTGGCCTTTGCTTCATTTGGTGGCATTGCGCCTACTGTATTGAGACGAATGTCGCGGTTGTCTCTAAGTCGCTGGTGAACCGTCGAGGTTTGGAACTAGGGATTTTGCCGTGGCTCCATTTGTTTGATGATGTTGCGTCTGCTGTGTCGAGGCGAACGTCGAAGTGGTGACCATTCCGCACTGGTGTGAGACGATCTCTAGTTGTCTTTCTGGCTTTATATGGGTTGACGTCAAGTATCTGTTGTATTGAGACGGACGTCGAGGTGGTGACCAATCCGCGTGGTGCGAGATGATCTTCGAACATCTTTCCGGTTTTATATGAGTTACCGTCAAGACTTGGCTCCGTTTTCTGATGGAGCATGGGGAGGGAAGACGTGTTTTCTTCTTTGTTTGTGCCCCTTGATTGTATACAGGGATGGATGTGATCTCACCTGTAGGGCAGAAATTTCATTATATTTTTCTTTTTAGTATTATTTTTTTATTATTGTTTTATTTCCGCGATGCTCTATCATTTCAGCTTTTATATCGCGAAGGTCGCGATTGCCCAATCATTTCGGCTATTTTTCGCGGTGCCCAATCATTTCGGCTGTTTACTTTAATTTTATTCGTTGCTTTTTATTACGAGTTGCCCTATCATTTCGGCTATTTTATATACATACATTTTTACTTGCTGTTTTTTATTGCAAGTTGCCCCATCATTTCGGCTATTTCATATGCATGTGCGGCCTACTGGCTTTTCGCTGTAAACCTGAAATTAGACACCGATTTCGGCATCAGCACCGCTACAAATGGAATATGGCTAGGAGCGAATCATCATTTGCCTCTGTCGATGTCGAACAAAGGTGGCTTAGTGACGAGGGTTAAGGTCCTGTCGACTAAGGCTTTTGACTTCATGAGCCGTAAGGGTCTCACAAAGGTGTTTCTCCCTACAAGTCATGAGGATCTCGTAGGTGTGTTTTCTCCTTAGGGATCGTGAGGATTCCTAAGTGTATGTCCTCCCGTAAGTCGTAAGGATCTTACAAAAGGGTTTTCTCCTTATCAGTCGAGAGGACTTATAAGGGTTGTTCACCGTGTAAACATATCCCTAGTCACGGATGGGACTTTGTTAGGGAAATGTTTATTCGCGCCCGTGGATTGTATACAAGGGTCAATATGAGCCGCTTGTAGGGCAATATCGAAGGTTGTGGGGGTTGCTTAAGAACAGGTTAAGGTTTCTATAACTTAAGACTTTCAAATCTTATGAGCCGTGAGGGTCCCATAAGAGAGTTCTCCTTACGAGTCGTGAGGATCTCGCAAGTGTATTTTCTCCTTAGGAATCGTGAGGATCCCTAAGTGTGTTGCTCCCTTGTGAGTCATAAGGATCTCACATGGGTGGCTTCTCCTTATAAGGTCGAGAGGACTCTGTAAGTGTCTTTTAACGAGTTTGCGCCCTTTCGGGTTTTCATAAACACTCGACGGTAGCCCTGCTGTTTTTACTCACGGAGCCCTTTCGGGTTTTCATCCGTGCCCATTTTGCTTATGGACATACCGTTTTTTTTCTTTTTATTTTCTCTCTCTCTTTTTTTTTTTACGAGGTCGTGCTCTTTCGGGTTTTCACGAACACTCGCCGGTAGCCCTGCTGTTTTTACTCACGGAGCCCTTTCGAGTTTTCATCCGTGCCCTTTTTGCTTATGGACATACCGTTTTTATTTATTATATATTTTTTTATATTATTTTTTTTATCTCGTCAGCCAAATGATGCTGCGGTAGTAGTTTAAAGACATTTCGGTCGTTTGCAAGTTTTAGGACATTGCGGTCCATCATTAGTTTAAGGACGTTTCGGTCCAGTGTCGCCGTATTTGAGGCGAATATCTAGTTTATTGACTTTTCGGTCTATGGGTCCTTCCCCATAAATGAGCATGATGTCCCCGGCGTATCCATCTTTTTCGGAGCGTGCGGTTGTGGTGGACTCACCTTCCAGTTTTCAGACAGCGCAAACTCGCCCTGTTGGTATTGGTCTTCAACCCAGTTTTTGAAGACGCAGCAATTCTCGATCGGGTGACTTACCATTTGGTGGTAAGGGCAATAATTAGGATTATTAATATTGCCTGGCCGCAACGGACGTTTTGGACTCGGCAGATTGATGAGTCTGTCGCACACTGCCAGCTCGAACGGCCCCCTTGTTTTATCTTGCGAAAACGAGTAAGGACGTCCTAGTCTCTCCTCTAGGGATATGCGTGGACGTATATTGTTTCGACAAACAACCGGTCTAGGGCAACTCGATTGTTGTTGAGTGTTGGCGACGAAAGTTGTTTTTCCCTTTCCTTTATCCATTTTGTTCGCTCCGTTGTTTGTGGATTCGAGATTTTTTCCGAATAGCATGCGATTGCACGGCTGAACATTCTCGCAGCTCCTCAATTCCTTTATTTTTGAAATAGATTCCCCGAGAGAAGGGTTGGGGGTAGCTTCTTCATCAGAGTCGCTTCCAAAGGTAATAATTTGTGATCCCTTGGAGTCGGCTATATGACAATCGGCGGCGGCTCTTTTGCGCTCATCTATCACATATTTTCGACGTCTACAAGCTTCACGTTTTTTCCTGTCAAAGTATTGCTTTTGAGCGACATACCCTTGCCACCAACAGTTAAAGGATTCGCAGTCTTCGGTAGGATGTATGATCTTCTGATGATATAAACAGAAGTCAGGGTGCATTTCTACCTCAGCGAGAGTATTTTCTTCAGAGGACGGTAGCTTCATTCCTACTGATAGAGCTTTGGCGAACCTTTTCTTCGTCTTGAATTTGTTTTTATCGGCATTGGATGGCTTTTGCTTTGACGGGAATGCCTTGGCTTTTTCAGTATGGCCATTTCACGCTCTTGATTGGCTTTTGCTTTCAGACGAATTTCATTTAGGAAGACATCGATCAACTCTTCTGATGGCTGTAGAATCTCCAACTCAGGGTTCGTCATTGATTTCTCAGCGCAAGGAGCCTCCTCCTCATCCGTCAGTAAATGAGAAATCACATGACAAGTCGCTACGTAGTCTTCGGATTCATCTGATGAGTTTTCTCCATCGTTTTCATCCTCGACGAAAGAACAAGTTGCCCCTAGCGTGTCCGTCTTCTTTAGAGACTGCGGCTGTGGTGGGTTTACCTTCCAATTTTCGGACAACGCGAACTTGCCCTGTTGGTATTGGTCTTCAACCTAGTTCTTGAAGACGAAACAATCCTCGATCGGGTGACTTACCGTTTGGTGGTAAGGGCAATAATTGGGATTACTAAGATCGCCTGGCTGCAACGGACGCTTTGGACTCGGCAGATTGATAAGTCTGTTGCGCACTGCCAGCTCGAACAGTCTTTTCGTTTTATTCTAAGGGAATGAGTAAGGATGCCCTAGCCTTTCTTCGAGGGATGGGCGTGGACGTGCGTTGTTTAGGCGAACGACCGGCTTTGAGTTGCTCAACTGTTGCTGAGCATTGGCGACGACGATTTCTTTCCCTTTTCCTTTCTCATTTCGGGAATCTATTTTTGGAGGAGCCGGTCCATGGCCCATTTGGTCCATTTGGGCTAATTTATCGATCAAGGCCTGGAAGGTGGTCGGCCTGAAGAACATCATGAATTGCGAGATGGTCTCCTGCGGATCGAGAGTGCCCACGAACATGCCTACCGCAGGTGCCTCTTCTATGCGTTGTTCGCATTTTGACCATAGGTTCCGCCATCGCGTTGCGTATTGGACCCACGTTTCGCCTGGCCTTATCCTGGCATTTATCAGTGCTGTTATCGGGGTGCGTTCACTAGCACTCGCGAATCTTTGTGTAAACAGGAGCTCCATCTCCGTAAATGTTTTGACAGAGTCGTTAGGTAGTTCTGAATACCATTCAAAGGCTGTTTCTGCTAAGCTGCCGACCAATTGGCGTAGCATCAACTTGTCATTGCCTCCAGTATTGCCGCATAAGGCCCTGAATTAAGTGACATGCTGATGCGGATTACCTGTCCCTTTATATACGTAGAATTTAGGGATCATATATCCCGGCGGGTAACTGATTTGGTCGTACCAGCTCGGATACAGTCGTCCGGTTCCAGCAATTTGCCCAGCCGCTTCATTCTCCTGATGAACCCGAATCTGCTGAGCTATATATTCGTCCAGGTCAGCTTTGGAGATTGCCTTCTCCTTGGCTGTTGACAGAGCCGGTGGAGGATTTGACGTTTCTCCCATGTCGTCTTCAAGGACGATTGAAGGATCTTCAGCAGGAGGGTCCGGCTGTAACATTATCCCTACCATATCTTGGAAGAGGAGCGCCATCTGTTTTATGTTAACCGCTTGCTCTGCAGCTTCTTTGTCCCTCTTTTCGAGGACTCTGCGTAAAAAGTCAGCGTCGGTTTCTTTTTCGTGCCGCTGTTCTGATGATACTTCCGAGCTTTCTTTTGGCTTGGTAAGCGCAGCCATTGCAGTCATCATTTCCTGAAGTTTTTGTTGTTGCTCCTGGGCTTTCGTCACGGATCTGGTGAGCGGTCGGTGGCCCATCAAAGAGCGGCTTTCCTCCTTTCCGGAAGCCATATAAACCGTGTGCGCTACCATACCCCCAGACTTGGGGCGTTTGTATTCAGCGCTTTTACGGTGTACCTTGTTCACAGGGGGTTTTTGCGGCCCCCTTTTCCTTTGAGTGATTGGAGTTGAAGGGGCCGTTGTAGTGGTAGACACCCCAGTAGCCGTTGCTTTTTGTGGCTGGACGGAGTAATCCTTCTTCTGCCAAACCTTCATCTTTTTCTGTTGGCGGAGATAGTTTTCATCAATCACCGACTCTTGAACCTGTCGCCAGACTTTGTAAATTTTAGAGGACGGTCGTTGAGGGGGCTGCTCTAGCTTCTTCTCTGAAGTATTCTATACAGGTGAAGAAGTTCGTTTCAACACCGCGGTAGGAGAGTTTCTGCGCACCGCGTTCAGCAATTCAAAGCTGTTCCCAGTTGGAACAGCAGCCTCGATCCCCACCATCGAAGCTGATGGCGTAAATCCAGAGGGGGAATTGCCCCCAGCCTTCCTTACTCGGCGCCAGTGGCGACGTCGGGCGTGTCTTGCGAATGGAGTCACCTCCGTTGTTGGATAAGCTTCTTCATGCCCCCTGCTCTGGGTAGGGGAAGCAGCTTTGAGGACCTCACCTGGAGCAGCAACCGGAATGGCCAGCCTTGTAAAAACTGACTTCTCGGAAAGAGGAGCCTTTCCAATGATTTCGTCCATTTGAGTCGGGATGGCTATCCGCTTTGGGATGGCAGCTTCGGGTATCGCAGGTTTGCGGACGTTCTGGCCCAGTCTGTTGAAACTGAGGTATTGAAACTGGGCGACCCGTTGAGAGGGGTCGCGGCAGTGGTAAGTCGATCAAAGACCGGCTTCTTTGGAGCTTCTTGCAATGGCAGAGGGGCATTGAAGCTCATCGGTGGGAGTATGGTCCCGAAGAATAGTCCAGTGGTGGCTTGAGTTGCCTGCTCCACTGGTATTTTGAAAAGGGAGGCCACTCGGGGCCCATAAGTCACTCCTCTAGCAGGGACGGAGTGGGAGTTGCAGTTGCAGGCAGTGCAGTTTGAAGCCATTGATCTTCTGTTTTCTGCATGGAGCAAGACACCAAATCTTAGTACCTTGAATCCACAGGCAACCACAGCAAACCGCGACTCGTTCGCGAACACGACACACGAAGTGTGGAGTGGAAAGAGGAAAAGGTCCCACCGGGCGTGCCAAAATCTGTTCCCCTCCAAAAGACGGCGCACAAGACTGCGAAGTCTTGGCACTGAGATTCGGGGCAGATGCTATTTTGGTTTTATCCGTCCCCCTCTCCGAAGATGCCAAGTTGATTTATGTCACCTTGTATCGGAGGTTTAGACGGATGCGGCCGATGTAGCAGACTTCGTCAGATTCCCCCTCGCTTGAGGAGTTTTTTTATTGTGGGGACGCTCTTCCCTGCAGGCGCAAGCCCCTGCAGTTAATTACGCTACCGCATCGCGGTAACAACTTTCTCCTTCTCCAGAATTTCACTTCGTGTCGTGTATTTTTGTTTTGTTTGTGGTTGCCCGTGGATTGTATACGGAGACTAATTTGTGTCGTCGCCCGTAGGACGTGGATTAGTCCAAATCCATATTTTCTTAGATTTGGGTTTTGGGGTTTTGGGTATGAGGATACGTTAGCCGTATTTGAAGCTAAGATCGACTCAAACGTTTGTTAAGGATACGTTAGTCCAGTTTGAGACTAAGATCAACTTAACAGGATCGTTTAGATCGGACAAAAGAGCATTTAAGGGCTCTATTGTTCCAGTTTAGGGACGTAGTGGTCCATTTAATATATGGCCGTCGGGACCCGTCACCTCTCTGACGTCGTTGAAGGATTACAACGACAGGTGTCAGAGGAGTTCAGAGATGTACCCTTGAACCAAAGTCGATTTGGAGTTTTATAGTCCATTTGAATGTTTAAGGATACGTTAGCCGTGTTTGGGGCTAAGATCAACTTAAACGGGATCGTTTAGATCCGGCAAAAGAGCATTTGGAGGCTCTATTGTTCCAGTTTAGGGACGTGGTGGTCCATAGTTAGTTTAAGGACGTTTTGGTCCGATATTAGTTTAAGGACGTTTCGGTCCAATATTAGTTTAAGGACGTTTCGGTCCTGTATTGATGTGTGGACGTCGGGACCCGTCACCTCTCTGACGACGTTGAATGATTACAACGACATATGTCAAAGGAGTTGGAAATGTACCCTCGAACCAGATATAAATTCATTTAAGGAGCAACCGTGCTCAGTCAATTTAATTTGAGGACTTACGTCCAAAATTGGGCTAAGTCCAGTTGAAGAATGTTCAACGTTTTTATTTATTTTTGGCTTATTAGGCTTATGCTAGGGCTTTGCCCTTACTAGGCCTTTTTTTATTTGGGCTCTGCCCCTTTGTAAATAAGGCAGAGCATCTGTTTTGGTTTGGGCTCTGCCCTTTTTAAAATAATGCATTGCATTTTATCAGGCCTGTTAGGCCTTCTTTAATTGGGCTTGGCCTTTTTGTAAGCAATGCAGTGCACTAATTATTTGACAGTGGCTTGTCAGGCGCTTTGCGCCAACTAATGAGCGCAAACTCATATGGTGATGACACGTGTCACGCTCTGGTGAGCGCAAGCGCAACAGGCCAATGCGCTGCTGCGCTGCTGACACGTGGCACGCTCTGATGAGTTGCGCCAACACAGGAGCGCAATAGCGCTGTTCTTGCACGTGCATAGCGCTGTTCTTGCACGTGCATAGCACTGTTTTATCTTTTGATCGATTTTAAATCAAAGAAAAACAAGTTTTTCTTGTTTTCAAGAAACCAATGGTTCATAAGCAAGTGCAAAGCACTATTATTAGTTAATTTTCTTTCTTATTGAAGTTCATTGAACTTGTTCTTAGATCAATGATCTGTTTTTTTTTAGAGAATTTTCTCTTTTTCTGAAGGTTTTTACCTTTCTTGTTCTTGAGGATTTCTTCAGAGTTCTCTTTTTTTTCCAGAAAATGTTGATGCCTTTGAATTGAGGTCTAGGGTCCTTTTTATAGTGCCCATAAATTAGTTAAAGTTTGTTAAAGAAATCATTCTCTGAGTGATTTGGGGAATTTTCCACACCGTTGGATTTTTGATCCAAGGGCTTCTGTTTTACAGAAGACAATCTTCTTGTTTTTAACAAGATTGAGAAAGATTTCTTAGAATTTTAATTCTGTTTGGCGTAAATTCTCCAGAGCATGACACGTGTCACGCAGCGCATAGCGCAGCGCAACTGCACTGACACGTGTCGCGCAACGCACAGCGCAGCGCAACTGCGCTGCCACGTGGCGTGCAGCGCAGGCCAGCCGAAGCGTTGCTTCTTTAATTAAAGTTCGAATTTTAAACAGAGCCTTGCTCTGATTGGGTGCGTTGCCTTGGGCGCTACGCTCCCTGCGCTAACGTGTCTGATTTTGACACGTGGCACTCTGCCCGCAGCGCTGGGGATCTGAAGCGTTGCTTCATTTATTTTAATTTTAATTTTCAATACAGAGCTTTGCTCTGATTGGGGGAAACAGAAGCGTTGCTTCGTTTCCCGTCTTGGAATTTGAATAGAGCTTTACTCTGATTGGGGTAAACATGAAGATTTGATAAAAACAGTGGGAACCATCCTGATTAGATAAGATAAGAACCAATATAATCTTGAAAGAGCATACGCCGAGTGTTTTCTTCTCTCTCTCCTGGTAGCAACCATGTCACGCCTTAATCAAGATAGTAATACAGATGTATTGACCGAACCTGCTTATTATACTGAGCTGGGGAGCGTTGGTTCCGCTCCAACTTATAATTATTACAAGTCCAAGCAGGAAATAAGGGAATATCCGGATTCCCATGCCACCCAATCGAGGAATAAACATGTTGATGCATATTCTTCGGGTGTGTTCGTTGCCGAGAATTGTTTATCAGTGTCCTCTACGTCCTAGGTATGAGATACCGGATCAGGATACTATATATGCAATTTGTTACATGGGCTACAGAAAGGTAGAGAACGGGGATTGGATGATTTGTCTTTAAGTGTTAGAGAATGGTGCAAATGTTGCAGCCAAATCAGTTGGAAGATATCACCTTGAATTACCAAATACATTGATTCTGAGTGAATGTTATACGATATTACATTGGTTTCTTTATTAAGTTATAGAAGGATATAATTTTGTGTTACAGGATAATGTTGTGAACATTTTCCTTAATCAAGAGTTGATTGGATCAGGCACGTTATATAATGGCATATAAGTTCTAAATCAAACCACAATTCAAAGTATGTAGAACACACACAAGAGGAGTAGTTCTGTCATGCCCCGCTTCCCAAAATACGGAAAACGAGGGATGACTAGGCCAGCCATGCTCCTACGGTCAAGGAATCATCCCGCCGTAGTCATACTTCGGCTTCTAGCATTACATGGTAATCAGTAAATAAAGCACAGTATTAAAGAAATCACATCACTAATTTATTACATTAAAATTCCATTGTTCACAAATTACAGATAATAAGAACAATAACTAACCAAGTTCAATCTCACGATCACTCTATGGAAAGCAGTAAAGATAGGGAGTACACCAGACTATATCTCTATGAACTCGAAGGGTAGATCCGTCTCCTGTGCTGGTCCTCCCGCGGGATCTGAGCATGCATACTCAGGTCGTCAGAGCGACACAATAACAATATTATTATAATAAGATGAAACAGGTAAATGAGGTAATACTGGTATAAGAACAATGCAAGTAATCACTGTGTCACTATATGATGCAGAATATATTATGTGTCCCTATCGGTCTCTAGGTCATGTTTGAAATCACATAATGGAAGGAGGATCATGTTTAACAGGAGTCTCGTACATACCCGAGACAACGGCCCACATGCCCGGGACATAACTCTGTCGGCCGGATCGCTAGATCCTACCCTACACGTATCAGTATCACGGTTCGAATGATCATCCTATAAACACGGTCCCGCTAAATACGATACTCTTTCCATTTTGATTTCCCCTTTTTCCCCAGGTTTACACTATTTATGATCTTGATCTAGTGGTGTACAAGTATACCAATGGCACGGTTTTATCACTGTTCACTGTATCAATCACTGTCACGAATATTCACTTTCCATTGGTGTACTCGTCACTCCTAAACCAACATCTATCACGCACGATAATTCAATGTCCACGCGCACTAACACTGAGTATATGGCAAGGGTATGATATATGTATTGTATGCTACCAATACGCTCTGTATGTTATGAATCAACATGCATGTTATTAACTAAAATAATTTGCATAAATTAATATGTTAAGAATTCAGCAAAAATGATACAAGTAAGATAAATAGAACACTCAGTCAGCAATTCATCAAAATTTGTTTCAGTTCAATCGGAATTCCGGTTTTCAAGATATAGCTGTTTCATTTTAAGTGCTCGCGGCTGGAAATTCAGTTTCAGAACTGAACGTCCGTTTCGCGACATGAATTGCACCCAGTTGGGCTCAGAATTTAGTGATGTTTCAGTTGAATGAAATCTAGGGTTTTCAATAAAGTATTCAACACAATAGACGGATCCTCAATCGCATATGTAAGTTGAAAGTTATACACAGTTTAACCTCAATATGTCATTTCTGAATCTGTTCTGGACAGTTATACGTTCTGCCCTTTTAAATACAGTTTAAATTAGCAAGTGGCGATGAAACGGAATGGAACCACCTGTTTTATTTAGCTAACAGAATTATCTTTAATCTACTGTAGAGTTCCGTAACATACGACTTCAGGAAACACAGTGACACAGGTCTTGGGACAGAACACAATAATCAGAAATGCTCTGGACTGCAGTCCAGAGTCGCATTCCGATCTAATTATCATCACAGTTACAGAACAGAGATCATTGAAATTTTACATAGGGTTAAAGTTCGTCGAGTCGGCTTCGATTTGAGCCCTCGAACATATCGTTCCAGTGTGTATATAACTTATGGTGATTTTATTCGTTTTCAGGTACGAGAAAATTTTAGTTTTAACGGCATATTTGGGGGTATCAATTTTTGTCACGAACAGTCGTATTTTCCAGCGAGATTCATACACAATATTTATTATCAAATGGGCCAACAGAAAATATCAGTTTCCGTCAAAATAAACTATTATTTCCATTGGGATCTAGCATCGAACACTTATGTCACAATACGTATCGGGAATCGGTAAATTCGTAAACTAGATTATTTAAGTTTGTACCACTATTATTATAGCATGAAGCAAGTAAAAACTTGCCTGGAAACGTCTCGGGGTCGCACGGCAGCAACAGCGTCACGAACGCGTGATGTACACCGTGAAACCGATTCGCGCGAGCTTGGATCGAGATGCGGATTTCGCGTCGAAGTTGTCCGGAGTCGTTGCACGGTCACTGGACGTTGAGGGGTGCTTGATGATCCTCTGCGAGTGTACTGGGGTTGACGACGGTCGACGGCGTCGCTCCGGCAATGTGCACAGTGAAATGCTTGGAAAATGGGTTTTTGAGATTTGAAGAGAAAGAGAGGTTTAAGCAGTGGGCTAGGGGATTACTGTGATGGTGATGATGTTGAAGGGGTCGTAGGGAGATCGGCGATGAGGTGGGGAGTTCGCCGGCGTCGAGGGGTGCAAGGTGGTGGTCGGCTCGGTTGCACTGGGTTGGTGTGCAGGGGAGTGGGTATGAAGGGGAGCTCAAGTTGATGGAGGTGTGAAGTCGTAGAGGGAGAAGGAGGGTGGATGAGTGGTTGTCGTCGTCGTGGGTCGAGCGAAGTGGTGGGATGATCGCCGGCGGTGGAGGTGGCAATGGGTTCGAGAGAAATTTGGTGTTCGGTGGGTATTTTGGAGGATGGATAAGGTTAGAGATTTTTTTAGAAACGAGGGAGGAGAGGGATGAGGGTGTGATAGGAAACGTCGGGCAACGTCTCTGCGAGGGCGTGGGCTGCGGCGGGGGAATGGGTGTCGTGAATTGAAGAGGAGGCGGGAAAAGACGGAGCCGTTGAGGGAAGGAGAAAGGGTGCGAAGCGGGTCGGGTCGGGTACGAGGAGGCGGGCTGCTGAGCTGGGCCGGGCTATAAAACAATTGAAGAATTATTTAAAAAATGAGATGTGGGCTGGTGAGATTGGAATGGGAAGGGCCGGGCCAAAAATTAATTGAAGAATTCATTTAGAATTTTGTAAGTGGGCTGAGGGAATGCTAACGGGCTGAGGGTTAAATTTATTTAGGGATTTATTTAAAAACTGTGTGGGCTGGGGTTTTGTAAAATAGTTTGTTTGTTTTTAATTTTGGTTTGAGTTTGGTCTTTCCAAATTAGTTTTAAATCTTGGGTTTTAACTTTTAGGGTTTGGAAAAATATAAATATTAGGCTTAAACAACCAATTCAAAATATGAAGGAAAAAGAAAGAAACTATTGGAAATCAGAGAATAGGAAACTTTTATTAGAATGGAAATGGAGATTTACATCATACCCCCTTAACAAAAATTTCGTCCTCGAAATTTAACAAAGATACAAGAAAAATGTACTAAACAAAGAGATGTGGATAACGATCACGGATATCTTCCTCCCGCTCCCAGGTGGATTCTCCTGGGGAACGACCGCCCCAAGACACTCAGACTAACGGAATGACATTATTCTTCAGCACTTTCTCTCTGCGGTCGAGAATGGTGGTGGGTTGCTCCTCGTATGACAGATCGGTTCCCAAAACTAGCTCCGAATGGTCCAGGACATAGCTCTCATCCCGAACATAACGCCGCAACTGTGACACGTGGAAGGTATTGTGCACACCAGCTAGCGATGGAGGCAAGGCGAGTCGATAGGCCACCTCTCCCACTCGCTCTAGCACCTCAAAAGGTCCGATAAAGCGGGGACTAAGCTTTCCCCGACCTCTGAACCTGATAACTCCACGAGTAGGGGAAATCTTCAAGAACACATGATCTCCGAATTCGAACTCAAGTGCCCTTCTGCTGGTATCTGCCCAACTCTTCTGTCGATCCTGAGCCGTCTTAATACGCTGTCTGATCATTTGGACTTTGTCGACTGTCTGAACAATGAGTTCGGGGCCCAGTAGTCTTCGTTCTCCTACATCATCCCAACATACTGGGGATCGACACTTCCGCCCGTATAGTGCTTCAAAAGGAGCCATCTGAATACTAGCCTGATAACTATTGTTATAAGAGAACTCGACTAGATGCAGATGGTCCTCCCAGGAACCCTGAAAGTCCAACATACAAGCTCTCAACATATCCTCGAGCGTCTGAATCGTACGCTCGGATTGTCCGTCCGTCTGTGGGTGATAAGCTGTGCTGAATTTAAGGCGGGTTCCCAAACTCTCCTGTAAGATCTTCCAAAAGTTCGACAAGAATCTCGTGTCCCGGTCTGACACAATGCTGACTGGAACACCGTGAAGTCGCACAATCTCCTGCATATATTTTTCTGCCAGTGATTATGTCGACTGTCCCACTCGGAAAGGTAGGAAGTGTGCAGCTTTTGTGAGGCGATAGACGATAACCAAAATGGCGTTATTGCCCCTAGGGCTCCGTGGTAAGGCCGTCATGAAATCCATAGTAATGTGCTTCCACTTCCATTCCGGTATCGGCAGGGGTTGTAACAATCCTGCTATCCTCTGATGTTCCTCCTTCACCTGCCGACATACCAAACATCTGGATACAAACCTCGCAATTTCCCGCTTCATTCCGTTCCACCAAAAGTGCTGCTTTAGGTCCTGATACATTTTTGTACCTCCTGGATGCACAGAATAAGCTGAACTGTGTGCTTCGGCCAAAACTTCTTCTCGAACATCTCCTTTAGGTATGCAGAGTGTGCTACTGAATCTCAGAGAGACATCTTCATGTATAATCAAATCCTTTCTCAGTCCAGCTTCCACTTGCTCTCTGAACTTTTGCAATCGGGGATCATCCGCTTGTGCAATCTTGATGCGATCCACCAGGGAAGATTGCACCTGTAGTTGCCAAAATTGACTGAGTGCGTTCGGCGTAACGACCTCCAGTTCAAGTCTCTGGAAATCCTCAATAATGCTCCTCTAATCGGTTAACATCATGACCGCTGGCTTGCGACTAAGCGCATCTGGTACAACGTTTACCTTTCCCGGGTAATACTGAAGGTCCAAATCATAATCTGCCATCAGCTCCAGCCATCGGCGCTGCCTCATGTTTAGTTCCTTTAGAGTGAAAACATACTTCAAACTTTTGTGATCTGTGTACACCTCCACTTTCTCACCCAATAGGTAGTGCTTCCAAATCTTCAATGCAAAAACTACTGCAGCTAACTCCAAGTCGTGTGTGGGGTAGTTCTTCTCATGGTTTCTCAATTATCGAGAGGCGTAAGCAACCACTCGGCTGTGCTGCATTAGAACACAGCCTAAACCCTTCCCTGAGGCATCACTATGTATCACCAAACCACCTGAATCATCTGGTAAGTAAGAATAGGCGTCGTGGTTAACTTTTGCTTTAGTGTGTCGAATGCCTGAGTGCACTCCTCTGTCCATGTAAACGGCACATCCTTCCGTATCAGCCTCGTCAATGGTTCCGCGATCCTTGAGAAATCTTGGACGAATCTCCGATAATAACCTGCCAATCCCAGAAAACTCCTGATCTCTGCTACTGATTTCGGCGTCGGCCAATCTCTGACAGATTCTATCTTTGCCGGGTCCACCGAGATGCCTTCGCCCGAAACGATATGTCCCAAAAACTGAACCTTGTCAAGCCAGAATTCACACTTGCTTAGCTTCGCGTACAGCTTCTCTTCCCGAAGAATTTGTAGTACCGTGCGCAAATATTCAGCGTGCTCTTCCCGGGTCTTCGAGTAGACAAGTATGTCGTCGATAAACACAACGACAAACGTGTCCAAGTACTTTGCGAACACTCTGTTCATCAAGTCCATGAATATTGTTGGGGCATTGGTAACACCGAACGGCATCACAAGAAACTCATAGTGTCCGTATCGGGTCTTGAAGGCCGTCTTGCATACATCCTCGGCTGTTACTCTGATTTGATGATATCCAGAACGGAGGTCCAACTTCGAGAATACATTAGCTCCACTTAGCTGATCGAATAGGTCGTCAATGCGCGGTATTGGGTACTTGTTCTTTATTGTGACCTTGTTCAGCTCCCGATAATCTATACACATTCGCAGCGATCCATCCTTCTTCTTTACTAGCAGGACTGGTGCACCCCACGGTGAAGCGCTTGGCCGAATAAATCCCTTCTCCAAAAGTTCTTCAACTTGCTTCTTCAATTCCGCCAACTCAACTGGTGCCATTCAGTATGGGGCTCTGGATACTGGGGCTGTACCTGGAATCAAATTGATTGAGAACTCCAAAATTCGAGGAGGTGGTAGACCTGGTAGATCTTCAGGAAATACGTCTAGAAAGTCCCGAACAATTTCTGGGGCTGGGCTCTTATCAATCTCCATAGCTGTCAGCTCCTTAGGCTTTGCTCTGTACTTAGCTGGCTCCAAAGATTTGCTTCCGCCCTCGAAAATAAACTCCAGGTGATTGGGGATGCGGAAGATCACCTTCTTTGCACGACAATCGATAACTGCATGGAAAGTGCTCATCCAATCCATTCCGAGAATTGCATCGTAACTGCCTGTCCCAATCAGAAGGAAATTCGCATAGAATTCCCTGCCACACACTACAACCGGGCATAATCTACATTCTCGACTAGATATAATAATGCCATTACCCGTATGAATTTCCCATCTCTTGGTTAGTGGTTCATGTGGTATTGAGTGTGTATTAGTGAAATGCTCAGACAAGAAACAATATGATGCTCCCGAATCAAATAGTACTCTAGCTGGCAAGGAATGTACGAGTAGAGTACCTGTAACCACGTCTCCTGACGCTTCTGCCTGCTCGGCGGTCAAGGTGAAAGCCCGTCCCTGACCGCGACCTGTAAAGGGTTGCCTCTGCTCCTGAGGCCTCTGCTGTGGCGGTCCAGAACCTCCCTGTATCTCTGCTCGCTCAGGGCAACTGTTAATCCTGTGCTGACTGGAACCGCAAATCAAGCACTGTCCCTTGGCACGGCGACAGTCTTTCTGAGTATGTCCTCCTCTACCGCAATAGCCGCAAGTTACGCCCTGTCTCTGGGGGCGATGCTGTGGTACAAACGGGCGCTTCATTTTTGTCGTTCCTGCTCTGTGAACCGGTATGGCTCCTCGAGAAGGCGCGTGGGTACGTGCTGGAACGACTGGGGGTCTTCTGAACTTGTTAATCAATTGCTCCTGAACTCTCGCCGCGTTGAGTACCTGTGCGAAAATCTGCAAATCCAACGATGCAATCAACTGCTGCAACTCGAAATCTAACCCCTGAAGGAAGCGTCTGGCCCTGGTGGCCTCTGATTTAACCATGTATGGAGCAAAACGGCTCAGACGGTTGAACTCTGCCGCATATACGTCCACTGGGCGTCCATTCTGCTTCAAAAGAATAAACCTTTCCTCCATTTCTGCCTTGGCTGTGGGAGGAAAATAATGATCTAGGAAGCACTCCTTAAACTTGCTCCATTCAATCGGCTCGCCAAGTCTGCTTTCTTCCACCGACCACCATGTACGGACTTCGTCTTCTAATTGAATCTTTATCACGTCCACTCTGTCTTCCTCTGGAACCCTGGAGGCTGTCAATAAATTCTCCATGTTCACCAGCCATTGTTCAGCCTCAAGGGGTTCAGCTAGCCCTGTGAATGCAGCTAGGTGTAACCGTCGGAAGTCTAACACGGTACCAACCCTAGCCTGATAAGCTGGTGGAGTAGCGCCCTCGGGGGCGGTAATAAGTGCGGAGGGTCCTCCTGCGGCGGTAATCGCCCTGAGTCCCTCAGTGAGTAAATCCGTCTTTCTCTCCTGAGCTTCCGCGAGAGTGGTCAGTGCACTAAGTATTCTTTCCGTACGGTTCTGAGAGCCGGATTCCGAGGAGGGGTCGTTCGAGGACGTCATATCACTGGAAGATTCAAAAGGATAGGATCAGATTCAAGGATGGAAATCAAGAGTAGTGAAACAAGAATAACGTAATACAGCATAGTTAATGTTATCCCTTGATACTAAACACAGGCTCTGATACCAACTAAACCATGCCACGCCCCGCTTCCCAAAATACGGAAAACGAGGGATGACTAGGCCAGCCATGCTCCTACGGTCAAGGAATCATCCCGCCGTAGTCACACTTCGGCTTCTAGCATTACATGGTAATCAGTAAATAAAGCACGGTATTAAAGGAATCACATCACTAATTTATTACATTAAAATTCCATTGTTCACAAATTACAGATAATAAGAACAATAACTAACCAAGTTCAATCTCACGATCACTCTATGGAAAGCAGTAAAGATAGGGAGTACACCAGAATATATCTCTGTGAACTCGAAAGGTAGATCCATCTCCTGTGCCGGTCCTCCCGCGGGATCTGAGCATGCATACTCAGGTCGTCAGAGCGACACAATAACAATATTATTATAATAAGATGAAACAGGTAAATGAGGTAATACCGGTATAAGAACAATGCAAGTAATCGCTGTGTCACTATATGATGCAGAATATATTATGTGTCCCTATCGGTCGCTAGGTCATGTTTGAAATCACATAGTGGAAGGAGGATCATGTTTAACAGGAGTCTCGTACATACCCGAGACAACGGCCCACATGCCCGGGACATAACTCTGTCGGCCGGATCGCTAGATCCTACCCTACACGTATCAGTATCACGGTTCGAATGATCATCCTATAAACACGGTCCCGCTAAATACGATACTCTTTCCACTTTGATTTCCCCTTTTTCCCCAGGTTTACACTATTTATGATCTTGATCTAGTGGTGTACAAGTATACCAATGGCACGGTTTTATCACTGTTCACTGTATCAATCACTGTCACGAATATTCACTTTCCATTGGTGTACTCGTCACTCCTAAACCAACATCTATCACGCACGATAATGCAATGTCCACACGCACTAACACTGAGTATATGGCAAGGGTATGATATATGTATTGTATGCTACCAATATGCTCTGTATGTTATGAATCAACATGCATGTCATTAACTAAAATAATTTGCATAAATTAATATGTTAAGAATTCAGCAAAAATGATACAAGTAAGATAAATAGAACACTCAGTCAGTAATTCATCAAAATTTGTTTCAGTTCAATCGGAATTCCGGTTTTCAAGATATAGCTGTTTCATTTTAAGTGCTCGCGGCTGGAAATTCAGTTTCAGAACTGAATGTCCGTTTCGCGACATGAATTGTACCCAGTTGGGCTCAGAATTTAGCGATGTTGTAGTTGAATGAAATCTAGGGTTTTCAATAAATTATTCAACGCAATAGACGGATTCTCAATCGCATCTTTACGTTGAAAGTTATACACAGTTTAACCTCAATATGTCATTTCTGAATCTGTTCTGGACAGTTATACGTTCTGCCCTTTTAAATACAGTTTAAAATAGCAAGTGGCGATGAAACGGAATGGAACCACCTGCTTTATTTAGCTAACAGAATTATCTTTAATCTACTGTAGAGTTCCGTAACATTAGACTTCAGGAAACACAGTGACACAGGTCTTGAAACAGAACACAATAATCAGAAACGCTCTGGACTGCAGTCCAGAGTCGCATTCCGATCTAATTATCATCACAGTTACAGAACAGAGATCACTGAAATTTTACATAAGGTTAAAGTTCGTCGAGTCGGCTTCGATTTGAGCCCTCGAACATATCTTTCCAGTGTGTATATAATTTATGGGGATTTTATTCGTTTTCAGGTACGAGAAAATTTTAGTTTTAACGGCATATTTTGGGCTATCAATTTTTGTCACGAACAGTCGTATTTTCCAGCGAGATTCATACACAATATTTATTATCAAATGGGCCAACAGAAAATATCAGTTTCCGTCAAAATAAACTATTATTTCCATTGGGATCTAGCATCGAACACTTAGGTCACAATACGTATCGGGAATCGGTAAATTCGTAAACTAGATTATTTAAGTTTGTACCACTATTATTATAGCATGAAGCAAGTAAACACTTGCCTGGAAACGTCTCGGGGTCGCACGGCAGCAACAACGTCACGAACGCGTGATGTACACCGTGAAACCGATTCGCGCGAGCTTGGATCGAGATGCGGATTTCGCGTCGGAGTTGTCCGGAGTCGTTGCACGGTCACTGGACGTTGAGGGGTGCTTGATGATCCTCTGCAAGTGTACTGGGGTTGACGACGGTCGACGGTGTCGCTCCGGCAACGTGCACAGTGAAGTGCTTAGAAAATGGGTTTTTGAGATTTGAAGAGAAAGCAGTGGGCTAAGGGATTACTGTGATGGTGATGATGCTGAGGGGGTCGTAGGGAGATCAGCGATGAGGTGGGGAGTTCGCCGGCGTCGAGAGGTGCAAGGTGGTGGTCGGCTCGGTTGCACTGGGTTGGTGTGCAGGGGAGTGGGTGTGAAGGGGAGCTCAAGTTGATGGAGGTGTGAAGTCGTAGAGGGAGAAGGAGGGTGGATGAGTGGTTGTCGTCGTCGTGGGTCGAGCGAAGTGGTGGGATGATCGCCGGCGGTGGAGGTGACAATGGGTTCGAGAGAAATTTGGTGTTCAGTGGGTATTTTGGAGGATGGATAAGGTTAGAGATTTTTTTAGAAACGAGGGAGGAGAGGGATGAGGGTGTGATAGGAAACGTCGGGCAACATCTCTGCGAGGGCGTGGACTGCGGCGGGGAAATGGGTGTCGCGAATTGAAGAGGAGGCGGGAATAGAGGGAGCCGTTGAGGGAAGGAGAAAGGGTGCGAAGCGGGTCGGGTCGGGTACGAGGAGGCGGGCTGCTGAGCTGGGCCGGGCTATAAAATAATTGAAGAATTATTTAAAAAATGAGATGTGGGCTGGTGAGATTGGAATGGGAAGGGCCGGGCCAAAAATTAATTGAAGAATTCATTTAGAATTTTGTAAGTGGGCTGAGGGAATGCTAACGGGCTGAGGGTTAAATTTATTTAGGGATTTATTTAAAAACTGTGTGGGCTGGGGTTTTGTAAAATAGTTTGTTTGTTTTTAACTTTTGGTTTGAGTTTGGTTTTTCCAAATTAGTTTTAAATCTTGGGTTTTAACTTTTAGGGTTTGGAAAAATATAAATATTAGGCTTAAACAACCAATTCAAAATATGTAGGAAAAAGAAAGAAACCACTAGAAATCAGAGAATAGGAAACTTTTATTAGAATGGAAACGGGGATTTACAAGTTCAGAAATGAACGAATCCTTGGTGTGACATTGTAGACTAAGTCATATCAATGCGACACGACTAGCTAAGTTACATAAGGATGAATATGAGAATCTGTTCGAATTTTCATCTTATGATACTTGTCAGTCTTGTCTCAAAGGTAAAATGACCAATACTCCGTTTTCTGGAAATAGAGAAAGAGTTACTGAACTTTTGGGACGGATACATGATGATGTATACGGTTCTATGTCTACAAATGCCAGGGTTAGTTCTTCATACTTCATTATATTCACTGATCTTCTCTCAGGATTCGGTCATATGTTCCTGTTGAAACACAAGTCTAAAACTTTTGAGAAATTCAAGAAATATAAGCTTGATGTTAAGAACCAGATGGGTAGAAGTATTAAGTCCTTCGATGTGATCGAGGAGGATCATACTTGGGTATGGAGTTCCTGGATTATTTAAAAGGAGAATGTGATTTTCTGTCAGCTTACTCCTTCGAGTACACCACAACAATACGGTCTATCGGGACGAAGGTATCGCACCCTATACGATATGGTGCGCTCTATGATGAGTACTGCTGAGTTGCCTATTTTCTTTTGGAGTTATGCACTTGAGAAGTTGCATACCTATTGAATGGGGTTCCATCCAAATCACTGCCTACTGCTCTATATGAGATATGGAATAGGAAGAGACCATGTCTTAAACGAGTTAAGATATGGGGTTGTCCAGCCTAAATTGAAAAGCAAAATCTGGACAAGCTCGAGGTAAGGTCGGTTCTGTATAAGTTTGTTGGATATCCCGAACATTAGCGAGTATATCTTCTACCACACTGAAGAGCTAAAGGAGTTTTTCAGCATGCTACCATTTTAGAAAAGGAATTTCTTGTGAAGAAATTTGTGGTCATGAGGTAGAACTGGAAGGAATTCCAGCTAGACAAACTAACAGCTGATGATTTGGTGAAACCAAAGGATTCAATAGTCTCCAACGAACCTTAGTCTCTCCGCGAATCTGGTAGGGTTCCTCATCCACTTGCGAGATACTACGGTCTTCTCTATGACAGTGGGAGCGAGGATTGCATCATGGTAGATGATGGCCCAATTAGGTTCAGGCAGGCCATCACAAGTGGAGACTCTGTGAAATGGATGGATGCTATACAATCAGAGATGGAATCCATGTACACCAATAAAGTATGACTTTGAATGTAGCACCTGAAGGGGTAAAACCCATCGGGAGCAAGTGGATCTTGAGAAGATTCTTGGTGTAGATGGAAAAGTTGAGACTTTCAAATCTATGCTTAAGTCCATCAGGTTCAATGCACGCATCGCGGAGTTGGAAAATCTGTTTTGATTTGGCAGTCAAAGAGTTGGACTTCATAAAAAAGGTAGATGAACCTTGTATATACAAGAAGATTGTAGAGAGTAAGGTTGTTTTCCACGTATTGTACATTGATGACATACTCTTGATAGGAAATGGTTTCCTATTCTACACTCGGTCAAGCTCCTCTTATCACGAGAATTCTCCATGGAAGATCTGGATGATACCTACTACATCTTAGGATTATGATCTGCGGTGATAGATCTAAGTGGATATTGGGAGTGTCCCAAATCCAGATACATTAACACCATACTAAAGGGGTTTAGTATGGAAGATTCTAAACGTTGTGGTTTGCCCACTTACTCAGGAATCACTCTCTCCAAAAGATGTCTCCCGAGACTGATTTGGAGAGAGCTCGCGTGCAAGGGATACCCTATGCTTCGGCAATAGGCTCTATCATGTATGCGATGTTATGTACCAGACCAGATGTAGCTGACTCACTAGGTGCAGTGATCAAGAATCAATCGGATCTTGGGAGAATCACTGGACAGTCGTGTAGGATATTTTTAAGTACTTGAGAAGCACTAAAGAAATGTTCTTGGGGTTTGATAACTCTACGGTTTCTCAGCGCCTGCAATGAATTACAGATATGAGATCCTGATCCGGTATCTAGTACTCAGGAAGTAGAGTTAATTGACAGACGGTTTTTAATCATAAACACACCTGAAGCCGAAACCACGACGTGTATCGAATCCTGGTTTCTGGCTTTCCAAGCCCTGCAGTCCTTCTTCCAATGGCCTTTTCTGTGACAATAGAAATATTCCTTCTTCCCTACCGTCGGCCCCGAAACTTTTTCCTTGCCCTTTTCCTCTATCTTACTGACACCGCCTTTTGACTTGGTGGGGGCCTTCTTCATCTTTCCCTTGGATCTAGAAGATGAATGTTCCCCAATAAGCAGATCGGGTGTCTCTGTGATTTTCTATAGGGTGCCCTCTACACTCCTTAATATGTTGAGGAGTTCTTGAAGTGAAACTTTCTTACCTTGAATGTTGAAATTCATGATAAACTGGGCGTAGGTGGAGGGGAGGGACTGTAGAATCTGTAGGGTTCCTAGGCACACTCAAGAGGTCTCACAAGGCATCAACCATGCCAAATTCAAATTTTACAAGTGCCGAGAAACCCTAATAAGGATCGTTGACTAGAGATTAAGGCGAAACATGCAACTAGTTAACAACTTAACTAAGAGTGAACCGAAAATACAACCTTTGTAGATCCGGTACTCCACCTCCATAGCTCCGTGACAACGTCCCTTCGCTGCGATCATCGGATCCCGGACTCTGGCGATGGTTTCGTCGGAGAAATGATCGGGCTAGGTCGTTGACTTCGATGCCGAAGATGATCTACGTCGAGGCAACTCAAACTCGAGCTCCGCCTTCACCAAGTCGAGAAACTTGTGAAGACAACACACTCTACTACATGGCAAGTAGTAGAGGATGAAGAAATAGGAAGTGGGTTGACTTTAGATTTAGATTTCTCACTCTTTTGATCATTTCACCATTGGAGGTAGCAAGGTTTCTTCTTCTTGATGAAGATGAAGAAGAAGAAGAAGAATATCATGAGAATGATGATCCTTTTGAATAATAAAATCAATTGACCTTATCATAATGCAACCTTGGGTTAGATTTAACTCTTGTAGAGAGCAAACCCTAGTTTAGCTAATGGTTAGGTTTAAATATAAAACAAAATGGTTACTAATTCAAAGCTTCATGAAGCTTCTACAAATGACAAAATTAGCCACCATTTCATTTTAGCCAAAAAGGAATAAATAAATAAATAAAATGAATAAGTGAATAATTTAAAACCATAACCATTAACCTAAACATGGTTCAAATCAAACATACACCCAAGTTTGCATGTATCATCAAACATGATACAAACTAGTGCACAAAACTATATCATATATACAATGTGCACATCAAGTGAGAAAATCCATCTTAAGTGAACCAATACTAGTTAATGTAAAGAAATATATCAAATATATAATTATACATTAAATCATTAAATCAACACTTGATTTAACGATCCGGTCATATCACATATAACCGACTAATATCAATAGTAACAACTCATCGAATCAACACTTGATCCGATAACCCGGCTATATCGCATATAACCGATCAATGTTACAAATCACGAGAATGGAATACAGTATCACATACACGTATTATTCTCGGTCCCGCGCATATCTCATATGCGCTCCTATTTCGTTTTGCTCGAGCCAGGAAACCTCTGTATAGGACTCTAAAGACTCGTCAATACGCCGGCAGCAGGTGATGATCATATCAAACACCCACAAGCCGCAAGCGGTCTGCTAAACGTAACGGCCACCCGGGTATTGAGCGATCAGAAGATCAACGAGCAAGCCTGCTCACACTCCTGTGAATCCAACCAGTAACACTTACCGTACAGTCCGGTCTGTTCGTCTGATATGTCGCATATCTCGCCTAGGGGTGGTAAACGTCAGACCCCAGTAGCTAGATAAGTCGTGTCGATATGAGGTCTATAACATTTCGAGAAACTACTGGTAACACTTACCAGTAAATCTCAGCAACCCTGGCCAGGGATTTCCGGTTATAGCCAATCGAACACTGCGCAACATCAACTCCCTATACCGGGAGAGACGAATTCCCTCCTATCGCTCATTGCCTCCATGTGATTCGGGACTGTACCCAAAAGCCACTGTTTTGCACGCCCTCTTGGATGTGGTAAGGTGGAAATCAAAGCACGGTGGGAATCACACAAGACTCTATGACGATCTCGGGTCTACAGACTAACCTGTACCAGTGTCATCAGAGAACTGCCATCTGACGTAAGGTATAATACCATCTGGGAGTTCTCGGCGAGTCCGTCCAGTGTACCCAGTCTCCACTGAGCACCCGTATATCATCTCTGATGTCAAACACCAATGGATATGGGATTATCCATCGCCCATCTGTATGGGTCAAGAAGGTATACGCTAGTCTACTCTGGTATATCGATGCCCCGTCTCGATACACCCACGACCAGGGATCTTGAAGGATGTACTTATGGACTACCATGTCCCCACTAGTATGATCCGCATCATAATCCAGGTAGTCAAATACACATCCTAAGGGCTTTACCAACATGTAACAGAGTGACAATCAGTATACACGTTAATGCAAAGAGTAACCAGATAGCATACTATCATGTCGAGCAAGAAAGTCCTCCCTATATATGTCCCAGCATCCACTACAATATACATCCTATGTACAGTAATGGCCTCTAGGGCATACATATAACTAACAGAATCAAGTCAATATATAACTCGTTCTCCAACGTGGTCCCAAGGTCTGTGATCTCTTCAATGTAGATAATCATTTTAAGGACGTGGTCCCCTACAGATGACCCGACATCCAACTTTTCCTGAAACAATTTCTTCGATGTCTCATATCTTGCGATACAAGATTGCTCTCCATAATTCTTTAGTATGGAGGAATATGGAAGCTAAGTCCATCTTCTCATGCCACCTCTGATGTTCATTATCCATTAAGGCCGGCACGAGGCACTTAGTTTTCGCACTGTCTATTTCCCATGTCTTACGGATTTCAACATCCGCGACGGTGGAATCTGGACCTAGGACGGTGGGGGCTTTAGTGGTAAGGAGGTAACCCATCTTGTCATAGGTTATGGCCATCTGGACATTTCTTAGCCAATTTTTATAGTTTGGCCCAGTCAATATGTTTTTATCTAGCAGTAATTTAAGCTCGGTCATTTTGGTCGCTGCAATTAGGAGAAAGAGAAGAAACACTCATCATGATGCTCTTGCAAGTTTAGATTGATTATTAGTTTATCTAAACAGGATGGCTCCCACTGTTTCTTGAATCCTCCTTCAAACCATAAAAGAAAAATTAGTCAGGATTAATCTCACCCTACAATTCTTGCTTAACCTTTTGGCCAGGATAGTGTCGGTACTTTGAGTGAGGTTTTACAACGCTTTCGCGAAGTTCCTTAATTAAATAACCTCTTTTCCCTAGAGGCGTAGCCCTGCTAACACCGTTCTAGACACCACTT
This sequence comes from Agapanthus africanus, assembly GCA_030015575.1. Taxonomy (NCBI): domain Eukaryota; kingdom Viridiplantae; phylum Streptophyta; class Magnoliopsida; order Asparagales; family Amaryllidaceae; genus Agapanthus; species Agapanthus africanus. The sequence continues at coordinate 58,918,972 of CM057343.1, read as the reverse complement.
GGTTTATACCATTGATTGTTTAGTGAAAAATCTCCCGAGGAGTAGTAGATACTCACAGTAGGATCAGGATCCAAATATTATCGTGTAACTATCTTGAAGGAATTCTACTAAAATCATCACACTCCAAATGGTATGCAACACTAGCAAGTTTCATTTTCCTTTGAAAATCCCATGTGGATTTTTGCCCCAAGCTCTTATGACCTTGACGAAGGCCAAAATAGATATACGATTGTCCCAAATCAACGCATCTATCTATGCTACAGATGAATACCCAGCAGCTACCAATCATTATGCCTTAGCAAAGGTCAAAATATATAGCTTGAACACTACTGAATACCCATCTGAAATGACGAAGGGCTACAGATGGTTTTGGCAAAACCGTGAACGTAATGAACTTGATATAGTCGAAGGAACCATGATAGCTTTTAAAAGGAGTGGTTTAGGCTCCGCATTTAAAAGTTGTTTTCAAGAAAACCGAGTGGTTTTGAAATTGTTCCAACGATTTAAACTTTGGTTTGTTTTCCTTGCATTAATCAATATTAATGCGGTCTCATCATTTAATGTTACGACCCGGAAAAGGCACGTAACTGGCACTTGAATCATGTGAAGTCTATAAGACCCCACCTAATTCAAGTAAGTCAAAAGCCCAAAAATCTAAACCTTTTTATGGAAAATAGTGGAGATGATATTTTGAAATAAAGGTTTCATGAAATCAGGTTCTTTCTTTAAGACATAAATAATATCATATGAAATACAATGTTTTTTAACTATCTTGAAAACATTTTTCGTCGTTTGAAATTTGGGCAGCACCTCCTTTGTAAATTCTAACATGAAAACAATGCAATCAATAATAATAATAGGCATCCCCAAATGGGAGCTAGCACTTCGCCAATTGGCGGAAACAACCACGCGATGATATAAATATACAACGCCGAAGGCGAGGATCAAAACACAGAAATAAAGTAAAGAAACTAAAGCATCATCAAGAAGAACCAGAATAAAGAATAAATACATAAGCATGACTCTAAGTCCTAAAGAAAATACAATCTGCGGTTTCTAAGTTTACGAATATACAAGTCTGGTTGATGGAGCTTTTAACTAGATAAAACTGAATAAATATAAAGGTAAAAACGGTGGTCACGATTCAAGTGTACCCTACCTATCAAAGCATTCACCGGAAGAAAGCGGTGTGCCAGCAAGCCGCAACGGAACCTGTGTGGTCAAACATGCAAGAAAACTTTGGCACGATAGAGGTAAGTTGCCAATTCGTGAGTAGAAGACATCACCGAGTAGAAATAGAATGTATGACGATCTCCTAGGTCATACAATAATATAATAATATAACGACATCGAGTAAATAACAATAGTAACAGTATAAGCATAAGTGTAATATCATGTACTCGTGTTCGTATCACAAAGTGATTACATGTCAAGTGTATCATGTATAAATGCATCATCCAACGTGTGTCCAGCAACGACACATTAAAATCATGATAAAACTTGAGTGCCCAGCATTGATACTAGAGAACATCATGAAAACCGTGTCCAACAGTGACACATCATCCTCGGATCTCGGGCTCCGTCTGTCCGGATCGGCCCATATCATCTGATCTCACGACTACGGTCGGTATCCTCTGGATATCCGCTACGCCAAACTATCACCGATCGGTAGTGCTCCCCTGCCGGGCTCAACGTCTCTCTATACGATCTTCTTGTCCCGGGGTACCGCACCGGGTCCACCATGTATCCGCAGACGGTGTCTCTTCACTCCTCGAATCGAGTATACATATATTCTCAGAACCGAGAAATCTCATGGTGGATGCCACACATCATATCACGAGAAACTGCAGTTTCCCAAATCCAGAAATCTCATGAAAACAGAAATCTCATGGTCATGAGCTAATGATAACAAAATGAATATTGGCATAAAGCTAATCTACAGTGCATAACTAGTATGTATGTATATAAAAGCATGTGGAATCTAAGTAAGGAATACAATATCTAACTAGCATGTGAGATCATGAATGCTAAACAATACTACTAAGCTATAATTTATCAAGTTATACGAGTGAAGTAACAATTACTAAAGTGTACATGACATGACAATTACCGGTGCTGATGTGTGTGAGCCGGCAAGCAAGTGTACGTGCAACATACACATCATCGGTAATGGTGCAGGTGTCCTAGCAGGCGAGATCATAACAGCTAATGAAAACACATGTATATATCTACAATACAATGAGAATAATATGAGCATAGCAGAAAGTAAACAGTAAACGCAATATTATATAAAAATATATATCTATATACGAGCCATACAGTTACCGTATTTAAAATAGTACGAATCGCTATTTTTATAAAAGTAGGGGATGCGGTGTTTTTATGAAAAGAGATGTGTAGCTTCCCTCGGGTTGCCCTTTGAAAATACCTACGATTCGTTAGTTTTGAAAATAGGTATGACTCTAATTCTATTCTAATATCTACTTAAGTAATTAGAGGACTAAACTAAGAATCGAGTCAAAAGTGATTAGAAAATCTATAGCATTCCGAGTCGATATATCTAACAGTCGGCGATTCGGTCTCATAGCATCACGTACGGCATAGTCCATCGTACGACATCCTCGAGTCAAGAGTGCAGATCAATTATATATATATATATATATATATATATATATATATATATATATCGTACGGTAAAATCCATCGTACGACATCCTCAAATCGAGAGTATGGGTCAAATATCATATATGTCATAATTCGTACGGTATCATCCGTCGTACGATATCATAATCAAGGATACAGATCTAAGGTCATGTACATTCTATTGTCTCATCAAAATACATGTTATGGCATGTTATGTATATATCACCCAACGATCCTTTTATATATATCATATCGTATACGATGTCTCAAACTCAAAATCATATATCATAATCTCTTGATATCATGTCCGATCATATCGACTCACATTCGCTTAACATATAATATCCTCATCTTACACATATATGTATATTACACACACACACACACACATCATACCGTGTATGCGCGCGTGACAATATAAAACCAACGGCTCACGACTAAAGAACTAAAACCTTCCTATAAGTACGCTTATTCTAATCCTACGGTCTCCTAGAACCCTGCTTGCTACGTATCCACATCTCGCACTGTCATATATATAAATATATACAAGTATTCTAATCTACGGTTGTGGGGATGCTATACGCCATCCACCCGACTTCCCCCATAGATATACATCTACTCACTTTCGATCCTTGCTTTAGCCGAAGTCAATGAACGCCATGCTCTCCCTTGTCGCCCCGAAGTCCACGCGAAGGTACCTACAGTTCAAGCACGTCGTATCGTAAACAAGAATCCAACACGAAAACCGATACGGCATACGAAACGCACATAGGTTAGAACCTATGGTCCACGCATGCAAGAAAAACTAAATATCTCTCAACGTTGACGTACGAACGTCGAACGACCGAGTCAAAACTCAAATACCAAAACTCTAGTTAACAAAACTCGCAAAACGAAATCAGCAACTTGGGAAACCACTTCCAGATTTTCCCCTAAGTTGAATTAGGATATTTTGCATATAGTATAGGTCTAATTACAGGATAAAGGTGCCATGGACCAAGCACGAGGTCAAAACCTCATACCCAGGCCGCAAATTGCGGCCAGATTAGGTTTATTTGCGGCCAAGAGTGGGAATTGGGGTCTCGGGTCTCAGGGGTAGTTTTTTAGTCACTTGCACGTCTCACTGTGATTGCTAAATATTTTTCAGAGCTCACTAGTCATAGCAGATCCTAGAATATCATCACAAATTCTAACAAAACCCGATATCGGAGATTTCCGGGTTCGTGGTTTGGGGTTTCGGTCTCAGGTTTGGTCCATAATTCTAACACCACAGGGGTTGTGATCACTAATTATACCTCAATTACACCTTTTCAATTCATAAAATCTCCTAAATCTCATCTTGGAATTTTCCAACATCACTAAACCACCTTAGTTTAACTCTAAAACACTATAGGAGATAAGGAAACTCAAATTCTTCACTAAATGTGTAGGATTTACCTCATGTAGTAACTAAAGAAAATTCTAGGGTTGTCCAAAGTGCTTAAAGTCCCAACTTGATGCACCCAAGGGGTTTGTGATCTTGTGGTCAATTTTTGTGAAGGGAGTGTGAGGTTTGGTGGTGGTTTTTGGGGGGTGGTGCATGGTGGAAGAGGTGGTGGAGAGAGAGGAAGATGAAGGGATGAAAGAGAATAGGAGGTGAAGAATGAGGAAGAGCCATGAGTGTGTAGATTCTTCCCTTTCTTTCTCTCTCTCTCTCATCCAAGGCCCATGCCTCCATGCCCCCCCTCCTCAAAATATCTCTCCATTTATTTTACTTTTTATCTTTCATTTTCTCTTAAAAACCAAATAAATGGCAACAAACAAATCTAAATGAAACCATGATTCATAAAAATGTAACAAGGTTTTGCAACATATTTTGTTGCATGTGATATACATAAACAAGATTAATGCATAATTAGTGAAATATTAATAAAGTTTAGCATTAACTTATATATAAATAATTGTATAATAATTTATAAAATGTCCAAATCACATAAATTCTTTCAAAATCAATAATTCATATTGATTTTCCAATTATTTTCCAAATTATAAGTGTATAATCATACCATATCATTAAAACTAATCCCATACTTTTATAATATCCGTAAAATTTATATTTTATTTATTTAATTTCTAAAAATAATATTTTATTTTTCTGAAATGTTACATTTAACCTTATCATAGCATAAAAGAAACGAAAATACAACGTATGCTTATGCCATCCGCATTCGCCATGGGGTCTCGTTATGCACCGTTAGATTACTTAACTAACGGCAGAGCGGGGTCTGGACTAGCGCGGATGCAAAACATAAACAACATTTATATATATAATACATATACATATATATATATATACATATATATATATATATATATATATATATATTCGTCTCACGCAATAGAAGGCATTCCAGATCACATATCACAGCACAGATGAATATATTGGATATACTAGGAATTTCGTTTGTCGTTTTAGCTTAGAACGAAAGACGGATTCCACTGTCGTGATGAATAGCCAAACCCCACCATAGACCCCTATGGGTGCGGCAAACTATCCGCTAAAGCACCCCACCTTGGGTCTATCCCAGGTGCATGAAAAAGTAAATGAAATAATACAACGGTGGTTACAACCTCAACCCGGATGTGCCCCGCAAAAATAATATTACATCAATTACAAATTACATGAATGAAAGAAAAGAACACTCTTCTCACATCCCCTGGCTATTCATCCACGACGATCTAATACTTCATATACACAAACCATTACAAAGATACTTATATGCGCAACCTCGACTAATCGACGTATAGCAATTAGTCGACGTTTCGAAACACATATACAAACACAGAAAACCCGATTAGCCAAGAACTTAGAATTTCGATCGAATATCATTATCCGTGTTTACCCCATGCACAAACCGGTACACAAACAATCTTGGGTAGAAACCAAATATACAAGAAACCATATTTCCAAGAATAAGACCCACAGAAGAAATTTGGAGTGGCTCGGCCCTGACTCGGCCGCGGTTCGGCGGCTAAACACTGAGTTTTGCCGCAGTTCTGTGGTGGTCTTGGCCGATCACAAGCTCAAATTTCGTCAGTGTTCTTATGAAAGCCTGCTTGTAATTTTAAGGCCTCTGAAATAATTTCTTGAACACTTTAAAAATTCGACAGCAAGCATGGTCTGAAAATTTGATTTTGAGTATATATCCGACGATCGAAATTCTAACTACTTGCTAACTAGCTAGTTAAGGTTTAGTAGTCTCTAATACCACTATAAATCGATGTCGCGCACCCCGCGGGTTCGTAGGGAGGTGGAATTTACAAAAAACGATTTTGCAAAGCTTCGCAACACCGACTTTAACTCCAGGATCTATACAGAAACCTTAACTAGTGATTGTTAAAGATTTTGCGTGCGTGTTTAAATATTTAATTACCGCAATCAAGACGATGTCGCTTGGTAGCTTGTCGGTTGAATATGGGTCGATCCACAGGGAGAAGGAATTCTTTTCTTTATGTTCTAACGAGTTAAGTCCTAATTTTGGTAGGTTTTGTTTTAAGATCTAAGAATGAGAATAAATTGATATAAAGGCTTGCTAGGCTTAGAATTAGGTTAGTTCGAAATTGGGATTCTTCTCACTTCTTTCAATGCCCTAGTTAAGAATATAGGTGTTAGGGTAATAGTCAACAACGGGGATTAACACGACTAGGAAGAAACTTAGTTTCTTCCTTTTGGTCCTTATCCGTCCGTTCTTGGCTCTTAGCCCTAATTTCCGGTTAATTCAACCACAACCGGTCTAACTAGGGAATCACCGCTATCATGTAGGATAGGGTGCCGTAGTGAGCGAATTATGGTTGACTTAAAGAGAGTCCCTAATTAAAATTATTTGGGCAAAAAAAGGAGTGAGAGAGATTTCATTCTCTCAAACCTTCCCTCTCCTATCCCTAACAAGTGAGGAATTACTCACTCATTAGGTAGATAACAATAAAATTCAATTTTTTTTATTTTAATAGATGAACTAAATTGCAGATAATAAAAGAACAGATAAAAAATTGCAGGAATTAAAATTCAGATAAAAGAATGCGAGAAAAAAAATAGAACTTACTTTATTGATGACCTCTCAACAATGCATTACAGTTGGAATTAAAATTTAGATCTAAGAATTAAAAAGAGGCATGCCTAATTAGGCTTTTGGCTTTCCTATTTATAAATAGAAAAAACCATAGGTTACATTCTGATCCATACATGAATTTACCAAACTACCCTAAGAAAACCGGGTCAAAGCACCGACACCTCTACCGACACGTGTACCATACGGCCACGGTTCCGCGGCAGAATAGCCTGTTTGGCCGCGGTTCCGCGACCATTTGGTGGGTTCTTAGGCCTATCTCTTCAGGGTTTCTCTGTGTTGCTTTTATCTTCTGTTTTCTTTACTTGGTTTCTCAGAATCTCTTCTATTTCCTTTCAGATTTCCAACAGTGCAGAATGATGTGGACTTTTGCCTTGAGCTTCGCGTTGAAGTCTTGAATCTTGTGCTGCCCTTGTGCTTTGTGCATTGAACTATCTAATGATTTTCCATTTGTTCCTTGAACTGGTAGGCGGCATCATACGGATTCATCTGTTGTTGGTCGTAGTCTCACATTTGTAGCGACTTTTCATGAATTTCACTGTAACGAGATGAGAACCTGTAACCTGCAACTATTCAGCAGACATGGATCAAAAGCACCTATTTATATGCAATGTGATTAAGAATGGGCGATATAAAAATGCAAAAATCTGTTATGAACAACTAGCAAACTACTTGGAGGTTTAACTATTATGAAGAGTTTTATACCTCCTAGAACCTTGTCCTTCGGGTCTTCTTCTCCTCCTTTCCTTTAGTTCCTCGAAGATCGGATCAAGCTAGAATCGTCGGCCTCCTCGCGTCAAAGACGATCCACCCGAGAGTATGTACTTCAAGCTCCAACCTCTAAACCGAGGTAGATAGGGTACCTAGTTTGCTAAACTAGATAGCCTAGAAAATATAGAGAAAGATTATGGATTAATTTGTCTCAATAACCCTAGGTTTCTCAACTCATGAGAGTGTTTAGGGTTTGAGAAAGAAGAAGAAAGCTCAAGAGAGATGAGAGTGTTGTGTTGAGAATGATGATGAATAATGGATAAGGGTTGATGATAACAGCTAAGGGTTGATGATAATGAAACATATAATATCAATAATAAATCAACCATGCTTCAATAGTCATCAAAACAATGAGTCACCCAAGTAGCCTTGCTTCAATCATGTCCTTAATAACACCTCATACCTCCACCTCATTATCCATTTAACTAAATGGATTAAAGCACAAATGAGGTGTCTTCTTCTAGAAGCACTCTTGTGAAATTACAAGAATACCCATCACCGTATATACATACCTGTATTCGTATTTCGAAAAATACAAATACAAAGAGATAAAAATAATCCAATAATATAATACTAGAATATGACTTAAACCAAAGCCCACTAATATATCCGTACGAACATCATCCGTGTAACCAGTACACGTATATGATCGGAACCCTGCCGTAAAACCATACGGCCACTACATCGTTTCGCCCGAAGCAGGGAAACCCTCTGTGTGGGACTATAAAGACTCGACAGTACGCTGGCAGTGGGTTTAAACACAAGCACATCAGTGGTACTAGCTGCACGTAACGGCTACCCAGATATCTGTTAATAAGAAGGCCAATGAGCAAACTCATCCGAACTCCTATTGAGCCTATCTGTGACAATCTTTGTACAGTCTGGTCGGTTCATCTAAGAGTATCGCATATTGGGCCTAGGGGGTGGTAAATCTCGCTTGAGAAACTACTATTAAATCTCGCTTGCCTGAGAAACTACTTGAGTACCTACTATTAAATCTCGCTTGCCCTGACCAGGGACTTTGTGTAATGGCTTTTCGAACACAGCGTGATATCAACCCCCAATTCCGGGAGAGACAAATCCTATCTAACCAGTACTGTCTTCCAGTGCTTCCGGACTACACCCACCCACCACCTGTTTGCATGACTCATTTGAGCCATGGTAGGGTAGTGATCTAAGTACAGTGGGAACACATTCGAGACGAATAGTGATTCCTAGTCAGCGGACTAACCTGTACTCATGCCACCTGGGAACTGCTACATGACGTTAGGTATAATACCAACCAGCAGTTCCTAACGAGTCCGTCCAGTGTAACTCATAACCCAATGAGCACCTGTATACTATCTCCGGTATGAAATACTAATGGCTGTGGGACATACCATCTCCCCTGCTGGGATGGGAAATGTATACACTAGTCTATTCTAGAGTATCGATGCCCCGTCTCGATAATCATATAACTAGGGACCAGTATAAGGATGTGCTTATAGACTACGCAGCCCCCACTAATGTGACTGCCATCATAACACTGGTAGTCAAGCAAATATCCAAAGGGCTCTACCAATATGTTTTAGCGATATGCTAAAAGAAACATATACACATATTGAGGTAGAATCAAACCAAGTAGCATACTACTATTTTGAGCAAGACTGCTATTATATCTGTGTATATCCCAAGCTTCCAAAATGTAATATACAAACCAATACTATACAATAATGGCTTTTAGAGCATATATCACTAACAGGAAGCTACCCGGCCGCCTCGTGATGAGGGTTTTAGATCCACAGCATTGTTGGGCAGGAAGCTACCCGCTACGGATGGGCCGAGCAGGAAGCTGCCCCGCGGCCACATGATGAGGGCTCTAGATCCACATCTTTGTTGGGCAAGCTACCCACTGTGGATGGACTAAGCAGGAAGCTACCCATCCGCCTTATGATGAGGGCTTTGGATCCACGTCTTCGTTGGGTAAGAAGATATCCACTATGGATGGGCCGAGCAGGAAGCTACTCGGCCGCCTCGTGATGAGGGTTTTGGATCCATGGAGCTGTTGGGCAGGAAGCTACCCGTTGCGGATGGGCCGAGCAGGAGGCTTCCCGGCGGCCTCGTGATGAGGGCTTTGGATCCACGGCGCTGTTGGGAAAGAAGCTACCGGCGGTGGATAGGCCGGGCAGGAAACTACCTGGCCGCCTCATGATGAAGGTTTTAGATCCACATATTTGTTAGGCAGGAAGCTACCCACTGTGGATGGGCCGAGCAGGAAGCTGCCCGACAACTTCGTAATGAGAGTTTTGGATCCACAACGTTGTTGGGAAAGAAGCTACCCGCTGTGGATGGGCTGAGCAGGAAGCTGCCCGGTGGCCTCGTGATGAAGGCTTTGGATCCATGTCTTTGTTGGACAGGAAACTACCCACGGTGAATGGGCCGGGCAGGAAGCTACCTACCGTGAATAGGCCGAGCAGGAAGCTACCCGGCTGCCTCATGATGAGGGATTTGGATTCACAGCATTCTTAGGTAGGAAGCTACCTGCTGCGAATGGGCTGAGCAGGAGGCTGCCCGGCGGCCTCGTGATAAGAACTTTGAATCCATGCGCTTTCGGGTAGGAAGCTACTCGCGGTGGATGGCCCGGGCAGGACACTACCTGGCCGCCTCGTAATGAGGATTTTAGATCCACGGCGTTGTTGGGAAGGAAGCTGCCTGCTGCGGATGAGCCGAGCAAGAAGCTGCCCGATGGCCTCGTGATAAGGACTTTGGATCCACGTCTTCGTTAGGCAGAAAGCTACCTACTGTGGATGGGCCAAGCAGGAAGTTACCCGGCCGCTTCGTAATTGTGGAGTGTTTTTCCTCATCCTATTGAGATAGGAATACATGTCGCTTGTCAGGTGTATTACAGATTCCTCCTGCCCCGAGTAAGCCAGGGTTTATTGATTGTGAGAATCCGAATCTTCGACAGTCACGGACTAAGCTGCCGTTAATTACCCCTCGCTTTTAGAGCGAGCAGACCTTTGATTGACGGGTCAAACTTGTCATGCGAACTCAATGTGCAGTGTGCGTGTGTTGTGTTTTGGACATATCGGGGGCCTCGCAGAGTTTACGGGGGTCCTTCTATTCGGATAGAGGACTGGGGGTCAAGGGGCTAGTAGCCCCCTTGCGGAGTGCGGGTCAACGCCCCGTTACAAATTTTTTCTAACGAAAGATGTGTTTTGAGTCTGGAGCGTGAGGGAAAAAGAAGGTGATGGGGGACGCGTGAGATGGCGCGTGGGCGCTGGGCTCCCGCGGGTTATGTGCAAAACACGTGGGCGCAAGTGGGTCACACGCCCGGCGCGTGGGCGCAGGGTGCCAGCGATTCACGCGTCTGACACGTAGGCGCCGGACGCCACTGGGTCACCCGCCCGATACCAGAAAAAGGGGCTTAGCCCCGGGACTAAGGGTTAAACTCCCAAGGGACTTTGGAGTTAAAGTCCCAGAAAAAAGAAGGATTTTTATTTTTATAGAGCGAAGCTCCCAAAAGAATTTTAAGTGGAGTTAAACTCCCAAAAGAATTTTGAAATATGGAGTTGAACTCCCAAAAATCTTCGGGGATGATTAAAAGGGACCTTTTTTTCTCCCTTAACCCATGTATCCTCCCACAGTGGGATTTTTGGAGATGGGTCTTCTTCTTCCTCCTCTCTTTTTGTTGGATCTTGGAGAAAGGGGATGATGAAATTAAAAATCTCCCTTTTAAAGATTTGATAGGAGATCTAGGCTCCCATTTGAGAGTTTTATAATGAAAAACTATTTCTTTTTGGGAAAGAAAGAGTTAAACTCTTAAATTAATTCAAAAAAGAGAGGAAGGTTTAAAATATTGAGGAATGAGAAGGAGGCACATAACCCTACTATTTTTTGAGAGAATGAAAGTTGTTATTGATTTTCTCATCATGTTTACCTTTTATAGGCTGCACACTTTACATATAGCCCTTTGGGCTTTTCCATATAGCACTTGTGCCTCCCCATACCTCGTATGCTTATTTATTTTTGCACATAAGTCACGGGATTTACAAAAATTTTGGCTTTTTGCCCCTTTTCGATACATTTATTTATAAAAATATTAAACTGATTTATAGCTTCATTCTTTTTGTCATGGGATCGACCCTTTTCTATGCTCGGTCTTAACTTGGGCTTGGTCTTGGGCCCGTTTGCTTGGGCTCGAGTCCACTTGGTTTGGGGTTGACTTTGACTTGGTCAACCGGGGTGTATTTTTTACCCCAACAGTGAGGAGGGATTTGGATCCACAGCGTTATTGGGCAGAAAACTACCCACTGTGGGTGGGCCAAGCAGAAAGCTTCCCAGCGGCCTCATGATGAGGGCTTTGGTCGGCTACTTATAGGCACATTCGAGCTTCATTTACTTGAGTAAAGGGCTGGTCTTTGATTAACGGGAAGGAAGCTACCCGCCGACCAGTTTAAACTCTCCTGCATTGAATGACCAGATTCGGTGGGTGTCCTTATTAATTGGACTCGGGTCAGTCGGTGACGACCATGATCTGCCTGATCATCAGCTCTCCGTCTTCAAGTTGGTCGACTTGCTCTATATCTGCTTGACGTTTGTCTCACAGGTATTTTACCAAGTGACCGGAGCGGATCAGCTCCTCGATGTAATCGCGTAGCTATTTACAATTCTTAGTCGGGTACCCTTACATCCAATGATAGGCACAATACAGGCCGCTGAGTCGCTTGCCCTACTTTCGTGTCATCGGTAGCGGCTTCAAGAATCTTTCTCTCCTTGCCTCTTTTAGCAGCCCAGCCTACGGGACCTTGAGAGGCGTGTGCTCGCGAAACCTCGGTGTATAAGGTTTCAACCCATCAGCCTTCTTCTTGTCTTCTTCCAGGTCGCTTTTCTTTTAGTTTGTCCGGTATCCTCGGGAAAGGTGAGAGTTAATCTCGGATTCGAGTTGAATTTCGTGCTCGGTCCAGATCTTTATCTCGGTCAGGGTCTTAGGTTGTGCCGATGCAAAAGAGTGGAGCTACTCTTTGTGCCCAAGACCAGACCTCAGGGCGGTTATGACCGTCTCATCCTATGCTCGGGTACCTCCAGAAGGGCATTCTAGAAACGGGCAATATATTCTTTGAAAGACTCCCTGTCTTCGTACTTGATGGTGAACAGGTAGTCAACCGACCTCTTCTATCACCGGTTGCCGACGAGGTGGCTGAGGAAATGCGTGGCCAATTCTTCAAAGGCCGAGATCGAGTGCGAAGTCAGGTCGCGGAACCGGTCTCGTCCTGCTCGGATGAAGGTGGTGGGGAATGCTCAGCACTGAGCGGCGTTCGAGTTATCCTGATAGATTATGCCTGCAGTGAATGCGTCCAAGTGGTCTTTTGGGTCAGACTTCCCGTCGAAAAGAGCAACTTTGGACGACTTGTTCCGGGAAGAGACTCGCTCTCTCGGTAGCTGCTTGGTAAAGGGCTTCGTGAGAGAGTCTAAGAAATATCTCATCGACTCCTCAGGTAAGTGAGTGGCGAGCCGCATGTTCTCGATCTTCTTCTCGAGAACCCCGAGTCGGTGCTGGTATCTCGAGGATTCTACCTGGTTCGAGTCCCCACTATACCTGCTTCGAGCTTGGGAGAAAGAACGATTTTTGCTTCGCTATATCACGTTCCTCAGATCCTCGGATTAGACCCTTCGTGGTTCTTCCCGGCGAACGTCATGTGCAAGGCCCTGGTGATCAGGGCAACGTCGGTCGTTCTTGGAATCAGGTATTCTGACCAGCGTCGCCTCGGAGGGTGAGTGAGTGCGGCGAGCGTTGAACTGATATCTCGGCGTTGAACTGTTCGGCACCCAATGAGTCTTGGAATCATTCGTCGTATGTGTAAGTGGCATTCATGTTCGCCAGACGGGTTTCGAAAACTTTGCAGAAGTGTAAAAACAACAAAATCCGAGTGAACAAGACACCCAAACCCTAGAATGCTAGCATAGACTATAACTTGTAAATAATAAAAATCTAGAGTAGAGAAGATACAACCTTTGATATTTCTTCTCATGCTCCAACGATGAAACCAAGAACTTCGGCTAAGCTCCGCGGCGCTCCGGATCTCGCTTGGTTCCCAATCGGCTCTGTCAAAGGTGATCCACGCGAGGGCCACCGGCTCTAGTTTCTATTTCAATCAAATTGAAGTAATTCACTCACTCAATTTGCTAGATGGAATAAGTAAGAGATATGGTAAAATGGTTTTCTCATTTTCACTCTTCATCTTTTTCTTTCTTTTATTTCCTTCTCAATTTTTCATCTTTTACTTTGGATAGAAAGAAGAGCTAGAATGCTATGGTTGGAATGGACCATATTTCATAACATTTCATTTTAAGCCTTCTTTCCTCCACTTGTCACATAAGATGAGAATGGGTGCCACCTTGCATCCACCTCATCTCATGACATGCAAAAAGGAAAAATAGAAAAGTAAATAATTATATAAATATATGTACATTACATATAAATATATAAATAGACACGACATACAGCCATGCAAGCACATGCAATGCTATATAACATATTATGTAATAAATAAAGGGAGAGTGAGAAAAGCATAATAATACTAGTTTATATATGCATCATTATATATAGGTAATATCATTAAAACAACACTTGATTTAATACCCCGGTTCAATTATAAACCGGCTAGTATTAACCGTCCGATTAATACATGTAGCATTAAATACACGTGTTTAATTGGATCCTGCACGCATAGCCGTATGTGCACTATATCATTTCGCTAGAACGGAAGAACCTTCTATGTGAGAATCTAAAAACTCGACAATACGCTGGCAGTAGGTCAAGTTCATGTCCAATTGATCTGAAACACATTCAGATCAATCCCCACCGGATTAACCTACATGCACGTTAGTGGTACTAGATGTACATAACGGCTACCTAGGTATTGAACGAAAATTCGGCCAACAAGCAAGCTCGTTTGTACTCTGCTGGAGCCTATCAGTGACATTCACCGTACAGTCCGGTCTCTTTGTTTAAGACTGTCGCATACCGAGTCTAGAAGGTGGAAACCGCCAGACTCCCACTAACCTGACAAGTCGTGCTGACGTTATGCTCATATCCATATGAGAAACTACTGATAACACTTATTAGTAAATCTAGTATGCCTTGGCCAAGGACTTATGGTCATAGCCAGCTGTGCACAGTGCGACATCAACTCCCTATACCGGGAGAGACGAATTCCCTCGACCGCTCACTGCCTCCATATGATTCGGGACTGTACCCAACTAAAATATGTTTGCATGACTCTTTAAAGCCGTAGTAGGGTGGTAATCTCATAACAGTGGGAACATACACACAACACTATGGCGATTTTGGATGTAGGGACTACCCTGTACTCATGTCACCAAAGAACTGCTATACGACGATTGGTATAATACCATCTAGGAGTTCTCGGCGACTCTGTCCAGTGTAACTCATCCAATAAGCACATGTATATAATCATCGGTGTCAAACTCCAATGGCTATGGGATCAGCCATCACCTCGTACAGGGTCATGAAATGTATGCACTAGTCTAAACTAGAGTACTGATGCCCAGTCTCGATACTCCTAGGATTATGGATTTTTAAGGATGTGTTTATAGACTACTCAGGCCCCACTAGTATGATCCTTATCATAATCTTGGTACTCAAGTAAAGATCCTAGGGGCTTTATCATCATGTAGTAGTGATACATTATATTAAGCAAAACGTATACTTATGAACGACAAATACCAACCAGATAGCGTACTATCATCTCGAGAAAGACCGTTCTTTGTATAGGTCCCTATGAATTCAGTAATTGCATTCTTGCAACTACGATAATTGCTTTGAGGGCACCTATATCCAACAATATAGAGGTTGTGATTTCCGAAATCGGTTCGCCTGTGTTCCGTGGTGTCAGGATTGACACGAGCGAGGCCGAGAACTTGAGTGTGTTCATCCGCTGTCTCGTTCCCCCTACCGTTCTGGGGAGCAGGTGCAGCGGTTTGCTGGGCCTTGGCGGCAGTTTGAACGCGAACGAGTGCGTCCACCATCGCCGCCAGTCGGTGATCCGTGCCAGTAGGGCTTCGACGACGTTTGGAGGTGAAGTGGAACCACCCTCGCCTCCGTTGCGAAGCGAGTGATGGCTCGCGCTTGGACCTCCGTTGTGATGCTCGGTGGTCATTATATCGAAGGCGGATATCAACTTTTGTGGTGGAAAAAAGTTTCTACAGACGGCGCCAACCGATGGATGTCGGAATCTCCCTAATAAATTGTCCTCCGTCGATCATGCAGCCAGCGGGGCTGAACGGCTGAGATTTGTTGTGGAAGATTGAACGTGTGGATCTCAATGGATTGTTGTTGACGCCGGGCTACCTGCAAAGGAAGTCCCGGGATGGGAAACCGCCGTAGAACCCTCCAACGATTAAGTAAATACTGAGGAATAGATGGGCAGAGCAGCTGCATATTGGATTCAATTCGAGTTACTTGAGTCGTCTGGAAGATGGGTTTATATAGCGGTCGCATGGAGCGAGCCGATACGAGATTCTCGCCGTCCGTTACGCCCTTGCGTTAATGACGGGATACAGCTATTAATGGCGAGATAAGCTCATTAATAGCGATATATGCTAGCGTGGGATGCAGGACGTGGAGCGGTGGAGATCTCGTCGCAGTAAGATACACGGAGCCGTTACGGGGATGCTCGGGCTTCGTGCTCCTGGCCAAACAGGGACGCTGAGGAATCTCAGATATAGGATAGTTTGGAGATGAGTAAGTGAGCTGAGAGGTCTCAGCTATAGGATAGCTCGAAGACGAGCTATTGGTTAGCGGACGGCCGAAGGGGAAACGTACTCCAGAGAGGTCTTCTAAAAGATCGGGTGCAACCTCGAAGGCGAGGCGCCGAGGAATGTCCCGAGGCATCATACTTATTCCAGCTCCATAGCCTCCAGGAATCTAGCGGGTTTACGTGGATGACACGTCATCTTCTACGTGTCGTGATCTGGAAAATTCCCACTTATAAACATCATCACCCACCAATAAAAAGAAATTGAGAAAGCAATAAAAATTCTTCATGCGAGTTTTCTTTGATTAAATTTTCATACTCTCAAGCCCTTCTAATCTGCTTCAAATCTTCTCTTTAAGAGAGAGAGCAAAATATTGAAGAGAATTTTTATCATATTTAAAATAGGATGTCCGTCATCTATTTGCATATATCTAATTTGACCATTTTATTATTCTTAAAACTTGTGAACCACACTTAAGTAACAGTTTCATTAACATTTTTTCAATATTTTGGTCTTAATTAACCGAGAATCGAGTCATTGATGTTATAAATGAAGAGAGGACATGAATTAGAACTTACGAAGGCAAGAAAGATGTGCATAATCGGTGAGCTTCATGAAACAAATGATACATATATAGGAAAAATAAGCATATTTCCCATGAAGGCATGAATGGGACTCAACTTTCTTCTTTCTTTTAACAAGTAGTTAAAATATATTTAGTATTGTTTATACAAAAATATAAATTAACCATATATCTACAAATTCAAAGAAATTGGGATGATATCTAAAAATTTAAAAATCTGGAATAACATCTATTGAAATAAATCTAGAAATTTTATTAAATTAAGTAGGATATATCTATCTGAAAAAAAGATAACTTGGATGAAATATGACGAAAGAAGATTTTTGAAGTAGTTTGTTGGAACCTTTCAACTCCAAAAGTGAATGAGAACTAAAGACTAGCTAAAGTGATGAATTGATGTACATGAAATGAATTGAATACGCTTTAGAAACGTGTTTCCCTAAGAAAGAAAATTAAAATAAGCCCTCTCATATTTTTGCTAATTACTAAGAAAACCTCCATACTTTGTATTTACTTAAAAGATCCTCATACATTTAAGTTACACAAAAAAGGCCCCCAACAGATATAAAAGAGAATTTTTTGGTATCTTCCATCACTCTGTTATTTTGAATGCTAACGATGAGTGACGCGACCGGGATCACACCGAGATGTTGCCTTCCGTTGATCTGCTGATGGCGGTGATGGACGGCTGAGATTAGATCTGGAGGCAGGCTCCTGAAGCGTGTGGATCTCAATGGGTTTGAGGTTGTTTGGGCCGAGCTACCTGCAAGGAAGTCCCGGGGTGGTTGTACCACCGAGGACCCTCCGATAGTTAAGTTAGAGAGGAAATCCGAGCAGAGTAACGGCTTAGTGGGGTAAAAATGGCTTACCTGAACCGTCTGAAGGAGGGGTTAATATAGTGGTGACAGCAGGCAGGGCAGGCGCGAGAATCACACCGGCCGTTACGCTCCCGACGCCACGCCTGCGTGATGAGCGGGATCTCCCATTAATGGCGAGACAGGCTCGTTAATGGGGGATCGTGATGGCGTGGAACGTGGGATGTGGCCGGCGGATATCTCGCACATGGCAAGATTCGCGGGATGGCGGTTGCGCCTGTGAGCGGTGCCGTTGGTCAGTCGATGAGACCGAGGAAGATGACCTCGGAGGGAGAGCTCTCGGACGAGCGAGAGAGCCGAGGTATCTTGGTTCTGCGGTAGCCCGGAGACGAGCTGGGAGGCCGAGGAGGCCAATTGTGCATGGGGCTCGGAGGTGAGCCAGCGTTTGTTTGTAGGGCGGGCATAGAAGCGGCCTAGTCGGCCATTGTAGGTCCTTTATTGTGAGCTTTGGGGCACGTCATCTGCCACGTGTCATCATCTGGGCGATCACCGATATCGAGCATCATCATTAGCCCCCCACTCTCGTCCAGATCTATTTGTGGGTCGGGTCGAGAGTGGACCGCTTGGTTCTTTCTGTGCGGCTTGGCGCTGGTAATTTCTCGTGGTGGATTGTTCGAGTACGACACGGCGTTCTTTTTGTCGCGAATCGAGTATGAGTTGAACGAAGGACGAGTGTGGGAAGGTCGGTATCCTCCCTTTGCCGGAGTTGAGACGCTGATCGCGCGTTGAGTATGAGTTTATTCGGCGGGTCTTGGATCCGTGTCTTTGTAGGGTAGGAAGCTACCCGCTGCGGATGCGTCAAGCAGGAAGCTACTCAGCGGCCTCGTGAGGAGGGCTTTGGACCTACCGCTTTGATGGGCAGGAAGATACCCGTTGGGGATGCGCCAAGCAGGAAGAAACTCGGCGGCCTCGCGAGGAGGGCTTCAGATCCTCAGCGTCTGATGGGCAGGAGGATGCCCGCTGGGGATGCGCCGAGCAGGAAGAAACTCGGCGGTCTCGCGATGAGGGCTTCAGATCCTCAGCGTCTGATGGGCAGGAGGATGCCCGCTGGGGATGCGCCGAGCAGGAAGAAACCCGGCGGCCTCGCGATGAGGGCTTCAGATCCTCAGCGTATGATGGGTAGGAGGATGCCTGCTAGGGATGCGTCGAGCAGGAAGAAACTCGGCGGCCTCGCGATGAGGGCTTCAGATCCTCAGCGTCGGTGGGTAAGATGTTTACCCGCTAAGGATTGGCCGAGCATGTTAGCTACTCGGTGGCCTCTTGGCGAGGGCTTTGATCCCTTGGCGTCGGTGGGTAGTGAACTACCAGACATGGATAGCCGAGCATGGTAGCCGCTTGACTGCTTCTTGGTGAGGGCCTCGATCCCTGGCGTTATGGGGTAGTGAACTATCAGCCAGGGATAGCCAAGCAAGGTAGCCGCTCGACTGCCTCTTGGTGAGGGCCTCGATCCCTGGCGTTGTGGGGTAGTGAACTATCAGCCAGGGATAGCTAAGCAGGGTAGCCGCTCGATCGCCTCTTGGTGAGGGCTTCGATCCCTGGCGTTGCGGGGTAGTGAGCTACCAGCCAGGGATAGCCAAGCATGGTAGCCGCCCGGCCGCTTCTCGGTGAGGGCTTCGATCCCTGGCGTTGCGGGGTAGCGAACTACTAGCCAGGGATAACCAAGCAGGGTAGATGCTCGGCTACCTCCTGATGAGGGCTTCGATCCTTCGCGCGGGAGGGACCGTAAGGGGCCTACTAAGGACGGGCCGAGCAGGGTTGCTGCCCGGTGCCTCTTGGCGAGGGCTTTTGATCCTTAAGGATGACCGAGCAGGGTTGCTGCCCAGTGCCTCTTGGCGAGGGCTTTGATCCCTGGCGTTTTGGGGGCTGGGAGCTACCAGTCAGGGATAACCGAGCAAGGGCGGGCCCGGTTGCCTCTTACGAGGGCTTTTGATCCTTAAGGATGGCCGGGCAGGGTTGCTGCCCGGTGCCTCATGGCGAGGGCTTTGATCCCTGGCGTTGTGGGGTAGGGAGCTACCAGCCAGGGATAACCGAGCAAGGGCGGTCCCGGTTGCTTCTTACGATGGCTTTTGATCCTTAGCGCGGGAGGGGTCGTAAGAGGCCTACTAAGGACGGGCCGAGTAGGGTTGCTGCCCGGTGCCTCTTGGCGAGGGCTTTGATCCCTGGCGTTGTAGGGTAGGGAGCTACCAGCCAGGGATAACCGAGCAGGGTAGTTGCAGGGCTGCCTCTTGGTGAGGGCTTAGATCCCTGGCGTTGTCGGGTAAGGAACTACCAGCCAAGGATAGCCGAACAGGGTAGTTGCTGGGCTGCCTCTTGGTAAGGTTTTCGATCCTTAGCGTGGGAGGGGCCGTGCATGGCTTGCTAAGGATGGACCGAGCAGGGTAGCTGGTCGGTTGCCTCTTGGCGAGGGCTTAGATCCCTGGCGTCGTGGCGTATGGAACTACCAGCCAGGGATAGCCGAGCAGGGTAGCTGCCGGGCTGTCTCTTGGTGAGGGCTTAGCTCCCTGGCATCGCGGGGTGTGGAACTACTAGCCAGGGATAGCCGAGCAGGGTAGCTGCTGGGCTGCCTCTCGGTGAGGGCTTAGATCCCTGGCGTCGTAGGGTAGTGAACTACCATCCAGGGATAGCCGAGCAGGGTAGCCGTCCGGCCTCTTCTTGGTGAGGGCTTCGATCCTTAGCGCGGGAGGGGCCGTGCATGGACTGATAAGGATGGACCGAGCAAGGTAGCTGCTCGGTTGCCTCTTGACGAGGGCTTAGATCCCTGGCGTCGCGGGGTAGTGAACTACCAGCCAGGGATAGCCGAGCAGGGCAGCCGCTCGGTTGCCTCTTTGTGAGGGCTTCTAATCTTTAGCCTCTGCTGTTGTAGACCTGTGTCTGGCCGCGGCTGCGGTTCTTTTCGATGATGTTCCTTAGATCCCCTGGCGAGATATTCTTTGAGCTACCGTGACGAGCCCCGTCCGTGCGACCCCGTCGAGGGAGGGGGTGTCGGTCATGCCTGGTAACAGGCGAGCTGGCCGATATCTTTTCGGGAGGGACAGGTGCGTGAAGGATCTCGGGGCGAGGCGCTCTAGCGACGGACCTCTGTGTTGAGCTATGGGGTGCCCAGCGGGTCGCAGAATGTATTGGTTCAGGAGATCTGCGGCCGTGGGAGGTAGCGAGGCGGTGGTCGGCAGTGCCGACGCAAGCGGAGTCTTCTCTCCCCTTGTAGAGGTCCTGGTCCCGAGGTGGGGGAGCGGTGACCTGGGGATCCTGCCCTGCCGTTTGGACGCAGATGAACGCCTCCACGACGGACGCGAGTCGGTCTATCCGGCCGGCAAGGACATTGATGGCATTCGTTGGAGGAGGTTCGTCCGCGCCTCCGTTGAAGAGGAGGCGGTGACTGGTGCTTGGATCGTCGTGATGATCGCTCGCCATTAGATTGAGATCAGAAGATGAACTTTTGCTTTTATGGAATCAAGGTTTTTCCCACAGACGGCGCTAGCTGACGTGACCGGGATTACGCCGAGATGTTACCTTCCGTTGATCTGCTGATGGCGGCGATGGACGGCTGAGATTGGATCTGGAGGCAGGCTCCTGAAGCGTGTGGATCTCAATGGGTTTGAGGTTGTTTGGGCCGAGCTACCTGTAAGGAAGTCCCGGGGTGGTTGTACCACCGAAGACCCTCCGACGGTCAAGTTAGAGAGGAAATCCGAGCAGAGTAACGGCTTAGTGGAGTAAAAATGGCTTACCTGAACCGTCTGAAAGAGGGGTTTATATAGTGGTGGCAGCAGGCAGGGCAGGCGTGAGAATCACGCCGGTCGTTACGCTCCCGACGTCACGCCTGCGTGATGAGCAGGATCTCCCATTAATGGCGAGACAGGCTCGTTAATGGGGAATCGTGATGGCGTGGAACGTGGCTTGTGGCCGGCAGATATCTCGCGCATGGCGAGATTTGCGGGATGGCGGTTGCGCCTGTGAGCGGTGTCGTTGGTCGGTCGATGAGACCGAGGAAGATGACCTCGGCGGGAGAGCTCGCGGACGAACGGGAGAGCCGAGGTTTCTTGGTTCTGCGGTAGCCTGGAGACGAGCTGGGAGGCCGAGGAGGCCAATTATGCCGAGGGCTCGGAGGTGAGCCTGCGTTTATTTGTAGGACGGGCATAGGAGCGGCCTGGTTGGCCACTGTAGGTTTTTCTTGTGAGCTTTGGGACACGTCATCTTCCACATGTCATGATCTGGGCGATCACTGATATCGAGCATCATCAATGAGTATCAGTTATGGTTATGGTTTTAAAATCTTCCCAACTCCCTCTTTTGCCCCTAAAATTCCAAAATTCCCCTCCAAGTTGGCTTTAATATTAAGATTTCGATCAAAGATATCTTAAATTGATCATGAAAACCGGCTCATTTTTTCTCTACTTCTCCAGCAACGAGCTTATCAAGTGTCGTTGTACCTTTAAATGCAAGTTTCAAGTTAGTGAGCAAACTCTTTCGCAATGAGAGTGATTGTTTAGTTGTTTTAAATTCCTATCTTCAACTAAGTGAAATATGAATTATTTTTATAGAAGAAATACCTACCTAAATAGGTAGAAGGTAAGAGAACAATTCAAACACGAACTTCAGTTCCATTTTCCTAACGAGACGTTAACTTTTGATGGAAAACTAATGATGGATTTTTTTAGTGCAATTTAAATGTATGAGTGGTCTTTTTAAGTAAATATGAAATATGGTGGTTTTTTTAGTAATCAACGAAGTATAAGAAAGTATAATAGGGCATTTCAGTAAGAAGCCAAAAAAAAGGAATTAAACATAAGAAGTGAATGAAGAGCTCAAATCAAATCCCCATCGGCCATAATATTCCTTTATCATATGCATTCATTAGTCAAGGTGGCAAATAGGTCGGGCGGTCCGATGGCCATGTGGCTGGCTCGGCCTGATCCAGCCCGACTGAGGGATTGGGGGCTGGGCTTAGCTCTCGTGTCTCGCCGGCCCGGTCTACGCATGAGCCCGAGGCCGGTACGAGCCTGTCCTGAGGATTTCAAAATTTCAAATTTTAAAATTCAAAATTCAAAATTTTTTTGGTCCAAGGCATGAGGAGCAGTCAAAATTTCAAATTTCAAAATTTAAAAGTTTAGATTCAAAATTTCAAAGGTCCATTTTGACCCTTCCAACTGTTATAAAATGGCTTGTGCAGAGGGTATTTTGGTAATTTTCTGCATCCAAAATTCTATAAATACATTTCTACATTTCTCATTTTCATCACAATTCATAATAATATAATCTTCAATCTCTACATCTATCTTTAATAGTCGAGAAGTTTACTGTTAAAATTTGGGATCAAGCAATCTTTATTCTTGCAATCTCAATCTTCACTGCAGTCTCCAGCGATTTGATTCTGCTATTTCGAATTTGGTTTTTTTTAGTATTAGTTATATATTTTTCTCGTCTAATTTTTTTTTAATTAAGCATGGCTGATTCATCATCATCACAAGTAATAGAGTTAGTTCATCATCACGTGGACATTCTTTTCAACTTGATTCGAATGCACAACATGCAATTAGATTAAGAAATATGACCGATATATCATTATATAGACGTTCTTTTCAAATTGATTTGGATACACAAGATGTAATTATACTAAGTAATATGGTGACAATAACTAATTTTTATTCTGCTAATTTTGAAATGCCTACTAATTCTGAAATGCCTACACCACAAAGCTACGCTCCTAAAGAAATTTCTACTTCTAATATTCCTGATGCTAGTGTTTCCGGTCTTGGTATTCCTAAAGCCGAAAGAACCAGAACTTCTAAAGTTTGAAAATATTTTGTACAAGAAAAAGTTGCAGGTAAAGACCAACGGGCTGTTTGTAAGACTTGTAGAAAAGATTTTAGCTGTGCTAGAAAAGATGGAACTAACCATCTAAGAAGACATGCAAACTCCCATAAAAAAGCAGATTCTCGACAGACGACTCTCAGAATGGTATCTAAAATTTTGACTGGTTTTTCTTATTCTCAAGAAACTAATAAAAAATAACTTTCTAGATATGTTATACATGCTGAACAACTATTTGGTTTTGTTGAAAATGATTTTTTTTATAGATTAGTAAAATCTGCGTACAATCCTGCATTTCAAAGAGTACCAAGAAATACACTTAGAGATGATACTTTTAAACTTTTTATGAAGCCAAAACTAATTTATTTGGTAATTTTGCTAATTTTAAACGTAAAATTGCATTAACTTCTGATCTTTGGATAACAAAATGGTGTATTAGTTATATTTGTGTTACTGCACATTTTATTGACAATGATCGGTTGTTACGAAAAAGAATTATTAGTTTTTCGAAAAAGGAGTATTCACATACTGAAAATAATATAAGTAATTATATTATGATCACTGTACATGACTGTGATATTCAAAATAAAATATTTTCAATTAGTTTTGATGATGGTACTAATAATACTGCTGTTATAACAATTTTAAAAAATAATTTAAATGCTATTTTAAACGGAGTTTTATTTTATCAAAAATATGTATGCCATATTTTAAATTTAATTATATATGTTGGTCTTAAACTTATTGATTATCATTTATCAAAATTTAGAGATACCATGATATTTATGGAAACTTTTGGACGTAGAAAACAAAATTTTAAGTAAATTTGTGCCCGGTTAAGTTTAAAATTTAGATCTTTCAAATTCAACATTCTAAATTTGTGGAATTCTACTTATGAAATATTGAAATGCCTTTTTAATTATAGAATTCGTATTACTTTATTTTATTAGGAACAAATGCCCACTAATGATTTAGAGAATCTTGATTGGTTTGTTTGGGAATATATTATGAATTTTTTAAAATTATATTATACTGCAACCAATATTTTATCTGGTGTTTATTATCCAATTATATATTGTAGAACAATTATTTTATATTAGTAAAATTATTAATGATCATATTTTTGACGCCGAAGGTCCATTTTCTGGAATGTTAGATAACATACTTTCTAAATTGAATAAATATAGAGGGAAAATTCCTACATTATTTTGTTTAGCTACGGTTTTTTATTGTAGAATTAAATTAAATAGCTTATTTGATTTATTAGAGAGACATCATGATAACTTGAATACTGAAATAGAAGATTATAAAAATATTTTAAATTCTTATTTGCAAAATATGTATACCATATCTGACTCACAATACGGTAAAACAAAACTTCTTCTTCATCTTCCTCTTCATTCAACCTATAAGTATATAAAACGGTTACACATTTCTAATTAACCGAGGATGGGGTCATTGATGTTGTGAATGAAGGGAGAACAGGAATTTGAACTTAGGCTGATCTTGAAATTCTGTGCATAATCAGTAAGCATTTGGAAACAAAAGATGCAAGGAAAAAATCGGCATATTTTACTTGAATTCATAAACGAGGCTCAATTTTTCTTCTTTCTTTTAACATATAGTCAAATATATATTTAGTACTGTAATCAAAAAATATATTAACCAGATATCTACAAATTCAAATAAATTCAGATGATATATATAAAGAATTTTTTTGGGATAATATCTATTGAAAGAGATCTAGAAATTTATTATATGGAGTTGGATATATCAAAAAGATTGAAATATGGCAAAGGAAGATTTTTGAAGTGGTTTGTTGGAACCTTTCAACTCCAAAAGTGAATGGGATCTAAAGTGTTGAATTGATGGACATCAATATGAATTGAATACACTTTATAAGTGGTTTTCCTAAAAAAGAACGATAAAAATGAGGAAATTAAAAGGGAATTAAACACGATGGTTTCAGAATAAGAAGTCAATGAAGGGCTCAAATTACTTCCCCCAATATTCCTTTAATTTATCATATGCCATGAGATTCATTACTCAATATAAACTAGAATATGATTTAAAAAATAAAAGAAGATTCGGCTATATCATCGTCATTAATGTATCGTTTAAAAGGAGTTACTTTTATTTTATATTTCAATCTAAATGGTGTATACAATCCATAAAAAATAGGAAAAGAATGTGATCAAACAAGTTCTAATTTGAAATTATGATTAGGTGACACCTAACACTAATGAAAGAGAAAGCACTTTGAGATTTGAAGTCAGCCGGATGCCAATTTTGTGGACCAATTTTAGATTGATCTATTATTATTCCCTTTATTTGTTTGGTGAGGATGGAGCCACCTAATCCTCAAATATAGGAAATGTTTCTCAAAGTTGCTTAATTAAGGGAGCAGAACAAAAGAAATGAATCTGAATCCTTCTTTATATATATATATATATATATATATATAGATATATATAATGGAGAAAAGAAGCGATAGGAGGGGATTTCCTCCTATGGCATCCAAAAAAATACGATCTCCGCCATTTTTTCCGACGATCGGCATCCAGCATCATGATCATTATCATTTAAGATGCGCATACACCAAATTTCTTGTGATTCCACTACTTTTTCACCGTTGAATTAGCAATATAAAAAGTTCTATTGTCGGTAAACCATTAATTTTGTACCAACTATATTAACGGTGAAAAAATGGTATAATCACATGAAATTTGGTATATCCACATCTTAGATGATAAAGATGGCCGTGATGTATGCCGATCGTCGAAAAAAATGATAGAGGGTGCATTTTTCCGACGCCGTAGAAGAAAATTCCCTCGTATGGCACATTTCCTCCATCAACCTCTCTCTCTCTATATATATATATAAAGTTATATGTGGTAGGGGACACATAGCTAGTGGGAAATAGAAGTTTGTGGGGGAGATCCGGGATCGAACCCAGGATCTCCCATTTTGTGCTTCGTAGATGGGGCTCGTTGTGGTAAAAAAAGTTATATGAGAGGAATATTCCCTCATCTAGTTTTATTTTATCACATCGGGGTGTAACGATCCAGTTTTGATCACAATATTTTTTAATAAATAATATATATATATATATATATATATATATATATATATATATATATATTCTCAATGCTCGGTTTTTTAAAAATAAAAAGGTTTTGAAATATTTTAAGAAAAAAAGATATATTTTGATATAAAAAATTAATGATTTATTCTATTTGTCTTTTAAATTATTCTCTTTTGAAACTATGCATATATTTATTTCTAATTATTTCTTTGTAATAGTAACCTTGTAGCCTATTGGTTAAGACCTTGACTTGTTCCATAGGCTGTATGTTCGAATCCCGGGATATTTTACCATTTCCTTCAACTCTCAAATGAATAGTGACTTTCCAATTTCTCCTAACTCCCATTATGAATTCATATGTTTATCTTACTCTTTTCTTCTTTTTCCTATAAAAGAAATGCGAAAGAGAGAAGAACAACTCCTCTCATTCTTTCCTTCCTCACAATTATCATTCGTTCCCTTCTCTCTCTTCATCTAGAGTTCTCGAAAGAAAACATGAAGAATCTCTCCAAAAAAAAGTGTCGTTAGTAACGCGAGTCGGATCGGCGGATAAGTTCGCATACTGTTTTTAAATTGGACATAACTCGAACACACAATGTCCGTTTGTGGCAATTTAGATATATAGATGCATATATACTCGATGATCCAAAAATGACTAGAATGACCCAATATATGTTCGGCAATACACTCTATAGTTGCTGTCCAGAAATCATAATTTCTGTTTTAAACCCCGATACTAAAATGACAATAACTAGAATTTCAGAAATCCAAATCGCGTGGAGCTTAGTGTTTTGGATAACTATATCGAAAGACCTACAAATTTATAAAATCTTTGAAACCTGAAACCGGACGGAAAATAACTCAAGCTGTATTTTAAAAATATGCGACGGTACAAGACAGATTCTGATATGTTTTGTGGGATGAAACGAAAACGGGTATATCTGCCAAACCAGAAATCGTATTTAGGCACGACTGGAACTCACACGTGCAAAACACTTAGAGCTATATTTTATATTTATATTCCGAATTTGATTGTGATAGTGCTCGATATTGGCGATCTCCAAGATCATGACACGTGGCAGATGACGTGTCCCGGAACTCAGAGGAAGAGGCCCACAAGGGCCGACCAGGTCGCCCTGTACCCGACCCGCGGACAAAAGTTGGCCCTCCTCGGGGCCCCCTGTAAATTGGCCTCCTCGGCCCCGTAGCTCGCGCCGAGCTGCCGCAAGACCAGGATTTCTCAACCTCCTCGCTCGTCCCGAGCTCCAGGCCGAGGCCATCTTCCTCGGCCCTACGACCAAGGTCACCGCTCACAGGCATGACTGCCGCTCCGCGAATCTCGTCATGCGCAGATTCTACGCCGGCAACATCCCACGTTCCACACCATCAATCCCCATTAATGGGCGATCCGCTTTTTACACGGGCGTGACGTCGGGGGCGTAACTGCCGGCGAAAATCTCGCGCCTGCTGCTGCGTGCTCCACCGCTATATGAACCCCCGTCACAGAGGGGTCAAGTAAGCCATGTTTTACTCTTTAAGACGTTACTCTGCTCGAATCTCATCACTAA
Source organism: Agapanthus africanus (assembly GCA_030015575.1). Taxonomy (NCBI): domain Eukaryota; kingdom Viridiplantae; phylum Streptophyta; class Magnoliopsida; order Asparagales; family Amaryllidaceae; genus Agapanthus; species Agapanthus africanus. The sequence continues at coordinate 58,890,773 of CM057343.1, read as the reverse complement.
CTTGATCGTCGGAGGGTCCTTGGTGGTACCAAACCATCCCGGGACTTCCTTGCAGGTACTCGGCACCAAACTCATCATTCCACTTCTTCCTCCAAAACCCATTGAGACCCACACGCAACAGGAGATAATCATCAAAGTCCACCGGGAGATCAACGAAGACAACATCTGACGGAGACCCGAAAAGGACCTCCATCAGTTGGCGCCGTCTGTGGGAAAGAAAACTCCACAAAAACAAAAGTTGGCCTTCTGATCTCCGCCCACATGACAACCGATTCCCCTAAAGATCCAAACGCCCGCTGTCGCCTCCCTCGCAACAGAGACGCGGACGGACCCTCGTCTAAGGTCGTCGGCCTCCCCGCTGGCTCCCGTCTTACAGGCTCCGGCGACCGCCCGAGCAAAAGGGCTAGGGGCCGAGAGCCCATCACCTTTGGCGACGAGGATCTCCACGGCATATCTGTGCCCCATAACGACCCGCTGGTGATCATAGCACAAATCCACTGATACGAGGTCCACCGGATACTCATCGATTCGGGCAGCTCGGCGGACATCCTCTTCCATGACTGCTTTCTGCATATGGGGCTCGCCCCAGCAGACTAGAGACCGACTTCCCACGTCTTCTCGGGGTTCACCAACCACTCCATTCCGGCACAAGGGGTGGTCACCCTGCAGTTCACGATCGGGGAGCACGGACGCTCACGCACACTGCCTGTGGCCTTCATCGTGGCGAGGGTCCCATCGGCCTACAACGTCCTCCTCGGCCACCCGACGTTGAACTCCCTCCAAGCCCAGATCTCGACATACCACCTGGCGATAAAATTCCCCCTCGATCAGGGCAGGGTAGGTCGGGCATACGGGAGCCAACGGGTAGCAGCGATAGGCCTGACAGAGGCGTCTTCACCCGAGCAGCACGCCGATAGCGCCGATGCATGCAGCGACATCAAAGGGTTCTTGGACACCCGGAACGAGCGGAAGGAAGTCCGTGGAGCGCCGGTCGAACCTCTGACCGAGGTGCCCTTAGTAGAAGGAGACCAATGAAAGACCGTCCAGGTCGGGTCGCTCTTGACGGGAACTCAGCGGGATGACCTGATCGAGTTCCTCAGAAGCAACTCCGACGTCTTCGCCTGGGCACCAGCTGACATGCCTGGGATCGACCCCAAAATCATCTCCCACAAGCTCGGAGTTGATCCTATGGCCCGACCCGTCAGACAGAAGAAAAGAAGCTTCGCCCCGGTCAAACAGAAGGCTATCGAAGAGGAAGTTGACCGGCTCCTCGCCGCTAACTTTATCAGGAATGTGCCCTACTCGGAGTGGCTGGCAAACGTGGTTCTGGTCAAGAAGTCGAGTGGGAAGTGGCATATGTGCGTCGACTTCACCGACCTCAACAAGGCCTGCCCTAAGGACAACTTCCCCCCGCATTGACCAGCTCGTCAACAGCTCGGCCGGTCATGAGCTACTGAGCTTCATGGACGCTTTCTCCGGCTACAACCAAATCCGTATGAATCCTGAAGACGAAGATATGACCGCATTCACAATGGACTGGGGAGTGTACTGCTACAGGGTGATGCCCTTCGGCCTCAAGAATGCCGGGTCCACGTACCAAAGGCTGGTCAATCACATGTTCAAGCCACAGATCGGCAGGAACATGGAAGTCTACGTTGACGACATGCTCGTCAAGTCCGTCTCGTCGGCCGACCATGCTAAGGGCCTGGACGAGGCATTTGGAGTGCTCCGCAAATTCAACATGAAGCTAAACCCCGCCAAGTGCGCGTTCGGAGTCACCGGAGGGAAATTTCTCAGGTTCATGGTCACTCACCGCGGAATCGAAGCTAACCCGGAGAAGATCGACGCTATCCTGAGCATGGACGCACCCAAGACCAACGTCGAGATCATGCGGCTCACAGGGCGGGTCGCTGCTCTGAGCCGTTTCATGTCCAGGTCGGGGGAGAAGTGCCTTCCGTTCTTCAAAGCACTGAGGAAAATTCCGAGGTTCGAGTGGTCGGAGGATTGCCAAGCCGCCTTCGACCAATTGAAGAAGCACCTCGCAACACCGCCGCTGCTCACCCAGCCAGTGGAAGGGACGAGCTGTCGCTGTACCTGGCAGTATCCGACCAAGCAGCAGGCTCGGTGCTCGTCCGAGAGGCCGAGGGCGCAGAAGCCTATGTACTATGTGAGCCATGTGTTTAAGGACGCGGAGACGAGGTACCCCGCCATAGAGAAGATTGTCCTGGCCCTCGTGGTAACCTCACGGAAACTGCGGCACTACTTCCAATCACACACCACCATCGTCCTCACCGAGCGCCCGTTGGGAGCTATCCTGGCATCACCGGAATCCTCAGGCCGTCTAGAGAAATGGAGATGGGAGCTATCTCAATTCGACATAAGGTATCGCCCGAGGCAAGCCATCAAGGTGCAGGCCCTGGCCGATTTCATCGTGGAATGCACCATCCCTAGCAGGAAGCCGGATTCCACACCGCCCCTCATAACCCGGTATCCCGTCCCGGAAGGCCCTAGCTCAGCTCCGGAGTGGATCATCTACGTCGACGGGTCTTCTACCGAGGAAGGCTGCAATGCCAGCCTCATCATCCGGGGCCCAAACGAAGCTGAGATGGAGTATTCCTTGAGGCACGGTTTCAAAGCATCGAACAACGCAGCAGAATACGAGGCCCTCCTGGCCGGACTGCGCATGGCCGTCGGGCTGGGGATGATAATTCGAATCCGCAGCGACTGGTCGGCCAAGTGACCGGCCGCTTCGAAGCTCGAGAGCCTCTAATGATGAAGTACCTGGACGAAGTGAGCAAGCTCCGGAAAAACTTCGACGAAGTCCATGTATAACAAATACCTAGGTAACTGAATGCTCAAGCAGACGCCCTGAGCAAGCTGGCTTCATCGTACTCGGCCAACAATAGGCGGACAATACTCTTCGAAATCTTGACCCGACCCAGCGTAGGAGACGAGGCAACGACACTCCACGTGTACACGGCGCAGGAGAGCGACCAGGATTGGAGGAAGCCCCTCATGGAATTCCTGAAGGACGGCACGCTCCCGGAGGACAAGGCGGCCGCCCGCCGCCTCCGGGCCAAAGCCACCCACTTCGTATGGAGCAACAGGAACCTATACAAGAAGGCCTTCACCCAGCCCCTGCTCCGGTGCGTTGACTCCCACGAAGCCGACTACGTCTTTCGGGAAATCCATGAAGGGGTGGGCGGCGCACACCAGAGGGCTCGAACCTTGATCCAAAAGGCGTTACTCTAAGGATACTACTGGCCCACCATGCATGAGGACGCCCTGAAGCTGGTCAGGAGGTGCAAGAGCTACCAACTCGACGGCAGTATTCCCCGCCTCCCGGCTACCAAGCTAACTGCCCTGACATCCCCATGGCCGTTCGCCCAGTGGGGATTGGATATGATCGGCCAGTTCCCTACTGGAACTGGCGGGCACAAATACGTCCTTGTTCCAGCCAAAAATTTCTGCGCAAAAGAGCCCAAGGTATCAAATGGCGGCGATACGCTTAAGAAAATGGGAACCAGTATCTTCCGGGCTGTTTTTTTGACAAACTCCCGAATGAGAAACAGATAAATTCTGATGGTATCGAAAGCGGCTCGAAAAACCCTTCGATTTGATATATTATGGGCCTCGTAATTCATCCGGGATCAAAAGTTATGAGGAATTAAGTGTCCACACGTGATGGGCTTTTAAGAACCCGCTGAAGGAGTTAAAAGATACAATAAAAACTCAGAAAAGACCCCCAATGGGGCATCACGTGCTCACACGTGACCATGGGTCACGTGCAGACACGTGATGGGCTTTTAAAGCCTCCAAAATAATGAATAGAATTTAATTCTAAAAGTCAGAAAATACCTCAACGAGGTATCACGTGCTTACACGTGACCAATGGTCACGTGTTGACACGTGATGGTTAAAACTGAAACATAAATAAGCGGCTGAGAAAGGAACCCAATTGAGGGTCACGTGCTCACACGTAACCAAAGGTCACGTGCTGGACTGGCTTTAAAAGCATTATAATTTAATAGAATTAAATTCTAAAAGTTTCTGAATCTTTCCAAATGGAAAAGGGCCATGGGGAACCGTTGGATTAAAAATCCAAGGGTGATTAAAAATCACCAATTTATAGAAAACCCTTGGACAAGGAAAGATTTCCCTGAAAATCTCACCAGGATAACAAATAGAATATCTTTTGGATTTAAAATCCACGGTGAATAAAATTCACTTAACAATCTAAAGTCCCAGATTAATGATAAATATAAATCAAATCTCTCAACATACAAATCAAATCTCTCAATGAGAGATTTGCTAAACAAATTGATTCTCTTCCTTCTCCTATAAATAGGAGCCAAGAAGAGAAGAGAGGGAGGATCTACTTTTTTGGAGAGAAAAACAGAGGGAGGAGAATTTAATTCTCAAGAGAAGAAGAAACAGAGAAAGAAGAATTTAATTCTCTGCAAAAGAAAAACCCTAGGTAAGAAAAGAGAGGATTCAAAAGAGAATTTAATTCGCAAAAGAGTTTAACTCTTATTTAAAGAAAAGAACTTAGTTCTTCTTCTGGTTGAAGATCTGCACAGAGCACATCTCCCCATAAGTTGAGAATTTAATTCTCATCGGGTCGAGATCCTGCCATGCAGATCCTAAACTTAGAAGGGGAATTGAGTTCTGAGAATTTAATTCTCCTAAAACAAAACTAGGGTTTTACCCTAAATAAGAATTTAATTCTTTTAAAATAGGAATTTAATTCTTCCAGAATCAAAATTAGGGTTTTACCCTAAATAAGAATTTAATTCTTAAAGATAAAGAGACTTAAAAGATCTCTGTGCATGAAAAAGACTAAGGTCACGTGCCCCACGTGACCCCTGAACAGATCCCCCAAAAATGAGAAGAGGAAAGCTTTGAGGCAATGCCTCACGTATTCCCACGTGACCCTCATTATATATGGAGCAAAAGCATAGGCAGAAACAATTCTGGGCGCTCTCACGTGTTAGCACGTGACCCCTAATAAGTGTTCTAATAAATCAGGGCATGATTATACATCACGTGCCCACACGTGATGGCTATGAAAATTAAAAGTGTTTAACACTTGTTTGCAGAACAAAATAAAGAGGATCTGGCCTCACTTTTTGATGCCATCACATGCTCCCACGTGACTCCCAAAACGCAGAAAGAAAGATCAATGGAAATGAAGGCTTTGGGCGCTCTCACGTGTTTACCACGTGACCCCTTAGCAAACGTTCTAACGGTCAGCGCATAAATCCCCATCACGTGTCAACACATGATGCTCGAAATAAAAAGGAAAAGTGTTTAACACTTATTCACAGATTTGAGGATAAAACAAAGGAGATCTGGCTCCGCATTTAGGGCGCTCTCACGTGTCCACACGTGACCCCTCTCTCTTTAGTGTTTAACACTAATCTGGAGACTTTGTTCCCAGTGTTTAACACTGATTTGCTTTAGTGTTTAGCACTAATTTGAAATCTCTGATTACCAGTGTTTAACACTGATTTGCTTTAGTGTTTAACACTAATTTGAAAGCCCCGTTGCTAGTGTTTAACACTGATTATCTTTTAGTGTTAAACACTAACTTGCCAATCTTAATTCCAGTGTTCAACACTGTTGGTCTTTAGTGTTCAACACTATCTTTAGCCCAATTGGCTAAGTTTCTAGAGGCAAAGCCTCTCCTTCAATGGACCGACAGAGGGCCAATATTTCAAACATAATTGGACTTAGCTCAAACTGGCCGTAAGTCCTCAAATCATATTGAACTGAGCACATCTGCTCTTTCAACCAACTCATTGATTCAAGGGTACATCTCGGAACTCCTCTGATATTTGTCGTTGTAATCCTTCAACGTCTTCAGAGAGGTGACGGGTCCCGACAACCACACATCAACACGGACTGTGGGGTCCTTAAACTCATGGACTTATGCGTCCTTAAACCAAGATACGGACTGTGGGGTCCTTAAACCCGTGGACTTATGCGTCCTTAAACCAAGATACGGACTGTGGGGTCCTTAAACCCGCGGACTTATGCGTCCTTAAACCAAGATACGGACTGTGGGGTCCTTAAACCCGCGGACTTATGCGTCCTTAAACTAACGGACTAATGCGTCCTTAAACACACCCATATGGACTGTGGGGTCTTTAAACCCATGGACCGCAATGTCCTTAAACTACCAATGGACCACCACGTCCCTAAACTGGAACTTGGACCACCACGTCCTTAAACTGGAACTTGGACCACCACGTCCCTAAACTGGCGACGGACCACCACGTCCCTAAACTGGAACTTGGACCACTACGTCCCTAAACTGGCAATGGACCACTATGTCCCTAAACTGGGACAATAGAGCCCCCAAATGCTCTCTTGTCGGATCTAAACGATCCTGTTAAGTCGATCTTAGTCCCAAACTGGACTAGTATCCTTAACAACCGTTTAAGTTGATCTTAGCCTCAAATATGGCTAACGCATCCTTAAACCTTCAAACAGACTGGACTATGAATCCCTCCAATCAACTTTGGTTCAAGGGTACATCTCGGAACTCCTTTGACACCTGTCGTTGTAATCCTTCAACGTCGTCAGAGAGGTAACGGGTCCCGACAACCATACATTCAATGGACCACTATGTCCCTAAACTGGAACAATGGAGCCCAAACGCTCTTTTGTCGGATCTAAACGATCCCGTTAAGTTGATCTTAGTCTCAAATTAGACTAATGTATCCTTAACAAACGTTTGAGTTGATCTTAGCCTCAAATATGGCTAACGTATCCTCAAACCAAACCCCCAAACCCAAATCTAAGATAATACGGATTTGGACTAGTCCACGCCCTACGGGCGACGACATAACTCAGTCTCCGTAAACAATCCACGGGCAACAAAACACAAAACAAACACCCACGACACGAAGTGACCAGCTGGAGAAGGAGAAAGTTGTTACCGCGATGCGGTAGCGTAATTAACTGCAGGGGCTTGCGCCTGCAGGGAAGAGCGTCCCCACAATCAAAAACCCCTCAAACGAGGGGGAATCTGACGAAGTCTGCTACATCGGACGCATCCGTTTAAACCTTCGATACATGGTGCCATAAATCAACTTGGCATCTTCGGAGAGGTGAACGGATAGCACCAATTAGCATCTGCCCCGAATCTCAGTGCCAAGACATCGCAATCTTGTGCGCCGCCTTTCGGAGGGGAACAGATTCTGGCACGCCCGGTGGGACCTCTTCCTCTTTCCACTCCACACTTCGTGTGTCGTGTTCGCGAACAAATCGCGGTTTGCTGTGATTGCCTGTGGATTCAAGGTACTAAGATTTGGTGTCTTGTTTTATGCAGAAAACAGAAAATCGATGGCTTCGAACTGCACCGCCCGCAGCGATAACTCTCGCTCCGTCATTGCTGGAGGAGTGACTTATGGGCCCCAAGCGGCCTCCCTTTTCAAAATGCCGGTGGAGCAGATGGCTCAAGCCACCACTGGACTATTTTTTGGGACCATGCTCCCACCAATGAGCTTCAACGCCCCAATGACATTGCAAGAAGCTCCAAAGAAGTCGGTCTTCAATCGACTTACCACTGCCGCGACCCCTCTCAACGGGTCGTCTAACTCCACTGCTTCAGTTTTTAACGGACTAGGCCAGAGCTCTAATAGGCTCATGAAGAAGCCTGCCATACCAGAAGGCGTTATCCCGAAGCGAATAGCCATTCCAACTCACGTTCCTGGCAAAATCACCAAGGTTGCTTCCCATGTTCAGAAGTCCGCTTCTGACAAGTTGGCCGTCCCCGTTCAACGGACGTCGATCTTTAAAAAGCTGGTACCAGTATATTCTGACCAACACAGGGGGCATGAGAAGGTCACCCCTATAGCTGAAACAACTCCATCAGCACGACATGCTCGACGTCGCCACTGGCATCGAGTAAGGAAGGCTGGGGGCAACTCCCCTTCTGGGATAACTCCGTCAGCTCCGATGGTGAAGATCGATGCTGCTGTTCCAACCAAGAACAGCTTTGAACTGCTCAACAAGGTGCGCAGAAACTCTCCTACTGCGATGTTGAAACGAACTCCTTCACCTATGGAGAATACTCCAGAGAAGAAGCTAGAGCAGCCCCCTAAACGGCTGTCCTCTAAAATTTACAAGGTCTGGCGACAGGTCCATGAGTCAGTGATTAATGAAAACCATCTTTATCGACAGAAAAAGATGAAGGTGCGGTAGGAGAAGGATTACTCTGTCAAGCCACAAAAAACAAGAGCTACTTGGATGCCCACTACAACGGCTCCCTTAACTCCAATCACTCAAAAAAGGAGGCCACAAAAATCCCATGTGTCTTTGGCGAATCGCAAAGACACCGAACACAAACGCCCCAAGTCTGGGGGCATGGTAGTGCACACAGTTTATATGGTTTCTGGAAAAGAGGAAAGCCGCACTTCTACGGGCCACCGACCGCTCACCCGATCCGTGACGAAAGCCCAGGAGCAACAACAAAAGCTTCAGGAAATGATGACTACAATGGCTGCACTCACTGGGCTAAAAGAAAGCTCTGAAACATCCTCGGATGAGCGTCAAGAACAAGAAACGGACGCTGACTTTTTACGCAGAGTCCTCGAAAAGAGGGACAAAGAAGCTGCAGAGCAAGCGACTAACATAAAACAGATGGCACTCCTCTTCCAAGATATGGTAGGGATGATGTTACAGCCGGACCCTCCTGCTGAAGAGCCTCCGATCGTCCTTGAAGACGACAGGGGAGAAACGTCAAATCCTCCGCCGGCTCTGTCAACAGCCAAGGAGGAGGCAATCTCCAAAGTTGACCTAGATGAATATATAGCTCAGCAGATCCGGGTTCATCAGGCGAATGAAGCGGCTGGGCAAATTGTTAGAACCGGACGACCGTATCCGAGCTGGTATGACCAAATCAATTACCCGCCAGGATATACGATCCCTAAATTCCACGTATATAAAGGGACAGGGAATCCGCATCAGCATGTCGCTCAATTCAGGGCCTTATGCGGCAATACTGGAGGCGATGACAAATTGTTGCTACGTCAATTCGTCGGCAGCTTAGCAGAAACAGCCTTTGAATGGTATTCGGAGCTGCCTAACGACTCTATCAAAACATTTGCAGAGATGGAGCTGCTGTTTACACAAAGATTAGCGAGTGCTAGTGAACGCACTCCGATAACAGCACTGATAAATGCCAGGATAAGGCCAAGCGAAACGTGGGTCCAATACGCAACACGATGGCGGAACCTATGGTCGAAATGCGAACAACGCATAGAAGAGGCACCTGCGGTAGGCATGTTTGTGGGCACTCTCGATCCGCAGGCGACCATCTCACAATTCATGATGTTCTTCAGGCCGACCACCTTCCAGGCCTTGATTGAAAAATTAGCCCAAATGGACCAGATGGGCCATAGGCCTTCTTCTTCAAAGACAGAGCCTTGGAATGAAAAGGGCAAAGGGAAGGCAACCTTCGTTGCCAATACTCAACAATGGTCGAACAACTCAAAGCCGGTCGTTCGCCAAAACAACGTGCGCCCACGCCCATCCCTCGAAGAGAGGCTGGGACGTCCTTACTCGTTTCCGCAGAATAAAACGAGAAGACTGTTTGAGCTGGCAGTGCGCAACAGACTTATTAATCTGCCGAGTCCAAAGCGTCTGTCGCAGCCAGGCGATCTTAATAATCCCAATTATTGCCCTTACCACCAAACGGTAAGTCACCCAATTGAGGATTGTTTCGTCTTTAAGGGATGGATCGAGGATCAATACCTGCAAGGCAAGTTCACGCTGTCTGAAAGCTGGAAGGTAAACCCACCACATCCGCACTCTCCAAGGAAGACGGACACGCCGGGGGCAACTTGTTCTTTCGTCGAGGATGAAAACGATGGAGAAAACTTATCGGATGAATCCGAAGACTACGTAGCGACTTGTTATGTGATTTCTCATTCACTGACGGATGATGAGGAGGATCCTTGTGCTGAGAAATCAACAGCGGACCCTGAAACAGAAATTCCGCGGCCGTCAGACAAGTTGATCGATGCCTTCCTAAATGAAATTCGTCTGAAAGCAAAAGCCAATCAAGAGCATGAAATGGCCATACTGGAAAGAACCAAGGTATTCCCGTCAAATCAAAAGCCATACACTGCAGGTAAAAACAAATTCAAGACGAGGAAACGGTTCGCCAAAGCTCTATCAGTAGGAATGAAGCTACCGCCCTCCGAAGAAAATTCTTTCTCTGAGGTAGAGATGCACCCTAACTTCTGTTTATATCATCAGAAGATCATACATCCTACCGAAGACTGCGAATCCTTTAACTGTTGGTGGCAAGGGTATGTCGCTCAAAAGCGACACTTCGACAGGACAAAGTGTGAATCTTGTGGACATCGGAAAAATGCGATAGATGAGCGCAAAAGAGCCACCGCCGACTGTCATATAGCCGACTTCAAGGGATCACAAATTATCACCTTTGGAAGCGACTCTGACGAAGAAGCTACCCCCAACTCTTCCCTCGGGGAATCTATTTCAAAAATAAAGGAATTGAGAAGCTGCGAGAACGTTCAGCCGTGCAATCGCATGCTACTCGGAAAAAATCTCGGCCCCGTAAACAAAGGATCGAACAAAAAGGATAAAAGAAAAGGAAAAAAGGCCCTCGTCGCCAGCACTCACCAACAATCAGGTGACCCTAGACCGGTTGCTTGCCAAAGCAACAAGCGGCAATCCCTCCAGGAAAAGTTGAAACGCCCTTACTCGTTTCCGCAAGATAAAACAAGGGGACTGTTCGAGCTGGCAGTGCGCAACGGACTCATTAATCTGCCGAATCCAAAACGTCCGTTGCAGCCAGGCGACGTTAATAATCCTAATTATTGCCCTTACCACCAAACAGTAGGTCACCTGATCGAGGACTGCTACGTCTTCAAAAACTGGGTTGAAGACCAATACCAACAGGGCAAGTTCGCGTTGTCAGAAATTTGGAAGGTGAACCCGCCACAACCGCATGCTCCGAAAAATATGGACACGCCGGGGGCATCATGCTCATTCATAGAGAAAGCCTAACGGACCACTACGTCTTAAAACTGGATAAAGGACCGAAACGTCCTTAAACTAACAACGGACCGAGATGTCCTTAAACTAATGATGGACCGCAATGTCCTAAAACTTGCAAATGACCGAAACATCATTAAACTACTATCAACCCGCAGCATCCTCAGGCTGGCGTGGTTAAAAAAAAAAAACAAAAAAAAACGGTATGTCCATAAGCAAAATGGGCACGGATGAAAACCCGAAAGGGCTCCGTGAGTAAGAACAGCAGGGCTACCGGCGAGTGTTTGTGAAAACCCGAAAGGGCGCAACCTCGTTAGAAAAAAGAATAAAAAGAATAAAAAAAACGGTATGTCCATAAGAAAAATGGGCACGGATGAAAACCCGAAAGGGCTCCGTGAGTAAAAACAGCAGGGCTACCGGCGAGTGTTTGTGAAAACCCGAAAGGGCGCAACCTCGTTAAAAGGCACTTACAGGATCCTCTCGACCTTGTAAGGAGAAACCACCTGCGTGAGATCCTTACGACTCATAAGGGAGCAACACACTTAGGGATCCTCACGATTCCTAAGGAGAAATTACACTTGCGAGATCCTCACGACTCGTAGGGAGAACTCTCTTATGGGACCCTCACGGCTCATGAGATTTGAAAGTCTTAAGTTACAGAGACCTGAATCTATTCTTAAGCAACCCCCACAACCTCCGATCTTGCCCTACAAGCGGCTCAATACTGACCCTTGTATACAATCCACGGGCATGAATAAATATTTCCCTAACAAAGTCCCATCCATGACTAGGGATATGCTTGTACAGCAAACAACACTTGTAAGTCCTCTCGACTTATAAGGAGAAAACCTTTTTGTAAGATCGTTACGACTTACAAGAGAACATGCACTTAGGAATTCTCACGATTCCCAAGGAGAAAACACACCTACAAGATCCTCACGACTTGTAGGGAGAAATACCTTTGTGAGACTCTTACGGCTCATGAAGTCAAAAGCCTTAGCCGACAGGACCCTTAACCCTGTTTACTAAGCCACCTTTGTTCAACATCGACAGAGGCAAATGATGATTCGCTCCTGGCAATATTCCAGTCGCAGCGATGCTGATGCCTAAACCGGTATCAAATTCCAAGCCCTTTTAAGGCAGATGATGATTTGCTCCTGGCAATATCCCAGTTGCAGCGATGCTGATGCTTAAACCGGTATCAAATTCCAAGTCCTTTCACGGCAAATGATGATTCGCTCCTGGCAGTATTCCAGTCGCAGCGATGCTGATGCGAAGATTGGTATCAGATCCCAAATCCCCTACTCGTGAGAAAAAATCAGCGAACCCCCTAAAAAAAATGCATATGAAATAGCCGAAATGATGGGGCAACTTGCAACAAAATCAGCAAGTAAAAATGTATGCATGAAAAATAGCCGAAATGATTGGGCAACTCGCAATAAAAAGCAGCGAGTAAAAAGAAAAATAGCCGAAATGATTGGGCACCGCGAAAAATAGCCGAAATGATTGGGCAATCGCGATTTTCGCGATATAAAAAGCTGAAATGATAGAGCATCGTGGAAAGAATAAAAAAATGAAAGAATGAAACTTTTTGCCCTACAGGTGAAATCACATCGATCCCTGTATACAATCCAGGGGCACAGATAAAAAGGAAACCATACCTTCCCAACAGGCTCCATCAGAAAGCGGAGCCAAATCTCGACGGTTAATAGACAACCTAGAGACAATCTCGACATTTATCGCAATATTGCAGACATAATGTCAACAAACGAAGCAAAAAGAAGATCCCGAGCTTCAGGGTCTCGACGTCAACATCGACAACTTAGAGATCACCAACGGCGTTTCTCCTCACTCCAGCCAGATGCAGACGTGACGTCAACAATCGACCTCAGAGTCGCAACGAAACGGAACCATGGCAAAGTCCTTAGTTCCAAATCTCAATGGCTACATCTACAGCCTGGAGACCAACAACGGCGTGCCTCCTCATTCCAGCAGGACACAGATGTTACACCATCAAGCGGAGCGATGACAAAATCACAACTCCTCCTCAGCATTCGTCTCATTACAGCAGACGCAATGTTAACAACGGCGTTCCTTCGCAGTCCAGCAGGATGTACATGCAAAGCTAATAAAAGACCCCATGGTCAGCAAAGCGGAGTGATGGCAAAATCCCAGCTCCACCTCAGCACTCGTCTCGTCACAGTGGACACATCATCAAGCAAAGCGGAACAGCGGCAACTCCCAATTCCATGACTCGACGATGTACTCCCACAGAGAGTCAAATCCCAACTCCGTGAAATGCGGATATAATCAACAAAATTCCTGGTCACGTGGAACACGGATAACATCACTCTTTGACCCCGTGGAAAACATCCAGAGCGGATCCTGGTCCTCGCAGAACACGGCAGTGAACCCGTGCGAAGCATCCAGAGCGGAGCCTAGTCCTCGCCTAACGCGGCGGTGAACCCGTGTGAAGCATCTAGTGCAAAATTCCTGGTCACGTGGAACGCGGATAACGTCACTCTTTGACCCCGTGGAAAACGTCCAGAGTGGATCCTGGTCCTCGCAGAACACGGCAGTGAACCCGTGCGAAGCATCCAGAGCGGAGCCTAGTCCTCGCCTAACGCGGCAGTGAACCCGTGTGAAGCATCTAGTGCAAAATTCCTGGTCACGTGGAACGCGGATAACGTCACTCTTTGACCCCGTGGAAAACGTCCAGAGCGGATCCTGGTCCTCGCAGAGCACGGCAGTGAACCCGTGCGAAGCATCCAGAGCGGAGCCTAGTCCTCGCCTAACGCGGCAGTGAACCCGTGTGAAGCATCTAGTGCAAAATTCCTGGTCACATGGAACGCGGATAACGTCACTCTTTGACACCGTAGAAAACGTCTAGAGCGGATCCTGGTCCTCGCAGAGCACGGTAGTGAACCCATGCAAAGCATCCAGAGCGGAGCCTAGTCCTCGCCTAACACGGCAGTGAACCCGTGTGAAGCATCTAGAGCAAAATTCCTGGTCACGTGGAACTCGGATAACGTCACTCTTCGACCCCATGGGAAACGTCCAGAGCGGATCCTAGTCCTCACATCCCACATGGAGTGGTCACCACCACAACATTCGTCTCGATACAGCAGACGCAGTACAAGTAAATGAAGCAAAAGGCCAAATTCCTAGCTTCAAGGTCTTGACGGCAAGTCATATAAAGCCTGAAAGACAATCGGAGATCATCTCGCACCAGCACAGAGTGGTCACCACCTCGACGATCGTCTCGATACAACAGATGAAATGTCACCCCAGTGTTCTTCCCCCAGCAGGATTCAGACGCGCCAAAGCAGATGAAGAGAAGGCCAAATTCCTAGCTTCATACGTCTTGATGGCAAGTCATATAAAGCCTGAAAGACAATCGGAGATTATCTCGCGCCAGCGCGGAGTGGTCATCACCTCGACGTTCGTCTCGATACCGCAGACGAGATGTCACTACAGCGTCCTTCCTCCAACAGGATCCGGACACACCAAAGCAGATGAAGCAAAGGCCAAATTCCTAGCTTCAGGGTCTTGACGGCAAGTCATATAAAGCCTGAAAGACAATCGTAGATCATCTCACACCAGCTTAGAGTGGTCATCACCTCGACGTTCGTCTCGATACCGCAAACGAGATGTCACTACAACGTCCTTCCTCCAACAGGATCCGGACACACCAAAGCAAATGAAGCAAAGGCCAAATTCCTAGCTTCAGGGTCTTGACGGCAAGTCATATAAAGCCTGAAAGACAACCGGAGATCATCTCACACCAGCTTAGAGTGATCACCACCTCGACGTTCGTCTCGATACAGCAGACGAGATGTCACTACGGCGTCCTTCCTCCAACAGTGTCCGGACAAACCAAAGCAGATGAAGCAAAGGTCAAATTCCTAGCTTCAGGGTCTTGACGGCAAGTCATATAAAGCCTGAAAGACAATCAGAGATCATCTCGCACCAGCGCGAAGTGATTACCACCTCGACGATCGTCTCGATACAGCAGATGAAATGTCACCCCAGTGTTCTTCCCCCAACAGGATTCGGACGCGCCAAAGCAAACGAAGCGAAGGCCAAATTCCTAGCTTCAACGTCTTGACGGTAACTCATATAAAACCGAAAAGACAATCGGAGATCATCCCACATGGAGTGGTCACCACCTCGACGTTCGTCTCGATACAGCAGACGCAACATCACCAAAAGGAGCCACGACAAAATCCCTAGTTCCAAACCTCGACGGTTCACCAGCAACCTAGAGACAAACCATGACATTCGTCTCGATACAGAGGACGTGATGCCAGCAAACGAAGCGAAGACCAAATTCCTAGCTTCAGGGTCTTAACGGCAAGTCATATAAAGCCTGAAAGACCACCGGAGATCATCCCACATGGAGTGGTCACCACCTCGACGTTCGTCTCGATACAGCAGACGCAACATCACCAAAAGGAGCCACGGCAAAATCCCTAGTTCCAAACCTCGACGGTTCATCAGCAACCTAGAGACAACCACGAAATTCGTCTCGATACAGAGGACGCAATGCCAGCAAACGAAGCAAAGGCCAAATTCCTAGCTTCAGGGTCTTAACGGCAAGTCATATAAAGCCTGAAAGACTATCGGAGATCATCCCATACCAGCGCGGAGTGGTTATGACTCATCGGGGCTCTCCAAAATGAGCCTAACCTCAAGTAAAAAGCGGCATGGCAAATTCCTAGCGCTTGCTCTTCCGACGGTCAAACTGCCAAGGAGGATTGCTTGAAGACGTCTTGTACAGCCCCCGAAGGGATCAGAGACACGGCAGTCGCAGGGCTACTCGAAAAACACGATTGCCTATCGAGGAATACATCAGCTCATGCGACGGTACGACGGCCAAAACCCTAAGTACCACAGACCCTAACGGACTTCTGTCGTAAAGAGCAGAGGTTAACTGTGACGTTAGGATATTCTTGCGAGATCTGCTCGATTCGTTTCGACTCGTGAGGAAATTGATGTCTTTACGAGAACTTCTCGATTCGTCTCGACTCGTGAGATAAAGCCTTAGGCAGTAGGGATTAAAAAACCTGTTTCCTAAGCACTGGGATCCTGCAAGTCGGCCCAAAATGGTCTCTTGCATACTATCCACGGGTCTCACTCTCCGAAGTCGAATTTCGACAAGGAGGGGAACAACCGCTTACGGGTCCTCTCGACTCGTAAGAGGGAAAAAATTCTCTCATAAGATCCTTACGACTTATAAGAGAAAACACACTTAGGAATCCTCACGACTCCTAAGGAGAAAATACACCTACGAGATCCTCTCGATCCGTAGGGAGAAAAGTCTTTATGAGACCCTCACGGCTCATAAAGTTGAAAAGTCTTAGGTGTCAGATCCTAACCCTGTCTCCTAAGCCATCACTGCCCTGCAAAGAGGTCAAGATGGACCATCTATGAGCCACACTCGCCAAAGCTACATGCCACTGAAATGGAAAAGCTACTCATGAGCATATAAACTACTTCACTCCAGAGTAAGATATAAAGAGATAGAAGGGTGCGGCTCATGAGTTAAGGGTTTGGAACTATATCTCTTAAGAGTCGAGATTTGAGTCAATGATAAATGACGACGCTTGTGTCCGCTCGTAATCTTCTCAGATCAAGATTCTGAAAGTAATATACCAACCCGAAACTGGTCATACGCTATGCATTACTTTGCACTACTTCACCCACGTAAATACTTACGTGGGCAAAATAGTGGGGGGCATTTGTTCCAGCCAAAAATTTCTGCGCAAAAGAGCCCAAGGTATCAAATGGCGGCGATACGCTTAAGAAAATGGGAACCAGTATCTTTCGGGCTTTTTTTTGACAAACTTCCGAATAAGAAACAGATAAATTCTGATGGTATCGAAAGCGGCTCGAAAAACCCTTCGATTTGATATATTATGGGCCTCGTAATTCATCCGGGATCAAAAGTTATGAGGAATTACGTGTCCACACGTGATGGGCTTTTAAGAACCCGCTGGAGGAGTTAAAAGATACAATAAAAACTCAGAAAAGACCCCAATGGGGCATCACGTGCTCACACGTGACCATGGGTCATGTGCAGACACGTGATGGGCTTTTAAAGCCTCTAAAATAATGAATAGAATTTAATTCTAAAAGTCAGAAAATACCTCAACGAGGTATCACGTGCTTACACGTGACCAATGGTCACGTGTTGACACGTGATGGTTAAAACTGAAACATAAATAAGCGGCTGAGAAAGGAACCCAATTGGGGGTCACGTGCTCACACGTGACCAAAGGTCACGTGCTGGACTGGCTTTAAAAGCATTATAATTTAATAGAATTAAATTCTAAAAGTTTCTGAATCTTTCCAAATGGAAAAGGGCCATGGGGAACCGTTGGATTAAAAATCCAAAGGTGATTAAAAATCACCAATTTATAGAAAACCCTTGGACAAGGAAAGATTTCCCTGAAAATCTCACCAGGATAACAAATAGAATATCTTTTGGATTTAAAATCCACGGTGAATAAAATTCACTTAACAATCTAAAGGCCCAGATTAATGATAAATATAAATCAAATCTCTCAACATACAAATCAAATCTCTCAATGAGAGATTTGCTAAACAAATTGATTCTCTTCCTTCTCCTATAAATAGGAACCAAGAAGAGAAGAGAGGGGGGATCTACTTTTTTGGAGAGAAAAACAGAGGGAGGAGAATTTAATTCTCAAGAGAAGAAGAAACAGAGAAAGAAGAATTTAATTCTCTGCAAAAGAAAAACCCTAGGTAAGAAAAGAGAGGATTCAAAAGAGAATTTAATTCGCAAAAGAGTTTAACTCTTATTTAAAGAAAAGAACTTAGTTCTTCTTCTGGTTGAAGATCTGCACAGAGCACATCTCCCCATAAGTTGAGAATTTAATTCTCATCGGGTCGAGATCCTGCCATGCAGATCCTAAACTTAGAAGGGGAATTGAGTTCTGAGAATTTAATTCTCCTAAAACAAAACTAGGGTTTTACCCTAAATAAGAATTTAATTCTTTCAAAATAGGAATTTAATTCCTCCAGAATCAAAATTAGGGTTTTACCCTAAATAAGAATTTAATTCTTAAAGATAAAGAGACTTAAAAGATCTCTGTGCATGAAAAAGACTAAGGTCACGTGCCCCACGTGACCCGTGAACAGATTCCCCAAAAATGAGAAGAGAAAAGCTTTGAGGCAATGCCTCACATATTCCCACGTGACCCTCATTATATATGGAGCAAAAGCAAAGGCAGAAACAATTCTGGGCGCTCTCACGTGTTAGCACGTGACCCCTAATAAGTGTTCTAATAAATCAGGGCATGATTATACATCACGTGCCCACACGTGATGGCTATGAAAATTAAAAGTGTTTAACACTTGTTTGCAGAACAAAATAAAGAGGATCTGGCCTCACTTTTTGATGCCATCACGTGCTCCCACGTGACTCCCAAAACGCAGAAAGAAAGATCAATGGAAATGAAGGCTTTGGGCGCTCTCACGTGTTTACCACGTGACCCCTTAGCAAACGTTCTAACGGTCAGCGCATAAATCCCCATCACGTATCAACACGTGATGCTCGAAATAAAAAGGAAAAGTGTTTAATACTTATTCACAGATTTGAGGATAAAACAAAGGAGATCTGGCTCCGCATTTAGGGCGCTCTCACGTGTCCACACGTGACCCCTCTCTCTTTAGTGTTTAACACTAATCTGGAGACTTTGTTCCCAGTGTTTAACACTGATTTGCTTTAGTGTTTATCACTAATTTGAAATCTCTGATTACCAGTGTTTAACACTGATTTGCTTTAGTGTTTAACACTAATTTGAAAGCCCCGTTGCTAGTGTTTAACACTGATTATCTTTTAGTGTTAAACACTAACTTGCCAATCTTAATTCCAGTGTTCAACACTGTTGGTCTTTAGTGTTCAACACTATCTTTAGCCCAATTGGCTAAGTTTCTAGAGGCAAAGCCTCTCCTTCAATGGACCGACAGAAGGCCAATATTTCAAACATAATTGGACTTAGCCCAAACTGGCCGTAAGTCCTCAAATCATATTGAACTGAGCACATCTGCTCTTTCAACCAACTCATTGGTTCAAGGGTACATCTCGGAACTCCTCTGATATTTGTCGTTGTAATCCATCAACGTCTTCATAGAGGTGTCGGGTCCCGACAACCACACATCAACACGGACTGTGGGGTCCTTAAACTCATGGACTTATGCGTCCTTAAACCAAGATACGGACTGTGGGGTCCTTAAACCCGTGGACTTATGCGTCCTTAAACCAAGATACGGACTGTGGGGTCCTTAAACCCGCGGACTTATGCGTCCTTAAACCAAGATACGGACTGTGGGGTCCTTAAACCCGCGGACTTATGCGTCCTTAAACTAACGGACTAATGCGTCCTTAAACACACCCATATGGACTGTGGGGTCCTTAAACCCATGGACCGCAATGTCCTTAAACTACCAATGGACCACCACGTCCCTAAACTGGAACTTGGACCACCACGTCCCTAAACTGGCGACGGACCACCACGTCCCTAAACTGGAACTTGGACCACCACGTCCCTAAACTGGCAATGGACCACTCTGTCCCTAAACTGGGACAATAGAGCCCCCAAATGCTCTCTTGTCGGATCTAAACGATCCTGTTAAGTCGATCTTAGTCCCAAACTGGACTAGTATCCTTAACAACCGTTTAAGTTGATCTTAGCCTCAAATATGGCTATCGCATCCTTAAACCTTCAAACAGACTGGACTATGAATCCCTCCAATCAACTTTGGTTCAAGGGTACATCTCGGAACTCCTTTGACACCTGTCGTTGTAATCCTTCAACGTCGTCAGAGAGGTAACGGGTCCCGACAACCATACATTCAATGGACCACTATGTCCCTAAACTGGAACAATGGAGCCCAAACGCTCTTTTGTCGGATCTAAACGATCCCGTTAAGTTGATCTTAGTCTCAAATTAGACTAATGTATCCTTAACAAACGTTTGAGTTGGTCTTAGCCTCAAATATGGCTAACGTATCCTCAAACCAAACCCCCAAACCCAAATCTAAGATAATACGGATTTGGACTAGTCCACGCCCTACGGGCGACGACATAACTCAGTCTCCGTAAACAATCCACGGGCAACAAAACACAAAACAAACACCCACGACACGAAGTGACCAGCTGGAGAAGGAGAAAGTTGTTACCGCGATGCGGTAGCGTAATTAACTGCAGGGGCTTGCGCCTGCAGGGAAGAGCGTCCCCACAATCAAAAACCCCTCAAACGAGGGGGAATCTGACGAAGTCTGCTACATCGGACGCATCCGTTTAAACCTTCGATACATGGTGCCATAAATCAACTTGGCATCTTCGGAGAGGTGAACGGATAGCACCAATTAGCATCTGCCCCGAATCTCAGTGCCAAGACATCGCAGTCTTGTGCGCCGCCTTTCGGAGGGGAACAGTCCTCGTCGCGGTGGACTACTTCACCATATGGATCGAAGCCGTCCCATCAGGAAACCGGACGCCGCTACAACCATCAAGTTCCTGCAAAACAACCTGATACTCCGGTTTGGAATCCCGAAGTGCATCATCACCGACCATGGGATGAACTTCAAGAATAAGAAAGTGAAGGACTTCTGCAAAGAATACCATATCCTCATGAAGTTCGCCGTGGTCGCGCATCCCCAATGTAACAGGCAGGCTGAGGTCGCTAACCGAGACGTCCTCCGGGGTCTCCGAACCCGCCTAGAAGGGAGATAAGGCAGTTGGGTCGAAGAGCTACCCCGGGTCTTATGGGCCCTGCGCACATCAAAAAAGACTCCCACCGGGGAGACCCCTTTCAGCCTCTTGCTACGGGACCAAAGCGATGGTCCTAGTGGAGATCGGGCTACCCAGTCACCGGGTCGAGCATTTCGACGATGACGCAAACAAAATAGCGCTACAGACTAACCTCGACATACTGTTGGAGAAAAGGGATCGAGCCCAGATCAGAGCCACCGCCTATCGACAGCAGACGGCCCGATACTACAACGCTCGGGTGAAACACCGCTCCTTCAAGACCGGGGACCTGGTCCTGCGGCGGAACGAATTCATCGACCAAGGCAGGCTTCACAAGTTCTCCCCGAAGTGGGAGGGTCCTTTCCTCGTCTTTGAAGCGCTCCCCGGCGGAGCCTACCTCCTACAGGACGCAGACGGACAGAAGCTCCCGCGGCCTTACAACGCCGAAAAGCTCAAGCTATACCAATGAGGTCAAAGCCAGCGAAGTGTTGCACCCCAGCCGCCCCCCTTGAGATCTCCCTTTCACAAAGATGGTGTAAAGCGTTCTCTGAAATTCCTGTCCATACGAATAAAGAAACGTCGGATCTCTTCTCCCCAGTAGAGTTCCTCCTTTACGACGAAAAAGCCCTCCCAGAGGCGGTCGAGCCCGAGGTTCCCTCGCTCGGCTATCCCCTACGGGCAACTTCCCTGCCGCAACGCTGGGGATCAAAAAGCCCTCCCAGAGGCAGTCGAGCCCGAGGTTCCCTCGCTCGGCTATCCTTCAGGACAAAAGCCCTCGCCAAGAGGCACCGGGAAGTAACCCTGCCCGGCCAAGGGTCCTTGGTAGGCTTCTACAGCCCCTCCCGCGCTAAGGACCAAAGTCCTCCCAGAGGCGGTCGAGTCCTTGCTCGGCTATCCCCGGCTGGTAGCTTCCTACCACAACCGACAGGGATCAAAGTCCACGCCAAGAGCCACTGAGCAGTAACCCTGTTCGGTCCCCGTCCTGAAGGATCAAAGCCCTTGCAAGAGGAAACCGAGCAGCTACCCTACTTGGTCTACTCTGGCTGGTAGCTCCCTACCCTCGACGCCAGGGATCAAAGGCCTTCACAAGAGGCACCAAAGCGGCTACCCCGCTCATTCATCCCAGGCTGGTAGTTGCCTACCCACAACGCCGGAGGTATAAGCCCTCGCTAAGAGGCAACCGCGCAGCTTCACTGCCCGGTCATCCTTAATGGCGTTCTGTAGCCCTTCCCGCGCTAAGGACGAAAGTCCTCCCAGAGGCGGTCGAGTACTTTCTCGGCTATCCCCGGCTGGTAGCTTCCTACCACAACCGACAGGGATCAAAGCCCTCGCAAGAGGCAACTAACGACGCCAGGGGTCGGTAAACCCATGCAAGAGGCACCTGCATAAGCTACCCTGCCCAACCCCCCACGGCTGGGGATCGATGCTCGAAGTCAAAGATTCCCTACGACCGGCGGAGGATCCGAGACACCAGGGAGAGACATCAGGTTTATCCAAGTCTGGACGATCTCCCATCAACCTCGGGGCCCTTGGGGATACCTTCGCGGCAACGCTTGACATGCTCGTCGGCTAGTGATTGAGGTCAACTCGACGGGAGATCGCCAAATAGATGGCCAAACTGAAATGAAAACACAACAGCACAAGCAAAGATATCCTACGAACATCCTTCACACACAGAAGATGGAATGCAAAGCGACAAAACAAAGGTTTTCTTTTATCACCAAAAGCAAAATTTTTACAAAGAGTATTCTGGGCCCCCGGCTTTACAAACGGCCCGGAGGCTTACTCCGGTCCCTTCATCACTGGCATCGCGGCCTACCGGGGGCTCTATCGCCGGAGATCTTGCCACCCGGGACACGCCCTGCTCCCCTCACCATTTCCCGCCGGAGGCCTCGCCACCGAAAGCGGAGCCCGGGCATGGAGCTCACCATCATCAAACTCAGGAAACCGTTCCTTCACGGTGTCCAGGGCCTTGTTCCACACGACGGCAGAATACTCCCCGAGCTCGGCGTAAAACTGCTCCAACGTCTTATAATCGGCCATGGCTTTCTTAGCCCGAACCTCGGCAACCCATGCCTCCATAAGTGCCACCTCAGCATCTCTTCTGCTAGCGTCCCTCTCTTTTCCCAGGGCCGCGAAGCGTTCAGCCAGGTCTGCCAGCTTCCTATCGGCAATGCGGAGAGACACATTCAGACGATGAAGGGCACCCCGGGTCGCCGAGTTGGCAAGTTCCGCAGCCTCCGCCCGGCCCGCCACAACGTCAGCCCTTGCCCTCTCCTGGCGTAGGTCACGTTGCAAAATCTCGACCTCCGAAGGGAACGCTTCCACTGTCCTCGGAGCGTGGAACGCCCCCTCGGCCTCCATGTGAGTGGCGAGGGCACAGTGTTGAAGAACCTGACGAAAAGCCGATGAGAAACCAGGAACCCCCCCAGCCAAGGGAAGGTATACCAAGACAAATACACATAAAGGGATTCGTACCTGGACCGCCCCCTGGGCCATGGCCTCCAATTGATCTCTCAAGGAGCTGTGCGGAAGCTTTTCCCCAGCCGACTCCTCCATCCCGGCGAGCAGGCCAGCGGCGACGGAAAGTCCGGACAGGACCGTGAAGACGACGCCCCCTCCTCCACGGGAATTCCCTCACGGACCCTCGACGACGACGCGCGAGAAACCGTCCTCTTCCTCTTGAGAATGGGCCTGCCCTCGCCCTTCCCTCTGTCCCCCGTCTGGGGCTCGGGTAACTGGGGAAGACTCTGGCTTCGGCCGAAGAAACCACCGGATGCCGTCGACGAAGCGGACGGCCCTGCCGTCGACAGAGAATCCAGCGGAGGGCATGAGCTAGCCGGGGGCTCGGCCACGCCACTAGCCTCCTTCTGGCACGGGCAGCCCGAAGAGTGGGAGCGAACCATTTATTCCAAAGGAAGAAGAACGCCGAACAGCAGCGACTCAAGGAAGAAGGAAAAATGAAAGATTGGGGGCCCTGGGGCGGGCCCCACCCCTGTTTTATCGCTGCGTACGGCCTCATCTGACGGCGCCCGTCATCTCCCGCCGAAACGACTCCTCGCGCCCAGCGGCTCCGATCGCTCCACGTGTCGATCCTGCGCTGGACCGCATCCCATCAGGCGCCACAGGCCTGCGTACGTCGTATCAACCAATCGACACTTGACACATGGACCGTCGCTTCAGTTGCAGAGTGCACGAACCGGCACACCTTCTCTAGATGCGGAGATCTCGCCTTGATTCGCTAGCGGAAAAGACAACCGACGGACCGAGGACTCGCCCCGACAAGACTCTAGAAAGGAGCTCACCTCGGGAGGCCCGGCAGTCCACTCCTGACCCGACCCTCTAGCTGGTCGGGACAAGAGTGGGGGGCTAATGATAGTGCTCGATATTGGCAATCTCCAAGATCATGACACGTGGCAGGTGACGTGTCCCGGAACTCAGAGGAAGAAGCCCACAAGGGCTGACCAGGCCGCCCTGTACCTGACCTGCGGACACAAGTCGGCTCTCCTCGGGGCCCCCTGTAAATTGGCCTCCTCGGCCCCGTAGCTCGCGCTGAGCTGCCGCAAGACCTGGATTCCTCGACCTCCTCGCTCGTCTCGAGCTCCAGGCCGAGGCCGTCTTCCTCGGCCCTACGACCAAGGTCACCGCTCACAGGCGTGGCTGCCGCTCCGCGAGTCTCGCCATGCGCAGATTCTACGCCGGCAACATCCCATATTCCACGCCATCAATCCCCATTAATGGGCGATCTGCTTTCTACGCGGGCGTGACGTCGGGGGCGTAACTGCCGGCGAAAATCTCACGCCTGCTGCGTGCTCCACCACTATATGAACCCCGTCACAGAGGGGTCAAGTAAGCCATTTTTTACTCTTTAAGCCGTTACTCTGCTCGAATCTCATCACTAACTTGATCGTCGGAGGGTCCTTAGTGGTACCAAACCATCCCGAGACTTTCTTGCAGGTAATCGGCACCAAACTCCTCATTCTACTTCTTCCTCCAAAACCCATTGAGACCCACACGCAACAGGAGATAATCAACAAAGTCCACCGGGAGATCAACGAAGACAACATCTGACGGAGACCCGAAAAGGACCTCCATCAGATTGACTTGAGTAATTAGTCGTATACAAGACTTCTTTACAATATTGTTTATGGTCGTTACATGAAAAATATACTTGTCTCATTTCATGCTATTGATTGGTCTCAAAGAATAATTTAGTAACTGCAATCAAGAACGGCGTCGCTTTGCAGCTAGCCGGTGAGTACGGGTTGGTCAACAGGGATTTTGTGAATTTCTTAATCGCTCCAACGAGTTAATTCCGATGGGTGCCAGATTGATTAATTAAATCTAAAAACTAAATTAATCTATATCTAAATCTTGCTAGGGTTAGGTTAGGTTAAGTTTGGAAAGTCAATAAATCTCACCGCTTTCTATAACCATATGAAGATCTATTAGGAGTTATGGTAATTATTAATAAAGGGGATTAGAACCATTCGGAAAGATGTTTCTTCCTCTAGGTTCCTGTCCTTCCTTTATCAATCCTTACCCTAACCTCCATGGAAAACACGCTCAACCGGGCTTTTATACTACGGTATCACCGCTACCTCGTGGGATAGGGTGCTGTAGGAAACGGTGTGTGCATGTATGCATAGAGTCCTATTAATTATATGTGATGGGCAAGAAAGGGATGAGAGATCTTCATCTCTCAAACCTTCCACAAATCTAACCCTAACAAGCGAGGAGACTACTCACTCATTAGGGAATTGAAGAACATTTATCTAAGGCAGAGAATAGAAGATCTAACTATCTAACTAGGGCAAAGAATTAAATTTAACTAGGGCAGATAAGAAATTACCTAAGGCAGAAAATAAATTAAGAACTTACAAATTGATGCTCTCCAAAAGAAATCTGAATTTTATTAATGAAAGGAGGCATGGCCTAATACAAGGATTTGGGTCTCTATTTATAGGACATAGAAAACCTTTGGTTTACAATTGCCGCATGTCTGCATTTACAAAAATACCCTTAGGAAGACTAGTCAGCGC
Organism: Agapanthus africanus; assembly: GCA_030015575.1. Lineage (NCBI taxonomy): Eukaryota > Viridiplantae > Streptophyta > Magnoliopsida > Asparagales > Amaryllidaceae > Agapanthus > Agapanthus africanus. The sequence continues at coordinate 58,864,916 of CM057343.1, read as the reverse complement.
CGCCACAGCTTTTGGTAAAAAATTCCACAACTACGCGCACTACCCGGTCGCGGAACCACGGCCGCAGCCATGGTTTGGCCGCGGTTCCGCGGCCAAAAGGTGGTCTTGAAGGCTGAGTCTTCTGGGCTGGGTTCTGGTTGCATTGGGCTACTTTTTACTTCACTTTATTCTTCATAATAGCTTCTGGTTCTCTTCCAGATTTCCACAGTGAGTAAAGTCGTGGACTTTTACCGCTTGCTTCGTATCGAAATCTTGAACCTTGCTCTGTCTTTGTGCTTTGTGAAATTGTCCATTGATCTTTGTTTAGTCTTCAAACTGTAGGCAAGATAAAGATTTTCTGTTTGTTGGTCGAAGTCTCACTTTTGCATTGTCTTTTCATTGTTTTCACTGTTTTTGTCCAAGAACCTGTAACCTGCAACTATATAGCAGACATGGGTCAAAAGCACCTCTTTATTTGTAAAATGATCAAGAATGGGAAATGTAATAATGCAATATTATGATATGAACAAATACCCCCAAACTTATCTTTTGCTCGTCCTCGAGAAAACCTAGTTTTATTCTCAACAAAAACCTAACCTCACTTTCCCAGGGAAACGCGATTGCACTGAGCTCATGCAACAAGCCGTTAAACCTCTAGGTGTCCCTAGTAGGAGGAGTGTTGTCTCCTGAGGGTTTTCAGCGGATACTACCCACAAAATCCTATCAATTCGGCCCATTGATTTTTATTCTCCAATTAGGTTTTCTAACAAGGAATTCTATTATTTTCGACTCGTAAATTATCCACCCATATTCTTCACGCTTCCTTATCATTCAACTTAAGATTATATATATTCTGTAGACTTACTTAGCTTTCGGCATCTCTTAAATTTTCCTTCTAGGGTTCTATCTCAACTTAGGAATTTTTATTATCTCTATTAAAGATATAAGTCCTATTTTTCATTCCTATCTCTTATCTAAACCCCAATCACATACCCTTACGTGTGTGTATAAATCACCCCTACACTTGGAAATTCAAATCAAGCAATCATACTCTTGTCCGTTGTCCAAAACACTTCTTAATTGGTGAATTTTTAGATAAAATTTGTTCACACATCTTTCATGCGACCGTTAATACTTCTTGAAGTACCAACAATCGATTACAAGATGTGTTTGCACATTAAAGCGTAATTCCTAGTCTTGTAATACCTAAGGCTTTAGCAGTGACTCCCAAACCAGTTGGTCTAAAGCACTAGGTGATGAAGCACCCTCGCTAAATATTTTTATATTTTTGCAGCCTTAAGTAATCAAAAAATCCAGTGTTCATTTTTTTTATTATCTCTTTATTCACACTTGAATTTTTATTTTATTTTTTTTCTTTGTACTAAGGACTTTAGACAAGAGCATTTCAAGGTCTCCTCTACTATTCTAAGTTCCAAGGTGCGTGTTTGTGCAAATTGTAGGGTATATATTTTCAGAATATTAGACTTAAGCTAGGAATTATTTTTTAAACTTATACTTTAATAAAAAATATCAATACTTATCACTTGTTTTAACTTAGCCCAAGAAGTGAACTCAAAATTTGCCTATTTCTAAATAAACTACAAAGACATATACTTTCTACCGTTAAACTTTAAGAAAGATTATTTTTAGGGTTTTTAATTTACCAAGTCTAGATCTAGTTGTTCCTAACTAGTTAACTTTTTTGTCAAACTCAAGTCAATTATGGCCAAAATTGAATACATTAATTTTTATAATTTTTTGAAATTTTTCAATTTTTATGGGTTTTAAAATAAGTATGCAAATGCAAAAATATACACATGAATGCGAAGGAAGAAGGCTTACCGAGCATACCCCCAAGCTTAAACTTGATAGTGTCATCACTGTCATGCCATACCAAGAGGGTTGAGAATGTCGGCACTCCCCTGTTTATTTATTTATAAAAAAAATTATTTTTTTATTGTTAAAAGAAAACAAAATATATATACAACAAGGTTCCCCCCAAACTAAACAAGGCCTTACATAAGCCAAAGGTTAGCACCAACCATTCAAAAATTCTATCGTGATAATGGTGGGGTTGGTGAAAGAATAGAGTGGAAAGAAAAGAAATGAGAAGCACACGAGACCGTGTGGAGATAGAAACGGAATATGGTCTCGGTGGAGGAGAAGAATGGCGGAAGGGAAAAAGAAATGGTAGAGGTTCTACTTCTTCAAGTGGAGGTTGATTAATCACAAAGTCCGTATCGTTTAAGAATGCGAGTTCGTCGGCGAAAATATCTTCGAAACTTTCATCGAATGTCCAATTGAAAATTATCGAACTCAAAATATCGGATTGTGATTTATCAACACTCGGTATCATTAAAGGAAGATTAGAAGAACCAAAGAAAGTGGGAATACGAACTTGAGGGTGGGGATGGAGTATATAAATTAGCACAATTTGTAATGACTGATGTGTAAAAAGCGATTGTGCTAATCTATCAACCCGCGGAAAAATGAGATTAAATCCCTCAAGATTCGTGATCAAACATGGGTACGTCGAACTTGGTATTGAAGATGAAAGCGTAACGGTCTCTTATAAGGTCGGAACGAGGACGGGGGGAAGTGAGTGAGGAAGGGTATCAGTTAAAGATGCAGGAGGGTGTACACAACCAGTGGGAGGGACATGATGAATTGGGAAATCCGACTCATCAAACAGAACTGGTTCATCCTCAATAATTTCCTCAATATTCTCCTCAAAATTTAGCTTATCCATGCCATAATCATCAAAATCAAAACGCGTATGAAGTTCGGGAGAAACATTTAATGACTCAGGATGATGAATTGGGCATAAAATTTGAATCAAATCTACGGGTCCATCATCCAAAATATTCCCGGCGTCTAAATCCTCAATCAAGTGAAAATCAATTTTTTCTGACACCTCATCAAAAGCATGGATATTTATCAATTTAGGTTCTAGAGTAGAGGTGTAAAGTTCAAAAGGATTCGGTGTTGTTTCACTCGAAAGGGAATCTTCACAATCTGGCAAATCACGCACTACAAAGTCACACAACTCGTTAAATGTTTTATTTTCAACTTGTGAATCATTTGGGACAATCGATGAAAAACCGGAGTTGTGGGCTTCAATTGGGTACGGGTAGGTTTGATTTGGAAAGATGTAGAACTCACTCGCTCCTCTCAAATTCTCACTCTGTCTAACCGCCTCCTCATACATTGGAATTGTTGAAGCTAGTTGGAAACTAGCTACCGGTTCACTAGGTTGCATAAGGGTGGCCATGGACGCATCCACATTCCTCATCATTTTGTTTGTGGCTAAAATATAAGCTTCCAACGACTGTTCCAAACTAGACATGGGTTGGGAAGGGGTTTCGGTAAAAGATTCGAGATTGTTTGGATACGTGAAACTCCCAAATGGCTGTGTAGAAGCAATGTCTCGTGAAGGTGGGAAAGTCGGGTAGGACTAGTAGGAATTGGATGGTTGGATAGGAGTAAGAGCAACAGTTGGATAAAAAGGTGAATGGACTTGTGGATCCCTAGAACTGGATGTGTGGAGAGGAGTGAAAGATCGGCTACGAGATTGTGCAATATACTCAGCAATAGACATCGGTTTAAGAGTTACAACAGGACTCGAAAAATTGGTATCAACGTACGAAGGTGGTGAAGGTTGACATGGTTGACACAAAGTGGATTGCAACATCGAACTGTTTCTCCTAGACGCTTCTATTTGATCTTTCAAAGAAATTTTGGGCATGGAGGGATCGTCCTTAAATCGACCGAAACAATTCACGTACGAAGCAAAGTTAGGTTCGGGATACCAAAGTTCGGCAAGAGATTTGTGATGTGGGGTACCCATCATAGAAGAAAGGAGAAAAAGGAATGTGCGGTGCACGGATTTCTTAGCGACAAAAGTTTGCAAGTTTTTATAAAAAAAATTCCCTTTTTTTTTCTTTTTCTCTTTATTTGGAACTGTTTGCAAAAAAAATTTCGATAAAGGTCTTTGACACAAATGCAATCAACCACAAATGCACAATCAGGCCTAGATCTAGGGTCACCTAGGTCAGCTAGACAGCTCCTAACTGTTCCAAAAGGCTAGAAATAGGACCTCAAACCGCCTCTTCACCGCCAATTACGGCCAGGTAAGTGCCAGGTGAGTGGGAGGCTCTCCACTACAAGTAGTGGACCTAATTGAGTAACCACTCGCCCTAGACACACTTGCCTAGATACCGCAAAGTCAGGTTAGGATTAACGGCCGATGCCTATAACTAGGCCTCTGTCCTATTGAGCGCGACGTCCTTAGGGCTGAGTCTAGTATTTTTTTAATTAAGAATGGTCAATGCATATGCCTTATGTGATTTCTGGGGTCTTGGGAAGGGTGATGAAATCCCCACCCAATCTGAATTGGTCTCAAGCCCCTTAAAGTCCGATTAAAGATATGCAAAACAGTAAATCACTTACAATCAATTTTCTTTTAAGTGCGGCGCAAAGAATCCTGCACAATATTTGTTATTTGGAAGGGGAAGATTTTTAAAACGCAAAGAATCCTGCAGGAGATTTTACAGAAGATATATTGAGATTTGCAGAAGAGGAAATCGGAAAGATTACAGCGCTTTTTCCAGAGGCTAACGTCACCCACGCGCGGCGCTTCTGCGGCCAAAAGCGACGTTCGGCGTTCCGTGGTTGAAAACGGGGCGCGGTTCCCGAGAATTTTTTTCACGCAATGACTCGACCAGATGGCCGCGTTTCCGCTGTCGGAGGGGGTATACGGCGGCGGTTTAGCGGCGGTTCAGGTCACGAGATTTTGTCTTCTGTTCTGTTGTTGAAATCCCCTTCTGTTCTGATCTCCCGTTTTCTGTTTCGCACTGTATAGATTTCCAGATCCGAACTCGATTGTAGATCCTGCAAAATTCAAACAAAAAATACCCTTAACAAAATACAAAGATGATAAATTTTTATATTTTTTTGATTTTTCAGTTTTTATGATTTTTTAATTTTATATTAACCCGAAATTGCAAAAAGGAAATAACACGCCATCCCCGGCAACAGCGCCATTTGATTTATCTCAAAGAATAATTTAGTAACCGCAATCAAGAACGGCGTCGCTTTGCAGCTAGCCGGTGAGTATGGGTCGGTCCACAGGGATTTTGTGAATTTCCTAATCGCTCTAACGAGTTAATTCCGATGGGTGCCGGATTGATTAATTAAATCTAAAAACTAAATTAATCTAGATCTAAATCTTGCTAGGGTTATGTTTAGGTTAAGTTTGGAAAGTCAATAAATCTCACCGCTTTCTATACCCATATGAAGATCTTATTAGGAGTTATGGTAATTATTAATGAAGGGAATTAGAACCAATCGGGAAGATGTTTCTTCCTCTAGATTCCTGTCCTTCCTTTATCAATCCTTACCCTAACCTCCATGGAAAACATGCTCAACCGGGCCCAATGCAATCTAACCATCTAATTAGGGCAGAGAATAAAAGATCTAACTATCTAACTAGGGCAAAGAATTAAATTTAACTAGGGCAGATAAGAAATTAGCTAGGGCGGAAAATAAATTAAGAACTTACAAATTGATGCTCTCCAAAAGAAATCTGAATTTTAGTAATGAAAGAAGGCATGGCCTAAGACAAGGATTTGGGTTTCTATTTATAGGACATAGAAAACCCTAGGTTTACAATTACCGCATGTCTGCATTTACAAAAATACCCCTAGGAAGACTAGTCGGCGCCGCCACAGCTTTTGGTAAAAAATTCCACAACTACGCGCACTACCCGGCCGCGGAACTGCGGCCGCAGCCATGGTTTGGCCGTGGTTCCGCGGCCAAAAGGTGGTCTTGAAGGCTGAGTCTTCTGGGCTGGGTTCTGGTTGCATTGGGCTACTTTTTACTTCACTTTATTCTTCAGAATAACTTCTGGTTCTCTTCCAAATTTCCACAGTGAGTAAAGTCGTGGACTTTTACCACTTGCTTTGTATCGAAGTCTTGAACCTTGCTCTGCCTTTGTGCTTTGTGAAATTGTCCATTGATCTTTGTTTAGTTTTCAAACTGTAGGCAAGATAAAGATTCTTTGTTTGTTGGTCGAACTCTCACTTTTGCATTGTCTTTTTATTGTTTTCACTGTTTTTGTCCAAGAACCTGTAACCTGCAACTATGTAGCAGACATGGGTCAAAAGCACCTGTTTATTTGTAAAATGATCAAGAATGGGGAATGTAATAATGCAATATTATGATATGAACAGCTATTAGAACATGTATACCTTGTTTTTATTGATCTTTGAATTGTTGAATGTACATGAAGATATAATTAGATATTATATGTTTGCCAATATCCAATTACATGCTAGACTTGACTTAACTCGAAATATGAATACAACATGATATGAATACTTGAACTTGACATGAATACTTGAAACGTGAAATGAATACTTGATCTTGATATGAACTCAATCTTGAAAACTTGATATATTTATGGATTTGGACAAGACTTGTGACTTTAACTACAATATAGTATATGCGGGATGTTGGGGTAGTTTAAGTTGTGAGTCCAATAAAATCTCAAGAGTCCCATGCTAACAATCACGAATACTAATAATCATGAGGGCCTGTCACGCCCCGCTTCCCAGTGTACGGGCAGAGGACGCGACGAGGCCGCTGCGTATTTACTCTGAAGTAAATACGCTAAGCATATCTAAGCAATATAAATAAAAATGCACAAGAGACAAAAGATATAATTGAACAACGACTTTATTTATTCACATTTTTTTTGTACAGTGCATGGAAAAGTAAATACATCTGAATGAAAGCAATGCCTAAACAATGGCATAACAGAGATGGAAAGTATTGAAATGAAATGTGTACAAGTGTAATTACTGCTCGGGATCTTCAATAAACTGGTACATGTTTTCAGTGCTAGGCTCGATCTCTGGAAGGTTCGAATCACCTGACGACATTCAAAGAAGAAAGAAAGAGAATGCCGTCAGCAAACAAATCGCTCGGTAAGTCCCAAAGATAAGGGAGAAATAGAATAGACAGAGAGAGAAAGTAGCTTTTAAAGTTGTATTATATGGTTAACGCTGTTGTTTGTAGCTTGGTACAGAAAGATACCAGTGTATACGAGATGAGTCTCTATATGCCAGAGACTAGAGGCAAATGGAAGTACAAGGCTCCGTTAGAAAGCCCGGAACAACGGCATGGTATTCAGGTTAGGTGTCTTAAATCTTGCAGTCTCGTGCCACTTCTAACACTTTCCGTATCAATCTACCCCTTAAACCCCGCGATGTCTTGTTTGTATTATTGTATTGTTTGAATTGTATTGCAACTTGTATTGTCTTGTATAATTGGATGACTTGCCAAAACCATGATATCAGTAAATAGATGTAACTGGAGAATTATGGATGTAACTATAGAATCATGTAAATGGAAGTATATCCATGGTTCAGTTCAGTCAATATAGATTGAATAGCTTGAACAAATTGATTTTATGGATTCATGGAATTATATTAAATTGTAGTATTGTAGATTGTACTTGAATCATATTCAAGTCAAATTATTATAATGAGACTCGGTCTGAGTCAGAACAATTAGAAAAGAAATTGAAGTCCTGATTGTTTTGATATTATCGATAACCGCTGCACATGGGCGGTATGATTTGTGTCTTTTTCAAAGACGATTACCGTGTTGATAACACCGTTTGTTAAGTTGTCTACCTTAGATAGGAAAGAACCCATATCTCCGGCTCCCTGAGGCTCAAGAGGCTGGTCCCGCTTAAAGCTATGTTTACTAAGGTCCTTAAAGTAATATATAGAACTTGAGGGGGTTTATGTAAAAATACTTTTGTATAATTTTCAAAATACACATCAAGTATTTAATTATCGTCTTTATAGTTTTCATAACTATAGATTTTATAGTTGTGACATTTCTAGTGAATAAACCTATTTTTCATAATACATGGTATTTAATTGTAAAGTGTTGGACTTGTATGGAATTTCATGGTATTTTCATATAAAGTGATTCTTTTGACTTTAGAAAAGTTGGAATATTTATATTATATCAAAAATAGATATTTTGATAATACATATTTATAAAAATAATTTTTATTTATTTATTATTTTCTAGAAATCTTATTTTCTTAAGATATTTGTATTTTAAATCTCTCGAGACCGAATGCTCCTTGCGGAGGTTTGAATCTCGCACTACTAAGCCATAGAATGTGCGATAATCTGCACCATCCCGAACGGGTTCCCCAAAAATGGGTTGTATCGGCGCTTTGCAAAGATTTGAAAAAAATATGTAATCTTGTAGAAAACGGTTTTAATAGTAAAAAGTAGTTTTGTGTAAAACGGTATTTTCCGAATCTATATTTTTCAAAAGGTATTGTGCTATATTGCATATGAGTGTTGTGAAGAGGTAGGTCATTACCTCATGATCTATCTAAAGGTATTGCAAGATTAATGCTGTTTTAAAGTCGAAACTATAATACATGGTATTTTACTGAAAAAGAATGGTAAAAGTTGCAAAATGAAATGTTTTGCTATGAAACTTGTTCAACATATTTTTTAAATGATTAATAGTTAAGATGTAAGAGTTTAATATGGTTCTGTTAAGGAAAATTAAACTTTATAAAGAAAACCGAATCGGAAGTCGGATTTAACTCCGCTTCCGTCGGGTTTTATTAAAAGAAGTTTTAAGACTAGAGAATAGAAAATAGAGGTGGGACTTACGGGTTTGTAGTATAGAGAAGAGGTATAGGAAGACATAGGAGGCGCCGGTGCGTCGTTTCGTCGCCGGGAGCTCCTAGGGTCGTCGTCGGAAGATCGCCGGAGTTTTGCCCTTTGCTAACTCCACTTGTACACAAAATTCTAGACAGTTTTCTTGAGAGTTTGGACAGAATTGTGAGAGAGGGGGGGGGTGTTTAGGGGTGATATTTATAGGGTAATGCTAGGGTTAGGGTAGGTGAAAGGTTGTATGAAAATTGTTTTAAAATTGTATTAAAAATAGGTTAATGGGGGGTTTTTAAAGTCTCTATTATTGTGTAGAGAAATTAAAGTATACAGGGGTTATTAGAATACAAAAAAGCAGAACTTTCATGAAGGCAACTCGGCGATCCGACCGAGTTCGGCCGACGGCGGCGGGTCGAGTCGCCGGGCCGAGTCTGGCCGGGGTTCGCTGCCACGTATCCCTCGTCGCTTGGTGTAGCCCCTGAATCAGTTTGTTTTATATCTATAGTGGGGTTTTTATGAGTTATGCACGTGTAGGCTCTTGGACTTTAAAAGTGTAAAATAAAACAATATTAAAAAATAATATGGTTAATAGGATTTGAACTCTGGTGCTTTAGTTCAAGCGTGCAAAGTCTTACCAATGAGCTACAAGCTCCTTCTTGCTATTAAAAAACAAAACAAACTTATATCTTGTGCTCAGGCAAAAGTACTCTTTTCTGTATTTTTGAAAAAATTATACAGAAAGTTGTACAGAAAGTTTAGGGTTGTTACAGGGCCCATGTTTGCTTGCTCCTAAATTATATCATGTTGAGTTTGGAATACTTCAACGATAGTCGAAATTCTGTTACTAACAATTATGAAGGCACATGGTTCCTTATCCCTATATTACAGTCTGTTAGGTTCGGGAAGAGCACTCTTGAAATTTGGTTGACACTCACATTTTAAACCAGTGATAGTTAGGTGACCTTTGTAGTGACCTCTTTTAGGATATCTCGACATTCACAGTATGCTCACCAACACACACTTATTACATGATTATATTGACCAACACATGCTAAACTATTTTGCCATGCTCATTTTACATTACCATGCTTATGTTTTATTACCATGCTTAGATACATTATCATGCTTATCTTTAATTGTTACCTTTAACTATCTGTTACTTCATTAGAATTCATATTCTATTTACATGCATATCCTTTATTACATTCACCTTCTTATCCTCTTTGGGGACTTACCGAGCGTTAGTTCGTTGACGGGAATTCCACTCACATTTCTTTCTTTCTTGGAATGTTTGTCAGATGAGTTTGGGACAGAGAAGTTAGAAGCGATCGAAGAGCAGTACTCTCAACTCACATCTCAAGCAGACGACTAGTGATGTTCATCTTCGCATTTCTTTTCGGGTTTTCCTTTCAGTATGCCATCTGTTTAGACTTTTTATGTTTATATTTCTTGTTTAGACCTCTTTCATTGTTTGAAACTTTGTAAAAGTTGGAATGTAATATAAAGTGGTTGGATTTTTTTACTTATCTGTGCTTGCTACTTTTTATATTTCCTATATACGCTTAGCGTATTTGTTTCGAGAAAGGATCTTCTCGGAATAAATACGTTGCTGGTCTCGTCACATGCCTGCTCCTGTATTTTGGGAAGCGGGGCATGAAAGGTTTTATTGGTGGCCCATGCAGGTCTGTTCTTCATGAATATCTTAAGCAATATAATATAAGAAATATGAAATCTAACTATTACATTCGAATTTTCTTTTGAATCTTATCCTATTACTTGAATCTATCTTAACTTTCACTTTCAATTTTCTTAAAGACTATATCTCAACCTTTGAATCCTTAGCTTCAGTTTCACTCCTTCTACTTGTATCTATTAGATTTTCGTTATCTTTTCCTCTTGCTTTTTTGCAACGTATTTCTTGAGTAATTTCGAAAACGAAATTATTTTTTAGGAGGGTTTTATCACAATACTTTTTAATAAATAATAAAAAATATATATTTCTTTCGAAATGGTCCAATTTATAGAAAGAAAAGGTTTTAAAAGATTTTAAAAAAAGATATATTTTAATATAAAAAATTAATGATTTATTTCAGAGCGCAACCTGGAACAAACAAAACAAGTTGCTTTACCAGCCGGTCTTGGATAAAATGAAAGTGATGCCTCACCTTTATCTTTTAAATTATTTTCTTTAGAAACTATGCATATATTTATTTCTAGTTATTTCTATATAATAGTAACTATGTAGCCCATTGGTTTAAGCTGCATGTTTGAATACCGGGACTAGTAATTATTTTTTATCAATTTTTTATACACTTCACATAAGCTACACATGAGATCTTTCATTTCCTTTAACTCTCAAATGAATGGTGACTTTCCAATTTCTCCTTAACTCCTATGTGAATTCATATTAATGGGAGTTAATATGAAATAATTCTTTTATATGGTCATCTTACTCTTTTCTTCTTCTTCCTTTAAAAAAGAGAGCTCATTCCTTCCTCACAAATATCATTCATCCCCTTCTTCCTCTTCATCTAGAGTTCTCGAAGAAGAATACGAAGAATCTCCCAAAAAAAAGTGTCGCTAGTAATGCGAGATTATCGGCGGATAGACGAGCCCGGTGATAAAATCGGCTCATGCGAGTAAGTCCCCCTCTCATCTTTTTCTCTTGTTCCTTTCTTTATTTCCCCTCTCCTTTCGTTTAGATTTTCATGATGTCGTTAGCTCTTGTTTAAATATTTTTAATTAAAAAAAAATTAACTATGCATAATATTACATGAATGGTTGTTTATATAATCTATATGTTTTTTATGCTTATGGTATTTGTGCATAGTCTATGATAATTATCACATGTTATTAATGTTGTAGGTAGCAACTCATAAAGAATTTCATGAAATGATATATACGTGAAAAATGTTATGGTAGTTTTATGAAAGGCCAGTTTGTATATATATATGTTTATAATCCGATTGCATGATTGAAATATCGATGACATCTTTCAATTCACAATATGATTTTTTATAGAATTATTGGTGTATTTTATCATGTATATTCTTAATTGTTATGTTGTAATTATAGAAAAGAATAATGTTGCAAACTAATACCATGCTTTTATTACTTTCAAATACGATCCTAAATACTTTTATCGTTAAAATACCTTTTAGAAATTAACTTTCATTTCTGAAAATCCTACGAAAATTAGGATAAATGTTAAATAGAATTTCAGGTCTTCAGTAAATTTTTTATATCAAACCGAACAATGGTTTGAGACTTATGATATTTTTAGTCACTATTTTTCTGAAATCTGAAAACTGTTTTTATCGGTCAATTTTTAGGACACATAATTTGGTCTACCGATATCCAAATTGAGAAAAATTAGATATTTCGGATATCTAGATCGAAATTCCAAGCCTTTCTTAGTTATATTAATTTCCTAAAAATCGATTTAAAAATTAGAAAACTGCGTTACAAAATTAAGTGACGAATCTGGACAGAATCTGTCCTGATTCGCATACTGTTTTTAAATTGGACATAACTCGAACACCCGATATCCGTTTGTGGAAATTTAGATATATAGATACGTAATCAACAAGCCTATAACAATTATATATACTCGATGACCTAAAAATGACTATAATGACTCGATATATGCCCGGCAATACATCTCATAGTTGCTGTACAGAAATCAGAATTTCTATTTTAAACCCTGATACTAAAATGACTATGACTAGAGCTTCAAAAATCCAAATCGTACGGAGCTTAGTATTTTGGATAACTATATCGTAAGACCTAGAAGTATATAATAATCTTCAAAACTTGAAACCTGACGGAAAATAATTTAAACTATATTTTAAAAATATGCGTTGGTGCTGGACAGATTCTGATCTGTTCTGCGGGATGAAACAAAAATAGGTATATCTCTCAAACCGGTATTCATATTTAGGTACGACTGGAACTCACACGTGCACAACATTTAGATCCATATTTTATGTTTATATTCCGAATTTGATTGACTTGAGTAATTAGTCGTATACAAGACTTCTTTACAGCATCGTTTATGGTCGTTACTTAAATAATATATTTATCTCATTTCGTGCTTTTAGAACACATTTCATGCTATTAGAACATATATACCTTATTTTTATTGATCTTTGAATTGTTTCATGTACATGAAGATATAATTAGATATTATATGTTAGATATTATCCAATTACATGCTAGACTTGAATTGACCCAAAGCATGAATATAATATGACATGAATACTTGAACTTGATATGAATACTTGAAGCGTGATATGAATACTTGATCTTGACACGAACTCAATCTTGAAAACTTGATATATTTATGAATTTGGACAAGACTTGTGACTTTAATTACAATATAGTATACGCAGAGTGTTGCGGTAGTTTGAGTTGTGAGTCCAATGGAATCTCAAGATTCCCATACTAACAATCACAAATACTAACAATCACGAATTCGAACAATTATGAGGGCCCGTGTTTCCTTATTTCTGGATTATAGCCTGTTGAGTTTGGAATGCTTTGACGACTGTCGAAGTTCCGTTACTAACAATCATGAGGGCTCGTTGTTCCTTACCCCTGGATTATATCCAGTTGGGTTCGAGAACATTCTTGAGATTTGGTTGGCACTCATATCTTAAACTGGCGTTAGTTAGGTGACCTTTGTAGTAACCTCTTTTAGGATATCTTGACATTCACAATATATTCACCAACACACACTTATTACATGCTTATATTAACCAACATATGCTATACTATTTTGCCATGCTCATGTTACATTACCATGATTATGTTACATTGTCATGCTTAAATACATTATCAAGCTCATGTTTAATTGTTACTTTTAACAATCTGTTACTGCATTAGAATTCATATTCTATTTACATGCATATCTTTTATCATATTCACCTTCTTATCCTCTTTAGGGACTTACCGAGCGCTAGTTCATTGACAGGCATTCCACCCATATTTCTTTCTTTTTTGAAATGTTCGTCAGGTGATTTTGGGAAAGAAGAGTTAGAAGCGATCGAAGAGGTGTACTCTCAACTCACATCTCAAGTGGACGATTAGTTATGTTCAACTTTGCATTTTCAGTTTTTCCTTTCAGTATGCCACATATTTAGGCTCTTTATATTTATATTTCTTGTTCAAATCTTTTGTATCGTTTGAAACTCGATATAAGTTGGAATGTAATACAAAGTGGTTGAATTTTTTCACTTGTCTGTGCTTGCTACTTTTTATATTGCTTATATATGTTAAGCGTATTTGTTTCGAAAAAATACTTTCTCGAAATAAATACGTCGCGGGTCTCATCACGTGCCTGCTCCATCTTTTTGGAAGTGAGGCGTGACATGTGGCTTTGCTATTTTTTATATGCTCTATATATTTTGACAATTTGTTATTAGTGCCTATTCACTATTATTTATGCACACTTAGTTTGTAGATGATGATATAAATTGTGATGGACTCATATTGTCTATTCTTTGATGTACATCTTGGTTATAATCTACCGTCTAATTATTTCTACCCAACAAAATTATAACAATTGTTCTGATTATAGAAATAAATTTTGGCCGCTAGGAGTTTTCGTCCAAGATTTTAATTTTATCTTTAGTGATTCTTTAAGTCAACTATTAATATAGGTATATTATCCATGCAAAAATTTACACATTATAATTTGTCTGGAGTTGCAACAATTGTCTATTGTTTTATTGATTTATGATTGATCCCTTTATACCTTAAAATTGAAAAGGAATTTGCACGGCAACCTAAACTTTGTGAAAAGGTTTGGATTTCTTTAATAGTTATTTCACAAGGTTTTTATGGAAAAGTATTTCTAAAATCATCAAAGCATATACATATTTGCAAGTAAGATGTTTTTTTAAGAACGATATTACACTTCTTCTTAATTAATAAACTATAAAGATTAAGATGAACGATACTGATTTATTTAAGTTATTTTCAATAGAATATTATAGAGAGTTGCTCTACTAGGTAATTTAAAATAGAAAAGAGAAACTTTTTAAATTCATACACTCTACATAGGTATAATAAGATGATAGATTGATATTTTTGAATTGGATCAAGAGTTTGGACCTAAAAGACTTTAAATTGCAATTAGTAGCTGATTCATGGTAAACATTTTGGCTCTAATCATGGTAGTCAACTAAAAAATTCAATAAGTTAGACGATGTCGTTATTGAATATTTTTGACAACTTTTCGATATCCAAAATAATGTTAGAACTTCAATTGTTTGGTAGAAAATAACTATTAAATTTAATTATACATGAAGGAGAGGGCGTTATGTATTTATATTTATATGAGTGTACACATGTTTTTGATATAAGTGGGTTTCATCAATAAGACTCAAGCCTTATTGAGATTTGACCCATATTATAATTTAGACAAGTAGACTGTACAAGGAAAGATGATCTATCAAGGACATGCAGACGACTCTCTCTCAGAGATATTATTGAATATTTTTGGCAATTTTTCGATATAAAAAATAATGTTAGAACTTCAACTGTTTGGTAGAAAATAACTATTAAATTTAATTATACACGAACGCAGGGGTTCTGCATAACTCTCTCTCCGAGCTGTTATTAAAGTACAAATTCACGAATATTATTAATCTAGTTTTGATACCATATTAAATTTAATTATACACGAACGATGAGGCGTTATATATTTATATTTATATGAGTATACAAGAATTTTTTATATAAGCGGATTCCATCAATAAGATTTGAGCCTTATCGAGATTTCTTCCATCTTCTATTTTATACCCATGCACGTCTCATATTTTTATACTATTCACATATCTCAACAATAACTTTCCTACTAACTTTATAATAATGAATAAAATATAATATTTTTAAAGAGCATATTTAGATAATTAATATTAAAATATACATCTCTCGCAATAAATGTTCGGTATTCTTTTAATTTAAGTTTGAAATGAGAATATACATTAGATATGTTAGATGTTTAATTTATTTATTTTTCTTCTTCTTTTTGAGTACTTGATTATATATATATATATATATATATATATATATATATATATATATATATATATATAATCTTTTAACTATCCATCGATGTGTTTTAAACAATGAGCAAGAGAAAGTCAGGATTAAAAAAATTTGGATTAATTTTTTTAATCCAGTGGAATATGTGGTCATTATTTGCATATTACAACTTGAACCAACTTTACTATTTAAACTGGAAATTGGATTGAAAAATTATCATATATCTTTTAAAATTTTTATTTAGTGTATAAGAAATGAAAATATTTTGGACAAAGAAACATACGTGACAATTTCCCCAAACCGCTCGCATCATATGTATAATAAAAATTTGCTAGATGTATATGAATCTAAATTTGGGAGAAAACATAAATTTTGAAATCATGTGGTGGTGCGCATGGCACGGCCCCCCTGCTAGTTTGAAAGAAAGTGGAACTTTGCTTTTTGAGAATGTTCTTTGATAATATTTATATTATTTTACCTGCCTCTGGGGTTCACAACTAACCAATTGATCAAGAAAAGGGTGTCCAACAATCATTTTTCTTGTAGATTTTTTTAATAGTCTTTTAAAGACATGGGTTGCTAATTTTTGTTGGAGGAAAGCTTTGATGGATGATAAAAAATGTAAGCTGCATATTATTGGCTTTAGTTTTATTAATTTAAATAATCCATTATAGCATGTGAAATTAAGTTGAAAGTCCTGATTTCTTCTTCATCTGTAGGGGCATTAGTTGTAATGGCTCCTGTTTTATATTAAAATTAGAAGCTTAAAAAGTTGGAATCCATATCATTGTAATGCAGCAACATGTGAATTATGTTAGAATTTGAGCCGTATGTTTCATTTTCTTAATAAGAAGAAATAAAAACCTCAACTGTCGTTCTGATTTTTAGCTTATTGGACAATGAAGAGAACTAATTCAAAATAATACACCTAAATTATTCATTCCTTTACCTATTTAATAATGAGTATAATGAGACCGCGAACGTTCATGTCCAAAGAGAGGAAAATGGGAGACGGTGGGTTCCTAGGTTTAAGTTGAGATAAAACCTACCGGGGGCCGTGAGACATGTTCACAGCCAACGTTGGCTATGTCATCCACAGCTCCATTTTTCCCTTTAATAATTTTCTTTTGAATCTTTTTTTGAATTTCCTTATAAGCCTAACCCATACACACATCACACATTCACGAATTTGCCCCAAAAGCGTTAAATAATGGCGACGTCTCTTTCTAAGGATCGAACCCAGCACACCGCTCTTCTTAAAGAAGTGACATAGGAGCAAAGCTATTGATCACTGGAAATGCCTAATCTAAATCTTTACGTATAATCATGACACCTATTTCACCTTAGCTCAACTATACCTAAAGTTCTTCTTGCTCTTGATCCATCTTTTCAATCAATCAACTTCATTAGCAAACTTTGATTCATATGTAAAAACCTACCATACATGGAATGCATGTCATCATCAAATAGTCAAATACATCAATAATTGATTGCATTGATTACGTCCTCATGAATTCAAAGGATATACTAGCTAATTAGATGGTTGCAGATGTGATGTGTATAAAACATAAACGCAAATTTGGATTACCAAAAAAAACATGAAAACGAATTATGCAGATGGAGGGGAGAGGGACCTATGATGACATGGACTACTCTAGAGATTAATAAATTTCTTTTTATTTTTTTTGATATTTATTTGACAAATTGAAAGAAGGCACGGACTCACTTGGATTATTTTTTATTTCTAAACGTCGCCGTTTCGGGAACCTTTCATTTTGAGAAAAAAAAAGTTATACCACAAGTCTTTTCCGAATCCGGGTTATAATCATAGAAATAAAGAAACGAGGGTAGAAACATAAATACATTACAATGGATGAGATAATTATAAAAAAATATTGTACATGCCCGATTTAATTCAAAATAGAGTCGATAAAATAACTGAACGGAATAAATGGCTCACCCTTAGAAGTTTAGAAACGAAACTTATTCAAATTCTAACGCCCTTCATTTATGCAAGAAATATTGTTTCCTTAAGAAGTCGAAGGAGCGAAACTTTTTATGCCACGTTGCCACCTCAACATCACCACAACAACATCTCTATTAACATTAGACCCCATTTGCGTATAATATAATGCTGCAAAAATTTCATAAAACATTTTTTTTTTGGAGATTCCAAAATGCCAAAAAGTGAATTAAATCCATAAGCTAGTGCTATGGTGGCAAATTAAGTTGTGTTTAGGTGGCGAAATACGTGAAAGACCTTTTTGAAATCCTATTTCTATTCTTATTTTCAGTTGTCAATAAATACCATCATTACAATTTGTCAAAGTATATCTGACCATATTCATATGAAACTTGACCATCATTTTATGAATTCAGCTACAGCTAGATAAATTTGATTATAATTTTCTGATATTATCTTGCTACAATTATATTGAAAGAAAATAAAAAGAGCTAGGACCTATTCACATCAATGTAGAATTCTACGAATGAGCATTAGCTCAGTTCGTATGGAAAGAGTGCGGGGTTCGAACCTCGGAACCCTTGAGGGAAGCGGCCACAAATTAATGCTTTCAGAGCAAATTCGTAGGTCCTTGGATGCGCGCGCGTGTGTTTAGGTTAGGCCTTACGGACCAGTCCCAAAATAATAATAATAATAATAATAATAATAATAATAATGTAGAATTCTAAGAAGCTAAATACATTTAAAGTAAAAGAATTTGAAAGAACACTTTATTCTTACCCTTTCTAAAAGGAAAAAAAATTAGAATTTGTATTTAGTAGAGTTGGATAGTTTTCTAATTGTGATAGGGTGGACCTTCAATTGGTGATCCCCAACCAACAAAATCTCACAAGAGAAAACGACATTACACATGTCCCTTTCAAAATCGGCCATAACTTGACTAATGCATTGAAGATGGTACCATTCGGCTCTCATGATCAATATGCGGATGTTCTCACAAAAGCACTTGGACATAGTCAATTTTTCAAATTTCGTTCCAAGCCCGGAGTCTCCAACGGAGCCTCAATCTTGCGGGGGCGTATTAGGAAAGATTTTCATAACCGATGCAGATTTTTGTGACTACAAATCTTTCCATAACTTTTCTGATTTTTTTTTAGGAAATATTTTATTTTATTTCTTCATCTGTATATATATATACAATTTTTGAGATTCAATACAAATCAATTAAGTTCAAAGCCTAATTGCATCTCTCCAAGTTAATAAATCCAATACTCTATCCTTGCTTTATGGCTATTTGATTTGTTGAATTTGGGCACCTTTAACATATGCCATATCAAGATATCGATATAATTTATGGATAAATATTTATAGGCATATAAATCTTTCATGAAAATTAATTCACACATTTTTTTGGGGTATTTTGCAATTATTGATGTATTATGTATATGGATTAATAATTAGAACATCAACAATTCTTTTATTTCCCTTTCTTTTCTGGCCAACACAGTGTGCTTTAAAGAGCAGCTCTATGTATTGCTCCTTAATCAACGATTTATTTTACACGAATTACAAAATCTCTATTGAGTTCAGAAAGAATAGATTACACATCCAAGGCACGATAAAGATGGATATAGACGATATTGGTCAACAACTCAACATATATACATCAAACAGAACTAAGTAAAAAATATCAATTAGCGTGGGTCTTTGCACAGCAAACATATGTAACGCTGTGTTCGCGATATTTTAAATAAATATAATTATTTCTTCTTAAAGTAAATATAGTTTAAGAATTTTGTGTTTTGAAAAATATTTTAATTAAAGCAAAGAATTTATTGGGTTTAGAAAAGAAAAGAAAATGAAGATCTTATTGAAAAGATTTTTTGAGAAAAGAAGTTTCAAAAAAATAATTTATTTATGAGTATTTTTAAAGAGAAGAAAAGGAATTGTGGATTTATCTAGGATCTTGGTTAGAGAAATTTTGTTTTTGAAAAGAGAATTTGTTAAAAAGATTTTATTGGAGAAAAGAGATTTGAAATGATAAATTTATTTTGTTGTTGGTATTTTAAAAGAGGATAACGAGTTTATTTAAATTTTATTGTAGGTATTGCAGGTTTAGTGGGTTTTTTTTGGTGAATATTCCACCCGCAAGCTGGTTTATATATAGGCTTGGATAGGGTTTCGTTTATGGTAGTCATAAAATTTCAGAAAATTCCAAAAAATTTACTGAACGATCTAGATTCACTGCCCTAAGTGCCGGCCGAATTTCCAGCTGAATTTCAAAGCAGTCAGAGCTCAAGATTGGGAGATAAAAATTCGGCAAGGCGAGAGATCGACAATCGACGTCCGTAATAGAGTAAGTCTCTTTTTCCATCCCTTTTTTCTACCAAAAATTCCGAGAAAAATCCTAAAATTCCTAGACATCTTTCTCTAGCCACCAGAAAAATTACAGGTCAATCAGATCTACGGTTTAAGGGTTACCACTTCGGCAAGTCGGTTGTTATTGATTTCCCTGCGCCCTATTGCACTAGACACTTTTGTGCGGACCTGACGCACTTGATTTTGATTTTCGCGTATATTTGGCACACATGATATGATTTTGTGCATATTTGAGACACTTGATTGAGATTTCGTGCCCTATAGATGCACCTTGATGTTGTCGTGCACACCGATGCACTCGACAGATACTTTTGTGCACAGCCGTTGCACTCAGTTTTTGTTTTGGTGCACATTCGTGACACTTAAATTTGACTTTGATTTCCGTACGCACCAGACGCACATGGTATTTTCATATACACATATTAGGGTTGATTCCTTTCTTTTAGAATCGCATTCTATGATATACACTATATTATATAGTAGCAAAGCAGGACTAGTCTGAGAATAGTGCCTGAGTGTTTTTACATGCATCGATATTTACTGAAGAGGTTTTCAAAAAGAGCTATAGTCTCACTATTTTCCTACGTGTCAAGATGCGACACAAGATTTTTCAAAAAATTTTTTCTTTCTAAGCAAATTTTATAAAGGCGGGATGTATATCTTAGGCAAAAAGCACGTCTCTCTCTCTCTCTCTCTCTCTCTCTCTCTATATATATATATATATATATATATATATATATATATATATATATATATATATATATATATATATATATATATATATATAATGAACGTTTGCTACTCGTGCCATGATATACGCATCACACGGCGATTTGAAAAGGATTTTACAAAAAAAATTCAGTTATTTAAATGATTTGGCAAAGATGCGTACTATATATATATTGTGGCCTTGATTATATTATACTTGATTTAAACAGTAGATTTCGCAACTTGCATTTTCATCATAACTCGTATGATTTGCATGACGCTTGACGGTGTTTTGATTAGTGAGTTTTGCATTTATTTTCATGCGCACGTGTTGTGCTATGATATTTTAAGCTTATTCGTGATTTCGGAGTCCCGTTGATTTGAATTGCTTTACTGAAATTTTTAAGATTTGCGGGTTTAAATTTAAATTTGGGGACCGAATTTATTTAACGGATGAAGACCGTAACATTTCAGAAAAATAGAAAATATTATTTTGGAATTTAAATAATAAAACAATAAATTTCACGGATATTATACGAATATAAATTTTAGATTTCGTAGAATGGTGTAATTGTATACCTATATTTTTAGAATATAATTCGAATTTAAAAATGAATTATCATTTATGAGAGTATTCATTAGACTTGGGCGTTTTATAAATTAATATATAATTAATTACATACAAGTTTAATTTTAAACTTAATTAGTATTTTACTAATTACCACACTAAACCATATTTTATTTGTTAACCATGTTTAGAGTGCATGGCATATTGTGACATGTAGCCATTTTATTTGTGGTATTTAGTTTTATGTTTTCAAAATATAAAAAGAGGAAAATAAGAAAAGAAAAGAAAAATAACAATAAATGAGGATACAAGAGAGTATGGTGCATTAAATGGTGGGAATCTCTGTGCATGGCTAACATTAGCCATTGTTTCTTCATCCCTCTCTTTCCCTCGTTCTCTCTTCTTCATCATCTCCTCCATTTCTCCACATCCTTTACTCCCACAAATCACCTCCAAAGTCACCTTAAAACCATATGGTCCCTTCACAAAAAATATTCTTCATCTCACTACAAGCATCATGGCATGATCAAGTAGGGGTTTTGAGAATATTGGGCCATTTTAGAATTTTCGTAAGTTGCTCCTTTGAGATAAAACACTCACTTTTCTTCAAGTCTTAAGTTTTCTAACCTCATTTTATAGTTTGGAGTTAAAAAAATTATGTTTTGTGAACTTGGAAATTTCCAAAATAAGAACTAGTGGGCAAGAGTTGTGGTAGTGATTAGTAGAGTATTTAGTGAGTGTATACAAGGCTATTAATGACAAGTGAGAGTGTTTTAGTGGAGAAATTCTCGGATTTAACGAGTTTAGAATTTTCCGATATCGGTTTTGGATGAGTTTTGGTGATCAATTAGAATCTGGTACTACTCAGGGACTCTGAAAATTAAATTGAGAATACAGTGAGATGTGCAGATCAGTAAGAAGCCACCCTAGAAGCCCTATCCCCTATCTTCTATTCCTGGCCGCCACTTCATTCTATATGGCCGCAAATTGCGGTTCAACTTTGGAGTTTGGGTGTGGAATTTGTTCTGTAGCGCACACACATGATAACTAAAACTATCATATATGCTATTTTGTCTAAAATCACCTTAAGAAAAATCTGGGAGTATTTTACTAAGTTTCTGTCAATATTTTATGATATTTGAAAACTTGGGATTTTATATTTGAGTTTTGACTCGGCATTTGATGTTCGTACGTCAACGTCGGGGGTTGTTTTGTTGTTCTGGCATGCGTGGACTATAGGTTCTAACCTATGTTCCTTTCGCTTGTCGTATCGGTTTTCGATTTGGATTTTTATGCGATACGATATGCTTTGATTGTAGGTACAAGTGCGTAGACTTCCGGGATGACGAAGGAGGGCAAAACATCCGTCAGGATCGACTAGAGCGAGGCATTGTAGGTGAGTAGATGTATATCTACGGAAAAGTTGGGTGGATGGTGTATAGCACCCCCGCAAATGTAGAACTAGGGTAAATATATACATGCATGTATATAGATAGGTAGCTATGAGTACTTAGCTAATAGGTTTTCTAGAGTACCATACCGTAGCAGTATACTTATAGAAGTTATACCCTAGTACTATTCCTTAACCTATAAACTATATCTACTTATGTATATATACGAGGATATTTACGATATGATGGATTATACTGTATGTGATATGATGAGGATATGATTTGATATGATGACACAAGTCGATATGATTGGATATGATGATATGAGGCGATATTATATGATATGATATGAGATGGCATGACATGATACAATATGACATATGATGATATGAGATGATGATGTACATGACTATAAATCCGTACTATTGATTGATGATATCGTACGATGGATTATACCGTACGTGATATGATGAGGATAGATCGCCAACTTATACATATATCGACTCGAAAATTATTGATTAAAATCAATAAGTAGATATTACGATATATAGAGAGCCATGCCTATTTTCAAAACTAACGAATCGTTACCCACTTTTAAAATGATAAATTCAAGGGGACGCTAATGGTATAATTTTCAAAAATATCGTGGTTCCCCTATTTTCTAAAACGACAATTTGTACTATTTTAAACTATAACTGTATGGCTCATACGTAGTTGCGTATTTTTATACTATTCGCGTTTACGATTTCTTTATTCTGTTTACGCTCGTATTACGATTTATTATTTCTATATACACTCGCATTATTTTCATTTACGATATATATATTGTGTTCATACCCTTATCTTTATATATGATTTCGTCTGTTAGGACATATGTACCATTACCGATGATGCATATGTTTCACATATACATATTCACATGCTCACACACACAACATCGGTAATTGCCATTCCACGTACACAAATAGAATTCGCTATGCTATCGCATCATACTATATCTGTTAGCATGTTAGATTCTATTAGTACATTCTTTACGTTGCTATACAACACGATTATATGAACACGCTTGTTATGTATCACAGCATTGTTCTGTGCCTGAGCATGTTATTTCATTATTGCCATATTCAGATGAGATTTTGATTTCCATGAGATTTCTAGATTTGAGAAACCGTAGATATTATTTAAAAACTTGTGATTGTCTTAAAAACGCGGTTTTCTCTTGATATGATATTTCGACGTCCACCATGAGATTTCTCGGTGCTGATCTATGATGATTACCTGATTCGAGGAGTAAGGAGTCATCGTCTGTGGGTACATGGTGGACTCAGTACGGTACCCCAGG
This sequence comes from Agapanthus africanus, assembly GCA_030015575.1. Lineage (NCBI taxonomy): Eukaryota > Viridiplantae > Streptophyta > Magnoliopsida > Asparagales > Amaryllidaceae > Agapanthus > Agapanthus africanus. The sequence goes on along the minus strand of CM057343.1, from coordinate 58,840,825 downwards.
TAAAAAGATCGTATAAAAAGGCCTTAAGCCTGGCAGGGGAACACTACCTACCGGTGACAGTATTGGACTCGGCGGATATCCAGAGGATACCGACCGAAGTGATATGAGACAGATGGATATGAGGACCGATCTGATGAAACGGCGCCTCAGATATGAGGATTTACGTGTCGATGTTGGATACGTATTTTATGATGATTTCGAGTGTCGATCTTGGGCAATCAGGATTTTAAGATGATTTTGATGTGTCGTTGATGGACACACATTGGATGATATATATATATATATATATATATATATATATATATATATATATATATATATATGACACAGATGACATTGTACTATATATTGACACATGTACGACATTATATATTTATATACCTATGTATACATGATCGCCTTCGTTACCACACGATATGATATTATTATATTACAGTATGACCTAAGAAATCTTTATACATTCGATTTCTACCTGTTGATGTCTTCTACTCACGAGTTGACAACTCATCTCTGTTGTGCCATAGTTTTCTTGCAGGATCGACCACTTGGATCAGTAGCGGCTTGCTGGCACACAGCTTCTTTCGGGTGATTGCTTGAGTAGATGGGTTACACTTTGGATCGTAACCACCACTTATACACTATTTATTTTTCAATTGTATCTAGTTAAAAGCTCCATCAAGCGGACTATGTATATTTGGTAGACTTAAAAACCAGAGACTTGTATATTCTTTCAGATTTAGAGCGAGATGTGCATATTATTCTTATATTGGATTTGATGATATTTTGGTTTTTTTACTTTCTTTCTGTGATTGATCTTCGCCTTAGGTATTGTATATTTCATATTGCATGATTTTATTTCCGCCGATTGGCGAAGAGTTAGATCCCGCTTGGGGATGCCATATTATTATTGATTATATACTTGTTTTTATCAAAATTTACAAAGGAGGTGCTGCCCAAGTTTTAAATGAAGAAAACGTTTTCAAACTTTAGTATACATCCACTTGCATTTCTATAAAAATTTACATATACTTTAAAAGAAACACTTGATTTCATTTATACCCTCCTTTTCAAACTTCACCCCCACTATTTTTCTAAAAAGGTTTAGATTTCTGGGTTTTTGGCTTACTTGGGTCACGATGGGGGTCCTATAGATCTCACGTGATTCAAGTGTCGGTCACATGCCATTTCCGGGTCGTGACAAAATTAGTATCAGAGCGCTCGGTTTAACCTTTGTTCGAGTCTATGTTTGACTATGTGGAGTCTAGGGTGTATATATTTCGGAACCTAGGCTTGACCTTACAGAACTTAGACTTCACTGAGGGGGTATTAGACCCGAATTTTCATTACGTAGGTTGACCTTGGTTGATGGAGTAGGTAACTAAAGTAGAGTAATGTACCATGTGTATGCTTTGCGGCATACTTACGATACGCTGCTCCATTTAAGTAACCTTAGGATGTGCATATCTTGAGATCCGTTATTCTATTAGTTCTTATGATCTATCCTCATCTATATTTGTTACAGTTCCTATCACCTTGGCTACGCGAGCTGAAAGAGCTGCGGCTAGAGATGCGGTCAGAGAGAACTTGTCAGGGATGAGGACCGACCAGGGTGTTATTCCGGTGACGCGGGAACAGATTGATTTCTCCTTTATGCTAGTATTTCTCGTTGAAACGAGCATTCCGGATTTGCATCTGATGATCGAACCATTGCTTGAGGCCGGTCAGATTGAAAGGACTGTTGACGTACAGCCTACTCCAGAGATTGTAGTGCTGTCTACCGTGCAGACAGATGAGCTAGCTGTTGCTGAGATTGACGAGATATCGCCTCCAGAGTTTACGAAGCTGAAGCCACATGAGTTTATAGGCCGGGATGTGACAGAAGATCCCTAGTCATTCTTGGGTAAAGTGACTAGGATGTTTCATTCGTTTGGATGCTCCGATGCTAGATCAGTTGAGTTGGCTAGCTTTAGTTTGAAGGGTCTTGCTCAGACCTGACGTGAGTCGATCGAGAGAGGACGAGCAGTGCGTATTCCTCTAATGGAATGGACGAGTTCCTGAGAACGTATCTAGCTAGATTTCTTCCACCGAGTGTAGAAGATTCCCGAGTTTGTAGCTTCGAGTCTTTGCGAGAGACTTTGGATATGACCGTAGCCGAATATGGATTGCAGTTTACAAAGCTTCGAGATATGATTCCGATTTGGATGATAATGAAGAAAAATGGGTCAAGTGATTCATGTGAGATCTCAATGAGTCGCTCCTATCCGTTGATACCAGAGAATTGAAATGTACGCAGAGACGCTGAATACAGCCACCTTTCTAAAGAAAGTCGTGATGAGATTGCAGTTGTCCTGGAACAGAAATGGATTAATTCAAGAGTGCCAGTTTTCGGGCAGTCCGGCAGAGATGATATCGGAAGAGGCCCTGATAGATTCTTTTCGGGATACTATGGCAATAATGATTTAGACCCAGAATTGGTTGTATGGTACACACTCAAAGGGCTAGAGGCCGCCGTCATTGACATGCTACATTACGAGTGGCTATGTTAATTGGTTAGGAGATGTTCAGAGAGGCATCAAAGCGGGACTGTTTCCGTCGTTACTCCTAACTGAGCCGTCAAGCCAAGAGTTCGTGGAATTGGTGATCCACATAGGAAATAAGGACCTAGAGGCAGAGAACGCCAAACCGTGGGCAGAAGGCAAGTAAAAATTGTTGCTCTTCCAGCTTCAGGTGCACAGGCACCTTCCGACATTGAAGGAGATGTACCTTAATATCATTTGGTTTTGATTTATGTCTAATGATTCAAGCATCACGCTTTATCATTTTGGACTTTTGAGTTTTGATAATTTAGTTTCATAATTGATATTTTCGTGCACCGTAGCTGCACCTGATGGACACTTTCCTTTGTGCACAATTGTTCCACTTGATTTATATTTATTACATCCATTACACTTGATTTGTGTTTTTGTGCATATCCATTGCACTTTATGTTGTTTTGTGCACGCAGTTGCACATATTTATAATTTCGTGCACTTCGATATACTTGATTTTGATTTCGTGCATGTTGTATGCACCTGATTTTGACTTGTGCACTCGCTATTGTTTACATGTGCTTTCGATGTATTGATATGGTTTTCGTGGACGCCAGTTGCACTTGATTTATGTTTTCGTGCACCTAGTTGCACTTCATATTGATTTACGGTGAATGTCACTTATAGGCTCAGTTGGGGTTTTCAGACGAGTTTGCTTGTCGTTCTCCTTTTCGATAGATACCCGGGTAACCATTACGTACAGTTAGTGCCACTGACATGCTTCTGAGTTCTTGGGTATCATCGGTTAACTCACTGCCAGCGTATTATTAAGTCTTTAGAGTCCTACATAGAGGGTTTCTTGGCTCTAATGAAACGATATAGTTGTGGTATATTGGTATGCGCTTGTGTCTGATTAAAACTAATATATTATATACACTGACGGTAATCGGACGGTTGAAATATTAGCAAGTCTTTTGCAAAAACGGATATTAAATCTAGTTTAGATTTAATATGATAATACATGTATTTGATATATGTATTTGCTAGTATTTTGTCACTATTAATTTATATCTCATTTATGTATTTTAATACATATGATAACAATTACAAAGATTTATATTAATTATGTTTGCATACATATTAATATAAATATTTTAATTGTTATTTTCTTTTTCTATAATTTTTCTCTTATGCTTATGTTATTCCATGAGAACAATATACCCTTTGTCTCACTCCTGAGTGTGACAAGTGGAGGAGGGAGAAGGTGATGAATGTTTACCGCCGAAGATGGAGACGAACTGGGTTAGAACGTTTTACCTGAATTTGGGGGCAGATTCTATTTGGAACATATCCATCTACCTCTCCGAAAATGCCAAGTTGATTTATGACATCGTATATCGGAGGTTTAGACAAGTGCCACCGATGTAGTGTGACTTATCAGATTCCCTCTCTTTTGGGGGGTTTTTGATTATAGAGATGCTCTTCCCTGCAGGCGCAAACTCCTGCAGTTAATTACGCTATCGAGTTGTGATAACAACTTTCGCCTTATAAGTTGATCACTTTGTGTCATGTTATATTGTTTATTTTGGGGTTGCCCATGGATTGTATATGGAGACTAGTTTATGTCGTCGTCCGTAGGGTGCAGATTAGTCCAAATCCGTATATATAAAACTTGGGTTTGAACCCAGGTCATATATTCCATCAGTTCAGGATGTATTTTATTTTATTTATGGACCATTAGTCATATGTCAGACTAAGATCAACTTAAATGTAGCGAGTATATGGGCTCTGTTAATTTATAATCAAAGAAGTTTTTAACTTTTGGGAACTTAACCAATTTTGGGCTGAATGATGGGCTTTTATGTTATCCAGTAGTGCTAAGCAGTCAAACATATATGTCGCTCATGTATGCATCATGTGAGGCGCTCACACTCAGACGCTCACGTGCCTGGCACGTGAGGTGTTGTCTACAGCATCTGGGTGCTCACACAGATTCCACATGAGGCGCCGTCTTCATGACTTTTGAGTACTCATGAGCGTATCACGTGAGGCGCTCAATCTCAAGCGCTCACATGGATATCACATGAGACGCTAAGTCTTAATTTTTTGAGCGCTCACGTGAATGTCACGTGAGGCACCGAGGCCTTAGAGATTTAATCTATGTTCATGATTTTTTTAGAGAAGTTAAACTTTTATTAATGGTATTTTGACCATTAACGATCACCAAGATCACTATTTTGAGGATCTAGGATCAGGTTTCTTTAAGAACTAAGTTCTTGTCATGTTTGGGAACTAAGTTCCTTATAACATTTCAGAAAATGGAAAATATTATTTTTGAATTTAAATAATAAAATAATGAATTTTACGGATATTATAACGAGTACGGATTTGAGTTTTCATAGATTGGTATAATTATATGTTGGATATGTATGCCTAGAGATCTTCACTGTATAGGATGCTATGGGTATGTATGTACAGAATAATATTTCTCGATATGATAGTATGCTATTTGGTTTGCATTTATCTTAACATGTGTATATATTTTATTTGTTATTTCATATCGCTTATACATGTTGATAAAACCTGTAGGATTATTTCTTGACTTCCATCATTATGATGGCAATCATACTTGTGGGAGCTGGGTAGTCGATAAGCACATTCTTAAATGTTCCTAGTCCTGGGAGTATCGAGACTGGGCATCGATACTCCAGATTAGACTAGTGTATACATTTCTAGACCCTGATGAGGGGCTATGGTTGGTCTCACAGCTATTGGTGTGATGCATCTAAGATTGTATATAGGTGCTCACTGGGGGTGAGTACTCTGGACAGACTCACTGAGAACTGGCTAGATGGTATTATACTTATCGTCAAATAGCAGTTCTCTAGTCATATGAGTACAGATAGTCTGTCGACCTGAGGCCATCATTTGTCTCGTGTGAGTTCTTAATGTGGTTTGATTACCACCCTACCACGGCTCTACTGAGTCATGCAAACAGGTTTTAGTTGGGTACAGTCCTGAGCCACATGGAGGCAGTGAGCGATTATTGGGGATTCGTCACTCCCGGTATAGAGAGTCGATGTCGCGCTGTGTTCGGTTGGTTAACACCATAAGTCCCTGGTCAGGGCGTATTAAGAATTACTGATAGTTAGATCAGTAGATTCTCGAATGGTTTTGAGCCACATTGGCATGACTTGTCGGGGTTATTAGGGGTCTGACATTTTCTACCCCATAGACCCGGCATACGATACTCTCAGACGAACAGACCGGACTGTATGGAGATTTTCATGGACAAGCTCAGTAGAATTTTGGATGAGTTTGCTCGTCGGCCTTCTTTTCAATAAGTACCTGGGTAGCCGTTACATACAGCTAGTGCTACTGACGTGCTTGTGGTTAAACCCACTGCCAGCGTACTATCGAGTCTTTAAATTCCTACACAGTGGGTTTTCTTGGTTCAGGCAAAACGATATAGAGATCGTATGGTTTTACATGCAGGGTTTCGATTATATACGTGTACTAGTTACACAGATTTATGTTCAGACGGATAATACTAGCGGGCTTAGGATTAAGCCGCATTCTAGTATTATATTATTGGATTATTTTAATATCTTGGTATTCATAGTATGAATACAGGTATGTATATACAGTGAGGGGTATTCTTGTATTTTCACTAGAGTGCTCTAGAAGAAGACACCTCATTTGTGCTAAATCTATTTTGTTTAAATAGATAATGAGGTGAAGGGATGAGGTGTTATGAAAGAATGGTTGAAGCATGGCTTCTTATTTTTATTCATTCATTTGTGATAACTATTGAAGTATGGTTGCATTATTATTATTGAAAAAGATATGCTTCATATTTTTTACACTTAGCCATTATTCATTCATTCTTGACTTGCCATTCTCTTTTCTCCTTTTCTCTCTTCCTCTTCCTTAAACCCTAACCCTCTGATGAGTTGAGAAACCTAATGTTAATGAGATAAATTAATCCAATAAACATTCTCTACATCTACTAAACCACTTATATCACTAGGTGCTTTAGTTACCTCACTTTTGAGGTTAGCGCTTGAACTATAAACTCTCGGGTGGATCATCTTCGACATAAGGAGGTCGATGACCAAGCTCGATCTCGATGGACGAGGAGCTTAAGAAGAGGATAAGAAGATCCGAAGGACTTGGATCACATAGGTATAATCACTTTCACAGTAGATTAGAACCCTATGTTGTTTTGCTAGTTAAGGCTTATGGTAGTTCTTGGATGATTAGTCGATGTTGCTTCCTTAAAATCATTTTTTGTAAATTTTGCCTCTCTACAAATTTTATGGAGTGTGAAAAATAAACTTACATGGTATCAAAGACACACCGTAAGCCTTAGATAGCTCGTAGTGACGTTAGAAATCCGTTGTTTTTGTCGCGCACGAACTGCCCACAAATACAATCCCTAAAAATGATGTTCTGAGATGTTTGCACACCCTATGGGCTCACGATTTGAACTAAGAAGCAGCGGGATGAAACATGAGCATCCCGGGGAACCCTTGGGGGGACCGAAGGTCGGGCCTGTTCCCGCCAAAAATTTCTGCGCAAAAGAGTCCAAGGTATCAAATGGCAGCGATACGCTTAAGAAAATGCGAATCAGTATCTTCCGGCCTGTATTTTGATAAACTCCCCAATGAGAAATTGTTAAATTATGATGGTGTTGAAAGCATTTCGAAAAGACCTTCGATTTGATATATTATGGGCCTCATAATTCATCCGGGATCAAAAGTTATGAGCAAATGTGTTATGCACATGTGATCTAAGAAAGAAGATGCGAACCAGTATTTTCCGAGCTTTATTTTGACAAACTCCGGAATGAGAAACAGCTAAATTCTGATGGTATTGAAAGCATCTTGAAAAGACCTTCGATTTGATATATTATGGGCCTCATAATTTATCCGGGATCAAAAGTTATAAGCAAATGTCTATGCACATGTGATCTAAGGAAGAAGATGCGAACCAGTATTTTCCGAGCTGTATTTTGACAGACTCCGGAACAAAAAACAGCTAAATTCTGATGATATTGAAAGCATCTCAAAAAGACCTTTGATTTGATATATTATGGGCCTCATAATTCATCCGAGATCAAAAGTTATGAGCAAATGTGTTATACACGTGTAATCTAAAGTAATGCTCTATTACATGGGGAATGCATTTTTTAGTCCCACATCGGGAAAAGGAGAGATGTCTTCTCTACCACTCCCATATAAATAAGAGGAGATACCTCTTAGAAAGGTAGAGTTAAATCCTCAAAGGATTCAATACTCAAAGGAGCTTAGTTCTCTAAGATAGGAGCATGCTCCTCCATAATGCGTATATGCGCAAGCGCCATGTGCGCTACGTGCAACGCACGTGTGCCCGCCATGCGGCACTACGTGCAATGCACGTGCGCACCACATGAGAACATTTAATAATATTAAAAGGAGCCTGTTCTCCATATATAGAAGCCATGCTTCTCCTCATAATGCGCATGTGCGCTACGTGCAACGCACGTGTGCTCGCCACGCGCGCACCACGTGCAACGCACGTGCGCACAACATGAGAACATTTAATAATATTAAAAGGAGCATGTTCTCCATATATAGAAGCCCTGCTTCTCCTCATAATGCGCACGTGCGCTACGTGCAACGCACGTGTGCTCGCCACGCGCGCACCACGAGCAACGCACGTGCGCACCACATGAGAACATTTAATAATATTAAAAGGAGCCTGTTCTCCATATATAGAAGCTCTGCTTCTCCTCATAATGCGCATGTGCGCCACGTGCAACGCACGTGTGCCCGCCACGCGCGCACCACGTGCAACGCACGTGCACACCACATGAGAATATTCAATTAAAAGGAGACTCGTTCTCCATAGGAGCTTGCTCCCCTCCATAATGCGCATATGCGCAAGATCCATGTGCGCTACGTGCAAATATGAGCGCCCAACACGTGAGACGCACGTGCGCGAACGCAAAGAAGCCTTTTTCAGCAGCGAGAAGCTTAAGCTCCAGCCTGTTCTTCCCCCTAATGAGTGAGACATGGTTCAAAGAGTACATCCCTTCACACCTTCGATATATGGCACTGTAATCTCTCAGTGTCGTCGGAGAGGTGGTGGGTCCCAACGACCAATGATCCTTCTTTCTAAAATAAAAAAAGAAGAAGAAGAAATAACATTAACAGAGAAACAGAGAAAGAATTCAGTGAACTCCTAAAAAGAAAGTTTGAGAAGAAATCAGAAAGAAAAGAAGGTAAACCTTTGAAAAGAAGAATTTCTTCTGAACAGATCATTGATCTGAGAACAAGATCAAGGACCTCTAAGGAAAAGGAAAATAAACAAATAAAAAACAGTGCCTTGCACTTCTTTTTATGAACCATTGGTTCTGAATCTAAAAGATTCTCAAGATAACAGTGCCTCGCACATTTTATCTGAAATTGATCCAAAAGAATATGAACAGTGCCCAGCACTTGCCAGAAATGCACTATTGCGCAAGCCGCGCCACGTGTCAGCAGTGCAACAGCGCAGCGCACTGCGCTGTTGCGCTTGCGCTCACCAGAGCGTGACACGTGTCACCACCATATGAGTTTGCGCTCATTACTTGGCGCAAAGCGCCTGACAAGCCACGTGGGGCACTGTCAAAGTATTTAATGCTCTACATTATTAAAGAAAAGGGACAGAGCCCAATTAAAAGGCCTAACAGGCCTAATAAAAATGTGCTATGCAGGGCAGAGCCCAAACAAAATAGATGCTCTGCATCATTTATAAAAGGGCAGAGCCCAACCAAAACAAGAATAATGCAGTGCATTACTAAAAAGGGGCAAAGCCCTAGCACAGGCCAAAGACAAAAGATGTTGAAACTGGACTTAGCCCAATCATGGCCGTAAGTCCTCAAACTAAATTGACTGAGCACAGCCGCTCTCCTAAATCAATTTACATCCGGTTCGAGGGTACATCTCTGAACTCCTCTGACACCCATCGTTGTAATCCTTCAACGACGTCAAAGAGGTGACGGGTCCCGACGACTAAACATTCAAATGGATTGCGGGGTCCTTAAACTCGTGGACCGAAACGTCCTTAAACTAATGTTGGACCGAAACGTCCTTAAACTAATATTGGACCGAAACGTCCCTAAACTAATGTTGGACCGAAACGTCCTTAAACTAATAATGGACCACCACGTCCCTAAAACTGGAACATAGACCACCACGTCCCTAAACTGGAATTAATACGGACCACCACGTCTCTAAACTGGAACATAGACCACCACGTCCCTAAACTGGAATACGGACCACCACGTCTTTAAACTGGAACATGGACCACTACGTCCCTAAACTGGAACAATAGAGCCTCCAAATGCTCTTTTGCCGGATCTAAACGATCCCGTTTAAGTTGATCTTAGCCCCCAAACACGGCTAACGTATCCTTAAACATTCAAACGGACTATAAAACTCCAAATCAACCTTGGTTCAAGGGTACATCTCTGAACTCCTCTGACATCTGCCGTTGTAATCCTTCAACGACGTTAGAGAGGTGACGAGTCCCGATGGCCAGATATTAAATGGATTATCACGTTAAGTTGATCTTAGTCTCAAACAGGACTATCGTATCCTTAACGAACGTTTAAGTTGATCTTAGCCGCAACGCGACTAATGCATCCTTATACTAAAAACACCAAACCCAAATCTAAGTAAATACGGATTTGGACTAATCCACGTCCTACGGGCGACGGCATCACTTAGTCTCCGTATACAATCCACGGGCAACCACAAACAAAACAAACACACACGACACGAAGTGAAATTCTGGAGAAGGAGAAAGTTGTTACCGCGATGCGGTAGCGTAATTAACTGCAGGGGCTTGCGCCTGCAGGGAAGAGCGTCCCCACAATCAAAAAACCCCTCAAGCTAGGGGGAATCTGACGAATTCTGCTACATCGGCCGCATCCGTCTAAACCTCCGATACACGGTGCCATAAATCAACTTGGCATCTTCGGAGAGGTGGACGGATAAAACCAAATAGCATCTGCCCCGAATCTCAGCGTCAGGACATCGCAGTCTTGTGCGCCGCCATTCGGAGGGGAACAGGGCCCACCCCCAAGACCACCACAAGGCGTCCTTGGGGAGTGGTGGCCCGAGAGCACCCTTCCCCAAAAGGGTGCTTTCGGGGTCTGCTTCCCCTTGGGGGCTACCTCGTGGTGGTCCCCGAGGGTGGGTACCCCCCTAAGCCTTTGATTCGATACTTAATTTTTGCTCCTTTGCCTCCATGAAGATTCAGACGAGTTTCGAGTTCATTTCGACTCTCGGATTGGCTTTAAACAAATTTTTTGGGGACTTTAGTGGACTGAATTTCAAATCTTGGAAAATTAGTTTCGTTCGCTAATTATGCGAGGAATTATAACTTCGTGGTTTTCTTTACTTGCTTTTGTGATGCGTATATATGTTCTTAAATGTCTTCTAATCGCTACACGTCGATTAAAAGGTGTTGCACATATCTTATGATGTTCAGTTGCGAATGGTTTCATGGATCGTCGTGTGAATGGCCCGGTATGAATTTAGATGTGAGATGTGAGTGGATTTTTTGTAATTCATGTAATAATTGATGTATATTCTTTTATTGGGGCGCATCCGGGTTGAGGATGTAGTCACCGGCTGTATATTATTTTTCATTTCCGCATCTAGGATTGACCCACGGAGGAGTGCACAAGCTACCGGGTTCTAGGATTCAGTGGGTGACCATTTCGAGGAGTCGAGACCCGGGTCACCCAATTCTATGATTTGCAGGTATCTTGCCGCACTCGTATGGGTCTAGGATTATTCACACTCGGCTATTCACACGACCGTGGAGGACTGTGTTTCATAGGTGGCTCAATGAAATGCAAATGTTCACAGTTGATCCATTTTTCCATTCTCTGTGACGTTTATATCTGCCTGTGTTGCTTATCATGCCTGTGATGTATATATATATAAATGTTATATATATTTTGCATCTGCACTAGTCCAGCCTCAGCTCTGCCGTTAGTTAAGTAACCTAACGGTGTATGACAGGGCCCCGTGGCGAATGCGGATGGCATATACGTACATTCTATTTTCGTTCTTTTTCTGGTGTGATAAGGTTAATTGATGAGACTGCATTAATTTCAATTAATGCAAAGCAATAAACCTAAAATTTGACGTCGTTGGAACAATTGTAAAACCACTCGGTTTTCTTCAAAAACAACTTTTAAAAGCGGAGCTTAAACCACTCCTTTTCAAAAGCTATTGGTTCTTTCGACTATATCAAGTTCATTACGTTCACGGTTTTCACCAAAACCGGCCGTGGCCCTCCGTCATTTCAGACAGGTATCAACTAGTATTCATGCTATGTGTTTTGACCTTCGCCAAAGCATAGTGTTTGGTAGCTAGTAGGTGTTTATCTGTAGCATAGATAGATGCATTAATTTAGGACAGGCGTACAGCTATTTTGATTTTCGTCAAGGGCTTTTACGATTAGGTCTAAATTAATCTGGACAATGACGGGTTGAACTTAACTTGTGACTTATGATGTTTTGACCTTCGTCAAGGTTATAAGCGCTTGGGGCAAAAACCACATCGGGAGTTTCAAACATACATTAAACTTTCTAGTTTGCATACCTTCTTGAGTGTGGTAGTTTCGGTAGGCTTCCTTCAAAATTATCACACAATGATAGTTGGGTTCCGATCCTACTATGAGTATCAGCTACTCTTTGGAAGAGTTTTTCAATTTGCAATTAGCTAATCAGGTAGGTGTCTAGAAAGGTGTTAACAGGGCTACGCTTTTGGGAAAACGAGATTATTTAATTGGGTCCGTGCGAAAGCACGGAAGGCCTCCCTCCGATGTACCAACACTGGCCTGGCCGAAAAAATAAGCGAACTTGTCGGGTGCGATTAATTCTGACTAATTCTTCTTTTAGGGTTTGAAGGAGAATTCGAGGAAACAGTGGGAGCCATCCTGTATAGATAAACTAATAACCAATCTAAACTTAAAAGTGCATATGCTGAGTGTTTCTTTTCTCTCTCTTCTAATTGCAGCGACCATGACGGGACTTAAGTTTATATTAGATAAAAACAAACTGACTAGGTCAAACTATAAATACCGGCTGAGGAACGTCCATATGGTCTTTACTTATGATAAGGTTGCATACGTCCTTATGGTTAAAGCCCCCTGTTCTAGGTCCGCAATCCTCGGTCACGGACATTGAGGTCCGTAAGACTTGGGATCTGGATTGCGCGAAAGCCAAGTAGCTCATGCCGGCCACCATGAATAATGAATATGTTAGTTATGTATATGCCATAGAGGCCATTGTTGTACATATGATGTATATTATAATGGATGCTTGGATATATATAGAGAGGACTTTCTTGCTCGTCATGATAGTATGCTATTTGGTTTCACTATATCTTAACATGTTAACTTGAATTGGTTTACTGTCTTTCTCTCACATGTTGATAAAGACCTTACGATCTGTACTCGACTACTGGGACTATGATGAGATCATACTAGTGGGGCTACGGTAGTCGATGAGTACATCCTATAACTATTCCTAGTCGAGGGTATATCGAGACGGGGCATCGATACACCAGAGTAGACTAGCGTATACGCATCTTGACCCATATGATGGGCGATGGATGATCCCACATCCATTGGTGTTTGACATCAAGGATGGTGTACGGGTGCTCAGTGGAGACTGGGTACACTGGACGGACTCGCCGAGAACTCCCAGATGGTGATATACCACACGTCAGATGGCATTTCTCCGGTGACACTGGTACATGGTAGTCTGTAGACCCGAGATCGTCATAGAGTCTTCTGTGATTCCTACTGTGCTTTGATTTCCACCTTACCACGTCCAAGAGGGCATGCAAAACGGTGGCTTTTGGGTACAGTCCCGAATCACATGGAGGCAATGAGCGATAGGAGGGGATTCGTCTCTCCCGGTATAGGGAGTTGATGTTGTGCTGTGTTCGATTGGCTATAACTGGAAGTCCCTGGCCAGAGCTGATATAGAGATTTACTGGTAAGTGTTACCAGTAGTTTCTCGACCCGTTATGAGCCACCCATCGACACGACTTATCGGTTACTTGGGTCTGACGTATACCAACCCTAGACTTGATATGCGACATATCAGAAGAAAAGACCGGACTGTACGGGAGTGTTACTGATTGGATTCACAGGAGAATGTACAGGCTAGCTTGTTGATCTTCTGATCGCTCAATACCTGGGTGGCTGTTATGTTTAGTTGACCGCTTGCAGCTTGTGGGTGTTTGATATGATCATCTCCTGCTACCGGCGTATTGACGATTCTTTAGAGTCCTACACAGAGGTTTCTTGGCTCAGGCAAAACGGAGTAGAAGCACATATGTGATATGTGCAGGACCGAGGATAATGCGATATGAGATACCGTATTATATTCTCGTGATATTTAGATATGAACCGGGTCATCGGATCAAGTGTTGATTCGATGAATCGGTACATGATATATTAGTCGGTTATATTCGATATAGCCGGATTGTCGGATCAAGTGTTGATTCGATGATTTAATGTATAATAATATATATGATATATTGTATTATATTATCTAATATTGGCTCGCTTTATTATTTCATTTTCTCACCGGATAATACATTGATATATATGCGATATATGTTAATTGTCTTATTTTCTTTTGTTGCAAATATATAATATATATGTGATATATATTATTGTGACATGATATGATTAATAATGGAACATGTTTAGTAGAGATTAAGCAAGGTTAGGGTTTGATTAGGGTTAGTTCTTTCTTGCACATTCTAGAAAGAATTCTTTTTGTCATAAGAAAGATATTATGTTGATATTTATCCATGACTCACTCTTTAACCTAACCAAACCCTAGCCCTAGTTTATTCTCTACAAAGGTTATCCTAGTCATCCTTGACCATGGTTCCATGATTAATCATATATTCATTTCTATTATTTATCACAAAAGGATTATCTCATTATTCATCATCTTCTTCTCTCTCGAGCTTTGAGAAAGCTTGCTAGATTTTCCTTTTGTGATGATTTCTTGTGAGAATATGATATAAAAAGAAAGCATAAATACTACTCCATCATCCTCATCTAATCTAGCCCATTAGATTAGGGTGTTCACCTCATTAGAGTTAGAGAGCTTGAGTTATAGCAACTTCGACGTAGATCATCGGAGAAACGGAACACTACAAGCTAGCATGGATCGTTCGAGTCGTGGAGCCTCTCTTGACTCCGGGAGATCGTGGATCGCGGCGAAGGGACTTCTACTTGGAGCTTATGAAGCGAAGGAGCGGACCACAAAGGTTGTAATCCCTCACACTTAGCAGTAAAGATGTTTACTTGCATGTTAAACCCTAATAATCTAGCAAAGATCCCGGCTTTGGGTTGTTCGGCACGTCTAAAATTTTATTCGGGCATGTTTAATGCCTTTTGAACCCTCACAAGAGTGCCTAGGAACCCTACAGTGGTATCAGAGCCTAGCTAAAGCATTAGGCGACGTGTATACGAAGTTAAAACTCCGATCGAACCCCGAAACGACGTTTTGAACCCCTCTCTGGATATTTTTTAAAAACTGTGATTTTTCTGAATTAAAAATGCTTAAAAATACCAGCAGGAAATTATAAGAATAACTGTGCAAAACGACAGGGTAAACCGTACGGACCACCGCGGAACCGCGGCCAATCCTTGCTTGGGCCGCGGATCCGTGGCCGTACATTGGTATTTAACCTATTTTTTTGCACAGTAATTTCTATTTCTGTAAGTGTTATTTTCTGGGTATTTTTAATCTGACTCAAGTGTTGAGTGTTCTGGGGTTTACTTTGTAATCGTTGATTCGATCAGAATATTTAATTTTGTTATGTTTTCCGGATATTTAGAAACTGTTAAAATGTTCGAACGGATATCATTAACTCATTTTTTCCCGGCACGAAAATTTTTCAAGTGTTGAATTTTTATCGGGTTTAAATCTTTCGGAAAAACGTACAAGTAACGCGGCGGTCCCTCTAGAAGAACACAAACCTTAACTCGATTATGTGACCGTCTGAACCGCCTTTAAACCTTAGGGTTTGGGGCAGTACGGCGTGCCACATGTGAGGCGTTGGCTTGACCCTTCTACGGCTGAATCATCGGTACTGTGACCTATTCTGGGATTATTTGAACCCCGCTCAAGTGTTGAGCTACTTAAGAAATCTTGGGTATTTGATTATCCGGTCGGAAAGTTTAATACTGTCTATTTATCTGGAATGTAATACAATATGTGGAATTCATATAGTTAGGCATGAAATGCGAAGTATGTGATATTTCGGATTTATGATGTCTAAAGTGATTGTGGATTCCAAATATTGTAGTTTTACAATTTCTTTTCTGTGACCGTAAGTGTAGTATGTAGTTGTATTGCCGGTCTTCGTTGCTATACATCAACGACGATCGGTGTATGCATACTTACTTACGTTGATGATATGTGATATTATGTGTTGCTGTGATATGTTATATTGGATCGTCGTGTTCTGAATAGCCGGGGGTTTTATGTGAGATGAGGGTTTTTATTTTCATTCATGTAAAATTCATTTGTATGTAATATTCTTTTATTGGGGCACTTCCGGGATGAGGTTGATGTCACCAGTGTATATTATTTACTTTTCCGCATTAGGTAGACTCAAGGAGGGGAGCACAAGTAACCGGGTTCTAGGATCCAGTGGGAGGCCATCTCGAGGAGTCGAGACCGGGTCTCCTAACCCTAGAACTGGCAGTATTACTTGTCGCTCTCGTAGGGGTCTAGGGATGTGGGTTTGGCTATTCATCACGACCGTGGAATCCGTGTTTTATACCGGCTCGTATTGAAAACACAGACATCCTAGTATATCCAATATTTCATATATGTTCTTCTGCTGCAATGTTCTGTGATGAGATCATATTACTGCCTGAAACGAATGCTTATACTATATATATATATATGCTAATATATAAATATTACTGCTTTCGTTTCTTCTGTGATGCTTAGGAAGCATAAGCTGATGGGATTTATTAATGAGATTAATAAAAAGAAAAGAAACCTAAAAGATGTTATAAAATCAAAACTTTATAAAAAGGGTAGCTACAGTTTTGCTTTGCATAGCGGTATATATAATATACCCTGCACCTTATTCGATGAGGAAAGAGCCGAGATCTCTTCACCGGGAGTGGCCTCTTTAGCGAAACTAGCAGATGCTACAAACTCGCGGTTTAGTTTTTGACAGCTTCTGTAGTTCTTGTTTTGCACAGCGGTATATATGATATACCCTGCACCTTATTCGATGGGGAAAGAGCCGAGATCCCTTCACCGGGAGTGACCTCTTTAGCGAAACTAGAAAAGCCTCAAAAACACTCCTTTTTCAAAAGCTACTAGATTCTACGACGATATCAAGTTCATTACGCTCAAGGTTTTCTGAAAAACCTGCGTAGCCCTCCGTCATTTCAGATAGAGACTAGTTAGTATTCGTGCTGCGTTTGTTGACCTTAGCCAAGGCGTGGTGTACGGTAGCTAATTAGCATTTATCTGCTAAAACATGAGATGTGATTGAGTTAGGGTAGTCGTACGACTTTGTTGACCTTAGCCAAGGGTCGTACAGGTGGGTTTAATTCAATCAGGAAATGACGGGTTGAACTTGACTAGCACTTATGATTTGTTGACCTTAGCCAAGGTCATAAGTTGCTAGGGGTAAAAGAATTATCGGGAATTTCAAGTGTTGAAATTTGCAATGAGATTGCATACCTCCTATGAGATAGTTGGATCCCGATACCCACTGCGAGTAAGTGTTACTCCTGGGAGAGTTTTACACAGGACAATTAGCCAATCAAGTAGGTGTCTAGAAAAGTGTTAACGAGGTTACGCCTCTGGGAAAACGAGGTTTACTTTAATTAGGTCCGTGCGAAAGTACGGGGAACCTCCCTCAAGTACCGACACTGATCTGGCTGAAAGATTGAAGAAATTGTAGGGTGTAATTAATCCCGGCTAATCTTACCTTTTAGGGTTTGGAGGAAGATTTGATAAAAACAGTGGGAGACATCCTGATTAGATAAGATAATAACCAATCTAATCTTGCAAGAGCATGCGCTAAAGTGTTTTCTTCTCTCTCTCTCCAGATAGCGACCATATCAGGCCATAATCAAGATAATAATATGGATGTATTGACTGAACCGACTTATTATACTGAGCAGGGGAACGTTGGTCCCGTTCTTTCTTATAAGAGTTATAAGACTGAACATGGAATAGTAGAACATTTGGATTCTCACGCCGCCCAAATGGAGAACATGCATGTTGATGCACCTTCTTCGGGTGTGTTAGTTATTGAGAACTGTTTCTCAGTTCACCAAACGTCCTGGGTGTTAGATACCGGATCAGGATCCCACATATGTAAATTGTTACATGGGCTACGTAAAGGTAGAGAACTGGGAAAATGTGATCATTCCGTTTAAGTAGGGAATGGTAAAAGTATTGCAGCCAAAGCAGTTGGCGAATATCACCTTGTATTACCAAGTCGTAATACACTGATTCTGAATGAGTGCTATTATATACCGAACATGATGTGCAACATTATATCAGTTTCTTTATTAAGTAAAGAAGGATATAATTTTGTAGTACATGATAATGTTATGAACATCTTCCTAAATCAAAAGTTGATTGCATCAGGCTCGTTACATGATGGCATATTCATTCTCAATCAGAATACAGTCCTCAATATACAAAACACACACAAGATG
Source organism: Agapanthus africanus (assembly GCA_030015575.1). Lineage (NCBI taxonomy): Eukaryota > Viridiplantae > Streptophyta > Magnoliopsida > Asparagales > Amaryllidaceae > Agapanthus > Agapanthus africanus. Next base: position 58,822,520 of record CM057343.1, on the reverse strand, counting down.
AAAAGTTCAGAAATGAACGAATCCTTCTTGTGGCATTGTAGACTTGGTCATATCAATGCGACACGACTGGCTAAGTTACATAAGGATAGATATTTGAACCCGTTCGAATTATCATCTTATGATACTTGTCATTCATGTCTCAAAGGTAAAATGACCAAAGCTCCGTTTAGTGGACATGGAGAAAGAGTTACGGAACTCTTAGGACTGGTACATAGTGATGTATGCGGTCCCATGTCTACGCATGCCAGGAATGGTTCTTCCTATTTCATTACATTCACTGACGATCTCTAAAGATTAGGACATGTGTTCCTAATGAAACACAAGTCTGAAGCTTTTGAGAAATTCAGAGAATATAAGCACGAAGTAGAGAACCAAACGGGCAAAATTATTAAGATTCTTCGATCTAATCGAGGAGGTGAATACTTAAGCAATGAGTTCCTAGATTATCTAAAAGAGAATGGAATTCTCTCTCAGCTTACTCCTCCTTATACACCACAGCACAACGGTGTATCGGAGTGGAGGAATCGCACCCTATTAGATATGGTGCACTCTATGATGAGTACAGCTGAGTTACATATTTCCTTCTGGAGGTATGCGCTGGAGACAGCCATATACCTATTGAATAGAGTTCCAACTAAATTTGTGCCTACCACTCCATAAGAGATATGGAATGAGAAGAGACCATCTCTTAAAAGAGTTAAGATATGGGGTTGTCCGGCCTATGTTAAAAAGAAAAATCCGGACAAACTCGAAGCACGATCAGTTCTTTGTAAGTTTGTGGGATATCCAAGCAATTCGTATAGATATCTATTCTACCACAGTGAACAACAAAAGGTGTTTGTTTCTCAACATGCCACCTTTTTAGAAAAGGAATTTCTTGCAAACTACAACTGATGATTTGTTGGAACCAGAGGATTCAGTAGTACCCGACGAACCCCAGCCACTCCGCCGATCTAGTAGGGTTTCTCATCCATCTGAGAGATACTACGGTTTTCTCATTGATGGTGGAAGTGAGGATTGCATCATAGAAGATGATGACCCGACTAGTTTCGAGCAGGCCATCATAAGTGGTGACTCTGTGAAATGGCTGGATGCAATGCGATCTGAGATGGAATCCATGTACACCAACAAAGTATGGACTTTGGAAAATGCTCCTGAAGGGGTAAAACCCATTGGGAGCAAGTGGATCTTTAAAAAGAAATTTGGTGTAGATGGAAAAGTTGACTTTCAAAGCTAGACTTGTTGCAAAGGGTTTTCGTCAAAGACCAGGTATGGATTATGACGAAACTTTTTCACCATTGGCTATGCTTAAGTCCATCCGGATCTTACTTGCCATTGCTGCATACCATGACTACGAAATCTGACAAATGGATGTTAAGACCGCCTTTCTAAACGGTGATTTAGAAGAGTGCGTGTACATGACTCAGCCAGAGGTCTTCGTAGATAGTGAGAGCAGCGGAAAGGTGTGCAAGCTGCTTAAATCCATTTATGGGTTAAAGCAAGCATCGCGGAGTTGGAACATCTGTTTTGATGTTGTAGTCAAAGAATTTGACTTCATCAAAAATATAGATGAACCTTGTATCTATAAGAAGGTAGCAGAGAGTAAGGTTGTCTTCCTCGTATTGTACGTGGATGACATACTCTTGATAGGAAATGATATTCCTATGCTGCAATCAGTCAAGCTCTTCTTATCACAAAGATTCTCAATGAAATATCTAGGTGATGCCTCCTGCATATTGGGAATCATGATCTATAGAGATAGATCTAAAAGGATACTGGGATTGTCCCAATCCAGGTACATTGACACCATACTAAAAAGGTTTAGTATGGAAGAATCCAAGCGTGGGAACCAACCCACGATCTCTGGACTCACTCTCTCCAAAGAGATGTCTCCCAAGACTGATTTGGAGAGAGCTCGCATGCAAGGGATACCCTATGCTTCGGCAGTAGGCTCTATCATGTATGCGATGCTATGTACCAGACCCGATATAGCATACTCACTAAGTGTAGTGAGTCGGTATCAAGCAGATCCTGGAGAGAGTCACTGGACAGCTGTGAAGAACATTCTCAAGTACTTACGAAGGACTAAAGAGATGTTCTTGGTGTATGGTAACGGAGAACTCCGGGTGGAGTCCTTTACCGATTCCAGCTTCCAAAGTGATAAGGACGACTCTAAGTCGCACTCGGGATTTGTCTTTACCCTCAATGGAGGGGCGGTATGTTGGAAGAGTTCCAAATAGGATACCGTTGCAGACTCGACGATGGAGGCTGAATACATCGCTGCCAACGATGCTGCCAAAGAAGCTGTCTGGATAAAGAAGTTCATTAGTGAACTTGGTGTGGTTCCATCCATTGAGCATCCAATACCTCTGTATTGCGATAACAATGGAGCTGTGGCTTTGGCTAAGGAACCCAGGTCCCATCAAAAGTCCAGACATATTCTGAGGCGGTATCACCTGATCAGGGAGATAGTTGATCGCCGGGAGATCGAGGTCAGGAGAGTAGATACGAAGGACAACACTGCGGATCCACTCACGAAGGCTATTCCCCAGATACAGTTTGAGAGATTATTCGGGATGCTAGGTATGAGATACTACAGCAGCTGGCCTTAGTGCAAGTGGAAGATTGTTAGTTATGTATATGCCCTAGAGGCCATTGTTGTACATATGATGTATATTATAATGGATGCTTAGATATATATAGAGAGGACTTTCTTGCTAGTCATGATAGTATGTTATTTGGTTTCACTTTATCTTAACATGTTGACTTGTATTGGTTTTCTGTCTTTCTCTCATATGTTGATAAAGCCCTTAGGATCTGTACTAGACTACTGGGACTATGATGAGATCATACTAGTGGGGCCACGGTAGTCGATGAGTACATCCTATAACTATTCCTAGTCGAGGGTATATCGAGACGGGGCATCGATACACCAGAGTAGACTAGCGTATACGCATCTTGACCCATATGATGGGCGATGGATGATCCAATATCCATCGGTGTTTGACATCAAGGATGGTGTACGGATGCTCAGTGGAGACTGGGTACACTGGACGGACTCGCCGAGAACTCCCAGATGGTGATATACCATACGTCAGATGGCAGTTCTCCGGTGACACTGGTACAGGGTAGTCTGTAGACCCGAGATCGTCATAGAGTCTTCTGTGATTCCCACTGTGCTTTGATTTCCACCTTACCACGTCCAAGAGGGCGTGCAAAATGGTGGCTTTTGGATACAGTCCTGAATCACATGGAGGCAATGAGCGATAGGAGGGGATTCGTCTCTCCCGGTATAGGGAGTTGATGTTGTGCTGTGTTCGATTGGCTATAACTGGAAGTCCCTGGCCAGGGCTGATATAAAGATTTACTGGTAAGTGTTACCAGTAGTTTCTCGACCTGTTATGAGCGACACATTGACATGACTTATTGGTTACTGGAGTCTGACGTATACCACCCCTAGACTTGATATGCGACATATCAGATGAAGAGACCGGACTGTACGGGAGTGTTACTGATTGGATTAACAGGAGAACGTACAGGCTAGCTTGTTGATCTTCTGATCGCTCAATACCTGGGTGGCTGTTACGTTTAGCTGACCGCTTGCAGCTTGTGGATGTTTGATATGATCATCACCTGCTACCGGCGTATTGACGATTCTTTAGAGTCCTACACAGAGGTTTCTTGGCTCAGGCAAAACGGAGTAGAAGCACATATGTGATATGTGCAGGACCGAGGATAATGCGATATGAGATACCATATTATATTCTCGCGATATTTAGATATGAACCGGGTCATCGGATCAAGTGTTGATTCGATGAATCGGTACATGATATATTAGTCGGTTATATTCGATATAGCCGGATTGTCGGATCAAGTGTTGATTCGATGATTTAATGTATAATAATATATATGATATATTGTATTACATTATGTAATATTGGCTCGCTTTATTATTTCATTTTCTCACCGGATAATACATTGATATATATGCGATATATGTTAATTGTATTATTTTCTTTTGTTGCAAATATATAATATATATGTGATATATATTATTGTGACATGATATGATTAATAATGGAACATGTTTAGTGGAGATTAAGTAAGGTTAGGGTTTGATTAAGGTTAGTTCTTTCTTGCACATTCTAGAAAGAATTCCTTTTGTCATAAGAAAGATATTATGTTGATATTTATCCATGACTCACTCTTTAACCTAACCAAACCCTAGCCCTAGTTTATTCTCTACAAAGATTATCCTAGTCATCCTTGACCATGGTTCCATGATTAATCATATATTCATTTCTATTATTCATCACAAAAGGATTATCTCATTATTCATCATCTTCTTCTCTTTTGAGCTTTTAGAAAGCTTGCTAGATTTTCCTTTTGTGATGATTTCTTGTGAGAATATGATATAAAAAGAAAGCATAAATACTACTCCATCATCCTCATCTAATCTAGCCCATTAGATTAGGGTGTTCACCTCATTAGAGTGAGAGAGCTTGAGTTATAGCAACTTCGACGTAGATCATCGGAGAAACGGAACACTACAAGCTAGCATGGATCGTTCGAGTCGTGGAGCCTCTCTTGAGTCCGGGAGATCGTGGATCACGGCGAAGGGACTTCTACTCGGAGCTTATGAAGCGAAGGAGCGGACTACAAAGGTTGTAATCCCTCACACTTAGAAGTAAAGATGTTTACTTGCATGTTAAACCCTAATAATCTAGCAAAGATCCCGGCTTTGGGTTGTTCGGCACGTCTAAAATTTTATTCGGGCATGTTTGATGCCTTTTGAACCCTCACAAGAGTACCTAGGAACCCTACAGAATATCAGAGGCAGCACGAGAAGATGGACCTTGCTTCCGTCTTTCGCCATACCAAAGATTTATAAGGAGAGCAATCTCATATCGTAAGATACGAGACCTCGAAGAAATTGTTTCAAGCGAGGTTGACTATCAGATCATCTTTTGTGGACCTCGTTCTGAAGATGATTTCTTTTATTGAAGAGCTCGCGGACCTGAGAACTATGTTGGAGAATGAGTTATATATGGACTTAATTCTACAGTCCCTTCCCTTCACCTATACCCAATTCGTTTTGAATTTTAATATGCAAAAGTTGGAATTTACACTTCCTGAGCTCCTTAACATGTTGAGGGTGGCAGAGGGCAACTTGAAGATATCTAAGAAAACACCCGCTCTGTTTGTCGAGGAATCTTCTTCCGATAAATCCAAGGCTAAGGCCAAGGGGAAGAAGAAGAAGGCCTCTACCAAACCTAGAGGAGGTGTGCAAAAGGTGCAGGGAAGAGAAAGGAAAAGATCAGGGGACCAGCCACAAAGGAAGAATGTTTCTACTGTCATAAGAAGGGACATTGGAAGAAGAATTGCCGGGGTTTGAAAGCCAAGAATCAGGACATAAAGAAAGTTATGGTTTTGGTTTCAGGTGTGTTGTGATTGAAAACGGTTTCTCTATTAACTCTACTTCCTGGGTATTAGATACCAGATCAGGATCTCACATCTTTAATTCTTTGCAGGCGCTGAGAAGCCGTAGAGTTTTGAGAAAAGGTGATATGACCCTCAGGGTTAGCAATAGAACCAGTGTGGATGCTGTTACAGTAGGAGAATATCACCTTTGATTGACGAGTGGACATATTTTGTTGTTACATAACTGCTTTTGTGTACCCAGTATGATGTGTAATGTTATATCTGTATCTTTGCTATTTAATGAAGGATATAATTTTGCACTTGAAAGCAATGTGATAAACATTTACCTACATCATGAAATGATTGGGTCGGGTGCACTGAATAACAGAATATATGTTCTCAATCAACATTAAGTTTTAAACGTCCAAAATACGCTGAAAAGAAAGACTTCAGAATCAAATCAAGCTTTCTTATGGTATTGTAGACTTGGTCATATCAATGAAACACGATTGACTAAGTTACATAAAGATGGATATTTAGATCTATTTGAATATCAATCATATGCAACTTGTCAATCATGTATCAAAGGAAAGATGACCAAAACTCCGTTCACTGGACACGGAGAAAGAGCCAATGATCTCCGAGGACTCATACACAATGATGTGTGTGGGCCAATCTCTACACATGCAAGAAGTGGCTATTCTTACTCATCACTTTTACCAATGATGTCTCGGGGTATTGACATGTATTCTTGGTGAAATATAAATCCGAAGCTTTTGAGAAATTCCAGGAGTATAAGAATGAAGTGGAAAAGCAAACCAGAAAAAGTATCAAGATGCTTCGATCTGACCGGGATGGTGAATACTTAAATGCTGAGTTTCTGGAATATTTAAAAGAGAATGGAATTCTCTCCCAGCTTACTCCTCCATACACCCCACAACACAATAGTGTATTAGAAAGACGAAATCGCACCTTACTAGATATGGTGCGTTCCATGATGAGTAAGGCTGAGTTGCTATCATCCTTCTGGGGATATGCAGTAGAATCTGCTGCATACCTATTGAATAAAGTTTCAACTAAGTCCGTGCCTACCACTCCATATGAAATGTGGAGTGGGAAGAAACCCTATCTTAAGTATCTTAAGATATGGGAATGCCCTGCTTTTGTCAAAAAGATTTATCCGGACAAGCTCGAAGCACTCTCAGTATTGTGTAAGTTTGTGGGATACCCCAATAATTCAATGGGGTATTATTTCTATTACGCTGAGAAACAAAAGATCTTTATTTCTCATCATGCCCACTTTATGGAAACTCAATTTCTTGAAAAATAAATTAGTAGGAGCACTATAGAGCTGGAAGAAATTCCAGAACCACAAAGTATTACTGAAGATTTAGTGGAACCTGAAATTTCAATGGAACCGAACGTACTTATGCCACTCCGCAGATCTAGTAGGCAGTCTCATCCGTCCGAGAGATACTACTGTTTTCTCGTAGACTAGGATAGAGAGGATTGCTTCATTAATGATGATCAGCCTACTAGTTTTCACTAAGCTATCACACGTAGTGACTTGGTGAAGTGGCTGGATGCTATGCGATCCGAGATGGAATCCATGTACACCAATAAAGTATGGACTTTGGATGTTGCTCCTTCTTGGGTAAAACCCGTTGAATGCAAATGGATTTTCAAAAAGAAGATTGGTATAGATGGACAAGTAGAAAATTACAAAGCTAGACTTGTTGCTAAAGTTTTTTATCAAAGACCAGGATTGGACTATGACGAAACTTTTTCACCAGTGGCTTTGCTTAAATCCATTCGGATCCTACTTGCCATTTCCGCCTTCCATGACTATGATATCTGGCAGATGGATGTTAAAACCACTTTTCTAAATGGAAATTTAGAAGAGCGTGTTTATATGGATCAACCAGAGGGTTTCATAGACAGTGGGAGCAGCGGAAATGTGTGCAAGTTGTTTAAATCCATTTATGGATTAAAACAGGAATCGCGGAGTTGGAACATCTACTTTGATGAGACAGTCAAGGAATTTGATTTTATCAAAAATGTAGATGGACCTTATATTTATAAGAAAATTGTAGGGAGAACTGTGATATTCCTCGTTTTATACGTAGATGACATTCTCCTTATAGGAAATGATATTCCTATGTTACAATCGGCCAAGCTGTTCTTGTCATAGAACTTCTCTATAAAAGACTTGGGTGATGCCTCATACATTCTGGAGATTAAGATCTATCATGACGGATCTAAAAGAATGTTGGGACTTTCACAGTCGAGGTAATTTACCCGCTTGTCACGGAATCACCCTCCCCAAAGAGATATCTTCCAAGATTGATAAGGAGAGAGCTCACATGAGCATTGTACCCTATGCTTCGGTGGTGGGGTTGATAATGTATGTGATATTGAGTACCATACCAGATGTGGCTTATACACTCAGCGTCGTAAGCAGGTATCAGTCTAACCCAGGTGAGAAGCATTGGATAGCGGTAAAGAACATTCTTAAGTATCTGAGAAGGACTAAGAAGATTTTCTTGATGTACGGTAATGGGACCTCCAGATCGAGGCTTTTACCGACTCTGGCTTCCAAAGTGACAAGGATGACTTTAAATCCATCTCGGATTATGTGTTTACCCTCAACAGAGGGGCGGTCTGTTGGAAAAACTCCAAACATGACACCGTAACAGAATCAACGATGGAGGCTAAATACATTGCTGCTAACGATGCCGCAAAAGAGGCAGTCTGGATGAGGAAGTTCGGTTTTGAATTTTAGGTAGTTCCATCCATTGATAATCCAATACCTTTGTATTGCGATAACAATGGAGCCATGGCTTTGGCAAAGGAACCACGGTCCCATCAGAAATCTAGACATATCTTGAGGCGGTATCACTTGATCGCGGAGATTGTGGATCGCTGGGAGATCGAGGTGAGGAGATTATATACAAAGGACAACACGGCAAATCCATTCACCAAGTCCATCCTTCAAGTCCAGTTCGAGAGACTATTCAGGATGTTGGGTATGCGGTACGCCAACAACTGGCCCTAGTGCGGACGTTGGGTACTCAATACGCCATTAACAGGCCTCAGTGCAACTAGGAGATTGTTGCATATGTATGCCCCAGAGATCCCCATTGTATGTATGTACAGGAAAATCTTGCTCAATATGATAGTATACTATTTGGTTTGCCTTTATCTTAACATGTGTATATATTTTACTTATTATTTCATATATCTTATACATGTTGATAAAGCCCGCAGGATCATTGCTTGACATCAACGTTATGATGGAAATCATACTTATGGGAGCTGGGTAGTCGGTAAGCACATCCTTAAATATCTCTAGTCGTGGGAGTATCGAGACTGGGCATCGATACTCCAGAGTAGACTAGTGTATACATTTCTGGACCCTGACGAGGGGCAATGGTTAGTCCCGCAGCTATTGGTATGATGCACCTAAGATTATATACAGGTGCTCACTGGGGGTGAGTACACTAGACGGACTCGCCAAGAACTGGCTAGATGGTATTATACCTATCGTCAGATAGCAGTTCTCCGGTGACATGAGTACAGATAGTCTGTCGACCTGAGGTCGTCATTTGTCTCGTGTAAGTTCCCACTGTGCTTTGATTACTGCCATACCATGGCTCTACTGAATCATGCAGATAGGTTTTAGTAGGGTACTGTCCCGAGCCATATGGAGGCAGTGAGCAATTGTTGGGAATTTGTCTCACCCGGTATAGAGAGTCGATGTCGTGTTGTATTCGGTTCGTCAACAACATAAGTCTCTGGCCAGGGCAGATTGAGAATTACTGATAGTTATATCAGTAGATTCTCGGATGGTCTTGGCCACATCAGCATGACTTGTCGGGTTATTAGGGGTCTGACGTTTTCCATCCCCTAGACCGAGCATGCGATATTCATATACGAACAGACCGGACTGTACGGAAATTGTCACGGACAGGATCAGTATGAGTTCGGATGAGTTTTCTTGTCGTCCTTCTTTTCAACAAGTACCTAAGTAGCTGTTACGTACAGTTAGTGCCACCGACATGCTTGTGGTTAAACATACTGCTAGCGTACTGTCGAGTCTTTAGAGTCCCACACAGAGGGTTTCCCTGGCTTAGGGAAAATGATATAGAGGTCGTATGGTTTTACGTGCAGGGTTTCGATCATATATGTGTACTGGCTACACGAATTTATGTTTGGACGGATAATACTAGCTGGCTTAGGATTAAACTGCATTCTCGTATTATATTATTGGATTATTTTTATCACTTGGTATTCGTAGTACGAATACGGGTATGTATATACGGTGAGAGGTATTCTTGTATTTTCACTAGAGTGTTTCTAGAAGAAGATTTGTGTTAAATCTATTTTGTTTAAATAGATAATGAGGTGGAGGGATGAGGTGTTATGAAAGAATGGTTGAAGCATGGCTTCTTATTTTTATTCATTCATTTATGATAACTATTGAAGTATGGTTGCATTATTATTATTGAAAAAGATATACTTGATGGATCATTTTAATGACTCGTTCTTGGATTTTTTTCATACATATCTTTAGTTAATCTCATCTTCTTCTTTATCACATCTCCACTATGGCTGTTCTTGTCTTGAGTTTTTCTCAAGGAAGGAACCAAAAGAAAAGAGGAAAATTAAGCGAGCTAATTATTCTACATCTCCTACTAATCATTTTTAGCAAGTTTAATTAGTGTGTTACTTCATTTTGATGAGATCAATTTGAAGCTAAAGCTTGTGTTAGAGTTATCTCAAGGTGGATCATTTTCGGCGAGGAGATCATCGAGCAAGCTTGTTCCAGGATCCGTGGAGACTATCCGGAGTCCAATGAGAGGTGGCTAACGCTCTACAAAGGTTGTAGTCCGCCAACTCTAGTGTTTTAGCTTACTAGTTTAGTGACAAGTTTAGCTTTTTGGTTTAATTCTTGATTTGGGTTTGCTAATACTCTCTAGATTTTTAAAATTACCGCTTCCGCCATGCTTTAAACCCTAATAAAGGAGCCTAGCAAGTGAGTCTGAGATATTGGTTTGTTGGAATGTGTTTAAATTGTCGCGAAATGAATAGGCCCCGTGCGAAAGTGTGATGTTGTGATAAGTGTTATTTTCCTTCATACTTGTAGTCATCTTATATATTCATTTGTTCGGGACGAGCTCCAACATGTGGCTGCCGTTTCCACTGTTGGTTCCTAGTGTTCTCGCCGCTAACCCATAGCCAATGCGGAATTCGAAAACAAAAATTTTCATGGCATTAGAAACTAAATCCCAAGAATCGAACCAAACACGAAAACTAAAACCATAACAAAATAGAAATCATAACCTTTATAGCGTCTTCATTTTCTCCAATTGGGTTGGACTCCAGCATGCTCTCAAGAGCTCCGGGTCGTGTTTGCAAGCTGGTCCTCTTTCGTCGAAGATGATCCACTCGATGGAACCGATTCAAGCTCCGGCTTCACCTAGTAAAACAACCAACGCTCCAAGTTCGCTAGGAATAGAGAGTGTGGATGTATAAATTTTTCATTATTGTTTTCTTTCAAATCTAAGCTCAAGAGAGCAAGTGTAGAAGAAGGAGGAGGAGGTTAGGAAAAATAGCAATGAGCAAGTGTGGAAGGCATGAGAGAATAATTGAAGAATAGAAAAGAATGGAATAGAATAGCATGTAGAAAAGAATGGCTTCATAATTTCTAACCATTTAAAAATCAAACATAACATTTTCCAAATAAATAAATGAAAGCCCATTCCTCTCTACATGTCTACAACCATATTCAATGCAACCCCACCCTCCACCTCATTTCATGAATATTCATAAATGAATATTCACAAATGAAGTGGCCTTCTTCTAAAACAAATTCCATATAAATATGGAATACAACTCGGTATACGTATCGAAATCCATATACTCGTATCCGTATAAAAATACGAATAGCCAAGAGAGAAAATGAATAGTGAAAAATAATACTAGAATACATTATTAAAATATATATATAAATTATTAAATCAAAACTTGATTTAATAATCTAGTTTAATCCCAAGCCGCTAATATTATCAACCGTCCGATTAAAGTCCGTGTAGCCTGTACACATATTTAATCGGACACCTGTATGTACCATTATACGTCATCTACATCATATCGCCTAAACTGGGAAAATCCTATGTGTGGGACTCTAAAGACTCGTCAATATGCGGGCGGTGGGTTTAACCACAAGTATGTCAGCGACACTAGCTGTACGTAACGGCTATCCAGGTATCGAGTGAAAGAATAGCCGACGAGCAAACTCATCCGTACCCCTACTAAGCCTGTCTGTGACAATCTCTGTACAGCCTGGTCTGTTCGTCTAAGAGTATCGCATATCAGCTCTGGGGGTGGAAAAAGTCAGACCCCCTAATAATGCGATAATTCGTGTCGGTGTGAAACTCATCACCCACTGAGAAACTACTGATCCAAATCAGTAATTCTCATCCACCTTAGCCAATGATTTCTGGTGATGACCTCCCGTGCACAGAGCGACATCAACCCCCATTACCGGGAGAGACGAATCCCTGACAATCCGCTTACTGCCTCCATATAGCTTGGGACTGTACCCAACCAAAACTTGTTTGCACGACTCCTTTGAGCCGTGGTAGGGTAGTAATCAAAGCACAACGGGAACTCACATGAGACAAATGACGATCTCAGGTCGACAGACTAACCTGTACTTATGTCAACTGCTATCTGACAATAGGTATAATACCATCTAGCATATTCCCGGTGAGTCCGTCCAGTGTAACTCATAACCCAATGAGCACCTGTATACTATCTTTGGTGACTAAATGACACATGAGACCGGTCATTGCCCCTCGTCAGGGTCAAGAAACGTATGCACTAGTCTACTCCGGAGTATCGATGCACAGTCTCGATACTCCCTCGACTAGGGACATTTAAGGATGTGCTTATGGACCACCCAGCTCCCACGTATATGATCGCCATCATAATGCTGGTAGTCAAGAAAAAATCCTATGAGCTCTATCAACATGTAATAGTGATCTATAATACCACATAATACATGTACATGATGATAAAGTCAAACCAGATAGCATACTATCATCTCGAGTAAGACTGTTCACCCGTATAGGCCCCCCTCAATCATCATAATCGCCTGCCTGCAATTACAATAATTGACTTGAGGGCACTATATCCAACAATCTTCCACTTACACTTAAGACTAATTATTACGGTGTCGCATACTCACAGCCCGTGTGCTACCGATCACCCAATTTCTCTACTAATCAGGTTCGCAAATCATATTTGCGAGACATTCGTGTTCGAGAAATAGCCTCAGTGAGTGGATCCGCTCCAATATTTCTATCTTTATCTCTCTATATCTCAAATTCGCGAAGAAAGACCATCTCCCGAAATGAGCGATATATGTCTTAGAATTTGTTTGGATATCTGATAGGACCAAGTTCATAAATGAACTCCAAATCTAAAAAAAAAACTTCTTAGACTGTATCTTCCACTGAATTTAATCAGTATCCTGTGCTATGCTTTCCTCAGTATCCTCTTGGACCCCCTGTCCAACATACTTCCCCTTAGAAGAGGGTAAACTTTAACTCTGACAGTCACTCTGTCATCCTGGTCACTTTGGAAGATTGAAATAATAATCGCCTCCATGAAGGAGGCTGCCGTTACCATATACCAAGAACATTCTCTTATGTTCATAACTGCTTCCTAATGTTTGTCCAGGATTAGATTAATATCTGCTTATTGCAGCTAGTGCAAAAACAATATTTGGTGTGGTACTAGACAAGTATGATTGACTCAATTGCCTAACCAAGTGATATGTCATTCATGCAAATCCTTCTCTTCATCAATTTAGAATACATCTCTTTAGAGTGTGACTCCATCACCTGCGGGTACACCACCACGCCAGGAGTCATCCATTCTAAAACACTTTAGAATAGTGTCAAATACCCGAATTGAGACACTTTCTAAATCTAGATCTAAAACCACATACCTAGTCACCAGAATCCCTGATATTTAGTCCAGATCCTATATGAAGAAACACCGATGACAACCACAGTATAACCGATTGTAGTATAGGAACATCACTTCCTATCAGGAATACGTCATCCAAATAACAGGACATTACTCCCTACTACCTTCTTACTAGGTCCATCTATTATTCTGATGAAGTCAAATTCTTTGACTGTCACATCAAAAATAGATGATCTATTTCCGCTATACTTTCTTTAGTCTATAAATAGACATAATCTATTAGCCCACCACGCTTCCGCTGCTCCCACTGACTACAACAACCCTCTGGCAGAGTCATATATACGTGCACTTCTAAAGCTAATTTAGAACGATGTTATAGACATCCACCTGCCAGATCTCATAGTCTAGGACAGCAGTAGTGGCAAGCTTGGGTCATAAAAACCTCCATGTCACTGTATTTGAGGAGACCAAAGTACCCTCGGGTGGCTGAGGTTACCCACCAAATTTGCGGAGTGGCTAATGGATTGTCGAATCCAATTGAATTCTTAGATTCTGCTAAATTTTCATTAAACATTTGTGGTTCTGGAATCACTTCCAGATCTACCATACTCCTACTAATGTTTTCTGAAAAGAATTCATTTTACTAAAAATGTGGTGAATCAAGAACAATATTACTATTGATCCTGCAAATGATAGAATGTTAACCCTCTTCAAAGCCCGAGATAACCCGCAAACCGCCAGTACTAAAATGTGCCTTGAGTTTATCCGGATTCTTGTTTAAACATAAGCCAGACAACTCCATATACCTTAACATCATTAAGATATGAATCAATTCTATATCTAATATAAAAATAAATGCACTGATTTAATTGGAACCACATTCAAAAAATATGCAGCTGTTTCCTGTACATATCGACTATATGGAAGAAGGCTATGTATCATTACTCATCAAGGAGTGCACCCACAGATGAGTATCCTGAAAGAGAAGCAAGTTTATATACTACTTATAACGGAATACCTAGCATAATTATCTACATCTTCGATCACCTTAAAGAATCATGATACTTTCAACGCATGGTTCTCTACTTTATTTTTATACCTATAACTTCTCAAAATTTGGACATTGTATTTCAACGAAATACGTGTCTAAAACTAGAGAAGTTATAAGTAAACTGAATATAGTACGAGTACCAACCCCTTGTCCTAATGGATATTGGAGAATATACAATACTTTGTATAAGTCCTTTGAGTTTAATTACTCAAACTCTGTGCGTCGTAGATTGCAAAATGTATTATGGTTAAGAAGAATTATACCGTTATTGATTGCACCTTACCTAATCATCAACTGATAAAGGTAAATGTCATAAACATAATTTCAAAAAGTTATATCTCACTTTATAGAATAAACGTACAGATATATCAGTTTGAAATTGGTGCATAACAACAGATATTCAAAACCAAATATTTGCCGTTAGGCAAAACCCAGGTGAGTTCCTCAAATACCACCAATTACAAAGAATTCTGATATTGAGGATCTAATCATCCAATTTCCAATATTCTACTCCCACTCAATATTTGTAACGCCATACAGATGTGAGAATCAAGTCTAGTAAATATATACCCTGAAATCGGAATCTAATTGGGAAAGAATTTTTCAATTAATATCGCACGGTAAAACTGAAACATGAAAATATTTCGAAGGGGTGACTAGGTATTCCTAGTAATGTCTCTTCCACTATCCATATTTATGACAGTAGTCGCAATTTTCCTTACCCTCACTCCAATCTCTTTATATGTCTTTACTTCTTACCTTCTGTACACCATATATAGGCTAATTGGTTTTCTTCTTCCCTACCTTTCGGCACCTGCCTAAGGTTTGGAAGAAGACTATTCAATAAATGTAATAGGTGTACTCTCCTAATACAAGGAGCTCTCCCAACCTGAGATAAGGTAAAGAGAAAAGACAATAGAATAATCCTATTCAATTTCTCCAGAACCGGAATCCATCCTCGAACTGAAACAAGTTTCTTCGAGTTCGTATGTAACTATACGATGCCATACCCAAGAAATATGAATTTTCGTAGTGGTACGGAGTGTTCTGGATAAATGCAAAGAGGAAGTAGGAGTGATAGGATATATGTGAGTTTGTCGTGAATCATGACAATCCAAAACCAAAGTATGTAAGAAAGTTCGGTTAACTTGGTTCATGAGTTTTAGTTTAAGGTCAGGTCATGTCCACTGCTAGAGAGAAAGAGAGAGAAAAAACACTCAGCGTGCATTCTATCAAAATTAGATTGGTTAATCACTTTATCTAATTAGGATGGCTCCCACTGTTTCCTCGAATTCTCTTTCAAACCATAAAAGGAGAATTAGTCGGGATCATCTGAAAATCACCCGAGGAGTAACACCTACTCATCAGTGAGAATCGGGACTCAACTATCATCGCGTGATAACTTGATGGAAGCCACTCAAGTCACCACACTCCAGAAGGTATGCGCATACTTGGCAAATTTCCCTTATATTTGAAACTCCCGATATGGTTTTTGCTCCTAGGACCGCAATGATTTTGACCGAGCAAACAAATCATAGGGTCCTAGTCAAGTTCAACCTGTCATTTTCTTGATTGCATTAAACCCAGCTGCACGAGCCCTTGACCGAGCCAATAAGGTCGTGCAACTTTCCTAACCAATCACAATACCATGCAAACAGAAAAGCACTACATAGCTACCAAACACTACGCCTCGGTTGAGCACGACAAACGCAGCACGAATACTAAGCAATACTAATCTGAAATGACGGAGGGCTACGGCTGGTATTCGGCGAAAAATATTTAACATAATGAACTTAATATCGTTGAAGGAACCGAGTGGTTTTACAAATATATAGTGGCATAAATATTTTCCAAAGAGGTCATTCCCTATAAAGGGATCTAGGCTCTTTCCTCGTCGAATGAGATGCTGAATATTCCTAACCGAATACTATGATGCAAAGCAAAAGAATCGATTATAGTGAAGTTATTACAGTGACGTAAATTTTTGCCCAAGAGGTCACTCCTTATGAAGGGATCTAGGCTTTTGCTTAATTGAATGAGGAGCAGGATATTCCTAACTGAATACCTCGATGCAAAGCAAAAGGAAACCCCAATAGTTTTCAAAAATCGGTTCCAACAATATCATATAGGCTTGTTTTCCCTTACATTAATCAGAATTAATGCAGTCCCATCAATTAAACATATCATGTTAGAAAGAAACGAAAATAGGCACGCACAAATATGCCATCCGCATTCGCCACAAGGTCCCGGGTATTCACCGTAAGATTACTTAACTTACGGCAAGACGGAGACAAGACTAGCGCGGATGCAAAACATATACAGCATTTACTAGATATATATATAATATATAACAACATTCGTCTTACGCATGATATCAAGTAACATCACAGAAGTATCACAGCAGAAGCACAGAAGCAAACATAGTATAAAAATACGAATAATCTAGGAAAAGTACTTTCAATGGCGCCAAATATGAAGCAATTTTCCAGTCGTGTGGATAGCCCGCTTTATCAGATCCTAGACCCCTACGAGTGCGGTAAGCTACCCTCCAATCCAAGAAGCGAGGCAACCCCAATCAACGAAGTGAGTGGACCACCCAGCACTTCCAGAATCCGGTGACTTGGGCATCCCTCCGCGAGTCAATCTTATACCCTCCTATGAATGCGGCAAATAGCCCGCCAATTCTAGAGTAAGGCACCTCGGTCTCAACGCCATGAGATGGTGGCCCGTTTCCCTTTAGAATCCACCATGGGGTAATCCTAGTACATGTAATGAAAACCTAAATATACAACGGTGATTACGTCCGCAAGCTGGACATGCCGCAAATAATAATAAAAGCTGCGATGACGACAATCCACATGTCGGATGCTCGTCACGCAATATGAATATACATTATATCATAGAGAATAACATCTAATACTACATATACCGAGCTATCCACCGTGACAAATCCAACATAACCATAATCAATATAGCAATATCCATCACAGAACATGCAAACTTGTGGGTATCAATTCCGTAACCCCATCTAATTGATACGTATAGCAATTAGACGACGTTTTACCAAATGTTATGATACACGCAATCAACACTAAGCCTACGACAATCAAATACCACACACAAATAGCTAACACTTCCGTTTTCCGAAACACCGAAAATCAAGTGATAAAAAATCGACAAGAAATTCCATGCTAAAACCCACTCCGGGAGTCCGAAATAAGCTCGGATTGATATAAAACTTCGTGGAGGGCCCCAGCACAAAATTAATATCGACCTGGAGGCACGTAGAAGCGTACCCACCCCCTAAGCCACCCTAAGATGGCCCAAGGGGCAGGCAGCCCAGAGCCTGCCCATTTGGGCAGGGCTCAGGTCCCCACCCCCAAAGGCCACCTTTGGGTGGTCTCGAGGGTGTGGGCCCTTCCTAGGTCCCCCGGGATGTCCTTAGGGTCCCCGCGCACCTCTTCGTGGCTTCTCGGTCCAAATAGAGAGCCCGCAGTGTTGGGTTTTGGTGCCTGTGCCGCGGAAGCCGCGGCTGAGGCGGAAGCGAAAACAAAAACTTTTGCGAGCACCGAACGCTCGTAAACCCAAGATACGGTCTAATAACCTAAACTAGCTAACAAAGAGTGCAAAGGTTAAGAAACTACAACTTTTGTCACGTGTCCACCCAATTGTGGAAGACCCCTCCAAGCTTGTAGCCGCCGGGATCGTACTTGAAAATCGACCACCCTCGCCGAAGATGATCCACACGAGGGAAACCGGAGGAGGCTCTAACCGACGATCCATACTTTCTAGATGCGGATGGTTAGTGATGTAGGAATACTTCACTAAATTTTTCTCTCTTGAATCTATGCTCAAATGAGAGCATGAAGAAGGAGAAGAGGAGAAGATGATTACTCATGCTTGCAACCATGAAGCATGCTCAAGTGAGGAATGAAGAAAACATCAAGTGTAGAAAATAAGAATGGCTTGCCTTTTAACAACCATGGTTCAATAGTGAACATAAATAATTTTACCAATATAAAATCCCCAAGCCATACCTCTTTACATTCAAAGAACCATACTTCATTACTCCTCACTTTACACCTTATTTTCTTTTATTTTTATAAATAAAAAAATAAATATGAGGCGTCCTTCTTCTAGAAGCATTCCCGTATAAATACGGAATACTTCACCTGGTATATGTATCGCTACATATACGCGTATCTGTATAAAAATACAGATAGCACCAAAGAGAGAAGATGAATAGTGAACAATAATACTAAAATATATGTATCAAAATACATATATAAATTATTAAATCAAAACCTGATTTAATAATCCGGCTTAATCCTAACCCGTCTAGTATTATCAGCCGCCCTATAAAAGTCTGTGTATCCCGTACACGTATTTAATCGGACCCCTGCACGTACCAACGTACGACTCCTACATCTATCGCCTGAACTGGGAAAACCCCTTTGTGTGGGACTCTAAAGACTTGACAATACGTTGGCAGTGGGTTTAACCACAAGCATGTCAGCGATACTAGTTGTACATAACGACTATCCAGGTACTTCTCGAAAGGAGGGTCGACAATCAAGTACGTCCTTACCCTACTGAGCCTGAATGTGACAATCTCCGTACAGTTCGGTCTCTTCGTCAAAGAGTATCACATATCGGGTCTAGGGGTGGATAACGTCAGACACATACTAACCCGATAAGTCATGTCTGGGTCAAGTTTATCACCAATAGAGATACTACTGATCAATTATCAGTAAATCTCATGCACCGTGGCTACAGATTTCTGGTGATAGCCAATTGAACAAAGCGTGACATCAACTCCTAATACTAAGAGAGACAAATCTCTGACAGTCGATCACTGCCTCCATGGCTCATGACTGCACCCAACTAAAACATGTTTGCACGACTCCTTTGATCCGTGGACTCATAACCAACAGGAGATATAGCCGATAACTCTTATCAGTTTATCTCCACTGCGATGGCCATCGACTTGTGGTTGCATTCATGACCTGCATAGCGTGACATCTCCCCCCTATACTGGGAGAGCCGAATCTTCTCGATCGCTCACTGCCTCTACGTGCTTCGGGACTATACCCAATAAAAACCTATTTTCACGACTCCTTTGAGCCGTGGTAGGGATAAAGTCTAAGTATAGTGGGAACACACATGATACACTATGGCGATCTCAGGTCTTAGGAACTACTCTGTACCCATGTCACAAAAGAACTGTTACCTTACATTGGTATATTACCAACTAGGAGTCCTCGATGAGTCCGTCCAGTATAACTCATCCAATGAGCACCTGTATACAATTCTCGATGTCAAACACCAATAGTTGCAGGATCAGCTATCGCCATCCAACCGGGTTAGGAAACGTACACACTAGTATAAACTGGAGTACCGATACCCAGTCCCGATACTGCTACAACTAGGGACATTTAAGGATGTGCTTATCGAATATCCAGGCCCCACTAGTATGATCTCCATTATCGTCTTAGTAGTCAAGCAAAATCCTAAGGCTTTATCTCATGTCTAAACAATATGTGATGGTGAATAAAACATATCACATGAAAAATAAAAACAAACCAGATAGCATAATATCATCTCGAGTAAGATTGTTCTCTCTAATAGGTCCTCCTTCAATTACAATAATTGACTTGAGGGCACCTATATCCAACAATATTGTCCAAAGAAAGATTTGGAATTCTCTTGGAATTCTTGCTTTTAAGGCTTGGGCAGTCGGGCCTAACTAGAAAACCTAGTTCAAAATTTTTTTTACAACAATAAAATATGCATAAATCTGTGCATATCCATTGTTGGAGAGTATTTGTTGGAGTTAAAAAATTTACTTTTAAAAGAAACTTGAAATACTTACAGTATTTCCTATGTGATCAAATCTTTGAATCAAAAAACATGATCAAGAATAAGCCAAAGGCTTGTTCATCGGACCCCCGACGTAAGACAGTCCCCTTGATACAACTCAAAATTGAGTTGATTTGGGACATCCCCTACCGGGATACCCCTTCCCGAGCTCGGGAGGACCCTTCCCAATACCTGGAGGCCCCTAAATGGGCTGTCACGATGCGTCTATCTTCTAAGACAGCTCCGGAACCCCTTCATTCGAATAGCTTTAATCTATTCTTCAGGAGATGGTGGGGGTGTTTCCACACACCCCCACTTCCCCGATAACGAGAGAGTGGTTACCACTACTCCCCACTCACAGAGGAGTATAAATACCCCCTGTGAGCAACTAAAAAAAAGATGAAGCCTTTATACCTCGAAGCTCTGAACTTTTAAAAAAGTTCTCAAAATAAGAAAAAAGAAAAAGAAGGAAAAAGAAGGTGAGAATACAGGAATAGAATACCCCCATTCCTTCACTCTTCTAATCCCTCTCTCTCCATCTCTCTCTGACCAGAGAGAGAATCATGAAAACTTGTACAATTTTTCAATCTCAAAAGAGGATCTCAGGAGCCATGGCCATGGCTTCCTCCATGATGAAGGAGATTTATAACACAAAGGTGTTCTTCACTAATATGAACCGAACCAAGAACATGAGTCATCCCATGATTTTGCATATTGAGAAACAAGCCACCATATTTCCTAATACATAAATAGAAATGGACGAGCTATTTCTTAAAGAACATAGGTCAAACCCCTATATTCTTTCTTTTAAACAAAAATGGTGAATAGAAAATTCTATTCATTCTGAGAAATACATTGATGTCTCTAAATCATATGAATGGAAATCTCATTCATTCCTTAAGACATAAAAATGTCTTTAGGATACTTTTGAATAGGAAAATCCAATTCATGAGACATAGTAATCATGTCTCCTAACATATGGATAGAAAAACCATATTCATATTCATATATAAACATGTCTGTGTGATTGTATGTCTATAACAGATATATATGAATGGAATACTCCATTCATGTCATGAGACATGAAAATCATGTCTTCAGAATCTTCATGAATAGGAAAACCCTAGTCTTAACCCTTTTGTGATTAGGAATACCCTATTCACTTATCAGACCCGCGGAGCATGTCCGTTTCAGTGAATACAGTGCATTCATCATATAAACATGGCCCCCAAAACCATGTTCTTACCTTTTGAACATAAACACATATGTTCATTTTGTACAAACTATTGAGAACGATATCACGCATTCCCAATAGGTGCTTGAAACTCAAAATAAATGAGTTTAATGCCAGAAAACTCTTATGGAGTTTTCTGATTTAGCCTGAGGCGGCCTTCGGAAGGCCCCAAAATTTCCTCCCGGCTGCTTCAAGACCCCTTATGATCCCTTGGGAGGCCCTAAATAAACCTCCCTAAATGGAAACATCTTAGTTTCCTTAACATATGTGGACCCCATTTAGAGTTCCCATCTACACTTCGAATGAAGTAGTGTGGACCTCACCCAGGGTGTCTCACTCATGCATGACTAGTGTGGACCCCATTTAAGGTATCCCACTTGTACTTCAAATAAAATACCATCTATACTTCAAATGAAGTGTTACCCTTACCTTAAAGGAGGTAGCGTGGACCATACCTAGGGTGTCCCACTTACACATCAGCCGAAGTGATGTGACCTCTACATAGAGCAGTGCCCATCAACTTTTACCAAGATGACTTTAAAATACATTCAAGTATTTCTATTCAACTCTCAAATCAGAGCTCGATGAATTTTACATTTGTTTTCCAAATATCAATGTATTTGCATTCATATTGTATACGAACTTGAACAAAATGAATAAAATATACATTCTTTTGTTCGACCTATATTTGGTACTTATTTTACTAATATATGTTGGATATGTATGCCCTAGAGGCCATTATTGTATAGTACTAGTATGTATAATACATTTTGGAAGCTTGGGATATATACACGGGTTTACGACAGTCTCGCTCGATATAGTAGTATGCTACTTGGTTTGTATCTATCTTAATATGTGTATATGTTTCTTTTAACATATCGGTAAAAACATATTGATAGAGCCCTTAGGATCTTAGCTTGACTACCGGCGTTATGATGGAGATCACACTAGTGGGGGCTGGGTAGTCTATAAGCACATCCTTATTTTGGTCCCTGGTCGTAGGATTATCGAGACAGGGCATCGATACTCCAGAGTAGACTGGTGCATACGCTTCTCGTCCCAGCAGGGGAGATGGTCAGTCCCACAGCCATCAATACGTCGTACTGGAGATACTATGCAGGTGCTCGTTAGGTTACGAGTACACTGTGTAGGGTTCCTAGGCACTCTCAAGAGGTCTCACAAGGCATCAACCATGCCAATTTCAAAAATTACGGTGCCGAGAAACCCTAGTGTACGGATCGTCGGCTAGATTTCTAGGCGAAAAAGAAAACTAGTTAACACTTAACTAAAAGAATACGGAAATACAACCTTTGTAGATCCGGTGCTCCACCTCCATAGCTCCGCAACGAAGTCCCCTCGCTGTCCAAATGAATTCATGGGCTCTAGCGTCGGCTTCGTCGGAGAAATGGCGAGCTAGGTCGTCGATGTCCATGCCGAAGATGATCTACGTCGAAGTATCGCAAGATCAAGCTCTCACTTCACCAAGTCATGAAACTTGTGAAGAAAACATACTCTACTACTTGGCAAGAGGTAGAGGATGAAGAAATAGGATGTGGGTTCTCTTTAGATTTGGATTTCTCACTCATTTGCTCAAGTTGCCATTTTTGAAGCAAGCTTTCTTCTTGAAGAAGAAGAAGAAGAAGATGATAAATCTTATGATAAGTTAATTCAAAATAGAAAATAAATTGAACACTTATCATGTGGCAACCATGGTCAAGTGTAGAGAATAAATCATGGTTAGAAGGAGTGGTTAGGGTTAAGCATGAAGACAAAATGGTCACTTAGTCAAAGCTTCATGAACTTTCAATGTAAAACAAAACTAGCAACCATTTTCTTTTCTTTTGCCATTTCTTTTCCCAAAAAAAAAACAAATGAAATAAATAAATGAAAAAGAAAACCCTAACCAATACACAAACATGGTTTAATCTTTACACAAACCCTAAAGAGCATGTATCATCAAACATGATACAATCAAGTGCACAAAAAGTATATCACATATACAATGTGCACATCCGAGCGAGAAAATCCATTTAAAGTGAACCGATACTAGTTAATGCAAAGTAATATATCAAATATATAATTATGCATTAAATCATTAAATCAACACTTGATTTAATGATCCGGTCATATCGCATATAACCGACTAATATCAACAGTAACAACTTATCGAATCAACACTTGATCCGATAACCCGGCTATATCGTATATAACCGATCAATGTCACAAATCGCGAGAATCGAATACAGTATCATATACTGGTATCATTCTCGGTCCCGCACATATCTCATATGCGCCCCTATTTCGTTTCGCTTGAGCCAGGAAACCTCTGTGTAGGACTCTAAAGACTCGTCAATACGCCGGCAGCAGATGATGATCATATCAAACACCCACAAGCCGCAAGCGGTCTGCTAAACGTAACGGCCACCCGGGTATTGAGCGATCAGAAGATCGACGAGCAAGCCCGCTCACACTCCAGTGAATCCAACCAGTAACACTACCGTACAGTCCGGTCTCGTCGTCTGATATGTCGCATATCTTGCCTAGGGGTGGTAAACGTCAGACCCCAATAGCTCGATAAGTCGTGTCGATATGAGGTCTATAACAATTCGAGAAACTACTGGTAACACTTACCAGTAAATCTCAGCAACCCTGGCCAGGGATTTCCTGTTATAGCCAATCGAACACAGCGCAACATCAACCCCCTATACCGGGAGAGACGAATCCCCTCCTATCGCTCATTGCCTCCATGTGACTCGGGACTGTACCCAAAAACCACCGTTTTGCACGCCCTCTTGGACGTGGTAAGATGGAAATCAAAGCACAGTGGGAACCACACAAGACTCTATGACGATCTCGGGTCAACAGACTACTCTGTACCAGTGTCACCAGAGAACTGCCATCTGACGTGAGGTATAATACCATCTGGGAGTTCTCGGTGAGTCCGTCCAGTGTACCCAGTCTCTACTGAGCACCCGTATATCTCCTCTGATGTCAAACACCAATGGATATGGGATCATCCATCGCCTATCTATATGGGTCGAGAAGGTACACGCTAGTCTACTCTGGTATATCGATGCCCCATCTCGATACACCCACGACTAGGGACTTTCAAGGATGTACTTATGGACTACCATGTCCCCACTAGTATGATCCGCATCATAGTCCAGGTAGTCAAGTACACATCCTAAGGGCTTTACCAACATGTAACAGAGAGACAATCAGTGTACGCGTTAAGGTAAAGATCAACCAGATAGCATACTATCATGTCGAGCAAGAAAGTCCTCCCTATATATGTCCAAGCATCCACTACAATATACATCCTATGTACAGTAATGGCCTCTAGGGCATACATATAACTAACAATCTCCCACTTGCACTAGGGCCATCTGTAGCAGTGGTTGCAGTATCTCATACTCAACCATCCCATAAAAGTCTCTCTCTGGGAATAGGACTTCGTGAGTGGATCCGCTGCGTTATCCTCTAAGTCTGCTCTCCTTGCCTCGATCACCCTGGAGATCAACCATCTCCATGATCAGGTGATACTGCCTTAGAATAAGTCTGGATCACTGATGGGACCGGCGTTCCTTGGCATAAGCCACAACTCCATTGTCTCACAATGGTAGGAACGTAGTTCATCTCATGAACTAATATACACCCAAACATCCTCTTTGGTAGCATCTTAAGTACCGATGTATCATGCCTTTATCGTCTAGTATGTCACGGTATCTAGCTTGGAACTCTTCCAACATACCGTCCCTTTACTGAGGGTAAAGACAATGCCTGTGACTGACACTCAGTCGTCTTTATCACCCTGGAACACTTCCAGTGATTCTCCCCAGGATCGATTGATACCATCTCACTACTACTAGTGAGTATCCTAACATCCAATTAGATCCATCTCATAGATCCAAAAACCAGGATATAGGAGGTATCACATTGATCCTATATGGATAATCATTGTGATAAGCGGATATTGACCGAGCGTAGCATAGGAAACTCCTTTCTTATCAAGAGTATGTCATCCATGTACTCTATGAGGATCACCACCATACTCCCTACTACCTTTTTGTTTATATAAGGTTCATCTACCATTTTGATGATGTCAAACTCTTTGACTAATCCATCAAAACAGATGTTCCAACTCCGCGATGCCTGCTTTAATCCTATAAAGCATCTTGCACACGTTTCCGCTGCTCCCACTGTCTACGAGGCCCTCTGGCTGTGTACTTATAGACGCACTCTTCTAAAACATCATTTAGAAAAGCAGTCATGACACCCAACCACCAGATATCGTAGTCATGGTATGTAGCCGTGGCAAGTAGGATCTGGATGGACTTAAGCATAGCTACTTTGAAAAGGTTTCACCACTATCCACGCCTGGTTGATGATGAAAACCTTTAACAAGTCTAGCTTTGAAAGTCTCAACCTTTCCATGTACACCAAGTAATCTTCTCAAGATATACTTGCTCCTAATGGGGATTTAACCCTTCAGATATAGCAACCAAAGTCCATACTTTGTTGGTGTATAAGGATTTCATCTCAGATCGATAAACATCCAGCCATTCTTACAGAGTCTCACTCCTGATGGCCAGCTCGAAACTAGTTGGGTCATCATCTCATGATGTAATCCTCGCTCCCACTGTCATAGAGAAACCAAAGTATCTCTCAGGTGGGTGAGGAACCCTACTAGATCGGCGGAGAGGCTGAGGTTCGTTGGTATCTACTGAATCCTTTGGTTGTACCATATCATCTGCTGTATTTTGTATAGCTGGAACCTTTCCAGTTCTATATAATAGAATTTTCCTCGAGCTTGTCCAGATTTTGCTTTTAGACATAGGCCGGACAACCCCAAATCTTAACTAGCTTAAGACATGGGTTCTTCCCATACCATATCTCATATGGAGTGGTAGGCAACTGATTTGATCGTGACCCTATGCAATAGGTATGCAGCTTCTCAAGTGCATAACTCCCTAAAGGAAATAGGTGACTCAGTAGTACTCATCATAGAGTACACCATATCAAATAGGGTGTATCTGCTCCGCCCCGATATACCATTGTGCTATGGTGTATACGGAGGAGTAATGCTGAGAGAGAATCTCATTCTCCTTTAGAATAGTCCAAGAATTCCATGCTCAAGTATTCTCCTCCTTGATCTCATCAAAGGACATAATACTTATACCCGTATTGTGGTTCTCTACTTCTAACTTATATTCTGTGAATATCTTAAAAGGTTCGGACTTGTGTTTCAACAGGAACATAGGTCTGAATCTCGAAAGATTATCAGAGAATATAATGAAGTATAAAGAACCAGTCTTGGCATGTGTAGACAGGGGACTTACATACATCAACATGTATCATCCCAAGAGTTCATTAACTCTTTCTCTGTTTCAAGTAAACGGAGCTGTGGTCATCTTATCTTTGTGACATGACTGGCGAGTTTCAAAAGATGTAAATTCAAACTAATTTAAATATGCATCTTTATGTAACTCTAGCTAGTCGGGTCGCATTGATATGACCTGGTCTACAATGCCTCAAGAAGGATCCGTTCATTTCTGAACTCTTCCTCTTGTGTGTGTTCTGTATACTAAGAACTGTAGTTTGATTTAGAACATTAATGCTTTTAGATAACGTGCCTGAACCGATCAACTTTTGATATAGGAAATGTCCAAAACATTATCTAACAATACAAAATTTTTATCGTTTCTTTACTAATAAAGAGACTGATATGATTTTGTATATCAGGTTCGGTATCTAATAACATTCGTTCAGAATCAATGTATCGGTAATACAGGGTGACAGTGACCGACAGACTTGGCTGCAACTCTTGCCCCGTTTTCTGCCTCATGAAACTTATCACCCGTTCTCAGTTCTCTACCTATCTGTAGCCCTATGTAACAGATTACATATCTGGGATCCTGATCTGGTATCATATACCCAGGACGTAAAGGACACTGAGAAACAGTTCTTTGTAATGAACACACCCGAAGATGATGCATCAGCATGCACTCTCTTCGTTTGGGCGGCACGGGAAATCTGGTATTCCCCAATTTCCTGCTCGGTCTTATAACAATTATAAGTTGGAGCGGGACCAACGTTCCCCAGCTCAGTATAACATGCGGGTTCGGTCAATACATCCGTATTATTATCTTGATTAAGGCGTGATATGGTCGCTACCTGGAGAGAGAGAAGAAAACACTCAGCGTGCGCTCTTGCAAGAAAAGATTGGTTATTATTTTATCTAATTAGGATGGCTCCCACTGCTTTTTATCAAATCTTCCTTCAAACCCTAAAAGGAAAGACTAGCCAGGATTAATTACACACTACAAGTTCGCCAATCTTTCAGCCAGGCCAGTGTCGGTACTTTGAGGGAGGTCCCCCGTGCTTTCGCACGAACCTAATTAATGTAAACCTCGTTTTCCCAGAGGCATAACCCCGTTGACACCTTTCTAGACACCTACTTGATCGGCTAATTGTAATGTATAAAACTCTCCCAGGAGTAACTCTTACTCGCAGCGGGTATCGGGATCCAACTATCTCATAGAAGGTATGCAATCTCATTGCAAATTTCAACACTTGAAATTCCCGATAACATTTTGCCCCTAGCACCCTATGACCTTGACGAAGGCCAACAAACCATAGGCTACTAGTCAAGTTCAACCCGTCATTTCTTGATCGAATCAAACCCACCCGCACGACCCTTGACGGAGGCCAACAAGGTCGCACGACTACCCTAACTCAATCTGCATCATATGCATAAGTAGATAAATACTGGTTAGCTACCGCACACTGCGCCTTGACAGAGGCCAACAAACGCAGCACGAATACTAAACAGCACTTATCTGAAATGACGGAGGGCTACGACAGGTTTTTATGAAAACCTATTGCGTAATGAACTTGATATCGTTGTAGGATCGAATGAATTTTGAAATGGAGTGTTTTTGAGGCTTTTCTAGTTTTGCTAAAGGAGTCACTCCCGGTGAAGGGATCGTCGGTCCTTTCCTCGTCGAATGAGGTGCGGGATATATCATATATATCACTGTGCAAAGCAGAAACTCTTAAAAGCAATCAAAAGACAAACCGAATGTGTAGCATCTGCCAGTTATTGCTAAAAGAGTCACTCCTGGTGAAGGGATCTCGGTCCTTTCCTCATCGAATAAGGTGCAGGATATATCATATATACCGCTGTGCAAAGCAAGAACTGTAGCTACCCTTTTTATTTTGAAATTCGATTCTACAACATCTTAGGTTTCTTTTATTTCATTAATCACATTAATTAAGTCCCATCATTTAAAGTACCTAAACATCACAGATAAATACGATGTACACTTATGCCATCCGCATTCGCCACGATGTCCCCTCGTGCACCGTTAGGTTAGGTAACTAACGGCAGAGCGGGGCAGGGCTAGCACGGGTGTAAAACATAAGTAACGCCTATATAATATATCATATATACTATATACTGTATCTATCACAGAACATCACATGATCACATCACAGATATCGCAGCAGAAGAATCATATGAAATATTGGATATACTAGGACGTCCGAGTTTTCAATACGAGCCAGTATAAAACACGGATTCCACGGTCGTGATGAATAGCCAAACCCACACCCCTAGACCCCTACGAGAGCGGCAAGCAACCCTACCAATTCTAGAGTTAGGAGACCCGGCCTCGACACCTCGAGTTGGTCTCCCACTGGACTCCAGAACCTGGTTACTTGTGCCCTCCTCCTTGGGTCTATCCTAGTGCGGAAAAGTAAATAATATACAAAAGGTGACAACTTCCGCAACCTGGAACCGCCCTAATAAAAGAATATTACATACAAGTTTATACATGAATGAAAATGAAAAACACTCATCTCACATAAAAACCCCCGGCTATTCAAACACGACGATCCAATATAACATATCCAGCAACACATAACATCACATGTCATCAACGTAAGTAAATATGTCCATCCCAATTGTCGTTGACATATAGCAACGAAACCGGCGATATCACATATTGCACTTACGGTCACAGAAAAGAAAGTGTAAAACTACAACAGTTGGAATCCGCAACCTATATAGACATCGCATGCCTAATCAAATGAATTCCTTAGACATCACATGCCTAACAATTATAAACCCCGCATTTTAGTCTCAAAATCGAAAACACTTTTCAATATCAAGTCGGGCAATTCAACAAGATTCCCGACATTCTGATCGAATGCTCGTCGCAAACTTCAGTAGGCGGCCGCACCCCCGACGCCGTCGACGAAGTGCACCAAGGCGGAACACCGCCGCCGCGAGCACCCGAACGGATGCTTTCGGCGACGGGGTTCTCCTACAGTCACTTGGTCGGGGTTATGGGGTGAGGCTGTCTATTAAGTTTACCCGGCGAGTATCCGCGTATGCTACGTGATTGCGACGGACTTTTGATCACATCAAAATTCCGTGGCAACCGATCAAGTGAGACTAAACTGCTATGTTTATAACATTCATTCAGTTATCTCATAACTTATTGTGAATTCCAATTATTGTATCCCATTCCGGACAAATAGAAAATGTCAAACTTTCCGATCGAACAATCGAACACCCAAGTTTTCCCGATACAGATCAACACATGAAATAAGTCTAACAGCATTCAGTTCGTGCCTCAGTACCAACGGTCCAGCCGTAGAAGGGTCAAGCCAACGCCTCACATGTGGCACGCCGTACTGCCCCAAACCCGAAGTTCAAAGGGCAGTTCAAGACGGTCACATAATCGAGTTAAGGTTTGTTGTCTTCTAGAGGGTCCATCGCGTTACTTGCACTAGTTAGAACGTCGTTAAACTACGGAAAAGTCCAACACTTGGAAATTTCCCGACAGGGGAAAAATTGGGTATTTATATCCGGTCGAACATTTTAAAATATTCTAAAATTTATCCGGAAAGCCAAATAGACAAAATTTGATACCCCGATCGAAACACCGAATCCTCAAAACAACTCCAGAAAATTCAACTCTTGAATAAATTTTAAAAATACCCAGAAAATCCAGCATAATATAATAGGAGTTACTGTGCAAACAGTGTACGATGACGTCATCATTCCGCCAAGCCAGGCTTCTGCCGCGGTTTATACTGTTCATCAGTAAATTTTTGCGTCGTAATTCTTAAAATTCCCTGCTGAATTTTTTAAGCATTTTTAATCTGGAAAAAACCCAGTTTTTAAAAAAAGTACAGAGAGCTATTTTGGGGTTAGTTTTTTTATTCGATCGGACTTCAAATTCCGTCTACGCTTCGCCTAAGGCTCTAGCTAGGCTCTGATACCACTGTAGGGTTCCTAGGCACTCTCAAGAGGTCTCACAAGGCATCAACCATGCCAATTTCAAAAATTACGGTGCCGAGAAACCCTAGTGTACGGATCGTCGGCTAGATTTCTAGGCGAAAAAGAAAACTAGTTAACACTTAACTAAAAGAATACGGAAATACAACCTTTGTAGATCCAGTGCTCCACCTCCATAGCTCCGCAACGAAGTCCCCTCGCTGTCCAAATGAATTCACGGGCTCTAGCGTCGGCTTCGTCGGAGAAATGGCGAGCTAGGTCGTCGATGTCCATGCCGAAGATGATCTACGTCGAAGCATCGCAAGATCAAGCTCTCACTTCACCAAGTCATGAAACTTGTGAAGAAAACACACTCTACTACTTGGCAAGAGGTAGAGGATGAAGAAATAGGAAGTGGGTTCTCTTTAGATTTGGATTTCTCACTCATTTGCTCAAGTTGCCATTTTTGAAGCAAGCTTTCTTCTTGAAGAAGAAGAAGAAGAAGATGATAAATCTTATGATAAGTTAATTCAAAATAGAAAATAAATTGAACACTTATCATGTGGCAACCATGGTCAAGTGTAGAGAATAAATCATGGTTAGAAGGAGTGGTTAGGGTTAAGCATGAAGACAAAATGGTCACTTAGTCAAAGCTTCATGAACTTTCAATGTAAAACAAAACTAGCAACCATTTTCTTTTCTTTTGCCATTTCTTTTCCAAAAAAAAAAACAAATGAAATAAATAAATGAAAAAGAAAACCCTAACCAATACACAACCATGGTTTAATCTTTACACAAACCCTAAAGAGCATGTATCATCAAACACGATACAATCAAGTGCACAAAAAGTATATCACATATACAATGTGCACATCCGAGCGAGAAAATCCATTTAAAGTGAACCGATACTAGTTAATGCAAAGTAATATATCAAATATATAATTATGCATTAAATCATTAAATCAACACTTGATTTAATGATCCGGTCATATCGCATATAACCGACTAATATCAACAGTAACAACTTATCGAATCAACACTTGATCCGATAACCCGGCTATATCGTATATAACCGATCAATGTCACAAATCGCGAGAATCGAATACAGTATCATATAATGGTATCATTCTCGGTCCCGCACATATCTCATATGCGCCCCTATTTCGTTTCGCTTGAGCCAGGAAACGTATGTGTAGGACTCTAAAGACTCGTCAATACGCCGGCAGCAGATGATGATCATATCAAACACCCACAAGCCGCAAGCGGTCTGCTAAACATAACGGCCACCCGGGTATTGAACGATCAGAAGATCGGCGAGCAAGCCCGCTCACACTCCAGTGAATCCAACCAGTAACACTACCATACAGTCCGGTCTCGTCGTCTGATATGTCGCATATCTTGCCTAGGGGTGGTAAACGTCAGACCCCAATAGCTCGATAAGTCGTGTCGATATGAGGTCTATAACAATTCGAGAAACTACTGGTAACACTTACCAGTAAATCTCAGCAACCCTGGCCAGGGATTTCCTGTTATAGCCAATCGAACACAGCGCAACATCAACCTCCTATACCGGGAGAGACGAATCCCCCTCCTATCGCTCATTGCCTCCATGTGACTCGGGACTGTACCCAAAAACCACCGTTTTGCATGCCCACTTGGACATGGTAAGATGGAAATCAAA
This sequence comes from Agapanthus africanus, assembly GCA_030015575.1. NCBI lineage: Eukaryota > Viridiplantae > Streptophyta > Magnoliopsida > Asparagales > Amaryllidaceae > Agapanthus > Agapanthus africanus. The sequence goes on along the minus strand of CM057343.1, from coordinate 58,789,990 downwards.
GCACAGTGGGAACCACACAAGACTCTATGACGATCTCGGGTCAACAGACTACTCTGTACCAGTGTCACCAGAGAACTGCCATCTGACGTGAGGTATAATACCATCTGGGAGTTCTCGGCGAGTCCGTCCAGTGTACCCAGTCTCTACTGAGCACCCGTATATCTCCTCTGATGTCAAACACCAATGGATATGGGATCATCCATCGCCCATCTATATGGGTCGAGAAGGTACATGCTAGTCTACTCTGGTATATCGATGCCCCATCTCGATACACCCACGACTAGGGACTTTCAAGGATGTACTTATGGACTACCATGTCCCCACTAGTATGATCCGCATCATAGTCCAGGTAGTCAAGTACACATCCTAAGGGCTTTACCAACATGTAACAGAGAGACAATCAGTGTACACGTTAAGGTAAAGATCAACCAGATAGCATACTATCATGTCGAGCAAGAAAGTCCTCCCTATATATGTCTAAGCATCCACTACAATATACATCCTATGTACAGTAATGGCCTCTAGGGCATACATATAACTAACACACTGGACAGGATTCGTCGGGAACTGTTGGTTGGTATTATACCTATCGTCAGTTCACAGTTCCCAGGAGACATGAGTACAGCTTAGTCCGCTGACTTGATACTGTCACTTCGCCTCAAGTGTGTTCCCACTGTTCTTAGATTACTACCCTACCACGGCTCTATTGAGTCGTGCAAACAGGTAGTAGTTGGGTGCAGTCCCGAAGCACTTGGCGGCAATGACGGTTAGACAGGATTCGTCTCTCCCGGTATTAGGAGTTGATATCGCGCTGTGTCTAGGAGAGCCATTACACATAGTCGTCCTTGGCCAGGGCAAGCGAGATTTGCTGGTAGTGTTACCAGTAGTTTCTCAAGGTGTTCTGGGCTACACTCCGACACGACTTGTACCGCTATTAGGGGTCTGACGTTTACCGCCCCCTAGACCTGACATGCGATACTCTCAGACGAACAGACCGGACTGTACGGAGATTGTCACATTCAGGCTCAGTAGGAGTTCGGATGGGTTCACCTCATCGGTCTTCTTGTCGACATCTACCTGGGGACCGTTACGTACAGCTAGTACCGCTTGCGGCCTGTGGTTAAACCCACTGCCAGCGTAGTGTCGAGCCTTTAGAGTCCCACACAGAGGGTTACTCGCCTTTGGGCAAAACAGAGTAGAGGTCGCATGGTTTTGCGACGGGGTTTGTTCACATCCGCGCACTTGTGCACGTTTGGTGTCCGGGCAGTTATTACTAGCAGGCTTTGGTTTAAGCCAGATCCTAGTATTTGTTTTGGGATTGGTTTTGTCTCAGTGTATTCGTGTTCCTCGGAACATGGATGCGGGTGTGTATGCACAGTTGACGGAGACAGAAGCAGAGGATTCTCATTATGGTTGTTGACCATTTGATTTTGATTGACTTGTTGACCGTTGACTTTTTCCAAACCCTAATGAGAATGAGGAATATGGTTAATAATATTAATTAAGGATAATTGTGCTATGGTTAGGATTGTCGACAATTTGACTTTTGTTGACTTGTTGACCTTGTTGACCGGTTGACCATTGTGGACTTGTTGACCATCATCATTTCATTTCAATGATGCTTCTTGTTCTTTGCAAAATGCATTAAATGAAGGTAATGATAGTGGTCATTCACAAACTAACCATCACAATTCTTAATCATTATTATTATTATCATTATTCTAAAAGATGTGAGCATGGTTGCATTATGAGAGCTCATTCTATCATATTCTTTCTCTCTCTTGAAAGAAAGCTCTCCTTCTTCCTCTCTCAAAGTTCAAGTGTTCCATGAGTTGGAAATCATGAACTTTTGAGAAAAAACCACCATAACTCTTCTCTACTCATTCTAAGGTTCTAGGTTTAGCAAACCAAGCACCTCAGTTATCTCTAGGTTGAGATAGGAGCTCAAGTTCGAGGCCCTCGTGTGGATCCATCTACGGCAAAGAGGAGACGACGAGGAGGAGCCGTTCAAACCACTACAAGAAGCAAGCAAGGAGGAGAACCACAAAAAGAAGAGAAGGAGTTCAAGACCTAGGTATAACCATTCTACATAGTAGCTAAAACTTGTAGTTTATTTGTTAGTTTTTGTTTAGCAACGATCCTTCATGGATGGTCCATGTTACCTAGTGAGGAAAATTTTGATTTTTACCTATTCCGCCTCCCCGAAAGAACCGGGATGGGTAACGTGGACCCAACAGTGGTATCATAGCCTAGCTAAACAACAACTAACTGTTAGCAAAGTGTTTTGAACTTCGATCCGGAAAAAATCCCGAAAACATGTCAAAAACCACACTTTCTGACGATTTTTAAAACTGCTCTAAAAATTATTCCACGTGCCTTAAAAATCGGTGCAGGGTTTTCTAGGAATTGTCAAGAAATTTGAGCCCACGACTCGGCCAACTCGCCGCGGAACCGCGGCGAAACCATGCATCTCGCCGCGGATCCGCGGCCGAGTTGACTCGGCCGTGACTCCGATTTCCTGCAGTTTACTCAGTTTGCTGTTTTGGGATTTTTAAAATGTTTTGTTTCTGTCCAGTTTTTCCAGAGAACAATGTTGTGTTTGGGGGTAGTTACAAATTGGTATTTTGATCTAAGTTCTACAAACTCTTGCTAAATGGTTATATCTGTAATGTGATATATGCACTGAACGTCGGCTAATCGCTATATGTCGATTAGTGGGGGTTGTGCATATCTCTGATCTGTAATGTTGTTGGATTGTCGCGGATGAATAGCCGGGGTTTTGAGAGATGAGAGTTTCTTTATCTTTCATTTGATGTAATATGTAAATTGATGTAATATTATTTTTATGGCCGCACTTCCGGGATGAGATTGTAGCCGCCATTGTATATTATTTCTTTTACTGTTTTTGCTCCTAGGATAGACCCAAGGTGGGGTGCACAAACTACCGGGTACGTTGAAGTGCTGAGTGGCCTACTCATGTTGTTGAGGGAGGCTGCTTCACTTCGGGTATTTGGCGGGTAGTTTGCCGCACCCGTAGGGGTCTAAGGTGGGGTTTGGCTATTCATCGCGACCGTGTAATTCGTCTTTCGTTGCAGGCTCGAACGAAACACAGATTCCTAGCATATCCAATGTGTTCATCTGTGATCTGGAATGGCTATCATTGCATCTGACGAATGTGTATATCTATATATGATATCTAGTAGGCGTTGCTTATGTTTTGGATCCGCGCTAGTCCAGCCCCCGCTCTGTCATTAGTTAAGTAACCTAACAGGTAATGACGAGGCCCCGTGGCGAATGCGGATGGCATAAGCGTACGTCATATTTTCGTTGTTTTCTGCAATGGTAGGATTAATTGATGGGACGCATTATATTAATGCAAAGAAAATAAACCAAAAAGACGTTGTTGGAACAATTTTCAAAAAGCTGTTATTGCAAGGACGTTCTCTTTTATTTTGCATAGAGGTATTCGGTTATGAATGCCCAGCACCTCATTCGACGAGGCAAGGGCCGAGATCCCTTCATCGGGAGTGACCCCTTGGACAAAATGTTTGCGTCAGGGTAATAACTTCACTATAGTCGATTATTCTTGCTTTGCATCGAGGTATTCAGTTTGGAATATCCTGCACCTCATTCGACGAGGAAAGAGCCGAGATCCCTTCACAAGGAGTGACCTCTTTAGCAAAAGTTTTCGCCACTATATTTTCAAAAAGGCAATCATGTTCCTTCAACTATATTAAGTTCATTACGTTATTGGGTTTTTCGCCAAAAACCCAGCCGTAGCCCTCCATCATTTCGAATTGGTATTATTTAGTATTCGTGCTGTGTTTGTTGACCTAGTCAAGGCATAGTGAACGGTAGCTAAGTGATATTTTTCTGTGCATTGCCAAATGTGATTGGTTAGGATAGTCGTGCGGCCTTGTTGACCTAGTCAAGGGCACGTACGGGTGGGTTTAATGCAATCAAAATTATGACGGGTAGAACTTGACTGGCGGTTTATGGTTTGTTGACCTAGTCAAGGTCATAAACCGTTAGGGGAAAAAACCACATCGGGGGTTTCTAAAGAAACCGAAACTTGCAGATTTAGCATACCTTCTAGAGTGTGGTGACTAGAGTGGATTCCATCTAGGTCATCGCACAATGATAGTTGGATCCCGATCCCACTGATGAGTTGGATTACTCTCGGGAGATTATTTCACTTAACAATCAATGCTATAAACCAAGTAGGTGTCTAGAATGGTGTTAGCGGGGCTATGCCTCCAAGGAAAAGAGGTTGTTTAATTAAGAAACTTCGCGAAAGCGTTGGAAAACCTCCCTCGAAGTAGCAACACCAGCATGGCTGAAAGGTTAAGCAAGTATTGTGACGTGCGATTAATCCTGACTAGTTCTTCTTTTAGGGTTTGAAGAAGAATTTGAGGAAACAGTGGGAGCCATCCTGGTTAGATAAATCAATAAACCAATCTAATCTTGCAAGAGCGCACGCTGAGTGTTTCTTTTCTCTCTCTCCAGGTAGCAACCATTTCACGCCCTAATCAAGATAATAAAATGTATCATTTGACCGATCCGAATTCTTATTCGGGGCTGGGGAACGTTGGTTCGGCTCTAACTTACAACAACAGTCATAAGTATGAGCAAGGGAAAGAGGATTGTATGGATTCCAAGGATACCCAGTTGAAAAAGAAGCATAGTTTTGCATCTACTTCAGGTGTTCTTGTAATTGAGAACTGCTTTACGGTCAGCCCTACCTCCTGGGTACTTGATACCGGATCAGGATCTCATATCTGTAATATATTGCAGAGACTGAGAAAAAGTAGGAGAGTTGCACCTGGTGATATGTCGCTCAGGGTAGCGAACGGAGCACAAGTTAATGCTGCAGCCGTCGGTGAATATCACCTAGTGTTGCCAAATGGCAATACTATGATTTTGAACGATTGCTACTATGTACCTTCCATGGTTTGCAACATCATATCAGTTTCTTACTCGATAAAGATGGATATAACTTTGTTCTTAATAGAAATATCATGAACATCTACCTTCATAAGGTACTGGTTGCAGAAGGTACACTGTGTAATGATATCTACGTTCTAAATCAGAATACAGTTCTCAATGTACAAAACACACGCAAGAGGAAGAGTTCAGATACGAATGAATCCTACTTGTGGCATTGTAGACTTGGTCATATCGGAGAGAAAAGACTAAGTAAGTTGCATAAAGATGGACTCTTGAATACGTTCGAGTTTTCATCTTATGAAACTTGTCAGTCTTGTCTCAAAGGAAAGATGACCGAATCTCCGTTCACCGGACATGGAGAAAGGGCAGCAGAGCTCTTGGGACTCATACACAGTGATGTATGTGGTCCGATGTCTATACATGCAAGGGGTGGGTTCTCATTCTTCATCACATTCACTGACGATCTCTCTAGGTTCGGATACGTGTATCTGATGAAACATAAATCCGAAACTTTTGAGAAATTCAAGGAATTCAGAAACGAAGTAGAGAACCAGACTGGCAAAAGTATCAAGATCCTCCGATCGGATAGGGGAGCGGAGTACTTAAGAACGGAATTCCTAGATTACTTAAAAGAGAATGGTATTCTCTCTCAGCTTACTCCTCCTTATACACCACAGCACAACGGTGTCTCAGAGCGGAGGAATCGTACCCTATTGGATATGGTTCGCTCCATGATGAGTAGTGCCGAGTTGCCTCTTTCATTTTGGGGACATGCGCATTTGACAGCGGCATATCTATTGAATGATGTTCCGTCTAAATCAGTGCCTAAGACTCCATTCGAGATATGGAATGGAAAAAGGCTATATCTTAAAAGATTTAAGATATGGGGTTGTCCGGCTTATGTTAAAACGCATAAACCAGATATACTAGAGGCACAGTCAGTTTTATGTAAGTTTGTGGGATATCCAAAGAATGGTTATGGATATCTGTTCTACCACACCGAGGAACAGAAGGTGTTTGTTTCTCAGCATGCCGTTTTCTTAGAAACGGAGTTTCTTGCAAAAGAAATTAGTGGGAGCACGGTAGAACTAGAAGAAATTCAGCGACCACAAAATGAAACTGAAGATTTGACAGAACCTCAGGATTCAACAACCCCGAACGAACCTCAGCCACTCCGCAGATCTGGTAGGATTTCTCATCCGTCCGAGAGATACTACGGTTTTCTCATAGACGGGGATCGAGAGGATTGCATCTTGGAAGAAGATGACCCTACCAGTTTCAGGCAGGCCATTATTAGTAGGGACTCTGATAAGTGGCTGGAAACTATGCAATCCGAAATGGAGTCCATGTACACCAATAAAGTGTGGACCTTGGATATTGCTCCACCTGGGGTAAAACCCGTTGGATGCAAATGGATCTACAAAAGGAAACTTGGTGTAGATGGGCAGGTGGAAACCTATAAGGCTAGACTCGTTGCAAAAGGTTTTCGTCAAAGACCTGGTGTGGACTATGACGAAACTTTTTCTCCAGTGGCTATGCTCAAATCCATTCGGATCCTACTTGCCATTGCTGCCTTCCATGACTATGAAATCTGGCAGATGGACGTAAAAACGGCTTTTCTAAACGGCTGTTTGGAAGATTGCGTTTATATGGATCAGCCAGAGGGTTTTGTAGACAGTGGGAGCAGCAGGAAGGTGTGCAAGTTGCTTAAATCCATTTATGGATTAAAGCAGGCATCGCGGAGCTGGAACATCTATTTTGATGAGGCAATCAAGGAATTTGATTTCATCAAGAACGAAGATGAACCTTGTATCTATAAGAAGATTGTAGGACGAACTGTCGTGTTCCTAGTCTTGTATGTGGACGACATTCTTTTGATAGGAAATGACATTCCTATGTTACAATCGGTCAAGCTATTCTTGTCACAACGGTTCTCCATGAAGGACCTGGGTGATGCCTCGTACATTCTGGGGATCAAGATCTACAGAGATAGATCCAAGAGACTACTGGGACTTTCGCAGTCCAGGTACATAGAGACCGTACTAAAAAAATTTAGTATGGAAGATTCCAAGCACGGTAATATACCCGCATTGCACGGAATCACCCTCTCCAAGAAGATGTCTCCTAAGACTGACGAGGAGAGGGTTCGCATGAGCACTATACCCTACGCTTCGGCGGTAGGATCTATAATGTATGTGATGCAATGTACAAGACCAGATGTAGCTTACGCGCTGAGCGTGGTGAGCCGGTATCAGTCAGACCCAAGTGAGGACCACTGGACGGCAGTGAAGAACATTCTCAAGTACCTGAGAAGGACTAAGGAGATATTCCTGGTTTACGGTAATGGAAACCTCAGGGTCGAGTCCTTTACCAATTCAAGCTTCCAGAATGACAGAGATGACAGCAAGTCTGTCTCGGGTTTTGTGTTTACCCTCAACGGAGGGGCGGTGTGTTGGAGGAGTTCCAAACAGGATACCGCCGCAGACTCGACGATGGAGGCTGAATACATTACTACAAGCGATGCCGCAAAAGAGGCGGTCTGGATGAAGAAGTTCATTAGTGAACTTCAGGTGGTTCCGTCCATTGTTGACCCAATACCTTTGTATTGCGATAACAATGGGGCTATAGCTTTAGCGAAGGAACCAAGGTCCCATCAGAAATTCAGACACATCTTAAGGCGGTATCACCTGATCAGGGAGATCATTGATCGCCAGGAGATCGAGGTACGGAGAGTGGACACAAAAGACAACACGGCAGATCCATTCACAAAGGCCCTCCCTCAAACACAGTTCGAGCGACTTTTTGAGCTATTGGGTATGCGGTACTCCTGCAGCTGGCCATAGAGCAGACGTTGGGTATGAAGTACACCAATTGCCGGCCTTTAGTACAAGTGGGAGATTGTTGGATATGTATGCCCTAGAAGCCATTATTGTATAGTACTAGTATGTATAATACATTTTGGTAACTTAGGATATATACACGGGTTTACGACAGTCTTGCTCGATATAGTAGTATGCTACTTGGTTTGTATCTATCTTAATATGTGTATATGTTTCTATTAACATATCGCTAAAAACATATTGATAGAGCCCTTAGGATCTTTGCTTGACTACCGGCGTTGTGATGGCAATCACACTAGTGGGGGCTGGGTAGTCTATAAGCACATCCTTATTTTGGTTCCTGGTCGTAGGATTATCGAGACAGGGCATCGATACTCCAGAGTAGACTGGTGCATACGCTTCTCGTTCCAGCATGGGAGATGGTCTATCCTACAGCCATCAGTACGTCGTACTGGAGATAGTATGCAAGTGCTCGTTAGGTTACGAGTACACTGGACAGGACTCGTCGGGAACTGTTGGTTGGTATTATACCTATCGTCAGTTAACAGTTCCCAGGTGACATGAGTACAGCTTAGTCCGCTGACTTGACACTGTCACTTTGTCTCAAGTGTGTTCCCACTGTTCTTAGATTACTACCCTACCACGGCTCTATTGAGGCGTGCAAACAGGTAGTAGTTGGGTGTAGTCCCGAAGCACTTGGAGGCAGTGACGGTTAGACAGGATTCGTCTCTCCCGGTATTGGGGGTTGATATCGCGCTGTGTCTAGGAGAGCCATTACACATAGTCATCCCTGGCCAGGGCAAGCGAGATTTGCTGGTAGTGTTACCAGTAGTTTCTCAGGGTGTTCTGGGCTACACTCCGACACGACTTGCACCGCTATTAGGGGTCTGACGTTTACCGCCCCCTAAGCCCGACATGCGATACTCTCAGACGAACAGACTCGACTGTACGGAGATTGTCACATTGAGGCTCAGTAGGAGTTCGGATGGGTTCACCTCATCGGTCTTCTTGTCGGCATCTACCTGGGGACCGTTACGTACAGCTAGTACCGCTTGCGGCCTGTGGTTAAATCCACTGCCGGCGTAGTGTCAAGCCTTTAGAGTCCTACACAGAGGGTTATTTGCCTTTGGGCAAAACAGATTAGAGGTCGCATGGTTTTGCGACGGGGTTCGTTCACATCCGCGCACTTGTGCACGTTTGGTGTCCGGGCAGTTATTACTAGCGGGCTTTGGTTTAAGCCAGATCCTAGTATTTGTTTTGGGATTGGTTTTGTCTCAGTGTATTTGTGTTCCTCGGAACACGGATGCGGGTGTGTATGCACAGTTGACGGAGGCAGATGATTCTCATTAGGGTTGTTGACCATTTGACTTTGATTGACTTGTTGACCGTTGACTTTTTCCAAACCCTAATGAGAATGAGGAATATGGTTAATAATATTAATTAAGGATAATTGTGCTATGGTTAGGATTGTTGACAATTTGACTTTTGTTGACTTGTTGACCGGTTGACCATTATGGTCTTGTTGACCATCATCATTTCATTTCAATGATGCTTCTTGTTCTTTGCAAAATGCATTAAATGAAGGTAATGATAGTGGTCATTCACAAACTAACCATCACAATTCTTAATCATTATTATTATTACCATTATTCCAAAAGATGTGAGTATAGTTGCATTATGAGAGCTCATTCTATCATATTCTTTCTCTCTCTTGAAAGAAAGCTCTCCCTCTTCCTCTCTCAAAGTTCAAGTGTTCCATGAGTTGGAAATCATGAACTTTTGAGACAAAACCACCATAACTCTTCTCTACTCATTCTAAGGTTCTAGGTTTAGCAAACCAAGCACCTCAGTTATCTCTAGGTTGAGATAGGAGCTCAAGTTTGAGGCCCTCGGGTGGATCCATCTATGGCAAAGAGGAGACGAGGAGGAGGAGCCGTTCAAACCACTATAAGAAGCAAGCAAGGAGGAGAACCACAAAAAGAAGAGAAGGAATTCAAGACCTAGGTATAACCATTCTACATAGTAGCTAAAACTTATAGTTTATTTGTTAGTTTTTGTTTAGCAACAATCCTTCATGGATGGTCCATGTTACCTAGTGAGGAAAATTTTGATTTTTACCTATTTCGCCTCCCCGAAAAAACCGGGGTGGGTAACGTGGACCCAACAATATATACAAGAACCCCCATACCATAATGATGTGATTTGAATTGAGCTAGTACGGTATCCCGTCCTGATGTGTCCTGTGACAATAGGGTGTAATTAACGATACGCGCTTGCTCTACCGGAAGTCTCGAACCCAGGACTTTCTAGTCAACATTTTAAAAAAAACACTAAATAACTTATTTTGTTTAAACTCACTTTTGTTTTAACGTTCAATATCTATAGGTCTCCAAAGAGGGTAATCACGTACACATCCATTAAAGTTATTGATTACTTAGAAAATTTCTTTAATGCGCGGGCCTTACATGTCATGAGAGGAAAAAAATATAGAAACATATGGATCATACTAGCAGTCCGGAATTCTTCATCTCTTATCTTTTTGTCGGATGTATTGCACCCGACATGCTAAATAATTCTCGTTTACTTCAAAAAAGTAGGTAAATAAGTTACTCTTTGATGGATGTCCTTTTCAGGTCTCGGTCAGATGTTGTCTTCCGTAGATCTCCCGGTGGATTTTTGGAGGTGATCTCATATTGCGTGTGGGTCTCAATGGGTTTTGAGGAGATTGGTGGTTTGAGGAGTTTGCGTCGAGTACCTGCAAGAAAGTCCCGGGGTGGTTTGGTACCACCGAGGACCCTCCGACGATCAAGTTAGCACGAGATCCGAGCAGAGTAACGGCTAAGTGGGGTCAAAAAACATACTTGACCCCTCTGTGATGGGGGTTTATATAGTGGCGGCAGTACGCAGTAATGGGCGCGAGAATCTCACCGGCAGTTACGCTCCCGACGTCATGCTTGCGTAATAGGTGGATCACCCGTTAGTGGGGATCGTGATGGCGTGGATCATGGGATGCTGCCGACGGAGTATCCGCGCATGGCGAGATCTGCGAAGCGGCGGTTACGCCTGTGAGTGGTGGAGTTGGTCGGACGGAGGGACCGAGGAAGATAGCCTCGGCGGGAGGGCTCGGGAACGAGCGAGAGGGCCGAGGCATATTGGTCCTGTGGTAGCTCTGAGGGGCCGAGGAGGCCAATTTGCAGGGGGCCCTAAGGTAAGCCAGCTTTGTGCTTGTAGGTCGGGTACAGAGGTGGCCTGGTCGGCCCCATATGGGCCCTCTCCTCTGAGTTCTGGGACACGTCATCTGCCACATGTCTTGATATGGGAGATCGTCAATTTAGAGCATCATCAATAGCCCCCCACTCTTGTCCCGGCCAGCTGGCGGGTCGGGTCAAGAGTGGACTGCCGGGCCGCTAGGGGTGCGCTCCCTCCTAAAATTTCGTCGGGACGAGTCACCGGGCTGTCAGCTGTCTTTTCTGCCAGCGAATCGTGGCGAGATCTCTGCATTTAAGGAAGGTGCGCCGGTTCGTTCATCCCGTCACTGAAGCGGCGGTCCACGTGTCAAGCGTCGGTTGGCCGACGTGACGTATGCAGGCCTGCGGCGTCTGATGGGATGTGTCCCAGTGTAGGAACGACACGTGGAGCGATCGGAGCCGTTGGACACGAGGAGGTGTTTTGGCGGGAGATGAAGGGCGCCGTTGGATGAGGTCGTTTGCGGTGATAAATAGGGGCGGGGCCCACTCCAGGGCCCCTACTCCTTCATATTTTCTCTCTCTAAGTCCTGGTTGCTCGGTGTTCATATCAGAATTTTGCATTATTATATCACCCATTCTTAATCACATTGCAAAAAAATAGGTGCTTTTGATCCATGTCTGCTAAATAGCTGCAGGTTACAGGTTCTCAGATCATTACAGTGAAATTCATGAAAAGACACTACAAATGTGAGACTACGACTAACAATAGATGAATCCATAGGATGCTGCCTACCAGTTCAAGGAACAAGTGAAGATCCGCAGACAGTTTAATGCACAAAGTACAAAGGCAGCATAAGATTCAAGACTTCAACGCGAAAATCACGGTAAAAGTCCACATAATTCTGCACTGTTGGAAATCTGAAAGAAACTAGAAAAGATTCTAAGGAACCAAGTAAAGAAAAAAGAAGGAAAAAGCAAGATGAAGCAACCCTGAAAGATGGATCCCAAGAGCCCACCAAACGGCCGCGGAACCGCAGCCAAACATGGCATTCGGCCGTGGATCCGCGGCCGTGCAGTGCACGTGTTGGTGCACGTGTCGGTGGGTGTCGGTGCGTTGACTCGGCTTTCTTAGGGTTGTTTTGTAATTTCATGTACGAATCAAAATGTAAACCTAGGGTTTCTCCTATCTATAAATAGGAGAGCTCAAAGCCAAATAAAAGGTGCCTCTTTTGGGGGTGCCTCTTTGGAGGATGCCTCTTTTTATTTTCTAGATTAAAATTTCAATTTCCTTGTAATCATCAAGATGTTATCAATAAAGTAAGTGGTTTTCATTTTATCTTGCATATTTTTTAATTGAAATTTATTATCTGCAATTTTTTATTTGTTCTTTATTTATCTGCACTTTAGTTTTCTAATATAAAAATTTATAAAAAAATGAATTTCATCGTAACTTTCTTAATGAGTGAGTAATTCCTCACTTGTTAGGGTTAGGATAGAGAAGGCTTGAGAGATGGAAAAATTCTGAAAATCAAAACTTACTGATCCGCCGCAGAACCGCGGCGGAATCGACGGTTTGACCGCGGAACCGCGTTCAAAGGGGTGACGTCAGCATCCCATTTTCTCTGTGAGTATTTTTTTTTCTTCTCTCCTACCCCCTAAACTCCACTGACAAATTTTCATGCAGGTATTCTTTGCATAGATTCTCTTTCTTTTATCCAATAAATTGTTTTTGTGCAGGATTCTTTGCGCTACCAAATAAATAAAAAAAATTGCAAGTGTTTTAGATTTTTGGTGTGTTAACTACTTTGCATAATTAATACGGACTTTTAAGGGGCTATAACACCAATTCAGATTGGATGGGGATTTCATTACCCTTCCTAAGACCCCAAAAAACACTAAAAGTATATGCATCACTCTTGAGTTAATTAAAAAATATCTAGACTCAAGCTAACTAAAGACTGTCGTGCTCATTAGGACAGAGGAAGGTTATGGGCAATCAGTCGTTTATCTAAACCTGACTTTATGGTGCCTTGGCTAGACAAGTGAGAAAGGTAACTTTAAAAGGCCAGTCTCATGATGATTCGTGAGCGGAACCCTCCTTTCTTCATTTGTGCTTACCTGGCCACAATTGGCGGTGAAGAGACGATTTGAAGGATATCTCACAACTTGTCACTTTGGAACAGTTAGGAGCAGTCTAGTTGGCTTAGGAGACCCTAGCTCTACGTTTGATTGTGCATGTTTAAACTGTGATTGTTTGAAATTGTGCCGTATTTCCATACAAATTTTTGCAAAACTCTTTCTAAAAAAAAATTCTTTCAAAAATTTCAAAACTCCAAAAACAAACAATTTTTTTAAAAATATATATATAAAAAAAATTCACATTCTTTTTCTTTTCCTATCTCTCATCACATCATGGGTACCCCACCTCACAAAACTCTTGCCGAACTTTGGTACCCTCAATCAGACATTACTTTCTACGCTTCTTGTTTTGGTCGAATTTCGAACAACCCCTCCATGCCCAAAATTTCTTTGAAAGATCAAATAGACGCATCTAGGACAACCAGTTGGACTCCGCAATCCACCTTATATCAACCATGTCAACCTTCACCACCTTCTTACGTTGATACTTCTTTTTCGAGTCCTGTTGTAACTCCGAAACCCATGTCTATTGCTGAACATATTGAACAATCTCGTGACCGATCTTTCACTCCTTTCACCACTGTGAATTCTTTGGACCAACAATTCCATTCATCTTCTTATCCAAATGTTGATACTACTCATGTCCAACCATTCAATTCCTACCAGTCCTACCTGACTTTTGCACCTCCCCTAGACATTGCTTCTGAACAGCCATTTGGGAGTTTCCAGTATCCAAACAACTTTAAATTTTTTACTGAAACCCATTCACAACCCATGTCTAGTCTGGAACAGTTGTTGGAAGATTTTATGGTAGCGTCATACCAACAGATGATGGATTTGAATGCGTCCATGGCCGCCCTCATACAACCTAACGAACCGGCAGCTAGTTTCCAACTAGCTCCACATTTTCCAATGTATGATGAGGTGGTAGGGTAGATTGAGAATTTGAGTGGAGAGAGTGAGCTGTGCACCCTTCCAAATCAAACCCACCCATCCCCAATTGAATCCCACAACTCCGGTTTTGAATGTCTATCAAGTGTTCCAAATGATTCATCAGTTGAAGATAAAACGTTTAATGAGTTGTGCGACTTTATAGTGTTTGATTTACCTGATTGTGAAGGGTTCCTTTCGAGTGAAACCATCACCAATCCTTTTGACCTCTATACCTCCACTCTAGAACCTGAATTGATTAATATCCATGCTTTTGATGAGGTGTCTAAAAAAAATTGATTTTCACTTGATTAAGGATATTGACGCTGGGAATATTTTGGATGATGAATCTACAGATTTGGATGAGTTTCTCTCTCCAATTCATCATCCCAAGTCATTAACTGTTTTTCCCGAACTTCATATGCGTCTGGATTTTGATGATAATTGCATGGATGAGATAACTTTTGAGGGGAATTATGAGGATAGTATTGAGGATGAACCAGTTTTGTTTGATGAGTCAGATTTTCCAATTCATCCCGTCCCTTCCACTGACTATGTACACCCTCCTGAACTTTTAACTGTTACACTTCCTAAATCACTCCCCTCCATCGTTCCGATCACGCAAGAAACCGTATCACTTTCATTTTCAATGTCTGGTTTACCAAGTTCGACGTACTCATGTTTTCTCACGAATCTTGAGGGATTTGACCTCATTTCTCAGTGGGTTGATAGATTAGCACAGTCGCTTTTTACACATCGGTCATTACAAATTGTGCTAATTTATACACTCCATTTCCACCCTCAAGTTCGTATTCCACTTCTTTCTCCCACTTTCTCTGGTTCTTCTTCTAATCTTCTTTTAATGATAGCGAGTGTTAATGAACCACAATCCGATATTTTGAGTTCGATAATTCTAGAAAAACAACTTGATTTAGTCTCTTTTGAGAATAAGGTAGATGAGCCTTACGAGTCTCCTACCTTCGTAATTTTTGAAAAATCAAGTGTATTGAATTCTGGCACGACACTTATTGACATTGAAACGTTCAATCGGACCATCGATGAAAGTTTCGAAGATATTTCGCCGACGAACTCGCATTCCTAAACGACACGGATTTTGTGATTAATCAACCTCCACCTGAAGAAGTCGAACCACCACCGTTTCTTCTTATCCCATACGAGAATGTGACCATTCTTCCCATTCCTAGTCATCCACATTCTCGTTTCCGTTCACCATTATTGTTTCGTCTCTACAAATCGAGACGTAAACCTTTTCTTTTACACCACTTATCTCTTCCCCACTTCTTCCTGGCTCCATACAACATATTCTTCCACCAACCGGTGTGTTTTACTGATAAATTCTTCGAATGGTTGGTGTTGACTTTTGGTCTTTGCAAAGCTTGGCATTGACCGGTAACTTTGACCCCCCTCTTTAAAAGCTTAACATTGTTTAACTTAAGTTTGGGGGGTATAATTTGGCTCTTGAAAATAATTTTTTTTAACTTAAAGTGGTGAGCCAAATATAAGTTTGGGGGAGATTTTCACAATCACATTTCATGTCCCCGTTAATAAATTTTTCCTCCCAAGATTACAGGTTTATGAGATTGAAAAAAAAATGGCAACAGTGCAACCACTGTTTCGCTTAAGTTTGGGGGGAACCTTTTTGTGTATATATATTTTGTTTTCTTTTTCTGTTAATAATAAAAATAAAATTTAAAAAAAAATAAGTGAGTGCCGACAATTTTAACCCTCTTGGTGTAGCCTGACAGTGAGGGCACTGTCAAGTTTAAGTTTGGGGGTGTGCTCGGTAAGCTTTTTTCCTTCGCATTCATGTGTATATTTTTGCATTTGCATACTTATTTTAAAACCCATAAAAATCAAAAATTAAAAAAAAATTGAAAATTTCAATTTTGGCCAAATTTGACTCATGTTCAACATGACTGTTGACTAGTTAGGAAAAACTAGATCCTAAACTTAGTAAATTAAAAAACCCTAAAAATAACCTTTCTTAAAGTTTAACTGTAGAAAATATACGTCCTTGTAGTTTATTTAGAAATAGGAAAATTTTGAGTTCAGCTCTTGGGCTAAATCGAAATAAAGGAAGAGTATTGAAAGCTCTATTTGAAGTATAAGTCTGAAAAATAATTCTGAACCTTAAGTCCAAATTCTGAAAATATATACCTTACTTTACGCACTCACACACATCTTGAAACTTGGGATAGTAGAGGATACCTTGAAATACTCTTGTCTAAATTCCTTAGTATGAAGGAAAATAAAATAAAAATATAAATGGTGAAGAAAGAAATGAACACTGGTTTTGTAATTGCTTAAGGCAGCATAAATAAAAAATATAGCGAGGGTGCCTTAGACCAACTGGTTTGGGAGTCACTGCTAAGCCTTAGGTATTAAAAGATGAGGAATTACGCCTAAATGCGCAAGCACATTTTGTAATCGGTCGTTTAGTACCTCAAGAAGTATTAACGGTCGCATGAAGAATGTGTGAGTAATTTATCACCAACTAAAAAATACTTTGGACGATGGACAAGAGTATGATAGCTTGAATTGAATTTCCAAGTGTAGGGGTGATAATTACACACATGTAGGGGTATATAATTGGGATTTGGATAAGAGATAGGAATGAAAGATAAGCCTTATATCTTCAGTAAAGATGATAAAAATTCCTGAGTTGAGATTGCACCTTAGAAGGAAAATTCAAAAGATACTGAAAGCTTAATAAATTTACAAAACATATACGATCTTAAGTTAAATGAAGAGAGAGTGTGAAAAATACGGGTTGATGATTTTTAAGTTAACGATAATAGAATTTCTTGCTAGAATACTAAATTGAAGAATTATAGTCAATGGCCAAATTGATCGGATTTTGTGGGTAGTGTCCGCTGAAAACCCTCAGGAGACAACACTCCTCCTACTAGGGACACCTAGAGATTTAACGGCTTATTGCACGAGCTCAATGCAATCGCGATTCCCTGCGAAAGTGAGGTTAGGATTTTTCGAGAAAAAATTGGCTTTGCTCGGGACGAGCAAAAGATAAGTTTGGGGGTATTTGTTCATATCAAAATTTTGCATTATTATATTACCCATTTTTAATCACATTGCAAATAAATAGGTGCTTTTGATCCATGTCTGCTAAATAGCTGCAGGTTACATGTTCTAAGATCATTACAGTGAAATTCATGAAAAGACGCTACAAATGTGAGACTACGACTAACAATAGATGAATCCATAGGATGCCCAGTTCAAGGAACCACTACTACAATATGGGGTTGCCCCTACGAACTCAGGAATCTGTAGGGGAAACTATTTCTTGCCCCTACGGATTTATCCGTAGGTCCACATCGTTGTCCCTACGGTGCCTTACGTTCTAATTTGTTGTTTGGCCCTACGGAGCCGCAAACGGTGGACCTATGGTTATGTCCGTAGGGGCATATAAATAGGTTATTAATAAAAAAAAAAGCACAGAATAGTCATTCATCGTTTCCAAAAATTCTCTCTTTCACTCTCCCACGCCTCATCGCCTGTTTCCGTGCCTCATCGCCACCGCGCTCCGCGCCTCGTCACCACCTTCGTCGGTCGTTCCCACAACTTCCTCGTCGACTTCCTCATCGCCACCGTCCGCGACTCGTCGCCGATCGTCGTAGACCACCGATTTCTATCGTCTCCTCCACCGCCCGGTTAGTAATTAAATCTTAAATTATTTATAATTTTGATGATGTTAGGTCTAGGGTTCAGGCCAGGTTCGGGTAGGGGTGAGGGTTTGGCATCGGCATCGGCATCGGGTTCGGTTAGGGTTAGGGTTAGGGTTCAGTTGGGGTTGGGGTTCGGTTAGGGTTGGGGTTGGGGCTGGGGCGGGGCTGGGCCTAGGGCTGGGCTGGGGCTAGGGCTAGGGTTCGGTTGGGGTTGGGGCTGGGCTGGGGCTGGGGCTAGGGTTCGGTTGGGGTGGGTCCGGGGCTAGCTAGGGCTTGGGCTTCATCACCTGATATAGCGAAATACAAATCGTACTTCAGTACACCCGACCTCATTGAGTTTCCTATTGAAGTTTCTGGTCAAACGGCATATGCATATTTTTATTCGCCATAAAATCCCAATTATCAAGCTACCGAGGACGAAAAGCCACCTTTGTTAATCAAGAGTCATGGTAATAGACTTGTCATTATAGATCATAGTCAATTGTTTTTCCTATCATTTTCTTGATCCAGATGCTAATCGACTTGTTAGTTACTGTTTTTATGACGTATTTGTCTATATTTGTTGACAGTGACCTTTCTTTTGGATGAACATGTTTTTTATGCATGTTTCAGTCATGTGAATTCATATGTTGCGTATAACGTTTTATGATATCAGTATCCTACATTTGTAGTTTTAATTGTTGATTGTTATAGATGAATGCCATTGCAATAATAGATTTTGGTTGATATATTAATTTTTCAAATATTTGCATGTACGTATCGATGCCTGCCTGCATATATGTATATATGAGGATAATGGGTATATTATTAGGATGCCATAGGAGAAAATTTTCCTTCATATGGCTGTCAAAAGTCAATCCTTAATCTCTTTGTGGATGATCAGTTCTATCAATCTTGATCTCAATGGTTTAAAATCATATTACACATACAACAAGAATACACAACAAACGCATCATTAGAGAGTGATTCAAGATGTTCAAGTTAAAACAAATATATGATACTCGATAATAATATGAAACCTTCATATTCTCATCGATACTCATATATGAAACTAAAAGCGCCACTTAGTCCCCGTCTATCGGTTAACATACGTTCGATGTTCGTCGTGACATAGAACTATACGAAGGTTGTTAAATATCGGACGGTATAGCTCGATACTAACAACCGTCGTATAGTCTATGTGACGAGAAGATTCAATCGTATGATAACCGATAGATTTGTCCCATGTGGACAAGTTAGGAATGTATAAAGCAAACACCTTCATTCACTTGTGTTTTCATCCGTTTCGAGATATTTCGTCGGTACCTTTCCGCTGGTTCTCTGTGTACAAAGATAGATTAGATGTTCATTTCAACGTTGTTTCACAGCTTTGAAATGATTATCTATTCTATTACAGTGTACTCGGAGAACAGCGGAGAGGTGCTGCCGAAATTTACTCGAAACGGTTGAAAGCACAAGTGAATGGGTGTTCGCTCTATACATTCTTAATGGGATAGAAGCCTTACTCCCGACAGCCGGAACACACACATACAACAAGAATACACAACAATCGCATAATTAGAGAGTGATTCAAGATATTCAAGTTAAAACCAATATATGATACTCGATGATAATATGAAACCTTCATATTCTCATCGATACTCATATATGAAACTAAAAGCGCCACTTAGTCCCTGTCTATCGGTTAACATACGTTCGATGTTCGTCGTGACATAGAACTATACGAAGGTTGTTAAATATCGGACGGTATAGCTCGATACTAACAACCGTCGTATAGTCTATGTGACGAGAAGATTCAATCGTATGATAACCGATAGATTTTTCCCGTGTGGACAAGTTAGGAATGTATAAAGCAAACACCTTCATTCACTTGTGTTTTCATCCGTTTCGAGATATTTCGTCGATACCTTTCTGCTGGTTCTCCGTGTACAAAGATAGATTAGATGTTCATTTCAACGTTGTTTCACAGCTTTGAAATGATTATCTATTCTATTACAATATACTCGGAGAACAGCGGGGAGGTGCTGCCGAAATTTACTCGAAACGGTTGAAAGCACAAGTGAATCGGTGTTCGCTCTATACATTCTTAATGGGATAGAAGCCTTACCCCCGACAGCCGGAACACACACATACAACAAGAATACACAACAAACGCATAATTAGAGAGTGATTCAAGATGTTCAAATTAAAACCAATATATGATACTCGATGATAATATGAAACCTTCATATTCTCATCGATACTCATATATGAAACTAAAAGTGCCACTTAGTCCCCGTCTATCGGTTAACATACGTTCGATAATTTATTCTTTTTCAATGACAAACGCACACACAAAGCATATACACGGATTTTCTCCTTTGTCAGTAACTATCCCGTTCTTATATTTCTCAATATAGTCACCATAACCTACAATTTATATGTTATACAGTCTAACATGGCCCATGAGTACGTCAGAGTTAAGGACTGGATGTATGTGGATTGGCAACAACGTATGCAACCTAAGTTTGTCGCAGGAGTTGCTTCTTTTATTGAATTTGCACGCGCACATAATAAGATCATAATAGAGAAGATTCTCTGTCCGTGCGATAGATGTGGCAATAAGTACTGGCAGAAGGTAGAATTGGCAGAGCTTCATATTGTAAAATATGGGTTTACTAGACTTTATACAACTTGGAAATATCATGGGGAAGGAGAAGAATGCAGTAATGCGGCAGAAGAAGAAGGAGAACACGATAATGCGGCGGGAGAAGAAGGAGAATTCGGTAATGGGGCAGAAGGAGAAGATGGTAATTTATTTCCATTAGAAGAAATAGAGGATATGGTAGAGGCTGCCCTAGGTGAATCTATTCATACCGAAGATGACATTCCTTCCGGTCAAGGACCGCGTGCGGATAAATATGAAAATTTCATGAGTGATGCTAGAAAACTAATTTATGAGAATGCGAAGTATTCCACCCTCTCATGGTTCGTCCAACTTTTCCAGATTAAGTGCCTAAATGGATCGAGCAACAAGTCATTCACAATGCTTCTTTCGTTCTTGAAAGATTCAATGCCCCCGGGAAATAACGTGCCCGACAGCTGGTACGGAGCCCAGAAGATGATGTCTGATTTGGGTCTAAAGTGCGAGAAGATTCAAGCATGTCCTAAAAATTGCGTGTTGTACCGGAAAGAGAATTCAGATTTGAAAGAGTGTCCAACATGCGGAGAGGCCAGGTATAAACCGAAAGATTCTGATAAGAAGCCTGATATACCTGTCAAGATAGCACGATACTTTCCCATAACACAAAGGCTACAGAGGCTATTCAGGTGTAAGAAAACAGCCGAGGCAATGATTTGGTATCACCGTGCTCCTCCAAGTGAAGATGGAAAAATGAGCCATCCAAGAGATTCACCGGCATGGAAGGATTTCGATAGGAGGCACGCAATATTCAGTAGCGATCCTCGCAATGTCCAGCTCGGAATGGCTAGTGATGGCTTCTGCCCATTCAACTATATGGCTGGAAGTCACAGCACATGGCCCGCTGTAATGATAATTTATAATCTGTCGCCTTGGTTGGCTATGGACCAATCATATTTTATGATGCCTCTTCTTATCGACAGACCAAACTCACCGGTAAACAATATCGATGTCTATCTCCGACCTCTGATCGAGGAGTTGAAATCTTTGTTCATTGATGGTGTAGAGACATACGATGCAAACACAAATACAACCTTCATACTGCGTGCGGCTTTAATGTGGACAATTAATGACTTTCCTGCGTATGGAATGCTATCAGGTTGGTCCGTACATGGTCACAAAGCATGTCCTCATTGCCATCAACACACAACATCGAAATTCTTGAATTTTAGCAGGAAGGTTTGTTATTGCGGCCATCGACGTTTCCTGCCTCCAGACCACCCCTATAGGTTAGACACGGTTCACTTTGATGGTCATCAGGAGCTTCTTGGACCTCCATCTCCATTTTCCAGAGAGGACGTGACTGCTCAATGGGATGGTTACAATAATGTGACCTTCGGGATGGATCCGACGAAACAGGTCAAACCACCATTTTGGAACAAGTTAAGCATTTTCTTCGAGCTTCCGTACTGGTCAACAAATTTAGTGCGTCATTGTCTGAACGTCATGCATATAGAGAAGGGAGTATCAGAGCACATACTCAACTTGCTTCTTTGTAAAGACGGGAAATCGAAAGACAACCTGAATGCTCGGATGGATCTACAGGAGTGGGGAATAAGAAGTGAATTGCACCCTAGACCGGTAGCGGATAAATCAGGAAAGTTTGTACTTCCCAATGCCGCTTATCATATGTTACAACCGGAGAAGAAAAGATTCCTGCAGGTGTTGCATGATTTGAAAGTTTCCACAGGTTTCTCAGGATCATTCAGCAAGAAAATAAAAATTGTGAAAGGCAAGATCGATGGGCTGAAAAGTCATGATCACCATGTTATCGTGGAGCACCTTCTTCCACTAGCCCTCAGGACTTCTCTCCCCAAATCGGTTGGTTTAGTAATCAACGACCTATGTTGTTTTTTCAGAGAGTTGTGTGCTAAAACACTGGAGGTTGTGACGCCGGATAAACAAGAAAATTCTATTGCGTTGATACTTTGTAAGTTTGAGCGTATTTTCCCACCGTCATTCTTCGATATCATAATACACTTGACGGTTCATCTTGCAACTGAGGCTAAGTTAGCCGGACCGGTACAATATCGATGGATGTATCCCGTCGAGAGGTACGTGTAATTTTTCGTTTCGCGCAATTTTTAAATTTATTGTTGTCATGTATGCCCGTATTTATTTATTCAACATATTTTCATTAGGTACCTCTACACTCTTAAAAAGTATATACGCAATAAAAATCGACCAATAGATTCTATCATGCAAGGTTATCTTCTTGATAAAGCAACCACATTTTGTTCCCGCTATCTGGACGAGAACATTGAGACAAGACTTAACCGGCCTCGAAGAATTCAAGACGGGTCATATGGTAAAGCCGATTATAAGAGGGTAGACACTATGGTTATCAACAAGATATACCGGTTTATCTTGCTTAATTGCGCATGTCTTGAACAAATTAGAGAGTAAGTTTTTTTGGATTAATTGTTATATTTGTGTTTGTGTGTGTATAAAATGATATAATATTAATGTCACCATTATTTATCGAAAACAGAATTCATTTTAACGAGATACGTGAGGGGCATCCTGATTGGAACGAAGAACGATTGGAAAAATATCATCAGGATATTTTTTGTGATTGGGTCACAGATCATGTAAGTTATTCGAATAACATTTTATTGCTATTAGTTTTAATCTAAACTTGTATCATTATGTATTTTTCGTAAAATTTGTTTTGTTAGATCCACGATCCAAACTTGTCTGCATCATTTGAGAGTGATTCAAGATGTTTAGCTCAATTTCCTAGTATGGAGGTTGCATATTACAAAGGATTTGGTGTCCTTGGATACAAATTTGAAGTTAAGGACATAGAAACATCTAGAACCACTCAGAATAGTGGGATTGCGACGGTAGGATCAGACGGTGTGATTTATTATGGGTACTTAAATTGTATACTCGGCATCCACTATCCCGGACGATCAGAACCCTTTTATATATTCCAGTGTACTTGGTACGATACGCGAACCGATACGGATAAGTGGAGAAGCAATCTTGGGACTTGGAAAGATGAATATGGATTGACCAGTGTGAACACACTTCGATTTTACGGTCAGGAAGATCCGTTTATCTTTCCGAACCAAGCGTTCCAAGTATATTACTCACAGTGTTTGAAGCATCCGGGATGGAGTGTTGTATGCCAATGGAAACCCAGGGATGTCTACGATGTCCCAGAATTCGAGGACAGTGATGAGGATGAAGAAGAGAGAAGGCTTAGAGTGCTCCGACTGTCTATTTCAAAGGACGGGTTGTCTTCGGCCGATCATGAAGTTACGTGGGTTAGAAATGACATCGACGATGAAATCCAAGTAGATATGTATAATGCGCCCACGAAACGAAAAAGGTTATCGGTAATGTTATATTATTACTTCACATTTTACGATCTATACATATATAGTCAATACTTTTAATGATTGTCTAATGCGTCCACGAACCGTTTATCTAGATTTGATGACGATGACGGGAGTAGCGAGGGGCGGCAGAAGCTCTAGCCGCGACACCGGCAGAGGCAGAGGCAGAGCGGTTCTGCCGCCCAGAGAGCTGCGTAGGGAGTTTCAGAGAGCCGGTCTTGCACCCAGATCGGAGACCCCTTCGGATGCCTCCTTCCGTGTGGACTTTGCCACACCTCCAGGTATATTGCACGCATATCCATTTTGAATGTAATATTATAGATATTCATGCCTGTTTATGTCAAAATTACTTATATTGTCAATGTTTGATTGTCTAGTTGTTGGCGATGCGTCCACATCAAGGACAGAGGCCACTCCCGCTCCTCCAGGTATGTTTATATATCATATAGTGCATGTATATTGATTTAGAATGCTATATCATAAATATACACACATTCCTTTTGCTCTTACTTAGATAGTAATTTTTATTATTGTCTAGCTGTAGGTGGTGACACCACCGCACCTGCGGGTATATTTTTATATCCTATAGTGCTAGAATATTATATTATTGATCTACACATTCTTTTTGCAATTACTTATATAATCTATTTTTAATTGTCTAATTATAGGTGGTGCGTCCACATCTGACACAGGGGCCACTCCTGCCACTTCCGTACCCTCCGCATCGTCTGTAAGTTAGTATGAATAAATATAAAATATATATTCATTTTACATATGCTCTGTATATTAAATATGAACTTCATGGAAATTTAGTGTCAATGTTTATTTTCTAGTTGGAGGGGATGCGTCCGCATCCGGGACATCGGCTGTTCTTCACCGGAGGAACTATCGTCCCGCTGCCCGGGCCCAGGCTCGTGCTTTAGTCACCGGAGGTATATATCACACTTCAATTTTCGTTTAACCTTGATTTCTTAATACAACTTTGTCTTAATATTGATTGTCTTGATATTTCTTGCAGACGCAGGGCCTCCCCATCCCCAGAGGGGGCCTAGAGGCCCAAATCCCTCCCATAGGCTGAGGCCTGACAGAGCTTTGGGGGAGGCAGCATTCCCCCTCTTTTTTACCCTTGATTATCGCTATACCGGTCCTCATGCCGAGAGATTCGGCCGGTATATGGGGGATGAGAGCCGGCTCGTGAAGAACTATCCACTTCACGTTGAGTGGGGCGAGCAGCACCGGCGCTCATTCGCCTTCTTCTTTGATCAGGCTCGGGTATTAATATATATTTTCATTTGATTTATCCAATATATTTATTATTAACACTTGCAATCTAATAACAATGTTTTTTGTGTATTTTCAGTTGGATTACGATTTTCAGCCTGTACCCGACCCTAATCACCCTGGGAGGGTGCTCGACCTTCATGCTCTGTACAATGGCCTGATGAAGAACATGTAGACCAAGGTCCGATATAACAGGAATGAGCTGAAGGCCGACTGCTACTCCCTGTGGATGGCGACCCCCGAGGCAGAGAGAGCGGCCCTCCTATCTACTTCGGCCTTTGCGAAAGTCGACGTAGAAACATGGCCTCTATTGTGCGAATATTTCGACTCTCAATGCAAACAGGTATGTATTTTAAATGTAATTCATTGTTTAGTATATAATTTATTTTTTTGTGTTCCTTAATTAGAAAACTAAATGTGAATGTGTTGTGCAGAAACAGGCCGCTCAAAATATAGAGAATAGGAAGTCGGCGAAGAGAGGTCGCCCCACTTATACAGGTGGCTCGAGGAATATTACTCGAGCCATGGAGTTATCGGTAAATTACAATAGACCGGCCTTTGTGATATAATGCAATATTAAGAGTTATTTTCTAATATATCTAATATTAAGAGTTATTTTCTAATATTGCAGACAGCTCAGACCCTGGCGCAAGGTGGTACACCGAGCGTGCTGTCCGCATATCTTGCCGTCCACGGCACCTCGACAGATCCCGCCACGAGCGAGCTTCGATATCCCGACGTCGCTACCCAGGAGTATTGCGTAAGTGTTAATATTTATTCAACCCCTATTTGAAATTTTAGTTTTGGAAGGTTCAAATTTAAATGATATACTTATATTTTACTGCTTAATATGGGTGTAGGAGCGGGTGGTTGAGCAGGACGAGGCATCGGGGATCGATTTTACCGGACAGAGCGATCCGAGGCTGCTGACCCCAGTCCTGGACGCCGCACACGGAGGGCACCACGGAGGTTTGGAGAGAGGCCGGGGACTGGGCCCTAGCAGGGCCCATATGAGGTTGGACTCCACCCCGGCGATTACTTCCTCCGTCTCTAGTGAGCGACGTGTCCAACATGAACTGGAGAGCTTGAAGGCCACCATTCAGGAGTTGAAGGAGATGCTGGTATGTATACTACTTAATAGTAAAATATCATGGCATATTATAGATATCAACATATCCAATATTAGTACGTAGCCTGAGCTTATTTGGTTGTAGACTTAGCTTTGATTAATCATACATACATATCTAATTAAAATAAACTACGGTTTTCCAAACTAGATATCCAAATGGGGTTTCGAAATAACTTGATAATGATACGAATTCGAATAATACATAGTTCTTACTCGCTTATTACACACGTTAGGTCCAGACGCGACAGGGTACATCGGTCGAGCCTCCACATGCATCTCCTTCGGCTGCGGCTCCGCAAGACACTACATCGGCTGCGGTTCCGCAGACAGCTCCTATAGCTCCACCGCCCGCTCAGACTCCCGCAGCCGCGGCTCCGCAAGCCACTACCTCGACGGCGGCTGCGCAGACCACATCGCCAGCTCCACCGCCCGCTCAGACTCCCGCACGCTCCGCATTGCATGATTTATTGACCGAGGAGCAGGCGCGCCAGATTTTGGCGTTTATCAGAGGTGGAGCTGGACTGAGCTAGGGTAGCTTTTTGATTCTTATATTTTAAACATGTATTTATTTATATGATACATATTGCACTACATTTTGGACGATATTGATATTGGTGGTGTTTGCGTGTTTATATTTATATTATATTCTGCTTTTTGGTTTCTTTTGTATATTATATGCGTGAGATGTGATTATGAATACTGCGATATATGTTCTGTGTGATGATTAATTTTATATTTGATCGATGTATATATTATTGTGCACAGGGCGAGAAAAAAATAGGCAGCCCTTTTTTTATAAAAAAAACCGATAATATGTACCTACGGATTAATCCGTAGGGCCCAATGTTTCCCCTACGGAGTAATCCGTAGGGGCAAAATATCAGGATAACTGATACTTTCCCCTGTGATCTCAGTATCAGGGGGTTAAGCTTGCCCCTATGGATATATCCGTAGGGGCAAACAAATTGCCCTACACAGTGATCCGTAGGGGCCAAATATCAGGAATCCTGATATTTTGCCCCTACGGATGGGTACCTACGCATTTATCCGTATGGGCTACTACTTGGCCCTACGGATTAATCCGTAGGTACACCTAATCTATTTTATAAAACCATAAATAAAATAAATTTTCTGCCCCTACGGCCTATTCCGTAGGGCAAACTAGACCTACACAGAACTCTGTAGGGGCAAATTTTTGTCCGTAGGGGCAAGTTCAAGGTTTCGACTTGCACCTACGGCGTTTGTACCTACAGGGTATTTTCTTGTCCCTACGGATATATCCGTAGGGGCAGTGGTTTGCTCCTACGGATAAATCCGTAGGGGCAACCCTTATTTGTAGTAGTGAACAAATGAAGATCAGCAGACAGTTCAATGCACAAACTTCAAAGGCAGCACAAGATTCAAGACTTCAACGCGAAGATCATGGTAAAAGTCCACATAATTCTGCATTGTTGGAAATCTGAAAGAAACTAGAAAAGATTCTGAGGAACCAAGTGAAGAAAAAAGAAGGAAAAAGCAACATGAAGCAGCCCTGAAAGATGGAGCCCAAGAGCTCACCAAACGGCCGCGGAACCGCGGCCCAGCGGCCCAACATGGCATTCGGCCGCGGATCCGCGGCCGTGCAGTGCACGTGTCGGTGCACGTGTCGGTGGGTGTCGGTGCGTTGACTCGGCTTTCTTAAGGTTGTTTTGTAATTTCATGTACGGATTAGAATGTAAAACTAGGGTTTTTCCTATCTATAAATAGGAGGGCTCAAAGCCAAATAAAGGGTGTCTCTTTTTGGTGTGCCTCTTTGGAGGATGCCTCTTTTTATTTTCTAGATTAAAATTTCAATTTCCTTGTAATCGTCAAGAGGTCATCAATAAAGTAAGTGTTTTTCATTTTATCTTGCATTCTTTTTAATTGAAATTTATTATCTGCAATTTTTTATTTGTTCTTTATTTATCTGCACTTTAGTTTTCTAATATAAAAATTTATAAAAAAATGAATTTCATCGTAACTTTCCTAATGAGTGAGTAATTCCTCACTTGTTAGGCTTAGGATAGGGAAGGCTTGAGAGATGGAAATATCTCTCATTCCTTTCATTGCTCGTATAAATTAATTAATTAGGGCTCTACCTAAATTAACCACACACCGCTCACTATGACACCCTATCCTACAAGATAGCGGTGATTCCCTAGTTAGACCGATTGTGGTTGATTTATATTAGAGGTTAGGGATTGTGGTTGATTTATATTAGAGGTTAGGGCTAAGAGCCAAGAAAGGAAGGACAAGGACCAAAAGGAAGAAACTACGTTTCTTTCTAATCATGCTAATCCCCTTTGTTGACTATTACCCTAACACCTATGTTCTTAACTAGGGCAAAGAAAGCAGTGAGTAGAATTCTTTTTCCAAACTAACCTAATCCTAACCCTAGCAAGACTTTAATCAATTTAATCTCATTCTTAGATCGTAAATCAAAACCATCATTTCTTTTGGACTTAACTCGTTAGAACATAAAGAAAAGAACACGATTTCCCTATGGACCGACCCGTACTCAACCGGCTAGCTACCAAACGACACCGTCTTGATTGCGGTATTCTTTAATTTCAAAACGCATACGGAAAACTAATATCAATCACTCGGCGCTCGTCTTCTTTCTTCTGCTTTCGTTTCCCGAGGATCCCTCTTCTCCAGTTTAGATGTCTTCTTTCTTAGAGTCTGTAGATGTCGTAGGAGTAAGTTCTAGGGACCCTCTAGTTGAGCCTGGGTCTTCCCGGGGAGCAGGGGTCGGATCCTCTTCCCGGTATCGTGCGACGGGGGCAGCCCCCAAGGGGAAGGCGGTAGATGCTGCCCCCAGCGTGTCGTGTTGGGTGAGGCATGAGGTCGAGCTTGGCAACGCTCGGGCTCGCTTCCATATCCCCTCACGTTATATGCTTCGTCTGGCCAAGGAGGGAGAGAGGGCGAACCAAGTACGGGGCAGGGAGATTGCTCTGTACTTGGAAGCTTTTTGGGGTGGAATGCGCCCGCCCTTCTCTTCCGGGGTCGTCGAAGCGCTGAACTTCTTCGGGTTAGCCCCTGGCCAGTTAGTGCCGAACTCATGGAGGATTTTCCTCGGGTTCCTGATCCACCTGAAGCTACAGGCGGTTCCCTTCAGCCTCTCCCTCCTTGATTCTTCCCTTGTCTTCAAAAATCATCCTGGGGGTCGAGCGGGCGACCCGAGGTGGGTCTACCTCTCCTTTAGAAAGAGACAGGGGGCGCTGCCGGGACAGGGGTTATAGCCCTTCCTTCTTCCATTCACGACTAGAAGAAGAAGTTTTTCTTCGTCACGCCGCCCGAGGGTGAGGACTGGCCCGTGCCCACCAGGTGGTCGAGGAAAAAATGCTTGCCGGGGAACCAGTCCAATGACCCCGCCGCGGTGAGAGTGGCGTCGTGGGAGCCCGTCCCCCGATTCGACGTGCTGTTGTCTGAGAGGTCCTGAGTTGGGCCGGGCTCAGCCCCGTTGAGTTCATCGGTAAGTTAGGCTTATTTTTTGGCTTTTATATTGCATGTGTCGCTGACTTCTTTGCATTTGGTTTTGTGCAGGACCCATGGACATGAACGAGCTCCGAGATTCCATGCGTCAGCCGAGGAAGGTCACGAAGGCTGGAGGCGCCAGCTCTTCCCGTTCGAAGCCTGCCCCGGCTCCTTCTCCTCCGGTGGCCGCGTCTCACGAGCGTTCAGGGGCGAATCCCGCCCCGAGGCCTAGTAGAGTGCCAGGCCGGAAGCGAGCTCAAATTCTGGAAGACCCGATCTCGGAGGAGGAGATCGGCTCTCTATCGGAGCCACTCAAGATGTCTTCCCGGAGCCCGCCCTCGCCGATCATGTGGAGGATGGGGGCCTTCGGTTCGCGGTGCCTTCGGTGCTATCTGTCGTGGATAGCCTGCTGCACGAAATAGAGAGGTCGGCAGGGGGCAGGGTCCCCGGGGGGACTTTCAGGGCCCAGATGGCGTCCATCGCCCAGGAGTCCGTGCAGGTAAGTACTCGGTTGCTTACGAGATTTGGTGCTTCCTTCGTCTTCCTGACCTCTTTCTTATTCTTTTTTTTCCTATATATTTTTTAGGTCCTCCAGCACGTCGCTCTTGCCTTACGCATGGAGGCCGAGGTGATAGCCCCGGCGATGAAGGCCGCGGACCATCTTGCCTCGCTGGAAGAGAGCTCCAAGCGAGAGCTGGAGTCGGTAATGGCGAGGGTTGCCGCCCTGGAGGGCGAGGTAGAGGCAAGGAAACGGGAGGTTGCCCGGCACCGTGAGGCTGCCATGGCTGCCGAGGTCAAGCTTGAGGACGCTCAGGCGCTCGCCGGCAACATGAAGAAGACGGTGAGGGCCCTCCGGAAGGAGCTGGGGACGACGGTCGAGGCGGCGAAGTTGGCCAACCTCTCGGCGGTAAAGGCGGTGGAGGGCTACAAGAAGTCGAAGGACTTCTACAATGACCTAGCCATGGCCACCATCCGCATCTGGCACGAGTCCCTCGACGCCGTCAAGGCCTGGATGCCAGAGTTCGCTGACGAAAAGCTCCGGGCCGAATACCCCCTCACGGACGCCGATGAGCAGGGGGAAGAGATTCCTGATGAGGAAGTGGCCGAGGACCCAGCTCGACTCATAGTGGATATCGAGGATCCCGAGGTCGCGTCTGGCCCCGAGGCTTAAAGCCCCTGTCTTCCCCATCTTTTATTTTGCCGCTTCTGGAATTTTTGTAAGCCTCCGGGCAGTCTGTAAGGCTGGGGAGCCCAAAATACCCTTTGTAAAGACTTCGCTTTTTGGTAGTAAAACCTTTTTTGTTTCATCAGCTTGCACTTTAACTTCTGTTTGCGAAGAATGCTCGTAAAATATTCTTGCTTGCACTGTTGGGTTTCCATGTCAGGTCGGCTATCTGTCTAGCGATCATTCGTCGAGTTGATTTCGATCACTTGCCAAGTGCTGCTGAGAAGGAGGCGTCTCCATGGCCCCGAAGTCGAGGGGGGATCACTCAGACTTGGATAGACCTGACGCCTCTTGTTGGGGATGACCGAGAAGGGTAGCTGCTCGGGTGATCCTGGCAAGGTTTTCAGTCCTTGTCAGTTGTGGTAGGAAGCTACCAAATGGGGATACCCGAGCAAGGGTTGGGATCGACTGCCTCTTGGAGGACTTTGATCCTTAGCGTTGGAGGGGCCGTAGGAGGCCTGCTAAGGATAACTGGGCATTGAAGCTGCGCGGTTGCTTCTTGGCGAGGGCTTTGATCCCTGGCATTGCGAGTGGGGAAGCCACCTGCCAGGGATGGCCGAGAAAGGTAGCCGCTCGGTTGCCTCTTGCGAGGGTTTTGACCCTTAGCGTTGGAGGGGCTGTAAGAAGCCTACTAAGGATAACCGGGCAGTGAAGCTGCGCGGTTGCCTCTTGACGAGGGCTTTGATCTCTGGTGTCTTGGGTAGGCAACCACCAGCCGGGGATGACCGAGCGGGGTAGTCGCTCAGATGCCTCTTGCGAGGGCTTTGATCCCTGACGTCGTGGGTAGGGAGCCACCGGCCGGAGATGACCGAGCAGGGTTGCCGCTCGGTTGCCTCTTGCAAGGGCTTTGATCCTTCAGGACGGGGATCGAGCAGGATTGCTGCTTAGTGCCTCTTGGCGAAGACTTTGATCCCTGTCGGTTGTGGTAGAAAGCTACCAGCCGGGGATAGCCGAGCAAGGGTCGGGCTCGACTGCCTCTGGGAGGACTTTGGTCCTTGGCGCGGGAAGGGCTGTAAGAAGCCTACCAAGGACCCTTGGCCGGGCAGGGCTACTGCCCGGTGCCTCTTGGCAAGGGCTTTTGTCCTGAAGGATAGCCGAGCGAGAGTCGGGCTCGACTGCCTCTGGGAGGACTTTTGGATCCCTGTCGGTTGTGGTAGGAAGCTACCAGCCGGGGATAGCCGAGCGAGGGTCGGGCTCGACTGCCTCTGAGAGGACTTTTTGATCCCTGGCGTTGCGAGTAGGGAAGCTACCGGCTAGGGAAAGCCCAACAGGGTAGATGCCAAGCCGCCTCTATGGAGGGCTTTGATCCTTAGCGTTGGAGGAGCCGTAGGAGGCCTGTTAAGGATAACCGGGTAGTGAAGCCACGCGGTTGCCTCTTGGCGAGGGTTTTGATCCCTGGCGTTGTGAGTGGGGAAGCCACCGGCCAGGGATCGCTGAGCTGGGTAGCTGCTCGGCTGCCTCTAAGGAGGACTTTGACCCTTAGCGTTGGAGGGGCTATAGAAGGCCTGCTAAGGATGGCCGGGCAGTGAAGCTGCGCGGTTGGCTCTCGGCGAGGGCTTTGGTCCCCGGAGTTGCGTGTAAGGAAGCTACCGGTCAGGGATAGCCGAGCAAGGTAGATGCTTGGCCGATTCTCCATGAGGTTTCGCCCGACCATCCAATTGCAGGTATGGGGAACAGGAACGGTCGTGGCGAACGTGCGCGTGGCCTGCGCATTGAATGCGTGGGGAGGCGAAGCGCCAGAGTCGCGTCGTTTCGATTCCTCCAGAGAAGGCTCAATGATCGCCGCGTGGCAGTGACTTTTTAGGTGAAAACGGGCGATTGCTGAGTTCCATTGGGACGCAGTGGGCTTTATAAAGCTGAGGGAGCGTCGGTCCTTCATTTCTTCACAAACAGATCGTTGAGAATGGAAGACTTCCTCTTTACCATCCCCGACATCATTCACTTCGAGGACGTATACCTCTACGACCAGAACTGCACCGAGGACACGTTGCAGTTGGTCTATGGGAACATCGAAGGCCACTTCGGCCGGCTGCTCCCCCGGCACTCCCCCCTGCTGCAGCTGCTGATGTACTCCATCTGGAGGGCATCGCCGGGGCTTTACAACCCCTTGTCCGAGCAGCTCTACGACGAGGCCGTAGGCAAGCTGCGGTCTCTGAGGCGCTTCGGCCTAATCTCCTCGAGTCGGCTGGCCCGCTCGGTGGCACTCGTCCATGATTGCTACGAACTGAGGCTCGAGGTCGACGCGCGCGGGGGGAATCGAAGGCAGAGGCTGGATCTCGCAAGGCCTCGGCTGGCGGAGATCTTTACCAAGTACCATGAGCAGTGCTCTCTGCACCCCTTCCCCCGCTGTTGTAATTTTTCTTTTTCTTTTTGTATGTATGGATGAGGAGCCCATAATACCTTTCTGAATAAATAAGACATTTCCCTCTTTTTCGCAATATTCCATTGATCTTTTATTAGACTAACAACAGACCCTAGGAAGAGTTTACATTGCCCTTATAAAAAACAAATACATGCTAATAGATGACCTTATTAGCACGGACCGAGCTCCTCGGAGGCTTGTTGTTCTCCGTGCTCGGCGCCGGGTATGGGGCTCCCTGGGCGCCGGACCGGTAATCCGTCGAAACGAGCATGATCTGGCTGATGGTCAGCTCGGCGGGAGAGGGACGCTACTCCTGCTCGCGGTCGGCCTACCGCTTGTCCTTTAAATAGGCGGCGAGGTGCCCTGATCGGATGAGCTCCTTGATGTAGTCCCGGAGTTGCTTACAATCCTCCGTGGCATGGCCCAGCGTCCGGTGGAAGGCGCAGTAGGGGCCCCAGGTTCATTTCGAGGCCTGACGCGGGATTGGAGGGAACTTGAAGAACCCCTCGCCCTGGGCCTCCTGTAGTAACACTGTGAGGGAGACGTTGAGCGGGGTGTACTTCTGGAACTTCGGGTGATAGGGATGCTGACGCTCCGGCCTCTCTTCCCGAGCCCTCTTCTTTTGGTCAAACCGTTCTGCTCGAGGGAGGTTCGCGTTCACCTCGGACTCCAGCTGGACCTCGCACTCGGTCCACGCCTTGACCTTGGCCATGGTCTTAGGCTGCGCCAATGCAAAGGAGCGCAACCACTCCTTGTACCTAAGACCGGATCTGAGCGCTGTGATGACGGTCTCGTCCTGGTGCTTGGGGATTTCGAGGAGGGCGTTGTAGAAGCGGGTGATGTAAGCCTTGAACGTCTCATTGTCCCCGCTCTTAATTGTGAAAAGATAGTCGACCGTGCGCTTCTGCCGACGGTTCCCGACGAAGTGGCCGAGGAACTGAGTAGCCAGCTCGTCAAAGGTCGAGATTGAGCGAGGCTCGAGTCCTCGGAACCAGTCCCGACCAGAGCGGATGAGGGTGGCTGGGAAGGCTCTGCACTGAGCGGCGTCGGAATGGTTATGGAAGCTCATTCCTGGGGTGAAAGCATCCAAATGGTCTTTTGGGTCGGTTTTCCCGTCGAACAGAGAGACCTTCGGGGGCTTGTTGCGCGAGGAGACGTGAACAGCGAGCTGCCCCTCGGTAAACGGCTTAGTGAGCGAGTCGGCGGCGTACTTAGCCCCGTCGCCCGAGAGGCGACCTTCTCGGCGCATACCCTCGATCTTCTTCTCGATGGAGTCTAGTCGGTCATGGTACCCCGAGGATTTGGCGCCTTGTGATCCCTGGCCTCTGCTGTGGGAGATCTACGTCTGGGCGTGGCCCCGGTTCCTCTTGATGAGGTTCCTCAGATCCCCGGGCGAGGTGGCTTCCGAGCCGCCATGGCAAGCCCCTTCTGTGCGACCCCGTCAAGGGAGGGGGTGTCGGTCATGCCAGGAGACAGGTGAGGTGACCGACATCTCCTTATAGGGGTGGGGGTCGCGAGGAGGCTCAAGGCGAGACACTCTGGCGGCGGATCTTGGTGTGGGGATGTGGGGCGCCCAGCGGGCCTCAGAGAGTATCGGCCCGTAAGATCTGTGGCCATGGGACGTAGCCTGCCGGCGGTTAGCCGTGCCGACGAGGGCAGAGTCTTTTGGAGGTGGAGGAGCGATGATCTGGGGCCCTAGTCCGGCCGTCTGGACGCGGATGAGTGCCTCCACGATGGACTGTAGGCGGTCTATTCTGCCGGCGAGGGCATTGATGACGGTTGCTGGAGGAGGTTCATCCGTGTCTCCGTTGAGGAGGAGGCGGCGGCTGGTACCTGGATCTTTAGGGTGATCGCTTGCCATGAGGGTGGAGATCGGAAGGCCAACTTTGTTTTTTGTGGAGTCGTGTTCCCGCAGACGGCGCCAACTGATGGATGTCCTTTTCGGGTCTTCGTCAGATGTTGTCTTCCGTAGATCTCCCGGTGGATTTTTGGAGGTGATCTCCTGTTGCGTGTGGGTCTCAATGGGTTTTGAGGAGATTGGTGGTTTGAGGAGTTTGCGCCAAGTACATGCAAGGATGTCCCGGAGTAGTTTGGTACCACCGAGGACCCTCCGACGATCAAGTTAGCATGAGATCCGAGCAGAATAACGGCTAAGTGGGGTCAAAAAACTTACTTGACCCCTCTGTGATGGGGGTTTATATAGTGGCAGCAGTACGCAGTAACGGGCGCAAGAATCTCGCAGTCAGTTACGCTCCCGACGTCACGCCCGCGTAATAGGCGGATCGCCCGTTAGTGGGGATCGTGATGGCGTGGATCGTGGGATGCTGCCGGCGGAGTATCCGTGCATGGCGACATCTGCGGAGCGGCGGTTACGCCTGTGAGTGGTGGAGTTGGTCGGACGGAGGGACCGAGGAAGATAGCCTCGGCAGGAGAGCTCGGGAATGAGCGAGAGGGCTGAGGCATCTTGGTCCTGTGGTAGCTCAGACGCGAGCTGAGGGGCCGAGGAGGCCAATTTGCAGGGGGCCCTGAGGTGAGCCAGTTTTGTGCTTGTGGGTCGGGTACAGGGGTGGCTTGGTCGGCCCTATATGGGCCCTCTCCTCTGAGTTCTGGAACACGTCATCTGCCACGTGTCTTGATCTGGGAGAACGTCAATTTAGAGCATCATCACTCTTCTTAAGGGAGTACCTGTATATAATTCATATTAACAATAAAGTGCCAAATATTTATATTATCGTCTCTTTTTTCCTTATAAGGGAACCAATCCATCCTCTTGTCTTGTTTTTTCAGGATATTTTAAATTTGATTCGATATACACCACTTATAATTAGATGAACATGATGAAAATAATCAATTATTTAATTATCTGCATCTTTACTATTGTGATGTAAAGCCCCAAAGGATACATAGCCATAATTTTTAGCTTTGGTTACTCCTTGCATATTGAGTGTAGAGAGCATCATCTTGGATGTAGAGAGCATCATCTTGGATGTAAAGCACATCCAAGGTTTTAACACAGCAGAAACAATATGCAGAATTTCAACCAAAAAAACATGACTGGTTGATAGACGGTAGATCAAGATTATGTAATGAAACAAAGGAACTGTTGTGGATTAAAAAAATAATGGCTAAAATTCCCTTGCACTCCAGTATGGCTGAACAATGCGACGGATACGGTAAAAAAATTTCTTTTCTTATTGATGGAGCTCCTTTTCGGGCCTCCGTCAAGTGTTGTCTTCCGTTGATCTCGCGGTGAACTTAGCTGATTATCCTTCGTTGCGTGTGGGTCTCAATGGGTTTTTGGAAGAAGATGCGAGGTGGGGAGACTGTTGCCGAGTACGTGGTTTGGTACCACCAAGGACCCTCCGACGCCCAAGTTAGTGATGAGATCCGAGCAGAGTAACGTCGTAAAAGTGTAAAAAATGGTTTACTTGACCCCTCTGTGATGAGGGTTTATATAGCGGCGGCAGCAGGCGCGAGAATCTCGCCGGCAGTTACGCTCCCGACGTCACGCCTACATAAAGAGCGGATCGCCCATTAATGGGGATCAAGATAGCGTGGAACGTGGGATGCTGCTGGCGGAGAATCTGCGCGTGGCGAGATTTGCGGAGCGGCGGTTACGCCTGGGAGTAGGTCGGAGGGCAGAGGAAGACGTCCTCGGCGGGAGCTCGGGGACGAGCAAGGAGTCCGAGAAGTCTTGGTCCTGTGGTAGCTCGGGGGCGCGCTGAGAGGCCGAGGAGGCCAATTTGCAAGGGCCCCGAGGGGGGCCAGCATGTGCTTGCTGGTCGGGCACGGGGTGGCCTGATCGGCCCCTGCAGGCCCTTTCTTCTGAGTTCTAGGACACGCCGCCTGCCACGTGTCATGATCTTGGGGATTGCTAATATCGAGCACCATCATTATCCCCCCACTCCTGTCCCGACCAGCTAGTGGTCGGTGTCACGCCCCACTTCCCAGTGTACGGCGAAGGGGACGCGACGAGACCCGCTACGTATATACTCAGAAGTACATACGCTAAGCGTATCTAAGCAATATAAAAGTAAATCACAAGAGACAAGAGATATAGAAATAACAGCAACTTTATTAATAACATTCTTTTGTACAATGCATGAAAAGTAAATACAACTGGAATGAAAAGCGATGCCTAAACAGTGGCATAACAGGAAGTGAAAATACTGAACAGAACAAGATACAATATCTAGAGCTCAGGGTCTTCGTGAAACTGCTCCAAGTCTTCACCGGTGGGCTCGATCTCTGTTGGGTCCAAAGCACCTGACGACATTCAAAGAAGAAAGAAATAGAATGTCGTCAGCGAACAGGTCGCTCGGTAAGTCCCAAAGATAAGGGAGAAATAGACAGAAAGTAAGAAAGAGATAGGGAGAGAGAGAGCTTTTAATGTTGTATTATAATATTGTAATATTGTATTAACGCTGTTGTATGTAGCTTGGTACAGAAGATGCCAGTGTATACGAGGGGAGTCCCACTTACACCGGGGACCTTGGTAACCTGTAGTACAAGGCTCCGTCGATAATACCACGGAACAACGGTATGGATATAATTACGTCTTAAGTGACCACCTCGTGCCACCTTTAACATATTCCGTACCAGTCTACCCCTTAAACCCCGTAGTGTTATGATTGTATTATAGTATTGTATTGTATAAGTTGGATGACTGATCAAAACCATGATATCAGTAAACATGTTGTAACTGCATAATCAGGTAAATGGAATAACGGAATAATGGATGTATATTCATGGTTTGATTCAGTCAAGTTGTAATGATTGTTAACAGGATTCTGGGATTCATGTATTCATATAGAGTTGGAAAATTAAAGAATATAGATTGACTTGAATCATATTCAAGTCAGAGATAATCAGACTCAAACCCGAGTCAGACTAAAAGAAATGTAATTTGAAGTTCTATAATTGTTAGGGTCCTTATTGTAATTTATAAAACTTGAAGGGGTTTTATATAAAAATACTTTTGTATAGTTTTCGAGATACACCCCAAGTATTTATTATTCGTCTTTATTGTTATAATGAGTGTAAATTTTATTTGTGTTATTCTAGTGAATATATCCTAATAAAGGTATTAAATTATAACATTGATTTATTTGAAAATTCATGGTATTTTAATGTAACTTTTAATCTTGTGATTTTTAGGAAAAGGTGGAAACTTTATATTATAACCAAATAGGCGTTTAAATGTTAAATATACATATGTTTATACAAAAATAATTTTAATAAATATTTTATTTTCCCGAAATCTCATTTTTCATAAATGTCGTATTCTAAACCTTTCGAGACCGAATGCTCCTTGCGGAGGTCTGAATCTCGCACTACTAACCTCGAGGGTGCACGATAAACCGTACTATCCCTAGCGAGTTCCCCAAAGGTGGGTTGTAGTGGCGCTTTGCAAAGATTCAATAAATACTAATCATTTAGAAAACGGTTTTATAAAGATACGGTATTATTTGTAAAAAGGTGTAAATTTCCGTATTTTAGTTTCTAGGGTTTCCTAAGCCAACCAACCTATTTCTAAAGGGTCTAAACGATAAGTCATTAGAAGCCTCAAATCGCCTCTTCACCGCCAATTGTGGCCAGGTAAGTACAAGTGAGGAGGGAGGGATCCGCTTACGAACCGTGAGGCGGGCCTTTTAAAGTTACCCAAGCTCACTTGCCTAGCCTAGACAGCACAAAATCAGTTTAGATAAACGATCGATGTACATGACATATCGTATTTTCCTTTTAAAAGATTTTGTTTTAAAATTGTAAACAACTTAGAACTTTCAGAAAAGGTTTATAAAGAAAAGGGTATTTTAATGTAAAGTCTTGTATTTTTGTATTCTAAGTTTTGATGATATCAATTAGGGTTGTATTTGCGTGTGTGTGGAGGTAGTTCATTACCTCATGATTTACGTTAAGATATAGCAATTGTTAAGGGTTAAATGTGATAACTAAACATTGTGGTATTTAAGTGAAAGAAATACGATATATGGAAATGTTATCATTTCATGTGAAAAACTTTATCCAAATTGATTTTTAAATGATTAATAGTCAACATGAATATGTTTAAGCATTATGTATTTTGTGACAAGTGAGTTTTGATAGAAAACCGAATCGAAAATCGGTTTGTTCCGATTTCCGTCGGGTTTTAAAAAGTCGTATTTTTCTTAAAAGAAAAGAAAGATAGAAAGAGGGGGACTTACGGGTTTTGGAAACGTTAGAGAGTGCTATGAAAGTAGTGGGTCATCGGTGCGTTGAAACGTCGTGAAGAGTCCTAGCACGATCGCCGGAATTCGCTGTCGATTTCGGCAGCGCTTCGCCTTTCGCTCGTTTTCTAATGTACCGAGTTCTCTTGAGATTTTGGGAGAGTGGACTTAGGAATTTTGGATGAGAAGGTAGAAGGTATGGGGGTTTATATAGGGTTAGGCTAGGGTTAGGGTTTTAATTAAAAAAAATTTATAAAAAATATATATAAATCATTAAAAATCATTAAACCTAGGAGTAAAAGGGATTTATTGGCCAATTTAAAACCGATCCAGGTATAATAAGTGTGCAAGAGGCTTGACCAAGTCAAGAGCCAACTTTTCTCAGTTGGTGACTCGGCCGTCCGGCTAAGTCCGGCCGGCGACGCCGGACCGAGTCGGCCGAGTCGCCGGCCGGCGGCGCCGAGTCGGGCCGAGTCAAGGTTCCAGTGGCCGGGGATTTTCCTGGGGTACAATTTGGTATATTTACTTTTTCAAGTCCAGTACATATTTTGGGAGTTATGGCCTTTTGACCGTTGACTTTCCAAAAAAAAATTAAAACAAAACAATATAAAAAATAATGTGGGGCATGGGATTTGAACTCTGGTGGCTTGGTTCAGCAGTGAAAGGTATTGCTAATGAGCTACAAGCTCCTTCTTGTAATTATTGTGGTATTTAATTACTTAAACTGATAGCAGCAAGAATAAATACTCCTAGTATACATTAAATTTAAAGTAATTTCTTGTACACTAAAAATGGAGTTATCACATTCTTGTAGCTTGTAATTAAAAACAAAATAATTATCTATATCTTGTGCTCATGCTAAAATACCCCTTTGTGGATTTTTGAAAAAATATTTGAAAAATTTTGGTATAGAAAAATTGGGGTTGTTAAATTCTACCCTCCTTATAAAAATTTCGTCCACGAAATTTGTAAAAGGAAAGTGTAACAGTTTGGTGACAGAACTAAAGATTGTAAAGAAGTTTTGGTCAAAGTTGTGAGAAAGTTACCTGGGTTACCTTGGTTCACAGTTTCAGGTTCTATGGCTGCTAAGGTGAAAGCCTGTCGCCGTGGCACGTTCCTCCGGGCTGGAGGCATATTCCCCTGTACTCGAGGCATGTTTCTCAGTGCCTGGTGGAATTGGCGATTTGGCTGAGTAGGGAATCTACGTGGAGGTGATGCTGGGAGTGCAGGACGAGCTGCAGGAGCTTGGATAGCTGGCTGCTGCGGGTAGTTGGCGGGTGTGTATGCTGGGTTGCGTCTATAAGGGCAGTTTCCAATTCCGTGATTGGACGCGCAACAAACTAAGCATAAGCCTTTTGCGCGCATACAGTCCTTCCACAATTGTCCTTCCCTCTTGCAATAAAAACAAAAATCGGGTCTTGACCGATCCTTAACTTCTTCCAGTCTTCTGAGTTCAACAGCTGGCCTTGAAGAGGCCCCTCCTGCCATTGGAGTGGCAGGACGTTTCACTCCTACAGACTGAGGTCTGCCCCTTGCCTTTATCACTGCTTCATAGCTGCGGACAGCTTCCAAAGCATCTTCATGAGTCAGAAATTTTCCCGTGGCTAGGGTAGCCTGAATCTACGTGTCCAGTCCTTGTTGAAAGCGACGAGCTCTGATATCGTCCGTCGGTATCAAGTGTGCTGCGAATCGGCTTAACATGGTGAATTCAGCATCGTATTCATCTACTGATTTGTCCCACATCGATCCTTGTTGTAGATGAATGAACTGCTGCTCCATTGCAAACCTGGCAGTCGCTGGAAAGTATTTCGCGTCGAACTTCTTGCGAAAAGTCTTCCATTCAATCGGCTGTACCAGACGGCTTTCTTCCGCCTTCCACCAGTTGCGAGCATTATCCGTGAGCTGTAGTTTTGCTACATGGACCCAAACGATGTCTGGCACTTGAGCTGCTGCCAGATCATCCTCGATACCTTGTGCCCATTCTTCCGCTTCAAGAGGGCTTCCTTTTCCAGAGAACTGCTTCGGATGTAAAGCCCTGAATTGCTTTACTCCCGGTGCGTCGGTCTCACGTCGGTTCAGAAGTTGTTGTTGTCCCTCAAGAAGGCTGCGGATCGCCTCAAATAGCATTGTTTGCTCAGTGGGTGGTGCAGGAACAGCTGGTGCGAGAGGTAGTGCTGGAGGGGTGTTGTTGACGTTGGTGCTGGTGTTGTTCGGAGAATCCATAACCTTGAAGAAAAATTTGGGTTAGGACAGATTCAAATACATGAAATGATCAGATTCAAGGAATAGAAATTTGTAAGATTCAAGAAACATGAATTGTAAAGAATGTTTTAGTTGCTAGTTCTTGTGTTATATTGCTTAGGTTGTTCACACAGGCCAGAACTGCATGATAGGGATTCATACAGCTCTAACCTGCATGGGCCACCAACAAAACCTGTCACGCCCCGCTTCCCAGTGTACGGCGAAGGGGACGCGACGAGGCCCGCTACGTATATACTCAGAAGTACATACGCTAAGCGTATCTAAGCAATATAAAAGTATGTCACAAGAAACAAGAGATATATAAATAACAACAACTTTATTAATAACATTCTTTTGTACAATGCATGAAAAGTAAATACAACTGGAATGAAAAGCGATGCCTAAACAGTGGCATAACAGGAAGTGAAAATACTGAACAGAACAAGGTACAATATCTGGAGCTCGGGGTCCTCGTGAAACTGCTCCAAGTCATCACCGGTGGGCTCGATCTCTGTTGGGTCCAAAGCATCTGACGACATTCAAAGAAGAAAGAAATAGAATGTCGTCAGCGAACAGGTCCCTCGGTAAGTCCCAAAGATAAGGGAGAAATAGACAGAAAGTAAGAAAGAGAGAGGGAGAGAGAGAGCTTTTAATGTTGTATTATAATATTGTAATATTGTATTAACGCTGTTGTATGTAGCTTGGTACAGAAGATGCCAGTGTATACGAGGGGAGTCCCACTTACACCGGGGACCTTGGTAACCTGTAGTACAAGGCTCCGTCGATAATACCACGGAACAACGGCATGGATGTAATTACGTCTTAAGTGACCACCTCGTGCCACCT
This sequence comes from Agapanthus africanus, assembly GCA_030015575.1. Classification (NCBI taxonomy): domain Eukaryota; kingdom Viridiplantae; phylum Streptophyta; class Magnoliopsida; order Asparagales; family Amaryllidaceae; genus Agapanthus; species Agapanthus africanus. The sequence continues at coordinate 58,747,433 of CM057343.1, read as the reverse complement.
TTAACATATTCCGTACCAGTCTACCCCTTAAACCCCGTAGTGTTATGATTGTATTGTAGTATTGTATTGTATAAGTTGGATGACTGATCAAAACCATGATATCAGTAAACATGTTGTAACTGCATAATCAGGTAAATGGAATAACGGAATAATGGATGTATATCCATGGTTTGATTCAGTCAAGTTGTAATGATTGTTAACAGGATTCTGGGATTCATGTATTCATATAGAGTTGGAAAATTAAAGAATATAGATTGACTTGAATCATATTCAAGTCAGAGATAATCAGACTCAAACCCGAGTCAGACTAAAAGAAATGTAATTTGAAGTTCTATAATTGTTAGGGTCCTTATTGTAATTTATAAAACTTGAGGGGGTTTTATATAAAAATACTTTTGTATAGTTTTCGAGATACACCCCAAGTATTTATTATTCGTTTTTATTGTTATAATGAGTGTAAATTTTATTTGTGTTATTCTAGTGAATATATCCTAATAAAGGTATTAAATTATAACATTGATTTATTTGAAAATTCATGGTATTTTAATGTAACTTTTAATCTTGTGATTTTTAGGAAAAGGTGGAAACTTTATATTATAACCAAATAGGCATTTAAATGTTAAATATACATATGTTTATACAAAAATAATTTTAATAAATATTTTATTTTCCCGAAATCTCATTTTTCATAAATGTCGTATTCTAAACCTTTCGAGACCGAATGCTCCTTGCGGAGGTCTGAATCTCACACTACTAAGCTCGAGGGTGCACGATAAACCGTACTATCCCTAACGAGTTCCCCAAAGGTGGGTTGTAGTGGCGCTTTGAAAAGATTCAATAAATACTAATCATTTAGAAAACGGTTTTATAAAGATACGGTATTATTTGTAAAAAGGTGTAAATTTCCGTATTTTAGTTTTTAGGGTTTCCTAAACCAACTAACATATTTCTAAAGGGTCTAAACGATAAGTCATTAGAAGCCTCAAATCACCTATTCACCGCCAATTGTGGCCAGGTAACTACAAGTGAGGTGGGAGGGATCCGCTCACGAATCGTGAGGCGGGCCTTTTAAAGTTATCCAAGCTCACTTGCCTAGCCTAAACACCACAAAGTCAGTTTAGATAAACGATCGATGTATATGACATATCGTATTTTCCTATTAAAAGATTTTGTTTTAAAATTGTAAACAACTTAGAACTTTCAGAAAATGTTTATAAAGAAAAGGGTATTTTAATGTAAAGTCTTGTATTTTCGTATTCTAAGTTTTGATGATATCAATTAGGGTTGTATTTGCGTGTGTGTGGAGGTAGGTCATTACCTCGTGATCTACGTTAAGGTATAGCAATTGTTAAGGGTTAAATGTGATAACTAAACATTGTGGTATTTAAGTGAAAGAAATACGATATATGGAAACGTTATCATTTCATGTGAAAAACTTTATCCAAATTGATTTTTAAGTGATTAATAGTCAATATGAATATGTTTAAGCATTATGTAATTTGTGACAAGTGAGTTTTGATAGAAAACCGAATCGGAAATCGGTTTGTTCCGATTTCCGTCGGGTTTTAAAAAGTCGTATTTTTTCTTAAAAGAAAAGAAAGATAGAAAGAGGGGAACTTACGGGTTTTGGACACGTTAGAGAGTGCTATGAAAGTAGTGGGTCGTCGGTGCGTTGAAACGTCGTGAAGAGTCCTAGCACGATCGCCGGAATTCACCGTCGATTTCGGCAGCGCTTCGCCTTTCGCTCGTTTTCTAATGTACCGAGTTCTCTTGAGATTTTGGCAGAGTGGACTTAGGAATTTTGGATGAGAAGGTAGTGGGTATGGGGGTTTATATAGGGTTAGGCTAGGGTTAGGGTTTTAATTAAAAAAAATATATAAAAAATATATATAAATCTTTAAAAATCATTAAACCTAGGAGTAAAAGGGATTTATTGGCCAATTTAAAACCGATCCAGGTATAATAATTGTGCAAGAGGCTTGACCAAGTCAAGAGCCAACTTTTCTCAGTTGGTGACTCGGCCGTCCGGCCAAGTCCGGCCGGCGGCGCCGGACCGAGTCGGCCGAATCGCCGGCCGGCGGCGCCGAGTCGGGCCGAGTCACGGTTCCAGTGGCCGGGGATTTTCCTGGTGTACAATTTGGTATATTTACTTTTTCAAGTCCAGTACATATTTTGGGAGTTATGGCCTTTTGACCGTTGACTTTCCAAAAAAAAATTAAAACAAAACAATATAAAAAATAATATGGGGCATGGGAATTGAACTATGGTGCCTTGGTTCAGCAGTGCAAGGTATTGCCAATGAGCTACAAGCTCTTTCTTGTAATTATTGTGGTATTTAATTACTTAAACTGATAGCAGCAAGAATAAATACTCCTAGTATACATTAAATTTAAAGTAATTTCTTGTACACTAAAAATGGAGTTATCACATTCTTGTTGCTTGTAATTAAAAACAAAATAATTACCTATATCTTGTGCTCATGCTAAAATACCCCTTTGTGGATTTTTGAAAAAATATTTGAAAAATTTTGGTATAGAAAAATTATGGTTGTTACATTCTACCCTCCTTATAAAAATTTCGTCTACGAAATTTGTAAAAGGAAAGTGTAACAGTTTGGTGACAGAACTAAAGATTGTAAAGAAGTTTTGGTCAAAGTTGTGAGAAAGTTATCTGGGTTACCTTGGTTCACAGTTTCAGGTTCTATGGCTGCTAAGGTGAAAGCCTGTCGCCGTGGCACGTTCCTCCTGGCTGGAGGCATATTCCCCTGTACTCGAGGCATGTTTCTCAGTGCCTGGTGGAATTGGCGATTTGGCTGAGCAGGGAATCTACGTGGAGGTGATGCTGGGAGTGCAGGACGAGCTGCAGGAGATTGGATAGCTGGCTGCTGCGGGTAGTTGGCGGGTGTGTGTGCTGGGTTGCGTCTATAAGGACAGTTTCCAATTCCGTGATTGAACGCGCCACAAACTAAGCATAGGCCTTTTGCGCGCCTACAGTCCTTCCACAAGTGTCCTTCCCTCTTGCAATAAAAACAAAAATCGGGTCTTGACCGATCCTTAACTTCTTCCAGTCTTCTGAGTTCAACAGCTGGCCTTGAAGAGGCCCCTCCTGCCATTGGAGTGGCAGGACGTTTCACTCCTACAGACTGAGGTCTGCCCCTTGCCTTTATCACTGCTTCATAGCTGCGGACAGCTTCCAGAGCATCTTCATGAGTCAGAAATTTTCCCGTGGCTAGGGCAGCCTGAATCTCCGTGTCCAGTCCTTGTTGAAAGCGACGAGCTCTGATATCGTCCGTCGGTATCAAGTGTGCTGCGAATCGGCTTAACATGGTGAATTCAGCATCGTATTCATCTACTGATTTGTCCCACATCGATCCTTGTTGTAGATGAATGAACTGCTGCTCCATTGCAAACCTGGCAGTCGCTGGAAAGTATTTGGCGTCGAACTTCTCGCGAAAAGTCTTCCATTCAATCGGCTGTACCAGACGGCTTTCTTCCGCCTTCCACCAGTTGCGAGCATTATCCGTGAGCTGTAGTTTTGCTACATGGACCCAAGCGATGTCTGGCACTTGAGCTGCTGCCAGATCATCCTCGATACCTTGTGCCCATTCTTCCGCTTCAAGAGGGCTTCCTTTTCCAGAGAACTGCTTCGGATGTAAAGCCCTGAATTGCTTTACTCCCGGTGCGTCGGTCTCAGGTCGGTTCAGAAGTTGTTGTTGTCCCTCAAGAAGGCTGCGGATCGCCTCAAATAGCATTGTTTGCTCAGTGGGTGGTGCAGGAACAGCTGGTGCGAGAGGTAGTACTGGAGGGGTGTTGTTGACGTTGGTGCTGGTGTTGTTCGGGGAATCCATAACCTTGAAGAAAAATTTGGGTTAGGACAAATTCAAATACATGAAATGATCAGATTCAAGGAATAAAAATTTGTAAGATTCAAGAAACATGAATTGTAAAGAATGTTTTAGTTGCTGGTTCTTGTGTTATATTGCTTAGGTTGTTCACACAGACCAGAACTGCATGATAGGGATTCATACAGCTCTAACCTGCATGGGCCACCAACAAAACCTGTCACGCCCCGCTTCCCAGTGTACGGCGAAGGGGACGCGACGAGGCCCGCTACGTATATACTCAGAAGTACATACGCTAAGCGTATCTAAGCAATATAAAAGTAAGTCAAAAGAGACAAGAGATATAGAAATAACAACAACTTTATTAATAACATTCTTTTGTACAATGCATGAAAAGTAAATACAACTGGAATGAAAAGTGATGCCTAAACAGTGGCATAACAGGAAGTGAAAATACTGAACAGAACAAGGTACAATATCTAGAGCTCGGGGTCTTCATGAAACTGCTCCAAGTCATCACCGGTGGGCTCGATCTCTGTTGGGTCCAAAGCATCTGACGACATTCAAAGAAGAAAGAAATAGAATGTCGTCAGCGAACAGGTCGCTCGGTAAGTCCCAAAGATAAGGGAGAAATAGACAGAAAGTAAGAAAGAGAGAGGGAGAGAGAGAGCTTTTAATGTTGCATTATAATATTGTAATATTGTATTAACGCTGTTGTATGTAGCTTGGTACAGAAGATGCCAGTGTATACGAGGGGAGTCCCACTTACACCGGGGATCTTGGTAACCTGTAGTACAAGGCTCCGTCGATAATACCACGGAACAATGGCATGGATGTAATTACGACTTAAGTGACCACCTCGTGCCACCTTTAACATATTCCGTACCAGTCTACCCCTTAAACCCCGTAGTGTTATGATTGTATTGTAGTATTGTATTGTATAAGTTGGATGACTGATCAAAACCATGATATCAGTAAACATGTTGTAACTGCATAATCAGGTAAATGGAATAACGGAATAATGGATGTATATCCATGGTTTGATTCAGTCAAGTTGTAATGATTGTTAACAGGATTCTGGGATTCATGTATTCATATAGAGTTGGAAAATTAAAGAATATAGATTGACTTGAATCATATTCAAGTCAGAGATAATCAGACTCAAACCCGAGTCAGACTAAAAGAAATGTAATTTGAAGTTCTATAATTGTTAGGGTCCTTATTGTAATTTATAAAACTTGAGGGGGTTTTATATAAAAATACTTTTGTATAGTTTTCGAGATACACCCCAAGTATTTATTATTCGTCTTTATTGTTATAATGAGTGTAAATTTTATTTGTGTTATTCTAGTGAATATATCCTAATAAAGGTATTAAATTATAACATTGATTTATTTGAAAATTCATGGTATTTTAATGTAACTTTTAATCTTGAGATTTTTAGGAAAATGTGGAAACTTTATATTATAACAAAATATGCGTTTAAATGTTAAATATACATATGTTTATACAAAAATAATTTTAATAAATATTTTATTTTCCCGAAATCTCATTTTTCATAAATGTCGTATTCTAAACCTTTCGAGACCGAATGCTCCTTGCGGAGGTCTGAATCTCGCACTACTAAGCTCGAGGGTGCACGATAAACCGTACTATCCCTAACGAGTTCCCCAAAGGTGGGTTGTAGTGGCGCTTTGCAAAGATTCAATAAATACTAATCATTTAGAAAACGGTTTTATAAAGATATGGTATTATTTGTAAAAAGGTGTAAATTTCCGTATTTTAGTTTCTAGGGTTTCCTAAGCCAACTAACCTATTTCTAAAGGGTCTAAACGATAAGTCATTAGAAGCCTCAAATCGCCTCTTCACCGCCAATTGTGGCCAGGTAAGTACAAGTGAGGAGGGAGGGATCCGCTCACGAATCGTGAGGCGAGCCTTTTAAAGTTACCCAAGCTCACTTGCCTAGCCTAGACACCACAATGTCAGTTTAGATAAACGATCGATGTACATGACATATCATATTTTCCTATTAAAAGATTTTGTTTTAAAATTGTAAACAACTTAGAACTTTCAGAAAAGGTTTATAAAGAAAAGGGTATTTTAATGTAAAGTCTTGTATTTTCGTATTCTAAGTTTTGATGATATCAATTAAGGTTGTATTTGCGTGTGTGTGGAGGTAGGTCATTACCTCGTGATCTACGTTAAGGTATAACAATTGTTAAGGGTTAAATGTGATAACTAAACATTGTGGTATTTAAGTGAAAGAAATACGATAAATGGAAACGTTGTCATTTCATGTGAAAAACTTTATCCAAATTGATTTTTAAGTGATTAATAGTCAACATGAATATGTTTAAGCATTATGTAATTTGTAACAAGTGAGTTTTGATAGAAAACCGAATCGAAAATCGGTTTGTTCCGATTTCCGTCGGGTTTTAAAAAGTCGTATTTTTCTTAAAAGAAAAGAAAGATAGAAAGAGGGGGACTTACGGGGTTTGGACACGTTAGAGAGTGCTATGAAAATAGTGGGTCGTCGGTGCGTTGAAACGTCGTGAAGAGTCCTAGAACATCGCCGGAATTCGCCGTCGATTTCGGCCGCGCTTCGCCTTTCGCTCGTTTTCTAATGTACCGAGTTCTCTTGAGATTTTGGGAGAGTGGACTTAGGAATTTTGGATGAGAAGGTAGAGGGTATGGGGGTTTATATAAGGTTAGGCTAGGGTTAGGGTTTTAATTAAAAAATATATATAAAAAATATATAAAAATCATTAAAAATCATTAAACCTAGGAGTAAAAGGGATTTATTGGCCAATTTAAAACCGATCCAGGTATAATAAGTGTGCAAGAGGGTTGACCAAGTCAAGAGCCAACTTTTCTCAGTTGGTGACTCGGCCGTCCGGCCAAGTCCGGCCGGCGGCGCCGGACCGAGTCGGCCGAGTCGCCGGCCGGCGGTGCCGAGTCAGGCCGAGTCAAGGTTCCAATGGCCGGGGATTTTCCTGGGGTACAATTTGGTATATTTACTTTTTTAAGTCCAGTACATATTTTGGGTGTTATGGCCTTTTGACCGTTGACTTTCCAAAAAAAAATTAAAACAAAACAATATAAAACATAATGTGGGGCATGAGATTTGAACTCTGATGGCTTGGTTCAGCAGTGCAAGGTATTGCCAATGAGCTACAAGCTCCTTCTTGTAATTATTGTGGTATTTAATTACTTAAACTGATAGCAGCAAGAATAAATACTCCTAGTCTACATTAAATTTAAAGTAATTTCTTGTACACTAAAAATGGAGTTATTACATTCTTGTAGCTTGTAATTAAAAACAAAATAATTACCTATATCTTGTGCTCATGCTAAAATACCCCTTTGTGGATTTTTGAAAAAATATTTGAAAATTTTTGGTATAGAAAAATTAGGGTTGTTACAGTCAGGTCAGGAGTGGACTGCCGGGCCTCCCGAGGTGAGATCCTTTCTATGGTTTTGTCGAGGCAAGCCCTCGGGCCGTCGGTTGTCTTTTCCGCCAGCGAACCAAGGCGAGATCTCCACACCTTAAAGAGGGTGTGCCGGTTCGTTCACTATGTAAATGAAGTAATGGTCCACGTGTCAAAGGGTGACTGGCTGGTACGACGTATGCAGGCCTACAACGCCCGATTGGATGCAGTCCTGTGTAGGACCGACACGTGGAGCGATCGGAGCCGCTGGGCGTGAGGATTCTTTTCGGCGGGAGGTGACGGGCGCCGTTGGATGCGGCCGTACGCGGTGATAAAACGGAGGCGGAGCGCGCCTCATGGCCCCCAACCTTTCTTTTCCCTTCTTCCTTGAGTCACTGCCGCTCGACGTTCTTCTTACTTCGGGATACATGGTTCGCTCCCACTCTTCGGGCGGCCCACGCCGGGAGGAAGCTAGTGGCGTAGCCGAGCCACCGGCCAGCTCGCGTCCTCCCCCGGATTCTCTGCCAGCGGCAGGGCCGTCCATTTCGTCAACAGCATCTGGTGGTTTCTTTGGCGGCAGCCAGAGTCGTCAGCAGTTGCCCGAGTCCCAGACTGGGGGACGGGAGGAAGGGTGAGGGCAGGCCCCTTCTCAAGAGGAAGAGGACGGTTTCTCGCGCGCCGTCGTCGAAGGCCCCTGAAGGGATTCCCGTGCAGGAAAGGGGCTCCGTCTTCACGGTTCCGTCTGGGCTTTCTGTCGCCATTGGCTTGCTCGCCGGGATGGAGGAGTCGGCTGGGGGAAAGCTTCCGTGTGGCTCCTTGAGGGATCAATTAGAGGCCATGGCCTAAGGGGCGGTCCAGGTACGAATCCTTCCACGCGTATTTGCCTTGGTATGCCTTCCCTTGGTTCGGGTGCTTCCTGGTTTCTCATCGGCTTTCTGTCAGGTTCTTCAACACTGCGCCCTTGCCACTCGCATGGAGGCTGAGGGGGCGTTCCACGCCCCGAGGCCAGTGGAGGCGTTCCCTTCGGAGGTCGAGATTTTGCAACGCGACCTGCGCCAGGAGAGGGAAAAGGCTGACGTTGTGGCGGGCCGGGCGGAGGCTGCGGAGCTTGCCAACTCGACGACTCGGGGTGCCCTTCGTCGTCTGAACGCGTCTCTCGGGGTTGCCAATAGGAAGCTGGCGGACATGGCCGAACGCTTTGCGGCACTGGAAAAAGAGAGGAATGCTAGCAAGAGAGATGCCGAGGCGGCGCTACTGAAGGCCCAAGTTGCCGAGGCTCAGGCTCAGAAAGCTATGGCCGAGTATAAGGCATCAGAGCAGTTTTACGCCGAGCTCGGGGAGTATTCTGCCGTCGCGTGGAACAAGGCTTTGGACGCCGTAAAGGAACAGCTTCCCGAGTTCGACGATGGTGAACTCCGTGCTCGGGTTCCGCTTCCGGCGACGAGGCCTCCGGTGAGAGATGGCGAGGGAAGCAGGGCGCGCCCCTGGTGGCAAAGTCTCCGGTGGTAGGGCCTTGGGCCGTGACGCCGACGATGAAGTGGCCGAAGTAAGCTTCCGGGCAGTTTGTAGGGCTGGGGGGCCCAGAATACCCCTTGTAAAGACCTTGATTTTGGCAATAAAAGAAAAAACCATTAATTCGTCGGTTTTTATTTTGTCTTTTGTGTGTGAAGGACGTTCGTAGGATATCCTCGCTTGTATTGTCGTGTTTCCGTATCAGGTTGGCCATTTGTCTGGCGATCTCCTGTCGAGTTGACTCCAATCACCAGCCGGCGAGTGTGTCAAGTGCTGCCGCGGAGGTATCCTCATGTATGGCCCCCTAGGTCGATGGGAGATCGTTAAGACTTGGATGAACCTGTCGTCCTTCTGGGTGTCTTGGATCCTCATGTATGGCCGCAGGGCTACCGGCCGGGCTTGACCGAGCAGGGTGGCTGTTTGGTTGCCTCTTGCGAGGGCTTTGATCCTTGTCAGTTATGGTAGGAAGCTACCAGCCGGGGATAGCCGAGCAAGGGCTCGGCCGCCTTTGGGAGGACTTTGGGCCTTAGCGAGGGAAGGGCTGCGGAAGGCCGTCAGGAATGACCGGGCAGTGAGGATGCGCGGTTGCCTCTTGGTGAGGGCTTTGATTTCTGGCGTCGTGGGTTGGCTACTACCAGCCTGGGACGAATGAGCGGGGTAGCCGCTCTGGTGCCTCTTGTGAGGGCCTTTGATCCCTGGCGTCGAGGGTAGGGAGCTACCAGCCGGAGTAGACCGAGCGGGGTAGCTGCTCGGTTGCCTCTTGCAAGGGCTTTGATCCTTCAGGACGTGGACCGAGCAGGGTTGCTGCCCAGTGCCTCTTGGCGAGGACTTTGATCCCTGTCGGTTATGGTAGGAAGCTACCAGTCGGGGATAGCCGAGCAAGGACCCGACTGCCTCTGGGAGGACTTTGGTCCTTGGCGCGGGAAGAGCTATAAGGCTGTAAGAAGCCTACCAAGGACCCTTGGCCGGGTAGGGTTACCGCCTGGTGCCTCTTGGCGAGGGCTTTTGTCCTAAAAAGATAGCCGAGCAAGGGAGCCTCGGGCTCGACCGTCTCTTGGAGAGCTTCTTGATCCCCGGCGTTGTGGCAGGGAAGCTGTCCGCAGGGGATAGCCGAGCGAGGGAACCTCTGGCTCGACTGCCTCTGAGAGAGCTTCTTGATCCCCGGCGTTGCGGCAGGGAAGCTGCCCGCAGGGGATAGCCGAGCGAGGGAACCTCGGGCTCGACCGCCTTTAGGAGGGCTTTTTCGTTGTACAGAAGGAACTCTACCGGGGAAAAGGATTCGAAGTTTCTTTATGCGTATGGGTAGGAATTCTAGACAACGCTTTACACCATCTTGTTAAAGAGAAATCTCGAGTGGTAGCTGGGGTGCGACGCTTCGCTAGCTTTGACCTCATTAGTATAGCTTGAGCTTCTCGGCGCTGTAAGGCCGAGGGAGCTTCCGTCCGTCCACGTCCTGTAGGCGGTAGGCTCCGCCGGGAAGCGTTTCGGAGACGAGGAAAAGACCTTCCCACTATGGGGAGAACTTATGAAGCCTGCCTTGGTCGATGAATTCGTTCCGCCGCAGGACTAAGTCCCCGGTTTTGAAGGAGCGGTGTTTTTCCCGAGCGTTGTAGTATCGGGTCGTCTGCTGTTGATAGGCGGCGGCTCTGATCTGGACCCGATCCCTTTTCTCCAACAGTATGTCGAGGTTGGTTCGTAGTGCCATGGTGTTTGCTTCATCGTCGAAGTGCTCGACTTGGTGACTGGGTAGCCCGATCTCCGCTGGGACCATCGCTTCGGTCCCGTAGCAGAGGCTGAAAGGGGTCTCCCCGGTGTGAGTCTTTTTTGACGTGCGCAGGGCCCATAAGACCCGGGGTAGTTCCTCGACCCAACTGCTTTGTCTCCCTTCCATGCGGGTTCGGAGTGTAGGGTTACTAGGCACACGCACAAGGGTCTATAAGGCATCAACCATGCCCGATTTAAAATTTAGCCGTGCCGAACAACCTTAACCAAGATCTTTAAACTAGAGATTAGGCGAAACAAAGCATGTTAAACACTTTAACATCTAAGAGTTTGGGATTACAACCTTTGTAGTCCGGTCCTTTACTTCATAAGCTCCGTGTTGTGGTCTCTTCGCTGCGATCATCAAGTTCCGGACTCTCAAGAGGCTCCACGAAGAGAAAGATGCAAGCTTGCTTCCGATCTTCGATAACAAAGATGATCTACCATGTAGTTTCATTAATACAAACTCTCACTCACTAAATGAAGTGAACACCCTAATCTAAATGGCTAGGATAGATTAGGATGATGAAGTAGAATTTTAGCTCTCATTTATTTTCTATTTCTCACTCATTTTCATCACCAAAGAAAAAGCTAGAAAGCTTTTCTTCAAGAATTCAAAGAAGAAGAAGAAACATGAATCCTTTTGTGATGAATAATGAAAGTCAAGTATGAGGTTAGAAATGCAACCATGGTTCATGTAACCTTTGTAGAGATTTAACTAGGGTTAAAGGTTTTGTTGGGTTAAACAAATATCTTGCAAAATATCAAAACAAATATCTTTGCACAAAACAAAACAAAACCTTCTAGAAGGTTCTAGAAAAGATTAACCCAAATCAAACCCTAACCATATTTAATCTTCACTAAACATGTTGCATTAATAATCCTAACATGTTACAATATTATATATCACATATACAATATTTATTATAACAAAATAAAATAATACAATTAACATATATCGCATATATATATCAATGTATTACCCGAGTGAGAAAAAGAATCTTTTACTGAGCTTATATTAGTTAATGTAATTTAATATATCAAATATATAATTATACATTAAATTATCGAATCAACACATGCTCCGATAATCCGGCTATTTCACAAATAACCAACTAATATAATCTGTATCAGTTCATCGAATCAACACTTGATCCGATGACCCGGCTATATCACATATACCCGGCCGATATCTCATATCGTGAGAATCTAATATGGTATCACATACACGTATTGTTCTCGGTCCCGCACATATCACATATGTGCCCCTACTCCGTTTTGCCTGAGCCAAAAAACCTCTGTGTAGGACTCTAAAGAATCGTCAATACGCCGGCAGTAGGTGATGATCATATCAAACACCCACAAGCTGCAAGCGGTCAGCTAAACGTAACAGCCACCCAGGTATTGAGCGATCAGAAGATCAACAAGCAATCCTGTACATTCTCCTGCGAATCCAATCAGTAACACTCCCGTACAGTCCGGTCTCGTCGTCTGATATGTCGCATATCTCGCCTAGGGGTGGTAAACGTCAGACCCCAGTAGCTTGATAAGTCGTGTCGATATGAGGTCTATAATAGTTTGAGAAACTACTGATAACACTTACCGGTAAATCTCAGCAACCCTGGCCAGGGATTTCCAGTTATAGCCAATCGAACACAGCGCAACATCAACTCCCTATACTGGGAAAGACAAATCCCCTCCTATCGCTCATTGCCTCCATGTGATTCGGGACTGTACCAAAAAGCCACCTTTTTGCACGCCCTCTTGGACGTGGTATGATGGAAATCAAAGTACGGTAGGAATCACACAAGACTCTATGACGATCTCGGGTCTACAGACTACTCTGTACCAGTGTCACCAGAGAACCGTCATCTGACGTGAGGTATAATACCATCTGGGAGTTCTCGGCGAGTCCGTCCAGTGTACCCAGTCTCCACTGAGCACCCATATACCTTCTCTGATGTCAAACACCAATGGATATGAGATCATCCATCGCCCATCATATGGGTCAAGAAGCGCATACGTTAGTCTACTCTAGAGTATCGATGCCCTGTCTCGGTACTCCCACGACTAGGAACATTTGAAGGATGTACTTGGCGACTACACTGTCCTCACTAGTATGATCCGCATCATAGTCCTAGTAGTCAAGTACTCATCCTACGGGCTTTATCAACATGTAACATAGAGAAAATCAAAGTACATGTTAAGATAAAGAGTAACCAGATAGCGTACTATCATGTCGAGCAAGAAAGTCCTCCCTATATATGTCCAAGCATCCACTACAATATACATCGTATGTATAGTAATGGCCTCTAGGGCATACATATAACTAACACGGAGACCTCGGAGGACGTCCCGGTTAGCGACCTCGGCCTGCTCGTTACATTAGGGATGCGCGACCGCGGCGAACTTCATGAGGATACGGTATTCTTTGCAGAAGTCCCTTACTTTCTCGTTCTCGAAGTTCGTCCCGTGGTCAGTGATGATGCACCTCGGGATCCTGAACCGGTATATCAGGTTGTTTTGGAGGAACTTGATGGTTGTGGCAGCGTCCGGTTTCCTGATAGGAACGGCCTCGATCCACTTGGTGAAGTAGTCCACCGCGACGAGGACGTATTTATGTCCGCCAGTTCCGATGGGGAACTGGCCGATCATATCCAATCCCCACTGGGCGAATGGCCATGGGGACGTCAGGGCAGTTAGCTCGATAGCCGGGAGGCGGGGAATACTGCCGTGGAGTTGGCAGCTCTTGCACCTCCTGACCAGCTTCAGGGCGTCCTCGTGCATGGTGGGCCAGTAGTACTCCTGGAGTAGTGCCTTTTGGGTCAAGGTTCGAGCCCCCTGGTGTGCGCCGCTCACCCCTTCATGGGTTTCCCGCAGGACATAGTCGGCCTCGTGGGGGTTAACGCACCGGAGCAGGGGCTGGATGAAGGCCTTCTTGTAGAGGTTCCCGTTGCTCCAGACGAAGTGGGTGGCTTTGGCCCGGAGGCGGCGGGCGGCCGCTCTGTCTTCCGGGAGCGTGTCGTCCTTCAGGAATTCCACGAAGGGCTTCCTCTAATCCCGGTCGTTCTCCTGCGCCGTGTACACTTGAAGTATCGTCGCCTCGTCTTCCACGCTGGGTCGGGTTAAGGTTTCGAAGAGTATCGACCGCCTGTTGTTGGCCGAGTACGATGAAGCCAGCTTGCTCAGGGCGTCTGCTTGAGCATTCATTTGCCTGGGTATTTGTTCCACCTGGACTTCGTCGAAGTTTTTTCAGAGCTTCCTCACCTCATCTAGGTACTTCATCATTAGGGGCTTTCGAGCCTCAAAGCGGCCGGTCACTTGGCCAACAACTAGGGCCGAGTCGCTGCGGACTTGGATGATCTTCGGCCCCAGCCCGACGGCCATGTGCAGTCCGGCTAGGAGGGCTTCGTACTCCACCGCGTTGTTCGATGCTTTGAAACCGAGCCTCAAGGAATACTCCATCTCGGCTTCGTTTGGGCCCCAGATAATGAGGCCGACACCGCAGCCTTCCTCAGTAGAAGACCCGTCGACGTAGATGACCCACTCCGGAGCTGAGCTAGGGTCTTCCTGGACGGGATGCTGGGCTGTGAGTGGCGACGCGGAATCCGGCTTCCTGCTAGGGATGGTGCATTCAACGATGAAATCGGCCAGGGCCTGCGCCTTGATGGCTTGCCTCGAGCGATACTTTATGTCGAATTGAGATAGCTCCCATCTCCATTTCTCTAGACGGCCAGAGGATTCCGGCGATGCCAAGATTGCCCCCAATGGGCGCTCAGTGAGGACGATGATTGTGTGTGCTTGGAAGTAGTGCCGCAGCTTCCACGAGGTTACTACGAGGGCAAGGATAATCTTCTCTATGGCGGGGTATCTCGTCTCCGCGTCCTTGAACACGTGGCTCACATAGTACACTGGCTTCTGTGCCTCCTCGGCCTCTCGGACGAGCGCCGAGCCTGCTGGTTGGTCGGATACTGCCAGGTACAGCGACAGCTCATCCCCTTCCACGGGCCGGGTGAGCAGGGGCGGTGTTGCGAGGTGCCTCTTCAGTTGGTCGAAGGCGGCATAGCAATCTTCCGACCACTCGAACCTCGGAATTTTCCTCAGCACCTTAAAGAACGGGATGCACTTCTCCCCCGACCTGGACATGAAACGGCTCAGAGCGGCAACCTGCCCTGTGAGCCGCATGATCTCGACGTTGGTCTTGGGTGCGGTCATGCTCAGGATGGTGTCGATCTTCTCTGGGTTAGCTTCAATTCCGCGGTGAGTGACCATGAACCCGAGGAATTTCCCTCCGGTGACTCCGAACGCACACTTAGCGGGGTTCAGCTTCATGTTGAATTTCTGGAGCACCCTAAACGCCTCGCCCAGGTCCTTGACATGGTCGGCCGACGAGACGGACTTGACGAGCATGTCGTCAACGTAGACTTCCATGTTCCTGCCGATCTGTGGCTTGAACATGCGGTTGACCAGCCTCTGGTATGTGGCCCCGACATTCTTGAGGCCGAAGGGCATCACTCTGTAGCAGTATACCCCTCGGTCCGTTGTGAATGCAGTCATATCTTCATCGTCAGGATTCATGCGGATTTGATTATAGCCGGAGAAAGCGTCCATGAAGCTCAGAAGCTCGTGCCCGGCCGAGCTGTCGACGAGCTGGTCTATGCGGGGGAGCGGGAAGTTGTCCTTGGGGCAGGCCTTGTTGAGGTCGGTGAAGTCGACACACATACACCACTTCCCACTCGACTTCTTAACCAGGACCACGTTTGCCAGCCACTCTGAGTAGGGCACATTCCTGATGAAGTTGGCGGCGAGGAGCCGGTCAACTTCCTCTTCGATGGCCTTCTATTTGACTGGGGCGAAGCTTCTTTTCTTCTACCTGACGGGTCGGGCCGTAGGATCAACTCCGAGCTTGTGGGAGATGATTTTGGGATCGATCCCAAGCATGTCTGTCGGTGCCCAGGCGAAGACGTCGGAATTACTTCGGAGTAACTCGGTCAGGTCATCCCGCTGAATTCCTGTCAGGAGTGACCCGACCTGGACGGTCTTTCCTGGGTCTCCTTCCACTAAGGGCACCTCGGTTAGAGGCTCGACCGGTGCTCCACGGACTTCCTTCTGCTCGTCCCGGGTGTCCAGGGACCCTTTAATGTCGCCGCATGCATCGACGCTATCAGCGTGCTGCTCGGGGGAAGATGCCTCTGTCAGGCCTACCTCCGCGACCCGCCAGCTCCCGTATGCCCGGCCCACCTCACCCTGATCGAAGGGGAATTTTAGCGCCAGGTGGTATGTCGAGATCTGGGCCTGGAGGGAGTTCAGTGTCGGCCGGCCGAGGAGGACGTTGTAGGCCGATGGGACCCTAGCCACAATGAAGTCCACAGGCAGTGTGCGCGTGCGGCCGGGCTCCCCGATCGTGAACTGCAGGGTGACCACCCCTTGTGCCGGGATGGAGTGGTTGGTGAATCCCGAGAAGACGTGGGAGGTCGGTCTCAAGTCTGCTGGGGCCAGCCCCATTCGTAAAAAGCAGTCGTGGAAGAGGATGTCCACTGAGTTGCCCGAATCGATGAGTATTTGGTGGACCTCGTATCGGTGAATTTGTGCTACGATAACCAGCGGGTCACTATGGGGCACAGTTATGCCGTGGAGATCCCCGTTGCCAAAGGCGATGGGCTCTCGTCCCCTAGCCCTTTTGCCCGGGCGGCCGCCGGAAGCGGTGAGGCGGCAGCCAGCGGGGAGACCGACGGCCTTGGGTGAGGGTTCGCCCGCGTCTCTGTTGCGAGGGAGGCGACAGCGGGCGTTTGGATCTTTAGGGGAATCGGTTGTCATGTGGGCGGAGATCGGAAGGCCAACTTTGTATTTTGTGGAGTTATTTTTCCCACAGACGGCGCCAACTGATGGAGCTCCTTTTCGGGCCTCCGTCAGATGTTGTCTTCCGTTGATCTCGCGGTGAACTTAGCTGATTATCCTTCATTGCATGTGGGTCTCAATAGGTTTTTGGAGGAAGAGGTGAGGTGAGGAGACTATTGCCGAGTACCTGCAAAGCAGTCCCGGGGTGGTTTGGTACCACCAAGGACCCTCCGACGCCCAAGTTAGTGATGAGATCCGAGCAGAGTAACGGCATAAAAGTGTAAAAAAATGGCTTACTTGACCCCTCTGTGATGGGGGTTTATATAGCGGCGGCAGCACTCAGCAGCAGGCGCGAGAATCTCGCCGGCAGTTACGCTCCCGACGTCACGCCTGCGTAAAGAGCGGATCGTCCATTAATGAGGATCGTGATGGCGTGGAACGTGGGAAGCTGCTGGCGGAGAATCTGCACGTGGCGAGATTTACGGAGCGGCGGTTATGCGTGAGAGTAGGTCGGAGGGCAGAGGAAGACGTCCTAGGCGGGAGCTCGGGGACGAGCAAGGAGTCCGAGGAGTCTTGGTCCTGTGGTAGCTCGGGAGTGAGCTGAGAGGCCGAGGAGGCCAATATGCAGGGTCCCCGAAGGGGGCCGGCATGTGCTTGCTGGTCGGGCACGGGATGGCCTGATCGGCCCCTGCGGGCCCTTTCTTCTGAGTTCTGGGACACGCCGCCTGCCATGTGTCATGATCTTGGGGATTGCCAATATCGAGCACCATCACTTATGATTCTGATTCATATATGTGCATTAAACGTGGAGAAATATGAAACAAAATTTAAAACAATGTTAAAACCAGAACATATGTCCGATGTGTGCATGAAGCCCACCAGTCCAATTCACTCTCCCACTAAACCATGTTCTCAATTTATATTATATTTATTTGCATTTTCCCTTATTCCGGGAGAATATCTCTTCGTTACTTGTGTTTGTTTTTTATACAAGACAGATGAAAAAATGTAAGAAAATCCCAAAAATGCTACTGTAGCAAATTATTCTAAGAAGATTCGCCGTCTCCCCTTAGAGAAGATTTGCCCTCTCCAATGGAATTTATTTAGGGCCTGTTTGGTTGTTGGATTAAGTGGGATTTAGATCGTGGAATTCAAGGATTCCATAATTTTGTGTTTGGTTGGGGGATTAAGATTTGTACGATTTCTTTATTTTTTATGGGGGCCCACCACAAAACAAGAATTCTTGAATCCTAAAAAATTTTAAGGATTTGCCTGGATTTGGCACTAATCATTGTACTTTTAGATGGGATCCGTGTACTTTTTTTTAATAATCATCTCTCTATCTATCTCTCTCTAAAATTCTCAAATCCAAATCCCATTTTCTTTCCATCGACCAAACAAAAATTACAAGAATCTACAAATTCAATACAAGAAATTCAAAACCAACCAAACGACAAATTACAAAATCCAAAAATTTTCAACAGTACCATTTTAGAATCCAAATTTCTAAATCCTACTGCAGGCCTTTATGGTGTACGTGTCAATGTCATAAGAATTGATAAATAAGTTTGAGTCTAAACAAAAGGGTAATAAAGAAGAAGTGATTGATTTGTTTATGAAATGTCACATTCAACTATGAATGAAATGTTCCACATAATAATAAAACAAAGCAGCAGCAATCAATAATTGATAAGAAATGATTTTTTTTTTAAAGTAATTAAAACGCTGTTACAATTGGCCGCATATATAAAGCTGTCGGTTTCTATATGAATCAGCGGTCTGCGATGACGTCAGCTGTGACGTTTGTGCCGTTACGTGGTCAACCGTCAACCTAACCCCCTGTATTTTACGTAACCCAAACCGTTACTGAAAACAAACCGTTACGGATTTTACTCCGCACGGTTTATAGCTAATTTTGTATAAGTACGTTTATATTGACTAATTATTAAAAAAGAGAGAATAAACAAATAAACAAGATACATAACAGTTCATTACTTGACCTATCCCCAACTCAATTTACGAAGAAATAAATGCATCCGAGTAGAAGGAAGAAAAGACGGTAACTTTTGAGCATCTACTAAAGAACATATCAGAAATTAAAATGGTTTGTTATTAAATGCATGAGTGCCTTGTAGTTTAATTTGTTGTCAATTCATTATCAAAATTTTTTGGAAGACTTGAAAAGCTATTATAGTTTTTATAAATAAAAAAAAATTGGGGTTTTTAACTTAAACAACCCCCAACCCCCAAAAAAAACTTACTTAATTACTAAAAACCCCAAAACTTGATAATTACATATTACCCCAAAAACATTTAAGTTGCTCATTTTATCCCCTTCCAAATTTTCTATCCAAAACAAGTATGGTCGTTAGCTAATTTATAATATTCCATATACCTCACTTATAATCCAATGAATCTATTCGATTAAACCGCCGTTTCTCTCATGTTCTTTATCTTTCTCTTCCTCTTGATCTGAACCGATGTATCTTGGGCAACTAAAGAACTTTCCCCCTTCGTTTTCAGTTTTCCACTTACATGAAACTTGCAATTAAGCTCGTATCCGCATTCAGCTGCTTCATGGCCAGAGAAGGTTGAGAAAAAAAAACTACATTCCATTGCTAATTAGAGGATTTGAGGAGCAATTCGGGAACCCTAATTTGAATTGGAGCTCTAAAATTGGGAATTTTTAAATAATGAAGAGTGGAGACGAATGGTTTGGATCGTTTTAATAACTCAATCCTGAGTTTTTCTGTTATTGGCTAATGGAGTGAGGGAAAAAGGCTAGTAGGGAGGTTTTAAGAGCAACTTTGAAGTTTTTGGGGTTACAAATAATTATCAAGTTTTGAGGGGGTTTAGTAATTAGCTAAGATTTAGGGGGTTTTAAGTAAAAAAACCCAAAAAATTCTAAAATGTTCTGAAATTTTTTCTTTCTTTTCATATGTCTCACAGTAGAAATCAAATTGGAAAATTCAATTTTAAGACCCTCTTTCTCTGGCATTAAACGAGCAGAGATTAGCAGAGATTAAAGAGCCCGTTTACAATCCAGATTCAATTTTAAGATTCATGTCCACTATCTAATTTTTTGAAGAAGTTTGTTCATGACAATGGATTTTAGATTCGTTATAACTGCTGAAGTTTTTATCAATAATAATAGTTATTGAATCTACATGATTGTGCCTTGATTTTATAAGATTTTCTTAACAAAAAGGCGATGGCTTAGATCATTGTAGAATTAAGGATTTTTCTTGCCCCCTCCACTTTTGGTTGTAATAGTACAGAAACGATAAAGATCTAGCAGTAATTAGATGCATCCGATCAGGTTTATAGGCTCGAAATTATAGACCAGAGGATTCTAGATTTATTTTCCTTGATTATACTTACACAGTAAGATCGATTCAATTACAACTAGGTTGGGCTACAAGAACCCAATGATGGGGAAAAATCGTTAACTAGCTCACTATTTTGCGCTATGTAGAATAACTCAACCTAATTGTTACGCGGCTCAACACAATAGTTTAAATAGAGAGTAACTTTCACTATTATTATCAAGCGCTACGGTATGCATATATAGCGATAGTATAACCTATGCTATTTATAAATATGATATTTATAAAAGGATTTTTGTTATCAAATAGGAATAAAATTTCAATAGATCAGTTGAATTTAACTTGTGTGCACATCCATCAACTTTCAATTCTCCATGACTTGACAAAGAGTATGAAAAAAAACCTAATAAGCTCTAAATCTCGTTGATCCATCCCTGATCCCGTATTCTTCGACCTTACTCAACTTCAATATCGATGATGATTGTAAATGGGAATTACCCATATTACGCCACGTAGCAGGTGGCATACCATCCACGTAAACCCGCTAGATTCCTGAGGGTTACGGAGATGGAGTATGTACGATGCATTGGGGATATTTCTCGGCGCCTCGACTTGAGATTACATCTGACCTTTTGGAGACCTCCTCGGAGTACCTTCCCTATTCGCCTAGCAACCAGCCAACAACTCACCTCCGAGCTATCCTACAGCCGAGCTACCTCGGCCTCCTTGCTCATCATCGAGCTATTGCGAAGCGGAGCTTCCTCAGCCCCCTCGCTCGTCACCGAGCTATCCACCGAGCCGAGCTTCCTCAGCTGCCCTGTCCAGCAGAGAGCACGGAGCCCAAGAGCCCCGTAACGGCTCCATATATCTCGCCACGACGACATCTCCACCGCTCCACGTCCTGCATCTCACGCTAGCGTATCTCGCCATTAATGGGCGTATCCCTCCATCAACACGAACGTGATGCAGGGACGTAACAGACGACAAGAATCTCGCATCGGCTCGCTCCAATACGGCCCCTATATTAACCCCTCCTCCAGACGACTCAGGTACGTTGGATTCACTTCCAAGATACCGCTACTCTGCCCAATTACTCCTTGGTACTTACTTGATCGTCGGAGAGTCCTACGGTGGTTTCCCACTCCGGGACTTCCCTTGCAGATAGCTCAGTGTCAGCAACAACCAACAACCCATTGAGACCCACACACTCAATCTTCACACCGACTCTCAACCGTTCAACCTCGCTGACAGCAAAATCAATGGAGGGCAACATCTGAGGATAATCCAAGCCTCCATCAATTGGCGCCGTCTGTGGGAAACGAGAAGCTTTTCCATCCAAAAAGTTGATCTTCCGCCTTCGATTCAATGGCCGGCGATAATCGAACGATCCCAGCACAAGCCACCCTATCCTCCACAACGGAGGCGAGGGCGGTTCTACTCTACCTCCCAACATCGTCGACATATTATCGGCGCAGATCAACAGGCTCACGGCAATAGTGGACGCGCTCGCTCGTGTTCAAACGGCCGGCCATGCCCGCCAAACCGCTGTCCCCACTCCCCGGAACGACGGCGTGCGTGGGACGATGGAGGGGTGCATTCAGGCCTTCGACCTCGCTCGCGCCCATCTCGATGTCACCAAATACCGGCATGCCGATTTCGGCAGTCACGATCCCCATACGAGGAATGATTCCATGACTTATTGGGCGCTGGATAGTTCGACACCGAGATCTCAGGAGAGACCAGGCTATCGCTTCAACACCCGCCGCACTCTCTCGCCCCTTGAAGAGGCATCGGTTAGGTCGCTTGATTCCAGACAAGACCAACATCACCACGCTCATCGAGACCGCGCACATGGCGAACGTCGGGGCCAGCCATGAAAGGTCCACCCCCAAGGATCTGAGGAACGTGATAGAGCAAAACCGAAATCGCTCCATCACGCAAGACTGAAGCCAAGATAGCCGGCACTCTGACTGTGGAGAATCCTCGAGAAGAAGATTGAGCACATGCGGCTCGCCGCCCGTTCGGCCGAAGGAGTGGTAAAGTACTCCGCAGATTCGCTCACGATTCCCTTCACGGAGCAGTTACTAGGTGAACGTGTCTCGTCTCGGAACAAACCGCCCAAGGCGGCCCTCTTCGACGAAAAGTCTGACCCGAAGGACCACTTGGATGTATTTATGGCAGGCATGAGCTTCCAAGACAACTCAGACGCGGCTCAGTGCCGAGCCTTCCCTACTACCCTCATCCGGGTCGACCGAGATTGGTTCCGCGGCATTGCTCCACGCTCAATCTCCATCTTTGATGAGCTGGCGACTCAGTTCCTCGGTCATTTCGTCAGTAACCGACGAAAAAAAAAGGACGGTCGACTACCTATTTATCATCAAGAGCGAAGACAGGGAATCTTTAAAGGGTTACATCACCCGCTTCTATAATGCTCTTCTGGAAGTCCCCGAGCACCGCGACGAAACGGTTATCACCGCCTTGAGGGCGGGTCTTAGGCACAAAGAGTGGCTCCGCTCTTTCGCATTAGCACAGTTTAAGACCATGGCCGAAGTAAAAGTCTGGACCGAGCGGGAAATCCAACTCGAATCGGAAGTAAACGCCAACCTACCGCACGACGACCGGACAGACCGAAAGAAATGGGACAGGGAAGAGAAGAAAAAAGCCGACCGTCCGAAACCCTACTCTCCGAGGTTTCATGAGTACACTCCCCTGAACATCTCTCAGGCCGAGCTGCTGGAGGAGGGTAAGGGCGAGAGGCTTTTCAAACTCCCGCCAATGACTCAGAGGCCGGGCAAGCGACTCTGCGGCCCATACTGCACCTTCCATCGATCACAGGGGCACCCGACCAAGAACCGCAAACAACTCCGCGACTACATCGAGGAGCTTATCCGCTCCGGTCACCTGGAAAAGTACCTACGAGACAAACGGCAGGCAGATCGGGAGAAAGCGAACCAATCTCCTCCCGGAGAATTGACAGTCGGACAGATCATGATCATCTTTGTTGGCTCGACTCCGAGCAATGAGGACTCCAACCGTTTCCAGCCGGTCATGACCTTAAGTGATCCTCCTACAAGAAGTGCAAGAAGGACGATCCAATCACCTTCATCGATGAGGACCTTCATGGTATATCACTCCCGCACAATGACCCCCTTGTAATAACAGCCCGGGTAAACTGATACGAAGTCCGGAGAATCCTAGTTGACTTGGGGAGTGTTCATATCATAATTTTGCATTATTATATTCCCCATTCTTATTCATTTTACAAATAAACAGGTGCTTTTGATCCATGTCTACTACATAGTTGCAGGTTACAGGTTCTCGGAACAAAAACGGTGAAATTGATGAAAAGATGATACAAAAGTAAGACTACGACCAACAAATGGAAGAATTTTGATCAAGCCTACAGTTTGGAGAATAAACGAAGATCAATAAACAAGTTCACAAAGCATAAAGGCAGCGCAAGGTTCAAGACTTCGACACGAAGCAAATGGTAGAGTCCACGACATTATTCACTGTGGAAATCTGGAAGAGAATTAGAAGACATTCTGAAGAACCAACTGAAGAAAAAAATACCCAAATGCAACCAGACCAAGACCTGAAAGATTGAGCCAACAAGACCCCTACATGGCCGCGGATCCGCGGCCAAACATGGGTTTTGGCCGCGGTTCCGCGGCCGTGCTAAGCTCGTGTCGGTGGAAAATTCCGACGTCACGTCGATGCGTTGACTAATCTTCTTAGGGGTATACTTGTAATTGCAGATGTGACTCGATTGTAACCTTAGGGTTTCTATGTTCTATAAATAAAAACCCTAAAACCTCTTTTAGGTTATGCCTCTTCTTGTGCCTCATTTCATTTATCAAAATTCAGAATTGTAAATTCCAGTAATGTTTGAAGAGTGCATCAAATAAAAGATAAAGTAAGTTTTTCCTTTCATTGCCCTAGTTAATTTTCCTTTCTGCCCTAGTTAATTTTTATTAATCTGCCCTAGTTTGGATTTTATTTATCTGTCGTAGATTAGATAACTAGGTTATTAAAAACAATCATAAAAAAAATGAAATCTTTTAATTCCCTAATGAGTGAGTAGTTCCTCACTTGTTAGGGTTAGGAATATGAGAGGTTTGAGAGATGAAAATCTCTCATCCCTTTCTTGCCCATCACATATTTTTATAGGACTCCATGCATACATGCACACACCGCTCCCTACGGCACCCTATCCCACGAGGTAGCGGTGATACCGTAGTATAAAACACCGGTTGCGTATATTTTCCATGAAGGTTAGGGTAAGAATTAAGAAAGAAAGGACAAGAACCTAGAGGAAGAAATATCGTTTCTTCCCGATGGTACTAATCAACTTTATTAATTATTACCATAACACCTCATAGATCTTAATTAGGGCATAGAAAGTGGTGAGGAATATTGACTTTCCAAATTTAACCTAAACCTAACCCTAGCAAGATTTTAATCCTAGTCTAGATAAACTTTAGTTTTTAGATTTAATCAATCCGACAACAATCGGAATTAACTCGTTAGAATAATTTGAGAATACACAAAATCCCCGTGGACCGACCCGTACTCACCGGCTAGCTACCAAGCGACGCCGTTCTTGATTGCGGTAAAATTCTTTGATCCATCTTTCGAAAGTGCATACGCGAAACCTCAAATCAATCAAATGGCGCCGTTGCCGGGGATGGCGTAGTTATTTTCTTTTTGTAATTTCGGGTTAATATAAAAACTGGAAAAAAAATCATAAAAAATAAAAAAATAAAAATTATAAATAATTTTATCATCTTGTTATTCTTTGAAGGGTTTTCGTTTGGATCGTGCAGGATCGACGAACGAATTCAGATCTGGAAAAATCCAGAGAGCAAAACAGAAAAAAACCAGATCTGAACAAGCAGAGAATAATCAGAACAGACAGTAGAAGATTTTTTGAGGCCTGATCCTTCTTTCTCACCGTGGAACCGTGGCAACGAGGCTGTTTTGGCGGCGGAAGCGCGGTCTGGAGGTGACGTCAGCAAGAAAAATCCCCTCTGTAAGCTTCTTATCTTCCTCTGAACCCCTGATATCTCCTCTGTAAAATTTGCCTGCAGGATTCTTTGCGCCAAAAATTTCTCTCCTTCTCAATAATTGATCTTGTGCAGGATTCTTTGCGCCGCGCTAAAAAATTGTTTGCAAGTGATTGTGTTTACTGCTTTGCATATTTAAATTGATTTTAAGGGGCTTTTACACCAATCCAGATTGGGTGGGGATTTCTCAGGACCCCAAAAATCACATAAGGCATATTGCATTGACCATCAATTAATTAAAAAAAGATTAGACTCAGCCCTAAGGACTTCGCGTTCAATAGGACAAAGGAATAGTTGTAGGCATCAACCGTTGATCCTAACCTGACTTTGTGGTGCCTAGGCTAGACAGGTAGTGAAAGGTAACTTTAAAAGGCCCGTCTTACGGTGATTCGTGAGCGGATCCCTCCTTTCTCTATTTGTGCTTACCTGGCCACAATTGGCGGTGAAGAGACGGTTTGTGGTCCTTACATCTTGCCCTTTGGAACAGTTAGGAGCTGTCTAGCTGACCTAGGTGACCCTAGATCTAGGCTTGATTGTGCATTTGTGATTGATTGAACGTTTGTCTAAGCCTTTTATCGAAAATCTTTTTGCAAAAAGCTCCATAAAAAAACACAAAACAGAATTTTTTTTACAAAAACTTGCAACTTGTCGCTAAGAAATCCGTGCACCCCACATTCTTTTTCTTCTCCTTCTTACATCATGGGTACCCCACCTCATAAAACTCTTGCCGAACTTTGGTACCCTCATCCAAACATTGCTTCCTACGCGAATTGTTTTGGTCGAATTACGGGCGACCCCTCCATGCCCAAAATTTCTTTGGAAGATCGAATAGAAACGTCTAGGAGAAACAGTTCGACTCCGCAATCCACTTTGTATCAACCATTTCAACCTTCACCACCTTCTTACGTTGATACTCCTTTTTCGAGTTCTGTTGTAACTCCGAAACCCGTGTCTATTGCTGAACATATTGAACAATCTCGTAACCGATCTTTCATTCCTTTCAACACTTCCAGTTCTTGGGATCAACAAGTCTATTCACCTTTTTATCCAAATGTTGATCCTACTCCTGTCCAACCATTCAATTCCTACCAGTCCTACCCGAGTTTCACACCTTCCCTAGACATTGCTTCTACACAACCATTTGGGAGTTTCACGTATCCAAACAACTTTGAATGTTTTACTGAAACCCCTTCACAACCCATGTCTAGTCTGGAATAGTCGTTGGAAGCTTATATTGTAGCGGCAAACCAACATATGAGGAATTTGGATGCATCCATTGCCGCCCTTATGCAACCTAGTAACCCGGTAGCTAGTTTCCAACTAGCTCCAAAAATTCCAATGTATGATGAGGCGGTTGGACAGATTGAGAATTTGAGTGGAAAGAGTGAGCTGTGCACCCTTCCAAATCAAACCTACCCATCACCAATTGAATCCCACAACTCCGGTTTTGAATGTCCATTAAATGTCCCAATAATTCACCAGTTGAAAATATAACATTTAATGAGTTGTACGACTTTGTAGTGCTTGATTTGCCAGATTGTGAAGAGTCCCTTTCGAGTGAAACCATCACCAATCCTTTTGACCTCTACACCTCAAATCTAGAACATGAATTGATAAATATCCATGCTTTTGATGAGGTGTCCGAAAAAATTGATTTTCACTTGATTGAGGATATTGACGCAGGGAATAATTTGGATGATGAACCCGCAGATTTGACTGAATTTTTCTCTCCAATTCATCATCCCGAGTCATTAAATGTTTCTCCCGAACTTCATATGCTTCTTGATTTTGATGATAATTGCATGGATGGGATAACTTTTGAGGAGAATTATGAGGATAGAATTGAGGATAGTATTGAGGATGAACCAGTTTTGTTTGATGAGTCGGATTTTTCAATTCATCCTCCTGAACCTTTAACTGTATACTTCCTAAATCACCCCCCTTCATCCTTTCCATCGTTCCGACCACGCAAGAGATCATGCAGGAGGACTGTGAGCTTGAAAAATTTCTATTCGATCACAGCAGTTTTGACGCCACTAGTGCGTTCTTCCTTGAATCTGACACAGTTCTCGCGACCGATAACGATTACGAGTGTTTCACTTTTTCGGACGATTTTAAAGACTCACCGCCCGAGTTTGAGTCCTTTGAATTTTCAGATGAGTTAGTTGAACCATCAGACTAGGTTGCTTACAGTCATTTCGAACCATTGATGGAATCCTTCGAGTTCAAGACAGATTACTTAGGTGAGAATAAGACTATCCCTAAATCACCCCTCTTCGTTCTTTCCATCGTTTAGACCGCGCAAGAATCCGTCGCGCTTCCATTTTCAATGGATGGTTTACCAAGTTCAACGTATCCATGTTTTCTTACGAATCTTGAGGGATTTGACCCCATTTCTCGACGGGTTGATAAATTAGCACAATCGCTTTTAACACGTCGGTCATCACAATTTGCGCTAATTTATTCACTCGATTTACACCCTTAAGTTCGTACTATACTTCTTTCTCTCTTCCGTCATTCTTCTCCGAATATACCGAGACCATATTCCACCCTTCTTCCTATACGGTCTCGTGTGTTTCTCAACTCCTTTCTCTACACTCCATTCTTTCACCAACCCTACCATTATCACGATAGAATTTTTGAATGGTTGGTGCTAACCTTTGGCCTGTGTAAGGCCTTGTATAGTTGATTTTTCTCCCTCCTAACTCTAAACTTTAACGCTTAAAACAATGGAAACACTGTCTCACTTAAGTTTGGGGGGGGACCTTTTTGTATATATATTTTTTGTTTTGTTTTTTTGTAAACAATAAAAAAACTATAAAAAAAATAAACAGGGGAGTGCCGACAATTTTGACCCTCTTGGTGTAGCCTGACAGTGAGGACACTGTCAAGTTTAAATTTAGGGGTATGCTCGGGAAGCCTTCTTCCTTCGTATTCATGTGTATATTTTTGCATTTGCATTCTTATTTTAAAATCCATAAAAATTAAAAATTTTCAAAAATTATAAAAATTGAAACATTCAATTTTGGTAATAATTAGCTTGAGTTTGACAAATAGGTTAACTAGCTGGAAACAACTAGATCTTAGACTTAGTAAATTAAAAACCCTAAAAATAACATTTCTTAAAATTTAACGGTAGAAAGTATATGTCTTTGTAGTTTATTTAGAAATAGGCAAATTTCGAGTTCACTTCTTGGGCTAAGTTAAAACAAGCGAAAAGTATTGATATTTTTATTAAAGTATAAGTCTGAAAAATAATTCCTAAGCTTAAGTCTAAATTCTGAAAATATATACCCTACAAATTGCACAAACACGAACCTTGAAACTTGGATTAGTAGAAGAGACCTTGGTACGAAGAAAAATAAAATAAAAATACAAGTGTGAATAAAGAGATAATAAAAAAAATGAACATTGGTTTTTGTAATTACTTAAGGCTGCATTAATAGAAAAAATATTTAGCGAGGGTGCTTCATCACCCAGTGCCTTAGATCAACTGGTTTGGGAGTCACTGCTAAAAGCCTTAGGGATTACAAGATCAGAAATTACGCCTTAATGAGCAAACACATTTTGTAATCGGTCGTTGGTACCTCAAGAAGTATTAACGGTCGCATGAAGAATGTGTGAGCAATTTCATCTAAAAATTCACCAATTGAAAGTACTTTGGACGATGGACAAGAGTATAATAGCTTGATTTGAATTTCCAAATGTAGGGGTGATATATACACACACGTTGGGATATGTGATTGGGGTTTAGATGAGAGATAGGAATGAAGAATAGGACTTATATCTTTAATAGAGATGATAAAAATTCCTAAGTTGAGATGGAACCCTAGAAGGAAAACTTAAAAGATGCCAAAACCTAAGTAAATTCACAAGAATATATATAATCTTAAGTTAAATGATAAGAAAGCGTGAAAAATACGGTTTGATAATTTCTGAGCCAAAGATAATAGAGTTTCTTATTAGAAAACCTAATTGGAGAATAAAAGTCAATAGGCCAAATTGATAGGATTTTGTGGGTAGTATCCGCTGAAAACCCTCAGGAGACAACACTCCTCCTACTAGGGACACCTAAAGGTTTAACGGCTTGTTGCACGAGCTCAGTGCAATCGCGTTTCCCTGCGAAAGTGAGATTAGGTCTTTTTCGAGAATAAAACTAGGATTGCTTGAGGACGAGCAAAAAATAAGTTTGGGGTTATTTGTTCATATCATAATTTTGCATTATTATATTCCTCATTCTTATTCATTTTATAAATAAACAGGTGCTTTTGATCCATGTCTGCTACATAGTTGCAGGTTACAGGTTCTCGGAACAAAAATGATGAAATTGATGAAAATATGATACAAAAGTGAGACTACGACCAAAAAATGGAAGAATCTTGATCAAGCCTACAGTTTGGAGAATAAACGAAGATCAATAAACAAGTTCACAAAGCACAAAGGCAGCGCAAGGTTCAAGACTTCGACACGAAGCAAACGGTAGAGTCCACGACATTATTCACTGTGGAAATCTGGAAGAGAACTAGAAGACATTCTGAAGAACCAACTTAAGAAACAAGTACCCAAATGCAACCAGACCAAGACCTGAAAGATTGAGCCAACAAGACCCCTACATGGCCGCGGATCCGTGGCCAAACATGGGTTTCGGCCGCGGTTCCGCGGCCGTGCTAAGCCCATGTCGGTGGAAAAATCTGACGTCGCGTCGGAGCGTTGACTAGTCTTCTTAGGGGTATACTCATAATTGCATATGTGACTCGATTATAACCCTAGGGTTTCTATGTTCTATAAATAGAAACCCTAAAACCTCTTTTAGGTTATGCCTCTTCTTGTGCCTCATTTCATTTATCAAAATTCATAATTGTAAATTCCTGTAATGTTTGAAGAGTGTATCAAATAAAAGATAAAGTATGTTTTTCATTTCATTACCCTAGTTTTCCTTTCTGCCATAGTTAATTTTTATTAATCTGCCCTAGTTTAGATTTTATTTATCTGCCGTAGATTAGATAACTAGGTTATTGAAAACAATCATAAAAAAAATGAAATCTTTTAATTCCCTAATGAGTGAGTAGTTCCTCACTTGTTAGGGTTAGGAATAGGAGAGGTTTGAGAGATGAAAATCTCTCACCCCTTTCTTGCCCATCACATATTTTTATAGGACTCCATGCATACATGCACACACCGTTCCCTACGGCACCCTAACCCATGAGGTAGCGGTGATACCGTAGTATAAAAGACCGGTTGCGTATGTTTTCCAAGGAGGTTAGGGCAAGAATTAAGAAAGGAAGGACAAAAAGCTAGAGGAAGAAACATCGTTTCTTCCCGATGGTACTAATCCACTTTATTAATTATTACCATAACACCTCATAGATCTTAATTAGGGCATAGAAAGCGGTGATGAATATTGACTTTCTAAATTTAACCTAAACCTAACCCTAGCAAGATTTTAATCTTAGTCTAGATAAACTTTAGTTTTTAGATTTAATCAATCCGACAACAATCGGAATTAACTCGTTAGAACAATTTGAGAATACACAAAATCCCTGTGGACCGACCCGTACTCACCGGCTAGCTACCAAGCGACGCCGTTCTTGATTGCGGTAAAATTCTTTGATCCATCTTTCGAAAGCGCATACGTGAAACCTCAAATCAATCAGGAGGCTCGGCAGATATCCTATTTTACGACTGTTTCCAGTGTATAGGATTAAACCCATCTGACCTCCCACGTCCTCTCCGGGTTTACAAACCATTCCGTCTTGGCCGAAGGATCGATCACCCTCGCTCTCAACATTGGGGAAGCAGGAAGAACGCGAACCATATCGGTGAATTTTCTCGTTGCCAGGATTCCTCCGTCCTATAACATCCTCTTGGGTCGCCCCATCCTAAAGGCCCTCCAGGCTCAGATCTCGACCTATCACCTCGCACTTAAGTTCCCTCTAGAAAATAGGGGATGGGTCGGTCCTACAGAGACCAGCAAACCGCCAGGGTCTGTCTCGCCTCGAAGTTCCCCGAGAACAAAGAAGTTGACATTTTTGAAGATGTGCGCGACCCTCGAGAATCTCTGGATATGCGCAATGACAAAAACGAGATTCGCGGTTCCCCGGTAAATGCTTTTTTAGAAATTCCTCTCAAGGAGGGAGACGGCAGCCGAACTATCGAGATCGGCTCACTCTCGACAGGGGATGCTCGGGATAACCTAATCCAGTTCCTCCGGAGCAACTCTGATGTATTTGCTTGGACTCCCGCAGACATGCCCGGGATCGACCCCAAGGTGATCTCCCACAAGCTCGGGGTCGACTCGACTGCCCGGCCGGTCCGACAAAAGAAAAGAAGTTTCGCGCCACTAAAACAAAAAGTAATAGAGGAGGAGGTGGATCGACTGCTCGCGGCTAACTTCATCAGAAACCTGGACTATTCGGCTTGGCTAGCAAACGTAGTCATGGTCAAGAAGGCAAACGGGAAATGGCGCATGTGTGTCGATTTCACCGATCTAAATAAGGCATGCCCTGAAGACAACTACCCACTCCTTCGGATAGATCAGTTAGTTGACAGCTCGATCGGTCACGAGCTGCTGAACTTCATGGATGCCTTCTCCGGTTATAATCAAATCCGGATGAATCCAGTCGATGAAGAACTAACCGCATTCACCACCGATCGAGAAGTCTACTGCTACAAGGTAATGCCCTTCGGCCTCAAAAACGCGGGGGCAACGTACCAGCGGCTGGTCAACAAGCTGTTCAAGCCGCAAATCGGGAGAAATATGGAGATTTACGTCGATGGAATGCTCGTAAAATCCGCCGTATCAGCCGAACATACCACAGACCTCGGCGAGACATTCGATGTCCTGCAAAAGTACAAAATGAAACTGAATCCAGCTAAGTTTGCATTCGGCGTCACGAGCGGGAAATTCCTTGGATTCATGGTCACCCACCAGGGAATCAAAGAAAACCCGGAGAAGATTAGAACCATCATTGACATGGCAACGCCCATGAGTAATATTGATATTGTAACACCCGAGCCCAATACTACTGATTTCTGTTACTTTATGAATGGAGTGTGACCCTTATTTCATTTATCTTGCTTCTTTGTTGCTTACTGTAAAATTTTACCCTGCAAATCCATTTCTACATATAACAAATTTTAGCATCTAAAATAAAATTAAAAATATTCATCTTGGCCTACTCGTCACCCTAACCCCGTTGTAGCGTCCGAGCATCGTGTTCTCGTCCCGTTCAGTGAAACGGGCGAGTTTGGATGGCTACGTGCACGTACGTTTGTCCGTTTTGGGGGTATGCTTTTTAATCATAAGACACTTCATTTTAAAATTTGGATCCCGCTTAAAATCCTATTATTTTAATTTCAAATTTTTGGACCCGACCCGGGCGCGATTTGGAAATGTTTTAATTGGCGCCAAAATCCCAAATTTTAATATTTCTTAAACCATCATATATTTTCTTAACAATATGAATTCTACTGTTCCCTTAAATCTTTTAATCAAATCTATTCCTAACAAACAATTCATCAGCCAATCAATTTCGCCTATTTTGTTTATGTGGGCCCCGTCCCTCTCTCTCTTCTCTCTCTCTCTCTCCAATCCCCGTCTCTCTCTCTCCTCTCTCTCTCCCATAATCTCTCTCTCTCTCTCTTCTTTTTTCTTTAAATCTTTTTCCCCCCAGTTCTCTCCAACGTAAACCCATCGCGCAGCCTCCGCCTCGTTCCCTTCACCACCGCAGCCCCACGCCGGCACCACCATCGCCTACTCCCATTCCTCCTTACCTCGACCGAGCCTCCCTCTCCTCGCCACTTTTCCTTCTTCCTCCATTTTACCCGAGCCCACACCTGCAACCCTCAGCGAACCCTAGCCTCGTCCCCGTCGCCACCGCAGCCCCGACGCCGGCGCCAGCATCACCTCCATCCTCGCCTCCTCAGCCTAGTCTCACCTACTTCCTCCTTCTTCGACCCCGTACGCCCTGCATCTTCGCTGCAGCCACTGCAAACCCTGCACACCCGTCGCACTGCCTTGAGTCACCGCCGGCGATCTCGATCTGCCTCCCCGCCCTTCGTACGACCCACTGTAAGCCTTCTACTTCTTTTCCTCCTTCCTTTCTTCTCTGGTTCCTTTGTATTCTTGATTGCACATCTTGATGGTTCACTGTTCACCTTTTCGCCAGAATCCGACGATGCCGACGACGTGATCCGACGTTCCAGCGAGGTACCCCGACCCGCGTGGTTCCATTGTTCGTTGTTTGGGTTCAATCCGTGAATCATGCGCCCGTCGCGAGTTTCCCCGCCGACGTTTACGTTCCGTTTTTCCCGGTTCGCGACCCGTCGAGGCAAGTACCCCTTGCTACATGCTATACAATATTTACATATATATTATGACACCCTAAACCTGTAAATTTAACTTGGTACGATCATTTCTCATTTTCGTGTACAATATTGCATTATATCATTTTACCGTTAAACTTAGACCTACAGTTGCAAATTGAACTTAATAACCATATTTACCTGTTTAATCACATTTTTAAATGTTAACATAGCTTGTGGCATTTATCCCTGTAGTTCTGTTCCATTTGGGCACTCGTATGCATTTAACCTGAAATAGCTGTACTGAACCGTTACATAATCATTGCACCTCTAAGGGTTCTTAAACCTGTTAACATGACTAAACGACTATACTTGTCTTACTGCACTCTTGTAATCATCTCTGTGACAAATTTGATAACTGTATTGCAAATTGAATGAAACTGCCTACTACTTAATTCATTACTTATCTCATGTTGTTGATACCCATGCTAGATTATATAACTGATTGTGAGCACACCCACGATATTGTTTACATCTTGACCCGACTTGCTATATATATATATATATATATATATATATATATATATATATTGATATACCTGACATGGTACCGTACACCGTTGACTTGACCTGATGTACCATGACCTGACCCGTTACCTGATCTTGTGTCTAATGCCAACAAACCTGACATATAGTCCTCATGGACCGTTTCTGTTGTCTATCCAGACAAACTTGCTTTTACCTGATCCTGTGTTGGCATTAGTTCTTAACTACTGAATACTTGACTTGACATACATAACTTGGGGGGTATGGGGAAATCAAAGGTGAAACCTGACTTGTAACTCAACAGTTCTGTAACACCCGAGCCCAATACTACTATTTTCTGTTACTGGTTGCGCATTAGATGGTACTCATTTCATATAGCTTGCCTGTTTGTCACTTACTGTAAAATTTTATCTGGCAAAGTCATTTCTGCATATAACAAATTTTAGCATTTAAATAAAATTAAAAATATCCATCTTGGCCTACTCGACACCCCTAGCCTTGTGGTAGCGTCCGTGCATCGAGTTCTCATCCCGTTCGGTGAAACGGGCGAGTTTGGACGGCTACACACACGTACAGGTGTCCGTCTTGGGGTATACTTTTTAATCATAAGACACTTAATTTTAAAATTTGGAACCCGCTTAAAATCCTATTATTTAAATTTCAAATTTTTGGACCCAATCCGAGCGCGATTTGGAAATGTTTTATTTGGCGCCAAAATCCCAAATTTTAATAATATTTAAAACCATAATATATCTCGTTAACAAACATATACCTTACTGTTAATATCAATCTTTAAAATCTTTTATTATATTTTTCCAAAACCTCTAATCCTCAGCCAATCACGAGATTTGTCTCGTGGGCCCCAGCACTGTAATCTCTCTCTCTCTCTCTCTCTATTCCTCTCTCTCTCTATCCCTCACATCCCGTTCTCTCTCTCCCTCAAATCTCTTTCTCTCTCTCCGTTTTAAACATTTTCTCCCCTCATTTTTCCTTCATCACGAGAACAGTACCCTCGCGTGAAACCCAACCCCACGAGAACCCCCGGCCGCGTGCTCCTCGCCGCCGCAGCTCGACGCCGGCACCACCCTCGCCTACCGCGTCCTCTCCTCGCCCTCACCCGAGTCTCCCTCTCCTCGCCATCTCCTCCTTCTTCCTTTGTTTACCCGAGCCTCCACCCTCACAGCCTATCGCCAGTGGCCTCTCGTCGTCGCCATCCGCACCACCACCAGCACCCTCCTCACCACCTGCGCACTCCAGCACCCCCGACCATCTCCTCTCCCTCTCCGTTTTTCCTTTCCCTGCACCAACGTTCCATACCCGAGCCCAAACCCTAACCACTGTAACCTCCTCGCCGACGCCTCACCGCCGTCGATCTCACCGCCGTCACACCCTCTGGATCACCAGTAAGCTATCTCTCCTCTTCCTCCTTCCATTCCCTCTTCCTG
The DNA here is from genome assembly GCA_030015575.1 of Agapanthus africanus. Classification (NCBI taxonomy): domain Eukaryota; kingdom Viridiplantae; phylum Streptophyta; class Magnoliopsida; order Asparagales; family Amaryllidaceae; genus Agapanthus; species Agapanthus africanus. The sequence goes on along the minus strand of CM057343.1, from coordinate 58,712,366 downwards.
TTTCTCCTTTGGCTGTTCATTAAATTCTGGAATTTGTAGTCACTGTTCGCCGGAATCCGGCCGTGCCGGTGACGTGTCCCGACGATCCAGCAGAGTACTCTGACCCGTGTGGTTCCTTGGTTCGTTGTTTGGGTTCAACCCGTGAACCGTGCGTCCGTCGCGAGTTTCCCCGCCGACGATACGTTCCGTTTTTCCCGGTTTGCGACCCGTCGAGGCAATTACCCCTTGCTAAATGCTATACAATATATTTATATATGTTTTGACACCCTAAACCTGTGAAACTTAGCTTGGTACAATCATTTTCCCATTTCGGTTACGATGTTGCATTATATCATTTTACTATTGAAAATGGAATTTACAGTTGCAACCCAATAATCAAATCTACCTGTTCAATTACATTTTTACTGTTTAAATAGCTGGTAGCAATTATCCATGTAGTTCTGTTACATTCGGACACTCATATGCATTTAACCTGTTATAACTATATTGAACCGTCACATAAATCATTGTACCGCTAAGGGTGCTTAAACCTGTTAACATGACTAAACTGCTACATTGAATTATTGCACTCTTGTGATTGAATGAAACATGCTTACTATTTAATTCATTGCTTATTTCATGTTGTTAATACCCTGTTCGATTATATATCTGATTGTGAGCACACCCACGATATTGTTTACATCTTGACCTGACATGGCCACATATATATATTGATACACCTGACATGGTACCGTATACTATTGACTTGACCTGATGTACCATGACCCGACCTGTTACCTGATCTCGTGCCTAATGCCAACAAACCTGACATGTAGTCCTCATGGACCGTTCCTGTTGTCTATCCAGACAAACCTGCTTTTACCTGATCCTGTGTTGGCATTAGTTCTTGATTACGGAATACCTGACCTGACATACATAACTTGGGGGTATGGGGAAATCAAAGGTGAAACCGACTTGTAACTCAACAGTTCGATACCTGTTCTGATCATTCTTACGGGCTAGGCCAGCCCCGGAGTGATGATGCTGACATCACTCGTCCATCCTGCTACTTGTTACTGCCTAGCGGCACGTCTCGGATTCAGCCCCGAGAATCTTGACCGTGGTCCCGGGCACGCATGGGATACTATTGAGTTACATCGACGATTCATCAATTTGATTTCAAAGACTCTAGAATAGAAAACCTGATAAAACAGTTTAGTTACCCACTGCACACTACCCTGCACTGCTTGATTCATATTATTGCTACTCTCGTTTTATTCATGTTTATATTACATTACCTGCTACACTGTTCATATTATATTACTTGATGATGTGACGCGCTGACGTCTGGGTTTTGTATGGCCCAGATTCCGTACCGCTGCCGCAGTCCGAGCAGGAGTACTTCAGCCAGCAGGCTGAGCTGTGAGTTCTGTAGTAGTTAGTTTTATTTCCTGCATTTATTTCCTGATGTGAGCCCGCATTATAGGACATACTTTTCAGTTATTTGTGTTGGATCATTTGCTTCCGCATTTATTTATTATTGACTCCTGTTATTCTGGATTATGGACATGTTTTTAGATAGTTTTATCTTGTTCTTGATATCTCTACAACCGTAATGTGACTGTGGATGGATACTTCCTACCCACAGGTAGTATGGTTGGCTATGTCACGTGCCTAATCTAGCGTACTCTGGGAAGCGGGGCGTGACAAGTTCGATACATGTTCTGATCAGTCTTACGGGCTAGGCCAGCCCCGGAGTGATGATGCTGACATCACTCGCCCATCCTGCTACCTGTTACTGCCTAGCGGCACGTCTCGGTTTCAGCCCGAGAGTCCTTGACCATGGTCCCGGGCATGCACGGGATACTATTGAGTTACATCGACGATTCATCAATTGATTTCAAAGACTTTAGGATAGAAAACCTGATAGAACAGTTTAGTTTACCCACTGCACACTACCCTGTACTGATCTGATTCATATTCTTGTTATTCTTGCTGTATTCATGTTTATTTTGCATTACCTATTACTCTGTTCATATTATATTACTTGATGACATGACGCGCTGACGTCTGGGTTTTGCATGGCCCAGATTCCGTACCGCTGTTGCAGTTCGAGCAGGAGTACTTCAGCCAGCAGGCTGAGCTGTGAGGTGTCAGTAGTAGTTAGTTTTATTTCCTGCATTTATTTCCAGATGTGAGCCCGCATTATGGGACATACATTTCAGTTATTTGTATTGGATCATTTTCTTCCGCATTTATTTATTATCGACTCCTGTTATCTTGGATTATGGACATGTTTTAGATAGTTTTATTGTGTTCTTGATATCCCTACAGCCGTAATGTGACTGTGGATGGATGCTTCCTACCCACAGGTAGCATGGTTGGCTATGTCACGTGCCCATTTTAGCGTACTCTGGGAAGCGGGGCGTGACATGGTTCTTTTGGTATCAGAGCCATAGGTTAGGTGGGTTGATTCTTTTGTAGTTGGGTATTGTACCCAATACACGAATCAGAATACTCGTGTTTAGGAAACATGTCCTGCCACTTTGCCGTTTACCATTCTTGAATCACATTCTTCCTGATTATATCTTTTGCGATGTGCAAACTTCCTTTGCATATCGACTCGAAAAACATGATTTCTTGTTATCTCTAGGATTTAGGCGACTTTGGTGGAGTTAAGTAATTGTGGCTATGATACCGCGGCATAGTTACAATGCGGTACTCTATTTAAGTATCTTGGAGTTCTAGCCTTGATCTATATATTGAATCTATCATCATGCTAATGTTGGGTGTTTTGATTTCAGGAATATGGCAGATAAGAATTTGAAGACGTACCAGAGGCGTGTGGACGAAGCCGCCATGCTTGGAGTGATAAGGGGAATGCTGGAGAATCAAAAGAGACAGACCGAGCTGATCCAGCAGCAAGCAGAATCATTCCAGGAAGGTTTGCGGACCATTCAGCAGTCCGTAGACAAGGTTGAAGCTAAACCAGTCGACCGAGTAGGGACCGTAGCAGATTTCAGGCGTCTGGGTCCGTCTACATTTACTGGTTTGGAGGAGCCGTTGCCAGCCGAGCAGTGGCTAGTTGACACGGAGAATTTGCTGATTGCGGCACAGATTTCAGATGACAAAAGAGTTGATGTGGTACGCATTCAGTTAGTGGACTACGCCCGAGAATGGTGGCTTGTGGAGGAGACCCGCTTGCCCAAGCCGATCAAGTGGGCGGATTTTTCTAAGAGTTTCCTGGAGAAGTTCTTCCCGCGGACTGCACGGGAGGAAATGGAAGAGAAGTTTATTGGGCTAAGGCAGAATGGAGCACCCGTGGATGTGCATGCAGCAGAATGGACAAGACTCGGCAGATTCGCTAGACCTTTAGTCGCCAACGATGCAGACAGGGCACGGAGGTTCATGCGCAGCTTGGATGTGGACATCCAGAGGCAGATTGTCTCCCTGGGTTTGACCACTTTCTCACAGGTTCTTACGACAGCTCGGGAACGGCAGAGTTTATCTGGGATGAAAGGGAGTTTGCAGCAGACAACAGTTGCGGCAAGGAAGCCCGCATTTGTACCTAACCGAGCTCATGGTCGCAGAGGTATTCCAGTGGACCGTCGAGGTGTAGCACCCATGAAGAAGCCTGTGATCGTTGATCGAAGAAAGAGCGTGATTTGTGACTACTGCCGTTTTCCTGGGCACGTGCAGAAGGAGTGTCGAAGGAGGCTGGGACTTTGTTTGGTTTGTGGAGCGGCTGATCACGTAGTTGGTGCTTGTCCGTCGAAGCTTCGTACGAGAGATGATATTCAGCAGCCTCCGCAGAGACCGTTCCAAGGGCAGAAACAGCTGACTCAAGGACCTAATCAGGCTCGAGCTTTTACCTTGACAGCTGAGGAAGCCAAGGCATCAGGAGAAGTGGTTTCAGGTACTTTACTCGTTCATGGTTTTCCCGCATTGGCATTATTTGATTCTGGTGCATCCCACTGTTTTATGTCATCCAAATTTATAACTACACACTCGATTGCCTGCACGACCCTGTCTAGTTTCTGGGACATACACACTGGGAATGGGAAAGTCATTTCTAGTAGGGAATGTAAAGATTGTACAGTTGTTGTGTGCGGACGGGAGCTTTTTGCAGATTTCTTGGTGATTGATACAGGCAGCTACGAAGTCGTCTTAGGAATGGATTTTCTTGGCACTTTCCACGCTCACATTGATTGTAGGGCAAAGAAGGTAATTTTCCAGATTCCCGGACATCCCGAGTTTACCTTCGCTGGAGGAAGCAGTTCCGTCGGGCCAGTCGAGTTTCGGGCTAGGCCGACAAACAATATCCTTGCAGCAATGGAAGTTGATAATAGTGAAGAGCCGGCTGTTGTTTGTGATTTTATGGACGTGTTTGAAGATATATAGGGTTTATCGCCTGAGCGAGACGTAGAGTTCGCAATTGATCTTATTCCTGGTGCAGCGCCAGAATCTAAAGCGTATTATCCAATGGCACCAGTAGAATTGGAAGAACTCAAGAAACAGGTTGCTGAATTGCTTGAAAAGGGTTGGATTCGAAGCAGTAACTCGCCTTGGGGAGCTCCAGTTCTTCTAGTAAAGAAGAAGGATGGCACAAGAAGGATGTGCATCGACTATCGAGAATTAAACCGGGTGACTATTAAGAACAAGTACCCGATCCCTCGCATTGGAGAACTTTTTGAGCAGCTTAGTGGCACGAGGGTATTCTCGAAGCTGGATTTGCGATCCGGATATCATCAGGTTCGAGTGAAAGCAGAAGATGTTTGCAAGACGGCGTTCCGAACTCGGTATGGACATTACGAGTACTTAGTGATGCCCTTCGGAGTAACGAATGCGCCGGCAGTATTCAGGGACTTGATGAACCGAATCTTTTCACCGTTCTTGGATCAGTTCATTGTGGTATTCATTGACGATATTCTGGTTTACTCGAAGAGTTTTGAAGAGCATGCTGAGCATTTGAAGATTGCACTGCAGACGTTGAGACAGGAGAAATTGTATGCGAAGATGAGTAAGTGCGAGTTTTGGCTGGAGGAAGTAAAGTTTTTGGAGCATGCTGTGTCTGGCGATGGCATTGCCGTCTATCCAGAAAAGATTGCAGCAGTTCGAGATTGGCCGATTCCAAAGAATGTTGCTGAGATAAGAAGTTTCCTTGGATTAGCCGGATACTACAGAAGATTTGTGGAGAACTTTGCTCGTCTGGCAGAGCCATTGACCAAGCTTACGTGCAAGGAGGTACCTTTTGTATGGACGGATAAATGTGCGTTAGATTTTGAGACGTTGAGCAGAAGTTGATAACCGCCCCTATTCTGGCCGTGCCAGACAATTCCGGAGGATTGGTGATTCACAGCGACGCATCGGGAAAAGGATTGGGATGTGTTTTGATGCAGCATGGTAAGGTTGTAGCGTACGCATCGAGACAGTTGAAAACCCATGAGAAGAATTATCCAACTCATGACTTGGAGCTTGCGGCTGTGATTTTCGCTTTGAAGATTTGGAGACACTACCTTTTGGGCGAAAGAGTCGAAGTCTTTACTGATCATAAGAGCTTGAAGTATGTGTTCACACAGAAGGAGCTTAATATGAGGCAGCGTAGATGGTTGGAGCTGATGGCTGACTACGATCTTGATCTTAAGTACCATCCGGGGAAGGTTAATGTTGTGCCGGATGCGCTTAGTCGGTTAACAGCAATTCAGGTGTTAACTACGCAGAAGGGGATCGTTGCAGATTTTCGAAGATTTGACTTGGAGGTTGTGCTACCGCGTTCTACGGGACAGTTGATGCAGCTGCAAGTGCAGTCATCTTTGATTGAGAATATTAAAGCAGCACAATCGCAGGATCCAAGACTGCAAAAGTTTCGAGAGCAGGTTGAAGCCGGACTACGAACAGATTTACTGATCCACGAAGATGGTTCGTTGAGGTGCGGTAGCCGTTTGTGTGTGCCAAGGGGAGATATTCGTGAAGAGCTTATGAAGGAGGCACACAGTTCAGCTTATTCTGTACATCCAGGAGGCACAAAGATGTACCGAGATATTTGACAGCATTTCTGGTGGGAAGGCATGAAACGGGAGATTGCTCGCTTTGTGGCAAAGTGCTTGGTGTGTCAGCAAGTTAAGGCTGAACATCAAAGGGTTGCTGGTTTATTGCAACCACTTCCGATTCCTCAGTGGAAGTGGGAACATATAACCATGGATTTCGTGACGTCTTTACCGTGGAGTCCAAAGGGCAACAATGCTGTATGGGTGATTGTTGACCGATTGACCAAGGCAGCTCACTTCATTCCTTTCCGGGTTGGTCAATCAACAGAGACTTTGGCAGAGCGGTACATGCAGGAGATTGTAAGATTGCATGGAGTACCGGTGAGCATCGTGTCCGATCGGGACACTCGGTTCTTATCACACTTTTGGCGGAGTTTACAAGAAAGTTTGGGGACTCGATTGAAGTTTAGCACAGCTTATCATCCTCAAATTGATGGTCAGTCAGAGAGAACGATCCAAACTCTTGAGGATATGTTGAGAGCATGCATGTTGGACTTCAAGAGTTCGTGGGAGGATCATCTACATTTGGTGGAGTTTTCTTACAACAACAGTTTTCAGGCAACTATCCAGATGGCTCCGTTTGAAGCTTTGTATGGTCGTAAGTGACGTTCACCTGTTTGTTGGGATGATGTCGGTGAACGAAGGTTATTGGGACCAGATTTGGTTGTGCAGACCGTTGAGAAGGTTAACACTATCAGGAATTATATGAAGGCAGCTCAAGACAGACAGAAGAGTTGGGCTGACACGTCAAGAAGACCTCTAGAGTTCGCCGTGGGTGATTTCGTATTCTTGAAGATATCACCGACTAGAGGGGTGATTCGTTTTGGGAGTCGAGGAAAGCTTGGTCCTCGATTCGTTGGACCCTTTGAGATCCTGGAGCGTGTTGGTGAGGTAGCGTACTGTTTGGCGTTACCGCGGTCCTTGGCAAGTGTGCACGATGTGTTTCACGTATCTCAACTACGAAGGTATGTTCGAGATGAAACGCACGTATTGGATCATTCGGAGCTAACAGTACGGAAAGACTTGACTTCTGAGGAGCGACCGGTTGAAATTGTGGATCGAAGGGAAAAGGTTCTTACGAACAAGGTTATCCCCCTTGTGCTTGTTTCTTGGGGTACTCGCTCGCATGGAGAGTCCACTTGGGAACGAGAAGATGAAATCCGGCAGAAGTTTCCTCACCTTTTCTTGTAGTTATCCATCTTTGTATTCTTGGAATTTCGAGGACGAAATTCTTTTGTAGTTGGGTATAATGTAACACCCGAGCCCAATACTACTGATTTCTGTTACTTTATGAATGGAGTGTGACCCTTATTTCATTTATCTTGCTTGTTTGTTGCTTACTGTAAAATTTTACCCGGCAAATCCATTTCTACATATAACAAATTTTAGTATCTAAAATAAAATTAAAAATATTCATCTTGGCCTACTCGTCACCCCTAACCCCGTTGTAGCGTCCGAGCATCGTGTTCTCGTCCCGTTCAGTGAAACGGGCGAGTTTGGATGGTTACGTGCACGTACGTGTGTCCGTTTTGGGGGTATGCTTTTTAATCATAAGACACTTTATTTTAAAATTTGGATCCCGCTTAAAATCCTATTATTTCAATTTCAAATTTTTGGACCTGACCCGGGCGCGATTTGGAAATGTTTTAATTGGCGCCAAAATCCTAAATTTTAATATTTCTTAAACCATCATATATTTTCTTAACAATATGAATTCTACTGTTCCCTTAAATCTTTTAATCAAATCTATTCCTAACAAACAATTCATCAGCCAATCAATTTCGCTTATTTTGTTTACGTGGGCCCCGTCCCTCTCTCTCTTCTCTCTCTCCAATCCCCGTCTCTCTCTCTCTCTCTCTCCCATAATCTCTCTCTCTCTCTCTTCTTTTTTCTTTAAATCTTTTTCCCCCCAGTTCTCTCCAACGTAAACCCATCGCGTAGCCTCCGCCTCGTTCCCTTCACCACCGCAGCCCCACGCCGGCACCACCATCGCCTACTCCCATTCCTCCTCACCTCGACCGAGCCTCCCTCTCCTCGCCACGTTTCCTTCTTCCTCCATTTTACCCGAGCCCACACCTGCAACCCTCAGCGAACCCTAGCCTCGTCCCCGTCGTCGCCGCAACCCCGACGCCGGCTCCAGCATCACCTCCATCCTCGACTCCTCAGCCTAGTCTCACCTACTTCCTCCTTCTTCGACCCCGTACGCCCTGCATCTTCGCTGCAGCCACCGCAAACCCCTGCACACCCGTCGCACCGCCTTGAGTCACCGCCGGCGATCTCGATCTGCCTCCCCGGCCTTCGTATGACCCACTGTAAGCCTTCTACTTCTTTTCCTCCTTCCTTTCTTCTCTGGTTCCTTTGTATTCTTGATTGCACATCTTGATGGTTCACTGTTCACCTTTTCGCCGGAATCCGACGATACCGACGACGTGATCCGACGTTCCAGCGAGGTACCCCGACCCGCGTGGTTCCATTGTTCGTTGTTTGGGTTCAATCCGTGAACCGTGCGCCCGTCGCGAGTTTCCCCGCCAACGTTTACGTTCCGCTTTTCCCGGTTCGCGACCCGTAGAGGCAAGTACCCCTTACTACATGCTATATAATATTTACATATATATTATGACACCCTAAACCTGTAAATTTAACTTGGTACGATCATTTCTCATTTTCGTGTACAATATTGCATTATATCATTTTACCGTTAAACTTAGACCTACAGTTGCAAATTGAACTTAATAACCATATTTACCTGTTTTATCACATTTTTAAATGTTAACATAGCTCGTGGCATTTATCCCTGTAGTTCTGTTCCATTTGGGCACTCGTATGCATTTAACCTGAAATAGCTGTACTGAACCGTTACATAATCATTGCACCTCTAAGGGTTCTTAAACCTGTTAACATGACTAAACGGCTATACTTGTCTTACTGCACTCTTGTAATCATCTCTGTGACAAATTTGATAACTGTATTGCAAATTGAATGAAACTGCCTATTACTTAATTCATTGCTTATCTCATGTTGTTGATACCCATGCTAGATTATATAACTGATTGTGAGCACACCCACGATATTGTTTACATCTTGACCTGACTTGCTATATACATATATATATATATATATATATTGATATACCTGACATGGTACCGTACACTGTTGACTTGACCTGATGTACCATGACCTGACCCGTTACCTGATCTTGTGTCTAATGCCAACAAACCTGACATGTAGTCCTCATGGACCGTTTCTGTTGTCTATCCAGACAAACCTGCTTTTACCTGATCCTGTGTTGGCATTAGTTCTTGACTACTGAATACCTGACTTGACATACATAACTTGTGGGTATGGGGAAATCAAAGGTGAAACCTGACTTGTAACTCAACAGTTCGATACCTGTTCTGATCAGTCTTACGGGCTAGGCCAGCCCCGGAGTGATGATGCTGACATCACTCGCCCATCCTGCTATCTGTTACTGCCTAGCGGCACGTCTCGGTTTCAGCCCGAGAGTCCTTGACCGTGGTCCCGGGCATGCACGTGATACTATTGAGTTACATCGACGATTCATCAATTGATTTCAAAGACTTTAGGATAGAAAACCTGATAGAACAGTTTAGTTTACCCACTGCACACTACCCTGTACTGATCTGATTCATATTCTTGTTATTCTTGCTGTATTCATGTTTATTTTGCATTGCCTGTTACTCTGTTCATATTATATTACTTGATGACATGACGCACTGACGTCTGGGTTTTGCATGGCCCAGATTCCGTACCGCTGTTGCAGTCCGAGCAGGAGTACTTCAGCCAACAGGCTGAGCTGTGAGGTGTCAGTAGTAGTTAGTTTTATTTCCTGCATTTATTTCCAGATGTGAGCCCGCATTATGGGACATACATTTCAGTTATTTGTATTGGATTATTTGCTTCCGCATTTATTTATTATTGTCTCCTGTTATCTTGGATTATGGACATGTTTTAGATAGTTTAATTGTGTTCTTGATATCCCTACAGCCGTAATGTGACTGTGGATGGATGCTTCCTACCCACAGGTAGCATGGTTGGCTATGTCACGTGCCCATTTTAGTGTACTCTGGGAAGCGGGGCGTGACAGATATCATGCGGCTCACGGGCAGGGTGATCGTTTTGAGTCGCTTCATGTCCAGATCTGGAGAGAAGTGTATGCCTTTCTTAAAAGCCTTAAGGAAGATCCTCGGGTTCGAGTGGTCCGAGGAGTGTCAAGTCCCTTTCGAGTAGCTCAAGACGCGTATGGCGACCCCCTCCCCCGCCTGCGCGCTTCTCACCAGACCAGCTAAGTGGGATGAGCTATTGCTGTATCTGGCTTTCTCTGACCAAGATGCCGGCTCCGTACTCATCAGAGAATCTGAAGGAATACAAAATCCAGTCTACTACATCAGCCACGTTTTCAGGGACGCAGAGACTAGATACCCGGCCATAGAAAAGATAGTCCTGACGCTCGTCCCCACCTCCAGGAAACTCCGGCACTATTTCCAGGCTCACACGATCATTGTTCTCACTGAGCGACCCTTAGGGAATATCCTCGGTTCTCCCGAATCGTCGGGCCGCTTACAGAAATGGAGATAGGAGTTGTCCCAATTCGATATCCGGTACCGACCAAGGCATGTTATCAAAGCACAGGCCCTAGCCGATTTCGTGGTCGAATGCACCATTCTCAATAAAGAAAGAGTTTCGATTGCTACCACTGATCCACGACCCTCAATTGAGGAGATGCTCAGCCCAATTCTGGATTGGGTGCTCTACGTGGATGGCTTCTACACAGAGGATGGGAGTGGAGCTGGGTTGGTCATCTATGGTCCGAATGAAGGGGAAATGGAGTACTCTCTGAGACTTGGCTTCAAGGCGTCGAACAACGCCACGAAATATGAAGCCTTATTGGCTGGGCTACGAATCGCCTCCGAGGTGGGGCTAAAAACAATCAGGATTTGTAGTGACTTTGCGCTAGTCGTCGGATAGGTGACCGGACCTTTCGAAGACCGGGAGCCCATGATGATGAAATACCTAGCGGAGGTAAAAAGGCTTCGGAGAAATTTCGATGAGGTCCAGATAGAATAGATTCACAGGAGCATGAACGCCGAGGCTAACGCGCTTAGAAAACTCATCTCTTTTTATTCAGCTAATCATAAGAGAAACATCCTCTTCGAAGTCCTGCCACGACCCAGCATCGAAGACGGAGAGGTGATACACCGGATCTACACTGCTCAGGGGGATATCCCAGATTGGAGAAATCACATGGTGGAGTTCTTCAAGGATGGAGCACTCCCCGAGGACCGAATTGAGGCACGCCGACTCCGCATAAAAGCTCGTCACTTCGTGTGGAACAAGGAAAACCTGTACAAAAAATCGTACACCAAATCTCTACTCCAGTGCGTCGATCCCGACGAAGAAGATTACTTTCTCCAAGAGATACATGAAGGAGTCAGGGGAGCACATCAAGGGGCCCGTGGTCTAGTTCAAAAGACACTGTTGCAGGGGTATTACTGGCCAACTATACACCAAGACACAGAAAAACTTGTCAGAAGATGCAAGACCTGCCAACTCTTTAGCAGCATTCCTCAACTACCCGCTACCAAATTGATGCCACTAAGTTCCCATTAGCCATTCGTGCAGTGGGGGATGGACATGGTCGACCAACTCTCCACCGTCACGGGTGGACATAAATACATTTTGTCACTGTGGACTACTTTACGAAGTGGGTCGAAACCACGCCGATCAAGAAACCGGATGCCACCTCTACGATGAAGTTCCTGCAGAATAATATAATTGCCTGATTCGGAATCCCGAGGTGCATCATCACCGACCACGGAACCAACTTTGAAAATGACAAAGTCAATGAATTCTGCAGCAACTATCACATATTGATGAAGTTCTCCGCGATCGCACATCCCCAATGCAACGGGAAAGCTGAGGTAGCGAACCGAGGTGTCATCCGGGGCCTCAGAGCCCGCCTAGAAGGAAGACAGGGAGAATGGGTCGAAGAACTGCCATGGGTGTTATAGACATTGTGAACATTGAGAAAAACACCCACGGGGGAAACCCCGTTTAGTCTCTGTTACGGCACCGAGGAAATGGTCCCCGCAGAAATCGGCCTCCACAGCTATCGAGTCGAACACTTCAACGATGAGGCCAATGTCTTGGCACTTCAAAGAAACATAGACATCCTATTGGAAAGGTGAGATCGGGTGTAAATAAGGATGACCGCATATCAACAGCAGATCGCCCGATATTACAATGCCCAGATTAAACATCGAGCTTTCAAGGCAGGAGACTTAGTCCTACGTCGAAACGAGTTCGAGAACCAAGGGAAGCTGCACAAATTCTCGCTGAAGTGGGATGGTCCCTTCCTCATCACTGAGATATTACCCAGCAGAGCCTACCGCCTCTAGGATTCATGGGGGCGTGACTTTCCACAGCCATATAACGCCGAAAAGCTTAAACTGTATAAATGAACTTGTACTCTTTCGAATAATAAGATTACTCTTTTTATGTCAACTAAAGTTATTTTAGTTTCTAAGCTATGCCATCAACACGAGGCGGCCGAGTGGCTTCCTGCTCGGCCCATCCGCAGCAGCCTGTTTCCTGCCCGGCTACACTGTGGATCCAAAGCCCTCACAACAAGGTGGCCGAGTAGCTTCCTGCTTGGTCCATCCGCAGCAGGAAGCTTCCGGCCTGGCTACGCTGCGGATCCAAAGCCCTCACCACGAGGCGGCCGAGTAACTTCCTGCTTGGCCCATCCACAGCAAGCAGCTTCCTGCCCGGCTACACTGCGGATCCAAAGCTCTCACCACGAAGTAGCCGAGTAGCTTCCTGCTCGGCCCATCCTCAATGGGAAGCTTCTTGCCCAACTACGTTGTGGACCTGAAGCCTTCGTCTTGAGGCGGCCCGGCTTCTTCCTGCCCGATGCATTCGCATCGAAGTTTGTAAGCCGACCTTTATTCAACACGCAATCATGAATCAAACAAACTCCTGATAGGACCCAAGTGAATAAAGCTCGGGTTCGCTCATTACGAGGAACCTATCCACACTCAGATCCAAGGGACACTGATCTATTTGTACTTGGTGTTCATATTTGGTGTTCGCTTATCCCACGTCACCTCGACTCTAGGGGGAGGGACACCGATCTATTTGTACTTGGTGTTCATATTTGGTATTCTCTTGTCCCACGTCACCTCGACTCCGGGGGAGGAGGGACACCGATCTACCCACACATGTAAATAAACAAGAACAGAAGTATTATAGCCAGGCACATCAAAGACGAGATAAAAATACTTTGTTGATATTCCAAAATATATATAAGGTATTATAAGATCCTCGGCTTTACAAAATGCCCAAAGGCTACAAAAATAAAAAAAGAGGAGGGGGGAAATAAAGAACGAGACGGACGGCGGCTTAAAACCACCTTCACGGTCGGGACACCCCCCCCCCCCCGCCGTCCCCAAGTTTGGTGCCTCCACCAGAAGCCTCGATTACGACCGCAAGCTCGGCGCTTCCGCCAGGGGCCTCGCCTCCTCCTTCCAGCTCGGTGCGGCCACCCTAGGGCACTTCCACGGCAATGGGATACCTTACACGAAGCTCCTGGTCGTCGAACTCAGGCATCACTTCTTTGACGGCGTCGAGGGCGTTGTGCCACCCGACGGCCGCAGAGTCGGCAAGGTTGACATAAAATTTGTCGGAGCCCTTGTACTCCTCCACGGCCTTTTCCGTCCTGCCTTCAGCACACTTTGTCACCTCATAGGCCGTCCGGTCATCCCTCTTGAATGATTCTTTCTGCCTCTTCATGGCGTCATAGAGCCCGTTGATCTCCTCAATCTTGGCCTGAATAGCCCGGTTGGATTCGGTCAAGAGCCGGTGAGACTCCTTCAGCTTCGCGACCGTTAGGCCCTCCATGACCAACCTTGAGTCCAACGAGGCCGCCCTGTCCTCCGCCTCTTTCAGCTTGGCAAGGAACTCTTCCTCATGCGAGGAAGACTCTCCGGCTTTTTTTATTGCCGGGGCCACCTCCTCAGCCTCCACAGCGGCAAGAAGGACGCAATGCTGGAGGACCTGCAGATAAACACGAACCATTTTTAGAAGCTAAACAGAAAAAAAAACACTTGGAAATTTTTTAAAAATTACCAGCCTGAACGGCCTCCTGAGCTATCGCCGCCACCTGGGCCTTCATGGTGCCCCGAGGAATCTTGGCCCTCGCTGCCTTCTCCATGTCCACCAGCAAGTTGTTGGCCACAGAGAGCCCTGAAGGCACATCGATGCAGAAGTCGCCCTCCTACACCTGTATCCCGGCCGAGTATGACCGGGAAACCACTCTCTTTTGCCTCTTGAGCGGAGACTCAGTAGAAGACAGCACTTACGTTTTGGCTCGGGGCGCCAGATCTCAGGCATACTTCTGCCCTCCGCTGCGGCGTTCCTCCGAGACGAGAAGGGCCACAAAGACCTTGGCAGAAGGGGCTTGCCGAGGGACTACGCCCGGTGTGGGTCTGAACGAGCTAGCGCCACCGCCCTTCCTCCCCTATGCCTTGGTAGACATGGCAGCCATGATTTTCTAATGATACATTGCTTCTGCAGAAGAAAACGGAAGAAAAAGGTCAGCAACAGGAACGATAATATCATGCTAAGCCTAAATTAATCGACGAAACCCTAACTTACCACCGAAACACGCGGGACTGAGTCACACCCAACTCAAAGCCTGCTCGGAAAGCAGGATATCGGCCCGCTGGATCGGCTCCCACTGCGACACTACTACCGCCTCCGGGGCATTAGACTACCTGACCCGTAGGCAATCCGCCATATTCCATTTGGTGGGCAATGGCCAATCCTCTCCCTCCGGAGGACCGACAAACACAAACTTCTCCTTCCACTCATGGATGGAAGAAGGGACGACCACTACGACTGACCCGGCTATTCTACCCTTATGTTTTTTAAAAGAGAGATACACCCAGCTCGGTGCGTCTTTGCAAGTGTCGGATTTATTTTTGTAACAAAGAAAGGAAAGAAGAAAACTCAAATTGAAAGGGATTCGATCAATCTTCAACCGAACCAGAAACCCGAGGAGGATTCTCCACGAGTTTGGCGCTAGCTGGCCCAAGGCAAGACGGAAGCGATGGAGTATAGCATAAATCTCGGATAAGAAAGGAAGACGCATCCCTGCTCGGAACACTTTCAGGTACAAAGCAATCTCATTGCCCTGTACCTGGTTTGCCCGCTCACCTTCCCTGGCCAGACGAAGTGAATAGCCAAGGGGGATGTGGAAGCGAGCCCAGATATCGGAAAGCTCGTCCGAGCGTTTCAACATCGAGGGCGCATCACGAGTATTTTCGATGCACACCTTAGAGGCCCTCTTCGCCATCCAACGATGAAGTACAAGGGCATCACCACCTCATGGGGGTGAGCCCGACGCGGAAGAAGAAGATGAAGAGGAAGAAGAACTTCCACGGCTATCAGAAGCCGAGGAGGAAGAAGACGACCCACTGGACTCGGCTTTAGAAGCTGAAACCTCATCGCCCGACTCGACCCCAACTACATCAATGGAAACTTCGGAAGAAGACATCTAACCTGATTCAAGGAAAGATTGGCCGAAGAAGGGTTTTGGGCCAAGGGTCCGACCTAAGCAATGGTGTGCCGGAAAATCTTTAGATGGCAAGAGACAACTAAAGCAAAATGTTTGCCAAGGAATAGCATCCCTTATTTATACATTCGGCATAAACCATCCAAAGGCCCAAATCCGTTCCCGCCGCAATGAAGCGTCGCACCCCATGGCCACGATGACGCCACATGCCACACAATCATTGGACATTTCGTCCCACGTGTGGATCCAACCGATAGATACGACGTCTCGCGGTCTACCACTCCATTGCGGCCACGTGGCTCGAAGATGAACGGACTGAGCAAGTGAAGCGACATCCCATTTATGGCGCCACCGTTTTGCCTATCCGCTGACATCAACGAGGATATGCACAAAAATTAAGGCACTTCGTGAACCACCGCGTGGACCCAGGATTCGAAGAGACACAGCCGCCAAGTACTACGTCATTCCCAAACAACCCTGACAATGAATCCTCGGCTCTTAGCTGAACATTAAAGACCGAGCAGACCACTCTCGACCCGACCTATGAATAGGTCAGAACGAGAGTGGGGGGGCTAATGATGATGATCGCAAATGGGAATTCCCCAAATTACGACACGTAGTAGGTGACGTGTCATCCATCTAAGCCCATCAGATTCCTGGGGCTGCGGAGATGGAGTATGTACGATACATTGGGGACATTCCTCGACGCCTCGACTCGAGGTTGCATCCAACCTTTTGGCGAACTCCCCGGAGTACCTTCCCTATTCGCCTAGCAACCAGCAAATAGCTCACCTCCAAGTTATCCTACAGCCGAGCTATCTCGGCCTCCTTGCTCGTCACCGAGCTATTGCGAAGCTGAGCTTCTTCAGCCCCCTCGCTCAACACCAAGCTATCCGCCGAGCCGAGCTTCCTCAGCTGCCCTGTCCGGCCGAGAGCACGGATCCCAAGATGTAGCTTAGCACCTTAGCAAGGTTTTGGCAAGCATCAAACATGCTACTTTAAAAAATTTGGGGTGCTAAACAAACCCTAACCAAGATCTTAACTAGAGAATTAGGGTTAATTATGCATGTAAACAATTTTACATCTAAGAGAGAGGGATTACAATCTTTGTAGTCCGTTCCTTCGCTTCATAAGCTCCGAGTAGTAGTCCCTTTGCCGCGATCCATGATCTCCCGGACTCAAGAGAGGCTCCACAAGTCGAATGATTCATTCTTGCTTGAAGTCTTCCTTTTCGAAGATGATCTACCTTGAAGAATCTCAAACTCAAGCTCTCACTTTTCTAAACAAGTATTAGTAAAGTGAACACCCTAATCTAAGTGGCTAGAATAGATGAGGATGATGAAGTAGGAATTTTACACTCTTTTGTTTTCAATTTCTCACTTTAAATCATTACTTCACAAAAAGCTAGAAAGCTTTTTCAAGGAGTAAGAAGAAGAAGAAAGTTTTTGTGATGAATAATGAATTATTGTTGTGGTTACAAATCCAACCATGGGTTTTGAATGAAGGCTTAACCCTTGTAGAGAATAAACTAGGGTAAAGGGTTTTGGGTTGGGTTAAGAAATATCTACACAAAATATCTTAGCAAAAAACAAAAGAAAGCTTCATGAAAAAGCTAACCCAAATCAAAACCCTAACTTATTTAATCTCCACAAAATATGTTGCATTTGTAATCATAACTTGTTACAATATTATATATCATATATATAATATATTTTTGTAACAAAAGAAAATAATACAATTAACATATATCGCAAATATATCAATGTATTATCCGGTGAGAAAATGAATCAATAAAGCGAGCTTATATTAGTTAATGTAATTGTTCAGTTGATAAAACTGCACATTTAATATGACATTTTCCCTACTATTTCTATTTAATAAAAGGTGTTTATTATAATATATAATACATATGAGGGTTTATCTGTAAAAATACTATTTTCATGTGTTTATATATTATAATTAACATTTGGTAGGAAAAAGTAAGCATATAATATTCTTATGACATTTGGCCCACTTAATATGCTTACCTTATTAAAACCTTCGACCAATTCTTAAAGGTTAAGTTAATATCTCTACTAATATTATTTGTTGAGTTGTTGTGCAGAATTTTCAGGGCTGAAATTAAGGAAATCAAAGTTGTTGGAACAAACTTGTCTAATTAAGAAAGTAAACTAAAGAACTCAATTCTGGCAGTGACGTAGAAAAGATTTTCAGTTTCCAGATATTCAAAAGATCACCATATATCTCCAAAAGAGCCCACAAGAAGATTGAGTTCAAGATTCCCCTATTTGGCCGCGGATCCGCCGCGGTTTTGACGAGTTAGGAGTTGGGATTTTTCAGTTTGGATCTTAACTACTAGTTTCCAATTTAGGCATCTAGGGTTCTGGCTTTGGGACTATAAATAAGGACCGAGAGTCTCATGGAAAAATCATCAAGCTGAAGAGATCACGAAGTCCAAGACAGGCTCACGCATCCAGGCTGATCATCAACTATTCGTCTACCTCCTTAGAAGAGATCGAGAAGCAAACTAGCATTTGTAATCATTTTCTAAGGGAATAAAGTGTAAATGAATTTTGTTGATTAATAAAGATAGTTCTTTTTCTTATTCTATTTCTTGTAGTTTTTATTATGATTTCCCTCTCCATCTCTTCTTCTCCCAACATGCGCGAGTAATTCTTTGCTTGTTAGGGTTCATGGGATTAGGGTAGGTTAATGGATGATGAAGATCCTTAAACTCTTTTTACGTCCTATAAAGTTTATAAACTTTATCAAAAGAATATTTAACATCCTAATCGGGCGTGCTACCAATTCATTGCTAGTCTCGACTGCGATTAGAGATTAGATTAACTATTGTTTTGTTAAAGGCTAGATATGAACGGAGTTCCATGTCGAGTAGGGGTTAAGAGTGGGAACCCTTTTCCCTCCAAAAACCCTAATCTACATGCATCACCGTCGTTTTAGTTTTAAATCTATTAAAGGATAAAAAGAGTAATCTTTCATTAATCATCCATAACTACTAAATCCTAATGAACCCTACAAGCCCCCTTTTATATTAAACTTACATCCATAATTAATCTAGATTTATATTTTGCATCCGTGTTTAACATAGATCTAGAACCTACATCAATTCTTTATTCTTCCTCCTTTCTTTATCAACACACCTAAAGTAAGAATAAAATATTCCATATTTCCTAGAGGACGACCCGTACCCATCTCGGTCTAGCTACGCGCGGCACCGTTATTGATTGCGGTTAACTACTACACAAAAATCTAGATCAATCAGTAATGTAATATATCACATATATAATTATAAATTAAATTATCGAATCAACACTTGATCCGACAATACGGCTATATCGCATATAACCGACTAATATAACATGTACCGATTCATCGAATCAACACTTGATCCGATGACCCGGCTATATCACATATACCCGGCCGATATCATATATCGCGAGAATAGAATACGGTATCTCATATCGTATTATTCTGTCCCGCACATATCACATATGTACTCCTACTCCGTTTTGCCTGAGCCAGGAAACCTCTGTGTAGGACTCTAAAGAATCGTCAATACGCCGGCAGTAGGTGATGATCATATCAAACACCCACAAGCTGCAAGCGGTCAGCTAAACGTAACAGCCACCCAGGTATTGAGCGATCAGAAGATCAACAAGCAAGCCTGTACATTCTCCTGTGAATCCAATCAGTAATACTCCCGTACAGTCCGATCTCTTCGTCTGATATGTTGCATATCTAGTCTAGGGGTGGTAAACGTCAGACCCCAGTAACCGATAAGTTGTGTCGATGTAAGGCTCATAACGGGTCGAGAAACTATTGATAACTCTTATCAGTAAATCTCCATATCAGCCCTGGTCAGGGACTTCCAGTTATAGCCAATCGAATACAGCACAACATCAACTCCCTATACCGGGAGAGACGAAACCCCTCCTATCGCTCATTGCCTCCATGTGATTCGGGACTGTACCCAAAAGCCACCGTTTTGCACGTCCTCTTGGACGTGGCAAGGTGGAAATTAAAGCACGGTGGGAATCACACAAGACTCTATGACGATCTCGGGTCTACAGACTAACCTGTACCAGTGTCACCGGAGAACTGCTATCTAACGATAGGTATAATACCATCCAGGAGTTCTCGGCGAGTCCGTTCAGTGTACCCAGTCTCCACTGAGCACCCGTATACCATCTTTGATGTCCAAATGGATATGGGATCATCTATCGCCCATCATATGGGTCAAGATGCGTATACGCTAGCCTACTCTGGAGTATCGATGCCCTGTCTCGATACACCCTCGACTAGGAACAGTTATAGGATGTACTCGTAGACTACCCTGGCCCCACTAGTATGATCTCTATCATAGTCCTAGTAGTCGGATACATATCCTAAGGGCTTTATCAACACGTGATCACAAAACAGTATTTGTTAACATGTTTAGATAAAGTGAAACCAGATAGCATACTATCATATCGAGCAAGAAAGTCATCTCTATATATATCTAAGCATCCACTATAATATACATCATATGTACAACAATGGCCTCTAGGGCATACATATAACTAACAATCTCCCACTTGCACTAAGGCCAGCTGTTGTAGTATCTCATACCCAACATCCCGAAGAGTCTCTCAAATTGTATCTGAGGAATGGCCTTTGTGAGTGGATCCGCAGTGTTGTCCTTCGTATCAACTCTCCTAACCTCTATCTCCTGGCGATCAACTATCTCCCGGATCAGGTGATACCGCCTCAAAATATGTCTGGACTTCTGATGGGACCTGGGTTCCTTGGCCAAAGCAACAGCTCCATTGTTATCACAATACAGAGGTATTGGATACTCAATGGACGGAACCACACCAAGTTCAGTGATGAACTTCTTTATCCAGACAGTCTCTTTGGCAGCATCGTTGGCAGCGATGTATTCAACCTCCATCGTCGAGTCTGTCACGGTTTCCTGTTTAGAACTCTTCCAACAAACCGCCCCTCCATTGAGGGTAAAGACAAAACCCGAGTACGACTTAGAGTCGTCCTTATCATTTTGGAAGCTCGAATCGGTAAAGGACTCCACCTGGAGTTCTCTGTTACCATACACCAAGAACATATCTTTAGTTCTTCTCAAGTACTTGAGAATGTTCTTCACAGCTGTCCAGTGATTCTCTCCAGGATCTGCTTGATACCTACTTACTACACTTAGTGAGTATGCTATATCGGGTCTGGTACATAGCATCGCGTACATAATAGAGCCTACTGCCGAAGCATAGGGTATCCCTTGCATGCGAGCTCTTTCCAAATCAGTCTTGGGAGACATCTCTTTGGAGAGAGTGAGTCCAGAGATCGTGGGTAAATTCCCACGCTTGGATTCTTACATACTAAACCTCTTTAGTATGGTGTCAATGTACCTAGATTGGGACAATCCCAGTATCCGTCTAGATCTATCTGTATAGATCTTAATTCCCAAAATGCAGGAGGCATCACCTAGATCTTTCATTGAGAATCTATGTGATAAGAAGAGCTTGACCGAGTGCAGCATAGGAACATCGTTTCCTATCAAGAGTATGTCATCTACATACAATACGAGGAAGACAACCTTACTCGCTGCCACCTTCTTGTATATACAAGGTTCATCTATGTTTTTGATGAAGTCAAACTCTTTGACTACTACATCAAAACATATGTTCCAGCTCCGCGATGCCTGCTTTAACCCGTAGATGGATTTAAGCAGCTTGCACACCTTTCCGTTGCTCCCACTGTCTACGAAACCCTCTGGCTGAGTCATGTACATGCACTCTTCAAAGGCGGTCTTAATATCAATTTGCCAGATTTCGTAGTCATGGTATGCAGCAATGGTAAATAAAATCCGGATGGACTTAAGCATAGCCAGTGGAGAAAAGGTTTCGTCATAATCCACACCTGGTCGTTGACGAAAACCCTTTGCAACAGGTCTAGCTTTATAAGTCTCAACTTTTCCATCCACACCAAGTTTCTTCTTAAAGATCCATTTTCTCCCAATGGGTTTTACCCCTTCAGGAGCAATTTCCAAAGTCCATACTTTGTTGGTGTACATGGATTCCATCTCAGATCGCATTGCATCCAGCCACTTCACAGAGTCACCACTCGTGATGGCCTGCTCAAAACTAGTCGGGTCATCATCTTCCATGATGCAATCCTCGCTCCCACCATCGACGAGAAAACCGTAGTATCTCTCAGGTAGATGATGAACCCTACTAGATCGGCGGAGAGGCGGGGGTTCGTCGGGAACTACTGAATCTTCTGGTTCCACTAAATCTTCTGTTGCAGTTTGTGTAGCTGGAAGTTCTTCTAGTTCTACCTTATTGCCACTATCTTGTTTCATAAGAAAACCCTTTTCTAAGAAGGTGGCATGTCGAGAAACAAACACTTTTTGTTCCTCGGAGTGATAGAAGATATACCCTTGCGAATGCTTAGGATGTCCAATAAACTTGCACAGAACTGACCTTGCCTCGAGCTTGTCCATATTTTGTGTTTTCACATATGCCGGACAACCCCATATCTTAATGTAATTAAGATGTGGTATCTTTCCTTTCCATATCTCATATGGAGTGGTTGGCACAGATTTGGTGGGAACCCTATTCAATAGGTCTATGGCTGTCTCAAGCGCATATCCCCAGTAGGAAATAGGCAACTCAGCAGTGCTCATCATAGAGCGCACCATATCCAATAGGGTGCGATTCCTCCTCTCCGATACACCGTTGTGCTGTGGTGTATAAGGAGGAGTAAGCTGAGAGAGAATCCTATTCTCTTTTAAATAGTCCAGAAACTCATTGCTCAAGTATTCTCCTCCTTGATCAGATCGAAGGATTTTAATACTTTTACCCGTCTGGTTCTCGACTTCGTGTTTATATTCCCTGAATTTCTCAAAAGTTTCAGACTTGTGTTTCAATAAGAACACATGTCCGTATCTTGAGAGATCGTCAGTGAATGTAATGAAGTACGAGAAACCATTCCTGGCATGTGTAGACATGGGACCGCATACATCACTATGTATCAGTCCTAAGAGTTCTGTAACTCTTTCTCCGTGTCCACTAAACGGAGTTTTGGTCATTTTGCCTTTGAGACATGAATGGAAAGTTTCATAAGATGATAATTCGAACGTATTTAAATAACCATCTTTATGTAACTTAGAAAGTCGTGTCGCATTGATATGACTAAGTCTACAATGCCACAAGAAGGATTCGTTCATTTCTGAACTTTTCCTCTTCTGTGTGTTCTGTATATTAAGAACCGTGTTTTGATTTAGAACGTATATGCCATTATTTAACGAGCCCAATTCAATCAACTTTTGATTTAGGAAGATATTCATAATATTATCCTGTACTACAAAATTATATTCTTCTTTACTTAATAAAGAAACTGATATAATTTTGCATATCATGCTCGGTATGTAATAGCATTCGTTCAGAATCAATGTATTATCACTTGGTAATACAAGGTGATATTCGCCAACTTCTTTAGCTGCAACATTTGCACCATTCCCTACTCTTACGGAATGATCACCCATTCCCAGATCTCTACCTTTCTTTAGCCCATGTAACATATTACATATGTGGGATCCTGATATCCGGTATCTAATACCCAGGATGTAGAGTGAACTGAGAAACAGTTCTCGATAACTAATACACCCAAAGAAGATGCATCAGAATGCTCATTATTCGTTTGGGCGGCGTGAGTATCCGGATATCTTTTTATTCCCTGTTCAGTCTTATAACATTTATAAGAAAGAACGGGACCAACGTTCCCCTGCACAGTATAATAAGCGGGTTCGGTTAATATATCCATATTATTATCTTGATTAAGGCCTGACATGGTCGCTATCTGGAAAGAGAGAGAAGAAAAACACTTTAGCGTGCGCTCTTGCAAGATTAGATTGGTTATTATCTTATCTAATCAGGATAGCTCCCACTGTTTTAATCAAATCTTCCTTCAAACCCTAAAAGATAAAATTAGCCAGGATTAATTATACCTTACAAGTTCGTCAATCTTTCAGCCAGATCAGTGTTGGTACTTTGAGAGAGGTTCCCCGTGATTTCGCACGGACCTAATTAAAATAAACCTCGTTTTCCCTGAGGCATAACCCCGTTAACACCTTTCTAGACACCTACTTGATCGGCTAATTGTCATGTGTAAAACTCTTCCAGGAATAACTCTTACTCGCAGTGGGTATCGGGATCCAACTATCTCATAAGAGTTATGCAATCTCATTGCAAATTTCAACACTTGAAATTCCCGATAATATCTTTTACCCCTAGCGTGCTATGACCTTGACGCATGCCAAACAACCCATAGTCCGCTAGTCAAGTTCAACCCGTGTATTTCCCGATTGAATTAAATCCACCCGTACGACCCTTGACGCATGCCAAACAACGCCGTACGAATACCTTAATCCAATCACATCTTATGTTGCAGATAAGTACTAATCAGCTACCGTACACTACACCTTGACGCATGTCAAACTACCGTAGCACGAATACTAAATAATACTTATCTGAAATAACGGAGGGCTGCGCAGGTTTTTCTGAAAACCATGAGCGTAATGAACTTGATATCGTTGTAGAAACAAGTGATTTTGAAAATGAATGTTTTTGAGGATTTTCTAGTTTCTCTAAAGAGGTCACTCCCGGTGAAGGGATCTCGTCTCTTTCCTCATCGAATAAGGTGCAGGATATTTCATAAATACCGCTGTGAAAAGCAAGAACTATAGAAGCAATCAAAAACTAAACCGTGAGTTTGTAGCATCTGCCAGTTTTGCTAAAGAGGTCACTCCCGGTGAAGGGATCTCGGCTCTTTCCTTATCGAATAAGGTGCTTGATATTCTACAAGGAATACCGCTATGCAAAGCAATAACTGTAGCTACCCTTTTTGAAAAATTTGATTCTACAATATCTTTTAGGTTTCTTTTCTTTTATTAATCTCATTAATAAAACCCATCATTTAAGCTTCTTAAGTATCACAGAAGAAACGAAAGCAGCAATATTTATATATCAACATATAGTATAAGCATTCGTCTCAGGCAGTAATATGGTCTCATCACAGAACATTGCAGCAGAAGTCAACATATGAAATATTGGATACACTAGGACATCCGTGTTTTATTTTGAGCCTTTATAAAACACGGATTCCACAGTTGTGATGAATAGCCAAACCCACATCCCTAGACCCCTACGAGAGCGGCAAGTAACCCTGCCAATTCTAGGATTAGGAGACCCGGTCTCGACTCCTCGAGATGGCCTCCCACTGGAGCCTAGAACCCGGTTACTTGTGCTCTCCGCCTTGGGTCTATCCTAATGCGGAAAAGTAAATAATATACAATGGTGACATCATCCTCAACCCGGAAGTGCCCCAATAAAAGAATATTACATACAAATGAATTTTACAAGAATGAAAAAGAAAACTCTCATCTCACATAAAACCCCCGGCTATTCAATACACAACGATCCAATATAACATATCACAGCAACACATAAACATCACAGATAACTAGACGAAGTTAGATAATTCGACAGACACAACGAATTCCCAAAATACCCCAGTGAGCTCAACACTTGAGCAGAAAATAAAAATTCCCGGTAGCATGCCCCAGCACCTATGGACCATCGCTGAAGTGCCCGTCCCAAGCCTCCACAGTGGCGCCGCGGAACTGCCGCCAAAACCAGGTTTTGGCCATGGTTACGCGGTCACTGTAGCGAGTTAGGGACACTTTCTTCAGGTGGGTCCATAAAATTCCCTGCATGATTTTCTGAGTATTTTTAATATGAAAAATGTCAACTTTTTGAAAAATTTCCAGAAAAGGGGTCATTTCGGGGTTTCGGGGTTCGATCGGACTTCTAACTTTGTCTAGACAACTCCTAATGCCCTAGCTTGGCTCTGATACCACTGTAGGGTTAGCTTAGCACCTTAGCAAGCTTTTAGCAAGCATCAAACATGCTACTTTAAAATTTTTGGGGTGCTAAACAAACCCTAACTAAGATCTTAACTAGAGAATTAGGGTTAACTATGCATGTAAACAATTTTACATCTAAGAGAGAGGGATTACAACCTTTGTAGTCCGTTCCTTCGCTTCATAAGCTCTGAGTAGTAGTCCCTTTGCCGTGATCCATGATCTCCCGGACTCAAGAGAGGCTCCATAAGTCGAATGATCCATTCTTGCTTGAAGTCTTCCTTTTCGAAGATGATCTACCTTGAAGAATCTCAAACTCAAGCTCTCACTTTTCTAATCAAGTATTAGTGAAGTGAACACCCTAATCTAAGTGGCTAGAATAGATGAGGATGATGAAGTAGGAATTTTACACTCTTTTGTTTTCAATTTCTCGCTTTAAATTATTACTTCACAAAAAACTAGAAAGCTTTTTCAAGGAGGAAGAAGAAGAAGAAGAAAGTTTTTGTAATGAATAATGAATTATTATTGTGGTTACAAATCCAACCATGGGTTTTGAATGAAGGCTTAACCCTTGTAGAGAATAAACTAGGGTAAAGGGTTTTGAGTTGGGTTAAGAAATATCTACACAAAATATCTTAGCAAAAAACAAAAGAAAGCTTCATGAACCTTTATGAAAAAGCTAACCCAAAAGCTAACCCAAATTAAAACCCTAACTTGTTTAATCTCTACAAAACATGTTGCATTTGTAATCATAACTTGTTACAATATTATATATCACATATATAATATATTTTTGTAACAAAAGAAAATAATACAATTAACATATATCGCATATATATCAATGTATTATCTGGTGAGAAAATGAATCAATAAAGCGAGCTTATATTAGTTAATGTAATGTAATATATCACATATATAATTATACATTAAATTATCGAATCAACACTTGATTCGACAATCCGGCTATATCGCATATAACCGACTAATATAACATGTACCGATTCATCGAATCAACACTTGATCCAATGACCCGGCTATATCACATATACCCGGCCGATATCATATATCGCGAGAATAGAATACGGTATCTCATATCGTATTATTCTCGGTCCCGCAAATATCACATATGTGCTCCTACTCCGTTTTGCCTGAGCCAGGAAACCTCTGTGTAGGACTCTAAAGAATCGTCAATACGCCGGCAGTAGGTGATGATCATATCAAACACCCACAAGCTGCAAGCGGTCAGCTAAACGTAACAGCCACCCAGGTATTGAGCGATCAGAAGATCAACAAGCAAGCCTGTACATTCTCCTGTGAATCCAATCAGTAACACTCCCGTACAGTCCGATCTCTTCGTCTGATATGTTGCATATCTAGTCTAGGGGTGGTAAACGTCAGACCCCAGTAACCGATAAGTCGTGTCGATGTAAGGCTCATAACGGGTCGAGAAACTACTGATAACTCTTATCAGTAAATCTCCATATCAGCCCTGGTCAGGGACTTCCAGTTATAGCCAATCGAATACAGCACAATATCAACTCCCTATACCGGGAGAGACGAAACCCCTCCTATCGCTCATTGCCTCCATGTGATTCGGGACTGTACCCAAAAGCCACCGTTTTGCACGCCCTCTTGGACGTGGCAAGGTGGAAATTAAAGCACGGTGGGAATCACACAAGACTCTATGACGATCTCGGGTCTACAGACTAACCTGTATCAGTGTCACCGGAGAACTGCTATCTGACGATAGGTATAATACCATCCAGAAGTTCTCGGCGAGTCCGTTCAGTGTACCCAGTCTCCACTGAGCACCCGTATACCATCTTTGATGTCCAACACCAATGGATATGGGATCATCCATCACCCATCATATGGGTCAAGATGCGTATACGCTAGCCTACTCTGGAGTATCGATGCCCTGCCTCGATACACCCTCGACTAGGAACAGTTATAGGATGTACTCGTAGACTACCCTAGCCCCACTAGTATGATCTGTATCATAGTCTTAGTAGTCGAATACATATCCTAAGGGCTTTATCAACACGTGATCACAAAACAGTATTTGTTAACATATTTAGATAAAGTAAAACCAGATAGCATACTATCATATCGAGCAAGAAAGTCCTCTCTATATATATCCAAGCATCCACTATAATATATATCATATGTACAACAATGGCCTCTAGAGCATACATATAACAAACACAAGAGCCCCCGTAACGGCTCCGTGTATCTCGCCACGATGAGATCTTCGCCGCTCTATGCCCCGCATCTCACGCTAGCGTATCTTGCCTTTAATGGGCGTATCTTACCATTAATGGATGTATCCCGCTATCAACGCGAACGTAACGCAGAGGCGTAACAGATGGAAAGAATCTCGCATCAGCTCGCTCCAATGCGGCCCCTATATAAACCCCTCTTCCAGACGACTCAGGTACGTTAGACTCACTTCCAAGATACCGCTACTCTGTTCAATTACTCCTCGGTACTTACTTGATCATCGGAGGGTCCTACGGTGGTTTCCTACCCCGAGATTTTCTTTGCAGGTAGCTCGGTGTCAGCAACAACGAACAACCCATTGAGACCCACACACTCAATTCTCACACCGACTCTCAACCGTTCAGCCCCGCTAGCAGCAAAATCAACGAAGGACAACATCTGAGAGAGATCCAGGCCTCCATCAAATACCTAATCCCAAACCATATGAAACCATGAATTGATGATTTATCTAGTCAACGTCATGAACTCACAAAGTCTTAAACTCATAGTTCAATAATCTTCGATTCAAACAATCATCTCTTTTGCTCTTTTCTTATTTGATTTGGAACATTCATCCTCTCCGATTCTTCGTTTTTTAGCATTCAACATGAACAGTCCACTTGTCATTCGTTTCTTTCAACAACAACGGTAAGTTTACCAGATTTCCATTTAATTTTTCTGCATATCATCACTATTTTGTAATTATTGGTTTTTTTACTGTTTTGTTATTTTGAATTCTTAATTACTTGACTACTTGATTGCTTTTGAACATGCATAATGTTGTTATACGGTATGGATGTAAATTTGTAACATTTAGAAATTTGTTATGTTAATTGATGGTAAGGACTTTTATCATTTTTTTCAAATTATCTAAATTTATTTTGTTTTTTAAAGTAATTTTCTTATACCCGTAAATTATTATGACTAAACAAAATTACTAAAAAAATTAATTAAAATTCAGTGTGGCTTTATGTTAAATATGTATGCCTTAGAGGCCATTATTGTATATTATAGTGGATACTTGGAGATATGTATGTACGGACAGTCTTGATCGATATGATAGTATGCTATTTGGTTTGTCTTTCTCATTCATGTGTATAGTTTTACTTGATATTTCTATCTCTAATGCATGTTGATAAAGCATGTAGAATCATTGCTTGACTACCTATGATAGAGATCGTATCAGTGAGTCCTAAGTAGTCCATAAGCACATCCTTAAATGTTCCTAGTCGTAAGAGTATCGAGACTGGGTATCGATACTCCAGAGTAACCTAGTGAATACATTTCTAGACCCCCGACCGGGGGGTAATGGTTGTTCCTACAAATATTGGTGTTTAACACCAAACATTGTATATATATGCTCATTAGAGAATGAATACACCGAACGAACTCGCCGAGAACTCCTATATGGTATTATATCTACCGTTAGATAGTAGTTCTGTGGTGACATGAGTACATGGTAGTCTGTAGACCTGATATCTTCATAGTGTCTTGTGCATTTCCTACTGTGCTTTGATTATTAACCTGCCACGGCTTTAAAGAGCCGTCCAAATAGGTTTTAGTTGGATACAGTTCCGAAACACATGGAGACAATGAGCGATAGGAAGGATTTCGTCTCTCCCGATATAGCGAGTTGATGTCGTGTTGTGCTTGATCGACTGTAATCATAAGTCCCTAACCAAGGCGGATGAGATAAACTGATAAGTGTTATCAGTTGTATCTATTCGGGTTATAGGTTACTGATTGGCACGACTTATCGGTTAATGGAGGTCTGACGGATTCCACCCTCCAGACTTGTTATGCAATACTCTCAAACGAAGAGACCGGACTGTACGGAGAATGTCACTTATTGGCTCTGTAGTATTTCAAATGAGCTAGCTTGTCGATCCACCTTTCGCTCAATACCTGGGTAGCCGTTACGTGCAGCTAGTACCGCTGACGTGCTTGTAGGTTTTTGATATGATAATAACGTACTGCCAGCGTATTGACGAGTGTTTAGAGTCTTACACAGAGATTTCCCAGCACAGGCGAAACGATGTAGGGCACGTATAGAGATACGTGCGGTAGTTCGATTATACACGTGTATGTGATACACGCATTATAACCGGGCGTTTAATAATATTTGCCGGATTATATATGATATAACCAGATTATTAAATCAAACGTTGATTTAGTAATTAGGTATATATTTATATATGATATAAATATATATTAAACTAATATCATGTTCACTTTATTATTTCTTCTCTAAATATATATTTATATACGATATAAATATATGCATCATGTTAGTTTATACATGTAAGTTGTGTGTATGGGATGAAAACCCAAGTTTAGCTAATACATGATAATTGTGTGTATGAGAATTATATTAGGAATAAGATGAGAACAAAGGATTTAATTATTTAATTTTTTGGATAAAAGAACGAGTCATTTTTTGGTTGTGTGTAGAATTGATGACTCATTCTTGTTTTAACTAAAGAGATAAGTATGGCTAATCTCTTGATCTCATCCTATTCTAAGCTCATTCTCATCTCACCTCTCCCTCCCCCCACCCTCTCTCTTGAGTTTTATTCTTGTGAGAAAAGAACGAAAAGAAAAGAAAAATGGTGAGCTAAAATTCTACATCATCTATCCAAATTATTCTAGCAAAATAGTTTAGATAGTTGCTTCACTACAATTTTAGTTTGTGAAGTGAAAGCTTGTCTTGGTGCAATCTCAAGGTGGATCATCTTTGACTTCGAGGATGTTCTACCTACCTTGTTCTAAGGATCAAAAGGAGCTTTTGAAGAGAATGACTTGACTACAAAGGTTGTAGTTCTAATCATGGTAGTTTAAAACTTCTACTTAGTCAAAAAAAAATTAATCTTTATGCTACAATCCTTGTCAGGGTTTGTTTTCGCTCTCTTGAAATTTTCAAAATCTATTTCCACTATGTTTTAAATCGCTATCGAGTGAGCAAAGCAACCTACAGTGGTATCAGAGCCAACCTAAAGAATAAAACTTGGTATTGATAGCCAAAAAGATATCGAAATTCCAATTTAGAAAACTTAGTTTTAGAAATAGCCTAAAAATCAACTTTTTTCTTATAACTTGAACTCCCGGGGTTTTTGGTTTAGACCAAGGCTTTGATTGGAGCTTGAACATGGTTAACTAGCTAACGAGGAGGTCCGAAAGGAACCCAAACCCAGGGGCACCAAGTGGTGCTCTCGGGTTTGGGCCCTAGCCCTAGAGCACCACGGGGTGCTCTAGGGTTAGGGTACCCCCTGAATCCCCCCGTAATGCAAGTTAATTTTGGGTATTTGGGTTTGGTAAACTCTTGGGTTCAATTCAGGATTTTTTGAACTCGTTTCGACACAAAAAGAATGGCGGGGTTCATTCGAAATTCAGATTTTGGAATTTCGATCGAACAACGAACGGGAATCGATATAATTTGGCCATAGGTTAGTTTTCATTTATTTTCTGAGACAATGCGTTGGTAAACGTCGCTAATTGCTATATGAACAATTAGTCGGGGTTGCGCATTTTGGCTTGTGATGATGATGATGTTGCTGTTGTTGTTAGAATGGAAAACGGATCTTCGTGTGAATAACCTAGAGTAGGGTGGTTTTATATATAAGTGTTATATGTAATTCGTCATTCATTCGATATAAAATATGTTTATTCTTTTATAAGTCACTTCTGGGGAGAGGTTGATGTCTTCATTCGATGTATATTTTACTTTTCTCGCATCTAGTTTTGACCCAGGATGGGGTGCTCAAGTTACCGGGTCCTAGAATCCAAAGGGTGGCCATCTCAAGGAGTTGAGACCCGAGTCACTTAATTCTAGGATTTACGGATAGTTTTTTGCACTCGTAGGGGTTTAGGATAGATGGGGTAGTGGCTATTCACACGAATGTAGAACTTCACATTTTGTTTGATGGCTCGATCGAAAGTGGAACTCCTAGCATATCCGTTCTTCATTTGTTTCTATGATGTGATCTTTATTCTTCCCATGATAACTTTTTCATGCCTAAGATGACTATATATATGATATATGAATAAACACTTCTTTATGTTTTGCATCCGCGCTAACCCTGTCCCTGTCCTGCTGTAAGTTATGTAATCATACAGTGAAGACCCGGTGTCACGCCCCACTTCCCAGTATACGGGCAGAAGACGCGAAGAGGCCGCTGCGTATTTACTGTGAAGTAAATACGCTAAGCGTATCTAAGAAATATAAAAGTAAATGCACAAGAGACAAGATATAATAAAACAACAACTTTATTTATTCACATTCTTTCTGTACAATACATGGAAAGTAAATACAACTGAAATAAAGCAATGCCTAAACAATGACAGAAATGAAAATTACTATAATGGAAAGTGTACAATGAACTAGAGCTCGGGGTCTTCACTCGTGGGCTTGATCTCTGACGTGTCCAGATCACCGACGACATTCAAAGAAGAAAGAAAGATAATGTCGTCAGCGAGCAGATCGCTCGGTAAGTCCTAAAGATAAAGGAGAAGTAGAATAGACAGAATAAGAAGGTAGCTTTTAAAGTTGTATTATCTTGTTATAATGTGGTGTTAACGCTGTTGTTTGTAGCTTGGTACAGAAGAATGCCAGTGTATACGAGAGGAGTCTCTATATGTTAGAGATTAGGGAAAACGGAATGTACAAGGCCCCGTTGATAATACCACGGAACAACGGCATGGATGTAATTACGTCTTAATCTTGCAGTCTCGTGCCACTTTTAACACCTTCCGTACCAATCTACCCCTTAAACCCCGTGATGTCTTGGTTGTATTGTTTGTATTGTAAATTGTATTGCAACTTGTATTGTCTTGTAATATAGATTGTATAATTGAATGACTTGCCGAAACCATGATATCAGTAAATGGATGTAATTGAAGAATCATGTAAATGGATGTAACTGGATAATCATGTAAATGAATGTATATCCATGGTTCAGTTTGGTCAAATTGTATAGATTGATAGATTGAATATATGGATTCATGGATTTATGTTGAATTGTAGTTTGTAGATTATAGATTTTAGATTGTACTTGAATCATATTCAAGTCTGATTATTAAAGAGACTCATCTGAGTCGGACAATTAGAAAAGTAAATTGAAGTCCTGATTGTTTTGATGTTATCGGTAACCGCTGCACATGGGCGGCAAGATTTGTGTCTTTTTCAAAGACGATTACCGTGTTGATAACACCGTTTGTTAATTGCCTACCTTAGATAGGCAAGCACCCACTTCTCCGGCTCCCTGAGGCTCAAGAGATTGGTTCCGCTTAAACCTATGTTTACTAGGGTCCTTAGGATAATTTATAGAACTTGAGGGGGGTTTATGTAAAAATACTTTTCTATAGTTTTCAAAATACTCCCCAAGTATTTAGTTATCGTCTTTAGAGTTGTAATAAATATGGATTTTATACATATTCCATTTCTATTGAGAATAACCTAATTTTCAAAATATATGGTATTAAAGTGTAATATTAAACTTGTATGGATTTCATGGTATTTTAATGTAAACTGATTCTTGTGATTTTTTGAAAAGAGTTGTAATATTTATATTCTTACAAAATAGATCTTTTAATGTTACATATATATATTTATATAAAAATAATTTTAATATATATATTATAATTCTAAAAAATCTCATTTTCTTAAGATGTCGTATTTTAAATCTTTCGAGACTGAATGCTCCTTGCGGAGGCCTGCATCTCGCACTACTAAGCCCGAGGATGTGCGATAATCCGCACCATCCCGAACGGGTTCCCCAAATGGGTTGTAGCAGCGATTTGCAAAGATTTGTATAAATACTAAATCGTTTAGAAAATGGTTTTATTAGTAATGGTATTT
This sequence comes from Agapanthus africanus, assembly GCA_030015575.1. Classification (NCBI taxonomy): domain Eukaryota; kingdom Viridiplantae; phylum Streptophyta; class Magnoliopsida; order Asparagales; family Amaryllidaceae; genus Agapanthus; species Agapanthus africanus. The sequence continues at coordinate 58,678,704 of CM057343.1, read as the reverse complement.
ATTTGTAAAGATGTCGTTTTCGCGTATTCTATATTCCCGAGGGTATTGTGCTATATTGCATATGAGTGTTATGAGGAGGTGGGTCATTACCTCGTGATCTACTTAAAGGTATAGCAAGGTTTTGATGGTTTAAATGTAGAAAAGAAACTATACGGTATTTTAATGAAAAACGGTAAAATGGAAATAGCAATTACTTTTGATATGGAACTTGTTCAATATGATTAGTTAGTGCTTAATAGTCAACATGAATTGGTTTTAGCAAAATTGTATTAAAGAAAAGTGAGGTTTTAGGAAGAAAACGAATCGGACATCGGATTTGTTCTGATTCCGTCGGATTTTATAATTCCGTGTTTTTAGAAAAAGAATAGAGAAGAGGGATGGGGACTTACAGGTTTAGTTAATAGAGGAGAGGAAGGGGAGACGAGAGGAGTCGACGGTGCGTCGTTTCGTCGCCGGGAGTTCCTACGGTTGTCGCCGGAAAATCCGCCGGAGCTTCGCCTTTCGCTCACTTCGATTGCACACTAGGATTTCTAGAGATTTCTTGAGAGTTGGCTCAAATTTTTGGGTGAGGGGGTAGAGTGTAGGGGTGGTATTTATAGGGTTAGGCTAGGTTTAGGGTAGATGAGAGTTTAAATTGAAAAAATGTAAAAAAAAAAATATATTAAAATTCATTAAAAATGGAGTAAATGGGACTTTTTGAATTCTCTGGAACCAATCTAAGTAAACGAAGTGTGCAGGGGGGTAGGGGAGAGGAAGAGACAGATCTCTTCTGTAGACGACTCGGCCGACCGGCCGAGTCCGGCCGGCGGCGTTGTCCCGAGTCGGCCGGTCCGCCGGCTGACTCGGCCGAGTCAGGAGGTGGGGAGTCGTCTGGTGATCTCACTGGTATATTTACTTTTTCTAGGGTAGTGGGATTTTTGGGAGTTAACACGTGTTGACTGTTGGTATTCTAAAAAAACTCAAAATAAAACAATATTAAAAATAATGTGGGGTATGGGATTTGAACTCTGGTGGCTTGGTTCAGCAGTGCAAGGTATTACCAATGTGCCACAAGCTCTTTCTTGTAATTAAATTGCTGATTAATTACTTATCTTGTGCTCAGGCAATAAATATCCCTTTAAACAATTTTGAAAAAAATTGTACAAAAATTTGTATGGAAAAATTAGGGTTGTTACATTCTACCCTCCTTATAAAAATTTGTCCTCGAAATTTGTAAAAGAAAAGTGTAACAGATTTAAGGGAAAGTTTGGTGACTGAATTACTTGATAGTGTATAACAAGAGGATACAAAGGTTTAAAAATATGAAAAAGGCTTACCGGTGTTACTTTGACCTACAGTCTCGGTTTCTACGGCTGCTAATGTGAATGTCTGTCGCCGTGGTATATTCCTTCTAGCTGGAGGCACATTCTGTCCTTGGGGCCTGTTTCTTTGCCCTCGAGGCATGTCCCTCATTGCTTGTTAGAATTGGCGAGTAGGCTGTGCAGGAAATCCACGTGGAGGTGGTGCTGGGAGTGCAGGACGAGTTGCAGGAGTCTGGATAGCTGGCCGCTGCGGGTAGTTTGTGGGTGTGTGAGCTGAGTTGCGTCTATAAGGACAGTTTCCAATTCCGTGATTGGACGCGCCACAAACCAAGCATAGGCCTTTTGCGCGCGTACAGTCCTTCCAATAGTGTCCTTCCCTCTTGCAATAAAAGCAAAAATCGGGTCTTGGCTGATCATTGGCTTCTTCCAGTCTTCTGAGTTCAACAGCCGGCCTTGAAGAGACCCCTCCTGCCATTTGAGTGGCAGGGCATTTCATTCCGGCAGATTGAGGTCTGCCCCTCGCTTTTATCACTGCCTCATAACTGCGGGCAGCTGTCAGAGCATCTTCATGAGTCGGAAATTTCCCTATGGCTAATGCAGCCTGGATTTCCGTATCCAACCCTTGTTGAAATCGACGGGCTCTGATCTCATCCGTCGGTATCAGGTGTGCCGCAAATCTGTTACGGTCTTGTGTTAGCTGTGTAGTATGTGATATTTAAAAAAAATTGAAATATTGTGATATATCTTACCGACTGAGTATGGTGAACTCAGCGTCATACTCATCTACCGACTTGATCCACATAGAACCTTGTTGTAGATGAATAAACTGTTGTTCTATGTCGAACCTGGCAGTCACAGGGAAGTATTTCGCGTCGAACTTATCGCGAAAAGTCTTCCATTCAATGGGCTGATCAAGACGGCTTTCTTCCGCCTTCCATCGGTTCCGTGCATTGTCTGTGGGCTGCAGCTTTGCAACTCGGACCCAAGCTATTTCTGGCACTTGTACTGCTGCCAGATCATCCTCGATACTTTGTGCCCATTCCTCAGCTTCAAGTGGGCTTCCCTTTCCGGAGAACTGTTTGGGATGCAAAGCTCTGAATTGCTTTGTCCCAGGTGCTTCAGTCTCGGGATGGTTCAAGAGCTGCTGCTGTCTCTCAAGGAGGCTGCGGATCGCCTCAGGCAGAACTGTTTGCTCGGTAGGTAGAGCAGGAACAGTAGGTACGATTGGTAGTGGTGATGGAGTGTTGTTAAAGTTGGTGCTGGTGTTGTTTGGGGAATCCATAACCTTGAAGAAAAATTTGGGTTAGGACAGATTCAAAGTACATGAAATGATAAGATTCAAGAGGTATGAATTGTAAAGAATGTTTTCAGTTGCTGGTTCTTGTGTTATATTGCTTAGGTTGTTCACGCAGAACAGAATTGCATGATAAAGTTTCATACAGCTCTGACCTGCATTGGCCACCAACAAAACCTGTCACGCCCCGCTTTCCAGTATACGGGCAGAGGACGCGAAGAGGCCGCTATGTATTTACTGTGAAGTAAATACGCTAAGCGTATCTAAGCAATATAAAAGTAAATGCACAAGAGACAAGATATAATAAAACAGCAACTTTATTTATTCACATTCTTTCTGTACAATACATGGAAAGTAAATACAACTGAAATAAAGCAATGCCTAAACAATGGCAGAAATGAAAAGTACTGAAATGGAAAGTGTACAATGAACTAGAGCTCGGGGTCTTCACTCGTGGGCTCGATCTCTGACGTGTCCAGATCACCTGACGACATTCAAAAGAAGAAAGAAAGAGAATGTCGTCAGCGAGCAGATCGCTCGGTAAGTCCTAAAGATAAGGGGGAAGTAGAATAGACAGAATAAGAAGGTAGCTTTTAAAGTTGTATTATCTTGTTATAATGTGGTGTTAACGCTGTTTTTTGTAGCTTGGTACAGAAGGATGCCAGTGTATACGAGAGGAGTCTCTATATGCTAGAGACTAGGGCAAACGGAATGTACAAGGCTCCGTCGATAATACCACGGAACAACGGCATGGATGTAATTACGTCTTAATCTTGCAGTCTCGTGCCACATTAACACCTTCCGTACCAATCTACCCCTTAAACCCCGCGATGTCTTGGTTGTACTGTTTGTATTGTAAATTGTACTGCAACTTGTATTGTCTTGTAATATAGATTGTATAATTGGATGACTTGCCGAAACCATGATTCAGTAAATGGATATAACTGAAGAATCATGTAAATGGATGTAACTGGATAATCATGTAAATGAATGTATATCCATGGTTCGGTTCGGTCAAGTTGTATAGATTGATAGATTGAATATATAGATTCATGGATTCATGTTGAATTGTAGTTTGTAGATTATAGATTGTAGATTGTACTTGAATCATATTCAAGTCAGATTATTAAAGAGACTCATCTGAGTCAGACAATTAGAAAAGTAAATTGAAGTGCTGATTGTTTTGATATTATCGGTAACCGTTTTTTCATACCAGAATATTGCATTTTATACCGCCCATTCTTACGCTCGTTTGGTTATAGGCAGGTGCTTTTAATCATTGTTTGCTACATATTTACAGGATACTGGTTCTCAGCTCTAAACAGTGAAATTCATGGAAAAGTACATCAAATTCTGGATTACTGCCAACAACAGATAAAACACGGGTCTCCGCTCTCTATCCGTGTGTTGCCACACACCAGTTTAAGGGACAAAATGGCAAATCGATGTCATTTTCGTGCACAAAGCTCAATGTCAACACAAAATCCAACATATCTACGCGGAGCTCGAGGAAATCATGGCAAAAGATCCACATCATATCACCTTTTGATCTACTAAAATTCTGGAAGAAATGTGAAGAGATTCTGAGAAAAGTCATATACCAAACAGCAGACAACTTCAAACCAGGGAAGGCCACAAAATATTGTGACCCAACTCATCAAGACGGCCGCGGTTCCGCGGCTTAAGCAGGCTTAGGCCGCTGAAACGCGGCCGTACTGGCTCCGTGCTGTGTCGTTTTTCAGGGGCAGTTGGGTCATTTTATGTGGAGCCAGATTCTTGCCCTAGGTTTCCAGTTCCCTGCCTATAAATACCCCAGTTCTGAGCCAAGCCAAGGGGTCTTCTTCTCCCATCTCTTTTTGTAGGATTTAGTTTAGCTTCTTCTTCTTCTTCATTCTTTCCTCCATGAAAATTGTAGTGAGAGCTTTTTGAGTGGAAGATCAATGAAGATGAGGGTTATTTTTATCTTGTCTCTTTTATTTATTGTCTTGTAATTTTATTATCTTGTATTGTAATTTTATTTGTTGTTAACTAGTTGTTGTTATTTCTTTTCTTGTTCTATTTTCTTCTCTTCTTCTATCCGTATTTTCAAGCGATGATACTTGACGGAGTTCCTTGCTAAGGTGAGGACCCAAGAGTTAGCTTGCTTCACTTGTAAAACCGTTAGCTTGCTTCACTTGTAAAACCGATTTTCCTATTTTCTTCCTTCTTGTTTTGTTTTCTTTTCTTTTATGATGTGTGAATAATTTCCCTCTTGTTAAGGCTAAGGAAGGTGGTATGAGGGACGGAGAAATCCCTTGTGCTTCTCTTCGCCAAACATCTTGAAACGACCCCCGACCAAACAAACGCAACCCCCTCACTTAGGCGCGCTATACGTGACATATAGCCGCGACCTAAGTCGAGAAGTCCTTTAAGCGCACTACAACATGACATGTAGTTGTGACTTAATTGGATACATGGTTGCGGGTGTTTGGCCGAGGGTTGGAAATAAGCGTATTTAGCGGACGGACAAGGGGCGCTAGGAATGGATTTAGCGTTGGAAAGCTTGCTTAAACTCGCAAATCACATTCCTATGTTCTCCTAATCCCCGCTATTTTCGATTATCCCGACACCGTTTTAAAAATGGCAAAAGATAAGCACAAGACTAATCCTAACTCTACTAACCAACCTTAACCTTAACAAGCTTACTTGAACATAAATACGAACACTTAGGATAGAACTGAACAAACATATACACATTCTTTATTAACTCGTCTAAAACTTGAACGAACATACAACCATCTCCCTGCGGATCGACCCGTGCTCAACCGGCTAGCTGCGAAGCGACACCGTCCTGATCGCGGTTATAACTTTAGAACTTTGAACATCCGACACGCCAAAAGCGTGCGATCAAAATGGCGCCGTTGCCGGGGAGACGGTAGCGTATTTTCTTTCTTGTTATTCGGGTTAATATTCTTTTTGTATATATTTATAAATAAAAAAAATAAAATCTTTTTGTTATTTTTGATATTTTTGTGTGCAAGTGTGCAGGCTAATCTGGAGCAAGTACAGTAATCAAAAAAGAAAACAGAGCATTTTATTTTGGAGTAGAGATCAAGAGGAGTGCAGGGAACCAAAGTCGAGGCTCCAATTCCACTGTTTGACCGCGGAACCGCGGTCAAAGGGGGGCTTTAGCCGCGGTTCCGCGGCCGTATTGAGGCCTCAGTGCCCCAATTTTTTCCTGCCCTGTCTCTGTTCTTTTATCGTCTCTGTAAATTCCACTATACTGTATTTTCTGCAGATTTTTGCGGATTTGCAAACGGCGATTGTGGGGAGCAAAGTGTAAGTTCAAAGATAAGGTGATTGCAAAGTACAGTGCCAAAGATCCGGGTAGTTTGACCCGCGCAAGCAAACTTTTCAAGCTTACCGGATTTGATTCAACGGGGGTTTCCTAACCCAAAAACTTAACGGTACGTACTTTACTGACACCTTCTTCTCAAATCCGACGCATCCAATATACTATTCTTTGCAGGATTCTTTGCAAGTTCGCTAGCAAACGTTAAAAATTGACTAACCCGTATTTGTTGCAGTGCCGTGCTTAAACTAAAAAACGATTGTTTGATTCTTTATAGAATTTTTATTGAATTGCGCATTGCATACATTAATACGGACTTAAGGGCAAGCGAACCCCACAACATACGGTGAAGGATTTCATCACCTTTTCCGTGGCCCACAAATCACGAACTTGAGCATAACGTTTACCCGCACAAACTTTAAAAGAAATTAGACTTTAAGTCTTAAGGACTTTGCGCTCACTAGGAGAAGTTAACTGTGTTTAGAACCTCGCTTAACGGTATATTGTTTACGGGGTGTCTAGGAAAGTGTTAATGGCGAAACCGTCAAAAGAGAAAGGGTTATTTAATTAAGGACCTTCGCGAAAACGTCGGAAAACCTCCCCTTATCTCTGCACTTACCTGGCCTCGTGATCAGTGTATTTTGAGCCCGTTTCTCGACACAGTTTTACTTCGATAATCAAGTTCTGGAGCAGGTCTAGTTGACCTAGGTGAACCCTAGAACGATTAGGTATGTGGTATTTTTTTGTGTCGTGATTGTTTTTGTCCAGATTATTTTTGTGTGTATATTTCATTCTTTTGTTAATAACTATAAAAAAAATCACATTCTTTTTCCCCTCATTTTCTCTGCCTTTCTTTCTTTCTCTCTTCATATCATGGGTACCCCACCTCGCAAAACTCTTGCCGAACTTTGGTACCCATAACCAGACATTACTTCTTACGGTTCTTGCTTTGGCCGAACGTCGAATGATCCCTCCATGCCCAAAATCTCTTTGAAAGATCGGATAGACGCGTCTAGGACAAACACTTGCCCTCCATCCACTTTGTATCAACCTTTTCAACCTCCCCCACCCTCTTATGTTGATACCCCTTTTGCAAGTCATCCTATGTCCGTCGCTGAACATATTGAACAATCCTGTAGCCGATCTTTCACTCCTTTCACCACTACAGATTCTTGGGATCAACAATTCCATTCACCTTCTTATCCAAATGTTGATCCTGCTCCTGTCCAGCCATTCAATTCCTACCAGTCCTACCCGACTTTTGCACCTTCCCTAGACATTGCTTCTGAACCGCCGTTTGGGAGTTTTCAGTATCCAAAAAACTTTGAATCTTTTACTGAAACCCCTTCACAGCCCATGTCTAGTCTGGAACAGTCTTTGGAAGACTTTAGGATAGCGTCGTACCAACAGATGATGGATTTGAATGCGTCCATGGCCGCCCTCATACAACCTAGTGACCCGGTAGCTAGTTTTCAACTAGCTCCAAATTTTCCAACGTATGAAGAGGCGGTAGGACAGGTTGAGAATTTGAGTGGAGAGAGTAAGATGTACCCCCTTCCAAATCAAGCCTACCCGTTTCAACTTGAATCCCACAACTTCGGTTTTGAATGTCTATCTAATGTTCCAAATCATTGATTAAAGATAGAACAGATAATGAGTTGTGCGACTTTGTAGTGTTTGATTTACCTGATTGTGAAGGGTTCTTTTCGAGTGAAACCACACCCAATCCTTTTGACCTCTACACCTCCACTCTAGAACCTGAATTGATTAATATCCATGCTTTTGTTGAGGTGTCTGAGAATATTTATTTTCACTTAATTGAGGATATTGACGCCGGGAATATTTTGGATGCTGAACCTGTAGATTTGGCAGAGTTTTTCTCTCCAATTCATCATCCCGGGTCATTTACTGTTTTTCCCAAACCCCATATGCGTTTAGATTTTGAAGATAAATGCATGGATGTGCTGAATTTTGAGGAAAATTTTGAGGATAGTTTTGAGGATGAACCAGTTTTAATTGATGAGTCGGATTTTCCAATTCATCATGTTCCTTTCATTGACTATGTACACCCTCCTGAACCTTTAACCGATAACCTTCCTCAATCACCTACCTCCATCCTTTCCATCGTTCCGACCTTGCAAAAGACCGTCTCACTTTCATTTCATATGTCTGGTTTACTGTGTTCGGCGTACCCATGGTTTCTCACGAATCTTGAGGGATTTGGCCCCATTTCTCGACAGGTTAATAGATTAACACATTCGCTTTTTACACATCAGTCATCACAAATTGTGCTAATTTATTCGCTCCATTTCCACCCTCAAGTTCGTATTCCACTTTTTTCTCCCATCCGCCGTTCTTCTCTTCCACCAAGACCGGACGCCACTTCTATCCCCACACGGTCTCGCATGTTTCTTATTTCTTTTCTCTACACTCCATTCTTTCACCAACCGTCGCTTTATAGCGATAAAATCTTTGAATGGTTGGTACTCACTTTTGGCCTGTGTAAGGCCTTGTATAGTTTGAAACTGTTCTCTTCCCCCCCTAATCCTACACTTCAACGCTTAACAGTGGAAACACTGTTTTACTTAAGTTTGGGGGGAACTCTTTTTTTTGTATATATTTTTTGTTTTCCTTTTTGTTTTGTATATAATTTGTTTTTAGGGAGAGCGCCGACAATTTTGACCCTCTTGGTATAGCCTGACAGTGAGGGCACTGTCAAGTTTAAGTTTGGGGGTGTGCTCGGTAAGCTTTCTTCCTTCGCATTCATTTGTATATTTTGCATTTGCATACCTTATTAAAAACCCACAAAAATCGAAATTTTTCCAAAAATATAAAAACTTTGTCGTCAAGTTAGCTAATAGGGTAACTTAGATTTTTATTCTGAATGTTTAGTTGATATGTTAGAAATAACTAAATTCTAGGCTTAGGAATTGAAAATTCTAAAAATAACCTTCATTCTGTCTAACTTTGGTAAGTATACGTCCTTAGAGTTTTTTTTAGAAATAGGTAATCTTGAGTTCAGTTCTTGAGTTAAGTCAAGATGAAGGGAAAGTATTGAAGCTTTACTAAAAGATAAGTCTGAAAAATAGTTTCTTTTCTTGAGTTCAAATTTAGAAAGTATATACCCTACAAACTGCACTTACACGCACATTGAAACTTGGGATAGTAGAGGATACCTAGAAATACTCTTGCCTGAAAGCCTAGTATGAAAGAAAAAACAGTATTTAAAGCTAAACACCAAAAGAGCATATTGAAAAATATATCCGGTCTTGAAAAAGAAAAAGAAAAAGAAAAAATAGAATAAAGTCAAGACCTGAAAATTGCTATTTACGCTTTAAAGTTCACACATTCAGTAATCGGTCGTTAGTGCCTCAAGAAGCATTAATAGTCGCATGAAAGGTGTGTGAGCAAATCCGTCCATCCTTAATGAAAAGAAGTAGTATTAGGTATTAGGGCAAGGGTATTATAGCTTGAATTGAATTCTTTAGTGTAGGAGTGCAAATATACACACACGTAGAGGTATACAATCGATGTTTGGATAAAAGATAGAAATGAAGAATAAGACTTTTGTTTTCTGTAAAGTTAATAAAAATCCCTGATTTGAGACCACACTTAAAGAAGGAAAACTCAGGAGATACCAACATCTTTCTAAACTTTTTTGGAACGTATAAGATCTAAGGTTAAATAGATAGGAGATGTGAAAGATAAGGGTTGGATATTTCTAACTTAGGATGATAGAATTTCTAACATAAATACTAAACTGTAGGAGTAGAATCAACGTTACCTTATGACTCTAGCTTGACGGGATTTTGTGGGTGTAATCCGCCGAAAACCCTCAGGAGACAACACTCCTCCTACTAGGGACACCTAGAGGTTTAACGGCTTGTTGCACGTGCTCAGTGCAATCGCGTTCCCTGCGAAAGTGCGGTTAGGTCCTTTTTGTGAATAATTGGTTTTGCTCGGGACGAGCAAAAGTTAAGTTTGGGGGTATTTGTTCATACCAGAATATTGCATTTTATACCGCCCATTCTTACGCTCGTTTGGTTATAGGCAGGTGCTTTTAATCAGTGTTTGCTACATATTTACAGGATACTGGTTCTCATCTCTAAACAGTGAAATTCGTGGAAAAGTACGTCAAATTCTGGATTACTGCCAACAACAGATAAAACACGGGTCTCCGCTCTCTATCCGTGTGTTGCCACACACCAGTTTAAGGGACAAAATGGCAAATCGATGTCGTTTTCGTGCACAAAGCTCAATGTCAACACAAAATCCAACATATCTACGCGGAGCTCGAGAAAATCATGGCAAAAGATCCACATCACATCACCTTTTGATCTACTAAAATTCTGGAAGAAATGTGAAGAGATTCTGAGAAAAGTCATATACCAAACAGCAGACAACTACAAACCAGGGAAGGCCACAAAATATTGTGACCCAACTCATCAAGACGGCCGCGGTTCCGCGGCTTAAGCAGGCTTAGGCCGCGGAAACGCGGCCGTACAGGCTCTGTGCTGTGTCGTTTTTCAGGGGCAGTTGGGTCATTTTATGTGGAGCCAGATTCTTGCCCTAGGTTTCCAGTTCCCTGCCTATAAATACCCCAGTTCTGAGCCAAGCCAAGGGGTCTTCTTCTCCCATCTCTTTTTGTAGGATTTAGTTTAGCTTCTTCTTCTTCTTCATTCTTTCCTCCATGAAAATTGTAGTGAGAGCTTTTTGAGTGGAAGATCAATGAAGATGAGGATTATTTTTATCTTGTCTCTTTTATTTATTGTCTTGTAATTTTATTATCTTGTATTGTAATTTTATTTGTTGTTAACTAGTTGTTGTTATTTCTTTTCTTGTTCTATTTTCTTCTCTTCTTCTATCCGTATTTTCAAGCGATGATACTTGACGGAGTTCCTTGCTAAGGTGAGGACCCAAGAGTTAGCTTGCTTCACTTGTAAAACCGTTAGCTTGCTTCACTTGTAAAACCGATTTTCCTATTTTCTTCCTTCTTGTTTTGTTTTCTTTTCTTTTATGATGTGTGAATAATTTCCCTCTTGTTAAGGCTAAGGAAGGTGGTATGAGGGACGGAGAAATCCCTTGTGCTTCTCTTCGCCAAACATCTTGAAACGACCCCCGACCAAACAAACGCAACCCCCTCACTTAGGCGCGCTATACGTGACATATAGCCGCGACCTAAGTCGAGAAGTCCTTTAAGCGCACTACAACGTGACATGTAGTTGTGACTTAATTGGATACATGGTTGCGGGTGTTTGGCCGAGGGTTGGAAATAAGCGTATTTAGCGGACGGACAAGGGGCGCTAGGAATGGATTTAGCGTTGGAAAGCTTGCTTAAACTCGCAAATCCCATTCCTATGTTCTCCGAATCCCCACTACTTTCGATTATCCCGACACCGTTTTAAGAATGGCAAAAGATAAGCACAAGACTAATCCTTACTCTACTAACCAACCTTAACCTTAACAAGCTTACTTGAACATAAATACGAACACTTAGGATAGTTTACACATTCTTTATTAACTCGTCTAAAACTTGAACGAACATACAACCATCTCCCTGCGGATCGACCCGTGCTCAACCGGCTAGCTGCGAAGCGACACCGTCCTGATCGCGGTTATAACTTTAGAACTTTGAACATCCGACACGCCAAAAGCGTGCGATCACCGTTGCACATGGGAGGCAGGATTTGTGTCTTTTTCAAAGACGATTACCGTGTTGATAACACAGTTTGTTAATTGTCTACCTTAGATAGGCAAGCACCCACTTTTCCGGCTCCCTGAGGCTCAAGAGATTGGTCCCGTTTAAACCTATGTTACCAGGGTCAAATACTCCCCAAGTATTTAGTTATCGTTTTTAGAGTTGTAATAAATGTGGATTTTATACATATGCCGTTTCTATTGAGAATAACCTAATTTTCATAATATATGGTATTAAAGTGTAATATTAAACTTGTATGGATTTCATGGTATTTTAATGTAAACTGATTCTTGTGATTTTTTGAAAAGAGTTGTAATATTTATATTCTTACAAAATAGATCTTTTAAAGTTATATATATATATATATAATATATATTTATATAAAAATAATTTTAATATATATATTATAATTCTAAAGAATCTCATTTTCTTAAAATGTCGTATTTTAAATCTTTCGAGACCGAATGCTCCTTGCGTAGGTCTGCATCTCGCACTACTAAGCCCGAGATTGTGCGATAATCCGCACCATCCCGAACGGGTTCCCCAAATGGGTTGTAGCGGCGCTTTGCAATGATTTGTATAAATACTAAATCGTTTAGAAAATGGTTTTATTAGTAATGGTATTTATTTGTAAAGATGTCGTTTTCCCGTATTCTATATTCCCGAAGGTATTGTGCTATGTTGCATATGAGTGTTGTGAGGAGGTGGGTCATTACCTCGTGATCTACTTAAAGGTATAGCAAGGTTTTGATGGTTTAAATGTAGAAAAGAAACTATATGGTATTTTAATGAAAAAAATACGGTAAAATGGAAATAGCAATTACTTTTGATATGGAACTTGTTCAATATGATTATTTAGTGCTTAATAGTCAACATGAATTGGTTTTAGTATAATTGTATTAAAGAAAAGTGAGGTTTTAGGAAGAAACCGAATCGGACATAGGATTTGTTCCGATTCCGTCGGGTTTTTGTAATTCCGTATTTTTAGAAAAAGAATAGAGAAGAGGGTTGTGGGTAATCTACTGCTTATCCGCATTTCTTTTGCGGTGTCTAAGGCAAGTGTGTCTAAGGCAAGTGGTTACATAATTAGGTCCGCTACTTACGTAGCGGATACCTCCCACTTACCTGGCACTTACCTGACCACAGGAGGGATAAAGAGGTAGTAGAAGATTTATCCTGCGATTTGTCTTCTGAAAGTCTAGGAGCGGTCTAGTGACTTGACCTAGGTGACCTTAGATCTAGGGTTGATTGTGCATTTTTGTGTGATTTTTCTAAATCCATCTTTTTCAAAAAACAAAACATAAAACAAATCACTTTCTCTAATTATCACATACGCTGCCACTTGCGCTAAACCCGCTTCGTGCATGATCGGCTGGACACGGGATTCTAGTGCCCGTCTTGTCCGTGTTTCTTCTATCGATTCCGAAGTCAGTATTTCTTCATTTTCTTTTTCCTCACCACACACCACATCCACCGAGATGGACGGTTCTCCATCAAATTGTAATAACACCACTTTGCCATCACCCGTAGGTGCGCAGAATCTACCGCGTGTATCTCTCCAAAAGAGATGTTATCCTATACGTGGTCCTCTTTCTACCTGTCTTTCTATTCCACCAGCCAATGGGAATAATTTCGAAATCAAACCACACTATATCAATCTTTTGCCAAAATTTCACGGTTTAGAGTCTGAAGACGCATACGTTTTTATCACCAAATTTGAAAACGTATGTGTTATGATGGGCACTTCACAACTTTCTATGGATGCTATACGTTTACGTCTTCTCCCATTCACTTTGTACGATTTAGCCGAAAAGTGGCTTTATAACACACCCGCGCACTCAATTTCAAATTGGGATGAATTCGTTATAGCATTCTTTAAGAAATTTTATCCCAATCATAAGACCGCCCGTGTTAGAAGTGAAATCAACCAATTTTCCCAGCTTCCCAATGAACCATTTTGGAAATGTTTTGAACGGTTCAAGGATCTGCTTGTCCAATGTCCTCATCACGAAATCCATAGATGGGATCTGTGCCGAATTATATATGAGGGCATTAATCCAATGACAAAACAGATGCTTGAAACCATGTGTCAAGGCAATTTCATGTCTAAAGACGATGGTGAAGCCTGAAAATTCTTGGAAGATTTTGCTGAAAACACTTTGCAATGGGAAAGCGTTAGTACATCATCTAGGGGTGGTATCCATCAACTTGATGTTTCCATAGCAGTCAAAGCCGAAATGGAAGCAATGCAAAAGAAACTCGAAACTATGGAAAATAAATTTTTATTAACCTCCCTAAATCAGGTGACGCTCCCTAAAACCATGTGTGGATGCTGTTCCGATCCATCACATCTGACGGAAGAATGTTCTTTGAATTCTCCGTTTCAAGGTCAAGAACACACTAATACTGTTTTTCAGCAAAGACCTAGAAACGATCATTATTCTTCCACATATAATCAAGGTTGGAGAAATCACCCAAATTTTGCTTGGAACCAACACCAAACTCAAAATACGGTTCCAAACCAAAATAACTTTCAAAGGGTTTCTCCATAACAACAGCAACCACCACAAAACCAGCACCCCTTTCAAACACAAAATTTTCAAAATCCAGTCAATAATTCTGCACCGTATAATAATTCTTTCCAAACGGCCGGTACCAAAAACTCCTCTTCACTCGAACGGACGTTGGATTTGTTTATGAAACATTCTATGCAAATGACAACTGATATAAGGTCTTCTATCGATACCATAAAGAAGGACTCCGCCTCACACGGTGAGAGTATTAAATCGATAAAAGCACAAATTGCACAATTAAATGCCGCAATGAGTGCTAAAGAGAAAGGGAAACTTACATCTCAACCTTTACCGAATCCTGGCCACTCACAATATCACAATGTGAGTGCTATTACCACGCTGAGATCTAGAAGAGTGCTAAACAACCATGTTGGTGAAGAGATTGATAATGAGGAATCAATCAATGATACCCCGGCTTCCACTTCTACTTCTTACCCTGTTTCATCTACTCCACCTTCATGCGAGCCTATTCTCCGTTTTCCCCAAGGCTCGAACCCTCAGCCCACTTCTTCTAGTCCACCAACAACGATCCCCACTCTAATTCTGGGATCTGTTCCACCCACATGACCTTCTCCAATGTTGGACCCAGCTCTTATTGCTAAAACTCCTTATCCAAATCGGTTAAGGGGAAACAAACCAAGACCACAAATGGAGAAGATTATGGAAATGTTTAAACAGGTTAACATAAATTTCCCTCTCTTAGATGCTATCCAACAAGTTCCGACCTATGCGAAAATTCTAAAGGACTTGTGCACTAGAAAGAGAAAGACTCAAGTGCCGAAAAAAGTGTTCATGACGGGTAATGTTAGCACTGCTTTTACCCATCAGTTACCAAAGAAATGTAAGGACCCTAGTTGTCCTACAATCTCTATTTCTATTGGGGGTAAAAATATTAACCGTGCTCTTCTCGACCTTGACGCTAGTGTTAACCTGCTTCCATACTCTGTCTACGAGCAGTTAGGTATTGGAGAGTTGAAACTTGCCCACTGCACTCTCCATATGGCAAATCGATCTATCACCAAATCTAGGGGTGAACTTGAGGATGTGTTGAAAAAAGTCAGGGAATTTATATTCCCTGTTAACTTTATTGTTTTAGACACACGGCCTGTAGCGAACCCACAGGACCAAATTCCGGTGATTCTAGCTCGACCATTTTTGGCCACTTCCAATGCTGTAATCAATTGCCGAAATGGTTCTATGAACCTATCCTTCAGAAAAATGTCGATTGAGCTTAACATTTACAAGCTTGGAAGTCAACCATCTAAACCTTCTGCTCATATTCTTGATGTTTGTTCTATCCACGAGATAGCTTCCGAAAGCTGCAAGGTTGATGAACTTTGCTTTGATGATCTCGACGACATTAGCACATCATTGTTTGATCTTGCACAGTATCATAGTGAGGACACTTTTGACGAGTCTACCCTTGAGTTTGAACCTTTTGACTCATCACTTTCCGAGTCAATATCCTATACAGGTTATGAACTTCTTCGATAATCCGAATATCATTCCCTTACCCCACCTTCTATTGTCTCTCCGCCGACATTAGATCTCAAACTGTTGTCCTCTCATCTTAAATATGCATATTTAGGTGAGAATGAGTCTTTGCCCGTGATCATATCCGCTTCTCTAGCTTTAGAGCAAGAGGATGCTCTTTTGACAGTCTTGAGATCTAATCGGCAAGCATTTGGTTGGACAATGGCAGACATCAAAGGGATTAGTCCCTTAATTGTAGAACATCATATACATTTGATGGATGAAGCCAGGCCAACCCGAGAACCACAAAGACGGTTGAATCCCATCATGAAGGATGCGGTAAAGAAAGAAATCGTCAAGTGCCTTGATAGTGGTATAATTTACCCAATCTCTGATAACCAATGGGTAAGTCCTATTCATGTGATCCCTAAGAAGTCCGGCATCACGGTCATAACCAATGAGGCTAATGAGTTGATCCAAATACGCACCCAAACTGGGTGGCGTGTATATATTGATTATAGAAAACTCAATGCAGCAACGAGGAAAGATCACTTTTCTCTACCTTTCATTGACCAGATGTTGGAACGATTAGCTGGACATGAATATTATTGTTTCATGGACGGATACTCTGGCTATAACCAGGTCCCTATTGCTGAAAAGGATCAAGATAAAACAACATTTACTTTTCCTTTCAGTACATTTGCTTATAGACGCATGCCCTTTGGGTTATGCAATGCTCCCGCTACATTTCAGCGGTGTATGATGAGGATATTCTCTGACATGGTCGAGAATTTTATGGAGATTTTCATGGACGATTTCTCTATATTCGGGGACTCATTTGAGGATTGCCTATGTCATCTTGATTCTGTTCTTGTCCGCTGTAAGGATAAGAACTTAACTTTGAATTGGGGAAAATGCCATTTCATGGTCCAAGAAGGTATCGTGCTTGGACATGCCATTTCACGAAAAGGCATTGAGGTAGACAGAGCTAAAATAGATGTCGTTCATAACCTTCCTCATCCCAAATGCGTCAAAGAAATACGATCTTTTCTTGGTCATGCAGGATTTTATAGAAGATTCATTAAGAATTTTAGCAAAATTGCTAGACCTTTAACTCTTCTCTTGGCTAAGGAAACAACTTTTCACTTTGATTCGGACTGCGAGACTGCTTTTGAATCACTTAAAAGATCTCTCACTACAGCCCCCGTTCTATCATCTCCTGATTGGAACCACCCGTTTGAGCTTATGTGTGATGCATCAGATTTTTCTGTAGGTGCAGTCTTAGGACAGCACATTGATAAGATGCCACATGTGATTTATTATGCAAGTAAGATCTTGAATGATGCCCAAATTAATTATACAACCACCGAGAAAGAACTCTTGGCAGTTGTATTTGCATTAGAAAAATTCAGGCCTTACTTGATTGGCTCACCGATTGTGGTTTACACCGATCACTCCGCCCTAAAACATCTTTTATCTAAGAAGGATGCTAAGGGTAGGTTAATACGTGGATCCTATTATTACAAGAATTTGATCTTGTCATTCGAGATAAAAAAAAGGATGTGAAAATGTAGTAGCCGACCATCTTTCACGCATCTCTTCTTCACCTACTGTGACCTTGCCAATAAACGACTCTTTTCCTGATGAACAGCTCTTGAATGTATCCTGAGAACCTTGGTTTGTGGATATTGTGAATTATTTAGCAACAGGACTTATTCCTAGCAAATGGTCTAAACAAGACAAACATCGATTTCTATCCCGAGTAAAGCATTTTTACTGGGATGAACCTTATTTGTTTAAGTATTGTCCTGACCAAATCATTCACAGATGTGTCCCTAATGATGAATTCAAGAGTGTTTTGTCGTTCTGTCATGATCAGGCATGTGGTGGTCACTTTGGTCCACGTAAAACGACAGAGAAAGTTTTGCAATGTGGTTTTTACTGGCCTACGTTATTCAAAGATGCATTTGATCATTACAAAACTTGTCCACGGTGTCAACACACGGGTCGGATTTCTCGGAGAAATGAGATGCCTCTCCAACCTATCTTAGTTGTAGAAATTTTCGGCGTTTGGGGTATAGATTTATGGGTCCTTTTCCCAATTCTGTTGGGAATTTGTATATTTTGTTAGCAGTTGATTATGTCTCAAAATGGGTGGAAGCAAAACCATGTCGCACTAATGACAACAAGGTTGTTATTAAGTTCCTTACAGAAAATATTTTTTCGCGATTTGGACACCCTCGTGCTATAATTAGCGACAATGGGACGCATTTCTGTAATCGATCTTTCGAGACTTTGATGCGTAAATATTCAATCAACCACAGACTTTCTACACCCTATCATCCCCAAACGAGCGGGCAAGCTGAGATTTTCAATAGGCAAATCAAACAAATTTTGGAGAAAACAGTTTCTAAAAACCGGAAAGATTGGTCAACCAAATTGACGGATGCTCTTTGGGCATTTCTGTCACGCCCTGCTTCCCAGAGTGCGCTAAGATCGGCACGTGACAGAGCCAACCATACTACATGTGGTTAGGAAACATCCCTCCACAGTCACATTATGAGTGTCTATAAGATATCAAGAACAGAAGAAATAGAATAAACTATCTAGTACATATCCATATGCAAGAATAATGAGTCAAGAAATAATATGCGGAAGCAATAATCCAATAAACAATAACAATCTGGAAAGTACGTCCCAAAATACGGGTTCACATCAGGAATGAAAGTACAAAAATAAAACTAAACTAAACTAGATACTAACAGGATCCTCACTTCTCGGCCTGTTAGCTGAAATACTCCTGAACGGCCTGCGACAGAGATAAAGGATCTGGGCCATGCAAAACCCAGACGTCAGTGTGTCATAATATCAAACAATAAAAATATAATCAGGGGGTAACAGGATATGCAGGCATGAGTAGTAACAGTAATGAGTGTATAACGGTAACACGGGTATGAACAGTGAAGTGTGTACGTGCGGGTGAAGTGCGGTAAATAATCTAAACTGTTCTACTGGGTTATCTGTTCTAAGTTATTCGAAATCAATTGATGTACTTCTCATATAACTCAAAGAATATGCCCCGTTACCCCCCGGGACCACGGATCAGAAATATGTGAACCAAGAATGGTTCGGTCCCGTTACCCCCCAGGACCACGGACCAAGCTGTAAGAGTCACGAATGACTCTGTCCCGTTACCCCCCAGGACCACGGATCAAGAAGAATCACGAATGATTCTGTCCCGTTACCCCCCGGAACCACGGATCAAGTAATATCCTTTTAAGTTACACTTAGTTAAACCTTTGATTTCCCCATACCCCCAAGGTTATGTGTTCAAGTCGGGTATTGATAAACTGGAGCTAATGCCAACACAGGATCAAGCAGGTACATGTTTGTCTATATAGACAACAGGAAACGTCCGTAGGGACAACATGTCAGGATTGTCGGTATTAGTAACAGGATCAGGTAACATGTCAAGTAGTGGTATATCAGGTCATGTCAGGTAGTGTACATGTATCAAGTGGGTGCCCTAACAGTAAAATGTAGCAAGTATCGAATCACGATAAAGGTACGAATGTACAGTGAAAGCATGGATGCACAAATATTTATCAGGGATTACATCATGACTATGTAGGATGCACATTATCAAATATGTGGTACTAATGTAACAATAATATGAATTAATATAATATGGCATGCAACTAGATATGCAGAATTAATGGTATGGATAAACAATAAAACATGGATGCTCAAATATCTATCAGGGGTTACATTTACAGCTCCAAGACTATGTGGGATGCACATTATCAAGTATGGGATACTAATGTAACAGTAACATGAATTAATGTGATTTGTAGATGCAGCTACATATATAATAAATGATATGGATGCATACGAGTATCCGAAAAACTGTAAAATTGTAATATAGATGCACAATAAAATATACATGTAATATTTTTATTCATATGGATGCAACATATGTATCATAGCATGTAGCAAGATAAACTTGCCTCAGAAACAATGGTCGATATGCAGGCGGCCTGGTGCGACACGACACGATACGGTGTGTGAAACGGCACGACACGGTGCTGGGTCTTGCGGTGACACGGGACTGATACGATGGTGGCACACAAGTGGCATGGGCTGAGCATGAAGCGGGCATGACGTGGCACAGGAGCATGGCACATGGCGTGACACGGTCCGAGTACGGTGATGACACGGTCATGGCACGGTCTAGGTATGGTGCATGGTCTAATCGCGATCTGGTGCATGGTCTGGTCGCGATCTGGAGACGATCTGGTGCATGGTCTGGTGGTGGTCTGGTCGCGATCTGGACACGATCTGGTGCATGGTCTGGTCGCGATCTGGACACGATCTGGCTGCGACACGGTCGTGACATGGAAGTGGTGATGGTATGATTTTGGTATTGTAGTGGTACTGTGGTGATGGTATGGTCCGTCCGGATCGGCGGCGGCGGCATGGCACAGGCAATGACTATAATCAAGAATTCAAGAAAAGAAAGAGAAGAAAGAAGAAGAAGAAGAAGAAGAAGAAGAAGGTGTGCTTTCTCTGGTGCTCTGGGACAGATATGAAGCGAGGGGGACGTCGACGGTGTGCTTTCCGGCGATTGGCAGTGGGCAATCCGGTGTGCAGGTTCTTGACGTCGAGCATCGGGGTGTGCAGGGTATGAGCTCGGGATCTATGGGGAGAAGGAGAGAGGAGAGAGGGTCAAAGTGGTGGCGAGGGGTTGAGGCGACGAGGGTCGGAGTTCCGGCGACGTGAGGGTGCCGGCAAGGGCAGTGATGGGTTTCTTGTAGCTGTAGGGTTGTGGGTGTGCAAGAAAGAGAGTCGAGGTTGGCTTGGGGTGTTGGTGAGGAGGAGGAGGGGACGAGGTTCACCGGCGGCGAAGGCGAGTTCCAGCGGGGTGCAAGCGATGGGTTTTGGAGCTCGGGATGTGGGTTGTAGCGGGTTGGGTTATCGTCGTCGGGGGTGAGGGCGAGGAGGAGAAGAGAAGGTCAGGAGATGAGAGAGTAGGCAAGGATGAGGGAGACGTCGGCGACTATGAAGCGACGGCGACGAGGACTGCAGGCGAGGTCGGGTTCTTGAATCGGTGAGTTGAAGCGGTCAGGGACGTGAGGTGACGGAGGAGGAGAGAAGGAGAAGGTGGTGACGAGGCCAACGAGATGATCAGCGTCGAGGGCAGAGGCGGCGACGGAGAGGAGGCGAAGGCAGTGGGTTGCGAGGAGGCGGGAGAAAAAATAAAGAAGATGGAGAATGAGAGAGAGAGATGCTGTGTTATATGAAAAAAACAATATTTAATATGTTAATATATGTATATATATGTATATATATATAGAGAGAGAGAGAGAAAAGAAGAAGAATTATGTGGGATCAAGGTGAGATCAGGGGTTAGGATCAGGTTAAAACCTTTTTTTAAATCTTTTTATGAAAAATTTGTAAACGTATGAATTTAACAGTTAAGATATATTAGAATAAAATATTAGTTAAATTTTAGATTTTGGCTAAAACGAAAATACTCCAAAATGTGTCCGGGTCGGGTCTAAAATTACGGTTTGAAAATACGGATAATATATGTGTCAACCAAAACCAAAATAGAATATCCGGGTAACGGAAAAGTATACCCCCAAGAATGGATACACGTAGCGTGCACGTAGCTATCCAAACGGGCCCGTTTCACTGAATGGGACGAGAACACGATATACGGATGCTACCACAGGGTCAGGGGTATGATACAGGCCATGCTAGATATTTTTAAAATATTTTATTTGACTTTAAATTTTATATTAAAAAAATGCAGATGCCAGATTTAATGCCAGTATGCAGTATATAAAAAATATGAAAGTGCACGGATCCACATAACATGCCGGGATAAATCATAAATAGGAATCAAGACGGGTTTCCAGCAAGCGGGTCGGGTCGGATGCAAATACAGATGTCAAATACACTATTCGCACCCAAAACACAATAAATCAAGAAACGACCATAAATAAAGAAATACTCAAAATAGAACTGGTATAAATGAACTAGGGTGTTACATTATACCCAACTATAAAAAGAATTCCGTCCTCGAAATTCTTGGAACAAGAAAAGATAAACAAACATGAATCTACAAGAAGAGGTGTGGAAACTTCTGTCGAATCTCGTCTTCTCGTTCCCAAGTCGATTCTCCATACGAGCGATTCCCTCAAGAAACAAGTACTAGAGGGATAACCTTGTTCTTGAGGACCTTTTCTCTTTGATCAACAATCGACATTTGTCGTTCCTCAAAGGTCAAATTCTCTCTTACAGTCAGCTCCGAATAATCTAGCACGTGTGTTTCATCTCGAACATACTTACGGAGTTGAGATACATGAAACACGTCATGAACATTCGCCAAAGATGGTGGTAACGCTAATCGATAAACCACTTCTCCAACACGCTCCACAATCTCGAAAGGCCCCACAAATCGAGGACTAAGCTTACCTTGACTGCCAAAATGAATCACTCCTCTAGTCGGTGATATCTTCAAGAATACCAGATTACCAACAGCGAACTCTAGAGGTCTTCTCGATGTATCAGCCCAACTCTTCTGCCGATCCTGTGCCGCCTTCATGTGATTTCGGATAGTATTAACTGTTCCCCTCCGAAAGACGCGCAAGACGGACTGTCTTGCCTGAGATTCGGGGCAGATGCTAATTGGTGCTATCCGTCTACCTCTCCGAAGATGCCAAGTTGATTTATGGCACCGTGTATCGAAGGTTTAAACGGATGCGTCCGATGTAGCAGACTTCGTCAGATTCCCCCTCGCTTGAGGGGTTTTTGATTGTGGGGACGCTCTTCCCTGCAGGCGCAAGCCCCTGCAGTTAATTACGCTACCGCATTGCGGTAACAACTTTCTCCTTATCCAGATGGTCACTTCGTGTCGTGTGAGTTTGATTTGTGTTTGGTTGCCCGGGGATTGTATACGGAGACTGAGTTATGTCGTCGCCCGTAGGGCGTGGACTAGTCCAAATCCGTATTATCTTAGATTTAGGTTTGGGAGTTTGGGTTTAAGGATACGTTAGCCTCGTTTGAGACTAAGATCGACTTAAACCTTTGTTAAGGATACGTTAGTCTAGTTTTAGACTAAGATCAACTTAACGGGATCGTTTAGATCCGACAGGAGAGCGATTAAGGGAGCCCTGTTGTTTAGTTTAGTAACATTGCGGTCAATAGGTAGTTTAGGGACATTGCGGTCCATTGTTAGTTTTAAGACATTGCGGTCAAGGTTAAGGACGTCATAGTCCATGGGTTTAAGGACCCCATAGTCCGGCGTTAGTTTTAAGACATCACGGTCAAGGTTAAGGACGTCATAGTCCGTTGTTAGTTTTAAGACATTCCGGTCAAGGTTAAGGACGTCATAGTCCGAGGGTTTAAGGACCCCACAGTCCGGCGTTAGTTTTAAGACATCACGGTCAAGGTTAAGGACGTCATAGTCCGTTGTTAGTTTTAAGACATTCCGGTCAAGGTTAAGGACGTCATAGTCCGAGGGTTTAAGGACCCCACAGTCCGTATCAATGTGTGGTCATCGGGACCCATCACCTCTTTGAAGACGTTGAGGAATTACGACGCTAAGTATCAAAGGAGTGAAGAGATGTACCCTTAAAGCAAGGTAGATTAAGTGATCTGTAGTCTAATTTGGAAACTAAGATCAATTATTATATTATGAGCCCATTGGCCCAGTTAAGTTTGAATTGAGGACTTATGGCCAGCTTGGGCTAAGTCCAATCATGTATGGAATATTGGCCCTCTGTTGGTTCATTGAAGGAGAGGCTTTGCCTCTAAACTTAGCCAGTTGGGCTAAAGCTAGTGTTAAACACTAGAGACCAACAATGTTGAACACTGGGAATAAGATTAACAAGTTAGTGTTAAACACTAAAAGATAATCAGTGTTGAACACTAGCAACAGGGCTTTTAAATTAATGTTAAACACTAAAGCAAATCAGTGTTAAACACTGGAAATAGAGTCTTTCAAATTAATGTTTGAACACTAGAGCAAATCAGTGTTAAACACTGGATACAGAGATTTCAATTTAGTGTTTAAACACTAAGGCAAGAGGGGTCACGTGGTAGCACGTGAGAGTGCCCTGCTTCCCTTTATTTTGTTCTGCCAAAAGCATTGAATATTTTGGAGCATCACGTTCTGTCATGTGATGGGAATTTAATTGTTTGTCTGTTAGAGCTTCAGCCAAGGGGTCACGTGGTAGCACGTGATGGTGCCCATAAGCTCTTTTCTATTTCTTTTGCATTTTTCTCTGTGTGCTTCCGAGGTCACGTGGGGCACGTGAGGCATTGCCTCAAAATTCTTTTCTATGGATCTTTGCAGGGGTCACGTGGTAGCACGTGACTCTAACTCAAAGTTCTTTTCTGTGGATCTTTGTAGGGGTCACGTGGTAGCACGTGACTCTGACTCTTTGCATGTTTTAAAGATCTGTCCATCTTTTAAGAATTAAATTCTTCATAGGGTCAAACCCTAGCAATAAACTTTAGAGGAATTAAATTCCTGTTTTCTTCTGAAGAATTATATTCTTAAATAGGGTTAAACCCTAATTTCTTTTCTGTAAAGAATTAAATTCCGGTATAGGTTAAAACCCTAATTTCTTTTTTTTAAGGGAATTAAATTCCTGTGAGTTTTGAGAGAATTAAGTTCTCAATTAGGGTTAAACCCTGGTTCTGTCCATTTTGAAGGAATTAAATTCCTAAGGTTAAATCCTAATTTTATCTCAAAGGAATTAAATTCCTATCATTCTGTGCGAATTAAATTCTCAGAGCTCAATTCCTCCTCTGTGTTTTAGATCTGCATGGCAGGATCTCAACCCAATGAGAATTAAATTCTCAATTCATGGGGAGATGTGCACTTTGCAGATCATCAACCAGAGAAAGAACTAAGTTCTTTTCTTTTTATAAGAGTTAAACTCTTTTGAGAATTAAATTCTCCTTTGAAGCCTCTCTTTCCTTACCTAGGGTTTTTTTCTTTTGCAGAGAATCAAATTCTTCTTTCTGAATTTTCAAGATTCTAAAGCTCTATATCTCTCTTTCTCTGTGTATCAAAAAAAAAGGTCCTCCCTCTTCTTTTCTTGGCTTCTATTTATAGGAGATGGAAAAGAATCAATCTGTTTGGTAAATCTCTCATTGAGAGATTTGATTTGTTCATTGAGAGATTTGATTTATATTTATCATTAATCTGGGCCTTTAGATTATTAGGTGAATTTTATTCACCATTGGATTTTAAATCCAAAGATATCTCTTTATTATTTCGGTGAGATTTAAGGGGAAATCTTTCCAAGTCCAAGATTTTTCCATAAATTGGTGATATTTAATCACCTTTAGATTTTTAATCCAACGGTTTCAGATAATCCTTTTTCATTTTGGAAAGATTTGAAAGATCTTCCCTCAGAATTTAATTCTGTCAAAGAATAAGGCTTTTAAAGCCGGTCACGTGTGGCCACGTGACCCCTGGTCACGTGTAGGCACGTGACCCCTGGAATGGGCTTCTCTTCTTCTGCGCTCTGTTCTCTGGCCGCTGCTTAACCATCACGTGCCAATACGTGACTACTGGTCACGTGTGAGAACGTGATGCCTGTTCTGAAGCTTCTTCTTGACTTTTAATTAGAGAACAAATATGCTCTATGCCGCTGCTTAACCATCACGTGCCAACACGTGACCACTGGTCACGTGTGAGCACGTGATGCCTCTTCTGAATCTTTTCCTGATTTTTAATCAGGGAACATTAACCTTCTCTACTGTTTGCACGATCAAATCCGGTCCCAACAATCTCCGTTCTCCAACATCATCCCAACAAACAGGTGAGCGACACTTGCGACCATACAATGCTTCGAATGGAGCCATCTGAATAGTCGTCTGGAAACTGTTATTGTAAGAAAACTCCACCAAGTATAAATGATCCTCCCATGAACCCTTGAAGTCTAACATACAAGCTCTCAACATATCTTCAAGAGTTTGGATCGTTCTCTCCGATTGGCCATCTGTCTGGGGATGATAAGCAGTGCTAAACATCAATCGCGTCCCCAAACTTTCCTGTAGACTCCTCCAGAAGTGCGATAAGAATCGGGTATCACGGTCGGAAACGATACTTACAGGTACTCCATACAATCTCACAATCTCCTGCATGTACCGCTCTGCCAACGCTTCCGTCGACTGACTAACTCGAAACGGTACGAAATGAGCTGCCTTGGTCAGTCGATCAACAATCACCCAAACTGCATTGTTGCCCCTTCGACTCCGCAGTAAAGTTGTCACGAAATCCATGGTTATATGTTCCCACTTCCACTGAGGAATCAGAAGTGGTTGCAATAAACCAGCTACCCTTTGATGTTCAGCCTTAACTTGCTGACACACCAAGCACTTCGCTACAAAACGGGTAATCTCCCTTTTCATGCCTTCCCACCAGAAATGCTGTCGTAGATCACGATACATCTTCGTGCCTCCTGGATGTACGGAATAAGCGGAACTGTGCGCCTCCTTCATAATTTCTTCACGAATATCTCCCTTTGGCACACACAAACGACTACCATATCGCAACGAACCATCTTCATGAATCAACAAGTCTGTTCGAAGTCCCGCTTCTACTTGTTCTCGAAACTTCAGCAACCTTGGATCGTGCGACTGTGCTTCTTTAATATTATCGATCAATAACGACTGTACTTGCAGCTGCATCAACTGTCCTGAAGAATGCGGTAACACGACCTCCAACTCGAATCTCCGAAAATCATCGATAAGCTCCCTTTGTGCTGTCAACATCTGAATTGCTGGCAACTGACTAAGCACATCCGGTACTACATTAACTTTCCCCGGATGGTACTTGAGATCAAGATCGTAGTCAGCCATCAGCTCCAACCATCTACGCTGCCTCATATTAAGCTCTTTCTGCGTGAATACATACTTTAGGCTTTTGTGATCGGTGAATACTTCGACCCTTTCGCCCAGTAAGTAGTGTCTCCAAATCTTCAAAGCGAAAATCACAGCGGCAAGCTCCAAATCATGAGTTGGATAATTCTTCTCATGGGTCTTCAACTGTCTCGACGGGTAAGCTATAACCTTCCCATGCTGCATCAAAACACATTCCAAACCTTTCCCAGATGCGTCGTTGTGAATCACCAATCCTCCGGAACCGTCTGGTACAGTCAAAATAGGAGCGGTTATCAACCTTTGCTTCAACGCCTCAAAAGATGACGCACAACTATCCGTCCATACAAATGGTACATCCTTCCATGTAAGCTTGGTCAAAGGCTCAGCTAATCGAGAAAAATTCTCCACGAACCTTCTGTAATAGCCTGCAAGTCCCAGAAAACTTCTGATCTCTGCTACATTTTTCGGAATCGGCTAATCTTGAACTGCTGCAATCTTCTCGGGATCAATGGTGATTCCATCTCCGGATACGACATGGCCCCAAAACGTCACTTCTTCAAGCCAAAACTCGCACTTGCTCATCTTTGCATATAATCTTTCTTGCCTCAATATCTGCAGCGCGATCTTCAAGTGTTCAACATGCTCTTCTATACTCCTCGAGTAGACCAGAATATCATCAATGAACACCACTATAAACTGGTCCAAGAACGGTGAAAAGATTCGGTTCATCAAGTCCATAAATATCGCCGGTGCATTCGTGACTCCGAATGGCATCATTAAATACTCGTAATGTCCATACCGAGTTCGAAACGCAGTCTTGCAAATATCCTCTGATTTAACTCTGACCTGATGATATCCGAACCGCAAATCCAGCTTCGAGAATACCCTCACGCCACTAAGCTGCTCGAACAATTCTCCAATGCGAGGGATCGGGTACTTGTTCTTAATAGTTACCCGGTTTAATTCTCGATAATCGATGCACATCCTCTTTATGCCATCTTTCTTCTTTACTAGAAGAACTGGAGCTCCCCAAGGTGAATTGTTGCTGCGAATCCAACCCTTCTCGAGCAATTCGGTAACCTGCTCTTGATTTCTTCCAACTCCACTGGTGCCATTGGATAGTACACCTTTGAGATTGGCGCTGCATCAGGAACAAGATCGATCGCGAACTCCACATATCGTTTTGGCGGTAAACCCGAGATGTCCTCGAACACGTCCATGAACTCTCGAACTACAACTTGCGCTTCCTCTTTATCAACTTCCATCAACATAAGAACGGTGTTTGTCGACCTAGCCCTAAACTCGACTGGCCCGACAGAACTGCTACTTCCAACAAAAACAAACTCCGGATGTCCGGGAATCTGAAAAATCACTTTGTTTGCCCTACAATCAATGTGAGCGTGGAAAGTGCCGAGAAAATCCATTCCCAAGACAACATCAAACAATGGGATGCACTAGAATTGAAGAATGCTAATGCGGGAAAATCATGAACAAGTAGGATACCTGAAACAACTTCATCTGAAGCCTGATACTGAAGAAGATAAGTACGGTAAATATGATTCAAGCTTGCAATAAAACATAAACTGGTAAACAATGAAACCGAGAGAAGTAAGGTAATATAACAACCATAAAACAAGGAGATGAATCAAGGCTAGGACTCCAAGTTACTTAAATAGAGTACCGTATTGTAACCATGTTGCAGTTCATAGTTACAATCACATAACTCCGTTCAAGTCGCCCAAATCCTAGTATCAGAATAAAAAGAAACAATAGGGAACCAGAAGGTTTCAAGTCGAGATGCAAAGTTGTTTGCATATCGTCAAGACAAAGATCAAGAGAAAGATATGATTCAAGAATCACGATAACAATGTGGCAGGACATATTCCTAATCACGGATTTTCTGATTCGTATATTGGGTCCAATACCCAACTATAAAAGAATCAAACCCGATTAACCTAAATCGTATGTCTCTGATACCAAACAAACCCTGTCACGTCCCGCTTCCCAGAGTGCGCTAAGATCGGCACATGACAGAGCCAACCATGCTACCTGTGGTTAGGAAATATCCTTCCACAGTCACATTACGGCTATCTATAAGATATCAAGAACAGAAGAAATAGAATAAACTATCTAGTACATGTCCATATGCCAGAATAACGAGTCAAGAAATAATATGCGGAAGCAATAATCCAATAAGCAATAACAATCTAGAAAGTACGTCCCAAATACGGGTTCACATCAGGAATGAAAGTACGAAAATAAAACTAAACTAACTAGATACTAACAGGATCCTCAATGCTCGGCCTGTTGGCTGAAATACTCTTGAACGGCCTGCGACAGAGATAAAAAATCAGGGCCATGCAAAACCCAGACGTCAGTGCGTCATAATATCAAACAATAAAAATATAATCAGGATGTAACAAGATATGCAGGCATGAGTAGTAACAGTAATGAGTGTATAACGGTAACACGGGTATGAACAGTGAAGTGTGTACGTGCGGGTGAAGTGCGGTAAATAATCTAAACTGTGCTGCTGGGTTATCTATTCTAAGTTATTCGAAATCAATTGATGTACTCCTCATGTAACTCAAAGAATATGTCCCATTATCCCCCGGGACCACGGATCAGGAGAATCACGAATGATTCTGTCCCGTTACCCCCCGGGACCACGGATCAAGTAATATCTTTTTAAGTTACACTCGGTTACACCTTTGATTTCCCCATACCCCTAAGGTTATGTGTTCAAGTCAGGTATTGATAAACTGGAGCTAATGCCAACACAGGATCAAGCAGGTACAGGTTTGTCTATGTAGACAACAGGAAACGTCCGTAGGGACACATGTCAGGATTGTCGGCATTAGTAACAGGATCAGGTAACATGTCAAGTAGTGGTATATCAGGTCATGTCAGGTAGTGTACATGTATCAAGTGGGTGCCCTAACAGTAAAATATAGCAAGTATCGAATCACGATAAAGGTACGGATGTACAGTGAAAGCATGGATGCACAAATATTTATCAGGGGTTACATCATGACTATGTAGGATGCACATTATCAAGTATGTGGTACTAATGTAACAATAATATGAATTAATATAATATGGCATGCAACTAAATATGCAGAATTAATGGTATGGATACACAATAAAACATGGATGCTCAAATATCTATCAGGGGTTACATTTACAGCTCCAAGCCTATGTGGGATGCACATTGTCAAGTATGGGGTACTAATGTAACAGTAATATGAATTAATGTGATTTGTAGATGCAGCTACATATATAATAAATGATATGGATGCATACGGGTATCCGAAAAACTGTAAACTTGTAATATGGATGCATAATAAAATAAACATGTAATATTTTTATTCATATGGATGCAATATATGTATCATAGCATGTAGCAAGATAAACTTGTCTCAGAAACAATGGTCGATATGCAGGCGGCCTGGTGCGACACGACACGATACAGTGTGTGAAACGGCACGACACGGTGCTGGGTCTTGCGGTGACACGGGACTGGTGCGATGATGGCACACAAGTGGCATGAGCTGAGCACGAAGCGGGCATGACGTGGCACAGGGGCAGGGCACATGGCGTGACACGGTCCGAGTACGATGATGACACGGTCATGGCACGGTCTGGGTACGGTGCATGGTCTGGTCGCGATCTGGTGCATGGTCTGGTCATGATCTGGACACGATCTGGCCGCGACACGGTCATGACATGGAAGTGGTGATGGTATGATTTTGGTATTGTAGTGGTATTGTGGTGATGGTATGGTTCGTCCGGATCGTCGGCAGCGGCATGGCACAGGCGATGACCGGAATCAAGAATTCAAGAAAAGAAAGAGAAGAAAGAAGAAGAAGAAGGTGTGTTCTCTGGGTTCTCTGGTGCTCTGGGACAGATACGAAGCGAGGGGGACGTCGACGGTGTGCTTTCCGGCGATGGGCAGTGGGCAATCCGGTGTGCAGGCTCTTGACGTTGGGGATCGGGGGTGTGCAGGGTATGAGCTCGGGATCTATGGGGAGAAGGAGAGAGGAGAGAGGGTGAAAGTGGTGGCGAGGGCTTGAGGCGACGGGGGTCGGAGTTCCGGCGATGTGAGGGTGCCGGCAAGGGCAGTGGTGGGTTTCTTGTGGCTGTAGGGTTGCGGGTGTGCAAGAAAGAGAGTCGGGGTTGGCTTGGGGTGTTGGTGAGGAGGAGGAGGGTGATGACGAGGTTCACCCGCGGCGAAGGCGAGTTCCGGCGGGGTGCAGGCGATGGGTTTTGGAGCTCGGGATGTAGGTTGCAGTGGGTTGGGTTATCGTCGTTGAGGGTGAGGGCGAAGAGGAGAGGAGAAGGTAAGGAGATGAGAGAGTAGGCGAGGATGAGGGAGACGTCGGCGACGACGAAGCGACGGCGACGAAGACTGCAGGCGAGGTCGGGTTCTTGAGTCGGTGGGTTGAAGCAGTTGGGGACGTGAGGTGACGGAGGAGGAGAGAAGGAGAAGGTGGTGACGAGGCCGACGAGATGATCGGCGTCGAGGGCAGAGGCGACGATAGAGAGGAGGCGAGGGCAGTGGGTTGAGAGGAGGCGGGAGAAAAAATAAAGAAGATGAAGAGTGAGAGAGAGACTGTGTTATATGAAAAAAAAAATATTTAATATATTAATATGTATATATATATATATATATAGAGAGAGAGAGAAGAAGAATTACGTGGGATCAAGGTGGGACAGGGGGGTTAGGATCAGGATAAAACCTTTTTTTTAAAATCTTTTTATGAAAAATTTGTAAACGTATGCATTTAACAGTTAAGATATATTAGAATATAATATTAGTTAAATTTTAGATTTTGGCTAAAACGAAAATACTCCAAAATGTGTCCGGGGCGGGTCTAAAATTACGGTTTGATAATACGGATAATATACGTGTCAAGCAAAACCAAAATAGGATATCCGGGTAACGGAAAAGCATACCCCTAAGAACGGATACACGTAGCGTGCACGTAGCTATTCAAACGTGTCTGTTTCACTGAACGGGACGAGAACACGATGTACGGATGCTACCATAGGGTCAGGGGTATGATACAGGCCATGCTAGATATTTTTAAAATATTTTATTTGACTTTAAATTTTATATTAAAAAAATGCAGATGCCGGATATAATGCCAGTATGCAGTATATAAAAAATATGAAAGTGCACGGATCCACATAACAAACCGGGATAACTCATAAATAGGAATCAAGACGGGTTTCCAGCAAGCGGGTCGGCTCGGATGCAAATACAGATGTCAAATACACTGTTCGCACCCAAAACATAATAAATCAAGAAAAGGCCATAAATAAAGAAATACTCAAAATAGAACTGGTATAAATGAACTAGGGTGTTACAAGTTCGTACCGCTTATAAGACTGATCTAGGTATATCTCCTTACCGTCTAGTGTTTGGAAAGGCTTGCCACCTTCCTATCGAGATTGAGCATAAAGCAATATGGGCCATTAAAGAACTTAATTTCGATTTAAATCAAGACTGTAACTTTCGGAAGCTGCAATTAAATGAGCTAAGCGAACTCCGCGATAAAGCTTACGATAATGCGGTGATAGTAAAGAACCGGACTAAGGTATTTCACGATAAAATCATTTTGAGAAAAACTTTTACCCCGGGACAAAAAGTCCTTATTTACGATTCCCGTCTCTATTTTCATGCGGGTAAGCTAAGATCTCATTGGAAAGGACCATTTGTGGTGTGGTATGTATACCCGCACGGGACAGTTGAAGTTGAAAATAGTAAAAACGGTTCAATTTTCAAAGTGAATGGGCATAGATTAAAATCGTATTTTTCCACTGACCCCACGGAGGAGCTCCTGTTTTTACAGGAGCCGATTTATCATAACTAAATTTCCTCCACCTCACCTCTATGCCTCCATAATATTGTCTCATCTTAAGAATGGAGGTGAGTACTAAAAAAATAAGTTTGGGGGAAGATTTCACTTTCATTTATACTTGCCCCCGTTAATAACTTATCCTCCCAAGTCTAAGTCTACAGGTTTATGAGATTTAAAAGATGACAACAGTGAGGACACTGCTGTAAATAGGTTTGGGGGAGATTTGTGCTTATTTACGCATTGTTTTGCATAAATTTTGCATAAGCACAAAATTTTCAAAATTTTCTTTTATAATAAAAGATTAGAAAGTGCAAAATTACATTTAAAAGATTGGAAAAGTTTAAGAAAACCAAGAAAATTAGATATTTTTTTAAACGAAACTAGTAATAAGCAGTTATGAGCCGTTGTCCCAAGGGTTAGTAAGATGAAGGAAGTCACTAATCTGAGGATAAAAATAAGTCTGAAAAATTGTTCATATTCTGGAAGCCAAACATTTGAACATTGATACCCTACTATACGCACTTACACACGTCTTGAAACTCGGGATAGTAGAAGATACCTTGAAGTGCTCTTGTCTAAAAGCCAAAGTATGAAGAAAATAAATTTAAATGAAACATACAAGTATAAAATGGTGAAGAAAAATGAACACTGGTTTTGTAATCACTAAGGCGGCATAAAAAATTATAGCGATGATGCTTCATCACCTAGTGCCTTAGACCAACTGGTTTGGGAATCACTGCTACGCCTTAGGTGTTGCAAGACGAGGAAATTGCTAATTACGCCTAATATGTGAGCACATTTAGTAATCGGTCGGTTAGTACCTTAAGAAATATTAACGGTCGCATGAAGAATGTGTGAGCAATTCTATCTAAAATATTTACCGACTAAAAAGTACTGAGGTAGATGGAAAAGAGTATGATAGCTTGAATTGAATTCTCCGAGTGTAGGGATATCTTTTACACACACACGTAGGGGTATATGATCGGTGTTTGGAGGAAAGGTATGGATGAAGAATAAAGGCGATGTTTTATTGAGGGGTGATGTGATTTCTAACCTCTTTTCATGACTATTAAGATATGACTCATGACAACCGAAAAGCTAGTATAGTTGAAAACTCTAATTTTCAAAGTTCTTTCTTTTATAATTCTTATCTTTATATGTAACTTTCACAGTCTTTCTTTTATTATAGGATTTTGTGGGTGTAATCCGCTGAAAACCCTCAGGAGACAACACTCCTTCTACTAGGGACACCTAGAGGTTTAAAGGCTTGTTGCACGTGCTCGGCACAATCACGTTGCCTACGAAAATGTGCTAGTTAGTTTTTATTTTCTATTTTCTCCTTCTCTTGAATAAAAGAAGTTTGCTCGTGACGATCAAAGTCAAGTTTGGGGGAATTTGTTCAGTCGAAAATATTACAATGTTTAACATAAAAATTTCCTCAAATTTCTAATCATCTAAGTGTGTTTGTTATAAATATAACACATATTACAAGTTCATCTAGAAAATATCAATTACCATGTGTTATACATTATAATCAACACTTTTGAAGGAAATTGTATGTTTATTATTTCACGCATAATATTGTCTATCTCTGATATCCTTCATTGAGATCTTGTGCAAAAATCAGCTCAGGTCAGATATCGGAATCGTAAATTCGGCGATAAAATACAGGAAATCAAAGAGTTAAATTCTGGTAGTGATTCAGCAGAGAGAGAAAGATTCCAGATATCACATATAAACCCAGAGATCAACAGAAGAAGTCCACAGAGATTTGAAGCATCGATCTCACCAATCGGCCGCAGAACCGCGGCCGAGTTGGCCCGAGTCGCCACGGATCTGCGGCTGAGTCATAGGATCGAAGGTCGGGAACTCTCTGGAAACTTCATTTGCAACGTCCTAGCTTATTTGAGACGTTCGTTGTAACAACATTGTTTTGAAAACTTCTCTATAATGACCTAGTTTGTTGAGGAAGCTTGATGACTACCCAGCTTATTCTAGAAACCTCTCTATAACAACCTAACTTATGAAGGAAGCTTGATTAAGGGCTATAAAAAGGACCCAAGCCTTGAGGTGAGGGGTTCCGAATTTTTCGACACTTTTGATCCAAAAACCAAACCAAATCAAGATCCAATTCCAAATCAAGATCCAAGCTCAAGAATCGTGAGAAATTCATTGAGCGAGATCATTCAAGATCCTTTACGCGAAGCCGATCGTCATCAACGAGCACGTGATCCTCGATGAATCCAAGACTCACAGTGATCGAGTGAAGCGAAAATCGACGGAGAAATTACCTCTTCAAGTGAGTGATCGAGAGCGAATTTTCTTGTAATCTCGGATTGAAGAAGTTGTAATTTGAAGTTGAATAATAAAGGTGATCATTACTTTTAATATCGTTTTCTTTAATTCTTCGCATTATGACATCTCTATTTGTTGATTCTTATATTTTCATAATATGTGAATAAATCTCCGCTTGCTAAGGATTCGAAGGAATTCGGTAGATTAAATGATGAAAGAGTTCTATATTCATCTTAAGTCTTATGGAGATTATAAACTTTAGCAAAAATAATCATTAATGTCCAAATTGTGAGTGAGATCAATCTATTGAGAATTTCATCACAATTTGGGGATTAGATTGATGATCTTTCTTGCTAAAACCTAGATAAGATTGGCAATTAATGAAAGGACAAGGGGCAATGAAGAAAAAACCCTAGTTTCTTCAAAGGATCCCTAATTCTCATTATCAGTCATCGATCTAGTTTTAATTCTACCAATTGATAAGATGAATCATCTTGAATAATCATCATTGGCTACTAATTCTGTTCGAATCTTACAAACCTTCTACATTTTTCTTGATAACTAAATCTTGAATATTATCTTGAATTCTCTTTCTTGAAAACGACTTCTTAAACTTCTTGAAAATATGAATTCAACTCAATCTTGAACTACTTCTTGAATTTTCTTTACTATTTCTTTCGACTCAACTAAAGTAAGAATTAACGAGTCCCACGAATCCCAGAGGACGGCCCGTACTCACTAACGCTCGTTACACGCGATACCGTTGTTGATTACGGTTACTAAACTACAAAACATTTTATCATTTCTTTGTTACACCTTTTCTTTAAAATCGAAGATGTGAGAATTCAAAAATAGATAAATCAAAGTTGAAGCTTAAACTTTGTTCTCTTGGGTGGATCATCTTCGGCGAAAGAGAACTGGCTTGCAAGCACGATCTAGAGCTCTTGAGAGTATGCTAGAGTCCAACCCAATTGGAGCAAATGAAGACGCTACAAAGGTTGTAATTTCTATCTTGTTGTAGTGCTAGTTTAGGTGTTTGGTTTAGATTCTAGGGTATAACTTTTTAGTGCCTTAAAAAAATTTGTTTTCGGATTCCGCATTGACCGCGGGTTAGCGGTTAGGAACTTTCAGTTTATTGACCCTGACCAGGGCAATGGTTGTTCCCACAAATATTGGTGTTTGACACCAAAAATTGTATACAGGTGCTCATTAGAGAATGAGTACATTGAACAGACTCGTCGAGAACTCCTATATGGTATTATATATACCGTCAGATAGCGGTTCTCTGGTGACATGAGTGCAGGATAGTCTGTAGACCTGAGATCGTCATAGTGTCTAGTATGTTTCCTGTGCTTTGTTTAGTACCCTACCACGGTTTTAAAGAGCTGTCCAAACAGGTTTTGGTTGGGTACAGACCCGAAAACACATGGAGAAAATGAGTGATCGGAAGGGTTTTGTCTCTCCCAATATAGGTAATTGATGCCGTGTTGTGCCTGATCGACTATAACCATAAGTCCTTAGTCAGGACGGATGAGATAAACTGATAAGTGTTATCAGTTGTATCTATTGTGGTTACATGTTACTGATTGGCATGACTTATCGGTTAATAGAGGTCTGACGAATTCCACCCTCCATACTTGATATGCGACACTCTCGGACGAAGAGACCGGACTGTATGAAAAATGACACTTATTGGCTCTGTAGGATTCTGGATGAGTTAGCTTGTCGATCTACTTTTCGCTCAATACCTGTGTAGTCGTTACGCGCAGCTAGTACCGTTGACGTGCTTATAATTTTTAATATAATCATAACCTACTGCCAGCGTATTTACGAGTTTTTAGAGTCTCACACAGAGATTTCCCAGCACATGGGAAACGATGTAAAGCACGTATAGAGATACGTGCATGAGTTCGATTATACACGTATATGTGATACACGTATTATAATCGGACGTTTAATAATATTAGCCGGATTATATATAATATAACCGGATTATTAAATCAAATGTTGATTTAGAAATTAGTTATATATATATATATATATATATATATATATATATATATATATCATGTTCACTTTATTATTTCTTCTCTAAATATATATGTATATATGATATAAATATATGTATCATGTTGGGTTATACATATAAGTTGTGTATGGGATGCACACACAAGTTTAGCTAATACATGATAATTGTGTGTATGAGAATTGCACTAGGAATAAGATGAGAACAAAGGATTTAATTATTTATTTTTTTGGATAAAAGAATGAGTCATTTTTTGGTTGTGTGTAGAATTGACGACTCATTGTTTTAACTAAAGAGATAAGTATGGCTAATCTCTTGATCTCATCATATTCTAAGCTCATTCTTATCTCACCTCTCTCTCTCTCTCTCTCTTTCTCGCTTGAGTTTTATTTTTATGAGAAAAGAAAAAGGAAAGAGAAGAAAAATAGTGAGCTAAAATCCTACATCATCTATCCAAACTATTCTGGCAAAGTAGTTTACATAGTTGCTTCACTGCAACTTTAGTTTGTGAAGTGAATGCTTGTGTTAGTGCAATCTCAAGATGGATCATTTTTTTCTTGGAAGATCTTCTACCTAGTTTGTTCTAAGGATCAAAAGGAGTTTTTTGAAGAGAAAGACTTGACTACAAAGGTTGTAGTTCTAATTATAGTAGTTTAAAACTCCTACTTCCTCAAAAAGTTTTAATCTTTAGACTACAATCCTTGTTAGGATTTGTTTTCTAATGACTTGAAATTTTCAAAATCCTTTTTCGCTACATTTTAAATTACTATCAAGTGAGCAAAGCCACCTGCAGCTTAAGCTTTGCATAATGATTTTTGCGTTTTTAACTTTTCAAAGACGAACGTTATGCTTTACACTGTCACTATTTTCAATCTTGGTTGAACCTAGTTCAACCAAACTGCCATGTGTATCACAGAATCCACCAATAAATTTCAAATAAATAATTTGTGACCTAATTAATATTTTTATTGCACACGTGTCTTAAAAATATTGTACTACAAACTAAAGCAAGTCCACATTCATTATTCATCAACCAAATGCTTAAAGCTCCCAAAAAAAATTGCAACTTATGCCAATGCGGGGACCGCGGAGGTTCGGAACCGAGCCTGGTTGCGGGCCCACCACGAGCGGCTGTCACGTGCCGCATCGCGGAACGTCTGACGTGGCCGAGAAGCCAGCTGGCAGGTGGCGTGGGGCCCACACGACCCGAAGATAAAAATTAAATTAATCCTGATCGATAAAAATGGTTAAGCTGCTAATTAAGTAAATAAATGATGATCTTTTTGGCGGCATGGGGCACGTGTGGGGCCCACTCGCGGGCTTCTATAAATTGAGTGAACGCCCCCTCGTTTTTGCTTCCATCCTCGAGAATTTAGGAGAGAGAAAGTAGAGAGAGAAACTGTGGGGACTTTGTCGGTTGTTAGAGGGAGAAACCGCGGTTGGCGCAAAATCCAATATTTTTCTCGATTTTTTATGAAAATTTCGTGCTCGTGCTCTTAAATCACTGAATCGATAAAAAAAAGGTGGGTCTGTTGTCATGTAAACTTTGTGAATGATGGATTTGTTAACGTTTTTTCAGCGATTTCTACGGTTTAGATTTTGGATCTAGGGTTTAGGTGCGAGATATCGGAACGATTTGGGAAAATTTTCATTTTGGTGTGTATTTTTTTTGTTGCCTTTTTTTGCAGTGAGTTATCGCTGAGATCGGAGGAGATTGAAGGGTTTGTTTTTGGAAAGAAGCGTTTATTCGCAATCTTATCTTGTTTTCATCCATCGTAATCCTAATCTGATCGGATCTATTTTGGCTTGATCTGTGAAAAAAATTTAATAAAAACCGTACCTTGATTCATTCAAGTTGGTTTCTTTCTTTGTTTTTTCGTTATGGCTGCGGTCTCAGGTCAAGCCTTTAAGCTCGGAAGCGATTCTGTCGCTCTCCCTTCGTCGGCTCTGAATCGCAATCGAAATCGATCTGCTGTGGATCGAAGATGGAGGTGCCCTTCTTCGGGACGACCGCAGGCTGTTCGTTTAGAGAGAAGGTTTTTTGGGGAAAATCTCAAAGCAGGGGAGAGAATCCATTTGGGCCGATCGCCGAGGCTGAGGATGGTGGGTCCCATCATGTCGCTGTCGCAGGTGCCGGAGAAGCCTGTTGGGCTATACGATCCGTCCTTTGACAAGGATTCTTGTGGAGTTGGCTTTGTTGCTGAGCTCTCTGGGGAGTATAACAGGAACACTGTAAGTATTTTCATTGGAGTTAAATTTGCCAATTTTGATGTCTATTTTTAGCTATACGACTTTTTTTGGTATGTTTTGATCATGTGAGCAGGACAAACATATAAAAAAAAGTAAATTATGGTTGTTTAGTGCTAATATCTCTAAATTTTTTGATTAATTGAGCATCCTTTATTTTGGATGCAAATATGCAATCATGGTCTTTATTGCTTATTTATGCTTATTAATTATTATTATCCATTTTATGACTTGATAGTGTGTTACTATACACTACATAATTGGAGCATGCAAATTTGGCATATGTATGTAGGTGTATGTTTTCTGTGTTATATTTTGATTAGAAAGGTGCAATGAAAAAAAAAACGAAATTTGCCTTTTATGTCTCTTGCCTCGTGTCTGTTACAGTATGCAAAGAAATAGATGGTTTTAAAATGAATGAATTTACCTTCCAAAGATTAATCTTTATTTTTTCAATTTTTTCAGGTCGCCGATGCAATTGAGATGTTAGTTCGGATGACCCATCGTGGGGCCTGTGGTTGCGAACCCAACACTGGTGATGGAGCTGGAATCCTAGTAGCCCTCCCTCATGACTTTTTCAAAGAGGTAGCTTTGTTCTTGGTTATGAATGTCTTATTATTTGACTATTTAACAAATTTTAGCAATTTTTTTATTAATTTTGTCATGTTTATGTTTAATAGGCGACAAAGGATTTGGGGTTTGAATTGCCACCTCCTGGACAGTATGCTGTTGGCATGTTCTTCTTGCCAACAAATCCAAGCCGAAGGGAAGAAAGCAAGGTTGTTTTCACAAAGGTATCAATTCAATCTCTAATTATTACATTAAGTTGTAAACAAACATTGTTTAATGATTGCTATTCATTAGATTCTGGTATGATTTTTTTTAAATACTTTTCTTGGGTTTTTTCTTTGTTTCTTCTAGTATTTGTCTACCTGTGTTCTTGTTCCGAAGAGATATATGTTTTTTCTCCCCCTATATGATTTGTTCTGCGTACACTTTCTGTATGTCACATTCATCTGATGGAGATATCAGATAACATCAGAATTTCTCCTTTTAAGTTGATGTATTCACTGTAAAATAAGGCTCTACAAAATTAGCTGCACTAAATTTATGCAAGAAAGCCATTAATTTTATCGATGGCTGAATTTCTCTGTATAGGGTCTGTGAGACATTAAGAGAGGGGCGTCTACACTTATTACACTTTGTTTAATATTCAATAAAGTGGTTAAGTTACAATTATACCATACGGGGCCTCACCATCTCTTTTCTTCAATAATTTAAAAACTGATTAGATTACTTTCTATTGGGCATACATATTACATTCTTATATACGAGTTAGTGTTGCTAGCATGTTTTTTCTTAAGCTACCTAGCACTTATTGCTAAGTGATATAGTTCAAGGAAATTGGCGACTAGGAGGGATGCAAGGCATAGACTGTGAGTCTCATGAGCGAAGGGAAGATGAAAGCCAATATCTTTCCTCTGTTATAAATTGATCAACTTTTCTTATTAAAGGCTTCTAATGCATGCATAACTTCAGTATTTAGTCAGCATCTATTAGTGACTCTGCAACAATTTGCAGTACTTAGCTTAATTTTTTGCTGTTATACTATAATAGATTGCCAAATTATGCCGTAAAGTTAATCTCTCTGATTTCAGTATCTTTGTCTGAGCATAATAGGAAGATGGCAAAATTATGAAGTGCATAGTACTTTGTAGACTGTCTTCGGACCAATTTCTGATCATGTTAACTCATTGTCACTTGTCAGAAAATGTGCACTGCTCCAGCTATTCTTTGTATGTCTGCAACTAAGTCATTAGTTATACTACATATCCCCCTTCTTGTCATGTAACTGGTTTCCGTGGGCATAAATTTGTTTTGCAGTTTTTTTATGTGCATGTTTGTTGTTGAAGGATTAGTTTCATTACACATTTGTATCATTTTCTGCCAGACATGTTAATATCATTGCTCATCATTCTATATTTTCTCTTTACCATTTGTTCTCATTGGTTTGCATGTTACATCCTTGTAATTGATACCTAAATTGTTGTATTTAGAAACTTCCTAAGAGAACTTTTGGTATTCCAGGTTGCAGAATCTTTAGGCCATGGTGTTCTTGGGTGGCGCCATGTACCAACTGATAATACAGATTTGGGCAAGTCAGCCATTCAAACAGAACCAATCATTGAGCAAGTATACCTTACTCCCAGTCCGAGATCAAGTGTTGATTTTGAGCAGCAGGTTCTTGCCCAACTGTTCAGATACTCATTGTTTCTTCTTCTTCTTCTTTTTAAATCAATTATATTTTTGATGGTAGAAATGTTCATCAAAAACTACTCTAAATCTTCATTTGGTGATCTTTACCATGAGTTTCTTGTAACCTTTTCAGATGTACATATTAAGGAGGGTCTCTATGGTAGCCATCCGAGCTGCTTTAAACTTGCAGCATGGTGGAGTTAAGGACTTCTACATATGTTCGTTGTCTTCAAGGTATATCATTCTTTTTCTTCTTCCATTTCACAAGTAGCTCACAGAGAATTGAAGACAGCTTCTTTAAGAGGTCATACCAGTTTAGGCCTCTCGACATTAAGCGCAACTTGAATTTGATAACCCAGATGTGACTTTGTTATTCATGTTTATATTCTTTAGACTATATTATATTATTTCTGTTAGTTGAATGATGTTACCAATTCATTTGCAGAAAATCACCTCTTTTCATTTGTTTGGCAGGACTGTTGTTTACAAAGGACAGCTGAAGCCATCTCAGTTGAAGAATTACTATTATGCAGACCTTGGTGATGAAAGGTTCACAAGCTACATGGCACTGGTAAATATCCTAACATTCTTCTTAATGCACAGTCTCTGCATTTAACAGCAAGCTGCTCGGTGAGGTCTCTGGTAGCAGCACAGATATAAGGTTAAGCAATGAGGTTTAAAGGCATCAAAGTTTAGATTATTTCTTCTGTTTGAATGTATTCAATACTATTTGAATTTGAATATTGGATGCCTGGGTAAGCTATGAAAGGCCACGATAGTTGATTCATAATGAATATGTTGCAGAATCCCGTTGCAGTGCTACTTGTGATCTGTACTGAGGATGAGACTCCATATGGAGGTGGAAAGGGAATAATATATGGTCAAGGTAGCTTAGGGTTTCCACATTACTTTGTATTGGAACTGAAGATAGGCGGAATCCCTAGTTATTTTGAGTACCTTGATGCAAAATGATATTGGATTCTGAAATAATTTTCAATTGGCATGAACACTTGTATTATTAGAAATTGTGGGACAGATAGTTGACTGTTATGCTTTCACACAGGTCCACTCCCGGTTTTCCACAAATACCTTTCCTAGCTGGGATCGTGCTCAACCTATGCGCATTTTAGGTCACAATGGAGAGATTAACACACTTCGTGGGAACGTTAACTGGTACGGATTCAAAGGATTTGATTGTGTAGTTGCTGAAAACATATGTAACATACAGTTGCCTGGTTAAGTATATTGACACGTTGCTTTTCTCAGGATGAAGGCCCGTGAGGGCCTTCTAAAGTGCAAGGAGCTGGGTCTGTCAAAAGACGAGATGAAGAAACTTCTGCCTATTGTGGATGCTAGCTCATCTGATTCTGGTAGGTTTCATTTCCTGTATACTTAGATGCTTGTGAGAAAACAAACCTTTAAACTACATAGGAAACAAGGATAATTTTTTGAAGGAGGAATCGTGATAAGGAAGTCACCAGTCCAATGAAATGCGACCAACAAAAAGTTGACCAACCCTATTTATTTTAGGTGTTGGGTTGATCCTGAATCGATCCCATCTTATAATCTCAATATAATCACTCTGACTACTGTGATTTACACTATAATGTATTCGTGTAGTTCATTGATTTTCATGTATACTTGCACCTAACATAATTTAGATATCAAATACAACATTCAGATAACCTACAACATGAGGCCATATGATCTATCATCTATATACTTAGCGTATAAGCTTGCCATATGTTATAATCTGTTGTTAATGTGAATTCTTTGGTCCTGGAACACTTACACTGGCAGGACACCAGATGTGCACCTGTCCAATTATTTAATTGAAAAAAAAGGATAGAGGGAGTTGATGAGGAATATCAAACCAGGATAACAAAAGTGATTGCAACATGCGTAAATATAATTGAAATCTGCAAAAGTAATTTCATTGTAATTGAAGTCAAGTCTACTTGCTACTGATCTTGACATATCAATGATTTAGGGGCCTTTGATGGTGTTCTTGAGCTTTTGGTTCGGGCTGGTAGAAGCCTGCCAGAAGCTGTGATGATGCTAATACCCGAGGCATGGCAGAATGATAAAAACATGGATCCAGAGAGGAAAGCATTATACGAATACTTCTCAGCTCTCATGGAACCCTGGGATGGACCTGCACTTATATCATGTAAGCTTCCCTAACAGTTCACAGTCAACTGATACTTGAGAACTTATCTTAATCTTACTGATATTTACATCTTTAGTTACCGATGGACGCTATCTTGGAGCAACATTGGATCGGAATGGGTTGAGGCCTGGCCGCTACTATATCACACACAGTGGGCGGGTTATCATGGCAAGTGAAGTTGGTGTCGTAGACGTTGCCCCAGAAGATGTGTCCCAGAAAGGGAGACTAAACCCAGGCATGATGTTATTAGTCGACTTTGAGAACCATAAGGTTGTAGATGATGAAGAATTGAAAAGGCAATACTCGCTCGCAAGACCATATGGAGAGTGGCTCAAGAGACAGAAGATAGGCCTCAAAGATATTGTTAGCTCCGTCCCTGAAACTGATAGGGTTCCTCCAACCATATTTGGGACTATTCCTGTAAGCTTCTTATTTGCAGCTTAATCTCTTAATTTGCATAACATTATTATTTTTAATTAAAAACTATATGCAGTGATCGAAACTGACCACCCCAATTTAACTTAGGTACATAATCATGATGATAACATGGAAAACATGGGAATTCGTGGAATTTTGGCCCCTTTAAAAGCATTTGGGTAAGTGATGTTTTGTTATTGGTGAACATTCATTACTTTATGCTTACATTCTTATACATATTTTGCACGTGAAATCTATCAATGCAGTTACACAGTGGAAGCGTTGGAAATGATGTTACTGCCTATGGCAAAAGATGCCACTGAAGCTCTTGGCTCGATGGGAAATGATGCTCCTTTGGCCGTAATGTCTAACAGGGAGAAACTTACATTTGAATATTTCAAGCAGATGTTTGCACAAGTTACAAACCCCCCAATCGATCCAATTCGAGAGAAAATAGTCACATCAATGGAATGTATGATAGGGCCAGAAGGAGATCTCACTGAGACCACAGAAGAGCAATGCCACCGCCTCGTGTTGAAAGGACCGCTTCTATCCATTGAAGAAATGGAAGCTATTAAAAAGATGGACTACAGAGGTTGGCACAGTAAAGTTGTTGACATCACTTATCCTAAAACACGTGGCAGGAAGGGTTTAGAGGAGGCTCTTGATAGGATTTGCTCCGAAGCTCGTACTGCTATTCGTGAGGGCTATACGACATTGGTACTTTCTGATAGAGGTGAGCAACTATCAACAGCTGAAAAGCCTTCTAAAGATCATTCTTTAATCTTCAGCAATTTTTTTAAACTATAAGGACATCATAAACTCCTTTTGACTGTATTCTATGTGCCTTTTTGCCTCCAGTCATTATGGTATAACGTTTTAGTTCAAAATGCATATTAAATTCAGCCTTTTTATTTTCCATTCTAAATGAATAAATGATTTTCTGTCAATATGTGCCTAGATGTATATGTCTTTTGAGCTGTTTAATAATGAATGCATTTCTCATATTCTTTTTATATAGACATTCTAAGTTGGAATCCTTAAATCTTTTTTGCAGGTTTCTCATCACAGCGTGTTG
Organism: Agapanthus africanus; assembly: GCA_030015575.1. NCBI lineage: Eukaryota > Viridiplantae > Streptophyta > Magnoliopsida > Asparagales > Amaryllidaceae > Agapanthus > Agapanthus africanus. Next base: position 58,633,776 of record CM057343.1, on the reverse strand, counting down.
CTGTGAGTTCTCTCTTGGCAGTTGGTGCTGTCCATCAGCACCTAGTCTCCAAACTTGAGAGAACACGGATTGGGTTGGTAATAGAATCTGCCGAGCCTCGTGAAGTGCATCATTTCTGTACTCTTGTTGGATTTGGGGCAGATGCTATATGTCCATATTTGGCTATAGATACTATCTTGCGGTTGCAGACCGATGGGAAAATTCCTCCCAAAAGAGATGGCAGTTTTCATACTCAAGAGGAACTCATCAAGAAATACTTTAAAGCAAGCAACTATGGCATGATGAAGGTTCTTGCAAAAATGGGGATATCCACATTAGCCTCTTACAAAGGTGCACAAATCTTTGAAGCTCTGGGTCTTTCATCTGAGGTGATCCAGAAATGTTTTAGTGGCACACCAAGCAGAGTTGAGGGAGCAACATTCGAAATGCTTGCTCGGGATGCACTTCGCCTTCATGAATCGGCATTTCCTAAAAGGGCTTTACCACCTGGAAGTGCGGAAGCTGAGGCACTGCCTAATCCTGGCGATTACCACTGGAGGAAGGGAGGTGAAATTCATCTCAATGATCCTCTTGCTATTGCAAAACTGCAAGAAGCAGCACGACAAAACAGTGTGGCTGCCTATAAAGAATATTCTCGCCGTATCCAAGAGCTGAACAAGAGCTGCAATTTGAGGGGAATGTTGAAGTTCAAAGATGTTTCCGAGAAGATTTCCTTGGATGAAGTGGAACCTGCTAGTGAGATTGTGAAGCGATTCTGTACTGGTGCAATGAGTTATGGATCAATATCATTGGAAGCCCATAGCACACTTGCTGTGGCAATGAACAAGCTTGGAGGAAAATCAAATACTGGTATGGCATTCTCTCATAAGGAAATAATTAGTAGTTCATTACTGAGTTAATCTAGGTCGTCCTTTATGTTATATCAGCTCTTTTCTGATGTTCTTTTAGGACATAATTTTACCTTCATATGCATTTTGTCAGAAGCTCTGAATTATGGCAACTATGGTGCTTGTATACTTTTGTTTTCCTTCTATTGAGTTCCAATATGAATGCATGTGTAGCTTATGAGATTTCATTGGTTCTAATTTTGTTGTTCTAATTCAATAAGGTGAGGGAGGAGAACAACCTTCGCGTATGGAACCTCTTCTTGATGGTTCGAAGAATCCAAAGAGAAGTGCAATTAAGCAAGTTGCTAGTGGACGATTTGGTGTTTCTAGTTACTATCTCACAAATGCGGATGAACTTCAAATAAAAATGGCTCAGGTAATTACTTGAAACTATGTATATTTAATCGATAGTCATCTTATAATCAAATTCTTTACTGGGGACGTGTTTCCTTGAAATATACTTTCGGGTCTTCTCTGGAACAGCAGTTCCTCTTGTTTATGAATTATATTCATGGAAAGATGCCAAAGGACGTTCAAATCACCTTTGTGTGTCTTTCTTGATTCATTACTTGACATTTGGTAGGTTATATTGACTAGTATTTACTTTCCTAATCTATGGCAATTCATTTGATTTTCTATTAAACTTTCATAACAGGGGGCCAAGCCAGGTGAAGGGGGTGAGTTGCCAGGACATAAGGTTATCGGTGACATAGCAGTCACTAGGAATTCTACTGCTGGCGTAGGGCTAATCAGTCCTCCTCCCCATCACGATATATATTCAATCGAGGACCTTGCTCAATTAATTCATGATCTTAAGGTAAATGATTCAGATTTTTACTCTTCTTTTGGCATTCACTTTAGTAGGAACGAAAGCCTGTTTTTCTATTCTGTAGTCTTACATTTCTTCTTTGCTCTCTTTGGGGGAATATAGGTGTATAACTTTTGGTTTCGTACAATAATTTGGCATTATTTACATATTTGAGTATGCTTCATTTACAATTGTCTCTCTCTATTATCCTCATTACAGAATGCAAACCCAGGTGCTCGAGTTAGTGTTAAGCTTGTATCTGAGGCTGGCGTTGGAGTTGTTGCTAGCGGGGTTGTTAAAGGACATGCTGATCATGTATTGATATCTGGGCATGATGGAGGTACTGGAGCGTCTCGTTGGACCGGAATTAAAAATGCAGGGCTACCCTGGGAACTTGGGTTGGCCGAGACACATCAAACTTTAGTTGCAAATGATCTTCGTGGCCGCACAACTCTTCAAACTGATGGCCAATTAAAAACCGGGCGAGATGTTGCAATCGCAGCTTTACTTGGTGCAGAGGAGTTTGGGTTTAGCACTGCCCCACTCATCACTCTCGGTTGCATTATGATGCGAAAATGCCATAAAAACACCTGCCCTGTTGGCATTGCCACTCAGGACCCTGTGCTTAGGGAGAAATTTGCTGGAGAGCCTGAGCATGTCATAAACTTCTTCTTCATGCTCGCAGAGGAAGTTCGTGAGATCATGGCTCAGTTGGGGTTCCGCTCTATTAATGAGATGGTTGGTCGCTCAGATATGTTAGAAATCGATCCGGAAGTGGTTAAGAATAATGAGAAATTGGAGAACATTGATCTTCGTTTACTACTCAGACCTGCAGCTGAGATTCGACCAGAAGCTGCTCAGTATTGCGTCCAGAAACAGGACCATGGCCTTGATATGGCTTTAGACCAGGAATTGATCCACTTATCTAAAGCTGCTCTGGAAAAGGGCCTTCATGTTTACGTTGAGATGCCAATTAGGAATGTGAATCGTGCTGTAGGTACCATGCTTAGTCATGAAGTGACCAAGCGATATCACATGGATGGGCTTCCTTCTGATACTATTCACATAAAATTAAATGGAAGTGCTGGTCAGAGCATTGGTGCTTTCCTTTGCCCTGGAATTACTCTTGAGCTTGAAGGAGATAGTAATGATTATGTTGGAAAAGGGTTATCTGGTGGCAAGGTTGTAGTCTACCCTCCAAGAGAGAGCCAATTTGACCCAAAGGAGAACATTGTCATTGGCAATGTTGCTTTATATGGCGCAACAAAGGGAGAGGCTTATTTCAATGGTATGGCAGCAGAGAGGTTTTGTGTGAGAAACTCGGGTGCGAAGGCAGTTGTGGAAGGGGTGGGAGACCACGGCTGCGAGTATATGACTGGCGGTACTGTTGTTGTTCTTGGAAAAACCGGGAGGAATTTTGCTGCTGGTATGAGTGGTGGAGTTGCTTATGTTTTCGATGTGGATGGGAACTTCAATACTCGATGCAACCAGGAATTGGTTGATCTTGATAAGGTTGAGGAGGAAGAGGATATTACTACATTAAAAATGATGATTCAGCAGCACCAACGTCATACCGGCAGTTTGTTCGCAAGAAAGATCCTCTCCAATTTTGACCATCTTCTTCCAAAGTTTGTGAAAGTATTTCCGCGTGATTATAAGAGGATCCTTCAGAATTTGAAGGCTGAGAAAGAGGCCAAAGAGGCCAAGAAGCAAGAAGAAAAGGAGTTGATGAAAAAGGATGCATTCGAAGAGCTTAAGAAGTTGGCAGCATCGAATAATAAACCCAGCACGGTAATTTCTGACTTTTGTAATTCTCTGGAAGCCATTCTATGAATGTCTATAGTTCTATCCTATTGCATCATAGGTTTGTTTTCTTCTTCTTTTCTTTTCTTCTTTTTTCCGTAAAGTAAATCTGATAATGAAGGAAAGAGGCTTCTTTTTTTTATTCTTGGGGTTCATTGATATTTTGTTCATCACATAGTTTTAAAAATTTTAGAAATCATAACTTAAATGGTTGTCGTTTTAATTAAGAAGAAATAAGTATACTTCTTATGGTTGGTTCACATTTTAAATTTATGTCATCTGTTGGCAACTTACATTAATAATGGCATCCAGACTCTGGAAGATTCCGAGGTACCAAAGAGGCCAACTGAAGTCCCTAATGCCGTCAAGCATCGGGGATTTGTGTCATATGAGCGGCAGGGAATCTCATACAGAGATCCTATTGCTAGGATTAGTGACTGGAAAGAAGTTGCTGTTGAATCAAAGCCAGGACCGCTGTTGGAAACACAATCTGCTCGCTGCATGGACTGTGGAACTCCCTTTTGCCATCAGGTAACATTTAAGCAAGCATTCTTTAATATAATATTTTTTTGTGAGATAATATATATTGGCTACAATATTATCTGTACTATTATAATGTAAACTCCAAGGATGCAGCTTATGTCATCAATTGATGGTCCCTGCTTTTTAATAAAATTATTTTAAAAATGAAATAAATCTTCACATCTATTCCTCATATCAAACTATCCACATCAACTTGTTTGAAATATTTTAATCGACTCGTTAATTTCAAATTTCAAACTCTCTCCCCCCTCCCTCTCCCCTCCCCTCCCCTCCCCTAGATCTAGGCACCAACATCCAAGGCATCTCTTTCAATTTCTAGAGGTATCTCCTGAGCTTTATTCTCAAACCTCAACATTCAAATCACATAATAACTTTACTATTATAATGCAGACTCCAAGGGTGTAGTTAATATCTTTAATTGATGGCATATTTTTTTTAAGGTTGTGAAAATTAAGAAAAAAACTCTAAATTATTACATCATTTCAACATAGCCACGGCATCAACTTTTCAAAATTTAAAATCCCCCTCCCTCCCTCTTTTGCTCACTTTTCGGCTGTTTCCTTTTCCATTGCCGGTTATTTATGTCCCAGTCACACTCTTATTACCTTTGGATGCACACAGGATAATTCTGGGTGCCCTCTCGGAAATAAGATACCAGAATTCAATGAACTGGTTCATCAAAATCGGTGGCGTGAAGCTCTGGACAGGCTTCTTGAGACTAATAACTTCCCAGAATTCACTGGTCGCGTCTGCCCGGCTCCTTGTGAAGGTGCCTGTGTTTTAGGCATCATTGAAAACCCAGTGTCAATCAAAAGCATCGAGTGCTCTATCATAGACAAAGCCTTTGAAGAAGGATGGATGATACCCCGACCCCCTCCTCAGAGATCAGGGTATGTTGCTTGTTTCTCCCTTCTAATCGATGTCCCTACCAAGCCATTTCTGGCTAGTTTTTTTAAAGATATTTGGAAATAATTTATCCATATTTCCCCTGGTTGTCCAGTTTAGATTTTTTTCCTTTTTCCTTTTTCCTTTTTTGGTTGTTGTTTTTAAAGATATTTGGAAATAATTTATCCATATTTCCCGTATGTTTTAGGCATCTTTTTCCTTTTTTCTTTTTCCTTTTTTGGTTAATGTAATCCTAAGCATTTTATTGGGAGAGTGAAATAAGGATTGTGAAATACAAGTTAGTGACCTATATAATAAACATCTCTAAATATATTTACTCCTCAACGAGTAACCAAAACTTAAGCTTTTGAGAAGGTCTACAACTGTTTATATGTTGTTTTGTTTATATATACATCTGTCATGATTGGTGGACCATGAATTAAAAAATCTTGGGTTTTTGAAGCTTATGTACTACATAATTAAATCGAGTTTGAGGGAATCTTTATAAATAAGTGGCAAGCAGATCACTGTATCCAAACAGTTAATATGTGCTTTTTGTTCATGACAATGTCTAACATCAAGTTCTTCGGCTTACTCGTGCAGGAAGAAAGTGGCTGTAGTTGGTAGTGGTCCAGCTGGTTTAGCTGCTGCAGATCAGCTAAATAAGATGGGGCATTGGGTCACTGTTTATGAGCGTGCTGACCGTATTGGGGGTTTGATGATGTATGGGGTTCCAAACATGAAGGCGGACAAGACTGATATAGTTCAGCGGCGTGTGGACCTCATGGCTAAGGAAGGTGTCAAGTTTGTGGTGAATGCTAGTGTAGGCACTGATCCTCTATACCCTCTTGACCGCCTTCGTTCAGAGAATAATGCAATTATTTTGGCTTGCGGAGCTACAAAACCAAGGTAATTAACGGAAAAAATAACTAATTAAGTAAATACTTCAGCTCGACGCCTGTAATCTTAATCAGAAGTTTCTATGCAAAATAAAAAAATTATATTTAATGGTAACTAGGGTTGCGTAGAGGATAATAGTAGAGATATGTAAAAGGAATCTTTCGTCTTTCGCGTTCTAAACTTTCATTAGGATTATGAGAACATCTTTGTTCATAGTTTTCTCTCCCCAGATTTTGGCATTAATCAAAAAGTTAAAACAATTTATCAAATCCTTATGGAGTGTTGCTCGGTATTTAGTTTTGATGGGGACAAGGAGGTGTTGATGATAGGTGGAATCTTTGTAAATTATTAATTGCTATCAAGAAGTGTGGCATAAATCCGCTCTTGAAGAAATGAGGTCTATTACTAATACTATAAAAAAATATTTTCTTGTGCAGGGATCTTTCTGTCCCGGGGCGTGAATTATCTGGAGTTCACTTTGCTATGGAATTTCTTCACTCAAATACCAAGAGCCTGCTCGATAGCAATCTGCAGGATGGTAAGTACATATCTGCCAAGGGAAAGAAGGTAATAGTGATAGGTGGAGGAGACACGGGAACTGATTGCATAGGCACATCCATCAGACACGGGTGTACTAATATTGTTAATCTCGAGCTCCTTCCGGAGCCACCTCGAACAAGAGCTCCAGGAAACCCTTGGCCCCAGGTACTAATAACCCGTCCTCTGCAGCATAAATTATGCTTTCAGCTTTATTTCTTTTTGTTTTTAAATTCATTTATCTAAGCATACTTAAATTTTCCACGACACAAATAGAGTGCTGCAAGCGAATGTTGCTATTTTATGTCATATACCTATCCCATTGGTATTAGGAAGGCAAGAGTGTCGTATGATTAATATGTGGTCTGAGAGTGGCAAATAATTTTTTAATAGACAGCATTGTGAGTTTCATTTAAGAGAACTTAACGAAACAAGAACAGGGAGGTGGCAAATAGTTTTCCAGCACAAATCTCCAAAATATTCTTCAAAATGGTTGCATATTGAGGAACAAATGGTGGTTTGTTTTGACCTATAATGTTGTCTGAGTGATGGAATTAAATTCCCATAATACCCCTAGTATTGCAAACAACTGATTCAATTCAAGGGCAAATGCAGATTTGATGACAATTATGACTTGGGCAGCGTATTTATCAGGATCTTTATAACTGAAGTAGATTCTCTTGGTTTCCTCTTTGAATCTATGATGTTTTGAAGTTATTTTTTGTCTCCACTTCTAGTTTAGATATACAAATTACACTTTTCTTATGGTGAATGGTTTATGTTGACAGTGGCCTCGAGTGTTCCGTGTTGACTATGGCCACCAAGAAGCAGCAGCCAAGTTTGGAAAGGACCCGAGATCATATGAAGTCCTGACCAAACATTTCATTGGAGATGAAAACGGTATGGTGAAGGGTCTCGAGGTTATACGTGTGAAATGGGCAAAAGATAGCAGCGGCAGATTCCAGTTTGAGGAAATCAAGGGGTCAGAAGAAATTATAGAAGCCGATCTTGTTCTCCTTGCCATGGGGTTCCTTGGCCCAGAATCAGTAAGTTCTCTATGTTATGTTGACCCAACTGTAAACTATGTGCTCCTATCCAAATCATAAGAGGCTAGTTTTTCAACGAGATGTGCACCACAAGTTCCCCAGTCTCATTTACCGGATCCAAACTTATTACAAGCAATGTCCTGTAAACGAGAATTCCATGTTAAGTATAAATCAGTACAACAAACGTGTTAGCTTGGTAGCGGACCGATTGGAATGCATCAGCCTCCCTTTTTATAAGTCCGACATTAGCTATTTGCCTATTCTCTCCTGAGATCCTCATCCTTGAATTGAAAGGTCCAAATGATCAAACCCTGCAATCAGTGTTAGGATCAATAGATGTTCAAATTGTCATTTGAATATTGAATGATCATGATACTTCCCAAAGACTGACCGTTTGTTTGTACTTAATTTTCTCTTTAAAACAAACTGTTATGCTAATACGTAGGCATTTTGGCCTTCTGCCCTGGGCCTTTGGCTATAAAGAAAAAAAAGAAGGGGAGGGTGGGGGGATTTCAACTATGATCCAAGATGAAATGATCTTGGACACATTGCAAGTCCGGCCACTTGTAGGGTCATCTTGCATCTTGTTCAACAGTTGAAAACTAGCTGCATTTTTCCCTTAAAAATTAAAGCAGCCGCTAACTTTGTTGAGCCAAAGTTAGCCAAAATAGGACTAGTTTATTCTCGAACTAAGATCATTGTGGAAGTGCCCATCCTTCTAGTTCTCTAAACTAAAAACCTAGTCAAGATGCATACTTCATTCTCTGATAAGCATGAAAAACTATGTATTTGCAGACGATCGCAGACAAGTTGGGTTTGGAGAAAGACCAGCGGTCGAACTTCAAAGCAGAGTATGGGAGATTCTCAACCAACGTCGATGGAGTGTTTGCTGCAGGTGACTGCAGGCGCGGCCAGTCGCTTGTTGTGTGGGCCATCTCTGAAGGCCGGCAAGCGGCCTCGCAGGTCGACAAGTTCTTGATGAAAGATGAGGACGCTGTCATCGATGTTGCCGAGACGCAAAACGATGACCTTGCTAGCAATCTCGATAGTAAACATAAAGTAGCTGCATAAGAGAAGAAGTGCTCTCTGAAAGAAATATAGGGTGGTGTATACAGAAAAGAAGAAATGAAGATATAGTTGGCGGTGGTACCGCACTAAAGAAGATGGGCTGTTTTGAAGATCTTCTTTTTGTAATGTTTGGTATCTTGCGGGGTATGGTGTTTTTTTTTTGTGTGTAGAGTGTCATAGTTGTGGGAAATGTGTTGAATAAATGTACAGTTTCTTGTTTTTTGGAAATATAGGGTGGTGTATGCAAAAACGATCGTCCTTTTTCAAATCCATGCATAGTCTGGAATCCACCAGTAATTGGATATGCTCGAAATAATATTTTTACTAATCAAAGTCTGTTTTGGAAAAAGGTTACATAGAACTTCTTACAAGTATTCAGAGCAGACGTAAATGTAGGACTGAAATATGTTAAAATGAAATAAAATCAGATATTGCCAGCTTAAATATATTAGAAAATATAATCAATTTTGAACTTATTAAAACTACTCTTTTAAAAGAGGGAATTAACACCAAAAATGTAATATTTCAGAACTTTTTTCTTACAAGGGAAGTTATAACTCTAATCTAAATTCATGATCAAATATTTTAATATTTTTTGGCCTTCATTCCTCCTACATCAATTTTTGTAATACGCCTTGATATTTATATCATGCAAAAAGGCTTTGCATTCGTAACTCATGCTAAAATTTTGTGGCATTGTAGCACATTTTTTCAGTGCTTCAACATTTGCAGCCAGAAGCATGGAGTCTGCTCATCAAATTAGCCGTCTCTGTTGACACTGTAGCCAGTACTTTCTTTTTTCTATGACTGAGGAATGAGAATAAATTTTAGAATAATTTTGTGGTTGAGGGGTTGTTTGTTTGCTATGAAATGTGTAGGAATGAGATTTCTACTGGTATAACACATATTTCTTTACTATTAATAAGTAAGGAAGGAGGTCTTCCAATTGAGATTTACAATTTGATTCTGTAACACGGTAACAGATAGTATGTAAATTTCTCAGAGAAAAAATATTTAAGTAATAACAAACTTTTTATATCATCTCTACCAGAAGTCTGTAAAATTCTATACTATTTTAATTGAATTTCTTAGAATATTTTCTCAAATATTCGAAAAACTAGTTATACAAAATGAGAAATGTGGGAGTTAATGGCATTGCAGATAATCTCTCTTTTAGTCGGTTAAAAAATCAAAAATCGATGAAACTTTTTAATAATCAGCACGATTTACCTTTTTCATTCATTTGAATCAGTGCGGTTTACCTTTTTTTATTTTTTTTGAAAGAATAGTTGAGCCGTTGCACAGCTCAATAGTATATTAACTACATTAGAATTATCAATCTAGGTTGAGAAGACAAACCGACACAAAAGAAATATCCGAAGTACTTGTTTTTCAAAAATTTTAAACGTGCTGCATTAAGCCCAAAAAGAAAGAAAGAAAATTTTGGGTATTTTGAAACCGAAGAAATATAATACCTTTACAATAGTTTTGTAGGGTGTTTTTTGTCACCCCATTGAGATGGGAATACGCGCGCGCTTGTCAGGCGTATACTACAGATCCCCCGCTTAAGGTAGGCGGGGGTTTATTGATTGTGGGGATCCGAATCTCCGGCAGCCGCGGACTAAGCTGCCGTTAATTATCCCTCGTCTTTGGGGTGAGGGAACCTCCGATTAACGGGTTAAACTGGTCATGCGAACTCAATGTGCAGTGTACGTGTGTTGTGTTTTGAAAGGGGGGTTTGGATATAACGGGAGCCACGCAGAGTTTTTACGGAGGTCCCGCTACCCGGATAACGGGCTGGGGGTCAAGGGGGCTACCAGCTCCCTTACGGGGTGCGGGGCAGCGCCCCGTTAGAAATTTTTTTCTAACAGGGACAGTGTCGTGGAGTATGTGTGTGTATAAATATGTATATATATATATATATATGTATATATATATATATATATGTATATATATATATATATATATATATATATAAAAGAGGGGGAAAGGCATCCAAAGGATGCGTGGGGCCAGCGCCTTGGGCGTTGTGCACTGTGCGCTCAGGAGCTAGCGCGCCACTTGTCGGTACGTGGGCGCTCTGCGCTTGAGCGCAGGGTGCTGTAGCGCAAGCGCGCCACGTGTCGGCACGTGGGCGCTTTGCGCTTCAGCGCCTGACGCTCGAGCGCAAGTGCACCACGTGTCGGCACGAGAGCGACTTGCGCTTGAGCGCTGGACGCAAGTGCGCCACGTGTCGGCACGGGGACGACTTGCGCCAGAGAGCTGTGCGCTTGAGCGCAAGCGTGCCACGTGTCGACACTAGGACGACTTGCGCTCGAGCTCTTGAGCGCAAGCGCGCCACGTGTCGGCATATGGACGTTTTGCGCTCGAGCACAGGGCGTTGTTGTGCAAGCGCGCCACGTGTCGGCACGTGGGCGCTCTGCGCTTGAGCGCCGGCGAGGAAAAGACGCTTTTAGCCTAAAAAGATTCTCGGAAGAGAAATCAGAGTGGAGTTGGACTCCTAAGTGTGTTTTTAGGGTTAATGGAAGGGATTCTTCTTCTTCTTCCTCTGTTAGCTGGATCTTGAAGATCAAGAGATGTGAGATCTCAAAATCTCTCCTTTTTAGGATCTAAAGACAGATCCAAATTCCCTTTTATGGGTTTGGTGGTGAAAAACTATCTTTTTTTTGAAAAGGAAGAGTAAAACTCTTGATTTAATTCAAAAGAAAGAAGAAGGTTTGAAGCCTTCAGAAAAGGGAAAGATGTACAAACCCTAGGTTTTTGAGAAAATGAAAAAAGTGTTCTTTTTATTCATCATCATGTTGTCTTATATAGGCTTACATATTTACATATAGTCCCTTGGGCTTTACAAAAATGACATTTTAGCCATCTCATGGCTCACGTGCCATTTCATTTTTGCACATAAGCCATGGGCTTACAAAATATTGGCTTTATGCCCATTTTGTTTATATTCATGCATAAACAATTACATAAAAATTATTTATTACATGATTTTGTTGTTGGCATGGGGAGGCTGGCCGCGGGCTTGACTTAGGCATGGGCCCGCTTGACCTTGGCTTGGGCCCACCTAGCTTGGGGGTTGACCTTGACTTTGACTCGGTCAACCGGGATGCAAATTTTGACTTCAACAAGTTTCACTCAATCAATCTATACATATAATATATTTTGAAACTTTGAAACTATCCGAGAGAATATTTCTTGAAACTTTCCTTTTATTGTAGTGGAAAAAATGTTATCTAGCCCTTAATTAATTCTCGAACTAAGTTTGGGTTTGGGCCATGGAAATTTTTTATTTGGCTCTTTACTCATTTATGACATTTTAATCCATAAATCTAGGCTTCTACCATGCAAAAATTCTGATCACCCTCCTTGTCTAAAATCTCTTTCTATTTTTTATCACTACTTAGATTTTATCTGATAAAATATTTTAAAACTCACGATTTTTGTGTTTAAAAATGACGATTTTTGTGTGTTTATACAAATACTAAAAATTGGAAAAATAGATAAATTTTTAGAACTAAAATTTTTGTTATTTTCGTTTGGTATTGTAAAAAAACATTGAAAGATACATAAGGCAATGACTTTCACAGATCTATATTTTGACATGTTTTAAAAATTCGCTATTTTTATGTGCTAAATATGTAAAATATTAAAATTTTGAAAGAAACAGAAAATTTGAGATTTTTAAAAATTTCATGAATTTTGTGTTCTATATTCATAATGTTGAAAAAGCAGAAGAAAACAGAAAAAATTGATATGCTTTTGTGTTATAGCATGTAAAATATAGAAAAACGGAAATTTTTTGAAAATATTGAGACTTTTGTAAATTTCGCGGTTTTCATGTGCTGTAACAAACAAAAAATATTGAAAACCGAAGAAAACAGAAAATTCTTTACTATTTTAAAGATTTTGTAATTTTCGTATACCATAACAAGCAAAATATTGAAAACGCAGAAAAAAAATTTGAGATTTTTGAAAATTTCTTTGTATGTGCTTCGTGCAAATTATTGGAAGTTCGAAGAAAACAAAAAAAATAGGATTTTTTAAAATTTCATGATTTCGGTATTGCAGCTTGCAAGAGGTTCGTAGTCATCCTATATCTCAATCACTCGGACTGGATTACTTTGTTTTATTATCTTAAGATCTTAGTGCCATGCATTCAAGGACATTTTGTTTGTTTGCTTCACATAGCATTTTGTTTTCTAGATATCCGTAACTAGTACGAGCAAGTAAATATTGAATAATAGAAGATAACACAAAATTCTGAGGTTTTCTGAAATTTCATGGTTTGCTTATAGCATACAAAATAACGAAAAAAAGAAGGAAACAGATGTTTAATTTTTATTTTTATTTTTTTTTGCAATTTTCATGTGCTGTATCATGTAAAATATTCAAAAACGAAGAAAACATAAAATTTTGCAATTTTTTTGTTATATATAGCAATCAAAATGTTGAAAAACTGAAAAATATAAAAAATAATGGGATTTTTGCAATATATAAAAAAGATTATAAACTGGAAAAAAATTGAGATTTCTTTAAAATTTAACGATTTTCATGTATTATAAGAAGCAAGATGTTGAAAAATGAAAGACAATAAAACCGCGATCTTTAAGTACCAATATTGGAAAATCGAATAAAACAGAAAATATTAAGATTTTTGAAAAAAATACGATTTTCGTATTTCTATATATTATGCATATTATTGAAAATTTGAAGAAAACAGAAAAATTTAGTCTTTTTGGGTTATCATAATTTTCATGTGATATATGAACCAAATATTTAAACAATGAAAAGCGTAAAAAAATTGAGAATTTTAAAAAGCTCACGATTTTTCGTGTTCTATATATAGCAAGAAAAATATTAAAACCCGAAGAAAACCGATTCTTTTAGATTTTTGAAAATTTCACGATTTTCATGTGTTAAGAAAAATTTTGAAAAACCGAATAAGAACGATTTTTTTAGATTTTTGTGATTTTCATGTGCTATATAGAAAGCAAAATATTGAAAAAATAGAAATGTCTGAGATTTTCAAATATAATGCAATTTTTATTTGATACCATACAAAATATTATAAATTTTTTCTTTTAAAAATGTGATTTTGTAAATTTTGTGATTGTCACATGGCATTCAAAATATTAAAATATCAAAGAAAACAGAAAAATTTTAATTTTTTGAAAATTTCATTATTTTGTGTAACATGAATAATATTGAAAAAGGAAGAAAACAAAAAAATTAAGATTTTTGAATATTTTGTGATTATCGTGTGCTATATCATGGAAATATTGAAAAACTGAAAAAAAAAATATTTTATTTTTGAAATTTTCATATATTTTCTTGTGCTATTATGGCAAGCAAAATATTAGAAAAACGAAGAAAATAGAAAATTTTATGATTTTCATGTGCTATATTATATAGTAAGCAAAATATTAAAAAGCTAAAGAAAACTGATTTTTGAAAATTTTACAATTTTCATGTGCTATAATAGCATGCAAAATATTGAAAAACCGAATAACCCTGAGTTTTTTAAATATTTGAAAATTTCGCAATTTTCATGTGTTGCACAAAAAATATTGAAAAACGAAGAAGACTAATTTTTTTTAATATTTGAAAATTTCACAATTTTAGTGTGCTATATGCCTATATAACAAGCAAAATATTGAAAAACCAAAGAAAACAGAAAGCTTAGATATTTTTGAATATTATGAAATTTTTATTTAGTAGCATACAAAATATCCTAAATGTAAAGAAAATAAATATATTTGGGATTTTTATACAGTTTGTGATTGTCATGTGCTATAACATTCAAAATATTAAAATATCGAAGAAAATAGAAAATTTTGAATTTTTTCTGAAAATTTTATTATTTTTGTGTTCTAGCTTGAATAATATTGAAAAGAAGAAGAAAACAGAAAATTTTAAGATTTTTTGATTTTACATTTTTCTTGTGCTATATCATGGAAAGTATTGAAAAACCGAAGAAAACAAAAAAATATTTTATTTTCGAATTTTTTTTGATTTTCTTGTGCTATATATAGCAAGTAGAATATTAGAACCGAAAAATATAGAAATTTTGATATTTTTAAAATTTTGCCATATTTGTGTGCTATAGCGTGCAGAATATTGAAGATTTGAGGAAAACAAAAAAAAATTAAATTTTTGTACATTTCGTTGTTCTCTCGTGCTAACAAACAAAATATTAAAAAATCGAAGAAAAATGAAAATTTTGGGATTTAAAAAAATTTCATGACATCCGTACTCTATAGTAATTTTTTTTGAAAAGATAAAGAAAAATACCGAAGTATTTACGGGTTAATTCTTCATATATTTTAGATATGAAACTTATAAATATGAGATATTATAACTTACAAATCATGTAATAATAAAGTTTTAAATTAATATGATTTTTCTTGAGTATACGCTTCGTATGCATGCAATGCGGAACGAAGCCCTTGCTAGTACATAAGAAAAACCCTATTCTATGACATGGACCTCTCCATTTCTCAAATGAGACACTATTGCGACAAAGTCTTTACATTCTAAACTCACATGTTTGCTTGTAGTAAATTGATTCCCTGCTTGAAAACATACATGACATCATGACACCAAATCAAAAACAAGAAGATGGAGTCCCACTCCAAAGAGCTGGATTTTTCTTATAGCCAAGGGTTCAATTTTCATTTTTTATTTTTAATAATTGTGGTGGTAAAGTGTGTGTGTGAGTGGCCTAACCAAGTAACCATCTATTATAATTTATATCTATAATTCTTATTAGGTATTTTTCAATGGAACGAAGCAAATGAAATTGCTAAAGAGAATCTAATCTTAAATTCCATTCATATTCCAAACAATGGGAACAAAATTACTAATTATAATAGACAAGTAATTTTATGCTAACATGCGAAAACAAATAGACCCATGTTTGAAAGGATGAGAAGGGCATTTGAGGTGAATTTATAAGGAAACACAAAGCGAGTTTATCTTTGGAGACAAATTAATCGTCCGGCCTAATTTCAGTTGTCCATTTAACCGCATGGCGGCTATAAACGGATATCCAAACTAAATCAAGATATTATTAATCATATTGATGCCAAAGTTCGACCAGCTGACAAAAATGAGAAAGCTGTTCAAAACAAAGGTCGTTCCCTGCATTTCACTCAATAAAATGATTGAGACATAACCCAAATTAACTTCCGTGTATGGAAAAAAATTGAAATTGAAATTGAAATTGAAACCGGGATTTGAGATACAGCCATGTTTTGTACATGGCATATAAGGCCTATTATCTCACAACAATATTACAGATTTAAATGGTAGATTGCAACTGAACACGAGTCACCCTTGTTTCTTTGACTTTTTAACCGATATAAAAGAGAAACTCACTTGTTTCTTTGACTCACGCATTTCTCTTATATCCATTATGTTTGCATAAGACCGCTTGCAGCATGTGGTGGTCAAAAGAATACGAGAACACACTAAGAGTTATCTCGGTCGATCAAAAAGCCAACACTTTACCAACTATTTTTAAAAAATAATCGGCACTGTTTATTTTGATCCCACAAAAATAATGTGCTTTTAATAGTTCTTGCAACTGCATGCATCATAATAATGTTACATATTTAAATGTCAGAGTATCAAAATCAAGACGTGAAAGTTGGTGGGCATATGATTCATCAGAGCATGAAGATTCATATGGGCTGGGCTGCACCCATCATCAAAAAAGTTGTGAAAAACCGATTTCTTAATCAATATATAAGAGAAACTCTCTTCTGTATTAAAGCACTATTCTCAGTGGTCTAGTGAAAGGGAAAATTATCCGGTCATATACGTCCAGACAAAAAGAAGAAGAAATAGAAGTACATATCCCAGAAAATATCTAAGACTGTTCAAAATTCTCATCCGTCTCTTTCTCTTTCTCTCTCTCTCTGTCATGGGAAATAATTTCTTCTGACGACCTTTTCCATGAATAAAATATATCATCAATTAATGCATGTCGTCCTTGACGGGATGATTTTGATTGCACTAAATGTTCTACTTTGACCGTCAACATAATGCTTGACCATTTCAAGGATACGGAAATTCCTTCATTTAAAAATTTATTCACTTGAGCTTTAATTTCAAGCTTTCTATATATACAATCAACTCATCCTCAAGAGATGTAGCCTCTCTCTCTCTCACTCTCTCTCTCTCGGTCATGGCGAATATTTGCATGCCTTGTAAGTCCAAATCCAATGCCTCGACTCCTCTCTCCAAAGATGCATCAAGGCAGCAAGTTGTCACAATCCAAGAAGATGGTGAGAAGGGGGTGATAAGAGTGAAGATGGTCATGACCAAGAAAGAAGCACTCCAATTGCTTCAACAACTAGCTAAGAATGGCTGCGTCATCGACGGTCGATGTGATCATGCATTGCGAAGGACCAGAGATGGCCCCGATGGTTGGAGACCGGAGCTCGAGAGCATCCCGGAGAATTGATGATTGTTGTATATATGAAATTAAAACTATTGTTATATCAAAACTCTTAATTAATTTATAATAAAGGTTAAGAGATAATTTTGTGTATAATTAAACACAGAGAAAAGATCGCTGAACATGGCTGAACATGGCGATAATCATTTTTTTAAAATTAAGAAATAGACCTCGTGTTTCATTAATTTAACATCATGTATAAGTTGTGAATAATTAGTTTATAATGTTGTGGTACAAAAACGGAGATCATTTTGGTATAAATAATGTTTTTCCTCCATAAATAACTACCATATATGCATGGCTCGATTATTAGATTTCTCTTCCAAATTCAATTGTTTAATCCTAGCTTAATACATAGCATGTTTGGTTAATGATGCAATCCTCCATAAATTAATTAAAGGTCGTTAATTATCTTTACATGCGGAGCTAGGCATTGGGCATAAGGCAGCCACAATTTCTTCATGTAATCTAGAGGTTTAGACATTAAAGTAATACATAATAACGATCGTTATTTCTGTTTCTCTTGTTATTTACTATCGTTGTTGTGTCATGCTCATGTTCATTCTTATTCAATTATTTATTTTTCCAAAACAACTGCCATAAATATATGCAAATTTCCAGCAAATGACATGATCATTAGTTATTTTTCAGACGATTGCAGCACAGCTTTTAAGAAACGTAATTTACTGATTAAGAATTAAGTAATAAAATAAAACTTTGATATGAGAAGCTTACAACTTCAAGCTATACCTTTTTTTTATGGAAAACAAGGGTCATGGCCTCTTTTTTAGAATTTCAATTATCTGTAGTCGTCAAAAATTATCCTGAACACTAAATTTTTCACTGTTTTCTGCAGAACATCCAACCAAATCAGGTCAAACACACAAACATTTAAAGAAATGATACACATAGGCGAACCTCGAATGAATGAACCATCCTTTCTATTGGAAAAAGCCATGTGACTGCAGTTCTGCTTTCAATCTTTCCATGCCAAGAGCCTGAAAAACAACGACTATATTAGTAAAACATTCACGGAGGTAAATGAAAAGGCGGCTATTAGTATCTCTAATCTATATGCTGAATAAAGAGCAATGAAACAAATTAGCGCCACCAGCAACAACGCTAATTCCTATCTACGGCTTCTATCCTATCCCCCATAAATTAAGTCATGATAATTTTCTGCCCTGGTTTAGGAATTGAATTCAACATGTCATAGTCGGTCCATATCTTATGAGACTAAATAGGCCGAAAAAGAGCAATGCAATTGCATGCAGCCGTAGCCCCATATTATCGAAAGACATGGCCAGATTACGACAAGACTAAATTAGTCCAGTAATACAATATGTTTCCTTAAACTTGGCTTTATGAGTGTATTGGGTAGTGAATCTTGCATTTCACATATTTGCTTATCAACGTGTGCTAACTGCCTAGCAGACGATAATGTAGAAATGTTCTGCTGATGGTGATACATTTTTCTGCAAGTCAAGTCCTAGCTCCTGGGATTCAAATGCCTGGTCTGCGTAGAGTTGTAATGTCTGCATATAGATCAACCCTGGTGGCATGAGATAGGGTAAAAAGAATCAAATAAATAATAAGACTCTGAATTTAGAACTTGGCATCTCTGTCAGTGAGGTAGAATGCTAGAAGTTCATATAAATGGTTCTCAAAACTGGGTCAGTTGATTTAAGAAATGGAACAAGAGGTAGAGTTAAATCATTTGACTTACGCATGAAATATCCCAATGAGGTAAGACAAAGAAAGATAATATCTTGCATGCTAATCCAAGAATTTTCTCTGTAATAACTATCTGAACCTCAAGGAAATGTGTCCGCTAAGCATGAAAATATTCAGATGAGAGAAATCAATGTAAAATAGGCAGACCATGAGGGATCTCTGATGTGGGCACTGCCACAGATTTCATAATCTCAATCCTATATTTCGATGTTCAGTGGGTTTATGTATAGTAGTCGTCGGATGGGTCTTCTATTAAAGAGACCATTGCCCATAATCATGTACGCAGATCAGATCCACATACTTCCAGAATGAAAGTTATAAGCATTTCCTAGACAGAAACCCAAAAAAAAAAAAAATCCTGCTGTTATTACTTCTTGTGCAACATATACAGTTTTAATTCTATAGAACAGCATTTCTACATGTTAGTGCTAACATAAACTATGCCAACTGCAGAAATGCTTTATGACTCAACTGAACCTAATAACTGAGAGGAAATTACCTCCCCCCCCCCCCCACACACACACACCAACAAAGGGTAAAACTGCCACCAAAACAATACTGACTACTAGAACTATAAAGATCTAGATTTAACTCAAAGAATTGTTCCCAGTCATAGTAGACGTTCAAAAATACTTCAAAAGATGCGTTAAATGTGGCATATTGCTAACTAATGTAAAGGCAAGGAAGAGCCAACGCCAGGCAACCTAAAAATAACTTTGCAGAGAAGATGTATCAAATCATTGGATTCTTATGCAGTGTACTCTAAATGAAGAACTTGCAAGAAAAGGTGTAAAAAAAGAGTTGATATTTCTTCTTTTCTCACTAACAGGAGAAAATAAATAATAGACAAGGATGGAAATTTGGATATACACCAATCTGGTTGGAAATATAATTCCCAAAATTTGAGGAAATCTAATGGCTGACGAGTGATGACGACTCAAGTAAATGAACATTGCAAAGCAAAAGTCTACAAAGAACCAAACAATTTTTTTCTTTTCTCATTAACTCATGAAAATATATGAAAATAAGATGAATTTTAAAGAAAGATATTTCGATGGACATCAACCTAGATGGAAATAAGCTTCGACAAACATGGGATAGTTCATTTGAATCTAGCATTTCTCCTAAATTACCACATAACAAGCAAGCTCATTCTAGATAAAATCCAACAATCTCATTTTGATAAGAATAGGTTCACTGCTCATTCCTCATAAATGTGTCAACATCCTCTCGACATACGATTTAAGGCTTTTCAAAATTATCTTTAGGATTCCCAAGGCATCAGAAGCCTTCATATTGTTGGATTCCTATGCAGTGTACTCTAAATAAAGAAGTAACCTGTAAGAAAGGGTGTCAAAAAACATGATATTTCTTCTTTTCTCACTAACATGAGAAAATAAATAATAAACAAGGATGGAAATTTGGATATACACCAATCTGGTTGGAAATATAATTCCCAAAATTTGAGGACATCTAATGGCTGACGAGGACTCAAGTAAACGTACATTGCAAAGCAAAAGGCTACAAAGAACCACAATTTTTTCCTTTTCTCATTAACTCATGAAAATATATGAAAACAAGATGAATTTTAAAGAAAGATATTTCGATGGACATCAACCTAGATGGAAATAAGACTTCGACAAACATGGGATAGTTCATTTGAATCTAGCATTTCTCCTAAATTACCACATAACAAACTAGCTCATTCTAGATAAAATCCAACAATCTCATTTTGATAAGAATAGGTTCACTGCTCATTGCTCATAAATGTGTCAACATCCTCTCGACATACGATTTAAGGCTTTTCAAAATTATCTTTAGGATTCCCAAGGCATCAGAAGCCTTCATATTGTTGGATTCCTATGCAGTGTACTCTAAATAAGAAGTAACCTGTAAGAAAGGGTGTCAAAAAAACATGATATTTCTTCTTTTCTCACTAACATGAGAAAATAAATAATAAACAAGGATGGAAATTTGGATATACACCAATCTGGTTGGAAATATAATTCCCAAAATTTGAGGACATCTAATGGCTGACGAGGACTCAAGTAAACGTACATTGCAAAGCAAAAGGCTACAAAGAACCACAATTTTTTCCTTTTCTCATTAACTCAAGAAAATATATGAAAACAAGATGAATTTTAAAGAAAGATATTTAGACTGACATCAACCTAGATGGAAATAAGACTTCCACAAACATGGGATAGTTCATTTGAATCTAGCATTACTCCTAAATTACCACATAACAAGCTAGCTCATTTGAGATAAAAAGCCAACTATTCCGTTTTGTTAAGTATAGGTTTTCTTCTCATTCCTCATAAATGTGTCAACATCCTATCGACATGTGATTTAAGAAAGGCTTTTCAAAATTATCTTTAATCTAATAATCTTTATTTTTTAATAAAATTTTTGTATTCATGGGACAATGCAAGGTTTTCAAAATCGAATGACAGATGACATCGAAATTATATCTGATAGGTGTTTCCTATATTATATACGGCATCGCCAATATTCAAAATATCAGTCGATATATTGGCAAAACAATGTCGGCGAGGGGCCCGATCCGATATATGAGCCGATATGGTTGATATTTGAAGAAGTGAGTCATGAGACTTGGGCACTAGAGAGACTAGCCTTCTGATTAAGTTACATGGCTTTTACTTTGTTTAGTTTGTTCATAGTGGATTTGATGTGTTTACAAAGTCCAAATTAGTTTTGCTATCTTTACTTTTACATCGAACCTGTATGATTATATATATTAAATGTATCTCTTATACTGAAAAAAAGAAGAAATTCTAGGATTTTCTCCTTTATTGGTTTCTCATTTAACCACCTCCTACCATTACCTGCAATTTGTACACAATATAAACCCCTCAAAATGTGAAATGATTGAGGTCAATACCTACACGATATTAAACTGCAACACATTTCACTTTGCCATCTTTTCGTGTTCTCTTAAAAAACTCAAATGATGGACATGTTTTAGGAACCTGATTATAATAAATAAGTAGATAAACATGGATGGAGAGAGAGAGAGGGGGGGGGTAACAATAATAAGGCAGCATTGTAAAAGAATAGTTAAGGGTCTGGCAAGCATACCTCCAATTCCATTGCAGAATTGTACTTGTCAAAGTCCAATGGTTCCACTGAATTGGAACCATCAGAGGTCTGAACATCTGATGCACTATCGATTGTTTCAGGATCAACAGGACTCTCTGCCGCAGGCTGAACCTCTTTAACATCCGGAATATGTTTCAACATAGGAAACACACTATTCTGAGCAGTAACAGCTTCATCAATTGTCTCTGTTTCAGCTACCACTGAAATACCAGATTCTGAGTTATTGTCTACAGCTACAACTTCCTGCACCGCTGTGGGAGACTCAAAATCACACTTCTCATTTGCTTCACACATATTCCCGTTTTCTGAAGCTCCGCCTGAGGAAAATTCATCAGCTGATGCTCCAATGACTTCCTCCAGATTGCTATGTTCTGAAAGCCTGCCTGATGATTCCCCATCCAAAGTTGCAGCAACCAAACCTGCTGCCGAAGCCCCCTCTTCCTCCTTGTCATGACCCGTACAAGTGTCATCGTTAAGAACCATAGATTTCTCTGTCATCTTCATCTTCATCTTCATCATTTTCTTCATCATTATCACTTTCATACACCTTTTTCTTTCCCAACCTAAAGAAACAGACAACATAAATACAAGTTGATACTTGCAATTCTAATCAACCCAACCAAAATGAATTCTTAGAACTGAAAATTGAATCACATTTAAATTTTAATTTTAAATTTGAATATAAAGATTACCAGAAGTAGAAGTAATTAAGTTCTATAGATCTTTCCTGTTACTTTGTTAATTCAAAAAAATCAATCAAGTTGCATCATATCCAAATCTAGTAAAATTTTGCAATTTCATGAACTTTGGGGATTTTGTCTGTCATATGATATCGTCGACAGAAACCAATTACAACCATAAAACACTGTTGAATTGCATGCATTTTAATGACAAATTGGAAAGTTTGTGTAGGCCTCCACAACGCCCACAAAAATAAAAATAAAAACAGTAGCACAATACACTCATGATATCTCCATTTTCAAATAAGCAATAACACCGCATTTCATAAAATAAACACTAAAAAAATAGCACAAATACAACCATAAAAATAGCTGCATTCCGTAAAAAAATATACACTCATGATCTCTCAATTTTCAAATGAGTATTATCACTACGATTCTAAAAAAATTATCAACTTCATCATCATCATTCTCCTTTTCCATCAAAATAATTCTCATATGTTGGGTAAAAAGTCTGTAGGGGTGATGATAGAGTAGCTCTGGGAATATATATTGTTTAAAAGTTATTAATCAGCCGAATTAACAAAAAATAGTCTTGAAAGCAACTACTGAAAGCTAATAAAAATAATCTTAGGCATGTCTCATCAATCGTTGTGGAGCCAAAAAACGAATAAAATGATAAATTTTCAAAAGCCTTTTCTTTTCTACCATTTAATACATTAAAAAATATTCGTATCATTCGAAGGTAGAAAGCACCAGACCAGCACATGAGAGTACAAGTAAATTCCTTTTCTATTCCTACCACATTATATAGAAAAAAAACTATTCATATCACTGGAACATAGAAAGAGCCAGACCTCCAGCACTTAAAAGAGCAAGAGGAATCACCATCCTCGAAACGAAAGAATTCTAGAAACTACTTAGAAAAATAATGCAATTTCATAAACACCCAACTGGAGTTTCAATCATCTAGAATCAGCAATTAATGTTATCCTAGAAATCAAACAAAACATCGCAGCTAATGAAAACTGATGCACTTCAAAAAACCAGAATAGAATCATGTTTGGGCTGTGTTAAATAATGCAATAATAAGCCAACCCCAAAAGTTTAGGCTGAAGGCTTATTGTCGTTGTTTTGATGGTACTGGGGGTGGTTGTTAAATAATACACTAACAGTAACAATACAACCAGAATTTCAATCATTTTGAATTAGCGAACCATATTATTGAAGATATCGAATGAAATACTTAGCTTTACCAAAAAAATAATGCAATCAAGAAACCAGAATAAATTTCAGTGGAGTAATATTATAGTAGAAACAAAGGAATCCTATTTATTAGGATGCCTGTTTCTATGATTGGCTAATATGTGTAATCAATATGATTTCTCGACTAAGCATGGAATTAAATATTATTTAGCAAAGAACGGTTACTACATGGAAAAACGTCCCCCTCCATTCCCTTCGTAGAGGAGGGGCGGCAATAGGTCAGGATTCTAAAAGGCCTTTGGCTTGCACTTCAGCTATGCTTAGCTTGCACTTTAGCTATTACATGTAGTTTGGAGGGTGTGGGTTCTCTTAAAAGCTCACCGGTAATTCTAGGAAGATGATTTACCATCTAGGCTGTCTGGACACTTTCAACGGGTTGCCGTGTCCGAGACGTGTTGAACTCCGACACTTACACGACACGTATTAGACACACCATATATGTGTCATATATATGGTGTGTGTATCCTATGTGCATTATATGCAATGAAACAAATATCGGCCGATATATCGGCATCGTACATGCACTGATAAACTTTATATCGATAAGATGGTTTGTCGTTTTAACCTAATATCGGCCGATATATCGATACATCGTATCGACTTAAATATCGCCGATATTGTGTTTATTTGAGAAAAGAATGATTTAATAAGTTGCAAGTTAAGTATCATTAATAAATTTAAAATCATGATATACGAGTTTATTTATCTCTATTTAAATACTTTTTTGACATGAAGCATGATTTATTTTATTGCGCTTCATTGCATGTACGCATGTAAATTATATGTTCAAGTATGCATGATAGATGATATCTTGAGGTATTCTCATAAATTTATATAAAATTTATTAAAATAAAGTTGTATAATATTTATTATAGATTAGACTAATTACCCAATATGTATAGAGAAATTTCCGATATTGATATCCAATATGCCCGAAACCGATACCTAATATGAACGTCCGATATGTAACTCGTATCGATGATATATCGTCCGATACCGCAATCCGATATTGAAAATACCCGTTCGAAATGATTTCGATGTCTGATATTTAAAACCTTGGTTATATGTATCATGTACCTGTTTTTAGTATGTTCTCGACACATCGTTATAATGTCTCTTAGATGTTTAACTTTTTAACAAAAAACTTATTAATCGCTTACATTATCATTTCATATTTTGGATATTATCGGTGTCATATTTGAAGAATGGCATATGGTGGTTGTCTCTTATTATTATTACGTGTCTATTTAAATGTTGGATCTGTTAATTTATATTATTTTAAGAGGTTGTGCTAGTTTGATATTTCATTTCATTCATAGAATAGTATATAACTTGACGTGTCTCTGTGTCCTATATTTTGGGATTTTTCCTTATCGCCAGATAGTATCCAAGAAAGTTCCTTATTCTTGCCTCGAACTAAGAAAATGCCCATGTGAGTGAATGTGGTAAAATGACGAGGTTGTAATAAAGTGTAAAGGGGTAGGATTTAAGCGTGCTTCCTTTGGTTTGAAATTTACGAGGGTCGTGTGTTTGTTGGATATTGAATGTAGCCCGAATGACATAAATAATTAAAAATTTAATGCTGCTAGTACATATAGGATTTTTATTTTATATTTGAATATTTCTAGATGTGATAGATTTTAGTATAAATTTATAAATGTGATTCTTATTGAATCATATTTCCTCGTCTTATATCGATTTATATTATGGTATAGTATACATGCATTTGGATATTCAGAAGCTAGTTAAATCATACGAAATATGTCATGTTTCTATGATTGGTTTGTATGTTTAATCAATTTGGTTTCTCTATCCAAGCATAGAATTAAATATTGTTTGGCAAAGAATGGTTATTGCATAGAAAAATGTCCCCTCCATCCTTGTGTGAAGGAGGATAGGATTTAAGTGTGCTTCCTTATTTGAAATCTACGAAGGTCACACGCTTGTCGATGAAAGGCAATTAACATGCCCGTAAATGACAAATAATTAACAAATAATACTACTCAATTTTTCGCATATAGGATTTTCGTTTCTTTTAGAATTGAGTGTTTTCTAAGGTGTAAAAGTTAAGTAAAAGTTTATAAATGTGATTCTTATTGAATCATATGCTCGTCTTGTATTGGTTTATATTGTGTTATAGTATATCCGCATTTGGATACTCAGAAACTAGTTAGTCAAATCATATGAAATATTTCATGATATTATGATTGGTCTGCATGCATAATCAATTTGGTTCCCCCACTTAAGCATATAATTAAATATCGTTTAGCAAAGAATGGTTACTGCATACAAAAATGGTTCCTCAATTCCTTACGCCAGAAGGGCAACAATAGGTGAAGATTCTAAAAGGTTTTTGGCTTGCACATCAGCTATGGTTGTAGTTTGGAGGGCATGGGTTCTTTTGAAAGCTCACTGGTCATTCTAGGAAGATGGTTTACCATCTAGGTTGCCTGAATACTTCCTAGGGGTTACCGTGTCTGACGCATGTCGAACTCCGACACATCAGACACGCCATATACATATTGTACATGTATCATATATGTCATATGCCCTATACATGTTTTTAGTATGTTTTCGACTCATCGTTGTAATATATCTTTTGGATATTTAAGTTTTTAACAAAAGACTTGTCGGTCACTTTATCATTTCATATTTTGGATATTATTGTGTCACGTTTGCAAAATGGCATATGGTTGTATGTTATTATTATAATGTGTATATTTAAACATCAAACTTGTTAATTTTTTATTTTATGCAGTAACAGTTTAATATTTTACTTTTTCATAAAATAATGTGTCCCTCATTCCTATATTTTAGGATTTTTCCGTATCGCCATATAGCATAGGAGAAAACCCCTTATTCTTGCCTTGAACTACATAAATGCCCCCTGTAAGAGAATACTATAAAATTACGGGATTGTAATAAAGTGTGAAGGGGTAAAGATTTAAGTGTATTTCTTTCAGTTTGAAATCTACAAGGTTTGTGCGTTTGTCAGTGAAGGACAATTAACATAGGATGTGGCTCATAAATGACGCACAAATCATTTAATTTTAATACTATTAGATTTTTCACATATTGGATTTTCATGTTTCTTTTAGATTTGAGTTTTTCTAGGGTGCGATAGATTTAAGTAGAACATTATAAATATGATTCTTATTTAATCATGTCTTCATCTTGTATCGATTTACATTGTGGTATAGTATATCCGCATTTGGATACTCAGTTAAATCATACGAAATATGCTATGTTTCGGTGTTTCTATGATTGGTCTAAATATGTAATCAATTTGGTTTCACCATTTATGCATGAAATTAAATATTGTTTAGCAAAGAATGGTTACTGCATGGAAAAACGTCCCCTGCATTCCCTGCACGGGAGGAAGTGGCAATATGTGAAGATTCTGAAATGCTTTTGTCGTGCATTTCAACAATGCTTAGTTTGCACTTCAACTATGCATGTAGTTTGGAGGGTGTGGGTTCTCTTGAAAGCTCATTGATCATTCTAAGAAGATAATTTACCATCTAGGCTTTCTGGACACTTTCGACGAGTTGCCATGACTGTCAGACTCCGAAACTTACATGACATGTATCTGACACAACACACACACACACACACACACACACACACACACATATATATATATATATATATATATATATATATCATGCATATGTTTTTAGTATGTTATCGACTCATCATTATAATGTCTTTTGGATATTTAACTTTTTAACAAAATACTTGTCAATCACTTACCTTATCATTTCATATTTTGTATATTATTGGTGTCACGGTTGAGGAGTAGCATATGGTTGCCTGTTATTATTATGATATGTCTATTTAAATGTTAGATTTGTTAATTTTTCTTGTTTTATGTTATAACAGTTTGATGTTTCATTTCATTCAAATATATAACTTGTGTCCTCGTATCATATATTTTGGGATCGTTTATGTGTTCGTGCAACATTGTTTACCACCTTAGCCAATTTCAATAAACAAAAGTACGTCTTTGGCCTTTTCCCAAAGGTGACACTTGTTTACCATCTAACTTGTATTGCCATGCATTTCAAGTCATTTTAAGCCCTACCTGAATCACCACTACAATAAAATAGCATACATGAAGATGTCGAGCATATCTTTTACCAGCTGTACTGTGACAATCACATTTGAATATCATTAGTATCTACTGTAAGTTTTCTTATTTATTATGTGTTTAATATTTTTCTCTTTTGTGTGAGCCAATGCGAGTCCACAATCACTTCCAAAAATATTGTATATAAAAAATTTATCCCTATTAAGTGATGCCCATAACCATACTCAAGCAACACTTTTCTACTGCGATAGTAGTGAAGGCGCCTCCAAGACATCAATGACCAAAGTTTTGCAACAGTTCTAAAACCATAAGAACCAATGCATAACCAAACCTCCTATTTTAGAAGAAAATCCATTATCCATTAGATTTTCTCTCCAACAAGAGACAATTTTAACCAATGACAAATAACTATTGTGTGATGATCCTAATGACTAAATTTGATCCGTCACAACGGAATTCACACTGGCAAGAGAATTGGTCTCGGTTGGTTTAATTTTGAGGTGCCTAGATCCATAGAAGCACTCAAATCTCAATATCCATTTTTCTCCACAAACAATGATTAACACTTCATACAGGCTTTGCCAAACCTAATAGAAAATCAAAGTTGAGAGGTTAACCAATTAAACTAAGGGGCTACAGAAATTAATCTTTGCTTAGTTGATTTTTCTACAACTTGAAAATGAAAAACCGTAAAATATTTCAGTCTACTAGTGGTTTTTAATCGAGAGAGTGCTACAAGCCTACGTCATATTCACATCAATTAAGTTCTTACAGCAACACTGACATTCTGTCCTCAAAGAGCAATTAGATGCATTGCTTACAAGTCTAATTCCAACAAAGAGTGTCAGTGCCTCATGCTACGCTGTGATGTTAAAAATCTTGCCAACAATAAGTGCAAAAAGATAATGCTATGTACAACAGCAGATAACTGAATAAGGCAAGACAAGTGAAAAGTGTTGTTATGATATAGCGAATATACATGTAACAATAGAATAAATGATGGTGCGAATAACATTAGTCGGATAATAAAATCATCAATTAACAATCACCATGTAAAAAACATGTAATCCTCTTAATCCTACCTAGACCGACTGATCTGCTTAACCTTTGGGCTAGGTGCACGGCTTAATTCCAGTGCCTAGCCCTTAAGAGGAGGGGTCTAAATCTCTTCTGATTTAGTGATTTAGGTGACCACCTAGTCGTCCACCTGGACCACTACTTCGCATAAATAAGGTCTTAAAACATCGCTAACTGATAAGTTAGTTCTCTAACTATATTACCTCCGTAGTCGATCAGTTTTCTCTAGCACATGGATTAAGGTCTTGTAAGTGACTGCATTGATGGGGAGTGATTACCACACAACATGCATCTTCCCTCTTAATAGATAACGAAAAAACAATGGAAAAAATGTATGCCCCCCCCCCCCCCCCCCGCTGCGTTGAAAAGGAACTTTACTGATCATTCAAAGACATACAAGCTAACAAATAGGCTGCAACCAAATCTGGATATTATTAATAAATCAACGCAATTGCTAAAACTAGAGTAATACAATAGGCAATAAACTATAATTTTGTCTGAATTAATGTGAAATCTATTAAATAACCAACTAGTAGATACAAAATCAAAAGGATTATATAATTCAGTTATAAAAAGCAATAAATTCATAATAAAAGCTTACCAAATCTTCATCTTCTTCGAAGCCGATCCCCCAGCCACGGCAGGCAGCACCTTCCGCTTCCCATCCCGGTACAACGCAAATGACTCCCTGACGCTAGCATCCACCGCCTCCATACACCTCTCCGAATCGTCCCTATACTTGTCCAGATACTTCTCCACATCCCCATTCTTCCCCTTCTCCTTCTTGATCTCCTTCGCCTTCTTCTTCAGAAACTCCTCCGCCAACTTCTCCAGCCTCCTCTCCTCGGCCTCGGCCTTCCACTCCTCTAGCTTCTTCTCGGCGTTCACGTGCCTCAGCCTGCGGCCGCTCGTGTCGCGGCACGCGTCGAAGTTGCTGGTCTTCTTCTGGCCGGCCTTTGTGGCGGCGCCGCGTAGGAGGGAGCCGAAGCCACCCTTCCCGCCGCGGAGGGGGGAGGGTGATGGAGGGGAAGATGTTGGATCGGGCGGGGGAGGAGGGTGATGGAGGGGAAGAGGTTGGAGCGGGCGGCGGCGGCGGATATCAGGGTTTCGTCGGCGAGATCTAGGGTTCCGGTGGTGAGGCGGAGGTTGGGGGCGAGGGATAGGGATTGCCTTCGGGCTTCGCCGGTGAGCGTTGGGGAGGCGAACTGAAGGCATTGGGTGTGGCCGTCGACGTGCTTGACGAGGATTTGGTAGATCGCCATTACGGTTAGGGTTTTGATCCAGGAACTGGGAGAACAATAAAGAGGTCGAGAAGGTAAATAAATAAAAGGCTAATTTGCATTAAAGTCTCCTAACTTTTTAATTCTTGCGCTTTGCCCCACTCAACTTTTATTTATTCCCCAAAAATGCATTTCACTTAATTATTTAATTAAAATATTGGTTAAATTACACCAAAATACCCTTTAACTATCAACATTTTTCTCTAAAATACCTTGAAGTGTTTTTATTACACCAAAATACCCTTTAACTATGGTTTTCAAGAGATATTTTTCATTAAAATACCCTCAAAACTAACACTTAATGTATTTTACTGTAATATTAAGGTATTTTAGTAATAATCCATGACAGTTAAGCTTACTTTAGTGTAATTTATATGGATAAGAAAGAGAGAGAAAGAGATATTTTTTAATTAAATATATAATTGAAGGGCATTTTGGGAATAAATTTAAGTTGAGAAGAGCAAATTAAAGGTTTTAGAAAGTTAGAGGTATTTTCTGATACTGGGGCAAAAATTGGAGATATTTCCTGCAATTTAGCCAACAAGAATATTTAGATCTTTATATATACCCATTATAAACTTTCATATTTATACATACTCCTATATAAACCTTTTATTTATAAATACCCCCTTAAATCTTTCATGTCCTTTAAAAAAACCCATCATCGTAGAAGTGAGTGCACGTCATTAAATTAAATATTGGTCATATCAGCCGATATGTCGACCGATATACGATAAATATCGTATCGGGATCCCTCACGATACGATAAATATCGGCCGGTATGACGATATCAGCCGATAACGTCCGTATATGATATAGGAGACACCTGGTCGATACGATTCTGATATGGAGCATTCGACATATATCTAATCTCATCCTCTGTCTGCGGTGATGAACGAGCTGAAAGTTTAAAATGAGCTGCCAACGGAGTACTTACAGCTTTAGCGTCTGCCGTGCCGAAACACTCCAAAACTTTCTCAATATATCGTTGTTGAGACAAGTATAGCTTTCCTCCTTTACGGTCTCACCTGATTTCCATACCAAGTATTTTTTTTTTTGCTGCTCCCAGATTCTTGGTCTCAAACTTTCCTTTCAACCGTTCCTTCAAAATCTGAATATCAACTATATATTTTGCTGCTATCAACACATCATCAACATAAAGTAGCAAATATATGAAAGAACTATTGGCAAGCTTCTTCGAATATACATATCTGTCGACCATGCTTCGCATAAACCCAACTTCTTTCATGAAGGAGTCAAACTTCTTATACCACTGTCTAGGTGACTGGTTCAAACTGTAAAGAGACTTCTTTAGAAAGCAAGCCTGGTCTTTTTTTCTTTCAACTTCAAAAACTTCGAGCTGTTGCATGTAAATTTTCGCCACCAAATTGTCGTGCAAGAATGCAGTCTTCACATCGAGCTGCTCTGTCACGCCCCCGCTTCCCAGAGTACGCTAAGATAGACACGTGACAGAGCCAACCATGCTATCTGTGGATAGGAAATATCCCTCCACAGTCACATTACGCCTGTAGAGATATCAAGAACAGTAGAAATAAAATAAACTATCTAACACATGTCCATAAGCCAGAATAAATGAGTTGAGAAATAATATGTGGAAGCAATAGATCTAAGTAATAATAAAAATCTGGAAAGTACGGAAGTAACTGAACTAACTGGATACTAACAGGATCCTCACCGCTCGGCCTGACGGCGGAAGTACTCCTGATCAGTCAGCTGCAAAGGTAGAGGATCTGGGCCATGCAAAACCCAGATGTTAGTGCATCATAACATCAATAATTCAAGGCAAGCAGGATATAATGAAATATGCAGGCATGAAGTATGAATAGTAACAAGTCCTCAGTAACAGGTAAAACGTAACATGAATATAGATCAGTGAACATGATATAAACAGGTGAAGTGCAGTGAATAGTCTAAACTGTGCTATAGGGTGATCTGCTCTAAAATTATTCGAAATCAATGAATGTAATCCTCATCGTAACACATCGGTCTATGTCCCGTTCAACCCCACGGGACTACGGTAACAAGATATGATAGACCGTGAGTCTATGTCCCGTTCAACCCCACGGGACCACGGTAACAAGATGTAATAGCCCCTTTGAGTTACATTCGGATACATTCTTGATTTCTCCATACCCCAAGGTTATGTGTATAAGTTAGGTATTGATAAATTTGAGACTAATGCCAACACAGGATCAAGCAGGTACAGGTTTGTCTGTATATACAACAGGAAATGTCCGTAGGGACAACAGGTCAAGATTGTCGGCATTAGTAACAAGATCAGATAATATGTCACGCTGTGGTACATCAGGTCATGCCAGGTGGTGTACATGTATCAAGTCATGTCAAGTAGTGCACATGTATCAAGTCATGTCAATAGTAGTGTATCAGGTCATGTCAGGTAGTGCACAAGTGTCGAGTGGGTGCTCATAATCAAACTGTAATAAGTATGGGTACAAAAAATCAAATATGGAGTACTAATATCACGATAAAATGGAATAATGTGATGTGGTATGCAAATAGATATAAATTCAAAGATATGGATGCACAATTATCGATCAGGGGTCACATCATGACTAAGTAGGATGCACAATTATCAGGCATGGTGCACTAATACAACAGTAACATGAAATAATATGGTCTCGGCGTGCAACTAGATATGTAATAAACTGTACGGATACAGACGGATACTATAAAACTGTAAATCGGTAAAATTTGTTGAATATTAAAACACAAGCACTATTATTTATTAAATAGATATTTAGATAATAATATTAACATGGATAACATATTCAAACCGATTAATAACTATAAAAGTGGTATTGATTAATCATGCACAAGAAAGTTCCGTTCAGAAATTCAACGTCATCCTGATTTGTAAAATAGCTTTAAAATAACAACCGTTCTCCAAAAGGGACGTGTCTTATACCAAAACAAAGATAATTCAATAAGGTTTTCATTTTTATAAGTTGAAATATCTCAGGTTGTTCCTACAAAAAGTTATGAATATTCAAAATTGAAAGTTTGCTGCTGGAATTTCCCTGGACAGCAGTTAGAGATATTTTCATTTGCATTTTACGTTATTTAAAAATTTTATTTTGCAAGTAAATATTTCATAGAGTTATAGTATTCTGAGTTAGCTTCGTAACGAACTAAAGAACGTATACTAATAATTTTTTATGATTTATAATGAATTTTATAAGGTAAGGTGTACAGTAAATTTCAGATTTGTCGTATCCGCTTTGCAATGACGTTTCATGTGTAAACTATAATATTTTCAAACTATATTTTGTATAACATTATAAAATGCAGATTATAAACTAATTAAAGATAATAATAAGAAATATTACGACGATATATATTTTAAATGATATGGATGCAAACGGGTATCCGAAAACGGTAAAACTTTAATATGGATGTACAGTGCAATCAATATGTGATATTTTTATTCATATGGATATAAAATAAGATACATAGTATGTGGCAAGATGAATTAGTATGCGACTAGATATGTAAATAGTGATATGGATGCATACGGATGTCTGAAAACAGTAAAACTGTAAAATGGTAATGTGGGATGCATAACTAAACATTATGTGATGTTATTATTCAAATGGGTGCAATATATTGTAGTCTAGCATGTAACAAGATAAATTTGCATGCACTAGATGCGAAATAAATTATACGGATGCAAACGGACGTCGTAAAACAGTAAAATGATAACAGGGGATGTACAATACACTAAACATGAAATATTATTATTAATATGGATTTAGTATATATCATAGCATGTAGCAAGATAAATTTGCCTCGATCGAATCACGCGACGGATACGCACGGCACGTCCGACGTCGGTAAATCGTCGCAACGCACACGCGACACGTGGTACGGATCCAGGCAAGGCAAGGGGGTGATCACACAGGCAAGGTACGTTCACTGGATCACTCGGATCGTCAGCGACGAGCACGGCTCCGGCGGTGATCACCGGAATCAAGAAACAAGATCAAGAAAAAGAAAGAAGAAAGAACAAGAAAAGTAAGAAGAAGAGGCTGTGTATTAAATAAGGAAGAAAAAATAAATAAATAAAATATATATAAATATATATATATGCAGAGGAGAGAGAAAGAGAGAAAGGGGTTGCTAGTTTGTTAGGAAATTGGTTTAGATTTAAATTTAAAAAAAATCTTTTATTAGTTAACTAAATTTTAATTTGTATCAGTCTATAAAATTAATATTATATAAATAAAATTTGATATTCTGATAAATACAAATATAGTCCAAAACATGCCCGGGTCGGGTCTAAAATTTCAATTTTAAAATATGAAAAATATATGCGACTTTCAAAATTCAAAATGAATGCTTGGGTAACGAAAATGCATACCCCCAAGAACGGATGCACGTACGTGCGCGTAGCCATTCAAACAAGTCCGTTTCACTGAACGGGACGAGAACACGATGCGCGGATACTACCACGGGGTTAGGGGTATCAAGCAGGCCATGCAATGTATTTTAAAAATATTTTATATGACTTTAAATGTTATATTAAAAATGCAGATGCCAGATAAATGCCAGTATGCAGTACATGAAAAAAATGAAAGTGCACGGATCCACATAACAAGCCGGGATAAATCATAAATAGAAATCAAAATGGGTTTCCAGCAAGCGGGTCGGGTCGGATGCAAATACAGATGTCAAATACACTATTCGCACCCAAAATGCGGTAAATCAGGAAAATACCATAAATAAAGAAATACTTGAAATAGAACTGGTATAAATGAATTAGGGTGTTACATTATACCCAACTACAAAAAAATTTCGTCCTCGAAATTCCCCAAAACAAGAAAAGATAAACAATCAAGAATCTATAAGAAGAGATCTGGAAACTTCTGTCGAATCTCGTCTTCTCGTTCCCAAGTCGATTCTCTGTGCGAGCGATTCCCCCAAGAAACAAGTACGAGAGGGATAACCTTGTTCTTAAGGACCTTTTCTCTTCGATCAACAATCGACATTGGTCGTTCTTCAAAGGTCAAATCCTCTCTTACAGTCAGCTCCGAATGATCTAGAACGTGTGTTTCATCTCGAACATACTTACGGAGTTGAGATACATGAAACACGTCATGAACATTCGCCAAAAATTATGGTAACGCCAATCGATAAGCCACTTCTCCAACACGCTCCATAATCTCGAAAGGCCCGACAAATTGAGAACTAAGCTTGCCTCGACTCCCAAAACTAATCACTCCTCTGGTCAGTGATATCTTCAAGAATACCAGATCACCAACAGCAAACTCTAGAGGTCTTCTCGATGTATCGGTCCAACTCTTCTGCCGATCTTGTGCTGCCTTCATATGATTCCGGATAGTATTAACTTTCTCTACTGTTTACACGATCAAATCCGGTCCCAACAATCTTCATTCTCCAACATCGTCCCAACAAACAGGTGAACGACACTTGCGGCCATACAACGCTTCGAATAGATCCATCTGAATAGTCACCTGAAAGATGTTGTTGTAAGAAAACTCCACCAAGTGTAGATGATCCTCCCATGAACCCTTGAAATCCAACATGCAAGCTCTCAATATATCTTCAAGAGTTTAGATCGTTCTCTCCGACTGGCCATCTGTCCGAGGATGATAAGCTGTGCTAAACTTCAATCGCGTCCCCAAACTTTCCTGTAAACTCCTCCAGAAGTGCGATAAGAATCGGGTGTCACGGTCGGACACGATGCTCACAGGTACTCCATGCAATCTCACAATCTCCTGCATGTACCGTTCCGCCAACGCTTCCGTTGACTGACCAACTAGAAATGGTATGAAATGAGCTGCCTTGGTCAATCGATCAACAATCACCCAAACTGCATTGTTGCCCTTTGGACTCCGTGGTAAAGCTATCACGAAATCCATGGTTATATGATCCCACTTCCATTGAGAAATCGGAAGTGGTTGCAATAAACCAGCAACCCTTTGATATTCAGCCTTAACTTGCTGACACACCAAGCACTTCGCTACAAAGCGAGCAATCTCCCTTTTCATGCCTTCCCACCAGAAATGCTGTCGTAGATCGCGGTACATCTTTGTGCCTCCTGGATGTACAGAATATGCGGAACTGTGCGCCTCCTTCATCACTTCTTCACGAATGTCTCCTTTTGGAACACACAAACGGCTACCATATCACAACGAACCATCTTCATGGATTAATAAGTCCGTTCGAAGTCCAGCTTCAACCTGTTCTCGAAACTTCTGCAATCTTGGGTCCTGTGACTGCGCTGCTTTAATATTATCGATCAACGACGACTGTACTTGCAGCTGCATCAACTGTCCCGAAGAATACGGTAGCACGATCTCCAACTCGAATCTCCGAAAGTCTTCGATAAGCTCCTTCTGTGCAGTCAACATCCGAATTGCTGGCAACCGACTAAGCGCATCCGGCACAACATTAACTTTCCCCGGATGGTACTTAAGATCAAGATCATAGTCAGCTATCAGCTCCAACCATCTACGTTGCCTCATGTTAAGCTCTTTCTGTGTGGACACGTACTTCTGGCTTTTGTGATCGGTGAATGCTTCAACCCTTTCGCCCAATAAGCAGTGTCTCCAAATCTTCAGAGCGAAAATCACTGCTGCAAGCTCCAAATCATGAGTTGGGTAATTCTTCTCATGGGTCTTCAACTGTCTCGATGCATAAGCTATAACTTTCCCATGCTGCTTCAAGACACATCCCAAACCTTTTCCAGATGCATCGCTGTGAATTACCAATCCTCCGGAACCGTCTGGTATAGTCAAAATAGGAGTGGTTATCATCCTTTGCTTCAACGCCTCAAAAGATGATGCATACCTATCCGTCCATACGAACGGTACTTCCTTCCGTGTAAGCTTGGTCAAAGGCTCAGTCAAACGAGCAAAATTTTCCACGAACCTTTTGTAATACCCGGCAAGTCCAAGAAAACTTCTGATCACTGCTACGTTCTTCGGAATCGGCCAATCTTAAACTGCGGTGATTCCATCTCTGGATACGACATACCCCAAAAACTTCACTTCTTCAAGCCAAAACTCACACTTGCTCATCTTCGCATATAATCTTTCTTGCCTCAATGTCTGCAGTGCGATCTTCAAGTGTTCTGCATGCTCTTTTATGCTCCTCGAGTAGACCAGAATATTATCAATGAACACCACTATAAACTGGTCCAAGAACGGTGAAAAGATTCGGTTCATCAAGTCCATAAATATCGCTGGTGCATTCGTGACTCCGAATGACATCACTAAATACTCGTAATGTCCATATCGGGTTCGGAACGCAGTCTTGCAAATATCCTCTGATTTAACTCGGACCTGATGATATCCGGATCGCAAATCCAGTTTCGAGAATACCCTCGTGCCACTAAGCTGCTCGAACAATTCTCCAATGCGAGGGATCGGGTACTTGTTCTTAATAGTCACCCGGTTTAATTCTCGATAATCGATGCACATCCTTCTTGTGCCATCTTTCTTCTTGACTAGAAGAACTGGAGCTCCCCAAGGTGAATTGCTGTTGCGAATCCAACACTTCTCTAGCAATTCAGTAACCTGCTTCTTGACTTCTTCCAACTCCACTGGTGCCATTGGGTAGTACGCCTTTGAGATTGGCGCTGCACCAGGAACAAGATCGATCGCGAATTCCACGTTTCGTTTTGGCGGTAAATCCGAGATATCCTCGAACACGTCCATGAACTCTTGAACTACAGCTGGCGCTTCCTCCTTATCAACTTCCATCGACGAAAGAACACTGTTTGTCGGCCTAGCCCTAAACTCGACTGGCCCGACAGAACTGCTACCTCCAGCAAAAGCAAACTCCTGATGTCCGGAAATTTGGAAAATCACTTTCTTTGCCCTACAATCAATGTGAGCGTGGAAAGTGCCGAGAAAATCCATTCCCAAGACAACTTCATAACTGCCGGTATCAATCACCAAGAAATCTGCAAAACATGAACTGGTAAGCAATGAAACTGAGAGAACCAAGGTAATAAAACGACCATGAAACAAGGAAATGAAACAAGACCAGGACTCCAAGTTACTTAAATAGAGTACCGCATTGTAACCATGCTGCAGTTCATAGTTACAATCACATAACTCCACTCAAGTCGTCCAAATCCTAGTATCAGAATCAAAGAACAGGAAGAAACAAGGGAACCAAAAGATTTCAAGTCGAGATACAAAGTGGTTTGCATATCGTCAAGGCAAAAGATAAAGATAAAGATATGATTCAAGAATCATGATAACAATGTGGCAGGACATGTTACTAATCACGGATTTTCCGATTCGTGTATTGGGTCCAATACCGAACTACAAAAGAATCAAACACGATTAACCTAGATCCTATGGCTCTGATACCAAACAAACCCTGTTACGCCCCGCTTCCCAGAGTACGCTAAGATAGGCACGTGACAGAGCCAACCATGCTACCTCTGGATAGGAAATATCCCTCCACGGTCACATTACGGCTGTAGAGATATCAAGAACAGTAGAAATAAAATAAACTATCTAACACATGTCCATAAGCCAGAATAAATGAGTCAAGAAATAATATGCGGAAGCAATAGATCCAAGTAATAATAACAATCTGGAAAGTACGGAAGTAACTGAACTAACTGGATACTAACAGGTTCCTCACTGCTCGGCCTGACGGCGGAAGTACTCCTGATAAGTCAGCTGCAAAGGTAGAGGATCTAGGCCATGCAAAACCCAGACGTCAGTGTGTCATAACATCAATAATTCAAAGGCAAGCAGGATATAATGAAATATGCAGGCATGAAGTATGAACAGTAACAAGTCCTCAGTAATAGGTAAAACGTAACATGAATATAGATCAGTGAACATGATATAAATAGGTGAAGTGCAGTGGGTAGTCTAAACTGTGCTATAGGGTGATCTACTCTAAAGTTATTCGAAATCAATGAATGTAATCCTCATCGTAACCCATCGGTCTATGCCCCGTTCAACCCCACGGGACCACGGTAACAAGATATGATAAACTGTAAGTCTATGTCCCGTTCAACCCCACGAGACCACGGTAACAAGATATAATAGACTGTGAGTCTATGTCCCGTTCAACCCTACGGGACCACGGTAACAAGATGTAATAGCCCCTTTGAGTTACGTTCGGATACATTCTTGATTTTCTCATACCCCCAAGGTTATGTGTGTAAGTCAGGTATTGATAAATCTGAGACTAATGCCAACACAAGATCAAGCAGGTACAGGTTTGTCTGTATAGACAATAGGAAATGTCCGTAGGGACAACAGGTCAAGATTGTCGGCATTAGTAACTGTTTTCCCCAATCAGAGCAAAGCACTGTTTTAAAAATGAAGCGACGCTTCTGCTTCTCCCAATCAGAGCAAAGCTCTGTTCATTCCAAGATTTGGAATGAAGCGGCGCTTCCTTACCCCCAATCAGGGCAAAGCTCTGTTTCAAAATTCAAATTTTAAAAGTTGAAGCAACGCTTCAGATCTCTTGCACTGCACGCCACGTGTCAAACAGAGACGCGCTAGCGCAGTTGCGCTGCGCTCTGCGCTGCGCGCCACGTGTCAAACGTAGGTGCGCTAGCGCCAAGTACGCCAGCGCTGGAATTAAAAGAATTCCCCATCGTTAGATCAAAAGATCTAATAATAATAATAAATTAGTAATCAGAATTAAAATTCTGTTCTAAAAAGATCTTTTCAATCTTATTAAAATAAGAAGATTATCTTCTGTAAAACAGAAGTCTTAGGATCAAAGATCCAACGATGGGAAACATCCCCAAATCAATCAGAGAAAGATCTCTTCAACTAATCTAACAGATCAACTGGCCCTATATAAAGGCCTCAAGACTTCAAGTCTCATATAGAGAGAACCCTATGCAAACTTTGAGAGAAGAACTCAAAAAGAAAGAAAGGCAAGCCTTTGAAGAAAGAAGATCATTTCTTCATCTTTAAAGGTAAAGAACTGTGTTCTTGAATAAATACAGATGAAATCATCTCATTAAAAAAAGAAGAATCATCTTCTGAAAAGACTAGAGATCTAAGAACAAGATCAAGATCTTCAATAGAAAAGAAAAAGATCAAAAGATCTAATCATAAAAAAATAAAAGAAGCAATTTACTTCATTCACAGATCTTTTGATCTATAAAGGTATAGACTTTTGATGAGAACAAGAACTTTGGTTCTTGAATCTTGAGGCAAAGCCTCTTTTAAGAGAACAAAAAAACTCGTTCTTTGATCTTAAATTGATCAAAATGCGCTCTGCGCTATTGAACAGTGCCTTGCACTCTTGAATTGCGCCTTTGCGCTTATTGGACTGGCGCACAGCGCCAGAACGCGCCACGTGTCAACCACAGAACAGTTTGCGCTTCTAAAAATAGCGCACTGCGCTCTTGGACTGGCGCACAGCGCCAGAGTGCGCCATGTGTCACTAACTGGCGCACCCATAAACTGGCACAGCGCACTTATAAAGCGCAGTGCGCTAACAGACTTGCGCTCAGCGCTAAGCGACACGTGTCACTTTTATGTGCGCTAGCGCAATGCGCTCTTTAATTGGCGCAAAGCGCCTGATGCGCCACGTGGCGCACTGTCAGAACACCACTTTATTCCTAATAAATGTTATGCATTATAAAAAGGGCAGAGCCCAAATAAAGGCCTAACAGGCCAAACATAAATGAAAATGTTAAACATTTTTAACTAGACTTAGCCCAATTCTGGCCATAAGTCCTCAATATAAATTGAACTGAGCACAACTGCTTTTCCAATCAATTTACACCCGGTTCGAGGGTACATCTCTTTACTCCTCTGACATCCGTCGTTGTAATCTTTCAACGTCGTCAGAGAGGTGACGGGTCCCGACGAACACACATTGCTACGGACTGTGGGGTCCTTAAACTCATGGACTATGACGTCCTTAACCTCGACCGCGACGTCTTAAAACTAACACCGGACCGTGGAGTCCTTAAATCCACGGACTATGATATCCTTAATCTCGACCGTGATGTCTTAAAACTAACATCGGACTGTGGGGTCCTTAAACTCACGGACTATGACGTCCTTAACCTCGACCGTGATGTCTTAAAACCAACACCGGACTGTGAGGTCTTTAAACTCATGGACTATGACGTCCTTAATCTCGACCGCGATGTCTTTAAACTAACGATGGACCGTAATGTCCTTAAACTAATTATCGACCGCAACGTCATTAAACTAAACAACAGAGCCCAACTGCTCTCTTGTCGGATCTAAATTATCCCGTTAAGTTGATCTTAGTCTAAAATTAGACTAACGTGTCCTTAACAAACATTTAAGTTGATCTTAGCCTCAAATAAGGTTAACGCATCTTTAAACACAACCCTTCCAAACCCAAATTTAAGAAAGATCGGATTTGGACTAATCCACGTCCTACGGATGACAATATAACTTAGTCTCCGTATACAATCCACGGGCAACCGAACACAAAACAAACACCCACGACACGAAGTGACCATATGGAGAAGAAGAAAGTTGTTACCGCGATGCGGTAGCGTAATTAACTGCAGGGGCTTGCGCCTGCAGGGAAAAGCGTCCCCACAATCAAAAACCCCTCAAACGAGGGGGAATCTGACGAAGTCTGCTACATCGGCCGCATCCGTTTAAACCTTCGATACATGGTCCATAAATCAACTTGGCATCTTCGGAGAGGTGGACAGATAGCACCAATTAGCATCTGCCCCCAGATTCAGGCAAGACAGTCCGTCTTCCCGGTTTCCGGCGGTAAACAGATTCTGGCACGCCCGGTGGGACCTTTTCCTCTTTCCACTCCACACTTCGTGTGTCGTGTTCGCGAACCAATCGCGGTTTGCTAATGGTTGCCCTTGGGTTTCAAGGTACTAAGATTTGGCGTTTTGCTTGTTGCAGAAAGCAAACAACCAATGGCGTCCACTTGTGCAAGATGTTCCAACTGCAACTGCAACCTACGCTCCGCCTCACCTGGAGGTGTAGCTTATGGACCTCAAGCGGCATCCCTGTTCACGATGCCGGTAGAACAGGTCACCCAGGCTACTACTGGATTGTTTTTCGGGACCATGCTCCCGCCAACGAGCTTCACTGCTCCCGTGCCCGTACCAGAATCTCCCAAGAAGTCGGTCTTCGATCGACTTACAGCTAATGCGGCCCCTCTCAATGAGTCGTCCAGCACCAGTGCCCCGGTCTTCTCCAAATTGGGCCAAAATTCCTGCGGGCCCACAATGAAGCTTGCAGTCCCAGAGAAGGTCATTCCGAAGAGAGTAACCAACCCTGCTCCCGAAGTCGTCAAGGCGGCTTCTCCTACAAAGGGGTCGGTCTTTACAAGACTGACCGTCCCAACTCCCACTCCCGCTCCTGCTACTCAAAGGACATCAGTCTTTAACATGCTGACGCCAGCAACGGCCCCTCACCTGAACAGGGGGCAAGACAAGGCCACCCCCGTCACCGAGTCAACTCTATCAGCTCGGCATGCTCGACATCGCCACAGGCGCCGAGTGAGGAAGGCCGGAGGCAACTCCCCTTCTGGGCTAACTCCACCAGCCCCGACGGCGGAAATTAATGTTGTTGTTCCAACTGGGAACAACTTTGAGTTGCTAAATAAGGTGCGTAGGAATTCTCCTACCGCCGTACTGAAAAGATCCCCTCTTCCGGTGGAGAATGTTGCGGAAGCAAAGCCAGAACAGTCCCCTCGGCGGCTGTCCTCCAAGATCTACAAAGTCTGGCGGCAGGTCCGAAACTCGGTGGTGGATCAAGAATATTCCCGCCGGCAGAAGAAGCTGAAAGTCCGACAGGAAGAAAGCCATCTTGCCAACCCACGAAAATGTTAGTGTATATGCCCTAGAGGCCATTACTGTATCATACTAGTTTGTATATTACTTAATGGAAGCTTGGGATATTCACAGTTGTATATACAATCTTGCTCGAAATGGTAGTATGCTACTTGGTTTGTCTCTGCTTTAATATGTGCATGTGTTTCTTTTAGCATATTGCTGGTATACATATTAGTAGAGCCCTTAGGATCTTTGCTTGATTACCAACGTTGTGATGGCGCTCGCACTCGTGGGAGCTGGGTAATCTATAAGCACATCCTTATACAGGTCCCTGGTCGTTGGACTATCGAGACAGGGCATCGATACTCCGGAGTAGACTAGCGTATGCGCTTCTCATCCCAGTGTGGGAGACGGTCTATCCCACAGCCGTTAGTACGTCGTACTTGAGATAGTATGCGGGTGCTCGTTAGGTTACGAGTACACTGGACAGGACTCGTCGGGAACTGTTGGTTGG
This sequence comes from Agapanthus africanus, assembly GCA_030015575.1. Taxonomy (NCBI): domain Eukaryota; kingdom Viridiplantae; phylum Streptophyta; class Magnoliopsida; order Asparagales; family Amaryllidaceae; genus Agapanthus; species Agapanthus africanus. The sequence continues at coordinate 58,590,287 of CM057343.1, read as the reverse complement.
TAATATACCTATCGTCAGTTATCAGTTCCCAGGTGACATGAGTACAGCTTAGTCCGCTGACTTGACACTGTCACTTCGCCTCGAGTGTGTTCCCACTGCACTTTGATTACTACCCTACCACGGCTCAGAGGAGTCGTGCAAACAGGTAGTTTTTGGGTGCAGTCCCGAAGCACTTGGAGGCAGTGACGGTTAGACAGAATTCGTCTCTCCCGGTATTGGGGGTTGACATCGCGCTGTGTCCAGGAGAGCCATTACACGAGTAGTCCCTGGCCAGGGCAAGCGAGATATACTGGTAGGCTTCCAGTGTTATCTCACGGTGTTCTGGGCTACACTCCGACACGACTTGTACCGTTATTAGGGGACTGACGTTCACCGCCCCCCTAGGCCCGCCATGCGATGTATCAGACGAACAGACCGGACTGTACGGAGACTGTCACATACAGGCTCAGTAGGAGTGCAGATGGGGTTCACCTCGTCAGTCTTCTTATCGACATCTACCTGGGGACCGTTACGTACAGCTAGTGCCACTTGCGGTCTGTGGTTAAACCCACTGCCAGCGTAGTGTCGAGTCTTTAGAGTCCCACACAGAGAGCTATTCGCCTTTAGGAAAAATGAGTAGAGGTCGCATGGTTTTGCGACAGGGTTCGTTCGCATCCGCGCACTTGTGCACGTTTGCTGTCCGGACAGTTTATACTAGCGGGCTTTGGTTTAAGCCGGATCCTAGTATATGATTTGAGATTGGTTTTTCTCATTGTGTTCGTGTTCCTCGGATCACGAATGCGGGTGCGTATGCACAGTTGCTTGAGATTGAGGGAGAGGACCTTGTTTAGGGTTAATGACTATTGTCATTTTATTAACCCTATTGCTTTTGTGTGTATTATTGTTAATTAATAATTAGCTTAATTATTGTGCATGGTTGTTGTTGTTGACCTTTTGACTTCATTGACTTGTTGACCAAGTTGACAATTTGACCATAATCATTTCATTTGGAAGATGCTCTTTGATCCTTGCAATTTGCATTAATATTGAAATGATAATGGTCACCTCTTGATTAAACCATGACAATTTTCTAGCTAATTAATTAATTAAAATATCACACACATATTAGTGAGAATGGCTCACTAATAATTCATTCTCTCATATCTTTTCTCTCTCTTGCTCATCCTCTCCCTCAAGCTCTCTCCCTCTCATGTGTTGAGAAACAAAAAGCTTGAGAAAAACCTTCACTTGATCTTCTCTACTCTCTTCTAGGGTTCAAGTCTTAGCATTTCTTGCACTCTAGTTACTCCTAGCTTGGAGTTGAAGCTAAAGGTCGAGGCTTTCGGGTGGATCCTTCTTTGACGGAAGAAGACAAGCAAGGTGAGGCCTTTCTACCATTCCGACGAGCAAGGAGAGAAGGACTTCGAGCTCAAGGTATAACCTTTCTACAACTTAGCTAGTTGTTAGTTTGCTTTAGCTAGTTTTCGTTTAGCAAAGATCCTCACAAGCAAGGTCCATGTTGCCTAAGTCATTAAAAATCCGTTTTTTATTATGTTTTCCGCCTCCCCGCAAGCACCGGGGTGGGCAACGTGGACTTACAGTGGTATCAGAGCCTAACTAAACTCAAACTAGCTAGGTAGTGAAGTGTAACGAAGTTTCGAAACCGGAAAATCCAAAAATCAAACTTTTGCAAAACCCTAGTTTCTGTTAAAAATTTTTCTGCTCTAAATGAAAAACTTTATACTCCTAAATTCGGCTCAGGGTTTTGTGTGAACACCCATGAAAAACGATCCAGTGTTTCATTCAAACCGCCGCGGTTCCGCGGCACGAGGTAGGCATGTGCCGCTGAACCGCCGCCGTTTGTCGTCTTCTCTGCATCGTTTTTCGTGCAGTGTGTGTCTGTGTTGGTTTTGGGATTTTTAAAATATATTATATGTGCCCAGATTTTCCAGAACTAAAATTTACTTTTGGGGGCCTATAAATCCGTATTTTTTTTCGGAACTTCACTACACTTTGACTACATCGGTTATATCTGTGATGCTTGCATGTATTGAACGTCGGCGAATCGCTATAAGACGATTGGTCGGGGTTATACATGATCTGTGTTTGATATTGGAATGTGTATATGAATGGATTGGATTGTCGCGGGTGAATGGCCGGGGTGGATGTGAGATGAGCGTTATTTTTCTTTCATTCATTTGTAACATGTAAATTGATGTAATAATATTATTTGTATGGCCGCACAACCGGATCGGGGTTGTAGCCGTCATTGTATAATTCTTTTTACTGTTTTTGCTCCTAGGATAGACCCATGGAGGGGTGCACAAACTACCGGGTATCTCGAAGCGCCGAGTGGCCTATTCACGGTGGTGAGGGAGGTTGCTTCGCTTCGGGTGCTTGGCGGGTAGTTTGCCGCACCCGTAGGGGTCTTGGGTGGGGTATTGGCTATTCACCGCGACCGTGTAATCCGCTTTACGTTGCAGGCTCGAATGCATTGCGGATTCCTAGTATATCCAATGTATTCATCTGTGATCTGTAATGTCTATCATTGCTATATATTTATATATAATAACTATTTAGGCGTTGCTTATGTTTTACAGCCGCGCTAGCCCAGCCCCCGCTCTGTCGTTAGTTAAGTAACCTAACGGGTGATGACGGGGCCCCGTGGCGAATGCGAATGGCATAAGCGTACGTCATATTTTGGTTGTTTTCTGCAATGGTAGGATTAAATGATGGGACGCATTAAAAGAACTAATGCAAGAAATAAACCAAGTAAAAGTCGATTGGAACACTTTGAAAACCACTCGGTTCTTTTCAAAACTAAACTTTTAAACGCGGAGCTTGAACCACTCCTTTTAAAAGCTATCTCGTTCCATCGATTATATCAAGTTCACTACGTTCACGGTTTTGCCAAAACCATCCGTAGCCCTCCATCATTTCGGTTAAATATTCGGTAGTATTCAAGCTATGTATTTTGACCTCACGCCAAGGCATAGTGATTGGTAGCTGCCGGATATTTATCCGTTGCATAGATAGAATGCGTTGATTTGAGACAGTCGTACTGCCGTTTTGGCCTACGTCAAGGGTAGGTACGGGTGGGTTCAAATTAACCAGGATAATGATGGGAAGAACTTGACATGTGACTTATGACATTTTGACCTCATGCCAAGGTCATAAGAGCATGGGGCAAAAATCCACATCGGGAGTTTCATAAGTACTGAAACTTGCTAGCGTTGCATACCATTTGGAGTGTGATGATTCTGGTAGGATTCCTTCGGTTTTATCACACGATGATATTTGGATCCCGATCCTACTGTGAGTATATGCTACTCCTCGGGAAAACTCTCACTTAACGATCAATGCTATAAACCTAGTAGGTGCCTAGAAAGGTGTCAGCGGGGCTACGCCCACAGGGAAAAGAGGTTACTTAATTAAGGAACTTCGCGAAAGCGTTGGAAAACCTCCCTCGAAGTACCGACACTGGCCTGGCTGAACGGTTAAGCAAGTATTGTACGGTGAGAATGATCCCGGCTAATCCTTTTCTTTATGGTTTGAGAAGGGATTCGAGAAACAGTGGGAGCCATCCAGTTTAGACAAACTAAAAACCACTCTAAACTTGCAAGAGCATCATGCTAAAGTGTTTCTTTTCTCTCTCCTAATTGCAGCGACCATTCAACATGACCGGACTTAAGTTACTGTTAGATAAAAATATATTGACAGGGCCAAACTACAAAGATTGGCTCAGGAATGTCAAGATGGCTATCACTTATGACAAGCTGGGGTATATACTTACCACCAAAGCTCCCCCTGTCCCAGGTCCCACCTCCAGCGTCGCGGATGTAGAAATCCGTAAGACATGGGAGATAGATTGCGCGAGGGCCAGATGCCTCGTACTAGCCTCGATGGACAACGAACATCAGAGGAGGCACGAGAATATGGACCTAGAGTCCATATTTCTCCATTCAAAAGAACTGTATGGAGAGCAGTCTCGTATCGCTAGATACGAAGTGTCGAAGAAGCTTTTTTCGGCAAGGTTGGCCGTCGGATCATCGGTAGCGGACCACGTGCTTAAGATGATCGGCTACATAGAGGAGCTCGCGGACCTTGGGACCACGTTGGAGAATGAACTCTATACCGATTTGATTCTCCAGTCCCTTCCTTCCACTTACGCCCAGTTCGTTCTTAACTTCAACATGCAAGGAAAGGAGGTTGAACTTGCCGAACTTCTGAACATGTTAAGGACTGCTGAGGGCACCCTACAGAAGGGTAGGGAGACATCCACTTTGTTTGTAGGAGGATCTTCCTCTTCTAGGTCCAGGGCGAAAGCCAAGGGCAAGAAGAAGAAAGCCCCCGCCAAACCAAGAGGCGGTGTCGGTAAAGTGGATACGAAGGGAAAGGGTAAAGCAACAAAAGTAGCGGGGAAGATGGTGGGGAAGGAAGAATGCTTCTATTGTCACAAAAGTGGTCACTGGAAACAGGATTGTAAGGCTTGGAAAGCCAGAACACAGGATTTGAAGCGAGTTGCAGCTTCAGCTTCAGGTGTGTATGTTATTGAAAACTGTCTATCAATAAACTCTACATCCTGGGTATTGGATACCGGATCAGGATCTCATATCTGTAATTCTTTGCAGGCGTTGAGAAAGCGTAGAGTTTTGAAGGCAGGTGACATGACCCTTAGAGTTGCGAACGGTGCTAGCATGGATGCTGAGGCCGTGGGGGACTATCACCTGGGATTATCAGATGGACACTTTTTGGTTTTGCGTAGTTGTTATTATGTACCAAATGCAACCTGTAATATCATTTCTGTATCTTTATTATCTAAAGAAGGTTATGAATTTGCATTTGTAAGTAATGTAGTGAACATTCACCTTAATCAAGTTTTGATTGGGTCAGGTACATTGAACAACGGTATATACGTTTTAAACCAACCACAGGTTTTCAATATCCAGAATACACACAAAAGAAAGTCTCCAGAAATTAATAAAACTTTCTTATGGCATTGTAGACTGGGTCACATCAATGAGAGAAGATTGACTAAGTTACATACTGAAGGATATTTAGATCCGTTCGAATATCAATCATATACAACTTGTCAATCCTGTCTCAAAGGAAAGATGACAAAGGCTCCGTTTTCTGGACACGGAGAAAGAGCGAGCGAGCTCTTGGGACTCGTACACAGCGACGTGTGCGGTCCAATGTCTACACATGCGCGAAGCGGTTTTTCTTACTTCATTACTTTTACGGATGATTTCTCAAGATTCGGACACATCTTCTTAATGAAGCATAAATCCGAAGCTTTTGATAAGTTCCAGGAATATAAGAATGAAGTAGAAAAACAAACCGGCAAAAGTATCCAGATCCTAAGATCGGATCGAGGAGGAGAATACTTAAGTGCCGAATTCCTGAATTACTTAAAAGAGAATGGAATTCTCTCTCAGCTTACTCCTCCTTACACTCCGCAACATAACGGTGTATCGGAGAGACGGAACCGGACCCTATTGGATATGGTACGGTCCATGATGAGTAACGCTGAGTTACCGCGATCGTTCTGGGGATATGCACTAGAAACAGCTGCATATCTTTTGAACCGTGTTCCCACTAAGACTGTGCCTACCACACCATATGAGTTATGGAGTGGGAAGAAACCCTATCTTCAATACTTGAAGATTTGGGGATGTCCAGCTTATGTCAAAAAGCAGCATACGGACAAGCTCGAGGCACGCTCAGTACTGTGCAAGTTTGTGGGATACCCAAAGAACTCCAGGGGGTATCTTTTCTATTACGCAGAGGAACAAAAAGTCCTTGTTTCTCGTAATGCCCATTTTCTGGAACATCAGTTTTTAGAAAAAGAAATAAGTGGGAGCGCAATAGAACTGGAAGAAATTCCAGAACCGCAAGAAATTACTGAAAGTTTGGTAGAACCAGAGGGTTCAAAAGAACAGGACATGCCTACGCCATTCCGCAGGAGTAGTAGGCAGTCTCATCCGCCCGAGAGGTACTACGGTTTTCTCATTGACGGGGATAGAGAGGACTGCATCATAGATTGTGATGAGCCTACTAGCTTCCAGCAAGCCATTCAGAGCGTCGACTCGGTAAAATGGCTGGATGCAATGCGGACCGAGATGGAGTCCATGTACACCAACAAAGTATGGACGTTGGACATTGCTCCAGACGGGGTAAAACCCGTAGGATGCAAGTGGATCTTCAAAAGGAAGATTGGTGTAGATGGACAGGTTGAGACCTATAAAGCTAGACTGGTAGCAAAGGGTTTTCGTCAGCGACCTGGTTTGGACTATGACGAAACCTTTTCTCCAGTAGCTATGCTGAAATCCATTCGGATCCTTCTTGCCATCGCTGCTTTCCACGATTATGAGATTTGGCAGATGGACGTAAAGACAGCTTTTCTAAATGGTCATTTAGAGGAGTGTGTCTATATGGACCAGCCAGAGGGTTTCATTCAGGGTGGGAGCAGCGGAAAGGTGTGCAAGTTGCTCAAGTCCATTTATGGACTCAAGCAGGCATCGCGGAGTTGGAACATCTGCTTTGATGAGACGGTCAAAGAATTTGGCTTTATCAAAAATCCAGATGAACCATGCATCTATTGTAGATTTGTAGCGAGAACTGTAGTATTCCTCGTTTTATACGTGGATGACATTCTCTTAATAGGAAATGACATTCCTATGCTACAATTTGTCAAGGGGTTCTTGTCACACAGGTTCTCCATGAAAGACCTGGGTGATGCCTCATACATTCTGGGTATCCGGATCTACCGTGACAGATCCAAGAGGATATTAGGACTCTCACAGTCCAGGTACATCGACACCATACTGAAGAGATTCAGTATAGAAGATTCCAAGCGCGGTAATCTACCGGCTTGTCACGGGATCACCCTCTCCAAAGAGATGTCTTCCAAGACTGATTTGGAGAGGGATCGCATGTCTATTATACCCTACGCTTCTGCGGTAGGCTCTATAATGTATGCGATGTTGTGTACCAGACCGGATGTGGCTTATGCACTGAGTGTGGTAAGCAGGTATCAGTCAAACCCTGGGGAGAAATATTGGATAGCAGTAAAGAACATTCTCAAGTACCTGAGAAGGACTAAGGAGATGTTCTTGGTGTATGGCGGAAAAGACCTGCAGATTGAGGCCTTTGCTGACTCCAGCTTCCAGAGTGACAAGGATGATTCCAAGTCCATGTCGGGTTTTGTCTTTACCCTCAATGGAGGGGCGGTGTGTTGGAAGAGCTCCAAACAGGAAACCGTTGCTGACTCGACTATGGAAGCGGAATACATCGCTGCATCTGATGCCGCAAAAGAAGCTGTCTGGATGAGGAAGTTCTTGAAAGAACTTCAGGTAGTTCCGTCCATTGTTGACCCAATACCTCTGTATTGCGACAACAACGGGGCTATAGCTTTAGCGAAGGAACCCAGGTCCCATCAGAAATCTAGACACATCTTAAGGCGGTATCACCTGATCAGGGAGATTGTGGATCGCCAGGAGATCGAGGTCCGGAGAGTTGCATCAGAGGATAACACAGCAGATCCATTCACCAAGGCCTTGCCCCAGACTCAGTTCGAGCGGCTGATCGAGATGATAGGTCTTCGATACGCCAGTACATGGCCTTAGTGCAAGTGGGAGATTGTTAGTGTATATGCCCTAGAGGCCATTACTGTATCATACTAGTTTGTATATTACTTAATGGAAGCTTGGGATATTCACAGTTGTATATACAATCTTGCTCGAAATGGTAGTATGCTACTTGGTTTGTCTCTGCTTTAATATGTGCATGTGTTTCTTTTAGCATATTGCTGGTATACATATTAGTAGAGCCCTTAGGATCTTTGCTTGATTACCAGCGTTGTGATGGCGCTCGCACTCGTGGGAGCTGGGTAATCTATAAGCACATCCTTATACAGGTCCCTGGTCGTTGGACTATCGAGACAGGGCATCGATACTCCGGAGTAGACTAGCGTATGCGCTTCTCATCCCAGTGTGGGAGACGGTCTGTCCCACAGCCGTTAGTACGTCGTACTTGAGATAGTATGCGGGTGCTCGTTAGGTTATGAGTACACTGGACAGGACTCGTCGGGAACTGTTGGTTGGTAATATACCTATCGTCAGTTATCAGTTCCCAAGTGACATGAGTACAGCTTAGTCCGCTGACTTGACACTGTCACTTCGCCTCGAGTGTGTTCCCACTGCACTTTGATTACTACCCTACCACGGCTCAGAGGAGTCGTGCAAACAGGTAGTTTTTGGGTGCAGTCCCGAAGCACTTGGAGGCAGTGACGGTTAGACAGGATTCGTCTCTCCCGGTATTGGGGGTTGACATCGCGCTGTGTCCAGGAGAGCCATTACACGAGTAGTCCCTGGCCAGGGCAAGCGAGATATACTGGTAGGCTTCCAGTGTTATCTCAGGGTGTTCTGGGCTACACTCCGACACGACTTGTACCGCTATTAGGGGACTGACGTTCACCGCCCCCTAGGCCCGCCATGCGATGTATCAGACGAATAGACCGGACTGTACGGAGACTGTCACATACAGGTTCAGTAGGAGTGCAGATGGGGTTCACCTCGTCAGTCTTCTTATCGACATCTACCTGGGGACCGTTACGTACAGCTAGTGCCGCTTGCGGTCTGTGGTTAAACCCACTGCCAGCGTAGTGTCGAGTCTTTAGAGTCCCACACAGAGAGCTATTCGCCTTTAGGCAAAATGAGTAGAGGTCGCATGGTTTTGCGACAGGGTTCGTTCGCATCCGCGCACTTGTGCACGTTTGCTGTCCGGACAGTTTATACTAGCGGGCTTTGGTTTAAGCCGGATCCTAGTATATGATTTGAGATTGGTTTTTCTCATTGTGTTCGTGTTCCTCGGATCACGAATGCGGGTGCGTATGCACAGTTGCTTGAGATTGAGGGAGAGGACCTTGTTTAGGGTTAATGACTATTGTCATTTTATTAACCCTATTGCTTTTGTGTGTATTATTGTTAATTAATAATTAGCTTAATTATTGTGCATGGTTGTTGTTGTTGACCTTTTGACTTCATTGACTTGTTGACCAAGTTGACAATTTGACCATAATCATTTCATTTGGAAGATGCTCTTTGATCCTTGCAATTTGCATTAATATTGAAATGATAATGGTCACCTCTTGATTAAACCATGACAATTTTCTAGCTAATTAATTAATTAAAATATCACACACATATTAGTGAGAATGGCTCACTAATAATTCATTCTCTCATATCTTTTCTCTCTCTTGCTCATCCTCTCCCTCAAGCTCTCTCCCTCTCATGTGTTGAGAAACAAAAAGCTTGAGAAAAACCTTCACTTGATCTTCTCTACTCTCTTCTAGGGTTCAAGTCTTAGCATTTCTTACACTCTAGTTACTCCTAGCTTGGAGTTGAAGCTAAAGGTCGAGGCTTTCGGGTGGATCCTTCTTTGACGGAAGAAGACAAGCAAGGTGAGGCCTTTCTACCATTCCGACGAGCAAGGAGAGAAGGACTTCGAGCTCAAGGTATAACCTTTCTACAACTTAGCTAGTTGTTAGTTTGCTTTAGCTAGTTTTCGTTTAGCAAAGATCCTCACAAGCAAGGTCCATGTTGCCTAAGTCATTAAAAATCCGTTTTTTATTATGTTTTCCGCCTCCCCGCAAGCACCGGGGTGGGCAACGTGGACTTACAGAAAAGCTATCCGGGTGCCCACCGCGACGGCCCCCTCAACTTCGACCGCTCATAAGAAAAGAAGGCCGGAAAAGATCCCCATGCCTGCGACAAATGTCAAAGGCACTGAGCCCAAACGCCCTAAGTCCGGGGGTATGGTGGTCCATACTATTTACATGGCATCTGGAAAAGAGGATAGCCGTGCTTCTACGGGCCACCGACCACTCACCCGATCCATCACAAGAGCCCAGGAATAGCAGCAGCAGAAGCTCCAGGAGATGCTGACTGCAATGGCCGCACTCACCGGGCCAAAAGAAAGCCCGGAGGCATCATCGGAACAATGTCGCGAACACGAGATTGATGCTGAATTCCTTCGTAGAATGCTCGAAAAGAAGGACAAGGAGGCTGCGGAACAAGCGGCCAATATAAAGCAAATGGCTCTTCTGTTCCAAGACATGGTGGGCATGATGATCCAGCTGGATCCCTCAGCTGAAAATCCTCCGATTATCCTTGAGGACGACAGAGGGGAACGTCAAATCCACCTCCGGCTCTTTCAACAGCCAATGAGGAAACAATCTCTAAGGCCGCCCTGGACGACTAAATTGCTCAGCAAATAAGAGTTCACCAGGCAAATGAGGCAGCCGGCCAAGTTGTCAAAACTGAGCGACCATATCCGGGCTGGTATGATCAGATAAAATACCCGCCGGGCTACATGATTCCGAAATTCCATGTCTACAAAGGGATAGGCAATCCCCATCAACATGTCGCCCTGTCGGGACCCGGTTCTTGCTCACGGAGTAAAGTGCCACACGGAACAAAGTGCCACGCCAAGTGCCATGTTTAAGTGGGCGGGGGCCACCTCTTGAATCCGTGGGGGCCACCTCTTGAGTCCGTGGGACCTACTGTAGAACAATGGGGAATCTTCGGATTACATTCCGAAAGAGGGCAGATCTGTACTATAAATGGAATGATACCACTCTTCAATACAGAGGCGCCTTTTAAGTGAACCGGAACTATAGGAGCTTGAGAGCTCCGTAGTTAAGCGTGCTCGGGCCAGGGAAGTCTTGGGATGGGTGACCTCCTGGGAAGTGGCCCCTGGTCGGGTCCGGTTCGCTCCGAAGGAAAAACTGTGCGGTTTCGGCCAGAGCGGACAATACTCTCTGTATTGGGGATGGGGCGTGACAGAATGGTATCAGAGCCATAGGTTAGTCGGGTTGATTCTTTTGTAGTTGGGTATTGTACCCAATACGCGAATCAGGAAACCCGTGTTTAGGGAAACATGTCCTGCCACATTGCCGTTTTACCATTCTTGAATCAAATTCTTCCTGATTATTTCTTTTACGATGTGCAAACTTCCTTTGCATATCGACTCGAAAACATGATTCCTTGTTATCTCTAGGACTTAGGCGACTTGGGTGGAGTTATGTAATTGTGACTATGATACCGCGGCATAGTTACAATGCGGTACTCTATTTAAGTAACTTGGAGTTCTAGTCTTGATCTATATTTTGAATCTATCATCATGCTAATGTTGGGTGTTTTTAATTTCAGGAATATGGCAGGTAAGAATTTGAAGATGTACAAAAGGCGTGTGGACGAAGCCGCCATGCTTGGAGTGATAAGAGGAATGCAGGAGAATCAAAAGAGACAGACCGAGCTGATCCAGCAGCAAGCGGAATCGTTCCAGGAAGGTTTGCGGACCGTTCAGCAGTCCGTAGACAAGGTTGAAGCTAAACCAGTCGACCGAGTAGGGACCGTAGCAGATTTCAGGCGTTTGGGTCTGTCTACATTTACTGGTTTAGAGGAACCGTTACCAGCAGACCAGTGGCTAGTGGACACAGAGAACTTGCTTATTGTAGCACAGATTCCAGATGAGAAAAGAGTTGATGTGGTACGCATTCAGTTAGTGGACTACGCCCGAGAATGGTGGCTTGTGGAGGAGACCCGCTTGCCCAAGCCGATCAAGTGGGCAGACTTTTCAAAGAGTTTCCTGGAGAAGTTCTTCCCGAGGACTGCACGGGAGGAAATGGAAGAGAAGTTCATCGGGCTAAAGCAGAATGGAGCACCCGTAGATGTGCATGCAGCAGAATGGACGAGACTCAGCAGATTCGCTGGACCTTTAGTTGCCAACGATGCAGACAGGGCACGGAGGTTCATGCGCAGCTTGGACGTGGACATCCAGAGGCAGATTGTCTCCCTGGGTTTGACCACTTTCTCACAAGTACTTGCGGCAGCCCGAGAGCAGCAAAGTTTATCTGGGATGAAAGGGAGTTTGCAGCAGACAGCAGTTGCGGTAAGGAAGCCAGCATTTGTACCTAACCGAGCTCATGGTCGCAGAGGTATTCCAGTGGACCGTCGAGGTGTAGCACCCATGAAGAAGCCTGTGATCGTCGATCGAAGAAAGAGCATGACTTGTAACTATTGCAATTTACCTGGCCACATGCAAAAGGATTGTCGAAGGAGGCTGGGACTCTGTTTGGTTTGTGGAGCGGCAGATCACACCGTTGGTGCTTGTCCGTCGAAGTTTCGTACGAGAGATGATTTTCAGAAGCCTCCGCAGAGACCGTTCCAGGGACAGAAACAGCTGACTCAAGGACCTAATCAGGCTCGAGCTTTTACCTTGACAACAGAAGAAGCTAAGGCGTCAGGAGAAGTTGTTTCAGGTACTTTACTCGTTCATGGTTTTCCCGCATTGGCGTTATTTGATTCTGGTGCATACCATTGTTTTATGTCATCCAAGTTTATAACTACACACTCGATTACCTGCACGACCCTGTCTAGTCTTTGGGACATACACACCGGGAATGGGAAAATCATAGCTAGTAGGGAGCGTAAAGATTGTACTGTTGTTGTGTGCGGACGGGAGCTTTTTGCAGATTTCTTGGTGATTGATACGGGCAGCTACGAAGTCGTCTTGGGAATGGATTTTCTTGGCACTTTCCACGCTCACATTGATTGTAGGGCAAAGAAAGTAATTTTCCAGATTCCCGGACATCCCGAATTTACCTTCACTGGAGGAAGCAGTTCTGTCGGGCCAGTCGAGTTTAGGGCTGGGCCGACAAACAATACTCTTGCAGCAATGGACGTTGATAATAGTGAAGAGCTGGTTGTTGTTCGTGATTTTATGGACGTATTTGAAGATATATCGGGATTACCGCCGAAGCGAGACGTGGAGTTCGCAATTGATCTTATTCCTGGTGCATCGCCAGTATCCAAAGTGTATTATCCAATGGCACCAATAGAGTTGGAAGAAGTCAAGAAACAGGTTGCTGAATTGCTTGAGAAGGGTTGGATTCGAAGCAGTAACTCGCCTTGGGGAGCTCCAGTTCTTCTAGTAAAGAAGAAGGATGGCACAAGAAGGATGTGCATCGACTATCGAGAATTAAACCGGGTGACTATCAAGAACAAGTACCCTATCCCTCGCATTGGAGAACTTTTTGAGCAGTTTAGTGGCGCGAGGGTATTCTCGAAGCTGGATTTGCGATCCGGATATCATCAGGTTCGAGTGAAAGCAGAAGATATTTGCAAGACGGCGTTTCGAACTCGGTATGGACATTACGAATACTTAGTGATGCCCTTCGGAGTAACAAATGCGCCGGCAGTATTCATGGACTTGATGAACCAAATCTTTTCACCATTCTTGGACCAGTTTATTGTGGTGTTCATTGACGATATTCTGGTTTACTCGAAGAGTTTTGAAGAGCATGCCGAGCATTTGAAGATCGCACTACAGACGTTGAGACAGGAGAAGTTGTATGCGAAGATGAGTAAGTGCGAGTTTTGGCTGGAGGAAGTAAAGTTTTTGGGGCATGTTGTGTCTAGCGATAGAATTGCCGTCGATCCAGAGAAGATTGCAGCAGTTCGTGATTGGCCAATTCCAAAGAATGTTGCTGAGATAAGAAGTTTCCTTGGATTGGCCGGATACTACAGGAGATTTGTGGAGAATTTCGCTCGTCTGGCGGAGCCGTTAACCAAGCTTACGCGCAAGGAGGTACCTTTTGTATGGACGGACAAATGTGCGTTAGGTTTTGAGACGTTGAAGCAGAAGTTGATAACCGCCCCTATTCTGACCGTGCCAGACAATTCCTGAGGAATGGTGATTCACAGCGACGCATCTGGGAAAGGATTGGGATGTGTCTTGATGCAGCATGGGAAGGTTATAGCGTACGCATCGAGACAATTGAAGACCCATGAGAAGAATTACCCAACTCATGACTTGGAGCTTGCAGCTGTGATTTTCGCTTTGAAGATTTGGAGACACTACCTTTTGGACGAAAGGGTCGAAGTTTTTACTGATCATAAGAGCTTGAAGTATGTGTTCACACAGAAAGAGCTTAATATGAGGCAGCGTAGATGGTTGGAGCTGATGGCTGACTACGATCTTGATCTTAAGTACCATCCGGGGAAGGTTAATGTCGTGCCGGACGCGCTTAGTCGGTTACCAGCAATTCAGATGTTAACTACGCAGAAGGAGCTCGTTGAAGATTTTCGAAGATTTGACTTGGAGGTTGTGCTACCGCATTCTACGGGACTGTTGATGCAGCTGCAAGTATATTCGTCTTTGATCGAGAATATTAAAGCAGCACAATCGCAGGATCCTAGACTGCAAAAGTTTCAAGAGTAGGTTGAAGCCGGGCTACGAACAGATTTATTGATCCACGAAGATGGTTCGTTGAGGTATGGTAGCCGATTGTGTGTGCCAAAGGGAGATATTCGTGAAGAGCTTATGAAGGAGGCACACAGTTCAGCTTATTCTGTACATCCAGGAGGCACAAAGATGTACCGAGATATTCGACAGCATTTCTGGTGGGAAGGCATGAAACGGGAGATTGCTCGCTTTGTGGCAAAGTGCTTGGTGTGTCAGCAGGTTAAGGCTGAATATCAAAGGGTTGCTGATTTATTGCAACTACTTCCGATTCCTCAGTGGAAGTGGAAACATATAACCATGGATTTCATGACGGCTTTACTGCGGAGTCCAAAGGGCAACAATGCTATATGGGTGATTGTTGATCGTTTGACTAAGGCAGCTCACTTCATTCCTTTCCTGGTTGGTCAATCAACAGAGACTTTAGCAGAGCGGTACATGCAAGAGATTGTAAGATTGCATGGAGTACTGGTGAGCATTGTGTCCGATCGGGACACTCGGTTCTTATCCCACTTTTGGCGGAGTTTACAGGAAAGTTTGGGGACTCGATTGAAGTTTAGCACAGCTTATCATCCTCAAACTGATGGTCAGTCGAAGAGAACAATCCAAACTCTTGAGAATATGTTGAGAGCATGCATGTTGGACTTCAAGGGTTCATGGGAAGATCATCTACATTTGGTGAAGTTTTCTTACAACAACAGTTTTCAGACAACTATCCAGATGGCTCCATTTGAAGTTTTGTATGGTCGTAAATGCCGTTCACCTGTTTGTTGGGACGATGTCGGTGAACGAAGATTATTGGGACCAGATTTGGTTGTGCAGACTGTTGAGAAGGTTAACAATATCAGAAATCATATGAAGGCAGCACAAGACAGACAGAAGAGTTGGGCAGATACGTCAAGAAGACCTCTAGAGTTCGCCGTGGGTGATTTGGTATTCTTGAAGATATCACCGACTAGAGGGGTGATTCGTTTTGGAAGTCAAGAAAAGCTTAGTCCTCGATTCGTTGGACCCTTTGAGATCGTAGAGCGTGTTGGTGAGGTAGCGTATCATTTGGCGTTACCGCAGTTCTTGGCGAATGTGCACGATGTGTTTCACGTATCTCAACTCCGTAGGTATGTTCGTGATGAAACGCATGTATTGGATCATTCGGAGCTAACGGTACGGGAAGACTTGACTTTTGAGGAGCGACCGATTGAAATTGTGGATCGAAGGGAAAAGGTTCTTAAGAACAAGGTTATCCCTCTTGTGCTTGTTTCTTGGGGTAATCGCTCGCATGGAGAGTCCACTTGGGAATGAGAAGATGAAATCCGGCAGAAATTTCCTCACCTTTTCTTGTAGTTATCTGTCTTTGTATTCTTGGAATTTCGAGGACGAAATTCTTTTTGTAGTTGGGTATAATGTAACACCCGAGCCCGATGCTACTAATTTCTGTTACTTTATGAGTGGAGTGTGACCTTTATTTCATTTATCTTGCTTGATTGTTACTTATTGTAATTTTACCCCGTCAATTCAATTTTGCATATAACATTTTAAAGCATCTAAAATAAAATTAAAAATATTCATCATGACCTACTTGACACCCCTAACCCTGTTGTAGCATCCGTGCGTCGTGTTCTCATCCCGTTCAGTGAAACGGGCGAGTTTGGACGGCTACGCGCACGTACGTGTGTCCGTTTTGGGGGTATGCTTTTTGATCATAAAACACTTCATTTTAAATTTTGGATCCCGCCTAAAATTCTATTATTTCAATTTCAAATTTTTGGACCCGAGCCGGGCGCGATTTGGAAATGTTTTACTTTGCGCCAAAAACCCAATTTTAAAATATTTTTCAAACCGACGCATATCTATTTCTAACCTTATAATATTTTCTTTATATACTTCTAAATCCTTCAAAATTTTTAATCCCAACCAATCGGATCCTTTTTAACTCCTGTGGGCCCCATTTCTTTCTCTCTCTCTATCTCTCCTCTCGCTAACTCTCTCTCTCTCCACGTCTCTCTCTCTCCCTCTCTCTCCCCGTCTCTCTCTTTCTCTATCTTTCTCTCTCTCTCTCCTCTATATAAATTCTCCCTCCTCCTTTTCTTTTTTGAAAACGCAGAACCCAAACCCATCACCTCGCGAGCCCTAGCCGCCGCCTCCCTCGTCGCCGCAGCCCCAACGCCGACACCACCAACACCGTCCTCGTCGCCTCCTCGCCCTCGACCGATCCACTGCACCTCCCTCCTCCTTTTCTCTTCTTCCCGTGCTCCCTGCACCAGCGCCGTGGCCACCTGAGCACTCCCTGCACGCGTCTGCGCCGCCCCTGGTCGTCGCTGACGATCACCAGACCACCCTTGAACGCCCTGTAAGCACTTTCTCCATCTCATTCTTCCTTTTTCTTCTGTACTTGCTTCCTGGATATTTACTGTTATGGGTTCATGAAAGGTGCTACTGTTCACCGCCGGAGCACCGTCGTCGCAACCGATGATCTCGACCCCTTTACTGATCATCGTGAGCACCCCTTCTCAGATCCTCTTTCCCTCCTTCTTTGTATTTCTTTATATTTCTTTTCTTTCTTGTGCATGTCTTGATGTTTTTCCACTGTTGTATACTTGGCCGGAATCTGGTGTTGTCGACGTCGCGTCCCGACGTTCCAGCGTGGTACCCCGACCCGTGTGGCTTCACTGTTCGTCGTTTGGGTTCATTCCGTGAACCGTGCGCCCGTCGCGAGTTTCCCCGCCGACGTTTATCGTTCCGTTTTTCCGATCCGCGACCCGTCGAGGCAAGTACCCCTTGCTACATGCTAAACAATATCTACATACACATTTGTGACACCCTAAACCTATAAACTTAACTTTGGTACGATCATTGCTCTTTTACAT
The DNA here is from genome assembly GCA_030015575.1 of Agapanthus africanus. Classification (NCBI taxonomy): domain Eukaryota; kingdom Viridiplantae; phylum Streptophyta; class Magnoliopsida; order Asparagales; family Amaryllidaceae; genus Agapanthus; species Agapanthus africanus. The sequence goes on along the minus strand of CM057343.1, from coordinate 58,573,137 downwards.
ATTCAATATTGTATATGTCATTTTATCTTCCAAATGTGAACCCTACTATTTGCAATTACTGTATTGGACCCAATAACCACAATTGTATGTTTTAATTACACTTTCACTAATAACGTAGCCTATGGTACCTTAATTATCGTTTTACTTCATTCGGACACTCGTGTACATTTGACCTGCTTAAATTGTGATTTCATCCGTGGAACCTATATATACATATAACATTGTATCCATGAAGTCTTAAACTTGTTAACATGATTAAATGGCTATAATTGTCTTACTGCATTCTTATAATGTTGAAATCATCTCTGTGACGCAACTAATAACTGTACGGCAAATTGAGTGCATCTGTCTATTGCTTAATTCATTGCTTATATCATGTTGTTGATAATCATGCTTGATTATATAACTGATTGTGAGTACACATATGATATCGCTTACTTCTTGACCTGACTTGCTACCTACATAGTGCTTTACCCGGCATGGTACCGTACACTGCTTGACTTGACCTGATGTACCATGACCTGATCCGTTACCTGATCTTGTGTCTAATGCCAACAAACCTGACATGTAGTCCTCATGGTCCGTTCCTGTTGTCTATCCAGACAAACCTGTTTACCTGATCCTGTGTTGGCATTAGATTCTTGATTTCGGGATACCTGACTTGACATACACATATAACTTGGGGGTATGGGGAAATCAAAGGTGAAACCTGACTTGTAACTCGACAGTTCACTACCTATTCTGAGTGTACACATTCCTGTTTTGTGCCTAGCGGCATGTCTCGGTTTCAGCCGAGAATATTGTGGCCGTGGTCCCGGGTATGTACGGGATACTATTGAGTGTACACACCCCTGTTTTGTGCCTAGCGGCATGTCTCAGTTTCACCCGAGAATATTGTGGCCGTGGTCCCGGGTATGTACGGGATACTATTGAGTTACATCGATAATTCATCAATTTGGTTTCAAAGACTTTAGAATAGAAAACCTGATAGAACAGTTAGTTTACCCACTACATACTACCCTGCACTGCTCTGATTCATATTATTGTTACCCTTGTTTTATTCATGTTTATATTGCATTTCCTGTTACCCTGTTTATATTATATTACTTGATGACATGACGCGCTGACGTCTGGGTTTTGCATGGCCCAGATTCCGTACCGCTGTTGCAGTCCGAGCAGGAGTACTTCAGCCAGCAGGCTGAGCTGTGAGTTCTGTAGTAGCTAGTTCGTTTATTTTCTGCAGTTTATTCCTGATGTGAGCCCGCATTATGGGACATACATTTCAGTTATTTGTATTGGATCTTTTGCTTCCGCATTTTATTGTTCTTGACTCATGATATATTGGATTATGAACATGTTTAGATAGTTTTATTTTTGTTCTTGATATCTCTACAGCCGTAATGTGACTGTGGATGGATACTTCCTACCCACAAGTAGCATGGTTGGCTATGTCACGTGCCCATTTTAGCATACTCTGGGAAGCGGGGCGTGACATGGTTCTTTTTGTATCAGAGCTGGTCCCTGAATAGGTAGGTCTGTGGTTCGAGGACGAACCATTGTTCAAAGGTGGGGAGAATGTCGGGACCCGGTTCTTGCTCACGGAGCAAAGTGCCAGACGGAACAAAGTGCCACGCCAAGTGCCATGTTTAAGTGGGCGGGGGCCACCTCTTGAGTCCGTGAGACCCACTGTAGAACAATGGGGAATCTTCGGATTACATTCCGAAAGAGGGCAGATCTGTACTATAAATGGAATGATACCACTCTTCAATACAGAGGCGCCTTTTAAGTGGACCGGAACTATAGGAGCTTGAGAACTCCGTAGTTAAGCATGCTCGGGCCAGGGAAGTCTTGGGATGGGTGACCTCCTGGGAAGTGGCCCCTGGTCGGGTCCGGTTCGCTCCGAAGGAAAAACCGTGCGGTTTCGGCCAGAGCGGACAATACTCTTTGTATTGGGGGTGGGGCATGACACGCCCAGTTCAGGGCTCTTTATGGCAACACCGGCGGCGATGATAAGCTCTTGCTTCGCCAATTCGTCGGCAGCTTATCGGAGACGGCGTTTGAGTGGTACTCCGAGCTTCCAAACAACTCCGTCAAAACTTTCGCAGAGATGGAGTTGCTGTTCATCCAGCGATTTGCAAGTGCTAGTGAACGCACCCCGATAACGGCATTGATCAATGCCAGGGTGAAGCCGGGCGAAACTTTGGTCCAATACGCCATACGATGGCGGGATCTATGGTCGAAGTGCGAACAGCGTATCGAAGAAGCACCGGCGGTGGGAATGTTCATGGGTACTCTGGACCCTCATGCGACTATCTCCCAGTTCATGATGTTCTTCAAGCTGGCTACTTTCCAGGCCTTGATCGACAAATTGGCCCAAATGGATCAGATGGGTCACAGACTGTCGCCTCCAAATCCGGACTCTCGAAATGAAAAGGGCAAAGGGAAACAACTCCGTCAAAACTTCCGCAGAGATGGAGTTGCTGTTCACCCAGCGATTTGCAAGTGCTAGTGAACGCACCCCGATAACGGCATTGATCAATGCCAGGGTGAAGCCGGGCGAAACTTTGGTCCAATACGCCATACGATGGCGGAATCTATGGTCGAAGTGCGAACAACGCATCGAAGAAGCACCGGCGGTGGGAATGTTCATGGGTACTCTGGACCCTCATGCGACTATCTCCCAGTTCATGATGTTCTTCAAGCTGGCTACTTTCCAGGCCTTGATCGACAAATTGGCTCAAATGGATCAGATGGGTCACAGACCGTCGCCTCCAAATCCGGACTCTCGAAATGAAAAGGGCAAAGGGAAAACAACTTTCGTCGCCAACGCTCAACAACAGCCGAGTGGCCCGAAAGCCATTGTTCGCTAAAGCAACAAGCGGCAATCTCTCGATGAGAAGTCGAGACGTCCTTACTCGTTCCCCCAAGATAAAACAAGGAGACCGTTCGAACTGGCGGTGCGCAATGGGCTCATTATTCTACCAGAGTTGAGACACCCACTGCAACCGAACGACGTCAACGATCCCAAGTACTGCCCCTACCATCGAGTATTGGGCCATCCACTCGAAGATTGCTACGTCTTCAAAAATTGGGTTGAAGACCAATACCAGCAAGGCAAATTCGCGCTGTCTGAAAATTAGAGGGTGAACCCGCCACAACCACATGCTCCGAAAAAAATAGACATGCCGGGGGCATCATGCTCATTCATAGAGAAAGCCCCGTGGACCGAAAAGTCCGTAAACTAGAAATTCGCCTCAAATACAGCAACGTTGGACCACTATGTCCTAAAACTGGCAACGGATCGAAACGTCCTTAAACTAACAGCGGACCGAAACGTCCTTAAACTAGCGACGGACCACTATGTCCTAAAACTAGCCATTGACCGAGATGTCGATAAACTATGGTGGATTGCAGCATCCCAAAGCTGATAAAAAAAAGAAGAATAAAAAAAAACGGTATGTCCATATCAAAATGGGCACGGATGAAAACCCGAAAGGGCTCTGTGAGTAAAAACAGCAGGGCTACCGGCGAGTGTTTGTGAAAACCCGAAAGAGCGCAGCCTTGTTAAAAGACGCTTGCAAGGCCCTCTCGACCTTGTAAGGAGAAACCACCTGCGTGAGATCCTTATGACTCACAAGGGAGCAACACCCTTAGGGATTCCCACGATCCCTAGGGAGAAATTACACTTGCGAGATCCTCCCGACTCGTAAGGAGAACTCTCTTATGGGACCCTCACGGCTCATAAGATTCAAAAGTCTTAAGTTACAGAGACTTGAACCTTTTCTTAAGCAGCCCCCACAACCTCCAATACTGCCCTACAAGCGGTTCAACACTGACCCTTGTATACAATCCACAAGCACGAATAAACATTTCCCTAACCAAGTCCCATCCGTGACTAGGAATATGTTCGCACGGTGAACAACCCTTGTAAGTCCTCTTGACTTATAAGAGGAAAACTCTCTTGTAAGATCCTTACGACTTACGAGAAGCCATACACTTAGGAGTCCTCACGATTCCTAAGGAGAATACACACCTACGAGATCCTCACGACTTGTAGGGAGAAATACTTTTGTGAGACCCTTACGGCTCATGAAGTCAAAAGCCTTAGTCGACAGGATCCTAACCCTGTTTACTAAGCCATCTTTTTTCGATATCGACAGAGGCAAATGATGATTCTCTCATAGCAATATTCCAGTTGTAGCGGTGCTGATGCCGAAATCGGTGTCTAATTCCAAGCTTGCAACAAAAGCTGGCAAGCCACACATGCATACGAAATAGCCGAAATGATAGGGCAACTTGCAAACAAAATCAGCAAGTAAAAATGTATGCATGCAAAATAGCCGAAATGATTGAGCAACTCGCAATAAAAAGCAGCGAGTAAAAATAAAATAAATAGCCGAAATGATTGGGCACCGCGAAAAATAGCCGAAATGATTGGGCAATAGCGATTTTCGCGATATAAAAAGCTGAAATGATAGAGCATCGCGGAAAGAATAAAAAAATGATGAAAGAATGAAACTTTTGGCCCTACAGGTGAGGTCACATTGACCCCTGTATACAATCCATGGGCACAAACAAGAAGGGAACCATATCGTCCCACCAGGCTTCGTCGAAGCGAAGCCAAATCTCGACGGTTCATGGACAACCTAGAGACAATCTCGACATTCGTCGCAATATTGCAGACACAATGTCAACAAGCGAAGTGATGGAAGATCCATAGCTTCAGGATCTCGACGGTTCATAGACAGCCTAGAGATCACCAACGGCGTTTCTCCTTGCTCCAGCAGCGATGCAGATGCGACGTCAACAAACGACCCCAGGGTCGAAACAACGGACCATGGCAATGTCCCCTAGTTCCAAATCTTGACGGTTCACAGACAGCCTAGAGACCCACAACGGTGTTTCTCCTCACTCCAGCAGGATTCAGACGCGAAAATCAATCTCGGAGCCACGACAGCGTCCCTAGTTCCAAGTCTCGACGGCTACATCTACAGTCTGGAGACCTACGACAGCGTTCCTCCTCATTCCAGCAGGATTCGGACACGACATCACCAAGCGGAGCCATGGTGAAGTCCCTAGTTCCAAGACTCTACGGTCCACAGACAACCTAGAGTTAACCAATGACCTCCCTGCCGGATCAACACTCCGTCTCGGAAACAAGTCAACTCAACCCCAGGGAAATCAGTGTCCTTGGCAACTACCTTGATTCAGGAAAATCAGCGTCCTTGGCGAGAGCACGTTGATTCACGTCGACCCGCAGAGAAATCAGCGTCTTTGCAGGAATACATCGATTCGTCTCAACCCCAAGGATATCAGCATCCTTGGTAACTACCTCGATTCAGGGAAATCAGCGTCCTTGGTGAGAGCACCTTGATTCACGTCGACCCGCAGAGAAATCAGCGTCTTTGCAGGAATACATCGATTCGTCTCAACCCCAAGGAAATCAACGTCCTTGGTAACTACCTCGATTCAGGGAAATCAGCGTCCTTGGCGAGAGCACCTTGATTCGCGTCGACCCGCAGAGAAATCAGCATCTTTGCAGGAATACATCGATTCGTCTCAACCCCAAGGAAATCAGCGTCCTTGGCAACAACCTCGATTCAGGAAAATCAGCGTCCTTGGCGAGAGCACCTTGATCCGCGTCGACCCGCAGAGAAATCAGCGTCTTTGCAGGAATACATCGATTCGTCTCAACCCCAAGGAAATCAGCGTCCTTGGCAACTACCTCGATTCAGGGAAATCAGCGTTCTTGGCGAGAGCACCTTGATTAGCGTCGACCCGCAGAGAAATCAGCGTCTTTCCAGGAATACATCGATTCGTCTCAACCCCAAGGAAATCAGCGTCTTTGGCAACAACCTCGATTCAGGGAAATCAGCGTCCTTGGCGAGAGCATCTTGATTCGCGTCGACCCGCAGAGAAATCAGCGTCTTTGCAAGAATACATCGATTCGTCTCAACCCCAAGGAAATCAGCGTCCTTGGCAACAACCTCGATTCAGGGAAATCAGCGTCCTTGGCGAGAGCATCTTGATTCGCGTCGACCCGCAGAGAAATCAGCGTCTTTGCAGGAATATATCGATTCGTCTCAACCCCAAGGAAATCAGCGTCCTTGGTAACAACCTCGATTCAGGAAAATCAGCGTCCTTGGCGAGAGCACCTTGATTCGCGTCGACCCGCAGAGAAATCGGCGTCTTTGCAAGAATACATTGATTCGTCTCAACCCCGAGGAAATCAGCGTCCTTGACAAGAATATCTCAGTTCGCGCCGGCCCACAGAGAAATCAGTGTCTCTGCAGGAATACACAACATCAAGCAAACTGGAACAACGACAACTCCCAGTTCCACGACTCGGCGATGCACAGATGATCGAGAATAACCCCTGACTCCGTGAAATACGGATAAGGACAACTTCATCCATCACTTGCGGGTCCTCACGACTCGTAAGGAAGAAAATTCTCTTGTGAGATCCTTACGACTCTCAAGAGAAAACGCCCTTAGGAATCCTCACGATTCTTAAAAAAAAAAATTTACACCTATGGGATCCTCTCGACCGGTAGGGAGAAAATTCTTTATGAGACCCTCATGGCTCATAAAGTTGAAAAGTCTTAAATAACAAATCCTAACCCTGTTTTCTAAGCCATCGCCACTCTACAAAGAGCCTAAGACTGACAGCTATATGCTACCTACAGATTGCACTTGCTAAAATCACATGGCAACAACACAGCAAAGAGAAAAAAGCAACAAGGAGAGCATCTGATTTCCATTTAATTAAGCGTTCGAGGCATACCCCATTCATGCATGTGCGAAAGACTTAGAACATGAAATAAAACACGCTAAAATGAGAAATTTGCCATTCGTATTGCAAAAAGGTTCTTACAATTATGAAAGCAATGAACAAAGATATTACTAAAGTGATTACAATGGCGAAACCTCAAGTCCAGGACATGGATTGAGGAACTCAAAAGTGACCTTGTCCAGAATTTTCCAAGCCTGGCGAACCATCCTAGTGTGCTTTCTTTCGCGATCACAAGCGTCGGGGTCCCCACGGATGTCTTCCACCCTCCGATAGGCAGCAAGTATAGCAGACTGTTGAAAAGCCTGGTGCAGGAGATCGACAAGATTATCTCGCCGTCTCTTCGAGATTAGGTTCATCAGATACACCGAGTGCACCTTATCTTCAGCGGCATCCAATGCTCTAAGTGGCACGCCGGTACAGAATAGAGGGAGCGCTTCCCAGATCGCTCCCACGATAAGCTTCAGAAGAGAGGAACGCCGAGGAAGCAGTTGACCATTATAGGCGTCAAAGCGACTCATAATTTCGGCACACTCGGCGTCTGTGAATTCGCGATTCTGAGAACGGCCGAGTCGGCGGATGTCTCCGTAAGAGATAATCTCTTCGAGATCATACATGTGAGCGTCCATTACTCCTGTAAAAGAAAATCAGCAAAGATCAGCAGACAGACTGAATAAACAATTTTTTATTCAAAATAGGCACATGGAATTAAACTCCTCGAAATCAATACTCTGTCGACAGGAGTGACACCTGTCAAAATCAGTTATGATGGGAATTTAAAGAAATCCCCCGAGAATATTGAGAGCTTTGCTCTGAAAAGATGATATAATTCATCAAAAATTAAAATTCCATCTTTAATCTTCAAGATCCACGAAAAACTCTTAAGAGTTCTTCTATATGATTTGAAGGGAGCAAAGCTCCATTAATGAATTAAGAAATCACAAGTAAAATCCTTTTAGAGAGTAGAGCTCTATTAATGGAACCCTAATAGGGTTCTCTTTAGATCTCTTTAGACCTATGGAGCAAAGCTCTGTTAGTAAAGCCCTAAATGAGTTTTCTGAAGATCAAAGATCTATGAAGAGCGAAGCTCTGTTAATGGGTAAAACCCTAATTTAGTGAAAGTTTTAAACTCGACCTAAATTTTAACAGAGTTTTGACTCTTGAAAGTTTTTTAACATGAGAGCAATGCTCTGACGAAGAGATAATTCTCAAGGAGGAGATGAAAATCATCTAAGGGACCAAAGGTCCTATTTATAGGCATTGAGAGCCGTTTCAACTTCCAAAAGTTGATCCAACGACTGAGATGTTGCCACCGCTGCGCTCACGTTTGGGCTACGTAAGCGCAACGGTGGGGGGCATTTGTTTCCCCCAATCAGAGCAAAGCTCTGTTTTAAAAATGAAGCGACGCTTCTGCTTCTCCTAATCAGAGCAAAGCTCTGTTCATTCCAAGATTTGGAATGAAACGACGCTTCCTTACCCCCAATCAGGGCAAAGCTCTGTTTCAAAATTCAAATTTTAAAAGTTGAAGCAACGCTTCAGATCCCTTGCGTTCTGCGCCGCGCGCCACGTGTCAAACACAGGCGCGCTAGCACAGTTGCGCTGCGCGCCACGTGTCAAACGTAGGTGCGCTAGCGCCAAGTACGCCAGCGCTGGAATTAAAAGAATTCCCCACCGTTAGATCAAAAGATCTAATAATAATAATAAATTAGTAATCAGAATTAAAATTCTGTTCTAGAAAGATCTTTCCAATCTTATTAAAATAAGAAGATTATCTTCTGTAAAACAGAAGCCTTATGATCAAAGATCCAACGGTGGGAAACATTCCCAAATCAATCAGAGAAAGATCTCTTCAACTAATCTAACAGATCAACTGGCCCTATATAAAGGCCCCAAGACTTCAAGTCTCATATAGAGAGAACCCTCTGCAAACTTTGAGAGAAGAACTCAACAAGAAAGAAAGGAAAGCCTTTGAAGAAAGAAGATCATTTCTTCATCTTTAAAGGTAAAGAACTGTGTTCTTGAATAAATACAGATGAAATCATCTCATTAAAAAAAGAAGAATCATCTTCTAAAAAGATCAGAGATCTAAGAACAAGATCAAGATCTTCAATAGAAAAGAAAAAGATCAAAAGATCTAATCATAAAAAAAATAAAAGAAGTAATTTACTTCATTCACAGATCTTTTGATCTATAAAGGCATAGCCTTTTGATGAGAACAAGAACTTTGGTTCTTGAATCTTGAGGCAAATCCTCTTTTAAGAGAACAAAAAACTCGTTCTTTGATCTTAAATTGATCAAAATGCGCTCTGCGCTATTGGACAGTGCCTTGCACTCTTGAATTGCGTCTTTGCGCTTATTGGACTGGCGCACAGCGCCAGAACGCGCCACGTGTCAACCACAGAACAGTTTGTGTTTTGCGCTTCTAAAAATAGCGCACTGCGCTCTTGGACTGACGCACAGCGCCAGAGTACGCCACGTGTCACTAACTGGCGCACCCATAAACTGGCACAGCGCACTTATAAAGCGCAGTGCGCTAACAGACTTGCGCTCAGCGCTAAGCGACACGTGTCACTCTTATGTGCGCTAGCGCAATGCGCTCTTTAATTGGCGCAAAGCGCCTGATGCGCCACGTGGCGCACTGTCAGAACACCACTTTGTTCCTAATAAATGCTATGCATTATAAAAATGGCAGAGCCCAAACAAAGGCCTAACAGGCCAAACATAAATGAAAATGTTAAACATTTTTGACCGGACTTAGCCCAATTCTGGCCATAAGACCTCAATATAAATTGAACTGAGCACAATTGTTCTTCCAATCAATTTACACCCGGTTCGAGGGTACATCTCTTTACTCCTCTGACATCCGTCGTTGTAATCTTTCAACGTCGTCAGAGAGGTGACGGGTCCCGACGACCACACATTGCTACGGACTGTGGGGTCCTTAAACTCATGGACTATGACGTCCTTAATCTCGACCGCGACGTCTTAAAACTAATACCGGACTGTGGAGTCCTTAAATCCATGGACTATGATATCCTTAACCTCGACCGTGATGTCTTAAAACTAACATCGGATTGTGGGGTCCTTAAACTCACGGACTATGACGTCCTTAACCTCGACCGTGATGTCTTAAAACTAACACCGGACTGTAAGGTCTTTAAACTCACGGACTATGACGTCCTTAACCTCGACCGCGATGTCTTTAAACTAACGATGGACCGTAATGTCCTTAAACTAATTATCGACCGCAACGTCATTAAACTAAACAACAGAGCCCAACTGCTCTCTTGTCGGATCTAAACGATCCCGTTAAGTTGATCTTAGTCTAAACATAGACTAACGTGTTCTTAACAAACGTTTAAGTTGATCTTAGCCTCAAATAAGGCTAACGCATCCTTAAACACAACCCCCCCAAACCCAAATCTAAGAAAGATACGGATTTGGACTAATCCACGTCTTACGGGCGACAACATAACTTAGTCTCCATATACAATCCATGGGCAACCGAACACAAAACAAACACCCACGACACGAAGTGACCATATGGAGAAAGAGAAAGTTGTTACAGCGATGCGGTAGCGTAATTAACTGCAGGGACTTGCGCCTGCAGAGAAGAGCGTCCCCACAGTCAAAAACCCCTCAAACGAGGGGGAATCTGACGAAGTCTGCTACATCGGCCGCATCCGTTTAAACCTTCGATACATAGTGCCATAAATCAACTTGGCATCTTCGGAGAGGTGGACGGATAGCACCAATTAGCATCTGCCCCAAGATTCAGGCAAGACAGTCCGTCTTCTCGGTTTCCGGCGGTAAACAGTAACAAGATCAGGTAATATGTCACGCTGTGGTACATCAGATCATGTCAGGTGGTGTACATGTATCAAGTCATGTCAAGTAGTCCACAGGTATCAGGTCATGTCAGGTAGTGCACAAGTGTCGAGTGGGTGCTCATAATCAAACTGTAATAAGTATGGGTACACAAAATCAAATATGGAGTACTAATATCACAATAAAATGGAATAATATGATATAGTATGCAAATAGATATAAATTCAAAGATATGGATGCACAATTATCGATCAGGGGTCACATCATGACTAAGTAGGATGCACAATTATCAGGCATGGTGCACTAATACAACAGTAACATGAAATAATATGGTCTCGGCGTGCAACTAGATATGTAATAAACCGTACGGATACTATAAAACTGTAAATCGGTAAAATTTGCTGAATATTAAAACACAAGCACTATTATTTATTAAATAGATATTTATATAATAATATTAACATGGATAAAATATTCAAACCGATTAATAACTATAAAAGTGGTATTGATTAACCATGCACAAGAAAATTCCGTTCAGAAATTCAGCGTCACCCTGATTTGTAAAATAGCTTAAAAATAACAAACGTTCTCCAAAAGGGACGTGTCTTATACCAAAACAAAGATAATTCAATAAGGTTTTCATTTTTATAAGTTGAAGTATCTCAGGTTGTTCCTACAAAAAGTTATGAACATTCGAAATTGAAAGTTTGCTGCTGGAATTTCCCTGGACAGCAGTTAGAGATATTTTCATTTGCATTTTACGTTATTTAAAATTTTTATTTTGCAAGTAAATATTTCATAGAGTTATAGTATTCTGAGTTAGCTTCGTAACGAACTAAAGAACGTATACTAATAATTTTTTATGATTTATAGTGAATTTTATAAGGTAAGGTGTACAGTAAATTTCAGATTTGTCGTATCCGCTTTGCAACGACGTTTCATGTGTAAACTATAATATTTTCAAACTATATTTTGTATAACATTATAAAATACAGATTATAAACTAATTAAAGATAATAATAAGAAATATTACGACGATATATATTTTAAATGATATGGATGCAAACGGGTATCCGAAAACGGTAAAACTTTAATATGGATGTACAATGCAATCAATATGTGATATTTTTATTCATATGGATATAAAATAAGATACATAATATGTAGCAAGATGAATTAGTATGTGACTAGATATGTAAATAGTGATATGGATGCATACGGATGTCTGAAAACAGTAAAACTGTAAAATGGTAATGTGGGATGCATAACTAAACATTATGTGATGTTATTATTCAAATGGGTGCAATATATTGTAGTCTAGCATGTAACAAGATAAATTTGAATGCATTAGATGCGAAATAAATTATACGGATGCAAACGGACGTCGTAAAACAGTAAAATGATAACAGGGGATGTACAATACGCTAAACATGAAATATTATTATTAATATGGATGTAGTATATATCATAGCATGTGGCAAGATAAATTTGCCTCGATCGAATCACGCGACGGATACGCACGGCACGTCCGACGTCGGTAAATCGTCGCAACGCACACGCGGCATGCGGTACGGGTCCAGGCAAGGCAAGAAGGTGATCATACAGGCAAGGTACGTTCACTGGATCACTCGGATCATCAGCGACGGGCACGGCTCCGGCGGTGATCACCGAAATCAAGAAACAAGATCAAGAAAAAGAAAGAAGAAATAAGAAGAAGAGGCTGTGTATTAAATAAGAAAGAAAAAAATAAATAAATAAAATATATATAAATATATATATGCAGAGGAGAGAGAAAGAGAGAAAGGGGTTGCCAGTTTGTTAGGAAATTAATTTAGATTTAAATTTAAAAAAATCTTTTATTAGTTAACTAAATTTTAATTTGTATTAGTTTATAAAATTAATATTATATAAATAAAATTTGATATTCTGATAAATACAAACATAGTCCAACACATGACCGGGTCGGGTCTAAAATTTCAGTTTTAAAATATGAAAAATATATGCGATTTTCAAAATTCAAAATTAATGCTTGAGTAACGAAAATGCATACCCCCAAGAACGGATGCACGTACGTGCGCGTAGCCATCCAAACAAGTCTGTTTCACTGAACGGGACGAGAACACGATGCACGGATGCTATCACGGGGTTAGGGATATCAAGCAGGCCATGCAATGTATTTTTAAAATATTTTATGTGACTTTAAATGTTATATTAAAAATGCAGATGCCAGATAAATGCTAGTATGCAGTATATGAAAAAAATGAAAGTGCACGGATCCACATAACAAGCCGGGATAAATGATAAATAGGAATCAAAACTGGTTTCCAGCAAGCGGGTCGGGTCGGATGCAAATACAGATGTCAAATACACTATTCGCACCCAAAACGCAGTAAATCAGGAAAATACCATAAATAAAGAAATACTTGAAATAGAACTGGTATAAATGAACTAGGGTGTTACATGCTCAAGCTCTAAATCTTACATAGGTACCAAACCTAGCAAGACACGTATAGAGATGTGGTTAACAACCGGAGAAAATACCTCAGTGAAGTCAACTCACCGCACCCGCGAATAGCCTTTAGTTTTCAACCGCGCCTTGTAGCTCGTATCAACTGTCTCTTGGTCACCTTTCTTCTTGAAAATCCACTTGCAGCTAACAATCTTCTTTCCTCCTTTGAGCTTCACGAGCTTCCAAGTTTGGTTCTTGTGAAGAGATCCGATCTTTTCATTCATAGCGACTACCCAACGAGCTGCTTCATCAGATGAGATAGCTTCTTTATAGCTTGTCGGCTCGCTACTATCAACTGTCTCTGCAACAGACAGCGCATACACCACTAGGTCATCATAGCCATATCTCTGTGGCTGTCTAATGTCCATTCTCTGTCGGTCACGAGCGAGCAAATACTCATCATCATAGGACTGCTCATCTTGAGCTTTTTCAGACGATGGTGAAGGAGAGATCTCCTATGAACCCAAGCTATCTCCGACCTCAATATCAACTCTCGGCTTTGTTTCGCTAAAATTTTTGGCTCAAAACTTCTTGTTCCTTTTATAAAAATGGAGGGCAACGCCCCACGTGCAAATCACATGAGCACTCACGTGCAAAGCATGCGAGTATCTGCTACAGATAAGATTAAATTCTTTAGCAGCACCTCCATGTTAAACACGTAAGCACTCACATGCAAAGCATGTGAGTATCGGCTTCAGATAGGATTAAATCCTATTGTAGGGTGTTTTTCGTCACCCCATTGAGATGGGAATACACGTCGCTTGTCAGACGTACTACAGATTCCCCCTGCCTAGGATAGGCGCAGGTTTATTGATTGTGGAAATCCGAATCTCCGGCAGCCGCGGACTAAGCTACCGTTAATTACCCCTCGCCTTTGGAGCGAGAGAACCTCCGATTGACGGGTCAAACTGGTCATGCGAACTCAATGTGCAGTGTGCGTATATGTGCCTTGAGGGGTTTTGGATATATCGGGGGCCTCGCAGAGTTTACGGGGGTCCCGCTACCCGGATAGCAGAATAGAGGTCAAGGGGGCTAGCAGCCCCCTTACGGGGTGCGAGACAGCACCCCGTTAGAAATTTTTTCTAACGGGGAAAGTGTTGTGGAGTGTGTATATGTATAAGAAAAAGAGGGGAAAATAGCGTCCAAAGGACGCATGGGTGCCAGCGCCTTACATGCCCGGCACGCGGGCGCCGGCGCCTCATATGCCCGGCACAAGGGTACCGGCGGGAAAAAAAAGGGCTTAGCCCCTATAATAGGAGTTGTACTCCCAATTGATTTTTGGAGTTAAACTCCCAAAAAAAGACAAAGGGACTTAGCCCTTGCACCGGGGATTGTACTCCTGATTGACTTTTGGAGTTGAACTCCTAAAAAGAAGGATTATACATATATATACATATATACATATATATATACATATATAATTTTTTTATGGAGTTAAACTCCCAAGATATTTTCGAAGATGATGAAAGAGGGCTCTTTCCTTCTCCCTTGAGCCATGGGTTTTCTCTTGAGCCTTGGATCTTCCCAAAGTGGGATTTTTGGGGATGGGTCTCCTTCTTCCTCCTCTCTATTGGCTGGACCTTCAAGAAAAAATGGTGAAATTTAAAAATCTCCCCTTTTGAAGAGTTGATAGAAGATCCGCGTTTTCCTTTAAGGGTTTTGTGGTGAAAAGCTATTTCTTTTTGGAAAAGGAAGAGTGAAAATCTTCATTTAATTCAAAAAAAGCGAGAAGGTTTAGAATCTTGAGGAAGGAGGAGTGACAAAAACCCTAATTTTTTAGGGGATGAAGAATCTTTTTTCATTTCATTATCATGTTGCCTTATATAGGCTTACAAATTTACACATAGCCCATTGGGCTTTACAAAATGGCATTTTGCCCATCCCATGTCTCATGTGCTCATTTCTTTTGCACATGAGCCATGGGCTTTACAAAAATTTGGCTTTATGCTCATTTTTCTTACATTTATTCATAAAAATTACATCAAAATTATTTATTACATAATTTTCATATTGGCATGGGGGAGGCTGGCCACGGAGCTCGACTTGGGCATGGGCTCACTTGACCTGGGCTTAGGCCCGTTTACTTAGGTTTGACTTTGACTTGGTCAACCGGGTGTAATTTTTGACCCCAACACCTATGATAGCCCCCACGTGTTAAACACGTGAACACCCACATGTTAAAAACGTAAGTTCTCTTTCCGCATTCTTATGGCAGCGCTCACATGCAAAGCACGTGTATATATATATATATGGCAGCGCTCACGTGATAACACGTGAGCGCACCAATTTAAAATGCTCTCTTCTGGTAGAATTAAATTCTATGTGATAGAATTAAATCCTATTTAGGAAATATTTTCCCCGATCTTTCTAATATAGAAAGATCTTTCTCTAACAGAGAATCTTAGATTTAAAATCCGATGGTGATAAAATAACCAATTAAACCATATGATAGAATTAAATTTTATGTTAGGATAATTTATTTCTAATCGTGTTAAACTAATAAAATATTCATAAGATTCATATAATAAAATAAAAATCTATGTTAGGAAAATATCTTCCTAATCTTGTTAAACTAACAAGATATTCATAAAATCTTATTAAACTAACAAGATATCCATATGATAAAATTAAATTCTATGTAGGAAATATTTCCCTGATCTTTCTAAAATAATAAATATCTTCTCTGTTAATGTAACACCCGAGTTCATTTATACCAATTCAGTTTCAGTATTTTACTTATCCGGGGTCTATTCCTGACTTAGCGTGTTCGGGTGCGAATAGTATTTTATGTATTACTGGGCTTTCGACCCGACCCGCTTGCTTGAACCTGCTTGACTCTTATTAAAGGTCGCCTTGACTTGTTGCATGGACCGGTGCATCTCATAATTTAGTATACTGGTATTTTATCCTATATCGCATCTTTTGCATATAACAATTTAAACCACGTAAAATAAATTAAAATTGCATCTCATGGCCTGCATGGTACCCCTAACCCTGTGGTAGCATCCTTGTATCGTGTTCTCGTTCCGTTCAGTGAAACAGACGTGTTTGGATGGCTACGCGCACGTACGTGCATCCGTTCTTGGGGGTATGCTTTTTCTTTAACTAGGCATTCATTTTGAAATTTGGAAGTTGCATATATTTTTGATATTTTAAATCTGAATTTTTGGACCCGACCCGGACGCATTTCTGAAATGTTTTGTAACCCGCCAAATTCTAATTATTTAATATTCATTAATATTTTCTTAACAACCAACATTCATTTCAGCCTAAGCAAATATTTAAAAAAAAAACACAACCCAAAGCATCTCTCCACTAATTTACACAGCCAGGGAAATATTCTCCAATATTTAAAAGAAATATTTAAATCTTTTAAATCTCTTTTCCCTAACCATTTACTCCCCGCGAGACTATCACAATCCTTTATTTTGCGCCTGGGCCCCACCGTCTCTCTCTTCTTCTTCTCCTTCTCTCTCCTCCCTCTTCCGCAGCTCTCTCTCTCTCCTCTCGCACCTTTCTCTCACCTCTCGCGATTACTGTTCACTCCTCGGATCGCGTCACCGCCTCCTTGCTACGCTCACCTCCCTCTATATATCTCTTCTTCCTCTTCTTCTTCGGTTCACGAGAAAATCCTTGCGACGAAGCTCTAACCCTAGCCGTCTCCTCTACATGCTCGACCGACCTCGTCACCACCTCCATCTCACCTTCTTCTTACCCTCCTCCTCGCCTTCATCTTCTGTTTCTTTCCTTCATCCCGAGCCCCTCTCCCTTGCACGCACACCCGGGGAAAACCCTACAGCCAACACCGTCTCCCATCGCCGCCGACCATCCCCATCGCCATCGCCATTCCCTTCTTCTCCTCTGCTCTCCCTCCAGCATCCAAAACCCTGCACGCAAGCCCCGACGACTCCTAACCCTAGCACCCGAGCCTTACCCTGCAATCTTGAACCTTGTTGCCCTGCCGTCGTTCTCGCCGGCGATCCCTTGCCGTCGACTTCTCACCCTGCAACCACGGGTTAGCCTTCTCCCAAACCCAGTGAGCTACCCTTCTCTCTCTCATTCTTCCCTTCTTCTTCCTTCTATCCCTCTTCTGTTAATATTCTTTTTGTTTTAAAGAGATTCCTCCGTCGACCATCGGAACTCCGTAGATCTCATCACCGTTGGTCTCGCCACCACCGTTAGCAACCCAGTGAGTCCACCGTTAGGAACTCCGTAGATCTCATCACCGTTCCCATGTCTCTTCTTATTCTTCTCTTTTCTTTCTTTCATGCATTCTTGTAATTTAGTGTTCACTGTTTTGCTTTTGGCCGGAATCCGACCGTGCCGGCGACGTTTTCCAACGACCCAGCGAGGACCCCTGACCCGTGTGACTCCATTGTTCGTCGTTCGGACGCATTCCGTGCACCGTGCGTGCGTCGCGACTTTTCCCCTCCGACGGGTAAAGTTCCGTTTGCCGTTTCGCGACCCGTCGAGGCAAGTTATTCTTACTACATGCTACTATAACATCTATATATATTTATTTCATGTTTAAGACTGTAAATGGAATCTAAGGCTGTAAATCTTCATTATTGCATTTCGATGTCAGAATATATCGTGGTAGACTCAGATCTTAAATCATAATTCGTTGCATGTTAGAGCACCACATTGTATACCCACATCCGTATTTAATTTGCTTACTAATTAAATGCATAACTCCTAGCGCCTTTAAATAGCTTCTACCCCGAGTACCCAGTGGCATTAATTGAACGTATTTTATATATCATTGCACCTCTAGAGTATCTAATACGTATTAGCTTGATTTTAACATTCATATGTGTTTTGCTGTATTCAAGTAAGGTTGAAACCATCTATCAAATACAAACTGATAACTGTGCATCTACATACCTTAACCTGTACCTGATTGCATTTCACGTTATAAATTCTAGCTTGTTAATTCTATTAGTACACATGCCTGTTCTGTATGCCATAATTATGCTAGTTTGATTTTGAGCACCCACATGATATCGTTTACATCTTGACATGACTTGATACATACATTTGATTGACCCGACATGGTACCGTATACTCTTTAACTTGACCTGATGTACCATGACCTGACCCATTACCTGATCTTGTGTCTAATGCCAACAAACCTGACATGTAGTCCTCATGGACCGTTCCTGTTGTCTACCCAGACAAACCTGCTTACCTGATTCTGTGTTGGCATTAGTTCTTGATTACTGAATACCTGACTTGACATACACATATAACTTGGGGGTATGGGGAAATCAAAGGTGAAACCTGACTTGTAACTCAACAGTTCGCTACTTGTTCTGATCAGTTTTAGAGGCTAGGCCAGCCTTGGAATGATGCTGCTGACATCATTCATCTGTACACATTCCTATTTAGTGCCTAGCGGCATGTCTCGGTTTCAGCCCGAGAATCTGGGCCGTGGTCCCGGGTATGCACGGGATACTATTGAGTTATATCGATGATTCACCAATTTGATTTCAAAGACTTTAGAACAGAAAACCTGATAGAACAGTTTAGTTTATCTACTGCACACTACCCTGCACTGCCCTGATTTATATTACTGTTACCCTTGCTTATTTCATGTTTACATTCGCATTGCCTGTTACACTGTTCATATTTTATTATTTGATGACATGACGCGCTGACGTCTGGGTTTTGCATGGCCCAAATTCTTCTACCTTTGTGCAGACTGATTAGGAGTATTGCCGTTGTTAAACGAGCGGTGAAGTTCCTGTCGGTATGTAGTTTCACTTCCAGGTGGTTCATTTATTGTATCTTTAGGCTTCCACATATTGTTATTTCTTGACTCTTTTACTCTGGCTTATGGACGTGTACTAGATAGTTAGTTTACTTTCCTGTTCTTGATATCTCTACAGCCGTAATGTGACTGTGGAAGGATTTTTCCTATCCACAGGTAGTATGGTTGGCTATGTCACGTGCCCATCTTAGCGTACTCTGAGAAGCGGGGCGTGACATGGTTCTTTTGGTATCAGAGCCATAGGTTAGTCGGGTTGATTCTTTTGTAGTTAGGTATTGTACCCAATACACGAATCAGAATACCCGTGTTTAGGAAACATGTCCTGCCACCTTGCCGTTTTACCGTTTTTGAATCAAGTTCTTCCTGATTATATCTTTTACGATGTGCAAACTTCCTTTGCATACCGACTCGAAAACCTGGTTCCTTGTTATCTCTAGGACTTGGGCGACTTGGGTGGAGTTATGTAATTGTGCCCATGAACTGCAGTATGGTTACAATGCGGTACTCTGTTTAAGTAACTTGGAGTCCTGGTCTTGATTCACTTTCGTATTCCATGATCATTACATTACCTTGCTTCTCTCGGTTTCATTGCTTACCAGTTATTGTTTCATCGCCAGCTTGAACCACGTTTACCGTGTTTAACCCTCTACAGTATCTTAACTTCAGATGGGGTCATCGCGGTATCTTACTTGTTCTTGTTTTCCCCGTATTAGGACTGTTCAATCCTAGTGCATTCCCTTGTTTGTTGTTGTCTTAGGAATGGATTTTCGCGGCACTTTTCACGCTCATATTAATTGTAAGGAAAGGAAGTGTGATTTTCCAGTTTCCGGACATTCGGAAGTTGTTTTGCTGGAGGAAGCAGTTCTGTCGGGCCAGTCGAGTTAGGGCTAGGCCGACAAACAAGGTTTTTTCGTAAATGGCAGTAGATGAGGAAGAAGCGCCGTCTACATTGGAGAGTTTCATGGAAGTATGAAGACATATCGGCTTTACCGCCGAGACGAGACGTGGAGTTTGCGGTTGAACTTGTTCCTGGCGCAGCGCCAATCTCAAAGGCGTACTACCCGATGGCACCAATGGAGTTGGAAGAAGTCAGGAAGTAGGTTGCTGAATTACTTGAGAAGGGTTGGTTTCGCCGTAGCAACTTAACTGAGAAAGCTACAGTTCTCCTAGTAAAGAAGAAAGATGACACGGGGAAGAAGTGCGTTGATTATCGAGAATTAAACCGGGTGACTATTATGAACAAGTACCCGATCCCTCGCATTGGCGAAGTGTTGAAGCAGCTTAGTGGCGCGAGGGTATTCTCGAAGCTGGATTTGTGGTTCGGATCTCGTCAGGTCCGAATTAAATCAGAAAATATTTGCAAGACTGCGTTCCAAACTCAGTATGGACATTACGAGTATTAGTGATGCCTTTCGGAGTAACGAATACACCGGTAATATTTATAGACTTGACGAACGGAATCTTTTCACCATTATGGGACCAGTTTTAGTAATGGTCATGGGAGATATTCTGGTCTACCCGAGGAGCATTGAAGAGCATGCAGAACACTGGAAGATTGAACTGCAAAATCGAAGGCAAGAAAGATGAGCAAGTGCGAGTTTTGGGCTTGAAGAAGTGAAGTTTTGGGCATATCGTAACTGGAGATGAAATCGCCGTTTATCCAGGGAAGACTGCAGCAGTTCAAGACCGGCCGATTCCGAAGAACGTTGCAAAGATCAGAATTTTCTTGGATTCGCAGAATACTAAAGAAGGTTCGCGAAGAATTTTGCTCGTTTGGCTGAGCCTCTGACCAAGCTTACGCACAAGAAAGTATCATTTGTGGGGATGAATAAGTATGCGTCAGCCATTGAGGCGTTGGAGCAAGAATTGATAACCGCTTTGTTTAACCGTACCATACGGTTCCGGAGGATTGGTGATTCACAGCGACACATCTGGGAAGGATTTGGGACGTGGTCCGATACAACATGAGAAGGTTGTAGCTTACGCGTTGAAACAGCTGAAGGCCCATGAAAAGAATTACTCAACTCATGACTTGGAGCTTGCGACCGGAATTTTGCTTGAAGTTTTGGAGACACTACTTATTAGGCGAAAGGGTCGAAGTATTCACCTATCACAAAAAGCCTAAAGTACGTGTTCGCTCAGAAGGACCAATTTGTGAGACAGCGATGATGGTTGAAAACTAATGGCTGACTACGATCTCGATCTTAAGTACTATCCGAGGAAAGTAATTGTTGTACCGGATGCGCTTAGTCGGTTGCCAGCAATTTAGATGTTGACTGCACAGAAGGAACTTACTGAAGACTTTCGGAGATTCGAGTTGGAGATCGTGCTACCGCATCCTTCGGGACAGTTGATGCAGCTACAAGTACAGTCGTCGTTGATCGAGGATATTAAAGTAGTGCAATTGCAGGACCCTGGATTGCAGGAGTTTCGAGAACAGGTTGAAGCTGAACCTCGAACAGACTTATGGATTCATGAAGGTGATTCGTTGCGACATGGTAGTCGTTTGAGTGTACCAAAGGGAGATATCCGTGAAGGAGTTATGAAGGAGGCACACATTTTAGCATTTTTCCGTACATCCAGGAGGCACGATGATGTACCGAGGTTTACGGCAGCCTTTCTGGCGGGAAGGCATGAGACAGGAGATTGCTCGCTTGGTGGCAAAGTGCTTGGTGTGTCAGCAAGTTAAGGCTGAACATCAAAAGGTTGCTGGTTTATTGCAACCACTTCCGATTCCTCAGTGGAAGTGGGAACATATAACC
Organism: Agapanthus africanus; assembly: GCA_030015575.1. Lineage (NCBI taxonomy): Eukaryota > Viridiplantae > Streptophyta > Magnoliopsida > Asparagales > Amaryllidaceae > Agapanthus > Agapanthus africanus. Next base: position 58,551,478 of record CM057343.1, on the reverse strand, counting down.
ATGGATTTTCGTAACAGCTTTACCGCGGAGTCCAAAGGGCAACAATGCAGTGTGGGTGATTGTCGATCGTTTGACCAAGGCAGTTTATTTCATTCCCTCTCGGGTTGGTCAATCAACAGAAGCTTTGGCAGAGCGGTACAATGCAAGAGATTGTAAGACTGCACGGAGTACCGGGGAGCATCGTGTCCGACCGTGACACTCGTTTCTTAGCACACTTTTGGAGGAGCTTACAGGAAAGTTTGGGGACTCGATCGAAGTTTATCACAGCTTATCATCCTCAAACAGATGGTCAGTCGGAGAGAACGATCCAAACTCTTGAAGATGTGTTGAGAGCTTGCATGTTGGACTTCAAGGGTTTATGGGAGGATCATCTATACTTGGTGGAGTTTTCTTACAACAGCAGTTTTCAGGCAACTATTCAGATGGCTCCATTTAAAGTTTTGTATGGGCGGAAGTGTCGTTCACCTGTTTGTTGGGACGATGTCGGTGAACGAAGATTGTTGGGACCAGATTTGATTGTTCAGACAGTTGAGAAGGTTTATACTATCCGGAATTATATGAAAGAGCAGCAGGACCGTCAAAAGAGTTGGGCAATTACTCCGAGAAGACCTCTAGATTTCGTTGTTGGTGATTTAGTATTCTTGGAGACATCACCGACTAGAGGGGTGATCCGTTGCTGAAGTCGAGGAAAGTTTAGCCCTCGACTCACTGGACCTTTAAGGATTTGGAGCGTATTGGAGAAGTGACGTACCGTTTGGAGTTACCGAAATCTTTGGAGAATGTTCATGACGTGTTCCTCGTACCTCGATTCCGTAGGTATGCTCTAAGTATAATACATGTGTTAGACCAGTTGGAACTGACTATGCGGGAAAATTTGACTTTTGAAGAGCGACCGATGTCGAATTATGGATCGAAGAGAAAGGTTCTTAAGAACAAGGTTATCCCTCTTGTGCTTGTTACTTGGAGTAATCGCTTGCATGAAGAATCGACTTGAGAACGAGAAGAGAAAATCTGGCAGAAGTTTCCACATCTATCTTTGGAGTTTCTTGATTAATTATCCTTTTTTGTTCTTGGAATTTCGAGGACGAAATTCTTTTGTAGTTGGGTATAATGTAACACCCGAGTTCATTTATACCAATTCAATTTCAGTATTTTACTTATCCGGGGTCTATTCCTGACTTAGCGTGTTCGGGTGCGAATAGTATTTTACGTATTACTGGGCTTTCGACCCGACCCGCTTGCTTGAACCTGCTTGACTCTTATTAAAGGTCGCCTTGACTTGTTGCATGGACCGGTGCATCTCATAATTTAGTATACTGGTATTTTATCCTATATCGCATCTTTTGCATATAACAATTTAAACCACGTAAAATAAATTAAAATTGCATCTCATGGCCTGCATGGTACCCCTAACCCTGTGGTAGCATCCTTGTATCGTGTTCTCGTTCCGTTCAGTGAAACGGACGTGTTTGGATGGCTACGCGCACGTACGTGCATCCGTTCTTGGGGGTATGCTTTTTCTTTAACTAGGCATTCATTTTGAAATTTGGAAATTGCATATATTTTTGATATTTTAAATCTGAATTTTTGGACCCGACCCGGGCGCATTTCTGAAATGTTTTGTAACCCGCCAAATTCTAATTATTTAATATTCTTTAATATTTTCTTAACAACTAACATTCATTTCAGCCTAAGAAAATATTTTTAAAAAAAAAACAACCCAAAGCATCTCTCCACTAATTTACACAGCCAGGGAAATATTCTCCAATCTTTAAAAGAAATATTTAAATCTTTTAAATCTCTTTTCCCTAACCATTTACTCCCCACGAGCCTATCACAATCCTTTATTTTGCGCCTGGGCCCCACCGTCTCTCTTTTCTTCTTCTCCTTCTCTCTCCTCCCTCTTCCGCAGCTCTCTCTCTCTCCTCTCGCACCTTTCTCTCACCTCTCGCGATTACTGTTCACTCCTCGGATCGCGTCACCGCCTCCTTGCTACGCTCACCTCCCTCTATATATCTCTTCTTCCTCTTCTTCTTCGGTTCACGAGAAAATCCTTGCGACGAAGCTCTAACCCTAGCCGTCTCCTCTACATGCTCGACCGACCTCGTCACCACCTCCATCTCACCTTCTTCTCACCCTCCTCCTCGCCTTCATCTTCTGTTTCTTTCCTTCATCCCGAGCCCCTCTCCCTTGCACGCACACCCGGGGAAAACCCTACAGCCAACACCGTCTCCCATCGCCGCCGACCATCCCCATCGCCATCGCCATTCCCTTCTTCTCCTCTGCTCTCCCTCCAGCATCCAAAACCCTGCACGCAAGCCCCGACGACTCCTAACCCTAGCACCCGAGCCTTACCCTGCAATCTTGAACCTTGCTGCCCTGCCGTCGTTCTCGCCGGCGATCCCTTGCCGTCGACTTCTCACCCTGCAACCACGGGTTAGCCTTCTCCCAAACCCAGTGAGCTACCCTTCTCTCTCTCATTCTTCCCTTCTTCTTCCTTCTATCCCTTTTCTGTTAATATTCTTTTTGTTTTAAAGAGATTCCTCAGTCGACCATCGGAACTCCGTAGATCTCATCACCGTTGGTCTCGCCACCACCGTTAGCAACCCAGTAAGTCCACCGTTAGGAACTCCGTAGATCTCATCACCGTTCCCATGTTTCTTCTTATTCTTCTCTTTTCTTTCTTTTATGCATTCTTGTAATTTAGTGTTCACTGTTTTGCTTTTGGCCGGAATCCGACCGTGCCGGCGACGTTTTCCAACGACCCAGCGAGGACCCCTGACCCGTGTGACTCCACTGTTCGTCGTTCGGACGCATTCCGTGCACCGTGCGTGCGTCGCGACTTTTCCCCTCCGACGGGTAAAGTTCCGTTTGCCGTTTCGCGACCCGTCGAGACAAGTTATTCTTGCTACATGCTACTATAACATCTATATATATTTATTTCATGTTTAAGACTGTAAATGGAATCTAAGGCTGTAAATCTTCATTATTGCATTTCGATGTCAGAATATATCGTGGTAGACTCAGATCTTAAATCATAATTCGTTGCATGTTAGAGCACCACATTGTATACCCACATCCGTATTTAATTTGCTTACTAATTAAATGCATAACTCCTAGCGCCTTTAAATAGCTTCTACCCCGAGTACCCAGTGGCATTAATTGAACGTATTTTATATATCATTGCACCTCTAGAGTATCTAATACGTATTAGCTTGATTTTAACATTCATATGTGTTTTGCTGTATTCAAGTAAGGTTGAAACCATCTATCAAATACAAACTGATAACTGTGCATCTACATACCTTAACCTGTACCTGATTGCATTTCACGTTATAAATTCTAGCTTGTTAATTCTATTAGTACACATGCCTGTTCTGTATGCCATAATTATGCTAGTTTGATTTTGAGCACCCACATGATATCGTTTACATCTTGACATGACTTGATACATACATTTGATTGACCCGACATGGTACCGTATACTCTTTAACTTGACCTGATGTACCATGACCTGACCCGTTACCTGATCTTGTGTCTAATGCCAACAAACCTGACATGTAGTCCTCATGGACCGTTCCTGTTGTCTACCCAGACAAATCTGCTTACCTGATTCTGTGTTGGCATTAGTTCTTGATTACTGAATACCTGACTTGACATATACATATAACTTGGGGGTATGGGGAAATCAAAGATGAAACCTGACTTGTAACTCAATAGTGCGCTACTTGTTCTGATCAGTTTTAGAGGCTAGGCCAGCCTTGGAATGATGCTGCTGACATCATTCATCTGTACACATTCCTGTTTAGTGCCTAGCGGCATGTCTCGGTTTCAGCCCGAGAATCTGGGCCGTGGTCCCAGGTATGCACGGGATACTATTGAGTTACATCGATGATTCACCAATTTGATTTATAAGACTTTAGAACAGAAAACCTGATAGAACAGTTTAGTTTATCTACTGCACACTACCCTGCACTGCCCTGATTTATATTACTGTTACCCTTGCTTATTTCATGTTTACATTCGCATTGCCTGTTACACTGTTCATATTTTATTACTTGATGACATGACGCGCTGACGTCTGGGTTTTGCATGGCCCAGATTCTTCCACCTTTGTGCAGACTGATTAGGAGTATTGCCGCTGTTAAACGAGCGGTGAAGTTCCTGTCGGTATGCAGTTTCACTTTCAGGTGGTTCATTTATTGTATCTTTGGACTTCCACATATTGTTATTTCTTGACTCTTTTACTCTAGCTTATGGACATGTACTAGATAGTTAGTTTACTTTCCTGTTCTTGATATCTCTACAGCCGTAATGTGACTGTGGAAGAATTTTTCCTATCCACAGGTAGCATGGTTGGCTATGTCACGTGCCCATCTTATCGTACTCTGCGAAGCGGGGCGTGACAGTTAAATAGAGGACCCTTGTATCAAAAATCAAATAGTGATTTAAAATCACCATCTGATCATCTGATAAAATTAAATTCCATCTTAGAAAAATATTTTCCTAATTTTTTTAAATAAACAAGAATGATCTTCTCTGTAAAACAGAGAGCTCTTGGATTAAAAATCCAAGATGAATAAAATTCATCGATTGATCTAAAAGATCAATTTGATTAATTATGAAATCAATCATGATCTTTCAATGAGAGATTTTCTCAACAAATTGATTCCTTTACTTCTCCTATAAACAAGAGTAAAGAGATCAAATCTAAAAGAGGAGACCCCCTATAAGCTTCAGTAAAAAAATATACAGAAAGTTCTCCACAAGCTTTCACAAAATAACAGAGAATTTAATTTTCAATAAAGAAGAAAGATCATCTTCCTCCTCAAACCCTAGGTAAAGAAAAAAGCAGAGATCAAAATATCTACGTTACCTATCATATCATATTTAAGAGTTTAACCCTTCTCAAGAACTTAGTTCTTTCTCTTGATCTGAGATCCACGAGACAAATCTTCCACAAGTTAAGAATTTAATTCTCATCGGAAAGATCTTATTCTTGAGAATCGAAAATTCAGGGAAGAACAATGTCGAAAAGAAGATGGAAGAAAAGAACGGCCCCAATAGCGGTCATATACTCCATCTCTATTGTAGATAATGCAACCGCGGTCTGTAACGAAATACGCCAACTGATGGCACATCCTCCCAAAGAGAATACATAACCGGTGATCGACTTTCGCCTGTCGAGATCACCTGCATAATCGGAATCGCTGAATCTAATCAAACTGTCCTTCTTTCCAAACACCAACCCCACTTCAGACGTACCTCGCAGATATTGTAAAATCCATTTCACAACTTGCCAATGGCCTTTACCAGGAGATGACATATAGCGACTAACAACACTAACTGCACGTGAATTGTCGGGTCGAATACAAACCATGGCTAATAAGGAACATACGACATATACTCAATATCATTCTCTGTTTGCGGTGATAAACGAGCTGAAAATTTGAAATGAGCTGCCAACAAAGTATTTACAGATTTAGCGTTTGCCATGCCGAAACGCTCCAAAACTTTCTCAACGTATCGCTGTTGAGACAAGTAAAGTTTTCCTCCCTTACGATCGCTTCTAATTTCCATACAGAGAATTTTCTTGACCGCTCTCAAATCCTTGGTCTCGAACTTACCTTTCAATTCTTCCTTCAAATTCCGAATATCAACCATATGCATTGCTGCTATCAACGTATCATCAACATAAAACAACAAATATATAAAAGAACCATCGGCGAGTTTCTTATGATAAACACAACTGTCATCCTTCTCGTAAACCCAATATCTATCATGAAGGAGTCGAATTTCTTATACCAACGTCAAGGTGGCGACTTCAAACCGTAGAGAGACTTCTCAAGCAAACAAACGCGGTCTTTCTTACCTTCAACGTCGAAACTTTCGGGTTGTTGCATGTAAATCTTCACTATCAAATCACCATGTAAGAATGCGGTCTTAACATCGAGCTGCCCAAGCTCCAAATCCTGCATAGCTACCAAACCGAGCAAGACACAAATAAAGATGTGTTTAACAACCGGAGAAAATACTTCGAAGTCCACTCTCCGAACCCGCGAATAGCATTTAGTTACCAATTGTGCCTTGTAACGAGTATCCAAAATCCCTTGGTCTCCTTCTTTCTTCTTAAAAACCCACTTGCAGTCAACTACTTTCTTTCCTCCTTTGAGCTTCATGAGCTTTCATATTTGGTTCTTATGAAGAGACTCAATATCTTCATTCATAGCGACTAACCAATGAGCTGACTCATCGGATGAGATAGCTTTTTGATAATTCGTTGACTCGCTACTATGAACTGTCTCTGCAACAAATGACGCATGCGCCACTAGATCATCGTAGCCATATCTTTGTAGCGGTCGAATGTCCTTTCCTTGTTGGTCTCAAGCGAGTAAATACTCCTTATCTTGGGACTACTCATCATGAGATTCATCTGACGATGGTGAAGAAGAGATCTCATGCGAACCCGAGATTTCACCGACCTCAATTTCAATGCCCGGCTCCTCCTTCTTTGTAAAATCTTTCACTGGAGATTTCATGTTCTTAGGCTTTAACATAGCAGATTCGTCAAACGTCACATCTCTGCTAATCATAAATTTTGGTGACTTAGAATCAGAACACCACAATCTATATCCTTTTATGTCGGTAGCATAACCAAAAAAGATGCATTTCTTCGCTCGAGAATCCAACTTGCCTTCGCGATAATGTGCATATGCGGGACAACCAAACACTCGAAGTGTAGAATAATCGGCTTGCTTCTCAGACCATAGTTGCTCCGGTGTTTTACTACCAAGGGATGTATGAGGTGACCGGTTCATAATATAGTACGCCGTGTTTACCGCTTCTGCCAAAACTCCTTACCGAGCCTTGCATTAGACAACATGAACCGCACTTTCTCTAAAAGAGTTTGATTCATACGCTCCACGACTCCATTCTGTTGTAGTGTGTAGACAACGGTATGATACCGAACAATCCCTTCATTTTTGCAGAAATCATTGAAATCTTTACCACAAAATTCCAACCCCTTGTCTGTCCTTAGTCTTTATTCTGCTTTCGTGTCTGCTTCTCAAGCAACGTCTTCCATTGCTTGAACGTAGTAAACACATCACTTTTGTTTTTCAAGAAGTAGACCCAAGCTTTTCTCAAAAAATCATTGATGAAAGTAAGCAGATAATTGGCACCGCTTCCTTTAGAAGCAACCGGAGAGAATCCTCAAAAATCTGAATGGATATAATCAAGAGTACCTTTTGTGTTATGCACCGCCGAACCGAAGCCAACTTTTCTACTTTCCAAATACGTAATGCTCACAAAACCTCCATCTTCGATGTACTCTGTCCACCTAGTAGACCCTGCTTCGACAACTCGGTCATACCTCTTTCACTCATATGCCGGAGCCTCATGTGCCATAATCTGGTAAGCTCTGAATCTGTCATGGATTTGGATGATGGAATAACCGCTAATCCGGAAGTTGTTGAACCCTGCAGCGAATATAAGGACCTCTACTTCAAGCCCTTCATAACAACGTGGGCACCTTTGGTTACCTTGAAAACTCCACTTCCAGCGGAAAACTTGTGACCCTTATCATCGAGTGCACCCAATGAGATGTGATTCTTCTTCAAGTCAGGTACGTGCCTAACATCGGCCAATGTTCTCACAACGCCGTCAAATATCTTGATTTGGATCGTTCTCTTACCAATAGCTCAACACGAACTATTGTTGCCCCATTAAAACCACTCCACCATTAACGGACTCATAGGTGGTGAACAAAACCCTATTGGAACACATATGGTAGGAACAGGCCGAATCTATGATCCATTCGTCCTTGGATCGATGTGTGTTGTCAACAACCACAGGAAGATCTCATTCTCCTTCCGCTATACTTGATTCGGCTAAAGGCTCCTTCTTTTGTCTTCCTGCTTTAGCTTGTTCTGCAATTTGTATTACTTTCCATATCTTTCTTCTCCGCTTGCCCTTGAGCAAATAAACCTGAAAATAGACCATCGCCTTCGCTATATGTTAACTCTTTGTCGATCTTTTTTTGTTCATCAAATTTTCTTTAATATCCTTGATCGTGATTATATCTCGTCCATAGACCATGGTGTCAAGAAAGTGCTTATAAGAAAGTGGCTACGAACATAACAATAGAAGAACTTGATCTTCATCATCAATCTTAATATCGATCTTACCCAGATCCGTGATGATCGAATTAAACTCACCAATGTGAGATTTGATTTGAGAGCCTTCTGTCCTACGAAGTGTGTAGAGACGCTGCTTCAACATGAGTTAATTTATGAGAGACTTTCTTAAATATAACTCCTCTAATTTTATCCACAAATTAGCCACCATCTTTTCTATAAAAATTTCTTGCAAAACTTCGTTCGTCAAACACAACTGGATAGCTGAAAGGGCATTTTCATCCAACTCCTCCCAAGCTTCCTCCGTGACAGTGGAAGGCTTTGCATCCTTCCCAAGAATCACATTTCTCAAATTATTTTGAGTCAACACGGCAATCATACGGACTTGCCATAAACTGAGACTCATATTTCCATCAAACTTCTCAATATTGAACTTCATAAGCGTTGAAGATATAATGTAGGATCAAATTAAAGCACCTTTAGTGCTAATGAATTTTAAAACTTCAAAATCACAATCTACGAAGATGGGAAAGAGGACACAAGTGTCATTACCTACCGTTAATCTAAATCCTAAGATTGAATACCTAACGGTGCAACCAAAAGATCCTACAACACAAAGAACAAAACAATATGGCTCTGATACCAGTTTGTTACGACAGAACCATCACGAAGTAATATAAAAAATATAGAGAAGAAATATAAATCAATCAATCACAGGCAAATAGAAAATAATAGTACTAACCAAAAGGCGAAGGAGAAGTTTTTATTAATCACCAAAATATGGAGATGTACAATGTCACGCCCCGCTTCCTAAAATGCGAAATACGGAGAGTAACAAAGGCCAGCCGTGCTATCTACGGTAAGAAAAGATCCTTCCATAGTCACATAAAGGCTGTCTAGCTAACCTGTCAAAAATAATATCCAACAACAGGAAAGATAACACTGATAATCATGCTGCAATGAAACCACAAGAAATACTAAAAATAGGCCCACCAAATAATCGATGCAAATAAAGATCCAATACAATAGGTTCGAAATAAAAATAAAATCCGAAAAGATACATAAGCCCTAATGTCCCACAGGGGCGCACATGCTAAATACTAACTAAAAGGAAATAAACCTACTGCTACTGTTCTTCGGCAAGATTCCGATAATCGCTCCAATCCTGCTCAGCCTGAAAAATCCGCCTCTAAACCTGAGATGACAAATCTCAGGGATGTCAGAACATCACAGCAAATACTCAACGTATAAGGTGTATGTGTGGTATGATAACATGAATATATGAGTGCAGTAAAGCCCGTGTGCGTAAGTTGAAACACACACACACACACATTAAAACTATGAAACAGACATGTAAACAGGTCAAGTCATAACCTAACTAGTCACTAAAAAGTAATCTGACCTATCATGAGTCCGAGTGTGCGCGTCAACCTCCACAGGGATATTCCTAACCTAAGGGTAGGGCCCACGGGCCAAAAAACACGGACCCAACTGTGGAATGAACATGCAACCGATATAGCCCAATACGAGCTGTAATAACATGCGACCGATATAGTCCGGTACGAGCTGTAAACATGACCGATATAGCCCGGTACGAGCTGCCAGCATGTGACTCCTGAGATCCTATTGTACAAACGCACACTCAAACCCCAACACCCCGCGTGTTCGTATCTATTTTGGTAATAACTAAATCACTAATTAAGAATACTGAAAAGACTGAAATTTGTGATATGGTAATTGTACAGAAATAAAACTGGTAAATAGTAGTGTGTCATGACATATAGTTCAGCGTCCTAATTAAGATCTCGTTCTTAAATAAAATTGACTTGAGTAATGAATAATCATGAAATGTCAAATGTAATCTTAATATGGTAATAGTAAACGCATGAAAGCGATGTACAAGCTAGCACAAGTCACAAATGTTGCCTTTACCATTAGCCTTGATATGTATATAAAATAATTACAGACTAGCTAGTAAGATACTTATATGAGATAGGTTAGCAATTCCAAATTTTTATTTGTATTTAAAATAAATTTCATTTTTGATCCCTACTTGCTAATTTTCTTTTTATCACTTTATTGCTTAAAAATCTATATCATCCTGACAATACGAAATAATTGAATACTAATATTTTTCCTTCTATTTTAACAGTGCAGAAAACATACACACACACGAGGGTTGCCGATGTGCATCGACCAAAAGTAAAGCAAGAATACTTTCCTCGGAGACGGGAAAAACACGACGATGGAATGCAAACTCCAAGCTTGATGTTAGGAAACACGGTTAGAGATCTCGATGGACTTGGGCTCGGCTCCGGCGATCTGGGTTTGCTGCGATGAGATGAAGATGATGGCAACGATGTGGAATTGGGTTTCTCGGTCTCAGGAGAAAAGGGTAAAGTTGCTGGGGAGGCCGGTGAGGTTGATCGATGATGATGATTGCAGCGATGTCGAGGGGTCTCGGGTGAGCAGGGGAGAGGGAAGAAGACGAGGACGGTGATGGATATGAGGCGCCGATAAGAGAGTCAAGGAGCCGCGAGAGATATGGTTTTGAAGGTGGAGATCGGGGTCAGGTTGGTATTTGGGTCCGACGGGCCAAAGAGATCGGTGACGAACGTGAAAGGTGATGGCTACGACGGTGAAGGCTGTCGGGTGAGTGCAGACGATGGGTCCTCGTCGAGGGTGGTGAAAAGGATGAAGAAGGATGGAGTTGAGTTCGAGAGAAGATGGAGAAGGTGGGGACAACGATGGTGATGTGTCGACGAGAGGTCGAAGTCGACGAGGGCGCTTGGGCGAGGAGCTCAGAGGCGAAGTGCTCGAGTGACGAGGGAGGAGCGAGCTCGGGTATGGAGATGTGGGTTGATCGGTTATTTTGGAGGAAGGAGAAAAATATTATGAGGAGATAGAGATGATGATGATGATGGGGGTAATATTATATATATATATATATATATATATATATATATATAAAGTCAGAGAGAAAGAGATGAGAGATGGAGATAGTGATAACACTATGGGGGGATTAATTTTATATTTATTGGATTGGAGAAAGAGAGAAAAGGATGGGTTGGGATTTTAGTTGTATTTTGGATATATATATTTTTATCTGTGTGTTTAGAAATCTGACAGGGCTTTTACTTATTCTCCTATAAAAAATGTGCTACCATATATTTATGATTCAACCAACAGCAAATGCTGTTAGGCAATATATATATATATATATATATATATATATGTATATATATATATATATAAACCAAATAAAATACCAATAATTAGTTTAAAGATTTTATCGTATTAAGAAGATATAATCGTTGATAGAATAGGAAAATTGTATATTGTTTTGTTGCCACTAACGAACTATTTAAAACTGAAGATTATCATATCAAAATTATACACGTCAAGATACAAATATTTTAGCAACCAACCATAAAGTAAAATCTAAAAAAATACTGTAGAAATAGTTTTATTATAATTTTAGATACAACTATTTCTAAAATTATTGAAATAGTTTTATTAATGAAAAAATAATATTATGGTAAAATCTAAAAAATTATTGTATCCAAACTAGGGTGTTGCATACAAACTGATAAATGAATCACATAAATCCCTCAAAACCCTAGTTCTCAAATTACAAAAGGGTTCTCCCAAAATATCTCGATAGACCAAAGGTTACAAAATACTAATTATATATAGTATAGAAAAGATAGATCCAAATAACTAATTTCCAAACTAAGAAATTATTTGGCTCAAGACACGGCAGACGTCTGAAGAAGGCATTGCCAGACGTCTGCCTCAGAAGTTCCAAATAACATAGTGTCCCCAGATGTTTGAAGAAAGAGCTTCAGACGTCTGATCTTGAGGTCTTCCATAAAACAGAGCGCGCGCATACATCTGATGTATTTAAATCAGACACCTGCCCAAAGTATGCGAACATACAACACGTCGACAGGCATTTAAAACTTTAGCTCCAGACATCTGTCCCGTTATAGATAAACTCAAATCTGAAACAACTCCATGATAATGCCGAATCAACATGAAATCCAATAGGGATTGGAATGGGAGGCATACACAACAAAATGGTACGAGAAGGAAAGAAGAAGAAGAAACATTTGACCTTTCATCACTTAATTTAATTCAAACAAGTGCAATTGCATGATTGTTCAATATCTTTCCAAAAGAAGCTGAGTGTGGCATATGCTAACTGCTTATGCAAAGACGCAGGGAGCAATATTAAGATGAAAATAATACAAATATAAAGTTGACTGCTTGTGTACAGAATAGCTTCAACATAAAAAGATAGGTCTTTTGATAATTCAATAGTCCAGTAACTTTCATATTTCTGATAGCAGAGTGACAAGTCCTACTCTTACTGGCATTATATGACAAGAAAAGAGATATTTGTTGCACTGAATACCATAAGAACAACAAGAATCCTGTAGAATGTTTACAAAAGACAATCTTAAGCGTCACCCAACAGTTTGGGTAAGAAAAATTTATGCTGCACATATATGTACACTGCATAACATGTTTATTTTTATATAAGATAATTATTAATTTCAGGTCAGTAATTAACAAGACTTCATCTAGATTACAAATTCGTTTAAGGAATCAAATATATAGTAAGAAAACAAACTCACTCTCTATTTTGATGGACCAGCCAATTGCAGTAAATTCCATGAAGCATCCATGAAAGAAAATCAAAGCCTGCAAGAATTATGTTGTGAAAACTCATGTCCCAGGAGACAGAAAAGACAATAAATTGCGGAAATATGGAGGGAAAAGTAAAGACATGGTAGCCATCAAAATCCTCTTCTTAAATTTGATAGAACATCAAAAGAAGAAATAGTTATGGAATAGCAGTGGCATTTAACAAATTATATTTATGAGAGCGTCAAACATATAAGTTGCTAATACAATCATATTAGGATGCTTCAACTTTTAATCTCCCTGCAATAAGGAATAAGAAGTATCAGCAAATATTGGACCTGCAGTTGGTTCAGCTGACTTTCTCTATATAGAAAGATGGTATTAAATGCCTTGAACTCCTTAAAAAAAAAGCCTAGAACTCTAACAAGAATGAGTCAGCGAAATTCTCTAGACTGAACAAGTGAAAGAAATCAGAGGATTAAGTTTAAGTTGAGAATATATATGATGTTCCCGGAAGTACAATGCACAGAGCTTTCAAAGAAATGAATCTTTCGATTCAATGCATGGCGTCTTCAAAGGCATATAATTATGTGTTGTTAAGGTTAACTTATCTATGATAAATTAAATTGACAATTTAAACTCACAGCCCTAAGCGTTTAAACTCATAGCCCTAAGTAATTCCATTGCAATTTAGAGATCAGCACAAGAATTTATGGACAACCAGCACAGATGATGCATATGATAGATCAATTGCACTTACAAGAGCTTTCAATAGCTGCGAAATGCTGTGATTATGAGAACAGAAGATAAATTTGATCACATAAGTCAAACCATCGCATCCTTCAATAACGTCAGGCTGTGGATTCTTGGGCAAAGTGAAGACAACAAAGAATATCTGTAAATCACAGATGTAAGCCATTGCTCTGACCGGGTGATTGCCAGAAATCATAAGATCAACCTAAATACAAGAAGAGAATCAATAAGAAGTAAAGAGCTACTACGGCATATAACAGCGGATACCTACATACACACAAATATAGTAAAACAACCACCGACAAGCATGTCCATCAGTCCAGCTCCACACACACACACACACCACTGCAGAAAAAAGAAAGAAGAAAAGAACAGCGAATAAAAATGAAGAAGATAACGCTTGCATTTTGTGTATTAAGAGTTGATCATAAATCATACAATAGCTAATGAAACTCAAAATTGTTCTGGGGGAAAGGCGTTAAGCACACCGGAGCATACTTCATGCCCAATGCGCTCTCTGCTAATTTTATCTGCAAGGGAAGCTTTCACTTGCTCGTCAGAAGCAGCTTTTTTTAGTTCTTCATCCAGTACAAAAGCAAACCTAGCACCTAAGACAGTCAATGAAAAAGAAAACATAACTCGCTACATTGAAGCAAGACTGCTGACTTTCAACAAATTTCAACACGATGCATTTCCCATGTCAAGTCAGGTTCTTTTTCCATATTTGAGCTTCCACGTGCTCAATTGGGATCAGATTACTCATATATGTTCTACTGCTATAATATGCAAATTCAAGCTAAATGAAGTTGCGGGAGGGGCGATGAATTTTTATTCATGTAAGACTGACTCACAGGTTACAACAATAGGACCTTACAGGAAAGTGGTAACCTCAAATTATAATTTTTTCGAGAATCCATTTGCTCTAAATAGTAAGTAGTTGTAATCTAGTAATAGGAAATTAGTAAGACTACAGTCCAGTACTGGAACAGGGAGTCAGTAAATTACTGTTCAGTACTGGTCTACTACATTTACTAGAACAGAAAATATAACATAATGGAATCAGTAATCATGCTGGACTATTTTGGATCAAAACTAGTATGGAAAATAAACAATGTTTCCAACTAGACCATTTATTCCAGGATCCAGTGAGCACCAGTAAAAGAGTAATTAAACAATTGGATTAACGGAATGATGCCGAAGTTGAACAAAGATCACGAAAGTTGTGATCTTCAATTCATCATTCCATCATAAAAGAACTAGTAAAGAAAATTGCTACCTAACCGTATGACTCTGAGAACACGAAGGGTGTCATCCAAGAATGTAGACTTTGGAGGTAAAGGAGTTACAACATATCCATTCTTCAGGTCTTGAACTCCTGCATAAAATTGGCGCATGACCACAAATATAAAAGCAGCATAAACTTTATACCAAGTACTGTCAAGACCGATTTACCAACAAAATGTTCTGACCTCTTCCTGTAAAATCTTCAACTGAGCTAGTGTTGATATTATAAAACAAACTGTCAAGAACAGGAAAAAAATGATTAAAGAGGCTGAAGTGAACCAAGAATGATAATTAAACACTCCAAAAAGCACACTTGATTAAAATATGATAAGGTGATGTAAATGAAGATGAAAGAAGGTGTATATAAAGCAAGGTTTGTCTATATCTAATTAAGATGGAATATCCTGGAACGTTAAGCTAACCTCAAACTGTGGTTCTAGTAAACAACTCCTATTGATGAATAAGTTGCAATATAATTTCTCTAATCAGAATGCTTGTGTAGGGTCAAAAATCATTTTAACCCTTAACAGCTTGGAAAGTGGTGTTATCAGGTTATGATGGTTTGTTACCCGTAAAAGAGAAAAATACTGCATCATTGGAATAGTTTATATGCTGCAGCAACAATGAAGAATTCATATTCACTGCTATGGTTTTCTTAAGGTTGATTCAGTAGTCGACAAATTCAACAAATAGATTGAATTAACAATAGCAATATTTGCACAAATTGTATGTGTCCAACATTGTCATCGCTTGTTGGTGTTTATATAAGCATTTCCTTATCAAAATTGGGTCATGAAGCATGGCTCAAGTAGAATATACATTAAAAAAAACTTTCCAAGATTACAACCATCCCATCCTCCACAATGGTGCCAAATTACTTGCCAAGAATATTCTCAAGTGACGGTTATAACATAAAAACATCGACAATTAGTTGGAAGACAAGCTTACCTTCTATCTCGCGCGGTTTAAACTCATTCAACAAGGAATGCATGTTGATTACAAATATTCAGATAATTAAAAAAAAAATCAACAAGGTTCCCATGTTGAATTACATATTAATTGTTAGATCCCTTTTATACGCATCTTCCTTGGCAGCTCTAAACCATTGGGGCGGACAGAAGTCTAGTGGATTGCGGAATTGAATTTGAGAAAGCAAGCTTAATTAAAGAAGAATAACTTTGTTTTGTAATAAGAAATTTTAGGTAGTCATAGGACTTGTGGATAATTTGCCTAGTGGATTGCGGAATTGAATTTGAGAAAGCAAGCTTAATTAAAGAAGAATAACTTTGTTTTGTAATAAGAAATTTTAGATAGTCATAGAAGGACTTGTGGATAATTTGCCTTGTGTTTTAGGCATCTCTTTTTATTCTTGCTGGGATACTTTCAAAAGGGGATACAATGCCTATTTATAGTGAGATTACAATCACGCACCATCACTATTTCATCTTTTACACATTTTTCATGAATGTATGCAATGTTAAACATTTGCATGTGTAGGTATAAACTTTTGACTTAAAGAACCCAAATTCAAATTGGCTTCTTCTAATATCCCTTCTCAATTTGCAATTTGCAAACCGTTTCTAAAGTGAATGATTTTTTTCTGCCATCACTGCTTAGGCGAAAATATGCTTGTTGATCTGTTGGGATGAACTCCAGCTCGATCTTTTTTTCTTCTACGAGCTCTTAAATGAAATGATGTCGAATCGTGATGTTTGGATCTTGCATGAAACACCGGATTCTTTATCATGGCTTGCCGACATGTTGTCGCAGTAGATTGTTGTTGGAGCATCTTATTTTTGTTGCGGATTTGAGAGAATTCTTCTTAACCAGATTGCTTCACATGCGGCGCTTGTAGTTGAAATGTATTCAGCTTCTTCAGATGAGAGTGCTATTGTATGCTCCTTCTTGGACAACCAAGATATCACCTTTGAACCAAGAGTGAAAACATATCCTGATGTTCTTTTTCGATCATTGACAGAACCTGCCTAGTCACTGTCAGTCTAACCGATCAGTGTGTTGTCTTCTTCGGTTGTGTACTTCATACTGAACTTCTTTGTGTCATGAAGATATCTGAGAATACGCTTGGCTGCGGCATAGTGTAGCTTGCTTGGATCATTCAAGAATCTTGAGACTACGCTGAGTGCATGTAATATGTCGGGTCTTGTATTTGCAAGGTAGATCAGCGATCCGACCAAGCTTCTATAAATTGAGGCGTCGACTTTCTATGCGCCATCAGGCATGCTTAGCTTTTCGTTCAATACTGCTAGTGTGGCGACTGGCTTGCAATTTGACATGTAGAATTTCTTCGGAACACAATATTTTTCTTGGCAGATGAATATTTCTCCTGCAAATTGTTTGACTTGTATGCCGAGAAAATATCGCATCAAGCCTAAATCTGTCATCTCGAATTCTTTCATCATTTTCTTTTTAAACTCTTCTATCATCATATGATTAGTGCTACAGTATCAAATCATCAACATAAAAGCATACAATAAGATAGTTTGTATCTTACCTTTTTTACATACAAGGATGGCTCACTTGGGCTTTGTTGAAATTCGTTTTTACGAAAATATTGATCGATTTTACTGATCCAGGCTCACGGTGCTTGCTTTAGCCTGAATAATGTTTTATGAAAGCGATAAATTCTTCTTTGACAATGTAGCTTTGATATTGTTCTACATAGACTTCATCTTCAAGATCTCCTTTTAGAAATGCTGATTCGACGTCTAGCTGAAACACTTTCAGTTTGAGCTGTGCTGCAAGTGCCAAGACGATTCTGATTGTCTCCATGCGAGCAACTGGGGCAAACGTCTCGTTGAAATCGATGCCTGGCTTCTACGAGTAGCCTTTTGCTAAGTCGAGCTTTCAGCTTCTGAATTGAGCCGTCTTCATTGTATTTGGTCTTCTAGACCCATTTGAGCCCGATTAATTCTTTCCTTTCTGGAAGATGAGTCTGTTCCCATGTTTTGTTTTTGCTGATCATTGCAATTTCTTCATTCATTGTTTTGACCCATTTTTCATCTTTTTCGGTTTCTTTAAATTTCTGTGGTTCACAAAAGAACAATGACATTTCACAATAATTATAAATATTTTGCAATGAATGCACCTTTCAAGATGATGATTTGGAGTCTGAAGAAGATGAATCTCCAGATCTTGCATTTTGAGGTTCTTGGTTGGAAGAACCGGACCTTCCGCATTCGTCTTCAATAATTGTCGGTGTTGTTGTTTGATTTTCTTTTTAGCTCAATGAAGCTGTTTCATTGAAGATAACATTTCGTGAAATTGCAAGCTTATCGGTGTTAGGATCATACAACCTGTAAGCTTTAGATTTATCGCTGTAACCGATGAAAAAATATTTTTCTTCTTTCTCATCAAACTTTTCTTTTCTGTTTGGCGCTGGAATGTGAGTACAAGCGATACAGCAGAAGACCTTTAAGAAATCTATTTTTGCTTTGCGTTTGTACCGGGCTTCGTATGGTGTTCTGTCTGATACGGCTTTTGTTGGTAATCTGTTTAAGATGTATACAGCCGTATTCACTGCTTCTGCCCAAAACTTGTTCGGAAGATTTTTGCCTTTCAGAATGTTTCTACCCATCTCTATGATTGATCTGTTTATTCTTTCGGCTATACAGTTTTGCTGAAGAGTGTATCTTACAGTTAGCTTTTTTTTGATACCTTAAACCATGCAGAAGTCTTGAAACTGTATAGAAGTAAACTCTCCTTCATGATTTGTTCTCAGCACCTTCAATTTGTAACCACTTTGTTTTTCTACGAATATTTTGAATTGAACAAACATAGAAAATACTTCAGATTTTTCTTTTAAAAAATAAACCCACATCATTCTACCATAATCATCAACAAATAGTAGAAAATATCTTTTGTCACTTAATAATGGAGTTTGAGTAGGACCATATACATCAGCATGCACAAGTTCTAACGGAGTTTTGGCCCTCCAAGATATTTTTGTAAATGAGAGTCGATGCATTTTGCTGTAAACGCATCCTTCACAAATTTGTTCTTCTTTGATTTTGTAGGAAACCAATAACCATATTTTTTGTTTTTAGCAAACCGGGACTTCTAAAATTTAAATGGCAAAATCTCAAATGCCACAATAGAGAATCATTGTTTTCTTCAGATTTTAGTGCAAGATTCTCATATATCATTTTTAAAGGAAAAACTTTATTTGATGTCATTTTAATTTTAGCCATTATGTGTTTATCGTTACCATCAACAATCACACATTCATCTTTAACAAAGTTTACCGGATATCTTTTTTGTATTAATTGTCCCACGCTTAGGAAATTTGTTTTTAGTTTTGAAACATAAAGAACATGTGAAATAAACTTTGTGTTATTTCCTTTTGTTTGCACGATGATCTCTCCTATTCCTTCAGATTTATGCAGACTTCCATCTCCGAGCTTTATTTGAGAATCGACCCATTCATTTAGGCTAACGAAGATGCTTTTATTTCCTGTTATATGATTGTTGCAACCAATATCCAGATACCAGATATCTTTTGCGTCTGATTGAATATTAAAATAAGAATAGAACACATGATCCGCTTATGAAAAATTTGATTCATCATATTTCTCATTTTTCTGAAACCAGCAATCTCGTTGAGAGTGATTAGGAGTTTTGCATCTTGTGCATTTGTATCGACAATCTTCTGATTTGTGATTGGATTTTCCGCAAACTAAACAATTTGAAGAAAATTTATTTGAAAAGTTTTTGTTTTGATCATACCTCTCTTTGAGATTGATCATAACTTTCAGACTTCTTTTGATATTGACTTTGAAAGCCTTTTCTGAGTTGCTGCTGCAGAAAGAATTTCTTTCCATTATTTCTCTTTTGAAATTGTTCTCCCTTGTTTTCTGATATTGTCATCTTGGACTGGAAAGTTTGCTCCACCTCTTTTGTTGCGGACATGTTCATTCGCAACTCTTGTGTCTCCAAAGATGCATTAGTTCATTGAAGGTCGAAATTGATAAGTTTTTTGACTCTTCCATGGCGGCAACATGATCCCATTTTTGTGGCAAATTTCTTAATATTTTTTCAACAATATTTTTTCATCAATAGTATCACCATAGGTTCTGATTTGGTTAACTCTGGTGGTAACTCTATCAAAATATATTTTCATTGATTTGCTATCTTTCATGACCAAATTGTCGAAATCTCGCCATAAAGATTGTGGTTTGATAGAGATTACCTTCGCAGAACTTTTGAATTGTTGTTTAAGAATTTCCCAAGGCTCTTTTGATGTAACGGCGCCCGTAATTCTGGAAAAGATTGTTCTGCTCACACCTTACTGAATAAAAAGAAACGTTTTAGCGTCTTTCTTTTTATTTCCATGGTACACTTTTTGTTTCGTCTGAGTCCAAAATGTAAGCGTTTTGGAATCATCGGCTATTTGGTAGCCACCTTCGACAAGCCCCCAAAGTTCTTGAGAGATAAAGAGGGTCTTCATTTGGAGACTCCAAAAATCGTAATTCTCACTGTCGAAAACCAGAACGAGATTTTGCGAATGGTTGAATAAGAATGATGCCGATGAAGAGGATGTTGCCATATCGACTGAAATAGAAATAAATAGCTCTGATACCAAATTTGTTGGGGTAGACGAAAATCTAGTGGATTGCGGAATTGAATTTGAGAAGTTAAGCTTAATTAAAAAAGAATAACTTTGTTTTGTAATAAGAAATTTTTGATAGGAGGACTTGTGGATAATTTGCCTTGTGTTTTAAGCTTCTCTTTTTATTCTTGCTGGGATACTTTAAAGGGGATACAATGCCTATTTATAGTGAGATAACAATCACCCACCCTCATTATTTCATCTTTTACACATTTTTCATGAATGTATGTAATGTTAAACATTTGCATGTATAGGTGTAAACCTTTGACTTAAAGAACCCGGATTCAATTGGCTTCTTCTAACACAATCTTCTACAAATATTGAGGAATTTTATAGTTTAAACTTTCATGTTATCATAATTAAGACTTCATGAAAGTTATCAAATTAACTAGACAATGGAAATGGAAATGGAAATGTCAATAGTTAGCGGCAATAGAGAACATTGCATGAAACTTCAAAGAATTTACAAGCATTTGTACCGTTGTAAAGATATGGCTGTTCTCCACATAAGTTTCAGATCTTAAGTTGAAAAAATCAATTCAAGTATCATATATACGCATCCTTGCAGTTTCCAAGTGTTTTGACTGATTGGGATTGCTGCACAAATATTCAAGGAAGCACGTATGGTAGATAAACAAAAGAAAAGATAATATAAAAATCCTTACACAGTATGCATCCATCAGGATCCTTAGGAGCAACCTTTAACCTGACAAATTAAATTTGGTATTGTGTGTGTGTGTGTGTGTGAGAGAGAGAGAGAGAGAGAGTAGTGTGCATGCACGCATGTGTGCGTGCGTGTGCGTGTGTGTGAGAGAGAGAGAGAGAGAGGCAAAATTTATTGACTGTAATTCCAACATGCCAAGTATAATTTTCAAGCATGATGAAAAGGATTACATTGGCTGCTTTGATTATTTTACTAAAGCTAACCTACCATTAATATATGAAACAGATTGGCAATCCAATTAAACAAACTCGAAAGGCAAAATTTACAAGAAATAACTGTTTCAAATTAACCCATCATAACAAAAAGGACACTTCCCTAGATTCAAAACCTTTTTCCCCATTGCTACTCACCAACGTCTGCACAATTCATTATATGTATATTTTATAACACACCGCCGACTTTTCGGGGCCGGCTTTTCAACATCAATACGCATAAAAAAATGCCATGAAACCCAACTGAACTAGCAATGGTTTTTGAAATTGATAGCATCATTAACTCGTGCAAGGCACGGGTGAATTGAATAACCCCAAAATGCCTTGTACATAGAGTGAACAACCCCAACATGAACTGAATGGCATTTTTTTGATAAAAACATCCTTCCATTTATTTGCCAAAAATATCCTTCAAGGAGGGTTCATGGCAATTTTAAAATTTTATGGTGTTATCTCAAAAACCTTAAACGGTCAATGGTGTTTATAAAATTTACCCTTCATTATTAAATTGATAATCCCTCTTTCAGCCTCCAATTTAGTGAACATCTATGATATACATTGCAATTGATCAACATATATCACATTACCATCGTATGACACCTATCCCTCGTTCTTCTTCACCGGCAAATATTTCAGATACTCGTTCACCTTCTCACAAAACTCTCGCCCCGACATGTCGTCAAGCACGATATCAATATCACAACAATCTTTGCCCAAAAGCTGTGCAATTGCAACAAAACCTCATCTTTAGCTAACTCTAAACCAAAAGAAATAAAATTAAAGCATTTCAACCAAACACAAATCGAAATCAGACCTTATCGCCGACCCAGCCGCCCGCGACTCGAAGCTGAGTATCCAACTCGAAGTGCTGTAGCACATGAATCAAGCGATTGAAGATCTTCTCCTCTCTCGGCGTCAAAGCGATCGTCTCCTTCACCATTGAAGGACCTGCGGTGCTCATCTCGCCGCAGCTGCTGCAGCGAAGAATCTGCGTATTGAAACCCTAATTTTGTGATTTGGGGGAGATTTGAGATGAATTTGGGCGGGAGAAATCGGAGAGGCGAAGGGAATGTGAAGCGATGGAGTGGGAAGAGACGAGGTTTTTATAGGTGGTGTATTTAAGAAAACCCACCTTCTGATTTGTACCCCTTACCAAAAATCACCTGTGGTTTTGCCGTTGACAAAAATTCTGGCTGAACTTTCCGTGCGTAATCCAAAGCGGAGGGGGTTACCGAATTGAATTCCTTGGACCAAATGAATCCCCTTGGTTTAAGGAAATTAAAGAAAATTATTTAGGTTGTCAACTCATTGTCAAAACTAAATTAAAATTAATTAATTTTGAATTACACGGATTTAAATTATAAATTAACTAGAAATTCTGCATGTGCTCATGCACGTGGTTCGAAAAAAATAAAATATAAATGATACCATTATAGAAATTATAATGTGCCGTATATAGAAAGAAAAAGAAAAGAGAAGAAAATTAGTGAGCACTATTACCTACATCACTTACTAATCATTCTTAGGAAGTTTGATTAGCGGGTTGCTGTTCAGTCGAAAATATTGCATTCTGTAACACATCAATTTCCTCATTATTCTAATCATCTAAGAGTGTTTGTTATAAATATGACACATATTACAAAATCATTTGGAAAATACCAATTACAATGTGTTGTACATTATAATCGGCATTATGAAGCAAATTGTGTGTAAATACTTCACGCATGATATTGTATATTTCAACACTTTTTATCAAGATTTTGTACAGAAAACTATTCAGGTCAAAGAACCGGAATCGCCAATTTGCCGATAAAACGTAGCAAGTCAAAAACTTAAAATCTGGCAGAGATTCAGAAGAGATTAAATATTCCAGACATCAAAAGAAGACCCAAATGCCAACACCAAGACACCTCAGTAAAATGACCCAAAGATCTCCTTAAATGGCCGTGGAACCGCGGCCTATTCAGCCCGATCCGCCGTGGATCCGCGACCGAATGGAGTCGTCGGCGGTCGAAAATTCTCCAGAACCTTTATTCTAACCTCCTAGCTTCCTCAAGACGCTTCATATACACGTGGCTTCTTCTGGAAGGCTCTGCATAACTACCAAGCTTATGAAGGAAGCTTAATTTAAGGCTATAAAAGGAGATCTAGATCTAATTTTTGGGGTTGTTCAAAAAGTTGTTAATTGTTACACAATTGAGCCACAATACAATTCAAATTCAAGTCGAGTGACACAACTTGAGATCAAATCCAAATCCAAAGCAAAATCAAGATTCATTAAGAAGCAAATCAAGCGAGCAATCAACGATTCTTCATCGCAACGCCGGTCGTCATCAAGAGTAAGAGATCCGCATCCGATCTACGACTCACGGCGATCGAGCATCGCAAAGATCGACGACAAATTCCCTTTCTAAAGAGTGATCGAGAGCTAGTCTTGTAACCTCAAATTAAGAGGTGTAATTTGAAGAAAATTTAACGAAGGTGATAAATTGTTAATCCTCGTTTTCATTACATTCTTGTATTATGAAATTTCTCGTTTGTGATTCTTTAATTTTCATGATGTGTGAGTGAAATCTCCGCTTGTAAAGGAATCGAGAGAATCGATAGATCTAATGATGATGAAATCCTAAAACTAATCTTAAGTCTTATGAGATTTGTGAACTCTAGGAAAAAGAATCATCAATGACCTAATTTGGAGCAAGATCAAGTTCTTGATTATTTCGTTGCAAATTAGGAATCAAACGATTGATGATTTTCTTTGCTAGAGGCTAGATCCGTATGATGATCAATGAAAAGACAAGGGACAGTGAAAGAGAAACCCTAGTTTCTTCAATAGATCCCTAATCTTCATTCATCGTCATCGTTCTAGCTACAATTCATCAATAGATAAGATTCGTAATTTTTAGTATTCATCATTGCTACTAATTCGATCGATTCCTACAAGCTATTCTACATAATCTTGATAACTAAATTGATTTGGACATCTTCTTGATTCTAGATCTATTTTCTTGATATTTCTTGAAATTAAATCTCATTAATCTTGAATCATTTTCTTTTATATTTTCTTTTCGACTCAACTAAAACAAGATCGAACAAGTACACACATCTCAGTGGACGATCCGTATTCATTAACGAAACTATTTCGACACCGTTAATTGATTACGGTATAAATTCTTTGGTTGTGAACATTTTACATTTTATAACAACTTCACGATCATTTCGGAAGAAAACAATTTTAATCAAATGGCGCCGTAGCCGGGGATGTGTGCTAATTTGTTCGTTTTTGCAATTTGAGTTGAAAAATATTATTATTCTATCAGAATTTTAAATCAAAATCGCATCAAGTGCTTAACGATTAGTGTGTGAATTTTGCAAGAAAATCTGGAATCACTGCAGCGGGGAGAAAATTATTCAGAGCATTTCTTCTGGGACAGAGGAGCACAGGGAGCATCAGGACCAAATTTCATGCAGAGAACCGATCAATCCACCGTGGAACCGCGGCTATCTTGAGGAATTAGGGCTCTAGCTCTCCGTGGTATATTGCTTACTTTCTTATCTCTTCCCTGCTCTTGTCCAATAACCATTTTCCGCAGGATTCTTTGCAAAAATTCGCAGCGCCGCTAAAAAGAAATTTTTTGCGTGTTTTGATATTGGTTGTTTGCATGTTTTAATATGGAAATTAAGGGGCAAAAACCAAATTCAGATTAGGTAGGGATTTCATTACCCTTCATAAGCCCCAAAAATCGCAAACTAGCATCCGCATCACCCTCATTAACTAAAAAAATATCTAGACAAGACTCTAAGGACCGTCGCGCTCATTTTAGGACAGAAGAAGGTCGTGGGTAATCTATTACTTATCTGCATTTCTTTTGTGGTGTCTAAGGCACGTGTGTCTAAGGCAGGTGATTACTTAATTAGGCCCGCTACTTACGTAGCGGAGAACCTCCCACTTACCTGGCACTTACCTGGCCGCAGAAGGGATAAAGAGACAGTAGAGGATTTATCCTACGATTTGCCTTCTGGAAGTCTAGGAGCGGTCTAGTGACTTGACCTAGGTGATCATTAGATTTAGGATTGCTTGTGCATTTTGTGTGTGATTTTTTTTTCAAAATCCGTCCTTTTTAAAACAAAACAAACACCAAATCCACTTTTCTCTAATTATCACTTACGCTGCCACTTGTGCTAAACCATTTAGTGCATGCTCGGCTGGACACGAGATTCTAGTGCCCGTCTTGTCCGCGTGCCTCCTATCGACTCCGAAGTCGGTATTTCTACATCTTCTTTTTCTTCACCCACTACCACACCCACCTCGATGGGCGAATCTCCATCGAACTTGTTTAACACCACTCTGTCACCGCCCGCAGGTGCACAGAATCCGCCCCGCATCTCTCTCCAAGAGAGATGCTACCCTATTCGAGGTCCTCTTTCTACCTGTCTCTCCATTCCACCAGCCAATGG
Source organism: Agapanthus africanus (assembly GCA_030015575.1). Classification (NCBI taxonomy): domain Eukaryota; kingdom Viridiplantae; phylum Streptophyta; class Magnoliopsida; order Asparagales; family Amaryllidaceae; genus Agapanthus; species Agapanthus africanus. The sequence continues at coordinate 58,525,636 of CM057343.1, read as the reverse complement.
GGACAATTTCGAAAAAAAACCTCAATACAACAATCTTTTACCTAAATTTCACGGTCTCGAGTCTGAAGACGCATACGTTTTTATTACCAAATTTGAAAACGTATGCGCTATGATGGGTACTTCACAGCTTTCTGTGGATGCTACGAGATTGCGTCTTCTCCCGTTCACTTTGTGCGATTTAGTTGAGAAGTGGCTTTATAACACAACCGCACATTCTATTGCCAACTGGGATGAATTCGTCATAGCTTTCCTTAAGAAATTCTACCCCAATCATAAGACAGCCCGAGTCCGTAGCGAAATAAATCAATTTACCCAGCTTCCCAATGAAACATTTTCGAAGTGTTTTGAACGCTTCTAGGATCTGTTAGTTCAATGTCCTCATCACGGAATCCATTGATGGGATCTGTGCAGAATCATATATGAGGGCATTAATTCTACAACAAAACAGAATCTTGAATGCATGTGTCAAGGCAATTTCATGTCTAAAGATGATGGTGAAGCTTGAAATTTTTAGAAGATTTCGCTGAAAAATCTTTACAGTGGGAGAGTGTAAGTCAACCATCGTCCAGGGGTGGTATCCATCAACTAGATGTTTCCATAGGAGCTAGAGCTGAAATGGCAGCAATGCAAAAGAAGCTTGAAGCTATGGAACACAAATTTTTATTAGCCTCCCTAAATCAGATGACACACCCCAAAACTGTCTGTGGATGCCGTTCTGATCAATCACATCTGACGGAAGAATATCCATTGAATTCTCCATTTCAAGGTCAAGAGCACACAAATGCTACTTTTCAGCAAAGATCTAGAAACGATCCGTATTCTTCCACATATTGTAACAACTCCAATTTTTGTAAACATAAAATTGATTTAAATTTGAAGTATACTTGAGGTATTTAATATTGCTGTTACCACTTTAAGTATTTATTTTCCCACAATAATTACAAGAAAGACCTTGTAGCTCATTGGTAATACCTTGCACTGCTGAACCAAGCCACCAGAGTTCTAATCCCATACCCCACATTATTTTTTATATTGATTTTTTTAAAAACCTTTAGAATACCAAGAGTTTACACGTGCATATCTCACAAAAACCCCACTACACCCAAAGATGTAACACTTGCAGGAGTTAGATGAACCGTCGGGAGGGATCCTGGCCGCCGGACTCGGCCGGGAATTGGCCAACTCGGCCTCGACTCGGCTGACTCAATGCTCCGACCGAGTCACGGCCGAGTCACCCCCAAGTCGGCCGATTCCGGCCACGGCCCCAACATGAAAGTTGTGTCTTTTCATATTCCCTATGCACCTGCAAAATTTCAGCCTCAGACCACTTTCAGAGCTCTTTAAAAACCCCAATTACTCCACTTTTAATACATTTTTATTACATTTTATCATATTTTTTATTTTTAACTTTTCATCTACCCTAACCCTAGCTTAACCCTATAAATACCAACCCTACATACTACCCTCTCACCCCAAAAATCCTAAGCTCACACTCTCAAAATTTTCCAAGAGTTGTGTACTTTGAAAACAAGCTTGCGGCGAAGCTCCGACGAAATTCCGGCGGAAATTCCGACGACGTTTTTTTAGAAACAACTGACGACGAAGCAACGCCTCGGCAACCCCTCTAGTCCCCCTTTCACTCCATTGCTTAATCGAAACCCGTAAGTCCCATTCTATCCCCCTTCCTATTTCTCTAAAATACAAAACTACGAAACCCGACGGAATCGGAACAAATCTGATTTCCGATTCGGTTTTCTATAAAATTTCACTTCTCATCAATACATTCATACTTAAACACCTTTATGTTGGCTATTAAACTTTTAAAAATCAATTTGAATAAGTTTCATCACATGAAATGATAGCCTTTCCAATTTATCGTATTTTTCACTTTAATACCACAATGTTTCGATTTCACATTTAACCCCTTAACTTTGCTATACATTTAAAGTAGAGCACGAGGTAATGACCTACCTCCACACACACCCAAATACAACCCTAAACGACATCATCAAAAACTTAGAATACGATAAAACAATACTTTCATTTAAATACCATATTCTTAATAAAAAATCATTTCTAAAGGTTTTAGCTTTGATACACTTTTTAAAAAATTTCTCTTATTAGGAAAACACGATAAGTTGTGAACATCGATCGTTTATCTAAACCTGACTTTGTGGTGTCTAGGCTAGGTAAGTGAGCAAAGATAACTTTAAAAGGCCCGTCTCACGATTCGTGAGCGGATCCCTCCTTTTCTCATTTGTACTTACCTGGCCACAATTGGCGGTGAAGAGACGATTTGAGGTTTCTAACGACCTGTCGTTTAGACCCTTTAGAAATAGGCTAGTTGGATTAGGAAACCCTAGAATCTAAAATACGGACAATTACACTTTGCAAATAAATACCTTTTACTTTATAAAACCGTTTTCTAAAGGATTAGTATTTTACAATCTTTGCAAAGCGCCGCTACAACCCATCTTTGGGGAACCCGTTCGGATCGTGCGGTTTATCGCGCACCCTTGGGCTAGTAGTGCGAGATTCAGACCTCTGCAAGGAGCATTCGGCCTCGAAAGATTAAAATATGACATCTTAAGAAAATGAGATTTTTGGAATATAAAATATTTATTAAAATTATTTTTTGTATAAACATATGTATATTTATCATTTAAATATCTATTATATTATAATATAAATTTTCCACCTTTTCTAAAAATCACAATAATAAATTTTATAATACCATGAATTTCAAATAAATCAATATTACAGATAAATACCCTTATTTATAAAATTAGGATATTTTCATTAGAAATGTCAAACATAAAATCCACCCTCATTACAACTCTAAAGACGAACAATAAATACTTGAGGTGTATTTTGAAAAGTATATAAAAGTAGTTTTACATAAAACCCCCTCAAGTTTTATAAATTACCCTAAGGACTCTAGCAAATTATAAGACTTCGATTCACATTTCTGATTGTCTGACTCGGGTTTGAGTCTGATTAATCTGACTTGAATATGATTCAAGTTAATCTATAATCTACAATATTCCAATTCAATATGAACACATGAATCCATGAATACAATTATCAATTTATACAACTTGACCGAACCGAACCATAGATATATATTCCTTTTACATGATTCTCAGTATTCCATTTACATGACTCTACGGTTATAACCGTTTCCTGATATCATGGTTTCGATCAGTCAGTCAATCAATCATACAACCAATACAATTTACAAGATAACAATACAAACAAGATATCGCGGGGTTTAAGGGGTAGATTGGTACGGAAGGTGTTAAAGGTGGCACGAGGTGGTCAGATTTAATACACCTAACATGAATCCAGTTGCTGTTGTACCGTGGCATAAACGGTTCCTTGTACTATACGTGCCTCTAGTCTCTGGCATATAAAGACTCCCCTCGTATACACTGGCATCCTTCTGTACCAAACTACAAACAACAGCGTTAACACAACATTACAATAATAGTATACAACTTTAAAAGATATCTTCTTATTCTGTCTTTTCTACTTTCCTCTTACCTTTGGGACTTACCGAGCGACCTGTTCGTTGACGACATTCTATTTCTTTCTTCTTTGAATGTCGTCAGGTGATTTGGACCCGGCAGAGATCGAGCCATCTGCAGAAGACTTGGAGCAGTTTGCCGAAGACCCTGCACTTTAGTTTCATTATACACTTTTCCTCTGTACTTTTCATTTCATGTTATGCCACTGTTTAGGTATCTTTTTATTTCAGTTATATTATGCATTGTACAAAGAATGTTAATAAATAAAAGTTGCTGTTCTTTTTTATTTCTTGTCTCTTGTGTATTTATTTTATATTGCTTAGATACGCTTAGCGTATGTACTTCTGAGTATATACGTAGCGGACCTCATCGCGTCTCTTTCGTCGTACACTGGGAAGCGGGGCGTGACACATATAATCAGGGTTGGAGGAATCACCCTAACTTTGCTTGGAACCAACACCAAACTCAAAACACGGGTCCAAACCAGAACAACTTTCAAAGGGTTCCTTCACAACAACAACAACCACTACAACTGAGTCGGCACCCCTTTCAATCACAAAACTTTCAAAACCCGGTCAACACTACTGCACCATATAATAATTCTTTGCAATTGACCGGTACCAATAACTCGTATGCACTCGAACGCACCTTGGATTTATTCATGAAACATTCCATCCAAGCGTCGGCTGATATTAGGTCTTCTATCGATGATATAAAGAAGAACTCCGCCTCACACGGTGAGAGTATTAAATCGATGGAAGCGCAAATTGCACGATTAAATGCCGAAGTGAGTGTTAGAGAGAAAGGGAAACTTCCAGCTCAACCCCTACCTAATCCTGGCTATTCACATCATGTGAATGTTGGAGATCTGGAAGAGTGATAGATAATCATGTAGGTGAACGGATTGATGTTGAGGATTCAGATAATGATACCCCGGCTTCAACTTCCATTACTTACCCTAATTCGTCTAGTTCACCCTTTCTTATCCTACTTCGTCTACCCCACCACCTTCTTGCGAGCCTATTCTTCGTTTTCCTCAAGGCTCGAACCCTCAGCATATTTCTTCTAGTCCACCAAAGACGATCCCCACTCCTATTCTGGGATCAGTTCCACACACACCACCTTCTCCAATGTTGGATCCAGCTATTATTGCTAAAGCTCCTTATCCAAATCGGTTAAGGGGAAACAAATCGAGTCCACATATGGAGAAGATTATGGAAATGTTTAAACAGGTTAACATCAACATCCCTCTCCTAGATGCTATACAACAAGTTCCGTCACATGCGAAAATTCTAAAGGACTTGTGCACTAGGAAGAGGAAGATTCAAGCGCCGAAAAAGGTTTTCATGACGAGTAAGGTAAACACTGCTTTTACTCAACAAGTACCGAAAAAACGTACGGACCCAGGCTGTCCTATAATTTCTATTTCTATTGGGGGTAAAAATATCAACCGCGCTTTACTTGACCTTGGCGCAAGTGTTAACCTGCTTCCATACACTGTATACGAGCAATTGGGTATCGGAGAGTTGAAACCATCGCACTGCACTCTCCAAATGGCAAACCGATCAATTACCGAACCTAGGGGTGCGCTTGAGGATGTGTTGATAAAAGTCGGGGAATTTGTTTTTCCTGTGGACTTCATTGTTTTAGATACACAACCAGTAGCGAACCCACGGAACCAAATTCCGGTGATTCTCGGTCGACCCTTTTTGGCTACTTCCAATGCTATAATCAACTGTCGAAACGGCTTTATGACCCTATCCTTCGGGAAGATGTCAATTGAGCTGAACATTTATAAGTTGGGAAGTGTACCCTCCGAACCTTTTGCTCAGGTCTGTTCTGTCGAATTAATGGATGTCGACAGCAGCGAATTTAACGAGCTTCATAATACTGATCTAGACTTCTTCAATACGTTGTTGTTTGACCCAGTTATGTATTATACACATACGGACCCTTTTTGAGTTGTCCAGGTCAACAGCTAACGCTGATTTTGAACCTTTGATGGAGTCTGAAGATCACCTCGCTCTTTCGGATGAGATTATTCTTCGGGGTATCGATGAAAGCTTTGAGGACATTTTCGCTGATGAACTCGCATTTTTAAAAGACACAGGTGTTGAGACGAATCATCTCCAAAACAAAGAAATTGAACCTCCACGCCTTTTTTTGACAATCACGAGAATGCGAGTAATCCATCACAATCATTATGTCGTCTCTCCAAGTTGAGATGCAAACACATTCTATTACACCACTTATCTTTTCCCCATTTTTTCTTGGTTCTATACAACATGTTCTTCCACCAACCAGCGCACTACACTGATAAAATCTTTAAATGGTTGGTGTTGATTTTCGGTCTTTGCAAAGCTTGGCATTGACCAAAAACTTTACCCCCCTCTTATGATTTTAAAAGATTAACATTGTTTCACTCAAGTTTGGGGGGGGGGGTATATTGTTGGCTCTTGAAAATAAAAGTTGTCCTCAAAATTGTGAGCCAAAAATAAGTTTGGGGGAGGATTTTCACGTTCACTTATTTCTTGACCCCATTAATAACTTTTCCTCCCAAGGATACAGGTTTTTGAGATTTAACAGATGACAACAATGAGGACACTGTTCTAAACAAGTTTGGGGGAGGTTTGTGCTTATTTACGCATCACTTTGCATCATACTTTGCATAAGCACAAAACATATAATAAAAAAATGTGTACATAAATAAGATAATAAAAGATTAGAAAGTGAAAAATTACATCCAAAAGATTGGAAAAGTTTAAGAAAACCAAAAAAATTAGATGTTTTCTTAAACGAAACTAGTAATAAGTAGTTATGAGCCATTGTCCCAAGGGTTAGTAAGATAAAAGAAGTCACTAATCCGAGGATAAAAATAAGTCTGAAAAATAGTTCCGATTCTGTAAGCCAAACATTTGAACGTTGATACCCTACTATACGCACTTACACACGTCTTGAAACTCGGGATAGTAGAGGATATCTTGAAATGCTCTTGTCTAAAAGCCAAAGTATGAAGGAAATAAATAATAAATGAAGCATAAAAGATAAAATGAGAGAAAAATGAACACTGGTTTTGTCATCACCAAGGCAGCATAAAAAAATATAGCGAGGGTGCTTCATCACCTAGTGCCTTAGACCAACTGGTTTGGGAGTCACTGCTAAGTCTTAGGTGTTGCAAGACGGGGAAATTCCTAATTACGCCTAATATGTGATCACATTTAGTAATCGTTCGGTTAGTACCTCAAGAAGTATTAACGGTCGCATGAAGAATGTATGAGCAATTTCATCTAAAATTTTTCACCGACTAAAAAAATACTGAGGTAGATGGACAAGAGCATGATAGCTTGAATTGAATTCTCCGAGTATATGGATGTATTTTACACACACGTAGGGGTATATGATCGGTGTTTGGAAGAAAGGTAGGAATGAAGAATAAAGACGATGTTTTATTGAGGGATGATGTGATTTCTAACATCTTTTCATGACTATTAAGATAGGCTCATAGCAACTGAAAAGCTAGTGTAGTTGGAAACACTTACTTTCAAGTTCTTTCTTTTATAATTCTTATCTTTATATGTAACTTTCACAGTCTTTCTTTTATTATAGGATTTTGTGGGTGCAATCCGCTGAAAACCCTCAGGAGACAACACTCCTCCTACTAGGGACACCTAGAGATTTAAAGGCTTGTTGCACGTGCTCAGTGCAATTGTGTTTGCCTACGAAAGTGTGCTAGTTAGTTTTTCTTTTTCTTATATTTTCTCCTTCTCTTGAATAAAAGATGTTTGCTCGAGACGATCAAAATTAAGTTTGGGGGAATTTGTTCAGTCGAAAATATTATATTCTGTAACACATCAATTTCCTCATTATTCTAATCATCTAAGGGTGTTTGTTATAAATATGACACATATTACAAAATCATTTGGAAAATACCAATTACCATGTGTTGTACATTATAACCGGCATTATGAAGGAAATTGTGTGTAAATACTTCACGCATGATATTGTATATCTCAACACTTTTTATCAAGATTTTGTACAGAAAACTATTCAGGTCAAAGAACTGGAATCGCCAATTTGCCGATAAAATGTAGCAAGTCAAAGACTTAAAATCTGGCAGAGATTCAGAAGAGATTAAATGATTCCAGACATCAAAAGAAGACCCAAATGCCAACACCAAGACACCCCGGTAAAATGACCCAGAGATCTCCTCAAATGGCCGCGGAACCGTGGCCGATTCAGCCCGATCCGCCGTGGATCCGCGGTTGAGTGGAGTCGTCGGCGGTCGAAAATTCTCCAGACGCTTCATTCTAACCTCATAGCTTCCTCAAGACGCTTCATATACACGTGGCTTCTTCTGGAAGGCTCTGCATAACTACCAAGCTTATGAAGGAAGCTTAATTTGAGGCTATAAAAGGGGATCTAGATCTAAATTTTGGGGTTGTTCAAAAAGTTGTTAATTGTTACACAATTGAGACACAATACAATTCAAATTCAAGTTGAGTGACACAACTTGAGATCAAATCCAAATCCAAAGCAAAATCAAGATCCATTGAGAAGCAAATCAAGCGAGCAATCAACGATCCTTCATCGCAACGCCGGTCGTCATCAAGAGCAAGAGATCCGCATCCGATCCACGACTCACGGCGATCGAGCATCGCAAAGATCGATGACAAATTCCCTTTCTAAAGAGTGATCGAGAGCTAGTCTTATAACCTCAAATTGAGAGGTGTAATTTGAAGAAGATTTAATGAAGGTGATAAATTGTTAATCCTCGTTTTCATTACATTCTTGCATTATGAAATTTCTCATTTGTGATTCTTTAATTTTCATGATGTGTGAGTGAAATCTCCGCTTGTAAAGGAATCGAGAGAATCAGTAGATCTAATGATGATGAAATCCTAAAACTAATCTTAAGTCTTATGAGATTTGTGAACTCTAGGAAAAAGAATCATCAATGACCTAATTTGGAGGAAGATCAAGTTCTTGATTATTTCGTTGCAAATTAGGGATCAAACGATTGATGATTTTCTTTGCTAGAGGCTAAATCCGTATGATGATCAATGAAAAGACAAGGGATAGTGAAGGAGAAACCCTAGTTTCTTCAATAGATCCCTAATCTTCATTCATCGTCATCGATCTAGCTACAATTCATCAATAGATAAGATTCGTAATTTTTAGTATTCATCATTGCTACTAATTCGATCGATTCCTACAAGCTATTCTACATAATCTTGATAACTAAATTGATTTGGATATCTTCTTGATTCTAGATCTATTTTCTTGATGTTTCTTGAAATTAAATCTCATTAATCTTGAATCATTTTTTTTATATTTTCTTTTCGACTCAATTAAAACAAGATCGAACAAGTACACACATCTCAGTGGACGATCCATTTTCATTAACGTAACTATTTCGACACCGTTAATTGATTGCGGTATAAATTCTTTGGTTGTGAACATTTTACATTTTATAACAACTTCACGATCGTTTCGGAAGAAAACAATTTCAATTTGTTACTTCATAAATAATATGATCAATTGAAACTATAGCTTGTGATGGAAAGATCTCAAGATGAGTAGATCACCGACTAAGCTTATTCCGGACCTCTTGAAGACCAGCAGGAGTTCAAGAAGAGGTGGCCAACGCGCTACAAAGGTTATAGCACACAAACTTGCTCTCTTTGTTTTTGATGACTACTGGAATTTAATGATTCCGGGCCTGAAAATTGGTGTTGTGTTCTTGATTATTTTAGTTGATCGTTCTGCCGCGGTCCGCTGGTGTAGCGACCATAGCACCCTTCCTAACAGTGGTATCTATCATGGAAAAATTAGTTATATGGTATTTTTTAAACATTTAATGTGATGGTTTAATTATTTTGGCGCATAAGCAAATCGCATAAAATTGAAGCCTCAATTTCAACACGGAAGTACCCCTTCCTTTGTCATTATCTCTGCTATATCTTTACCATATTAATGCTAAAAGAGGGGTGTGCGTAGCACATGTAATAAAAAAAACTCTAATTTGCCGCCGCCTAAGCAACGATGACGTGTCAACTTATTATGGCATATATAATGCACATAATTCAATTAATAATATATATAAAAAAGACATTTGTTAGTTTTTTTAGTTTGAATCACTTTACTTTTTGTTTGAAATATATCTTAAATACTTTAAGTTTAAGTTAAGATAATAACCATTTAAAAAAATTATATAAGATATGTAACTTTGCTAATATTTCGGGTTTCAGCTAATAACCCAAAATATTAGCTCGTGACCAGCATATGAATCACGTAACGTCTAAAGGCGTAACGGAATTCAAGTAAGCTGAAACCCAGAAATCTAAATCTTTTAAGAAAATAAAGGAGGTGAGGTTTTGAAGTAAAGGTATAAAGAAATCAAGTTTTCTTAATGCAAAGAAAAGGAACATGAATGATGCAAGTGAAATCTACTAATTGAAAACATGTTTCGTCTTTTAAAAATTTTGGCAGCACCTCCTTTGAATATTTTGATCCAAAACCACAAATACATAATAAGGATAATGGCATCCCCAAGCGGGAGCTAGCTCTTCGCCAAACGGCGGATCACAACCACGCAATACAGTATAAATAAGTATACGACGCCCAACGGAGAAGTTCACCACAAAAAGATAAAGAAATGAGCAAGATATAACCCCAAAAGTGAATATAAAAACCCATCGCTCAAATCTCGCAACTACAAGCCTCACTAAGTCTCATCACTTATACAATTTACAACTTTTGATTGATGGAGTTAACTAGATACAATATGAAATATAGATACAAGATTGGGAATGATACAAATATCCCACCTACCAATGCAAAACACCCGAATGCAACTGTGTGCCAGCGAAGCCGCTACTGATCCAAGCGGTCAACCTGCAAGAACTGTGGCACAACGGGGGTGAGTTGCCAATTCGTGAGTAGAAAAATATCAACAGATAGAAATCGAATAAACAATGACTCCTAGGTCAACTATATCATAAAGGTAATACTATGATATCTAGGGTGACCGGGTCTGTATATGTGCCAACAAGGTAGTCAATACCTATGTGCATGTGGATAACATCCAACAGTAATAATCAATGCATGCATATGGATCTCGTCCAACCATAATCAATGTATGTATGCATGTAGATCTCGTCCACCCAAAATCAATGTCTGCATGCACGTAAATATCATAAAAGGGTGTGCATGAAAGTATGAGGATATATATCAATGGTGTCCCTTCCGACACATCAAAATCATGGAACCTGAGTGCCTAGTATCGACACTCGAAAACATCATGAAAACCGTGTCCAACATCGGCACATAAATCCTCATATATCGGGCTCTGTCAGTCTGGATCGGCCCATCTCATCTCTCGACTCTGGTCGGTATCCTCCGGATATCCGCCGAGCCCAAATACTATCACCGGTAGGTAGTGGTCCTTCTGCCAGGCTCATCGCCTACTGCGCGACAGATCCGTTCTCGCCCCGGGATACTATACCGGGTCCACCATGTACCCGCAATCGGCCTCATCCGCCTCCTCGAATCGGGTTTCACATGTCGCTCTCAGAACCGAGAAAACACATGGTGGACGCACTGAAATATTATAACAAGAGAAACCGGGTTTTTAAAACAACACATAATCTCTTTTAAAATGTCTACGGTTCTTAAATCTAGAAATCTCATAAAAACAGCATATCTCAATGCGTAAAATCATAAAGCATGATGTATGCGACATGTGATGGAAATGTAAGCATAACAGTATATCATGATGCAGCAATCCTACTGTGTAGTGACATGGCAATTATCGATGATGAAGTGGGTGAGCTGGCAAATCTGTGTGCGTGTAACATACACATCATTGATAATAGTGCAAGTGTACTAGCACAAGTATAAGCAATGCGTTGGGAATAATATGAATGCAGCATAAAGGAAATCATATGCAAATGCTGACGGGTATACATATCTAATATGACCGAGTCTGGGAATCTATCAATCGGCATCCAGCCTAACCACATCGCGTACGGTATGATCCATCGTACGGTAGCCTCTAGTCAAGGGTAAGGATCAATCATCAAGTCAAACTCATCACGCACGGAAAATCATCGTACGGCGGCATTAAGCTAATAGGGATCCTATACAACAAATGAGGGTACGACCTGAAATCACGTACGGCCTATCATCCATGATTCACAACATTTTATATATATATATATAAATATCTATATACCTATGTCCCAGGTCACATCCGCAATAATCTCACATCAGGGGACCGACAGGGTATAAATCATCTCGATCGACTCGCATCCGTATACCAACATACCATCAGGTCATCATATTCGTCTTATAATCTTTTCATCGTATTTATAACTCATATCAAGCCGAGTTTACCTAAACATTCTATCTCTACTATAAGTATAGGTATCTAATCTAATATACACACCCGAACCATACAATCAGATTTTTAAAGAAGCGAATCGTAGTTTTGAAAATAAGGGTTACGGTGTTTTTAAGAAAAAGATATCATTTGAAAATCCGTAACCTCCCTCAAGGTATATTTTTAAAAGATACATACGACTCTTCGGTTTAGAAAAAGGTATGGTTCGGATGACGCATCTACATCGACTATTTAGTCCTACGGTACCCTAAACGGCAATATCGGCAAATGTCGTCCTCGAATCCCGTCATCACATAATAGCCGTATTATCTCATTTCTAACTATCCTTAGTTTCTAATATAGTATCACTAACTATCCTTTACTATAACCCTAGTTTCTTAATCTAGGTTTCCTAACCATATTCTATAATCAGTTTTCCATCAATACTTTGCGGGGGTGCTATACGCCATCCACCCGACTTCCCCCGTAGATATAGATCCACTCACCTGGTCTTCGCTCGCCGAAATCGATGACGCCATGCTCTGTCGCCTCAGAATCCATGCGAAGGTACCTACAATAATCAACAGTCACAATGCGTATTAAAATCGAATCCGGAAAACCGATACGGCGCACGGTGCGCTCATAGGTTAGAACCTATGGCCTACACGTGCAAAAACAATCAAACAACCCTTGTTGTCGATGTACAAACATCCAACAACCCAATACAAATCCAAGTATCAAGAAAGTGCATTTTAAAATACGGAAAACATAGCCTAAAACACACCAAAATGCTCTCAGATTTTCCCCAGGTGGCAATTAGCTAATTTTGCATATAGGAGGGGTCTATTTTACTGACATAGGAGCTACAGACGAAGCAAGAACCAAAAATGAGGTACCCAGGCCGCAAATTGCGGCCCAGGGGATTAAATCTGCGGCCCAAAGGTTAGGGTTTGGTCTTGGGTCTGTGTGGTAGCTTCCTGGGTGCCTGCATGTGGTACAGTGTTTGCAAAATTATTTTTAGAGGCTCCTGGTGTTTGCAGCTTCCATTTTACATCCACAGAATTCACAATTCATCCGATATCGGTTTCTAAATCCGTATTCCAGGTTTCTAGTCTCTGGTTTGAGTCTTAATTCTAACACTAGGGGGTTTGTGTGGCCTCTACTGAGCTTAATTACCCATCACCACTCTCAATTCCCATTAATCCTAACTAGGTTTTTCCTAAGTCCACAAAACCACTCGATATCGATTCAAATCTAATATGGGGGTATAAGTAATGGAAACACTAAGCTTATGGTTCAGAAATTACCTTATTTGGCAACTCAAGAAAATTCTTGAGTTGCCCAAAGTGGCCAAAATCCTTGCTTTCTTGGTCCAATGTGCTTCCCTTGAGCTTGTGCACAAAATTTGTGAAATGGGGATAGGGTTTTGAAGTGTTTGGCATGGAGTTTTGGGGAGATGAAGAGGGGAGGGAGAAGGAGCAGCAGCAGCAGTAGGGAATGGAGAGGAGATGAGAGGAAATGGTGAGGGAATGGCCAAGTCTAAAGTCAAAGGTAAACCCTTACCTTTCTCTCTCTTACCCATACCTCTATTATTCAAATCTTTTCTTTTCTTTTCCCCTCTCAAATAAATTATCAACCATGATAAAAACATGTAGGAAGCCATGGGAAAATATGTAACAAGTGTAGAAAAAGATACGGTACATGTTTTGCACAAATACGTTTAAAGCGCGATTAGCGATTTTTAATCGCGATTAGCGCTAAATTAGCATATAATTAATCATAAAAACTTAAAAATGGCATAATTCCATAAAACACCCTCTTTTAGAATTTTCCATAATTTTCCAAAAATTTTCCCAATTTATCGGTATTTAATTATACCGAAATATTAAAATATTCAATATAATATTATTTAATTATAAAAATTCCCAAAAATAATATTTTATTTTTTTAAAATGTTACAGACAGGGAGGCCGAAGAGTTTCAGCTTAGTAGATAGCTCGGAGTCGAGTGAGGAGGCTAAGGAGTCTCGGCTGCCTGAGCGCATATGAGGGATACTCTGAGGAGGCTTTTTTGAAAGGTCGGGTACCACCTCATCACGGGGTCCCTGTTTCCCCAATATTAAACCTGGTAAAAGAGCAAACCTCTGTTGAATCTAATGAGGCAGCGCCTCACGTGCTTTCCATAAGAACGCCAGCGCCAGAGCCAATCTTATAAGATTAAATCCTATGGTGGCGCCTCATACGGGCACCAATGTGCAAAGCACAGAAGAGTTCATAAGAGTTAAACTCTTAGATGGCGCCGCACGTGCTCCTCACGCGGGTACCAATATGCAAAGCACAAAAGAGTTCATTATATAAGAGTTAAACTCTTAGATGGCGCCGCACGTGCTCCTCACGCGGGCGCCAATGTGCAAAGCACATAAATACTCATTATAAGAATTAAATTCTTAAGTAGCGCCAACGTGCATAACACGTGAGCACCGGCGCCCAGATAGAATTAAAATTCTATAATACTCCCTGTTAAACAGAGCCGTTGGATAAAAAATCCAACGGAGATGATAAATCATCAAAATACAGAATTAAATTCTGTTGGAAGAAAACATTTCCTAAATCTTTCTAAAATAAAAAAGATACTCTCGGTTGGATCAAAAATCTAATTATAGAATAAAATTCTATTTTGGAATATATTCTCTCAATCTTTCTAAATAAGAAAGATTGCTCTCTGTAAAACAGAGAACACTTGGATTAAAAATCCAATGGTGATTAAAAAATCACCGTTTTACAGAATAAATTCTATATAGGGAAAAATATTTCCCCAATCTCGTTACAAAACAAAAACCATATTCTGTAAAAAAAGAAATCCTTGGATCAAAGATCCGATGGTGGGTAAAATTCCCCAACTCAATTTTGAGTCCAATTAAATCAATTGGAATCTCTCAATGAGAGATTTTCTCAAAACCAATTAACAATCTGCCTTCACTATATAATGGACCCGAGACTTCAAGTCTCAGCGAGACAACAGACCACAACACAGAGAGAGACAAAAGGAGATAGAAAAAACACCCTGTAAACTTCTGCAAAAATACAGGGAGCTCTAAAAAAGAACAGAGAATTCAATTCTTAAAAAAGAAGACCTTCCTTCTCAAAACCGTAGGTAAAGAAAAGAGATCAAAATATCTCTATCACATCTAAGAGTTTAACCCTTTTTAAAGAACTTAGTTCTTTCTCTGGATCTGAGATCCACAAGACAAGTCTCCTATAAGTTGAGAATTTAATTCTCATCGGGAAGATTTTGTTCTTGAGAATCAAAAATTCAGAAAAGAACTAGGTCTAAAAAAAGGAGAAAGAAATCTTCAAAAGAACTTAGTTCTTAAGAAAAAACCGATCCCAGATCTTTAAAAAACGAAGATCTTGGTGATCATTAATAGTCAAAATGCCATTAACAGAGATTTAATTTCTAAAAAAAAGAGAAAAAAGACTAGCGCCTCACGTGCTCCTTACGTGGGCGCCCCTTTTAACAGCGCCTAGTGCCTCACGTGAAAAACACGCGAGCGCCCAAAACAGAAGGCCAGCGCCACACGTGAAACACACGTAGGCGCTGAATAAAAGTGCTCAGCACTCCCTATGCAGCCGAAGACAGCTAAGTGTTTAGCACTGATTGGGCAGCGCCCAGTGCCGTACGTGCTCCTTACGTGGGCGCCATACAAAAAGTGCTTAGCACTTCATATGCAGCCAAAACGGCTGAGTGCTTAGCACTGATTGGGCAGCGCCCAGTGCCTCATGTGCACCTCACGTGGACGCCATAAAAAGTGCTTAGCACTTCATATTTAGTCAAAATGACTAAAAGCGTTCAACATTTATTGGGCAACACCCATGACTGAATGCTTCACATGACATACATGTGAGCGTCATAGCTCAAATAAGTGCTTAACACTTTTACATGAAAAGAAAAGGACTGAACAAATAGAGCCCAAAAAAGTGCTTAGTGCCGTTGAAAAGAAAAATGCTAAGTAGACTTAGCCCAAATTAGCTAAGTCTCTGAAATTTTCTTGCAGCTGAGCCCAAATGCTCTTTTGCTGGATCTTAATAAAAATGATCCTTAAAATTTTGCTAAGTTGATCTTAGTCTCAAATAAGACTAATGCATCCTTAGCAAGAACAAATTGAACCTAAATGCTCACACATTTAAATTGATCTTAATCTCAAACTAGATTAACGGTCCTTAAATAAACCTAAGCCCAAATCTAAAATATACGAATTTGGACTAATCCGTGCCCTACGGGCGACGACATAAATTAGTCTCCCTATACAATCAACGGGCAACCAAAATAAAAAAAACACACACGACACGAAGTGAACTTCCGGAGCAGGAGAAAGTGGTTATCGCAATGCGGTAACGTAATTAACTGCAGGAACTTGCGCCTGCAGGGAAGAGCGTCCCCACAATCAAAAAACCCGTCATAAAATGAGGGGGAATCTGATAAAGTCTGCAACAACGGTCGCATCTGTCCAAACCTCCGATATATGGTGCCATAAATCAACTTGGTATATTTGGAGAGGTGGACAGATAAATCCAAATAGCATCTGCCCCCAGAATTCAAGCCAGATGTCCCAACGTCTCGGTCCGTCTTCCGGCGGTGAACAGATTCTGGCACGCCTGGTGGAACCTTTTCCTCTTTCCACTCCACACTTCGTATGTCGTGTTTTCGCGAACGAAATCGCGGTTCGCTATGGTTGCCCTTGGATCTGAGATACTAAAATTTGGTGTCTTGCTCCTATGCAGAAGAAGAGAAATCGATGGCTTCCCAATGCACTTCTTGCAACAGTAACACTCGCTCCACCCCAGCTGGAGGAGTAACCTACGGGCCCAGCGCGGCCTCTATCTTTACAATGCCGGTGAGGTAAGTAACGCAAGCCACTATCGGACTATTCTTCGGGACCATGTTCCTACCAGTGGGTGTCGGTGCCTCAACGCCGCAGGAAGAAGCTCCTAAGAGGTCGGTCTTCGATCGACTGGCGACCACAATGGCCCCTCTCAACGGGCCATCCAACGCTGACTTATCAGTCTTCAACGGGCTAGGCAAGAACCCAAATGGGCCCGCAAAGAGGCTCGTGATACCTGAAGGGGTTGCCCCAAAATGGATAGCCCTCCCAAATCCTGCTACGGGTGAAGTCGTCAAAGGTGCTTCTATTACCAGAAAGTCGGTCTTTGAAAGATTGGCCGGCCCTCCCCAAACTTCAATCAGGACGACAGTCTTCAACAGGTTGACGCCAACAGCAGCTCCTCAGCAAAACCAGGCATGATGAAGCCGCTTTCAAAACTAAGGTGGTCCCTTCAACAAGGCACGCTCGACGTCGCCACTGGCGCTGAGTAAGAGAAATTGGGGGCAACTTCCCTTCTGGACTCACCCCACCAGCTCCAATGGTGGAAGTCGATGTTGCTATTCCAACCAGGAACAACTTTGATCTACTCATGAGGGTAATCAAGAACTCTCCAACGGCGGTGCTAAAGAAATCGCCCCCGCCTGCAGAAACCACAATGCAGGCAAAGCCGGAGCGCCCCCATCAACGTCTCTCCTCGCAAATTCACAGGGTGTGGCGAAAAGTCCAGGACTCCGTGATTGATCAAAACTACTCTCGTCGACCGAAGAAATCGAAGGCTCGGCAAGAGAAAGACTGTCCTTCCGTCATACAGCGAGGGACTTCTTCTGCACAGGTGCTTATTACAACGGCTCCTTCAACTCCAACCTCCTACAAAAGGATGAGGCTAGAGAAAATCCCACCGCCGGCAGCAAATTCCAAAGGCGATAGACCCAAACGTCCCAAGTCTGGGGGCATGATCGTACATACGGTCTACATAGTTTTCGGGAAAGAAGAAAGTCGTGCTTCCGTAGGTCACCGGCCGCAAACTCGGTCGCTGATAAAAGCTCAGGAGAAACAACAAAAGCTTCAGGAAATGCTGACCAAAATGACAGCACTTACCGGGCAGAAAGAAAGCCCGGACACAATAGCCGAACAACGTCAGGAGCAAGAGACCGATACAGAGTTTCTGCGAAGGGTGCTTGAAAGAAATGACAAGGAAGCTGCTGAGCAGGCTGCTAACATAAAGCAGATGTATCTCTTATTCCAAGACATGATTGGGATGACGATCCATCCAGAACCCCCGGCCGAGGATCCGTCGATAATCATCGAGGATGACAGAGGGGAAACATCAAATCCTCTTCCGGCCTTTTCGACAGCCAAGGAGGAAACAATCTCCAAGGTTGCTCTTGATGATTATATCGCTCAACAAATACGAGCTCATCAAGCTAATGAAGCCGCACGCCAAATCGTCAGAACTGGGTGACCGTATCCAGGCCGGTATGACCAAATTAAATACCCACCGGGATATACGATCCCCAAGTTCTATGTGTACAAGGGGACATGCAACCCTCATCAGCACGTCGCGCAGTTCAGAGCTCTGTGCTGCAACACTGGAGGCGATGACAAACTGTTGCTTCGCCAGTTCGTTGACAGCCTGTCAGAGACGACCTTTAAATGGTATTCGGAGCTCCAAAATGACTCCGTGAGAACATTCATAGAGATGGAACTGCTGTTCACACAGCGGTTCGCCAGCGCAAGCGAGCGCACCTCGATCACGGCATTAATCAATGCCAGGGTAAAACCAGAAGAAACCTGGGTCCAATATGCGATCCGGTGGCGGAACCTATGGTCAAAGTACGAACAACGCATCGAAGAATCCCCCGCTGTGGGCATGTTCATCGGGACTCTTGATCCTCAAACGACTGTGTCCCAGTTCATGAAGTTCTTCAAACCAACAACCTTCCAGGCTCTGATCGATAAACTAGCCCAAATGGACAAGATGGGCCACGGGCCTTCCTTCTCAAGTAAGGAACCTCAAAATGCTAAAGGGAAAGCGGCCTTCGTTGCCAACACTCAACAACAACCGAGTGGCCCAAAACCGGGTGCTCGTCAAAACAACGCACGTCCACGCCTATCCCTGGAAGAAAGGCTAGGACGCGCTTACTCGTTTCTCCGCGATAAGACGAGGAGAATATTTGAGTTGGCAATCCATAACAAACTCATCACATTGCCAGACCCACGGCGTCCACCGCAACCCGGCGACGTCAACAACCCCAACTACTGCTCCTATCACAAAATGGTGAGCCACCCAATTGAGGATTGCTACGTCTTCAAGAACTGGGTCGAGGACCAGTATCAATGGTGAAGTTTGCATTGTCTGAGAACTGGAGGGTGAACCTTCCACAGAAGCACACTCCCAAAAATGTGAATGCGCCGGGGGCATCATGCTCACTCATGGAAGAAACTCCATGAGAAGTCGTTCTTTCAGCTAGAACCAAAAGAATGCTGAAAGATCTACAGGCATGTCCGGCAGTCAGGTGGAAAAGCCCACTTGAACCCGAAATCATCGAAGGGATGCTGAAACCGCGTCCCGTACCGGAGATTGTTGACAAATGGCAAAATCCTTAAGTCAAGCCTTCAAAATATTCAAAGAAAAAGAAGAAGACCAAGAAGCTTGTGCAGCCTGCCGAGTATGACGACAAGCACACGGACCTACAAAAGTACATCGACGCGCTGGAGGAGTACAACTAGAAGGTGCAGAAACCGGTCACGCTCAAAGAGTTCCTCAAGCATATTCTTGAGAACGAAGATAGTGACAACGATAAGAAAAATGGCTCATCAGAAGAAACCGAAGACTATGTAGCAAGTTGCCACATGGTCTCCCATTCGTTGTTAAATGACGAAGAAACTCTCTCGGCGTCAGAAAAAAACGCGGAGGGACTGGGGGCAGAATCGGCGCTAAAATCTTCGGAACTACCAGAAGACCCGATCGATAGGCTGTTAAATGAAGCCTTTCAAAAAAGCAAAGCTGACCAAGAACGCGAAATAGCCATATACGAAAAGGCTAAGTATCAGCGTCAGGATGACGAAGCTGCGGCAAAGAGGAGTCGTAAAGTACTCCAACTAAACCAAAGTATACCTGCGACAAATAAGAGCAGGATCAAGGCAGAGAAGCGGTTCGCCAAAGCCCTGTCAATTGGAATGAAGCTGCCACCTCTCGTAGGAAACAGTCCCGCGGTCGTATGCCTCGATAGAGAGGTTTCACATCCAAATTACTGCCTATATCATCGGAGGGTTACCCATCCCACCGAGAAATGCAGTGCCTTCAAGAAGTGGTGGAAAGGATACATTGCCCATAAAAAAACACTTCAAGAAGGTGAAGTGGGAAGCTCTTCGACGGAAAAATAGTGCGGCAAATGCCCATGAAAAAACGACTGGCAACTGTCGTATGGTCGATACCAGTTCGGAAGGGGGAAAACCCCAAGTTCTTACTTTCGGGAGCGATTTTGAGGACGAAATACCCCTCAGCCCTCTCTTCAAAGACTCCACCTCCGAAAAAGAAGAGGAGGAGAAGAACTGTGAGAACATTCAGCTGCGTAACTGCACGCTGCCTGAGAAGAACCTCGAACCTACAAACAAAGGTTCAAGCAAAAAAGACAAAGGGAAAGAAAAAATCTCTGAGGAAATTGCCCTCGACGATGGAGTTGTCAAAGAGCTCGTAGCCAGGAACCCGCCTAAGAAAAACAAGGCAGATTATAATGTCCTAGCACATCTGAGGAAAATACCCTCACAACTGCGCATATTGGATGCTCTTCTCCTGTCCAAAGAGGGACGGGATCCTCTGATCAAGGCATTACAAGAGCCTGATCAGTTCCAAACTTTCTTCGCAGAAGAGAAGATAAAGGATGAGCTGGCATAGGTCCACACGGCTGACATTACATTCAGCGATGAAGATCTCCTTCTCAGTACGTGCGAACATAATCGCCCGTTATACGTCACCGGGTACTGCCACGACATCAAGATAGGGAAAATCCTTGTCAACAATGGATCCTCCGTCAACCTTCTCAACGTGAGAGTGCTGAAAGAGATTTGCATGAATGTTCAACACCTGGCCCGAGACAAAATTACCATCTCTGGATTCGACTCATAGTCGTCACGGATGCTTGGGTCCGTAATACTGACGCCGCGCTTCGGGTTGCTCGTCACTAACATCAAATTTCATGTCATTGACGCCAAGACTTACTATAACGCTTTGCTCGGCAGGCCCTGGTTACATGAGTACAACGTCATCCCTTCTACATAACATCAGTGTATGAAGTATTTCAAGGATGGCTTGGAGTATACCGTCACGGGAGAGCTAAACCCGTTCTCGGTAAACGAAGTCCGGAGATATGAAGACGCAAAGTACTTCCTACCAGACTTTGAGGATATGGAAAGGTGCCATAAGCCAGAGGATAAACAGAAGTCTGTCGCCAATATCTCGATCTTTAGGAGTGATTCCGAGGAAGATGAAGAAATAGTCTACTCGGGGCAATCCCAGAAAGAAAACAGCAGACCTGGACCATCTACTCCTATTCTGGCCTTTGGCAGCGACTCTGAGGACGAGGCCAACGCAGTGTTCTCCATCCGCCCATCAGTGCAAACCTTCGCCGGAGCCGATCAGAGTCTGCAAATCACAATGGCTCCGCCTCGGCATTATAAGGAACTTGATGCACTCGATACATATAGCATCCAAGAACTATAGACTTTCTATGTCCCTCCCAAACGAAGAAGTGAAAAGGCGATCCTCTTCTACCAATCTACGGAGATCAGAGTAGAGAAAGAAGTCTGGCACGGTGCCGATTTTGCACTCGACAGGCTTCAACCAATCCATCTGCCAAGATACTACGCGGAAGGATTGAAAAGGTTGTTAAAGTGCCAAGGTGTACCCATCGAACAAACTGTTCGGCAA
This sequence comes from Agapanthus africanus, assembly GCA_030015575.1. Classification (NCBI taxonomy): domain Eukaryota; kingdom Viridiplantae; phylum Streptophyta; class Magnoliopsida; order Asparagales; family Amaryllidaceae; genus Agapanthus; species Agapanthus africanus. Next base: position 58,503,917 of record CM057343.1, on the reverse strand, counting down.
GCCCAATTCTACAAAATGATTTGGGATATCCCTGGAACCCAGCGAAAGATTCCCAACGGGATGATGGAGACAACCGGGCTCGGATACATTCGATCTAAGAAACGGGAGCAATTCCACAGCTACTGTGTCATAAACAGCTCAGAGAAGAGGAAAATGCTCTTCTAAATGGTCGTGATGTTGAAACAGAGCAAAATCCGCTCTAAGAACGTTAAGTCCGTCGCTCGAAGAACAAATAGACAAGCTAATAAAAGAAGCCTGTCAAAAGAGCCGAGACAATCACAGCCGTGAAATGGCCATTTATGAAAAGGCCAGGACGCAGTGCCTCAATCAGCAATATGCGGAGAAAGAAGACTACAACGCCCTTTATCCCCAGCCCGCTGTATGTCCTCGCAAAAGGGAAAAATCCCGAAATAGAGGCAAAAACAGGACAAAGAGTGCAAACAACGATCGCAAACAACAAAGCGGATCTAAGAAGCCGTGCTATCAAGAAAAACTCGGTCGGAACCCGTCCTTTATAAAGAAAATGGGTCGGGAATACTCTTTCTCCTAAGACAAGACGAGGAAAATATTCAACCTTGTCATGAAGTATCAAATGATGCCACTCCCGGAGTCTCGGCACCCCAAACAAATAAACAAGGTCCGTCATCCGGAATATTGCTCCTACCACCGAGCAATAGGTCATCCCCTTGAAGATTGCCCCACCTTCAAAAACTGGGTAGAAAACCAGTATCAATAAGGCAAGTTCGTTTTATCCGACAACTGGAAGGTGTTGGGTTTCCTTAGCACCACACAAGAGTTTGTCTTGCATCAAACATGCTACAATAAATTTTTTAGGGTGCTAAGCAAATTATCCTAGGATCAAAACTAGAAGTTTAGGGTAGCAAGATAGTATCTCATACTAAAACAAGTGTCTAACACTAAGTGGAGAAGAATACAACCTTTGTAGACCTTCTTGCTAGACTCGTTGGAACAACAAGTGTTTGAACCGGTCCGCTTGAATCCTTCGTTGTCCACGACGATCCACCCGGGGTTCCTTTGCTCAAGCTCCAAGCTCCACTTGATCAAGGATGAAGTTGAAGCAAACACTCCACACTAGTGGGCTAGACTAAAGTAGAATGGTGATGTGGGTTTGGATCTCACTCAAAAACCTTTTCTTTTTATTCTTTCTCTTTCTTTTAAAACCCTAGAGAGCTTTGAGGAGAGAGAGGAAGAAGGAGATGGGAGCTAAACTTGACTCAAGTAAAAAGATATGAGACATAATCCCAAAATGAGAATAATAATCCTCATGCTAAACTATGGTTACAAAATATCTAGATATTTTGTGACTTGAGGTTAAGCAAAAAAACTATGGGCTACAAAACCATGGGCAACTAAACCATGGTATTGACTTTGGTCAACAAAAAGAAAAGAGTTGATTAGTCAACCATGATTTTTTTCCCATTTTGCTTTTCTCAAATTAACAAAATATATAAATATATGCAACTATGTGAGTCTTGTATTGCCACCACTAATGTATCATCAACCATGACACATGTATGCTTGCATGTGTGCATCCATATCAAAATATACATACACTCATGCATGCATCATAAAGAAATATGTTTTAAGTAAAAAGGCTAATGGTCATTAATATTAAATCAACAATTGATTTAATAAACCGGTCATATCTCATACGACCCGACCAATAGAAACTGCCAGATTATAATGCGGTATCATATACACGCATTCAATCAAGCACCCGCGCATATCACCATATGCACCCCACATCGTTTCGCCTGAGCTAGGTAACCCCTTTGTGGGACTGAAAGACTCGTCAATACACTGGCAGTAGGTGATGATCACATCAAACACCCACAAGCCGCAAGCGGTCAGCTAAACGTAACGGCCACCCGGGTATTGAGCGAGCAAAAGAAAAACAAGGGAACCTGTCAAAACTCCTGACGAGCCAACTGGCAACACTTACCATACAGTCCGGTCTCTTCAGCAGATATGCTGCATATCGAGTCCAGGGATGGCATCGTCGAGCCCAATAACTCAATAAGTCATGCCGATGTATGGCCTATAACAGATCGAGAAACTACTGATAACACTTATCAGTAAATCTCATTAGCCCTGGCCAGGGACTTGCTGATATAGCCAATCGAGCACAGCGCAACATCAACCCCTAATACCGGAAAAGACGAAACCCCTCATATCGCTCATTGCCTCCATGTGTCTCGGAACTGTACCCAAAAGCCACATGTTTGCATGACTCAGTAGAGCCGTGGTAGGGTGGAAATCAAAGCACCGTGAGAGAACACACAAGACTCTATGAAGATCTTGGGTCTACAGACTAACCTGTACCGGTGTCACCTGAGAAATGCTATCCAACGATAGATATAGTACCACATAGGAGTTCTCGGCGAGTCCGTCCAGTGTACCCAGTCCCCACTGAGCACCCGTATACAACCTTGGTGTCAAACACCAATGGATATGGGATCATCCATCGCCCATCACATGGGTCAAGCGTATACGCTAGTTACTCTGGAATATCGATGCCCCGTCTCGATACACCCATGACTAGGGACATTTCAGGATATGCTTATAAACTACACACGTCCCACTAGTATGATCTGCATCATAATCACAGTAGTCAAGCAAATATCCTCAGGGCTTTATCAACATGTACCAAATGAATAAAAGCATGATCAAGTGAACATGTCAAGATAAAGAGAAACCAGATAGCATACTATCATGTCGAGCAAGAAAGTCCCCTGAATACACACACACATACACATGTATGAATACATCCACTATCAAATAATGGCCTATAGGGCATACATATATCCAACAATCTCCCACTTGCACTAAGGCCAATTATTGGCATATCTCATACCCAACATCTCAAAAAGTCGTTCATGCTGCGGCTGAGGGAGGTCCTTGGTGAGTGGATCCGCGGTGTTATTCTTTGTATCTACTCTCCGAATCTCGATCTCGCGGCGATCAACTATCTCTTGGATCAGATGAAATTGCCTTTGGATGTGTCTGGATCGTTGATGGGACCTGAGCTCATTGGCTAACGCCATAGCCCCATTATTGTCATAATACAATGGTATTGAATCAATAATGGTTGGAACTAACGGCTTCCTTGGTGGCATCATTTACAGCAATGTACTCAGCTTCCATCGTAGAGTCTGCAACGGTATCCTGTTTGGAACTCTTCCAATACACCGCCCCTCCATTGAGGGTAAATACAAATCCAGAGATAGATTTGCTGTCGTCCTTATCACTCTGGAAGCTCGAATCGGTAAAGGCCTCCATCTGGAGATCTCCATTACCATACACCAAGAACAATTCTTTAGTCCTTCGCAAGTACTTAAGAATGTTTTTCACAGCCGTCCAGTGATTCTCCCCTGGGTTGGACTGATACCTACTTACTACACCTAGTGCATAAGCTACATCAGGGCTTGTACATAACATCGCATACATTATAGATCTTATGGCTGAAGCGTAGGGAATAATGCTCATGCGAACTCTCTCTTCATCAGTCTTTGAGCAAAAGTCCTTGGAGAGAGTGACTCCATGGCAAGCAGGTAAGGCACCCCGCTTGGAGTCTTCCATACTAAACCTCTTTATGATGGTGTTGATGTACCTGGTTTGGGACAATCCCAATAACCTTTTGGATCTATCCCTATAGATCCGAATGCCTAATATGTACGTGGCATCACCCAGGTCCTTCATGGAGAACCTTTGTGATAAGAATGATTTGACCGACTGTAGCATAGGAACATCATTTCCTATCAGAAGAATATCATCCACGTACAATACGAGGAATGCGACAGTTCTCCCTACAGACTTCTTATAAACACAAGGTTCATCTGGATTTTTGATGAAATCAAACTCTTTGATAACATCATCAAAAGAGATGTTCCAACTCCGTGATGTCTGTTTTAATCCATAAATGGATTTAAGCAATCTACATGCTTTCCCGCTGCTCCCACTGTCAACGAAGCCCTCTGGCTGATCCATATAAACACACTCTTCTAAATCACCATTTAGAAAAGCAGTTTTAATGTCCATCTGCCAGATTTCATAGTCATAGTGAGCAGCAATAGCTAGTAGGATCCTAATGGATTTAAGCATGGCTACGGGAGAAAAAGTTTCGTCATAGTCCAGGCCCGGTATTTGACGAAATCCTTTCGCTACAAGTCTTACCTTATAGGTCTCCACCTGCCCATCTACACCAATCTTTCTTTTAAAGATCCATTTGCACCCTACGGGTTTTACCCCAGTGGGTACAACGTCCAAAGTCCATACTTTGTTGATGTACATAGACTTCATTTCAGATCTCATGGCATCCAACCACTTCACTGAGTCACCACTCATGATAGCTTGCTGAAAACTAGTAGGATCATCATCCTCCATGATGCAATCTTCTCTATCATCATCAATGAGGAAACCGTAGTACCTCTCCGGTGGGCGAGAAGTCCTACTAGATCTACGGAGGGGCTAAGGTTCATCAATTTCTGTTACAACATCAGGCTCAACCAAGTCGTCATTTGTAACTTGTGTCTCTAGAACCTCTTCTAGGTCTACCGCATTGCCATCTGTATCATTTGTAAAAAATTCTTTTTCTAAAAATGTGGCATACTGAGAAACAAACACCTTTTGTTCCTCCTTGTGGTAGAAAAGATATCCATAAGAATTCTTTGGATATCCCACAAATTTACACATGATTGACCGTGTCTCGAGTTTGTCCGGATTCTGCTTTTTGACATAGGCCGAACAACCCCAAATCTTAACTCGTTTAAGAGATGGTCTCTTCCCATGCCATATCTCATATGGTGTGGTAGACACGGTTTTGGTTGGAATCCTATTTAACAGAAACGCCACAGTCTCCAATGCATGCCCCCAAAATAAGACAGATAACTCAGTATCACTCATCATGGAACGTACCATATCTAATAGGGTGCGATTCCGTCGTTCTGACACACTGTTGTGCTGTGGTGTGTAAGGAGGAGTGAGCTGAGAGAGAATCCCATTCTCTTTTAGAAAATCTGAAAACTCTGTACTGAGATACTCTCCACCTCGATTCGATCGAAGTATCTTGATGCTCAATCCGGTTTGTTTTTCTACTTCAAGTTTGTACTCAGTGAATTTCTCGAAAGCTTCAGACTTATGTTTTATTAAAAACACATGACCGAATCTTGAGAAATCATCAGTAAAAGTTATAAAGTAAGAAAAACCACCTCTAGCTTGTGTAGACATTGGCCCGCATACATCACTATGTATGAGGCCTAAGAGCTCAGTAGCTCTTTCTCCGTGTCCTGTAAACGGAGTTTTGCTAATTTTATCCTTGATACAAGACTGACAAGTCGCATAAGATTTATATTCAAAAGGATTTAAATATCCATCTTTATGTAGCTTGTTTTAGTCTTGTTTCGTTAATATGACCAAGTCTACAGTGCCAAAGAAAAGCTTCATTTATTTCTGAAAATTTTCTTTTATTAGTGTGTTGTATGCTGAAAACTGTGTGTTGATTTAGGACGTATATCCCGTTATTAAGTGTACCATACCCAACCAACATTTGATTCAGCTTAATGTTCATAACATTATTCTGCAATACAAAATTATATCCTTCACTGTCTAACAAAGAAACGAATATTATATTACAAAGCATACTAGGTACATAATAACATGGGTTCAAAACTAATATACACCCTGATGGCAACCCCAGGTGATACTCTCCCACTGAAACCGCATGTACATTGGAACCATTTCCAACCCAGAGAGTATGGTCATCTGTCTTCAAAACTTTGCTATTTCTCAGCCCCTGCATGGAATTGCATATGTGAAAACCTGAACCGGTATCTAATACCCAGGAAGCAGGGTTTATAGAAAAACAGTTTTCTGTCACAAACACACCTGAAGCGGAAGCATCACCATGCTTCTTCTTCTTGAGATCCAGGTACTCAGCACAGTTGCGCTTCCAGTGTCCCGTTTTGTGGCAATAATAACATTCCCCTTTCCCCGATTCCTCAGCCGTGGACTTGTCTTTCCCCTTAGCCTTTTTAACTCCTCCTCTAGGTTTGGTGGGTTTCTTCTTCATCTTTCCTTTGGCCTTGGCCTTTGGGCGAGAGAAGGAAGATGGCCCAGCAATCAAAGCGGGAGTCTTCACTGCTTTGAGTGTGCTCTCTGCATTTCTCAACATATTGAGAAGTTCAGGTAGTGACTTCTCCATGTTGTGCATGTTGAAGTTTACTTCAAATTGAGCAAAGGCAGGGGGGAGAGACTGTAAAACAATATCAATATATTGTTCGTTCTCCATTGTCCATCCGAGGTCCTCAAGCTCTTCTATAAGAGCTATCATCTTCAAGACGTGGTCACTTACTGGTGTGCCAGGGGCCATCCACATCTGAAACAACTTTCGCGATGCTTTGTATCGTAGGACACGAGATTGCTCCCCATACAACTCTTTTGTATGGAGAAAGATGGATTGAACATCCATCTGCTCGTGCTGCTTTTGATATGTGTTATCCATCGATGCAAGCGCGGGGCATTTGGCCGTGGCACAGTCAGCATCCCATGTCTTGCGGATTTCCCTATCCGCAACTGAAGATTTAGGGCCTGGGACGGATGGGGCTGGGGCTATGAAGACATATGATACCTTATCATAAGTTAGGGCAATGTTAATGTTCCTCAGCCAGTCTTTATAATTGGTCCCATTCAGTTTATTTTTCTCTAGTAGAAGCTTAAGTCCTGTCATTGGTATCTGCCATTAAGAGAGAGAAAAGAATACACTCAGCGAAAGCTCTTGCAAAGATCGGATTGGTTATTATCTTATCTAATCGATGTCTCCCACTACTTTTATCAAATTTTTCCTTCACACCTTAAAAGAAAAACTAGCCAGGATTTATTACATTCTACAACTTCGCTAACCGTTCAGTCAGGCCAGTGTCAGTACTTTGAGGGAGGTTCCCCGTGCTTTCGCACGGACCTAATTAAAATAAACCTCGTTTTCCCAGAGACGTAGCCCCGTAGACACCTTTCTAGATACCCAATAGTTTAGCTAATTTTAAAGTGCAAAACTCTCCTGGGAGCAACTCTTGCTCATAGTGGGATCGGGATCCATCCATCATATGGAAGGTATGCAATCTCATTGCAAATTTCAACTCTTGAAACCCCTAATATGGTTTTTACCCCTAGTACTCATGACCTTAACTATGGTCAACAAATCATAAGCACTAGTCAAGTTCTACCCGCCATTTCTCGATTAATTAGACTCAGTTATATGACCCTTAACTATGGTAAAAAAAGTCATATAATTGTCCCAAGTAATCGCATCATATGCTGTATAGGAAGACATCACTTAGCTACCGTACACTACGCCTTAACTATAGTCAACAAATGTAGCACGAATACTAAGTACTCCACTTCCTAAAATGACGGAGGGTTGCAGATGGTTTTTAAGAAAAACTTTAACGCTTTGAACTTGATATCGTTGTAGAATTAAATGGTTTTCAAAAGGAGTGGCTTAAGCTCCGCAATTTTGAAATGTAGCTTTTTCGTAAAAAGCCGAGTGGGTTTCAAATTCGATTCTACAACATCTTTTTAAGTTTATTTTCCTTTACATTAATGTAGTCCCATCATTTAAGTCCTTAAGCCATCACAGAAAAGAAACGAAAATAGAACGTACGCTTATGCCATTCGCATTCACCACAGTGTCCCGTTATGCACCGTTAGGTTACTTAACTAACGGCATAGCGGGGCGGGACTAGCGCGGATGTAAAACATAAGTAACGCTTATTATATATCATATATTTAATAATACCATTCGTCTCATCATATAAAGTGATCTCATCACAGAATATCAACAGCAGAAGCACATAAATGAATATATAGGATATACTAGGAATCCCGTATTTTGTATTTAACCAACGATAGAAAATACGGGTTCCACGGTCGTGATGAATAGCCAATCCCACACCCTAGACCCCTACGAGAGCAGCAAGTGACCCTACCAATTCTAGAGTTAGGAGACCCGGTCTTGACTCCTCAAGATGGCCTCCCACTGGACTCTAGAACCCGGTCACTTGTGCTCCCCATCTTGGGTCTATCCTAATGCGGAAAAGTAAATAATATACATCAATGGTAACATCATCCTCAACCCGGATGTGTCCCAATAAAAGAATATTACATACAATGAATTTTACATGAATGAAAAAAGAAAACTCTCATCTCACATAAAAAACCCCGGCCATTCATTCACGACGATCCTATACATCATCTCACAACAACACATAACATCTCATGTCATCAACGTAAGCAAGTATGCGTACCCCAATTGTCGTTGACATATAGCAACGAAACCGGCGATACACCACATACTACACTTACGGTCACAGAAAAAGAAATATCATATATCAAGACGATGTTAAACGTTTCGATCGAATCAACAAACACCCATAAATTATCCCAAGAGCTCAACACTTGAGCAAAGTTAAAATATCCAAAAAATGTGCCACGGTGTCTATGGACCAGCCATAGAAGGGTCAACCTTTGCCTCACTTATGGCGCCACAGGACAACGATAAACCCTAAGGTTTAGCCGCGGTTCCATGGTCATAAAATCGAGTTAGGGTTTTGTTCGTCTAGAGGGTCCATAGGAATACTTTCATAACTATTCGAATATTTTTAACTTGGAAAATTCCAACACTTGGAAAATTTCAGCGAGAGTAATAAGGTGGTGTGTGATATTCATTCGAACAGTTAAACGTCGTCCAAGTTACCAATACAATGTTACAACATACGACTACGAAACACTCCGAATAAGCCCCTAAGCAAAATTAGCATCACATGAAAATTTAGCCTAAACAAACAATACCTGAAACCCCAAAACCTACAGACCAGAGCACCAGAGCAATACGAGGTGATTCAGAGGGAAGGGGGCCGGCATGGCCGGAATTTTGAGCTATGTGCTCCGCCAAAAACCGATGGAATCCCCTCGTTTTTCTCAGGTGTACTCACTGTATCACATACAAGCTTCTGCAGTTGTTTAAAAAATTTATTGAGCTCGTTTTAAAATCGACAGAGAAGCATATTTTAGGGTTTCAGTTTTGTTAATTCGGAGTTGTTTTGGTTTCGTAATTAATCTAACATTGTCTAAGTTTCTAGCTTGGCTCTGATACCACTGTTGGGTTTTCTTAGCACCACACAAGGGTTTGTCTTGCATCAAACATGCTACAATAAATTTTTTAGGGTGCTAAGCAAATTAACCTAGGATCAAAACTAGAAGTTTAGGGTAACAAGATAGCATCTTATACTAAAACACGTGTCTAATACTAAGTGGAGAAGAATACAACCTTTGTAGACCTCCTTGCTAGACTCCTTGGAACAACAAGAGTTTGAACCGGTCCGCTTGAATCCTTCGTTGTCCACGACGATCCACCCGGGGTTCCTTTGCTCAAGCTCTAAGCTCCACTTGATCAAGGATGAAGTTGAAGCAAACACTCCACACTAGTGGGCTAGACTAAAGTAGAATGGTGATGTGGGTTTGGATCTCACTCAAAACCCTTTTCTTTTTATTCTTTCTCTTTCTTTTAAAACCCTAGAGAGTTTTGAGGAGAGAGAGGAAGAAGGAGATGAGAGCTAAACTTGACTCAAGTAAAAAGATATGAGACATACTCCCAAAATGAGAATAATAATCCTCAAGCTAAACTATGGTTATAAAATATCTAGATATTTTGTAACTTGAGGTTAAGCAAAAACCATGGGCAACAAAACCATGGTATTGACTTTGGTCAACAAAAAGAAAAGAGTTGACTAGTCAACCATGATTTTATTCCCATTTTGCTTTTCTCAAATTAACAAAATATATAAATATATGCAACCATGTGAGTCTTGTATTGCCACCACCAATGTATCATCAACCATGACACATGTATGCTTGCATGTGTGCATCCATATCAACATATACATACACTCATGCATGCATTATAAAGAAATAGGTTTTAAGTAAAAAGGCTAATGGTCATTAATATTAAATCAACAATTGATTTAATAAACCGGTCATATCTCATACGACCCGACCAATAGAAACTGCCAGATTATAATGCGGTATCATATACACGCATTCAATCAAGCACCCGCGCATATCACCATATGCACCCCACATCGTTTCGCCTGAGCTAGGTAACCCCTTTGTGGGACTCAAAGACTCGTCAATACGCCGGCAGTAGGTGATGATCATATCAAACACCCATAAGACGCAAGCGGTCAACTAAACGTAACGGCCACCCAGGTATTGAGCGAGCAGAAGAAAAATAAGTGAACCTGTCAAAACTCCTGACAAGCCAACCGACAACACTTACCGTACAGCCCGGTCTCTTCGTTAGATATGCTGCATATCGAGTCTAGGGATGGCATCGTCGACCTCAATAACTCAATAAGTCATGCCGATGTATGGCCTATAACAGATCGAGAAACTACTGATAACACTTATCAGTAAATCTCATCAGCCCTGGCCAATGACTTGCTGATATAACTAATCGAGCACAGCGCAACATCAACCCCCAATACCGGGAGAGACGAAACCCCTCCTATCTCTCATTGCCTCCTTGTGTCTCAGGACTGTACCCAAAAGCCACCTTTTTGCATGACTCAGTAGAGCCGTGGTAGGGTGGAAATTAAAGCACAGTGGGAGAACACACAAAACTCTATGACAATCTCGGGTCTACAGACTAACCTGTAGCAGTGTCACCTGAGAACTGCTATCCGACGATAGATATAATACCACATAGGAGTTCTCGGCGAGTCCGTCCAGTGTACCCAGTCCCCACTGAGCACCCGTATACAATCTTGGTGTCAAACACCAATGGATATGGGATCATCCATCGCCCATCACATGGGTCATGAATCGTATACGCTAGTCTACTCTGGAATATCGATGCCCCGTCTCGATACACCCACGACTAGGGACATTTCATGATATGCTTATAAACTACACATGTCCCACTAGTATGAGCTGCATCATAATCACAGTAGTCAAGCAAATATCCTCAGGGCTTTATCAACATGTACCAAATGAATAAAAGCATGATCAAGTGAACATGTCAAGATAAAGAGTAACCAGATAGCATACTATCATGTCGAGCAAGAAAGTCCCCTGAATATATATATATATATATATATATATATATATACATGTATGAATACATCCACTATCAAATAATGGCCTCTAGGGTATACATATATCAAATAGAAGGTAACCCCGCCGCAAAAGTATGAGCTAAAGAGGACTTATACCATGAGGATAGGACCTGCTCAACACAAAAAATGGAAGCGAACTCGTACTTGCAACATGATAACTGTTGACTTGAGATATTTTGAGTTGACTTAAGATATTTTGGAGACTTGAGATATTTATGAGAGGCTTCATTATTACTCACAACAACATACAACTCACAACAAAAGACTTAGCCATTTTTCTTGAGTTGCCTCTCACTCTCATCCTCAAGCTTCTTCTTCTACCTCCACCCTTCATGTCTCATGTGTTGAGAAAGCTAGGGTGTTTGAAGACAAATTAATCCATTACTACACTCCATATCCTCTAGGCTATCTAGTTTAGCGAACTAGGTACCCTAGTTACCTCGGCTATTGAGATAGGAGCTCGGAATACAAATCCTCAGGTGGATTATCTTTGATGGAGGGAGACCGGAGATCAAGCTAGATCATGGTGGCCTCTGGGAGCTTGGGAAGGTGGTTTAAGACCGAAGGACATGGATCAATTCGGTATAACCATTCTTAACTCCTATCTTTTTATATATTGCTAGTTTAGGGTTAATGGTAGATCCGGGTAGCGGGTTGTGTTAGCGCCAGTTTTATAAATTTTTGTTCCGCAATCGGCCACTGTTTGATGGTCAGGGCGCTTGCATAACCGAACATGGTATCAGAGCCAACCCATAAACCCTATACTAGCAGTTTAAACAATGTTTAAAGTATCGAAACCGAAACAACTCCGAAACAATACGCCTAATCTTCCAGTTTCTGTCGATTTCAAAATAGTCTTAAATTTTTTTGAAAACAATTGCAGAAGACTACTATTGTGACAACTAGAACACCCTCAAAATGCGGGCCCCAAATTCAATGATTGGGCCGGCGAAATGATGCATTTTCCTGGCCTGGCCGGTCTGGAAGTGGAATTGGGACTTGCAATTTTTTGTGTGTTCTGGTCTCTGGAAAATTTGGTTTTTGGTATTGTTTGTTTTGCCCAGTTTGGATATTGTGTCATCTTTTGTTTAGGGACAATCCGGAGTATTTCGAAGTCGCTATTTTTAACATTGTTTAAAAGTTTTCAGTACATGCATTACTATTTGTGACCATGAATGTCATTAGAGCGGTACAACTCGTCTAATTTCTATAGTTCTTTTAGACGGGTTTGTGAACATGACATTCACGTTGATGTTCTGTGTTGTGCTGAGGTTGTGGTTGGATCGTCGTGGTGGATAGCCAGTGGTGCAATGGTTGTACAGTTCAGATTCATTTGTACATTTGATATTGCGGGGCGAGCGTCCGACATGTGGACTGCCGTTTCTGCCAGTTTGTATATTATTTGTTTGGGGTACGGCCGGGTTGAGGTCGATGTCACCCTTGTACATATTTCTTTTCTTTTCTGTACTAGGATTACCCCAAGGCGGAGTGCACGAATAGCCGAGTTCTAGAGGGCAACGGGTCCGCATCTCATGGCATTAAGACGGAGGGGACCTTACTCTAGAATTGGCGGGCTATTCGCCGCACTCGTAGGGGGCATAGGTTGACCCACGGAGGGGTGCTCAAGTTACCTGATTCCGTGAAGTGCTGGGTGGCCCATTCACATTGTTGATTGGGGTTGCCCCGCTTCTGGGATTGGCGGGTAACTTGCCGCACTTGTAGGGGTCTAGGTTTTCATTGCACAGGCTATCCACACGACAGGGAACGTCGGGTCTCATCTGCGGCTCAAGGGAAACCCGAGACTCCAGGATTATCCACCACTCTGTGTTGTTGGCTGAGATTCAGTGATGTTGCTTTATATCATGCCTGGGATGAATGTTATATATATTTATATATATACCAGTAGATGCTGTATATGTTTTGCACCCGCACTAGTCCAGCCCCCGCTCTGCCGTTAGTTAAGTAACCTAACGGGTGATGACGGGGCCCAGTGGCGAATGCGGATGGCATATACGTACATTATATTTTTCATTCCTTTCTGTGGTGTGATATGTTTAATTGATGGGACTGCGTTGATTCTGATCAATGCAAGGATAAAACAAACCTATATGATGTTGTTAGAACCAAGTTTTTTAAAAAATGACATTACAGACGTTTCCTTTTGCTTTGCACAGTGATATTCGGTTATGAATATCCAGCACCTCATTCAACGAGGCAAGAGTCGAGATCCCTTCATCGGGAGTGACCTCTTGAGCAAAAGTTACATCATCGTAATAACTTCACTATAGTCGATTCTTTTTCTTTGCATCGTGGTATTCAGTTTCGAATATCCTACACCTCATTCGACAAGGAAAGAGCCGAGATCCCTTCACAGGGAGTGACCTCTTTAGCAAAAGTTTGCGCCACTATATATTTGTAAAACCACTCGGTTCTTTCAACGATATCAAGTTCATTACTTTAAAGGTTTTTCGCCAAAAACCAGCCGCAACCCTCCGTCATTTCGGATCAGTAGTACCTAGTATTCATGCTGCGTTTGTTGGCCTTTGTCAAGGCGTAGTGTGCGGTAGCTAGATATTACTTGTCTGTTGCATTAAGATGCGATTATTTAGGACAGCCGTATAACCTTGTTGGCCTTTGTCAAGGGTTTGTACGGGTGGGTCTAGGTTAATCCAGGATAATGACGGGTTGAACTTGACTTGTGGTTTATGATTTGTTGGCCTTTGTCAAGGTCATGAACCGCTTGGGGTAAAAACCACATCGGGGGTTTCAAACATACATGAAACTTGCCAGGCATGCACATACCTTCTGGAGTATGGTGACTTGAGTGGATTCCATCAAGTTATCATGCGATGATAGTTGGATCCCGATTCCCACCGATGAGTAGGATTACTCCTCGGGTGATTTTAGATGATCCCGACTAATTCTCCTTTTGGGTTTTGAGGAGAATTCAAGGAAACAATGGGAGCCATCCTGATTAGATAAACTGATTAACCATTCTGATTTAGGTTAGAGTGCACGCTGAGTGTTTCTTTTCTCTCTCTCTCTCTCTTTGGTAGCGACCATGGCCCGAACCTAGACTAAAACTCATGAATCAAGTTAACCGAACCTTCTTAAAACACTTTGGCTTTTGGATTGTCATGGAGTCGCATATATCATTGCCACTTCTACATCACCTTTGCATTTCTCCAGAACACTTCGTATCACTACGAAAATCCATATAGCTTGGATATTCCATTGTATAGTTACATGCGAACTCGAAGGAACTTGTTCCAGTTCGAGGATGGATTATGGTTCTGAAGAAATTGAATAGGATTATTCGGTTGTCTTTTCCCTTTACCTTCTCTCAGATTGCGAGGGCTCTTAGGATTAGGAGAGGGCACACCTATTGCGCTTATTGGATAGTCTTCTTCTAAACCTTAGGCTGGTGCTGAAAGATAGGGAATGAAGAAAACCAATTAGCCTAAGTGTGGTGTACAGAAGGTAATAAGTAAAGACATATAAAGGGATTAGAGTAAGGGAAAAGAAAATTGCGACTACTATCATTCACGACGAAACTGCGTATACCCCTGCCACTCCTGCTTCACCTTTGGATTTCTCCAGAACACTTCGTATCACTACGAAAATCCATATTGCTTGGATATTCCATCGTATAGTTACATACGAACTCGAAGGAACTTGTTCCATTTCGAAGATGGATTCTGGTTCAGGAGAAATAGAATAAGATTATTCAGTTGCCTTTTCTCTTCACCTTCTCTCAGATTGCGAGGGCTCCTGGTATTAGGAGAGTACACCTATTACAATTGTTGGATAGTCTTCTTCCAAATCTTACGCTGGTGCCGAAGGGTAGGGAAGGAAGAAAATCAATTAGCCTAAGTATGGTGTACAGAAGGTAATAAGTAAAGACATATAAAGAGATTGGAATGATGGCAATGAAGTATATGGTTACTGTCATGAATCAGGATAGTGGAAGAGGCATTATTAGGAATACCAGGCCACCCCTTCGAAACATTTTCATGTTTCAGTTTTCCTGTGCGGTGTTAAGTGAAAACTATTTTCCCAATTGGATTCTAACTCCAGAGTATGTATGTACCAGATTTGATACTCACATCTGTATGGCATTACAGATGGTGAGTGGGAGTAGAATAATGGACATTATGTGATTATATCCTCATTATATCGAAATTCTTTTTAATTGGTGATATTTGAGGAAATCACCTGGGTTTTGCCTTACGACAAATATTTGGTTTTGAATATCCGTTGTTATGCACCAATTTCAAACCGATATATTTGTACGTTTATTTTATAAAGCGAGATGTAACTTTTTGATATTATGGCTATGACATTTACCTATATCGGTTGATGATTAGGTAAGGTGCATTCAACAACGGTGTAATTCTTCTTAACTATAGTACATTTTTTCAACCTACAACACACAGGGTTTGAGTTATTGAACTCAGGAGACTTACACAAAGTATTGTATGTTGTCCGGTGTCCGTTAGGACAAAGGGGTTGATACTCGTACTATATTCTGTTTACTCATAACTTCTCTTGTTCTAGACAAGTATTTCGTTGAAATACAAGGTCCAGATATTGAGAAGATATAGGTATAAGAATAAAGTAGAGAACCATATGTTGCAAGACAAAGGGTTGGTACTCGTACTATATTCTCTTTACTTTTGACTACTATAGTTTTAGATAAGTATTTCGTAGAAATACAGGGTCCAAATTTTGAGAAGTTATAGGTATATGAATAAAGTAGAGAACCATATGTTGCAAAGTTTCAGGATTCTTTAAGGTGATCGAAGATGTAGATACTTGTGCTAGGTATTCCGTTGATAGTAATGGTTTTGAGAACTTGCTTTTCTTTCAGGTTGCTCATACGTGGACACACTCCTAGATGAGTAATGCTGCCTGGCCTCCTTCCATTTGGTTGATATGCATTGGAGACAGCTGCATGATTTTGAATCTGGTTCCAATTAAATTAGTGCCTTTATTTCTATATTGGATATATAGAATCAATTCATATCTTAACGATGTTAAGGTATTGGGAGTTGTCCGGCTGATACTTAAAACCAGAATCCGGATAAACTCTAGGCACATTTCAGTAATGGCAGTTTGTGTCACGCCCCGCTTCCCGGTGTATGGGGAGGGAATGCGGCGAGGCCCGCTACGTATTTACTCAGAAGTAAACACGCTAAGCGTATCTAAGCAATATAAAGTAAATGTACATAAGAGACAGGAATGTAAATGAACATCAACTTTATTTATTAAATATTCTTTTACAGGTACAACTGAAAATGTAAATACATGAATGGAAAGCAATGCCTAAACAATGGCATAACTGAAATGAAAATATGTACAAGTAAAGTCAATGCTCAGGATCTTCTGTGAACTGCTCCAAGTGCTCCTGGCTGGTCTCGATCTCTAGTGCGTCCAATCCACCTGACAACATTCCAAAGAAGAAGAGAAATAGGAATATCGTCAGCGAACAATCGCTCGGTAAGTCCCAAAGATGGGTAGAGATAAAATAGACAGAAAGAGAATATAACTAGTAATGTTTGATTATAATGTTAACGCGGTTGTTTGTAGCTTGGTACAGAATATGCCAGTGTATACGATAGGAGTCCAACTTACACCGTGGACTTTGGTAACCCGTAGTACAAGGCTCCATCGAAAATACCATGGAACAACGGCATGGATGTAATTACGTCTTAAGTGATCATCTCGTGCCACCTATAACATGTTCCATACCAGTCTACCCCTTTATAAACCCCGTGATATCTTTTGTATTGATTGTATTGTTTTTTTATATAGATGGATGACTTGCCAAAACTATGATATCAGTAAATAGAATGGATATAAAAGGATAGTCATGTAGACGGAGTATATCCATGGTTCGGTTCAGTCAATATAGATTGAATAGACGGATTCATGAATTCATGTTGTATTGTATTTATACTTGAATCATATTCAAGTCAGATTGATTGGATTGAGACTTAGTCTGAGTCAGACACTTTAAAAAGAACTTTGAAATCCTGAATTAGTCTTGATGTTATCGGTAACTGCTGCACATGGACGGCAGGATTTGTGTCTTTTTTCAAGACTATTACCGTGTTGATAACACCGTTTGTTAGATTGTCTACCTTAGATAGGCAAGCACCCACATTCTCCGGCTTCCTAAGGCTCAAGAGAATTGGTCCCGCTTAAACCTATATTTACTAGGGTCCTTATTGTAATTTAGTATAACTTGAGGGGTTTTATGTAAAAATAATTTTGATATAATTTTCAAAATACACCTCAAGTATTTAATTATCGTCTTTAGGGTTTTCATAGATGTATATTTTATAAAAGTGAAATTTCTAGTGAGTAGAACCTAGTTTAGTATATGGTATTTTATTGAAATATCTGTATTTTGCATTGAACTGTAATGGTATTTTCATGTAATGGTGATTCCTTTGATTTAGAAAACTTGGAATATTTATATAATATAATTAAAATAGATATTTTGATAATAGTTATATATATATTTAATAAAAATAAATTTTATTTATTTTTGTAGAAATCTCATTTTCTAAAGAAAAATGCATTAAAATTCCATCGAGATCGAATGCTCCTTTAGGAGGTCTGCATCTCGCTCTACTAGGCCTGAGGATGTGCGATAATCTGCACCATCCCGAACGGGGTCCCCAAAAATGGGTTGTAGAGGCGCAATTGCAAGGAATTGATTAACACACTTTTTAAAGAAATGGTTTTGCAAGTTTGATGGTATTTATTTGTAATGTCGTATTATCCCATAACTTTATTCCCAAAATTTCATCGTGCTATGTCAAAGATGTGTGTTGTGATGAGGTAGGTCATTACCTCGTGAATTATCTAAAGGTAATACAAGTATTATATGAATTATGGCGAAATGCAAAGTATATGGTATTTTACCGTAAGAATACAATAAAAATTGCATAAAAGATTCTTTTTAGATGAAACTTATTTTAATGTGTTTGTTAAACATTATATGAGAGTATGGTATTTTATTGATTAAGAAAAATAGAATTTTTAAGGAAAAACCGAATTGGAAGTCGGATTAACTCCGCTTCCGTTGGGTTTTAGAAATGAGACTTTTTAGAATAGAAGATGAGAGGGGGAGAGGGGACTTACTGGCTATTGAAGAAGAAGAGAGGTAGAGGAAGACTAGGGAAGCGTCGGGGCATCGTTTCGTCGCCGGAATCTCTTCGGAACTTCGCTGGAACTTCACCCTTTGCTAACTCCACTTGCACAACTATAAGGACTTGAGAATTTTTTAGAGTTTGGGAACTTGATTTCAGAATGAGGAGTGCCAAAGGGTAGGGTTGTATTTATAGGGTAGGATTAGGGTTTAGGGTATGAATTTTAGAATTAAAATGCATTTAAAAGGGATTAAAGAGGTGATTTTAATACCTCTGTAATTGTGCAGAAAAATCAAACAATATGGGAGAAGTGGGTAGGCCAAAAGGTGCTAGGGGAAAAAATTTGGACCATTCCCGACGGGGGGGGGGGGGGGGACCGGCGGTACCGGTTTTTGAGGCAATCTTGCCGGTCGAGTTGGTGGGGTCGGGGCTGGGATTCTCGCCACGTGTCTCTGTCGCCTCATATACCCCAGTGCACGTGTTTGTTTATTCTGTGTCTCTTCATTTTACGTGTAGTGTACGTGTAAACCTTAGGCTTCTAAAAGATTAAAAGAAAATTTAATAAAAAGATAATGTGGCTGGGGGGATTCGATCACAGGGGCTACATCATAGCAGTGCAAGGCTTTACCAATGAGCTACAAGTGCTTTCTTGCTGTTCAAAAGCAAATTTAATTTATAACTTGTGCTCAGGCTTAGGTATTCCTTTCTGTATTTTTGAAAAAATCTGTACAGAAAGTTTAAGCTTGTTACAGTTTGTGGGTTATCCCAGAGTTTGACGAGGGTTAATTTTCTACCATCAGGAAGATCAATAGATATATTGTTCTTGACTCGCCACCAGTTTTAGTAAAATGGATTCTTTTCAGAAAACATTAGTGGGAGTATGGTAGAACTGGAAGTGATTCCAGAACCACAAACGATTACTGAAAATTTAATAGAACCTAATGATTCAATTGGATTCGACATTCCATTAGCCACTCCGCAGATTTGGTGGGTAATCTCAGACACCCGAGAGGTACTTCGGTCTTCTTAGAGACGGTGACGGGGAGGTTCTTGTTTACCTAGACTTGCCATTGCTGCTGTTCTAGAATATGGGACCTGGCAGGAGGATGAGTATAATGTCATTCTAAATTAGTTTTAGAAAGTGCACGTGTATATGACTCTGCCAGAAGGTTGTTGTAGTCAGTGGGAGCAGCGGAAGTATAATGGGTAAGTAGCTTATGTCTATTTATAGACTAAAGCAGGTATAACGAAAATAGATCATCTATTTTTGATATGACAGTCATAGGTTTTGAATTCATCAGAATAGAAGATGGATCTAGTAAGAAGGTAGTAGAGAGTGATGTTCAGGTATTTGGATGACATGCACCTGATAGGGAGGGATCTTCCTATACTACGATTGGTTATATACTATGGTTGTCACAAGGTGTTTCTCCATATGAGATATGGATAAAATATCAGGGATTCTGGTTATTAGATCTATGGTTTTAGATCTAGATTTGGAAAGTGTCCCAATTTGGGTACTTTGACATTATTCTAAAGGTGTTTTAGAATGGACGACTCGTGGCATGGAGAGGGAGTTGCATGATAGGCATATCACTTGCTTAGGCAATTGAGTCAATCATGAGATGTCAAGTACCACACCAGATATTGCTTTTGCACTGGCTGCAATAAGCATATATATATTAATCCAATCCTGGAGAAATGTTGGAAAGAAGTTATGAACATAAGTGGATGTTCTTGGGATATGGTAACGGCAGCCTCCTTCGGGAGACGGTTATCATTTCAGGCTTCCAAGGTGACCTGGATGACAGAGTGGCTGTCTGAGTTATAGTTTTCCCTCTTTTGAGGGACGGTATATTGGACAGGTGGTTGTTCAGTCGAAAATATCACACTTTTGATATAACATTTTTCTTACTTTTCTTAAATATCTAAAGGTGTTTATTATAAATATGACACATATGAGGGTTTATCTGTAAAAATATCTATTGTCATATGTTTATATATTATAATTAACATTATGAAGGAAAATATATGCATATAATATTTTATATAATATTTTTTATTGCATATCATATCAAATATTCTAATCATGATTCTTTAAAAGATATAACATCATACAAATGGTTAGAATAATATCTCTATAACAAATATTACTAACATTATTCATGGAGATATTGTGCATGAGTTGACTCAGGTCAGGAGATCGGGATATCGGGAATCAAAAATCTGCCGATATAGTTAAATAAAATCTAAAAATCAATACTGGCAGAGACTCAGAAAATATATGAAGATTTCAGACATCAAATAAATCTCCATATGTCATTATGAAGAGGCCCCAGAATTTTGAAGCCCTAAATCCCCAAAAGAACCGCGCTTCCGCGGCTAAACTATCATTTTTGCGACGGATCCGCGACGTGATTGAGGAGTTAGGGAGTGGGATTTTTTTGGTAGGATCTCCACAACAATCCCTAATACATGGAATCTAGGGTTTGTATCTTCTGTGACTATAAATAAGACCGATGGCTAAACTTAGAGATCGTCACCATTTACACGAAACAAATCACCGTCAAAGAACAAGTGATCCACGACAGGTCCACGATTCGACGTGATAAGACGACGTGAGATTCGACGGAACATCTACTTTCTACGAGGCAGAGATCGAGAGCAACTTCTTCTTCCTCTTGTAATCTAAACTCGAAGAATTGTATTTATGAAGTTGATTAATAAAGGTAGATCATTAGTTTAATTATTTAGCATTTAATTTCTGTATTTACATTATGATCTCTATCCATTTTTCTTCTTCTATCTCCAACATACGTGAGTAATTCCTAGCTTGCTAGGCTTCGTAGGATTAGGGTAGAACAATGGATGAGAAAATATTTTAACTTCTTTTAAGTCTTATGAAGTTTATAAACTTTAGCAAAAGAATCGTTAACATCCTAATCGGGTGCGCTACCAATTTATTGCTAGTCTCGACCGCGATTTGAGATCAGATTAACAATTGTTTTGTTAAGAGCTAGACATGAATAGAGATCAATGAAAGGACAAGGGTCAATAGTGTGGAAATCCTAGTTTCTTCAAAGAACCTTAATCCTCTTCCATTACTATCAATCTAGTTTTAAATCTATCAAAAGATAAAAGTAGTCATCTTTATTAGTCATCCATGACTACTAAATCCTAACAAACCCTACAAGCCTTCTTCTTATACATTCTATATCCTTATTTAAACTAGATCTGAAAAATATATATTCTACATCCGTATTTACCATAGATCTAGAATCTATTCTTCACTATTCTCTATTCTCTTTCCTCTTTTCAAATCAACACGTCTAAATCAAGATTAAAAGATTTCATGAATCCCTGAGGATGACGCGTACTCATCTCGGCTAGCTACACGCGACACCGTTATTGATTGCGGTAAACTACAAACTCTTTCATAGAATCAATCAGTGGTCCAAGCGGATACTGTGGAAGGCATGACGCAGGATATTGATAAATTCAGTGGATTATACAGTCTAAGAAGTTTGTTGGATTTGGAGTTCATTTATGAACTGGGTCCCATCAGATATTTAGACAAATTCTTAGACAGGTATTATTCATTTCGGGAGATAGTCTTTCTCCGTGAAATTGAGATATAGAAAGAAACATTGGAGCGGATCCTCTCACTGAGGCTATATCTCGAACATAATAGTTTCATAAACGAGCTTTGCGAAACTGATTAGTAGAGAAGTTGGGTGTTCGGTATCACACGAGTTATGAGTATGCGACACCGAAATAATTAGCCTTAAATGCAAGTGGGAGATTGTTGGCTATAGTTCCCTCAAGTCAATTATTGAATCGCAGGCACGCGATTGCGATGATTGAGGGATGACCTATACGGATAGAACAGTCTTACTCAAGATGATAGTATGCCATCTGATTTGTCTTTATCATCATGTACATACTTTATGTGGTATTACATATCACTATTACATGTTGATAGAGCCCATAAGATTCTTGCTTGAATACCAGCATTAGGATGGCGATCATATACGTGGGAGCTGGATGGTCTATAAGCACATCCTTAAATTTCCCTATTCATGGGAGTTTCGAGACTGGGCATCGATACTCCAGAGTAGACTAGTGTATACTGATCGACACCCCGATGAGGGGCGGTGGCCAGGTCTCACAAGCCATTGGTGTTAGTTTGTTCACCTAAGATAGTATACATGTGCTCATTGGGTTATGAGTACACTGGACGGACTCGCCGGGAACCTGCTAGTTGGTAGTATGCCTATTGTCAGATAGCAGTTCTCAAATGACATTTGTGCAGTTTAGTCTGTCGACCTGAGATTGTTATTTGTCCCATGTGAGTTCCCACTGTGCTTTGATTACTACCCTACCACGGCTCAAAGGAGTCGAGCAAACAGGTTTTAGTTAGGTACAGTCCCGAGCCATATGGAGGCAGTGAGCGGATCGTCGGGGATTTGTCTCTCCCGGTATTGGGGGTTGATATCGCGTAGTGCACGGGTGGCCATCACCAGAAATCCTTGGCCAAGGTAGTCGAGAATTACTGATTTGGATCGGTAGTTTCTCAGTTGGTGATGGGCTTCATACCGACACGAAATGTTGCATTATTAGGGGTCTGACTTTATCCTCCCCCTAGACTCGATATGCGATACTCTTAGACGAACAGACCGAACTGTACGGATATTGTCACGGACAGGCTCAGTAGGGGTTCAGATGAGTTTTCTTATCGGCATCCCTTTCGCTCAATACCTGGGTAGCCGTTACGTACAACTAGTGCCGCTGATGTGCTTGTGGTTAAACCCACTGCCAGCGTATTGACGAGTCTTTAGAGTCCCACATAGAGAGTTTCTCTGCTTCGGGCGAAGCGATGTAGAGGCCGTATGGTTTTACGGCAGGGTTCGATCATATACGTGTACTTGTGCACGTATCAGGATTCGGACGGATAATACTAGTGGCTTTGGTTTAAGCCGGATTCTAGTATTATATTGTTGGATTATTTTCGTCCCATTGTATTCGTATTTTGTCGGAATACGGATACGGGTATATATATACAGATGAGGTGTATTCTTGTAATTTATTACAAGGTGCTTCTAGAAGATGCCACCTCATTTAGTTTTAACCATTTAGGATTAAATGGTTAATGAGGTGGAGAGGATGAGGCGTGGTTTGCATTTGTTTGCATGGCTTTGTAGTGACTTATTGTTACTATTCAAGCATACTTGTTTTTTTTTGTTTTGTCGTGAGATATTTTGTTGACTTGAGATATTTTGGGTTGACTTAAGATATTTTGGAGACTTGAGATATTTATGAGAGGCTTCATTATTACTCACAACAACACATAACTCACAACAAAAGACTTAGCCATTTTTCTTGAGTTGCCTCTCACTATCATCCTCAAGCTTCTTCTTCTACTTCCACCTTTCAAGTCTCATGTGTTGAGAAACCTAGGGTGTTTGGAGACAAATTAATCCATCACTACACTCTACATCTTCTAGGCTATCTAGTTTAGCGAACTAGGTTCCCTAGTTATCTCGGCTATTGAGGTAGGAGCTCGGAATACAAATCCTCAGGTGGATCATCTTCGATGGAGGGAGATCGGAGATCAAGCTAGATCATGGTGGCTGGTTGCACGCTTTTGGCGTGTCATATTTTAAAGTTCTAAAGTTTAACCGTAATCAGGACGGCGTCGCGTGTAGATAGCCGCGATGAGTACGGGTCGTCCGCAGGGAGACGGTGCATTCTAAGTTCTTGTTATAACGAGTTAATGCGCGTGGCAAATGGTTCAATTCTAACCTATGTGTATATATGCAAAGTATAAGTTATTAGGATTATATAGGTTAGTGTAAGTTAGTGAATTCCGTAATCAATCCTTTATGCCGAACTTGACTATTGAAGTTAGAGCAATCGGCAACAACGTGGATTAGGGTACTTAAGCACGGTATTAGTGAAATCCGATTTATTGACCCTTGTCCGTCCGTTCTTGTCTCTTGGCTTTGGCCTCCGGCCAAACCGAACGCAACCGGTCACGGTTAGGGATCACTGATACCTTGGTAGGGTAGGATGCCTAACGGAGCGCTTGCGTAAGGTTTGGGCGGAGTTCAATTGAAAATATCGGGTAAAGGAAATGAGAAACGAAAAACCTTAACTTACAATTCCATTCTTTTTCCTAACAACACCATATTCACAACCATCAAAACAACAAAGAAAAAGAGCAAAAGAAATGATAAAAGAAAATAAGAGAACAACATTACAAGTAAGTAAATTGCAAGGTAATAAAAGAGTAAGTAAGTAAATGGCATGGAAATAAAAGAGCAAGTAAGTAAAGCAAGAAATACAATACTAAGAACCCAAAGTGCAAAATGAAAGCTTTATTATGTCCAAGTGATACAACCTTGAGTTCAATAACCAAAACTTAAACTTACAAGCCCAATGAAGAGGTTGCAAGATCAAGAGAAGGTAAAGAGCTCAAGGGAAACTAAGCAATGTACAAGAACAAAATGAAAAGAGAAACAAAAAGTGTAAAGAATATGACAATGTGAGAAGTTTTGGACCCCTTTCCCTTGCTCACTCATCTGCCTTTTATAGGCCAAAAATAAGATTAAACAAACAATACAATTAAGTTGATGTGACAGTAAGGGAAATCCAGCAGAAAAATAGGGCTAAATGGACTTGGTGGGGCCGGCGAGATCGGATATTTTGAGGGTGTCACCGGTAGAAATCCGAGCTAATGGGCTCGTGTTGGTGTGGTGCACTAGTGTTCCCTCCACAATCCCACTGGTGCTGCTTGATTTGTTTATATGAACCTGGTTATACTCAGTAGTCTTGGATGGAAACTTGATGCTTTTTAAATCACATCACATCATTTTGCATTAAACACACATCACCTCACATGTGCCCACTTGCACCAAGGTAGCCCCCTCTCTAGGTCCATGTACCAACAAGCTAGTGTACACACTTGTATGTGTTGGACCATTTAGATAAAAAGTGTGTACACATGCATGTTGCAAAAAGAAACTCTTGAAATATCGATCGGTTTGCAGTGTCGGCTCACAAACGTTATATCCGTGATTTGAATGTGTTTCCAGTATTTTGTTACAGATACCTGTAATCTGTAATTACTGAGCAAAAACTGGTTAATAGTACCGATCTATACAAAAAATAGATAATGAATAAGTGGTATTAAAATGCAGTTTTCTGATATGAACGGTGGCCTCTAGGAGCTTGGGAAGGTGGTTGAAGACCGAAGGACACGGATCAATTCGGTATAACCATTCTTAACTCCTATCTTTTTATATATTGCTAGTTTAGGGTTAATAGTAGATCCAGGTAGCGGGTTGTGTTAGCGCCAGTTTTATAAATTTTTGTTCCATAATCGGCCACGGTTTGATGGTAAGGGCGCTTGCATAACCGGACAATAACACTCTCAAAGGAGGGAGGGCACGAGACTATGGATGACCTCCGCATGTGCTTCGCAAATGAAGACGAGGACGAGGTGATCTCCGAGTTTCCACCGGCACCAAAAGAGCTAGAAGATGGGATACATACTACGGCGACAACCTAAGGAAAATTGACTTAGGGACAAAAAATGATCCGAGGCCGACATTCATCAGTGAGCTACTATCTGAAAAATACGTAGCCACGTCAAAAGACGTGCTCATACAATATAAAGACTGCTCTGCATGGAACTATTCCGAGAAGCCGGGTCTAGATCCAAAGGTGGCAGTATATAAACTGGCCATATCTCCGGACATAAAGCCAGTCATACAGGCACCAAGAAGAATGTGGCTCGAACTTGAGATGAGTATAAATGCTGAGGTCAAGAAACTAATTGACTCCGGCTTCATCCACGAAGTTCAATATCCTGACTGGATCGCCAACATCGTTCCGGTGATGAAGAAAAATTGGACGGTGCGTATCTGCGTAGACTTTCAGGACCTCAACAAAGCTTGCCCGAAGGATGACTTCCCAGTACCTGTTACCGAGCTGATGATCGATAACACGTCTACCCATGAGGTCTTCTTCTTCATGGATGGATTTTCAGGATACAATCAAATAAAAATGCATCCTGAAGATCAAAAGCATACTTCCTTCCAGACTCCGCTGGGTATATTTTGCTATAAAGTGATGCCCTTCGGTCTGAAAAACGCTGGCGCTACCTACCAGAGGGCCATGACAAAGATCTTCGATGACCTAATCCATGAGATCGTCAAATGCTACATCGACGAACTTGTGGTTAAAAGCAGATCTCATGAGGAACATTGGGAACATCTAAAAATAGTGTTCCGACGTCTTCGGAAGTATAATTTGAAGATGAATCCTTTAAAATGCGCGTTTGGAGTTGATTGAATGTTTTTCTTGGATGTGTGTATCAAATTAAATGATCCCCGGCAACGACGCCATTTGATTGAAAACGATTTCCGATTGTGTAAGTGGAAAATGAATATAGAAATCACAACCAAAAATTATTTGACCGCAATCAACTACGGTGTCGGATGTAGATTGTAAGTGAGTGCGGACCGTCCACAGGGACAGTGTAATAGTTCGACTTTTGAATTAGATGAGTCGAAACTTTAAAGAAAAGGAAAAAAACAATACAATTCATGATTTATAGTTGAAGTTCAAGAATTAGAAAATATAGATCTAATAACAAGAAAAAGATAGAATCAAGAATTGAGAGTTTGATGATTTTTCCAACCAAATATCAAGAATCGAAATGAGGCTCGTAGGAATCGATCGGATCTATAGATGTGATGCAATCTCACGATGACATATTCTTATCCTTCGATGAATTGATACTAGATTGATGATGATCGACGAGAATTAGGGATTTCTAGTGAAACTAGGGTTTCATCATTTATCCCTTGTTCCTTCGTCGATATCATTCACATTCTAGCCTCTAGTAAATTCAAGAAACGATTGTAGATCCCTAATTTCGAGCGATAACAATCAAGAAAGCATCGCAACGAAACTAGGTCATCGATTCTTGAATTTGCTAGGGTTTACAAAACTCGTAGGACTTAAGAATCGTGTTAAAATTTGTTACATCATCATTCTATTAATCGTCTCGACTCCTTTACGAGCGGAGTTTTACTCAAACATCACAACAAGAACCACAATCACAAATTGAGATCTAATCATGATGCAAGAATTTAAAAGAAAGCAAGATTAAAGAATTTCACCTTTTATTTATATCAACAATTTCGTTACAATCACTCAAGAACTACAAGAGGAGGAACTCGATCGTCGATTTGTCTTCGCTCGTCTCCTTGAGTCACTGATCGGCTTGGATCACTTGTTCGATTGAAGATCGGCTCGGCTCCTAAAAGGTTGAAGGCTTCTTGCTTGATTTGTACTCGGGATCTTGAATTTGATTGGAATTAGGGTTAGGATTTCTCACAAGTCTTGTCACTAAACTTGTGGAAGAAGATGGAGAATTGAACTACTATTAGAGATTAGGGAAGTAAAAGATTAACCATTAACCCTAGGTCTAGGCTTCTATTTATAGACTTCCCTAAACCCTAGATCTAGGATTAGAATTTGAATTTCCCTCTAAAAGTTAGTTAGAGGAGATTTGAATTTCCCTTCAAAAGTTTGTTGAGGAGAAGCTTCTAGATGAAGTTAGTTAGGAGCTTAATTAGGATTAGCTTAATTAATCTTCTTTGCTGATCTGGAAGAAGCTTCGAGGGTTTTCTGGAATTTGCCATAAATTTCTGAGCTTTAGGCACTAAAATAGGAATAATGCAGCAAAATTGGACGGATGACGTGGCAGAACCGCCGCGCAAGCCGGCTTCCGCCGCGGTTCCGCGGCTCTTTGGAAGAGTTGGGGCTTGGGCTCTCTGGTGCTTACTTGGGCTGACTTAAGGGCCTTTATAGGATATGTTGAATTGTATTTGTCCCTTTTGATTGCTACCAGATCTCAAAACTTGGAGTTGGTGTATTTTTTATCAGCTTATTTTGGCTTTGATCCTGCAATTTCCTGCACAAATCTCGAGACAAGTGTTGCGCAATATAGGGATGATGCGATGCCATAAAATACAGTCAATTTCCCTAGAAATGCCGGTTTTAAAGTCTAACACATGTAATCTGATATTTAACAACTGTTTTGATAATATGTGAAATATGAATACCGAACACTTCTAAATGAGTGCAAAAGATAAGAAAATTGCCGTGTTAAAAATGCAGTATTTTCGACTGATCAAATTCTCCCAAACTTATTTTCGATCGTCTCGAGCGAACTGTTTTATTAAAAAGAAGGAGAAAATAAAGAAAGAGAAAAACTAACTAGCACACTTTCGTTGGCAACACGATTGCACTGAGCACGTGCAACAAGCCTTTAAACCTCTAGGTGTCCCTAGTAGGAGGAGTGTTGTCTCTTGAGGGTTTTCAGCGGATTGCACCCACAAAATCCAATAATAAAAGGAAGATCATGAATATTACATTTAAAGATAAGAATTGTAAAAGAAAAGCCTTGAAAATTAGGGTTTCCAACTAAGCTAGCTTTTCGGTTGTTATGAGCCTTATCTTAATGGTCATGAAAAGATGTCAGAAATCACGTCCTCCCTCAATAAAACATCGTCTTATTCTTCATTCCTATCTTTCTTCCAAACATCGATCATATAACTCTACGTGTGTGTGAAGACATCCCTACACCCGGAGAATTCAATTCAAGCTATCATACTCTTGCCCATCAGCCTCAGTACTTTTTAATTAATGAATATTTAGATGAATTTGCTCACACACTTTCATGCGACCGTTAATACTTCTTGAGGTACTAACCGACCGATTACTCATGTGCTTGCTTATTTGGTGTTTTTCCTTGTCTTGCACCACCTAAGGCTTAGCAGTGACTCCCAGACCAGTTGGCCTTAGGGCACTAGGTGAAGAGGCACCCTCGCTATATTTTTTTATTGCTGCCTTGGCAATAACAATACCAGTGTCCATTTTTCTCACCATTTTATATTTTCTTCATTCATTTTTTTTATTTCCTTCATACTTTGGCTTAAAGACAAGAGCATTTCAAGGTATCCTCTACTATCCCAGGCTTCAAGACGTGTGTAAGTGCGAATGGCAGGGTATCAACGTTCAAAATGTTTGGCTTCCAGAATAGAAACTATTTTTCAGACTTATTTTTATCCTCAGATTAGTGACGTCTTTCATCTTACTAACCCTTGGGACAACGGCTCATACCTACTTATTACTAGTTCGTATAAGAAAACTTCTAATTTTCTTAGTTTTCTTAAATTTTTCTAATCTCATGGATGTAATTTTTCACTATCTAATCTTTTATTATCTTATTTATGTACAAAAATAATTTTTTTTAAATTTTTTTATAGGTTTTCAAAAATGTTTTGTGCTTATGCAAAGTATGATGCAAATGATGCGAAAATAAGCACAAACCTCCCCCAAACTTATTTTAAACAGTGTCCTCACTGTTGCCATCCGCTAAATCTCGAAAAACCTGTAAGCTTGGGAGGAATTTATTAGTGGGGGCAAAATATTTAAGTGAAGACCCTCCCCCAAACTTATTCTTGGCTCAAAATTTTTGTAAAAATTTTCTTTTCAAGTGCCAGAAAAAATGCCCCCCAAACTTGAGTTATACAATGTTAAACTTTTTGAAAATCATATGAGGGGGTCAAAAATCATTGGTCGATGCCAAACTTTGCAAAGACCGAAAGTTAACATCAACCATTCAAAATTTTTATCAATGCAGTGCTCGGGTTGGTGGAAGAAGAAGTGAGGAAAGGGTAAGTGGTGGAATAGAATGTGTGTGCGTCTCATTTTCGAGAGACGATGCAGTGAATTTGATGGATTACTCGCATTCTTTTTACAATTCAGAAGAAGGGGTGGAGGTTCAATTTCAATGATTTGGACATGATTCATCTCAACATCCGTGTTATTCAAGAATGCGAGTTCATCAGCGAAGATCTCCTCAAAAGTTTCATTAATACCCCGAAGAATAATGTCATCACAAAGTGCGGGGTGATCTTCAGACTCTAAAAACAGTTCATAATCCGTGTTAATTGTTGACCCGGACATCTCGGTGGAAGAGTCCGTATGTGTATGATACATAGTTGGGTCAAACAATAACGTATGAAAAGAGTCAAGATCAATATCAGGAGGATCATCAAATTCGCTGCTGTCGACATCCATTAAGTCGACAGAACAGATCTGAGCAGTAGGTTCGGAGGGTACACTTCCCAACTTGTAAATGTTCAGCTCTATTGACCTATTCCCGAAAGATAGGGTCATAGAACCATTACGACAGTTGATTATTGCATTGGAAGTGGCCAAAAAAGGGCGACCTAAAATCACCGGAATTTGATTCCGTAGGTTCGCTACAGGCTGTGTATCAATTACAATAAAGTCTACAGGGAATATGAATTCCCCTATTTTTATTAACACATCCTCCAGTTCACCCCTAGGTTTTGTGATTGATCGGTCAGCCATCTGGAGAGTGCAATGGGTTGGCTTCAACTCGCCGATCCCTAACTGCTCATAGACTGAGTATGGAAGCAGGTTAACACTTGCGCCCAGATCTAGTAGAGCACGGTTAATGTGTTTTTCCCCGATAGAAATGGAAATAGTAGGATATCCAGGATCCTTACGTTTCCTCGGTAATTGTTGGGGGAAAGCCGTGTCTACAGTCTTTGCCATGAAAATTTTCTTGGGCACTTGTTTCTTCCTCTTTCTAGTGCACAAGTCTTTAAGAACTTTCGCATAAGCGGGGACTTGTTGGATAGCATCTAGAAGAGGGATGTTGATGTTAAACTGTTTAAACATCTCAGTGATCTTCTCCATATGTGGACTTGGTGTGTTAGCCCTTAACCGATTAGGATAAGGTGCTTTAGCAATATGCGCTGGGTCTATCATAGGAGAAGGAAGTGTGTGTGGAACCGATCCCAGAATAGAAGTGGGGATCGTCCGTGAAGGGATAGAAGAAATGGGCTGAAGTGGCGAGCCTTGTGGAAAACGAAGAATAGGCTCGGAAGAAAGTGATGGGGTAGAAGAACTAGGGTCAGAATTGGAAGTAGAACTGGAAGGAAAGGTCTCAGCTGGGGTATCATCGATAGATTTTTCAGTGTCATCAATCTCTTCTCCAACGTGATTGTCAAGCACTCTCCCAGATCTCAACGTGATTGCATTCACATGATGTGAATAGCCAGGATTGGGTAAAGGTTGAACTGGAAGTTTCCCTTTCTCTTTTGCACTCATTTCAGCTTTTAATCGTGCAATTTCTTCTTCCATCGATTTTATAGTCTCACTTTGAGAAATGGAATTTCTCTTTATGTCATCGATGGAAGTCTTTATTGTCAAAAGCAAGTTCATGAATGAAGAGGATTCATCTGAACCGATCAACTGCAAAGGATTAGACGGTGCAGGTGTGTTGACCGGATTTTGAAAATTTTGTGCTTGAAAGGGGTGCTGACTCAAATGAAGTGGTGGTTGCTGTTGTGGTGGAGGGACCCTTTGGAATTGATTCGGATTTGGAACCGTGTTTTGAGATTGGGATTGGTTCCAAGCAAAGTTCGGGTGATTCCTCCAACCCTGATTATGTGTGGAAGAAAAAGGGTCGTTTCTAGGTCCTTGTTGGTAAGCAGAATGCTCATGACCTTGAAACGTAGAATTTATTGGACATTCTTCCGTGAGATGTGAAGGATCAGCACAGCAGCCACATACAGTTTTAGAGAGTGACATTTGATTTAGGGCGGCGGCTAAAAATTTGTTTTCCATAGCATCAAATTTCTTGTGTAAAGCTGAAATTTCAGCTCTAATTCCTATGGAAACATCATTGCCATCCCTAGTCGATTGACTCACACCCTCCTATTGTAATGATTTTTCAGCGAAATCTTCTAGAAATTTCCAGGCTTCCCCATCATATTTGGTCATAAAGTTGCCTTGACACATTAATTCAAGGATCTGTCTTGTGTTAGGATTAATCCCCTCATAAATGATTCGGCACAGTTCCCATCTCGGGATGCCGTGATGTGGACATTGGACTAACGGATCCTTGAAGCGTTCAAGACATTTTGAAAATGTTTCATTTGGAAGCTGGGTGAATTGATAGATTTCGCTACGGACTCGAGCTGTCTTTTGATGTGGGTAGAATTTCTTAAGGAATGCTTTGACGAAGTCTTCCCAATTTAAAATGGAATGTGCGGTAGTGTTATATAGCCACTTCTCGGCTAAATCGCACAAAGTGAATGGGAGAAGACGAAGACGCAAAGCATCCACAGAAAGCTGTAAAGTACCCATCATTGCGCATACATTTTCAAATTTGGTGATAAACACGTATGCGTCTTCAGACTCGAGACCGTGAAATTTTGGTAGAAGGTTGATGTATTGGGGTTTAATCTGAAAATTGTCCCCGTTGGCTGGTGGAATGGAAAGACAGGTGGAAAGTGGGCCTCGTGTAGGATAGCACCTCTCTTGGAGAGAGATGCGAGGTGGATTCTACGCACCAACGGATGGCGGCAGGGTAGTGGTAAAGAAGTTCGATGGAGACGGATCCATCGATGTGGGTGTGGTGGTGGGTAAAAGAAAGGGTAAATGTAGAAATACCGACTTTAGGGTTGATCAAGGAAACGCTGACTGAACGGGCACTAGAATCCTGTGTCCAGCCTATCTTGCACTAAAAATGGTTAGTACAAGTGGCAGCGTGAATTTATAATTAGGGGAATGGTATGAATGCGGTGTTTATTTTGAAAAGTGGACGGATTTTTGAAAATATGATGCAACACAACAAATGCAACACACAAAATCCTAGAATCTAGTGGTCACCTAGGTCAAACTCTAGACCGCTCCTAACAGCCAAAAGACAAGTCGCAGGATAAAATCCTCCACTGCCTCTTTATCCCCCTGTGGCCAGGTAAGTGCCAGGTAAGTGGGAAGGTACTCCACTACGTAAGTAGTGGGCCTAATTAATAACCACTAGCCTTCGACACACTTGCCTTAGACACCACAAGAAAACGCGGATAAGCAATGAATTACCCACGGCCTTCTTCTGTCCTAAGTGAGCGTGACGGTCCTTAGAGCCATCTCTAGATTTCTTTTAGTTAATTAGGGTAAATGTGGATGCAAATTTTGCGATTTTCGGGGCTTAGGAAGGGTAATGAACTCCCCACCTAATCTGGATTTGGTCTTTTCCCCTTAATGTCCGTATTAATTATGCAAACAACCACGAAAATCAAAACACGCACAATTTAATTTTGCTATTGCGGCGCTGCGATTATTTGCAAAGAAACCTGCACAAATGGTTAATTGGAGCAGATGAGGGGAGAGGTAAGAAAGTGAGAATTATACCTGCAAAATTTTGTACAGAGAGGAAGCCACCAAGCCGCGGATGTGCGGCAATAACTGCCTTATACCGCGGAAACGCGGTCAGATCAAGGGATCACTGCACCAAATTTTCAGGATCGGTTTCTGTTCACCTCAGGCGCTCTCTGGATTATACAAAAAAATTTTATTCAAGCTCCAATGATTCCAGATTTCCTCGCAATCAAATCACAACACACGTATTAGGGTTTGTGCGAGTTTAGATCTAAAAATTATAATGGAATAAATTTTTCAACTCAAATTTCAAAATACGAACAATTAGCGCACTATCCCCGGCAACGGCGCCATTTGATTGAATGTTTTCATTGGATGTGTGTATCAAATAAAATGATCCCCGGCAACAGCGCCATTTGATTGAAAACGATTTCCGATTGTATAAGTGGAAAATGAATATAGAAATCACAAACAAAAATTATTTGACCGCAATCAACTACGGTGTCGGATGTAGATTGTAAGTGAGTGCGGATCGTCCACAGGGACAGTGTAATAGTTCGTCTTTTGAATTAGATGAGTCGAAACTTTAAAGGAAAAAACAAAACAATACAATTCATGATTTATAGTTGAAGTTCAAGAATTAGAAAATATAGATCTAATAACAAGAAAAAGATAGAATCTGTTAGTTGTATGTATGCCCTAGAGGCCAGTATTGTACAGATGATGTATATTATATTGGATGCTTGGACATATATAGAGATGACTTTCTTGCTCGATATGATAGTATGCTATCTGGTTACTCTTTATCTTAACATGTATACTAGTCTCTTTATACTGTCTTATAGTTACATGTTGGTAAAGCCCTTAGGATGTGTACTTGACTGCCTGGACTATGATGCAGATCATACTAGTGGGGACATGGTAGTCCATAAGTACATCCTTCAAAGTCCCTAGTCGTGGGTGTATCGAGACGGGGCATCGATATACCAGTGTAGACTAGCGTATACGCCTCTCGACCCATGAGATGGGCGATGGATGATCCCATATCCATTGGTGTTTGACATCAGAGATGATATACGGGTGCTCAGTGGAGACTGGGTACACTGGACGGACTCGCCGAGAACTCCCAGATGGTATTATACCTCACGTCAGATGGCAGTTCTTAGGTGACACTTGTGCAGGTTAGTCTGTAGACCCGAGATCGTCATAGAGTCTTGTGTGATTCCCACTGTGCTTTGATCTCCACCTTACCACGTCCATGAGGGCGTGCAAAACGGTGGTCTTTGGGTACAGTCCCGAGTCACATGGAGGCAATGAGCGATAGAAGGGGTTTCGTCTCTCCCGGTATTGGGGGTTGATGTTGCGCTGTGCTCGATTGGCCGTAACAGGGAAGTCCCTGGCCAGGGCTGATCAGAGATTTGCTGGTAAGTGTTACCAGTAGTTTCTCGACCTGTTATGAGCCTCACATCAGCACGACTTATCGGTTATTAGGGTCTGACATTTACCACCCCTAGACTTGATATGCGACATATCAGACGAACAGACCGGACTGTACGGTAAGTGTTACTGGTTGGATTCACAGGAGTGTGAGCGGGCTAGCTCGTCGATCTTCTGATCGCTCAATACCCGGATGGCCATTACGTTTAGCAGACCGCTTGCGGCTTGTGGGTGTTTGATATGATCATCATCTGCTACCGGCGTATTGACGAGTCTTTAGAGTCCTACACAGAGGTTTCCTGGCTCAAGCGAAACGAAATAGGAGTGCATATGAGATATGTGCAGGACCGAGAATAATGCGTGTATGTGATACCGTATTTCATTCTCGCGATGGATGTATCGATTGGTTATATTCGATATAACCTAGATATCGAATCAAGGATTGATTCGATAAGCCGATACATAGGATACTAGTCGGTTATATGCGATATAACCGGATCGTTAAATCAAGTGTTGATTTAATGATTTAATGTATAATTATATATTTGATATATTACTTTGCATTAGCTAGTATTGGTTCACTTTAAATGGATTTTCTCACTTGATGTGCAAGTTGTATATGTGATATACTTTTGTGCACATGTTAGTATCATGTTTGATGATGCTTGCTCATTTGGTTAAGTGTATAGAATTAAACCATGGTTAAGTTGATGATTAGGGTTTTGCTTTTTCATTTATTTATTTATTTGTTTATTTATTTATTTGGAAAAGATAAAGATGAGAATGGTGGCTTTCTTTGTTTCTTATTGAAGCTTCATGAAGCTTTGACTTAGTCACCATTCTTGTCTCATGCTTAACCCTAACCATTCCCACTTACCA
Organism: Agapanthus africanus; assembly: GCA_030015575.1. Lineage (NCBI taxonomy): Eukaryota > Viridiplantae > Streptophyta > Magnoliopsida > Asparagales > Amaryllidaceae > Agapanthus > Agapanthus africanus. Next base: position 58,467,979 of record CM057343.1, on the reverse strand, counting down.
TGGTCTATTCTCTACACTTAACCTTAGTTAGGATATGATAAGTATTGATTTCTTTTCTATTATGAAAAACACTTTTTATCATATTCTTTCTTCTTCTTCATCATCTTCTTCTTCAAGAAAAGCTTAAGTCCATCAATGGCAACTTGAGCAAAAGTGAGAGAAATCCAATTCTAAAGTGAACCCACCTCATATTTCTTCACCCTCTACCTCTTGCCAAGTAGTATAGGGTGTTTTCTTCACAAGTTTCACAACTTGGTGAAGTTGGAGCTTGAACTTGCGATGCCTCGACGTAGATCATCTTCGGCACGAAGCCGACGACCTAGTCCGCCCATTTCTCCGATGAAGCCGACGATTGAGTTCAGGATTCGAGATGGACAGCGAGAGGACGCCTACGTGGAACTAAGGAAGTGGAGAACCGGATCTACAAAGGTTGTAGCCTCTCTCCTTTAGTTAAATTGTTAACTAGTTTCGTTTTTCGCCTAGAATTCTAGTCGACGATCCGTATTAGGGTTTCTCGGCACCCATAAAATTTGAAATTGGCATGGATGATGTCTTGTGAGACCTCTATAGTGTGCCTAAGAACCCTACAGAATCAAGAATTGAGAGTTTGGTGATTTTTCCAACCAAATATCAAGAATCGAAATGAGGCTCGTAGGAATCGATCGGATCTATAGATGTGATGCAATCTCACGATGACGTATTCTTATTCTTCGATGAATTGATACTAGATTGATGATGATCGACGAGAATTAGGGATTTCTAGTGAAACTAGGGTTTCATCATTTATCCCTTGTTCCTTCATCGATATCATTCACATTCTAGCCTCTAGTAAATTCAGGAAACGATTGTAGATCGCTAATTTCGAGCGATAACAATCAAGAAAGCATCGCAACGAAACTAGGTCATCGATTCTTGAATTTGCTAGGGTTTACAAAACTCGTAGGACTTAAGAATCGTTTTAAAATTTGTTACATCATCATTCTATTGATCGTCTCGACTTCTTTACGAGCAGAGTTTTACTCAAACATCACAACAAGAACCACAATCACAAATTGAGATCTAATCATGATGCAAGAATTTAAAAGAAAGCAAGATTAAAGAATTTCACCTTTTATTTATATCAACAATTTCGTTACAATCACTCAAGAACTACAAGAGGAGGAACTCGATCGTAGATTTGGCTTCGCTCGTCTCCTTGAGTCACGGACCGGCTTGGATCACTTGCTCGATTGAAGATCGGCTCGGCTCCTAAAAGGTTGAAGGCTTCTTGCTTAATTTGTACTCGGGATCTTGAATTTGATTGGAATTAGGGTTAGGATTTCGCACAAGTCTTGTCACTAAACTTGTGGAAGAAGATGGAGAATTGAACTACTATTAGAGATTAGGGAAGTAAAAGATTAACCATTAACCCTAGGTCTAGGCTTCTATTTATAGACTTCCCTAAACCCTAGATCTAGGATTAGAATTTGAATTTCTCTCCAAAAGTTAGTTAGAGGAGATTTGAATTTCCCTTCAAAAGTTTGTTGAGGAGAAGCTTCTAGATGAAATTAGTTAGGAGCTTAATTAGGATTAGCTTAATTAATCTTCTTTGCTGATCTGGAAGAAGCTTCGAGGGTTTTCTGGAATTTGCCATAAATTTCTGAGCTTTAGGCACTAAAATAGGAATAATGCAGCAAAATTGGACGGATGACGTGGCAGAACCGCCGCGGAACCGCGGAGCAAGCCAGCTTCCGCCGCGGTTCCGCGGCTCTTTGGAAGAGTTGGGGCTTGGGCTCTCTGGTGCTTGCTTGGGCTGACTTAAGGGCCTTTATAAGATATGTTGAATTGTATTTGTCCCTTTTGATTGCTACCAGATCTCAAAACTTGGAGTTGGTGTATTTTTTATCAGCTTATTTTGGCTTTGATCCTGCAATTTCCTGCACAAATCTCGAGACAAGTGTTGCGCAATATAGGGATGATGCGATGCCATAAAATACAGTCAATTTCCTTAGAAATGCCGGTTTTAAAGTCTAACACATTTAATCTGATATTTAACAACTGTTTTGATAATATGTGAAATATGAATACCGAACACTTCTAAATGAGTGTAAAAGATAGGGAAATTACCGTGTTAAAAATGCAGTATTTTCGACTGATCAGGAGTCTCCTCAGGAAAATTCCTAGTTTCATCATACGGCACCGGGGTATCGAAATCGATCCCTCAAAGATCAAGACGATTATGGAAATGCCCACGCCAAGAACTCTCAAACAACTGCGATCTCTTCAAGGAAAGCTTGCATATATCTGGCGGTTCATAACCAACCTCTCTGGAAAATGCCCTATGGTCATTTAATGAAGAAGGGAACCCCATTTGTCTGGGATCAAAAGTGCCAAAATGCACTAAACGAAATCAAGCAATACCTGCAAAATCCGCCGGTATTGGCCGCTCCGGTTAAGGAAAACCCCTTATCCTATATACGACGGCCCTTGAGGGTTCTCTAGGCGCACTATGGGCACAAGAGCATGATCAAGAAAAGGAGAGAGCTCTATATTATTTGAGTCAAGTTCTCCTGGGGGAAGAAAACAACTACACCCCCATTGAAAAGTATTGCCTGGCACTGATCCTCACGATAACGAAGCTCAGATATTACGCCTTGGCACATGAGGTCCATCTCATATCAAAGGTGGATCCTTTCAAATATCTGATGTCAAGGGCCATACTAACAGGAAGGCTTTCCAAATGGGCCCTCCTTCTGATGGAGTTCTCGATAACGTATCAACCTTTCAAAGCAGGGAAAGGCCAGGCCATTGCCGACTTTCTCGCAGAGCATCCGATACCAGCAGACTCCCCCTTAAATTGTGAGTTGCCGGATAAACATGCGTTTGACATAATCAAAGGAGATAAGGAAGAAAATGATTCTCGATGGGAACTCTACTTCGATGGAGCATCTTCCATGAAGAGGCAAAAACAAAACACCTCTATAATCAAAGCCGGGGTGGGCCTTATCTTCGTGATTCCACAAGGAGGAATATTGCGTTACGTGTTCATATCATAATTTTGCATTATTATATTCCCCATTCTTATTCATTTTATAAATAAAAAGGTGCTTTTGATCCATGTCTGCTACATAGTTGCAGGTTACAGGTTTTCGGAACAAAACAGTGAAAATGATGAAAAGACGATACAAAAGTGAGACTACGACCAACAAATTGAGAATCTTTATCATGCCTACAGTTTGAAGAACAAACGAAGATCAATCAACAATTTCACAAAGTACAAAGGCAGCACAAGATTCAAGACTTCAACACGAAGCGAATGGTAAAAGTCCACAACACTCTGCAACTGTGGAAATCTGGAAGAAAATAGAAGACATTCTGAAGAACTAAGTGAAGAAAAGTCAAGGAAAAAGCAACATGAAGTATACCTGAAGAAATGAGCCAGCAAGCCTCCAGGATGGCCGCGGAACCGCGGCCAAACCGTGCTTATGGCCGTGGATCCGCGGCCGCGCGCGTGTCGGTGCGTGTCGGTGGAGTAGGTGCATTGACTTGGCTTCTCAGGATAGTTTTGTAATTCTAGATGTGGATCAGATGTAAATCCTAGGGTTTCTATAATCTATAAATAGGAACCCTACAACTCTTTTTGGAGTGTGCCTCTTTAGAGATGCCTCTTTTAATTTCTAGATCTTAGATTTTCAATTCCTTGTAATCGTCAAAGAGTGCATCAATAAAGAAGTAAGTTTTCTTTATCTTGCCTTAGTTATTTTAATTTCTTTTCTGCCCTAGTTATAAATTCTTTATCTGCCGTAGTTAAATTTTATTTATCTGCCGTAGTTGTTAAATTAAAATCATAAAAATGAACTCTTTTATCAATTCCCTAATGAGTGTGTAGTTCCTTACTTGTTAGGGTTAGGTTTGGGGAATGTTTGAGAGATGAAAATTTCTCACCCCTTTCTTGCCCGTTATACATTTTAAATACGACTCTATGCATACATACACACACCGCTCACTACGGCACCCTATCCCACGAGGTAGAGGTGATACCATAGTTAAAGACCGGTTGTGTATGTTTTCCATGGAGGTTAGGGTAAGAGTTAAGAAAGGACGGACAAGGACCTAGAGGAAGAAATCTAGTTTCTTCCCGATCGTGCTAATCCCCTTTGTTAACTATTACCTTAGCACCTAAAGTTCTTAATTAGGGCAAAGAAAGCGGTGAGAAATAATTGACTTTCCAAACTTAACCTAATCGTAACCCTAGCAAGCATTTTATAAACTTTTATCTCATTCTTAGATCTTAAAATAAAAACACCATTTTTTTGTATTAACTCGTTAGAACACAAAGATAAGGAATCCATGTCCCTGTGGACCGACCCATACTCAACCGGCTAACTACCAAGCAACGCCGTTCTTGATTGCGGTTAATATTCTTTGATTTATCTTTTAAAAGCGTAAGCACTAAAATTCCCTAACAATCAAATGGCGCCGTTGCCGGGGAGACGGTAGTCTCTTTCTTTGTGTAATTTCGGGTTAATAAAAAAAATTTATAAAAAATAAAAAAATTAAAAATTATAAAAATTGAAAATTTTTAAAAACAAACAATTTTTTTTAAATCCAATAAAAATAAAAATCATCTTGTTCTTTTTGAGAGGTATTGCGTGAATTATGCAGGAAAGGAAGAAGGACAAATTCAGATCTGGAGCAAAGCTAGTGAACAAAACAGCAAACGAAAATCTAAACAGACAGAGGAGGATCAAAACGGCACATAACAGAATTTTTAGGATCAAAACCGACCATTCAACCGCGGAACCGCCGCGATTTGGTGCCTTTGACCACGGATCCGCAACCTCGTGCTGACGTCATCACCTCATATCCCTCTGTGAGTATTTTTTATCTCCTCTGTAACCTCCTGATCTCAACAGAAAATTTTCCTGCAGGGTTCTTTGCGCAAAATCTTTCTCCCTCTCCAATAAATTGTTTTTGTGCAGGATTCTTTGCGCTGCAAAATAGAACTTTTTTTTGAAAGTGTTTTAGATTTTTGTGTGTTTACTGCTTTGCATTTTTAAAACGGACTTTTAAGCGGCTATAACACCAATCCAGATTGGGTGGGGATTTCATTACCCTTCCTAAGACCCCAGAAATCACAAAAAACATTTGCATCAACTTTCGAGTTAGTAAAAAAAATATTAGACTAAGCCAATAAGAACTGTCGCGTTCAATAGGACAAAGGAAAAGTTGTAGGCATCGGTCGTTTATCTAAACCAGATTTTGTGGTGCCTAGGCTAAACAAGTAGGAAAGTTAATTTTAAAAGGCCCGTCTCACGGTGATTCATGAGCGGATCCCTCCTTTCTTTACTTGTGCTTACCTGGCCACAATTGACGGTGAAAAGACGATTTGAGGATCTCACAGCTTGCCCTTTGGAATAGTTAGGAGCAGTGTAGCTGACTTAGGAGGCCATAGCTCTAGATTTGATTGTGCATATTATAAACTGTGATTGTTTGAACTAATTCCGTACAAATTTTGCAAAACTCTTTCTAAAAAAAAACACTTTCAAAAATTTCAAAAATCCAAAAACAAACAATTTTTTTTAAAATAAAAAATAAAATTTTTTAAAAATAAAAAAAATATTAAAAAAAATCATCACATTCTTTTTCTTCTCCTTTCTCACATCATGGGTACCCCACCTCCCAAAACTCTTGCCGAACTTTGGTACCCTGAACCAAACTTTGCTTCCTACGCGAATTGTTTTGGTCGAATTACGGACGATCCCTCCATGCCCAAAATTTCTTTGAAAGATCGAATAGAAGCGTCTAGGAGAAACAATTGGACTCCGCAATCCACTATGTATCAACCGTTTCAACCTTCACCACCTTCTTACGTTGATACTCCTTTTTCGAGTCCTGTTGTAACTCCGAAACCCATGTCCATTGCTGAACATATTGAACAATCTCGTAACCGATCTTTCACTCCTTTCAACACTTCCAGTTCTTGGGATCAACAAGTCCATTCACCTTTTTTTATCCAAATGTTGATCCTACTCCTGTCCAACCATTCAATTCCTACCGGTCCTACCCGACTTTCGCACCTTCCCTAGACATTGCTTCTACACAGCCAATTAAGAGTTTCCAGAATCCAAACAATTTTGAATCTTTTACTGAAGCCCCTTCACAACCCATGTCTGGTCTGGAACAGTCATTGGAAGCTTATATTGTAGCGACAAACCAACAGATGAGGAATTTGAATGCGTCCATTGCCGCCCTTAATTCATCAAGACAACCTAGTGAACTGGTAGCTAGTTCCCAACTAGCTCCAAATTTTCCAATGTATGATAAGGCGGTGGGACAGATTGAGAATTTGAGTGAAGAGAGTGAGATGTACACCTTTCCAAATCAAACCTACCCATCCCCAATTGAATCCCACAACTCCGGTTTTGAATGTCTATCAAGTGTCCCAAATGATTCACCAGTTGAAAATAAAACATTTAATGAGTTGTGCGACTTTATAGTGCTTGATTTGCCAGATTGTGAAGGGTCTCTTTCGAGTGAACCCACACCTAATCCTTTTGAACTATACACCTCCAATCTAGAACCTGAATTGATAAATATCCATGCTTTTGATGAGGTGTCTAAAAAAATTGATTTTCACTTGATCGATGATATTGACGCCGAGAATATTTTGGATAATGAACCCGCGGATTTGACTGAATTTTTCTCTCCAATTCATCATCCCGAGTCATTAAATGTTTCTCCCGAACTTCATATGCGTCTTGATTTTGATGATAATGGTATGGATAAGCTAAATTTTGAGGAGAATATTGAGGAAATTATTGAGGATGAACCAATTCTGTTTGATGAGTCGGATTTTCCAATTCATCCTGTTCCTTCCACTGACTGTGTACACCCTCCTGAACCTTTAACTGTAACCCTTCCTAAATCACTCCCCTTCGTCCTTTTCATCGTTCCGACCGCGCAAAAATCCGTTACGCTTTCATCTTCAATGTCTGGTTTACCAAGTTCGACGTACCCATGTTTGCTCACGAACCTTGAGGGATTTGATCACATTTCTCCGTGGGTTGATAGATTAGCACAACCGCTTTTTACACATCGGTCATTACAAATTGTGCTAATTTATACACTCCATCTTCACCCTCAAGTTCGTATTCCCACTTTCTTTGGTTCTTCTTCTAATCTTCCTTTAATGATATCGAGTGTTAATGAATCACAATCCGATATTTTGAGTTCGGTAATTTTAGAAAAACAACTTGATTTAGAATCTTTTGAGAATAAGGTAGATGAGCTTTACGAGTCTCCTACCTCCGTAATTTTTGAAAAATCAAGTGTGTTGACTTCTGACGTGACACTTATTGACATTAAAACGTTCAATCGGACCTTCGATAAAAGTTTCGAAGATATTTTCGCCGACGAACTCGCATTCTTAAACGACACGGATTCTGTGATTAATCAACATCCACCCAAAGAAGTCGAACCACCACCACCATTTCTTTTTCCCTTCTGCCATTCTTCTCCTCCACCGAGACAGTATACTGCTTTTATCTCCACACAGTCTCGTGTGTTTCTCATTTCTTTTCTCTACACTCCATTCTTTCACCAACTACACCATTATAACGATAAATTTTTTGAATGGTTGGTGCTAACCTTTGGGCTGTGTAAGGCCTTGTATAGCTTGATACTGTGTTTTTCTCCTCCCTAACTCTGAACTTTAATACTTCAACAGTGGAAACACTGTTTCACTTAAGTTTGGAGGGGACCATTTTGTATATATATTTTGTTTTTTTTACAATAAAAAAATATAAAAAAAAAATTAAACAGGAGAGTGCCGACATTTTGACCCTCTTGGTGTAGCCTGACAGTGAGGACACTGTCAAGTTTAAGTTTGGGGGTGTGCTCGGTAAGCTTTCTTCCTGCGCATTCATATGTATATTTTTTCATTTGCATACTTATTTTAAAACCCATAAAAATTAAATTTTTTTAAAAATTATAAAAATTGAAAGATTCAATTTTGGCCATAATTGACTTAAGTTTGACAAGACGGTTAACTAGCTAGAAAAAACTAGATCCTATACTTAGTAAATTAAAAACCCTAAAAAAATAACCTTTCTTAAAAATTTAACGGTAGAAAATATATGTCCTTGTAGTTTACTTAGAAATAGGTAAATTTTGAGTTCACTTCTTGGGCTAAGTTAAAATAAGGGAAGGGTATTGAAATTTTTATTAAAGTGTAAGTCTGAAAAATAATCCCTAAGCTTAAGTCTAAATTCTGAAAATATATACCCTACAACTTGCACAAACACGGATCTTGAAACTTGGAATAGTAGCAGAGACCTTGAAATGCTCTTGTCTAAAGTCCTTAGTATGAAGAAAAATAAAATAAAAATACAAGTGTGAATAAAGAGATAAAAAAAATGAACACTGGTTTTTGTAATTACTTAAGGCTGCAAAAATAAAAAAAATATTTAGCGAGGGTACTTTATCACCTAGTGCCTTAGACCAACTGGTTTGGGAGTCACTGCTAAAGCCTTAGATATTACAAGACAAGGAATAACGCCATAATGCGCAAACATATTTTGTAATCGGTCGTTAGTACCTCAAGAAGTATTAACGGTTGCATGAAGAATGTGTGAGCAATTTCATCTAAAATTCACCAATTAAAAGTACTTTGGACAATGGGCAAGAGTATGATAGCTTGAATTGAATTTCCAAGTGTAGGGGTGATACATACACATACGTAGGGGTATATGATTGGGTTTGGATGAGAGATAGGAATGAAAAATAGGAATTATATTTTTAGTAGAGATGATAAAAATTCCTAAGTTGAGATGGAACCTTAGAAGGAAAACTCAAAAGATGCTAAAAGCTAAATAAATTTACAGAACATATACAATCTTAAGTTAAATGATAAGGAAGCGTGAAAAATATGGGTTGATAATTTCTGAGTTGAAGATAATAGAGCTTCTTGCTAGAAAACCGAATTGAAAAATGAAAATCAATAGGTCAAATTGATAGGATTTTGTGGGTAGTATCCGCTGAAAACCCTCAGGAGACAACACTTCTCCTACTAGGGACACCTAGAGGTTTAACGGCTTGTTGCACGAGCTTAGTGCAATCGCGTTTCCCTGCGAAAGTGAGGTTAGGTTTTTTCGAGAATAAACTAGTTTTTCTCAAGGACGAGCAAAAGATAAGTTTGTGGGTATTTGTTCATATCATAATTTTGCATTATTATATTCCCCATTCTTATTCATTTTACAAATAAACAGGTGCTTTTGATCCATGTCTGCTACATAGTTGCAGGTTACAGGTTCTCGGAACAAAACAGTGAAAATGATGAAAAGACGATACAAAAGTGAGACTACGACCAACAAATTGAGAATCTTTATCATGCCTACAGTTTGAAGAACAAACGAAGATCAATCAACAATTTCACAAAGTACAAAGGCAACATAAGATTCAAGACTTCAACACGAAGCGAACGGTAAAAGTCCACAACACGTTGCACTGTGGAAATTTGGAAGAAAATAGAAGACATTCTGAAGAACTAAGTGAAGAAAAGTCAAGGAAAAAGCAACATGAAGTATACCTGAAGAAATGAGCCAGCAAGCCTCCAGGATGGCCGCGGAACCGCGGCCAAACCATGCTTATGGCCGCGGATCCGTGGCCGTGCTGTGCGCGTGTCGGTGGAGTCGGTGCGTTGACCTGGCTTCTCAGGGTAGTTTTGTAATTCTAGGTGTGGATCAGATGTAAACCCTAGGGTTTCTATAATCTATAAATAGGAACCCTACAGCTCTTTTTGGAGTGTGTCTCCTTTTGGGTGCCTCTTTAGAGATGCCTCTTTTAATTTCTAGATCTTAGATTTTCAATTCCTTGTAATCGTCAAAGAGTACATCAATAAAGAAGTAAGTTTTCTTTATCTTGCCTTAGTTATTTTAATTTCTTTTCTGCCCTAGTTATAAATTCTTTATCTGCCGTAGTTAAATTTTATTTATCTGCCGTAGTTGTTAAATTAAAATCATAAAAATGAACTCTTTTATCAATTCCTTAATGAGTGAGTAGTTCCTCACTTGTTAGGGTTAGGTTTGGGGAAGGTTTGAGAGATGAAAATCTCTCACCCCTTTCTTGCCCGTTATACATTTTAAATACGACTGTATGCATACATACACACACCGCTCACTACGGCACTCTATCCCACGAGGTAGCAGTGATACCATAGTTAAAGACCGGTTGTGTATGTTTTCCATGGAGGTTAGGGTAAGAGTTAAGAAATGACGGACAAGGACATAGAGGAAGAAACCTAGTTTCTTCTCGATCGTGCTAATCCCCTTTGCTAACTATTGCCTTAACACCTAAAAGTTCTTAATTAGGGCAAAAAAAGCGGTGAGAAATAATTGACTTTCCAAACTTAACCTAATCCTAAACCTAGCAAGCATTTTATAAACTTTTATCTCATTCTTAGATCTTAAAATAAAAACACCATTTTTTTTGTATTAACTCGTTAGAACACAAAGATAAGGAATCCATTTCCCTGTGGACCGACCCGTACTCACCCGGCTAGCTACCATGCGACGCCGTTCTTGATTGCGGTTAATATTCTTTGATTTATCTTTTAAAAGCGTAAGCACTAAAATTCCCTAACAATCATTACGCCCTTTCCTTAACGGAGCCAAGGACTGATAACGAAGTTGAATATGAAGCTTTGATAGCAGGTATCGAGATCGCTGTCGACATGGGAATCAAAGACCTCCTCATATATGGAGACTCCCAGCTGATCGTCAGCCAAGTAAATGGCAACTATCAGACGTGCAGGCCAGAGCTGATAAAGTATGGCGAAAGAGTGCATGCAACTACTGAAAAAAATCCCCTTTTACATCCTGGAGAGTATACCGCATGCAGAAAACAACAAAGCGGATGCGTTGTCCAAATTGGCTAAGGAACTGGCCGATGAAGACCTCAATGCCGTAAAGATCATCGTGCAAAGCCGCAGGATCATCGCGCCAATAGAAATATCTTCGGGAGACTTAACAGAGCCATCCGAACGAAAAGAAACGACCGAACAAGTAACCCTTCAAATAAAGCCCAAAGAAAAGGTCAACTATTGGAGGGAAGTCTTCATAGACTACTTCAAATCCTAACGAACGCCCAAAAACGCGTCGTCTCGACATTAGCTCATGAAACGAGCTCTGTCCTTCGCCTTCGTCAATGATACTCTATATAAGAGATCATTCGACTGTCTAAGGGTAAGATGCTTGGGGCCGAAGGAAGCAAAGAAAGTCGTTCAAGAAATTCACGACGGACTCTGCGGTTCTTACCAAGCTGGGCCAAAGATGAAACTGAAGATCAAAAGAATGGGTTACTATAGGCCCATAATGATTCAGGATTGGCTCGAATATGCGAAGCAGTGTCATTCATGCCAAATTCACGGGGACTTCATCCACCAACATCCAAATCCACTACACCCAACAGTGGCTAGCTGGCTATTCGAAATGTGAGGAACCGATATAATTGGCCCCATTGAACCAGCATCGTCCAAAGGACATCGGTTCATACTGGCAATGGCCGACTACTTTTCTAAGTGGGTAGAAGCAGTACCACTAAGGGAGGTGAAAACGGAGAATATCCTCTATTTCTTCAGGACATATGTCATCTATCGGTTCGGCACTCCGCGACGAATTATCTCGGATAATGGGCCGTCTTATAGAAGTTGTAAAATCAGCCGCTTCGCACAACATCATAAAATAGATTGGAGATAGTCTTCAGTCTATAATCCTCGGGCTAATGATCTAGCTGAAGCTTTCAACAAGACCTTGACGAAGATTATAAAGAAAACGGTGTCCAGAAACAAGAGAGACTGGCATGAAAGGTTGCATGAAGCTCTCTGGACGTACCGAACAACGTTCAAAACAGCGACGAATACACACCATACGCATTGGTATTCGGCACGGAAGCAGTGCTTCCCTTGGAAATAGAACTCCCTTCTCTATGAGTAGCGGTTCAATACGAGCCGACAGATGAAGAAAATGATCATCTTAGGCTTGAGGAGCTCGATGCCCTCGACGAAACTCTCCTTATAGAATAGCAAAACCTAGAGGTTTATAAGGCAAGGATGACAAGGTCATACGAAAGACTGACCAGGCTAAGAACATTCCGCCAAGGCGAACTCGTGCTAGTCGTCAAAAGACCAATGATCCCCAATCACGCAAAACGGGGGAAATTTGAGACGAACTATGAAGGCCCGTACATCATAGGCAAAGTCTACCAAGGTGGAGCCTACCTGCTTATGGATAAGCATGGAGAAAGACCCTTCCGGCTAATAAACGACCGATTTCTCAAAAAATACTACGCTTGATGAGTTACGACTTAGGTCTATGATAGATGGCGACGCTCATGTCCGCTCGCTATCTTCCTAAGTCAGAATTATGAGAGCAGTATGCAATGAAGCTCCGTCGTCTCAAACATGGCGACAAAGGACCGAGATATCCTTAAACTAGAAATTCGCTTCAAACAGACCGAGATGTCCTTAAATTAGAGATTCGCCTCAAACATGGCGACAAAGGACCGAGATGTCCTTAAACTAGAAATTCGCCTCAAATATAGCGATAATGGACCGAGATGTCTCTAAACTAGAACCCCGCCTCAAATGTGGCGATATAGGACCAAGAAGTCTTTAAACTAATTATCTTCCTCAAACATGGCGACATCGGACTGAGATGTCCCTAAACTAACAATGGACCGAAAAGTCCTTAAACTAGAAATTCGCCTCAAACATGGCAATAATGGACCTAAACGTACCTAAACTAATGCATCGCCTCAAACATGGCGCATCGCCCCAAATACGGCGATACCCTCCCTTGAGATCTATATTGCAATCTAAGTCTCGACGGCGAGGGTTGCAACCTAAGTCCTACCGGCTACACAGCTACTCCAGCAATTAAGACACTCTCAAATCCCACCAACAAACAGATGGGTCACTTACGACGTAGCAACTTTCGAGAGTTTCGTTATTAAAAAAAGGCGGTATGCCCACAAGCAAAATGGGCACGGATGAAAACCTGAAAGGGCACCGTGAGTAAAAACAGTAGGATTGCCGGCGAGTTTGTGAAAATCTAAATAGGGCGCAAACTCGTAAAATAAAAAAATTCATGTGCACTTGCAAGGTCCTCTCGACCTTGTGAGGAGAAAATACCCGCGTGAGATCCTTACGACTCACAAAGGAGCAACACACTTAGAAATCCTCATGATTCCTAAGGGGAAATTACACTTGCGAGATCCTCACGACTTGTAAGGAGAAATCCCTTTATGAGACCCTCACGGCTCATAAGATTCAAAAGCCTTAAGCTATATGGATCTGAACCTGTTCTTAAGTCATCATATCCCCCAAGTTTCCCTACAGGTGGTCCAATATTGACCCTTGTATACAATCCACGGGCACGAATAAAAATTCCCCCACCAAGTTCCACCAACGATGAGAAATGTCCCCGTATGGTGAACGATACTTGTAAGTCCTCTCGGCTTATAAGGAGAAAACAGTCTTGCAAGATCCTTATGACTTATAAGAGAAAATACACTTAGGAATCCCCACGATTTCTAAGGAGAAAGTACGCCTACGAGGCCCTCACGTCTTGTAGAGAGAAATACCTTTATGAGACCCTTACGGCTCATAAAGTCAAAAATCCTTAGTCGACAGGATCCTAACCCTGTTTGCTAAGCTATCTTTGTTCAAATCAGCAAAGGCAAATGATGAGTCGCTCCTGACAATATTCCAGTCATAGCGATGCTGATGTCTAAACAGGTGTCAAACTCCATGTCCTTTCATGGCAAATGATGATTCGCTCCTGGCAATATTCCAGTCATAGCGATGCCGATGCCAAGGTTGGTATCAGATTCCAAACTCGCAATAAAAACAATAGCGAGTAGCAAAAAAATATGCATATAAAAACAGCCGAAATGTTTGGGCAACTCGCAATAAAAAGCAGCAAGTAAAAATATAAAAAAATAGCCGAAATGATTGAGCACCATGGATAAAAAAGCCTAAATGATTGGGCAATCACGACTTTCGTGATATGTAAAGATGAAAAGATAGAGCATCACGGCAATACAAAATAAAATAAAATAAAATTTTCTCTGCCATGCAAGTATGTCTATATTGACTCTTGTATACAATCCATGGGCTCAAATGAAAGAAATGGAACCATACTTTCCCACCATGCTCCGTTAAAGGGAGAGCCAGATCTTGACGACAATATCTATAGTCTAGAAATCAGCTCGACGTTCTTCTCATTCCAACAGGGTGCAGACGTGACATTAACAAAGCTCCAAGGAGCCAAATCAAAACGGAGTAATGGCAAAATCCTAGCTCCAACTCGGCGTTCCTTTTCATTCCAGCAGGATGCAGATGCAACGTCAATAAAAGACCCAAGGGTCGAAAAAAAAATGGAGCCATGGTAAAATCCTAGCTCCAAGTCTTGACGGTTCATATACAACTCAGAGACCGTCTCGACGTTCCTTCTCATTCCAGCAGGATGCAAATGCAACGTCAACAAAAGACCCAAGGGTCGAAACAAAAATGGGGCCATGGCAAAATCCTAGCTCCAAGTCTTGACGGTTCATATACAACTCAGAAACTATCTCGACGTTCCTTCTCATTCCAGCAGGATGCAGACGTAACGTCAACAAAAGACCCAAGGGTCGAAACCAAAAATGGAGTAACGACAAAATCCTAAACTCCAAGTCTCGACGACACATATACAACCTAGAGACCATCCCGGCGTTCCTCCTCATTTTAGCAGGATGCGAATGCGGCTATCAAATGAAAATGGAGCAATGGCATATTCCTAGCTCCGGACTTCAATTGCAGTACATACAGTATAGAAGTCTTATTGATGTCTACCCTACTTCAGCAAAGAATCGGCGCGACATCGTCAAAACAAAAAAAATGAAGCAACGACATATTCCCAGCTTCAGGTCTTGAAGGCAACTCATATAAAGCCTAAAAGACTATCGGAAATCATCCCACACCATAGCAAAGTGGTTATGACTCATCGGGGCTCCAAACTGAGCCTAACCTCAAGTAAAAAGCGTCATGGCAAATTTCTAACGTTTGCTCTTCCGACGGTAATATGACCTAAGGAGATTACTTGAAGACGTCTTATCCAGAGAAGGGATCAGAGACACGATAGTCGCGGGGCTACTCGAACAACGGCTTAAAGACCGCATATCGAGGAAGACATCAGCCAACGTGACGGTACCACAGACTAAAACCCTAGTACCACAAGCCTAACGGACCTCTGTCGTAAAGAATGGAGGTTATCTACATATAACGTTAGGACGAGTTTACCTGTAAACCCAAGGGAGGTAAACTAAAGAAACTCCGAAACGAGTGAATAAACTAGAAACTCCGAAACGAGTGAATAAACTACAAACTCCGAAGCGAGTACATAAACTAGAAACTCCGAAACGAGTGAATAAACTACAAACTCCGAAACAAGTACATAAACTAGAAACTCTGAAACGAGTGAATAAACTATGGACTCCGAAATGAGTACATAAACTGGAGACTCCGAAATGAGTGAATAAACTACAAACTCCGAAACGAGTAAATAAACTAGAAACTCCGAAATGAGTGAATAAACTACAAACTCTGAAATGAGTACATAAACTACTTCGCGCCAGATCAAGACATCAAGAAACAGAAAAGCGCGACTCATAGGCTTCGGGGCTCAGAACTACATTTCTTAAGGATCGAGATCTGAGTTAACAAAAAATGTATGACATGCCAGCCAGAAACCAGCCATATGCTATGCATTACTTCACTTACGGGTATGCTATCGTGAGCAAGGTGGTAGGGGGAGGCATTTGTTCGTATCAGTCCAGTGTTTGCCTATGTCTAGATGCATGCATCAGAAACTTCTAAGGTTAAAATGCAAAGTATATATTCAGAGAAAAGATGCCCACATGGATATGTGCTGGGGTGAAATGTTCAGCGTTCAACAATTTTTTTATTATTCCACAGTAAAAAGATAATCAAATATGGGATCAGCGATAAAGGGATTAACAAAACAATAAACAAGATTCTCTAACTCCCTCTCTGCCTTCTCCACCATGTCAAAGCGGCGATTTTCGCGAGGAGCCGCTCCCCATCGGTCAGTGCCATGCCCATCAGCGAAGGCGAACATGACGGCCCGCTGAGCCCGCACCTGACTTAGTAACTGAACAGAAATGTTCTTCAGAAGCTGGGTAATCAAACGTGCTTCATAAAAGCACTCGATCTTTTCCTCCGCTGCATCAAGCATCGCCGGAGTTATCTCCGCTGGATGAGGGGGGGTGTCAGCAAGCACAGACATGAAGATCATCTGGAGCCAAATGGATCCCATAGAAAGAGGAGAGCCTTTACGAGCCAGAAACTCGTACATCACCGTGTCACATTGGTCATCTGTGAGGATGGGGTCCACTAAACGCACAGTAAAATGAGGGACAATTCCCTCGATGGGTACCTCCCATAGTTGCCGACGAGAATGAGGATGATTGCAAGCCATAACTCTTGGTTTGTTAAAAATGGTTCTCTCCTTACGAAGAAAGAGGAAAACATAGTTTTAGATTTTAAAGAGGAGCATTCAAGTCTAGGCATAGAAAATGTTGTGCATGGTGGAGTTATTTCCAAGTCCTGACAAAAAGGGCATGGGAAAAGAAAAAGTTGACTCATGGGAATCAGAGCAAGAAGGTGAAACGATTCCCTCAGCAGCGCCTCACGTGCATGACACGTGAGAGCCGGCGCCGATTCTTTGCAGGATTAGAATCTGTAGCGGTGCCTCATGCGCATGACATGTGAGCGCCGACACTAGTTTTTATATGTATATAACAACACTTCACGTGAGGCACATATGAGCATTGGCATAAAGAAAAGGGGGAGCTTTGTCATTCATACTACGAAGAAATTTGTATATTGGTGATACAAAAAATAAAAAAAATCATTAGAATGTCTACAACGGCAGGACGCTGAATTCCGGACACGGATTCATGAACTTAGAGGTAAGTTTGAGTAAAGTGCTTCTAGCTTCATTGACCAACTTTTAATGCATTTTCTCACAATGCAAGCGTCGGGATCCTCGCTGATATCGTCTATCATCTGGTACACAGATATTATCGTCTTCTGTTGGAAGACGTGATGCAATACAGCGACAAGATCATCTCTCCGCTTCTTTGAGATCTGGCCCATCAGATATACTGAATGCACCTTGTCTTCAACATCATCAAGTGCCTCGAGCGGCATAGCCTCATCAAGATCAGGAAGTGCTTCCCAAATCGACCCAACGACAATCTTCAAAAGTGCAGAACGGCGGGGGAGTAATCGACCGTTGTAATTGTCGAAGCGACGCATCACCTCAGCGCACTAGGCGTCAGTAAACTCTTGGCCCTGGCAACGTCCTTGGATGCGAATCTCCTCATAAGAGATAATCTCTTCAAGATCATACAGATGAGAAGCCATAATATCTGAAAAGAAAAACCAGTAAAGGGTTAGCAAACAAAATACCAAAATCATTACGATCTAGAAAAAAACCAGTGGCCCTCACAAAATCAAGGTAATGCACCCCATCAATGATGAAGCAAGCACTCATTGTAAGAATCCAAAAGGTTTCTCATTTAATGAAAAATCTCATTGAACTATGGAGTTAGACTCCCAAGATTCTCAAAACGAGTTCTACAGCAGATTCAATCTGCAAGAACCCTAAAAAGAAAATAAGAAAAGGAGAATAAAATTCCTAAAAGAATTTCTTAAAAAGAATTTTTCTCAGAGCTAAGCTCTATAGAACAACCCAGAATTAAATTCCTCTAATGGGATTAAATCTCAGAAATCCCCACGGGAAATGGAATTAAATTCTAAACAACCCTCAAAGATCAAAGTCACCAACAAGGTAAAACCCTAAGATCTCTGAGACCAACGGTCTACCTAAAATAAAGTTTTGTTAATGGGTTAAAAATCCAAGACAAAAAGAGTCTCTTTTAAGAGAAAAATGGTCATAATCCTTACCAATTTTCTTAAACAGAGTGTAAACTCTAAGAGTTTCTTTAGGCAGAGATCTGAGCTCTGAGAAGAGAATTAAATTCTCAAAGAAGAAGATGGAAGATGACGAAACGGCAGTTGTCTCAAGGGCCAAAGGCCCTATTTATAGAATGTGAAGAGACGGTTCAACTCCCTATGTAACGACCCTGAATTTTCTGTACAAAATTTTTCTTCTTAATATACAGAATGGAGTTTACAAGCCTGACTACAATTTAAAAGTTATTCTTGTTTAAGGAAAGTAAGAAACAACTTGTAGCTCATTGGTAAAGTCTTGCACTGCTGTGACATAGCCCCTGTGTTCTAATCCCATTAGCCACATATTATTTTTCCTGATTTTTCTTTTAAACTTTTTGGAAGCCCAAAAGTTTACACGTGCAACACACGTAAAAATGAAAAGTCAGAGAAATCTAATATGTGCAAAATTATATTAACAGCGAGTGGGACACGTGGCATGCATCCGACGGCCCATCTCCACAACTTGGCCAGCGAGATGCATGGGATGGCCAGCGCCAATGGGTAAACCGTAGGTAATGGTTCCCGTGTCTTGCACACAAGACCTTTGGCCTACCCCCATTACCACTGCACTGTATGTTTTCTCTGCAATTTAACAGAGAATTCAATTTCCCAATTAATCCAATTTTAAATGCATATTAATTCATTTTTTCAATTCCAAAACCCTAATTCCATACTATAAATACAACCCCATACCCTAACTCCTCCTCATTCTGAAATCCCTAGCCAAAATTATAAAATTTTTCTAAGTAAAAATGGAGTAGAAGTGGAGTTAGCCCAAGGTCAACTTCCGGTGAGAAAATGAAGCAATTCCGGCGACCCCGCTATGCCACGGTGACTACACAATCTTCTTCTATCTTACCTTCACCCTTCTAGCTAGTAAGTCCCACCCCTTCTTCTCTTTCTACATAAAAAGTCTCTTTTTATAAAATATATCGATAAGTGGAGTTATACCGATATTTGATTCTAAAATCTTTGAAACTACAATTTTTTTCTTAAGAATTGCTCATTCATATTCCTATACATTGCTTGTTAATCATAAAACTAAAGTTTAGAACAACTTTCACCCTAAATCATCATGCTAAACAACTTTAAATTGAGTTTTACCTTTAAATACCATGAACTTTGTATCGACCATATTTATTTGTTTTACTTGCTATTACCTCTAGAAAACTTCACGGGGTAATGACCTACCCCTCACATGCACACATATTGACATAGTACGATACTCTTGGAAACATATTTTTGTGGTGATTACAACTTTTCATCAAACTACCATAAACTATAAAAACTCGGTTTTCTTTAGAATTGTATTTCAAACTCTTTGTGATTATGCCTCTACAACCTATTTTAGGGAACCCGCTATTGGATGGCGTGGATTATCGCACATCCTCGGGACTAGTAGAGCGAGATGCAGACCTTCTTATGGAGCATTCGGTCTCGAAAGAATTTTAATACGATTTTTAAGAAAAACGTAATTTTCTACTTTAATAAAATTTAAATTTTTATAATTATATAAATATTATCAAACCATATATTTTCAAGTTATAATAAAATTCCATATTTTTCTAAAAATAAAAGAATGACAAGTTTCACCAAAATACCATCAAATATCAATACAAGATAAGTATTTCACTTAAATACCATGAACTATTCAAGCTAAGTTAATATTCACTAAAATACCTCAAATCTTAAAAGTTACATCCATGAAACCCTAAATACGATAAATAAATACTTGAGATTTATTTTGAAAGTATATAAAATATTTTTCATAAAACCCCCTCGAGTTATATAAATTACATTTAAGGACTTTAGTAAATATAGGTTCAAGCGGGATAAATTCTCTTGAGCCTCAGGGAGCCGGAGAAAGTGAGTGCTTGCTTATTTAAGCTAGAAAAACTTAACGGGGTTATCAATGGTAATTTTCTTGGAAAAATACACAAATCCTGCCGTCCATGTGCAGTAGTTACCGATGACTCCCGAACTTAATTCAGGATCCAAATCTGTTTAAAGTGTCTGACTCAAGTCTGAGTCTAAATCAATCTGAGTCTAATCCAAATCTGAATCTGATTCAACATGAATCCAATATACCAACATGTATACTTGAACCTGAACCTGAATACCAGAACAATATCAACATGCAAACATAACTTGACTTGACCGAACCATGACTATATCTTCACTTGATTACCTGACTACTTGTTTACATCCTGAACCTGTTTACATGAACAACTTATATCCATGGTCTCGGCAAGTCTGATAACTACAATTTATACTATATACATTACGGGGTCTAACGGGGTAGATTGGTACGGAATGTATTAGAAGTGGCACGATGATGGACACTAAAAGACACCTACTGAACATCCGTGCTGTTGTTCCGTGGGTTTTGACGGGGCCTTGTACTTTCCGTTTCCCATAGTCCACAGGATAGTTGGACTCCTCTCATATACACTAATACATTCTGTACCAAGCTACAAACAACTACATTAGTATAACAAACATAAATCCGTACAATTACCAGTTCAATTCTCTTTACTTGTTCTATTCTATTCGTTCTTTTGGGACTTACCAAGCGCTAGTTCGCTGACGACATTCCTGTCTTTTTCTTTCTTTGGAATGTTCGTCAGGAGGCTCGACTCTCAGGAGACCAAGCCCAGCCAGGAGTAATTGGAGCAGATACCCGAGCAACACGACTACTAGTTTACTTGTACTTATTTACTTTTCAGTTGATATGCCACTGTTTAGGCATTGCTTACATCCTTGTACTTTCCTTTTCAAATCAGTTGTAATGTAAAGAATGAATGTTAATAAAAGTTGTTGTTTATATTACATCTCTTGTTATTCTTATGCTTTTATTTATATATTGCTTATTTACGCTTAACGTGTTTACTTCGGAGTAAATACGTCTCGGCCCGTCACGTCTAACACTTTGAAATTTCGTTAGAATGTTTTTCGTGTTAATTAGCAATTTGTGCGTGTTATTTTAGATGTTTACATAGGTTTATTAGTTATTTTAGTCGGGTTAGCCTAATTGGAAAATTTTCCTTATGTAGCATACACATGCACACTTAGCCATTTTGTGACTTAGGTTTAAGGGTGTAACATGTTAACCATTATCTTTTATTGCATGGCTCATTATCCCCACCCATTTTCCAAGTCAAACCCCTTTAAAGAATTCAAAAATTAAATGGAAAATTAGAGGTATGGAGGTTAGGTGAGGGTTTGACTTGTTGGACCATTTTCCTCTCTCTCTTTTCTCTCTTTCTCTCATTTCAGAATTTCTGCAGGAAGGCAGCAGCAAACAACACCCTTTCATCATATTTTCTTCCCTTTTTCACTTCCCAATTGATTTATGCCTAAACCCTACTCAAAACAACCCATTTTCTTCACAAAAACCCTTATAAAGGTGGTTCTTTTGAGGTGTTTGGTGGCAAATCTGCATACTTGAAGAGGGAGCTGGAACTTTTGGTGTTCTTAGGGTCTTTTGAAGGTATATAACTCTTGTTTAACACTCCTTTTCATAACTTGTAGTAATTCTAGCTAAATATCACTTTTTGTGCATTGTTTTGTGCTATTGAAGGGATCTAGTGATGATATATTAAAATTAGCATTTTTATGGCTTGATTAGCTTGGTGATGAGTTGTTAGGGTGGTTTTAAACTGGGGTTTTGCTTCAGATTTCATAAAAATACCCTAAAGTTTCATTTTAGTGTAAAAGTGTGGTTTTTAACTAGAAATAGGGCTCTGTTGGATCTGCTGCTATCCGGGTTGTTTTAGAATGAAATTGGATTTACTGTAGCATGTATATGGGATATAGAGTGCATACACAAAACCTGGGAGCCCAATTCCCAAGACGGGCCGCCAGAATATTCATTCTGGCCGCAATTTGCGGCCAGATAGGTGAGTTGGGGGGTTGGGGTTTGGTCTACTGGAGTCTGCTGCTATGTGGAGTATTTTGGTATATATATTTTTATAATATCTGTTCTGTATCAAAATCTGGAGTTGAATACCCTATTTCCCATATTTTAAATCTTTCGCGACATGCGTGATACGTGTGTGTGGGTCTGGGGTTTCTGCGTATCGCGACGCGTCGAAGTGGCTTCAGACGCGTATTCATACGTTTTAGCGTATCGCGCACACGCGCGCTTGGTTTGCGACACGGGTTTCTAGTTGACTTTAAATGCCGTTCTTGTATGGTTTTGAGCTTATATGTGACACATTGTGAAATTCTAGGATTCGCAGGCGAGTGCGACGGACGCCGCGAAGAAGGGGAAACAAGTCGTCGGATAGACCTAGCGCGAGACTATGGTGAGTAGATTTAACATCTACGGGGATATCGCCCGCATGGCGTTCTACGTCAGGGCTGATAGGACCTTATAGATACATTTCCATACATTGACTGTTCATGGCTACTATTTGATGCATACCGCATCCCCTGCTATATGTATAAAAACTAGAATTGATAGAACACCACACCATTACTAACGGTTCATGTTGTACGAGCACTATCCTGCATGTTACACACACCATTAGTAATTGCTACGACACTCACAAATGTAGAATTTCCATGATACTCATACTTGATGCATATATCACATCGGATCATTATGTTGTAGCTCATCTTTATGTGACTTGACATGATATTCATATTTGATACATATATCACATCGGATCATTAGTAGCTCATCTTTACGTGACTTGACATGATATTCATACTTGATGCACATATCACATCACATTGACTTGCATATTGGTTTAGATTACATGTGATTTCTGGATTTGGGAACCGTGGCTATTTCAAATATGTAATCATTTAAAAACCCGGTTCCCTTGATATGATATTTCGGTGCGTCCACCCTATGTTTTCTCGGTGCTAGAGCGATATATTGAGAGAGGGCTGACCCGGACTGACGGATGCCCGATGTATTGAGAGAAGGCTCACCCTGACTGACGGATGCCCGATATATTAAGAGAGGGCTGACCCGGACTGACGGATGCCCGATGTATTGAGAGAGGGCTGACCCGGACTGACGGATGCCCGATGTATTGAGAGAGGGCTGACCCGGACTGACGGATGCCCGATATATGAGAGAGAGGGCTGACCCGGACTGACGGATGCCCGATATATGAGAGAGGGCTGACCCGGACTGACGGATGCCCGATATAGGAGGATTTGCGTGTCGATGCTAGACACGAGTATTTATGATATTTGGGTGCCGATGTTGGGCACTCGTGATTTTCAGTGATGTAAAGGATTTGAGGGCCGATGGGAGTGCCGGCGTCTGGGTTGTTAGGATTTGGGGTGCATTGATGGACACCGATTATATATTCCATGTTGACATTCCGTGTAGATGTTATATTTCTCATGCTCAGCATTCATTATTGTATCTCATCCTGTAGTTATATTACCTGATAGAGCACTTGCATGATTATTGCATATACTGCTTATCACGCATTGATATCATCTACTGGCATATGATAGAGTAGCGGAGTACGTGCATGATCACGATTACCTTTATATGTTATCTCTATTCACGAGTTGGAAACTCACCCTCGTTGTGCCATGGTATTTGCAGGTTTCCCTTCGGAGTAGTCGCGGCAGGCTGCGTTCTTGCATCTTTTGACACAGATACCCCTTCAGTTGGCGTACTAGCTCTTTTGCTGATATGTGGGTTTTGTGCGGTATCTGTTTATCTTTTAGTTATGTACATTGTTGTATCTAGTACTCTCCATCTACCACTTATGTATTGACTTAGAGACAGTGTGAGGACGATGATGTATATTTTTGGTATTCTGGCGTCGAGCTCGTTGTGAGCTGACTTTACTTATGCAGTTTATTCTATCAGTGATGTTTCCATTTGTTGCTCATTTTCTTCGCTACGGCGTCGTATATTGCTATCTTGGTGATTGTTTACTTGGATCTCTTAACATTTAATAAATGCTTCCATTTAATGTTTAAAACACTCTATACTTTTACTGGTTTGATTTCTGGGTTTTCGGTTCACTTAGTCGCGTTACGCCTGTAGACGTTACGTGGTTAAGTGCCGGCCATGGGCCAAACTTCGGGTCGTGACAGTTAATAAAAGTTGTTGTTTATATTACATCTCTTGTTATTCTTATGCTTTTATTTATATATTGCTTATTTACGCTTAACGTGTTTACTTCTGAGTAAATACGTCGCGGCCCGTCACGTCTACTTCCCTGTACACTGGGAGGCGGGGCGTGACACCATAGAAGATCCAACGATAGAAAACAGTGACACCGTTACACCCACGTGTAAGTCACGTGAGAGCAACGGTGAGGGGCATTTGTTTCCCCAATAAAAGAGCAAAGTTCTGTTGAATCTAATGAGGCAACGCCTCACGTACTCTTCACGAGGGCGCCAGTGCCAGAGCCAATCTTATAGGATTAAATCCTGTAGTTGCGCCTTACGTGCTCCTCATGTGGGCGCCAATGTGTAAAGCACAAAAGAGTTCATAAGAGTTAAACTCTTAGAGGCACTGTACGTGCTCCGCACGCGGGCGCCAATGTGCAAAACACAGAAGAGTTCATTACATAAGAGTTAAACTCTTAGATGGCGCCGCACGTGCTCCACACGCGGGCACCAATGTGCAAAGCACATAAATACCCATTATAAGAATTAAATTCTTAAGTAGCGCCCACGTTCATAACACGTGAGCGCCGACGCCCAGGTAGAATTAAAATTCTACAATACTCCCTGTTAAACAGAGCCGTTGGATCAAAAATCCAACGGAAATGATAAATCATCAAAATACAGAATTAAATTCTGTTGGGAGAAAACATTTCCCAAATCTTTCTAAAATAAGAAAGATACTCTCAGTTGGATCAAAAATCCAATTATAGAATAAAATTCTATTTTGGAATATATTCTCTCAATCTTTCTAAACAAGAAAAATTGCTCTCTATAAAACAGAGAACCCTTAGATTAAAAATCCAATGGTGATTAAAAAATCACCGTTTTACAGAATAAATTCTGTATAGGGGAAAATATTTTCCCAATATCGTTAAAAAAAATCATATTATTTAAAAACAGAAGTTCTTGGATCAAATATCCAATGGTGGGTAAAATTCCCCAACTCAATTTTGAGTCCAATTAAATCAATTGGAATCTCTCAATGAGAGATTTTCGCAAAACCAGTTAACAATTTGCCTTCACTATATAAAAGATCCGAGACTTCAAGTCTCAGCGAGACAGAAGACCACAATACAGAGAGAGACAGAATGAGATAAAGAAAACCCCCTATAAGCCTCTGCAAAAATACAGGGAGCTCTAAAAAAGAACAGAGAATTCAATTCTCAAAGAAGAAGACCTTCCTTCTGAAAACCCTAGGTAAAGAAAATAGATCAAAATTTCTCTCACATCTAAGGGTTTAACCCTTTTTAAAGAACTTGGTTCTTTCTCTGGATCTGAGATCCACAAGACAAGTCTCCCATAAGTTGAGAATTTAATTCTCATCGAGAAGATCTTGTTCTTGAGAATCAAAGATTCAGAAAAGAACTAGGTCAAAAAAAAGGAGAAAGGAACCTATAAAAGAACTTAGTTCTTAAAGAAAAAACCGATCCCAGATCTTCAAAAAACGAAGACCTTGATGATCATTAATGGTCAAAATGCCATTAACAGAGATTTAATCTCTAAAAAAAGGGAAAAAAGACTAGCGCCTCACGTGCACCTCACTTGGGCGCCCCTTTTAACAGCGCCTAGCGCCTCACGTGAAAAACATGCGGGCGCCCAAAACAAAAAGCTAGTGCCTCATGTGAAACACACGTGGACGCTGAATAAAAGTGCTTAGCACTCCCTATGCAGCCGAAGACAGCTAAGTGCTTAGCATTGATTGGGCAGCGCCCAGCGCCGCATGTGCTCCTCATGTGGGTGCCATACAAAAAATGCTTAGCACTTCATGTGCAGCCAAAATGGCTGAGTGCTTAGCACTGACTGGGCAGCGCCCAGCGCCTCACGTACACCTCACGTGGACGCCATAAAAAGTACTTAGCACTTTACATTTAGTCAAAATGACTAAAAGTGTTCAAAATTTATTGGGCAGTGCCCATGACTGAATGCTTCACATGACATACATGTGAGCGTCAGAGCTCAAATAAGTGCTTAGCATTTTTATATGAAAAGAAAAGGGCTGAACAAATAGATCCCAAATAAGTGCTTAGCACTTTTGAAAATAAAAATGCTAAGTAGACTTAGCCCAAATTGGCTAATTCTCTGAAATTTTCTTGCAGCTGAGCCCAAATGCTCTTTTGCTGGAACTTAAATAAAAACGATCTTTAAAATTTTGCTAAGTTGATCTTAGTCTCAAATTAAACTAACGCATCCTTAGCAAGAACAAACTGAGCCCAAATGCTCACACATTTAAGTTGATCTTAATCTCAAACCAGATTAACGGTCCTTAAATAAACCTAAGCCCAAATCTAAAATATACGGATTTGGACTAATCCGCGCCCTACGGACGATGACATAAACTAGTCTCCGTATACAATCCACGGGCAATCAAAACAAACAAAAACACACACGACACGAAATGAACTTCTAGAGCAGGAGAAAGTGGTTATCGCAATACGGTAATGTAATTAACTGCAAGGGGCTTGCGCCTGCAGGGAAGAGCATCCCCACAATCAAAAAACCCCTCATAAAATGAGGGGGAATCTAATAAAATCTGCTACAATGGCCGCATCTGTCCAAACCTCCGATATATAGTTCCATAAATCAACTTGGTATCTTCGGAGCGGTGGACGGATAAATCCAAATAGCATCTGCCCCCAGAATTTAGGACAGACGTCTCAATGTCTCGGTCCGTCTTCCGGCGGTGAACAGTCCCGAGGAAGACTCGTAATGTGTCACACTGATTCCCCGTCATAGCCCTCAGGGGTCCAGAGGATATGCGCTGACGACACGTCATCTCCCACATGTCGTAATCTGGGGTGTTCCCGTTCATGAGCCTCATCATCAGCCCCCCATTCTCGCCCCGATCTATTTATGGGTCTGGGTCGAGAGTGGTAAGCCCGGCTTTCCATGATTCAGCCGAATATTTCCCTGTAATGGGCTGCCCGACGACGGCGTGACGTTTGGCGGCAGCTCCTCTTGGGTCGTTGGATCCACGCGGCGGCTTAGGAAGCGTCTCAGTTCACGTGTGTATCCTTGGTGATGTCAGTGGATCAGCGAAATGATTGCGCTTTTAAAGAGGGGGAGCCGTTTCGTTCACCCGCCAGTTGGATTATGTGCCACGCGTCCGCCGCTGGGTGGCGGGGTCGTGAGGAATTATCACTGAATCCTTCCATGAGGAGACGTGTCTAACGGACGGTCGCCACGTAGAGTCTCGATATTTATTAGGTGCGACGCTTCGTTTTGGCGGGAACCAATTTGGACAGTTGGATGCCTTCTCGTGAAGTGTATAAATAGGAGGGGCTCTCCTATGGCCGACATTTTGCCCTAGTCGACTCTCATTGCCTGAAGATTGATCAGCGCCCCTCTGCTTAAGTAGGAACTTCAACCAAAATTTTCCTCGGCAAGTTCTTTCTTGAATCAGGTTAGATGTCTTCTTCCAAAGTATCTGTCGACGTAGTAGGGATCGAGTCGGGCGATGAGGCTTCAGTTTCTGAAGCCGAGTCCAGTGGGTCTTCTTCCTCCTCGGCTTCCGATAGCCGAGAGAGTTCCTCCTCTTCTTCTTCATCTTCTGAGGGGGGTGTTGCCCTTGTCTCGCATCGTCGGGGGGCAATAAGGGCCCCCAAGGTGCGCATCGGGAACATCTGCGATGCGCCCTTGGTCTTGAACTGTCTGGATGAGCTTTCTGACATCCAGGTTCGATTTCATATCCTCTCCGGCTATTCACTTCGTTTGTCCAGGGAGTGTGAATAGGCAGACCAGGTACAGGGTAAAAAGATTGCTCTATACCTGGAAGCATTCCGGGCAGGGATGCGTCAACCCTTCCAGCCTGAAGTTTGCGCCGTGCTCCATTGTTTCCACCTTTCCCCGGGCTAGCTAGCGCCGAATTCATAGAGAACCCTCCTCGGATTTCTGGTCCGGCTGAAGATTGATCGGATCCCCTTTGATTTGAGAATCCATCTTTCCTTCCTTTGTTACAAAAACCACCCCGGTACCAGTAAGGAAGAACCGAGCTGGGTGTATCTTTCGTTTAAAAAACATAAGGGTAGGACTGCCGGGACAAAGGTAGTGGTTGTCCCTTCCTCCATCCATGAATGAAAGGAAAAGTTCGTCTTCGTCAGGCCACCAGAAGGTGATGATTGGCCAGTGCCTATCCAGTGGCACAGGGCCGATTGTCCTAGGGTTAGGCAGTCGAACACCCCCGAGGCAAGGGTGGTGTCACAGTGGGAACCGATCCAGCGGGCTGATGTCCTGCTTTCCGAGCAGGCTCTGAGCTGGGCTGGGCTCAGTTCCGCGTACTTTGTGGGTAAGTCAGGGCCTTCGTCGATCTATCTATACTTTGTTAAAATTCCGTTGCCGATCTTTTTCCCTATATGTTCCCCACAAAGCTAATGGATCGTCAGAAAATTATAGCCGCCATGGCCGCCAAGGACTAGGGGTGGAAGAGTGGTGGCTCCAGCTCGGCCCGGCTAGCTCCAAGTACGGCTCCTCGACAAGCTCCTCCTGCCAAGGCTTCCGCAGTGCCCCCAGTTCCGGAGGAATGCCGTGGGGGAGGTCATAAGAATGCGCGGGATGCGACGCCCTGAGCCAGGACGGAGGCACCGCCTGCACCCGAATCCTCCCTCAAAAGGCAGAAGAGGGTGGTTTCTCGGCCGCCTTCGATCGTGATTCAGGTGCAGGAAGGAGAGTTCTGTATCGAGATACCCTCGGGGCTCACTATGGCCGATGGTATACTGGCGGACATAGAGAAGACGACGGGGGCCAAGATTCCCCGAGGCACGATGAAGGCGCAGGTGGCCGCGATAGCTCAGGAGGCTGTACAGGCCGGTAACTTTTTTTTCAAGAATTTCTCCAGTGTTTTTTACTCGGTTTTTAGCTTTTTAACATAGTCCACGTTTTCCTCAGGTCCTCCAGCACTGTGCCCTCCTCGATGCAATGGAGTCTGAGGAGGTGGCCCCGGCGATGAAGAAGGCGGGCAAATCTTCCTCACGAGAGGAGGAGCTCCTTAGCCGGCTGCAACAGGCGGAGGAGAAGGCGGCCCTCCTCGACTCTAGGTTGGTCATGGAGGGTCTGACGGTCGCCAAGTTGAAGGAATCCCATCGGCTCCTGACCGAATCCAACCGGGCTATCCAGGCCCAGGTGGGAGAGGTCAACGGGCTCTACGATGCCATGAAGGGGCAGGGGTGCTCGTTCAAGCGGGATGCTAGGGTAGCTGGCGAGGCAGCGAATCTTGCGAAGAGCAGAGCAGAAAGGGTCATGGATGGGTATAAGACCTCTGACCAGTTTTACCTCAACCTCGCCGATTCCGCGGCCGTTGGGTAGCACAACGCCCTTGACGCCGTTAAGGAAGTCACGCCCGGGTTCGACGATCGGTAGCTACGCGCCAGGTATCCTCTAGCTGAGGAAGTGCCATAGGGTAAAGGTGCCGAACCAGCTGGAGAGCAGATGGCGGTGGTCGTGGATGCCGAGCTGAAGGTCGCCATTATAGCCCCCGATGGAAGCGCCGAGCCAGGGGATAGACCGGCCGAGCAGGCGACCTGAGCTATCTCTCCTTTAGTTATCAATTTTGTACGCCTCCAAGCATTTTTGTAAGTTTAGGGAGCCCATAATACCTTGTACATAATTTTTGAAATGTGAATAAAGTATTTTTAGCTCGTAAGTGTTTTTGTCTCCGAAACCTTTTTATCGCGCAAGTGTTTTATCTCGCAAATTTTTCTAGCTCTGAAGCCTTTCTCCCGCAAGTCTTTTTATCTCGCAAGTGTTTTTAGCTCTGAAGCCTTTTCTCCCGCAGGCCTTTTTATCTCGCAAGTGTTGGGCGAGCGCGATGTAAGTGCTAAGCCAAGCATAACCCGTGTCCACCCTTTCCCCGGATTCGAGGCGACGATCGTGCATCGAGTATGAACAGAGCAATAGCTAAGGGTAGGCAGACTGGTGCCCGTCCTTTCCCCGGAGTCGAGGCGGCGATCGTGCATCAAGCATGATTCGAGCGATATCCAAGGATAGGCAGACCGGTGCCCCCTATATATATGTCTTGAGCGATATGAGCAGGGAACTAATCGGCCATCTCTTAACGAGGGCTTCGGATCTACGGATTGACTGGGTAGGAAGTTGCCCTCAGCGGATGAGCCAAGAGGAAGCTACTCGGTAGCCTCTTGTCGAGGGCTTTGGATCCGCGGATTGAATGGGAAGAAAGCTGCCCTCAGCGGATGAGCCGAGCAGGAAACTACTTGGCTGCCTCTTGTCGAGGGCTTTAGATCCATGGATTGACTGGGCATGAAGCTGCCCTCAGCGGATGAGCTGAGCAGGATGCTACCCGGTTACCTCTTGTCAAGGGCTTTGGATCTATGGATTGGCTGGGCAGGAAGCTGCCCTCAGCGGATGAGCCGAGCAGGAAGCTACTCGGCTGCCTCTTGTCGAAGGATTTGGATCCGCAGATTGACTGGGCAGGAAGCTGCCCTCAGCGGATGAGCCGAGCAGGAAGCTACTCGGTTGCCTCTTGTCGAGGGCTTTGGATCCGCGGATTGACTGGGCGGGAAACTGCCCTCAGCGGATGAGCTGAGCAGGAAGCTAGTCGGCTGCCTCTTGTCGAGGGCTTTCTGAATTCAATAGTTTTTCTTTGGTATGTCGTTCAACCTCCCGTGACCCATATAGGGGGATGGTGACCATCATGGATGACACGTGGCTGTACTTTATCGGGAAAGTGCGATATTCCGTGTTGCGTTGTTGCGTGAGTGGATCTCGGCCGTTGGAAGATTTTTGTTGAGGCTATAAATATCGAAGGTATGGTCTCATTTTCGAATTCTCATATTGGCTTCTTCCTAGTCGTGTGTTTCTCGAAGTCGACCGGCCGCGTATATACCATCAGGGAGATCTTATCTCGGGACGATGTGTATTTTTATAATCTCGATCGTTCCGAAGAGACGTACGAGGCGATGATAGGCCACTTGGAGGGCCACTGTGGGCGCCTACTTCCCCGATGATCTCCTCTCCTTCAAGTGCTAATCTACGTGATATGGAGGTCTTTCTCGGGTCTGTACAACATCCTATCTCCATAGTTGATGGACGAGGCGTTTGATAAAATGTATACGGTCCATAAGTTTGGTCTGATCTCGAAGAGCAGGCGGGACCGCTCGATGGACCTTCTTCTTGAGTGTTTCCAGCAAAGGTTGGTCATTGCATCTTGCTCGGTGGATGGGAACCCCAGCGAGTCCATGGCTTCTAGGGTCCACGGGTACCGTCAGAGGGAGCGGGCGGAGGCTGCCTGGGCTCGGCTGGAGGAGTTTTCTTTCGAGTATCATCGCCAATGTTATCTTAATCCTCGCCTCCTTTGCTGTAATAGTTGTAAGGCCGGGGAGCCTATAATACCTCCGAATAACTAAATTTGTCTTTGGCTGAGGTTATGGTGTATTGTCTCTTTCTTCCTTTCCATACCTTTTTTTGGCGCCTCCTTCGACCTCAAGCTCGAGGCCGAGGAAAGTAATGAAGGGCTCGAGCCTCGGGGTGGTGCAGAAGTCTATTTTGTGAGAGGACTTAGTTTGGAAAACTTAGTCAACACGGAAAGGAATTGCATTATTCAAAAGAGAGTACATGTTTATCTATACAACTTAAGCTTTTCGGTGTTATATGGCCGGGGAAAATTACGCCCTCCGGAGTCCAAGAGGCGGTAGGCTCCACCGGGCGATGCTTCCGTTACAAGAAATGGTCCGTCCCACTTCGGAGAGAACTTATGTAGCCTCCCTTGGTCTATGAACTCGTTTGTAAGACCAGGTCTCCTGTTTTAAAAGCTCGATGCTTAATTCGGGCGTTGTAGTAGCTGGCGGTTTGCTGTTGATAGGCAGCCGCTTTAATTTGCGCTCGATCACATTTTTCTAACAAGATGTCCAAGCTGCTTCGCAGTGCCAAGGTGTTAGCTTCATCGTCAAAGTGTTCGACCCTATAACCGGGAAATCCAATTTCTGCGGGGACCATTGCTTCGGTACCATAGCAGAGGCTGAACGGGGTTTCTCCTGTTGGCGTTTTCCTTGATGTCCGCAATGCCCAGACCACACAAGGCAGTTCCTCAACCCAGCCGCCTTTCCTCCCTTCCAGGCGAGCCCGAAGCTTGCGCATGACGCTCTGGTTTGCTACTTCGGCTTGCTCGTTGCATTGGGGGTGTGCTATTATGACGAACTTCATCAATATGTGGTAATCGCTGCAAAACTCCTTGACTTTGTCATTCTTGAAGTTGGTCCCGTGGTTGGTGATGATGCACCTCGGGATTCCGAATCGGGAGATTATATTATTCTGCAGGAACTTTATCGTAGAGGTGGCTCCTGGTTTCCTGATGGGCACGGCCTCGATCCACTTTGTGAAGTAGTGTATCGTAATAAGAATGTACTTGTGTCCACCCGTGCCGGTGGGGAGCTGACCTACCATATCCATCCCCCTCTGTGCAAACAGCCATGGGGAACTTAGCGGCGTTAGTTCGATGGCGGGGAGGCGAGGAATGCTGCCGAAGAGTTGGCAGCTTTTGCATCTTCTAACCAGTTTCTCGACATCTTGATGTATTCCTGGCTAATAGTACCCCTGGAGTAGTGTCTTTTGGACCAGGATGCGGTCCCCTTGATGTACCCCTCCGACCCCTTCGTGTATCTCCCGCAGGACGTAGTCTGCTTTGTGGGGATCGACACACCGGAGTAGAGGTTGAGTGTACGACTTTTTGTATAGGTTTTCTTTACTCCATATGAAATGACAAGCTTTGGCCCGAAACCGACGGGCTTCTGCTCAGTCCTTTGGAAGAACCCCTTCTTTTAGATATTCTATGATGGGCTTTTTCCAGTCCGGGGCGTCTTCTTGGGTCATGTAGATTTGGAGTGTCATCTCCCCATCTTCGATGCTGGGCCGAGGTAGGACTTCAAAAAGGATATTTCTCTTGTGATTGGCTGAATAGGAGGAGGCGAGTTTGCTCAGCGCATCCGCCTCGGCATTCAAATTTCTAGGAATTTGCTCCACTTGAACTTCGTCGAAGTTTTTCCGAAGCCTTTTTACCTCCGCCAGGTATTTTATCACGAGCGGTTCTCGGGCTTTGAAACGACCGGTTTCTTGGCCGATGACTAGAGGAGAGTCGCTATGTATCTGGATGGTCTTCACCTCCACTATGGAGGTGATTCGTAGCCCTGCTAAAAAGGCATCGTATTCCGCGGCGTTGTTTGATGCCTTAAGGAATACTCCATTTCCGCGAATGATCAGGCCTCGAATGATCAGGCCTGCCCCACTTACTTCTGCTATGGAGGATCCGTTTACATAGAGCACCCAGTCCGGGATTGGGCCGGGTACTTCCTTGACCGAGGGCCGTATGTCGGGGCTCTGAGCAGTCGTTTCTTCCCTCATGGGAATGGTGCACTCGATAATGAAATCAGCTAAGCCTAGAGCTTTGATGGCCCGTCGGGGTTGGTATTTGATGTCGAATTGGGACAGTTCTCATCTCCATTCTCTAGGCGGCCCGACGATTCGGGGGATGCGAGAATATTCCTTAGAGGTCTTTCAGTGAGGACGAGGATCGTGTGCGCCTGGAAATAGTGTCGTAACTTCTTAGAAGTGACGACGTATGCCGGGACTATTTTTTCTATAGACGGGTATCTAGTTTCCGCGTCCTTGAAAATGTAGCTCACGTAGTATACTGGCTTCTGCGTCCCTTCGAATTCCCTGAAGAGTACAGAGCCTGCGGCTTGGTCGGAGATAGCTAAGTATAGTAACAGTTCATCGCCTTCGACCGGTCTGGTGAGAAGTGGCGGGGTCGCCAGGTGGGTCTTGAGTTGTTCTAATGCATTTTGGCATTCCTCGGTCCATGCAAACCTGGGAATTTTTCTGAGGGCTCTTAAGAAAAGAAGGCATTTTCCCCCGGCTCTAGACATAAAGCGACTCGATGCGGCCACCGTCCCGATGAGTCGCATGATATCGGTATTGCTTTTGGGCGTTGTCATGTTAAGGATGGCGCTGATTTTCTCTGGGTTTGCCTCGATTCCTCGATGGGTAACCATGAAACCGAGGAATTTTCCGCTTGTGACACCGAACGCGCATTTAGCTGGATTCAGCTTCATCTTATATTTTCGCAGGACATCGAACGCTTCGCCGAGGTCCGCAGCGTGTCCGGCTGATGAGGCGGATTTTACAAGCATGTCGTCGACGCAGACTTCCATGTTTTCCCCGATCTGTGCTTTGAACAGTTTGTTGACCAATCACTGGTACGTGACCCCAGCGTTCTTGAGTCCGAAGGGCTTTACCCTGTAGCAGTATACCCCCTGATCCGTGGTGAAGGCTATCAGCTCTTCGTCGGCCGGATTCATTCGGATCTGATTATATCCGGAGAAGGCGTCCATGAAGCTGTAACATTTCAGAAAAATAAAATATTATTTTTGGGAATTTTTATAATTAAATAATAAATATTATGAATATTTTAATAATGCGTTATAATTAATTTCCAATAAATTGGGAAATATTTGGAAAATTATAGGAATTTCTGAAATGAGGGTGTTTTATGTGATTTAGGTAAATTATGAATTTTTATGATTAATTATATTCGACTTTAATGCTAATCGCGATTAATTATCACTAATCGTGCATTAAGACGGATTTGTGCACATGATATACACCATGTCTTTTGCTAAAATTTTTACATTTTCCACCATTGCTTTCTTATTTCTTCATGCTTGGTTTGGGTTTTAAAATGAGAGGAAAAGAAAACAAAAGAAAAGAAAAGAAAAAGAAAATGTTAAACAAAGAGGCATGGGCAAAAGAGAGAGAGGGGGTGAGGAGTCAACCATGGCATGGCTCATTGTCCCCTTCATTATTTCATCTTCATTTTTTCCCTCCTTCATTCCCATGGCAGCCCACTCCCTCCTCCCTCCTCTACCTCCTCAAAACACCCACATTCCCACCTCAAAACACTATCTCTCCTTCACTAAAAATGTGCATAAACTCACTACAAACACTTTGGACCAAGAAAGCAAGGATTTTGGACACTTGGGGCAACTCAAGAATTTTCTTGAGTTGCCAAATGAGGTACTTCCTTTACCATTAGTGTAGTATTTGGTTTACTTTAGCTTTCATGCAAGTTTATATGTGATTAAGTTTGATTTAGTGAACTTTGAAAATTCCAAGTTAGGGGTTTGAGGAATTATTAAATCCAAAGGTGTAATTGAGATTAGTAGAGACCTTATAACCCCTCTAGTATTAGTTTCATGGACTGAAACAATAGACTAAACCCCGAAACATAAACTTAGAAACCCCGATATCGGAAAATTGTGAGGATTGTGATGGTTTATTGATATCTGCTATGACTCGGGGACCTGGAAAATTGTTTAGCAAACACAGTGAGTTGTGCAGGCAACCTAGATGATAACCCCAAGACCTGAGACCCCCCTGTCATAGTTTGGCCGCAGATTTAACCCAGGAGGCCGCAATTTGCGGCCTGGGTTCCTCATTTTTGATTCGTGCTTCGTCAATGACTTTGTCTCCAGTAAATTAGACCCTTCCCATGTGCAAAATTGATTAATTTCATCTAGGGTAAAATCTGGGACCATTTTCTTGAGTTGCTGCATTGTTTTATGACTCCGTTTTAACTTTGGTTTTGGTATTTGGGTTTTTAACTCGATGGTTTGATGTTCGTACATCGACATCGAGGATTGGTTTGGCCTTTCTTGCATGCGTAGTCCGTAGGTTATAACCTATAGGCTTTTAGCGTGTCGTTTTGGTTTTGAATTGGGTTTCAATGCGACACGATATGTTATGACATGTAGGTACCCCCCACGTGGATTTCAAGACGACGATGAGAGCGTAGCGTCATCAACTCCAACAAGCGAGGATCAGGTGAGTAGATATATATCTACGGGGGAAGTCGGGTGGATGGCGTATAGCACCCCCGCAGTTACGTAGTGTAAAATACGAATATATTATATTATATATATAAAGGTGTGTTTTGTGAGACTATGATTATCATGATAGGGTTATGTGTTCATGGGTTAGTTTAGTGTAATTAGAAGTAACTTAGTTTAGTTTCCTAGTCGCGAACTTTAGAATAAGGTTTATCTACACGCGCACACACACACGCTTACATTTTATTTTACTTGTGCGTATATGGGGATATATACATATATATATATATATATATACATATAGGTATGTGAATATATATATATATATATATATATATATATATATATATATATATATATATATATATATATATATATATATATATATATATACACACACACACACTTGGATATGAGGATAGTATATGATATTTGGAGATGAGTCGATGAGATTGGGCGTGATGCCATGAGATCGGTGATATGACATGGTTCGTATTATGAGATACGACATGATTATTATAGCGGGTCCTTAGGCGATGTGTTTTTATACACACGCATACCTATATGTAGATGGTATCAGTATGTACTAGACTTTAGATCAGTACCGAGATCATGATATGATGATAAGGATACCAGATAAATAATGAGATAAATGTGATATTTGACCCGTACCCAGATTGGGATGCCGTACGATGGATTTACCGTATGAGCTATATATTGATGATAGATCCGCACTCTTGACTCGAGAATGTCATGTTATATATTGTATCATATGTGATACTATTGAGGCGGGATCACCGACTATTATATGTTATATATATATCGACTCAGATTTAGGTGGTTTCCTTATCCCTTTCGATTAGTCTGTTAGTTTAGACCTGTAGTTTACTCAGTAGATGTTAGACTGGACTCGAGTCATACTTATTTCAAAACTAACGAATCGTGAGTATTTTAAAGACATGCCAAGGGATTTTACGGATATTTCAAAGGACGTACCTTTTCTTAAAAACACCGTAGCCCTATTTTCTAAACACCACGATTCGTGTTATTTCAAATGACAATTGTATGACTCGTATGCATAGTGTAGATTCCTTACTATTACATTTATTAATTATCTTGTATACTCATGCTGTTCATATCGCATCGCATTGCATGTTTAAATGTACTTTTATTGTTATTATGAAACCATGCTGTCAGGACACCAGCACCATTACCGATGATGCGTATGTCTACGAACACTTACTTGCCGGCTCACACACATCATCATCGGTAATTGCCATGTCACGTACACTTTAGAGAATATTAGTTCATTGTTATCAATTGTTAGCTGATAGTTCCGATATATCATTATTGTGCTAGTTAGATGTTGCATTTATTACTGTGATTTTTCATGTATTTTTATATATATTCATTGCCATGATAGTAGGGGCCAGTCCGGATTGCCGGAGTCCAGTTTTTATTGTTATTGACCCTTTATTTTGGGATTTCGGATTTCCATGAGATTTATGGATTTGGAGAAACCGCAAGATTTATTAAACTCATTTCCATTTTAAAAATGAAAGTTGTGGTTTTCTCATGATATGATTTGAGATATGTCCACCATGAGTTTTCTCGGCTCTTGAGCGATATCATACACCCGATTCAAGGAGGAGGAGGAACCGTCTGTGGGTGCATGGTGGACCCGGTGCGGTACCCCAGGGCGAGAAGGTCGCAGATGATGGCGTTGAGCCTGAGACAGGGGAGCACTGCTGACCGGTGATTGTTTTGTAACTCGACGGATATCCGAAGGATACCGATCGGAGTATGGGCCAGTCCGGATAGCCGGAGCCCTAGATATTGAAATTTGATGATTTGGGCCATTCCGGATAGCCGGAGCCCTAGATATTGAGATTCGAGGATACAGGCCAGTCCAGATAGCCGGAGCCTGAGATATTGGGATTTATATATATTTTGTGTCGATGCTAGACACTGATTTCCTATTGATTTTATTGATAATACCTCGATTTATTCATACAGAAATCTCACTATACAAAGAAAACAGTTTTCTCATTATGATGTATTCTGTTTTCATTTATTGCATCCATGCCTCATATTTATGATATGTTGCTATCTGAGGCACTGACATGAGCACATGGTATTACACTTATGTATAGATGTTTACCCTTGCCACCTTATCATGCTTCAGACTTTATCATTTTGAGGTTATATTTTATGATCGTATTGACCTAGGATTGAGTCATACATACGATTTCTGCTCTGTGATGTTTTCTACTCGCGAGTTGGTAACTCACCCCCGTTGTGCCACAGTTTCTTGCAGGTTTTTCCGTACAGGTTTCCTTGACGGCTTTGCTGGCACACTACTTCATTCCGGGTGATTGCTTTGGTAGGTGTGTTCACTCGCATCGTGAACACCCTTGTACTTTATTATTTCAGTTGTATCTAGTAAACTCCATCAACCAGACTTGTATTATTTATTAACCTTAGAAGACCAATTGTATATTCTTTCAACCATAGAGTCGCGCGTTGTATTATTATGGGTTTTCTTGCTGATTTTAAGTTTCCTTTTGAGTTTTGATCCTCGCCCTTCGGCGTTGTTTATTATATTGCTTTCATGGTTGTGGCCGTCAATTGACGAAGAGCTAGATCCCGCTTGGGGATGCCTTTATTCATATTATGCATGTTGTACCCCTTTGGGGCCAGTTTTTACAAAGGAAACTCTGCCGAAATTTTCAGAAAAGACTTGAGATTTCAAAACGCAATACTTCGGCTTATGTTATTAAAACCACTTGCTTTAAAGATAAGTTTTTTCACTTCTTCTTTAAAATGGTTTAGATTTCTGGGATTTTTGGCTTACTTGAATTAGATGGGGTCCTATAGACTTCATATGATTCAAGTGCCAGTCATGTGCCATTTCGGGTCATGACAGAAGCTTAGCAGTTCGTGGCTTGCCGAGCTGTCCACTAGCTGGTCTATCCGATGAAGTGGGTAGTTTTCTTTGGGAAAAACCTTTTTCAAGTCAATGAAATCGACACACATGTGCCATTTCCCGTTTGCCTTCTGGACCATGACCACGTTCGCCAACCAATCCGAGTAGTCCAGGTTTCTGATGAAGTTGGCAGTGAGCAATCGACCCACCTCGTCCTCTATCGCCTTTTGTTTAGTCGGCGCAAAACTTCTCTTCTTTTGTCGGATCGGCCTGGCTTTCGGGTCGACCCCGAGCTTGTGGGAGATAACTTCGGTGTTGATCCCCGGCATGTCCGCTGGCGTCCAAGCGAATACATCCGAATTGTCTCGGAGGTGTTAGGAATATGTATGCCCTAGAGGCCATTATTGTACATTGATGTATATTATAGTGTATGCTTGGACATATGTATAGATGACTTTCTTGCTCGACATGATAGTATGCTATCTGGTTACTCTTTATCATAACATGTCCACTTAGTATTATTATACCGTCTCTCAGATACATGTTGATAAAGCCCTTAGGGTGTTGGCTTGACTACCAGGACTATGATGCAGATCATACTACTGGGACCTGGGTAGTCCACAAGCACATCCTTTAATTGTTCCTAGTCAAGGGTATATCAAGATAGGGCATCGATATTCCAGAGTAGACTAGTGTGTACGTTTCTTGACCCTGTATGGGGCGATGGTTGACCTCATATCCATTGGCGTTTGACATCAAAGATTGTACACATGTGCTCATTAGAGAATGGGTACACCGAACAGGATTCGCCGAGAACTCCTAGATGGTACTATACCTATCGTCAGATAGCAGTTCTCTGGTGACACTGGTACAGGTTAGTCTGTAGACCCGAGATCGTCATAGAGTCTTGTGTGGTTCCCACTGTGCTTTGATTTCCTCCCTACCACGGCTCAAAGGAGTCGTGTAAACAGGTGGATTTTGGATACAGTCCTGAGTCACATGGAGGCAATGAGCGATGGTAGGGGTTTCGTCTCTCTCGGTATAGGGAGTTGATGTTGCGCTATGCTCGATTGGATATAACAGGAAGTCCCTGGCCAGGGCTGTTAATGAGATTTACTGATAAGTGTTATCAGTAGTTTCTCATACCGTTATAGGCCACACATCGGTATGACTTATCAAGTTATTGAGGTCTGACGATTCCACCCTTAGACTTGATATGCGATATATCAGACGAAGAGACCGGACTGTACGGTAACTATTACCTATAGGCTTCATAGGAGTTTGGACAAGCTTGCTTGTTGATCTTCTATTCGTTCAATACCTGGGTAATCGTTACGTCTAGCTAGTACCGCTAACAGCTTGTGGGTGACTTATGTGATCATCACCTACTGTTGGCGTATTGACGAGTTTTTAGAGTCCCACACAGAAGTTTCTTGGTTCAAGCGAAACGAAGTAGGGCACATATGCTGATATGTGCGGGGGCCTGATTAAATACGAGTATGTGATACCGTATTCTAATCTGGCGGTTATTTGTTATCAGTTAGGTTATATATGATATAACCGGATTATTGAATCAAGTGTTGATTTGATAATGTGATATAAAGATAAATGATATTAGTCGGTTATATGTGATATAACCGGATTATTAAATCAAGCGTTGATTTAATAATATTATATATATTTATATTTGATATAATTGTATATTGACTAATATTATTGCTCACTAATTATATGCTTATCTTTATTTATATATATATATTGATATATATGTGATTGTTCCCTCATAAAAAAAAGATGAGAGAAAGAAAGGGGGAAACTCCCCATGATTCAAGTCTCACGTGTTAAC
Organism: Agapanthus africanus; assembly: GCA_030015575.1. Lineage (NCBI taxonomy): Eukaryota > Viridiplantae > Streptophyta > Magnoliopsida > Asparagales > Amaryllidaceae > Agapanthus > Agapanthus africanus. The sequence continues at coordinate 58,427,168 of CM057343.1, read as the reverse complement.
ACGTGAGCACCTATATGCAAAGCATATAGGCGTTGCAATTAAACTGCAAATAGGCTAAACCAGCCTCACGTGCCAATACGTGAGCGCCTAAGCACTGCAATTAAATCGCAAGCCTCACGTGTTAACACGTAAGGACACCTCCTTGCGAAGAATTAAATTCTATTTAATAACTTAATAAACCGTTGGATCAAGGATCCAACGGTGATTAAATATAGAATTAAATTCTATTGGAGAGAATATTCTCTGTTAAACAGAGAGTACTGGATCAAAAATCCAAAATATTTCCTATATCTTCCTAAACAGAGAATGATTATACTCTGTTAAACTGAACACCCTTGGATGATTAAAATGTCGCCACTCGATAGAATTTTATTCTATATATGGGAGAATATCACCAATCTTGTTTAAAAAACAAAAACAATATCTTCTATAAAAAAACAGAAGTCCTTGGATCAAAAATCCAACGGTGGGTAAAATTCCCCAAATCAATTCTAAACCAATTAAATCAATTGGGATCTCTCAATGAGAGATTTTCTGAGAATTAAACAAACTTCTCTCTCCACTATATAAAGAGCCCTAGACTTCAAGTCTTAGAGAGACACAGAGACACGGAGAGAATAAGAGAAAAAGGATGAGACATAAAGAGAGACAGAAAAAAGAGAATTTAATTCTCGGTGAAGACTTTTTTCGTCATAACACACTAGGTAAAAAGAAAAAAAACACAGAGATTGTTCTATCTCTTCTTTGCCTCTTTAAGGGTTTAACCCTTCATATAAGAACCCAGTTCTTCCTCTGGTTGAGATGTGCAGAAGCAGATCTCTCCATAAGTTGAGAATTTAATTCTCATCGGGGAGATTCTGTCCTGCAGATTTAAAACCTAGGAGAAAGAACCGAGTTCAAAGAATTTAATTCTTACAAAAACATATGGGAATTTAATTCCTCTAAAAACTAGGGTTTAACCCTATATAAAGAATTTTATTCTTGTAAAAACGAGAGGAGAACTTGATTCCTCAGTCCAGACGATGATAATAATCCGAGAACTTCCAAACCAAAATCCTAATGACTAGAAAAGTTATTAATAAGAGGTCAAGATCTTTAAGAAAACAGAAGGAAAGTCTGGGGATTCGTTAGTGTTTAACACTATAATGAGACCTCACGTATTTTCCACGTGAGTGGCTCTAATGAACAACAAGAACGGTCCAGACTGCCCCACGTGTTTCCCATGCGAGTGCTTAAATGAAAAACAAAAGGCACTTCGTAAGGTAGTGCCTATATTTGGGGCGCCTCACGTGTTTCACACGTGAGCGCCACAAGAACCAAGTGCTTAGCACTAATACAAAAAAGGGAGAATAAAACCCCAAAGAGCAGCGCCCATATTTGGAGTGCCTTACGTGTTCACACGTGAGCGCCTCCAGAGTTCAGTGTTTAGCACCGATCCAGCGTCTTACGTGGGATACACGTGAGTGCTGCATATACCAGTGCTTAGCACTGTTGGGTAACTGTGGAGACCCAGACCTAGCCCAAATTGGCTAAGTTTTCCCAAGGTCAAAACCTCTTCGATTTCCAATCAATCGTGCCCCCCTGTGCTCATGATTCCCGAAACTGATCTTAGTCCCAAACATGACTAATGATCCTTCAACTGATGATATTCAAATGATATTCATCCCATATCTCCTAAGATAATATTAGCCTAAAAATGACTAATGACTCTTAGGTCCATAGAAGCCCCCATTTCCTCAAATACGGGATTTGGTTTAAGGGTACATCTCTCCACACCTCTGATATACGTCGTTGTAATTCTTCAACGTCTTCAGAGAGGTGGCGGGTCCTGACAACCAACAATTCTTCAGTGCATTCCCAAATCGTCCAAACCGACGTGCACGCATCAAATCAGACCGCACCCCGTACGGGTGCATTCTATATCACCCTTGTTCATTCCGTCACGTAATAAATACACGTGCGTGTAAGATGAACATAATGGACCACTACATCCTTAAACTGGCAAAGCACCGAGAAGTCCCTAAACTAATATTCACCTCCAAAATGCCGATAAAGGACCGAGAAGTCCCTAAACTAATATTCGCCTCCAAAATGGCGATAATGGACCGAAATGTCCTTAAACTAATATTCGCTTCCAAAGCGCCTATAATGGACTGAAACATCCATAAACCAATATTCGCCTCCAAAATGGCGATAATGGACCGAAATGTCCCTAAACTAATATTCATCTCCAAAATGGCGATAATTGACCGAAACGTCCTTAAACTAAAACAATAGAGCCCAAATGCTCTTTTGTTGGATCTGAAATAAAAAATGATCCTAAAACCCCGTTAAGTGGATCTTAGTCTCAAATTGGACTAATGTATCCTTAATAAAAACAAATCGAGCCCCCAAATGCTCACATACATTTAAGTCGATCTTAATTTCAAAATAGATTAATGATCCTTAAATAAAAAACCCTAAATCTAAGGTATACGGATTTGGACTAATCCACGCCCTACGGGCGACAACATAAATTAGTCTCCGTATACAATCCACGTGCAACCAAAACAAACAAAAACACACACGACACGAAGTGAACTTCCGGAGCAGGAGAAAGTGGCTATTGCGATGTGGTAACGTAATTAACTGCAGGAGCTTGCGCCTGCAGAGAAGAGCATCCCCTCAATCAAAAAACTCCTCGCAAAACGAGAGGGAATCTGACGAAGTCTGCTCAACGGCCGCATCCGTCCAAACCTCCGATATACGATGCCATAAATCAACTTGGCATCTTCAGAGAGGTGGACAGATAAATCCAAATAGCATTTGCCCCCAAATTCAGGCAGGACGATCCATCCCGTTTCGTCCCCGTTTTCGGCGGTGAACAGATTCTGGCACGCCCGGTGGGACCTCTTCCTCTTTCCACTCCACACTTCGTGTGTCGTGTTCGAGAACAAAATCATAGTTTGCTATGGTTGCTTTTGGATTCGAGGTACTAAGATTTGGTGTCTTGTTCCTATGCAGAAAGAAGAAGTGAACATCAATGGCTTCCAGCTGCACAAACTGCAACAGCAACTCCCGCTCTGTCCCAACTGGAGGAGTGACATACGAGCCCAATGCGGCCTCCATCTTTTCAATGCCGGTGGGGCAGGTGACTCATGCCACCAGTGGATTGTTCTTCGGGACCATGCTCCCGCCAGCAAGCTTCAGCGCCCCAGTGCCACCACAGGAAGCTCCGAGGAAGTCGGTCTTCGATCGACTGGCAACCACCATGGCCCCTCTCCATGGGTCGTCCAAGTCTGCCAACTCAGTCTTCAACAGGCCGAGCTGAAGCTCAAGTAGGCCCGCAAAGATGCTCACGATACCTGAAGGGGCTATCCCAAAACGGATAGTCCTCCCAACTCCTCCAGCAGGTGAAGTCGTCAAAAGTGCTTCTCCTGCCAGAAAGTTGGCCTTCGAAAGATTGGTCGTTCTCTCTCAACGGACGTCAGTCTTCGATAGGCTGGCACCAACAGTAGCCCCTCATCATAGCCGGGGGCATGACGGAGCCGCTTCCACAACTGAGGTTGTCCCGTCTGCAAGACACACTCGACGTCGTTACTGGCGTCGAGTGAGGAAAGCCGGGGGCGTCGAGTGAGGAAAGCCGGGGGCAAATCCCCTTCTGGATTTACCCCACCAGCTCCAATGGTGGAAGTTGACGCTGCTGTTCCAACCGGGAACAGCTTTGATATGCTTAGGAGGGTGCGAAATAACTCTCCAACCGTGGTGCCGAAGAAATCTCCCCCGCCTGCTGAAAACATGATGCAGGAAAAAGCCGGAACAACCCCCTCAGCGACTTTCTTCCCAAATCCACAGGGTCTGGCGGAAAGTCCAAGATTCTATGATCAACAAGAACTACTCTCGTCAACTGAAGAATTTTAAGGTTTGAAAAAAGAAATACCATCCCTCCATCATACAGCGAGGGGTGTCTTCCACACGGGTGCCTGTTACAATGTCTCCTTCAACTTTGACCTCCCACAAAAGGGTGAGGCTGGAGAATCTCCCACCGCCGGCGGCAAATTCCAAAGGCGATGGACCCAAATGCCCCAAGTCTGGGGGCATGATCGTACACACGGTTTACATGGGTTCCGGCAAAGAGGAAAGTCGTGCTTTCGTGGGTCATCGTCCGCAAACTCGGTCGTTGACAAAAGCTCAGGAGCAACAACAAAAGCTCAAAGAAATGCTGTTCAAAATGTCAACACTTACCGAGCAGAAAGAAAACCCGGAATCAGCATCTGAACAGCGTCTGGAGCAGGAGACCGATACAGAGTTCCTGCGAAGGGTGCTAGAAAGAAAAGACAAGGAGACCGCGGAACAAGCTGCTAATATAAAGCATATGGCGCTTTTGTTCCAAGATATGGTTGGAATGATCATCCAGCCAGAACCTCCAGCTGAAGATCCGCCTATAATCATCGAAGATGACAGAGGAGAAACATCAAACACTTTTCCGGCTCTATCAACAGCTAAAGAAGAAACAATCTCCAAGGTCACTCTCGATGACTATATAGCTCAACAAATATGAGCTCATCAAGCTAGTGAAGCAGCTGGCCAAACTGTCAAAACCGGGCGACCGTATCCGGGCTGGTATGACCAAATCAAGTACCCGCCAAGATATACGATCCCCAAGTTTCATGTGTACAAAGGGACAGGCAATCCGCACCAGCATGTCGCTCAGTTCAGAGCTCTATGTGGCAACACTGGAGACGACGACAAACTGCTGCTTCGCCAGTTTGTCGGTAGCCTGTTGGAGACGGCATTCGAATGGTACTCAGAGCTCCCAAATGACTCCGTCAAAACATTCACCGAGATGGAACTGCTGTTCACACAGCAGTTCACCAGCACAAGCGAGCGCACCCCGATCACGGCATTAATCAATGCCAGGGTGAAGTCAGGAGAAACCTGGGTCCAATATGCTATCCGGTGGCGGAACCTATGGTCAAAATGCGAACAACGCATCGAAGAATCTCCTGCCGTGGGTATGTTCATTGGAATAATAAATCCTCAAACGACGGTGTCCCGGTTCATGACGTTCTTCAAGCCGAACACCTTCTAGGCTCTGATTGACAAACTGGCCCAAATGGACCAGATGGACCACGGGCCTTCCTCCTCAAAAATGGACCCTCGAAACGCTAAGGGTAAAGGGAAAGCGGCCTTCGTTGCCAACACTAAACAACAACCGAGTGACCTGAAGCCGATTGCTCGCCAAAATAATATGTGTACGCGCTTATCCCTGGAAGAAAGGCTAGGACGCGCTTACTTGTTTTCCCGTGACAAGACGAGGAGACCGTTCGAGCTGGCAGTGCGCAACAAACTTATCACATTGCCGGACCCACGAACTCCACCGCAACCAGGTGATGTCAACAATCCTAACTACTGCTCTTATCACAGAATGGTGAGCCACCCAATTGAAGATTGCTACGTCTTCAAAAATTAGGCCGAGGACCAGTATCAACGGGGGAAATTCGCGCTTTCTGAGAACTGGAAGGTGAACCCGCCACAGAAGCACGCTCCTAAAAAGGTGGATACGCCGGGACATCATGCTTGCTCGTAGAAGAAGCTCCATGGGAAGTTGTCCTTTCAGCTAAAACTAAAAGAATGCTGAAGGATCTCCAGGTATGTCCGGAAATCAGGTGGAAGAGCCCGCTTGAACCGGAAATCATCGAAGGGATGCTAAAACCGCGTCCCGCACAGAAAACAATTGACAAAAGGCGAAATCCAAAAGTCAAGCTTTCAAAATCTTCGAAGAAAAAGAAGAAGACCAAGGAGCCTGTGCAACCTGCCAAGTATGACGAAAAATGCACAGACTTACAGAGGTACATTGAAGCGCTGGAGGAGTACAACCAGAAGGCGCGAACACCGGTCACCCTGGAAGAGTTCCTCAAGCATATTCTTGAGAACAAAGAGAGTGACAACGATGAGGAAAATGACCCATCAGAAACCAAAGACTATGTAGCAAGTTGCCACATGGTCTCCCATTCGTCGTCGAATGGCGAAGAAGCTCCCTCGGCGTCAGAAAACAACGCAGAGAAATTGGTGGCAGGATCGGCACCAAAATTCCTGGAACTGTCAGAAGACCCAATCGATAAGTTGTTAAATGAAGCCTTTCAAAAAAGAAAAGTTGACCGAGAACGCGAAACGGCCATATACGAAAAGGCTAAGCGTCGGCGTCAGGATGAAAAAGCTGCGGTAAGGATGAGTCGTAAAGTACTCCAACCAAGCCAAAACACACCTGCCATAAACAAGAGCAGGATCAAAGCAAAGAAGTGGTTCGCCAAAGCTCGATCAATGGGAATGAAGCTGCCCCCTCTCATGGAAAACACTCCCGGGGTTATGCGCTTTGACGGAGCGGATATACATCCAAACTACTGTCTATATCATCGGAGGGTTACCCACCCCACCGAGGAATGCAGTGCCTTCAAGAAGTGGTGGCAAGGATACGTTGCCCATCAACAACACTTCAATAGGATGAAACACGAAGCTCGTCGACGGCAAAGAAGTTCAACAAGTGCGTGTAAGAAAACGACTGGCTACTGTTATATGGTTGATACCAGTCGGGAAAGTGAAAAACTCTAAGTTCTTACCTTCGGAAGCGATTCTGAAGAAGAAACAACCCTTAACCCTCTCTTCAAGGACTCCACCTCCGAAAAAGAAGAGGAGGATAAGAACTGCGAGAATATTCAGCAACGTAGCCGCACACTGCCTGAAAAAACCTCGGACCTACAAACAAGAGTTCGAGCAAAAAGGACAAAGGGAAAGAAAAAAAATCACTAAGGAAATTGCCCTCGACGAAACTCGCCTTATAGCAGTGCTTCGTTCGTCAAGTGAAGAAATGGTGAGGCTTATAAAGCAAGGATGACACAGTCATATGAAAAACTGACCAGGCCGAGAACATTCCGCCAAGGCGAACTCGTGCCAGTCGTCAAAAGACCTATGATCCCCAATCGTACGAAACGGGGGAAATTCGAGCCGAACTATGAAGGCCCGTACATCATAGACAAGGTTTACCATGATGGGGCCTACCTGCTCATGGATATACATGGCGAAAGACCCTTCCGGCCAATAAATGGCCGATTCCTCTAAAGATACCATGCCTAACGGGTTACGATTCAGGTCAATGATAGATGACAATGCTCGTGTCCGCTCGCTATCTTCCTGAGTCAGAACCCTGAAAGTAGTATCCAGAAATTCCGTTGCCTCGAAAATGGTAACAATAGACCACTACGTCCTTAAACTGGCAATGGACCACTACGTCCTTAAACTCGTAATGGGCCGAAATGTCTCTAAACTAATATTCGCCTCCAAAATTGCGACAATGGACCACTACGTCCTTAAAATGGCAATGGACCACTACGTCCTTAAACTGGTAATGGACCGAAATGTCGCTAAACTAATATTCGCCTCCAAAATGGCGACAATGGACCGCTACGTCCTTAAACTGGCAATGGACCACTACGTCCTTAAACTGGTAATGGACCGAAATGTCCCTAAACTAATATTCACCTTCAAAATGGCGACAATAGACCACTACGTCCTTAAACTGGCAATGGACCACTACGTCCTTAAACTGGTAATGGACCGAAATTTTCCTAAACTAATATTTCGCCTCCGAAATGGCGACAATGGACCACTACGTTCTTAAACTGCCAATGAACTACTACGTCCTTAAACTGGTTATGGACCGAAATTTCCATAAACTAATATTCACCTCCAAAATGGCGACAATGGACCACTACGTCCTTAAACTGGCAATGGACCACTACGTCCTTAAACTGGTAATGGACCGAAATGTCCCTAAACTAATATTCGCCTCCAAAATGGTGACAATGGGCCACTACGTTCTTAAACTGGCAATGGACCACTATGTCCTTAAACTGGCAATGGACCACTACGTCTCTAAACTAATATTCGCCTCCAAAATGGAGACAATAGACAACTATGTCCTTAAACTGGCAATAGACCACTACGTCCCTAAACTAATATTCGCCTCCAAAATGGCGACAATGGACCACTACGTCCTTAAACTGTTAATGGACCACTACGTCCTTAAACTGGTAATGGACCAAAATGTCCTTAAACTAATATTCGCCTCCAAAATAGCGACAATGGACCACTGCGTTCTTAAACTGGCAATGGACCACTACGTCCTTAAACTGACCACTACGTCCTTAAACTGGCAATGGACCACTACGTCCTTAAACCGATAATGGACCGAAATATCCCTAAACTAATATTCGCCTCCAAAATGGCGACAATGGACCACTACGTCCTTAAACTGGTAATGGACCACTACATCTTTAAATTGGTAATGGACCGAAATGTCCCTAAACTAATATTCGCCTCCAAAATGGCGACAATGGACCACTACGTCCTTAAACTGGCAATGGACCACTATGTCCTTAAACTGGTAATGGACCGAAATGTCCCTAAACTAATATTCGCATCTAAAATGGCGACAATGGACCACTACGTCCTTAAACTGGCCATAGACCGAGATGTCCCTAAACTAATAATGGACCGAAATGTCCTTAAACTAGGGCGCCGCCTCAAACATGGTGTATCGCCCCAAATACGGCGATATCCTCTCTTGAGATCTATATTGCAATCAAAGCTCCAACGGCGAAGACTGCAATTCAAGTCCCATTGGCAAACCGATGATAAAAGAAATGGTATGTCCACAAGCAAAATGGGCACGGATGAAAACCCGAAAGGGCGCCGTGAGTAGAAACAGCAGGGCTACCGGCGAGTTTGTGAAAACCCGGAAAGGTGCAATCTCGTTAAAAAATATGGTATGTCCATAAGCAAAATGGGCACGGATGAAAACCCAAAAGGGTGCCGTGAGTAAAAATAGCAGGGCTACCGGCGAGTTTGTGAAAACCCGGAAGGGCGCAATCTCGTAAAATTTTCACTTACGAGATCCTCTCGACTTGTATGGAGAACTTCCTCTATGAGACCCTCACGGCTTATAGGATTCAAAAGCCTTAAGCTACAAGCACTTAAACCTGTTCTTAAGCCATCATATCCCCCAAGTTGCCCAACAGGTGGTCCAATATTGGCCCTTGTATACAATCCACGGGCACAAATAAATATAGCCCTCACCTAGTTCCCCCAATGGCGCGAAATGTCCTCATATGGCGAATGACACTTGTAAGTCCTTTCAACTTATAGGGAGAAAACACTCTTGTAAGATCCTTATGACTTGCAAGGGAGAGCACACACTTAGGAATCCCCATGATTTCTAAGGAGAAAATACACCTACGAGATCCTCATGAGTCGTAGGAAGAAATAACTTTATGAGACCCTTACGGCTCATAAAGTCGAAAAGTCTTAGTCAACAGGATCCTAAAGCCGTCTTTGTTCAAATCGACAAAGGCAAATGATAATTCACTCATGGCAATATTCCAGTGGCAGCGATGCTGATGCTTAAACAGGTGTTAAGCTCCAAGTCTTTTCAAGGCAAATGATGATTCGCTCCTGGAAATATTCCAGTCGCAGCGATACTGATGCTAAGATTAGGATCAGATCTTAAGTTCTATACTCGCAACAAAAAATCAGCGAGCCAAAAAAATGCATATAAAATAGCCGAAATGATAGGGCAACTCGCAATAAAAACCAGAGAGCAAAAAAATATGCATATGAAACAGCCGAAATGTTTGGGAAACTCGCAATAAAAATCAGCGAGTAAAAATATAAAAATAGCCGAAATGATTGGACACCGCGATAAATAACCGAAATGATTAGGCAATCGCGAATTTCGTTATATAAAAAGCTGAAAAGATAGAGGATCGCGGAAATAAAAAAATGTAAAATAAAATAAAATTTCCTGTGAGCTGCAGGCGAGTCTTCACCGACCTATCTATACAATCCATGGGCACAAATGAAAAAAAAGAACCATATTTTCCCACCAGGCTCCGTCAAAGAGAGAGCCAGATCTCGACGGCAACATCCACAGTCTAGAGATCAGTTCGGCGTACCTTCTTATTCCAGCAGAATATAGACACAATGTCAACAAAGGCCCAAGAGTCAAAACAAAGCGGAGCCATGGCAAATTCCTAGCTCTAAGTCTTGACGGTTCATATACAACCTAGAGACAAACCTGGCGTACCTTCTCATTCCAGCAGGATGCAGACGCAACGTCAACAAAGGCTCCAAATAGCCAAAACAAAAAGGAGTGACGGCAAAATCCCAGCTCCAGCCCGACATTCTTCTCATTCCAGCAGGATGTAGACGCAATGCCAACAAAAGGCCCAAGAGTTGAGACAAAGCGGAGCCATATCAAATTCCTAGCTCCAAGTCTTGACGGTTCATATACAACCTAGAGACAACCCTGGCGTACTTTCTCATTCCAGCAGTATGCAGACGTAACGTCAACAAAGGCTCCAAATAGCCAAAACAAAAAGGAGTGACGGCAAAATCCCAGCTCCAGCCCAACATTCTTCTCGTTACAGTAGGCGCAATGTCAACAAGGGCTCCAAATAGACAAATCAAATCGAAGCAACGGCATATTCCTAGCTTCAGGGTCTCGACGACAAGTCATATAAAGCCTAAGAGACAATCGGAGAACATTCCACACCAGCGCGGAGTGGTTATGACTCATCAGGGCTCCAAACTGAGCCTAACCTCAAGTAAAAGCAATATGGCAAATTCCTAACGCGTGCTCTTCCGACAGTCATATAGCCTTGTTCACCGCCGAAAACAGAGACGAAATCGCGTATGTCGTCTTGACTGAATTCGGGGGCAGATGCTGTTTGGTTTTATCTGTCCACCTCTCCGAAGATGCCAAGTTGATTTATGACACCGTATATTGGAGGTTTGGACAGATGCGGCAGTTGTAGCAGACTTCGTCAGATTCCTCCCCCCCCCGCTTGCGAGGGGTTTTTGATTGTGGGGACGCTCTTCCCTGCAGGCGCAAACCCCTACAGTTAATTACGTTATCGGGTTACGATAACCACTTTTTCCTTCTCCAGAAGTTCACTTTGTGTCGTGTGTGTTTGTTTTATTTTTGGTTGCCCGTGGATTGTATACGGAGACTAATTTATGTTGTCGCCCGTAGGGCGTGGATTAGTCCAAATCCGTATTTTCTTAGATTTTGGTTGGGTTTGTTTTAAGGCTTGTTAATCTCGTTTGAGATTAAGATCGACTTAAATGTTTGTTGAGGATACGTTAGTCTAATTTTAGACTAAGATCTACTCAACGGGATTTTAGGATCATTTAAATCCAACGAAAGAGCATTTGGGCTCTATCGTTTTAGTTTAAGGACGTCACGGTCCATTGGGTTTAAGGACATCATAGTCCGTGGAGTTTAAGGATATCATAGTCCATGGTTTAAGGACATCATAGTCCATGGAGTTTAAGGACATCATAGTCCGTAGTTTAAGGACATTATAGTCCGTAGTTTAAGGACATCATAGTCCATCGTTAGTTTAAGGACATTACGGTCCGATGGAATTTCTGGTTGTCGGGACCCGCCACCTGTCTGAAGACGTTGAAGAATTACAATGACACATATCAGAGGTGTGAAGAGATGTACCCTTGAACCAATGTTGGTTGGGAGATCTGTAGTCGAGTTTGGGACTAAGACCAATCAAAGAGATTGTGAGCACATGTGCTTGGTTGATCTGAACTGGGGGCTTGTGGCCAACTTGGGCTCAGTCCACTCAGTTTTGAATAAAATGTTGAACATTTGTTTGGAATCAGTCCACTCAGTTTTAAATAAAATGTTGAACATTTGTTTGGGCTCTGCCCCTTTTTGTTCAATAATGCTGGGCATTGATTTGGGGTTCTGACACCCCTCCTTTTTTTGTTTTTTATGAGTGTTGAACACTCTTCATGGCGCTAGGCTCTTCTTGAGGAGCGCAGAGCGCTCTGTTTTAAGTAGCGCTCACGTGAGGGGCACGCGGGGCACTTGGCGCCGAGCGCCAACATTTGAGCGCTAAGCGCTCTTTTTATTTTGAGCAGCGCCCACGTGAGGGGCACATGGAGCGCTCGGCGCTGAGCTCCAGCATTTGAGAGCGCTCTTTATTGAGCAGCGCCACGTAAGGAGCACATGGAGCGCTCGGTGCTGAGCGCCAAATTTGAATGCTAAGCATTTCTTATTAAATAACACCCACGTGAGGAGCACGTGGAGCGCTTGGCGCTGAGCGCCAGGCACTGCTTTTGGCAGTTCTGATCAATTCGGTGCTCTGAGAATTAAATTCTCGTTTGTGAGAGACTTTGTCTCATGGATCTAAGAACTAAGTTCTTCTTTTATGAGGAGATGTTATGATCTCTTTTGTTTTTTCTTTATGAGAGAATTTGTCTCATGGATCTAAGAACTAAGTTCTTCTTTTATGAGGAGATGCTATGATCTCTTTTGTTTTTTCCTTTTTGAGAGACTTTGTCTCATGGATCTAAGAACTAAGTTCTTCTGATATAAGAGTTAAACTCTTAAATATGGAGGAGATGCTATGATCTCTCTTCTTATTATTTACCTTGAAGAACATTCTTCTTCTTAGAGCTTGCTCTTCTCTTTTTCTTTTTTGAGAATTTGAAGTTTATGGGGGGGGGGGTTCTTCTCTTTAGGACTTGGAGTCGTGGGTCCTTTATATAGGGGATGCTGATTTGTTGAATCAGTTAAGGAAATCTCTCATTGAGAGATCTCTGATTGATTTAGGGATTTTATCCACCGTTGGATATTTGATCCAAGGACTTCTGTTTTACAGAAGACATTTTTCTTGTTTGTAACAAGACTGGGAAAATATTTTCCCATACAGAACTTATTATGTATCTTGGTGATCCAACAGTGCTCTGATTTACAGAGCACAATCTTTCTTGTTTAGAAAGATTTGAGGAGTATTTTCTCAATCAGAATTTAATTCTGTACTTTGATAATTTATCATCTTCATTGGATCTTTGATCCAATGGTGGAGAACATTTAGTTCTAGCGCTGGCGCTCTCGTGCTTTGCACATGAGGCGCTGCCTCAGAGTCTTTGACTCTTGGCGCTGGCGCTGGCGCTCTCGTGCTTTGCACGTGAGGCGCTGCCAGTGTCTTTGACTCTTAACGCTGGCGCTCTTGCCGCGAGCGCTCTCGTGCTTTGCACGTGAGGCACTGTCTCAGTTCAAAATTCAATTTGAACAGTGCTTTGCTCTCTGATTAGGGGAAACAAATGCCGCTCCACCGTTGCGCTCACGTGACTTGCACATGAGTGCAGCGGTAGCAGCCTTTCCACCGTTAGATCAACTTGGAATTTGGATCGACTTCCAGCGCCTATAAATAGGGCCTTTGGCTCTTGAAATGACTTCTGTTCATCTTCTCTCCTTCTTATTTTTCTGAGAATTCAATTCTCTCTTCAGAGCATAGATCTCTGTCCAAAGAAATTTCTTTAAATTAGAACTTTGTTCAAAAAGTTGGTAAGAATCATGTTCGACCCCATTAACAGAGCTTTGCTTTTACTAGATCATAGACCTTCAAACCGTTAATTAAAATGGAGCTTTGCTCTTCCTAGATCATAGATCCAAAGAAATCTTTTTTAGGATTTCTTAACAGAGCTTTGCTCTTTCTTAGTTCATAGATCTAAAGAGATCTTTTTTAGGGTTTCTTAACCCATTAATGAAGAACTCTTAGAGTTTCTAAGATTTTTGTTTCAGATCTTTATAAATCTTGGGGTTTTACCTCTGTAAAAAGCTTTGCTTTTTAAGGGTTCTGATGGCTTGTTCCATCTTTTTCGCAGAGCATAGCTCTTTATAATTCTTGGGGAATTTTTATTCCCCTCATAATGACAGATGTGATTTCTGTTACATAGCACTGCTCTCGAGGGAGTTCAACTCCTTGGCCCAATGAGCCTCCCATTAAATGAGAATCCTTTTAGGATCTCCTTTTTAATGAGTGACTGTCTCATCAATGATGAGCCGTCACCTTGATTTTGTGGGTCCCCTTTGGTCCCTTTCCACTGCATTGCAGTGTGGTACAGACTTAAAGTACCAAGTGTCAGAATTTGGACTATAGCATTGACAGCTAATCCTTATTCTTTTTCGTGCATGTACTATGTCTTTTGACACTTCTTTCCAATTTGTTCGTTCGGAGAGCGCATTTGCTGACGCGCTCGTGGATAGGAAAGTCTTCGCGCTCATCAAAGATCACGACCCGGAGCAGAAATCTCTTCATCTATGGGGGTCGTGGTATAATCAAATCATCCGGGGTTGGCATAGTTTTTCTTGTGCAGCACCTTCGGAGTCCATTTCAGCGATCCACTACGCCGACCCACCCCAGTGAACTATACCGTAGAGGAGGTCAAGTGGACTTTGGAGAGTCGCCTTCAGCCCTCTATGGCCTCGATACACGTACAGCCGCCGATGTCTTTAGATATTTTGGGGCGGCGCATATGTCAAGGCGAGTCTCACCCTTGGGGACAACCATACATGATAGGCTTGACTCCTCATCATTCAGCCAGGTACTTGCAGTGGGCTCGATACATCTTGTCAGCCAAGAAGTCACTGCTGCTGAAGCTCGGGTTATACCCCGCAGTTTACGCATCTCTTTTCCAGTATTCCACGCCCCCTGTATGGTGGGTCAAAGCTTTTTTGGAACAATGGAATATCCCGACCCACACCTTCCTTTTATCAGATCGGGAAGTTTCAATCTCCTTGGAGGAGTTCGCGGAGATCTTCGGCTTACCCGTCAGGGGAGAACATTACAAGGAGCTACTTCCTCCTGACGAGTACATCTTTGCCACCAAATCAGTGGTGATGGGCCTTACACCGGAGAATGCCATTCAACCTCAATTCCCAAGTCTGATCAAGGTATTGAAAATTTACGAAAGTCTGTTTCTCGAATCCGGAGGGCATGGAGTCAGCTTCACAGACTTTATCACACGCTTTCTTCGTCCGGAAGCCTTATCAAAACAAGCTGCAAAATTCGCCAAGCTTAATGACCCGTTTGGTTTTGGCTTGGACAGCCAGCCAACAGCGGAGGCAGATCAAAGGAATTTCTTCCTCCCAGATACCCCGGTCGTACCCTTTGCAGAGCTCGCAGCTTCAGATATCGACGAAGAGGCGTTCTTTTTGGGGTTTCTCATCCTATGGTTAAGCTGGTTTGTGCTCCCCATGAAGCCTCGCTATATGAGGCCATCCGTATTCTATCCGGCTCACCGAATGGTTATTGGGATGCGAGTGGCCGTCGGGGTCGCTGGGCTGGCTCACTTGTATCATGGCCTCAGCTTAGCGGCAGACACCACTCAGCCGGGGGTACATCCCGTAAATCTCCCGCTGCATTATTTTACGTCGTGGATCGAGCTGCATGTGCTCGGCGCTTTTGGAGTCCACAAACGGCCTTGTTTCTACGACAGTTATAATTTTCCTCGGGTCATGTTCCTAGTTGACGCTTCTGCTTTAGATTCGTCACAGCGAGAGGCTCGGGGCTTAGTCCTTCGGCAGCGTATAGTCGGGGATGGAATGACCTTCGTCGATAAGGTCTTAACCATTGGCAAGGAATCCACAAAAACGGTGCAGCCGCTGCGCGACACCTTCAAAGACGGGGCCCCTATATTGAAGGGTCGGGAGATTCCGCATCTGTACTCAATCAGGCCGGGCTTTTTAGTGTTCAGGCAGAATGACTCGGCGCTGTTCATGAGGTACAACCCGCACCGTTTCGTTCAACAGTTGAGCTACGATCAGGGTGTCCCGCTAGAGGCCTTTTCAGCTGAGCCGGTTGCTACAGAGGAGGGTATCCGTAGCGCGCTGCACCATTTCATGCGGCTAAGCACCGGGTCCAACTTTTTTATCAGTGAGCCGAACTACGTTCCGAAAGCCTTGAACGCATATGTGGCGTGGTACCAACATGCGACGGGTGTTGTTATTAGGGAAGAAAAGTGTTTACTGCTCGATCGCAAGGGTGCTGTCCCAGCTGGTAATCCAGTCGTTCTATTAAAGCGACGGATCATCGTTCGTCTTTCCTTAAGAGAAGCTGCTGCGGTTGTGGTCCCGCACGCCTTTCCTGATAAGTCTCTACCTCATGTTCCTGTGGAAGCGGTAGCTGCAGTGTCTCCTGAGTCTGGTGTGGGTACGGAGATCGGGACTCGTTGCCCAAAATTGCCCGCCAAGCGCAAGCTCCTGTCATCGGCTGCCGGCGCTCGCTCACAAAAGAAGAAGAAGTCGCTATTTTCTGCCAATGTCATACTCGGCCAGGAGCCTCATACTCCCTATAGCGAGGTTTTGTGCAAGTATGGGACCAATGAGAGCTTATTCATCGCGCCTACGGATGATACTGATCTCCAGGCTACCCTTATGGCCTCCGAGCGACTGGCTCGCGAAGAAGCGGCGCCGATCACTATCGCGAAGTCAGGTATGCTTCAGTTGTATTTTTCCGTTCATTCCTTCCTTATTATTATGCTTTTATTGACGCTTTCTTCTTCAACAGGCATCTCTGCCGAAGAGGCTCTCGCGGCTTCCCTCAAAACATTCGAAGAGGAAGGAAGGCTCCATGCTTCTTTGGGCCTTGGTATAATTTAACTCATTGTGTCTTCATTCATGCTCTGACCCTTACTTTCATCTTATTGCAGGGACTACCTTGACTCAGGTTATCCCAAGTGCGGTGCCGATCCCATGTGGTGACGCTTCAAAAGCCAGCTTTTGAGGCCCCAGTTCCCCCAGTATTACCGCAAGAGGCTTTGCGCAAGCAGCCGATGACAGACGTCGTAACGGCTCCAGAGACAGAGCTTGGTTCGAACGATGACGTCCCTTTGACAGAGGTCTTGAGGAGATCGCTTCTCACTGCTCAGACCGAAAAGAAACGCAGGAAGCACGCATCGAAGGAACGTGATGCCGCTTTGGCTGTAGGTGCAGGCTCAAGCACCACTCCATCTGTCGCTATTCCTTCAGAGGGTGCTCCAGCCGCCCTGTCTACCGCCCATAGACAGGTTGCGCACGCGGCTTGGGAGGCAACCCAGAATCTTTCACAAGGTAACGTAATGCCCGATATTTTTATTAGAACTCGATCTGCAAATTCTTATACATAACATCCTGCAGGGCCAAGTCCTGGCGATGAGATGGCAGGCGGGACAATAGCGACCACAGAGCCCGAAGTGGCTACTCTCTCTCGGGAGTCTGGGACTGTCCAAACCGCCGCTCTTTCCCCTTATGGTTCCCTGGTATCGGCGGGCATCGCAAGTGTCACGACGACCCTCGTCGACTCAGGGGACGAAGCCATGGGCACAGAGACTACTCCTCTGAAGGAGAGCGAAGAAGCTGCAACGCCTGGTGATGCTTCCGTGGCGGTTTTGGTCGATGACCCGTCAGGTAAGTCTTGAGTCATTGTTCTCCTTTTATTTTACAATCATGTTCAGCTTCTCCTGACGATTTTTGTTTGTAGGTGCAGCAAACGTAGAAATGATTCCATCTGAAGCACCTCCGGTCGCCGCTATGACGGTTGTTGTTCCCTCGCCTTCTCATATGTCCTCCGAAATGCTGGAAGGTATAGATTCGCAATTTATTTAGTTGAACTATGAACACCGTCTTCCTTGTACTGACCGTGTATTGTCGCAACTCTGCAGGAGTCCTGTTTGACCATTTGTACCAGGTGCTGAATCCGCATTTCTCCTTCCAATCGGAAGTCGCTCCGCCCGCTGGTATTGGTTAGTATATCCTTCAGCTATTGTTTCTTTCTTTCTTTTATGAATAGCCGTACTGTTGCTAAGTCTTCTTTATATTGATCGCAGCATCACGGATCAGAGGAGGAGACGAGGGGATAGCCGCACCTCTGGTACTCCCAATTTTGCCATCCGCGAATGCCGGTATATTAGACTCCATCGCTCGTGTATTTCTCTTTACCTCCCGAGTCGACATTTGACCATGATTTGTTTTGCAAAAATCGCACCGACTCCATCTCCCTTCGAGTCTCGAATCCCTATGCCGGCAGGGCCCTTTGCTAAACGCCCATCTTCCAGGGGTGCTGCGACTAGCCTGCGAATATTGAGCGAGTTCATCGAGGATCTTGACGCCGAGGCCCTCGCATTTGCTGCAGACTTTGCTGCTGAGGTTAATCCTATGCTGGCGATGCTCGTGAACTTCCATGATGAAGGCGTCATCGAGTCTTGGGTTAATTATTGCAGAAAGATCGAGGCTTGCCTGCATGAGATTGAGCTCAAGCGTCTCGCTCCGGAAGTATCGGCTTTGAACTCCCAGCGAGCTGTATGGGTTGAGCAAAGTGTTCCTTTTCTTCGCCATTTTGAATAAGAGGCGACCATGAGGCGAAAGGAACATGAAGTAGCTTCAAGCGAATCTGCCCGGTTGCGCGCCCATGTTGAAGCGAATGCTACGCAGTTGAAAGTTGTCTTTGACAATCTCCAGCGATGCATCTTGGATGGGTTGACGCTGAGACGGGCGCTTGACTCTACGGAGCGGGTTGTGCAGAACTGCGAAGCTGCCATGCTGGGAACAGATGAAAAGCTTTCGTTTTGTTTGCGACAGCGGGCCCGAGTCGAAGCGGAGTTGGCCGCGGCGGCCGATTGCGAGAAAGGATTGAAAGGAGCGCGCGAGTAGCTGGCTGATTTGTTGAAAACGCCTCCTTCTCAGTAGCCGCATTTGTATCGACTGAAAATTTGTAATCTATGAATAACAAGCTTTCATTCATTTTTTTAAATTCTTTTATATGATGTATCTTTTACTCAATTGAATTCATGAATAAAAGACACATTTTTTTTGTACTATCGCCTTCTTTTCTTTGCTGTGTTGTTGGCATGTTATTTTAGCAAGTGTGGCGTGTAGATGATAAATAACGGTTCATCTTGAACTCTTTGTGGGGTAACGATGGCTTAGGAAACAGGTTCAGGTCTTCCGCCTAAGACTTTTCAACTCTATGAGTCGTGAGGGTCTCATAAAGACTTTTCTCCCTACGAGTCGAGAGGATCCCGTAGGTGTATTTTCTTCTTAGGAGTCGTGAGGATTCCTAAGTGCATTTTCTCTTGAGAGTCGTAAGGATCTTACAAGAGAATTTTCTTCTTTACAAGTCGAGAGGACTCGTAAGTGGTTGGTGAGTTGACTTGTTTCCGAGTCGAAGCATTGCTCTGACAGGGAGGTCGTTGGCTGACTTGTTTCCGAGACGGAGGTCTTTTGTTGACGTGTTTTCGAGACGGAGGTCATTTGCTGACTTGTTTCCGAGATGGAGGTCATTGGCTGACTTGTTTCCGAGACGGATGTCATTTGCTGACGTGTTTCCGAGACAGAGGTCATTTGCTGACGTGTTTCCGAGACGGAGGTCATCTGCTGACGTATTTCCGAGACGGAGGTCATGTGCTGGAATATTTCCGAAACGGAGGTCATTGGCTGACGTGTTTCCGAGACGGAGGTCATTGGCTGACGTGTTTCCGAGACGGAGGTCATTAGCTGACGTGCTCTGCTTTCTGCGGTGTCGGGTTGACTTGCTCCGCTTTCTGCGGTGTCGGGGCTGACTCTAGGTTGTCTGTGAACCGTGGAGTCTTGGAACGAGGATGAACGCCGTTGCTGATCTCCTGGGATGCAGATGTTGCCGTTGAGATCTGACTCTCTCTTTGACAGAATCTGTCGGGAAATGTTGTTCCTTTTTCGTTTATGCCCATGGATTGTATACAGGGGTCAGTATGGACTCGCCTGTAGGGCAGAAGTTTCATTCTTTCATTTTTTTTTATTTCTTTCAGCGATGCTCTATCATTTCAGCTTTTTATATCGCGAAAGTAGCGATTGCCCAATCATTTCGGCTGTTTTTTCGCAGTGCCCAATCATTTGGGCAATTTTTCTTTTTACTCGCTGCTTTTTATTGCGAGTTGCCCAATCATTTCGGCTATTTTTGTATGCATATCTTTTACTTGCTGATTTTGTTGCAAGTTGCCCTATCATTTCGGCTATTTCATATGCATTTATAGCTCGCTGACTTTTTGCTGTGAGTGCGGAACTTGGAATCTGATGCCAATCTTAGCATCAGCATCGCTGCAACTGGAATATTGCCAGGAGCGAATCATCATTTGCTGTAAAAGGACTTGGAATTTGTTTCCGATTTAGGCATCAGTATCGCTACAACTGGGACATTGCCAAGAGCGAATCATCATTTACCTCTGTTGATTCGAACAAAGGTGGCTTAGCAAACAGAGTTAGGATCCTGTCGACTAAGGCTTTTGACTTCATGAGCCGTAAGGGTCTTATAAAGGTGTTTCTCCCTACGAGTCATGAGGATCTCATTGGTGTGATTTCTCCTTAGGAATCGTGAGGATTCTTAAGTGCATGTTCTCTTATAAGTCATAAGGATCTTACAAGAGCGTTTTCTCTTTATAAGTCGATAGGATTTACAAGTGTCGTTCACCACATGAGGACATTTCTCGCCATCGGTGGAACTCAGTTGGGGAAATGTTTATTTGTGCCCGTGGATTGTATACAAGGGTCAACATTGAACCGTTTGTAGGGCAGTCTAGGAAATGTGATGGCTTAAGAACAGGTTCAGATCCCTGTAGCTTAAGGCTTTTGAATCTTATGAGCCGTGAGGGTCTCATAAGAGGATTCTCCTTACGAGTCGTGAGGATCTCGTAAGTGTAATTTCTCCTTAGGAATCGTGGGGATCCCTAAGTGTGTTGCTCCCTTTTGAGTCGTAAGGATCTTACGCAGGTATTTTCTCCTTACAAGGTCGAGAGGACCTTGCAAGTGTGCATGAATTTTTTACGAGTATGCGCCCTTTCGGGTTTTCACAAACTCGCCAGTAGCCCTGCTGTTTTTACTCACGAAGCCCTTTCGGGTTTTCATCCGTGCCCATTTCGCTTATGGACGTACCTTTTTTTTACGTCAGCCCAAGGATGCTGCGGTCTGTAGTAGTTTAAAGACGTTTCAGTCCGTAGCTAGTTTCAGGACATTTCGGTCCGTTGTCAGTTTAGGGACATTTCGGTCCGTTGTTTCCATTTTGGAGACAACGGTTTCGCTGGATACTACTTATAGAGGTTGTGCTTGGGAAGATAGCGAGCGGAAATAGGCGTCGTCATCTATCGTTGACCCGGGCCGTGACTCGTCAGGCGCAGTATTTTTTCAAGAACCGGCTGTTTATTGGCCTGAAGGGTCTTTCGTCATGCATATCCATGAGCAAGTAAGCCCCACCTTGGTAGACTTTGTCTATGATGTATGGGCCTTCATAGTTCGGCTCGAATTTCCCCCGTTTGGCATGATTGGGGATCATAGGTCTTTTTACAACTAGCACGAGTTCGCCTTGGCGGAAAGTTCTCGGCCTACTTAATCTTTCATATGAGCGCGTCATCCTTGCTTTGTAAGCTTCTAGGTTTTGCTGCGCCATGAGACGAGTTTCATCGAGAGCATCTAGCTCTTCAAGCTGAAGATGGGCATTCTCTTCATCTGTTAGGTCGTAATGAACCGCCACTCGTAGAGAGGGTAGCTCTATCTCCAAGGGGAGTACCGCTTCCGCGCCGAATACCAATGCATACGGTGTTGTATTTGTGGCCGTTTTGAACGTGGTTCCATACACCCAGAGAGCTTCATGCAGTCTCTCGTGCCAGTCCTTATTATTTTTTGACACCGTTTTCTTTATGATCTTCGTTAAGGTCTTGTTGAAAGCCACAGCTAGACCGTTAGCTCGGGGATTATAGACCGAAGAGTATCTCCAGTCTATATTATGCTGTTGTGCGAAGCGGCTGATTCTGTGACTTCTGTAGGCCGGCCCGTTATCGGAGATAATCCGTCGCGGAGTGCCGAACCGATAGATGACGTGTGTCTTGAAGAAATGGAGAATATTCTCCATCTTCACTTCTCTTAGCGGTATTGCTTCTTCCCACTTGGAGAAATAATCAGTTGTCGCCAATATGAACCGATGTCCTTTGGATGACGTTGGTTCGATGGGCCCAATTATGTCGGTTCCCCACATTTCAAATAGCCAGCTAGCCATCGTTGGGTGTAGCGGGTTTGGATGCTGGTGGATGAAGTCCCCGTGAATTTGGCACGAGTGGCACTGCTTCGCGTATTCGAGGCAGTCCTGGATCATCGTGGGCCTATAGTAGCCCATCCTTTTGATCTTCAGCTTCATCTTTGACCCGGCTTGATGAGAACCGCAGAGGTCGTCGTGAGTTTCTTGGACGACTCTCCTTGCTGTAAGTCCACGTTGCTCATCCCGGTTCTTACGGGGAGGCGGAAACGGCGAAAAAAAATAATTTAGCGCGAGGCAACATGGACTCAAAAGCAAGGATCTTGGCTAAACTAGAAACTAGCAAACAAGTAGAGGCTTTAACTCCTATACTGTAGAAAATATACCTCACGAAACCGGTCCTTCGGGTCTTCTCTCCGCTGTCCGGCTCGTCCATCCACGCTCCAAGGGTCGATCCGGATCTTGGTCACCTCCGCGGCCTTCTTGAGTCGAAGACGATCCACCCGAGAGTAGTACACCGAGCTCCACCTCAAGCCGAGGCAACTAGGGTAACGAGATCGCTAATCTAGATGCTCTAGGTTGTGTAGAAGAGAAAGATGGAAGTGTTTGTCTATGTGGATTCTTTTTCTCTCAACACATGAGATCAAAAGAATTATCAAGATGAGGAAGATGAAGGAGAAACTTTAGCAACCATGGAGCTTTTCTTTTCTTCTCACTTCAAGAGAGAGAATGAGAAGAGAATAATGAAAAGATTAACTAAAGAAAATCAACCATGGTTGCAATAATACACCCAAAACCATCATTACTAATCCTATCATGATAAAGTTGATGCTACATTGAATTGACCATTTTCATAATCAAAAATTAAAAAGAAAATCAAAGAAGAGTGTAGACCTCTCTTGAAGGTCAATGGTCAACACGGTCAACGGGTCAACAAAGTCAAGAGAGGTCAAGGTGGTCAAATGGTCAATGCAATTAGCCATCACTAAACTATCACTAAAAGGATTAGTAAACAATGTCTCCGGCTCATAATGGTTTTGACCAAACGAATTGCCAAAACCCTAATGAGCCTGCCACATAATGGTTTTGGCCGAACCAACCGCCAAAACCCTAATGAGGCACCTCCTCCTTCATCACTCCTCAAAACTGTGCATACACACCCGCATCCGCATTCCGTAGAATGCGAATGCACAGAAGACAAAACAAATCCATCCGTGCAATACTAGGATCTGGCTTAAACCAAAGCCCACTAGTGTTGCCTGCCCGAACAGCATACGCACACAAGTGCACGTAAGTGATCGTAGCCCTGCCGTAAAACCATACGGCCTCTACACGTTTCACTCAGTGCAGGAAAACTCTCTGTGTG
Source organism: Agapanthus africanus (assembly GCA_030015575.1). Classification (NCBI taxonomy): domain Eukaryota; kingdom Viridiplantae; phylum Streptophyta; class Magnoliopsida; order Asparagales; family Amaryllidaceae; genus Agapanthus; species Agapanthus africanus. Next base: position 58,403,927 of record CM057343.1, on the reverse strand, counting down.
GGACTCTAAAGACTCGACACTACGCTGGCAGTGGGTTTAACCACAGACCGCAAGCGGCACTAGCTGTACGTAACGATCCCCAGGTAGATGTCGATAAGAAGGCCGATGAGGTAAACTCATCCGAACTCCTACTGAGCCTGTATGTGACAATCTCCGTACAGCCCGGTCTGTTCGTTTAATACATCGCATAGCGGGCCTAGGGGGTGGTGAACGTCAGTCCCCTAATAGCGGTACAAGTCATGTCGGAGTATAGCCCAGAACACCCTGAGATAACACTGGAAACCTACCAGTATATCTCGCTTGCCCTGGCCAGGGACTACTTGTGTAATGGCTCTCCTAGACACAGCGCGATGTCAACCCCTAATACCGGGAGAGACGAATCCTGTCTAACTGTCACTGCCTCCAAGTGCTTCGGGACTGCACCCAACTACTACCTGTTTGCACGAATCGTTTGAGCCGTGGTAGGGTAGTAATCTAAGTACAGTGGGAACACACTCGAGGCGAAGTGACGGTATCAAGTCAGCGGACTAAGCTGTACCCATGTCACCTGGGAACTGATAACTGACGATAGGTATAATACCAACCAACAGTTCCCGACGAGTCCTGTCCAGTATACTCGTAACCTCACGAGCACCCATATACTATCTCAAGTACGACGTACTAAAGGCTGTGGGACAGACCGTCTTCCCCGTTGGGAAGAGAAGCGCATACGCTAGTCTACTCTAGAGTATCGATGCCCTGTCTCTATAGTCCTATGACTAAGGACCTGTATAAGGATGTGCTTATGGATTACCCAGCCCCCACGAGTATGACTGCCATCACAATGCTGGTAATCAAGCAAAGATCCTAAGGGCTCTACTAATATGTATATAAGCGATATGCTAAAAGAAACACATTCACATATTGAAGTAGAGACAAACCAAGTAGCATACTACCATTTTGAGCAAGATTGTCTATACAACTGTGAATATCCCAAGCTTCCATTAAGTAATATACAACCTAGTATGATACAGTAATGGCCTCTAGGGCATATACACTAACAATCTCCCACTTGCACTAAGGCCATGTACTGGCGTATCGAAGACCTATCTTCTCGATCAGCCGCTCGAACTGAGTCTGGGATAGGGCCTTCGTGAGTGGATCTGTAGTGTTGTTCTCCGTATTTACTCTCTTCACCTCGATCTCCTGGCGATCTACGATCTCCCTGATCAGGTGGTACCGCCTCAAAATGTGCCTGGACTTCTGATGGGACCTGGGTTCCTTCTCTAAAGCTATAGCGCCGTTGTTGTCGCAATACAACGGTATTGGATCAACAATGGTAGGAACCACCTGAAGCTCCGTGAGGAACTTCTTCATCCAGACAGCTTCCTTTGCGGCATCGCAAGCAGCTATGTACTCCGCTTCCATAGTTGAGTCAGCAACGGTCTCCTGCTTAGAACTTTTCCAGCAAACCGCCCCTCTATTGAGGGTAAAGACATAACCCGACATGGACTTGGAGTCATCCTTGTCACTCTGGAAGCTGGAGTCAGCAAAGACCTCGAGCTGGAGGTCTTTTCCGCCATACACCAAGAACATCTCTTTAGTCCTTCTCAGGTACTTGAGAATGTTCTTTACCGCTATCCAGTGTTTCTCCCCTGGGTTTGACTGATACCGGCTTACAACGCTCAATGCGTATGCTACATCTGGTCTGGTACATAACATCGCAAACATTATAGAGCCTACCGCAGAAGCGTAGGGTATAATAGACATGCGATCCCTTTCCAAATCAGTCTTGGGAGACATCTCTTTGGAGAGGGTGATCCCGTGACAAGCCGGTAAATTACCGCGCTTGGAATCTTCCATACTGAACCTTTTCAGTATGGTGTCGATGTACCTTGACTGTGAAAGTCCCAACATCCTCTTAGATCTATCACGATAGATCTGGATCCCCAGAATGTAGTTGGTATCGCCCAGGTCCTCCATGGAGAACCTCTGCGACAAGAATCCTTTGACTGACTGTAGCATAGGAATATCATTTCCTATTAGGAGAATGTCATCCACGTACAAGACGAGGAATACCACAGTTCTCCCTACAATCTTACTGTAAATGCATGGTTCATCTGGGTTTTTGATAAAGTCGAATTCCTTAACAGTATCATCAAAGCAGATGTTCCAACTCCGTGATGCCTGCTTAAGTCCATAAATGGACTTAAGCAACTTGCACACTCTACCGCTGCTCCCACTCTGAATGAATCCCTCCGGCTGATCCATATAGACGCACTCTTCCAAATTTCCATTTAGGAAAGCCGTCTTTACGTCCATCTGCCAGATTTCATAATCGTAGAATGCAGCAATGGCAAGAAGGATCCGAATGGATTTCAGCATAGCCACTGGAGAAAAGGTCTCGTCATAGTCCAAACCAGGTCTTTGACGAAAACCCTTTGCAACAAGTCTAGCTTTATAGGTCTCAACCTGCCCATCTACACCAATCTTTTTTCTGAAGATCCATTTGCAGCCTACGGGTTTTACCCTTTCCGGAGCAAAGTCCAAACTTTGTTGGTGTACATGGACTCCATCTCGGCCCGCATTGCATCCAGCCATTTTACCGAGTCACCGCTCTGAATGGCTTGCTGGAAGCTAGTAGGCTCACCATAATCCATAGTGCAATCCTCTCTATCCCCGTCTATGAGAAAACCGTAGTATCTCTCGGGCGGATGAGACTGCCTACTACTCCTGCGGAGTGGCGTAGGAATGTCCTGTTCTTTCGAACCCTCTAGTTCTACTATGCTTTCAGTAATAGCTTGTGGTTCTGGAATTTCTTCCAGTTCTATTGCGCTCCCACTTATCTGATTTTCCAAAAACTCAGTTTCCAAGAAGCGGGCATGACGAGAAACAAAAACATTTTGTTCCTCTGCGTAATAGAAAAGATACCCCTTGGAGTTCTTTGGGTATCCTACAAACTTACACTGTACTGAACGTGCCTCGAGCTTGTCCGCATGTTGCTTTTTTACAAAAGCTGGACATCCCCATGTCTTAAAGTGTTTAAGATTGGGTTTCTTCCCACTCCACATCTGATATGGTGTGGTAGGCACTGACTTAGTAGGAACTTGGTTCAAAAGATATGCAGCTGTTTCTAGTGCATAACTCCAGAAGGATCACGGCAACTCAGCCTTACTCATCATGGAACGAACCATATCCAATAGGGTTCGATTCCGCCTTTCCGATACACCGTTGTGTTGTGGTGTGTATGGAGGAGTAAGCTGAGAGAGAATTCCATTCTCTTTTAAGAAGTCCAGAAACTCGGCACTTAAGTATTCACCACCTCGATCAGATCTCAGTGTCTTGATACTTTTGCCTATTTGTTTTTCAACTTCATTCTTGTACTCCCGAAATTTCTCAAAGGCCTCGGATTTGTGCTTCATCAAGAAGACATGCCCATACCTAGAGAAATCATCTGTGAAAGTAATGAAGTATGAATAACCACTTCGCGCATGTGTAGACATTGGACCACACACGTCACTGTGTATGAGTCCCAAGAGCTCGCTCGATCTTTCTCCATGTCCAGTGAACGAAATCTTTGTCATCTTTCCCACGAGACAAGATTCACAAGTGGCATAAGACTGGTACTCGAACGGATCCAAGTATCCTTCTTTATGTAACTTTGTCAACCGTGTCTCATTGATGTGACCCAGTCTACAATACCATAAGAAAGCCAGATTTAATTCCGGAGACTTTCTTTTAAGTGTGTTCTGGACACTGAAGACCTGAGCTTGATTCAAAACGTATATACCGTTTTTCAATGTACCTGACCCAATCAGAACTTGATTTAGGTGGATGTTTACTACATCGCTTACAAAAGTAAAATCATATCTATCCTTAGAAAGTAAGGATACAGATATGATGTTACAAGTCGCACCTGGTACATAAAAACAGTCACGCAGAATTAATATCTGGCCAGTTGTCAGTCCTAGATGATATTCCCCTACGGATTCAGCATACATGCTCATTCCGTTAGCAACCCTGAGAGTCATATCACCTTTCTTGATAACCCTACGGTTTCTCAGAGCCTGTAACGAATTACAGATATGAGATCCTGATCCGGTATCCAATACCCAGGAAGTAGGGTTAACTGACATACAGTTCTCTATTACAAACACACCCGAAGCTGAAGCTACAACATGCTTCGAATTCTGGCTACTGGCTTTGCAAGCCCTGCAATCCTTCTGCCCATGTTCATTCCCGTAACAATAGGAACATCCCTTTTTTACTATATCCATTCCCGAAACTTCTGCCCTTCCCTTTCTTTCTACTTCCCTGGTTTCCTTCAGGGTAGTAGGTAGAGACTGTTGAACTAAGTCAGCATCTGACCCATTCTTCAACGTGGTCTTCAGGTCCGAGAGCTCAAAAGAGCTGGTCTCTGTAAGGACGTTGCCCCTTACAGATGACCCGATAGCCAACCTCGCTGGAAGCAATTCGTTCGAGGTCTCATATCTTGCGATACGAGATTGCTCTCCATATAAATCTTTGTTATGGAGGAAGATAGAAGCCGAGTCCATCTTCTCGTGCTGCCTCTGGTATGTACCATCAACTGAGGCTAACACGAGGCACTTGGCTTTCACACGGTCTTCTTCCGATGTCCTATGGATATCAATATCCGTGACAGGGGAAACTGGACCTGAGACGGCAGGGGTTGGATCAGTCAAGACGTGTCCCAGCTTGCCATGGGCAATGGACATCTGGACAGACCTTTGCCAGTCATAACAGTCAGATTCAGTCATTTTATTATCTAGATGTAACCTAGGTGCGGTCACTGGGTCGCTGCAATTAAGAGAGAGAGAAGAAAACACTCAGCATGATGCTCTTGCAAGTTTAGATTGGTTTTTAATTTATCTAAACAGGATGGCTCCCACTGTCTCTCGAATCCCTCCTCAAACCATAAAGGAAGAATTAGTCAGGATCAATCTCACCGTACAATACTTGCTTAACCGTTCAGCCAGGCCAGTGTCGGTACTTCGAGGGAGGTTTTCCAACGCTTTCGCGAAGTTCCTTAATTAAGTAACCTCTTTTCCCTGTGGGCGTAGCCCCGCTAACACCTTTCTAGATACCTACTTGGTTTATAGCATTGATCGTTAAGTGAGAAAGTTCCCGAGGAGTAGCATATACCCACAGTAGGATCGGGATCTAAATATCATCGCGTGACAAAACTGAAGGAATCCTACCAGAATCATCACACTCCAAATGGTATGCAGCGCTAGCAAGTTTCAGTACTTTTGAAACTCCCGATGTGGATTTTTGCCCCATGCTCTTATGACCTTGACTAAGGCCAACAAGTCATAAGTCACATGTCAAGTTCTACCCGTCGCTGTCCAGGTTGATTTGAACCCACCCGTATATACCCTTGACTATGGCCAACAAAGTAATACGACTGTCCCAAACCAACGCATTCTATCTATGCAACATATGAATACCCACCAGCTACCAAACACTGTGCCTTGACTAAGGCCAACAAACACAGCTTGAATACTGTTGAATATTCATATGAAACGACGGAGTGCTACGGATGGTTTTGGCGAAACCGTGAACATAGTGAACTTGATATAATCGATGGAACGAGATAGCTTTTAAAAGGAGTGGTTCAAGCTCCGCGTTTAAAAAGCTGGTTTTTGAAAAAAAACCGACTGGTTTTGAAAGTGTTCCAACGACTTTTACTTGGTTTATTTTCTTGCATTAATTCCAATGGGTCCCATCATTTAATCCTACCATTGCAGAAAACAACCAAAATATGGTGTACGCTTATGCCATCCGCATTCGCCACGGGGCCCCGTCATCACCCGTTAGGTTACTTAACTAACGACAGAGCGGGGGCTGGACTAGCGCGGATGCAAAACATAAGCAACACCTAAATAGATATCATATATAGATATATAGCAATGATAGCTATTACAGATCACAGATGAACACTTTGGATATACTAGGAATCCGCAATTCGTTCGAGCCTGCAACGAAAAGCGGATTACACGGTCGCGATGAATAGCCAAACCCCACCCTAGACCCCTACGGGTGCGGCAAACTACCCGCCAAGTACCCGAAGCGAAGCAACCTCCCTCAACTCGTGAGTAGGCCACTCGGCACTTCGAGATACCCGGTAGTTTGTGCACCCCACCTTGGGTCTATCCTAGGAGCAAAAATAGTAAAAAGAAATTATACAATGACGGCTACAACCCCGACCCGGTTGTGCGGCCATACAAATAATATTACATCAATTTACAAATTTTACATGAATGAAAGAAAAAGAAACTCTCATCTCACACCCATTCCCGGCTATTCATCTGCGACAATCCACCGAGTTCATATACACAAACCATCAACATTACAGATCACAGATATGTATAACCCCTACTAATCGATGTATAGCGATTAGCGGACGTTCAATACATATATCACATCACAGATAATATCCATTAGCCAAAGTGTACGGAATATCGATCAAAATATGGATTTTTAACCACCCCAAAAGTCAATTTGCTCTCTGGAAAATCTGGGTAGAAAAAACATGTATTAAAAATCCCAAACAGTCAAATAAAAACACTGCAAAAAACCCGATCCAAGATCAAGTCAAAACGGCCGCGGAACCGCGGCAAGAAGCATGCTTTTGCCGCGGAACCGTGGCGGTTTGATCGGTTCAGTGGAGTGGTTTTCTGCAGTGGTTTTATAAAACGCTGAGACGAATTTTCATGTATGTTAAATCACTTTTTGAACAGTATAAAAATTCGACAGAAACATGGTTTTTTCCGGACTAGTTTTGTGATTTTTTCCGATCGATATTCTTAACACTTTGCTAACTTGCTAGTTTATGTTTAACCTGGCTCTGATACCACTGTAAGTCCAAGTTACTCATCCCGGTTCTTACGGGGAGGCGGAAACGGCGAAAAACAATAATTTAGCGCGAGGCAACATGGACTCAAAAGCAAGGATCTTGGCTAAACTAGAAACTAGCAAACAAGTAGAGGCTTTAACTGCTATGCTGTAGAAAATATACCTCACGAAACCGGTCCTTCGGGTCTTCTCTCAGCTGTCCGGCTCGTCCATCCACGCTCCGAGGGTCGATCCGGATCTTGGTCATCTCCGCGGCCTTCTTGAGTCGAAGACGATCCACCCGAGAGTTGTACACCAAGCTCCACCTCAAGCCGAGGCAACTAGGGCAACGAGATCGCTAATCTTGATGCTCTAGGTTGTGTAGAAGAGAAAGATGGAAGTGTTTGTCTATGTGAATTCTTTTTCTCTCAACACATGAGATCAAAAGAATTATCAAGAGGAGGAAGATGAAGGAGAAACTTTAGCAACCATGGAGCTTTTCTTTTCTTCTCACTTCAAGAGAGAGAATGAGAAGAGAATAATGAAAAGATTAACTAAAGAAAATCAACCATGGTTGCAATAATACACCCAAAACCATCATTACTAATCCTATCATGATAAAGTTGATGCTACATTGAATTGACCATTTTCATAATCAAAAATTAAAAAGAAAATCAAAGAAGAGTGTAGACCTCTCTTGAAGGTCAATGGTCAACACGGTCAACGGGTCAACAAAGTCAAGAGAGGTCAAGGTGGTCAAATGGTCAATGCAATTAGCCATCACTAAACTATCACTAAAAGGATTAGTAAACAATGTCTCCGGCTCATAATGGTTTTGACCAAACGAATTGCCAAAACCCTAATGAGCCTGCCACATAATGGTTTTGGCCGAACCAACCGCCAAAACCCTAATGAGGCACCTCCTCCTTCATCACTCCTCAAAACTGTGCATACACACCCGCATCCGCATTCCGTAGAATGCGAATGCACAGAAGACAAAACAAATCCATCCGTGCAATACTAGGATCTGGCTTAAACCAAAGACCACTAGTGTTGCCTGCCCGAACAGCATACGCACACAAGTGCACGTAAGTGATCGTAGCCCTGCCGTAAAACCATACGGCCTCTACACGTTTCACTCAGTGCAGGAAACTCTCTGTGTGGGACTCTAAAGACTCGACACTACGCTGGCAGTAGGTTTAACCACAGACCGCAAGCGGCACTAGCTGTACATAACGGTCCCCAGGTAGATGTCGATAAGAAGGCCGATGAGGTAAACCCATCCGAACTCCTACTGAGCCTGTATGTGACAATCTCCGTACAACCCGGTCTGTTCGTCTGATATATCGCATGGCGGGCCTAGTGGGTGGTGAACGTCAGTCCCCTAATAGCGGTACAAGTCGTGTCAGAGTGTAGCCCAGAACACCCTGAGATAACACTGGAAACCTACCAGTATATCTCGCTTGCCCTGGCCAGAGACTACTTATGTAATGGCTCTTCTAGACACAGCGCGATGTCAACCCTCAATACCGGGAGAGACGAATCCTGTCTAACCGTCACTGCCTCCAAGTGCTTCGGGACTGCACCCAACTACTACCTGTTTGCACGACTCTTTTGAGCCGTGGTAGGGTAGTAATCTAAGTACAGTGGGAACACACTCGAGGCGAAGTGACAGTGTCAAGTCAGCGGACTAAGCTGTACGCATGTCACCTGGGAACTGATAACTGACGATAGGTATAATACCAACCAACAGTTCCCGACGAGTCCTGTCCAGTGTACTCGTAACCTCACGAGCACCCATATATTATCTCAAGTACGACGTACTGACGGCTGTGGGACAGACCGTCTCCCCCGATGGGATGAGAAACGCATACGCTAGTCTACTCTGGAGTATTGATGCCCTGTCTCGATAGTCCTACGACTAGGGACCTGTATAAGGATGTGCTTATGGATTACCCAGCCCCCACGAGTATGACTGCCATCGCAACGCTGGTAATCAAACAAAGATCCTAAGGGCTCTACTAATATGTATATAAGCGATATGCTAAAAGAAACACATGCACATATTGAAGTAGAAACAAACCAAGTAGCATACTACCATTTTGATCAAGATTGTCTATACAACTGTGAATATCCCAAGCTTCCATTAAGTAATATACAAGCTAGTATGATACAGTAATGGCCTCTAGGGCATATATACTAACACTTGCTTCTTCCAGCCCCAGGCATCTCAGCCATAAAGAGTCAAACGATCTCTTGTATAGAGTATCATTGATGAAGGCGAAAGACAGAGCTCGTTTCATGAGCTGATGTCTTGAGAATGCATCTTCCGGTGTTCGACGGGATTTGAAGTAGTCTATGAAGATTTCTCTCCAATCCTTAGCCTTTTCCTTGTCTTTTGTTTGTAGGGTTGTTTGCTTGGTCGCTTCCTTTTCTTCAAACGACTCCGTAGATATTTCCGCTGGTGCAAGAACCCGATGGCTTTGCACGACGATCCTTATGTCATTGAGGTTTTCGTCAGCCAGTTCTTTAGCGATCTTGGCTAATGCATCCTCTTTGCTATTTTCCGCACGCGGTATGCTTTCCAGGGTGTAGGAAGGGATTTGAGTCAGCAATTGTTGCACTCTCTCGCCGTACTTTACCAACTCTGGTTTGCACGTTTGGTAGTTGCCTTTTACTTGACTAACGACCAGCTGGGAGTCTCCGTATATAAGGAGGTTCTCGATTCCATGTCGACAGCGATCTCAAGACCTGCTATCAAAGCCTCATATTCTGCTTCATTGTTTGTCCTCGGCTCCGTTAGGGAAAAGGCAAAGCGCATTATCCCTCCTTGCGGAGTCACGAAGATGAGGCCTACCCCAGATTTGATTATGGAGGAGCTGTGTTGTCGCCTCTTCATGGAAGATGCTCCGTCGAAATAGAGTTCCCATCGGGTATCATTTCCCCCTTTCTCCCCGTCGATCGTGTCAAACGCGTGCTCGTCTGACAATTCACAATTTAGGGGGAGTCGCCAGGTATCGGGTGCTCAGCAAGGAAGTCGGCGATGGCCTGGCCTTTCACTGCCTTGAGAGGTCGGTATGTTATTAAGAATTCCATTAAGAGTAGGGCCCATTTAGCGAGCCGTCCCGTTAGTATGGCTCTTGACATCAAATACTTGAGAGGATCCACCTTTGATATGAGATGGACCTCATGCGCCAACGCATAGTGTCTAAGCTTCGTTATCGCGAAGATTAACGCCAGGCAATGTTTTTCGATGGGGGAGTAGTTGTTTTCTGCCCTCAGTAAAACTCGACTCAAGTAGTAGAAGGCTCTCTCCCTTCCTTAGTCGTTCTCCTATGCCTATAGTGCGCCTAAGGAACCTTCAAGGGCGGTTGTGTACAGGATGAGAGGCTTTCCCTTGACTGGAGCGGTCAGTACCGGCGGATTCTGCAGGTATTGCTTGATTTCGTCCAGTGCGCTTTGGCATTTGAGATCCCAAACGAACGGGGTTCCCTTCTTCATCAGGTGACTGTAAGGGCGGCATTTTCCGGAGAAGTTGGCTATGAACCGTCCGATATACGCGAGCTTTCCTTGGAGAGACCGCAATTGTTTTAAAGTTCTTGGAGTGGGCATTTCCATAATCGCCTTGATCTTCGATGGATCTATTTCGATGTCCCGATGTCGTATGATGAAAACTAGGAACTTGCCTGAGGAAACTCCAAATGTGCATTTCAGAGGGTTCATCTTCAGGTTGTACTTCCGAAGATGCTGGAATACTATTTTCAAATGCTCCCAGTGTTCCTCATATGATTTGCTTTTCACCACGAGGTCATCAATATAGTATTCGACGATTTCATGTATGAGGTCATCGAAAATCTTCGTCATGGCCCTCTGATAGGTAGCGTCGACGTTCTTCAGACCGAAAAGCATCACTTTGTAGCAGAATATGCCCAAAGGAGTCCGGAAAGCGGTATGCTTCTGGTCTTCGGGATGCATCTTTATTTGATTGTACCCAGATGATCCATCCATGAAGGAGAAGACTTCGTGAGTGGACGTGTTATCTATCATCAGCTCAGTAACTGGTACGGGAAAATCATCCTTTGGATAGGCTTTGTTGAGGTCCCGAAAGTCCACGCAGATGCGCACCGTCCCATTTTTCTTCATTACCGGAACGATATTGGCGATCCAGTCAGGGTATTGAACTTCTTGGATGAAGCCGGAGTCGATTAGCTTCTTGACTTCGGTATTGATACTCATCTCAAGCTCGAGCCACATTCTTCTTGGTGCTTGTTTGACTGGCTTGACGTCTGGAGATGTCGCCAATTTATGCACAGCTATTTCCGGATCTAGCCCCGGCATCTCGGAATAGTTCCATATGAAGCAGTTCTAATACTGTATGAGCACGTCCTTTAGCGTAGCCACTTGCTTGTCAGACAGCAGCTCACTGACGAACGTAGGCCGCGGGTCGTTTGCCATCCACAAGTCGATTTTCCTTAAGTTGTCCGCAGTAGTGTGGATTCCATCTTCCAACTCTTTTGGCGCTGGTGGAAATTTCGAGATCAATTCCTCTTCATCCTCGTTTTCGAAGCACCAAGAGAGGTCATCCATATTCTCGCGCTCTCCTTCTTCTGACAGCGTTATCACGTGACAGGTATGAGATCGTTTCCAAGACCGATGTTGATCTGGTTCTACTCTCTCTGTATACGTTGCTTTTGGCGCATGCCTTTGTGGTGGGGCTATCCTCCAGCTGTTTGATAGAACGAATCTGCCGAGTTGATATTGATCCTCGACCCAGTTTTTGAAGGTGAAGTAGTCTTCAAGAGGATATCTTATCGCCCGGTGATAGGAGCAATAATCCGGGTGATGAGCCTCGATTGCTTGCTCGGGGTGCCGGGACTCCGGGAGTGTCATCATCTAATGTTTCATGACGAGATTGAAGATTCTCCTTGTCTTGTCTAGAGGGAAAGAATATGCTCGACCCATTTTTTTCATAAGCGTCGGGTTCTAGCGGACCTTTTCTCGATCGCGTGGCCTTTTGGATCCGTTTTTCCGCTGTCGAACGTTTTTTCCGTTCTTTAACTTGTTTTTGCCTCCGCGTCGGGCCTTTTTCTTATCTTGGGAACGCATGGTGGGTTGACGGTGGAGGGCCTTGTCATCCTCCGTAGCCTGTTGAAGGAGGCGTTGCGTCTTAGCTTTCTCGTAAATGGCCATTTCGCGGCTGTGGTTGCTTCGAACCTTTTGACTCGCTTCCCTTATTAGCTTGTCCATCTCTTCTTCAAACGACAGACTCGACATTTTTATGACAGGACCGTATTCTGGTTCAGCGTCAGCGTCTTTTAAAAGAGCATCCTCTTCTTCATCAAGGTCCTTTATGACATGGCAGCCATGGAACTGCTCCCGTTTCTTGGACCGGACATATCCAAGCCCGATCGTTTCCATTTTTCCGATGGGCAATTTTCGCTGAGTTCCGGGAACGTTCCAGATCCCGTTGTAGAATTGGGCCTGTCGCGCGGTTTGCTTAAAGGGTATGCCTTGGCGTCTCAATAACCTTTTCAATCCCTCTACGTAGTATCTGGGCAGACGGATTGGTTGGAGCCTGTCAAGCGTAGGCTCGGTACCACGCCAGACTTCTCTCTCGACTTTGGTTTCCCCGGATCGGTAGAATAGGATCTCTTTTTCACCTCTTCGCCTGGGAGGGACGTATAATGTTTGTAGCTCTTGCATGCTATATGTCTCATGCGCATCAAGCTCTCTGTAGTGTTGCCGCGGAACCATGGTGATTTGTAGACTCTGATCATTTCCAGTGAAGGCCGGTATTGATGGACGGACCGAGAACACCGCGTTGACTTCGTCTTCGGAGTCACTGCCAAAGACCAGAATAGGGGCAGATGGTCCCTGCCTATTGCATTGAGACGGTCCCGGATAGACTATATCTTCTTCCTCCTCGGTATCGCTCCCGAAGATCGGAATAGTGGTGATAGCTTTTTGCTTATTCTCCGGTTTATGGCATCTTTCCGTGTCTTCAAAGTCTGGTAGGAAATACTAAGCGTCCTCATACTTGCGGACTTCATTTACGGAGAATGGGTTTAGTTCCCCCGTCACAGTATACTCGAGACCATCTTTGAAATACTTCATACAATGATGCTGTGTAGATGGGATGGTGTTGTACTTGTGCAACCAAGGCCTACCGAGTAAAGCATTGTAGCAGGTCTTGGCGTCAATGACATGAAATTTGATATTAGTGATGAGCAGCCCAAAGAGTAACATCAGAATCACGGATCCGAGCGTCCGTGATGACTGGGAGTTGAACCCGGAGATGGTGATTTTATCCCGAGCGAGGTGCTGAACGCTCATGCAGATTTCTTTTAGCACCCTCATGTTTAGGAGGTTGACGGAGGATCCGTTGTCAACTAAGATCTTCTCTATCTTGATGTCATGGCAGTACCCGGTGACATATAGAGGACGGTTGTGCCCGCACGTTCCGAGGAGGAGATCTTCATCGCCGAAAGTGATGTCAGCTGTGTGCATCTCTTCCAGCTCATCTTTCATCTTTTCTTCGGCAAAGAAAGCTTGGAACTGCTCGGGCTGTTGTAATGCCTTGATCAGAGAATCTCGTGCCTCTTTAGACAGGAGAAGGGCATCCAAAATACTCAATTGTGAGGGTATCTTCCTCAGGTGCGCTAGGATATTGTAATCCACTTTGCTTTTCTTGGGCGGCTCCTTGGCTATCAGCTCTTCGACGACTTGATCATCGAGGGCGATATTCTCAGGGACTTTTTCCTTCCCCTTATCTTTTTTGTTCGATCCCTTGTTTGCAGGTCCGAAATTTTTTTCGGGCAACGTATGGTTGCGCAGCTGAATATTCTCACAGTTCTTCACCTCTTCCTTTTTTCCTGAGGTGGATTCTTTGAAAAGAGGGCCGAGGGCTATTTCTTCATCAGAATCGCTTTCGAAGGTGAGAACTTGCGATCCCCCAGAATCAACCATGTGACAGTTGCCGGCGGTTCTTTTATGCTCATCTGTCATGCTTCTCTACTCCCGATGAGCCTTGAGCTTCAATCGCTTGAAGTGTTGTCGGTGGGCAATATATCCTCGCCACCAGTTTTCAAAGGCCATGCATTCTTCGGTAGGGTGTGTAATCCTCTGATAGTATAAGCAGTAGTTAGGATGTACGTCCGCTTCATCGGGGCACGTACTTTCTGAAGTGCTTTCTTTGAAAGGTGTCAACTTCATTCCCATTGACAGGGCCTTAGCGAATCGTTTCCTCGTCTTAAGCATGCTTTTGCCGGTAACAAGGGCACTTTGACCTGGTTGGGGTATTTTATGGATTCTCATTACCGGAGCTTCTTCAGCTTGACGCCGACGCTTGGCCTTTTCGTATATGGCCGTTTCACGCTCTCAGTCAGCTTTTCTCTTCTGAAGAGCTTCGCTCAGCAGCCTATCAATCAATTCGTCTGATGGCTCCAGAGATTTTGGTTCCAGTTCTGCACTCAGTCTCTCTGCATCAGGAGCTTCTTTACCATCTATTGACGAGTGAGAGATCGTGTGGCATCTCGCCACATAATCCTCGGGCTCTTCTGAAGAATCGTCTCCTTCATCAGCGTTATCGTCTTCATTCTCAAGAACATGCTTAAAGAATTCATCCAATGTAATTGGGGTCCGTGCCTTATGGTTATATTCTTCCAGTGCATCGATGTATTTCTGCAAACCTGTACGGTTGTTGTTCATATCAGAATTTTGCATTATTATATCGCCCATTCTTAATCATATTACAAATAAATAGGTGCTTTTGATCCATGTCTGCTAAATAGTTGCAGGTTACAGGTTCTCAAATCATTATAATGAAATTCATTAAAAGACTCTACAAATGTGAGACTACGACCAACAATAGATGAATCTGTATGATGCTACCTACTAGTTCAAGGAACAAATGAAGACCAGTAGACAGTTCAATGCACAAAGCACAAGGGTAGCACAAGATACAAGACTTCAAAGCGAAGATCACGGTAAAAGTCCACATAATTCTGCACTGTTGGAAATCTGGAAGAAAGTAGAAAAGATTCTAAGGAACCAAGTGAAGAAAACAGAACGAAAAAGCAACATGAAGCAGCCCTGAGAAGCTGAACTCAAGATCCCACTATATGGCCGCGGAACCACGGCCAAACATGGCTTTCTGCCGCGGATCCGCGGCCGTGCAGTGCACGTGTCGGTGGGTGTCAGTGCTTTGACCAGGATTCCTTAGGGTAATTCTGTAATTTCGTGTGTGGATCAGATGTAAAACCTAGGGTTTCTCCTATCTATAAATAGGAAGGTTGAAAGCCTAATTAGGGGTGCCTCCTTTGGATACCTCTTTTTAATTCTTAGATTAAATTTTTATTTCCCTTGTAATCGTTGAGAGGTCATTAATAATTAAGGGTTCTTATTTCTATCTTGCATTTTTTATCTGAATTTAATTCGTGCAATTTTTTATCTGTTCTTTTATTATCTGTAATTTAGTTTTCTAATATAAAATTATAAAAATGAATTGTATCGTCACTTTCCTAATGAGTGAGTAATTCCTCACTTGTTAGGGTTAGGATAGGGAAGGTTTGAGAGAAGAAAATCTCTCTCGCTCTTTTCTTTGCCCATATAATTTTTATAATACGGACTCTATTTAATTCAACCACACACCGCTCACTACGGCACCCTATCCTAAATGATAGTGGTGATTCCCTAGTTAGACCGGTTGTGGTTGAATTAACTGGAGGTTAGGGATAAGAGCCAAGAAAGGACGGACAAGGACCAAAAGGAAGAAACTAAGTTTCTTCCTAGTCGTACTAATCCCCTTTGTTGACCATTACCCTAACACCTATATTCTTAACTAGGGCATTAAAAGCAGTGAGTAGAATCTCTATTCCAAACTAACCTAATCCTAACCCTAGCAAGCCTTTAAATCAATTTAATCTCATTCTTAGATCTTAAAACAAAACCCAAAATAATCGGATTTATCTCGTTAGAACATAAAGAAAAGGAATCTATCTCCCTGTGGATCGACTCGTACTCAACCGGCTAGCTACCAAGCGACACCGTCTTGATTGCGGTATTCTTTAATTTAAACATGCACGCAAAATCTCATATCAATCAAATCGCGCCGTTGCCAGGGAGACGGTAGTCTCTTTCTTTGTGTAATTTCGGGTTAATAAAAAAATTTTAAAAAAATTATTATAAAAATTGAAAAGTTTTAAAACAGAAAAAAATAAAAATAAAAATCATCTTTTTATTTTTGAAAGGTTTTTGTGCAAGTGTGCACGCTTGAAGACGGACCGATTCAGATCTGGAGCAAGCTCAGTGAACAAATCCAGAAACAGACGATCTGAACAGACAGAGAAGAACCATAACAGCACACAGAAAAATTTTGGAAGCCTAACCCAACTGAACCACCGCGGAATCGCGGCTAAATCAGGGGTTTGACCGCGGAACCACGGTCAAATAGGTGATGTCAGCATTTTGAAAACTCTCTGTGAGTATATATTTTCTCCTTCTCTCCTCTGAACTCCACTAAAACATTTTTCCTGCAGGTTTCTTTGTACAGATTCTTTTCCCTTATCCAATAAATTGTTTTTGTGCAGGATTCTTTGCGCTGCCAAATAAAAAAATTTTGCAAGTGTTTTAGATTTTTGGTGTGTTAACTGTTTTGCATAATTAATACAGACTTTTAAGGGGCTATAACACCAATCAAGATTGGGTGGGGATTTCATTACCCTTCCTAAGACCCCAGAAATCACAAAAAGCATATGCATCACCCTTGAGATAATTAAAAAATATCTAGACTCGGCCAATTAAGGACTGTCGCGCTCATTAGGACAAAGGAAGGTTATGGGCAATCAATCGTTTACCTAAATCTGACTTTGTGGTGCTTAGGGTAGACAAGTGAGAAATGTAACTTTAAAAGGCCCGTCTCACAGTGATTCGTGAGTGGAACCCTCCTTTCTTCATTTGTGCTTACCTGGCCACAATTGGCGGTGAAGAGGCGATTTGAGGGATATCTCACAACTTGTCGCTTTGGAACAGTTAGGAGCAGTCTAGTTGACTTAGGAGACCCTAGCTCTAGGTTTGATTGTGCATGTTTAAACTGTGGTTGTTTGAAATTGTGCCGTAGTTCCGTACAAATTTTGCAAAAGCTTTTTCTAAAAAAAACACTTTCAAAAATTTCAAAACTCCAAAAACAAACAATTTTTTTATAATAAAATTTAAAAAAATAAAATAAAAAAATCACATTCTTTTTCTTCTCCTTTCTCTCATCACATCATGGGTACCCCACCTCGCAAAACACTTGTCGAACATTGGTACCCTCAACCAGACATTACTTCCTACGCTTTTTGTTTTGGTCGAATTTCGAATGACCCCTCCATGCCCAAAATTTCTTTAAAAGATCGAATAGAAGCGTCTAGGACAACCAGTTGGACTCCGAAATCCACCTTATATCAATCATTTCAACCTTCACCACCTTCTTACGTTGATACTCCTTTTTCGAGTCCTGTTGTAACTCGGAAACCCATGTCTATTGCTGAACATATTGAACAATCTCGTAACCGATGTTTCACTCCTTTCACCACTGCGAATTTTTTGGATCAACAATTTCATTCAACTTCTTATCCAAATGTTGATCCTACTCCTGTCCAACCATTCAATTCCTACCAGTCCTACCCGGCTTTTGCACCTTCCCTAGACATTGCTTCTGAACAGTCATTTAGGAATTTCCAGTATCCAAACAACTTTAAATCTTTTACTGAAACTCCTTCAAAACCCATGTCTAGTCTGGAACAGTCGTTGGAAGCTTTTATAGTAGCGTCAAGCCAACAGATGATGGATTTGAATGCGTTCATGGACACCCTTATGCAACCTAGTGACCCGGTAGCTAGTTTCCAACTAGCTCCAAATTTTCCAATGTATGATGAGGCGGTTGGACAGATTGAGAATTTGAGTGGTGAGAGTGAGCTGTACACCCTTCCAAATCAA
This sequence comes from Agapanthus africanus, assembly GCA_030015575.1. Classification (NCBI taxonomy): domain Eukaryota; kingdom Viridiplantae; phylum Streptophyta; class Magnoliopsida; order Asparagales; family Amaryllidaceae; genus Agapanthus; species Agapanthus africanus. The sequence continues at coordinate 58,386,116 of CM057343.1, read as the reverse complement.
ATCTACCCATCCCCAATTGAATCCCACAACTCTGGTTTTGAATGTCTATCAAGTGATTCACCAGTTGAAGATAAAACGTTTAATGAGTTGTGCGACTTTGTAGTGTTTGATTTACCTGATTGTGAAGAGCCCCTTTCGAGTGAAACTATCACCAATCCTTTTGACCTCTACACCTCCACTGTAGAACCTGAATTGATTGATATCCATGCTTTTGATGAGGTGTCTGAGAAATTTAATTTTCACTTGATCGAGGATATTGACGCTGGAAATATTTTGGATGATGAACCCACATATTTGGATGAGTTTCTCTCTCCAATTCATCACCCCGAGTCATTAACTATTTTTCCCTAACTTCATATGCGTCTGGATTTTGATGATAATTGCATGGATGAGATAACTTTTGAGGGGAATTATGAGGATAGTATTGAGGATGAACCAGTTTTGTTTGATGAGTCGGATTTTCCAATTCATCATGTCCCTTCCACTAACTGTGTACACCCTCCTGAACCTTTAACTGTTACCCTTCCTAAATCACTCCCCTTCATCCTTTCCATCGTTCTGACCTTGCAAGAAACCGTTACACTTTCATTTTCAATGTCCGGTTTACCAAGTTCAACGTACCCATGTTTTCTCACGAATCTTGAGGGATTTGACATCATTTCTCAGTGGGTTGATAGATTAGCACAATCGCTTTTTACACATCGGTCATTACAAATTGTGTTAATTTATACACTCAATTACCACCCTCAAGTTCATATTCCACTTCTTTCTCCCACCTTCTCTGGTTCTTCTTCTAATCTTCCTTTAATGATAGTGAGTGTTGATGAATCACAATCCGATAATTCAAGTTTGATCATTCCAGAAAGTCAACTTGATTTGGATACTTTTGAAAATGAGGTAGATGAGTTTTTCCAGTCTCCTACCTCCATAATTTTTGACAAATCAAGTATGATAAATTCTGGCACAAAACTTACCGACAACAAAATGTTCAATTACATCGATGAGAGTTTTGAAGAACTTTTCGCTGACGAACTTGCATTCCTAAACAACATGGATTTTGTAATTAATCAACCTCCACCTATAGAAGTTGAACCACCACCCTTTCTTCTTATAAAATACGAGAATGCCAATATTCCACTCATTTCTAATCATTCACATTCTCGTGTTTATTTATCATCACATCTTATCTCCTCACATTCACGTTCACGCAAACCCTTTTCATACCACCACTTCTCTCTTCCCCACTTCTTCTTGGCTCTATATAACATGTTCTTCCACCAACCGGTGCACTTCACTGATAAATTCTTTGAATGGTTGGTGCTAACATTTGGCCTGTGTAAGGCCTTGTATAGCTTGATACTGTGTTTTTCTCCCCCCTAACTCTGAACTTTAACGCTTAACAGTGGAAACACTGTTACACTTAAGTTTGGGGGGGACCTTTTTGTGTATATATATTTTGTTTTCTTTTTCTGTTAATAATAATAAAAAAAACAGGGGAGTGCCAACAATTTTGACCCTCTTGGTGTAGCCTGACAGTGAGGACACTGTCAAGTTTAAGTTAGGGGGTATGCTCGGTAAGCTTTCTTCCTTCGCATTCATGTGTATATTTTTGCATTTGCATACTTATTTTAAAATCCATAAAAATCAAAAAATTTAAAAATTATAAAAATTGAAATGTTCAATTCTGGCCATATTTGACTTAAGTTCAACATGACGGTTGACTAGTTAGAAAAACTAGATCCTAAACTTAGTAAATTAAAAACCCTAAAAATTAACCTTTCTTAAAGTTTAACTGTAGAATATATACGTCCTTGTAATTTATTTAGAAATAGGCAAATTTTGAATTCAGTTCTTGGGCTAAATCGAAATAAGGGAAGAGTATTGAAAGCTTTATTTGAAGTATAAGTCTGAAAAATAATTCTGAAACTTAAGTCCAAATTCTGAAAATATATACCCTACTTTACGCACTCACACACATCTTGAAACTTGGGATAGTAGAGGATACCTTGAAATGCTCTTGTCTAAAATCTTTAGTATGAAGGAAAATAAAATAAAAGTATAAGTGATGAATAAAGAGATAAAAAAATGAACACTGATTTTGTAATTACTTAAGACGGCATAAATAAAAAATATAGTGAGGGTGCTTTATCACCTAGTGCCTTAGACCAACTGGTTTGGGAGTCACTGCTAAGTCTTAGGTATTGCAAGACGAGGAATTACGCCTAAATGCGCAAGCACATTTTGTAATCGGTCGTTTAGTACCTCAAGAAGTATTAACGGTCGCATGAAGGATGTGTGAGCAATTTCATCTAAAATTCACCAACTAAAAAGTATTTTGGAAGATGGACAAGAGTATGATAGCTTGAATTGAATTTCCAAGTGTAGTGGTGATAATTACACACACGTAGGGGTATATAATTAGAGTTTGGAGGAGAGATGGGAATAAAAGATATGGCTTATATCTTCAGTAGAGATGATAAAAATTCCGGAGTTAAGATTGCACCTTAAAAAGGAAAATTCAGAAGATGCTGAAAGCTTAATAAATTTGCAGAACATATACGATCTTAAATTAAATGAAAAGTGAGTGTGAAAAATACGGGTTGATGATTTCTAAGTTGAAGATGATAGAATTTCTTACTAGAATACTGAATTGAAGAATTAGAGTCAACGGCCAAATTGATCAGATTTTGTGGGTAGTATCCGCTGAAAACCCTCAGGAGACAACACTCCTCCTACTATGGACACCTAGAGATTTAACGGCTTGTTGCACGAGCTCAGTGCAATCGCGTTCCCTGCGAAAGTGAGGTTAGGATTTTTTGAGAATAAAATTGGCTTTTCTCGGGACGAGCAAAAGATAAGTTTGGGGGTATTTGTTCATATCAGAATTTTGCATTATTATATCGCCCATTCTTAATCATATTACAAATAAATATGTGCTTTTGATCCATGTCTTCTAAATAGTTGCAGGTTACAGGTTCTCAGATCATTACAGTGAAATTCATGAAAAGACTCTACAAATGTGAGACTACGACCAACAATAGATTAATCTGTATGATACTACCTACTAGTTCAAGAAAAAAATGAAGACCAGTAGACAGTTCAATGCACAAAGCACAAGGGTAGCACGAGATACAAGACTTCAAAGAGAAGATCACGGTAAAAGTCCACATAATTCTGCACTATTGGAAATCTGGAAGAAAGTAGAAAGATTCTGAGGAACCAAGTGAAGAAAACAGAAGGAAAAGGCAACATGAAGCAGCCCTGAGAAGCTGAACTCAAGATCCCACTATATGGCCATGGAACTGCGGCCAAACATGGCTTTCTGCCGCGGATCCGCGACCGTGCAGTGCATGTGTCGGTGCACGTGTCGGTGGGTGTCGGTGCTTTGACCAGGCTTTCTTAGGGTAATTCTGTAATTTCGTGTGTGGATCATATGTAAAACCTAGGGTTTCTCCTATCTATAAATAGGAAGGTTGAAAGCCTAATTAGGGGTGCCTCTTTTGGGTGCCTCCTTTGGATGCCTCTTTTTAATTATTAGATTAAATTTTTATTTCCCTTGTAATCGTTGAGAGATCATCAATAAAGTAAGAGTTCTTATTTCTATCTTGCATTTTTTATCTGAATTTAATTTATGCAATTTTTTATTTGTTCTTTTATTATCTGTAATTTAGTTTTCTAATATAAAATTATAAAAATGAATTGTATCGTCACTTTCCTAATGAGTAAGTAATTCCTCACTTGTTAGGGTTAGGATAGGAAAGGTTTGAGAGAAGGAAATCTCTCACACTCCTTTCTTTGCCCATATAATTTTTATAATACGGACTCTATTTAATTCAACCACACACCACTCACTACGGCACCCTATCCTAAATGATAGCAGTGATTCCCTAGTTAGACCGGTTGTGGTTGAATTAACTGAAGGTTAGGGCTAAGAGCCAAGAAAGGACGGATAAGGACCAAAAAGAAGAAACTAAGTTTCTTCCTAATCGTGCTAATCCCCTTTGTTGACCATTACCCTAATACCTATATTCTTAACTAGGGCATTAAAAGCAGTGAGTAGAATCCCTATTCCAAACTAACCTAATCCTAACCCTAGCAAGCCTTTAAATCAATTTAATCTCATTCTTGGATCTTAAAACAAAACCCAAAATAACCGGATTTAACTCGTTAGAACATAAAGAAAATGAATCCATCTCCCTGTGGATCGACTCGTACTCAATCGGCTAGCTACCAAGCGACACCGTCTTGATTGCGGTATTCTTTAATTTAAACACGCACGCAAAATCTCATATTAATCAGTCGTCGGGTTGGACGGGCTTCTTGGCCTTCTTCTTTTTCTTTAAAGACTTTGGAGGCTTGGACCGAAGGTTCTGTCCACCATCACCAACTTTCAGCATTGGGCGCGGCTTAAGCATCCCCTCAATAATCTCCGGCTCCAGCGGGCTCTTCCACCTAATCGCCGGGCATGCTTGAAGGTCCTTCAGCATTCTTTTAGTCTTAGCTGAATGGGCTATCTCCCATGGGGCTTCCTCTATAAGTGAGCATGATGCCCCCGGCGTGTCCACCTTTTTAGGAGCGTGCGGTTGTGGCGGGTTCACTCTCCAGTTTTCGGACAGCGCGAACTTACCCTGTTGGTACTGGTCTTCGATCACCTTTTTAGGAGCGTGCGGTTGTGGCGGGTTCACTCTCCAGTTTTCGGACAGCGCGAACTTACCCTGTTGGTACTGGTCTTCGATCCAACTTTTGAAGATATAACAATCTTCGATTGGGTGACCCAATATTCGGTGGTAAGGACAGTAATTGGGGCTGTTAACGTCGCCTGATTATGTTGGGCGTCTCGGCTCTGGCAGAGTGATGAGCCTGTTGCGCAGCGCTAGCTCGAATAATCTCTTCGTCTTATCCCGAGGGAACGAGTAAGGGCGTCTCATCTTTTCTCTGAGTGATCGTTGTTTATCGTTTTGGTGAGCAACCAGCTTCGGGCCACTCGGTTGTTGCTGAGCGTTGGCGACGAAGGTCGCTTTCCCTTTCCCCTTTTCATTCTGAGGATCCGTCTTTGAGGAGGACGGTCTATGGCCCATCTGGTCCATTTGGGCCAGCTTGTCGATCAAGGCCTAGAAAGTGGTCGGCTTGAAGAACATCATGAATTGGGAAATGGTTGCCTGAGATTCAAGGGTCTCCATGAACATGCCCACGGCAGGAGCTTCCTCTATGCGCTTTTCACACTTTGACCACAGGTTCCGCCACCGAATGGCATATTGAACCCAGGTTTCTCCCGGCTTCACTCTAGCGTTAATTAGTGCGGTGATCGGGGTGCGCTCGCGAATCATTGTGTAACCAGTAGCTCCATTTCTGCAAATGTCTTGATAGAGTCATTCGGGAGCTCAGAGTACCATTCGAATGCTGTCCCCGACAAGCTGCCAACAAACTGGCGAAGCAGCAGTTTGTCATCACCCCCAGTATTACCATACAGAGCCCTGAATTGAGCAACGTGCTGGTGTGGATTACCCGTCCCCTTATATACATGGAATTTAGGGATCGTATATCCTGGTGGGTACTTTATTTGATCGTACCAACCCGAATAGGGTCGTCCAGTCTTGACGATTTGGCCGGCCGCTTCGCTCGCCTGATGAGCTCGTATCTGTTGAGCTATATAGTCGTCAAGGGCGGTTTTGGATATGATCTCTTCCTTGGCTGCTGATAGAGTCGGAAGAGGGTTTGATGTCTCCCCTCTGTCATCTTCAAGGATTATTGGAGGGTCTTCAGCTGGAGGATCCGGCTGTATCATCATCCCGACCATATCTTTGAATAAGAGCGCCATCTGCTTTATGTTAGCTGCTTGTTCCACGGCCTCTTTATCTTTCTTTTTGAGCATTCTTCGTAAGAACTCGGCATCGGTTTCCTGCTCTTGGCGTTGCTCCGATGTTTCCGGGCTTTCTTTTTGCCCAGTGAGTGCTGACATCTTCATTAGCATTTCTTGGAGCTTTTACTGCTGCTCTTAAGCTTTCGTCAACGATCGAGTGAGTGGTCGATGACCCCTAGAAGTACGGCTTTCCTTTTTTCTGGAAGCCATATACACGGTGTGCACCACCATGCCCCCAGACTTAGAGCGTTTAGATTCAGCGCCTTTGAGATTTGTTGCATACATGTGGATCTTCTCCAGCCTTCCCCTTTTATGGGCTGTCGAAGTTGAGGGGGCCGTTGCAGCGGGCACCCATATAGACGATACATTCTGTGGTACGACGGGGTGGTCCTTCTCTTGCCGAACCTTCATTTTCTTCGGTCGACGGGAGTAGTCTTGGTTAATCACAGAGTCTTGGACCCTTCGCCAGACTCTGTGGATTTTGGAGGATAGCCGCTGAGGGGGCTGTTCTGGCTCCGCCTTAGTAACATTTTCAGCAGGTGAAGGAGACCTTTTAATACGACGGTTAGAGAGTTCTTGCGCACCCTCCTGAGCGGCTCAAAGCTGTTCCCAGTTGGAACAGCAGCATCAACTTCCACCGTTGGAGCTGGTGGGGTAAGTCCGGAAGGGGAACTGCCCCCAGCTTTCCTCACTCGGTGCCAATAGAAACGTCAAGCATGTCTTGCAGACGGTACTGGCTCAGTCACGGGGGTGGCTTCATCATGCCCCCTGTTCTGGTGAAGGGTTGCTGTTGGTGCCAGCCTATCGAAGACTGACGTCCACTGAGAAGAAACGTCCAACCTGTCGAAGAATGACCTTTGGGCAGGCGAAGCAGCCTTAGTGACTTCGCCTGAAGCGGGAGTTGGAACGGACAGTCTTGTGAAGACCGATCCTTTAAAGGGGGAAGCCGCTTTGACGATTTCGTTTACCGGAGCTGGAATAGCTATCCGCTTCGGGATAACTCCTTCGGGTATTGCGGGCTTCTTCACGGGCCCACTTGAGCTTTGACCTAGTCTGTTAAAGACCGAGGCATTGTACTTGGACGACCCGTTGAGAGGGGCCGTGGTAGTTGTAAGCCGATCAAAGACCGACTTCTTTGGAGCTTCCAGTGACGGCACTGGAGCGTTGAAGCTCATTGGCGGGAGCATGGTCCCAAAGAACAATCCAGTGGTGGCCTGTGTCACCTGTTCCACCGGCATTGCGAAGATGGAGGCCGCTCGGGGCCCATAAGTTACTCCTCCAGATGGGGCGGAGCGGGAGTTATTGTTGCAGTTGGTGCAGCTGGAAGCCATTTTCTCTGCACGGGGGCAAGACACCAAATCATAGTACCTCGAATCCACAGGCAACCATAGCAGACCGCGATTTGTTCACGAAACAAGACACACGAAGTATGGAGTGGAAAGAGGAAAAGGTCCCACCGGGCGTGCCAGAATCTGTTCCCCACCGAAAACAGAGACGAAACCGTGTAGGTCGTCTTGCCTGAATTTGGGGGCAGATGCTATTTGGTTTTATCTGTCCACCTCTCCGAAGATGCCGAGTTGATTTATGGCACCGTATATGGGAGCTTTAGACAAATGCGGCCATTGTAGCAGACTTCGTCAGATTCACCTCCGCTTGCGAGGGGTTTTTGATTGTGGGGACGCTCTTCCCTGCAGGCACAAGGCCCTGCAGTTAATTACGTTATCGGGTTACGATAAACACTTTCTCTTTCTCCAGAAGTTCACTTCGTGTCGTGTATGTTTGTTTTATTTTTGGTTGCCCGTGGATTGTATACGGAGACTAATTTATGTTGTCGGCCGTAGGGCGGGGATTAGTCCAAATCCGTATTTTCTTAGATTTGGGTTGGGTTTGTTTTAAGGGTCGTTAATCTCGTTTGAGATTAAGATCGACTTAAAAGTTTGTTGAGAATACGTTAGTCTAATTTTAGACTAAGATCTACTCAACGGGATTTTGGGAGCATTTAGATCCAACAAAAGAGCATTTGGGCTCTATCGTTTTAGTTTAAGGACGTCACGGTCCATTGGGTTTAAGGACATCATAGTCCGTGGAGTTTAAGGACATCATAGTCCGTGGTTTAAGGACATCATCGTCCATGGAGTTGAAGGACATCATAGTCCGTAGTTTAAATACATCATAGTCAATGGTTTAAGGACATCATAGTCCATCATTAGTTTAAGGACATTGTGGTCCGATGGAGTTTCTGGTTGTCGGGACCTGCCACCTCTCTAAAGACGTTGAAGAATTACAACGACACATATCAGAGGTGTGAAGAGATGTACCCTTGAACCAATGTTGGTTGGGAGATCTGTAGTCGAGTTTGGGACTAAGACCAATCAAAGAGATTGTGAGCACATGTGCTTGGTTGATCTGAACTGGGGGCTTGTGGCCAACTTGGGCTCAGTCCACTCAGTTTTGAATAAAATGTTGAACATTTGTTTGGACTCAGTCCACTCAGTTTTGAATAAAATGTTGAACATTTGTTTGGGCTTAGCCCCTTTTTGTTCAACAATGCTGGGCATTGATTTGGGGTTTTGACACCCTTCCTTTTTTTGTTTTTTATGAGTGTTGAACACTCTTCGTGGCGCTAGGCTCTTCTTGAGGAGCGCAGAGCGCTCTGTGTTAAGTAGCGCCCACGTGAGGGGCACGTAGGGCACTTGGCGCTGAGCGCCAGCATTTGAGCGCTAAGCGCTCTTTTTATTTTGAGCAGCGCCCACGTGAGGGGCACGTGGAGCGCTCGGCGCTGAGCGCTAGCATTTGAGAGCGCTCTTTATTGAGCAGCGCCTACGTGAGGAGCACATGGAGCGCTCGGCGCTGAGCGCCAGATTTGAATGCTAAGCATTTCTTATTAAATAGCACCCACATGAGGAGCACGTGGAGCGCTTGGCGCTGAGCGCCAGGCACTGTTTTTGGCAGTTCTGATCAATTCGGTGCTCTGAGAATTAAATTCTCGTTTGTGAGAGACTTTGTCTCATGGATCTAAGAACTAAGTTCTTCTTTTATGAGGAAATGCTATGATCTCATTTTTTTTTCTTTATGAAAGACTTTGTCTCATGGATCTAAGAACTAAGTTCTTCTTTTATGAGGAGATGCTATGATCTCTTTTGTTTTTTATTTTTTGAGAGACTTTGTCTCATGGATCTAAGAACTATGTTCTTCTGATATAAGAGTTAAACTCTTAAATATAGAGGAGATGCTATGATCTCTCTTCTTGTTATTTACCTTGAAGAAAATTCTTCTTCTTAGAGCTTGCTCTTCTCTTTTTCTTTTTTGAGAATTTGAAGTTTATGGGGGGGTTCTTCTCTTTAGGACTTAAAGTCTTGGGTCCTTTATATAGGGGAGGCTGATTTGTTGAATCAGTTAAGGAAATCTCTCATTGAGGGATCTCTGATTGATTTGGGGATTTTATCCACCGTTGGATCTTTGATCCAAGGACTTTTGTTTTACATAAGACATTTTTCTTGTTTTTAACAAGACTGGGAAATATTTTCCCATACAGAACTTATTCTGTATCTTGGTGATTTTTAATCACTATTAGATCTTTGATCCAACGGTGCTCTGATTTACAGAGCACAATCTTTCTTGTTTAGAAAGATTTGAGGAGTATTTCCTCAATCAGAATTTAATTCTGTACTTTGATAATTTATCATCTTCGTTGGATCTTTGATCCAATGGTGGAGAACATTTAGTTCTAGCGCCGGCGCTCTCGTGCTTTGCACGTGAGGCGCTGCCTCAGAGTCTTTGACTCTTGGCGCTGGCGTTTTTGGCGCTGGCGCCCTCATGCTTTGCACGTGAGGCACTGCCTCAGTTCAAATTTCAAATTTTGAACAGAGTTTTGCTCTCTGATTGGGAGAAACAAGCCTAACGAGATTACTTGAAGACGTCTTGTCCAGCCCCCGAAGGGATCAGAGACATGACAGTTGCATGGCTACTCGAACAACAGCTTAAATACTGTATATCGAGGAATACATTAGCCAACGCGACGGTACCACGAAACCTAACGGAACTCCGTCGCAAAGATCAGGGGTTATCTGTATATAACGTTAGGATAAGTTTTCCTGTAAACCCAAGGGAGGTAAATTAAACAAACTCTGAAATGAGTTCATAAACTAAAGACTCCGAAATGAGTTCATAAACTAGAGACTCCGAAATGAGTTCATAAACTAGAGACTCCGAAATGAGTGAATAAACTACTATCTCCGAAATGAGTTCATAAACTAGAAACTCCGAAATGAGTTCATAAACTAGAGACTCCGAAATGAGTGAATAAACTACAAGCTCCGAAATGAGTTCATAAACTAGAGACTCCGAAATGAGTTCATAAACTAGAGACTCCGAAATGAGTGAATAAATTACAAGCTCCGAAATGAGTTCATAAACTAGAAACTCTGAAATGAGTTCATAAACTAGAGACTCCGAAATGAGTAAATAAACTACAAGCTCCGAAATGAGTACATAAACTACTTTACGTCAAGTCAAGATATCGAAGGAAAGAGAAGCGCCAGTATGAAATGAAATATGTCTTTATTCATGAATTTAAGTAAATACAAGATACTTTTATTCAGGGATCAAAATGAATACAAAAAGAGGAGAATATACAGCAACAAAAATGTCTAAGTTGGTGGACGATTCAATAAGCCAGCAAGTTCGTCATTTTTCCGCTGGACTTCTACTTCGAGCTCTATCAGTGCCGCAAGACGAGTCCCTGCCTGTGTCCGTTGAGTCTGATATGAAGCAAATCAGCTTTCAATCTCTTTCTTGGCAACCTTGTGGGCTTCAACAATCTCACGTGTAAAAATAACGGCTTTGTCAAGAGCCACCACCTCTGTAATGGCTTCTTGAAGCACCCGCCAAATTTTGTATGCACGAGTGGTCTTGGCAGTGAGCTGGGCTTGAAGTTCCCCTAAAGCCTTTGAAGCCAACTTTCTTACCAAAAACTTCCGATTGAGCCTTTTCTCACACGACTAGAGATTGGCTGCACATCGTTCGATCCACCCACGCAGGCTCGCCTTTACAGACAAGATGTCGGAAGGAAGGCATATGCATTCAATCCCATGTAGGCAGGCCTTGACTCAGCGGTAGTACTCAACCCAAGCATGCACCAATGCCTCATCATGATAAGTGGCAAGAACAAATATGGAAGCATTGGCTTCAGTAGCGAATTCTTCGGCATTGACAGAAGTACCAGCGCGAAGGTCTTCCATGAGAGCCGCCAGGGAATAAATGCTCTATTTTGCCATCCTCTCATACATGTGTCGGGCATAAGGGCCCGGCGGCATGAAAATCCGGGACTCTAATGGAGTCAGGGCTGGCAAAGCTGTGAAGACATATGTGCGGTTAGTTGCCTTTTCCAAACATAGAATGAGTAGAACGATACCAAGGATAAAGCGTCACTTATCCACAGTTATGCAAGGCGGCTTTGAGAGATCCCCAGGTCCATCAAGAATCTTGACTTTGTCGTCGGCTTCCAGAACTGGGGTTTAAAATGAAAGGCATATCAGTATCATTATAAAAATATAAAACAAAAAGGGCAGAAGAATACCGACCTTGGCCAGAAGAAAGGACTATGCTTTGTGGGGGTATCACTTATGGGGCCGCCATGTCAAGCAAACGCTGGAAGGTTTTCCTCGGAGAAAGATCCACGATGGAAGACGCTAACTCTCGCAATTCTGAGGGAGAGAAAGGTTCAGATAATGGAGGGTTCGATAAAAAAATGTATATGTCTATAAGATTACCTTCGATACTTTGCCCGTCCCGAACTGGAGGGATGGCAGCTTCGGCAGCCTCCTCTATTCCCTCAAGTGCATCATTGGAGATATTCATGAAATCTACAGTCGGCGTGGTGGTCTCCAATAGGGGGACAAAAGCCACTGCTGAAGTCTCTAAGGCGGGGATGGTGTCTTCAACAATCTCCTCTACACCCTCCGGTGCATCACTAGAGATGTCTATGGGATCTACAGTCGGTGAGGACACATCTGCTGGAAGAACGGATGCTGAAGGAATAGAAGCCGTCACCGGGAGCTCCACGGCGGGGGTAACAGTTTCAGTAATCTCCTCTATACCCTCAGGTGCGTCACGGGAGATATTTGTAGAATCTACATCCATGGCACGATATGGGCTCAAGACTACGCCCGCTGCAGAAGGCCCTACAAAATTTTTATAAAGATGAGATAAGGTGAAAGTAGTACCAATTAATTACCGAAAGGGACGTAAACATATATATATATATATATATATATATATATATATATATATATATATATATATATATGCATACCAATACACCAGGGAGCTTGAAGTATGATCTGTTCGAGCTGTTGCGCTTTTTTGTCCAGATGCGCTCGTCGGGCCTCAATCGAAAATGGATCCCTACCCGATTTCAAAGCGGCCTCATCTTCGGAGAAGTCCGACACCAGCTGTTTCAAAGCACGTTCCTCCTCCAGCGTCAAAGGAGTCATCGGTAACATGGCTGGAGCCGGATTGACATCATGAAATACGACAGCGGGAAGTTTTCCCTTCCTGGAGGGGACGTTTTCAGCCTCGTCTTGAGAGCGCTTTAAAGCCTCGGGAAACTGCACGGCTTCCTCGGCAGACGAACCAGGAAAGAGAAGAACGTTGTTTGGCTCCCACGTAGATATTGGCTCGTCCTGAATAAAGGGTTCGGATTCAAGCAAAGTGTTGAGTAGGCCGACGACCGATTTCTTTCTCCTTTTGGAGCCTGTGCTAACACTAGTGGAGGAGCGCTTTCTCCCCTTCGGCGCTTTTGCGCGGCATTGCCCAATTTCGCTTTCGGTATCACCCTTTGGCGACACCACCGCTGGTGCTTTATCAGGAGCCTCTACCTCGGCTCTAGTACGTACCGACATACCAGCAGTATGGGGGAATGATTCTGCTGGAGCGGCTTTAGGGATAAGCACTGGACTGCTGTCCCTCAGAGGAGAGCGAACAACCGACCGTGGCCGCAATGGAGCCTTGATAACTTGAGCTGGAGCAGGAGCTCTATACTCAAAAAGCACCCATCTCTCTTCTGCGATGATGGGACTGACCCGATGGCGATACCAACCCTTGAAAGGTCCTAGGGGCCTTGGAAGATAGTCGGGCTCCGGGATCATGAAAAGTGAGCCCATATTCAACCGCATGAAGTGATGGATAATATCGCGAGCTACTTCCAAAGAGGGAGTAGGCTCAACTAGAAAGGCTTCGAGGGGGACGCCTTGGTTGTAGCCTAACTGCTGGGCGAAGCAATGCGGATTATACCGCATAAAGAGGGCAGTATCATTCCGACGGAACACCAGATACCCTGGCTTGATTGAGTATAAGTGCATGATCTCTTTTGGCTTAAAAGCTGGAACCCCATTCTTTGATAAATCAAAAAACTGTTGAACGGGTCCCGCAGGAGCAGAAAGGACTCAATCGCTGAAGACCATCCCGCCTTCGTTTGAATACGGATTAAGTAATACGCGCAAAGCCCCTAGTTGGGTCGGGTCAGGAGCGGAAGCATCAACCAGCCTCATAATCCGTGGGAATGTGTACAACTCATAGAAAGCAGGCCACTGATGCGCTGCAAACGCCCCTAACACGTGCATCTCGATCCACGACGTGAAGTAGTGGAGGGAAAAGTTCACGGTATCCGCACCTGGGTTCAAAGTATTGGCAGCAGTGCCTAACCCGTGATATAAATGCGACAATCCCGCAACACCAACAGCTAATCGCGCTCCTTCAGCTATGCGATGAGCAGGGTAGAAGACGGAGGCTCTCATGAAGCGGCGATGCATCGGCATGGCAAACCAGCTAAGCCAAAGACCGATAAAGCCGACAAAGAAGGTTTCTTCATCTATCCCAGGAGCAGCGATCGCGTCAAAAGCCACGGCTGACGAGTTAGGAATATAAAACTGCGGCAGGTCCTCTTCTTTGGCCGGCAATTTCTTCAACCCGAATCTAAAAGGATCTTCAATTTTCGTGAATTTTGGAGCCTTCTTGGATAAGACATCCTCACAGAGAAAGCAGGTAATGAAAGCGTCAAAAGTGATACCTTGCCCTTCCGATGTCACGAACAGTTTTTCAAAAATACCCAGGGCCTTGATTAGACTCGGGTGCTTATGACGAACGGTGTTCTCAGTCGTCAGGCCATCAAGCATAGCGGGCACCGCAGCAAAGACGTACTCATCAGGAAGCAGTAACTCTTCGTAATTCTCTCCCCTGATCAACAACCCTGAAATTTCACGAAACTCCTCCAGTGAGATCAAGACTTCGCGATCCTCTAGCAAGAATGTGTTTGTGGGAAGATTCTATTGGTTCAAGAAAGCCTTGACCCACCAGACGTGATGAGCGTGATAGTAGAATAATGACGCATATACTGCTTAGTACAACCCAGCCTTCTGCAGCCGTGCGCGTTGGGCGGAGAGAATGTATCGAGCCCAAGAAAGGTAGCCCACTGGATGGCGCGGGGTAACGCTTACCTTATACACCTGCCCCAGGGTCGAGCTTCACCCTGACATATCCAGCGTCCCAAGATATCAATGGCCATCGTAGGTTGATTAGGAATCCCAGTCGTCGACGGCTCAAGCCGGCCCATGGGAGTCCAATTAACTGCTTCCACCGCATAAGCCGTACGCGGACGCTCTATTAATGACATCGAGCGGATAGGTTCTGTTGGCACTTCACAAGTAAAGCTACGGTGGCCCCTGATGATATGACCGTACCACACCCCTCACAAGAGAAGATTCGTATGGTCCTTGTTATTCTCCCTAATCATAGCCATAACTTTCTCGTCCGATGACGATTGCGGAAAAGCGACTTCTGAGCGAGTGTAAGGAAAGTAAGGAAGTGAGGCCATTGTTCCTGAAATAAGAGAAAGGAAAACCCATTAAAAAAAACAAAAAAAAACATGATGTTTGTTTCGTGGGACCACGGGCTGCAAAACCAATGGACCCCAGAATATCAATATGGCGGCTCACCAATGATGAGGCAATATAATCATTGCGAGAATTAAAAAGGATTCTCATTAAATAGATATCGAAGTTTAAACAACTCTTAGCACCCTAAAAAATGATGAAAATGACGAGTTCTGTTAAAATGCCTAACGAATTCAAATCTGTGAAAATGAGGTTAAAACCTTAAAAAGAAGATATGCTCAAGAACACCAGGGAATAAATTTCCCAAAAGGCCTCTGATACTTTCAGAGCTAAGCTCTTTAATGAGGAATCAAATTCCTTTTAAACAATGGAATTAAATTCCAGAAACCCCCATGATAGGGAAATGAAGAAACGGAATTAAATTCCAAAGATCTTCAAAGATCAGAGGAGAAACGCCCGATCTTCGAAGACATCAGGGTTTATACTACACAAAAATTATGTATTTTTGGATCTCTAAGAGATCAGTTCCAGAAAAGAGCAAAGCTCTTGCGATGGATTTAAAATCCAGAGAAAATTAGAGAAAAGGGTTTCTTGTTCCTAAGAGACAAATGTCGTTCAATATCTTTACCCAAAAGAGTTCTTTTTGACAGAGTTTAACTCTGAAATTTCAGCGGGCAGAGAACTAAGCTCTGAAAGGAGAATTAAATTCTCAAAAGAAAGACTAAGGAAGAAGACAAAGAAATAGTGGCCATCTCAAGGGCCAAGCCCTCGCAGTTATAAGACATGATGGGAGCGGTTCATCTTCCCGTTCCCCTAGGCAATCCAACGAATGTAAAAGTGGACAACATTGCACTCACGTGAGAGCAACGTTGTGGGGGCATTTTTTCCCTCATAAAAAAAAGATGAGAGAATGAAAGGGGGAAACTCCCTACTATTCAAGTCTCACGTGTTAACACGTGAGCACCTATATGTAAAGCATATAGACGCTGCAATTAAACCGCAAATAGGCTAAACCGGCCTCACGTGCCAACACGTGAGCGCTTAAGCGCTGCAATTAAACCGCAAGCCTCACGTGTTTACACGTGAGGACACATCCTTGCGTAGAATTAAATTCTACTTAATAACTTAAAAAACCGTTGGATCAACGGTGATTAAACATAGAATTAAATTCTATTAGAGAGAATATTCTCTGTTAAACAGAGAGTTACTGGATCAAAGATCCAAAATATTTCCTATATCTTCCTAAACAGAGAAAGATTATACTCTGTTAAACTGAGCACCCTTGGATTAAAATCCAATGGTGATTAAAATGTCACAGCTCGATAGAATTTTATTCTATATATGGGAGAATATCCCCATTCTTGTTAAAAAAACAAAAACAATATCTTTTATAAAAAAACAGAAGTCCTTGAATCAAAGATCCAACGGTGGGTAAAATTCCCCAAATCAATTCTGAAACCAATTAAATCAATTGGGATCTCTCAATGAGAGATTTTCTGAGAATTAAACAAACTTCTCTCCACTATATAAAGAGCCCGAGACTTCAAGTCTCAGAGAGACATATAGACACGGAGAGAACAAGAGAAAGGACGAGACATAAAGAGAGACAGAAAAAAGAGAATTTAATTCTCGGTGAAGATTTGTTTCGTCATAACACACTAGGTAAAAAGAGAAAAAAAAAACACAGAGATTGTTCTATCTCTTCTTTGCCTCTTTAAGGGTTTAACCCTTCATATAAGAACCCAGTTCTTCCTCTGGTTGAGATTTGCAGAAGCAGATCTCCCCATAAGTTATGAATTTAATTCTCATCGGGGAGATTCTGTCCTGCAGATTTAAAACCTAGGGAAAAGAACCGAGTTCAAAGAATTTAATTCTTACAAAAAACATATGGGAATTTAATTCCTCTGAAAACTAGGGTTTAACCCAAAATAAAGAATTTGATTCTTGTAAAAACGAGAGGGAACTTGATTCCTCGGTCTAGACGATGATAATAATCTGAGACCTTCCAAACCCAAATCCTAATGACTAGAAATGTCATTAATAAGAGGTCAAGATCTTTAAGAAAACAGAAGGAAACCCTGGGGATTCGTTAGTGTTTAACACTATAATGAGACCTCACGTGTTTTCCACGTGAGTGCCTCTAATGAACAACAAGAATGGCCCAGACTGCCTCACGTGTTTCCTATGCGAGTGCTTAAAAGAAAAACAAGAGGCACTTTGTAAGGTAGTGCCCATATTTAGGGGGCCTCATGTGTTTCACACGTGAGCGCCACAAGAACCAAGTGCTTAGCACTTATATAAAAAAAGGGAGAATAAAACCCCAAAGAGCAGTGCCCATATTTGGAGTGACTCACGTGTTCATATGCGAACGCCTCCAGAGTTTAGTGTTTAACCCTGATCCAGCGTCTCATGTGGGATACACGTGAGTGCTGCATATACCAGTGCTTAGCACTGTTGGGTAACTATGGAGACCCAGACCTAGCCCAAATTGGCTAAGTTTTCCTACGGTCAAAACTTCTTCGATTTCCAATCAACCGAGCCTCCCTATGCTCATGATTCCCGAAACTGATCTTAGTCGTAAACATGACTAATGATCCTTCAATTGATGATATCCAAATGATATTCATCTCATATCTCCTAAGATAATATTAGCCTCAAAAATAACTAATGACTCTTAGGTCTACAGAAGCCCTCATTTTCCTCAAATACGGGATTTGGTTTAAGGGTACATCTCTCCACGCCTCTGATATACGTCGTTGTAATTCTTAAACGTCTTCAAAGAGGTGGAGGGTCCCAACAACCAACAATTCTTCAGTGCATTCCCAATCCGTCCAAACCGACGTGCACACCTCAAATCAGACCGCACCCCATACTGGGTGCATTCCATATCACCCTTGTTCATTCCGTCACGTAACAAATACACGTGCGTGCAAGATGAACATAATGGACCACTACGTCCTTAAACTGGCAAAGGACCGAGAAGTCCCTAAACTAATATTCGCCTCCAAAATGGCGATAATGAACCGAAATGTTCTCAAACTAATATTCGCTTCTAAAGCGGCGATAATGGACCGAAATGTCCCTAAACTAATATTCGCCTCCAAAATGGCGATAATGGATCGAAATGTCCCAAAACTAATATTCGCCACCAAAATAGCGATAATGGACCGAAACGTCCTTAAACTAAAACAATAGATCCCAAATGTGCTTTTGTTGGATCTGAAATAAAAATGATCCTGAAACCCCGTTAAGTGGATCTTAGTCTCAAATTGGACTAATGTATCCTTAACAAAAACAAATCGAGCCCCCAAATGCTCACATACATTTAAGTCGATCTTAATCTCAAAATAGATTAACGATCCTTAAATAAAAAACCCAAAATCTAAGATATACGGATTTGGACTAATCCACGCCCTACGGGCGACAACATAAATTAGTCTCCGTATACAATCCACGGGCAACCAAAATAAACAAAAACACACACGATACGAAGTGAACTTCCAAATTAGGAGAAAATGGTTATCGCGATGCGGTAACGTAATTAACTGCAGGGTCTTGCTCATGCAGGGAAGAGCGTCCCCACAATCAAAAAAACCCTCGCAAAACGAGGGGGAATCTGACGAAGTCTGCTACAATGGCCGCATCCGTCCAAACCTCCGATACGGTACCATAAATCAACTTGGCATCTTCGGAGAGGTGAATGGATAAATCCAAATAGCATATGCCCCCAAATTCAGGCAGGACGATCCGTCCCGGTTCGTCCCTGTTTTCGGTGGTGAACAGTGATATATATATATATATATATATATATATATATATATATATATATTATATGAAGCATGGCATGGTTTTTCTATTTTTAGAAAATAGAAATTGAGGTGGAAAATCTGGAGACTTTTGTGGTATGGAACATAGCATGGCTTATTCTTTTTTATATTCATTTGCTTGCACTATTGAAGCACGGCTACAATTTTTAATGGTTAAAAATTGTATGCTTCAATAATGTGTGAGATTAGAAGAGCCATTCTAGACTTCATTCTTGACTTGAGTTTTTCTTGAGCTCATATGATGAGCTCTTGCTCTCTCCATCCTCCTTTTCACCTCCTCCAAGCTCAATCCCTCACATGTGTTGTGAAACCTTGAGCTTGTGAGAATCCTAGTGAGTAAACATAATAACTACTTCACCATCCTACACTAGATTAGCGTTTTGGTGTAGTGTGTTTCCTTCACTAAAGAGTTTAGTGAAGAGGTAGCTTGGACTGGCGGACTTCGGGTGGATCATCTTCGGCATGAAGGTCATCGAAGGAAGTTCATTCAACCTTCATGTGGAACATAGTGGAGTCGCATGGACTATAACCCGGAGCTTTAGAAGAGAAGCACACGGTCTACAGAGGTTGTAGTCATCCATCTCTTAGCTAGTTTTTATGATATCATAGTTAAACCCTAATCATCTAGTTTAAGATCTTGGTTAGTATAGATTAATACCCCGAAAATTTTAAAAATGGCATGCTTGATGCTAGTAAAACCCAGTGGTGGTGCTAACATACACTTTCAAGAGGAACCGGATCAGGCCTTCGCGAATGTCCCCTGTCAAGAGAGAGCCGATCCGGACCGTCCGGCCGTCGACTCCCTCTATGAGGGGAACTTCTGCTAATGCTTCCACCGAGGCGCCTCGAACTTTCATTCGGTCGTCGTGGGTATCTAAAGACCCCTGAGGATCATGTGCGTCTTCAAAATCATCGCCTTGCTCTTCGGCAGGGGACATTGAGGTGAGGCAGATCTTGGCGGTTTGTGGTCCCCATAGGCTCGGCTTATTCCCCCATCATCTAAAGGGAATTTGAGCGCAAGGTGGTAAGTCGAGATCTGAGCCCGGAGGATGTTCATATCATAATATTGCATTATTATATTTCCCATTCTTATGCATTTTACAAATAAACAGGTGCTTTTGACCCATGTCTGCTACATAGTACAGGTTACAAGTTCTTGGAGCAAAAACAGTGAAAAAGATAAAAGACAATGCAAAAGTGGGACTACGACCAACAAATAGAAGGATCTTGATCAAGCCTATAATTGGATCAGTTCACAAAGTACTAGGCAGCGCAAGATTCAAGACTTAGACTCGAAGCAACGGTAAAAGTCCACTACAAATATTCACTGGAGATCTGGAAGAAACCTAGAAGCCAATTTGAGAAAAGAACTAAAGAAGTATGAAAACCAAACAGGCCAGAGCTAGAACAGGAAAAATGGAGCAACAAGTACATACTTTGGCCGGGGAACCGCGGCCAAACCATGGCTACGGCCGCGGTTCCGCGGCCGTACGGAGCCCATAGTAGCGAGAAATCTTACCAAAATAAATTGCGGCGCTGACTAGTCTTCCTAGGGGTATTTTTGTAAATGCAGACATGCGGCAATTGTAAATCTAGGATTTTCTATGTCCTATAAATAGAGACCCTAATACCTCTTTTGAGGTATGCCTCCTTTCATTAATAAAATTCAGATTTCTTTTGGAGAGCATCAATTTGTAAGTTGTTAATTTATTTTCTCGCCCTAGGTAAGTTCTTATCTGCCCTGGTTAAATTTAATTCTTTGCCCTAGTTAGATAGTTAGATCCTTTATTCTCTGCCCTAGATAAATGTTCGTCAATTCCCTAATGAGTGAGTAGTCTCCTCGCTTGTTAGGGTTAGATTTGGGGAAGGTTTGAGAGATGAAGATCTCTCACCCCTTTCTTGCTCATCACATATAATTAATAGGACTCCATGCATACATGCACACACCGCTCCCTACGGCACCCTATCCCACGAGGTAGCGGTGATACCGTAGTATAAAGGCCCGGTTGCGCGTATTTTCCATAGAGGTTAGGGTAAGGATTGATAAAGGAAAGACAAGAAGCTAGAGGAAGAAATATCTTCCCGATGGTTCTAATCCCCTTTACTAATAATTACCATAACTCGTAAAAGATCTTAATATGGGTATAGAAAGCGGTGAGATTTATTGACTTTTCAAACTTAACCTAAACCTAACCCTAGCAAGATTTAGATCTAGATTAATTTAGTTTTTAGATTTAATCAATCCGGCACCCATCAGGATTAACTCGTAAGAGCGATTAGGAAATTCACAAAATCCCTGTGGACCGACTCGTACTCACCGACTAGCTACCAAGCGACGACGTTCTTGATTGCGGTTACTAGATATTTTTGAGACAAATCAAATGGCGCCGTCGCCGGGGATGGCGTGTTATTTCCTTTTTGCAATTTCGGGTTAATATAAAATTAAAAAAAATCATAAAAAACTAAAAAATCAAAAAAATATAAAACTATATCATCTTTTATTTTTGTGAAGGGTATTTTTTTTGTGTGAATCTTTGCAGGATCGACGGATCTGGAAAAATCCAGAGTGCGAAACAGAAAACGGGAGATCAGAACAGAGGGAGATTTCAAAAACAAAACAGCAAAAAAAATATCGAGATCTGACACCTCCACCAGACCGCGGAAGCGCCACGCTATACCCACTTTGACCGCTGAATCGCGGCGGCCTCGTGACGTCACTGCTTGAAAAAAATTCTCGGGATCCGCGCCGCCGCCGCCGCCGCGTTTCCGCCGCGGAACCACCTCTCCGACCGCAGTTCAGCCGCATGATGCTGACAGCATGAAGAAATTGCACTGTTTGTTCCCTTTATCTCTCCTCTGCAATCTAAAATATATCTTCTATAAAAATTTCCTGCAGGATTCTTTGTGCTTTAAAAATCTTTCCCCTTCCAAATAACAAATCTTGTGCAGGATTCTTTGCGCCGCGCTTAAAATAAAAATTGATTGCAAGAAATCTTTTCTGTTTTGCATACCTTTAATCTTTTTTGCCAAAAGTTCTAAATAAAGAGAAAAAGGAAAAAGGAAAAAAATTTATAAAAACTTGCAACTTTTGTCGCTAAGAAAACCGTGCATTCCAACCTTCTTTCTCTTCTCCTTCTTACATTATGGGTACCCCACGTCATAAATCTCTTGCCGAACTTTGGTATCCTGAACCTAACTTTGCTTCGTACGTGAATTGTTTCGGTCGATTTAAGGAAGATCCCTCCATGCCCAAAATTTCTTTGAAAGATCAAATAGAAGCGTCTAGGAGGAACGGTTCGATGTTGCAATCCACTTTGTGTCAACTATGTCAACCTTCACCACCTTCGTACGTTGATACCACTTTTTCGAGTCATGTTGTAACTCCTAAACCCATGTCTATCGCTGAGCACATTGAACAATCTCGTAACCAATCTTTCACTCCTCTCCACACATCTAGTTATAGGGATCAACAAGTCCATTCACCTTTTTATCCAAATGTTGATCCTACTCCTGTCCAACCATCCAATTCCTACCAGTCCTACCCGACTTTCCCACCTTCACTAGACACTGTTTCTACACAATCATTTGGGAATTTCACGTATCCAAACAATTTCGAATCTTTTACCGAAACCCCTTCACAACCCATGTCTAGTTTAGAACAGTCGTTGGAAGCTTATATTTTAGCCACAAACAAAATGATGAGGAATGTGGATGCGTCCATGGCCGCCCTTATGCAACCTAGTGAACCGGTAGCTAGTTTCCAACTAGCTCCAAATTTTCAAATGTATGAGGAGGCGGTTGGACAGAGTGAGATTTTGAGAGGAGTGAGTGAGTTCTACACCTTTCTAAATCAAACCTACCCATACCCAATTGAAGCCCACAACTCCGGTTTTCCATCGATTGTCCCAAATAATTCACAAGTTGAAAATAAAAACGAGTTGTGTGACTTTGTAGTGCTTGATTTGCCAGATTGTGAAGAACCCCTTTCGAGTGAAACCACACCTAATCCTTTTGACCTTTACACCTCCACTCTAGAACCTAAATTGATAAATATCCATGCTTTTGATAAGGTGTCAGAAAAAATTGATTTTCACTTGATTGAGGATATAGACGCCGGGAATATTTTGGATGATGAACCTGTAGATTTGATTGAAATTTTATGTCCAATTCATCATCCCGAGTCATTAAATGTTTCTCCCGAACTTCATATGCGTCTTGATTTTGATGATAATGGCATGGATAAGCTAAATTTTGAGGAGAATATTGAGGAAATTATTGAGGATGAACCAGTTTTGTGTGATGAGTTGGATTTCCCAATTCATTATGTCCCTTCCACTGATTGTGTACACCCTCCTGAATCTTCAACTGCTACCCTTCCTCACTCACTTCCCTCCGTCCTCGTTCCGACCGTTCAAGAGACCGTTACGCTTTCATCTCCAATACCAAGTTCGATGTACCCATTGTTGGAATTGGTGCCCTCAGAGTCAATTATTGGATCACAGGCACGTGATTGCAATGATTGAGGGAGGACCTATACCGATAGGACAGTCTTACTCAAGATGATAGAATGCTATCTGGTTTATCTTTATCGTCGTGTACTGTTTTAGGTGACCTGACAGGTCGCTATTACACGTTGATAGAGCCCCTAGGATTCTTGCTTGACTACCAGCAGTATGAGGGCGATCATATACGTGGGAGCTGGGGTCTATAAGCACATCCTTAAAAGGTCCCTAGTCGTGGGAGTTTCGAGACAGGACATCGATACTCCATTAGTAGACTGGTGTATACAGTCGAGACCCCGACGAGGGGCGGTGGCCGGTCTCACAAGCCACTGGTGTCAGTTGGTTCAACTAAGATGTATACAGGTGCTCATTGGGTTATGAGTACACCGGACAGGACTCGCCGGGAACCTGCCAGTTGGGATTATACCAGACGTCAGATAGCAGTTCCCTGGTGACATGTGTACAGGTTAGTTCATCGACCTGAGATCGTCATTTGTCTCGTGTGAGTTCCCACTATGCTTTGATTACTACCCTACCACGGCTCAATGGAGTCGTGCAAACAGGTTTTAGTTGGGTACAGTCCCGAGCCACATGGAGGCAGTGAGCGGATCTGCAGGGGTTCGTCTCTCCCGGTATTGGGGGTGAGGTCGCGCTGTGTCTAGGAGAGCCATTACACAAAGCCCTCGGCCGAGGCAGGAGATCTACTGGTAGGTATTCCAGTAGTATCTCAGGGTGTTCTGGGCTACACTCCGACACGACTTGTACCGCTTTTAGGGGTCTGACTTTTACCAACCCCCTAGGCCCGCCATGCGATACTCATAGACGAACGGACCGGACTGTACGGATATTGTCACTGACAGGCTCAGTAGGGTGTCAGGATGAGTTCGCCCATCGACGTCACTTTTAGTCAATAGCTGGTAGCCCGTCGCGTATGGCTAATACCTCTGACGTGCTAGTGGTTAAATCCACAGCCATAGTATTGACGAGTCTTTAGAGTCCACCACACAGACAGTTACTCAAGTTTCGGGCGAAACGCTGTAGAGGCCGTATGGAGATATGGCAGGGTCCGATCAGATACGTGCGGTATTGCACGGATCAGGATCGGACGGTTAGTACTAGAGGCCGTATGGATATATGGCAAGGTTCGATCGGATACGTGCGGTATTGCACGGATCAGGATCGAACGGATATTACTAGCCGGCTTTGGTTTAAGCCGGATCCTAGTATAGTACAGTGTAGATTTTGTCTCATTGCATTTGTATCCTGTCGGAATACAGATGCGGGTGTGTATGCACAGTATCGGGGTTTTCCTGTAATTTATTACGGGACCAGTTTTCTGGAGTTGCCGGTTTGCATTCCGTTCCGGCCGGTTTTCCTTTGTTCTTTCACGGCCGGACTTTTTGATGGAGGGTGTTATTTGCAAGTTTGCAAATAACATATTGTGGAGGGGTTTCTTGCATTATATGGCATCATGATGAGATTCTTTTTCCATCCATTCTTTGCTTTATTTATGATTAGAAATGAGATGAAGGTTGATTTGATTAGTTATCATGATCTTTGGATGTGGTCACCCATTCTCTTTTCCTACACTCACCTTACTTATTGTGTTGGTTTTATTCCTCCACCATTTTGAGAAAGAGAGAGAGAGTTTTCATTTTGATGGTGGCACATATTTCTTCATCTCATTCTTCTTGTTTTGGAAAAATGAAAGCACCATTTTTCCTTAACCTCATTCCTCCATAACCAATGGCAACTTCACTACCCCAAATGAGACAACCATTCTTCACTAGCCTACAGCACTTCTTGGACGCGTCGGCTAGCCAACTTCGCGCCCGAGTTGCCTCGGTCCAGAGGTGGGAGCCCGTAAAAGAAATCGGCTACGTGGTGCCCTTTCCGACGAGGAGGTGACGACCGGAGATTCCGCGGGAGATCGGGAAGACGACGAGAAGACCGGAGGACACGGATCGTTGGGTATAGCTCTCACCCTTTCTCTTGTTTGCTAGTAGCTAGGTTAATGGTCACGATCCGGGTTCATTGTCCGCGGTAGCGCCGGTTTAAAGATGAGGGAAAATTTTTGATTCCGCATTTTGGCCTCGGATAGACGGCCGGGGCGCTGCCGTGGCGCAACATAGTATCAGAGCCACGCCATTAACCTAGTCTAGCTTGCTCTAGTATGTTTAAAGACCCGATCGAACAAAAATCCCAAAAACCGTATTTTGTGTGCATCAGTTTTCTGTCGAAATTTTTTGGACTCTAAAATTTTCAGGTAGTTGCAGAATGATGTGCAGGGAAGTATAAGAATTCTAGTAAAATTTGGTCACCTGAATCCATCATACCACCGCGGAACCGCGGCCAAAGCCATGATTGGGCCGCGGTTCCGCCGCCATTTAGGCTCCTCACTGCACCAAAATTTTCCAGATTGTCTTATACTAGAAAATAGGGTTTCTGGAATATTATTTTTGGGCCCAGATTTTCTGTAAGTGCTACAGTAATGCTTTGGGGCCCACTTGGCAAATTTGTTCGATCGGATATTTTAAACACACTAGTTCACAGTATTTACATTATATCTGCGACCGTGAATGTCACTCGATCGGTAAATCCTGTCTGACTGCTATAGCCCGGTTAGACGGATTTGCAAACGTGACATTCACGTTGATGTTATTTGTTTGTGCTGTGAAGTTGCGGATCGGTCGTGGGGGTAGCCTGGTTGCAGTGGTAGTACAGTTTTGTTGTATTATGTACATTTCATATTGCGGGGCGAGCGTCCG
The DNA here is from genome assembly GCA_030015575.1 of Agapanthus africanus. Taxonomy (NCBI): domain Eukaryota; kingdom Viridiplantae; phylum Streptophyta; class Magnoliopsida; order Asparagales; family Amaryllidaceae; genus Agapanthus; species Agapanthus africanus. The sequence goes on along the minus strand of CM057343.1, from coordinate 58,360,268 downwards.
ACATGTGGACTGCCGTCACTGTCTGTTTGTATTATTCTTTTGGAGCACGACCAGGTTGCGGTCGATGTACCCGTTGTATGTATATTTTACTTTCTGTACTAGGATTACCCCGTGGAGGGGTGCACGGATAGCCGGGTTCTAGAGGGCAACAAGCCCGCATCTCATGGCATTGAGACGGAGGGGGCTTTACTCTAGAATTGGCGGGCTGTTCGCCGCACTCGTAGGGGGTACAGGTGGACCCAGGAGGGGTGCCCAAGTTACCGGATTCCGTGAAGTGCTGGGTGGTCCATTCACGTTTCTGAAGGGGGCTGCCTCGCTTCAGGTTTTGGCGGGTAACTTGCCGCGCCCGTAGGGGTCTAGGATTTTCATTGCACAGGCTATCCACACGACCAGGGGAACGTCGGGTTTCAGTAGCGGCTCTATGAAACCCGGGGATTCCAAATATCTGTATTGTTCTATGATGCTGTACATTTCTGTGATGTTGCATTTTATCACGCCTTGAGCGAAATATTATATATTGATATATATACTAGTAGATGTTGTATATGTTTTGCATCCGCGCTAGTCCAATCCCCGCTCTGTCGTTGGTTAAGTAACCTAACGGGTGATGACGGGACCCAGTGGCGAATGCGGATGGTATATACGTACATCATTATTTTCATTCTTTATTGGTGTGATCATATGATGGGACTGCGTTGATTCGGATCAATGCAAGATTAACAAACCTATTCTGATGTTGTTGGAACAATTTTTCAAAAAGCTGTTATTGCAAGGGCGTTCTCTTTTGTTTTGCATCGTGGTATTCGGTTGGAATATCCTGCTCCTCAGTCGACGAGGCAAGGGCCGAGATCCCTTCACCGGGAGTGACCCCTTGGACAAAAGCTTGCGTCAGGGCAATAACTTCACTATAGCCGATTACTTTTGCTTTGCATCGTGGTATTCAGTTGGAATATCCTGCACCTCATTCTACGGGGAAAGAGCCGAGATCCCTTCACCGGGAGTGACCTCTTTAGCAAAGGGTTTTCGTCACTATATTTTTTTATAAAAACTATGCAGTTCCTTCAACGATATCAAGTTCATTACGTTAAAAGTTTTTCGCCAAAAACTAGACGTAGCCCTCCGTCATTTCGTACAAGTATTACTTAGTATTCGTGCTGCGTTTGTTGACTGTGTCAAGGCGTAGTGTGCGGTAGCTAAGTAGTGTTTGTTTGTAGCATATTAATGGGATTGGTTAGGACAGTCGTGCGGCCTTGTTGACTGTGTCAAGAGCTCGTACGGGTGGGTTTAATGCAATCCAGGATAATGACGGGTTGAACTTGACTAGGACTCTTTGATTTGTTGACTGTGTCAAGGTCACTTGGGTCCTAGGGGTAAAAACATTCATCGGGAGTTTCTAAAGAAACTGAAACTTGCCAGATATGCGCATACCTTCTGGAGTGTGATGACGTGAGCGGATTCCGTCACGTTATCATGCGATGATAGTTGGATCCTGATTCCCACTGATGAGTTGGTTTACTCCTCGGGTGATCCCGGCTAATTCTTCTTTTAGGTTTGGAGAAGAATTTGAGTTACAGTGGGAGGTTTCCAGATTAGATAAAGTGATAACCATTCTGATCTAGGTTAGAGTGCACGCTGAGTGTTTCTTTTCTCTCTCTTTGGTAGCGACCATTGACCCGACCCTTGACTATGACTCAGTGACCAAGATTAACCGAACCTTCTTATAAGACTGGCTTTTGGATTGTCAGAGTTGCAAACCTCATTGCCACTCCTACTTTTACCCTTTTCTCCAGGACACCCCGTATTACTACGAACGTCCACTTCCATTGGAAAAAACCATCGTATGGTTATATACGAACTCGAAGGAATTCGAGGATGGTTTCCGGTTCTGGAGAAAACGAATAGGACTATTCAGTTGTCTTTTCCTTTTTACCTTCTCTCAGGTTGTGAGTACTCCTTGGTTTAGGAGATAGTATACCTATTATGCAAATTGGATAGTCTTCTTCCAAACCTTAGACTGGTGCCGAACGGTGGGGAATGAAGAAAACCAATTAGCCTAAACGGTGTATAGAAGGTATTAAGTTAAGACATATAAAGGGATTAGAAGGAGAGCAAAGTAAATTGCGACTGCTATTCACGACCAAACCAAGTGTTTCTTTACCACTCCCACTTCACCCTTGTATTTCTCCAGGACACTCTGTATCACTACGAAGATCCACAGTTATTTGGATGCTCCATCGTATGGTTATATATGAACTCGAAAGGAACTTGTTCCAGTTCGGGGATGGATTCTGGTTCAGGAGAAATAGGAATAAGGTTTATTCGGTTGTCTTTTATCATCACCTTCTCTCGCGTTGCGAGTGCTCCTAGGATTAGGACAGTACACCCATTATGCTTATTGGATAGTTTTCTTCCAAACCATAGGCTGGTGCCGAACGGTAGTGAAGGAAGAAAACCATTTGGCCTAAAGGAGTGTACAGAAGGTAATGACTAAAGACATATAAAGGGATTTGGAGAGGTGGCAAAGAATTACACGGTTACAGTTGTGAACCTGATAATGGAAGAGGTATTATTAGGAATACCAGGATACCCCATCAAAACATTTCAATGTTTCAGTTTCACTGTGTACTATTAAAAGAAAACTGATTTCCCAATTAGACACTTTCTCCAAGGTATGTGTTTACCAGGTTTGATTCTCACATCTATATGGTTTTACAGATGATGAGTGGGAGTAAGTTATTGGGAATTAGGTGATCATCCTCATTATATCGGGATTCGTTGTAATTGGTGATATTTGAGGAAGTCACCTGGGTTGTTTGCCAGGCGTCAAATATTTGGTTTTGAATATCCGTTGTTATGCACCAATTTCAAATTGATATATCTGTACATCTATTTTTATAGAGTGAGATATACCTTTTTGAAATTATGTCTATGATATTTACCTATATCAGTGGATGGTTAGGTAAGGAGCATTAAACGGCGGTGTAATTCTTCTTAACTATAAGTACAGTTTTCGACCTACAACACACAGGAAATGAGTAATTAGACTCAAGGGACTTATACAGAGTATTGTATATTGTCCAATGTCCATTAGGACAGAGAGGTTGGTCCTCGTACTATATTCAGTTTACTTATGACTTCTCTGATTCTTAGACAAGTGTTTCGTAGAAACACAGAGTCTGAGTTTTGAGAAGTTATTGGTATATGAATAAAGTAGAGAACCAGATATTGCAAGTATTGGGATTCTTCAAGGTGATCGAAGATGTAGATACTTGTGAATGGTATTCAGTTGATAGTAATGATTAGAACAAGCTTCTCTTTCAGGTTACTCATAATTGGAAGTATCCCTAAGATGAGTAACGCTGATTGGCCTCTTTCCATTTAGTTGACATGCACTGGAGACAGTTGCATGATTTGAATCTGGTTCCAATTAAATTAGTGCCTATGTTTCTGTATTGGATATAGAACAGTTCATATCTTGACATTGTTAGGATACGGGGAGTTGTCCGGCTTATGCTTAAAACCAGACACTGGACAACTCATGGCACGTTTCTGTAATGGCTGTCTGTGGGTTGACCCAGGCTATGACGAAGGTTGACTTTCTACCATATGGAAGATCAATAGTGATATTGTTCTTGACTCGCCACATTTTTAAAAGAAATGGATTTTTCAGAAAACAGTAGTGGGAGTGTGGTAGAACTGGAAGTGATTCCAGAACCGTAAACGATTACTGAAGATTTGATAAGAACCTAAAGATTCAATCTGATTTGACATTCCATTGGCCACTCCGCAGATAGAGTGGGTAACCTCAGGCGCCCGAGAGGTACTTCGGTATGCTCAAGGACGGTGGCAGGGAGGTTCTTGTTTACCCAGACTTGCCATTGCTGTTGTTCCAGACTGTGAGACCCGGCAGGAGGATGAGTATAGCGTCGTTCTGAACTGGCTTCAGAAGTGTACGTGTATATGACTCTGCCAGAGGGTTGTCGTAGTCAGTGGGAGCAGCGGAAGCATTGGTGGATAGGAGGCTTATGTCTATTTATAGACTAAAGCAGATATAGCGGAGATAGATCATCTATTTCTGACGTGACAGTCATAGGTTTGACTTCATCAGAATAGGGGATGGATCTGTTAAGAAGGTAGTAGGGTGTGATGTCCTGGTATTTGGATGACATACACAGAGTAGGAAGTGAAATTCCTATACTACGATTGGTTATTCTTTGGTTGTCACACAGTGGTTTCTCCACATAGGACTTGGATATTATACATTCTGGTTACTAGATCTATGGTTTTAGATCTAGATTTGGGTGGTTTCCCAATCTGGGTACTTAGACAGCATTCTATAAGTATTTAGAATGGACGACTCCTGGCACGGTAGTGTACCTGCAGGTGATGGAGTCACCCTCTCTAAAGGTGTCTTACAGACTAAAGGGGAGAGGGATGTGCATGATTGGCAGATCACTTGGTTGGGCAATTGAGTCAATCATGAGATGTCAAGTACCATACTAGATGTTGTTCTCGCAGGAGATGCAATAAGTTGATATTAATCCAATCCTGGAGAAACAATCGGAAGCAGCTTTAGAACATAAGTGGATATTCTAGGGATTTGATAACGGCAGCCTCCTTTAGGAGACGGTTATCATTCCAGGCTTCCAAGGTGACCTGGACGACAGGGTGGTCGTCAGAGTCATGATTTTCCTTCTGACGAGGGGCAGTATTTTGGACAGGTGGTCCAGGTGGATACTGAGGGAAGGCATGGCGCAGGACACTGATTAAGTTCAGTTTACGATACAATCTAAGAAGTTTGGATTTAGAGTTCATTTATGAGCTAGGTCCCATCAGACATCCAGACACATTCTAAGACAGGTATTGCTCATTTCGAGAGATGGCTTTCTCCGCGAACTTGAGATATAGAGAGACATAGAAAGAAACATCATAACGGATCCACTCACTGAGGCTATTCCTCGAACGCAATAGTTTCGCAAACGAGATTTGTGAGACTGACTAGTAGAGGAGTTGGGTGTTCGGTATCACACGGGCTGTGAGTATGCGACATCGCAATAATTAGCCTTAAGTGCAAGTGGGAGATTGTTGGAATTGGTGCCCTCAGAGTCAATTATTGGATCACAGACACGTGATTGCAATGATTGAGGGAGGACCTATACCGGTAGGACAGTCTTACTCAAGATGATAGTAAGCTATCTGGTTTATCTTTATCGTCGTGTACTGTTTTAGGTGACCTGACAGGTCGCTATTACACGTTGATAGAGCCCCTAGGATTCTTGCTTGACTACCAGCAGTATGAGGGCGATCATATACGTGGGAGCTGGGGTCTATAAGCACATCCTTAAAAAGTCCCTAATCGTGGGAGTTTCGAGACAGGGCATCGATACTCCATTAGTAGACTAGTGTATACAGTCGAGACCCCGACGAGGGGCGGTGGCCGGTCTCACAAGCCACTGGTGTCAGTTGGTTCACCTAAGATGTATACCGGTGCTCATTGGGTTATGAGTACACCGGACAGGACTCGCCGGGAACCTGCCAGTTGGGATTATACCAGACGTCAGATAGCAGTTCCCTGGTGACATGCGTACAGGTTAGTTCATCGACCTGAGATCGTCATTTGTCTCGTGTGAGTTCCCACTGTGCTTTGATTACTACCCTACCATGGCTCAAAGGAGTCGTGCAAACAGGTTTTAGTTGGGTACAGTCCCGAGCCACATGGAGGCAGTGAGCGGATCTGCAGGGGTTCGTCTCTCCCGGTATTTGGGGTGAGGTCGCGCTGTGTCTAGGAGAGCCATTACACAAAGCCCTCGGCCGAGGCAGGAGATCTACTGGTAGGTATTCCAGTAGTATCTCAGGGTGTTCTGGGCTACACTCCGACACGACTTGTACCGCTTTTGGGGGTCTGACTTTTACCAACCCCTTAGGCCCTCCATGCGATACTCATAGACGAACGGACCGGACTGTACGGATATTGTCACTGACAGGCTCAGTAGGGTGTCAGGATGAGTTCTCTCATCGACGTCACTTTTAGTCAATAGCTGGTAGCCCGTCACGTATGGCTAATACCTCTGACGTGCTAGTGGTTAAAGCCACAGCCATAGTATTGACGAGTCTTTAGAGTCCACCACACAGACAGTTACTCAAGTTTCAGGCGAAACGCTGTAGAGGCCGTATGGAGATATGGCAGGGTCCGATCAGATACGTGTGGTATTGCACGGATCAGGATCGGACGGTTAGTACTAGAGGCCGTATGGATATATGGCAAGGTTCGATCGGATACGTGCGGTATTGCACGGATCAGGATCGAACGGATATTACTAGCCGGCTTTGGTTTAAGCCGGATCCTAGTATAGTACAGTGTAGATTTTGTCTCATTGCATTTGTATCCGGTCGGAATACAGATGCGGGTGTGTATGCACAGTATCGGGGTTTTCCTGTAATTTATTACGGGACCAGTTTTCTGGAGTTGCCGGTTTGCATTCCGTTCCGGCCGGTTTTCCTTTGTTCTTTCACGGCCGGACTTTTTGATGGAGGGTGTTATTTGCAAGTTTGCAAATAACATATTGTGGAGGGGTTTCTTGCATTATGTGGCATCATGATGAGATTCATTTTCCATCCATTCTTTGCTTTATTTGTGATTAGAAATGAGTTGAAGGTTGATTTGATTAGTTATCATGATCTTTGGATGTGGTCACCCATTCTCTTTTTCTATACTCACCTTCCTTATTGTGTTGGTTTTATTCCTCCACCATTTTGAGAAAGAGAGAGAGAGTTTTCATTTTGATGGTGGCACATATTTCTTCATCTCATTCTTCTTGTTTTGGAAAAATGAAAGCACCATTTTTCCTTAACCTCATTCCTCCATAACCAATGGCAACTTCACTACCCCAAATGAGACAACCATTCTTCACTAGCCTACAGCACTTCTTGGACGCGTCGGCTAGCCAACTTCGCGCCCGAGTTGCCTCGGTCCAGAGGTGGGAGCCTGTAAAAGAAATCGGCTACGTGGTGCCCTTTCCGACGAGGAGGTGACGACCGGAGATTCCGCGGGAGATCGGGAAGACGACGAGAAGACCGGAGGACACGAATCGTTGGGTATAGCTCTCACCCTTTCTCTTGTTTGCTAGTAGCTAGGTTAATGGTCACGATCCGGGTTCATTGTCCGCGGTAGCGCCGGTTTAAAGATGAGAGAAAATTTTTGATTCCGCATTTTGGCCTCGGATAGACGGCCAGGGCGCTGCCGTGGCGCAACACCCATGTTTGCTCACGAATCTTGAGGGATTTAATCTCATTTTTCTGCGGGTTGATAGATTAGCACAATCGCTTTTTACACATCGATCATTACAAATTGTGCTAATTTATATACTCCATCCTCACCCTCAAATTCGTATTCCCACTTTCTTTGGTTCTTCTAATCTTCCTTTCATGATACCGAGTGTTGATGAATCACAATCCGATATTTTGAGTTCGGTAATTTTCAATTGGACCTTCGACGAAAGTTTTGATGTTATTTTCGTCGACGAACTCGCATTCTTACACGATACGGATTTTGTGATTAACCAACCTCAACTCGAAGAAGTAGAACCCCTACCATTTCTTTTTCCCCTCCGCCATTTTCCTCCACCGAGACCGTATACCGTTTCTATCTCCACACGGTCTCGTGTGATTCTCATTTCTTTTCTTTACACTCCATTCTTTCACTAACCCCACCATTATCACGATAGAATTTTTGAATGGTTGGTGCTAACTTTTGGTCTGTGTAAGGCCTTGTATAGTTTGATTTTTTTCCTCCCTAACTCTAAACTTTAACGCTTAAACAGTGGAAACACTGTTTCACTTAAGTTTTGGGGGAACCTTGTTGTATATATATTTTGTTTTTTTAACAAATATATATATATATATATATATATATATATATATTTTATAAATAAATAAACAGGGGAGTGCCGACATTTTGACCCTCTTGGTGTAGCATGACAGTGAGGACACTGTCAAGTTTAAGTTTGGGGGTATGCTCTATACGTTTTCTTCCCTTCGCATTCATATGTATATTTTTGCATTTGCATACTTATTTTAAAACCCATAAAAATTGAAAATTTTCAAAAATTATAAAAATTAATGTATTCAATTTTGGCCGTATTTGACTTGAGTTTGACAAAAAGGTTAACTAGCTAGGAACAACTAGATCTAGACTTAGTAAATTAAAAACCCTAAAAATAACCTTTCTTAAAGTTTAACGGTAGAAAGTATATGTCTTTGTAGTTTATTTAGAAATAGGCAAATTTTGAGTTCATTTCTTGGGCTAAGTTAAAATAAGGGAAGAGTATTGATATTTTTATTAGAGTATAAGTTTGAAAAATAATTCCTAACTTAAGTCTAGATTCTGAAAATGTATACCCAACAATTTGCACAATCACGCATCTTGAAACTTGGAATAGTAGAGGAGACCTTGAAATGCTCTTGTCTAAAGTCTTTAGTACGAAGAAAATAAAAAAAAAATACAAGTGTGAATAAAAAAAAAATGAACACTGGTTTTTGTGATTACTTAAGGCTAAAAAAATAGAAAAAAAAATATTTAACGAGGGTGCTTCATCACCTAGTGCCTTAGACCAACTGGTTTGGGAGTCACTGCTAAAAAGCCTTAGGTGTTACAAGACTAGGAAATACGCTTTAAAGTGCAAACGCATTTTATAATCGGTCGTTGGTACCTCAAGAAGTATTAACGGTCGCATGAAGGATGTGTAAGCAAAATTCATTTAAAAATTCACCAATTAATAAGTACTTTGGACAACGGACAAGAGTATGATTGTTTGATTTGAATTTCCAAGTGTAGGGATGATTTAAACACACACGTAGGGATATGTGATTGGAGTTTAGATGAGAGAAAGGAGTGAAGAATAGAACTTGTATCTTTAGTAGAGTTGATAAAAATTCCTAAGTGAAGATGGAACCCTAGAAGGAAAACTTAAGAGATACCGAAAGCTAAGTAAGTCTACAGGATATATATAATCTTAAGTTAAATGATGAGAAAGTGTGAAGAATATGGGTGGATAATTTACGAGTCGACGATAATAGAATTCCTTGTTAGAAAACCTAGTTGAAGAATAAAAGTCGATAAGCCAAATTGATAGGATTTTGTAGGTAGTATCCGCTGAACACCCTTAGGAGACAACACTACTCCTACTAGGGACACCTGGAGGTTTAACGGCTTGTTGCACGTGCTCAGTGCAATCGTGTTTCCCTGCGAAAGTGATGTTAGGTTTTTGTCAAGAATAAAACTAGGTTTGCTCAAGGACGAGCAAAAGATAAGTTTGGGGGTATTTGTTCATATCATAATATTGCATTATTATATTTCCCATTCTTATGCATTTTACAAATAAACAGTTGCTTTTGACCCATGTCTGCTACATAGTACAGGTTACAGGTTCTTGGAGCAAAAACAGTGAAAAAGATAAAAGACAATGCAAAAGTGGGACTACGACCAACAAATAGAAGGATCTTGATCAAGCCTATAATTGGATCAGTTCACAAAGTACTAGGCAGCGCAAGATTCAAGACTTCGTCTCGAAGCAACGGTAAAAGTCCACTACAAGTATTCACTGGAGATCTGGAAGAAACCTAGAAGCCAATTTGAGAAAAGAACTAAAGAAGTATGAAGACCAAACAGGCCAGAGCTAGCACAGGAAAAATGGAGCAACAAGTACATACTTTGGCCGTGGAACCGCGGCCAAACCATGGCTGCGACCGCGGTTCCGCGACCGTACGGAGCCCATAGTAGCGAGAAATCTTACCAAAATAAATTGCGGCGCTGACTAGTCTTTCTGGGAGTATTTTTTTAAATGCAGACATGCGACAATTGTAAACCTAGGGTTTTCTATGTCCTATAAATAGAGACCTTAATATCTCTTTTAAGGTATGTCTCATTTCATTAATAAAATTCAGATTTCTTTTGGAGAGCATCGATTTGTAAGTTCTTAATTTATTTTCTCGCCCTAGGTAAGTTCTTATCTGCCCTAGTTAAATTTAATTCTTTGCCCTAGTTAGATAGTTAGATCTTTTATTCTCTGCCCTATGTAAATGTTCTTCAATTCCCTAATGAGTGAGTAGTCTCCTCGCTTGTTAGGGTTAGATTTGGGGAAGGTTTGAAAGATGAAGATCTCTCACCCTTTTCTTGCCCATCACATATAATTAATAGGACTCCATGCATACATGCACACACCGCTCCCTACGGCACCCTATCCCACGAGGTAGCGGTGATACCGTAGTATAAAGGCCCGGTTGCGCGTGTTTTCCATGGAGGTTAGGGTAAGGATTGATAAAGGAAGGACAAGAAGCTATAGGAAGAAACATCTTCCCGATGGTTCTAATCCCCTTTATTAATAATTACCATAACTCCTAAAAGATCTTAATATGGGTATAGAAAGCGATGAGATTTATTGACTTTCCAAACTTAACCTAAACCTAACCCTAGCAAGATTTAGATCTAGATTAATTTAGTTTTTAGATTTAATCAATCCGGCACCCATCGGAATTAACTCGTAAGAGCGATTAGGAAATTCACAAAATCCCTGTGGACCGACCCATACTCACCGGCTAGCTACCAAGCGACGCCGTACTTGATTGCGGTTACTAGATATTTTTGAGACAAATCAGAGGGCGTTTAAGGTGGGGCGTCCCAGGAGAATGTTGTAGGATGACGGGATCTTAGCAATGAGGAAGTTCACCGACACGGTTCGCGTCTTGCCCGCTTTTCCAATATTGAGGAGGAGAGTGACTGATCCCTCGGCCGTGACGGAATAGTTGGTGAAACCGGAGAGAACGTGGGAGGTCGGCTGAAGGTTGGATGGTCCTAATCCCATACACTGGAAACAGTCGTAGAACAGGATATCTGCTGAGCTCCCTGAATCGGCCAATATTCTCTGGACCTCGTAGCGGTGAACTCGGGTCGTTATCACAAGAGGGTCATTGTGAGGAAGTGATATGCCGTGAAGGTCTTCGTCGGTGAAGATGATCGGGTCATCCTTCCTACATTTCTTGTGGGGTGGATCACTTATGTCCTCGAATGGTAGGAGGTGGTGGTTCCCCCCACTTTCCAGAGTTGGATTCGTCAAAATGACCATGATTTGTCCGATTGTTAACTCCTCGGGTGCGGTTTGGTCTTTTTGCTCTCGCTCCGTTTATCGCTTGTCTCGTAGGTATTTCGCCAGGTGGCTGATTGATGTGAAAAAGAAATGTTTGTAGTAGTAACCGCAATCAATAACGGTGTCGCATGTAGCTAGCCGAGATGAGTACGGGTCGTCCTCAGGGATGCGTGGAACTTTTAATCTTGTTTTAGACGAGTTGATTAGAAATAGGGGAGAGTGATTCTAGATATATGTTGAACGCTGATGTAGAATATATAAAAAGAGAGCTTGTAGAGTTCGTTAGAATTTAGTAGTAATGAATGATTAATTAAAGATGACTCTGTTTATCTTTTAATAGATTTAAAACTAGATCGATAGTGATGAATGTGGATTAGGGTTCTTTTGGAAGAAACTAGGGTTTCCCCATTCTTAACCCTTATCCTTGCATTGATCTCTATTCATGTCTGGCCTTTACCAAAACAATTGTTAATCTAATCTCAAATCGCGGTCGAGACTATCAATAAATTGGTAGCGCGCCCGATAAGAATGTTAACGATTCTTTTGATAAAGTTTATAAACTTTATAAGATGTAAAAGAAGTTAAGAGATTTTTTCATCCATTGATCTACCCTAATTCTACGAACCCTAGCAAGCGGTGAATTACTCACGCATATTTAGAGAAGAAGACAAAGAAGGGATAAAGAAGGAAATCATAATGTAAATACAGAAAATAAATGTGAAATAATTAACCTAATGATCTACCTTTATTAATCAACATTACAAGTACAAATCTTTCGAATTTAGATTACAAGAGAAAGAAGTTGCTCTCAATCTCTGCCTCGTAGGAAGTATTTGCTCCGTCGTTATTCACGTCGCTCTATCACGTCGAATCGCGGACCTGTCGTGGATCTCTTATTCTTTGACGGTGATTTGCTTCGTGTAAAATGTGATGATTTCTAACTTTAGCCCCCGGTCCTTTATATAACACTCAAATCGGAAATCCTAGATCTCAAAGGTTAAAATATGCAATCACGATCACCCACCAAAAATCTCAGATCCAACGACCATAAAGGGGCCGCGGATCCGCCGCATATATAGCAGTTTGGCCGCGGTTGGGCGACGGTTTAGGGGAGTTAGGGTTCCAAACTTCTGAGGCCTTCTCTTGTTGACACATGGAGATTTTTTCCATGTCTGGATTCTTCATATATTTACTGAGTCTCTGCCAGTATTGATTCTACGATTTTATTGGCAGATTTTTAATCTTGACATCTTGAATATCTTGATCTCTTGACCTGAGCTAAATCTGCACAACATCTCCATGAATAATGTTAGTAATATTTGTTATATTAGAGATATAATCTTAATCATTTTATATGGTAATAAATCTTTAAGAAATTTGATTAAGAATATTTGATATGGTATACATATTTAAATTACCAAAATATCTTATAAATATTATATGCATATATTTTCCTTCATAATGTTAATTATAATATATAAACATATGGTAAGTAGTATTTTGCAGATAAACCCAAATATGTTTTATATTTATAATAAACACCTTTAAATATTTAAGAAAAGTGAGGAAAATGTTATATCAAATGTGCAATATTTTCGACTGAACAAATACCCCCAAACTTAACTTTGATCGTCCCGATCAAACTATTTATTCAAGAGAGGGAGAAAAAGAAAAACCTAGCACACTTTCGTAGGCAACACGATTGCACTGAGCACGTGCAACAAGCCGTTAAATCTCTAGGTGTCCATAGTAGGAAGAGTGTTGTCTCCTGAGGGTTTTCAGTGGATTACACCCACAAAATCCCATAATAAAAGAAAGAAAATGAAAGTTACGTACAAAGATAAGAACTATAACAGAAAGAACTTGAAAATAAAAGTTTCCAACTACACCAGCTTTTCAGTTGCCATGAGCCCTATCTTAATGGTCGTGAAAAGATGTTAGAAATCACATCATCCCTCAATAAAACATCGCATTTAGTCTTCCTCCCTATCTTTCTTCCAAACATCGATCATATACCCCTACGTGTGTGTAAAAGACATCCCTACACTTAGAGAATTCAATTCAATCTATCATACTCTTGTCCATCTTCCAAATTACTTTATAGTCGATGAATAATTTCGATGAAATTGCTCACACATTTTTCGTGCGACCGTTAATACTTCTTGAGGTACTAGCCGACTGATTACCAAATGTGCTCGCTCATTTAGGCATAATTATCCTCGTCGTGCAACACCTAAGTCTTAGCAGTGGCTCCCAAACCAGTTGGTCTAAGGCACTAGGTGATAAAGCATCATCGCTATATTTTTTATGCTGCCTTAAGTAATTAAAAAACCAGTGTTCATTTTTCTTCACCATTTTTTTTCTTTATATTTTTATTTTTCTTCATACCAAGGATTTTAGACAGGAGCATTTCAAGGTATTCTCTACTATCCCAAGTTTCAATATGTGTGCAAGTGCGTATAGTAGGGTATCAATATTCAAATGTTTGGACTTAAGAATAGGGGCTATTTTTCAGACTTATTTTTATCCTCAGATTAATAATTTCCTTCATCTTACTAATCCTTGGGACAACGGCTCATGACTACTTATTACTAGTTTCGTTTAAGAAAATATCTAACTTTCTTGCTTTTCTCAAACTATTCCTATCTTTCATATGTAAATTTTCACTTTCAAACTTTCATTATCAAATTTTTTTTGTGCTTATATATAATATAATGCAAAATAATGCATGAATAAGCACAAACCTCCCCCAAATCTGTTTGCAGCAGTGTTCTCACTGATGTCATTTGTTAAGGTTAAAAAACTGTAGACTTGGGAGGAAAAGTTAGAAACGGGGACATGAATTAATGACAGTGAAATCCTCTCCTAAACTTATTTTTGGCTCACAATTTTGTAAAAATTTATTTTCTTTCAAGAGCCAAAATATCCCCCTCCCCAAACTTGAGTAAAATAGTATTAAGAATTTAAAATTATGAGGGGGGTTAAAGTTATTGGTCAATATAAAGTTTTATAAAGACCAAAAGTCAACACCAATCATTCAAATATTTTATCGATGTAACGCACTGGTTGGTAGAAGATCATGTCACCTATAGACGTGAAGAAGTGGGGAGGAGATAAGAAGTGTAATAGAACGGGTTTACGTCTCGGTTTATAGAGACGAAACAATGATGGTGGATTACTCGCATTCTCGTTCTTGATAAAAAGAAGAGGTGGCGGTTCAACATCTTTGGGTTGGGGTTGATTCATCACAACGCCCATGTCTTCTCAGAATGCGAGTTCTTCGGCGAAGATTTCTTCAAAGCTTTCATCGATATCCCGAATAATAATATCATCGAAAAGAACGGGATGATACTCGGACTCCATAAAAGGTTCATATTTAGCATTAGATGTTGACCCAGACAGCTCGATAGAAGGGCCCGTATGTGTATAATAAATAGCAGGGTCAAACAATAACGTTCTAGCGGAGTCAAGATTAGTATCGTGAAGCTGTTCAAATTCGCTACTGTCGGAATCCATCCTTTCGACAGAACATATTTGAGTATAGGGGTCGAAGGGTTCACTTCCCAACTTGTAAATGTTAAGCTTAATTGACATCTTCCCGAAGGATAGGGTCATAGAGCCGTTTCGACAATTGATTATTGCGTTGGAAGTCGCAAGAAAAGGTCGACCTAGAATCATCGGGATTTGGTTTCGTGGGTTCGCTACAGGCTGTGTATCAATAACGATAAAGTCTACAGGGAATATAAATTCCCCGACTTTAATTAACACATCATCTAGCTCACCCCTAGGTTGGGTGATAGATCGATTGGCCATCTGAAGAGTGCGGTGCACCGGTTTTAATTCTCCGATCCTTAATTGCTTATAAGAAGAATACGGAAGCAAGTTAACACTAGCACCTAAATCGAGTAGAGCACGATTGATATTTTTACCCCCAATAGAAATAGATATGGTAGGACTTCCGGGGTCCTTTCGTTTCTTGGGTAGTTGTTGTGTAAAAGCAGTGCTTACATTACTCACAAGGAAAACTTTTTTAGGCACTTGAATTTTTTTCTTTCTAATGCACAAGTCCTTTAGGATTTTCGTATAAGACGGAACCTATCACGCCCCGCTTCCCAGTATACGGGCAGAGGACGCGACGAGGCCGCTACGTATTTACTCTGAAGTAAATACGCTAAGCGTATCTAAGCAATATAAATAAAAAATGCACAAGAGACAAAGACAGTAGGTATAACTGAACAGCAACTTTATTTATTAACATTCTTTTGTACAATGCATGGAAATGTAAATACATCTGAATGAAGCAATGCCTAAACAATGGCATAACAGTAAAGGAAAGGTACTGAAATAAAGTGTGCAATGAACTAAAGCTCTGGGTCTTCAATGAAATGGTCCAAGTCTTCAGCGCTGGACTCGATCTCTGACGTGTCCAGATCACCTGACGACATTCAAAGAAGAAAGAAGAGAATGTCGTCAGCGAACAGATCGCTCGGTAAGTCCCAAAGATAAGGGAGAAATAGAATAGATAGAATAAGAAGGTAGCTTTTAAAGTTGTATTATGTTGTTATAATTGTATTTAGTGTTAACGCTGTTGTTTGTAGCTTGATACAGAAGGATGCCAGTGTATACGAGAGGAGTCACTATATGCTAGAGACAAGGGCAAATGGAAGTACAAGGCTCCGTCGATAATACCACGGAACAACGGCATGGATGTAATTACGTCTTATGGTTACTGTCTCGTGCCACTTCTAACACCTTCCGTACCAATCTACCCCTTAAACCCCGCGATGTCTTGATTGTATTGTTGTATTATTTGATTTGTATTGCAACTTGTATTGTCTTGTAATATAGATTGTATAATGGGATGTCTTGGCGAAACCATGATATCAGTAAATGGATGTAACTGGAGAATCATGTAAATGTAACTGGAGAATCATGTAAATGTAAGTATATCCATGGTTTGGTTCGGTCAATACAGATAGAATAGATTGAATATATATATTCCAGGATTCATGTTTAATTGTAATATTACAGATTGCAGATTGTAGATTGTAGATTGAATCATATTCAAGTCAGTTTATTAATATGCCATGACCCGAAATATTATCTCGTGACTAGCACTTGAATCACGCCACGTCTAAAGGCGTAACGGAATTCAGGTAAGCTGAAACCCAGAAATCTAAACCTTTTAGAAAAAAATAAAGGAGGTGAGGTTTTTGAAATAAAGGTATATGAAATCAAGTTTTCTTAATGCATAGAAAAGAAACATGAATGATGCAAGTGAAATTTGCTAATTCGAAAACATGTTTCGTCTTTTAAAATTTTGGCAGCACCTCCTTTGTATTTTTTGATCCAAAACCACAATACATAATAATGATAATGGCATCCCCAAGCGGGAGCTAGCTCTTCGCCAAACGGCGGATCACAACCACGCAAGATAATGAAAATAAGTATACGACGCCCAACGGCGAAGTTCACCACAAAGAATAAAAGAAAAGCAAGACATATAAATCACAAGTAGCGGAAAACCCCTCGCTCTAAGTCTCGCAACCACAATCCCACTAAGTCTCATTACTTATACAATTTACAAGTTTTGATTGATGGAGTTAACTAGATACAATATGAAATGTAGATACAAGAGTGGGAATGATACAAATGTCCCACCTACTAATGCAAAACACCCGAATGCAACTGTGTGCCAGCGAAGCCGCTACTGATCCAAGCGGTCAACCTGCAAGAACTGTGGCACAACGGGGGTGAGTTTCCAACTCGTGAGTAGAAAAATATCAACAGATAGAAATCGAATAAACAACGACTCCTATGTCAACTATATCATAAAGGTAATACTATGATATCTAGGGTGACCGGGTCTGTATGTGCCAACAAGGTAGTCAATACCTATATGCATGCGGATAACATCCAACAATAATAATCAATGCATGTATATGGATCTCGTCCAACCATAATCAAGGTATGTATGCATGTGGATCTCGTCCACCCATATAATCAATGTCTGTACGCACGTAAATATCGTAAAGGAGTGTGCATGAAAGTATGAGGGTATATATCTCAACGGTGTCCCTCCCGACACATCAAAATCATGGAACCTGAGTGCCTAGCATCGACACTCGAAAACATCATGAAAACAGTGCCCAGCATCGGCACGTAAATCCTCATATATCGGGCTCCGTCGGTCTGGATCGTCCCACGGGCTCCATCAGTCCAGATCGGCCCCTATCATCTCTCTACTCCGGTCCGTATCCTCTGGATATGCGCCGAGCCCAAATACTATCACCGGTAGGTAGTAGTCCCTCTGCCAGGTTCACCATCTACTGCACAGCGATCCGTTCTCGCCCCGGGATACCATACCGGGTCCACCATGTACCCGCTATTGGCCTCATCCGCCTCCTCGAATCGGGTTTCACATGTCACGCGTCTCAGAACCGAGAAAACGCATGGTGGACGCACCGAAATATCATATCAAGAGAAATCGGGTTTTTAAAACAACACATAATCTCTTTTTAAATATCCACGGTTCTCAAATCCAGAAATCTCATGAAAACAGCATATCTCAATGCGTAAAGTAATAGAGCATGATGTATGCGACATATAAAAGAAATGCGAGCATATCCGTGTATCATGCAACATGGAATAGTGATATGACATATTAAGGGAAAACCGCTCCTTAAAATGATTCCAGTTTTTAAATATATCTTGCGGTTCCCAATCTCCCAATAAAACCAGTTATCTATGTAGGTGCAATATGTATATGCGCAAGTATAGATGTACCAATGTATGTGTGCACCAATATGGATGTACAATGTGTATGTGCGCAAATATGGATATATCAATGTATATGTGCACCAATATGGATATACAAATGGGTATATCCGCAAGTATAGATGTATCAATGTATATGTGCACTAATATGGATATAAAAATGGGTATATCATGATGCAGCAAACCTACTGTGCAGTGACATGGCAATTATCGATGATGAAGTGTGTGAGCCGGCAAATCTGTGTGCGTGCAACATATGCATCATCGATAATGGTGCAAGTGTACTAGCACAGGTATAAGCAATGCAATGGAAATAATATGAATGCAGCATAAGGTAAATCAGATGCAAATGCTGACGGGTATACGTATCTAATATGATCGAGTCGGGGAAACTATCAATCGGCATCCAGCCTGACAATATCTCGTACGGTATAATCCGTCATACGACAACCTCTAGTCAAGGGTATGGATCAATCATCAAGTCAAACACATCACACACAGAAAATCATCGTGCGGCGGTATTAAGCTAATAGGGATCCTAACATCCTATACGACAAATGAGGGTACGGCCTTAATATCGCGTACGGCCTATCATCCATGATTCACAACATTCTATATATGGATATATATCTATGTACCTATGTCCCGGTTCACATCCGCAATAATCTCAAATCAGGGGACCGGCAGGGTATAATCACCTCGATCGACTCGCATCCGTATACCAACAACTCATCATATCATCATATCAGTCTTATATTCCTTCATCGCATTTATATCACACATCAAATTGAATTTACATAAACATTCTATCTCTACTAAGTATAAGTATCTAATCTAACATACACACCCGAACCATACAATCAGATTTTTAAAGAAGCGAATCGTAGTTTTGAAAATAGGGGTTACGGTATTTTTAAGAAAAAGATATCATTTGAAAATCTGTAACATCCCTCGAGGTATATATTTAAAAGATACATACGACTCTTCGGTTTAGAAAAAGGTATGGTTCGGATGACGCATCTACATCGACTATCTAGTCCTACGGTACCCTAAACGGCAATATCGCTAAACGGCATCCTATGATAGTAGTAACATATCACTGCTAACTATCCTCTAGTTTCTAATATGGTTTCATAGCTATCCCATTCTAACCCTAGTTTCCTAATCTAGGTTTCCTTAACCATATTCTATAATCGGTTTCCACCAAAACTTTGCGGGGGTGCTATACGCCATCCACCCGACTTCCCCCGTGGATATAAATCCACTCACCTGGTCGCTCGCCGAAATCGATGACGCCATGCTCCGTCACCTCGGAATCCACGCGAAGGTACCTACAATGATAAACAATCGCAATACGTATAAAAATCAAGGCGGAAAACCAAAACGGTACACGTTTCGCTCATAGGTCCAAACCTATAGCTTTGCGTGCAAAATACTACCAAAAACCCTGGTCGTGGACGTCCAAACGCCACACGACGGAAACACAATACCAAATACCAAAATCAAGTCAAAACGAAGTCGTAAAACAATGCACCAACTCATGGAAATGGTCCCAGATTTTACCCTAAGCCAAATTGGTCAATTTTGCATATATGGAGGGTCAAATTTACTGCAGATAAGGCCCTGGAACCAAACTGGAACAATTCTATCCTACTCTGGCCGCAAATTGTGGCCAGATTGAATAAATCTGCGGCCTGGGTGTTAGGGTTTGGTCTCGGGTCTCAGTGGTAGCTTCCTAGATGCCTGCACGACTCCCAGTAATTGCAAAATCATTTCCGGTGTCCCCGGGTTGCTCCAGATTCCAAAATACCCTCACTATTCTCACAAATCGACATGAAATCAAATCCCAAATCCGTATTTTGGGTTTCATCCCCCATTCCAGGTCAGTAAAACACAACTAAGGCTTGTAGGCAGCCACTGCACATCACCAATTTTAACAAACACTCAACCCTTTTCCAGGTTTTCCCAATGTTCACTAACCTTCGCAATTTCGCTTCTAAACACACATGAATACTAAATCAAATGAAAAACTACCCAATTGGTGAAGGGATTACCTCATATAGCACCCATGAATCCTCAAGATCATCGAAAACTAAAGTTCCTTGGTCCCATGTGTAGAGGTTGAAGAGGGGATTAATTTTTGTGAAGGGGTGTGTAGGATTTTGGGGCTTATAAGGAGATAGATCTAGGGATGGAAGGAGAGGGTTGTGGGGTTGAGGAGATGAAGAGGGAGATGAAAAAAATAAGATGGGGGAATCAAATGGCAGCAGCCCCCCTCCCTCTCTCACTATAATTCACACACACACACACTCTCTCACTAGTATACCTACCCCATCATTATGTCCCCTTGACTTTTTCTTTATCTTTTCCTTTTCCTTTTCTCACCACCAATAACCCAAATGAAATGAAACATGTAATAAAATGAAACATGTCATGGTGCACTAACCATGGAAAACTGTAAAAAAAACGCGGATTTGGCTTAATCGCGATTAGCAGTGCACTAATCGGGGTTTTATCAAAATTGCATATAATAAATTATAAAAATGCCAAATCCTTTAATTATATTATTAAATGAATAAATCATTTTAATTTCCATTTATTTCACAAATATTGGTATATATTTATACCTTTTTTCGAAAACCCCAATTTCGCAATTCGGGCAGTTTTCGGAAAAAATATTATTTTACTATTAAATTCCCAAAAATAATATTTTATATTTTCTGAAATGTTACAGTCTTCCCCCCTTAAATAAATTCGGTCCCCGAATTTAAATTTAAACCCCCAAAATCTAAAACATTTCAGTAATCAGCTCAAATCAACGGGGCTCCGAAATCATGGAAAACACAGAAATAACACAACACATCGCGTCAAGTGCGCATGAAAACGAGTAAAAACTCAAAATCGAACTCCGTCAAGCGTCATGCAAATCATCGGATTTGCACGCATATCCTCGGAGTTACAATAGAGATGCAGATCTCAAAATCCACTACTGAAATCCAATATACACTAGTCAAATACTATAATACGTGTATAGTACGCATCTTTGAAAACTCCAAAATCTGAATAAAATACATGCAATATATTTTTTTTAAATTGCCGCAGGAATGCGTAACTTACGGCATAACTGACGGACGCTCATTTTAAAATAATAATATATGTCCATATATATTTTCTTAAATACACGTTCCGTCGTTTTCAAAATATCCCAAAAGGTTTTCCTTTATAAGCGTTTGTGTCGCTCACGGATACATAGGAAATAGCGAGACTATAGCTCCTTTTGAAAACTATTTTTTGGTAAACTTTTAATGCATACAAAGTACTCAGGGACTGTGCTCAGATCAGTCATGTTTGGCTACTACACAATATAGTGCCCAACATGAAAACAAGTGCTCAAAAGCAAAATCAGCCTCAAAAGGCGTATCCAATAATCATATGTGTCTTGTGCGTATGGAAATCAAACCCAAATACGGGTGCCACTATATGCACAAGCAAAAACTATGTGCAATAGGTGTGCACAAAAGCATTTTTCCACTGCAACGGTGTGCATGACAACAATATCTGGTGCACCTATTGTGCACGAAAACAACATCTGGTGCGTCAAATGCACGAAATACAATCAATAACTTAAACGCATAAAAAGCAACACCGAGTACACCAAGGTGTATAAACCAAAATCGTGTGCAACTGAGTGCACAAAATACATATCAATGCACTGCAAGCACATATAAGCTATCTGAGTGCAAAAATCAAATCATCCGTATGAAATCCATGAAATCATAAACATGTGCGGCCAAGGCACAAAATCGACATCAAACGCAATAGGCATGCACAAATCGCAAATCAACACAACGGTGTATAAAACATATATCAGGTGCGATAACTATGCACAAAATGTAAATACTCAGTAGGTGCAACCATGGTGCACGAAATCAATATCAGGAAACTCGTCATCAAAACTCAAATCCAAGCGATAAAAGCGTGATACTCGGATCACAAACGCAAATCGCAAAAAAAATGACATCGAGGTACACCTCCTACAATGTCGATAGTTAGTGTTTAATAGTCAACATGTAATGGTTTAACAAGATTGTATTAAAGGAAAAGTGAGATTTTTTGGAAGAACCGAATTGGAAATCTGATTTGCTCCGATTCCGTCGGGTTATAGAATTTCGTATTTTCAGAAAGAGTAGAGAAGGGGGAAGGTGGAACTTACGGGGTTCAAACTTAGAGGAGAGGAAGAGGGAACGGTAGACTTCGCCGGTGCGTCGTTTCGTCGCCGGGAGCTCCTATGGTTGTCGTCGGAAGATGGCCGGAGTTTCGCCCCTTCGCTCACTTCAAATGCACACTAGGGTTCTAGGAAATTTCCTGAGAATTTGCTCAGAATTTTGGGGTGAGGGGGTAGTGTTTAGAGGTGGTATTTATAGGGTTAGGGTAGATGAAAGGTGAAAATGAAAAATGTGATAAAATTTATTAAAATGTATTAAAAAGTGGAGTAATTGGGGTTTTTTGAATGCTCTGTTACTGGTCTAAGTAATTAGAGTGTGCAGGTGTCCAAGGGAGGCCAAGAGGCACAATTTCTATGTTGGGGACTCGGCCGAATCGGCAACTCCGGCCGGCGGCGGCGGCCCGAGTCGGCAGGTCTGCCGGCCGATTCCGGCCGAGTCAGGTGGCCGGAATCCGTGCCGTCGGTTGGTGATCCCTCTTGCATGGTTACTTTTTCTAGTGTAGTGGGGTTTTTGTGAGATATGCACGTGTAAACTATTGGTATTCTAAAAATTCAAAATAAAACAATATTAAAAAATAATGTAGGGTGTGAGATTTGAACTCTGGTGGCTTGGTTCAGCAATGCAATATATTACCAATGAGCCACAAGCTCTTTCTTGCTATTAATTAGCAAAACAAATATTTAACTTGTGCTCAGGCAAAAGTACCCATTTCTTTAAATTTTGAAAAAAAATTCTACAAAAAGTTGTACAGGAAATTTAGGGTTGTTACAGAACTTGTTGAATAGCATCTAGGAGAAGAATATTTATGTTAACTAGCTTAAAATTTTCCACAATCTTCTCCATTTGTGAACTTGGTTTGTTTCCCCTTAACCTGTTTGGATAAGAAGCTTTATCAATAAGGGTTGGGTCCAACATTGGAGAAGATTATGCGGATGGAATGGATCCCAGAATTGGAGTTGTGATCGTTTTAGGTTGACTCAAGAAAGTGGGCTTGTATGGTGTTTTTCGTCACCCCATTGAGATGGGAATACACGTCGCTCTTGCCAAGCGCATTACAGATTCTCCCTGCCTAGGGTAGGCTGGGGTTTATTGATTATGGGGATCCAAATCTCCGGCAGCCGCGGACTAAGCTGTTGTTAATTACCCCTCGCCTTTGGAACGAGGGAACCTCCGATAGACGGGTCAAACAGGTCATGCGAACTCAATGTGCAGTGTGCGTGTGTTGTACATTGAGGGATTTTAGATATATAGGGGGCCCCACAGTGTTTACGGGGGTCTCGCTACCCGGATAGCGGGCTGGAGGTCAAGGGGCTAGCAGCCCCCTTACGGGGTGTGGGGCAGTGCTCCGTTAGAAATTTTTTCTAACGGGAGAAGTGTTGTGGAGTGTGTATGTATATAAAAAAAAAAGAAAAATAGCGTCCAAAGGACGCATGAGCGCCAGGGCCCCACGTGCCTGGCATGCGGGCGCTAGGCGTCAGCAGGAAAAGAGGCTTAGCCCTTACACTGAGAGTTGTACTCCCGATTGACTTTTGGAGTTGAACTCCTGACAAAGAGGACAAAAGGGGCTTAGCCCCTGCACTGGGAGTTATACTCCCAAAAAGAAAGATTTATTATTTTATATATATATATATATATATATATATATATATATTGAGGAGTTAAACTCCTAAGATATTTTTGGAGTTGATGAAAGGGAACTCCTTTCTTCTCCCTTGAGCCCTGGATCTTCCCCAAAATAGGATATTTGGAGGTGGGTCTCCTTCTTCCTCCTCTCTATTGGCTGGATCTTGGAGAAAAGAGGGTGAGATTTAAAAATCTCACCTTTTGGAGATTTGATGGAAGATCCGCGTTCCCCTTCAAGGATTTTATGGTGAAAAAATGTTTATTTTTGGAAAAAGAAGAGTTAAACTCTTGATTTAATTCAAAAGGGGGAAGAAAATTTAGAACCTTGAGGAAGGAGAAGGAGGCACAGAACCCTAATTTTTTTGAGAGAGAAAAAGTTATCATTGATTTTTTCATCATGTTGCCTTTATAGGCTACACACTTTACATATAACCCATTGGGATTTGCCAAATGGCACTTATGCCACCCCATGCCTTATGTGCTTATTTCTTTTTTGCACATAAGCCATGGGGTTTACAAAATTTTGTCTTTCTGCCCACTTTACATATATTTATTTCTAAAAAATTACATTTAGACTAATTTATTGCCTCCTTTTTGGCATGGAGCCGGCCCCTTCCATGCTTGGTCTTGACTTGGACTTGGGCCTACTTGACTTGGGGTTGACCTTGGTTTTGACTTGGTCAACTAGGGTGTAATTTTTTACCCCAACAAAGTGCCCCCCGTCAATAAATGCACACCACATATATAGGTTGTGTGCACGAAATTGATGGATCTTCTTTCGCGTGGAGGTTGTGTAATATTTCAGAAAAATAAAATATTATTTTTGGGAATTTTTATAATTAAATAATAAATATTATGAATATTTTAATAATGCGGTATAATTAATTTCCAATAAATTGGGAAATATTTGGAAAATTATAGGAATTTCTGAAATGAGGGTGTTTTATGTGATTTAGGTAAATTATAAATTCTTTATGATTAATTATATTCCATTTTAATGCTAATCGCGATTAAATATCGCTAATCGTACATTATGCTTAATTTGTGCACATGACATGCACCATGTCATATTACACTTTTTACATTTTCTACCATGGCTTTTCTTTGGTTTTGATGCAGGGTTTGGTTTTTAAAATGAGAAAAGAAAAAGGGAAAAAAAAGGAAAAGAAAAGAAAAGGAACGGAATAAAGAAAGAGGGATGGGCATAAGAGAGAGTGAGGTGAGGGGTTGTCTTGACTTGGTCTCATTTCCTCTCTCAATTTCTCTTCACCATTTTTCCCCTCTCCATCTCACCATGGCTGCCTCATCTCCCACCTCCACTTCATCCCCACAAAACACACCCAAAAACACATCAAAACACCAAAATCCCTTCATTAAAAACATGCACAAGCTCACCACAAACACTTTGGACCAAGAAAAATTGGATTTTGAAGACTTGGGGCAACTCAAGAAAATTCTTGAGTTGCCAATTAAGGTAATCCCTTCACCATTAGTATAGTATTTCATTCTATTAGCTTCTATGTTTAGTTTAGAATCGATATATTGAGGTTTAGTGGACTTTGAAATTTCCAAGTTAGGGTTTTGAGGAAGTCTTCAATTGAGATAGTGTAATTGAGTTTAGTAGTGACCTTAAACCCCTTTAGTGTTAGAATTTTAAACTAGAACAGAGCCTAGATACCCCCAAATGCGGACTTTGAAATCTGCCGATATTGGATTTTGTGGAAATTGTGATGGTATTTTGACATCTGCTATAACCCGGGTGACCTGAAAATTATTTAGCGATCACAGTGAGGTGTGCAGGTGATATGGAGCATACCCTAGAGACCCGAGCCCCAAAACCCTACCTATGGCCGCAAATTTGATGTTTCTGGCCGCAATTTGCGGCCAGGGTAAAGTGAAATGTGTTTGTGTTTGTTCCAGGGCTTTATCTCCAGTAAATTAGACCCTCCACATATGCAAAATTGGCTAATTTCATTTAGGGTAAAATCTGGGACCTTTTTCTTGAGTTGCTGTATTGTTTTGCGACTTCGTTTTGATTTAGGATTTAGTATTTGATATTGTGTTCCGTCGTCTGATGTTTGTACGTCGGCGACGGGGGGTTGTTTGGTGGTCTTGCAGGCGTAGGCTATAGTTTCTAACCTATAAGCGATTCGCTTGTATTATTATGGTTTTCATGTTGATTTTGAGTTTCTTTTTGAGTTTTGATCCTCGCCCTTCGGCGTTGTATATTATATTGCTTGCGTGGTTTTGACCGCCAATTGGCGAAGAGCTAGCTCCCGCTTGGGGATGCCTTTATTCATATTATGAATGTTGTACCCTTTTGGGGCCAATTTTTACAAAGGAAACTCTGCCGAAATTTTCAGAAAGATATGATGTTTTAAAAATGTTTACAACGACTTTCTAAAGTGATTATATGCAACTTTAAAACAAGTTTTCCTTCACTTTCTTCTTTAAAATGGTTTAGATTTCTGGGTTTTTTTTGGCTTACTTGAATTAGATGGGGTCCTATAGACTTCATATGATTCAAGTGCCAGTCACGTACTATTTCGGGTCGTGACAAAGTTGGTATCAAAGCGGTAGGTTTAACCTTAGTTCGAGTCTATATTTGACTATGCGGAGTCTAGGACGTATATATATTCGGAACCTATGCTTGACCTTACGAAATTTAGACTTGGTCGAGGGGGTATTAGACTCGAACTTTCGTCGCATAGGTGACCTTGGTTGATGGAGTAGGTGACTTAAGTAGAGTGACGTACCGTGTGTATGTTCCGCGGCATACTTACGATACGCTACTCCGCTTAAGAAGCCTTAGGATGTACATTTCTTTGCACAGTATTATATTCATTCCTATGATCTATCCTCATCGATATCGGTTGGTGGTTTTGTTACCACGATTGCATAGGCAGAGAGAGCTACGGCTAGAGTTGCGTCAGCACAAGCTCGTCACGGACGAGGACTGACCAGGGCGTGATTCTAGGGACACATGATTGCATAGATGTATCGTCCTATTATGTTTTCGCGCCATGAGCGTTTGATGGATCACTTTTACAAGATTTCTCGGACGGGCAGATTAGCACCAGAGGATTGGGCCACTGCTAGAGGCCAGCCAGAATGTGATGACCGTCAATGCACCGATTATTTTGATGATTGAGGCACTGTTCAGGTGCGGACAAATGAGCCAGTTGTTGCTGCGACTGGCGAGATGTCGCCCAGATGTTGAAGCTAACGCCGCACAAGTTGTACTTAGAGATAAGATAGAAGATAGCTAGTCACCCAAGGATGAGGGACTAAGACATGTGATTCGTTGCCTACCCCGATGCGAGGTCATCAGATTGATTGATTCCAGCTAGAGACGACTTCACGCAGGTACGTGGGAAGTCAAAGGAAAACGATCGAATGTCAGGAAACCATTTTCCAAGTTTAAAGTATTCGGAGAAACATGCAAGTAATTCCGTGGACCCTCTAGAAGAATGAAATCCTAACTCAATATAATGACCTTAAGAACGCTTTGAAACCTTAGGGTTTGCAGCAGTTCAGCGGTGCCATTAATGAGGCTTGGGTTTGCCCTTCTGCGGCTGGTCCATAGGTACTGTGGCATGTACTAGAATACTATTAAATTGTACTCAAGATGTTAAGCTCTTGGGGGATTATAGAACTTTGACGAATCGATCGAAAGGTTCGATGTCATTCGGATATCATGTGATGGGATACATTGCTTGGGAGACTCCAGATACGAGTATAGCCGTTGGAGCGCAGTCCATGCAGCCACGAAGAGACGAGTCTGAATCAGTTGACATTAGAGAAAAATGGAGTAAGAGGTTCATACGAGATTTCGACGAGATGACGTTCCACTCCGCCGGCATCAAAGATGTGATACGCATGCAGAGGCGTTGTCTATGGATATATTTTCCCAAAGGAGTCGTGATGAGTATGCGCAGCCGTTCCGGAACAAGAAATAGATTGAGTAAAGGTGATAACTTCCGGGCAGTTCGGCAGAAACTAGATTTGGGGGAGACTTCGACAGAATCTTTCTGGAATACTATACGAGAAGACTTGGACTCAGGATCGGTCATATTACGCACACCCAGTAGGCCAGAGTTCGGCATCGTCGACGAGATATGTTATGAGTGACCATGACAGTTGGCCAGAGATCTTTAGAGGATGTGCCAGTGCGGGACTGTTTCTGCCATCTTTGATTTCGGTATTTTGGGCAATTTATTTGCATGATTGAGATTTTGTGCACCACAGTTGCATTTGACTTCGATTTGATGTCATTCGAGATGCTGATTTTGATTTCAAACCTACGGTATGCATGTGATTTGACTTGTGTGTTCGGCATAGTTTTCATGCACTTTTAGTATTTTGATTCGAGTTTGTGCATGCTGATGCACATGGTTATGAGATTATATGCCACGGTATACCTGAATTGGATTTGAATTTGAATTGAAATGTGTTGTATACCGTCGATTTCGATTGTGATACTCGATATTTATTTTCGTGCACCTTGTGCACTTGACTTGGATTCTTACGCATACTTGACGCGCTTGATACGATTTTGGTGCACGCTAGATGCACTAAATCGGGATTCTTCGTGCATATCAGATGCACCTGATATTGCTGTCAGGCACACCCGTTGCCTTTGACAGGTGTTTCGTGCACACCCGTTGCACTTAGATTTTGTTCTGTGCACATGTATGGCACATTGATGGATTTTGATTTCCGTGCACACCAGACGCACATGGTATTCTTATGTACATTTTGGGATTGATTTCCTTGAGCAGTATGTTTTATGATATTTACTATTTGATATAGTGACTGAGCAGGACTAGTCCGAGGACAATACCTGAATATAATTTTGCATGCATTGATAGTTATCGAAGGGATTTCCAAAAAGGAGCTATAGTCTCAGTATTATCTACGTGTCTGAGATGACACGAGACATTTTACAAGGGAAACCCTTCTAAATTATTTTCAAAACGGCGGGACGTGCATGTTAAATAAAGGATATATGTACATATAGTTATTTTCTTACAATAGACATCTGCCACTGTGCAGTGATACGCACATCGCACAACGACTTAAAAAGATTTGACATGCATTGCTTCCAGATGTTTTGATGATGTTTACATGTATAGTTTGATGTATATCATGTTGGTTTTCGTATTGGGCTTTGACATTGGTGTCTTCGCCATAACTCCGATAATTGCGGGATGCTTGACGGAGTTTTGATTTTGAGTTATATGCTCATTTTTCATGCGCATGCATTGCGCTACGATATGTTTTATGTATTGATGATTTCGGAGCCCCGACGACTGGATCATTTTACTGAAATGTTTTAGTATTTGAGGGGTTTAAATTTAAATTCGGAGACCGAATTTCTTTGAGGGGGGAAGACTGTAACATTTCAGAAAAATATAATATTATTTTTGGGAATTTTTATAATTAAATAATAAATATTATGAATATTTTAATAATGCGGTATAATTAATTTCCAATAAATTGGGAAATATTTGGAAAATTATAGGAATTTCTGAAATGAGGGTGTTTTATGTGATTTAAGTAAATTATAAATTCTTTATGATTAATTATATTCTATTTTAATGCTAATCGCGATTAAATATCGCTAATCGTACATTAAGCTTGATTTGTGCACATGACATGCACCATTCATATTACACTTTTTACATTTTCTAC
The DNA here is from genome assembly GCA_030015575.1 of Agapanthus africanus. Taxonomy (NCBI): domain Eukaryota; kingdom Viridiplantae; phylum Streptophyta; class Magnoliopsida; order Asparagales; family Amaryllidaceae; genus Agapanthus; species Agapanthus africanus. Next base: position 58,330,807 of record CM057343.1, on the reverse strand, counting down.
CATGGCTTTTCTTTGGTTTTGATGCATGGTTTGGTTTTTAAAATAAGAAAAGAAAAAGGGGGAAAAAAGGGAAAGAAAAGAAAAGGAAAGGAATAAAGAAAGAGGGATGGGCATGAGAGAGAGTGAGGTGAGGGGTTGTCTTGACTTGGTCTCATTTCCTCTCTCAATTTCTCTTCACCATTTTTCCCCTCTCTCTCTCACCATGGCTGCCTCATTTCCCACCTCCACTTCATCCCCACACCCAAAAACACATCAAAACACCAAAATCCCTTCATTAAAAACATGCACAAGCTCACTACAAACACTTTGGACCAAGAAAAATTGAATTTTGAAGATTTGGGGCAACTCAAGAAAATTTTTGAGTTGCCAAATGAGATAATCCCTTCACCATTAATATAGTATTTCATTCCATTAGCTTCTATGTTTAGTTTAGAATCGATATATTGAGCTTTAGTGGACTTTGAAATTTCCAAGTTAGGGTTTTGAGGAAGTCTTCAATTGAGATAGTGTAATTGAGTTTAGTAGTGACCTTAAACCCCTTTAGTGTTAGAATTTTGAACTAGAACAGAGCCTAGATACCCCAAATGCGGACTTTGAAATCTGCCGATATTGGATTTTGTGGAAATTGTGATGGTATTTTGACATCTGCTATAACCCGGGTGACCTGAAAATTATTTAGCGGTCACAGTGAGGTGTGCAGGTAATATGGAGCATACCCTAGAGACTCGAGACCCAAAACCCTACCTATGGCCGCAAATTTGATGTTTCTGGCCGCAATTTGCGGCCAGGGTAAAGTGAAATGTGTTCGTGTTTGTTCCAGGGCTTTATCTCCAGTAAATTAGACCCTCCACATATGCAAAATTGGCTAATTTCCCCTAGGGTAAAATATGTGACATTTTTCTTAAGTTGCTGCATTGTTTTGCGACTTTGTTTTGATTTGGGATTTGGTATTTGATATTGTGTTCCATCGTCTGATGTTTGTACGTCAGTGACGGGGGGGTTGTTTGGTGGTCTTGCAGGCGTAGGCTATAGATTCTAACCTATAAGCGATTCGCATGCTGTTTTGGTTTTCATGTTCGATTCATGATACTATATGACGCATTGGAAATTGTAGGTACCCCTTACATGGACTTCGAGACGACGAGGATGAGCGTGGCGTCATCGACTCCAGCAAGCGAGGATCAAGGTGAGTAGATATATATCTACGGGGGAAGTCGGGTGTATGGCGTATAGCACCCCCGCAGTTTCGTAGTGTAGTATACGAATACGTACACACACACACACACACACACACACATATATATATATGTTATTTGTGAGATTATTGTTTATCAAGATAGGTTGTAGGTGTTCATGATATAGTTTTAGTGTAATTAAAAGTAACTTAGTTTAGCTTCTTAGTCGCGAAACCCTAGAGTAAAGATTATACCCACACGCGCGCACACACACACACGCATACATTTTATTACTTGTGCGTATATGGGGATATATACATATAGGTATGTGAATATGTGTATGTGTGTGTGTGTGTATACATATACTTGGATATGAGGATAGTATATATATTTGGAGATGAGTCGATGAGTTTGGGCATGATGCCATGAGATCGGTGATATGAGTTGGTTCGTATTATGAGATACGACATGATGTTATAGTGGGTCCTTAGGCGTCGTGTTTTCATACACACGCATATATATATGTAGATGGTATCGGTATGTACTAGACTTAGATCAGTACCCCTAACACAGGACATGATGATAAGGATACCAGATGAATAATGAGATGATGCGATATTTGACCCGTACCCAGATTTGGGATGCTGTACGATGGATTTACCGTACATGATATGATTATGATGATAGATCCGCACTCTTGAATCGATGATGTCATATTATATATTTTATCATATGTGATACTATTGAGGCGGGATCACCGACGATTATATATATATATATATATATATATATATATATATATATATATATATATCGACTCAGACTTAGGTGGTTTTCCTTACCCCTTTCGATTAGCCTGTTAGTTTAGTATTGTAGTTTACTTAGTAGATGTTAGACTGGACCCGAGTTATACCTATTTTCAAAATAACGAATCATGAGTATTTTAAAGGCAGACCAAGGGATACTATGAATATTTCAAAGGACGTACATTTTTGTAAAAACACCGTAGCCTTATTTTCTAAACACCACGATTCGTGCTATTTCAAATGTCAAATGGTATGACTCGTAAATATGATGTTATTCTTATATGTTGCGTTACTATTCATTTTCCGTATAGTTTTTGCTGTTTGTATCGCATTGCATGCTTAATTGTGTTTCCGTAAGCATTATGAAACCCATGCTGTCAGGACACTAGCACCATTTCCGATGATGCGTATGCTCCACGTACACTTACTTGCCGGCTCACACACATCATCATCGGTAATTACCATGTCACGTACATATTAGAAAATACTACTTCATTAGTATAAAATGTTAGTTGATAGTTCGACATGGTACTAGTGAGCTTGCTTTTATATAATATCTTAGACATTGCATTTATTACTGATATCTCATGCACATTTATATATTCATTTGCCATGACATTTTGGGCCAGTCCGGATTGCCGGAGCCCAATATTATGGAATTCATTGTTTATTTACCCTTGAGATTGGGATTTCAGATTTCCATGAGATTTCTGGATTTGGAGAAACCGCAAGGATTTTTATAAACTGATTATCATTTTAAAATGGAAGTTGCGGTTTTCTCCTGATATGATTTGAGATATGTCCACCATGAGTTTTCTCGGCTCTTGAGCGATATCACACACCCAATTTGAGGAGGAGGAGGAACCGTCTGTGGGTGCATGGTGGACCCGGTGCGGTACCCCAGGGCGAGAAGGTCGCAGATGATGGCGTTGAGCCAGAGACAGGGGAGCACTACTGACCGATGATTTTATTGTGACGCGCCGGATATCCGGAGGATACCGACGTGGTCTTTTATTATTTGATGATATGGGCCAGTCCGGATAGCCGGAGCCCTAGATATTGAGATTCGAGGTTGCATGCCAGTCCGGATTGCCGGAGCCTGAGATATTGAGATATTGAGATATTGGGATTCATGTTTTGTGTCGATACTTGACACTGATTTCATGTTGATTTCATTGATGATACCTCGATTTATAAATATACAGAAATATCACTAGATAAAGAAAAAATTTGTCACATTCATGATGCATTCTGTTTTCATTATATTGCATTCATACCGCATATTTTGATATGTTGCTACCTGAGGCACTGACACGAGCACTTGGTATTACACTTGTAAAGATGTTTACCCTTACCACCATTATTAGATGCTTCAGACTTTATCATTTGAGGCTTTATATATATTTGATCATATTGACCTAGGATTGAGTCATACATACGATTTCTGCTCGGTGATGTTTTCTACTCACGATTTGGCAACTCACCCCCGTTGTGCCACAGTTTCTTGCAGGTTTTGTCGTACAGGTTTCGTTGCGGCTTTGCTGGCACACTGCTCTTATTCCGGGTGATTGCCTTGGTGGGTGGGTTCACTCGCATCGTGACCACCCTTTTATTTATATTCAGTTGTATCTAGAAACTCCATCAACCAGACTTGTATTATTTGATAGACCTAGAGACCAGTTGTATATTATTTCGACCTTAGAGTCGCGCTTGTATTATTATGGTTTTCATGTTGATTTTGAGTTTCCTTTTGAGTTTTGATCCTCGCCCTTCGGCGTTGTATATTATATTGCTTGCGTGGTTGTGACCGCCAATTGGCGAAGAGCTAGCTCCCGCTTGGAGATGCCTTTATTCATATTATGCATGTTGTACCCTTTTGGGGTCAGTTTTTATAAAGGAAACTCTGCCGAAATTTTTGGAAAAGACATGATGTTTTAAAAATGTTTACAACGACTTTTCAAAGTGATTATATGCAACTTTAAAACAAGTTTTCCTTCACCTTCTTCTTTAAAATGGTTTAGATTTCTGGGATTTTTTTAGCTTACTTGAATTAGATGGGGTCCTATAGACTTCATATGATTCAAGTGCCAGTCATGTACTATTTCGGGTCGTGACAGGTTGACTTGATTTAGTTCCCATTTTGACGATGTGGAGGTCGATGCTACCCTTTTTGCGACGTGGACAGTCAGTGATGCCCTTTTTGCGACATGGACGGTCGGTGATGCCCTTTTTGCGATTTGGACGGTCGGTTCTGCCATTTTTGCGACTTGGACGGTCGGTTCTGCCCTTTTTACGGCGTGTACGGTCGGTTCTGCCCTTTTTGCGACTTGGACATTTAGTTCTGCCCTTTTTGAGACTTGAACGGTCGGTTCTGCCCTTTTTGCGTCTTGGACGGTCGGTTCTGCCATTTTTACGACGTGGACGGTCGGTTCTGCTATTTTTGCGACATGGACGGTCGGTTCTGTCATTTTTGCAACCTGGACGGTCGGTGCTGCCCTTTTTGCGACCTGGACTGTCAGTGCTGCCATTTTTGCGACGTGGACGGTCGGCGCTGCCATTTTAGCGACGTGGACGGTTGATGCTGCCATTTTAGTGACGGGGATGGTCGGTGCTGCCATTTTTACGACTTAAACAGTCGATGACTTGCTCCGCTTCTTACGGTGTCGGGGTTGAAGTTGACTTGCTCCACTTTCTGCGGTATCATGGTTGATTTGATTTATTTTGGGAGTTCCCTACCCATCCAGCGGGACTTTTGAACTTGGAAGCGCTACCGGGTGGGACATTAATTTGATCTGTTTGATTTCTGCCCTGTTTGGTAAGATTTTTGAATTTGAGAGGAACTTGGAATTTGGATTTTGTTTGGCATCAGCATTGCTGCACTGGAATAATGTCAGGAGCAACTCATCATTTGCCCCGGAAGGACTTAGGATTTGGTTTTTGGGTCGGCATCAGCATTGCTGCACTGGAATAATGCCAAGAGCAACTCATCATTTGCCTCGGAGAAGACTTGGGATTTAGGTTTTGTGTCGGCATCAGCACCGCTAACACTGAAGCAATGCCAGGAGCGACTCATCATTTGCCGTTGCCCGTTGAGGAGAGATGGCTTAGGAGACAGGTTTAGATCTCTATCACCTAAGATTTTTCAATTTTATGAGCCGTAAGGGTCTCATAAAAGCATTTTCTCCCTACAAGCCGAGAGGATCTCGCAAGTGTATGTTCTTCTTAGGAATCGTGAGGATTCCTAAGTGTGTTGCTCCTTTGCGAGTCGTAAGGATCTCACGCAGGGATTTTCTCCTCACAAGGTCGAGAGGACTTTGCGAGTGTATTTTATCTCTTTTCACGAGTTTGCACCCTTTCGAGTTTTCACAAACTCGCCGGCAGTCCTGCTGTTTTTACTCACGGAGCCCTTTCGGGTTTTCATCCGTGCCCATTTTGCTTGTGGAAAAACCGTTTTTTTTTGCACCGATAGGACTTTAAAAGTAGTCTCGCCGGAAGAACTTGGGAGAGATAGGGGTCGTTTACGCCCGTGGATTGTATACAGTTTTACAGGATGTATGATCCAAACCGTACGGCCGGTGTGCTCAACTCGTGTGCGACTTGGAGCATTCACGTATAGTATTTCTTGATATATCGACCATTGATGGGTGGCATGAGCCTTTCTCCCTCAACACTTATTAGTTGGTAGGATCCTCCATCGAACACTTTCTCGATGACGTATGGACCTTCCCAGTTTGGCTCGAATTTTCCTTTCGCATATCGATTGGGGATGATCGGCCTTTTGAGGACCAACACCAATTCGCCTTTCTTGAAAGCGTGGAGACGGGTCATCTTGTCATAGGCCCATGACATTTGGGCTCGATATAGCTCCAGATTTTGCTGCACCGCAAGCCTCCTTTCTTCGAGGGCTTCAAGCTCTTCGAGCCGATGGAGGACGTTTTCCTCCTCCATCAACTCGTGTTGGACGGCGATTCTTAGGCTTAGAACTTCGACTTCGAGCGAGAGGATTGCTTCTACTCCGAAGAGTAGTGAGTATGGAGTGGACTGAGTTGGAGTGCGGTCTGTGGTACGATATGTCCACAACGCCTCATGAAGTTTGAGATTCCAGTCTCTCTTGTTGGCTGAAGCATTTTTCCTCAGGATCTTGCATAGAGTTTTATTGAAGGCTTCGGCTAGCCCGTTGGCCCTTGAATTATAGATGGAGGAATATCTCCAGTCTATCTTGTGCTGAATAGCAAACCTTAAGATTTTGAAGCTCTTGAAAGAAAGCCCATTGTCAGATATGATTCTTCTTGGTGCACCGAAGCGGTATAGAATATTATGCTGGAAAAATGTTAGAATATCTTCTGTCTTGACTTCCTTTAACGGGGTAGCTTCAGCCCATCTGGAGAAATAGTCAGTTGCGGCCAATATGAACCGGTGGCCTTTAGATGACAGCGGATCAATCGGGCCAACTATGTCGGTGCCCCAAACTTCAAAGTGTCACGACGCCACCGTAGGATGCAACGGATTGGGATGCTTGTGAATGAAATCACCGTGAATTTGGCAGAGATGGCATTTCTTTGCATGCTCTTCGCAATCCCTTATCATGGTTGGCCAGTAATATCCAAGCCGTTTGATCTAAAGCCGCATTTTGGGGCCAGATTGGTGAGCTCCGCAGACGCCTGAGTGAACTTCTTTCATGACTTTTTGGGTTTCGGACAATGACAGACATCTGAGCCAGAGTTGGTCATATGATCTGCGGTATAGCGTATTATTTACAAACACGTATTGGAGAACTCTCTTCTTCAGCTGAATCCTCACAGATTTTTCTTCGGGCAGCTTGTCGTATCGGAGGTACTCTATGAACGGTTCTCTCCAATCGGGCTCGTCTTGAATGATCGAAGCTTCTTCGGCAGGATTGTTCTCTTGTTCTACGCTTTCTTCTTCACGCAAAGAGACTGGAGGCAGAATTTGCCGACTTCTGACTGTGATTAGAATTTCGTCCATATTAGGATCGGCTAGCTCTTTAGCTAGGTGAGCGAGTTTGTCGGCTTTTCCGTTCAATGCTCTAGGGACTCTCATTAGTTCAATGTGAGTGAGCCGTTTCATGAGTTCCGCCACTCGTCTTCTATATCGAGCTAACTCGGGTTTGTATATCTTATAGTCTCCGCTTACTTGGTTGATGACAAGCTGGGAGTCACCGTAAATCCGTAGCCAAAGGATTTCCATTTCTATGGAGAGCTCCAGACCAGCTATCAGAGCTTCGTACTCAGCCTCATTGTTTGTGCGAGGCTCGGTGAGGGTAAAAGAACGTCGTAGGGTTCCCATCGATGGCATGATGAACACCAATCCAATCCCTGCTTTTATCTGCGGGATGCTTGATTTTCCGGAGCTCCTCATTGATGAGGCTCCATCGAAGTAGAGCTCCCAACATGGCTCATCATCCTCGAGGTGCAGCACTTGTTTGTCGGGTAACTCGCAATTGAGCGGTGACCCTTCTGGTATGGGGTGAGCGGCGAGGAAGTCAGCAAGAGCTTACCCTTTTACTGCTTTCTGAGGAGTATAAACTATGTCAAACTCAAGTAGCATGACAGCCCATCTTGCCATTCTGCCGGCTAGGCTTGCCTTGGTCATTAAGTGCTTGAGCAGGTCGACCTTGGAGATCAGCATAACCCGATGAGCAAGCAGATAGTGCCTCAGCTTCTTCACAGCGAACATCAGAGCCAGGCATTGCTTTTCGATCGGGGAATAGTTTTGTTCCACCCCGACTAAAGTTTGATTGAGGTAGTAAAGGGCATTTTCTTTTCCCTCCTCATTGTTCTGGGTAAGGAGCACACCGAGTGACTCATCTAGCGCAGAAGTATAGAGAATCAACGGTTTATTTTAAATAGGAGCAGCAAGCACTGGAGGGTGCAATAGGTAACGTTTGATGCTTTCGAACGCTTCTTGACATTCGGCATCCCAGACAAAAGGAGCTCCTTTCTTCATGAGTTTTGAGAAAGGCCTACATCTCCTCGATAAGTTCAAGATGAACCATCGTATGTAAGCGAGTTTTCCTTGAAAGGATCTTAGCTGCATCAGACTCTTTGGAGGGGGCATCTCCATGATAGCCTTTTTCTTGAATGGGTCAACTTCGATCCCCCGATATCAGACTATAAAGCCCAAAAATTTTCCCGACGACACACCAACAGTGCACTTCAGAGGATTCATCTTCAGATCATGTTCCCTCAGTCGGGTGAAAACAGTCCTGAGATCTCGGATGTGATCGGCCTTGGCTTTAGTCTTGACGATAAAATCATCAACATAACATTCGATGACTTTATGGATTAGGTCATCAAAGATATTGGTCATTGCCCTTTGATATGTAGCACCTGCGTTCTTCAGTCCGAACGACATCACTTTGTAACAGTTTATGCCGATCCGGGTTCGAAATGTTGAATGCTTCTCGTCCTCAGGCGACATTTTTATTTGATTGTACCCAAACAAACCGTCCATGAAGGTGAACAACTCGTAATTTGAGGTGTCATCAACCATCATTTCCATGACTGGAAGTGGGAAATCATCTTTAGGGCACGCCTTGTTAAGGTCCCTGAAATCGACGCAAACCCGGATCTGCCCATTTTTCTTCTTTACTGGGACAATGCAAGTGATCCAGTCTGCATATTTCTCTTCCCTGATGAAGCCAGCATTGATAAGTTTCTTAGTTTCCTCGATGACCTTTTCTTCCAGCTCCCTTCTCATTCTTCGAGGAGCTTGTTTGACAAGTTTGGCATCAGGAGATATAGCCATCTTAGGCACGGCCACTTCAGGGGATAGGCCAGGCATTTCTTTGTACGTCCACGCGAAGCAGTCGGCGAACTAATGCAGCAGGGCGATTATCTGCTCTTTCATTTCCTCTGACAAGAGTGAGCTAATGTAGGTCAGCCTTGGATTATCGGGCGTTCCCAAATCAACCTCGGTTAGCTCATTGAATGTTGCTTGTCCACCATATTCGAGCTCTCGAGGAGCTTCTTCTGGCTCAGCTATCTCATCATCATCATTTGACCTTTTGCTGGCTTCACCAACATGGATCATGTAGCATGCTTTGGAATCAGGCTGGATGAAACCTATGCCCCGTCTATCTGGAATTCACCTATCGATGAGTGCTCGGACCTGAGGCGGATGCCATAGCTCCTCATAAAACTTCGCCTCGGACTCCGTTTGATATAACCGGCATCCGTACCTTTTGAAATATTCTCGCATCTCGGGCGTATAGTATCTGGGATTGAGGACGGCTCTTATGCCTCTCTCATAGGAAAGGCACGTGACAGACAAATCGTCCGGGTGCACAACAGGATTTGACCCATAAAACAGGATGCCCTTTTGTCCACTTTTCCTTCCGGGAACATAGAAAGTTTTCAGCTGGTCCACGGTGGAGGTTGACAACGCATCGAGCTCTTTGCACATCTGCTCCGGCACACTTGTGACGGCTAGGGACCCTTCTGCAATTTCGAAGGTCTCTCGTAGCTTTGCTTGTTGCGTGGGGGCCCAACCTGTATAGCTGTTGCAAGGTGGGTTCTCTTCCTCCCACTCTTCAGTGTCGCTGCCTGAACGAGGGCGAATTTTGCTGTCGGATGGGCCTTCGATATCAGACTCGTCCGTATCACTACCAAAATGAGGGCAGTTTTTATGAACGGACGGACTTCCAACGTCGGACTCATCAGTGTCACTGCCGAAATGCGGAGGCACTTGGGGGTTTTGCTTTTGAAAGTGTCAGCCGGCTCAGACTTGCTTTTGAGTTTCGGGGTCGTTATGTCTTTGGTAAGCCGTGGCTCAGCACTTTGGAGGTTCACAAAGTACCGAGAATCTTCATATCGGACTTCATGCACACCGAACGGCCGGATGTCTCTGTCAATGCGTCTTTCTTCGCCATTTTTAGTATACTTCATGCATTGATGGAGAGTTAACGGAATGATGCCGTAATCGTGGAGCCACGGCCGTCCCAAGAGAATTTTATAAGACGTGTCAGCGTCGATCACGTATATCTTAGCTTCGGTTTGCAGATCCCCAAATTTGATTGGCAGAGCTATGGACCCCGAAACTTGCTGGCAGTTTTGATTGAAACCTTGAATGACAATCCTTTCCCTTAACCGGTGTTGGACGTCCATTGACAAACTCTTCAGAGTCCGCAAGTTCATAATGTTCACTGAGGATCTCGGATCAATCAATATGCGGTTAATCCGATCTCCGTCGCTGTACCTTATCACGTAATGTTGCCGGTTATGCTCAGCTGTTCCCAGTAGCTGGTCTTCGTCCTTAAACGTGATCGTGGCGGTATGCAGGGTGTACTGGGCTTCTTTCATATTAATTTCCGCAAAGCGAGTGTTCAGACCATAATATTGCATTTATCATTCCCCTATTCAGACCATAATATTGCATTTATCATTCCCCTATTCTTATCCTTTTTATAAATAAACAGGTACTCTTGACACACGTTTGTTGCATATTACAGGTTACAGGTTTCTGGAGCAAATACAGTGAAAAAGACACAAAACAACAGAAAATGGACTTTTGACCAACAATTAGACGGATCCTAGTCAAGCCCAGTTCACATAGGTGCAAAAGCAACGAATGTCAAGGTGAAACGGTTAAAAAGCCCAATACAAGTCTTCACTGAAATATCTGGAGAAGAATAAGAAGCCCAACAGAGAAACTACATATGGAAACAAGAAGCCCAAGGACCCCTGAACCAACCCCAAAATGTGCAGAGCCCAATTCTTCAGTTTGGCCGCGGAACCGCGGCCAAACCCATGCTGGCGCCGCGGTTCCGCGGCCATAGAGGGCCCATGTCGGTGCAGATTTTCTTTACTGTTGCGACGTTGTGGGTGTTGGGATTTCCAGTGGTCAAATCTGTAATTGCGCATGTGCGAGAGTCTGTAACCCTAGATTTCCTATTTTCCTATAAATTGTAATCCTAGATCTGAAAAATGTATGCCTCTTTTCAATCAATAAAATTCAGAATTTCTGGGAATTATTTTCAGATCTGTTCTTCTTGTTTGGAGAGAGCCGTCAACCTAGTAAGTATTTTATTTATGTTCTTTTAATTATAATGTTTTCTCATCCCCTAATGAGCGAGTAGTCTCCTCGCTTGTTAGGGTTAGCCTTAAGGAAAGGGTTGAGAGATGAGATCTCTCACCCCTTTTAATGCCACTTTAACCTAATTAAATAGAACTCCACGCATATGCACACAACCGCTCCCTGCGGCATCCTACCCATCGAGGTAACGATGAACCGTAGTATAAAGGGCCGGTTGCGCGCATTTTCCGTGGGGGTTAGGGTGATTATCAACAAAGGAAGGATACGAATCTAGAGGAAGAAATATCTTCCCAAAAGATTCGTATCCACTTTATTGATAATTAACTTAACACCTAATAGATCTAAAAAAGATGGCATTGAAAGCGGTGATGAAGAACATTAATCTCCAAAACTTCCCCTAAGCCTAACCCTAGCAAGATTCTTAATTAGATTAATTAGATCCAGTATTTTAGATTGTTATAAACCAACCCAAAACGACAAATTGAATCAACTCGTTAAAACACATAAAAGGAATTTACCCGTCTCTGTGGATCGACCCGTACTCACCGGCTAGCTGCGAAGCGACGCCGTTTCTGATTGCGGTAAACTTATATTTTTTGACTAATCAAATGGCGCCGTTGTCGGGGACGGCGTAATCTTTCTTTTTGTGAATTTTCGGGTTGATATAAATTTTAAAAATTATAAAAATCTGAAAATATAAAAAAAATATAAAAATAATCAAATTTGATCTGTTTGAAGGGTGTATCTTTTGGATCTTGCAGGAACAGCGATGAATCAAGGATCTGGAATTTTACAGAGGGCAAATCAAAATTTGGTACATAAGAACAGAGAGGAATTGAAAGTACAGAACCACAGAAATTTTTCCAGAGCACGATCCCACCAGACGACCGCGTTTCCGCCGTATTTTGGACCTCCCGCCGCGTTTCCGCGTTCTCTGTGCCACGTCAGCGCACCAAATTTTTTTCTGGTTTGATTTCTCTCTCTCCCCTTTGCAACCTCCCATATATTTCTCTGTACAAACTTTCTGCAGGATTTCTTTGCGTAAAGATTCTTTCTCCCCATTCTAAATAACAGATCTTTGCAGGTTTCTTTGCGCCGCGCTAAAAAAATTTTGATTGCAAGTGAAATTTTATCTGTTTTGCATAATTTAACCGGACTCTAAGGGGCTAATTGACCAATCTCAGATTGGGTGGGGATTTCATCACCCTTCCCAAGACCCCAGAAAACACCTAAAGCATTTTGCATCGACCACAAGTAATTAAAAAATATTAGACTCAGACCTAAGGACATCGAGCTCAATAGGAAAAGGACTAGGGTAGGCATCGGCCGTTTATCCTAACCGACATTGCGGTGTCTAGGCTAGTAGTTATTAATTAGGCCCACTGTAGTGGTGGTTCCTTCCCACTGACCTGGCCGTACTTGTCCGTGAAGAGGCGGTTTGAGGTCCTATTTCTAGCCCTAGTTAGGAGCTGTCTAGCAGACCTAGGCAACCCTAGATCTAGGCCTGATTGTGCATGTGTGGTTGATACATTTGTGTCACGAGTCCCATTTTCTAACCGTCTTGCAAAACTCTTCAAATAAAAAAAAAATAAAGAAAAATCTTTTCAAAACTTGCAACTTGCCGCTAAGAAAACTTGCACCTCACTTCCACCATCTCTCCTTCATTGACGTTATCTTACCCCCACATCTGTTTTTCTATTTTTTTCTGACTGCACTACCCTTTAGTGTATGTCATCTTGGACTAGGGATACTAACGCCCGATTAGTCCGTGTTTCGTTAGTACCGATCAACGAAACCTTCGACGAACCCTTCGTCGACATTTCGTCCACTTCCTTACCTCCACATTCAAATTCTTCTTTCGAAGGTATGTCGGGATTCAACCCCAACGATACCTTAACGACGGGAATGATTCCACCTCCGCCAGGTGCGAATAACCCGAATCTTCCACCTGTTGTAGCGCCCGCACGAGTCGCGCTCCAGGATCTCTTCTACCCCGTCCGCACTTCTTTACCTACATGTCTTTCACCCCCACCGGCGAATGGGGATAATTTTGAAATAAAACCACACTTCATCAATATGCTGCCTAAGTTTCATAGTTTGGAATCCGAAGACGCATATATTTTCATTAATAAATTCCAAAACGTTTGCAGCATGATGAAGACAACCCAATTAAGTGATGACGCAATAAGGCTAAGGGTCATTCCTTTTACCTTATGTGACCTAGCCGAGAAGTGGCTATATAGCACCGCATCACACTCCATTAGAAATTGGGACGAGTTTGTAAGAGCTTTTCTAAAAAAATTCTATCCTCACCATAAAACTGCTAGAATCCGAAACGAGATTATACAATTTTCACAGCTTCCTTCTGAACCATTTTGGAAGTGCTTCGAGAGATTTAAAGACCTACTTGTTCAATGCCCTCATCATGGGATAGAAAATTGGCAACTTTGCCAAACATTATACGAGGGATTGAATGCAGCAACGAAGCAGTTGCTAGAAATAATATGTCAAGGTCATTTTCTCTCCAAGTCTAGCGACAAAGCTTGGCAGTTTCTTGAGGACCTAAGTGAGCAAACAATTCAGTGGGAGAGTACCAAGACCACATCATCTTCTTCAGTTGGTCAATCTAGGGCAGGCATACATCAAATAGATATGTCGATTGCTATGAAGGCCGAGATGGCCTCACTTATGAAAAAGCTAGAAGCCATTGAGACCAAAATCTCATCGTCTTCTCCTGCCCCTACTCTACCCACACGAACTGTTTGTGCTTGTTGTTCGAACCCATCGCATTTAACCGAAGAGTGCCCTTATAATGCACCTATTCAAGGGCAGGATCAAGTCAATGCTGCATTCCAGCAAAGACAAAGAAATGATCCGTACTCTTCGACATACAATCAGGGGTGGAGGAGTCACCCAAATTTCGCTTGGAACCAAAATCAACAAGTCCAAGGGAATAACAATTTTCAAAGAGCTCCTCCACAACAACAACAAGCACCCTTACAAACTCAAAACCAGCAACCTTTCCAACAACAACCTTATACAAATCAAACGAACAATTTGGTTCAGCCAAATGATGATAAGGTTATCTCGCTCGAAAAAAGTCTAGATGCATTTCTTAAGCAAACTACAGAATCCGCAGCAAGATTTGAAAGTTATGTTCAATCTTTAATGAATAACAATGCCTCACACGATCAAAGTATCAAATCTATTGAGGCACAAATTGCACAATTAACTGCTGCGTTGAGCGAGAGAGAAAAGGGAAAGCTTCCATCTCAACCATTGCCCAATCCCGGTCACACACAAAACGCATATAACAATCACAATGTGAATACGGTGACCACGTTGAGATCCGGAAGAGAGTTGCAAAATAATGTGGGAACTAATGATGACATCCCCGCCGGTGGTTCTTCTTCCCCTTCTTCATTTTCTTCACTTCCTTCTTCACCTTTTTCTTTAGAGCCTATTCTCCACCCTTCACACGGCTCTACTTCTTCTGACTCGAACGGACCCATTTCTCACAACACGAACACATCCACACTGGGATCCGTTCCTACTCCACATTCTACTCCACAGAATTTTGACTCAACAAATTTTCAGAACGCTCCATTCCCAAACAGGTTGAGTCCTAATAAACCAAATGCACAAGTGGAGAAGATTGTAGAGATATTTAAGCAGGTTAGCATAAATATACCTCTCTTGGATGCTATCCAACAAGTCCCTTCATACGCAAAAATCTTAAAGGGCTTGTGCACCTCGAAGAGAAAAGCATCTCAAGTACCCAAGAAAGTGCTAGTGGCTAGTGCAGTGAGCAATGCTATTAACCACCATCAAACCTTACCCCAAAAACGAAAGGACCCCGGCTGTCCTACTATTTCAATCACTATTGGGGATAAGAAAATTAATCGAGCACTTTTAGATCTTGGGTCTAGTGTTAACCTGATTCCTTACTCCGTGTACGAACAATTAGGGGTTGGAGAGTTGAAACCCACTCGTTGCACTCTCCAAATGGCTGATCGATCAATCACCTATCCAAGGGGTCAACTAGAGGATGTGTTGATCAAAGTCGGGGAATTCATATTCCCCGTTGATTTTATCGTTATGGATACACAACCTGTTGCTAACCCAAGAAACCAAATTCCGGTGATTCTTGGTCGACCATTTTTGGCCACTTCCAATGCTGTAATAAATTGTCGCAATGGCTCCATGACTCTATCCTTCGGAAAGAGGTCTAGTGAGTTCAATATTTATAAGATGGGAAGTCTGCCCCCCGTGCCTAAAACTAGTACACGAGAAGTTTGCTCTATTCACGAAATCACGCAGGAGGACTGCGAGCTTGAAAGATTTCTATTTGATGAAAACAGTTTTGACGCCACTAGTGCGTCCCCCCTTGAGCCTACTACCGTTGACACAACCGATGTTGATTATGAATGTTTCACTTTTTTGGAAGATGACGACTCACAGCCCGAATATGAGTCGTTTGAATTTTTGGATGAGTCGGTCGAACCATCCGAATCGGTTGTTTGCAGTGATTTCGAACCTGTGTTAGAGTCCTTTGAGTTCGAGGTAGATTCCGCAATGATTCTTTCGCCTCCGAAACTCGAACTCATATCCTTACCGCCTCACCTTAAATATGCTTACATAGGTGAGAATGAGACTTTGCCCATTATAATATCAGCCTCTCTAGCCTTCGAGCAAGAGAACGCTATTTTAAAAGTCTTACAAGATTGGCGGCAAGTTTTCAGTTGGACTATGGCGGACATCGAGGAAATCAGTTCCTTTATAATTAAATATCATATGCAATTGATGGATGATGCCATGTCAATAGAGGACCCACAGGAACATCTTGGGGGTATTATGGTGAGTCAACCTCCTCCTTTAGAAGTTGAAATACCCCCATTTCTTTAATAAGGTACGAGAATGCCAACACTCCACTGATTGCTGATCATTTCCATTCTCGTTTCGATGCATCACCTGTATATTTACCTCCACACCTCCCATACCACTACTTCTATCTTTCCCAAGTCTTTGCGGACCACCACAACTTATTTTTCCACCAACCAATATTCTTTACTGATAAATTTTTCAAATGGTTGGTGTTGACTTTTGGCCGATGCAAAGTTTGGCAGTAATGTCTAACATAGTTTAAATGAAGTTTGGGGGAGGGTCTTTTTGTATATATTTTTGTTTTTAATAATAAAAAATAAAAAAAACTATAAATAAATAAACAGGGGAGTATCGGTATTTTGACCCTCTTGGTTTAGCATGACAGTGAGGACACTGTCAAGTTCAAGTTTGGGGGTATGCTCGGTACGTCTTCTTCCTTCGCATTCATTTGTACATATTTTTGCATTTGCATACTTATTTTAAAACCCATAAAAATTTGAAAAATTATAAAAATTAATGTATTCAATTTTGGCTAATTGACTAGAGTTTGACAAATAGGTCAACTAGCTAGGAACAACTAGATCTTAGACTTAGTAAGTTAAAACCCCTAAAAATAACATTCCTTAAAGTTTAACGGTAGAAAGTATATGCCTTGTAGTTTATTTAGAAATAGGCAAATTTTGGGTTCACTTCTTGGGCTAAGTCGAAACAAAGGAAGAGTATTGATGTTCTAATTAAAGTATAAGTTTGAAAAATAGCTCCTAGCTTAAGTCTAGATTCTGAAAACGTATACCCTACAATTTGCACAATCACGCACCTTGAAACTTGGAATAGTAGAAGAGACCTTGAAAGGCTCTTGTCTAAAGTCCTTAGTATGAAAAAGTGTGAATAAAAAAAAAATGGACACTGGTTTTTGTGATTACTTAAGGCTGCAAAAATAGAAAAATATTTAGCAAGGGTGCTTCATCACCTAGTGCCTTAGACCAACTGGTTTGGGAGTCACTGCTAAAGCCTTGGGTGTTGCAAAGACTAGGAAGTATGCTTTAAAGTGCAAACGCATTTTGTAATCGGTCGTTGGTACCTCAAGAAGTATTAACGGTCGCATGAAGGATGTGTAAGCAAATTTCATTTAAATTCACCACTAATTAGTACTTTGGACAACGGATAAGAGGTTGATTGCTAAATTTGAATTTCCAAGTGTAGGGGTGACTTATACACACACGTAGGGGTATGTGATTAGAAGTTAGATGAAAGAGAGGAATGAAGAATAGAACTTGTATCTTTAGTAGAGTTGATAGAAATTTCTAAGTGGAGATGGAACCCTAGAAGGAAAACTTAGGAAATGCCGAAAGTTAAGTAAGTCTATAAGATATATATAATCTTAAGTTAAATGATGAGTAAGTTTGAAGAATGTGGGTGGATAATTTACAAGTAAAAGATAATAGAATTCCTTATTAGAAAACCTAAATTAAGAACAAAAGTCAATGGGCCAAGTTGATAGGATTTTGTGGGTGTAATCCACTGAAAACCCTCAGGAGACAACACTCCTCCTACTAGGGACACCTAGAGGTTTAACGGCTTGTTGCACGTGCTCAGTGCAATCGCGTTTCCCTGCGAAAGTGTGGTTAGGATTTTAGAGAATAAAATAATAAGTTTGCTCGAGGACGAGCAAAAGGTAAGTTTGGGGGTATTTGTTCAGACCATAATATTGCATTTATCATTCCCCTATTCTTATCCTTTTTATAAATAAACAGGTACTCTTGACACACGTTTGTTGCATATTACAGGTTACAGGTTTCTGGAGCAAATACAGTGAAAAAGACACAAAACAACAGAAAATGGACTTTTGACCAACAATTAGACGGATCCTAGTCAAGCCCAGTTCACATAGGTGCAAAAGCAACGAATGTCAAGGTGAAACGGTTAAAAAGCCCAATACAAGTCTTCACTGAAATATCTGGAGAAGAATAAGAAGCCCAACAGAGAAACTACATATGGAAACAAGAAGCCCAAGGACCCCTGAACCAACCACAAAATGTGCAGAGCCCAATTCTTCAGTTTGGCCGCAGAACCGCGGCCAAACCCATGCTGGCGCCGCGGTTCCGCGGCCATAGAGGGCCCATGTCGGTGCAGATTTTCTGTACTGTTGCGACGTTGTGGGTGTTGGGATTTCCAGTGGTCAAATCTGTAATTGCGCATGTGCGAGAGTCTGTAACCCTAGATTTCCTATTTTTCTATAAATTGTAATCCTAGATCTGAAAAATGTATGCCTCTTTTCAATCAATAAAATTCAGAATTTCTGGGAATTATTTTCAGATCTGTTCTTCTTGTTTGGAGGGAGCCGTCAACCTAGTAAGTATTTTATTTATGTTCTTTTAATTATAATGTTTTCTCATCCCCTAATGAGCGAGTAGTCTCCTCGCTTGTTAGGGTTAGCCTTAGGGAAAGGGTTGAGAGATGAGATCTCTCACCCCTTTCAATGCCACTTTAACCTAATGAAATAGAACTCCACGCATATGCACACAACCGCTCCCTGCGGCATCCTACCCATCGAGGTAACGATGAACCGTAGTATAAAGGGCCGGTTGCGCGCATTTTCCGTGGGGGTTAGGGTGATTATCAACAAAGGAAGGATACGAATCTAGAGGAAGAAACATCTTCCCAAAAGATTCGTATCCACTTTATTGATAATTAACTTAACACCTAATAGATCTAAAAAAGATGGCATTGAAAGCGGTGATGAAGAACATTAATCTCCAAAACTTCCCCTAAGCCTAACCCTAGCAAGATTCTTAATTAGATTAATTAGATCCAGTATTTTAGATTGTTATAAACCAACCCAAAACGACAAATTGAATCAACTCGTTAAAACACATAAAAGGAATTTACCCGTCTCTGTGGATCGACCCGTACTCACCGGCTAGCTGCGAAGCGACGCCGTTTCTGATTGCGGTAAACTTATATTTTTTGACTAATCAGCGAGCCTGGTACCGCTCGGGGTTTTGTAAAGCGTGAATGAGAATATCTCTAAGCTCTTTAGATAGGACCAAGGCATCGTAGATGCTCAGGAGAGATGGAAGCTTTCGGAGATGAGCCAAGACATTATGGTCCACCGAGGAAGGACTCGAATTTTTATGAGCCGGCTCTCCGCCATCTTCTTCATTAGCGACTTGTTTTTCCTTCCCTTTTAGGGCGTTGCCCTGATTTGGCGGTAAAGCCCTGCCGCTTCTGAGCTGGATTTGGTTGGCCTTTGTAGCGAGCTCTTCGTCCTCTTCAGGAAAACAGAGCTCCTCCTCAGAGTCGCTGCCAAGATGGATGTAGCAGGTCACTATAGGGATCTCTTCATTGGTGTCTTCTTCTAGCTCCTCCAGAATCTCAGCTGCTTCTACAGAAAAGAACTCCTTTAATTGAATTAAAGTTCTTTTCTTTTGTTCATAGTCTTCAAGGGAATCGATTTATTTTTGAATGGTTGATCTCCCTGCATACTCTTTTTCACGTCGAGCTGCACTTTTCTTCTTCTTGAGATTTTTCGATTTTGAGCCTGATTGAGCCGAATTGGCAGCTGGAATGGTGGGCTTCTTCTGCCATCCCCATTCTGTTCTGGGCTCTTTCCGAAGTAACTTTAGCATCTTCTTCGTCTTATTAGATATGTGCGTACTCCACAGAGGCTGCGGTGAGTCAGTTTCATTTCTCAGGGCAGCGGGTTTAGATGTCTGCTCCCAGAAGGCTTCAGCTTCTTTCTGTATAAAGTTGGTGGTTGCAACTTGATTGTTCACCAACACATTCTTAGACAGCTCGATCTCTCCAGTCTTGTACTGCTTCTCGACCCAGTCTTTGAAGATATAGCAATCATTGATCGCATGGCTCACTACTCGGTGGTACGGGCAATATAGAGGATTGTCGGTCATTTTTACTTCTTGAGGTCTTTTCGACTCTGGCAATTGTAGACCGTTGTTCAAGGCATCTTTAAATCTCTTGTGGACCTTTTCCCTTCTGAAAGAGTAAACCTTGTTCTTTTTCTCCTCTAGGGAAGGCCCTTCTCCTCCCAGTACGGGCTTTCGAGACCGGTTGGTTTTGGATTCGCCTTCCTTTCGCTTGTCTTCATTGTCATACGAATTAAAGACATTGGTATTGCTGGAATTTCCGCTTCTACGGTTGTCGTCCCGCTTGCTTTTCCAAGTCTTGTCTCTCTGAAAGTCCGGGGTAGACTCTTGCTTCAAGAGTTCCAGCATTTGGACTTTCTTGGTTAGCTCATGAAACGTCTTGAGGCCTGCTGTACACAAGAATGAGACCATCCAATTGCTATGGTTCCCAATGAGAAGGCTGACAGACTGGTCCTGCTCCAGCGGCGGTTCGCACTTGACCGTGAGATTACGCCATCGGGTGATAAAGTCGGTGTTGCTTTCATTTTTCCCCGGCTTGGTCCTCACAAGATCAGCAATGGAGATTTTATCACTGACACTCATGAATCTTTGCCGAAACAGAGAGTCCATTTGGGCAAAATTAATGACGGACCCGTCTGGTATGCTCGTGTACTAGTCGAAAGCAACACCGGTTAGGCTGTTGACAAACTGACGAAGAAGGAGCGCATCATTGCCCCCTGTATTTCTGCACGACGCTTTAAAGTGGGCGACGTGCTGATTTGCGTTTCCCGTCCCGTCAAATCTTCCGAACTTAGGAATGATGTAGCAGCTCGGGAACTCGATCAGATCGTACTGTGCGGGATATGGCCGCTCACTACTGCCGATTTCTTTCTGGGCTTCGGCTTTGGCTACCAATGTTTTAACCTTGCTAGCGACTAAATCCATTATCCGATCTTTTGTTAGCGGGATGGTGCTATCTGGGGCCAAGGCGTCCCCAGAAGCGGAGTGTGGCCGGCTTTCGTGCGGCTCGCCCAATCTTGGACCAAAGGGGACATGCATCGGTTGCTTCGGGTTGTCATCACTCGGCTCATGAGTAGAGACATGTGCCTGATTGGAAGGCGCTCGAGCAATTTGAACCGTGAGATGCATCACAACATTCGTCAGGTCGTTGATTTGGGAGTAAAGCTTGGCCATTTCTTTATCTTTGCTCATGAGCTATTTCGAAGCTCTTGAAGCAGCTCTTGCTCTGCGGTCCTGGGGCAGAAAGTCGGCTCTTCCTCGCTGTCTGAGCTTGACTCTACATGGACTGAGGGGTCTTTCTGCCTATCATCCTCAACGAGAGGGTTTTCCTCATCCAGTGGAGGCGGCTGATCTTGGGAAGCGGCAACCACATTCAAGCTAGACTGGGCTTGGGATGTGGTGGCCCCATCCTTGCTTTTGCTGCGCAGGTTATCGCTGGGGTGCGTGCCCGCCTTATAGACCGAGTGGACAACATATTCGGCCATCATTTCATTATTGGTAGCTGACTTTGTGGACCACTGTCTTGGCCCTTCTGTTTTGGTAGCGGGCAATCGATTGAAGATGGCTGGTTTGACCGGATTCATGAGTGGTGCCGGCGCCTCTTTTCTGGATTTGCCCCGCTGTTTTCGCACGGCCTGATAGACTCTTGAAGAGATGGTGTCATGCTTTCTTTTTTGGGGCTGGGACACGTCCCTTTGTGGCATTTTCGGACCGTTGTCTTCTTGATTCTGGCGGTCATGGCATTTTTCTAAACCCACTTCAGAGGTTCGAAGGAATTGCTGACTTTTACGGCCGACTCAACCGTCATCACGGAGTAACCCTGCTCTTGGAACCTCACAACATTCCACTTGGCCGAAGTCCTGGCCCTCTTGTTGGCTCGATACCTGAGCCGCTTCTGCCTTAACTTTTCTGTTTTAAGCACTTGGCAGACTTCGGCTCTTCGGGAAGACGCCGTAGACCAATTGACAGAAAGCCCAGAGAAGATACCTGCTCGCGCAATTGTCAAGGGAACCATCTGAGCTTGCTAGAGTTGCTTTGTGGCTCCATTGGTGTTGACGGCCTTGCCCCCAGTCGGAATAGTGGAGAGCCGTTTGAATACAGATTTGCATTTAGGGTGGGATGCTTTGGCGACCACAACGTTTGGCCTCCTGCCCCTTGAGGTCGGTTTGGCCTCTTGGTTTGCCGTGACCTTCGCCATATGAGCGCTTCCGGCAGGGTAGATGATGACGGAACCAAATTGACGGGGTGGATCTTCCCATTGCCGGCTGAGACTTGCAGGGAGAACCACGCGGCATTGATCTTGACCACGTACAGGATCGGGGTCGCATCGGAAGTTGAATTCATCTTAGAAGATATCGTCGTTGAAAGTTGATTGCTGCATGGAAAAACATTATTTCAGTACAAACATCGGCATATATGCTAAATGAGTTCGCATGAACACTTGACCCGAGATATGGGAGGAGAGAAAGGTCCCACCGGGCGTGCCAGAATCTGTAGGATGTTTTTCGTTACCCCATTGAGATGGGAATACGCGTCGCTCTTGTCAGGCGCATTACAGATTCCCCCTGTCTAGGGTAGGCTGGGGTTTATTGATTGTGGGGATCCGAATCTCCGGCAGCCGCGGACTAAGCTGCCGTTAATTACCCCTCGCCTTTGGAACGAGAGAACCTCCGATTGACGGATCAAATAGATCATGAGAACTCAATGTGTAGAGTGCGTGTGTTGTGCATTGAGGGGTTTTGGATATATCGGGAGCCCCGCATAGTTTACGGGGTCCCGCTACCCGGATAGCAGGCTGGAGGTCAAGGGGGCTAGCAGCCCCCTTGCGGGGTGCGGGACAGCACCCCGTTAGAAATTTTTTCTAACGGGAGAAGTGTTGTGAAGTGTGTATGTATATAAAAAAAGAAAACTAGCGTCTAAAGGACACGTGAGCTCCAACGCCCCACGTGCCTGGCACGCGGGCATTGGGCGCCAGCACCCCACGTGCTTGGCACGCGGGCGCGGGCGCCCCACGTGCTTGGCACGCGGGAGCTAGCCCCCAACGTGGTTGGCATGCGGGCATTAGGCGTCAGCCCCCCATGTGCTTGGTATGCGGGCGGTGGGCGTCAGCAGGAAAAGGGGCTTAGCCCCTACACTGGGACTTGTACTCCCGATTGACTTTTGGAGTTGAACTCCTGACAGAGGAGACAAAAGGGGCTTAGCCCCTGCACTGGGAGTTGTACACCCAAAAAGAAAGATTTATTATTATTATTATTATATATATATTTAGGAGTTAAACTCCTAAGATATTTTTGGAGCTGATGAAAGGGGACTCCTTTTTTCTCTCTTGAGCCCTGGATCTTCTCCAAAATGGGATTTTTGGAGGTGGGTATCATTCTTCCTCCTCTCCATTAGCTGGATCTTGGAGAAAAGAGGGTGTGATTTTAAAAATCTCCCATTTTGGAGATTTGATGGAAGATCTGGGTTCCCCTTCAAGGGTTTTGTGGTGAAAAAATGTTTATTTTTGGAAAAGGAAGAGTTAAACTCTTAATTTAATTCAAAAGGGGGAAGAAGGTTTAGAACCTTGAGGAAGGAGAAGGAGGCACAGAACCCTAATTTTTTTGAGAGAAAAAGTTATTATTGATTTTTTCATCATGTTACCTTTATAGGCTACACACTTTACATATAGCCCCTTGGGCTTGGCCAAATGGCACTTGTGCCACCCCATGCCTTATGTGCTTATTTCTTTTTTGCACATAAGCTACGGGGTTTACAAAATTTTGTCCTTTTGCCCACTTTACATATATTTATATCTAAAAAATTACATTTAGACTAATTTATTGCCTCCTTTTTGGTATGGAGCCGGCCCCTTCCATGCTTGGTCTTGACTTGGGCTTGGGCTCGGGCCCACTTGACTTGGGGTTGACCTTGGTTTTGACTTGGTCAACTGGGGTGTAATTTTTGACCCCAACAGGGCCGAAGGTTCGAGCCTAGTGGAAAACGGAGAATAGGCTCGGAAGAAGTTGTTGGACTAGACGAAGTAGAAGTAGAAGCCGGGGTATCCTTAATATCATCGACATCAATGTCATCAACATGTTCACCCACTTGGTTGTTCAGCACTTTTCCCGATCTCAACGTGGTTACGGCACTCACATTATAACTTTGCAAGTGGCCAGAATTTGGTAGAGGTTGAGATGGAAGTTTCCCTTTCTCTCTCTCACTCATCGCGGCATTTAACTGTGCAAGTTATGCTTCTATTGATTTGATACTTTCACCGTGGGAAGCGGTGTTCTGCACTAGAGTTTGGATAGCAGACGTTAAATTAGCCGTCATTTGTGTAGATTGTTTAATGAACTTGTCGAGTGCAGAGGGTTTATCGGTACCGGCTGTTGGGAAAGAATTATTATAAGGATCAAAGTTGTTAGCCGGGTTTTGAAAAGGTTACGATTGAAAGGGGTGCTGACTCGGTTGTGGTGGTTGTTGTTGCTGTGGGGGAGGTCTTTGATAGTTGCTTGGGAACTGGTTTTGATTTTGAGTTTGGTTTTGGTTCCAAGAAAAATTAGGATGGTTCCTCCATCCCTGATTGTATATGGAAGAATAAGGATTGTTTCTAGGTCATTGCTGAAAAGCAGCATTAGTTTGTTCTTGATCTTGAAACGGAGAATTCAAAAGACATTCTTCCGTCAAATGTGATAGGTCGGAACAGCAACCACACACGGTTTTGGGGAGCGTAACCTGGTTTAGGGAAGCTGATGAAAATTTGTTTTCCATAGCTTCGAGTTTTTTCTGCATTGCTGCCTTTTCGGCTTTCATTGCGATGGAAATATCGAGCTGATGGATGCCTGCCCTAGATGAAGATGATGGTGGTCTAACGCTTTCCCACTGTAAAGTTTGTTCAGCGAGATCTTCCAGGAATTGCCAAGCTTCACCGTCGTCTTTGGATATGAAATGGCATTGACAAATGGTTTCAAGCATTTGTTTTTTCGCTGGATTAATGCCCTCATATATAATTCGGCAAAGGTCCCATCTATTAATTCCGTGATGAGGGCATTGGACTAGCAGATCTTTAAACCGTTCAAAGCATTTCTAAAATGGTTCGTTGGGAAGCTTGGTAAATTGGTTAATCTCGCTTCAAATACGGGCGGTCTTATGATTGGGATAGAATTTCTTAAGGAATGCTATAAAGAATTTATCCCAATTGTAAATAGAGCGTGCGGCAGTGTTATAAAAGCCATTTTTCTGCTAGATCGCACAAGGTAAAAGGGAGAAGACGTAATCTCATAGCATCCACAGAAAGTTGTGAAGTGCCCATCATTGCACATACATTTTCGAATTTGGTGATAAAAACGTATGTGTTTTCGGATTCAAGCCCGTGAAATTTGGGCAACAGGTTGATGAAGTAGGGTTTAATTTCAAAATTATCCTCATTGGCTGGTGAAATAAATAGACAGGTAGGAAGGGACCGCGTATCGGGTAGCATCTTTCTTGGAGAGAGATGCGTGATGGATTCTGCACACCTACGGGTGGTGGCAGGGTGGTGGTGGTAAAATCTGATAGAGAACCGTCCATCTCGGTCGATGTGGTGTGTGAAGTGGAAAAAAAATATGAAGAAGTACCGACTTCAGAGTCGATAGCAGAAACGCGGACAAGACAGGTACTAGAATCCTGTGTTCAGCCGATCATGCACTAAGCGGGTTTAGTGCACGTGGCAGCGTGTGAGAACGATTTTTAAATGGTTTGTTTTGAAAAGTGTCGGACGTGGGACACATCACACAAAAAATGCACAATCAACCCTAGAACTAAGGTCACATAGGTCAAGTCACTAGACCACTCCTAGACTTCCAAAGGACAAGTCCCGGGATCAATCCTCTACCACCTCTTTATCGCTCTTGTGGCCAGATAAGTGTCAGGTAAGTGGGAGGTATCCGCTATACGAATCACCAAAAATAGCGGGCCTAATTAAATAACCACTTTTCTTAGTCACACTTGCCTAGACACCACAAAAGAAATGTGGACAAGCGAAAGATTATCCACGACCTTCCTCTGTCCTAATTGAGCACGACGGTCCTTAGAGTCTTGGTCTAGAATTTTTTTAAATTAATATAGGGTTATGCGGATGCTCGTTTTGTGATTTGTGGGGCTTAGGAAGGGTGATGAAATCCCCACCTAATCTGAATTTTGATCTTGCCCTTTAAAATCCGTATTAAAATATGTACAAACAAACCAATTACAAAACACGCAAAAGATTTTTGCGCGGCGATATTTTGGAAAGAATCCTGCAGAAAATCAAATTATTGGATTTCTAAAGGAGAGAGAAAGATATGAGAAAGATACCAGAGGAGTTTGGGTGCACGATCCCTCAAGACCGCAGCCCAACCGCCTCAAAAACAATGCTTCTGCCTCGATTCCGCCGCGCTATGATGGGTTCGTCTGCTGAGTTTTCTTCATTAGCTTCCCTTGCTCCTCTAGGCTTCGTAGAAAGTCTCTGGATCTTGATTTTCTTGCACTAGTGACTCCAGATTCTCTCGCAAAATTCGCACACTAATCATTAAATATGCAAGTTGCGGCTTTGTTTTATTTTTATGATATGGATCGAATAATTCAACCCGAATAGCAAGAAAAACAATTACGCACGTATCCCCGGCAACGACGCTATTTGATTGATGTGAAAAAGAAGTGTTTGTAGTAGTAACCGTAATCAATAACGGTGTCGCGTGTAGCTATCCGAGATGAGTACGGGTCGTCCTCAGGGATGCGTGGAACTTTTAATCTTGTTTTAGACGAGTTGAATATAAATATGGGAGAGTGATTCTAGATATATGTTGAACGCGGATGTAGAATATATAATAAGAGAGCTTGTAGGGTTCGTTAGAATTTAGTAGTAATGGATGATTAATTAAAGATGACTCCTTTTATCTTTTAATAGATTTAAAACCAGATCGATAGTGATGAATGTGGATTAGGGTTCTTTTGGAAGAAACTAAGGTTTCCCCATTCTTAACCCTTATCCTTACATTGATCTCTATTCATGTCTAGCTTTTACCAAAACAATTGTTAATTTAATCTCAAATCGCGGTCGAGACTATCAATAAATTGGTAGCGCGCCCGATAAGAATGTTAACGATTCTTTTGATAAAGTTTATAAACTTTATAAGATATAAAAGAAGTTAAGAGATTTTTTCATCCATTGATCTACCCTAATTCTACGAACCCTAGCAAGCAGTGAATTACTCACGAATGTTTAGAGAATAAGAAGAAGAAGTGTAACGTTTTGAAAATCGTTCAGGTGAAATTTCGGATAATCGGTAAAATAACTGGTGTTTTCCGTAAAGACCCCGGTATAATTATTTTTCCACATAAACTTAAATATACCTATTCTAACTATGTAATTGCTAGTATATGATATTTATTGAGTCACTTGTAAAATTTCTAGTTGACCGAATTTTTTTCCGAAATTAATTATTTTAATATTATTTTAAGCCGTCACTAATACATTTAATAAGGGATAATTACAAATTGGAATGGGTTGATACAAGTTTTGTACATCATGACACATTAAACTATAACGTAACATGTTGTTTTTGTGGTGAAAAGAAGTTGTGAAAATGGTTTTATAAAATATAAAAGAAAAGGCTTATTTTGTGAAAATAAATTAAAGTAAGTGAGGTATGGGGGTATTTCTTTCACTTGGAACTTGCTATGCACACACCCACACTCACATACCCCCATTTATCCTCACATGTGGCCGAAATCCCCTCCTCATTTTCAGCAGCCCACTCCCCATTTCCCCACTCCATTTCCTCACAAATTAGAAAAGAAAATGAATAAAGAAAACAATAAACTATTGAGGTATGGTTTCTTTGTTGACTTGGGAATTTTTTTTCAACACAAACCAACACACTCACTCTCTCTCCTCCCCTCCTTAGAACTGGCCGAGCACCCCTTTGCTGTCCCAAAATTTTCTCCACCCTTTTCTCTTCAAAAATCCTTCAAAATTGCTTCAAAAACCCACATAAAACACCATAAATTTCCAAATCTAATCCCTACCCATTATTCCTTACCCATTCAAGCTTGGATCTTGGTGAAAAGAGAGCATTTTGGGAGGCTAGATTTCATGAGAGATCTATAAAATTGTGGAGGTATAATCTTAACCCTAAAGTCTAATTGTTGTTTAATTACTTAAATCTAAACTAATTAGATGTTAACTTGGTTTAACTTTCAAGTTGAAAATTGTAAAGAATTGGGTTTGGATCAAGATAAGGGTTTTGATAAATTGTTCATGGTCTAATTGCGTGGTTAACATCTAGTGGGCATGCTAAAACAAAGCTAGTTACTAGTTTGCAAATTGTATTTTTAAATTTGTTCTAATTATGCTAATTATGCTAGTTTTGCAAACTAGGTTTTTGGAAATTGACTAATTAATTTAGATAAAAATCTAATTAGGGTATTCATGACATTATTAACATTATAAGTTATAGTTTAATACTTTAGATCATGCAAAACCAAGCTAAATTGTTGTTTGTGCATTTTTACTATGAAATTGTTAAAATTGGATAAATTGCAAACTAGAATTTTGGGTTTAATGAAAATTGATGAGATTAAATTATGGAAGTGGTTTGGGTGGCTTAATCAAGATATTTAGTGAACATCGTAGCCGCTAGAATTGTTAAAACAACTAGATTTGAACTAAATTGGCAATTGTTGCTTACTAGAGTTTCGGAAAAATAGCTTTTAAAGCGAATTTGAAGTTTTGATGATTTAAACCCAATTTTATATATATATTTAGTGTGTTATGAAACCACGAATGGTGCGTTTGAGTTTTTCTCGATCATTCGGCGTTTGTACGCCGATGTCGAGGGTATTTGGGTTGATTTGAGAAGCAAACCATAGGTTTTGACCTATGTGAGATTCATGTGTCGTTTTGGTCATAAGTCGGATTTTAATGCGATACGATGTGTTATGATACGTAGGTACCCTCACGAGGACTTCGAGACGACAAGCAAATGTGTGGCGACATCGATTTCGGCAAGCGAGGACCAGGTGCGTAGATTTTTTTCTACGGGGGAAGTCGGGTGGATGGCGTATAGCACCCCCGCAATTTCGTAAGACATATGTGATATTATATGTATATAGGTGAAATGTGAATACTTGGAACGAAAGGTATTAAGTGATCATGGGTTGGATATAGTGAAATTTGGAGGAAAGAGATTTTAGTTCAGTTATTAGTCGCAAGACCTTAGAGTAAAGGTTTGACACACACATACGTGCACACACGTGGTCTGTTATCGTTATATATGGTTATATGGAATACCTAGATGTGTGGATGAGCTGGTATATAGGTATGTACATATATGTATGTACTGATAATGAGGATAGTGGATGATAGTTGGAGATGAGTCGATGAGATTGGGCTTCAGGCCATGAGATCGATGATGTGATATGGTTCGTATTTGAGATACGACATGATATTTTAGCCGGTTCTTTAGGCATGGTGTTTTCATACACAGGCAGGTATATACATAAATGGTATCAGTATTGTACTAGACTTAGATCAGTACCCCCAGATCATGATATATGATGAAAAGGATACCAGACGAATAATGAGATAAATGTGATATTTGACCCGTACCCAGACTTGGGAGGCCGTACGAAGGATTTATCGTACGAGCTATGTATTGATGATAGATCCGCACTCTTGATTCGAGGATATCATAGTATATAGGGTATCGTACGGGATACTATTGAGGCGGGATCACCGACTATTATATACATATATATGTATCGACTCAGATTTAGGTGGTTTCCTTACCTTTGGATTAGAATGTTAGTTAGACCTGTAGTTTACTGTATGACTCTTATTATTTATTGCATGTTCATCATTGTTATGTTTATTATTCAGCTCCCACATATTACTGCTGCTCGCCTCGCATTGCATGCTTATATTATGTTTTCATATGTTAGTATCGAAATCATGCTGTCAGGACACCAGCACTATTACCGATGATGCATATGCTCCACATACACTTGCTTTCCGGCTCACACACATCATCATTGGTAATTGCCATACCACGTACACTTTAGAAAATACCATTTCATTGACATAGCTTGATAGCTGATATTGCAATATGTTATAGCTTTCATATGCTAGTTTAACTATTGCATTTATTGAATGATATCATATGCATTCATATATTCATTGGTTATGTATATTTATGGAGATTTATGTCGGTATTCACTGTTTATCGGTATTATGATTATTTGATGATTTTGGATTTCCATGAGATTTCTGGATTTGGGAGAAAACCGCAAGAATATATATAAACTTCTCTCTCTCCCCCTCTTTTTAAAAATGCAAGTTGCGGTTTTCTCATGATGTATGAGTCGTCCACCATGAGTTTTCAATGATAGCTGTTGGATTTCGAGACCCTATTCGAGGAGGAGTAGGAACCGTTTCGGGTACATGGTGGACCCGGTGAGGTACCCCGAGGCGAGAGTAATTTCATGGAGGATGATGAGCTTGGCAGGGGGCACTACCTACCGGTGATATTATTTGGACTCGTCGGTTATCCGGAGGATACCGACCGGAGTCATGAGATGGATACAGGCTGATCCGTTCTGCCAGAGCCCGCGGGCCGATCCCGCAGATGATACGGATGCCTGAGATATTGAGATATTGAGATTTATGTTTTGGTGTCGATGCTTGACACTGATTTCTCTGTTGATTTCATTGATGATACTCGATTTATATACATAGAGAAATCTCATTAATTAAAGAAAACAGTTGTCTCACTCATGATGTATTCTGTTTTCATTCATAATGCATTTATACATCATATATCTGATATGTTGTTATATGGGGCACTAACACGAGCACGTAGTATTACACTTATATGTAGATGGATCAGGATATTATTTGAGAATATTACTTGATATGACCTAGGATTGCGTTATACATGCGATTTCTACTCGTAGATGTTTTCTACTCACGAGTTGGCAACTCACCCCCATTGTGCCACAGTTCCTTGCAGGTTTTGCCGTACAGGTTTCGTTGCCGCTTTGCTGGCACACTGTTCCTTCCGGGTGATTGCTTTGGTAGGTGGGTTCTTTTGCATCAGGACCACCATTGTATATTTGTTATTTCAGTTGTATCTAGTAAAACTCCATTAAGCAGATTGTATATTTGATAGAACTAGAAGACCATTGTTTATTATTTCGACCTTAGAGTCGCGCGTTGTATTATTATGGGTTTTTCTTGATGTTTTGAGTTTCCTTTTGATGTTTTGATCCTCACCCTTCGGCGTTGTATATTATATTGCTTGCGTGGTTGTGGCCATCGATTGACGAAGAGCTAGCTCCAGCTTGGGAATGCCTTTTATCATTTCGTATACTATTCATGTTGTATCCCGTTTGGGGCCAGTATTTACAAAGGAAACTCTGCTGAAATTTTCAGAAAAGACTTGATATTTTAAATGCATACCTCAGCTTATGTTGTTAAACTTCTTGCTTTAAAATTGGTTTTTCCTTCACTCTACTGCTTTACTTGGTTTTGATTTCTGGGTTTTGGCTTACTTAGATTACGTACGCCTCGAGACGTTTCGTAGTTTAAGTGCCGGTCATGTTCCGTACTTTTCGGATCGTGACAAAGTTGGTATCAGAGCTTTAGGTTTTACCTTCGGAGTGTAGGATGACCCTTGGTTGATGGAGTAGGTAGCTTGAGTAGAGTGACGTACCGTACGTATGTTCCGCGGCATATTTACGATACGATACTCCGCTTAAGAAGCCTTAGGATGTACATTTCCTTGCACAATATTATATTCATTCCTATGATCTATCCTCATCAGTACCGGTTATGGTTTTGTTACCACGGTTGTACGGGCAGAGAGAGCCACGGCTAGAGTTGCGTCAGCATGAGCTCGTCACGGACGAGGACTGACCAGGGCGTGATTCCGGCGACACACGATTGCAGAGATGTGTCTTTTTATTGTGTTTTCACGCCATGAGTGTTTGATGGATCGCCTTTACGAGATTTCTCGGACGTGCAGATCAGCACTAGAGGATTCGGCCACTGCAAGAGGCCAGCCAGATTGTGATGACCGTCAAAGCACGGATTATTTTGATGATTGAGGCACTGTTCAGCGTGCGGACGAATACGCCAGTTGCTGCTGTGAATGAGAAGATATCGCCCCAGATGTTTGGAGCTAATGCCGCACGAGTTATACTTCGAGATATGATAGAAGATCACTAGTCACCAAAGATGAAAGACTAGGACATGTGATTCATTGCCTACCCTGATGCGAGGTCATCAGACTGATTGATTCCAGCTAGAGACGACTTCACGCTGATACGTTGAGAGTCGATATAGACGATCGAATATCAAGGACCCATTTTCCAAGTTTAAAGTATTCGGAAAACAATGCAAGCAATTCTATGGACCCTCCAGAAGAATGAAACCCTAACTCGACGTAATGACCATAGAACGCCTTTGAACCTTAGGGTGTGCGGCAGTTCAGCGGTCCCATTTGTGAGGCTTGGGTTTGCCCTTCTACGGCTGGTCCACAGGTGTTGTGGCATATATTCGATACTATTAAACTGTACCCAAGATGTTGAGCTCTTAGGGGAATATGGAACCTTGACGAATCGATCGAAAAGTTCGACATCATTCGGATATCATGTGATGGGATACATTGCTTTGGAGACTCCAGATACGAGTATAGCCGTTAGAGCGCAGTCCATGCAGCCACGAGGAGACGAGTCCGAAGCAGTCGATATTAGAGAAAAGTGGAGTAAGAGGTTCGTACGAGATCTTGATGAGATGACGCTCCACTCCGCCGACATCAGAGATGAGATATGCATTCAAAGGCATTGTATACGGATATATCTTCCAGAAGGAGTCGCGAGGAGTATGCAGCCGTTCCGGAACAAGAAACAGATATAGATTTAGTAAGAGATGATAACTTCCGGGCAGTTCGGCAGAAACGAGATTGGGAGAGACCCCGACAAGATCTTTCTGGAAATACTAAACGAGAAGACCTGGACCCAGGAGCGGTCATATTACTCACACCCAGTAGGCCAGAGTCCGGAATTGTCGACGAGACATGTTATGAGTGACCATAACAGTTGGCCAGAGATCTTTAGAGGATGTGGTAGAGCGGGGATATTTCTGTCATCTTTGATTTTGATATTTTGGACGATTTATTTGGATGATTGAGATTTTGTGCACCACAGTTGCACATGACTTCGATTTGATGTCATTCGAGATACTGATTTTGATTTCATACCTATGGTATGCATATGATTTGACTTGTGTTTTCGGCATAGATTTCATGCACTTTAGTATTTTGATTCGATTTTGTGCACGCTGATGCATAGGGTTATGAGGTTATATACCACGGCATACCTGATTTGGATTTGGATTAAGATGTGTTGTATGCCGTCGATTTTGATTGTGATATTCGATATTTGTTTCCGTGCACCTTGTGCACTTAACTTGGATTTTGTGCATACTTGACGAGCTTGATGCGATTTAGGTGCACACCAGATGCACTAAATCGATATTCTTCGTGCATATCAGATGCACCTGGTTTTGCTGTCAGGCACACACGTTGCCCTTGACAGGTGTTTTCATGCACACCCGTTGCACTTAGATTTTGTTTTTGTGCACATGTATGGCACATTCATTGATTTCGATTTCCGTGCGCACCAGACGCACGTGGCAAGCTTATGCACATTTTGGGATTGATTACTTGTAGAGCAGTACGTTTTTATGATATTTGCTATTGGTTTTAGTACTGAGCAGGACAAGTCAGAGGACAGTACCTGAATATATTTTGCATGCATTGATAGTTATCGAAGGGATTTCCAAAAAAAAAGGGGAGCTATAGTCTCAGTATTTACCTACGTGTCTGAGATGACATGAAACGTTTAAAACAAGGAAACCCTTCTAAATTGTTTTCAAAACGGCGGGACGTGTATGTTTAAACAAAGGGTATATAAAAGATATAGTTATTTTCTTACAATAAACGTCCGCCACCGTGCCATGTTACGCGCATCGCACAACAACTTAAAAATGTTTTGGCATGCCTTTCATTCACATGTTTTGATGATGTTTACATGTATAGTTTGATGTATATCCTGTTGGTTTTCGTATTGGGCTTTGACATTGGTGTCTTCACCTTAACTCCGATGATTGCGGGATGCTTGACGGAGTTTTGATTTTTGAGTTATACATTCTTTTTCATGCGCATGCATAGCGTTACGATGTGTTTCATGTATTTATGATTTCGGAGACCCGACGACTTGATCATTTTACTGAAATGTTTTTGTATTTGGGGGAGTTTTAATTTAAATTCGGGGACCGAATTTCTTTAAGGGGGAAAATTGTAACGTTTTGAAAATCGTTCAGGTGAAATTTCGGATAATCGGTAAAATAACTGGTGTTTTCCGTAAAGACCCTGATATAATTATTTTTCCACATAAACTTAAATATACATATTCTAACTATGTAATTGCTAGTATTTGGTGTTTATTGAGTCACTTGTAAAATTTCTAGTTGACCGAATTTTTTTCCGAAATTAATTGTTTTAATATTATTTTAAGCCGTTACTAATACATTTAATTAGGGATAATTACAAATTGGAATGGGTTGATACAAGTTTTGTACATCATGACACATTAAACTATAACGTAACATGTTTTTGTGGTGAAAAGAAGTTGTGAAAATGGTTTTATAAAATATAAAAGAAAAGGCTTATTTTGTGAAAATAAATTAAAGTAAGTGAGGTATGGGGGTATTTCTTTCACTTGGAACTTGCTATACACACACCCACACTCACACACCCCCATTTATCCTCACATGTGGCCGAAACCCCCTCCTCATTTTCAGCAGCCCACTCCCCATTTCCCCACTCCATTTCCTCACAAATTAGAAAAGAAAATGAATAAAGAAAACAATAAACTATTGAGGTATGGTTTCTTTGTTGACTTGGGAATTTTTTTTCAACACAAACCAACACACTCACTCTCTCTCCTCCCCTCCTTAGAACTGGCCGAGCCCCCCTTTGCTGTCCCAAAATTTTCTCCACCCTTTTCTCTTCAAAAATCCTTCAAAATTGCTTCAAAAACCCACATAAAACACCATAAATTTCCAAATCTAATCCCTACCCATTATTCCTTGGTCATTCAAGCTTGGATCTTGGTGAAAAGAGAGCATTTTAGGAGGCTAGATTTCATAAGAGATCTATAAAATTGTGGACGTATATTCTTAACCCTAAAGTTTAATTGTTGTTTAATTACTTAAATCTAAACTAATTAGATGTTAACTTGGTTTAACTTTCAAGTTGAAAATTGTAAAGAATTGGGTTTGGATCAAGATAAGGGTTTTGATAAATTGTTCATGGTCTAATTGTGTGGTTAACATCTAGTGGGCATGCTAAAACAAAGCTAGTTAATAGTTAGCTAATTGTATTTTTAAATTTGTTCTAATTATGCTAATTATGCTAATTTTGCAAACTAGGTTTTTGGAAATTGATAAATTAATTTAGATAAAAATCTAATTAGGGTATTCATGACATTATTAACATTATAAGTTATAGTTTAATACTTTAGATCATGCAAAACCAAGCTAAATTGTTGTTTGTGCATTTTTACTATGAAATTGTTAAAATTGGATAAATTGCAAACTAGAATTTTGGGTTTAATGAAAATTGATGAGATTAAATTATGGAAGTGGTTTGGGTGGCTTAATCAAGATATTTAGTGAACATTGTAGCAGCTAGAATTGTTAAAACAACTAGATTTGAACTAAATTGGCAATTGTTGCTTACTAGAGTTTCGGAAAAATATTTTTTAAAGCGAATTTGAAGTTTTGATGATTTAAACCCTATTTCATATATATATTTAGCGTGTTGTGAAACCACGAATGGTGCGTTTGAGTTTTTCTCGATCATTCGGCGTTTGTACGCCGATGTCGAGGGTGTTTGGGTTGATTTGAGAAGCAAACCATAGGTTTTGACCTATGTGAGATTCATGTGTCGTTTTGGTCATGAGTCAGATTTTAATGCGATACGATGTGTTATGATACGTAGGTACCCTCACGAAGACTTCGAGATGAAAAGCAAGCGCGTGGCGACATCGATTTCAGCAAGCGGGGACCAGGTGAGTAGATTTTATCTACGGGGGAAGTCGGGTGGATGGCGTATAGCACCCCCGCAATTTCGTAAGACATATGTGATATTATATGTATATAGGTGAAATGTGAATACTTGGAACGAAAGGTATTAAATGATCATGGGTTGGATATAGTGAAATTTGGAGGAAAGAGATTTTAGTTCAGTTATTAGTCGCAAGACCTTAGAGTAAAGGTTTGATACACACATACGTGCACACACGTGGTTTGTTATCGTTATATATGGTTATATGGAATACCTAGATGTGTGGCTGAGCTGGTATATAGGTATGTACATATATGTATATACTGATAATGAGGATAGTGGATGATAGTTGGAGATGAGTCGATGAGATTGGGCTTGAGGCCATGAGATCGATGATGTGACATGGTTCGTATTTGAGACATGACATGATATTTTAGCGGGTTCTTCAGGTGTGGTGTTTTCATACACACGCAGGTATATACATAGATGGTATTAGTATTGTACTAGACTTAGATCAGTACCCCCAGATCATGATATATGATGAAAAGCATACCAGACGAATAATGAAATAAATGTGATATTTGACCCGTACCCAGACTTAGGAGGCCGTACGACGGATTTACCGTACGAGCTATATATTGATGATAGATCCACACTCTTGACTCGAGGATATCATGGTATATAGGGTATCGTATGGGATACTATTGAGGCGGGATCACCGACTATTATATACATATATATGTATCGACTCGGATTTAGGTGGTTTC
Organism: Agapanthus africanus; assembly: GCA_030015575.1. Lineage (NCBI taxonomy): Eukaryota > Viridiplantae > Streptophyta > Magnoliopsida > Asparagales > Amaryllidaceae > Agapanthus > Agapanthus africanus. Next base: position 58,294,110 of record CM057343.1, on the reverse strand, counting down.
CTTACCTTTGGATTAGACTGTTAGATAGACCTGTAGTTTACTGTATGACTCTTATTATTTATTGCATGTTCATCATTGTTATGTTTATTATTCAGCTCCCGCATATTACTGCTGCTCGCCTCGCATTGCATGCTTATATTATGTTTTCATATGTTAGTATCGAAATCATGCTGTCAGGACACCAGCACCATTACCGATGATGCGTATGCTCCACATACACTTGCTTGCCGGCTCACACATATCATCATCGGTAACTGCCATGCCACGTACACTTTAGAAAATACCATTTCATTGACATAGCTTGATAGTTGATATTGCAATATGTTATAGCTTTCATATGCTAGTTTAACTATTGCATTTATTGAATGATATCAGATGCATTCATATATTCATTGGTTATGTAGTATTATGGAGATTTATGCCGGTATTCACTGATTATCGGTATTATGATTATTTGATGATTTTGGATTTCCATGAGATTTCTGGATTTGGGAGAAAACCGCATGAATATATATAAACTTCTCTCTCTCTCCCTCTTTTTAAAAATGCAAGTTGCGGTTTTCTCATGATGTATGAGTCGTCCACCATGAGTTTTCATGATAGCTGTTGGATTTCGAGACCCGATTCGAGGAGGAGTAGGAACCGTTTCGGGTATATGGTGGACCCGGTGAGGTACCCCGAGGCGAGAGTGATTTCATGGAGGATGATGAGCCTGGCAGGGGGCACTACCTACCGGTGATATTATTTGGACTCGTCGGTTATCCGGAGGATACCGACCGGAGTCATGAGATGGATACAGGCTGATCCGTTCTGCCAGAGCCCGCGGGCTGATCCCGCAGATGATACGGATGCCTGAGATATTGGGATATTGAGATTTATGTTTTGGTGTCGATGCTTGACATTGATTTATCTGTTGATTTCATTGATGATACTCGATTTATATACATAGAGAAATCTCATTAATTAAAGAAAACTTTTGTCTCACTCATGATGTATTCTGTTTTCATTCATAATGCATTCATATATCATATATCTGATATGTTGCTATCTGAGGCACTGACACGAGCATGTAGTATTGCACTTATATGTAGATGGATCAGGATATTATTTGAGGATATTACTTGATATGACCTAGGATTGCGTTATACATGCGATTTCTACTCGTAGATGTTTTCTACTCACGAGTTGGCAACTCACCCCCATTGTTCCACAGTTCCTTGCAGGTTTTGCCGTACAGGTTTCGTTGCGGCTTTGCTGGCACACTGTTCCTTCCGGGTGATTGCTTTGGTATGTGGGTTCTTTTGCATCAGGACCACCATTGTATATTTGTTATTTCAGTTGTATCTAGTAAAACTCCATCAACCAGATTGTATATTTGATAGAACTAGAAGACCAGTGTTTATTATTTCAATCTTAGAGTCGCGCGTTGTATTATTATAGGTTTTTCTTGATATTTTGAGTTTTCTTTTGATATTTTTATCCTTGCCCTTCGGCGTTGTATATTATATTGCTTGCGTGGTTGTGGCCGTCGATTGACGAAGAGCTAGCTCCCGCTTGGGGATGCCTTTTATCATTTCATATACTATTCATGTTGTACCCTGTTTGGGGCCAGTATTTACAAAGGAAACTCTGCCGAAATTTTCAGAAAAAACTTGATATTTTAAATGCATACCCCGGCTTATGTTGTTAAACTTCTTACTTTAAAATTGGTTTTTCCTTCACTCTATTGCTTTACTTGGTTTTGATTTCTGGGTTTTGGCTTACTAAGATTACGTATGCCTCAAGACGTTTCGTAGTTTAAGTGTCGGTCATGTTCCGTACTTTTCGGATCGTGACAAGAAGGGATAAAGAAGGAAATCATAATGTAAATACAGGAAAAAAATACGAAATAATTAACCTAATGATCTACCTTTATTAATCAACATTACAAGTACAAATTATTCGAATTTAGATTACAAGAGGAAGAAGTTGCTCTCGATCTCTGCCTCGTAGGAAGTATTTGCTCCATCGGTATTCACGTCGCTCTATCACGTCGAATCGCGGACCTGTCGTAGATCTCTTGTTCTTTGACGGTGATTTGCTTCATGTAAAAGGTGATAATTTCTAACTTTAGTCCTCAGTCCAGCCCTCAAATCAGAAACCCTAGATCTCATAGGTTAAGATATGCAATCACTATCACCCACCAAAAATCTCAGATCCAACGGCCACAAAGGGGCCGCGGATCCGCCGCATATATGGCACTTTGGCTGCGGTTGGGCGGCGGTTTGGGTGAGTTAGGGTTCCAAACTTCTGAGGCCTTCTCATGTTGACACGTGGAGATTTTTTCCATGTTTGGATTCTTCATATATTTACTGAGTCTCTTCCAGTATTGATTCTACAATTTTATTGGCAGATTTTTGATCCTAACATCTTGAATATCTTGATCTCTTGACCTGAGCTAAATCTGCATAATATCTCCATGAATAATGTTACTAATATTTGTTATATTAGAGATATAATCTTAACCATTTATATGGTAATAAATTTTTAAGAAATTTGATTAAGAATATTTGATATGATATGCATATTTAAATTATCAAAATATCTTATAAATATTATATGCATATATTTTCCTTCATAATGTTAATTATAATATATAAACATATGGTAAATAGTATTTTGCAGATAAACCCAAATATGTTCTATATTTATAATAAACACCTTTAAATATTTAAAAAAAGTAAGGAAAATGTTATATCAAATGTGCAATATTTTCAACTGAACAAATAACAAAGCGGATCAATTCCTCGATGTAGGCACGGAGTTGCTTGCAGCTTTCGGTCGAGTGACCCTGCGACCTGTGATAGGCACAGTATGGGCCGCGGAACCATTTGCTCGTCCTCTGGGTAGCTGGTGGGAGCTTCAAGAACCTCTCGCCTTTAGCCTCCTCTGACAGCTCGGTCTGGGAAATGTTCAGAGAAGTGTACTCCTGAAACCTTGGGGAATAAGGTTTCGGGCGATTAACTTTCTTTTTCTCTTCCCTGTCCCGTCTTTTCCGGTCTGTTTGGTCGCCTCTGGGTAGGTTGGAGTTCACCTCCGACTCGAGTTGGATTTCTCGCTCAGTCCATGTTTTCACTTCGGCCATGGTCTTAGATTGCGCCAATGCAAAAGAGCGGAGCCACTATTTGTGCCTAAGACCCCACCTCAGTGCGGTGATAACTGTTTCATTGCGGTGCTCAGGAACCTCCAGGAAGGCGTTGTAGAAGCGGGTGACATACCCCTTGAAGGATTCCTTGTCTCCACTTTTGATGGTGGACAGGTAGTCGACCGTCCTTTTCTGTCGTCGGTTACCGACGAAATGACCGACTAATTGGGTAGCCAGCTCGTCAAAGGTCGAGATGGAGCTCGGCGCAAGCCCTCGGAACCAATCCCGACCAGCTCGGATGAGGGTGGTGGGGAAGGCCCTGCATTGAGCCGCATCCGAGTTTTCTTGAAAGCTCATGGCGGCCGTGAACACGTCCAAGTGGTCCTTCAGGTTAGACTTCTGTCAAAAAGAGGCACTTTGGGCAGTTTGTTCCTGGACGAGACACGTTCGGCTAGGAGTCGTTCAGTAAATGGTCTTATGAGTGAATCAGCGGAGTACTTCGCCCCTTCGCCGGCCGTATGGTTGTTCTGTCGTATGTCCTCAATCTTCTTTTCAAGGGCCTCGATCCGTTAGTGGTACCCCGAGGATTCTCCACAGTCAGAGCACCGGCTATCTCTGCTTCGGGTTTGCACAACAGTGCGGCTTCGGTTTCGCTCTATCATATTTCTTAAATTTCTCAGGCGAGACCCTTCTTGAGTAGTCCCGACGTTCGTCGTTTGCGCGGCCTCGACGGGAGTGGGGGCGTCGGTCATGCCTGGAAGTAGGAGAACTGACCGACACCTCCTCAGGGGGTGAGAGCACGCGGCGGGTCTCGGAACGACGGCCTGGTCTCCCCTAAGATGGGGTATTGAACTATCCGGCGTCCATCGTGTCATTGAATCATTCCCCGAATGTAGGTTGTAATTCCCAGAATCGGTGCGCCGGCGTTCGTTAACATCAGGGTGAGCGCGATTGAGGTCAAGGACCTGAGTGCGTGTTCCCGCCAGCATACGTACGTCCCCATCCTGGGGAAGGGGAACTGCGGTTTGATGGGCGTGGCCGGCCTCTTGAACACGGGCGAGCGCATCTACCATCATCGTGAGCCTGTCGATCCTAGCGGATAAGGCGTTGATGACGTTAGGAGGGGGAGTAGGACCGCTCCCGCCTCCGTTATGGGTGGCGGGGCGGCTAGTGCTGGGGTCGTCGCTTGTCATTTACTCGAAGGCGGGGGATCAACTTTTTGTGGTGGAAAAGTCTTTCTTTCCCACAGACGGCGCCAGCCGATGAAGGTGGAAATGTCCATCAGATGTTGTCCTCCATCGATCTTGCTGCAAGCGTTCTTGAACGGTTGAGGTTGGGAGTGGAAATTGGACGTGTGGATCTCAATAGGTTGTTGTTGACGCCGAGCTACTGTTCATATCATAATTTTGCATTATTATATTCCCCATTCTTAATCATATTGCAAATAAATAGGTGCTTTTGATCCACGTCTGCTAAATAGTTGCAGGTTACAGGTTCTCGGAACAAAACAGTGAAAATGATGAAAAGACGATACAAAAATGAGACTACGACCAACAAATAAAAGAATCTTGATCATGCCTACAGTTTGAGGAACAAACGAAAATCAGCAAACAGTTCGATTGCACAAAGGCAGCACAAGATTCAAGATTTCAACGCGAAGCGAACGGTAAAAGTCCACAACACTCTGCACTGTGGAAATCTGGAAGAAACTAGAAGACATTCTGAAGAACTAAGTGAAGAAAAGTCAAGGAAAAAGCAACATGAAGTATACCTGAGAAACAGAGCCCATGAGCCTCCAAGATGGCCGCGGAACCGTGGCCAAACCATGCTTATGGCCGCGGATCCGCGGCAGTGCAGAGTGCATGTCGGCGCGTGTCGGTGCGTGTCGGTGCATTGACTCTGTTTTCTTAAGGGTATTTTTGTAATTCTAGATATGGATCAGATGTAAATCCTAGGGTTTCTATAATCTATAAATAGAAACCCTACAGCTCTTTTTAGAGCATGCCTCTTTTTATTTATCAAATTCAGAATTTTTATTCGCTGTAATGTTTGTAGAGTGCATCAAATAAAAAGTAAGTTTTTCTTTTCTATGCCTTAGTTTAATTTCTTTTCTGCCCTAGTATAAATTTTATTTATCTGCCCTAGTTATAAATTTCTTTATCTGCCCTAATTATAAATTTTATTTATTTGCCGTAGTTTAGATAATTAGATTATTAAAAACAAATCATAAAAAAATGAATTCTTTTATCAATTCCCTAATGAGTGAGTAGTTCCTCACTTGTTAGGGTAAGGTTTGGGGAAGGTTTGAGAGATGAAAATCTCTCACCCCTTTCTTGCCCGTTATACATTTTAAATAAGACTCTATGCATATTTACACACACCGCTCACTACGGTACTCTATCCCACGAAGTAGCGGTAATACCGTAGTTAAAGACCGGTTGTGTAAGTTTTACATGGAGGTTAGGGTAAGTGTTAAGAAAGGACGGACAAGGACCAAGAGAAAGAAACCTAGTTTCTTCCCGATCGTGCTAGTCCCCTTTGTTAACTATTACCTTAAAACCTAAAAGTTCTTAATTAGGACATAGAAAGCGGTGGGAAATAATTGACTTTCCAAACTTAACATAATCCTAACCCTAGCAAGCATTTTATAAACTTTTATCTCATTCTTAGATCTTAAAATAAAAACACCATTTTTTTATATTAACTCGTTAGAACACAAAGATAAGGAATCTATCTTCCTGTGGACCGACCCGTACTCAACCGGCTAGCTACCAAACGACACCGTTCTTGATTGCGGTTAACTATTCTTAGATTTATCTTTTAAAAGCGCAAGCACGCAAAATCCTTACAATCAAATGGCGCCGTTGCCGGGGAGACGGTAGTCTCTTTCTTTATGTAATTTCGGGTTAATAAAAAACATTATAAAAAATATAAAAAATTAAAAATTGTAAAAATTGAAATTTTTTAAAAACAAACAATTTTTTTTAAATCCAATAAAAATAAAAATCATCTTGTTCTTTTTTAGAGGCATTGTGTGAATTGTGCAGGAAAGGAGGAAAGACAATTCAGATCTGGAGCAAAACCAGTGAACAAAACAGCAAACAGAAAATCTAAACAGATAGAGGAGGATCAAAACAGCACAGAACAGAATTTTTAGGATCTAAACCGACCATTCGACCGTGGAACCGCCACGATTTGGTGCTTTTGACCGCAGATCCGAGGCCTCGTGCTGACGTCATCACCTCATATCCCTCTGTGAGTACTTTTTATCTCCTCTGTAATCTCCTGATCTCAACAGAAAATTTTCCTGCAGGGTTCTTTGCGCAAAATCTTTCTCCCTCTCCAATAAATTGTTTTTGTGCAAGATTCTTTGCGCTGCAAAATAGAATTTTTTTTTGAAAGTGTTTTAGATTTTTGTGTGTTTACTGCTTTGCATTTTTAAAACGGGCTTTTAAGGGGCTATAACACCAATCCATATTGGGTGGGGATTTCATTACCCATCCTAGGACCCTAAAAATCACAAAAAACATTTTGCATCAATCTTCGAGTTAATTAAAAAATATTTAACTCAGCCAATAAGGACTGTCGTGCTCATTAGGACAAAGGAAAAGTTGTAGGCATCAGTCGTTTATCTAAACCAGACTTTGTGGTGCCTAGGCTAGACAAGTAGGAAAGGTAATTTTAAAAGGCCCGTCTCACGGTGATTCGTGAGCGGATCCCTTCTTTCTTTACTTGTGCTTACCTGGCCATAATTGACGGTGAAGAGGCGATTTGAGAATCTCACAACTTGCCATTTGGAACAGTTAGGAGCAGTCTAGTTGACTTAGGAGACCCTAACTCTAGGTTTGATTGTGCATATATAAATTGTGATTGTGCCGTAGTTCCGTACAAATTTTTGCAAAACTATTTCTAAAAAAAACACTTTCAAAAATTCCAAAACTCCAAAAACAAACAATTTTTTATAAATAAATAATAAAAAAATTTAAAAAAATTATAAATAAAAAAAAGCATCACATTCTTTTTCTTCTCCTTTCTCACATCATGGGTACCCCACCTCCCAAAACTCTTGCCGAACTTTGGTACCCTGAACCAAACTTTGCTTCCTATGCGAATTGTTTTGGTCGAATTACGAACAACCCCTCCATGCCCAAAATTTCTTTCAAAGATCGAATAGAAGCGTCTAGGAGAAACAGTTGGACTCCGCAATCCACTGTGTATTAACCGTTTCAACCTTCACCAGCTTCTTATGTTGATACTCCTTTTTCGAGTCCTGTTGTAACTCCGAAACCCATGTCTATTGCTGAACATATTGAACAATCTCGTAACCGATCTTTTACTCCTTTCAACACTTCCAGTTCTTGGGATCAACAAGTCCATTCACCTTTTTTATCCAAATGTTGATCCTACTCCTGTCCAACCATTCAATTCTTACCAGTCCTACCCGACTTTCGCACCTTCCCTAGATATTGCTTCTATACAGCCATTTGGGAGTTTCCAGAATCTAAACAATTTTGAATGTTTTACTGAAACCCATTCACAACCCATGTCTAGTCTGGAACAGTCGTTGGAAGCTTATATTGTAGCGACAAACCAACAAATGAGGAATTTGAATGCGTCCATTGCCGCCCTTAATTCATCAAGACAACCTAGTGAACCGGTAGCTAGTTTCCAACTAGCTCCAAATTTTCCAATGTATGATGAGGCGGTGGGACAGATTGAGAATTTGAGTGAAGAGAGTGAGCTGTGCACCCTTCCAAATCAAACCCACCCATCCCCAATTGAATCCCACAACTCCGGTTTTGAATGTCTATCAAGTGTCCCAAATGATTCACCAGTTGAAAATAAAACATTTAATGAGTTGTGCGACTTTGTAGTGCTTGATTTGCCAGATCGTGAAGGGTCTCTTTCGAGTGTACCCACACCTAATCCTTTTGAACTTTACACCTCCAATCTAGAACCTGAATTGATAAATATCCATGCTTTTGATGAGGTGTCTGAAAAAATTAATTTTCACTTGATTGAGGATATCGACGCCGGGAATATTTTGGATGATGAACCCGTAGATTTGATTGAAATTTTCTCTCCAATTCATCATCCCGAGTCATTAAATATTTCTCCCGAACTTCATATGCGTCTTGAATTTGATGAGAATTGAATGGATATGCTAAATTTTGAGGAGAATAGTGAGGATAGTATTGAGGATGAACCAGTTTTGTTTGATGAGTCGGATTTTCCAATTCATCCTCCTGATCCTTTAACTGTTACACTTCCTAAATCAATCCCCTTCATCCTTTCAGTCGTTCCGACCGCGCAAGAAACCGTATCCGTTTTATTTTCAATGTCTGGTTTACCAAGTTCGACGTACCCATGTTGGCTCACGAATCTTGAGGGATTTGACCTCATTTCTCAGTGGGTTGATAGATTAGCACAATCGCTTTTTACACATAGGTCATTACAAATTGTGCTAATTTATACACTCCATTTCCACCATCAAGTTCGTATTCCACTTCTTTCTCCCACTTTCTTTGGTTCTTCTTCTAATCTTCCTTTAATGATACCGAGTGTTAATGAATCACAATCCGATATTTTGAGTTCGATAATTCTAGAAAAACAACTTGATTTAGACTCTTTTGAAAATGAGGTGGATGAGCCTTACGAGTCTCCTAGCTCCATAATTTTTGAAAAGTCAAGTGTGTTGAATTCTTGCGTGACACTTATTGACATTGAAACGTTCAATCAAACTTTCGATGAAAGTTTCGAAGATATTTTCGCCGACGAACCCGCATTCTTAAACGACACGGAGTTTGTGATTAATCAACCTTCACTTGAAGAAGTCGAACCACCACCATTTCTTTTTCTCTTCCGCCATTCTTCTCCTCCACCGAGACCGTATACTGCTTCTATCTCCACACGGTCTCGTGTGCTTCTCATCTCCTTTCTCTACACTCCATTCTTTCACCAACCCTACCATTATAACGATAATTTTTTTGAATGGTTGGTGCTAACATTTGGCCTGTGTAAGGCCTTGTATAGCTTGATACCGTGTTTTTCTCCCCTAACTCTAAACTTTAACACTTAAACAGTGGAAACATTGTTTCACTTAAGTTTGGGGGGACCTTGTTGTATATATATATTTTTTTGTTTTCTTTTTTCTGTTAACAATAAATAAAAAAAACCAAAAAATAAATAAACAGGGGAGTGCCGACATTTTGACCTTCTTGGTGTAGCCTGACAGTGAGGACACTGTCAAGTTTAAGTTTGGGGGTGTGCTCGGTAAGTTTTCTTCCTTCGCATTCATATGTATATTTTTGCATTTGCATACTTATTTTAAAACCTATAAAAATTGAAAATTTTAAAAATTATAAAAATTGAAAAATTCAATTTTGGCCATATTTGACTTAAGTTCAACATGATGGTTGACTAGTTAGGAAAAACTAGATCCTAAACTTGGTAAATTAAAAACCCTAAAAATAACCTTTCTTAAAATTTAACTATAGAAAATATATGTCCTTGTAGATTATTTAGAAATAGACAAATTTTGAGTTCAGTTCTAGGGCTAAGTCAAAATAAGGGAAGTGTATTGAATTTTTATTTGAAGTGTAAGTCTGAAAAATCATTCTAAACCTTAAGTCTAAATTCTGAAAATATATACCCTACAATTAGCACCTACACGCACCTTGAAACTTGGAATAGTAGAGGATACCTTGAAACGCTCTTGTCTAAAATCTTTAGTATGAAGAAAAATAAAATAAAAGTATAAGTGTGAATAAAGAAACATAAAAAAATGAACACTGGTTTTGTAATTACTTAAGGCTGCATAAATAGAAAAATATATAGCGAGGGTGCCTTATCATCTAGTGCCTTAGACCAACTGGTTTGGGAGTCACTGCTAAAGCCTTAGGTATTACAAGACGATGAATTACGCCTTAATGTGCAAACACATTTTGTAATCGATCGTTAGTACCTCAAGAAGTATTAACGGTCGCATGAAAAATGTGTAAGCAATTTCATCTAAAAATTCACCAACTAAAAGTACTTTGGACGATGGACAAGAGTATAAGAGCTTGAATTGAATTTCCAAGTGTAGGGGTGATACATACACATACGTAGGGGTATATGATTGGGGTTTGGATGAGAGATAGGAATGAAAAATAGGACTTATATTTTTAGTAGAGATGATAAAAATTCCTAAATTGAGATTGAACCTTAGAAGGAAAACTCAAAAGATGCTAAAAGCTAAATAAATTTACAAAATATATACAATCTTAAGTTAAATGATAAGGAAGTGTGAAAAATTCGGGTTGATAATTTCTGAGTTGAAGATAATAGAATTTCTTGCTAGAACACCGAATTGAAGAATGAAAGTCAATAGGCCAAATTGATCGGATTTTGTGGGTAGTATCTGCTGAAAACCCTCAGGAGACAACACTCCTCCTACTAGGGACACCTAGAGGTTTAATGGCTTGTTGCACGAGCTCAGTGCAATCGCGTTTCCATGGGAAAGTGAGGCGAGGTCTTTTTCGAGAATAAACTAGTTTTGCTCGAGAACGAGCAAAAGATAAGTTTGGGGGTATTTGTTCATATCATAATTTTGCATTATTATATTCCTCATTCTTAATCATATTGCAAATAAATAGGTGCTTTTGATCCATGTCTGCTAAATAGTTGCAGGTTACAGGTTCTCGGAACAAAACAGTGAAAATGATGAAAAGACGATACAAAAGTGAGACTACGACCAACAAATAAAAGAATCTTGATCATGCCTACAGTTTGAGTAACAAACGAAGATCAGCAAACAGTTCGATTGCACAAAGGCAGCACAAGATTCAAGACTTCAATGCGAAGCGAACGGTAAAAGTCCACAACACTCTGCACTGTGGAAATATGGAAGAAACTAGAAGACATTCTGAAGAACTAAGTGAAGAAAAGTCAAGGAAAAAGCAACATGAAGTATACCTGAGAAACAGAGCCCAAGAGCCTCCAAGATGGCCGCGGAACCGCGGCCAAACCATGCTTATGGCCGCGGATCCGCGGCCGTGCAGAGCACGTATCGGCCCGTGTCGGTGCGTCGGTGCATTGACTCTGTTTTCTTAAGGGTATTTTTGTAATTCTAGATATGGATCAGATGTAAACCCTAGGGTTTTTATAACTATAAATAGGAACCTTACAGCTCTTTTTAGAGCATGCCTCTTCTCATGCCTCTTTTTATTTATCAAATTCAAAATTTTTATTCGCTGTAATGTTTGAAGAGTGCATCAAATAAAAAGTAAGTTTTTCTTTTCTATGCCTTAATTTAATTTCTTTTCTGCCCTAATATAAATTTTATTTATCTGCCCTAGTTATAAATTTCTTTATCTGCCCTAATTATAAATTTTATTTATTTGCCGTAGTTTAGATAATTAGATTATTAAAAACAAATCATAAAAAATGAATTTTTTTATCAATTTCCTAATGAGTGAGTAGTTCCTCACTTGTTAGGGTTAGGTTTGGGGAAGGTTTGAGAGATGAAAATCTCTCACCCCTTTCTTGCCCGTTATACATTTTAAATAGGACTCTATGCATACTTACACACACCGCTCACTACGGCACCCTATCCCACGAGGTATCGGTGATACCGTAGTTAAAGACCGGTTGTGTATGTTTTCCATGGAAATTAGGGTAAGAGTTAAGAAAGGACGGATAAGGACACAGAGGAAAAAACCTAGTTTCTTTCCGATCGTGCTAGTCCCCTTTATTAACTATTACCTTAACACCTAAAAGTTCTTAATTAGGGCATAGAAAGCGGTGGGAAATAATTGACTTTCCAAACTTAACATAATCCTAATCCTAGCAAGCATTTTATAAACTTTTATCTCATTCTTAGATCTTAAAATAAAAACACCATTTTTTTATATTAACTCGTTAGAACACAAAGATAAGGAATCTATCTTCCTGTGGACCGACCCGTACTCAACCGTTTTGCTACCAAGCGACACCGTTCTTGATTGCGGTTAACTATTCTTTGATTTATTTTTTAAAAGCGCAAGCACGCAAAATCCTTACAATCAGCTACCTGCAAAGAAAGTCCCGGGATGGGTGGCCACCGTAGGACCCTCCGACGATCAAGTAAGTACCGAGGTATAAAGGCAGGGTAGCGGCATATTAGAATCGATTTTGACTTACCTCCATCGTTTGGAAGATGGGGTTTATATAGCTATCGCATGGGAGCGATCCGTCGCGAGGTTCCCGCCGTCCGTTACATCCTTATGGCATGTTCATGTTGATGGTGGGATATGCCCATTAACAGCGAGATATACTTGTTAACGGAGAAACATGTCAGCGTGGGATGCGGGACGCGGAGCGGCGAAAATCTCGTTTTGGCGAGATATGCGGAGCCGTTATGGGGGCGCTTGGGTTCCGTGTTCTGGGTTTGATAAGGAGGCCGATGAGTCTCAGCTCGGTAGATAGATCGGAGTCGAGCGAGGAGGCCGAGGAGTCTCGGCTGCCTGAGCGTATATGGGGGGATTCCGGGGAGGCTTTTTCGAAAGATCGGGTACTACCTCGTCACGGGGGCCCGAGGAAGGCTCGTAACGTGTCACACTGATTCCTCGTCGTAGCCTTCAGGGGTCCAGAGGATATGCGCTGACGACACGTCATCTCCCACGTGTCGCAATCTGGGGTGTTCCCGTTCATGAGCCTCATCAAACCCCAAGAGGGAAAAACTGTCGCCAATTAACCCTTTCCAGGCAAACTCGTATGTCCCCAGAAATGAAAAATATAGTAACCCATAAGCGATGCACATATAAATACTAGTTATATTTAATATTATCGGATGACATAAAATAAGATAAAGTAAATTCGATAATCATTTACAGTAATGGAAAAACTATTCTGGAAGGGAGCGAGAAGCAAAAATGATACTCCACATAAATTCATTTATTGTGAGTATTCTCGTTAAGAGAAAGTGCGTGTTTTGCACGTGAAAGCCATCATTAGCGGTGAATCAATGACAAGGTTTTTTGGAAAACTATAAAAGGTTCGTTCTGGATAATAATACAAGTAAACGGTAGTTTACCGGAACACTATAAGTTCAGGGTAGTTACCCGACTCGACCGGACCCGACCCTTTTAGGGTCGCTCATAAAACCTAAATTAGAGAGGCAACAGAGTAAGGAAGGAGACGACGATGATCGGAGATCGCCCTAAAAGCCGAAGGCCACCGTCGCCTTCGCCGCCGCCGCCGTTCCCAGTGGATGCGAATCTTCCCCGATGGGCGTGCCAGAACTGCCGCCAATCTCTCTGCGTCACCGGCGTCGATTCCTACGCCGACAAGTTCCTCAACGATCCCTCTCGATCTGGTGAGCTAGGGCTTCGCCTCTTGCTCCTCGTCTCTCTATGTTGAAATCGATCCAAATCCGCATCATTTTATTAAGGAATTTAGGTGTCAGGGTTTTGCCACCCTTTTCCAATCGATTGAGTAACTGTCTCCGTGTCAAAACAGAATCTTGCAATCGTAAGGAACCTGAAATTTTCCGTAGTTAAACCTATTAAATTTAGTAATTTAATGTCTGACTTGTTAATTTGAAGTGAGATTAGATTTAGGAAAGAAAAAGGAAAATTTGGAGAGTACTAATGGAAGAACCATCCTTTTATTTTTGGCGAGGAATTATAAGATTTTCGTTAGCCCATAGTCAGCCATTATATCGAAAATATCAAAATGTAGACGAATTAGCTAATATATATCAGTTAACGCAAAAAAATCACAAAGCCTTGCAAGTTATTCACTGGTTTATATAATTTCTGCGTCAATCTTACAAGAATATAGCGGCTTAGTTTTTTATATGAGTTGTGAAATTGTTTATTATTGGTGCAGAATTAGGACATACCGCTAGCAGTAGCTTAGTTTTCTCACTGTGATTGAAGAAGTTGTCTCTGTTTTCTTTTCTCCTAATTTGACATTATGTTATTAAATTAGTTTAACTAATTTCGTACATTAATCCATTGAGCATGGTTGCTATCAGAATTAATGCTGATATGCTTAGCAGAATTTATATTAAGTTTTCATAGTCTTTGATATATTTATTGTTCATGCTGATGTTTTATAAGATTAAGCTCGACTACATATGTTTCTCTCTTATAAAACGAAAAAACATGATTTAAGAATTTATTTGTTTTGAGTATTATTTTCTACTCTTCTGAATTACTTGTACGGACTGTAATTTATTTTCTATGATTGCAAAAAGGGATGCAAGCCTCGGTCCAAGGGAGCATATTGGGCTGTAGTCGAATGGACCATTCCTTTGTGGTGCTATCGAAACAAAAGGCTCAAGGCCATGGGATCCATGCTCGTCCTCGAAGTGGGGCTCCTCAGTCCGAGGGTATCCAGTCCTCAAAGGCAATGGAGGAATCATTTGTGGTGCTGCCTCATGCTGCAGCTTCTATGTACAAGAGCGACTCTGTTTCTGAAAGAAGTGGAAATCAGTTATCAGGTCCTGATGGTTCCCACTGCAGTAGTTTGCATTCAAACTCATCAGGATTCCACTCGAGCATTACAGTCCTGAGCCGGGCATTTGAAATTGCTACTTCCCAAACACAGGTTAGAAGTGAGAAGTGAAATGTTCATCTTCTTAATTTTTGTTTGACCCAAAAATGTAGCTACTTCCATTTGTTTGCTAAGTTCATGTCTGCTGTGGTCTTTGGGATCTCTCGGCCTTTTGAGTATAGGGCTTTTAGGAATTTAGTCTGAGTCTGATTTGCTATTAGACCCATATATTTGATTTCATAACTTTTCAATATTTATGCAGGTTGAGCAACCTCTTTGTTTGGAATGCATGCGAGTCTTATCAGATAAACTTGATAAAGGGGTTGAAGATGTGAATAGGGACATTAAAGCTTATGAAGCTTGCCATCGGCGCTGTGAGCTTGATTCATATAATGTTCTTAGTGAGGAAGATTTTCTTCATGAGAAGACTAAGGTGTTAATCATTTTTTACCAATTATTTCTGTCAGTCATCATTTTTCTGTCGTCGTCTTTTTCCATCAAAACGGGATCGCCTCTGAATCAAGGTTCCACATATTGCTTGGTTATTTTGGTATCAGTTATTAATATAATAAAAAAAAATTGGTCACAAAATTATGATTAAAGGCCTGAACGGTCGGTCTCTGAATTTCTTGTGGATCTAGGTAACCAAAGTTAGATGGGGTCCTAGCTGCATCTTCTATCCTTCTTTGCTTAATTTCCGACGGTTAATCCAGAAATTGGTTCAAATCTCACAACTGCCTCTCCTTTTAAGTGTCTAATTCAGACAAGCACGGAGCCCCTAGATCGTCACCCCCGATGCATCACACCACGCAATATTATAAATTATTATTTTTATTTCCTGAATGCTGTAGATCGAGGAAGAAGAGAGAAGACTTCTAGCTGCAATTGAAGAAGCAGAAAGGCAAAGTTCAGAAGTTAAAGCTGAAATGCAGGAGTTAGAGTCAAAATCAAAGGCCTTCGAAGAATTAGAAGAACGGTGGGTGTTTCTTTCGAATTTCCTTTGAAATCATTGTTTTGTGGACTGCATTATCGTTTGTTATTGATCTCTATAATTTTCTGAAGAAGGTTTTGTTATTTCTGTTGGTATACTGCATGACTGTTGATCCCACCTCAGGAATTCGTATAAGATCACTACAGGTTGTATCATCAGTTAAAAATCAGATTCTAACCCTATGTTGGTTGCATCAAGTTTTAGCAAAGGCAACTATATGCATGAGTTCCATAAAACCTTGTAGGCATGATGGCATGTAGGGAGAGTTGCCTTTTGGTAGTGCAATCAGCTACCCTCCAAGTCTTTCTGCACTAGAAAAGTGTGAATAGAAATATATGATAAATAAGATTTGCTTATGTGAATGATATAGATTGTTATTACACTATATACAAAATTGTCAAATTAGATCACATTCCTAAAGGTTGATTCAGTTATCTAAGGATTATGGTGTAATTTTGTTCCTGCAATCTCTTTAATGTGAAAAGGCTCGTTTCTTAAGAACATTTTAAATATAATTTTATGTGAACCCTTAGCTCAATAGGTTAATCCAGGTCTTATCTAGATACCGGTTTGAATTTGCCTACATTTATCCAATCAAACTCTTGCTTTTAATAAAGGCTTGAATTAGTGTGAATAATTGTTTTCACTCTTTCGGAATAAGCTGTTTTTCTTTATTCTCTGATGAACTTTGAGATTGATTTAGACAATTTCTCTTCTCAAATAATGGTGGTTGATGATGACAATATCCAATCTTCATAGTGGTGTTGATTTACGTGAAGTATATAAGCATGACAATGATTCTGCAAGGCAAAACATTGTGTGTGCACTATCAACGTTTTTATTCCACTTTCCTTCATTTTCATTCTGATAATAACGTCTCTTTTTCCTATCTAACGCTAGTATCAGTGTCTCCTGCATTAAATTAACCATGTGCAGTCTCTTTATTCAATTATTCTTGAGAAAGCTGTAGCCTTTGTTTCCATTTGCTAGATTCTTCTTCAAGTCTAGAGTTTGTCCGAACTCCTAATCTCTCCAATCTACTTGGCTATTTATCTTATGTCTCTTAATGCACTATCTCTTGCTAGTGATACTAGGTTTACGTTACCATAAATCGCTAAACCATTAGCGATTTGCGATTGGGAACGGCCTTTCCCAATCTGGGAACACTGGCGATCTGGATTGAAAGAACCATTGTTCCGATCTAACCCACTAAGAACTTAAGTTAAATGGGCATAAAGTCGTCTTTGTGTTAGTACTTAAATTATACTAAAAAGATATTTAATTCTTTTCAAGAACTTAAATAGATAGCAAAGATATTAAATTATTTATTTGTGTGTGTGTGTGTGTGACGTTTTCGTACCGTGTACCAAAACGTTCTGCATCGCAGGTGATATTGTACAAGGCTGCTGCTGACTTTAACTTTGTCATTTGCGAGTTGAAGTTCTCTACTTTTTCTTTATTCCTGTAGTTCTATGAATTTCAAATTTATTCAAGTGTTGGACACAATTTGTAAGCATGAAAATATAATAGCATAATTGCAGAACCCTCAGCTTTTACTTTATTTGATTTATTGCAAAACTAGCAACCTTTTCCTATTTTATTGTGTAACCGAAAAGTTCAGTATTACCTGATATTGCTGTAGAGTGCTGTCTTGTCAACTAATGTAAAGTATATATGGGTATTATTTAGCGTGTATCAATGTAATTATATTTTTGTTTTATTTTTTTGTATGATGAAGGGAAGGAGGGACATAGTTACAGCAGATCTTTCTATCAAGTCTTTTTGCAGATTGATGATATTCTTCAGTGCATATTTATGAATTTTTCCTTATGATCTTTGTAATTGCTTATACGCAAAGCTGACAAAATTTCTATTTCGTAAGGTATTGGCATGAATTCAACGACTTCCAGTCCCAGTTTAATGCTCATCAGGTAACTACTACTGCACTCTTCAGACTTTTGTTGGTCTTGCCGTCTTGGGCCTTCACTAATATTTATGACCTTTGTTGTTTTATTAAAGATATATTTGAATCCTTTGAAGCCATTTTAATTTGATTCTGCTTTATTAATTTTGCTAGTATTCCATCATAACCGGTAATTAAGTAGGGAAACAGATTGATGCACTTCAGTCAATTGCACAGCTTCCTTTCTTCCACTGACAATTTTCAGTTTTCGTTGATGCAGAAAAAGAAACTAAAAATTGTGAGCACTTGTCACTAAGCAGAAATAATAAAAACCCTCTACATGTGGAATCTCCTTAACAAGTTGCATCATTGTCAGAGTTGTATAATATGCCTTTAAGTTGTACAAAGTAGATTTGAAAAGATATTGAACTTTCAATCTTATAACCTCTCATGATAGTTTGCGTGGTATGTAAAAAGAACATAACTGAAGGCTAAACTAAACAAGAAAAGGGGACAAGGTGGTATAGGTAATTTTCCCTATGATATTGAATTAAATATTATAATAAGGAATGAGTTTTAGCATGTGGTTAAGTGTTTTGTCAATTCTCTCTTAAAGATATTGAATGACTGTTGCACTAAACCAGCTCTATCATAGGGCATGGCGAATACTTGAGGATTGTTGCCAATGGACCAACACTTGCGAAATGTTGGCTTTGTGATCGACATGTGGTCTAACGACCGGTGTCTTTATTTTCAGTGCTTGGAGGGCACAGGGGCAGACCCCCAACCTCTTGATTTTGGTCATAAATGACGTGAAGGCACAAACATAGTTTATTGCATGAATATCACAGGCTAGTGACATAGTGAGGACTTACCAATGGAAGTTACAATAGTTTATTGTTTCTGACTGAAGCGGGCATCATCTAAAATGTGTTCACTTGGGCTTAGAGTACAGTGTCATTTGGAGGTGTCTGAGACCTTTCCTTTTGCAACCATCTTTTGGATGTGTTATTAACAATTTATATGCACAACCACAACGGGATGCTTATGATTCATGAAAACCAAAATTGCAATACATTTTATCAGCTCTTTCTTTCCATTTTCCACGTCTTGTACTAACTAAACTTTTTACCATTTGAATGATAGGAAGAAAGAGATGCAATTTTGGTGAAAGTAGAAGTCTCCCAAGCACATTTGGCATTGCTGAAGGGCACCAACGTGCTGAATGATGCCTTCGTCATTTCACATGACGGAGAATTCGGTACCATTAACAATTTTAGACTTGGCCGTCTTCCTTCGATACCGGTAATCTTCGACAAAAATAAACCATGCAGTTTAAATATATTAGCTAATTTTGCATGATTTTGTATTTAGCTAGTTAGTTAGGTTGTTGCTATTATTATACGGGTACTTGAGACAGGCTTAAAGGAAGTTGGATTAGGCAGTCAGAAAAGGTATTGTAGTCAAATGAATCAAGGATTGAGCTCTATCTAGGCTGAACCAAAGAAAAAAGATTAATGTATTTTTTTTTTTGCCGAAGGGAAAAAAAGGCTTGTTGTAGCCTTGCCCAAAAGTTAGTCATAGAGGCTCGTTGTAGGAGCAGTAGTTATAGTTGTTGTAGGATAGCCAAGGCTATCAACTTATCATTATTCTGATTAAGTTTCTATTTTATATTAGCATTAAGTCATTTCTAGATGCTATATTAATTTGACTTTAATTTCCCCTTGGGCATTGGTTAAGTTGCACATGCCTTTTCTTAAAAGTTTTTGTTGGAGTCTTCTATTATCCTCTGTATTTACTTGAAGCAATATGTCATCTGATCCCTATCATACTAGTGATTGACTAGTGGCATTTGAAATTTTCAGGTTGAGTGGGATGAGATTAATGCTGCTTGGGGGCAGACATGCTTGCTTCTCTACACAATGACTCAATATTTTCGGCCGAAATTTTCGTATCCTTGTGTTGTAATTATGTTTACTTTGAGATAATTGTCCACTTATACTACTTTATAACTTGCACATATTTCAGAACGGGTCCAAACAAATTCACTGACTTGTAGTAATTTAGATACATCGGAGCAGACTTATAACTCTTGAAATTGAGATATGAAAGGGCCATCCAAAGATAAAGTTTTGGTTTTAGATTTATCATTTAGAACTTTGACTAGTAAGGTAATTGCCTGGCTCAACACTCGACAGTCATTAACAGAATTCCTCATGTTGAATTTGGTAAGGTCCAAGTTCTGTATCCTTTGTCTATCTCCTTGGAATTGATCCTTGTGAATATTATGATCCATAAAGATTAAGACCATTTGTCAATACTAAATAGATAACAGGATGAAGACGAAAGACATGTTTTTTCGTAGTTATACTAAATGCATGGTCAGGCATGGACTGGCAACCCAACCCTTATGTAAGACAAAAGCTGACAGTAGTACCCAAATATGCATTTGCAGATATGTTTCTTTAGCTAACACATTATGTTTAATGACATTGTTGTAATATTTTACATCGAGTATAAATAACTTCTGGCTTCTAAATTTTTAATATAAGTCGTAGTAATACTAGGGCCAATTTGTGTATACGCTGGTGGATCTCCAAGTAAAAACTCGACCTATGCAACTCCTCCCAATTCCCCACCCAGCCAATTTAAGTCGTTCCACTCTTCTTTCACCACTTATCCAATATGCTCTTTTGTTAATGTTTTTTTCCGGTTCACCCTTTTCCGACAAAAATAAGTAGTGAGATTTCTGGTATGCTTGTGGTAGGAGAGCGGAAAACTGGAAGCACACATATTTATTTTTCCAATTCATTTATATGTTTGACCCCAAAAAAATCATTTATATGTATTTAAGTAATGCTTAATTTGATTTACATTCTTTATTCTTCATTTTATTCCTCGATTTTGCCTTCTTGTTTATGCAAACATGTTTTAATCATTTTTCTTATGGGCTATGGTTATTATCTATTCTCTCACTTGGTAATTGTTATTAAGCTGGTTGCATGCTCAGGATCTTCAGATTAATATAGTTTCTTCCGAACTCGTTTGCCATATACTCCGGAAATGTCATATCAGATTGCTTGAACATCTTAGACTTTAAGACATCTTTCCCTTTTATTTTCTCCCTTGCCTTTTTCGTTTTGGGAGGTGGGGGTGGTTTTTTTTTGGGGGGGTGGGGTGGTTGCCGTGGGGGTGGGGGTGGGGGGATTATATGCTTTCTAAAGTTATTCTCTCCCTAAAGAGTCGCTCCCACATGTGCAGCATATGCGTATGCTTCTCTTGAACTCAGAAACAGAACCACTTTCTGGAGTCTTATATATAACTCTCTAAAATGTTAATATTTATGGACAAGACCCCTTGAAAGTTTAGTGGTTCCTTTATGAGGAACTATTGAAGTTAAGAGAGCTTTTATGAAGCTTATGTAATTACTGTAACCTACATAATTATTTTGGCAGCAAATTGCCAGCAAAATAAGCAGTTTTGTGCTTGTGAATGACTAACTTGCCGTTGTATCTAGTTTCCCATTTTATTGTTTAACGACGAATGCTGCTTTGTTTTATTATACCATATGGTCTTGCATAAATGCTGGTGGCTTCTGGTATACTTTTGACATGAACTGCTTTTCATCATCTTGCATTTTGTACTTATTTAAAGATACCTTTGGCAACATCCTTTACTTTTCAATCAGAAGTCGAATAAAGATTATTCCAATGGGAAGTTATCCACGCATAGTGGACGGCAATAACAATACATATGAACTGTATGCTTTCTATACATACTCCGTTTTCACTGTTTCACATTGCATATTCTGGGTTGGATTCCACACACGCGCACCCACGGATGCATGCAAAGGGATTTGCAATTTCGCAGCAATCCCAGCATCCTTGGGGCATTCATAGAATCACACATTCACGCCTATAACTACAAACAGGTTGATTTGCCATATTACACAAACTGTTGCTCTATTCTGTTCAAATCCACTTATATATGCTATTCAACGATCTCACAGTTTGTAGATATTATGTTACTGATTGTTTTTTATTTACAATTTTATTATAATCATCGACGATCTCACTTTATATATTTTGTGACTGATTGTTTCTTATTTACAATTTTATTATGATTATCAACTATCTCACAGTTCTTAGATAACTGATTGTTTCTTATTTACAAATTTTTTATGATTAAGTTTGCAAGATAAGCAAGACTCGTAGTAGGAGCTGTTGGATAGTGCAGTATTCCGGACTATAAGGATTGCTCAAGGTTGATGGAGTTGGAAGCTACTGAAAATTAGACTGAACTTTATGTCTTACATTTATGTTTAAGAACCACGAACATGGAAAACACCATCATGACATAGCATGAAACAGTGTCACAAAAATTCCGACTTTAAGTACAAACGAAACAATGAGTTGGCAAGAAGTATCGTGTTTTATATGTGCAAGAAGTATCATGTTTGGTATGTGTGCTCGACACGAGTCCAATGCTGCATGTCCTCATAATAGATATATTCATATTTCATATCCCTTTCATAATAGATATATTCATATTTAACATGAAACCTTTGTAGTGTAGTTGAAATGAGAATGTTGATATGGATTAGAAACTAAAATCTAAGATAAAGGACTGTTAGATACCTCCATAGTAGATAAATTGCATTTGAGGGAGAACTGATTGATGTGGTTTGAATATGTGCAGCTAGACTAATAGACGGAGGAGTTAGGACTTAGGAGGAATGAGGAGCGAGGACTAGAGGCAGACTTAAATAATCATGGATGGAGACAAGTTAATAAATATATGCCAAATAATTAGATTAAGGAATTAACCGTTGGGATAAAGGCTGCTTCTTGTTGTAATTTGGAATTCCTATATAAATATAATCCTACTATCATCTATACAGTTGGCACCCTTCAATGGACAGTTGGTTATTTGTGGAAGGGACATGATCACATGAATCTTACACATGTGATTGCAAACATTTTGCATATTGACTTAAATTTGCATGTCTGAGGCACACTGATTTATTCTAAAAACTCACCGTGCATCTCATATATTGTCTATTTTATCTCTCAAGTCTTGGCTATCTATGCTTCCTTTGTTTTCATGTTTCTTTCCCATCATATGCTTAGATAAGGTTTAAAATTTGATTCCTTCTGAAATTTAGATACATTACATCCGTTTTTATGCAGATTTGGTCCAGTAAATTTATTTTGGAGTACTCATTATGACAAAGCGATGAGGTTCTTCCTGATATGCCTCCGAGAGTTCACGGAGTTTGCAATTATGCATGATCATGAAACAAATCCACCAACAGAGGATCGTCTCAGGCTTCCTTTCAAGTGAGTCCTGAAATTTCTTGAAAGTACCATAGATAATTCATGCTATGCCCCGATATATGTTTGTTTCAACAGCTTCTTCCATAAAGTTGATCATATTGTGTGCATACAGTCTTACATGCTGACCATTGAATATTGATACACATGCATGTGTGGTCTATTGGTGTTCACAAAGTATATAGCTGAGAGGGCTTATGTCACATATGGTTGACAACCAAGGGGTAGTCACGTTGCTTTTTAATCTTTATGGTTTCTGCAGAAAAATAATTTCAGCATTTTTCTAACTATACTCAGCATAATTTCAGCAACAACCATTCAATTGCAATAGTTATCTAACTGCACTCAACATAATTTGCAACAAAAGCATATAATTTCAGTATTTTCCTAACAATTTCAGCAAAAGCCTTGTATATTTCACCAAAGAAATTATATTAAACACCAAAATTGAGTAAAATAGCAAGAAAAAGTCAACAAATCAATAAAGTTTCGATAACATTAGGGCTTTTTCTTGCCATATGTTGAAAAAAAATAAGGTTTTTGTGCAGTGGCTGCACTAAAATATGTCCAACACGTGTCCAAATATGAAATTGCCTCATTTCGAAGGAGACAGAAATTCTATGTCATGCATGTGCCGGACAATTGTCATGCAGACAAATCCAAATCCGTGTGCGACATAGATACGACAACCAAAAAGACGTATGCGTGCATCCTAGGAATAGTCCCATCGCTAACCGTGCCCGTTATCAAGTGTCCAAGGTCACTCAACCTATTTTACCCCTAATATGTAACGAGAACGAGAGAGGTGGACTGCATACTGGTGGAGAGAAATAAGTCTCTGTGATAGCGCACACATCTTTCGTTTTAAATCTTATGTTATTTTTTGTCCAATGCTTGTATATTAACCCTGTGATTTCCTAACAAGTAGAATTTTGGCCGACAGGTTCGAAAACGATAAAGTCGGGAATTACATTATCACCCAAAGCTTCAACAAGCAGGAGAATTGGACGAAGGCCCTAAAATACATGCTCAACAATCTCAAGTTTGTGCAAAATTGGTTTATCCGTAACACTGATTTCCGACCGCAGCGTTTACGCACCGATGGACGATCCTCGTCAACAAAACAATCTGCTGACCCCTAAACCTTTATTTGAGTCTCTATATGTAAATAGATCCAAAGGAATTCTTTGTCCTCCCAATATGTACAGTCTAACTAAAATGTATTATAGAGATTAAATTTATATTGAAATTATGCATGGAATCTTAGATAGGGGGATGTTGGTGTTTGCTGGCGACCTAACTCTTTTAACACATTGTTGCGTCTTGAAGTTACTCTAAATTCTTTTAGCCAAGTCTTGCATCAAGTTTTTATTTTTTATATTTTTATTTGAACTGACCCATAAGCCTAACTCTTGCATACAGCACAACTCTTGTATACAGCACAAGACGCACGCACACACCAAGGGACCAACGAATTAGCCCTGAAAGAGCATTAAATTGTGGCCACATTCCTTTTTGGGGGATCGAATCCCGCAGTCTTTTCAGGAGGAAAATTGTCATATCAACTGAGTTATTGAATAAGTCTGTTTCATACAGATAACATGACTCGAACTTAGACGAAAAAGGTTGCTTTTCGCAAATTATTTGAGTCAACTTTCTGAGACCTATTTACAGCACTGCACCAATCAGTTCATATAGGAAAGAGAGGCTAAATCACACTAAACTACACCCAACTATTGATGTTTTGGGTAAACTATCTTAATCTAATTATTAAAACGAACTCTCTAACCTTTGGATTTTATATGTTTTTTTGGGTCCCCAAGTAAATTTCCTTTTCACGAAGTATGACTTACGCGAACAAACCTGATTTTATGCACAGTTATTATTCTATTATTTAGGCTCAATAATAAGTTTATAAAATTATTAAATTCATGTCGTTTTCATGGAGTATTATTTAGCCAAATCTTCAATCACTACTAAATTAAAGATTTTTTCTAATTGAACTTCGTACATGCGCCTTAATTAATGAAAGATCCCAACGCATGACATGATGATTCTCTTAACAACTGCATTAATTTTGTTTGATGAAGAAATCTTAAAAGCCTTCTAATGGATCTCTGGATCTCCTTCAGATGTTAACTTCCGTTGATCTGCTGCGAGCGCTGATGGATGGTCGAGATTGGATTTGGAGGGTTGCCTCCTGAAACGTGTGGATCTCAATGGATTTTATGTGGTTGAGGCCGAACTACCTGCAAGGAAGTCCTGGGATGGTTGTGCCACCGAGAACCCTCCGACGATCAAGTTAGACGAGGTATTTTGGCAGAGTAACGGCCTATTAGGGTAAAATTCGCTTACTTGAGTCGTCTGGAAGAGGGGTTTATATAGTGGCAGAAATGGGCAGGCAGGCGTGTGATTCACGCCGGCCGTTACGTCCCTGGCGTTACGTCTGCATGATAGGCAGGATTCCCTATTAATGACGAGATATGCTCGTTAATGGGGGATCGTGATGGCGTGGAACGTGGGATCATGGGCGTCGGATATCTCGCGCCTGGCGAGATTCGCGGAGCCGTGGCGGAGGCGTCTGTGATTGGTGCTGTGGGTTGGTCGGTGAGATTGAGGAAGATAAGCTCGGCGGGAGGCTCGGGAACGGGCGGGAGGCTGAGGCATCTTGGTTCTGTGATAGCTCGGAGGCGAGCCGGGAAGGCCGAGGAGGCCCATCGTGCAGGAGGCTCGGAGGCGAGCCAACGGTTGTTTGTAAGGCGGACATATGAGTGGTCTGGATGGCCACTGAAGGTCGGAAACATTCTCGGGTCGAAAGCCCGAGACATGCTTCTAATGTACCATTGTTGCTCCCTTCCCGTGAGCCATGGGACACGTCAGTCGCCACGTGTTGTGATCTCAAGAAATACCACTTCTGAGCATCATCATTAGCTTTCCACTCTCGTTCCGACCTATTTATGGGTCGGGTCGAGAGTGGACTATACGGAGAATCTTCTGCTTGGTTTGGCACCGAGAATTGTGATGTCGATTGCCCAGGAACGAATGGAGGCGTCGTTTCGTCTGTTAGGGCTGGCTATTGTAACGACCCCAAAATCTTTATACATTTGTATTATCCCTCTTCAATAATATACCGTATTTATTTGTACTTGGTATTTTCCATTTTCTCCTAAATTTATTATTATTTTATTCCTCAATCTATTATGTATATTTTTCAAGGTACAATTTCTTTTTGTTATATTTAAGTTTTTAACTTCTCATTCTTATTTTTCCTTTCATAAATATTTAACCCAAATCCATTATTTTTATTCTCTACAGCCCATCTAAAAAGCCCACTTTCTTTTAAAGCAACATCATATATTTAATTCTAATTAAATATGTACATGAACAACCTTGTAGCTCATTGATTAAGTCTTTGTATTGTTATTCCATAAGTCACATGTTCAAATCTCCATTCTTGTAATTATTTTAGTACAGGGAAGACCCTGACAGTTACAATACAAGACAAACAATACAATCAAAACACTACGGGGTTTAAGGGGTAGATTGGTACGGAAGGTGTTAAAAGTGGCACGAGACGGTAAGATTAAGACACCTAACCTGTATTCCGTTGCTATTGTACCGTGGCCCAACGGTTCCTTGAGTTCCTGATACCTTAGTCTCCGGGGCAAGTGAGATTCCTCTCGTATACACTGGCATCCTTCTGTACCAAGTTACAAACAACAGCGTTAACACTAAATACAATAATATAACAATATAATACAACTGTAAAAGCTACTCTCTCTCTCTCTCTCTCTCTCTTACTCTCTGTCCATTCTATTTCTCCTCTTATTTTTGGGACTTACCGAGCGATCTGTTCGCTGACGACATTCTATTTCTTTCTTCTTTGAATGTCGTCAGGTGATTTGGATATGTCAGAGATCGAGCCAACTGCAGAAGACTTGGATCAGTACAGCGAAGACCCTGAGCTCTAGACATTGTACATTTTCTTTTCAGTACCTTTAATTTCCTGTCATGCCATTGTTTAGGCATTGTTTTTATTTCATGCATTGTACAAAAAAATGTTAATAAATAAAGTTGTTGTTTTTATTATACCCTGTCTCTTGTATATATTTTCTTTTATATTGCTTAGCTACGCTTAGCGTATTTGTTTATGAGTAAATACGTAGCGGGCCAGTCCCGTCCCCTTCACCGTACACCGGGAAGCAGGGCGTGACAGCTATCGACCGAACTCGAGCTCTCCTATTTTTTGCTTGCTGGAGTAATGTTGGGAGCTTGCCTTCTTCGGGTGCATGGGCCGGGCAGAGGCTTACTAGCTGGTTCAATGTGAGGCTTAGGGATCCACCATTGAGACCGAGCATGAAGATGTCTGGCGGCTTCGTGATGAGGGCCTTGATCCATCTCTTTGTAGGGAAGGAAGCTTCCAGGAGTGGACGGACCGAGTAGGAGAATGCCCAATCGTCTATTGAGGAGGGCTTTCGATCCTTGGCGTCAAGGGGCAGATAGCTGCCCGTCAGGATGAACCAAGCACGAGGATGCCCGGTCGCCTCATGATGAAGGCTTCAATACTCAACGTCATGGGACAGGAAGCTGCCCGCCAGGATGAACCGAGCAGGGTAGATGCTCGGTGGCCTCTTGATGAGGGCTTTGATCCTCGGCGTCGTTGGGTAAGAGATCACCAGCCAAGGATGGACCGAGCAGGGAAGTTGTTCGGTGGTCTCTTGATGAGGGCTTTGATCCTTGGCGTTGTGGGGTAAGAGATTACCAGCCAAGGATGGACCGAGCAGGGAAGCTGCTCGGTGGTCTCTTGATGAGGGCTTCGATCCTTGGCGTCGTGAGGTAGGAGATTACAGGCCAAGGATGGACCGGGCAGGGAAGCTGCTCGGTGGACTCTTGATGAGGGCTTCGATCCTTGGCGTCGTGAGGTAGGAGATTACCGGCCAAGGATGGACCGGGCAGGGAAGCTGCTCGGTGGCCTCTTGATGAGGGCTTTGATCCTTAGCGTCATAGGGTAAGAGATTACTAGCCAAGGATAGACCTAGCAGGGAAGCTGCTCGGTGGCCTCTTGATGAGGGCTTTGATCTTTGGCGTCGTGGGGTAAGAGATTACCAGCCAAGGATGGACCGAGCAGGGAAACTGCTCGGTGGCCTCTTGATGAGGGCTTTGATCCTTGGTGTCGTAGGGTAAGAGATTACCAGCCAAGGATGGACCGAGCAGGGTTGCTGCTCGGTGGCCTCTTGGTGAGGGCTTTGATCCATAGCGTCGGTGGGTAGTGAACTACCAGCCATGGATGGACCGAGCAGGGTTGCTGTCCGGTGGCCTTTTGGTGAGGGCTTTGATCCTTGGCGTCGGTGGGTAGCGAACTACCAGCCATGGATGGACCGAGCAGGGTTGCTGTCCGGTGGCCTCTTGGTGAGGGCTTTGATCCTTGGCGTCGGTGGGTAGCGAACTACCAGATATGGATGGATCGAGCATGGTTGCTGCCCGGTGACCTCTTGGTGAGGGCTTTGATCCTTGGCGTCGGTGGGTAGCGAACTACCAGCCATGGATGGACCGAGCAGGGTTGCTGCCCGGTGGTCTTTTGGTGAGGGATTTGATCCTTGGCGTCGGTGGGTAGCGAACTACCAGCCATGGATGGACCGAGCATGGTTGCTGCCCGGTGGCCTCTTGGTGAGGGCTTTGATCCTTGGCGTCGGTGAGTAGCAAACTAACAGCCATGGATGGACCGAGCTGGGTTGCTTCCTGGTGGCCTCTTGGTGAGGGCTTTGATCTTTAGCACGGGAGGGCATGGAATGGCCTGCTAAGGATGGACCGAGAAGGGCTGCTGCTCGGTGGCCTCTTGATGAGGGATTTGATCCTTGACGTCGGTGGGTAGTGATCTACTAGCCATGGATGGGCCGAGCAGGGTTGCTTCCCGATGGCCTCTTGGTGAGGGCTTTGATCCTTGGCGTCGGTGGGTAGCGAACTACCAGCCATGGATGGACCGAGCAAGGTTGATGTCCGGTGACTTCTTGGTGAGGTAGCAACCTTGCTCGGTCCATCGATGATTTTTTGTCGTTACGGATATAAAATTTATAATGAAAAGCCTTGTAGGGTTTATAGGACTTAGTAGTAATGGATGAATAATTAAAAATGTCTCCTTTATGTTTTAATAGTTTAAAACTAGATCGATAGTGATGAATGTAGATTAGGGTTCTTGGAAGAAACTAGGATTTCCTCACTATTAACCCTTGTCATTGCATTGATCTCTATCCATATCCAGCCTTTAACAAAACAAGTGTTAAACCAATCTCAAATCGTGGTTATCAATAAATTGGTAGTGTGTCCGATAAGCATGTTAACATTTATTTTGCTAAAGTTTATAAACTTTAAAATGTATAAAAGAAGTTAAAAGATTTTCTCCTCCATTGTTCTATCATATCCTACAAACCCTGGCAAGCTAGGAATTACTCGCTCATGGTTAAAGATTTAGAAGAAAGGTTGAAAAATGAAATAATAATGAAGATGCAGAAAAGTAAGTGCAGAAATTAAATGCGGGAAATAAATGCAAGAAGAATTTAAAACAACTACCTTTATTAATCAACTATTGAATTTACAATTCTCCTTAGAAAGTAGAATACAAGAACCCTAATTTTTGTTCTAGATCTCTCTCTTGTTTGAGGTAGATGAATAGATGATGATTACTAGGATACGTGGATCTCTTGATCTCTTCGATGATAATTTTTGATGTAAAGCTCTCAGTCCCTTATATAGTCACTAGAAACAAAAACCCTAGATTCCATATAAGAATATATGTTGTTACAATCCTATCTCCAAAATCTAACATCCTACGGCCGTCAATGCGCCGCGGATCCGCCGCAAATATCATATTTTGGCCGCCCTTTCGCCGCGATCTAGTAGCATCAGGTCTTAGGATTTTTTCTGCTATTTTGTTTTGATATTTAGATATCCTCTCGATATCTGGATTCTGAGAATAATGCTCTGAGTCTCTGCCATTGCTAAATCTTATGATTTGCTTCCATATTTCGGCAGATTTGATTCCAACATCCTGATTTAACTCAGATCTCTTGGGTTTCAGACCCGAGCTAATATCTGCACTGTTCCCCTCCGAAAGACGGCCGAGACTGAACGTCTTGCCTGAGATTCGGGGCAGATGCTATTTGGTTTTATCCGTCTACCTCTCCGAAGATGCCAAGTTGATTTATGGCACCGTGTATCGGAGGTTTAGACGGATGCGGCCGATGTAGCAGACTTCGTCAGATTCCCCCTCGCTTAAGGGGTTTTTGATTTTGGGGACGCTCTTCCCTGCAGGCGCAAGCCCCTGAAGTTAATTACGCTACCGCATCGCGGTAACCACTTTCTCCTTCTCCAGAAATTTCACTTCGTGTCGTATGTGTTTGTTTTGTTTGTGGATGCCCGTGGATTGTATACGGAGACTAAATTATGCCGTCGCCCGTAGGACGTGGATTAGTCCAAATCCGTATTTACTTAGATTTGGGTTTGGTGTTTTGGTTTAAGGATACGTTAGCCGTATTTGAGCCTAAGATCAACTTAAACGTTTGTTAAGGATATGTTAGTCCAGTTTGAGACTAAGATCAACTTAATGGGATCGTTTAGATCCGACAAAAGAGCATTTGAGGCTCTATTGTTCCAGTTTAGGGACATAGTGGTCCATAGGTAGTTTAAGGACATTGCGGTCCATAGCCAGTTTGGGGACATAGTGGTCCATGTTCCGGTTTAGGGACATGGTGGTCCATCGTTCCCGTTTTAGGGACGGATATTAGTTTAAGGATGCATTAGTCCATAGGTTTAGGGACCCCACAGTCCATATGGATGTGTTGTTGTCGGGACCCGTCGCCTCTCTGACGTCGTTGAAGGATTACAACGATAGGTGTCAGAGGAGTTCGGAGATGTACCCTTGAACTGGATGTAAATTGATTTAAAAGAGCGATCTTGCTCGGTAAATTTAGTTTGAGGACTTACGGCCATGATTGGGCTAAGTCCGGTTGAGAATATTCAACGTTTTTATCTTTGGCCTATTAGGCCGATGCTAGGGCTTTGCCCCTGTTTAATAATGCACTGCATTTTATTTTGGTCTGCTAGGCCCTTTTTTTATTTTGGGCTCTGTCCCTTTATTTATGATGCAGAGCATCTGTTTGGGCTCTGCACTTCCTTAAAATAATGCATTACATTTTATTTGGCCTGTTAGGCCTTTTTTAATTGGGCCTGGCCCTTCTGTAAATAATGCAGTGCATTAATTATCTGACAGTGGCTTGTCAGACGCTTTGCACCAATTATTGAGCGCAAGCTCATGTGGAGGTGACACGTGTCACGCTAGCGCAGTGCGCTGCGCTGTTGTGCTGTGACAAGTGGCGCGCTCTGATGGGTTGCACTAACTTTAAAGAGCAATGCTCTATTTTTAAAGCGCATAGCGCAAGTGGTTTTTATAGCTGACACGTGGCGCTCTCTGGTGACTTGCGGCAACCCAGGAGTGCAACAGTGCAGATTTGCAAGTGCAAGGCACTGTTTTAATAACTTAATCCAATTTTGGATTTAAGAGAAGAATTTTTAAGATTCCAGAACCAATGGTTCATAAAAAAGTGCAAGGCACTGTTATTATTATTATTTTTTATTTATTGAAGATCATTGATCTTGTTCTTAGATCAATGATCCATTCAGAAGAAATTCTTCTTTTTATAAAGGTTTTTATCTTTTTGCTCTTCTTGAGTTCTTCTTAAAATTCTTCAGAGTTCTCTCTGTTTTGTTGTTTTTGAAGTTCTTGATGATCTTTTTGTGTTTGGAGTCTAGGGGCATTTATATAGTGCCCATAAATTTGTTAAATTTGTTAAAAAGATCCTTCTCTGAATGATTTGGGGAATTTTCCCCACCGTTGGATTTTTGATCTAAGGGCTTCTGTTTTACAGAAGACAATCTTCTTGTTTTAACAAGAACAGAAAGATCTTACTGGAATTTTTATTCTGTTTGGCGCAAATGCTCCAGCGCTTGACACGTGTCGCGCAGCGCAGCTGCGCTTGCGCAACTGCGCTGACACGTGTCGCGCAGCGCACAACGCGTTGCTTCCTTTAATTTTGTTTTAAATAGAGCCTTACTCTGATTGGGCGCACTGCCTTGGGCGCTGCGCTGACGTATCAGTTTTTGACGCGTGGCGCGCTGCGCGCAGCGCAAGGGATTTGAAGCGTTGCTTCAATTTTTGAATTTTTGAAATTCAAACAGAGCTTTGCTCTGATTGGGGGAAACAAATGCCCCCCACACCGTTACGCTCACGTGGCGCACACGTGAGTGCAGCGGTGGCAAGATTTTGGCCGTTGGATCCACGGGTGAGTTGAAGAGGCGCAGGTGCCTATAAATAGGACCCTTGGTCCTTAGTAAATGTTTTACCATTTTCAAGAATCTTGATTTTCAGAGCCTTGCTCTCGCCTTTGAGAACTTTAGAGCCTTGCTCTCGTTTCTTTCCAAGAACTCTAGAGTTCAGATTTTTAGAACAACTTAGGTAAAATTTAAATTTAATTTAATTTAATTAACAAAGCCTTGCTCTTATAGATCTTTGATCTAAAAAAAAACCCTTTGGGGTTTCATCAACAGAGCCTTGCTCTCAAAAATCTATAGATCTACAGAGATCTTGTTTCATGGGTTTTAACCCATGAACAGAGCTTTGCTCATGGATCAAATGTAGATCTTTTTTATCTGAAAATGAAGAACTCCTAAGAGTTTTCATGGATCTTTAAGATCCCAAAATTTTTAATTCTTTCAAGAGTTAAATTTTTTCTTTTAATGGATCTTTCCATTATTATTACAGAGCTAGGCTCTTTTTAGGAGATTTTTATTCCCTTGAGACCAAAGTTTGACAAATGTCACTCTGTGATAGAGCTTTGCTCTGAAAGAGGAGATTTTCTCCTTGTCTCTAGGGACTTCCTATTAATGAGAATATTCTCTTGGGGATCTCTTCATTAATTGACAGTCTCATCCAATGATGGGGCTGTCTTATCAAATGATGTACTGTCATCCAGATTTTGTGGGTCCCCATTTGGTCCCCTACCCACTGTATTGCAGTGTGGTGTAAATTTTTAAAATGCCAAGCGTTGGAATTACAACACTGACAGCTAATTTTTGTCCCTCCACAGGAAACATGCCTGCTGACCTATCATTCCCGTTTGTTCGCTCGGAGGGAGGATTTCCCCAGGCACCAGTGGACCGAGAGGTGCTCATTCTCGGTCAAGGATCATGACCCCGAGCATAAGAACCTTCACTTGTGGGGTAGGTAGTATAACGATATCATTCAGGGTCGCCGAAGCTTCGGTTCTGCTACGCCGTCCGAGTCAATATTTTCGATCCCCTATGCGGATGAACCCCTGGTGAAGTATGCCGTGGAGGTCAAAAATTAGAATTCGGATGACCTCCTGCAGCCTGCAATTGGGGTTATTCCCGTGCAGCTGCCGCCGGCAATAGATATTTTGGGGAGGCGAATCTGTCAGGGTGAAGCACGCTCTTGGGGACAGGCTTATAACATTGGATTGATCCCGCGACCGACCGACGGATATTTGCAGTGGGTCCGGTACATCTTATCAGCGAAGAGGACTCATCTGATGAAGATTGGTTTGTATTCGGCCATCTACGTCTCGCTCTTTGAGTATCCCTCTCCTCCAACGTGGTGGATTAAGGCTTTTATCGAGCAATGGAATATCCCCACCCACACCTTCCTGATGATGGACCGGGAAGTCTCTATCTCCTTGGAGGAGTTTGCTGAAATCTCGGGTCTGCCAATGAAGGGGGAGCATTACGAGGAGATGCTTCCTCCTGACGAATACGTCTTTGCCACCAAGCCGCTGGTGTTTGTTCTGACGCCGGAGAATGCTATTCAGCACCAGTTTCCGGGCTTGGTGAAGGTGCTGGAGATCTATGAAGGGCTCTATCTGGAATCGGGCATCCGGGGAGTCAATTTCGCAGATTTTATCGCCCGCTTCATTCGACCGGAGTTCCTATCGGAGCGGAGCGAGAAGTTCGCCCAGCTTGATGACCCTTTTGTCTTAGGCTTGGAACGCCGACCCACATCGGAGGATGATCACAAGGACTTTTATCTCCCCGGCGCTGCCGTCATGCCCTTGTCAGAAATCGCCGTCCCGGGCATGGATGAGGAGACCTTTTTTGTAGGGTTTCTGGGATTGTGGCTGTGCAGCTTTGCGGTCCCCATGCATCCGCGCCACATGCGGCCATCTGTTTTCTACCCAGCGCATCGGATGGTGGCTGGTCTGCAGTTGACAGTAGGAATCGCCGGGCTGGCTCACCTTTATAATGGACTTAGCGTAGTGGCGGACGCTAATGAGCCTGGGGTGCAGCCTGCTAACTTCCCGATGCACTACTTCACCTCTTGGATGGAAATGCATGTGCACGGGGTGTTCGGCGCCCATAAGATCCCTCCGTTTTATGAGAAGTGCAGACTCCCAAGAGTCATGCGGTTGGTCGGCGCTTCGATCGTGGTTGCACCTCTGCGAGAGGCTAGGGGGCTGCTCCTACGTCCACACCTGGTCGGAGCGAAGGTTTCTTTTTTGGATAAAGTCATAACCATAGGCTCAGAGACCACCAAGTCGGTAGTGCCGCTGCGCGATGATTTTAAGGACGGAGCTTCCATATTGAAAGCTCAGGAGATCCTCCACCTCTACTCCATTCGGTCGGGCTACCTGGTGTTTAGGCAGAATGAGACGGCGCTCTTCATGAGGTATAACTCTCACCGGTTCGCTCAGCAATCGAGCTATCACCAGGGGATCACGATGGAAGCGTTCTTGGAAGAGCCCATGGCTAGCCAAGAGGGGATAAGGAGTGTGATGCACCATTTCATACGGCTTAACACGGGCTCCTATTTCTTCATCAGCGAGCCGAGCTGCGTCCCCAAGGTCCTTAACGCGTACGTGGCTTGGTACGCGCATGCAATGGGTCCAGTTATCCTTATGGAGAAGCGCATGCTGGTTGACCGCAAGGGTGCGCCTCCCGGCGGCGATCGCAAGGCTCCCTTGAAGCCAAGGACCCCGGTCATTCCTCCGCTGAAAGATGCCGGAGTTAGGCCATCGCATGTGTTGAGCCCCCTGCGCGGATTGCCGCTTCCTGATACGGTGGATGCGCCACCAGCGCCCCGTGCTCCAGTGGAGACGGTAGATGTGGTTTCGCCGGAGTCCGGCGTGGGCGCGAATATCGGAACCCGCCGCCCTAAGGTGCCTGCAAAGCGCAAGTCGATCTCGGGTGCACCCAAGGCTGGCGAGCAGAAGAGGAAGAAGAAGTCGCTCTTCTCAGCCGACGTTGCTTTCGGTCAGGAACCTCATGCTCCATATAGCGAAAGCTTGGGTGAGTACGGGACCAATAAAGGATTGGTTATGCCGCTAGATAACACTGATCTGGTGGCCGCCATCGCGGCTTCAGAGCGATTGGCGAGGCACGACGCATGGCTAGCTAAGCTTGCACAATCGGGTAATTACTAGTCGCATTTCTTATTGCATCGTACTTTTATTATTGTCTTTGACTAATACTTTTCCCTTCTTTTCTTCAAACTGGCATTACCACCGAAGAAGCCATCGCTGCTTCCCTCAAAACTTTTTAAGAGGAAGAACGACTCAGAGCATCCTTAGGCCTCAGGACATTTCGATTCATTAAGTCTTTATTCTCTTTTTTGTTATGGTCGATCTAACCCTTTCTTTTTCTCATCACAAGAACCACAATGTTGGTCCTGCAAAGTGACGCGGAGACTCTTCCCGGGCCAACTACTGAAGTCCCGGTCTCTTCGGGGCTACCATGAAAGCCTTAACTCGAGAAGTCGGTGAAGGATGCCTTGAAGGATCTGGAGGCATCTCTGTTCGCGGATGATGACGCCTCAATGAAGGAAGCTTCGAAGAGGTCTGTCTTAACGGCTCGGGAGGAGAGAAAGCGGTTAAGGCGCAAGGCGCAGGCACGCAGGGCTGCTTTGGCCGTGGGAGCGGGCCCAAGCACCGTCCCTCGTGTTGATACTCCCTCAGAAGAGCCCCCGGTCGTCTTGTCCACAGCTCGCAGACAAGTGGCGCGCGCAGTTCGGCGCGCTAATGATAAGTCCTCCTCAGGTAACGTATCTTTCAGGATTTTTTTGTAAGAATTGTAAATTTGTCGGTTCTTATATATCTTTTCCTGCAGGGCCAAGTCCAACCGAAGGGGAGGCGGAAACCGTCGAACCTAAGGGGACAGAGGAAGAGGCGTCGGCCGAACCCGAGCCGACGGTGGGCGACGTCGCCGGGGTTGCTGGACCTGGGCTGGGGGCTGAGGGAGCTGCACTAGAGAAGGTCGTTGATGCCGAGCCCGAGGTGGCGGCAAATGAAATGACCATTATAACTGTTCCTGGGGCAGTAGCGGACGAGGCGCCTGAGACCGGCGACCCCATGGCGACGGCGGATAAGACAGCAGCAACCGCTGAGCCTGAAGGAGTAGCGGGTGAGACGGGCATGACTCCCGAGGACAAGCCAGCCACTCTTTCTCAAGAGTCTGGCAATGCTCCAATCATTGCTCTCCCCGTCTACGGTCCTCCGCCGTCTCCTGGTCGTGCGAGCACGACGACAGCCCCTGTTGAGTCTGGTGATGAGGCCACGGGAGGTGGACTCGTATCGATGGAGGAGGGAGACGCCTCCATTTCGGCCGGCGGCTCATCAGGTAAATTTCGAGTTACTGTCACTTTTTTTATCTTGCAATCCTTTCTGACAAGTTTATCTTTGTTCTTAACGCAGGTGCGGCCAGTGCCGCTGCTCCATTGCTCGAGGGAGCGCCGTCAACTACTGTCTTGGCGGTGGTCACCTCTCAACCTTCCCTTATACCATCGCAGATGTTGGAAGGTATGGATTTGCAACCCATTAGTTTTATCTTTCAGCCGCATAATTTATGTACTAAAGTCGTACTATTGTGTCTTTTTAGGAGTGCTTTTTGATCATCTCTATCAGGTGTTGCACCCGCACTTCTCCTTCCCATCTGAACTCGTTTCTTCCTCCAGTGGCGCTGGTGAGTATCATTTCCAATTGGTGCCTTTCTTTTTTCAATAATGGAATTATTTCTGACTCTTTCTCTTCTTGATTGCAGTGCTACAAATCAAAGGAGGAGATGAAAGATTGGTTGCGCCGCCGGCCTTTCCGCCTACTGCAGCTGGTATAGTAAACTATCCCATCGATGACTTTTTCATATCTCTTGAACCGTCATCTAATCGTGTTTTGTCTTTTCAGCCGTTGTTCCGATTCCGGCGCCCTTTGAGTCTCGCATTATAATGCCGGCAGGCCCCTTCCCGAGACGTCCGTCTTCAAAGGGTGCCGTAATGAGCTTGGGCATGCTGAGTGGATACGTCGAGGAGCTTGACGCAGACGCTCTCCCATCTGAAGGCGGAGGTTAACCTAATGTTGGCGGTGCTTGTGAATTTTCATGACGGAGGCGTCGTTGAGCTTTGGGTCAATCACTGCAGGGAAATCGAGGTCCGCCTGCATCAATCGGAGTTTATGCGCCTTGCTCCCGAGACCTTAGCCGCAAGCAATCAAGGAGCAGCATGGATCGAGCAAAGCGCTTCTTACTTCCGTCATCTGGAACAAGAAGCGGCTTTAAGACTGAGGGAATGCCAAGAGACCTCGAACGAGACGACTCGTCTGCGTGCTGAGGTTGAGGCAAACGCTGCCCAGGTGAAGGCTATCTTCGAGGGCCTCTTGGAACGTATCTCAAATGGGCTGAACCTGAAGCAGAAACTCGATGCTGCCGAGCGTGATGCCCCAGGCCGCGAAGCTACTCAGCAGGCCATTAGGGAGCAGCTTGCATCCTTCTTGCAGCAGCGGGCTCAAGTGGAAGAAGAACTGGCGGTGGTGGCTGATCAGGAGAAAGCATGGAAGGAAGTGCGCGAACAATTGATAGGGCTATTCAAGACGCTTCCTTCCTAGTAGCTGCCCTTGTATTGATATACTTGTAAAAATTTTCTTTTTCAAATAAGATGTATCCATTCTTTATTCTTTTATACGATTCACCTTGTACTTGATTGAATTAATGAATAAAGATACATATTTTTTCTTTGTCATATCTTGTATCATTTCTTTGCTTTTTTCTCTTCTCTTATTATCAGCATGCTGTCTTGATAAACATAGTTGACAGATAATAGAGTAAGCATCTTGGTTTCTTCATGAGATAACGATGGCTTAGGCCGTAGGTTCAGATCTGTTGCCTAAAACTTTTCAACTCTATAAGCCGTGAGGGTCTCACAGAGACTTTTCTCCCTACGGATCGAGAGGATCTCGTAGGTGGATTTTCTCCTTAGGAATCGTGAGGCTTCCTAAGTGCGTTTTCTCTTATAAGTCGTAAGGATCTTATAAGAGAATTTTCCCTCTTACGAGTCGAGAAGACTAGTAAGCGGTTGTTTCCCTCTTTGTCGAGATTCGACTTTGGAGAGTTAGACCCATGGATAGTATGCAAGAGACCGTTTTAGACTGACTTGTAGGATCCCAATGCTTAGGAAACAAGTTTTATAATCCCTGATGCCTAAGGATTTATCTTCCAAGTCGAAACGAATCGGGAAGTCCTCGCGAAGACACTAATTTCCTCACGGGTCGAGACAAATCGAGCAGTTCTCGTCAAGGACACTAATTTCCCTGAGTTGAAGTATTTTGCCGAGGACGCTGGTTTCCTCGAGGTTGAAACGAATCGGAGTATTCCTGCAGAGATACTGGTTTCTCTGCGGACCGACGCGAATCAGGAGTCTCTCATCAAGGACGCTAGTTTCCCTAAATTGAGGTATTTGCCAAGGACACTGGTTTCCCTGGGGTTGAAACGAGTCGAGGTGTTCCTGCAAAGACGCTAGTTTCTCTGCGGGTCGACGCGAATCAGGATTTTCTCGTCAAGGACACTGGTTTCCCTGAGTTGAAGTATTTTGCCGAAGACACTGGTTTCTTCGGGGTTGAAACAAATCGAAGTATTCCTGCGGAGACACTGATTTCTCTGCGGGCCGACGTGAATCAGGAGGCTCTCATCAGGGACGCTAGTTTCCCTGAATTAAGGTATTTGCCAAGGACACTGGTTTCCCTGGGGTTGAAACGAGTCGAGGTGTTCCTGCAAAGACGCTAGTTTCTCTGCGGGTCGACGCGAATCAGGATTTTCTCGTCAAGGACACTGGTTTCCTGAGTCGAAGGATTTTGCCGAAGACATTGATTTCTTCGGGGTTGAAACGAATCGGAGTATTCCTGCGGAGACACTGGTTGCTCTGCGGGCCGACGCGAATCAGGAGGCTCTCATCAAGGACGCTAGTTTCCCTGAATTGAGGTATTTTCCAAGGACACTGGTTTCCCTGGGGTTGAAACGAGTCGAGGTGTTCCTGCAAAGACGCTAGTTTCTCTATGGCTCGACGCGAATCAGGATGTTCTCGTCAAGGACACCGGTTTCCCTGAGTTGAAGTATTTTGCCGAAGACACTGGTTTCTTTGGGGTTGAAATGAATCGGAGTATTCCTGCGGAGACACTGGTTTCTCTGCGGGCCGACGCGAATCAGGAGGCTCTCATCAAGGACGCTAGTTTCCCTGAATTGAGGTATTTGCCAAGGACACTGGTTTCCCTGGGGTTGAAACGAGTCGAGGTGTTCTTGCAAAGACGCTAGTTTCTCTGCGGGTCGACGCGAATCAGGATTTTCTCGTCAAGGACACTGGTTTCCCTGAGTCGAAGGATTTTGCCGAAGACACTGGTTTCTTCGGGGTTGAAACGAATCGAAGTATTCCTGCGGAGACACTGGTTTCTCTGCGGGCCAATGCGAATCAGGAGGCTCTCATCAAGGACGCTAGTTTCCCTGAATTGAGGTATTTGCCAAGGACACTGGTTTCCCTGGGGTTGAAACGAGTCGAGGTGTTCCTGCAAAGACGCTAGTTTCTCTGCGGGTCGACGCGAATCAGGATGTTCTCGTCAAGGACACCGGTTTCCCTGAGTTGAAGTATTTTGCCGAAGACACTAGTTTCTTCGGGGTTGAAACGAATCGGAGTGTTCCTGCGGAGACACTGGTTTCTCTGCGGTCCGACGCGAATCAGGAGGCTCTCATCAAGGACGCTAGTTTCCCTGAATTGAAGGATTTTGCCGAAGACACTGGTTTCTTCGGGGTTGAACTGATCTGTGATGTTCTTTCAGGCTTTATATAAGTTACCGTCAAAACCGTGAAGCTAGGAATTTGATCTTCGCTTCGTTTGCTGGCACTGCGTCTGTTGCATCAAGACGAATGTCGCGGTTGTCTTTAGGCTGTTGGTGAACCGTCGAGATTTGGCTTTGCTTTCTGGCGGAGCCTGTTGGGAAGGTATGGTTCCCTCTTTGTTTGTGCCCTTGGATTGCATACAGGGATCGATGTGATCTCAACTGTAGGGCAAAAGTTTCATATATATATTTTTTTATTGTTTTATTTCCGCGATGCTCTATCATTTCAGCTTTTATATCGCGAAGGTCGCGATTGCCCAATCATTTCGGCTATTTTTCGCGGTACCCGATCATTTCAGCTGTTTATTTTATTTTTACTTGCTGCTTTTTATTGCGAGTTGCCCCATCATTCCGGCTATTTCATATGCATACGTTTTTACTTGCTGCTTTTTATTGCAAGGTGCCCCATCATTTCGGCTGTTTATTATGCATGTGCGGCCTACTGGCTTTTCACCGTAAACCTGAAATTAGACACCGATTTTGGCATCAGCACCACTACAACTGGGATATTGCCAGGAGCGAATCATCATTTGCCTCTGTCGATGTCGAACAAAGGTGGCTTAGCGAACAGGGTTAAGGTCCTGTCAACTAAGGCTTTTGACTTCATGAGCCGTAAGGGTCTCACAAAGGTATTTCTCCCTACAAGTCATGAGGATCTTGTAGGTGTATTTTCTCCTTAGGAATCGTGAGGATTCCTAAGTGTATGTTCCTCTGTAAGTCATAAGGATCCTACAAGAGGGTTTTCTCCTTGTAAGTCGAGAGGACTTATAAGGGTTATTCATCATGCGTACATATCCCCAGTCACGGATGGGACTTGGTTAGGAAAATGTTTATTCGCGTCCGTGGATTGTATACAAGGGTCAGTATTGAACCACTTGTAAGGAAATATCGAAGGTTGTGGGGGTTGCTTAAGCACAGGTTTAGGTCTCTGTAACTTAAGACTTTCAAATCTTATGAGCCGTGAGGGTCCCATAAGAGAGTTCTCCTTACGAGTCGTGAGGATCTCGCAAGTGTATTTTCTCCTTAGGAATCGTGAGGATCTCTAAGTGTGTTTCTCCCTTGTGAGTCATAAGGATCTCATGCGGGTGATTTCCCCTTACAAGGTCGAGAGGATCCTGTAAGTATCCTTTAACGAGGTTGCGCCCTTTCGGGTTTTCACAAATACTCGCCGGTAGTCCTGCTGTTTTTACTCACGGAGCCCTTTTGGGTTTTCATCCGTGCCCGTTTTGGTTATGGACATACCGTTTTTTTTATTCTTTTTATTTTCTATTTTTTTTATTCTTTTTTTTACGAGGTCACGTCCTTTCGGGTTTTCACGAACACTCGCCGGCAGCCCTGCTGTTTTTACTCACGGAGCCCTTTCGGGTTTTCATCCGTGCACATTTTGCTCATGGACATACCGTTTATTTTATATATTTTTTTATATTCATCTCGTCAGCCTAAGGATGTTGCGGTAGTAATTTAAGGACGTTTCGGTCCGGCGTTAGTTTAAGGACGTTTCGGTCCGTTCAGGAGAAGGCTGGCTACTGCTTATAAAGTTTGAGCTTAGGAAGATAGCGAGCGGACATAGTCGTCGTCATCTATCATTGACCTAGGCTGTGACTCATTAAGCATAGTATTTCTTTAGGAAGCGGCCGTTTATTGGCCTGAAAGGCCTTTCACCGTGCATATCCATGAGTAGATAAGCTCCACCCCGGTAGACCTTGTCTATTATGTACGGGCCTTCATAGTTCGGCTCGAATTTTCCCCGCTTGGCGCGATTGGGGATCATAGGCCTTTTGACCACTAGCACGAGTTCGCCTTGGTGGAATGTCCTCGTCCTAGTCAATCTTTCATATGAGCGCGTCATCTTCGCTTTATAAGCTTCTAGATTTTGGTGCGCTATGAGCCGGGTTTCATCAAGGGCATCAAGCTTCTCAAGCCGAAGGTGAGCATTTTCTTCGTCCGTCAGCTCGTAGTGGACTGCCACTCGTAGAGAGGGTAACTCTATCTCGAGGGGGAGTACTGCTTCTGTACCGAATACCAACGCGTACGGCGTCATGTTTGTGGCCGTCTTGAACGTAGTTCGATACGCCCAGAGAGCTTCTTGCAGTCTCTCGTGCCAGTCCTTCTTATTTCGGGACACCGTCTTCTTCATGATCTTTGTCAAGGTCTTGTTGAAGGCCTCGGCTAAACCGTTAGCTCGCGGATTATAAACTGAGGAATATCTCCAATCTATATTGTGTTGTTGCGCGAAGCGGGTGATCTTGTGGCTTCTGTAGGCTGGCCCGTTATCGGAGATGATCCGTCGCGGAGTTCCAAACTGATAAATGATATGTGTCTTGAAGAAATGGAGGATATTCTCCGTCTTCACTTCCCTCAGTGGTACTGCTTCTGCCCATTTGGAGAAGTAGTCAGTCGTCGCCAAGATGAAACGATGTCCTCTAGACGATGCTGGTTCGATGGGGCCGACTATGTCAATTCCCCACATTTCGAACGGCCAGCTAGCCACCGTTGGATGTAGTGGATTTGGATGTTGGTGGATGAAGTCCCCATGGATTTGGCATGAGTGACATTGCTTCGCATATTCGAGGCAGGCTTGAATCATCGTGGGCCAATAGTAACCCATCCGTTTTATCTTCAATTTCATCTTCGGGCCTGCTTGGTGAGAATCGCAGAGTCCGTCATGAACTTTTTGTACGACTCTTTTCGCTTCGTCAGGTCCTAGGCATCTCAACCACAGAGAATCAAACGACCTCTTGTACAGAGTATCATTGACGAAGGCGAATGACAGAGCTCGTTTGATAAGCTGATGTCTTAAGGATGCGTCTTAAGGTGTTCGACGGTATTTGAAGTAGTCTATAAAGACTTCTCTCCAATCCTCAGCCTTTTCCCGGTCTTTTACTTGCAGGGTCGTCTGCTCAGTCGCTCCCTTTTCTTCGGATGTTTCCGGAGATATTTCTGCTGGGGCAAGCACCCGATGGCTTTGTACCACGATTCTGACGTCATCGAGATTCTCGTCAGCCAGTTCTTTAGCGAGCTTGGCTAATGCATCCACTTTGCTGTTTTCCGCACGCGGTATGTTTTCCAAAGTGTAGGAGGGAATTTGGGTCAACAGTTGTTGCACCTTTTCGCCGTACTTCACCAACTCTGGCTTGCACGTTTGGTAGTCGCCGTTTACTTGACTAACGACCAGTTGGGAATCTCCGTATATAAGGAGGTTTTCAATTCCCATATCGATGGCGATCTCGAGGCCTGCTATTAAAACTTTGTATTCGGTTTCATTATTCGTCCTCGTCTCTGTTAAAGAGAAAGCAAAGCGCATTATCCCTCCTTGTGGAGTCACGAAGATAAGGCCTACCCCCGATTTGATTATGGGCGTACTTTGTTTGCGCTTCTTCATGGAAGATGCTCCATCGAAATAACCCATCGAGAATTACCACCGTCGATCGCGTCAAATGCATGTTCATCTGGCAGTTCGCAATTTAGAGGAGAATCGGTAGGTATCAGGTGCTCAACGAGGAAATCGGCGATGGCCTAGCCTTTCACTGCCTTGAGAGGTTGATACGTTATCGAGAACTCCATCAAGAGCATGGCCCATTTAGCAAGTCTCCCTGTCAATATGGCCTTTGACATTAAATATTTAAGGGGGTCCACCTTCGAAATGAGACGGACTTCATGCGCCAACGCATAGTGCCTGAGCTTTGTTATCGCAAAGATCAATGCCAGGCAGTGTTTTTCAATGGGGGAGTAATTGCTTTCTGCCCCCAGCAGAACTCGACTTAAGTAATAGAGAGCTCTTTCTTTTCCTTGATCGTTCTCCTATGCCCATAATGCGCCTAAGGAACCTTCAAGGGCGGTTGTATAAAGAATGAGAGGTTTTCCCTTGACCGGAGCAGCCAACACTGGCGGATTCTGCAGGTATTGCTTGATTTCGTCCAGCGCACTCTGGCATTTGTGAACCCAAACGAAAGGGGTCCCTTTCTTCATCAGGTGACTGTAAGGGCGGCACTTGCCTGAAAGGTTGGCTATAAATCGCCGGATGTACGCGAGCTTCCCTTGGAGAGATCGCAATTGCTTGAGAGTTCTTGGCGGAGGCATTTCCATGATCGCCTTGATCTTTGACGGATCTATTTCGATACCCCGGTGTCGGACGATGAACCTTAGGAATTCGCCCGAGGAAACTCCGAATGCGCACTTGAGAGGGTTCATCTTCAAGTTGTATTGTCGCAGGCGTTGAAATACGCTCTTCAGATGCTCGAGATGTTCCTCATACGATTTACTTTTCACCACGAGGTCATCAATAGAGCATTCAACGATTTCGTGTATAAAATCATCGAAGATCTTCGTCATGGCCCTCTGATAGGTAGCACCGGCGTTCTTTAGACCAAAGGGCATCACCTTGTAACAGAATATACCCAAAGGGGTCCGGAAAGCGGCGTGCTTCTGGTCTTCGGGATGCATCTTTATCTGATTATATCCTGATGAGCCGTCCATGAAGGAGAAAATCTCGTGAGTGGACGTATTATCTATCATCAGCTCGGTGACTGGCACTGGGAAATCGTCCTTCGGGCAAGCTTTATTGAGATCCCGGAAGTCCACGCATATGCGCACCGTCCCATTTTTCTTCATCACCGGGACGATGTTGGCGATCTAATCGGGATACTGAACCTCCTGGATGAAGCCAGAGTTGATCAGCTTCTTGACCTCGGCGTTGATGCTCATCTCAAGCTCGAGTCGCATTCTTCTCGGCGCTTACTTGATCGGCTTAACGTCCGGAGATATTGCCAACTTGTGCATAGCGATTTCT
Source organism: Agapanthus africanus (assembly GCA_030015575.1). Lineage (NCBI taxonomy): Eukaryota > Viridiplantae > Streptophyta > Magnoliopsida > Asparagales > Amaryllidaceae > Agapanthus > Agapanthus africanus. The sequence continues at coordinate 58,249,240 of CM057343.1, read as the reverse complement.
GGATCTAGTCCCGGCATTTCGGAATAGTTCCATGCGAAGCAATCTTTATACTGTACAAGCACGTCTTTTAACACAGCCACCCTTTCTTCAGATAGCAGCTCGCTAACGAATGTCGGTCGCGGGTCGTTCGCCGCCCCCAACTCAATTTTCCTGAGGTTATCTGCAGTAGTATGTATTCCATCTTCTAGCTCTTTTGGTGCTGGTGGAAATCCTGAGATCACCTCGTCATCGCTGTTTTCGAAGCAACAGAGAAGGTCATCCATGTTCTCGGGCTCTTTCTTTGATATCGTTGTCATGTGATAAGTACGAATTCGCTTCCAAGACCAATATGGAGCTGGTTTTGCTCTCGTGGATTTGGGATCATGCTTCTGTAGCGGTGTTACCCTCCAGCTGTCAGATAGAGCGAACTTGCCGAGCTGATACTGATCTTCAACCCAATTCTTGAAGGTGAAGCAGTCTTCGAGAGGGTGCCCTATTACTCGGTGATAAGAGCAATAGTTCGGGTGTGAGACTTCGCCTACTTGTTCGGGGTGCTTGGACTCCGGCAGTGTAAGCATCTGATGTTTTAGATGTTGGAGATAGTGCCCTCAGAGTCAATTATTGGATAACAGGCACGTGATTGCAATGATTGAGGGAGGACCTGTCCCAGTAGGACATTCTTACTCAAGATGATAGTATGCTATCTGGTTTACCTTTATCATCGTGTACTACTTTAGGTGACCTTACAGGTCACTATTGCACGTTGATAGAGCCCCTAGGATTCTTTCTTGACTGACAGCAGTATGAGGGCGATCATATACGTAGGAGCTGGTAGTCTATAAGCACATCCTTAAAAGGTCCCTAGTCGTGGGAGTTTCGAGATAGGGCATCGATACTCCATAGTAGACTAGTGTATACAGTCGAGACCCCGACGAGGGGCGGTGGCCGGTCTCATAAGCCACTAGTGTCAGTTAGTTCACCTAAGATGTATACAGGTGCTCATTGGGTTATGAGTACACCGGACAGGACTCGCCGGGAACATGCTAGTTGGGATTATACCTGATGTCAGATAGCAGTTCCCAGGTGACATGTGTACAGGTTAGTTCATCGACCTGAGATCGTCATTTGTCTCATGTGAGTTCCCACTGTGCTTTGATTACTACCCTACCACAGCTCAAAGAAGTCGTGCAAACAGGTTTTAGTTGGGTACAGTCCCGAGCCACATGGAGGCAGTGAGCGGATCTGCAGGGGTTCGTCTCTCCCGGTATTGGGGGTGAGGTCGCGCTGTGTCTAGGAGAGCCAGTACATGAAAAGTCCTTGGCCAAGGCAGGAGATTTACTGGTAGGTATTCCAGTAGTATCTCAGGGTGTTCTGGGCTGATCTCCGACACGATTTGTACCGCTTTTGGGGGTCTGACTTTTACCAACCCCCTAGGCCCGCCATGCGATGCTCATAGACGAACGGACCGGACTGTACGGATATTGTCACTGACAGGCTCAGTAGGGTGTCAGGATGAGTTCGCTCATCGATGTCCCTTTTGGTCAATACCTGGTAGCCCGTTACGTATAGGCTAATACCTCTGACGTGCTAGTAGTTAAATCCACAACCAAGGTGTGGATGAGTCTTTAGAGTCCCCCACAGACAGTTGCTCAAGTTTCGGGCGAAACGCTGTAGAGGCCGTATGGAGATATGGCAGGGTTCGATCCGATACGCGCGGTATTGCACGGATCATGATCGGACGGATAATACTAGCCGGCTTTGGTTTAAGCCGGATCCTAGTATTGTACAGTGTAGATTTTGTTTCATTACATTTCTATTTCGGTCGGAATAAAAATGCGGGTATGTATATACAGTAGCGGGGTTTTCCTGTAATTTATTACGGGATCAGTTTTTGGAGTTGCCAGTTTGTTTTCCGTTTCGGCCATATTTCTTTGTATCTTTCATTGGCTGAAAGTTGGTGGAGGAGGGCTTATTTGCATTTGTGCAAATAAGCATTTTGGAGAATGGTCTTTGCATATTATTGCTTCATGATGGTTGCACCCTCATTTGACTTCATAACCTCATGATTGCTTGACTTTTGTTTGTGGTGATTAGTTGGTAGAGTGTTGGACCTTGTCTTGTGATCATGCTTCATGATAACTCCACACTCTCTCTTGCATTATTGAGATACACCCCCCTTGGACTTTGACCCTCTCCTCTTCGTCACTTGTGGCCGGCCAATTCTTGCATGGGCTTTCCTAATTTTTTGGGTAGGAAATTCTTCTCATTTGGCTTTGTAAAATCCCACAAGTTCCATCTCCATAAGCTCATACCATTCCTCCACTAAATGGCAACTTCCACTACCCCAAAATGAGACATGAGTTCTGCACTATTCTACAGCAACTTTTGGGCACGTCGATTCGCCAACTTCGTGCCCGAGTTGCCTCGGTCCAGAGGTGGGAGCCCGTAAAATAAACCGGCAACGTGGTGCCCTTCCGGCGAGGAGGTGGAGACCGGACATTCCGCGGGAGATCGGGACGACAACGAGAAGACCGAAGGACACGGATCGCTCGGTATATCTCTCTACCCGTTCATTAGTTAGCTAGGACTAGATTAATGGCCCGATCCGGGAATTTAGTGCGCGGTGGTGCCGGTTTAAAAAGTTAAAGTAAATCATCGCTTCCGCATTCCGGTGTCGGATTGACGGCCGGGGCGCCGCCGTGCACTTACACTGGTATCAGAGCCACGCCATTAACCTAGTCTAGCTTGCACTAGTATGTTTAAAGCTTCAATCGAACAAAAATCCCAAAACCGCATTTTCATGTATATCAGTTCTCTGTTGAAATTTTTTTGGCTCCAAAAATTTTTCAGGTTGTTTCAGAATGATGTGCAGGGTTTTGTAAGATCACTATAAAAATTTGGTGACATGATCTTTCAATAGGGCCGCGGAACCGCAGCCATAACCCCACTTTGGCCGCGGTTCCGCCGCAGGAATTAAGCTTTAGTTCACCATTTTTTTCCAGTGGGCTTATGGGTTGAAAATAGGGTTCTTGGGATATTCTTTTTGGGCCCAGAATTTCTGTGAGTGCTACAGTAGTGCTTGGGGCCCACTTCGATAAATTTGATCGATCGAAAATTTTAAACACATTAGTTCACAGTATTTACATTATATCTGTGACCGTGAATGTCACTTGATCGGTAAATCCTGTCTAACTGCTATATCCCGGTTAGACGGATTTGCGAACGTGACATTCACGTTGATGTTCTGTGTTGTGCTATGATGTTGCGGATTGGTCGTGGGGATAGCCTGGATGCAATGCTAGTACAGTTTTTGTTGTATTATGTACATTTGATATTGCGGGGCGAGCGTCCGACATGTGGACTGCTGTCACTGTCTGTTTGTATATTATTCTTTTGGGGAACGACCAGGTTGAGGTCGATGTACCCGTTGTATGTATATTTTACTTTCTGTACTAGGATTACCCAGCGGAGGGGTGCACGGGTAGCCGGGTTCTAGAGAGCAACGAGCCCGCATCTCATGGCATTGAGACGGAGGGGGCTTTACTCTAGAATTGGCGGTCTATTCGCCGCACTCGTAGGGGGTACAGGTTGACCCAGGAGGGGTGCCCAAGTTACCGGATTCCGTGAAGTGCTGGGTGGTCCATTCACGTTGCTGAAGGGGGCTGCCTCGCTTCAGGTTTTGGCGGGTAACTTGCCGCGCCCGTAGGAGTCTAGGATTTCATTGCACAGTCTATCCACACAACCAGGGGAACGTCGGGTTTCAGTAGCGGCTCTGTGAAACCCGAGGATCCTAGATATCTGTATTGTTTTGTGATACTGTACATTTCTGTGATGTTGCATTTCATCACGCCTTGAGCGAATATTATATATTGATATATATATATATATATATATATATACTAGTAGATGTTGTATATGTTTTGCATCCGTGCTAGTCCAGTCCCCGCTCTGTCGTTAGTTAGCTAACCTAACGGGTAATGACGGGACCCAGTGGCGAATGCGGATGGCATATACGTACGTCATTATTTTCGTTCTTTGTGGTGTGATCAATTGATGGGACTGCGTTGATTCGGATCAATGCAAGTTAAAAAAACCTATTCTAATATTGTTGGAACACTTTTCAAAAAGCTGTTATTGCAAGGACGTTCACTTTTGTTTTGCACAGCGGTATTCGGTTATGAATATCCAGCACCTCAGTCGACGAGGCAAGAGCCGAGATCCCTTCACCGGGAGTGACCCCTTGGACAGAAGTTTGCGTCAGGGTAATAACTTCACTATAGCAGATTACTTTTGCTTTGCATCGTGGTATTCAGTTGGAATATCCTGCACCTCATTCTACGGGGAAAGAGCCGAGATCCCTTCACCGGGAGTGACCTCTTTAGTAAAGGTTTTCGTCACTATATTTTTAAAAGCTATCCGGTTCCTTCAACGATATCAAGTTCATTACGTTAAAGGTTTTCGCCAGAAACCATTCGTAGCCCTCCGTCATTTCATATGGGTAGTCAATAGTATTCAAGCTGTGTATGTTGGCCAAAGTCAAGGGACAGTGATTGGTAGCTATTGGGTATTCATATGCAGCATAGATAGATGCGTTGGTTTGGGGCAGTCGTACTACTATTTTGGCCAAAGTCAAGGGTATGTACGGGTGGGCTCAAATTAACCTGGAGAATGACGGGTAGAACTTGACATGTGATTTATGATATGTTGGCCAAAGTTAAGGTCATAAGAGCATGGGGCAAAAATCACATCGGGAGTTTCTAAAGAAACTAAAACTTACCAGATATGCGCATACCTTCTGGAGTGTGATAACATGAGCGGATTCCGTCACGTTGTCATGCAATGATAGTTGGATCCCGATTCCCACTGATGAGTTGGTTTACTCCTCGGGTGATCCTGACTAATTCTTCTTTCAGGTTTGGAGATGAATTTGAGGTTACAGTGGGAGGTTTCCAGATTAGATAAAGTGATAACCATTCTGATCTAGGTTAGAGTGCACGCTGAGTGTTTCTTTTCTCTCTCTCTTTGGCAGCGACCATTGACCCGACCCTAGACTATGACTCAGTAACCAAAATGAACCGAACCTTCTTAAACACTGGCTTTTGGATTGTCAGAGTTGCAAACCTCATTACCACTCCTACTTTTACCCTTTTCTCCAGGACACCCCGTATTACTACGAACGTCCACTTCCATTGGACAAAACCATCGTATGGTTATATACGAACTCGAAGGAATTCGAGGATGGTTTCCGGTTCTGGAGAAAACGAATAGGACTATTCAGTTGTCTTTTCCTTTTACCTTTTCTCAGGTTGCGAGTAACCCTTAGATTAGGGGATAGTATACCTATTACGCAAATTGGATAGTCTTCTTCCAAACCATAGGCAGGTGCCGACCGGTAGGGAATGAAGAAAACCAATTAGCCTAACGATGGTGTACAGAAGGTATTATGTAAAGACAAAGAAAGGGATTAGAAGGAGGGCAAAGTAAACAGCGACTGTTATTCATGACCAAACCAAGTATTTCATTACCACTCCCACTTCACCTTTGTATTTCTCCAAGACACTCCGTATCACTACGAAGATCCACAGTTTATTGGATACTCTATCGTATGGTTATATACGAACTCGAAAGGAACTTATTCCAGTTCGGGGATGGATTCTGGTTCAGGAGAAATAGGAATAAGGTTTATTCGGTTGTCTTTTATCTTCACCTTCTCTCACATTGCGAGTGCTCCTAGGATTAGGATAGTACACCCATTATTCTTATTGGATAGTTTTCTTCCAAACCATAGGCTGGTGCCGAACGGTAGGGAAGGGAGAAAACCATTTGGCCTAAAGGGGTGTACAGAAGGTAATGACTAAAGACATATAAAGGGATTTGGAAAGATGGCAAAGAATTACACGGTTACAGTTGTGAATCTAGATAATGAAAGAGGCATTACTAGGAATACCGGGATACCCCATCGAAACATTTCAATGTTTCAGTTTCACTGTGTACTGTTAAAGGAAAACTGATTTCCCGATTATATACTTACTCCAGGGTATGTATTTACTAGGTATGATTCTCACATCTGTATGGTTTTACAGATGATGAGTGGGAGTAAGTTATTGGGAATTAGGTGATCATCCTCATTATATCGGGATTCGTTATATTTGAGGAAATCACCTGGGCTGTTTGCCGGTTGGCAAATATTTGGTTTTGAATATCCGCTATTATGCACCAATTTCAAATCGATATATCTGTACGTCTATTTTCATAGAGTGAGATATACCTTTTTGAAATTATGTCTATGACATTTACCTATATCAGTGGATGGTTAGGTAAGGAGCATTAAACAGCGGTGTAATTCTTCATAACCATAATACAGTTTTCAACCTACGACACACAGGGATTGAGTTATCAGACTCAAGGGACTTATACAGAGTATTGTATGTTGTCCAGTGTCCATGAGGACAGAGGGGTTGGTTCTCGTACTATATTCGGTTTACTTATGACTTCTCTAGATTTTAGACAGGTGTTTCGTAAAAACACAGGGTTCGAATTTTGAGAAGTTATAGGTATATGAATAAAGTAGAGAACCAGGTATTGCAAGTATCAGGATTCTTCAAGGTGATCGAAGATGTAGATACTTGAGTATGATATTCAGTTGATAGTAATGATTAAGAGAACTTGCTTCTCTTTCAGGTTACTCATAATTGGAAGTACTCCTAAGTTGAGTAACACTGATCGGCCTCTTTCCATTTAGTTAACATGCACTGGAGACAGCTGCATGATTTGAATCTGGTTAAATTAAATCAGTGCCTCTGGTTCTATATTGGATATAGAACAGTTCATATCTTAACGGTGTTAAGGTACGGGGAGTTGTCCAGCTTATGCTTAAAACCAGACACTGGATGACTCAAGACACGTTTCTTTAATGGCTGCTTGTGGGTTGACCCGGGCTATGACGAGGGTTGATTTTCTACCATCTGGAAGATCAATAGCGATATTGTTCTTGACTCACCACAGTTTTAATAAAAATGGATTTTTTCAGAAAACAGTAGTGGGAGTATGGTAGAACTGAAAGTGATTCCAGAACCGCAAACGATTACTGAAGATTTGATAAGAACCTAAAGATTCAATCTAGTTTGACATTCCATTAGCCACTCCGTAGATATGGTGGGAAACCTCAGGCGCTCGAGAGGTACTTCGGTATGCTCAAGGACGGTGGCAGGGAGGTTCTTGTTTACCCAGACTTGCCATTGCCGTTGTTCCAGACTGTGAGACCCAGCAGGAGGATGAGTATAGCGTCGTTCTGAACTAGCTTTAGAAGTGTACATCTATATGACTCTGCCAGAGGGTTGTCGTGGTCAGTGGGAGCAGCGGAAGCATTGGTGGACAAGTGGCTTATGTCTAGTGATCAGTCGAAAATACTGCATTTCTAACACGACAATTTCCCTACCTTTTGCATTCATGTATAGGTATCTGGTATTCATATCACACAAATTAGCAAAACACATGTAAAATACTGGATTACTTGTACTGTATACTAAAACCAGCACTTTTAGGGAAATTGTGTGTTTATCATGGCATCGCATCATTCTTGTATAGCGCAACTCTTGTCTTGGAGTCTATGCAGGAAATTCCGGAAGCAAAGCCCAAAATTGAGAAAACGGTGCAGATAAAATACGCCAACTCAAAGGCTGAAGATCTGGTAGCGATACAGAAGGTCAAATAAAATTAAACATATCAGAATAAGGCCCATATGATAGCCCAAGACCACAACAGAAAGATAAAGCCCAGAGCCCTCCAAAGCGTCGCGGTTCCGCGGTGGGAGCTGGCTTATGCCGCGTAACCGCGGCGGCTTGATGGGATCAGCTCCTCAAATTTCCTCACATGCTCTAAAATAACGACCCAAGCTTCCAGAATATTGTAGAAACTCCACGTGGCACATTTAGAAGGCTCGGCTTAACAAACTATTTCTAGAAGGATCTTGTAACAAACTTTTAGGGGGAAATTTAAATCTTTTGGCTAACAAACTTATGGAGGGAATTCAAATTTCAATCCTAAATCTAGAATTTGGAGGTCTATATAAGAGAGCCTAGATCTAGGGTGAAAAGTGTTCAAGAATCACCATCTTCTTCCTCTCACAAGTTGAGTGACACAACTTATGCCCCAAATTCAATCCCCAATTCAACCTCAAGATCAAGATCCCGAGATCAATTCAAGCAAGAAATCCTTCAACCTTTAGAAGCGACGCCGGATTCCAACGAAGCAAGAGATCCACGCCGGTCCGCGACTCAAGGAGCCGAGCGAAGCCGAAATCGACGATCTAGTTTCTTCCTTTTGTAAATTCAAGAGAGTTGTAACGAAAATTGTCGATAAATAAAGGTGAATTTTCTATATTCTTGCTTATCTTTTAATTCAAACATAATGATTAGATCTCAATTTGTGATTGTGTTTGTGATCATGATGTTTGAGTAATCTCCGCTCGTGTAGGAGTTGTGACGATCTTTAGATGATGATGATTTAGATATTCTTACAATTCATAAATCCTATAATGTTTGAAAATTCTAGTGAATCAAATGATTAATGACCTAGTTTCGAGATGATGCTTTCTTGATCGTGTTCACCCGAAACTAGGGAACAACTATTGACTATTTGATTAACTAGAAACTAGAATTTGAATGCAATCTATCGAAAGGACAAAGGATGAGTTGCGAAATTCTTAATTTCCTCGTAAAGATCCTTAAACCTCGATTAATTTGCATCGATCTAGTATCAATTTGTTAATGGATAAGAATGAGTAATCATTAGATCTCATCACATCTATAGATCCGATCTACTCCTACGAGCCATACCTATAATCTTGACTGTTGATTAGAAATTATCTCTCATCTCAATTCTTGTTTTTAATGCTTTCTTTTAGATCTAGATTTTTCTTATTCTTGATCTACAATTACAAATCATGAATTGTTTTCATTTCTTTGCCTTAAATTTTCAACTCATCTAATTCGGAAATTGAACGGATCTCACTTTTCCTATGGACGATCCGCACTTACTAACACGCTACATCCGACGCCGTTATTGATTGCGGTCAAAATATTTTTGGTTGTGATTTCTAAATACAATTTTCTCAAATACCGACACAATCCAAGAATTCATATCAATCAAATGGCGCCGTTGCCGGAGATCGTGTGCTATTTGTTCATTTTTTGAAATTTGAGTTGAAAAGTTTATTCCATCTAAAATTTTTAAGATCAAAACTTGCGCAAACACTAATACGTGTTGTTGTGGTTAATTGCAAGGAAATCTGGAGCTTGCTGTGCAATTGAAAAATTATTTGGAGAATTCCAGAGGGCTCAGGAGTTGAACAGGAACAGTACCAAATTTTTCTGTGCAGAGATCCTACTAACCCACCGCGTTTCCGCGGCCTTAGCTCCCTAATGCGGGGGTTCCGCTTCTTCTTGAGGGCTTCTCTGTAAAATTTTTGTCAGGTAACCTCTATCTTTCTTATCTCCTTCCTAAAATCTGCTCCAATTAACAAATTGTTGCAGGATTCTTTGCAAAAATCGCAGCGCCGCAAAAAACAAAATAAATTGTGCTTATTTTTTATTTTGTGGTTGTTTGCATAATTAATACGGACATTAAGGGGCACGACCAAATCCAGATTAGGTGGGGAGTTCATTACCCTTCCTGAGCCCCGAAAATCACAAACTTGCATCCGCATTACCCTCATTAACTAAAAAATATCTAGAGATGACTCTATGGACCGTCGCACTCACTTAGGACAGAAGAGGGCCGTGGGTAATTCATTGCTTATCCGCGTTTCTTTTTGTGGTGTCTAAGGCAAGTGTGTCGAAGGCTAGTAGTTACTTAATTAGGCCCACTACTTACGTAGTGGAGAACCTCCCACTTACCTGGCACTTACCTGGCCACAGGAGAAACAAAGAGGCAGTGGAGGATTTTATCCTGCGACTTGCCTTTTGGAAGTTAGGAGCGGTCTAGAGCTTTGACCTAGGTGACCATAAATTTTAGGGTTGCTTGTTGCATTTGTTGTGATCGCATCATCTTTTCAAAATCCGTATCATTTTTCAAAACAAACTCCGCATTCACTTTATTTCCCCTAATTATAAATCACGCTGCCACTTGTACTAACCCCTTTTAGTGCAAGATAGGCTGGACACGGGATTCTAGTGCCCGACTTGTCCGCGTCCCCTCGATCGACTACGAAGTCGGTATTTCTCCATTTACCTTTCTTTTACCCACCACCACACCCACACCGATAGATCAGTCTCCATCGAACCTCTTTACCGCTGCTCTGCCGCCGTCCGTTGGTGCGCAGAATCCTCCCCGCATCTCTCTCCAAGAGAGGAGCTACCCTTTGCGAGGTCCTCTCTCGACCTGCTTATCCATTCCACCAGCCAACGGGGATAACTTTGAGATTAAACCCCAGTACATCAACCTTCTACCCAAATTCCACGGTCTCGAGACTGAAGACGCATACGTTTTTATCACCAAATTTGAAAACGTATGCGCAATGATGGGTACATCACAACTTTCTGTGGATGCTATGCGTCTACGACTTCTTCCATTTACTTTGTGCGATATAGCCGAGAAGTGGCTGTATAACACCACCGCACATTCCATCACGAATTGGGAAGAATTCGTTGCGGCATTCCTTAAGAAATTCTACCCTATGCAAAAGACAGCTCGAATCCGTAGCGAACTATATCAATTCTCCCAGCTTCCAGCTGAACCATTCTCTAAATGCTTTGAACGATTCAAGGATCTTTTGGTTCAATGCCCACATCACGGCATCCCGAGATGGGAACTTTGCCGAATCATATATGAGGGCAGTAACCCGACCACTAAACAAAACCTTGAAAACATGTGTCAAGGCACCTTTATGACCAAGGATGATGGGGAAGCATGAAAATTTTTAGAAGAGTTCGCTGAAAAGTCACTACAGTGGGAGACTGGAACCCAGCCATCGAGTAGGGGTGGCGTACACCAAATAGACGTGTCCATAGGTGTTCGAGCCGAGATGGCAGCAATGCAAAAGAAGCTCGACGCTATGGAACACAAATTCTTAGCAGCCTCCCTAAACCCAATGTCGCTCCCCAAAACTGTTTGTGGGTGCTGTTCTGATCCTTCTCACTTGACGGAAGAATGTCCATTAAACTCTCAGTTTTAAGGTCTCGAGCATACCAATGCCGCATTTCAAAGACCTAGAAACGATCCATTTTCTTCCACATACAATCAGGGTTGGAGGAATCACCCGAATTTTGCTTGGAACCAATCCCAAAACACGGTTCCAAACCCTAATCAATTCCAAAGGGTCCTTCCTCCACAACAGCAATCACTTCAACTCACCCAGCACTCCTACCAGTCACAAAATTTCCAAAACCAGGTCAACCCTCCTGCACCGTCTAATCCTATGCAGTCGACCTGTCCTGACGAGTTCTCTCAAGTTGCTCAAACCATGAAATCACTCCTGTCAAATTTCATGGAAGTGTCGGCCGAGGTTAGATCTTCCGTTGGTGAGATAAAGAAAAACTCAGCGTCCCAACTGAGAGTATCAAAATGATGGAAGCTGAGATTGCACAACTTAAGGCCGAAATGAGTGCGAGAGAAAAAGGGAAACTCCCAGCTCAACCTTTACCCAATCCTGGCTATTCACATCATGTAAATGCAATCACCACGTTGAGATCTGGGAGAGTGCTGGATAACCATGTTGGGGAAGAAGTTGATGATATTGAAAATCCTATCAACACCCCGGCTGAGACCTTTCCTCACACACACACTTCTACGTCTGATTCTTGTTTTTCTACCCCACCGCCTTCTCGCGAGCCTATTCTCTATTTCCCTCTAGGCTCGACATCTCAGCCCACCTCTTCTACTCCTCCACAGACGATCCCCACTTCTATTTTGGGATCGGGGCCACACACACTTCCTTCTCCTATGATGGACCCAGCGCTTATTGCTAAAGCACCTTATCCTAATCGGTTAAGGGCTAACACATCGAGTCCACATATGGAGAAGATTATGGACATGTTTAAGCAAGTTAACATCAACATCCCTCTCCTAGATGCCATCCAACAAGTTCCGTCCTATGCGAAAACTCTTAAGAACTTGTGCATTAGGAAGAGGAAGACTCAAGTGCCCAAGAAAATTTTCATGGCAAAGAATGTAGACACGGCTTTCCCCCAACAATTACCGAGGAAACGTAAGGATCCTGGATAGCCTATTATTTCCATTTCTATCGGGAAAAAACACATTAACCTTGCTCTACTAGACCTTGGCGCTAGTGTTAACTTGCTTCCATTCTCAGTCTATGAGTAACTAGGGATCGGAGAGTTGAAACCTGCTCACTGCACTCTCCAAATGGTTGACCGATCAATCACCAAACCTAGGTGTGAACTGGAGGATGTGTTAATAAAAATCGGGGAATTTGTATTTCCTGTGGATTTTATTGTACTTGATACACAGCCTGTAGTGAACCCCCGGAATCAAATTCCGGTGATTTTAGGTCGCCCCTTTTTGGCCACTTCCAATACTATCATCAACTGTCGTAACGGTTCTATGACCATATCTTTCGGGAATAGGTCAATAGAGCTGAACATTTACAAGTTGGGAAGTGTACCTTCCGAACCTACTGCTCATGTCTGTTCTATCGACTTAATGGATGTCGACAGCAGCGAATTTGATGATCCTCCTGATACCGATCTTGACTCTTTTCATACGTTGTTGTTTGACCCAACTATGTATCATACACATACGGACTCTTCCACCGAGATGTCCGGGTCAACAACTAACACCGATTATGAACTGCTTTTAGAGTCTGAAGATCACCCCGCACTTTGTGATGACATTATTCTTCGGGGTATTGATGAAACTTTTGAGGAGATCTTCGCTGATGAACTCGCATTTCTGAATAACACGGGTGTTGAGATGAATCATGTCCCAATCATTGAAATTGAACCTCCACCCCTTCTTCTGAATTGTAAAAAGAATGCGAGCAACCCATTACATTCACTGCATCGTCTCTCCAAAATGAGACGCACACACACTCTCTTCCACCACTTAATCTTTCCCCACTTCTTCTTCCACCAACCAGAGCACTGCATTGATAAAATTTTTGAATGGTTGATGTTAACTTTTGGTCTTTACAAAGCTTGACATCGACCACTGATTTTTTTTTGACCCCCTCATGTGATTTTCAAAGATTAATATTGCATAACTCAAGTTGGGGGGGTATTTTTTCTGGCTCTTGAAAAGAAAATTTTTACAAAATAATGAGCCAAAAATAAGTTTGGGGGAGGATCTTCACTTATATATTTTGCCCCCACTAATAAATTCCTCCCAGGCTTACAGGATTTATAGATATAGCAGTTGGCAACAGTGAGGACACTGTTGAAAATAAGTTTGGGGGAGGTTTGTGCTTAGTTTTGCATCATTTGCATATCATTTGCATAAGCACAAAACATTTCTTTAAAAAAAAACTCATAAAAATTTAAAAATTTTAAAAACCTATAAAAATATAAAAAATTTCAAAACCTATAAAAATTTTGTGTAGAATTTTTTGTAAATATTTTTTCAAAACCCATTAAAATCTATAAAAATTTAAAAATTTTCAAAATCCATAAAAATTCAAAAATTTTCAAAACTCATAAAAATTTAAAAATTTTCAAAATATAAAAATATTTAATATTTATGATAATAAAAGATTAGATAGTGAACATTTACATCCATGAGATTAGAAAAATTTAAGAAAACTAAGAAAATTAGAAGTTTTCTTATACGAACTAGTAATAAGTAGTTATGAGCCGTTGTCCTAAGGGTTAGTAAGATGAAGGAAGTCACTAATCTGAGGATAAAAATAAGTCTGAAAAATAGTTTCTATTCTGGAAGCCAAACATTTTGAACGTTGATACCCTGCTATTCGCACTTACACACGTCATGAAGCCCGGGATAGTAGAGGATACCTTGAAATGCTCTTGTCTTAAAGCCGATGTATGAAGGAAATAAAAAAAAGTGAATAAAAAATATAAAGTGGTGAGAAAATGGACACTGGTTTTGTAATCACCGAGGGCGATAAAAAATTTATAGCGAGGGTGCCTCTTCACCTAGTGCCCTAAGGCCAACTGGTCTGGGAGTCACTGCTATACCTAAGGTGGTGCAAGACGAGGAAAATACACCAAATAAGCAAGCACATGAGTAATCGGTCGGTTAGTACCTCAAGAAGTATTAACGGTCGCATGAAAGTGTGTGAGCAAATTCGTCTAAATATTCATTAATTAAAAAGTACTGAGGCTGATGGGCAAGAGTATGATAGCTTGAATTAAATTCTCTGGGTGTAGGGATGTCCTTTATACACACGCAGGGTGATATGATCGATGTTTGGAATAAAGATAGGAATGAAGAATAAGACAATGTTTTATTGAGGGAGGACGCGATTCCTAACATCTTTTCATGACCATTAAGATAGGGCTCATGACAACCGAAAAGCTAGCTTAGTTGGAAACCCTAATTTTCAAGGCTTTTCTTTTATAATTATTTTCTTTAAATGTAATATTCATGATCTTTCTTTTATTATTGGATTTTGTGGGTGCAATCCGCTGAAAACCCTCAGGAGACAACACTCCTCCTACTAGGGACACCTAGAGGTTTAAAGGCTTGTTGCACGTGCTCAGTGCAATCGTATTGCCTACGAAAGTGTGCTTTTCTCTTTATTTATTTTCTCCTTCTCTTTTTAATAAAACAGTTCGATCGAGACGATCGAAAATAAGTTTGGGGGAATTTGATCAGTCGAAAATACTGCATTTCTAACATGGCAATTTCCCTACCTTTTGCATTCATGTATAGGTATCCGGTATTCATATCGCACATATTAGCAAAACACATGTAAAATACTGGATTACTTGTACTGTATACTAAAACCAACACTTTTAGGGAAATTGTGTGTTTATCATGGCATCGCATCATTCTTGTATAGCGCAACTCTTGTCTTGGAGTCTATGCAGGAAATTCCGGAAGCAAAGCCCAAAATTGAGAAAACGGTGCAGATAAAATACGCCAACTCAAAGGCTGAAGATCTGGTAGCGATACAGAAGGCCAAATAAAATTAAACATACAAGAATAAGGCTCATATGATAGCCCAAGACCACAACAGAAAGATAAAGCCCAGAGGCCTCCAAAGCACCGCGGTTCCGCGGCGGGAGCTGGCTTATGCCGCGGAACTGCGGCGGCTTGATGGGATCAGCTCCTTAAATTTCCTCACATGCTCTAAAATAAGGGCCCAAGCTTCCAGAACATTGTAGAAACTCCACGTGGCGCATCTAGAAGGCTCGGCTTAATAAACTATTTTTAGAAGGATCTTGTAACAAACTTTTGAAGGGAAATTTAAATCTTTTGGCTAATAAACTTGTGGAGGGAATTCAAATTTCAATCTTAGATCTAGAATTTGGAGATCTATATAAGAGAGCCGAGATCTAGGGTGAAAAGTGTTCAAGAATCACCATCTTCTTCCTCCCACAAGTTGAGTGACACAACTTGTGCCCCAAATTCAATCCCCAATTCAACCTCAAGATCAAGATCCCGAGATCAATTCAAGCAAGAAATCCTTCAACCTTTAGAAGCGACGCCGGATTCCAACAGAGCAAGAGATCCACGCCGATCCGCGACTCAAGGAGCCGAGCGAAGCCGAAATCGACGATCTAGTTCCTTCCTTTTGTAAATTCAAGAGAGTTGTAACGAAAATTGTCGATAAATAAAGGTGAATTTTCTATATTCTTGTTTATCTTTTAATTCAAGCATAATGATTAGATCTTAATTTGTGATTGTGTTTGTGATCATGATGTTTGAGTAATCTCCGCTCGTGTAGGAGTTGTGACGATTTTTAGATGATGATGATTTAGATATTCTTACAATTCTTAAATCCAATAATGTTTGAAAATTCTAGTGAATCAAATGGTTAATGACCTAGTTTCGAGATGATACTTTCTTGATCGTGTTCACTCGAAACTAGGGAACAACTATTGACCATTTGATTAACTAGAAGCTAGAATTTGAATGCGATCTATCGAAAGGACAAAGGATGAGTTGCGAAATTCTTAATTTCCTCGCAAAGATCCTTAAACCTCGATGAATTTGCATCGATCTAGTATCAATTCGTTAATGGATAAGAATGAGTAATCATTAGATCTCATCACATCTATAGATCCGATCTACTCCTACGAGCCATACCTATAATCTTGACTGTTGATTGGAAATTATCTCTCATCTCAATTCTTGTTTTTAATGCTTTCTTTTAGATCTAGATTTTTCTTATTCTTGATTTACAATTACAAATCATGAATTATTTTCTTTTCTTTGCCTTAAATTTTCAACTCATCTAATTCGGAAATTGAACGGATCTCACTTTCCCTGTGGACGATCCGCACTTACTAACGCGCTATATCCGACACCGTTATTGATTGCGGTCAAAATATTTTTGGTTGTGATTCTAAATACAATTTTCTCAAATACCGACACAATCCAAGAAATCTAATTCAATCATCTAGCTATAGACTAAAGCAGATGTAGCTGAGATAGATCATCTATTTCTGATGTGACAGTCATAGGTTTGACTTCATCAGAATAGGGGATGGATCTGTTAAGAAGGTAGTAGGGTGTGATGTCCTGGCATTTTGGATGACATACACAGAATAGGAAGTGATATTCATATCCTACGATCGGTTATACTTTAGTTGTCACACGGTGGTTTCTCCACAAAGGGACTTGGATATTATATCAGACATTCTGGTTACTGGATCTATGATTTTAGATCTAGATTTGGGTGGTTTCCCAATCAGGGTACTTAGACAGCATTCTAAGATTTTTTAGAATGGACGACTCCTGGCACGGTAGTATACCTGCAGGTGATGGAGTCACCCTCTCTAAAGGTGTCTTACAGACTAAAGGGGAGAGGGATGCGCATGATTGACAGATCACTTGCTTAGGCAATTGAGTCAATCATGAGATGTCAAGTACCACACCAGATGTTGTTTTTGCGGTAGATGCAATAGATTGATATTTATCCAATCCTGGAGAAACATTCGGAAGCAGTTTTAGAACATAAGTGGATGTTCTAGGGATATGATAACGGCAGCTTCTTTCGGGAGACAGTTATCATTCCAGACTTCCAAGATGACCTGGATGACAGGGAGGTTGTCAGATTTATAGTTTTCCCTCTGACGAGGGGCAGTATTTTGGACAGGTGGTCCAGGTGGATACTGAGGGAAGGATGGCGCAGGATATTGATTAAGTTCAGTTGACAATACAGTCTAAGAAGTTTGGATTTGGAGTTCATTTATGAGCTAGGTCCCATCAGATATCCAGATATACTCTAAGACAGGTATTGCTCATTTCGGGAGATGGCTTTCTCCGCGAACTTGAGATATAGAGAGACATAGAAAGAAACATCAGAGCGGATCCACTCACTGAGGCTATTCCTCGAACGCAATAGTTTCGCAAACGAGCTTTGTGAGACTGACTAGTAGAGGAGTTGGGTGTTCGGTATCACACGGGCTGTGAGTATGCAACATCGCAATAATTAGCCTTGAGTGCAAGTGGGAGATTGTTGGAGATAGTGCCCTCAGAGTCAATTATTGGATCACAGGCACGTGATTGCAATGATTGAGGGAGGACCTGTCCCAGTAGGACAGTCTTACTCAAGATAGTATGCTATCTGGTTTACCTTTATCATCGTGTACTACTTTAGGTGACCTTACAGGTCACTATTGCACGTTGATAGAGCCCCTAGGATTCTTGCTTGACTGCTAGCAGTATAAGGGCGATCATATACGTGGGAGCTGGTAGTCTATAAGCACATTCTTAAAAGGTCCCTAGTCGTGGGAGTTTCGATATAGGGCATCGATACTCCAGAGTAGACTAGTGTATACAGTCGAGACCCCGACGAGGGGCGGTGGCCGGTCTCATAAGCCACTGGTGTCAGTTGGTTCACCTAAGATGTATACAGGTGCTCATTGGGTTATGAGTACACCGGACAGGACTCGCCGAGAACATGCTAGTTAGGATTATACCTGATGTCAGATAGCAGTTCCCTGGTGACATGTGTACAGGTTAGTTCATCGACCTGAGATCGTCATTTGTCTCATGTGAGTTCCCACTATGCTTTGATTACTACCCTACCATGGCTCAAAGGAGTTGTGCAAACAGGTTTTAGTTGGGTACACTCCCGAGCCACATGGAGGCAGTGAGCGGATCTGCAGGGGTTCGTCTCTCCCGGTATTGGGGGTGAGGTCGCGCTGTGTCTAGGAGAGCCAGTACATGAAAAGTCCTTGGCCAAGGCAGGAGATTTACTGGTAGGTATTCCAGTAGTATCTCAGGGTGTTCTGGGCTGATCTCCGACACGACTTGTACCGCTTTTGGGGGTCTGACTTTTACCAACCCCCTAGGCCCGCCATGCGATGCTCATAGACGAACGGACCGGACTGTACGGATATTGTCACTGACAGGCTCAGTAGGGTGTCAGGATGAGTTCGCTCATCGACGTCCCTTTTGGTCAATACCTGGTAGCCCGTTACGTATAGGCTAATACCTCTGACGTGCTAGTGGTTAAATCCACAACCAAGGTGTTGACGAGTCTTTAGAGTCCCCCACGGACAGTTGCTCAAGTTTCGGGCGAAACGCTGTAGAGGCCGTATGGAGATATGGCAGGGTTCGATCCGATACGTGCGGTATTGCACGGATCATGATCGGACGGATAATACTAGCCGGCTTTGGTTTAAGCCGGATCCTAATATTGTACAGTGTAGATTTTGTTTCATTACATTTCTATTTCGGTCGGAATACAAATGCGAGTATGTATATACAGTAGCGGGGCTTTCCTGTAATTTATTACGGGATCAGTTTTTGGAGTTGCCAGTTTGTTTTCCGTTTCGGCCATATTTCTTTGTATCTTTCATTGGCTGAAAGTTGGTGGAGGAGGGCTTATTTGCATTTGTGCAAATAAGCATTTTGGAGGATGGTCTTTGCATATTATTGCTTCATGATGGTTGCACCCTCATTTGACTTCATAACCTCATGATTGCTTGACTTTTGTTTGTGGTAATTAGTTGGTAGAGTGTTGGACCTTGTCTTGTGATCATGCTTCATGATAAATCCACACTCTCTCTTGCATTATTGAGATACACCCCCCTTGGACTTTGACCCTCTCCTCTTGATCACTTGTGGCCGGCCAATTCTTGCATGGGCTGTCTTAATTTTTTGGGTGGGAAATTCTTCTCATTTGGCTTTGTAAAATCCCACAAGTTCCATCTCCATAAGCTCATATCATTCCTCCACCAAATGGCAACTTCCATTACCCCAAAATGAGACATGAGTTCTACATTATTCTACAGCAACTCTTGGGCACGTCGACTCGCCAACTTCGTGCCCGAGTTGCCTCGGTCCAGAGGTGGGAGCCCGTAAAAGAAGCCGGCGACGTGGTGCCCTTCCGGCGAGGAGGTGGAGACCGGACATTCCGCGGGAGATCGGGACGACGACGAGAAGACCGAAGGACACGGATCGCTCGGTATATCTCTCTACCCGTTCATTAGTTAGCTAGGACTAGATTAATGGCCCGATCCGGGAATTTAGTGTGCGGTGGTGCCGGTTTAAAAAGTTAAAGTAAATCATCGTTTCCGCATTCCGGCGTCGGATTGACGGCCGGAGCGCCGCCGTGCACTTACATTAGAGCGAGGTTAAGAATCTTATTTGTCTTGTCCCGGGGAAAAGAGTATGCTCGACTCATCTTTTTCACAAGGGACATGTCTGGACCGCTCGATTCCTGCTTGCGTGGCTTCTTAGTCCCACTTTGTTGCTGTCGAGCGCCTTTTTCGCTTTTCGACTTGTTTCTGCCTCTACGTCGAGCCTTTTTTATAACAGGTTGATAGGGGACGACATTTTCATTTTTCACGGCCTGTTGGAGGAGGCATTGCGTTTTGGCTTTCTCGTAGATGGCCATTTCGCGGTTATGGTCGTCTCGGACTTTTTGACCAGCTTCCCTTATAAGCCTGTTCATTTGTTCTTCGAATGACGGACTGGGCACTTTTGCATCAGGAACTTTTACTGGTTCAGGATTAGCGTCCTCCCACTGTGCATCTGCTTCTTCATTGAAGTCATGTACGACGTAGCAATCACGGAGTAGTTCTCGTTTCTTGGACCGAATGTAACCAAGCCCGATTGTTTCCATTCTCCCACCAGGCAACTTGTGCTGAGTTCCGGGGACGTTCCAGACCCTGTCATAGAATTTAGCTTTTCGAGCGGTCTATTTGAAGGATATCCCAGGCGCTTCAACAGCCTTTTCAAGCCTTCTGTATAATATCTGGGCAGACGGATGGGCTGAAGCCTGTCGTGCGTAGGATCTGCGCCGTGCCAGATTTCTTTCTCCACTTTGGTTTCTTCAGAGCGGTAGAATAGAATTGACTTTTCGCCTTTTCGCCTGGGAGGGACATAGAATGTCTGCAGCTCCTCTACACTGTAGGTATCGAGCGCATCCAGTTCTTTATGATGTTTAAGTGGAACCATGGCGACTTGCAGACTTTGCTCTTCGTTAGTGGATGTTTGTATTGAAGGCCGAGCGGAGAATATAGCGTGGACCTCATCTTCTGAGTCACTACCAAAGATCAACGTAGGAGCGGATGGTCCTATCTTGTTGTATTGGGGCGGGCCCGAATAAACTATCTCCTCTTCTTCCTCGGTATCACTCCCGAACATAGGGATGGTGGCGTTAGCTTTGTTTTCCGGCTTGTGATACCTCTCCGTGTCTTCGAAATCCGGTAAGAAGTATTTGGCATCTTCATATTTGCGGACTTCGTTCACGGAGAACGGGTTCAGTTCTCCCGTCACGGTATACTCGAGACCATCCTTAAAATATTTCATACACTGATGCTGTGTAGAAGGGATGGTGTTGTACTCGTGTAACCAGGGTCGGCCGAGCAAAGCATTATAGCATGTTTTGGCATTTATGACGTGGAATTTAATGTCTGTGATGAGTAGCCCAAAGCGTAACGTTAGTATCACAGACCCAAGAGTTCTTGATGATTGAGAGTCGAACCCGGAGATGGTGATCTTATCCCGCACAAGGTGTTGGACACTCATGCAGATTTCTTTTAACACCCGCACGTTGAGGAGATTAACGGAAGATCCATTGTCGGCCAGGATTTTGCCTATCTTTATATCATGGTAATACCCTGAGACATAGAGGGGGCGATTGTGTTCGCACGTCCCTAGGAGAAGGTCTTCATCACCGAAGGTGACATCGGCCGTGTGCACTTCCTCCAGTTCATCCTTCATCTTTTCTTCGGCGAGAAAAGCTTGGAATTGCTCCGGCTCCTGTAGTGCCTTGATTAGCGAATCCCTTGCCTCTTTTGATAGTAACAGGGCATCAAGAATGCTAAGCTGTGAGGGTAGCTTTCTCAGATGCGCTAGAACATTGTAATCCACCTTATTTTTCTTCGGCGGGTCTTTGGCAGTTAGCTCTTCCATGACTTGGTAATCTAGGGCGATATCCTCAGAGACCTTTTCTTTTCCTTTATCTTTTTTGTTTAAGGGTCCGAGATTCTTTTCGGGTAGCGTCCGATTACGCAGCCGGATATTTTCACAGACCTTCTGCTCTTCTTCTTTTCCCGAGGTGGACTCTTTAAAAAGGGGGCTAAGAGCCAGCTCCTCGTCAGAATCGCTCCTGAATGTGAGCACTTGCGATCCCCCAGTGTTAACCATGCGACAATCGCCGGTAGTTCTGTTAAGCCCCTCGGTCGTACCGTTCTGCTCCCGACGAGTTTTGCGCTTTTCCCGCTTAAAATGTTGCCAGTGAATAACATACCCATGCCACCATTTATTGAAAGCTTTGCACTCTTCAGTGGGGTGAGAAATCTTCCGATGATACAAGCAGTAGGAGGGGTGCATTTCCGCTTCACCAGTAATGCTTCCTTCAGAGGATGGTAGCTTCATACCCATTGACATGGCTTTAGCAAACCTTTTCCTCGTCTTGAATTTGCTTTTATCCGCAGTGGGTGTATTTCACCCCAGCGGGAGTGTCCCAGCTCTTTCGTCAAGTCGCTGGCGCTTGGCCTTTTCAAATATGGCCGTCTCGCGTTTCCGATCAGCTTTACTTTTTAAAAGAGCTTCATTGAGGAATGCGTGGCCCCAGAATTTCTGGTTCAGGATCTGCCCCCAGCTTTTCAGTGCAAGGAGTTTACTCATCGTCTGTAAACGAATGGGAAATCATATGACAGCTCGCCACATATTCCTCAGATTCATCCGACGAACTGTCTCCCTCATCTTCCTCTTGAAAGACGTGGTTGAGAAACTCCTGGAGTGTAATGGAAGTCCGTGCTTTCTGGTTGTATTCCTCCAGCGCGTCAATTTGTTTTTGTAAGTCCGTGCGCTTGTCGCCAGGCTTCACGGGCTTCTTTGATTTCTTTTTCTTCTTCTTTGAAGATTTTGACGGCTGGTTATGAGTGCTTGGGCCACCACCATCGGTCTTTGGAGTTGGATGCGGCTTCAACATCCATTCAATGATCTGAGATTCCAACGAGTTCTTCCACCTGATCGCTGGGCACGTTTGAAGATCGTCTAGCATCCTCTTTATCTTGGCCGATAGTACAACCTCCCAAGGAGCTTCTTCAACGAGAGAGCATGTTGCCCCCGGCGTATTCACCCTTTTAGGGGTGTGAGGCTGCGGCGGATTCACCTTCCATCTTTCGGAAAACGCGAACTTGCCCTGTTGGTACTGGTCTTCAATCCAATTTTTGAAGACATAGCAATCCTCGATCGGATGACCCAGTACTCGGTGGTAAGAACAGTAGTTGGGATCATTGACGTCGTTTGGCTGCGACGGACGTCTTGGATCCGGCAGATTTATGAGTCGGTTGCACAATGCTAGCTCAAACAGTCTCCT
Source organism: Agapanthus africanus (assembly GCA_030015575.1). NCBI lineage: Eukaryota > Viridiplantae > Streptophyta > Magnoliopsida > Asparagales > Amaryllidaceae > Agapanthus > Agapanthus africanus. Next base: position 58,226,337 of record CM057343.1, on the reverse strand, counting down.
CGTTTTATCTCGGGGAAACGAATAAGGACGTCCTAGCCTCTCCTCAAGGGGCGTGCGCAGACGCATATTATTTTGACGGACAGCCGGTTTCAAGTTGCTCGGCTGTTGTTGGGCATTGGCGACAACGATCGCTTTTCCCTTCCCCTTCTCGTTTCGAGATTCCGGTTTTGGAGGGGGCGGTCTATGGCCCATCTGATCCATTTGAGCCAGCTTGTCGATCAGGGCCTGGAAGGTAGTTGGCTCGAAGAACATCATGAATTGGGATATGGTCGCCTGCGGATCGAGGGTTCCCACAAACATACCCACTGCCGGAGCCTCTTCAATGCGTTGCTCGCATTTTGACCATAAGTTCCGCCACCGTATAGCATACTGAACCCATGTTTCACCTGGCTTCACCCTGGCATTAATCAAGGCCGTTATCGGGGTGCGTTCGCTGGCGCTTGCGAAACACTGGGTAAACAGCAGCGCCATCTCCGCAAATGTCTTGATAGAGTCGTTTGGGAGCTCGGAGTACCATTCGAATGCTGTATCCGATAAGCTACCGACGAACTGGCGAAGCAACAATTTATCATCACCGCCGGTGTTACCGCAAAGCACCCTGAATTGGGCAACATGTTGATGGGCATTGCCAGTCCCCTTATACACATGAAATTTCGGTATGGTATAGCCTGGCGGGTACTTGATCTGATTGTACCAGCTTGGATATGGTCGCCCCGTCTTGACAACTTGGCCGGCTGCCTCAGTCGCCTGATGAACCCGGATCCGCTGAGCTATATATTCTTCTAAGTCAGCTTTGGAAATTGTCTCCTCTTGGCTGTTGACAAAGCCGGTGGAGGATTTGACGTTTCTCCCCTGTCGTCTTCAAGGACGATCGGAGGATCTTCAGCGGGAGGATCTTGTTGAATCATCATTCCCACCATGTCTTGGAACAGGAGGGTCATTCGCTTTATGTTGGCCGCTTGTTCAGCAGGCTCTTTATCCTTCTTCTCCAATATCCGACGAAGGAATTCAGCGTCAGTTTCTTGCTCCTGGCGTTGATCCGAGGACGCTTCGGGGCTTTCTTTTGGCCCAGTGAGTGCGGCCATTGCGTTCATCATTTCCTGGAGCTTCTGCTGTTGCTCCTGAGCTTTGGTCACTGACCGTGTAAGCGGTCTATGACCTGTAGATGCACGGCTGTCCTCTTTACCAGACGCCATGTATACCGTGTGTACCATGATGCCCCTGGACTTAGGGCGTTTAGGTTCATTGCCTTTGACATTAGCTGCGGGCGTGGGGATCTTCCATGGCCTTCTTCTCTTGTGGGCCGTTGAAGTTGAAGGGGCCGTTGCAGCGGGCACCCTGGCGTTTGTCGTCCTTTGCTGCTTATCAGGACGATTCTTTTCTTCCTGCACTTTCGCCCTTTTCTGCCGGCGAGAGTGATCTTGGTCGATTACGGAATCTTGAACCCTCCGCCAGACTTTGTAAATTTTAGAGGACAGCCGTTGAGGGGGCTGCTCCAGCTTTGTATCTGTAACACTCTCCACAGGTGGAGGGGATCTTTTTGGCGTGGCAGTCGGAGAGTTCTTGCGTACCCTCCTTAACAGTTCAAAGCTGTTCCCAGTTGGAACAGCAGCATTAACTTCCACCATTAGAGCGGGTGGAGTTAGCCCTGAGGGAGAGTTGCCCCCAGCCTTCCTCACTCGGCGCTAGTGGCGACGTCGAGCATGTCGAGCTGTTGGGACTGGCTCGGCCATAGGGACGATTTCGTTTTGCCCCCTGTCCAGATGAGGCGTCGCTGGTGCCAGCCTCTTAAAAACTGATGTTGTCCTTTGAGTGGCGATGTTTAATCTGTCAAAGACAGACCCTCGAGTAGGAGCCGGGATAGTCAGCCTTGAAAAGACCGACTCTTTAACAGGAGAAGCCGCCTTGACGGCTTCAGGGGCAGAGGTGGCTATCTTCCTCGGGACGGCCATTTCAGGGTTCATGGGCTTCTTGGCGGGCCCATCAGAGTTCTGGTTCAGCCTGGCAAAGACAGAGGCCGCCGGCTTGATATTAGACGACCCGTTGAAAAGGGCCGTTGTTGCAGTGAGCCGATCGAAGACCGACTTTTTGTGCGCTTCTGGTGCGGGCACTGGCATAGTGAAGCTTGCAGGTGGGAGCATGGTCCCGAAAAATAGGCCGGTGGTGGCCTGGGTCACCTGTTCTACTGGCATGGCAAGGATGGAGGCCGCTTGAGGCCCATAGGCTACGCCTCTAGGTGAGGCGGGGCATTGGTTGCACTTGCATTTTGAGCAGCTCGAGCAGTTGGATACCATTGATGCTTGATTTCTGCGCCAGGCAAAAGACCAAATCTTAGTAACTTGAAACCCAAAGGCAACCATTAACCAACCGTGATTCATTCGCGAAGACGACACACGAAGTGTGGAGTGGAAAGAGGAAAAGGTCCCACCGGACGTGCCAGAATCTGTTCCCCTCCGAAAGACGGCCGAGACTGAACGTCTTGCCTGAGATTCGGGGCAGATGCTATTTGGTTTTATCCGTCTACCTCTCTGAAGATGCCAAGTTGATTTATGGCACCGTGTATCGGAGGTTTATACAGATGCGGCCGATGTAGCAGACTTCGTCAGATTCCCCCTCGCTTAAGGGGTTTTTGATTGTGGGGACGCTCTTCCCTGCAGGCGTAAGCCCATGCAGTTAATTACGCTACTGCATCGCGGTAACCACTTTCTCCTTCTCCAGAAATTTCACTTCGTGTCGTGTGTGTTTTTTTTGTTTGTGGATGCCCGTGGATTGTATACGGAGACTAAGTTATGTCGTCGCCCGTCGGACATGGATTAGTCCAAATCCGTATTTACTTAGATTTGGGTTTGGTGTTTTGGTTTAAGGATACGTTAGCCGTATTTGAGGCTAAGATCAACTTAAACGTTTGTTAAGGATACGTTAGTCCAGTTTGAGATTAAGATCAACTTAACGGGATCGTTTAGATCCGACAAAAGATCATTTGAGGCTCTATTGTTCCAGTTTAGGGATATAGTGGTCCATAGGTAGTTTAAGGACATTGCGGTCCATTGCCAGTTTGGGGACATGGTGGTCCATGTTCCAGTTTAGGGACATGGTGGTCCATCATTCCCGTTTAGGGACGAATATTAGTTTAAGGACGCATTAGTCCATGGGTTTAGGGACCCCACAGTCCATATGGATGTGTTGTTATCGGGACCCGTCACCTCTCTGACGTCGTTGAAGGATTACAACGATAGGTGTCAGAGGAGTTCGGAGATGTACCCTTGAACCGGATGTAAATTGATTTAAGAGAGCGATCTTGCTCGGTCAATTTAGTTTGAGGACTCACGGCCATGATTGGGCTAAGTCCGGTTGACAATATTCAACGTTTTTATCTTTGGCCTATTAGGCCGATGCTAGGGCTTTGCCCTTGTTTAATAATGCACTGCATTTTATTTTGGCCTGCTAGGCCCTTTTTTTTATTTTGGGCTCTGTCCCTTTATTTATGATGCAGAGCATCTGTTTGGGCTCTGCACTTCCTTAAAATAATGCATTACATTTTATTTGGCCTGTTAGGCCTTTTTTAATTGGGCTTAGCCCTTCTGTAAATAATGCAGTGTATTAATTATCTGACGGTGGCTTGTCAGGCGCTTTGCGCCAATTATTGAGCGCAAGCTCATGTGGAGGTGATACGTGTCACGCTAGCGCAGTGCGCTGCGCTGTGACGCATGGCGCGCTCTGATGAGTTGCACTAAATTTAAATAGCAATACTCTATTTTTAAAGCGCATAGCGCAAGTTGTTTTTATAGCTGACATGTGGCGCTCTCTGGTGACTTACACCAACTCAGGAGCGCAACAGTGCAGATTTGCAAGTGCAAGGCACTGTTTTAATAACTTAATCCAATTTTGGATTTAAGAGAAGAATCTTTAATATTCCAGAACCAATGGTTCATAAAAAAGTGCAAGGCACCGTTATTATTATTATTTTTTTATTTATTGAAAATCATTGATCTTGTTCTTAGATCAATGATCCATTCAGAAGAAATTCTTCTTTTTATAAAGGTTTTTACCTTTTTTCTCTTCTTGAGTTCTTCTCAAAATTCTTCAGAGTTCTCTCAGTTTTGTTGTTTTTGAAGTTCTTGATGATCTTTTTGTGTTTGGAGTCTAGGGGCCTTTATATAGTACCCATTAATTTGTTAAAGAGATCCTTTTCTGAGTGATTTGGGGAATTTTCCCCAACGTTGGATCTTTGATCCAAGCGCTTCTGTTTTACAGAAGACAATTTTCTTGTTTTAACAAAAACAGAAAGATCTTACTGGAATTTTTATTTTGTTTGGTGCAAATGCCCCAGCGCTTGACACGTGTCGCGCAGCGCACAGCGCAGCGCAGCTGTGCTTGCGCAACTGCGCTGACACGTGTCGTGCAGCGCAGCGCTTGCGCAACTGAAGCGTTGCTTCCTTTAATTTTGTTTTAAATAGAGCCTTGCTCTGATTGGGCGCACTGCCTTGGGCACTGCGCTGACGTATCAGCTTTTGACACGTGGCGCGTTGCGCGCAGCGCAAGGGATTTGAAGCGTTGCTTCAATTTTTGAATTTTTGAAATTCAAACAGAGCTTTGCTCTGATTGGGGGAAACATCACAATATCTCAAATCAAAGCGTTAGTAGTATTTGGTATTTTTGAGATATTATCCTAACCATTTTATATGATATTAAATCTTAAGAATATTGATTAGAAATATTTGATATGATATGCATATTTTAATTACTAATATTTCATTTAAATATTATATGCATATATTTTCCCTAATTATATTCATTAAAATGTAGAAACATATGATAATAACTTTTTTACAAATAAACCCACATATGTTCTATATTTACAATAAACACATTTTAGTACTTAACAATAGTAGGGAAAATGTTCATTCAAATGTGCAATATTTTAGACTAATCAGTGTACTCTCCTAATACTAGGAGCCCTCATAACCTGAGAAAAGATAAAAAGAAAAGACAACCGAATAATCCTATTCAATTTCTCCAGAACCGGAATACATATTCGAACAGAAACAAGTTTCTTCGAGTTTGTATGTAACTATACTATGGCATACCCAAGCAATATCGATCTTCGTAGTAATATGGAGTGTTCTGGAGAAATGCAAAGGGGAAGCAGGAGTGGCAGGGATATATGCGGCTTTATCGTAAATCATGACAGTAGTCGCAATTTCCTTTGCCCTCACTCTAATCCCTTTATATATCTTTACTTCTTACCTTCTGTACACCACACTTAGGCTAATTGGTTTTCTACTTTCCCTACCTTTCGGTACCTGCCTAAGGTTTGGAAGAAGACTATCCAATAAGTGTAAGAGGTGTACTCTCCTAATACTAGGAGCTCTCACAACCTGAGAAGGGAAAAAGAAAAGACAACCGAATAATCTTATTTAATTTCTCCAGAACCGGAATCCATCCTCGAACAGAAACAAGTTTCTTTGAGTTCGTATGTAACTATACGATGGAATATCCAAGAAATATGGATCTTCGTAGTGATACGGAGTGTTCTGGAGAAATGCAAAGGGAAAGTAGGAGTGGCAAGGATATATGTGACTTCGTCGTGAATAATGGCAATCCAAACCCAAAGTGTGTAAGAAGGTTCTGTTAACTTTATTCATGAGTTTTAATTTAAGGTCGGGTCATGGTCGCTGTCAAAGAAAGAGAGAAAGAAACACTCAGCGTGCACTCTAACCTAAATTAGATTGGTTAATCACTTTATCTAATCAGGATGGCTCCCACTATTTGCTCGAATTCTCCTTCAAACCCTAAAAGGAGAATTAGTCGGGATCATCTGAAAATCACCCAAGAAGTAATACCTACTCATCACTGGAAATCGGGACCCAACTATCATCGCATGATAATTTGACGGAAGCCCCTCAAATCACCACACTCCAAAAGGTATGCGCATGCCTGGCAAGTTTCCTTTATATTTGAAACTCCCGAATTGGTTTTTGCCCTTAACGACCTATGACCGTGACAAGGTCAACAAATCATAAGTTGCTAGTCAAGTTCAACCCGTCATTATCTTGATTACCCTAGACCCACCCGCATAAGCCCTTGACATGGTCAACAAGGCTATGTGACTGTCCTAGTTAATCGCATAATATGCTACAAATAAGCACCACTCAACTACCGTACATTACGCTTTAACAAGGTCAACAAACACAGGATGAATAATGAGTACTACTCGTAGGAAATGACGGAGGGCTGCGACTAGTTTTTGGCGAAAAACCTTTAACGTAATGAACTTGATATCGTTGAAGGAACTCAAGTGGCTTTACAAACATATAGTGGCATAAACTTTTGCCAAAGAGATCACTCCATGTAAGGGGATCCAGGCTCTTTCCTCATCGAATGAGGTGCTGGATATTCCTAACCGAATATCGTTGTGCAAAGCAAAAGAATTGACTATAGTGAAGTTATTACAATAACGCAAACTTTTGCCCAATAGGTCACTCCCCATGAAGGGATCTCGGCTCTTGCCTCGTCGAATGAGGTGCTGGATATTTATAACTGAATACCACTGTGCAATGCAAAAGGACACGTCTGTAATGTCAGTTTTCAAAAATTGGTTCCAACTACATCATTTAGGTTTGTTTTTCTTGCATTAATTAGAATTAATGCAGTCCCATCAATTAATCATATCATGCCAGAAAGAAACGAAAATAATCACGCACATATATGCTATCCGCATTCGCCACGGGGTCTCGGATCTTCACCGTAAGGTTGCTTAACTTACGGCAGGGCGGGGACAGGACTAGCGCGGATGCAAAACATATATAGCGTCTACTATATGTGTGTGTGTGTGTGTGTCTGTGTGTGTGTGTATGAACATTCGTCTCACACATAATATCAAGTAACATCACAGAAGCATCACAGCAGAATCACAGCGGAAGGAAACACAATATGGAAATAAGGATAAACAAGGAAAAGTACATTTCAATAGAACCAAATATGAAATGCAATTTCCCGGTCGTGTGGATAGCCCGTAGTATCAGACCCTGAACCCCTACGAGTGTGGCAAGCCACCTGCCAATCCCAGAAACAAGGCAACCCCAATCAACGAAGTGAGTGGGCCACCCAACACTTCCGAAATCTGGTGACATGGGCACCCCTCCGTGGGCCAATCCTATACCCCCTACGAGTGCAGCGAATAGCCCGCCAATTCTAGAGTAAAGCACTTCGGTCTCAAAGCCATGAAATGGAGGCTTGTTGCCCTCTAGAACCCGGCTACTCGAACACTCTGCCATAAGGTAATCCTAGTGCATGTAATGAAAAACAGAATATACAACAGTGACTACGTCCACAACTTGGACGTGCCCTAAAGAATAATACAAGCCGCGATGACGGTAGTCCACATGTCGGACGCTCGCCACACAATATGAATATACATTATATCATAGAGAAATACATCTAATACTATGTACGCCGGGCTATCCATCACGAAAATCCAATATAACTATAATCACAAAGCAACACAGAACATCAACGCGAATATCATGTTCATAAACCCGTCCGATTGTGCATATAGCAACCAGTCGGATTATACTGCCTTATGATATTCATGGTTGCAGAAACAAATGCTCAGAAAAACACAAATTTAAAATTTCGATTAATTAAAACTTTCCGCATTGGCCCTCAAAGTACAAACCAGTACACAAACAAATCCGGACCGAAACCAAATATCCCAAAAATCATATTTCTATGAACTAGAGCGCAGAAAAAATTTGGGACATTGTAGCCCAAAAAAGACTGCAGTTTAGCGGTCAAATGTGCCATTTGACTTCTGTTCCGCGGTCGTTTTTTGGGATGAGGTGCCCAAATTTTTTTCTTAGCTCTAGTTTTGCCAGCACATAATTTTAATGTAACCAGAAAAAATTTTAGAACAACTTTAAAATTCGAAAAGCAAGCAGTATTTTTGGAAATACGATTCAGAAAATTCTATCGATCGAAACTCTAAATTAGTGTAAACAAGTCTAGCTTTTAGCATAGCTCTGATACCACTGCTGGAAACTTAGGCATACTAGCAAACTAGTTTTCGAAGATGGTAACATGGATTTCAAAAAATTTCTAGTTTGCCAAAATTCCCAAACCGATAATCGAACTAAATAGTTAGAACTTGCATACAAAACCTAGTAAGCTAAACTAATCTACTATGTGTAGAATACTCATATCCTCAAGCTTTCTTCAAGTGCTCAGGATCATGCTTGCAAACCAGTCCTCCTTTACCGAATATAATCTACCTAAGGGAAACGATGCAGGCTCCAGCTTTGTCTAGCGAAGCAACCGATGCTCCTAAGTCGCTAGCAATGGAGAGTGGGGATGTAGGAATTTTTCACTATCTTTTTCTCTCATTTCTTAAGCTCAAGTGAGCAACTAAAGAAGAAGGAGGAAGAGGTAAGGAAAACCAAGGCATGAGCAACTCATGAAAGAAATGAGCTAAGTATAGAAGAACTATCAAGCATGATGAGTCAAGAGTGAATGGCATGTAGAAATAATGGCTCCTCATTTTTCAACCATGTAAAAAATATCTCACACATTTTTACAATAAACAATCAAAAGGCCATACCTCTCTACATACCTCCAACCATGCTCAAGCCACCTCACCCTCCACCTCATTTGCAAATGATTTTCTAAAAAGAAAATTATATAATGAGGTGTCCATCTTCTAGAAGATATTCCGTATAAATACGGAATACAATCCGGTATACGTATCGAAATACATATATGCGTATTTGTATAAAAATACGAATAGCCAAGAGAGAAAATGAATAGTGAACAATAATACTAGAATACATATATTTAAATATATATATATATATATATATATATATAAATTATTAAATCAAAACTTGATTTAATAATCCAGCTAAATCCTAAGTTGCTAGTACTATCAACCGTCCGATTAAAATCTGTGTAGCATGTACACATATTTAATCGAACACCTTGTAGGGTTGTTATGCACGCGCACAAGGGTCTACGAGACATCAACCATGCCCGATTAAAAAATTAGCCGTGCCGAACAACCCGAAGCCGGATCTTTAAACTAGAGATTAGGCGAAAACTAGCATGTTAACAACTTTAACACTAAGTGAGAGGGATTACAACCTTTGTAGATCCGGTCCTTCACTTCATATGCTCCGTGTTGAGGTCCCTTCGCTGCAATCATCGGGTTCCGGACTCTCGAGAGGTTCCACAAAGAGAAAGATGCAGTCTTGCTTCCGATCTTCGATACAAAGATGATCTACCTTGAAGTTTCATTAACACAAGCTAACACTCGCTAAAATTGAGTGAACGCTCTCATCTAAAGGGTAAGGGAAGATGAGAATGATGAAATAGGATTTTTTCTCTCTTTATTTATCTTTTTCTCACATTTATTCATCACTTGGAAAAAGCTAGTAAACTTTTTCCATGAAGAAAGAAGAAGGAAGAAGATGAAGAATGATAATAGAATTCCTTTTGTGATGAATAGTAATCAAGAATATATGATTGATTATCAAACCATGGTCAAGGATGAGAGGCTAAACCTTTGTAGAGAATAAACTAGAGTTAGGGTTTAGTTAGGTCAAAGCATGAGTCATAACAAAATATCTTTATCATGACAAAAAGAAACCTTCTAGAATCAACTAGAAGTAGCTAACCCTAATCAAACCCTAATCGCTTTTTATCATCCTTAAACATGTTTTATAATAAATCATATCATGTCACAATAATATATATCATATATATATTATATATTTGCAACAAAAGAAAATAATACAATTAACATATATCGCATATATATCAATGTATTAATCCGGTGAGAAAAAGAATCCTTTAGTGAGCTAATATTAGTTAATGTAATTTAATATATCATATATATTATTATACATTAAATTATCGAATCAACCCTTGATCCGACAATCCGGCTATATCGCATATAACCGACTAATATTTATCCGTACCGATTCATCGAATCAACACTTGATCCGATGACCCAGCTGATATCATATATCGCGAGAATAGAATACGGTATCTCATATCGTATTATCCTCGGTCCCGCACATATCACATATGTGCTCCTACTCCGTTTTGCCTGAGCTAAGAAACCTCTGTGTAGGACTCTAAAGAATCGTCAATACGCCGGCAGTAGGTGATGATCATATCAAACACCCACAAGCTGCAAGCGGTCAGCTAAACGTAACAGCTACCCAGGTATTGAGCGCTCAGAAGATCAACAAGCAAGCCTGTACATTCTCCTGTGAATCCAAACAGTAACACTCCCGTACAGTCCGGTCTCGTCGTCTGATATGTCGCATATCTCGCCTAGGGGTGGTAAACGTCAGACCCCAGTAGCTCGATAAGTCGTGTCGATATGAGGTCTATAACAGTTCAAGAAACTACTGATAACACTTACCAGTAAATCTCAGCAACCCTGGCCAGGGATTTTCGGTTATAGCCAATCGAACACAGCACAACATCAACTCCCTATACCGGGAGAGACGAATCCCCTCCTATCGCTCATTGCCTCCATGTGATTCGGGACTGTACCCAAAAGCCACCTTTTTGCACGCCCTCTTGGACGTGGTATGATGGAAATCAAAGCACAGTGGGAATCACACAAGACTCTATGACGATCTCGGGTCAACAGACTACTCTGTACCAGTGTCACCGGAGAACTGCCATCTGACGTATGGTATAATACCATCTGGGAGTTCTCGGCGAGTCCGTCCAGTGTACCCAGTCTCTACTGAGCACTCGTACACTATCCTTGATGTTAAACACCGATGGATATGGGATCATCCATCGCCCATCATATGGGTCAAGATGCGTATACGCTAGTCTACTCTGGTGTATCGATGCCCTGTCTCGATACACCCTCGACTAGGAACAATTATAGGATGTACTCGTCGACTACCGTGGCCCCACTAGTATGATCTCATCATAGTCCCAGTAGTCGAGTACATATCCTAAGGGCTTTATCAACATGTAACATAGAGACAATCAGAGTACATGTTAAGATAAAGTACAACCAGATAGCATACTATCATGTCGAGCAAGAAAGTCCTCCCTATATATGTCCTAGCATCCACTACAATAGACATCGTATGTACAGTAATGGCCTCTAGGGCATACATATAACTAACAATCTCCCACTTGCACTAGGGCCATCTGTTATGGTATCGCATACCCAACAATTAGCTGCGGTTGAAGTATCTCATACTCAACCATCCCATAAAAGTCTCTACTGGGGAAAAGGCCTTTGTGAATGGATCCGCGCTGTTGTCCTCTGTGTCTGCTCTCCTAACCTCGATCTCCCTGGAGATCAACCATCTCCATGATCAGGTGATACTGCCTAAGAATTATATCTGGATTTCTGATGGGACGGTAGTTCCTTGGCTAAAACCACAACTCCATTGTCACACAATGGTAGGAACGAAGTTCATCTCATGAACTTATATATCCAGACTGCCTCTTTGGTATTATCCTTGGTAACGATGTATCTTGCCTTTAATCGTCTAGTATGTCACGGTATCTAGCTTGGAACTCTTCCAACATACTGTCCCTCCACTGAGGGTGAAGACAATGCATGTGACTGACATTCAGTCGTTCTTATCACCCTGGAACCTTTCCAGTGATTCTCCCCAGGATCGATTGATACCATCTCACTACAACTAGTGAGTATCCTAACATCCAATTAGATCTCTCTCATAGATCCAAAAACTCAGGATTTAGGAGGTATCATTTTGATCCTATATGGAGAATCCTTGTGATAAGCGGAGATTGACTGAGCGTAGCATAGGAAACTCCTTCCCTATCAAGAGTATATCATCCACGTACTCTACGAGGATCACCACCATACTCTCTACTACCTTTTTGTATATACAAGGTTCATCTACCATTTTGATGAAGTCAAACTCTTTGACTACCACATCAAAACAGATGTTCCAACTCCGCGATGTCTGCTTTATCATATAAAACATCTTACACACGTTTCCGCTGCTCCCACTGTCTACGAAGCCCTCTGGCTGTGTACTTATAGACGCTCTTTTCTAAAACATCATTTAGAAAAGCAGTCATGACACCCAACCACCAGATATCGTAGTCATGGTATGTAGCCGTGGCAAGTAGGATCTGGATGGACTTAAGCATAGCTTTGAAAGTCTTAACTTTTCCATGTACACCAAGTAATCTTCTCAAAATATACTCGCTCCTGATGAGGATTTAACCCTTCAGATAAAGCAACCAAAGTCCATACTTTGTTGGTGTATAAGGATTCCATCTCAAATCGATAAACATCCAGCCATTCTTACAGAGTCCCACTCCTGATGGCCAGCTCGAAACTAGTTGGGTCATCATCTTATGATGTAATCCTCGCTCCCACTGTCATAGAGAAACCGAAGTATCTCTCAGGTAGGTGAGCAACCCTACTAGATCGGCGGAGAGGCTGAGGTTCGTTGGAAACTATTGAATCCTTTGGTTCTACCAAATCATCAGCTGCAGTTTGTATAGCTGGAACATTTCCAGTTCTACATAACAGACCTTGACTCGAACTTGTCCGGATTTTGCTTTTAGACATAGGCCGGACAACCCCAAATCTTAATAAACATAAGATATGGGCTCCTTCCTTTCCATATCACATATGAAGTGGTAGGCAACTGATTTGATTTGAACCCTATTCAATAGGTATGCAGCTTCTCAAGTGCATAACTCCCAAAAGGAAATAGGAAACTCAGTAGTACTCATCATAGATCACACCATATCAAATAGGGTGCTATTGCTCCGCCCCGATACACCGACGTGCTGTGGTGTATATGAAGGAGTAATGCTGAGAGAATCTCATTCTCCTTTAGAATAGTCCAGGAATTCCATGCTCAAGTATTCTCCTCCTTGATCTCATCAAAGGACATAATACTTATACCCGTATTTTGGTTCTCTACTTCTAACTTATATTCTGTGAATATCTCAAAAGGTTCAGACTTGTGTTTCAGCAGGAACATATGTCTGAATCTTAAGAGATCATCAGAAAATGTAATGAAGTACAAAGAACCAGTCTTGGTATGTGTAGACAGGAGACTTTCATACATCAGCATGTATCAATCCCAAGAGTTCACTAACTCTTTCTCTGTTTCCAATAAACAGAGCTATAGTCATCTTATCTTTGTGACATGACCGGCAAGTTTCACAAGATGTAAATTCAAACAGATTTAAATATGCATCTAAATGTAACTTAGCTAGCCGGGTCGCATTGATATGACCTAGTCTACAATGCCTTAAGAAGGATTCGTTCATTTCTGAACTCTTCCTCTTGTGTGTGTTCTATATACTAAGAACTGTGGTTTGATTTAGAACGTCAATGCTTTTAGATAACGTGCCTGAACCGATCAACTCTTGATATAGGAAATGTTCAAAACATTATCCAACAATACAAAATTATATCACTTCTTTACTAATAAAGAAACTGATATGATATTGTATATCAGGTTCGGTATCTAATAACATTCGTTCAGAATCAATGTATTCAGGAAATACAGGGTGATAGTGACCAACAGACTTGGCTGCAACACTTGCACCGTTTTCTGTCTCATGAAACTTATCACCCGTTCTCAGTTCTCTACCTATCTGTAGCCCATGTAACAGATTACATATACGGGATCCTGATCCGGTATTACATACCCAGGACGTAAAGGACACTGAGAAACAGTTCTGTGTAATGAACACACCCGAAGATGATGCATCAACATGCACTTTCTTCGTTTGGGCGGCACGGGAAATCTGGTATTCCCCAATTTCCTGCTCTGTATTATAACAATTATAAGTTGGAGCGGTACCAACGTTCCCCAGCTCAGTATAACAAGCGGGTTCAGTCAAATATATCTGTATTATTATCTTGATTAAGGTGTGATATAGTCGCTACCTGGAAAGAGAGAGAAGAAAACACTCAGCATATGCTCTTGCAAGATTAGATTGGTTATATAATATATTTAATCAGGATGTCTCCCACTGTTTTTGTCAAATCTTCCTTCAAACCCTAAAAGGAAAGACTAGCCGGGATTAATTACACGCTACAAGTTCACCAATCTTTCAGCCAGGCCAGTGTCGGTACTTTGAGGGAGGTCCCCCGTGCTTTCGCACGAACCTAATTAAAGTAAACCTCGTTTTCCCAGGAGCATAACCCCGTTAACACCTTTCTAGACACCTACTTGATCGGCTAATTGTAATGTGTAAAACTCTCCCAGGAGTAACTCTTACTCGCAGCGGGTATCAGGATCCAACTATCTCATAGAAGGTATGCAATCTCATTGCAAATTTCAACACTTGAAATTCCCAATAATTTTGCCCCTAGCAGCTATATGACCTTAACATAGTCAACAAATCATAAGTGCTAGTCAAGTTCAACCCGTCATTTCCCGATTGAATTAAACCCACCCGCACGACCCTTAACATAGTCAACAAAGTCGCACGACTACCCTAATCCAATCGCATCATATGCTTATACAGATAAGCACTAATCAGCTACCGCACACTATGCCTTAACATAGTCAACAAACGTAGCACGAATACTAACTAGTACTTATCTGAAATGACGGAGGGCTACGACAGGTTTTTAAGAAAACCTTTTGCGTAATGAACTTGATATCGTTGTAGAATCGAGTGATTTTAAATGGAATGTTTTTGAGGCTTTTCTAGTTATGCTAAAGGGGTCACTCCCGGTGAAGGGATCGTCGGCCCTTTCCTCATCGAATAAGGTGCAGGATATTTCATAAATATCACTATGCAAAGCAAAAACTATAGAAGCAATCAAAAGACAGACCGAGTTTGTAGCATCTGCCGGTTATTGCTAAAGGAGTCACTCCCGGTGAAGGGATCTCGGTCCTTTCCTTATCGAATAAGGTGCTGGATGTTCTACAAGGAACACCGCTATGCAAAGCAAGAACTAGAGCTACCAGTTTTTAAACAAGTTTCTACAATATCTTTAGGTTTCTTTTATTTCATTAATCTTATTAATGAAGTCCCATTTTATTATGCTTCACAAGCATCACTTTTGAAACGAAATCTGCAATATAACATATATCTCATATATATAATATAAACATTCGTCACAGGCAGTAATATGATCTCATTACAGAACATTGCGGCAGAAGAACATATATGAAATATTGGATATACTAGGACGTCCGTGTTTTCAATACGAGCCTGTATAAAACACGGATTCCACGGTCGCGATGAATAGCCAAACCCACATCCCTAGACCCCTACGAGAGCGGCAAGTAACCCTGCCAATTCTAGGGTTAGGAGACCCGGTCTCGACTCCTCAAGATGGTCTCCCACTGGACCCTAGAACCCGGTTACTTGTGCTCCCCGCCTTGGGTCTACCTAATGCGGAAAAGTAAATAATATACAACGGTGATATTTTCCACAACCTGGAAGTGCCCCAATAAAAGAATATTACATACAAAAATTTTTACATGAATGAAAAAGAAAAACTCCCATCTCACATAAAACCCCGGCTATTCAAACGCGACGATCCAATACAACATATCACAGCAACACATAATATCTCATATCATCAACGTAAGCAAGTATGCATATCCCGATTTTCGTTGATGTATAGCAACGAAGCCGGCGATACACCACATACTACGCTTACGGTCACAGAAAAGAAAGTGTAAAACTACAACAGTTGGAATCCGCAACCTCTTTAGACATCGCATGCCTAACCAAATGAATTCCTTAGACATCGCATGCCTAACAATTATAAACCCCGCATTTTAGTCTCATTTATCGAAAACTCTTTTCAATATCAAGTCGGGCAATTCAACAAGATTCCCGACATTCTGATCGAATGCTCGTCGCAAACTTTAGTAGACGGCCGCACCCCCAGATGCCGTCGACGAAGTGCACTAAGGCGGAACACCGCTGCCGCGAGCACCCGAACGGATGCTTTCGGCGACGGGGTTCTCCTACAGTCACTTGGTTGGGGCTATGGGGCGTAGCTGTCTATTAAGTTTACCCGGCGAGTATCCGCGTACGCTACGTGATTGCGACGGACTTTTCATCACATCAAAATTCCGTGGCAACCGATCATTTGAGACTAAACTGCTATGTTTATAATATTCAAATTAGTTATCTCATAACTTCTTGTGGATTCCAATTATTGTATCACATTCCGGATAAGATAGAAAATGTTAAACTTTCCGATCGAACAATCGAACACCCAAGTTTTCCCGAAACAGCTCAACACATGAAATAAGTTTAAAAACATTCACTTCATGCCTCAGTACCAATGGTCCAGCCGTAGAAGGGTCAAGCCAACACCTAACATGTGGCACGCCGTACTGCCCCAAACCCTAAGGTTCAAAGGGCAGTTCAAGACGGTCACATAATCGAGTTAAGGTTTGTTGTCTTCTAGAGGGTCCATTGCATTACTTGCACTACTTAGATCGTCTTTAAACCACGGAAAAATCCAACACTTGGAAATTTCCCGACAGGGGAAAAAGTGGGTATTTTTATCTGGTCGAACTTTTTAACATATTCTAAAATATCCGGAAAGCCACATAGACAAACTCTGATAATCCGATCGAATCATCTACGCTCCAAAACACCCCAGAAAACTCAACTCTTGAGTGCAGGTTAAAAATTCCCAGAAAACTCAGCACCTGAAAACATGAATTACTGTGCAAAATTTGGAGGCTAATCTCATTAATTAGCCGCGGAACAGCCGCAGAAGCCAGGCTTCTGCCGCGGTTCCGCCGCGCTTTAGATGAATTAGCCCCTCGAATTTCACAGTAATTCAAATAAGACCCTGCTGAATTTTTTAGCAATTTTTAATTCACAAAAATCCAAAATTTCAGAAAATTTCCAGAGAGCATTTTAGAGTTAGGGTTTCGGTTCGATCGGACTTCAAACTCCGTCTGTACATCGCCTAAGGCTCTAGCTAGGCTCTGATACCACTGTAGGGTTGCTATGCACGCGCACAAGGGTCTACGAGGCATCAACCATGCCAGATTAAAAAATTAGCCGTGCCGAACAACCCGAAGCCGGATCTTTAAACTAGAGATTAGGCGAAAACTAGCATGTTAACAACTTTAACACTAAGTGAGAGGGATTACAACCTTTGTAGATCCGGTCCTTCACTTCATATGCTCCGTGTTGAGGTCCCTTCGCTGCGATCATCGGGTTCCGGACTCTCGAGAGGTTCCACGAAGAGAAAGATACAGTCTTGCTTCCGATCTTCGATACAAAGATGATCTACCTTGAAGTTTCATTAACACAAGCTAACACTCACTAAAATTGAGTGAACACTCTCATCTAAAGGGCAAGGGATGATGAGGATGATGAAATAGGATTTTCTCTCTCTTTATTTATCTTTTTCTCACATTTATTCATCACTTGGAAAAAGCTAGTAAGCTTTTTCCATGAAGAAAGAAGAAGGAAGAAGATGAAGAATGATAATAGAATTCCTTTTGTGATGAATAGTAATCAAGAATATATGATTGATTATCAAACCATGGTCAAGGATGAGAGGCTAAACCTTTGTAGAGAATAAACTAGAGTTAGGGTTTGGTTAGGTCAAAGCATGAGTCATAACAAAATATCTTTATCATGACAAAAAAAAACCTTCTAGAATCAACTAGAAGTAGCTAACCCTAATCAAACCCTAATCGCTTTTTATCATCCTTAAACATATTTTATAATAAATCATATCATGTCACAATAATATATATCATATATATATTATATATTTGCAACAAAAGAAAATAATACAATTAACATATATCGCATATATATCAATGTATTAATCCGGTGAGAAAAAGAATCCTTTAGTGAGCTAATATTAGTTAATGTAATTTAATATATCATATATATTATTATACATTAAATTATCGAATCAACCCTTGATCCGACAATCCGGCTATATCGCATATAACCGACTAATATTTATCCGTACCGATTCATCGAATCAACACTTGATCCGATGACCCAGCTGATATCATATATCGCGAGAATAGAATACGGTATCTCATATCGTATTATCCTCGGTCCCGCACATATCACATATGTGCTCCTACTCCGTTTTGCCTGAGCCAAGAAACCTCTGTGTAGGACTCTAAAGAATTGTCAATACGCCGGCAGTAGGTGATGATCATATCAAACACCCACAAGCTGCAAGCGGTCTGCTAAACGTAACAGCTACTCAGGTATTGAGAGCTCAGAAGATCAACAAGCAGGCCTATACATTCTCCTGTGAATCCAAACAGTAACACTCCCGTACAGTCCGGTCTCGTCGTCTGATATGTCGCATATCTCGCCTAGGGGTGGTAAACGTCAGACCCCAGTAGCTCGATAAGTCGTGTCGATATGAGGTCTATAACAGTTCGAGAAACTACTGATAACACTTACCAGTAAATCTCAGCAACCCTGGCCAGGGATTTCCGATTATAGCCAATCGAACACAGCACAACATCAACTCCCTATACCGGGAGAGACGAATCCCCTCCTATCGCTCATTGCCTCCATGTGATTCGGGACTGTACCCAAAAGCCACCTTTTTGCACGCCCTCTTGGACGTGGTATGATGGAAATCAAAGCACAGTGGGA
The DNA here is from genome assembly GCA_030015575.1 of Agapanthus africanus. Classification (NCBI taxonomy): domain Eukaryota; kingdom Viridiplantae; phylum Streptophyta; class Magnoliopsida; order Asparagales; family Amaryllidaceae; genus Agapanthus; species Agapanthus africanus. Next base: position 58,207,728 of record CM057343.1, on the reverse strand, counting down.
ATCACACAAGACTCTATGACGATCTCGGGTCAACAGACTACTCTGTACCAGTGTCACCGGAGAACTGCCATCTGACGTGTGGTATAATACCATCTGGGAGTTCTCGGCGAGTCTGTCCAGTGTACCCAGTCTCTACTGAGCACCCGTACACCATCCTTGATGTCAAACACCGATGGATATGGGATCATCCATCGCCCATCATATGGGTCAAGATGCATATACGCTAGTCTACTCTGGTGTATCGATGCCCTGTCTCGATACACCCTCGATTAGGAACAATTATAGGATGTACTCGTCGACTACCGTGGCCCCACTAGTATGATCTCATCATAGTCCCAGTAGTCGAGTACATATCCTAAAGGCTTTATCAACATGTAACATAGAGACAATCAGAGTATATGTTAAGATAAAGTACAACCAAATAGCATACTATCATGTCGAGCAAGAAAGTCCTCCCTATATATGTCCTAGCATCCACTACAATATACATCGTATGTACAGTAATGGCCTCTAGGGCATACATATAACTAACACACCTGTATGTACCAACATACGTCATCTACATCATATCGCCTGAACCGGAAAAATGTTGTGTGGGACTCTAAAGACTCGTCAATACGCTAGCAATGGGTTTAACCACAAGCACGTCAGCGGCACTAGCTGTACGTAACGGCTGCCCAGGTATTGAGCAAAAGGAAGGCTGACGAGAAAACTCATCTGAACCCCTACTAAGTCTGTCTATGACAATCTCCATACAGTCTGGTCTATTCGTCTAAGAGTGTCGCATATCGGGTCTAGGGAGTGGATAAAGTCAGACCCCTAATAACGCGATATTTCATGTCGGTGTGAAGCCCATCACCCACTGAGAAACTACTGATCCAAATCAGTAATTCTCGTCCACTTTGGCCAAGGATTTCTGGTGATGGTCACCCGTGCACAGCGTGACATCAACCCCCAATACCGGGAGAGACGAATCCTCAACGATCCGCTCACTGCCTCCATGTGGCTCGGGACTGTACCCAACTAAAACCTGTTTGCACGACTCCTTTGAGCCATGGTAGGATAGTAATCAAAGCACAGTGGGAACTCACAAGAGACAAATGACGATCTTAAGTCGACAGACTAACCTGTATTCATATCACCTGAGAACTGCTATCTGACAATACGTATAATACCATCTAGCATGTTCCTGGCGAGTCCGTCAAATGTAACTCATAACCCAATGAGCACCTGTATACTATCTTAGGTGACTAACTGACACCAATGGCTTGTGAGACCGGCCACCGCCCCTCGTCGGGGTCTCGAAAAGTATACACTAGTCTACTTCGGAGTATCGATGCCCAGTCTCAATACTCTCTCGACTAGGGACATTTAAGGATGTGCTTATAGACCACCCAACTCCCACGTATATGATCGCCATCATAATGCTGGTAATCAAGCAAGAATCCTATGGGCTCTATCAACATGTAATAGTGATCTGTAATACCACATAATACATGTACATGATAATAGAGACAAAGCAGATAGCATACTATCATCTCGAGTAAGACTGTTCTACCCGTATAGGTCCTCCCTCAATCATCATAATCACTTATCTGCGATTACAATAATTGCCTTGATGGTACTATATCCAACAATTTAAATAAAATATCCATGTGATTTTTAACAATTATTATTAAGATGTGCATATCATATCATATCATATCATATCCATTAAGTAATTTAATTAAAAATTGGTTAGAATATTATCTCAAATAAACCAAATGCTACTAATGATTTGATTTGAGATATTGTGTCGGTATTAAAATAACAAATTATTTCAGGGCTACAAACATAAGTAAGAGATCAAATCAAATCAAGTTAGCAAACCAAATCTGCCAAATTTTAGGACCAAATTGAAGATTTTCGCAACTGCGGAGAGAAAGAGATATTTTCAAAATATATTCATCAGAAAAATCTCCTAACATAACGAGAAGAAAGCACAAAAAATCTAGAGACGAGATCACACCAAAAGGCGGCGGAACTGTGGTGGAATGAGGCTAAAGGCGACGCAACCGCGGTCAATTAATGGCCGTTCGATGTGAAATTTCAGGGGCATGATCATCTTTTCACATACATCGACATGATGTCTAGAGTTTCAAGTTCCAGAGCCTATATAAAGGATCAAGAGAAATCTAGGGTTATCTATCGATCTATCGAGCAATCTAGGGTTTTTAGTTCTTTTAGTTTTTAGCCAGTCAAAGTCTGTAATGCAAAATTTTCAATAAAAGGTAGTTTTATCTTTTAATTTTGTCTTATTACTTTCCGCATTACTTTCTGCATTTATTTTCTGTACTTTTCTTTTTTGTTTTTCTTATGGTTTCCTTATTTTTCTATCTTTCTTCTTTTACGTCGTTTTTCCCAATGAGCAAGTAAATTCTCGCTTGTTAGGGTTTGTGGAAAAAGGTAGTATAATGGATGAAAAAATCCCTTATTTTCTTCTTATATTTTAATTTTTTATAAATTTTAACAAAGGGAGTCTTAACCCTCTTATTCGGCATGCTACCAATTCATGATAGTTGCGAGCTCGATTTGAGATTCGTTAATACTTACTTTGTCGAGGGCTTGAGATCAATAGAGATCAATGGAAGGACAAGGGTCAGTAGATGGAATTCCTAATCCCTCCAAGTACCCCAATCCACCTTCATCGTTATTTCTCTAGTCTTAAATAATTAAAGATAAAAAGAATTATTTTTAAAAACTCCATCCTTTAACTACTCAATACGAAAAACCCTACAAGTTTTTCTCTTATAAAGTTTTCAAATATCTTTAGTATAAAACGATAAAAATCCAACCTTTTTTCTATTAACTCGTCTAAAACAAGAAAAATAGTTACCATTTCCCTGCTGGATAACCCGCACTCACTATCGGCTAGCTATTGCGACACCGTTATTGAGTGCGGTATTTAGGACACATAAAAACTCACTTTTCCACATCAATCATTCTCCGATGAAGGGTGTGATGCGATTTAGGAAAAAGGGAAAGTTCGGTCCCAGATATGTTGGACTCTATGAGATTCTTGAGAGCATGGGTACTGTAGCGTATCGTTTAGCCCTTCCGTCCAGTTTTTCAGATGTGCATCTGTGTTACATGTGTTCATGCTCCACAAGTACCTTCATGATCCTTCTCACGCTATTCAGTATCAGACTATACAAGAGCATGATTTATTTTACACTGAGCAGCCGGTAGCCATTCTCGATCGGCAGGTGAAGAAGCTGCGATTTAGGGTACTTCCTTAGGTAAAAGTTTTATGGCATGGACCAAGTAGCGAAAAGGTCATCTGGAAAGCCGAGGATGAGATGCGGAGGAAATTTCCCCATCTCTTTGAAGGTATGCGTAATTAGATTTTAAATTCGGGGACCGAATTTTCTTACAGGGGGATATTATAACGTTATAGAAATTTTTAAATGGTATTTTAATTTTAAATAATGTTAAAAGACTTTTATAAAATGGGTATGGTATTTAAGTGTACTGGTAATTAGATTTAGATGATAGTTATTTGCAAAAAAAGTTTTTAGTGGTAAAAAGTTTCAATTGCAATGAGGGGTTTTAATTTGTTGTGGGTTAAAGTGTAAAGTGGGAGTAAGTGGGTGTTAAGGTTAGGATTTTCCCTCACATACAACATACCTTGAGATGCACTATGAGCCTACACCTCCCCTTACTCTACATACACCTCACCCTCCCTTCACACATCTCCTCCTTCTATCAAAATACAACACTCATTTTATTTTTCATTATCAAACTGAACAAAACGTCACTCCAACACTTCAACACAAAATTTTCTAAGTTCTTCATTATCTCAAGGAAAAGGAGCAGAGTTCTTCATGGATTTTCGTCAAAACACCAAAGCTAGGCCTACACAACTTCTATTGTGCACTTCTTGAGCTTAGAGTTCTATGGAATTCTTCAAGTTAGGTAAAAACCCAACTTTTTCATGTTTATTAAGAGTTTTAGTCTCAAATAGATTATATGATATCTGAAATTTGTAGTTAGTATAAGGTTTTGACCTTAAGTTTGAATCTGCTATTTTTCTGGTGTTCACAAAAATAAACTCACACTACAGTAAGCTTGTTTTAGAACCTAGAACACACCCTAGAAACCTGAGCCCAATTAGTAATGGTTCAACCGCCGAAAAATTCCGTTTGACTGCCAATTGCGGGTCGCTAGGGGAGTTAGGTGTTGGGTTTTTGTTGGGAGCTCTCTGTGTCTTATATAAAGTCTCTGGTATATGCAACTTTTTCACAGATTGTATATATAAAAATCTGGGTGTAGTTTACTAGATTAAGGGTGATTTATTAGCGTATGATACGGATATTTTATATCACGTTTTAGTGTTTTCTCTAATTACGACAATTTGGGGTAATTCTAGGTAGCTTCACGTCTGATTAGCACATAATAATCACCTGTTTTACGTTATGCAAGTTAGTTTTCTTTTTATATGTATATTCGTCGTATCGAAAAATTAGCCGCTCATGTACGAAAGTTGTGTTTCGATATCAGGATCGGTCGTAGAGACTTCGAAAGCGGCGAGAAAGAGAAAGGAAGTGATCGGATCCAAGTAAATCATGATTTGTTCTGGTGAGTAGATTAAATATCTACCGGGAACATTGTATGAATGGCGTATAGCGCCCGAAACCTAAAACTTGTGATAAATTACTTTCTATGCATTTCATAACTATATGTAGATTCGCATTGCACTCATTCATGCATTTTAAACACTATTGCTTAATACATGTTAGGACACTTGCACTATTACCGATGAGCTTATATTGCACTTGCACATATCGACATGCTACACCTACACCCATCAGTAATTAACATGCCATATGCACACTTAGAACTTGCCATGTCACTTATATCCTATTGTACACTGCTAGTATCGTAGATGACTATTGTTACTCATCGTTACGTATTGTTCGATATATTATACCTCATTGACATTGTTATTATGTTTTATTATGCGGTGTTGTTTTATGAGATTTCTGTTGCTACAGGTTTTGAGGCACTGCATGATATATGATAATACGTCCACCATGAGCTTGATATTTTTCTGGTTTGATTTTATTCCGAACCGAGTGGGGGAGATATAAGATTGTGGATTCTTACGATATCCGGACTGAGTAGGGGGGTATAAAGTCGGATACATGGTGGACCTGGTTGAGGCCGAGGGGCAGAAAAGTCGCATTAGAAGCGGGGAGCCTAGCGAGAACACTCGATTCCGGAGATAGTTTGAGAAACACGGCGGATATCTGATGGATACCGACCGGTGTTGGTAGATGTCAGGATCGTTCGGAGAAACGATGCCTGCGAGAATTGAAGATTTGTGTCAATATTTGACACGGGACTTGATGATAGTTTATGGATGTATTCAAAATATTGGGATATTTTGATGAGATTTCCGTTTTCTTTTATACGGACACTGTTGTGACATGTTCATATTTCACAATTATTATACACATTCTATTATACATTACTGCTACTTGTACATGGGTTTAGTCGCTATTTCGGTTATGCATACGATTTCCATTTTATGATGTTAGTTTTATTCACTGAGTTGGCAACTCGCCCCCGTTGTGCCTTAGTTCCTTGCAGGATAGGCAGCGTGGACGCATAGTGGCATTGCAGACTTATATCTTAGGTTTTTCATCACAGATTTTGCTAGGTGTGTTACATGCATAGCAACCACCTCTTTTGTATATATTATACTTTGTATCTAGTATCACTCCATCAGACTATTTGTGTTGGTTGAGTTAGAGCGAGTTAGGACTTATGTATATTTTGGTCGACTTGAGGAGAATCGGCTAGTTATCTTGATTTGTGCACTTTTACTTATAGTATGCTTGTGATTCTTCGCTTTTGAGCGCCGTATATGCATTGTGTGGGTTTGTTTCCGCCGATAGGCGTTGATGTTTCTCCCAAGTGGGAATGATTAAAAATGTTATTATGCACTTGTTTTCTCTAAAAATTACAAAGAGGGTGCTGCCGAAATTTCAAATGGCGAAAACATTTTCTTAACCCTATTTCAAACCACTTGATATATGCTTTAAATTAAACACTCTTTGTTATACAAAATGTGGTTTCATATCAATTACTTCTTTTAAAACTTTACCTCCTTTATTCTTCAAAAAGGGTTTAGATCTTTGTTTCTGGCTTACTTGGATTACGTCGACATCTTTAGACATCACACAATCTAAGTGTCGGTCACGTGCCAATTTCAGGTCATGACAACGGGATAGATATAGCTAAGGAAGTCATTCAAGATTCTCGAAGGCGAGGAAAAGAAGGATATATCCTTAAATTAGATTTTTTAGAAAGCTTATGACATGGTAGACTGGAGATGTATTTTAGAGTGTCTAGAGCTTAAAGAATTCTCCCTTAAGTGGAAGTTATGGATTAATTTGTGGTTATTCTCCGCATCTGCCAATATCTGCATAAATTGTAACAACCCTAATTTTTCTATACACTTTTCTATACAAATTTTTTAAATTTTTTTAAAAAATCCATAAAGGAGTATTTTAACCTGAGCACAATATATATATATATATATATATATGTATGTATTTATTTTGTTTTTAAATAACTCCATTTTTAGTTTATATAAAATTGTTTTAAAATTAAAGTAATACTTGGGGTATTTAATGTTGTTGTTACCACTTTAAGTAGTTATTTTCCTACAATATTTACAAGCAAGAGCTTGTAGCTCATTGGTAATACTTTACACTGCTGAACCAAGCCACCAGAGTTCAAATCCCAGCCCCACATTATTTTTGTATTTGTTTTGTTTTAATTTCTTTTGGAAGTCAACAGTCAAAAGGCCATAACTCCCAAAATATGTACTGGACAATAAAAAGTAAAATATACCAAATTGTACCCCAGAAGAATCCCCGGCCATTGGAACCCTGACTTGGCCCGACTCGGCGCCGCCGGCCGGCGAATCGGCCGACTCGGTCCGGCGCCGCCGGCCAGACTTGGCCGGACGGCCGAGTCACCAACAGAGAAAAGATGCTCCTTGACCTGGTCAACCCTCCTGCACACTTATTATACCTGGATCGGTTTTAAATTGCCCAATAAATCCCTTTTACTCCTATATTTAATGGATTTTTAATGATTTTGTATATTTTTATATTTTTTTTATGAAAAACCCTAACCCTAGCCTGACTCTATATAAACCCCCATACCCTCTACCCTCTCACCCTACATTCCTAAGTCCACTCTCTAAAAATTTCAAGAGAACTTGGTACGTGAGAAAACGGGCGAAAGGCGAAGCGCTGACGAAATCGACGGCGAAATTCCGACGATCGTGCTAGGACCTCTCAACGACTTCAACGCACCGGAAAACCCTCTACCTCTCTCTTACTCTCTAACGTTGTCCAAACCCGTAAGTCCCCCTTTTCTATCCTTCTTTTCTTTCATTAAAATACAAATTTATAAACCCGACGGAAATCGGAACAAACCGATTTCCGATTCGGTTTTCTATCAAATCTCACTTATCACCAATTCCATAATGCTTAAACATCTTCATGTTGACTACTAATCACTTAAAAATCAATTTGAACAAGTTTTCACACATGAAATGATAGCTTTTGCAATATATCGTATTCTTTCACTTAAATACCACCATGTTTAGTTTATCTCATTTAACCCTTTAACATTGCTATACCTTAAAATAGATCACGAGGTAATGACCTATCTCCACACACACGCAAATACAACCCTAATTGATATTATCAAAACTTAGAATACGATAATACAGGATTTTACAATAAAATACCATTTTCTTTATAAACCTTTTCTAAAATTTCTAAGTTGTATACAATTTTAATGCAATATCTTTTAATAGAAAATACGATAAGTTATGGACATTGATCGTTTATCTAAACCTGATTTTGTGGTGTCTAGACAAGTGTGTCTAAGGTGAGTGGTTACTTAATTAGGGCCACTACTTGTAGTGGAGAGCCTCCCACTTACCTGGCACTTACCTGACCGCAATTGGCGGTGAAGAGGCGATTTGAGACTTCTAATGACGTGTCGTTTAGACCATTTAGAAATAGGCTAGTTGGCTTAGGAAACCCTAGAATCTAAAATACGGAAATTTACACCCTTTTACAAATAAATACCTTATCTTTATAAAACCGTTTTCTAAATGGTTAGTATTTATTAAATATTTGCAAAGTGTCACTACAACCCACCTTTGGGGAACTCGTTAGAGATAGTACGGTTTATCGTGCACTCTCGGACTTAGTAGTGCGAGATTCAGACCTCCGCAAGGAGCAATCGGTCTCGAAAGGTTTAAAATACGACATTTAAGAAAAATGAGATTTCGGGAAAATAAAATATTTATTAAATTTTATTTTTGTATAAACATATGTATATTTAACATTTAAACACCTATTTTTTTATAAGATAAATTTTCCACCTTTTCTTAAAAATTATAAGATTAAAAGTTACATTAAAATACCATGAATTTCAAATAAATCAATATTACAAATTGATATCTTTATTTATGTAATTAGGATATTTTCACTAGAAATATCATACAATAAAATCACACTCATTATAACAATAAAGACGAATAATAAATACTTGAGGTGTATCTTGAAAACTATACAAAAGTATTTTTACATAAAACCCCCTCAAGTTTTATAAATTACAATAATGACACTAACAAATATAGAACTTCGACTTACATATCTTTTGATCTGACTCGGGTTTGAGTCTGATTATTTTTGACTTGAATATAATTCAAGTCATTCTATATTCTTTAATATTCTAACTCAATATGAATACATGAATCCCAGAATCCAGTTAACAATCTATACAACTTGACTGAATCAAACCATGGATATACATCCATTATCCCATTATTCCATTTACCTGATTATGCAGTTACAATCTGTTTACTGATATCATGGTTTTGGTCAGTCATCTAACTTATACAATACAATACTACAATACAATCAAAACACTACGGGGTTTAAGGGGTAGATTGGTACGGAAGGTGTTAAAGGTGGCACGAGGCGGTAAGATTAAGACAGCTAACATGAATCCAATTGCCGTTGTTCCGGATTGTATAACGGAGCCTTGTACTCTATTTTCCGTTTGCCCTGGTCTCTAGCATATAGAGACCCCTCTCGTATACACTGGCATTCTTCTGTACCAAGCTACAAACAACAACGTTAATACAATATTACAACAAATAGTATACAACTTTAGAAGATATCTCTTATTCTATCTTTCTAATTCCTCCTTATCTTTGGGACTTACCGAGCGACCTGTTCACTGACGACATTCTATTTCTTTCTTCTTTGAATGCCGTCAGGTGTTTTGGACCCAGCAGAGATCGAGCCCACCGGTGAAGACTTGGATCAGTTTCACGAAGACCCCGAGCTCTAGACATTATACCTTGTTCTATTCAGTATTTTCATTTCCTGTTATGCCATTATTTAGGCATCGCTTTTCATTCCAGTTGTATTTACTTTTCATGCATTATACAAAAGAATGTTATTAATAAAGTTGCTGTTATTTCTATATCTCTTGTCTCTTGTGATTTACTTTTATATTGCTTAGATACGCTTAGCGTATGTACTTCTGAGTATATACGTAGCGGACCTCGTCGCGTCCCCTTCGCCGTAAACCGGGAAGCGGGGCGTGACAGATTTTGTTGGTGGCCCATGCAAGTCAGAGCTGTATGAATCCTTATCATGCAGTTCTGGTCTGCGTGAACAACCTAAGCAATATAACACAAGAACTAGCAACTAAAACATTCCTTACAATTCATGTTTCTTGAATCTTACAAATTTCTATTCCTTGAATCTTATCATTTCATGTATTTGAATTTGTCCTAACCCAAAATTTTCTTCAAGGTTATGGATTCCATGAACAACACCAGCACCAACGTCAACAACACTCCTCCAGCATTACCTCTCGCACCAGCTGTTCCTGCACCACCCACCGAGCAAACAGTGCTACTTGAGGCAATTCGCAACCTTCTCGTGGGACAACAACAACTCCTGAACCGTCCTGAGATCGACGCACCAGGGGTAAAGCAATTCAGGGCTTTGCACCCCAAGCGGTTCTCTGGTAAAGGAAGCCCTCTTGAAGCTGAAGAATGGACACAAAGCATCGAAGATGATCTGGCAGCGGCATAAGTGCCAGACATAGCTTGGGTCCGTGTGGCGAAGCTACAGCTCACGGATAATGCTCGCAACTGGTGGAAGGCGGAAGAAAGTCGTCTGGTATAGCCTATTGAATGGAAGACTTTTCGCAAGAAGTTCGACGCGAAATACTTCCCTGTGACTGCCAAATTTGACATGGAGCAGCAGTTCATTCATTTACAACAGGGTTCAATGTGGGACAAATCAGTAGATGAATACGACACTGAATTCACCATGTTAAGCCAATTCGCGGCACACTTGATACCGACGGACGAGATCAGAGCCCGTCGCTTTCAATAAGGACTGGACACGGAGATTCAGGCTGCTCTAGCCATGGGAAAATTTCTGACACATGAGGATGCTTTGGAAGCTGCCCACAGTTATGAAGCGGTGATAAAAGCAAGGGGCAGACCTCAATCTGCCGGTTTAAAACGCCCTGCCACTCAAATGGCAGGAGGAGTCTCTTCCAGGCCATCGTTTAAACCCAGGAGAACTGAAGAAATTTGCCATTACTGGCATAAAAAGGGACACTTGTGGAAGGACTGTAGGCGCGCAAAAGGCCTGTGTCTAATTTGTGGCGCATCCAACCATGGAATTGGGAACTGTCCTTACAATAGCAACTCAACTCACACACCCACCAACTACCCGCAGCGGCCAACCATCTAGGCTCCTGCAACTCGTCCTGCACTACCTGCTCCACCACCTGACACAGCCTACTCGCCAATTTCAACAAGCAATGAGGGATAGGCCTAGAAGGCAGAGAAGGAGACCCCAAAGGCAGAATGTGCATCCAGCTAGAAGGAATGTACCACGGCGGCAGGCATTCACATTAGAAGGCGTAGAAGTCAAGACTGTAGGTCAAGGTAACATCGGTAAGCATTTTTTTCACCCTTGTATCCCTTTGTCATTTTTATACGCTATTTATACTACAGTCATCAGACTTTCCTTGAAACTGTTACACTTTCCTTTTTCAAATTTCGATGACGAATTTTTTTTTAAGAAGGGTAGAATGTAACAACCCTAATTTTCCTATACACTTTTCTATACAAATTTTTTTAAATTTTTTTAAAAATCCATAAAGGAGTATTTTAACCTGAGCACAATATATATATATATATATATATATATATATATGTATGTATGTATTTATTTTGTTTTTAAATAACTCCATTTTTAGTTTACATAAAATTGTTTTAAAATTAAAGTAATACTTGGGGTATTTAATGTTGTTGTTACCACATTAAGTAGTTATTTTCCCACAATATTTACAAGCAAAAGCTTGTAGCTCATTGGTAATACCTTACACTGCTGAACCAAGCTACCAGAGTTCAAATCCCATGCCCCACATTATTTTTGTATTTATTTTGTTTTAATTTCTTTTGGAAATCAACAGTCAAAAGGCCATAACTCCCAAAATATGTACTGGACAATAAAAAGTAAAATATACCAAATTGTACCCCAGAAGAATCCCCGGCCATTGGAACCCTGACTCGGCGCCGCCGGCCGGCGAATCGGCCGACTCGGTCCGGCGCCGCCGGCCGGACTGGGCCGGACGGCCGAGTCACCAACAGAGAAAAGATGCTCCTTGACTTGGTCAACCCTCCTGCACACTTATTATACCTGGATCAGTTTTAAATTGCCCAATAAATCTCTTTTACTCCTATATTTAATGAATTTTTAATGATTTTGTATATTTTTATATTTTTTTATTAAAACCCCTAACCCTAGCCTAACTCTATATAAACCCCCATACCCTCTACCCTCTCACCCTACATTCCTAAGTCCACTCTCTAAAAATTTCAAGAGAACTTGGTACGTGAGAAAACGGGAGAAAGGCGAAGCGCTGACGAAATCGATGGCGAAATTCCGACGATCGTGCTAGGACCTCTCAACGACGATTCAACGCACCGGAAAACCCTCTACCTCTCTCTTACTCTCTAACGTTGTCCAAACCCGTAAGTCCCCCTTTTCTATCCTTCTTTTCTTTCATTAAAATACAAATTTATAAACCCGACGGAAATCGGAACAAACCGATTTCCGATTCGGTTTTCTATCAAATCTCACTTATCACTAATTCCATAATACTTAAACATCTTCATATTGACTACTAATCACTTAAAAATCAATTTGACCAAGTTTTCACACATGAAATGATAGCTTTTGCAATATATCGTATTCTTTCACTTAAATACCACCATGTTTAGTTTATCTCATTTATCCCTTTAACATTGCTATACCTTAAAATAGATCACGAGGTAATGACCTACCTCCACACACACGCAAATACAACCCTAATTGATATCATCAAAACTTAGAATACGATAATACAGGATTTTATAATAAAATACCATTTTCTTTATAAACCTTTTCTAAAAGTTCTAAGTTGTATACAATTTTAATGTACTATCTTTTAATAGAAAATACGATAAATTATGGATATCGATCGTTTATCTAAACCTGACTTTGTTGTGTCTAGGCAAGTGTGTCTAAGGCGAGTGGTTACTTAATTAGGGGCACTACTTGTAGTGGAGAGCCTCCCACTTACCTGGCACTTACCTGGCCGCAATTGGCGATGAAGAGGCGATTTGAGACTTCTAATGACGTGTCGTTTAGACCATTTAGAAATAGGATAGTTGGCTTAGGAAACCCTAGAATCTAAAATACGGAAATTTACACCCTTTTACAAATAAATACCTTATCTTTATAAAACCGTTTTCTAAATGATTAGTATTTATTAAATCTTTGCAAAGTGCCACTACAACCCACCTTTGTGGAACTCGTTAGGGATAGTACGGTTTATCGTGCATCCTCGGGCTTAGTAGTGCGAGATTCAGACCTCCACAAGGAGCATTCGGTCTCGAAAGGTTTAAAATACGACATTTAAGAAAAATGAGATTTCGGGAAAATAAAATATTTATTAAAATTTATTTTTGTATAAATATATGTATATTTAACATTTAAACATCTATTTTGTTATAAGATAAAGTTTTCACCTTTTCCTAAAAATTACAAGATTAAAAGTTACATTAAAATACCATGAATTTCAAATAAATCAACATTACAAATTGATATCTTTATTTATGTAATTAGGATATTTTCACTAGAAATATCATAAAATAAAATCACACTCATTATAACAATAAAGACGAATAATAAATACTTGAGGTGTATCTTGAAAACTATACAATAGTATTTTTACATAAAACCCCCTCAAGTTTTATAAATTACAATAATGACCCTAACAAATATAGAACTTCGACTTACATATCTTTTGGTCTGACTCGGGTTTGAGTCTGATTATTTCTGACTTGAATATGATTCAAGTCATTCTATATTCTTTAATATTCCAACTCAATATGGATACATGAATCCCAGAATCCAGTTAACAATCTATACAACTTGACTGAATCAAACCATGGATATACATCCATTATCCCGTTATTCCATTTACCTGATTATGTAGTTACAATCTGTTTACTGATATCATGATTTTGGTCAGTCATCTAACTTATACAATACAATACTACAATACAATCAAAACACTACGGGGTTTAAGGGGTAGATTGGTACGGAAGGTGTTAAAGGTGGCACGAGGCAGTAAGATTAAGACATCTAACATGAATCCAATTGCCGTTGTTCTGGGTTGTATAACGGAGCCGTGTACTCTATTTTCCGTTTGCCCTGGTCTCTAGCATATAGAGACCCCTCTCGTATACACTGGCATTCTTCTGTACCAAGCTACAAACAACAGCGTTAATACAACATTACAACAAATAGTATACAACTTTAGAAAATACCTCTTATTCTGTCTTTCTAATTCCTCCTTATCTTTGGGACTTACCGAGCGACCTGTTCGCTGACGACATTCTATTTCTTTCTTCTTTGAATGCCGTCAGGTGTTTTGGACCCAGCAGAGATCGAGCCCTCCGGTGAAGACTTGGATCAGTTTCACGAAGACCCCGAGCTCTAGACATTGTATCTTGTTCTATTCAGTATTTTCATTTCCTGTTATGCCATTGTTTAGGCATCGCTTTTCATTCCAGTTGTATTTACTTTTCATGCATTGTACAAAAGAATGTTATTAATAAAGTTGCTGTTATTTCTATATCTCTTGTGATTTACTTTTATTTTGCTTAGATACGCTTAGCGTATGTACTTCTGAGTATATATGTAGCAGACCTCGTCGCGTCCCCTTCGCCGTAAACCGGGAAGCGGGGTGTGACATAAATAGAGAAGACACGAATGAGTTTTGGTGTAGACGTGGCCTGCGCCAAGGGGATCCACTTTCACTGCTTATTTTTACTTTAGCGGCAGATAGACTTGCACACATGATTCAAAGAGGTAGAAACAAAGGGTTAATGGAGAGAATGGGTCTAGGAGGCACAAGAACAGAGATTATAAACTTGCAGTATGCGGATGATACATTGCTATTTTATAGACCGTGTGAGAATCAGGCTGCAATAATCAAATGGGTCCTTTATTCCTTTGAACTTTGGTTAAGGCTGAGCATCAATTTTCACAAAAGCTCGATGGTGTGCTTAGGAGAAAGATCAATCTAGGAGGAGCGTCTTGTATCCATTTTTAACTGCAAAGCGGAAGACTTTCCTGTTAAGTGTTTAGGGCCAACTCTGCAGCCCGACACGTTGAAGAAGTCAGACGGGTTGCCATTGATTAACAAGTTACAAAATTTATTGAAAGGATGGAAGGGTTGGTGTCTTTCAATAGGTGGGAGAGTGAATTTGCTAAATTTGGTGTTGTTGGCTATCCTATAATATTATACGGCATTTTACTTGCTATCAGGTTGGGTGGTTAAAATAATTGATCAGATTCGACGAAATTTCTTGTGGAGAGGAGCGTCATTGAAAAAAGAAATACCACCTGGTTAGATGGGAGAAGGTCTGTAGACCGAAAGAAGAAGGAGGCTTGGATGTGAAGAATATTAAGGAAATGAATAGGGCACTACTGGGCAAATGGTGGTGGAGGTGGGTGGCAGGTAATAGGAAGGGATAGGTGGCTAGTATCAAACAGCTTATTGTAATAAGTTTGGGGCTATAAACGCACCAAATAAGAACGTGGCAACAACATTTGTTTTCCTTAAAAGTATTATGTCAGTAAAGGATTCCTTTTTCAAAAGTATCTCTTATACGATAGGGAATGGTAGCTCAATTAATTTCTGGCAAGATTATTGGTGTGGAGATATCATTTTGCAGGAGATATTCCCTTTGCTTTTTGAGCTCGCAAAGTATAAGGAGGTGTCAGTTCTTAGTCAATGGAAAGGAGTTAAGTGGTGGCCAAGATTTCAGAGAGCGTTAACGAGAGGGGAGATGAGACAACAGTGCATGTTGATTGATTATCTTGAGCCATGAAAACCGATGGATGAAGAAAGTCTAGATAAGGCAGAATGGAAATGGTCAATGAGTACGGATTTTTCGGTTAAGTCCTTTTATAATATTTTGAACTACGGAGGGATGGTGTCCACAAACGATAAGAGGATTTGGAAGTTCCATGTGCCGTTAAAGGTTCGTATCTTCTTGTGGTTGGCGTCTGTTCATCACAGAAAACTGCATTTTAATACCGCTCATTCATTATCTATTTTGTGATATATTTATGCTATTAATCAGTGTCTGCTCAGTAATTACAGATTACAGATATTCGTGATAAAATAACTGGAAACACATTCAAACTCACGGATATAACATTTGGGAGCCGACACTGCAAACAGAACAGGAAACCGACCGATATCCAAAGAGCTTTTGCAATAAACAAGTGTGCACATAATTTTTGGTCCAACACAATACATGTGTGACACTAGATTTTTGGAACTAGGACCATAGTGGGGTTGCCCATGGCACACAAGACATGATGAAGTGGGCACATGGGGGGACATGAGTTTAATGCTAAAAGTTTTGATGTGATGTGTGGCATCTTGTTCCCTCCAAATCCCTGAGTGCATCCAAGGCCTTTACAGAGAAATCTAGCAGCACCAGAGTGATGTTGGGAAGCACACAAGACCACACACCTAGCACGAGCCTAAGACTCACCATTTGGACCGGCCACATCCCCATTATAGCCGAGCAGGCCGGTCCCCCTTTCCCCAATATGCACCAAATTTCTACAGAGCCTCCCTTGCTGCCACGTCACCTTCTTTTTATTATTTGTTTATTTTTCTTTGGGCTTTTAAAAGCAGAACCAGTGAGCAAGGGAAGGCTCCCTCTCATTCTCTCATATACCTGTATGCATATTGTTGTTTTGTTTTCTTTTTGGTTTAGGCTTGAGTGTTGAATGGGCTATCACTTGGTTTCTTCTTCTTCTTCCTTCTTGAAGCTTTCTTTGGAGAACTTCGTTAAGGAGGTTGAACAAGTAACCAAAATCTTGTATCTCTTTTCTCAAGTGTTAATAATATTGTGTTTCTTTTATACTTGCTTTTATTTACTTTTCTTTATAATGCTTAACTAATCTTCTTGGTGGTGGTAATGGTAAGGAAGTGATATGAAAGGCTTTGCCTCATCCTCCTCTTGTTTATGTTTAATGTGCTTTAACAAGATTATAACTTAAGGATTGTTTTATATATTGATGTGATATTGTATTTTGAACCCATGGTTACTTTGTAACCTCTTCAAATACCATATTCACTCCCCTTCCCTATTTCACAATGTTTAAGTTAGAATCAAATTGGTGTTAAATTTGCTAAGTTTGGATACGGTATTTTGTGACCAAGTGCTTGACAAACCCCCGTTTTCATATACCGTATACTATCACAACCCCTTAGCAAAGTTAACACCAAAATCATTTGCTCTCACTCACTACTTTGTGTTTTTATTGTTATGGTATGCTTGCTAACCCTTGTATTTAGTGTTGATACCACAACCTCGGACATACAAACGGTAAGTGATCAAAACGGACTCATTTCGTGCTTTACGAAGAATATCGGAATTTGACGACTTGTGTCTCGCAACCGCTTTGACAAGTCGTGCTTCATGCCGGGATCAACATGAAGACGGACAACTCGTGATCAAGGGAGCGTTGAAGGAATCGTCGCGATTCAATCTTTCGAACCAATGCCACGGCCAACTTCTTCCTTAACCTATTTGCTTGTTTTCTTGCTTTTCTTTGTTTTCGTATTCTATTCATTTTTTGTGACAAATAAACAATTCGTTAATTTGTTGAACCTTAAAAGACAAGACTTAATACACAATTCCCTGCGGATCGACCCGTACTTGCCAGCTTGCTACAACGCGCCGTGCACTTGCGGTTATAAATTTTAAAACGTAAACGATCTCGCGTGCGCATTCCATTTCCTTAAATGATCATATTTTCAAAGCATACGCGTTTGCGCACGCGGGTGAATTCCCAACAAGTTTTTGGCGCCGTTGCCGGGGAGTTGGTAGTATTAGAAATTGTTATTTCTGGTTCGTACTAACTTACTAATCTCTAATTCAAATTTTTTTTCAAAACTAACAAAAACACAAACTAACAAATTCTTTCATTTTGTTCTCTGTCTTTGCAACCTGCTAGCACTCTGTGATTCAATTAAAAAATCAAGTTATACCATTAGAATACTAATATAGCCTGGAAGAACCACACAAAACATCATCATAAACACTCGGATTTTGGCCGGCGACTCCACCATAAAATCCGGCGAGCTTGGCCCTTTGTGGGTGTTTTTTATTTTTTGTTTTTGTATGATCTCCAGTGTAGTGTTTGCATTCTAGTGGTATAGTTTGATTTTTCTAATTTTAAGTGTGCAGGAGTTGGGGGATATATATCGCTTTTTGACACTAAATATCGTATTTTCCGGCATTTCAATTTTTTTACGGAATTACGACCAGCGATTATGCGGAGTGAGGCTCAAATTCAATTTCAAGACGTTAGTGAAGTATAGTGCCAAAGATCCGGGTAGTTTGACCCGCGCAAGCAAACAATCAAAAGCTCGGATCACTTTCAAAGGGGTTTCTTAACCCAAATCGCATCGGTACGTATTTCCTAACACATTCCTCTTGAATCCGACGTATTCCACTATTCTATCTTCTGCAGGATTCTTCGCACAAGCTTGCCGCCAATTGAACAGAGAACTAACTGTATTTTTTTTGCAGCGCTTAAATTTAAAACGAAAAAGAATTACTTAAATTGCTTGATTTTTTGAATTCTTTTATTAAATGCACATTTGCATCTTAATACGGATTTTAAAGCCAAAAAGACTAAACAAGATACGGTAAAGGATTTCATCACCTTTTTCCGTAGCCCATAAATCACAAAACTGCATTCTTGCATACTCACAGTAATTTAAAATAAAATAGAAGTTTGACTTTAAGGATTTCGCGCTCATTAGGAGAAGTTAACTGTGTTTAGAACATTGCTTAACGGTATATCGTTCACGGGGTGTCTAGGCAAGTGTTTAAGAGAAAGGGTTATCTAATTAAGGAACTTCACGAAAGCGTTGAAAAACCTCCCCTTATCTCTTGCACTTACCTGGCTTCGTGATCCGTATATCTTGAGCCCGTTTCTCGACACAGTTTATTTCAACAATCAGTTTCTTGAGCAGGTCTAGTTGACTAGCATACCATAAACTGCTAGGGATGTGATATTCTTTATTTTTGTGATAATTGTGAGTTCTTGTTAATATGGGTGATACACGATTTAATTCAATTTTTCACGATTCTTATTCTTTTGTTTGTACTCAATCCCAATTCACTAGTTCAAATTGCCAAAATTCTTCCCGCATTCATGAAAATTGTCCTTTTCTAGGGGGTGACCAACCGTCCCAAATTTTTGATAACGGTCACCCGCGTAACACTCTTGAACCCAGTCCCACTTCAATTAGAGACTAATGATTGAAGATTTAGAGAAAGAGGTCGACAGATTGACTGCTCTAGCATCACCACCATCACAACCCTTCCAACCTGAAACAAATGAACCATCATTAGGGAACGATAGTGAGATGGATGCTAGGTTGACCACTTTAGAGAAGGGTATTGAAGTGATGACTGCGGTCGAAAATCAATCAGTTTCTGCGCTAGCCATGTTCATACAACAGTCTGAGCAATTGTTTTTTGCTCAAGCTCAATCATTAGCTAGAATAGAGGAACACACGAAACATTTAGCTGAGAAGATTCTAGGGAGTGAACACAATCAATCAGAACCCAATAATATTAATGTCTATCATCTAGAAAGTCATCCAAGTGCAGTAAACGATCAATTGAATTTTGATTATCTCATAGATGACGATGCAATTGAATTGACTAAGTGTTGTCTGGACACATAAGAAAAACCTCTGACCAATTTTTGCAGTCCAATTTTAGAGGAGGAATCTTGTGAATTTATCGAGTATGGTTTGGATAGATTATCAGAAGAAATCAATGATCAGGACCCCACAATTTTTGTATCACCTAGTGATATTGTTTCGGAAGAAACGTTAGTGTGGGGACCTACTTTTTTAGATGACATATACCTACCCATTTATGAATGTGATGAGGAAGAAATGGTATTGGGAATTGTGTGTTGTAGCAATAAGAATAGAGTTGTGGAAGATCCTAGAGAGGAAGTTAGTCTTGAAGAATATTCTTTCATATCGAGTTTTGAGGAATTTTTTGCGGATGAACTTGATATTCTTGGTGAGTTTGAATCAGGATCCATTTGGGAACATCCTAAAAACCTTTCTTTTGCCGAATTTTTTGCAGATGAACTTCAGTTTTTAAACGAACCTGATTTTGAAACTCCACATATACTTCTTAAATATTCAATTCATCCAGGAAATAATTCTTTGACCTCTTCAAAACATCAACTTCATCTTCAACATCTTTCAATCCCTACTTTTACACGCCCATGCTCTTCACTAACATCTAACATATACCTTTTCTTTTTCTTTTTCTTTTGTATATACATATTCTTTTTCCAGCCATGGCACTATATAGACAAAATCTTTCAATGGCTGGTATTAATTTCTGGACTAACCCAATCATTTAACATGTAAATATTGTAATTAGTCTTAGGTTTTTTCTCTCTCTTTAAATAAAATTCTCACAATGATGTATAAGTCTAGCTACCGGAGACGGAGGCAACGATGAGGACATCGTAAAACTCAGGTTTGGGGGTGAGCACTGCGTTTTTTTGCTGCATCATGTGTATATTCTGCATTGCATACATTTTTTTAAAAAAAACCATAAAAATTGAAAAAATTTCCTAAAAATATAAAAACTTTGTCGTCAAGTTAGCAAGTAGGGTAACTTAGATTGTTATTCCGAAAATTTAGTTGATATATTAGAAGTAACTAAATCCTAAGCTTAGGAATTGAAAACCCTAAAAATAACCATCATTCTGTTTAACCTTGGTAATTATACGTTCTTACAGTTTTTTTTGAGAAATAAGTAATCTTGAGTTCAGTTCTTTAGTTAAGTCGAGATGAAGGGAGAGTGTTGAAGCTTTGCTAAAAGATAAGCCTGAAAAATAGTTTCTATTCTTGAGTCCAAATTTAGAAAATATATACCCTACAAACTGCACATACACGCACCTTGAAACTTGGGATAGTAGAGGATACCTAAAAATACTCTTTCCTGAAAGCCTAGTATGAAAGAAAAAATGGTATTTAAAGCTAACCACCATAAGAGCATCATTAAAAAATATATCCGGTCTTGAAAAGAAAAAGAAAAAAAAATAAATAAAGTCAAGACCTGGAAACTGCTATTTACGCTTTAAGCTCGTACATTAAGTAATCGGCTGTTAGTGTCTCAAGAAGCATTAATAATCGCATGAAAGATGTGAGAGCAAAACCGTCCATCCATTAATGAAAAGAGATAGTATTAGGTATTAAGGCAAGAGTACTATAGCTTGAATTGAATTCTTAAGTGTAGGGGTGAAAATTTACACACACGTAGGGGTATACAATCGATATTTGGAGGAAAGATAGGAATGAAGAATAAAACTTATGTTTTCTATAATGATGATAAAAATCCCTGATTGGAGACTGCACTTTAGAAGGAAAACTCAAGAGATACCGAGATCTTTCTAAACTGTAAAACGTATAGGATCTGAGGTTAAATAAATAAGAGGTGTGAAACATAGGGGTTGAATATTTCTAACTTAGGATGATAGACTTTCTAACTTAAATACTAAACTGTAAGAGTAGAATCGACATTAACTTATGAAACTAGTTTGACTGGATTTTGTGGGTGTAATCCGCTGAAAACCTTCAGGAGACAACACTCCTCCTACTAGGGACACCTAAAGATTTAACGGCTTGTTGCACATGCTCAGTGCAATCGCGTTCCCTGCGAAAGTGAGGTTAGGATTCTTTTTGTTTTGCTCGGGACAAGCAAAAGATAAGTTTGGGGGTATTTGTTCATCACAGAAAACTGCATTTTAATACCGCTCATTCATTATCTATTTTCTGATATATCGATGCTATTAATCAGTGTCTGCTCAGTAATTACAGATTACAGATATTCGTGATAAAATAACTGGAAACACATTCAAAATCACGGATATAACATTTGGGAGTCGACACTGCAAACAGAACAGAAAACCGACCGATATCCAAATAGCTTTTGCAATAAACAAGTGTGCACATAATTTTTGGTCCAACACAATACATGTGTGACATTAGCTCTTTGGCACTAGGACCATGGTGGGGCTGTCCATGGCACACAAGACATGATGAAGTGGGCACATGGGGGATATGAGTTTAATGCTAAAAGTTTTGATGTGATGTGTGGCATCTTGTTCCCTCCAAATCCCTGAGTGCATCCAAAGCCTTTACAGAGAAATTTAGCAGCACCAGAGTGATGTTGGGAAACACACAAGACCACACACCTAGCACGAGCCCAAGACTCACCATTTGGACCGGCCACATCCCCATTATAACCGAGCAGGCCGGTCCCCCTTTCCCTAATATGCACCAAATTTCTACAGAGTCTCCCTTGCTGCCACGTCACCTTATTTTTATTGTTTGTTTATTTTTCTTTGGTGCCTATAAAAGCAGAACCAGTGAGCAAGGCTCCCTCTCATTCTCTCATATACTTGTATACATTTTGTTGTTTTGTTTTCTTTTTAGTTTAGGCTTGAGTGTTGAGTGGGCTATCACTTGGTTTCTTCTTCTTCCCTCTTGAAGCTTTTTTTGGAGAGCTTCATTAAAGACGTTAAACAAGTAACCAAAATCTTGTATCTCTTTTCTCAAGTGTTA
The DNA here is from genome assembly GCA_030015575.1 of Agapanthus africanus. Lineage (NCBI taxonomy): Eukaryota > Viridiplantae > Streptophyta > Magnoliopsida > Asparagales > Amaryllidaceae > Agapanthus > Agapanthus africanus. The sequence continues at coordinate 58,185,360 of CM057343.1, read as the reverse complement.
ATAATATTGTGTTTCTTTTATACTTGCTTTTATTTGCTTTTCTTTATAATGCTTAACTAATCTTCTTGGTGATGGTAATGGTAAGGAAGCGAGATGAAAGGCTTTGCATCCTTCTTCTCTTGTTTATGTTTAATGTGCTTAACAAGATTATAACTTAAGAATTGTTTTATATATTGATGTGATATTGTATTTTGAACCCATGGTTACTTTGTAACCTCTTCAAATACCATATTCACTCCTCTTCCCTATTTCACAATATTTAAGTTAGAATCAAATTGGTGTTAAGTTTGCTAGGTTTGGATACGGTATTTTGTGACCAAGTGCTTGACAAACCCTCGTTTTCATATACCGTATACTATCACAACCCCTTAACAAAGTTAACACCAAAATCATTTGCTCCAACTCACTACTTTGTGTTTTTATTGTTATGGTATGCTTGCTAACCCTTGTGTTTAGTGTTGATACCACAACCTCGGACATACAAACGATAAGTGATCAAAACGGACTCGCTTCATGCTTTACGGAGAATATCGGAATTTGACGACTTGTGCCTCGCAACCGCTTTGACAAGTCGTGCTTCAAGCCGGGATCAACGTGAAGACGGATAACTCGTGATCAAGGGAGCGTTGAAGGAATCGTCGTGATTCAATCTTCCGAACCAATGCCACGGCCAGCTTCTTCCTTAACCTATTTGCTTGTTTTCTTGCTGTTCTTTGTTTTTGTATTCTATTCATTTTTTGTGACAACCAAACAATTCGTTAATTTGTTGAACCTTAAAAGACAAGACTTAATACAAAATTCCCTGCGGATCGACCCGTACTTGCCGGCTTGCTACAACGCGCCGTGCACTTGCGGTTATAAATTTTAAAACGTGAACGATCTCACGTGCGCATTCCATTTCCTTAAACGATCACATTTTCAAAACATACGCGTTTGCATGCGCGGGTGAATTCCCAACAGCGTCTAATAATGCAACCTTGACAAGAGACAATCTATGCAAGCGGAAGTGGGTAGGGCCGTCGTGTTGCGGTGTTTGTGAGGCACAATCAGAATCAGTGAATCATTTATTTTTCTTATGTCGAGTTGCTAGGAGTGTTTGGGATAAGTTTTTGACTGGGTTTTGGTTTTCTTCTCTTCCGTGCACCTTTCGTGATTTATGGACTTATGAGGGGCATTGGGTTGGATAGAAAGAAATTATAGGCGTAGGAGATTATGGTTTATGTCGTGTGTTGAAATATTTGGTTAAAGTGGAATAATATAATTTTTAAAAATGCTAAGAAATCTAATCTGATTATTCAAAACACGACTGAAGTAACCATTAAATTCTGGACAGGCGGTGCGGAAGAGAAGGCAAAGGAAAAGGCAAGGACTGAGGCACAAGCCGAGGGATTAATAGCTGGTTTGGGGCCTTTAGCTTCCAATATGGTCAGGGACGGTGCGGTGCGACCAAAAGAGGACAACGTTGATCGTTAATGGTTGCAAAGGAAGGTTTTAAGAGAGATGATGGCTTTTTTAGTATTTAGTATTTAGAAAATAAAACTTGTATTTCTTTTTGGGGATGTGTTACCCTCCACACGTTCTTTGATATTGTTCGCTAAACAGTCGCTATATATAGGCGTTTAATTTTGCTTTCGTTTTAATTCAAGATTGTATAGTCGACTTCAAACAAAGAGTTGGTCATCCTCCTGTTCCTGCTCCATAAATTCTTGAAACCTCACCACCCCCTACATTTCCTCAAGACACAAAAAAGTCTCTCTTTTGGACACCCAAAATAAAATTGAACAATAATCTGATGGTTGGGTCTTGGTGGTTGGAATAAGCCCAAACCTTTTACACTCAAAAATCCTTCACTTCTCAACTCCTGAATCTCCAGCTGATTCCTCTTCTTTTTCATCATTTTCTTCTTCTATTTATACCTCAAAAATCAAATCTTTTTTATTGTCAAATTGAAATCGAAATCGAAAATGAAGCACGTAGTTGAGGTCGAGAAGGGGAGCGAGGGTTCTGATGGCCGACCCTCGGTGGGGCGCACGTACCGCAGCGTGTTTGCGAAGGATGGGTTCCCGCCGCCGATCCCTGGGCTCGAGTGCTGCTGGGATATCTTCAGGTGCTTTAAAAATTTGATCTTTTGATGTTTTGTTTGATAATTTTACCGATTTATTACCAAGTTTTTTTCTCCTGAAAACTTTAGGTTGGCGGTTGAGAAGTATCCTGGGAATCGGATGCTAGGGCGTCGCGAGATTATTGACGGCAAGGTTTGATTTTTATTCTCTTGATGAATTTTTTAGGGGAAAGATTGGATTTTTAATGGATTAATTGAGTTTTTGTGGATTTTTAAGGCTGGGAAATATGTGTGGTTGACTTACAAAGAAGTGTACGACATTGTGCTGAAGCTTGGTGCTTCCATCCGAAGTCGTGGAGTTGAAAAGGTCAGCCTTTTTTTTATTTAAATTTTTTTGTTTTTAACTTAAGCTAATTCATATAAGTTTGATTCATTAAAGGGAAATTACTGTAAAATACTCTTTAAGTCTCATGGATTCTCAGTAAGTACCATGAAATTTTGTTATTACAGTAAAATACCTTAAAGGCTAAATTGCACAACTTTCGTGTTTTTTGCGATCAATACATGAACTAATTTAATTAAAGACAAGTACCATAAATTATCACCCCTGATTGCAACTAATACCATTTTATTGCCACGTCAGCGGTTTTTTCGAGTTGTTTTCCCCTTTTGACGCTTATGAGATTTCTCAGCCAACCACGTAACCTTTAATTTCAAAACAGAAAAAGAAAAGGATATAGAAAGAAACAAAGCATACAGAAGAAAACCAAGGTTCATGGTGCCTATTTGCAATTATTAAAGTTCATGGGCATCAATCGCAAAAAACATAAAAGTTCATGGGTACATTTGGGCAATTTAGCCTACCTTAAACTATAGTTTTTAGGGGATCATTTTCACTAAAATACCTTCAAAAGCAGCACTTAAGGTATTTTACTGTAATGAATTTTTCAGTGTAATTTACCCTTCGTTAAATGTATTGTGATGCACATTTTTTAGGGTAAAGTCCACTAGAATACTGTTAACTATCGTGTTCTTTCACTGAAATGCCTTAGACTATGTTTCGCAAGAGATTTTTTCGCTAACAACCGCACAAAAATAGCACTTAAGGTATTTTACTGTAATTAAGAACTTTTAGGTATTTCAAGTGAAAACCACAATCCACAATTGCATAATTTTTCATACATAACATACACGATCAGATCAAGCTAGAAACTTTGGTTGCCTTATGGTAAATTACACAGAAAATTGAATTTGACCTTTTAAGCTAGATTTGTAATTGTTCACTTATGCATCATTTATATCTTTGTTGAACTCGTTCAGTATTATAATTTGATAAAGCGAACTTAATTCAAAATTTTAATGACTTTAAACACATGAATAATTTACAGTTGAGAAAGCGGTGATAGTTGATTTCACAAGAGTTATGCAAATAAGCTGGGGGAGAATTTAATTTAGTTACTTTCTCATAGTTGTATGATATGATCTAGCAGGACAGTTAAGTGCTGTGGTGTATTTATTTTTTCATACTGTGTATACAAAATGTCTTGGACCCATAGAGACCATCGGTCGCTGCAATGAACCTTAGTATATATTAGGAATCTGCAGCTATACTTGAGAATCCTTGTTATGGACTATATCACTGCAAATCAGACTTTATCATTATTATTATTTCCTTAACTTAACCGATACTGGACATGGAGTTGCCTTAATGCATAGTGCCAAATGTTAGGGCCCTTTAAATACTTCACAACTGATTGACAATTCTTTAATTTCAATTATATGCCCGCTTTAAATTATAAACCAAAAATTCTTTTCTCGTTGAGATTAAAGCACAATTTAAGCAATTTTTTCTTGTCCATGACTTTTGTACTTTATGTCATTACCTATGAAAAGGTTTGCCTTTTTTTTCCAATCTTCATCATGGATGCATGTGGTCTCTGATCAATTTGATTATCAACGCTTAGCTTGTAATTCATATTTTGCTTCCATATAGTTAGTTTCCACACTTTTCCAAATAGAATAATATATAAATATCTTTGAAATCTGTGTGCAACTAATTAGCCGGTCGTTCTATGGTTTCTTTCCAGGGAGGACGTTGTGGTATCTTTGGTATCAACAGTCCTGAGTGGGTTATGAGCATGGAGGTAGGCTCTTTTTTAATTAAAATTTTGGTGAATCTCGATTACATTGTTGTCCTATCATTTTTATTGACTGTTGAACTTTTAAAGTTTTGAATTTCGATGCAATGTTACTCCATAATTGACTTTGAAAAACTCTCTGGTTTTGATTATTCTTTGAAGTTGTTCATATTCTTGTCCACTTTCATGACCTTTGCAGGCTTGCAATGCACATGGAATTTATTGTGTTCCTTTGTATGATACTCTTGGTATGTCTATCACCAACTCTCAGTGAACTTACCAATTCTTACTTTTAATTTACTTTAATTTTGATAAGTAAGCACAATCAGTTAATTTTGATAACTAAGCAAAATCATCGTCTTATTTTTTTTCTTTTGCACATAACGACACAGTGGACATAGTTATGAGCTTCAAAGATTTAATTAGATAAAATATTGGGATATTTACCAAAAACCACCATGTATTTTCACACTTTTATGACAAACCACCATGTGGTTTATTCTTTGACAAAAAACTATGGTGTGGTTTCACACTTTTACGATAAACACCCCATGGTTTCGGAGAAAAACTAAATTCTGATATAGTTGTCTATTTTCCTTCGCTGTAGGTGCTGGTGCAGTTGAATTTGTTATATGTCATGCAGAGGTTGAGATTGTCTTTGTGGAAGAAAAAAAGATTGGGGAGGTAATAGGATTATGTGATGTTATGAGAATTTTTCTCTTTCTGCACGGATCATTTAATCCTTTTCATCTGACATTAAAGTACTATTGCACCTCATCTGTAATTGAAAATAGTGCTTGGCCATTAACCCATGATACTCAATTCTGGGTTGTCCATATCGTTAATTTTTCTGGGGCTTGTACTACTCCCATAACATCTAGATTTCTGCTTTCATAATAGGAGAAGTTGGCAATTCAGATGTCATGCGACTCCCAAAAGGAAATGTATAGGGGAAACAAAAGGAAATGTCTGTTGGACCGTTTACTATATATCACGTAGGTGAAAAAGGGTATACAGAAGGAAAACAATATATTTAATACTGACAATTTTAGAGGTAAAAACAATATATAACTTCTACTCCATCTAATCTCAGGCATTGAATTAACAGCAGCATACAGAATATGGGGCCGGCAAATAATAATTTGGTTCCAAAATAGAACCATGCAGGCATGGTATATTGCCTCTGAATTTCAAAATTGAAACCATTAAGCTTTTTGTGGTCTTACCTCGGTTAGAATGTATGCTTATGCTAGATTATGTGAATCAGTTGGCATTGTACCTACTTTAAAGATGCTTTATTTATTGTCTTAATCCTTTCGATCAACTTTAGTTTCTTGAGATTGGTGGTCCAATATTGTATTATTTATTTAAGTTTTGCACAAATTTATTATGTAAGAAAATTCACTAATTTTTAGTGACTATCTGCTTATTCAGGTGTTGAAAACCTTTCCTACTTCCACAAAATTCTTGAAAAGTAAGTTATAAATGCTTTATTTTATTCATCATTTTCATACTTCAGATATTCCCCAAATATATGTCATAATGCTACCGAATATTTTATATGACAGCTATTGTAAGTTTTGGCAAGGTTCCTGCTGAACAAAGAGAAGCAGTTGAAAAAATCGGTCTGGCAATATATTCTTGGGATGAGTTTTTGCTCTTGGTAGGTTAACGACCATAAGGTTGATTTCATTAAATAGGTTAATGGTGCTGTGATTCCTTCATTTTCTTTTCGAAATTCTAGCGTTCCAATTGGATAAGTAACTAAGTTGTTCGTTCACTTGAGAAGCCCAATAACTTTCAAACTGGCGATATAAGAACGAATAAACAAACAAGGATTTTGATTTGTCATCAAACATTTTAGTCTGTTGAAGATATTCTTAATGCCTCATTTCACAACAGATTCTAATTATGTATTGTACCTGCAGGGAGGCAATCAACAGTTTGATCTCCCAATAAACAAGAAAACCGATATTTGTACAATAATGTACACTAGCGGAACAACTGGTGATCCTAAGGGTGTTCTGATTTCCAATGAGAGCATCATCACCCTAATCTCTGGTGTTGACCGGCTGCTTAATTGCACGAACGAGCAGGTGACCTCATACCAGTGTCCTTACCCGTTGCATTCTCTATATTTTCAGGCTAAATTACCCTACACTTCTAATTATCGCTGTTTTTCAGGTAACTACCTTAAAGTTTCTTTATGGTAAGCTCCTTTAAAGTGTTCTGTGTTAGGGTATTTTAGTGAAAAAGACACTTAAATCAAAGTTTAAAGGAGCTTACTGTAACTAAGACATTAAGGTAGTAACAGTGATAATTAAGGGCCGTTAAGTGTAATTTAGCCTTTTTTTTGTTCATATGTCAGTCACTATTTGTTTTTACTACAAGGGAGTCTTAGATTTCGCTTAATTAACCTGTTCTTTTGTTCACGGAATTACTGCAGTTGAAACAGAACGATGTATATTTGTCATATCTACCTCTTGCACATATCTTTGATCGGGTTATAGAAGAGTTGTTTATTTTTACCGGGGCCTCAATAGGATTTTGGCGTGGGGTGAGTGACTTAAAATATATTATATTCTTGTAAAGTGATGTATATTTATTTGATGCTAGCGTTCTTGTGCAGGATGTCAAATTGCTGGTTGAAGACATTGGCGAGCTAAAACCCTCTATCTTTTGTGCCGTTCCACGTGTATTGGATCGGATATATAATGGTAAATCTTGCAGTATAGCTATCCATGTGGTCACCAATGTGATTTTTTTTGGTAACTACCTAATAAAACATTGTAAAGCATGATTTAAAAATATTTCATCGGTATTCGTCAAGAGATACCACTGTGCTTGTAATGCATTGACAGTCATACAATTAGAAGTTTAACCTTTTTTAATCATTCAATTGATTGATACCCTGTTGATGATGGAATATTGTAGAAGAAACAAAGTGTACGCAATATAAATGTCATTCCACTGTGTGTAGAAATTTATCTTTCTTTTATCAATCAAACTATTCACCCATTTTTTAGTACAATATTTTTTTAATATACAAGTGGATTTTTCTTACTAGTTGCATCACTTATTCTTCAGGTCTGCAGAATAAGATTTCGGCCGGAGGCTTTGTGAAGAGAATGCTTTTCAATGTTGCTTGCAAATAGTAAGTTCCTGCATGATTTCTAATTGTCAAACCAAATTACACATTTAGGTTTTTTGGATGTAAATTCCTAACAGCTAGTTTTATTTGATATTAGTCTTCCACAAATACGGTATTTGATATAAGTACCGAACAATGTGTTGTGAGTTCACTGCAAGAATTCTCAATTGTATCAATATCTTTCTCTATAGGGGGAGGGAAGCCAATATTAAATAATGGCACATGTTACGGGCTTATATTTAAAAAGACCTATTTTTATTCAATCTGTATAATTCATGATTTGCATTTGTCTACCCTTTATATTTTCAGTCCACTAATTTGACTATTACATCATGTTTCACCATGCTAAGTGTTAGCTTCTTTTTGCTACCTCCTACTTGGCTCTTCCTTTCATTATAAAATTAGTTTCTTCGCAACTCATTGTTTTTGTGGGGTTATATCATTTTTCAGTCATCCGTTAAATTTTTTGGGTACAGCTGATATTAGATATTTACCGTTGGACTTTCTTTAATATGTTAGTTGGAATTTTGTAGCAAGCTATATTTTATGAAAAAGGGATATAAACATGAAGAAGCGGCTTCAGTTTTCGATAAGATCGTATTCAATAAGGTACAAACAAATTTTCCCATAGAGCACCAACTTTCTTGCCCCTCAACTTTCTATTTCAGTTATTTATATAACATAATTTCTTTTCTCATGGTCTATCTAGGTAAAACAAGGACTAGGTGGCAATGTACGACTAATTTTATCAGGAGCTGCCCCTCTAGCTACTCATGTGGAAGAGTTTTTACGAGTCGTATCTTGCGCCCATGTTCTGCAAGGATATGGTATTAACCATTAAAACATTTTAAAACACCATTTGCACATTTAATAACATATGGTAAATTACATAAAAATACCATTGACGTTTCCCCCCTTTTCATTGGAACGCCATTACACGTAAGAATTGCATTAAGCACTTCTAATCCCCCCCCCCCTAAAAAGTGCATTGAAATTACATGAAACACCATCCGAAGGTTGCATTAGACACCCTGTTAGAAGCGGTAAAGTTTAATGGTGTTATGTAAGTGAAAAGATCAATGGTGTTTCTGTAATTTACCTCATGAATAACATAAAACACTATTGACCTTTTCACTTTTTCTAAATAATAGCATTAAACAAGACTGGCGAAAGAAAGAAAAGTCAAGACTCGCTTTAGAAGTTAGGAATACCGACATTGGGAGGGTATTTTATGTAATTACGTTATGAATAATTTTTCAACTAAAATTACCCTGTGAATAATGATACCATATGAGTGCTGAGTGCATATCTACCACGGCAGTTGCATACTTTGCATATTAGTCCATTCCTTTTGTATGTGCCAGTTGATCGAAAGATTATTCATTTCGATGGCTCTATCAATTGCTGTAATTTCTGTTATAGGTCTTACTGAATCTTGTGCGGGGACTTTTGTGTCATTACCAAACAACATATCTATGCTTGGAACTGTGGGGCCCCCGGTACCAAATGTTGATGTGCGCCTCGAGTCTGTCCCTGAAATGAACTATGATGCTCTATCGGAAACACCGCGTGGAGAAATCTGCATCAGAGGAAATACATTGTTCTCTGGGTATTATAAAAGAAAAGATCTCACAAATGAGGTTTTGGTTGATGGCTGGTTTCACACGGGTACATTCTTATGCTTGCTACTTTAATTGACATTTTTTTTGGATGAAGCAAACACTAAATCATGTGCTTGAACCTTGAAGCGATATGAGTTGAAAGGCTCACCGGTCACCTTTTGGGTGACCTTGTTAACCTTGTCTGGCTTTCATCTTACCGTTTGCACAGTAGGTTTTTGAACAAATAAAGGATAGATTTCACTAAAATTCAACGAATTATCCCAGTATTCTTGATAAATACCAAAATTTTATAAATTTCAATATAAACCATGAACTTTACTTGGTTGCAAATAAATAATGTGAACTTTCAGTGTTTTTCTATTGAATATCATACACCATTTTTCAATTGCTTAGTTCAATCTAGTATGGAATAGTAGGTTAAAGTGGAAAACAATGCATGCTCCGCATCCTTGTACACACACACACACAAATAAAGATACACATATACATGTAGACAACCATAGTAAAAAATAGCGCACTATATAGCATTAGTAGCGTGCTATATGGCATAGCAAGGACCATTTCGCTACATAGCGTTGCACATAGAGAGAATACACCGTAACTTGCGCTATTTTTATAAATAGCTTACGCTACACAACTTAAGCTATATAGCTTACGTTATTTAAAGGTATGGAGCATAAGGCTTTTAGTGGGTATTTTTTGTTGTTGAAAAAACGATATGAATCTCTTAAATCCATAAACAAAAGCATTCAGAAACTCAAATTGATCATCTAAGGCATCAATGCTGCACCTCCTCTTCCTCCTCTCCCTAATTCGATATTCCCAACCAAGGCCATCATCGGCCATCTAAGGTTTTGTCGCATCGTTGGCCTCTAAGAACATCGCCTACCTCTATCAAGGCTATCTGAGGCCATCAATGCCATATATGATATTATAAATACTTAAGTTATTTGCTTATGTTATTTAGTTTTATAAATACTTAAGTTGATTGTCGATTTATATATCATGGATGTGTGGGTATACAACATTCTTCTAAATTATTGAAGATAGATGGAAGTGTGAACTCATGGATTAAACATTAGGAAAATTGTTGGCATGCTATTGGTTGGTAACTCCTTAGATTTTTGAAAAAATAATTCTTTAATTTTTAGAGTAATTTTATTATATTTTACAGTAGTACAAGTATATCTATATTTTACATTAGTGTAACAATATGTATATTTTAAATTAAAATATTGCTAAACATCGTAGCTTACGCAATACGTTATGCTATTTGTGCCTTTTCCTATTTGGTGGCAGAGTGCTATGCTTTGCGCTATTGCTATTTTCAATATTAAACATATATACATATACACGTACACATGTAGATATGTACATGCACACGAACACGTGTGTGTATGGAGGGGGATCTCTAGGCCCGGGCCTAATTTAAGGAATTCATGAACCCATGTAGAACACAAATTTTGACGATCCGAACTGTTCATCTTGATCTACATGGTTATAAGCATAGGTGCAACAAAATTCCGTGAGGTTTCGAAATTGTTTACTCAGAGATATAATGATTGCAAAATTAACGGTTTCACAATAATAGAAATTTTGTATCATTGGATCTATATGATCAAATGGATTCGAAACCTCACGAATTTTTGTAACTATCTTTTATCTTAGATATATAAAAATTTGGGCTTTTGGCCCTCGCCTTTGGCAAAAAAGATGAACGGTTTAGATCCCTAAAGAAGCAATAAAACTTTGTATTCTACATGGGTGCTTGTCCTTAGTTTAGGCCCGGGCCTAGAGCATCTCTCTCTCACACACACACACACATACACACTCTTATCAACACAACACAGAGATATTATTGTCCATGTGGTTGTGTAGGATATTTTCTAGCAAGAGGTTCTGGGTTCAATTTCCACCATTGACATAATTATTTTTTCATTTAATTATATTAAGTTTGAATTGAAGACATTTGGTCTCAATGGCAAATGATAAGATAATGGAAATTTTTAACAAAATCTTGGTGGTTACTACATCTTGTGCGCGCGTCCTTTGATAAAAATTCCTGGGTTCGCCACTGTCCAGGATACTTGATTTATTTATTTATTTATTGTATTTGCAATTAGCAATCACATGTAGATTCATCATCCATGTTTTGCATTTAAGACTAATGCAACCTTTTGTGATCATTACATTCAGGCGATATTGGTGAATGGCAGCCTGATGGAAGCATGAAAATTATCGATCGGAAGAAAAACATTTTTAAGCTTTCACAAGGTGAATATGTTGCAGTTGAGAACCTGGAGAATATTTATGGCCTCGTTAGTGCTTTAGACTCGGTAAGTAGTGCGAGCCTTTAAAAAATAATAATAATAATGCTATTAGAAAATGTTCAACCATATTTTGATATGTGCATTATTCTGCTGACATCATCATGGGTTGGTTTGTTTTTCCCCCGTAAATGGATTATTTTGGTTCTGTTCCAGATATGGGTATATGGAAATAGCTTCGAGTCTTCGCTTGTTGCTGTAATAAACCCTAATAAAGAAGCTCTTGAGAACTGGGCTGCAGAGAATGGCATAAGCGGGGATTTCGATGCCCTATGCACGAATCCAAAGGCAAGAGAATTTATTCTTGGGGAACTTGCAAAAATTGCGAAGGAGAAAAAGGTAAATCGTCCTTCTCTTCTTTTCAGAAGAGAAATGAAACTCTTGCTTACTGTTTAATAGCATTGTATTATCGAAAATGATTCACGTTATCAATTTTCTGACAGCTGAAAGGTTTCGAGTTCATAAGAGCTGTTCACCTCGATTCTGTCCCGTTTGACATGGAGCGTGATCTGCTTACTCCAACTTATAAGAAGAAGCGGCCTCAGATGCTCAAATACTATCAGGTTTATTTCCTTATATATTTTTATTTAATAAGAAGAATTACTTTCTAGCTTTTTTTAATCCGTAAATCAAATTATACCTAGCCTCCAAATTTATGTCGGAAAACTAATTGATGCTACTATGTTTTCTCAGACGATCATTGATGGCCTGTACAAAGGCATGAAGTGAGCGAGCGAATTTGTAGAGCTGCGAGAGATTTTCAATCCCTCATTGCCATATGCCTCTTCAGGCTTTTTCTCTACATCTCGTGTTGCTGCTGCCGTGACTTTAAATTAAAAACATACAAACGAACAGTTGTACAATATACATGGAACACCCAAATTTTTCTTTTGTTTCTATACTATAAAAGTTTTTACAATGTAACACACAGATCTACAATATGAAAAACAGTTTACTATGTTATGTTATCTTGTGTTGTAAACTTGGTTTTTACGCGGTCTCAATGAAGATATTTTGTTTGAAGAAAAGTGAAAGGGGAAGAAAATGTGTGCAATATTTTATTTAACCATTTTCCTTAGCTTCGTTGTTTCCCCCTGAATCTGGTGAAACTGTATGAGTTTGATGGTACTGAATCATCCAACAAAAAAGATCAGTTTTTGGTTGGGCATCATTTAACTGAGAACATGAGAGGAAATGTTAGCCCAAACAGTAATTAATTTTAGAAATTACCTTGGTTTTATACTGGGCAGATTTTAATACATCGCTGATTAAGCCTACACATCAAAGAGTTTCCTATGGCAGGAGCTAGAATATTATCTTGGGTTATATCAGGACACGTGCGAGAATGTTCTTCAGGTTAAAGAATGTAGACTTTCGGGGCTAACGGTTTCATTCATCAAACCGTCGGTTGCAAGAGAGATGGTCAAGCTGTGGTACTTTAGTTGCATGCAACTAAAATCTGGATAGGAAGTGATTCGCATTTGTCTATTGAATGGATTAACAACGAAAACAATCCTTCCGGAATTGCAGTGTTGTTGGAGGATATCTGCAGATGAACACAATCGCTTGAAGGAAAAGCTGAATCTAATTTTATGGCTAAGTCCACGGCATTGTATGTTGTCGGTTTTGTTAAGATGACACTTCCGAATGTTTTACTGCAGTACTGCAGCCGGTTCGTAATGACCCAAATGGTTGCTTATTTAGGAGAGCTTAAAGAAACTTTTAATATCAAATAAATAGATAGATAGATTGGAAATGAAGTATCTTGCTATTGATGGATCAAAGAACCTTGGACTCTCAGGGCAAGTAGTGGCCTGAACAATTTAACCTGGTGGCCTAAATGCATTTATCTTATTACCAAGTAGAGAAAGAGGGCATGCTAACTGCTTTCAATAATCATGATCTTATTGATTTCTTGTTTCTTCAACAGTACAACTGCAGATGCTCAAAAATCATGGTGCTACATTTCACATAATAAATACTAGCTTGTAAATACAGCCATTATCAGAATTGAAGAAATGCTAAGCAGGCGCCTCTCCGTTTATGTTCATCTCCGCCGCAGCATTAGATGGTTTCACTTGTACCTACCATTTCGATGGCTAATAAAACCCGTGGACCAAAAATAGTTGGGTCAACTAATACGTAATAAAATAAAAACGAAAGAATCATTTGCAAACTTACATAGAAAAATATTTTTAAAACGGCAAAAAATCAGCAATGCATGTGTATCATGAATGCCATATACCCTAGTAGGCAGGGGTTGAAGACTACAGAGTGGATGATCGAAAACAAGAATGAAAGCAAAATCACGCATTTGAATGATACTTTTAATGGATCAAGTGGTCCATTTGTTCAAAATACAGAGTTCTATATTTTATAGGGTTAATTCCAAAAAAAAAAATACCAAATTCTTTGCCTCGATTACGAGAAACTCCCAAATTCTCTCAAAATTAAGAGAAACTGCCATGCTTTGAAAGTTGTGATAGTTTCTTGCAATTATTGATGACATGACATCTTATTTATGGTAGTTTTTCTTAGTTTTTGAAAGTTTTGTGGTTGTTTCATGTAGTTTTTAAAAGTTTTGTGGTAATTTCTTGTGTATTTAATAATAATTTGGTAGTTTCTCGTAATTAGGCAAATTTATTTGGTAGTTTTCTTGGAATTAAGCCTATTTTATATCCACTCAAGATGTACCACTAAATTCTAGAGAATATTTTCGATGGTAACATTGGAAATGAATGTTTTTTTGTCGATACTATTCTTATGGGTGGCGCTTTTTAACACCATTTCAAACATGAACATACACATCAGAGTTTCATAGCTTAAAACTCTAATTTAATGATATGAACGCACCTTGTAAAATGTAATAGACAAAGACCATAATCCACTGCAATAGGAATAGGCTTCTCAATGTTGCCTTGTGAGTAGAGTTTAAAAAGTGTAATACTAATAACGCCAACTTTTATAGTCGATTGCTTTTACAAATATGAGTAATTGACTATCAGATATACTAACTTGGTATTGTCTATCACTCTCATTTCCTAGTTGTCCTTTTGTCCTTTCCTTCTCATTTCTTTGTTTTTCTATCTTGATCTGCTTTCTTACTCATCTCTATTGCTGACCCAAAAGTTTGGGCTTATAACTTTGTGGCAATGGGGGTCGTTATTGTTGTTTCTCACGCATCTCTCCAATTATTTACTTCCTATATAAATATAGGTACTCTAAACCCTAAAAAAGAGTGTTGTGTGCTGTTGGTGTTAAAGAAAATACAGTTCAATAAATAACACTTACCCTGCTATTGAAGCCATTGAGGATGTTTAGCTCTCGCTTTACGAATGAAGGTAAGGCGAATGCAGCCTTATGCATCTGTAAGAGAACACAAGTAACTTTGTAATTTGAATCGATTGGATAAAATCAATGTAAAAGGCAACTACTGCAAATCTTTAAGAAAACAGTAAAAACAAGCATACTAAGTTAACCATGGTAATTGAAAATCTCTAGTATGATAGCCTAGCTATTTAATGTAAGACAAGTGTCCTTGTACAACAATTTCATTGTCCAGAGATATTTCCACTGTAAAAATCAGGTTTATGTAAAGGAATGCGACTCTGATTTTCAGCTACATAGATAATTGAAATATAGGCAATTGCAAAGAAGCTGGAGCCGATGAAATACAAGCAACTTCATTTTAATAAGGGTTTAGAAGATGCCAAAGACTGGATTATACCAACGGTGCAATAAAAACTACCTACATTAAGGATAAGAAACCTATATTTTTGATTTGACTACTAATGTGAGGCATGTTTAGAAATGCAGGCAAAGGTTTTCAATTTCTAAAACTGTAACATTCATTTAAGACCGCCAAATATGCAGTACTGACATATGAGCACCACTAAGCATATACTAGAATCTCTGACAATTCCTGAGCACAAACTAGAATAACAGCTCAATTACGATGTTTTCAAGGAGTAATAGCAAGGCCCCCCGTGCAATGCTCTTGCTCGGGTACGAAGTCCAAAGTTAAGAAAAATCATATTGATTTAAAATTTTATTGTTATATGATTTGTAAGTTGTAACGCCTCATATTTATAAACTTCATATGTAAAATATATGAAGGTTTAACTTGCAAATACTTTGGTATTTTTCTACAGTTTTTCAATATTTTTCTTGCTATACAGCATACAAAAATAGAGAAATTTTAAAAAATGTTAGAAATTTTCTTCGGTTTTTCAATATTTTGCTTGTTATAGCACACACGAGAATCACGAAATGTACAAAAATCCCAAAGATTTTTATTTTCTTCAATTTTCAACAATTTGCATGTTGCACATGAATATGGCGAAATTTTAAAAAACTCAAAATTTCCGTTTTCTTCGATTTTTCAATATTTTTCTTGCTATATAACACAAGAAAATCATGAAATTATCAAAAATAAAATAATTGTTGCTTTCTTTGGTTTTTTTAATATTTTCCATTATATAGCACATACAAATATTAAAATTTTGCATGCTATAGCACATAACAATTATAGAATTTATAGAAAATCCCAAAATTATTTATTTCTTCAAATTTACAATATTTTGCACACTACCACAGGAAAATCGCGTAATCTTCAAAAATCTCAAACATTTCTATTTCCTTCGGTTTTTCAATATGTGCTTGCTACAGCACACGAAAATCACGAAATTTTCAAAAATCTCAAAAAAATTCAATTTTCTTTGATTTTTCAATATTTCAATATTTTGCATGCTAGCACACGAAAATCGCAATATTTTCGAAAATCCCAAAATTTTCCGTTTCCTTCACATATTCAATATTTCACGAAAACTTCGAATTTTTAAAAAATTAATATTTTCCGTTTTCTTCAAATTTTCAATATTTTGTGTACACGAAAATCGCGAAATTTTCAAAAATCTTAATATTTTATGTTTTATTCGATTTTTCAATATTTCGCTTAATTTAACATACAAAGATCGAACATTTAAAATATATCAAAATTTAATTTTTTGTTTTGTTTTTCAATATTTTGCTTTTTATAGCACATGAAAATCGTTCATAAAAAAGTAACATGAAAATCATAAAATTTACAAAAATCTCAAAAATTCTTTTCTTCGTTTTTTTATTTTGCTTGCTATATAGAGCATGAAAATTGCAATATTTTCATAAATCCCAAAATTTTCTCTTTTTCGGTTTTCGATAATTTGCTTGCTTTAATAAACGAAAATCGCAAAATTTTTAGAAATCTTTAAAAAAAAATTGCTTTCTTCACTCATGTAATATTTTGTATGACACAGCACATGAAAATCGTAAATTTTCAAAAATCTCAAATAAATTCTATTTTTTCTTCCTTTTTTCATAATTTTGCATGCTATAAAGCTCACAAGAATCATGAAATTTCAAAAATCTCAGATTTTTTTTTATTTTCTTCGATCATTTCAATATTTTACTTACTCATATTTTTGGAGAACTTTCAGGCATCAAGAAGACAAGAAGCTATGCAAAATAAAAAAAGAAAAGGTCATCAATTTCTACTAGGAATCTAACAAAACAAAGAAATCCGGTCCGAATGATTAGGGATCTTGGCAACACACGAAAATCACGACATTTTAAAAAAATCCCAAACTCTTATTTTCTTCAAATTTCCAATATTTTGCACGCTGTGTAGCACACGAAAATCGCGAAATTTTCAAAAATCTCAAAAATTTATGTTTTCTTTAGTTTTTAGTATTTTTCTTATTATAGCATACGAAAATAGAAAAATCTTCAAAATTTTTAAGAATTTTCTTTTTTCTTTGGTATTTCAATATTTTTTGTTTGCTATAGAACATGTAAATCGCGAAATTTGCAAAAGTCGCAGCCTTATCTATTTTCATTCTTTTTCTATATTTTAGCACAAGAAAATCATAAAATTTTCAAAAATCTTAAAATTTTCAGTTTTCTTCCGTTTTTTCAATATTATACACGCTAAATATAGCACACGAAAATCGCGAATTTTTCAAAAATCTCAAAATTTTTGTTTTCTTCAAATTTTTAATATTTTACATGTTATGAAAATAGCGATTTTTCAAAAATGTCAAAATTTTCCACTTTCTTCGGTTTTTCTACATTTTTTTTGCAGTACCAAACAAAAATCATGAAATTTTTAACTCCTAAAAATTTTCTTTTTCGATTTAATACCTAAAAATTGTGAAGTTTTTCAATATTTTGCCGGTAAAAACGGTGAGAGAAAAAATAAACAGTGATTTTTAAGAAGGGGGGCGTCAGAATTTTTAATCATATAAGCCTAACCATATGGGATAAAAGAATGATACATATTGAGTAATTAGTCAATAATTTTTTTTCCATGACCCAAATGTAGTAAGAATTAAATAAAGGCTAAACAATTTTTCCACTAAGCCCAAGCTGATAAGGGAAAATTCTAAGGAGTGTATATATATATATATATATATATATATATATATAGATTGGTCCTAATAATACGTAGTTACTGTGTCATCTCTAGCTAGTTATATGTGTGGTGAAGCAATAGGATAAAGACTAAAATCAGATCTATGCCTCTAAGCATATTATATATCAGAAGACATATTCATTATTTAATGATTAATACTTTTCCTACATACTTCAACTCCTACCGTATGAAACCCTGTATATCTTATTAATATGTCAATGTGTGAGTCCCTCACTTTTATCTATTGGGTACATGCGGGTAGGGAATAAAAGTAAGTAGGTAAATATTTCTCTTGTTTGACCAATTAAACCAAATCAAGAGGCGAGCTACCTGTGAGTTATAGAATTTGAGTTCCCTCCTGGGCTTCAAGGTTGTTTCCTGCTTCTCAATTGGGTTCACAGGATTGGAGAAATCAACAGCTGGCCCATCCGTAGAGCACAATAAAAACCCAATTACACCACTGCAATTAAATAGCACACCAATTACAAAAATTATCCGCAACATACTTAGCTAATGATAGAATAATGCAAAAGAGTTGGGTTTTAATCAAAGCGAATCCTGGAGGCACAAAGGATTATAAAAAATGTCAGCAGTAGATTATGATTTCGATTGAACTTTTGGTTATTGACCAAACAAGAGGAAGCAAATAGACCTCTTCACCAATGATGCACAGACAGACTACAGTGGTGACTGAAGTTTCTCTCTCTCTCTCTCTCTCTCTCTCCGGGCCAAAGTACATTAGTGACTGTAGTTGCCACTATCTATGATGAGCACCGGAGCTTGGGTACCATTGCATACCGTAATTCAGAGCCGAGATTTGTTCCTTCAATAACTGTTGTAAGGTCTCGTAATGGACAAGGTCTGCTCTACTCCAACTTCCCCTAGGTGGCTAAGATTTGTTCCTTCTTGGATAATAGTTTTGGCAAACTACATCTTGTACAAGAGATGTAACTATAATGGTGTTCCTCATTTGGAAAATTTAAGGATAAACAAAAATTCGTGCCAAGATTAACAACAAGAGTTTGTCAAATATTTAAAGTTCTGATAAGCAGGTGCTGCATTTACAAGCAAACAAATAAATGAACAGAAAACAAATATTAAGATGCTTAGACTATCAAAGCCTGCCATAGGTTGATTTACTGGCCTTGTTGTTGACAACTGGAGAAATCATTGTTATTGATATTCTGGCACTGTCTCTCTTTTTTGGGTGAGGGTGTTAATTGTTGACAGTGTTTGTTGTATAACTCTAAACTGTAATTATATTTCTTATTACATATTTTCAATGCAATATTTTATTTGGTTAAGGTCATAGCAACTCTGTCTATATGATCTTCAAAGATAAAAACGCCCACACCTTAACCTAATTTCCCGCAAAGCTCTCTTCAATATTCTATACACTATGAATAACATTAAAAAACGTGGAACTTGTAAACCTTTTCTAAATAAAATTATAACACAAGCACGTAAGTACCTGGGATATGTAGGGACACTGGTCCAGGCATAATGTACAGATCCCTTGAAGACTTCACAACAAGTGGATAACATATCTTGGATAAGGTGTGTATGAAGCCACATACTTTCTGCTTGATTGCACAGAACACCGCCAGGCCGCAATACCCTTGCAATTGTTTGGAAAAATGGCTTTTCAACAAGTTCTTGAGCTGGTCCTGTAAATTATTAATAAAAGAAAAAAAAGAGTTTCAATGTTTGTGCATATGGCACTTTTCATGCACAATATTACTACATCCAATGGATGGTTTGTTTGACTAATAAATTGGCAAAAAAAAATCTCAAACAGGGAATTAAATGGTAAGCACGTTAAGGGGCATCAGACTGTAAGGGTAAACAACATGGATCCAATCCTAAATGTTCACTTGCAAAAAGAAGAAGAAGAAGAAGAAAAGAGGGACAGAAAGAAATGTGATGAGATATATATTAATCTTAGATGTTCTAACCTAGCAATATGCAATTCATACATACGAGTAGCAGCAACAGTAACACCTGAGGAATCTAAACCTACAGGTTTGGAATTTCAATTTATATTTCTGAGAGCAGTAAAGTTCAGACATAAAAGAAGGGTATTTGATCCAAATAGGGAAAAAATAGGGCTTGGAAACAGTCTATACACACGCATGGATGTATCTGCATGCATTCATGGCTTGTCTTTAAACTAGCTGCCATTCTCTCTCTCTCTCTCTCTCTCTCTCTCTCTCTGTGTGTGTGTGTGTGTGTGTGTGTGTGTTTTTTCTTTCAAAATGTGCAAAGAAATAGGCGAAGGAAGTGGATTGTTAAAACAATTCACCTGTAGGTAAAACTAACCACCGAAAAGATAGTAAATTAAGATAGCTAAAATATCTATATTACATAAACTTATTTATATTCTAATCAAGACAGGTGTGTTTGATAACTATATTTGACAGGTTGATTTTTAGATTTCATTTGTAAGAATGCAAAACCTTTTTCAAACATAAACAAAAAAATATTCTTATCAAGAATTAGTATCTACGTATTTTGGTTGGAAGCTATTGCCATTTGGTTCCTGAAGAACACCATGGGCACTTCATGCCACAAGAGCATTAAAGGAGCAACTGTCAAATGTCACAATGATATAAAGATATTGCTTTGATCAGGGAATAGGTCACATTCTTGGTTCCTCATCCAAAAACCTTGTAACATACCTGATTCCAAAAACACTTGGAAATAAATCTTACAACAAACTTGAGATAGTTAAGGTCACCCTTCAAGATAATCTCTAATACGCATTGCTCTAGCTGCAGCTCTGTGTTTAAGATTCTTCACTTGCAAGTGTGTTAAAATTGTTAGCATTCTGTCATAGCTGAAATCCCTACTAGAGAATTAATATCAACTCACTCTGTATGTTCAAGGTCTTACGGAACTAAGCTCGTGTCAATGCGAAACATCAAACATTTTTATCTTAAAACCCTTAGTTTTTAGACAGAAATAATTAATAAACTAAATCATCATTTGTAGTTTAATTGCGTAAAAGTGTTAAACCACAGCATACCAATGGGATCAGATGAATCAACAATAACCGCATCAAACATCCCTTCCCGAGCATTCTGAAGAAACTGCACCGCTGGTACAAAGATACATGGTAACAACCCAGGGAAATATAGACAAGACACGCCAAAAAAATTGACAGTTTAGCACAAAAAGGTTAAAATTTGATAAACATATGTATAAACTAGATTTGAATAATTGACAAGTGACAGACCCATGAACCATAGAAAATGCGGTATATAATAAAAATTGGGTTAATTGCTCAAAACCCCTTTAAAATTTACTCAGTGAAGCACATATCCCCCCCCCCCCCCCACCAAAAAAGTAATTTTTTAGTGCAAAGTCACTCTCCGCTTGTTGACTAAAACCCTCAAAATCATTCATTCAACTCTAAGCAGCTGAAATGACCGTCTAATATAACTCTAGAGCTTGCTTGTGTTGTTTAGAGTACAATTTGAGTGTTTTTGAGAGTTTTTGTTGACTTGCAGATGGGTGTTGGCTCTAATAAATCACTTGAGGGGCGTATAAGTGCTCCAGGGGACCACAGCGGAGTTTTGTGCAATTAACACACAATTATTGATTCCCAGTTCTTCAACATACCATCACCAACATGAAGTTTAACTCGAGGATCCTCAAACCCAATGGACAATTCGGGGAAGAATTTCTTACATACCTACAAAAGAAGTGCACATAACTTACCACACCATTTTATGCACTGGTTAATAATCCAATGATTCACTTACATTTATGACCAGCTTGTCTATTTCACAGATATCTATTTGCTTCACGGAATTGTGTCGACAAATTTCGCGAAGCACTCCACCATCACCACCTCCTATGACCAGAACCTGCAAGTGTAGCTACAATAAATTAGCACAAATATGAACCAATTTTTATTTGATAATGCCTCCAATGCCAATGTTGCAAGTCATTTGGATAGCAGAAAATCCTTTATCCTATTAAAAGGTTTGGTTAGATGAGCCACGCCATTTGATTAGATTTTGAATATGTAGGTTAATATACTAAAATGAGTAAATTACAGTTTTAGGAGATGGGACTGAACAAAGAGGAAGGTGGGTAATCATCTCTTGATAGGCACATTCATCTCTTTCGGTCAGCTGAACAATGCCATCAAGCGCAAGCACTTTCCCATAAGCCGATGACTGCAAAAGCAAGCCAAAAGAGATCCAGTTACAGAAAATATTACAAACAAACTGTAAGAGCAACTAGGAAACGTCAGCACAGCAAAAAATGCAATACTTTCAAGGATAAACCAGCCAGCATAGAACAAACCTCAAAAACTAGGATCTCTTGGTAGTCTGACTTCTCCTGAAATAAAATTTGTTCCACTTTCAATGAATGAGCCTCCCCTACAAATAGAAATTTGCATGCACCTTAACAATACCATACAAAGAGGAAATCTGGTGTTCTAAAGCCTCATCCTATCGAAAACATAGATTGCATATTGATTGTAGAGGTTGCAAGCAGCACACGTACTTTTTTCCTCGTTTGGGATAGTGCATAAGAATCTCAGATGACATAGTGCTGAAACAATTAAATTTGAGTTGAATGTAGATTCTATGACTGATCAATACCGATTATTGAGACTTTTCTTATAAAGCCTCCTCGGCTATTGGTCTTCCGGTCCGGCTTCAGTATTCTTGACTTTTCATGTTGAAAGAACAAAAGGCCTCATAATGTAAATATCTGGAATTTGTAAGTTTCATGATTTCCGGCAGGGGCAGACCTACATACAAACCAGAGGGGGAACGTGACCCCCCCCCCCCCGGATGGACGACTGATACACACTCACACACATGCACGCGCTAGCTTATGTAATCAAGTTAAAGAGCAGTATACAAAAAAATATATTCACTTGTATTCCATTTAGAATGTTTGCCCATTGGTTCAAAGGGTTTGGATTTGAAGGTACGAAGTAGAATGTTCCAGGTTCAATTCTCCTTCCTAACACTTTTTCTTTCTTTTTCTTTTTTCTTTTTGGTCATCTTTTCCTCTTTTTATACATGTAATGCCAAATGGTTGAAAACATGAGGTACGGTTCAACACTATTTTGCTCAAATATTTGGTTCATAACTCTAAGCAATTAACTAAACACTTTTAGTTTTTCACAAATATGAGTTAAGGTTGAAAATTAATCTAAAATTGTTTTTTCAATCCAAGAAATAAATAGATCACCATCCCTCAACACTATATTAAATAATTAGAAATATAGTTTTCTCTAAATTTTTGGCAGTTAAGATGTAAATGTTCATTACCATAATCAAGGGAACAATAGTTTCCAAAATTACAATTTGAGATTCGACATTTGAAATTTGAATTTTTTTTCCCGTTTGGCATTAAGTTATATTATACTTCGTAAATGATCCCCCTCGATCAAAATTCCTGGGTTCGCCCCTGATTTCCAGGACCTTAAAGACAAATATTGTGAAATTGCACTTCTAACTAGACTTGATGCATCTTAGTTCTTGATATAGAAGTGGGACGAGAGGCTAACCAACATAATGGACAAATAAGGGGTAAGAAAGGTAGAAATCCAGCATCTTCAAAAATTGGATGCAGGAAAAAAAGTAATAGACTTTTGGAGAATATAATCATTTAAAAAACAAAATCCTAAACTGATCTCCAAATCCTAATTTACAAGCAAGAACTTCCTAGATAAGCTACATGATTAAGTCCTAAATTTAGTGTATACAATTGGATTTGGGAGAGATGCAAGAGCATCTTAGCCCACAATACTTGCTGAAAGTCTCATAATGAACTCAAAGAAGAGCTCAACTTAAATTCCATTGTTCTCAACTTTTATGACTTGACTAGATATAAAAATGCTTCCTTTTCTTCCCAATACCAAATTTCATGCCCACATCATGCAAATGAACCACCAAAAATAAAGTGCATGCGACAACAATAAAACAAAAACCAAAATTCTTTACCAGGCCACATCGGGTTGTTGTAATACAAAGCCTTCGAGGGCTTATCTGCAAACATCACACACACAACACCACCATCAACCCAAAAAACCAACCAAAAAACCCCCAAAAAATCCAACTTTTTTACCAGAAGAGGACCGAGACTCCGAGAACCACCCCGACACGACCGTCGCATGCTGCTTCCCCTCTACCTCCGGCGACGCCCCCGACGCCATGGCCTTCCTGCAGCAATTTGGGATCTTTCCGCTTCCTGCGCCATTTCCCTCCATTCTTCTCGATTTCTTCCAGTCTGCAACCAGAAGCTCACATGCATCGATACAAACGGCCTCAAAATAGGAAAAGGAAAAGCTAGAGTTTTGGTTGTTACCCGAAATTGGAAGCTAAGTCAGCTTCGAATGCGCGCTAATGGTGAAGAGAGAGAAAGCGAGAGGAGAAAAGAGAGGGAATTTGAGAATTTGTTCGCTGTTGATTTTTTTATTATTCTTTTTTGCGAGCCCTTTTTGGATTCGATTTTGGTTCTGCGTTTGAGACGCAAAAAGAAAAACATCGAGAGAGCCATGGGCAAATTTTTTTTATAACGGGGAAGGACAAAAAGACAGAATCTTTTCTTAAAATGACCGATGCATCCCCTAAATTGAGAAAATTTGCATATGGAGGTACGGCTGCTAAAAAAACTTGAAGTTTCCGATCACCTCGAAAAAAAACTGTTCAAACTCATTTATAGTTAAACAAGCCAAACTCGAACATAAATTAAAACTCGATAAAATAAAATAACAAACAAAAAAATAGCATGTTTGAGCTCAGCTTGTGTTCAGACACGGCTCGTTTAGAGCATGTGTAGGCTCGAACAGTTTATGATTTAATTAATATTTAATAGTAATAATAAAATAGTTATTTATTCTGAACATATGGTCATAAATATTTAGTCTAGTGATATTGATTAGTATTTGTTAACTAATTAATATTAACTCGAAATTCAGATGGTCATAGATATTTAGTCTTGTAATGTTGTACAACAATATCGAAGAATCTAGATTTCGACAAGATTTTAAACAAGGACCAATCCGTTCATTCGGTAATAACAACAATATTGTTCACTACTCAGGCTGTCAAAATAATATTAAACATCGCTATGTTTTTTCATATATTTTTGGAATTATTTGTGGTTGTCTTTTAGATTTTAAATAAGCTTTGATAAAGTTCGAGGCTCACTCAGGCTTGCTTAAAGCTCGCTCAGGTTTGTTCGACAAATAGATCCGAGTTTAAACAAGTTTTTGAGCTTGTTTAAATAAACAAACCAACTCGAAGAACATAAAACTCGACTCGTTTAACAGCCCTGCTTAGAGGATAAGACTCATCCCAACTTAGCACCAGGGGCACCACTTCCCCACAGGACGATTGCAACCTTGTTAAAATCTAGAAATTTTTATAATTTATAGCTAACATTTGGATAGTTAAGGAGTGAATTTTTATGGGAGTTGTTAGGTTTTTTAAAAAATTCAAAAGTAAATTCTTTATCAAAATTGTGAGAAATTTCTAGGAGTATTCATATAGTAAATTCATATATTTATTGTAACGAACCATGTCATTTTAAAAATAGATAATTTTTTGTTGAATTTAAAATATTTTTACATCATTTTATTTTATAAATATTTAAGGGAAAGTTTATTCTAAAGAAGGGAATTTTATTCTAAAGAGGGGAGGTTTTATTTAAAGGTTTTTTGTGAAAAGGGTTTTTTTTAAGAGATTTAAAATTATTAATTAATATTTTTAAAGTGAAGAAAAGAATTTATTAAAATTTATTTGGAATTTTTAGGATATAAATTGAATTTATTTTGAATTATTTTGCTTTTTAGATATAAAATAAAATAAATAAAACCCAAACCCTAGCCCAAATCCGGCCCGGCCCAGACCCGAGACCAAGCCGGTCCGGCCCAACACGAGCCGGGGCAGGGCCTCGGCGACGCGAGCACGTTGGCTACGCCGCGGCTCGTGGGCACGGGTGGTGCCCGCGGGGCCTACGCGAGCGTTAGCGGGCACGTGTGATGCCACGTGTTGCCAACAGGGACGGCCGGTTTTTTGGGGTAATTTGATAATTTAATAAATATTGTAATTATATATATACACACACACATATACACACACAAACTAATTTTACTGTTTTGCTTTCGAAAAAAATCCCAAAAACTGATAAAAAATTCTAGACTTCTTGATTTACCTTCTATAGAAATTTCAATGTGTTTGCGGTCACAGTTATGAAGATATCATCTCGGCAAGTCAACGGTTGTTATACCGACTTGCATTTCTATAAGTTTACTTCTCGTGTGGTCGTTGCCATCAATTTCTTGCACAATCCGGTGTTAGTTTTATCACGTTGCTGCCTTGTTTATATAGTAAGTTCAAACTTAAAATCCATCGTTTAGACATATCAAAAGTCGCTTTCATACTAAATCGGTAACATAAGGTTTACTTTCCGTTCAGTCGCTTTTTATCATACACTACCTGATGATGCTCAATATTGGCGATCTCCAAGATCAGGACACGTGGCAGATGACGTGTCCCAGAACTCAGAAGGAAGGACCCACAGGGGCCAGCCAGGCCAACCCTGTACCCGACCTACAAGCACAAGCTGGCCCTTCTCAGGGCCCCCAGCAAATCGGCCTCCTCAGCCCCATAGCTTGCCCCGGGCTGCCACAAGACCAAGACTCCTCGGCCTCCTTGCTCGTCCCCGAGCTCCCGACCGAGGCCATCTTCTTCGGTCCTCCGACCAACTGCACCGCTCACAGGCGTAACCGCCGCTCCGCGAATCTCGCCATGCGCAGATTCTCCGCCAGCAACATCCCACGTTCCACGCCATCACGATCCCTATTAATGGGCGATCCGCTCTCTACGCGGGCGTGACGTCGGGAGCGTAACTGCCTGCGAGATTCTCGCGCCTGCTGCTGCGTGCCACCACCGCTATATAAACCCCCATCATAGAGGGGTCAAGTAAGCCATTTTTATTCCACTTAGCCGTTACTCTGCTCGGATCTAGCACTAACTTGATCGTCGGAGGGTCCTCGGTGGTACCAAACCATCCCGGAACTTCTTTGCAGGTACTCGGCGCTAATCTCCTCAAACCCATTGAGACTCACACGCAACAGGAGATCATCTCCAAAATCCACCGGGAGATCGACGGAAGACAACATCTGAAGGAGGCCTGAAAAGGACCTCCATCAGTTGGCGCCGTTTGTAGGAAACGCAAACTCCACAAAAACAAAGTTGGCCTTCCGATCTCCGTCCCTATGGCCAGCAACCATCCTGAAGATCCAGGTACCAGCCGCCGCCTTCCCCTCATCGGAGGCGCGGATGAACCTCCCCCGGCGACCATCATCAACGCCCTTGCCAGCCGGATAGATCGGCTACAGTCCCTCGTGGAGGCGCTCGTCCGCGTCCAAGCGGCCGGGCCCGGGCCCCAGATCGCCGCTCCACCGCTCCCAGAAGGCTCTACCCCAGTCGGGACGGCTGACCACCAGCAGGATACAACTCCTGGCCACAGATCTCTCGGGCCGATACTCCCTGAGGACCGCTGGGCGCCCCACGGCTCCACACCGAAGTCTGCCGCCAGAACGCCTCGCCTCGAGCCTCTTCACGACCCTTACCCTCTGAGGAGATGTCGGTCACCTCTCCTGTCCACAGGCATGGTTGGCACCCCTTCCCTCGGCGGGGTCGCACAGAAGGGGCTCGCCGCGATGACTCGAGAGCCACTTCGCTCGGGGATCTGAGGAATCTCATCGAAAGGAACCGGGGCCGCTCCCAGACGCAGGTCTCCCGCAGCAGAGGCCAGGGATCCTAAGGGGCCAAATCCGCGGGATACCACGGTCGACTCGACGCCCTCGAGAAGAAGATCGAGGGCATACGTCGGGAGGGTCACCTCTCGAGCGACGGGGCTAAGTACGCCTCCGACTCGCTCACAAAGCCGTTCACCAAGGAACTGCTCGTCGTCCACGTCTCCTCGTGCAACAAACCCTCGAAGGTCTCTTTGTTCGACGGGAAACCAACCCGAAAGACCATTTGGACGCTTTCACCGCGGGGATGAGCTTTCAATACCACTCCGACGCCGCCCAGTGCAGGGCCTTCTCGGCCACCCTCATCCGCCAGGTCGGGACTGGTTCTGAGGGCTCGAACCGCGCTCAATCTCGACCTTCGACGAGCTGGCTACTCAGTTCCTCGGCCACTTCATTGGGAACCGTCGGCAGAAGCGTACGGTCGACTACCTCTTCACGATTAAGAGTGGGGACAAAGAGATATTCAAGGCCTACATCACCCGCTTCTACAACGCCCTCCTCGAGGTCCCCGAGCACCGGGAAGAGACCGTCATCATGGCGCTCAGATCTGGTCTAAGGCACAAGGAGTGGTTGCGCTCCTTTGTGTTGGCACAGCCTAAGACCATGGCCGAGGTCAAGGCGTGGACCGAGCATGAGGTTCAGCTGGAATCCGAGGTGAACGAAAATCTCCCCTGAGCGGAGCAATCCGACCAGAAGAAGAGGGCTCGGGAGGACAGGCCGGAGCGTCAACAGCCCTATCACCCGAAGTTCCAGGAGTACACCCTGCTCAATGTCTCCCTCGCAGTATTGCTAGAGGAGGCCCAGGGCGAGGGGTTCTTCAAGTTCCCCCCGATCCCGCGCCAGGCCTTAAAGCGAACCCGAGGCCCTTACTGTGCCTTCCACCGGACGCTGGGCCACGCAATGGAGGATTGTAAGCAGCTTCGGGACTATATCGAGGAGCTCATCCGATCGGGGCACCTCGCCTCCTACTTGAGGGACAAATGACAAGCCGACCGCGAGCAGGAATAGCGTCCCCCCCCGCCGAGCTGACCATCGGCCAGATCATGCTCGTTTCGGCGGATGACCAGTCCAGCGCTCACGGAGCCCCGCACCCGGTGCCGAGCATGGAGACTAACAAGCCTCCGGGGAGCTCGGGCCGCGCTAATAAGGTTATCTATTAGCATGTACTTTTCTTTCTGGGCGATGTAAACTCTTCCTAGGGTCCGTTGTTAATTTAATAAAGATCAATGGAACATTGCAAAAAAGAAGGAAAAATCTCATTTATTCAAAAGGTATTATGGGCTCCTCATCCATACATGCAAAAAGAAAAAAATGAAAATTACAAAAGCGGGGGGAGGGGATGCAGAGAGCACTGCTCATGGTACTCGGTGAAGATCTCCGCCAGCTGAGGCCTCGCGAGATCCAGCCTCTGCCCTCGATTCCCACCGCGCGCGTCGATCCCGAGCCTCAGCTCGTAGCACTCACGGACGAGTGCCTCTGAGCGAGCCAGCCGGTTCACGGAGATCAGGCCGAAGCGCCTCAGAGACCGCAGCTTACCCACGGCCTCATCATAGAGCTGCTCGGACAAGGGGTTGTAAAGCCCCGGCGACGCCCTCCAGATGGAGTACATCAGCAGCTGCAACAAGGAGGAGCGCCGAGGGAGCAACCGGCCGAAGTGGTCTTCGATGCTCCCATAGACCAACTACACCATGTCCTCGGTGCAATTTTGGTCATAAAGGTACACATCTTCGAAGTGAATGATTTCGGGGATGGTGAAGGGGAAGTCCTGCATTTTCAACGATCTGTATACAAGGGAAGGAAGAACCAGCGCTCCTTCAGCCTTATATAGCCTACTGCGTCCCAATGGAGCTCAACAGTCGCCCGCTTCCGCCCAAAAGGTCACTGCCACGCGGCAATCATCGAGCCTTTTGTGGCGGAATCGAAATGACGCGGCCCTGGCGCTTCGCCTCCCCCAACATTCAATGCGCATGCTCTACGCACAGTCGCCGTGACCTTTCCTGTTCCCCGTGCCCGCAACGGGATGGTCGAACGAGTCATCACGAAAATTTGCCGAGCGGCTACCCTGCTCGGCTATCCCTGACCGGTAGCTTCCCTGCTCGCAATGCTAGGGATCAGAAGCCCTCGCCAAGAGGCAGCCGCGCAGCTTCACTGCCCGGTTATCCATAGCGGGCCTTCTACGGCCCCTCCAATGCTAAGGACCCAAGCCCTCCTTAAAGGCAGCCGAGCAGCTTCCCTGCTCGGCTATCCCTGGCGGGTAGCTTCCCTACCGCAACGCCAGGGATCAGAAAGCCCTCCCAGAGGCAGTCGAGCCTGAGGATCCCTCGCTCGGCTATCCTTCAGGACAAAAGCCCTCGCCAAGAGGCACCGGGAAGTAATCTTGCCAGGCCAAGGGTCCTTGGTAGGCTTCTTACAGCCCCTCCCGCACTAAGGACCAAAGTCCTACCGGAGGCAGTCGAGTCCTTGCTCGGCTATCCCCAGCTGGTAGCTTCCTACCACAACCGACAGGGATTAAAGTCCTCGCTAAGAGGCACTGGGCAGTAACCCTGCTCGGTCGCCGTCCTGAAGGATCAAAGCCCTCGTAAGAGGAAACCGAGCAGCTACCCTACTCGGTCATCTCTGGCTGGAAGCTCCCTACCCATGACGCCAGGGATCGAAGCCCTCGTAAGAGGCATCTGAGTGGCTACCCCGCTCGGTCATCCCGGGCTGGTAGTTGCCTACCCACAATGCCAGAGATCAAAGTCCTCGCCAAGAGGCGACCGCGCAGCTTCACCGTCCGGTCACCCTTAGTGGGCTTCTTACAGCCCCTCCATCACTAAGGATCAAAGCCCTCGCAAGTGGAAACCGAGCATCTACCTCGCTCAGTCATCTCCGGCCAGTAGTTCCCTGCCTATGACGCCAGGGATCGAAGCCCTCACAAGAGGCATCTGAGCGGCGGCCCTACTCAGTCATCCCAGGCTGGTGGTTGCCTACCCACAACGCCGGAGATCAAAGCCCTCGCCAAGAGGCGACCGCGCAGCTTCACTGCCCTGTCATCCTTAACGGGCTTCCTACAGCCCCTCCAATGCTAAGGACCCAAAGTCCACTGTGGGGCCACCGAGCAGCTTCCCATTCATGCTGGGCACAGGTACGGCGAACAGCCCTCTGCCCGTTACATGCAAAGGATCCGAGGCCCCACAAGGGGCATCTAAGTCTAAACGATCCCCTCTCGACTTCGGGGCCCATGAGGATGCTTCCTCGCCAGCGCTTGGCATGCTCGGCAAGTGATCGAAATCAACTCGATGAACAATCACTAGACAGATGGCCAACCTGACATGGAAACACAACGGTGCAAGCATAGATATTTTACAAAGTATCCACCTTCGCAAACGAAAGATAAAGTGCGAACCGATGAAACCAAAGCAAAAAGTTTCATTACTACCTAAGGCAAAGCTTTACAAAGGGTATTTTTGGGGCCCCCGGCCTTACAAAATGCCCGGAGGCTTACAAATTCCAGAAGCAAAAAATAAAAAAAGGAAGACGGGGGCTTTAGGCCTCGGGGTTAGGTGCGACCTCGGGGTCCTCGACGATCACCACGTGAGGTGCAGGGTCTTCGGCGGCTTCCTCGTCAAGAATCTATTCCCCCTGCTCGTCGGCGTCCGCGAGGGGGTATTCGGCCCGGAGGTCTTCATCGGCGAACCCCGGCATCCGGGCCTTAACGGCATCGAGTACCTCGTGCCAGATTCGGGTCGTAGCTACGGCGAGGTCATCATAGAAGTCCTTCGACTTCTTGTATCCCTCCACCTCCTTCGCCGTCGAAAGGTCGGCCCATTTTGCCGCCTTCAGGTCGGCCGACTTAGCCGCCTCGGCCGTCGCCACCAGCTTCTTCCGGAGGGTCTTCACCGTCTTCTTCAGGTTGCCAGCGAGCGCCTAAGTGTCCCCAAGCTTGGCCTCGGCGGTCGCAGCAGCCTCGCGGTACTGGGTGACCTCCCGTCTCCCGACCTCCACCTCCCCCTCCAAGGCGGCAACCCTCGCCGCCACCGCCTCCAGCTCCCGCTTGGAGCTCTCTTCCAGCGAGGCGAGATGGCCCGCAGCCGTCATTGCCGGGGCTACCACCTCGGCCTCCATGCGCAAGGCGAGGGCAACGTGCTGGAGAACCTGAGAGATAGGATAGAGATCAGAAAGATGAAGGAGGCAACGAATTTCACGAAGAGCCAAACACTTACCTGCACGGACTCCTGGGCGATGGCCGCCAGCTGAGCCCTGAAGGTCCCCCCGGGGACTCTACCCCCGGCCGATGCCTCTATTTCATGAAGAAGGCTATCCTCAACGGATAGCCCCGATGGCACTGTGAACCGGAGGCCCCCTTCCTCCACTATGATCGGCGAGGACCGGCCCCGGGAAGATCTCTAGGAGCTCCTTTTGAGCGGCTCCGGGGGAGAGCCGATCTCCTCCTCCGAGACCGGGTCATCCAAAACCAGGGCCTGCTTTCGGCCCGACACTTTGCTGGGACCCAGGGCGGGATCCGCCACCGAACGCTCGTGGGACACAACCACCGGAGAAGGAGGAGCCGGGGCAGGCTTCGCGCGAGAAGAGCTGGCGCCCCCAGCCTTCGTAACTTTCATCGGCTGGCGCATGGAGGCTTTGAGCGAGTCGAAGTCCATGTGTCCTGCACAAAACAAATGCAAAGAAGTCAACAACACAAGCAATACGTAAGCCAAAAAGCAAACCTAACTTACCGACGAACTCAACGGGGCTGAGCCCGACGCAACTCAGGACCCTCTTAGATAGCAGCACGTCGGATCGGGGGATGGGCTCCCATGTCGCCACTCTCACCGTGGCGGGGTCATTGGACTGGTTCCCCGGCAAGCATTTCTCCCTCGACCACTTTTTAGGCGCGGGCCAGTCCTCGCCCGCGGGAGGGGAAACGAAGAAAAATTTCTTCTTCCAATCATGAATGGAAGAGGGCAGGGCCACGGCCCGTATCCTGGTGGCGCCCCCCGGCCGCTTTCTAAAAGAGAGATAGACCCACCTCGGGTCGCCCGCTCGACCACCAGGGTGATTTTTGAAGACGAGGGAAGAATCGAGGAGGGAGAGGCTGAAGGGAATCGCCTGCAACTTCAGGCGGATCAGGAACTCGAGGAGGATCCTCCACGAGTTCAGCACTAACTGGCCAGGGGCCAAACCAAAAAAGTGCAGCGCTGCGACGACCTCGGGAAAGAAGGGCAGGCACATCCCCAAAAAGCTTCCAAATACAGGGCGATCTCCCTGCCCCGTACTTGGTCCGCCCTTTCCCCCTCCTTAGCTAATCGAAGCGTGCAACGTGAGGGGATGTGGAAGCGAGCCCGAGCATTAGCGAGCTCGTCCTCATGCCTCACCCAACACGAGGTGCTGGGGGCCACATCTGCCGCCTCCTCCCTGGGGGCTGCCCCCGCCGCACGATCCTGGGGAGAGGATCTGATCCCTGCTCCCCGGGGGGACTCAGACACAGCTAAAGGGTCCCTAGAACCTACTCCTACAACATCTACTGACTCTACAAAGGAAGACATCTAACCTTGAGAAAAGGGATCCTCGGGAAACAAAAGCGAGAGAAAGAAGACGAGTGCCGAGCAACCAGGATTTAGAAGTGGGAAATATGAAGGAGTAGGGGCCCAAGGACAGGACCCACCCCTGTTTATTGCTGCAAGCGACCTCATCCAACGACGCCCGTCATCTCCCGCCAAGACTACTCTGTTAGTTATATGTATGCCCTAGAGGCCATTACTGTACATAGGATGTATATTGTAGTGGATGCTCGGACATATATAGGGAGGACTTTCTTGCTCGACATGATAGTATGCTATCTGGTTACTCTTTACCTTAACGTGTATACTGATTGTCTCTCTGTTACATGTTGGTAAAGCCCTTAGGATGTGTACTTGACTACTTGGACTATGATGCGGATCATACTAGTGGGGACATGGTAGTATATAAGTATTGTTAGTTATATGTATGCCCTAGAGGCCATTACTGTACATAGGATGTACATTGTAGTGGATGCTGGGACATATATAGGGAGGACTTTCTTGCTCGACATGATAGTATGCTATCTGGTTACTCTTTACCTTAACGTGTACAGTGATTGTCTCTCTGTTACATGTTGGTAAAGCCCTTAGGATGTGTACTTGACTACCTGGACTATGATGCGGATCATACTAGTGGGGACATGGTAGTCCATAAGTACATCCTTCAAAGTCCCTAGTCGTGGGTGTATCGAGATGGGGCATCGATATACCAGAGTAGACTAGCG
Organism: Agapanthus africanus; assembly: GCA_030015575.1. Lineage (NCBI taxonomy): Eukaryota > Viridiplantae > Streptophyta > Magnoliopsida > Asparagales > Amaryllidaceae > Agapanthus > Agapanthus africanus. The sequence continues at coordinate 58,151,551 of CM057343.1, read as the reverse complement.
TGTACCTTCTCGACCCATACAGATGGGCGATGGATGATCCCATATCCATCGGTGTTTGACATCAGAGATGATATACGGGTGCTCAGTAGAGACTGGGTACACTGGACGGACTCGCCGAGAACACCCAGATGGTATTATACCTCACGTCAGATGGCAGTTCTCTGGTGACACTGGTACAGAGTAGTCTGTTGACCCGAGATCGTCATAGAGTCTTGTGTGGTTCCCACTGTGCTTTGATTTCCATCTTACCACGTCCAAGAGGGCGTGCAAAACGGTGGTTTTTGGGTACAGTCCCGAGCCACATGGAGGCAATGAGCGATAGGAGGGGATTCGTCTCTCCCGGTATAGGGGTTGATGTTGCGCTGTGTTCGATTGGCTATAACAGGAAATCCCTGGCCAGGGTTGCTGAGATTTACTGGTAAGTGTTACCAGTAGTTTCTCGAAGTGTTATAGATCTCATATCGACACGACTTATCGAGCTATTGGGGTCTGACGTTTACCACCCCTAGGCAAGATATGCGACATATCAGACGATCAGACCGGACTGTACGGTAGTGTTACTGGTTGGATTCACTGGAGTGTGAGCGGGCTTGCTCGTTAATCTTCAGATCGCTCAATACCCGGGTGGCCGTTACGTTTAGCAGACCGCTTGCGGCTTGTGGGTGCTTGATATGATCATCACCTGCTGCCGGCGTATTGACGAGTCTTTAGAGTCCTACACAGAGGTTTCCTGGGTCAAGCGAAACGAAATAGGAGCGCATATGAGATATGTGCGGGACCGAGAATAATACGTGTATGTGATACCGTATTCCATTCTCGCGATGAATGTATTGATTGGTTATATGCGATATAACCTAGTTATCGAATCAAGGAATGATTCGATGAGCCGATACATTGCATACTAGTCGGTTGTGTGCGACATGACCGGATCATTGAATCAAGTGTTGATTTAATGATTTAATGCATAATTATATATTTGATATATTACTTTGCATTAACTAGTATCGGTTCACTTTAAATGGATTTTCTCACTCGGGTGTGCGCATTGCATATGCGATATGATTTTGTGCACTTGCTTGTATCATGTTTGATGATACATGCAATACTTGGTTAAATGTATGTTTAAACCTTAGTTAGTTAATGGTTAAGGGTTTTAAATAATTTATTTATTGTTTTATTTATTTTTGGCAAAAGGAAAATGGTGGCTTTATTTATTTCTTTTGTTGAAGTTTCTTGAACTTTTGAAAAGTCCACCATTTTTGTTTTATGCCAAACCCTAACCACTCACTAACTTTGGTTAACTCTCTACACTTAACTATGGTAAGTGTTATGATAAGATTGAATTTTCTTTTCTATTAATTTGAACTTATCATAATATTTATCATATCATTTTTTTTTCTTCTTCTTCTTCCTTTCTTCAAGTGAAGAAAACCAAACTTCATCAATGGTGGATTGATGAAGAGTGTGAGAAATCCAAAACTAAAGTCTACCCACTTCCTATTTCTTCATCCTCTACCTCTTGCCAAGTAGTAGAGTGTGTTTCCTTCACAGGTTTTTAGGGCTTGGTGAAGGTGGAGCTTGATTTAGCGATGCCTCGACGTAGATCATCTTCGGCATGGACATCGACGACCTAGCTCGCTTTTTCTCCGACGAAGCCGACTCCAGAGCCCGGATTCCTTTTGGACAGCGGAGATGAATTCGTTGCGGAGCTATGGAGGTGGAGCACCGGATCTACAAAGGTTGTATTTCCGTATCCCTTAGTTAAGTTGTTAGCTAGTTTGCTTTTTCGCCTAAACATCTAGCAAACGATCCGTAGTCGGGTCTCTCGGCACCTAGATTTTTTGAAATTGGCATGTTCGATGCCTTGTGAGACCTCACTAGAGTGCCTAGGAACCCTACAAGTATATCCTTCAAGGTCCCTAGTCGTGGGTGTATCGAGACGGGGCATCGATATACCAGAATAGACTAGCGTATACCTTCTCGACCCATACAGATGGGCGATGGATGATCCCATATCCATTGGTGTTTGACATCAGAGATTATATACGGGTGCTCAGTGGAGACTGGGTACACTGGACGGACTCGCCGAGAACTCCCAGATGGTATTATACCTTACGTCAGATGGCAGTTCTCTGGTGACACTGGTACAAAGTAGTCTGTTGACCCGAGATCGTCATAAAGTCTTGTGTGGTTCCCACTATGCTTTGATTTCCACCTTACCACGTTCAAGAGGGCGTGCAAAACGGTGATTTTTGGGTACAGTCCCGAGTCACATGGAGGCAATGAGCGATAGGAGGGGATTCGTCTCTCCCGGTATAGGGGGTTGATGTTGCGCTGTGTTCGATTGGCTATAACAGGAAATCCCTGGCCAGGGTTGCTGAGATTTACTGGTAAGTGTTACCAGTAGTTTCTCGAATTGTTATAGACCTCATATCGACACGACTTATCGAGCTATTGGGGTCTGACGTTTACCACCCCTAGGCAAGATATGCGACATATCAGACGACGAGACCGGACTGTACGGTAGTGTTACTGGTTGGATTCACTGGAGTGTGAGCGGGCTTGCTCGTTGATCTTCTGATCGCTCAATACCCGGGTGGCCGTTACGTTTAGCAGACTGCTTGCGGCTTGTGGGTGCTTGATATGATCATCATCTGCTACCGGCGTATTGACGAGTCTTTAGAGTTCTACACAGAGGTTTCCTGGCTCAAGCAAAACGAAATAGGAGCGCATATGAGATATGTGCGGGACCGAGAATAATACCAGTATGTGATACTGTATTCGATTCTCACGATTTGTAACATTGATCGGTTATATGCGTTATAGCCGTGTTATCGGATCAAGTGTTGATTCGATAAGTTGTTACTATTGATATTAGTCGGTTATATGCGATATGACCGGGTCGTTAAATCAAGTGTTGATTTAATGATTTAATGTATAATTATATATTTGATATATCACTTTACATTAACTAATATAGGTTCACTTAAAAAGGATTTTCTCACTTGATGTGCACATTGTATATATGATATACTTTTGTGCATTTGATTGTATCATGTTTGATGATACATGATTGTTTGGTGTATAGTTTAAACCATGGTTGGTCAATGGTTAGGGTTTCTTTTGCTTCATTTACTTATTCATTTATTTATCCATTTTGTTTATTTTTGCAAAAGAAAAGGATAAATGAGGAAAATGGTGGCTTTCTTTGTTTGTAGTTGAAACTTCATGAAGCTTTGACTACATAACCATTTTGTCTCATGCTTAACCCTAAACCATTAAACCTTACCATGGTCTATTCTCTACACCTAACTAAGGTTAAGATATGATAAGTATTCTTTTTATTATTCATTTTGGATAATACTTATGATATTCTTTCTTCTTCTTCTTCATCTTCAACATTGAAGCAAGCTTGCCTCCATCAATGGCAACTTGTGAAAAAGAGTGAGAAATCCAATTCTAAAGTGAACCCACTTCCTATTTCTTCATCCTCTACCTCTTGCCAAGTAGTATAGGGTGTTTCCTTCATAAGTTTTCTTGACTTGGTGAAGTTGGAGCTTGATCTAGTGATGCCTCGACGTAGATCATCTTCGGCATCGTCGTCGATGACCTAGCCCGCTTTTTCTCCGATGAAGCCGACGCTAGAGCCCAAGATCCGATTTGTACAGCGAGGAGACTTCATCGCGGAGCCATGGAGGTGGAGAACCGGATCTACAAAGGTTGTATTTCCGTTTACCATTTAGTTAAGTTGTTAACTAGTTTCTTTTTCGCCTAAACTTCTAGCCAACGATCCGTATTAGGGTTTCTCGGCACCGTTGAATCTAAAATTGGCATGATTGATGCCTTGTGAGACCTCTTGAGAGTGTCTAGGAACCTTTCATTGGTATCAGAGCCTAGCTAGAGCCTTAGGCGAAATCTAGACGGAGTTTGAAGTCCGATCGACCCGAAACCCCAACTCAAAACGGCTCTCTGGACTTTTTCTGAATTTGTGGATTTTTGAGTATTAAAAATATGCAGAAAACTAAGAAGGAGATTCTAAGAATTACTGTACAAAACGGGACTCATGATTCCTCCAAAGCGCGGCCGAACCGCGGCATAAGCATGGCTTATGCGGCGGTCCGCGGTCAACAAGTCTCATCAGTCAACGATTTTGGCACAGTAACTTCTTTATTTTAATGCTGAGTTTTCTGGGAATTTTTAATATTTATTCAAGAGTTGGATTTTCTGGGGTTGTTTTGGGGATTCGGTGTTTCGATCGGAGTATCAGATTTTGTCTATGTGGCTTTCCGGATAAATTTTAGAATATGTTAAAAAGTTCGACCGGATATAAATACCCAATTTTTCCCCTGTCGGGAAATTTCCAAGTGTTGGATTTTTCCGTAGTTTAAAGACGTTCTAAGTAGTGCAAGTAACTCGATGGACCCTCTAGAAAACAACAAACCTTAACTCGATAATGTGACCGTCTTGAACTGCCCTTTGAACCTTCGGGTTTAGGGCAGTACGGCGTGCCACATGTGAGGCGTTGGCTTGACCCTTCTACGGCTGGACCGTTGGTACTGAGGCACGAACTGAATGTTTTTAGACTTGTTTCATGTGTTAATCTGTATCGGGAAAACTTGGGTGTTCGAATGTTCAATCGGAAAGTTTAACATTTTCTAATTATCTGGAATGTGATACAATACTTGGAATTCACAAAAAGTTATGAGATAACTGAATGAATGTTATAAACATAGCAGTTTAGTCTCACTTGATCGGTTGCCACGGAATTTTGATGTGATCAAAAGTCCGTCGCAATCACGTAGCGTACGCGGATACTCGCCGGGTAAACTTAATAGACAGCTACACCCCATAGCCCCGACCAAGTGACTGTAGGAGAACCCCGTCGCCGAAAGCATCCGTTCGGGTGCTCGCTGTGGCGGCGTTCCGCCTTGGTGCACTTCGTCGACGGCGTCGGGGGTGCGGCCGCCTACTGAAGTTTGCGACGAGCATTCGATCAGGATGTCGGGAATCTTGTTGAATTGCCCGACTTGATATTGAAAAGAGTTTTCGATTTTGAGACTAAAATGCGGGGTTTATAATTGTTAGGCATGCGATGTCTAAGTAATTCATTTGGTCAGGCATGCGATGTCTGTGGAGGTTGCGGATTCCAACTGTTGTAGTTTTACACTTTCTTTTCTGTGACCGTAAGTGTAATATGTGATATCGCCGGTTTCGTTGCTATATGTCAACGACAATTGGGATGCACATATTTACTTACGTTGATGACATGTGATGTTATGTGTTGCTGGATATGTTATATTGGATCGTCGCGTTTTGAATAGCCGGGTTTTTTTATGTGAGATGAGTGTTTTTCATTTTCATTCATGTAAAAACTTGTATGTAATATTCTTTTATTGGGGCACTTCCAGGTTGCGGAAGTTGTCATCCTTTGTATATTATTTACTTTTCCGCACTAGGATAGACCCAAGGAGGGGAGCATAAGTAACCGGGTTCTGGAGTCCAGTGGGAGACCAACTCGAGGAGTCGAGTCCGGGTCTCCTAACTCCAGAATTGGTAGGGTTGCTTGCCGCTCTCGTAGGGGTCTAGAGGTGTGGGTTTGGCTATTCATCGCGACCGTGGAATCCGTGTTTTATACTGGCTCGTATTGAAAACACGGACGTCCTAGTATATCCAATATTTCATATGATTCTTCTGCTGCGATATCTGTGATGTGATCATGTGATGCTCTGTGATAGATACAGTATATAGTATATATGATATATTATATAGACGTTACTTATGTTTTACACCCGTGCTAGCCCTGCCCCGCTCTGCCGTTAGTTACCTAACCTAACGGTGCACGAGGGGACATCGAGGCGAATGCGGATGGCATAAGTGTACGTCGTATTTATCTGTGATGTTTAGGTACTTAAATGATGGGACTTCATTAATGTGATTAATGAAATAAAAGAAACCTAAGATGTTGTAGAATCGAATTTCAAAATAAAACAGGTAGCTACAGTTCTTGCTTTGCACAGTGATATATATGATATATCCTGCACCTTATTCGATGAGGAAAGGACCGAGATCTCTTCACCGGGAGTGACTCCTTTAGCAATAACTGGCAGATGCTACACATTCGGTTTGTCTTTTGATTGCTTTTAAGAGTTTTTGCTTTGCACAGTGATATATATGATATATCACGCACCTCATTCGACGAGGAAAGGACCGACGATCCCTTCACCGGGAGTGACTCCTTTAGCAAAACTAGAAAAGCCTAAAAAACACTCCATTTCAAAATTCATTCGATCCTACAACGATATCAAGTTCATTACGCAATAGGTTTTCAGAAAAACCTATCGTAGCCCTCCGTCATTTCAGATAAGTAGTAGTTAGTATTCGTGCTGCGTTTGTTGGCCTTTGTCAAGGCGCAGTGTGTGGTAGCTAACTGGTGCTTATCTGCTTATGCATATGATGCAGATTGGGTTAGGGTAGTCGTGCGACCTTGTTGGCCTTTGTCAAGGGCCGTACGGGTGGGTTTAATTCAATCAGGAAATGACGGGTTGAACTTGACTAGCATCCTATGGTTTGTTGGCCTTTGTCAAGGTCATAGGAGGTTAGGGGCAAAATATTATCGGGAATTTCAAGTGTTGAAATTTGCAATGAGATTGCATACCTTCTATGAGATAGTTGGATCCCGATACCCGCTGCGAGTAAGAGTTACTCCTGGGAGAGTTTTACACATTACAATTAGCCGATCAAGTAGGTGTCTAGAAAGGTGTTAACGAGGTTACGCCTCTGGGAAAACGAGGTTTACATTAATTAGGTTCGTGCGAAAGCACGGGGGACCTCCCTCAAAGTACCGACACTGGCCTGGCTGAAAGATTGGCGAACCTGTAGTGTGTAATTAATCCCGGCTAGTCTTTCCTTTTAGGGTTTGAAAAAAGATTTGATAAAAACAGTGGGAGCCATCCTGATTAGATAAAATAATAACCAATCTATTCTTGCAAGAGCGCACGTTGAGTGTTTTCTTCTCTCTCTCTCCAGGTAGCGACCATATCACGCCTTAATCAAGATAATAATACGGATAATTGACCGAACCCGCTTGTTATACTGAGCTGGGAAACGTTGGTCCCGCTCCAACTTATAATTGTTATAAGACAGAGCAGGAAATTGGGGAATATCAGATTTCCCGTGCCGCCCAAACGAAGAGAGTGCATGCTGATGCATCATTTTCGGGTGTGTTCATTACAAAGAACTGTTTCTCAGTATCCTCTGCATCCTGGGTATATGATACCGGATCAGGATCCCAGATATGTAATCTGTTACGTAGGGCTACAAAAGGGTAGAGAACTGAGAACGGGTGATAAGTTTCATGAGGCAGAAAACGGGGCAAGTGTTGCAGCCAAGTCTGTTGGTCACTGTCACCCTGTATTGTAATACATTAATTCTGAACGAATGTTATTAGATACCGAACCTGATATACAAAATCATATCTGTCTCTTTATTAGTAAAGAAATGATAAAATTTTGTATTGTTGGATAATGTTTTGGACATTTCCTATATCAAAAGTTGATCGGTTCAGGCGCGTTATCTAAAAGCATTGATGTTCTAAATCAAACTACAGTTCTTAGTATACAGAACACACACAAGAGGAATAGTTCAGAAATGAACGAATCCTTCTTGAGGCATTGTAGACTAGGTCATATCAATGCGACCCGACTAGCTGAAGTTACATGTAGATGCATATTTAAATCAGTTTGAATTTACATCTTGTGAAACTCGCCAGTCATGTCACAAAGATAAGATGACCACAGCTCTGTTTAAAGGAAACAGAGAAAGAGTTAATGAACTCTTGGGATTGATACATGTTGATGTATGGAAGGTCCCCTGTCTACACATGCCAGGACTGGTTCTTTATACTTCATTACGTTCTCTGATGATCTCTTTAGATTCAGACATATGTTCCTGTTGAAACATAAGTCCGAACCTTTTGAGATATTCATAGAATATAAGTTAGAAGTAGAGAACCAAAATACGGGTATAAGTATTATGTCCTTTGATGTGATCGAGGAGGAGAATACTTGTGCATGGAATTCCTGGACTATTCTAAATGGAGAATGAGATTCTCTCTCAGCATTACTCCTCCGTATACACCGTAGCACAATGGTATATCGGGGCGGAGCAATCACACCCTACATGATAAGGTGTGCTCTATGATGAGTACTACTGAGTTACCTATTTCCTTTAGGGATTTATGCACTTATGAAGTTGCATACCTATTGAATAGGGTTTCGATCAAATCAATTGCCTACCACTTCATATGTGATATGGAATGGGAAGAGCCCATGTCTTAAGCTAGTTAAGATTTGGGGTTGACCGGCCTATGTCAAAAGCAAAATCCGGACAAGATCGAGGCAAGGTCAGTTCTGTAGAACTGGAAAGGTTCCAGCTATACAAAACTGCAGCTAATGATTTAACAGAACCAAAGGATTCAATAGTTCCCGACGAACCTCAGCCTCTCCGCCGATCTGGTAGGGTTCCTCATCCGCCTGAGAGATACCTCGGTTTCTCGATGACAGTGGGAGCGAGGATTGCATCATGAGATGATGACCCAACCAGTTTCGAGCTGGCCATCAGGAGTAAGACTCTGTAAGAATGGCTGGATGCTTAGTGATCTGAGATGGAATCCATGTACACCAACAAAGTATGGACTTTGGTTGCTATATCCGAAGGGTTAAATCCCCATCAGGAGCAAGTATATCTTGAGAAGATTACTTGGTGTAAATGGAAAAGTTGAGACTTTCAAAGCTAGACTTGTTAAAGGTTTTCGTCATTGACCAGGCGTGGATAATGATGAAACCTTTTCCAGTACCTATGCTTAAGTCCATCCAGATCCTACTTGCCACGGCTACATACCATGACTACGATATCTGGTGGTTGGGTGTCATGACAGCTTTTCTAAATGATGTTTTAGAAGAGAGCGTCTATAAGTACACAGCCAGAGGGCCTCGTAGACAGTGGGAGCAGCGGAAACGTGTGCAAGATGCTTTATAGGATAAAGCAGGTATCGCGGAGTTGGAACATCTGTTTTGATGAAGTAGTCAAAGAGTTTGACATCATCAAAATGGTAGATGAACCTTGTATATACAAAAAGGTAGTAGGGAGTATGGTGGTGATCCTCGTAGAGTACGTGGATGACATACTCTTGATAGGGAAGGAGTTTCCTATGCTATGCTCGATCAATCTCCGCTTATCACAAAGATTCTCCGTGTAGGATCAAAATGATACCTCCTAAATCTTGAGTTTTGGATCTATGAGATAGATTTAATTGGATGTTAGGATTCTCACTAATTGGAGTGAGATGATATCAAACGATTCTGGGGAAAATCACTGGAAAGGTTCCAGGGTGATAAAGACGACTGAATGTCAGTCGCAGGCATTGTCTTTACCCTCAGTAAAGGGACGGTATGTTGGAAGAGTTCCAAGCTAGATACCGTGACATACTAGACGATAAAGGCAGGATACATCGCTACTTAAGATGCTACCAAAGAGGCTGTTTGGGTGTATATTGGTTCATGAGATGAACTATGTTCCTCCCATTGTGTGACAATGGAATTGTGGCTTATGCCAAGGAATGTCCGTCCCATCAGTAATCCAGACATATTCTAAGGCAGTATCACCTGATCATGGAGATAGTTGATCTCCAAGGAGATCGAAGTAAGGAGAGTAGACTCAGAGGATAACACGGCGGATCCACTCACGAAGACCTATTCCCAGAGAGAGACTTTTATGGGATGGTTGAGTATGAGATACTACAACCACTGCTATCAGATGACCCTAGTGCAAATGGGAGATTGTTAGTTATATGTATGCCCTAGAGGCCATTACTGTACATAGGATGTATATTGTAGTGGATGCTCGGACATATATAGGGAGGACTTTCTTGCTCGACATGATAGTATGCTATCTGGTTACTTTTTACCTTAACGTGTATACTGATTGTCTCTCTGTTATATGTTGGTAAAGCCCTTAGGATGTGTACTTGACTACCTGGACTATGATGCGGATCATACCAGTGGGGACATGGTAGTCTATAAGTATATCCTTCAAGGTCCCTAGTCGTGGGTGTATCGAGACGGGGCATCGATATACCAGAGTAGACTAGCGTATACCTTCTCGACCCATACAGATGGGCGATGGATGATCCCATATCCATTGGTGTTTGACATCAGAGATTATATACGGGTGCTCAGTGGAGACTGGGTACACTGGACGGACTCGCCGAGAACTCCCAGATGGTATTATACCTTACGTCAGATGGCAGTTCTCTGGTGACACTGGTACAAAGTAGTCTGTTGACCCGAGATCGTCATAGAGTCTTGTGTGGTTCCCACTGTGCTTTGATTTCCACCTTACCACGTCCAAGAGGGCGTGCAAAACGATGATTTTTGGGTACAGTCCCGAGTCACATGGAGACAATGAGCGATAGGAGGGGATTCGTCTCTCCCGGTATAGGGGGTTGATGTTGCGCTGTGTTCGATTGGCTATAACAGGAAATCCCTGGCCAGGGTTGCTGAGATTTACTGGTAAGTGTTACCAGTAGTTTCTCGAATTGTTATAGACCTCATATCGACACGACTTATCGAGCTATTGGGGTCTGACGTTTACCACCCCTAGGCAAGATATGCGACATATCAGACGACGAGACCGGACTGTACGGTAGTGTTACTGGTTGGATTCACTGGAGTATGAGCGGGCTTGCTCGTCGATCTTCTGATCGCTCAATACCCAGGTGGCCGTTACGTTTAGCAGACTGCTTGCGGCTTGTGGGTGCTTGATATGATCATCATCTGCTACCGGCGTATTGACGAGTCTTTAGAGTCCTACACAGAGGTTTCCTGGCTCAAGCAAAACGAAATAGGAGCGCATATGAGATATGTGCGGGACCGAGAATAATACCAGTATGTGATATTGTATTCGATTCTCACGATTTGTAACATTGATCGGTTATATGCGTTATAGCCGGGTTATCGGATCAAGTGTTGATTCGATAAGTTGTTACTATTGATATTAGTCGGTTATATGCGATATGACCGGGTCGTTAAATCAAGTGTTGATTTAATGATTTAATGTATAATTATATATTTGATATATCACTTTACATTAACTAATATAGGTTCACTTAAAAAGGATTTTCTCACTTGATGTGCACATTGTATATATGATATACTTTTGTGCATTTGATTGTATCATGTTTGATGATACATGATTGTTTGGTGTATAGTTTAAACCATGGTTGGTCAATGGTTAGGGTTTCTTTTGCTTCATTTACTTATTCATTTATTTATCCATTTTGTTTATTTTTGCAAAAGAAAAGGATAAATGAGGAAAATGGTGGCTTTCTTTGTTTGTAGTTGAAACTTCATGAAGCTTTGACTACATGACCATTTTGTCTCATGCTTAACCCTAAACTATTAAACCTTACCATGGTCTATTCTCTACACCTAACTAAGGTTAGGATATGATAAGTATTCTTTTTATTATTCATTTTGGATAATACTTATGATATTCTTTCTTCTTCTTCTTCATCTTCAACATTGAAGCAAGCTTGCCTCCATCAATGGCAACTTGTGAAAAAGAGTGAGAAATCCAATTCTAAAGTGAACCCACTTCCTATTTCTTCATCCTCTACCTCTTGCCAAGTAGTATAGGGTGTTTCCTTCACAAGTTTTCTTGACTTGGTGAAGTTGGAGCTTGATCTAGTGATGCCTCGACGTAGATCATCTTCAGCATCGTCGTCGATGACCTAGCCCGCTTTTTCTCCGATGAAGCCGACGCTAGAGCCCAAGATCCGATTTGTACAGCGAGGAGACTTCATCGCGGAGCCATGGAGGTGGAGAACCGGATCTACAAAGGTTGTATTTCCGTTTACTATTTAGTTAAGTTGTTAACTAGTTTCTTTTTCGCCCAAACTTCTAGCCAACGATCCGTATTAGGGTTTCTCGGCACCGTTAAATCTAAAATTGGCATGGTTGATGCCTTGTGAGACCTCTTGAGAGTGCCTAGGAACCTTTCATACTCCTCGTGTCCAGCGGCTCCGATCGCTCCACGTGTCGTTCCTGCGCTGGGCCGCATCCCATCAGGCGCTGCAGGCCTGCATACGTCGTGTCGGCCAATCGACGCTTGACACGTGGACCGTCGCTTCTGTGGCAGAATGCACGAACCGGCGCACCTTCCTTAAATGCAGAGATCTCGCCTTGATTCGCTAGCAGAAAAGACAACTGACAGCCCGGGGACGTGTCCCGACGAAACCTTAGGAGGGAGCTCACCTCGGGAGGCCCGGCAGTCCACTCCTGACCCTACCCGTGTAACGTCTTCAAAATAATAAAATATGATTTTTGGGAAATTTTATAATTTAATATTATTTTAATGAATATTTTAATATTCTGGTATAATTAAATACAGATAAACGGGGAAAATTTATGGAAAATTCTAAAATAAGGTATTTTAAGGAATTGCCTCGTTTTCTGTGCATGCCCCCATTTCCTCTAGTTTTGACCCTGAGTATGTCTAGTTTTGACCGATTCCATCTAGGGTGAAATCTGGGTTGATTTTCCTATGTTGGTGTATGTTTTACGACTTGATTTAGCATGGATTTTGGTATTTGGTGATTCATTCCTGTCGGATGGCGTTTGGACGTCAACGACAAGTGGATATTGATTGTGTTTACATGCGAGTCGATAGGTTTTTACCTATGCGGGTAGCGTGTGCTATTTTGGTTTCCGATGTGATTTTCATGTGCTTTAGCGTTGTGATATACTTGTAGGTACCCTACGGATGTTGAGGCAAAGAAGATGAAGATGGCGACATCGGCACCGACACATGAGAAGCAAGGTGAGTAGATTATATCTACGGGGAGAAGTCGGGTGGATGGCGTATAGCACCCCCGCAGTCCGTGGTGATGTATACGAATACGTATACACACATATATTTATTATGTGTTGTTTAGGGTTATTGATGGTAATAATGATATTTTGATGATAAGAATATATTGGTTTAGTATAGTGCGAACCCTAGAGTAGTGGTTGCACTCACACATACATTTACACACATACTTGCATTCATTCTTTCATTTATTAGAGTGCATATGATGGTGCGTATATCTACACATGGGTATGGGACTATGTGTTTATATACGGGATTTGAGGATGATACGTGGTTTGAGATGATACTTGATGTGAGGCCGTGAGATCGGCGATGTGACATAGCTTGTCTTCGAGGTGCGATATGATAGTTTTAGCGGGCCTTTGGACATGTGCTTTACCCGCATTCATATTTTTATAGATGGTATCGATTTGTACTAGACTTAGAGTAGTACCCCAGATTATGCGATCTGATGATAGTGATACCTGATATGTGATGAGGTACTGTGACATTGACCCATACCCAGCTATTGGGATGCCGTACGACGATCTACCGTACGAGCCGATATTGATGATAGATCCGAACTCATGACTCGAGGATATCTTACGATATGTTATTGAGGCGGGATCACCGACTATCATATCTATATATATTGACTCAGATTAGGTGGTTTCTTACCCCTCCTGTCTAGATTACTTAGTAGACATTAGACTGGACCGAGTCATACCTATTTCAAACTAACGAATCGGGGATATTTTAAAGATAGGCAGAAGGGTCATACGGATATTTTCAAATGATGTATCTTTTCTTAAAACACCGTAGCCCTTGTTTTTCCAAAAGCCCTGATTCGTCTTATTTCAAATGGCACCCCTGCATGACATGTACAGATTGGTGTAGATTCTTTACTGTTGCGTTGATTACTTGATTCCGCACATTCATGCTGTTTGTATTGCATCGCTTATATTGTGGATATATTTCAGTCATGCTGCTAGGACACCAGCACCATTATCGATGATGCGTATGTTCCACGTACACTGTTGCCGGCTCACACACTTCATCATCGATAATTGCCATGTCACTACACTGTAGTACTGTTGCATTCAGGATATGACCCTTGCATGACATACTGATATGCTTACCTTTCTGCTATATGTCGCATATATGCTGCTTTCTGATTATACGCATTGAGATATGATGTTTCCATGATATTTCTGGTTTTGGGAACCGTGGGTGTTTCAAAGAGAATATGTAATTGTTTTAAAAACCCGGTTACCCGTGATATGATATTTTGGTGTGTCCACCATGTGTTTTCTCGGTGCTGAGAGCGACATGTGAAACCCGAATCGAGGAGTGGATGAGCCGATTGCGGGTACATGGTGGACCCGGTATGGTTCCTCTCGGCGAGATGATCGATGGGTTTTGCCGATTGAGCCTGGAGGTGGGCGAGTACCTACCGGTGATTGGTTGGACCCGGCAGTTATCCGGAGGATACTGACCAGAGTCGATGGATAGATTTGGGCGTCCTGCCGGGGCCGAGGGCCGATACCGCAGACAGAGTCCGCGGGCCGATCCGGACTGACGGAGCCCGATATATGAGGATTTATGTGCCGATGCTGGGCACAGTTTTCATGATGTTTTCGAGTGCCGATGCTGGGCACTTCGGTTCCATGATTTTGACGTGTCGCGAGGGACACGGGTGGGTTATATCCTCATATTTCCATGCACAGGTTTCATGCTATTTACTTGCATGATGGTTATTGTCATTGGGTGACGAGTGGACGGGATCCACGTGTGTGCAGATTTGATTACATTGATCATACCTCATATTCATGACATGCTATTACCTGAGGCACTAGCACGAGCACTTGGCATTACACTCATGTAGAGATTACATTGCCAGTTTAGCATGCTTCAGCTTTATTCATATTGAGGTTTATTTATATCTGATCGTATTGACCTAGGATGGGTCATGCATTCGATCTCTGCTTGTAGATATTTTCTATTCACGAGTTGGCAACTCACCCCCGTTGTGCCCCAGTTCTTGCAGGTTGCCGTACAGATTCCATAGCGGCATTTCTGGCACACCGCTTCCTTATCGGTGACTTTCTTGGATAGGTGGGTTCTTTTGTATCAGATCCGCCATTGTTCATGTATCATTTATTGTATCTAGAATTTCCATCAACCAAAACTTGTATTATTTCGACCTTAGAGTCGCGCTTGTAGTATTACGGTTTTCTGGCTGTTTTGAGTTTCTTTTTTTTTTGGGTTTTGATCCTCGCCCTTTGGCGTTGTATATTATTATTGCTCGCGTTGTTGTGACCGTCGATTGACGAAGAGCTAGCTCCCGCTTGGGGATGCCTTTTATCATGTTATATATATTATTCTTGTTGTACCCCGTTCGGGGCCAGTTTTTACAAAGAAAACTCTGCCGAAATTTTCAGGAAAAGTTACACATTTTTAAAATACATATTCGGCTTAGTTATTTAAAAACTTGGATTTTTGAAACACGATTTCTTTACTTCTAAAAACCAGTTTTCCTTATTTACTTTTAAATGGTTTTAGATTTCTGGGCTTTTGGCTTACTTGGATCAGATGGAGTCCTATAGGCTTCATAGGGTTCAAGGGCCAGTCACGTGCTTTTTCGGGTCGTGACAAAGTTGGTATCAGAGCGCTAGGTTGACCTTAGTTCGAGTCTAAGTTTGACTATGTGAAGCCTAGGGCGTTATCTATATAAGGAACTTTGGCTTGACCTTACGGAATTTAGACTTGGTCGAGGGGGTATTAGACCCGAACTTTCGTCGTGTAGGATGACCCTTGGTTGATGGAATAGGTGACTAAAGTAGAGTGACGTACCGTGGGTATGTTCCGCGGCATACTTACGACACGCCACTCCGCTTAAGAAACCTTAGGTTGTACATTTCCTTGCATTGTGTCATATTCCTTCCTATGATCTATCTTCATCGATATTGGTTATGGTTTTGCTGCCGCGATTGCACGGGCAGAGTGAGCTACGGCTCGAGTTGTCAGCATGAGCTCGTCGCGGACGAGGACTGACCGGGGCGTGATTCCATAGACATACGGTTGCATTGAGGCTTCGTATTTTGTGTTTCCGCACTATGGGCGTTTGACAGATCGCTGCTGTGAGATTTCTAGGATGTACCGGACGGTACCAGAGGATTGAGCCACTGATAGAGGCCAGCCAGGATGTGATGACCGTTGATGTATCGCTTATTCATGATGGTTGAGGCGCTGCTTAGCGTACCGACGAATGAGCCAGTTGTTGCTGCGAGTGATGAGATATCGCCCAGATGATTGGAGCTACTGCAGCATGAGCATATTCTTAGAGATGTGATAGTGAGTCGCTAGTCACCGAGGATTAATGACTAGGACATGTGGTTCGTTCGCTTACCCCGATGCGAGGTCATCAGATAGATTGATTCCAGCTAGAGGCGACTTCACGCAGATTCGTTGAGAGTCGATTGAGACGATCGAAGGTCAGGAACCCATTTTCCAAGTTTAAAGTATACGGAAAGACATGCAGGTGATTCTATGGACTCTCTAGAAGAATGAAACCCTAACTCGACTTAATGACCGTGTGAAAGCCTTTGAACCTTAGGGTTTGCGGCAGTTCCTCGGCGCCATTAGTGGGGCTTGGGTTTGCCCTTCTACGGCTGGACCACCGACGCTGTTGCATGTACTCGATACTATTAAACTGTACCCGAGATGTTGAGCTCTTGGGGGATTGTGAGGTTCTGACGAGTCGATCGGATGATTCGACATCATTCGGATATCATGTGATGGGACACTGCTTGGGAGACTCCAGATACGAGCATAGCCGTCGGAGCGCAGTCTGTGTAGCCATGATGAGATGAGTCCGAATCAGTCGATAGTGGAGCAAGGTGGAGTAAAGAGTTTGCACGAGATTTCGACGAGATGACGTTCCACTCCGCTGACATCAGAGATGCGATATGCACGCTGAGGACATGTTCGGCTAGATATCTTCTACTGAGTGATGAAGATACTGAGTTCGTGATTTCGAGTCCGTGTTAGAGACTTCGGGTGGACCGTACCCGAGGACATTGCAGTGTGCAGATAAAGACGCGACGTCGAATGGTCGATGATACAGACAAGCGGGACAAGAAGTTCGTGCGAGAGGCAGACGAGCTGTTACTACACCCCGTTAAGATTAAAGGCCGGACATGCATACAGAGGCGCAGAGATGCGACCAGCTTCCGAGGAGATGTTGTACTAAGGACGCAGAGGTCCAGAGAGCGAGAAAAGATTACGCCAGAGTACCAGCCTCCTTACAGTTTGGCTTAGGCAAGATCAGAAGAGACCTTGAGTAGGATTCTTTCCAGTACACTGCTGCAATAAGAGTTGCACCCAGGATCGGATGTGTGATATGCATTCAGAGGACCCGAGGTCGGCGCCAGAGATGTGCTGCTTTACGAGCGGTCGTGAGGATTGACCGAGAGATGACCAGGGAAGTGCAAGAACGGAATCGTTCCTGTCAGCACACCTGACCGGACCGATGAGCCGATGGATTGCGAGTTTGTAATCTATAGGAAAGATTAGGAACCAGAGGCAGAGGACGCCAGCCGCGAGCAAGAGGCAAGTAGATATCTTGCGCCGTTAGCATCGGATGTTCCGGTACCTTCTCGACCCTGAAGGAGGATATACCGACGACGGTAATTATGATTTGTGATTTTGTGATTTGATTATCACGTATCCGTTGCTTTGGATTTCGGTATTTTGGGCGATCTATTCGCATGATTTAGTCTTGATGACTGAGTTTCATGATATTTGATTTTGTGCACCATGGTTGCACCTACTGTGTATTTATACCTTGTACATAGTTATTACTCTTGAGCTGTTGATTGCGATTTCATGCCTATTTTATGCTGGTGATTTGATTTACGCTTCCAGCAGAGTTTCATGTAATTTTAGTGTTTTGATTTTGCACTCGGTATAGCTTATATGTGCTTGTAGTGCATCGATATGTGTTTTGTGCCCGCAGCTGCACACGTTTATGATTTTCTTCATATCTGGATACACTTGGTGTTGCTGCTTACGTATTTGAGTTATTGCTTGGTATTTGTGCATGGGATGCACCAGTTCTATATTTCGTGTATTTGTCGCACCAGTTTTAGGTTTCTTGCGTTTATCGCATCAGATTTATATTTCGTGCCTTTGTTGCACCGGATTTATATTTTGTGCATTACGATTGCACCTGACTTCGATTTGATGCCTTTCGGTATGTAGATTTTGATTGTGATATTGATGTGGATTCTTGCACTCCGTGCTTTTGACTGGACTTACGCATATTCGACGTTGCTATTGGATTTTGTGATTCCGTGCATATTGAGTGCGCAGGGTCTAGATTTTCATTCGTGCATGATGGATGCACCGATTTGGATTTTCGCGCATGTTGGGCGCATGTTTTGAGATACGATTTTGGGGCACACCAGATGCACTAAATCGAGATTCTTCGTGCATGTCAGATGCACCTGTTTTGGCTGTCAGGCACACATGTTGCCTATGACAGATGCTTCGTGCACACCCGTTGCACCTAGATGTTGTTTTGTGCACATGTTTAGCGCATATATGGATTTTGATTTCCGTGCGCGTCAGACGCACAGGGTGGTGTTATGTGCATTTTTGGAATTTATTCCTTTTGGAGCAGTAAATTTTTATGATGTGGGATATTTGCTTTCATACTGAGCAGGACTAGTCAGTGGACAGTGCCTGGATATATTTTGCATGCATCGATAGTTATCGAAGGGATTTCCGAAAAGCGAGCTATAGTCTCAGTATATACCTACGTGTCCGATATGACACAAAACGTTTTAAAAACAAGGAAACCCTTCTGATTATTTTCAAAATGGTGGAACGTGCTTATTAAACAAAGGATATATATACACATATATAGTTATTTTCTTATGAGAAATGTCCGCCACTGTGCAGTGTTACGCGCATCGCACAGCGACTTAAAAAGATTTGGCATACAGTTGCATCAGCTAATTACATGTATAGATTGGGTGTCTACATGTATAGTCTTGGTCCATATCATATTGATTTTGTATTGGATTTGACATTGTGTAGTTACCATGACTCCGATGATTGCGGATGCTTGATGGAGTGTTGCTTTTGAGTTATCTGCTCAGTACTCATGCGCATGCATTGCGCTATGATGTTTTATGTATAGATGATTTCGGAGCCCCGATGACTTGGAATTTGTATTGAAATATTTTAGTATTTGGGGGTTTAAATTTAAATTCGGGGACCGAATTTCTTTAAGGGGGGTAGATTGTAACGTCTTCAAAATAATAAAATATGATTTTTGGGAAATTTTATAATTTAATATTATTTTAATGAATATTTTAATATTCTGGTATAATTAAATACAGATAAACGGGGAAAATTTATGGAAAATTCTAAAATAAGGTATTTTAAGGAATTGCCTCGTTTTCTGTGCATGCCCCCATTTCCTCTAGTTTTGACCCTGAGTATGTCTAGTTTTGACCGATTCCATCTAGGGTGAAATCTGGGTTGATTTTCCTATGTTGGTGTATGTTTTACGACTTGATTTAGCATGGATTTTGGTATTTGGTGATTCATTCCTGTCGGATGGCGTTTGGACGTCAACGACAAGTGGATATTGATTGTGTTTACATGCGAGTCGATAGGTTTTTACCTATGCGGGTAGCGTGTGCTATTTTGGTTTCCGATGTGATTTTCATGTGCTTTAGCGTTGTGATATACTTGTAGGTACCCTACGGATGTTGAGGCAAAGAAGATGAAGATGGCGACATCGGCACCGACACATGAGAAGCAAGGTGAGTAGATTATATCTACGGGGAGAAGTCGGGTGGATGGCGTATAGCACCCCCGCAGTCCGTGGTGATGTATACGAATACGTATACACACATATATTTATTATGTGTTGTTTAGGGTTATTGATGGTAATAATGATATTTTGATGATAAGAATATATTGGTTTAGTATAGTGCGAACCCTAGAGTAGTGGTTGCACTCACACATACATTTACACACATACTTGCATTCATTCTTTCATTTATTAGAGTGCATATGATGGTGCGTATATCTACACATGGGTATGGGACTATGTGTTTATATACGGGATTTGAGGATGATACGTGGTTTGAGATGATACTTGATGTGAGGCCGTGAGATCGGCGATGTGACATAGCTTGTCTTCGAGGTGCGATATGATAGTTTTAGCGGGCCTTTGGACATGTGCTTTACCCGCATTCATATTTTTATAGATGGTATCGATTTGTACTAGACTTAGAGTAGTACCCCAGATTATGCGATCTGATGATAGTGATACCTGATATGTGATGAGGTACTGTGACATTGACCCATACCCAGCTATTGGGATGCCGTACGACGATCTACAGTACGAGCCGATATTGATGATAGATCCGAACTCATGACTCGAGGATATCTTACGATATGTTATTGAGGCGGGATCACCGACTATCATATCTATATATATTGACTCAGATTAGGTGGTTTCTTACCCCTCCTGTCTAGATTACTTAGTAGACATTAGACTGGACCGAGTCATACCTATTTCAAACTAACGAATCGGGGATATTTTAAAGATAGGCAGAAGGGTCATACGGATATTTTCAAATGATGTATCTTTTCTTAAAACACCGTAGCCCTTGTTTTTCCAAAAGCCCTGATTCGTCTTATTTCAAATGGCACCCCTGCATGACATGTACAGATTGGTGTAGATTCTTTACTGTTGCGTTGATTACTTGATTCCGCACATTCATGCTGTTTGTATTGCATCGCTTATATTGTGGATATATTTCAGTCATGCTGCTAGGACACCAGCACCATTATCGATGATGCGTATGTTCCACGTACACTGTTGCCGGCTCACACACTTCATCATCGATAATTGCCATGTCACTACACTGTAGTACTGTTGCATTCAGGATATGACCCTTGCATGACATACTGATATGCTTACCTTTCTGCTATATGTCGCATATATGCTGCTTTCTGATTATACGCATTGAGATATGATGTTTCCATGATATTTCTGGTTTTGGGAACCGTGGGTGTTTCAAAGAGAATATGTAATTGTTTTAAAAACCCGGTTACCCGTGATATGATATTTTGGTGTGTCCACCATGTGTTTTCTCGGTGCTGAGAGCGACATGTGAAACCCGAATCGAGGAGTGGATGAGCCGATTGCGGGTACATGGTGGACCCGGTATGGTTCCCCTCGGCGAGATGATCGATGGGTTTTGCCGATTGAGCCTGGAGGTGGGCGAGTACCTACCGGTGATTGGTTGGACCCGGCAGTTATCCGGAGGATACTGACCAGAGTCGATGGATAGATTTGGGCGTCCTGCCGGGGCCGAGGGCCGATACCGCAGACAGAGTCCGCGGGCCGATCCGGACTGACGGAGCCCGATATATGAGGATTTATGTGCCGATGCTGGGCACAGTTTTCATGATGTTTTCGAGTGCCGATGCTGGGCACTTCGGTTCCATGATTTTGACGTGTCGCGAGGGACACGGGTGGGTTATATCCTCATATTTCCATGCACAGGTTTCATGCTATTTACTTGCATGATGGTTATTGTCATTGGGTGACGAGTGGACGGGATCCACGTGTGTGCAGATTTGATTACATTGATCATACCTCATATTCATGACATGCTATTACCTGAGGCACTAGCACGAGCACTTGGCATTACACTCATGTAGAGATTACATTGCCAGTTTAGCATGCTTCAGCTTTATTCATATTGAGGTTTATTTATATCTGATCGTATTGACCTAGGATGGGTCATGCATTCGATCTCTGCTTGTAGATATTTTCTATTCACGAGTTGGCAACTCACCCCCGTTGTGCCCCAGTTCTTGCAGGTTGCCGTACAGATTCCATAGCGGCATTTCTGGCACACCGCTTCCTTATCGGTGACTTGCTTGGTTAGGTGGGTTCTTTTGTATCAGATCCGCCATTGTTCATGTATCATTTATTGTATATAGAATTTCCATCAACCAAAACTTGTATTATTTCGACCTTAGAGTCGCGCTTGTAGTATTACGGTTTTCTGGCTGTTTTGAGTTTCTTTTTTTTTTTGGGTTTTGATCCTCGCCCTTTGGCGTTGTATATTATTATTGCTCGCGTGGTTGTGACCGTCGATTGACGAAGAGCTAGCTCCCGCTTGGGGATGCCTTTTATCATGTTATATATATTATTCTTGTTGTACCCCGTTCGGGGCCAGTTTTTACAAAGGAAACTCTGCCGAAATTTTCAGGAAAAGTTACACATTTTTAAAATACATATTCGGCTTAGTTATTTAAAAACTTGGATTTTTGAAACACGATTTCTTTACTTCTAAAAACCAGTTTTCCTTATTTACTTTTAAATGGTTTTAGATTTCTGGGCTTTTGGCTTACTTGGATCAGATGGAGTCCTATAGGCTTCATAGGGTTCAAGGGCCAGTCACGTGCTTTTTCGGGTCGTGACAACCCGCTAGCTGGTTGGGACAGGAGTGGGGGGCTAATGATGATGCTCAATATTGGCGATCTCCAAGATCAGGACACGTGGCAGATGACGTGTCCCAGAACGCAGAAGGAAGGGCCCACAGGGGCCGGCCAGGCTAACCCTGTACTCGACCTGCAAGCACAAGCTGGCTCTCCTCAGGGCCCCCTGCAAATCGGCCTCCTCGTCCCCATAGCTCTCCCCGGGCTGCCACAAGACCAAGACTCCTCGGCCTCCTCGCTCGTCCCCGAGCTCCCGACCAAGGCCATCTTCTTCGGTCCTTCGACCAACTCCATCGCTTACAGGCGTAACCGCCGCTCTGCGAATCTCGCCATGCGCAGATTCTCTGCCAGCAACATCCCACGTTCCACGCCATCACGATCCCCATTAATGGGCAATCCGCTCTCTATGCGGACGTGACGTTGGGAGCGTAACTGCCGGCGAGATTCGAGCGCCTGCTGCTGCGTGCCACCACTGCTATATAAACCCCCATCACAGAGGGGTCAAGTTAGCCATTTTTATTCCACTTAGCCGTTACTCTGCTCGGATCTAGCACTAACTTGATCGTCGGAGGGTCCTCGATGGTACTAAACCACCCCGGGATTTCTTTGCAGGTACTCGGCGCTAATCTCCTCAAACCCATTGAGACTCACACGCAACAGGAGATCATCTCCAAAATCCACCGAGAGATCGACGGAAGACAACATATGAAGGAGGCCTGAAAAGGACCTCCATCACTACCAAATATCCAGTGCTAAATTCTCAGATCCTTGTTCGAGTACAAGACAACTGGTTGCTTCACTTGGGATGCCGATCGTCCTCAGCTACAATATCCAGTGATTTTGTCATCTAGAGAGTGCAAAGGAATTTTTAATCTAGCTCTTGAAGTTTCTGTAAATGCATATACATGATTCTTGATGGTGCTCGTAAAAAGGAATTCCCCATATCATGACACGCGGCAGATGACGGGTCGTCCATGTAAGCCCACTAAATTCCTGAGGGCTACGGAGTTAGAACAAGTATAATGCATTAGGGACACTCCTCGGCGCCTCGCCTCCAAGTTTGCACCCGACCTTTTGGAGGACCTCCTCGGAGTACGTTCCCCTTTTCGGCCGACCTCCAGCCAACGGCTCGTCTCCGAGCTATCTTATAGCTGAGCTACCTCAGCCTCCTCGCTCATCTCCGAGCTATCTTATGGCCGAGCTTCCTCAGCCTTCCTGTCTGGCCGAGAGCATGGAACTCGAGCGCCTTGTAACGGCTCCATGTATCTCGCTACGACGAGATCTCCGCCGCTCCACGTCCCTCATCTCACGCTAGCGTATTTCACCATTAATGAGCATATCCCGCCATTAATGGGCATATCCCGCTATCAACGTGAACGTGACGTCGGGGTGTAATGGACGGCGAGAATCTCGCATCGGCTCACTCCATGCGGCATCTATATAAACCCCTCTTCCAAACAACTCAGGTATCTTGAACTCAATCCAATACGCTACTACTCTGCTTCAATATTCCTCGGTACTTGATCGTCGGAGGGTCCTACGGTGATTTCCCACTCCGAGACTTCCTTTGCAGGTAGCTCGGTGTTAACAACAGTCCATTGAGATCCACACGTTCAATCCTCCACAACAAATCTCAATCGTTCAACACCGCTGGTAACAAGATCGACGGAGGACAACACCTGAGGGAGATTCCGACCTCCATCAGTTGGCGCCGTCTGTAGGAACCTTTTTTCCATCCAAAAAAAGTTGATCTTCCGCCCTCGATATAATGGCCAACGATCATCACTATGGAGATCCTGGCACGAGCCGCCCCGTCCTCCACAACGAAGGTGGAGACGGTTCTAGTCCGCCTCCCAACGTTGTCGAAGCCTTATCCGCACGGATGGACAGGCTCACTTGGTCATCTAAGACGATATCTTCAGAGACCTTTTCTTTCCCTTTATCTTTTCTGTTTGAGGGCCCGAGATTCTTTTCAGGGAGCGTCCGATTCCGCAGTCGAATATTTTCGCAAACCTTTGGCTCTTCTTCTTTTCCCGAAGTAGATTCTTTAAAGAGAGGGGCAAGTTCCAGCTCCTCATCAGAATCGCTCCCGAATGTAGGCACTTGTGACCCGCCGGTGTTAACCATGCGACAATTGCCGGTAGTTCTTTTAATCCCTTCGGTCGTATTTCTTTGCTCCAGACGAGTTTTACGCTTTTCCCGCTTAAAGCGTTGTCGATGAGCAACGTATCCTTGCCACCATCTATCGAAAGCTTTGCACTCTTGAGTGGGGTGCGAAATCTTCTGATGATATAAGCAATAGGAGGGGTGCATTTCCACTTCACCGGTGATGTTTCGTTTGGAGGATGGTAGCTTCATGCCCATTGGTATGGCTTTAGCAAACCTTTTCCTCATCTTGAATTGGCTTTTATCGGTAGTGGAGGTGTTTTGCTCCAGCGGGATCGTCTTAGCTCTTTCATCAAGTCGCCGGCGCTTGGCCCTTTCAAATATAGCCGTCTCGCGTTCTCGATCAGCTTTACTTTTCAATCGAGCTTCGTTGAGGAATGCGTCGATTACTTCATCTGATGGCCCCAGAATTTTTGATTCAGGGTCTGCCCCCAGCTTTTCAGTGCAAGGAGTCTCCTCATCGTCCATGAACGAATGAGAAATCACATGACAGCTCGCCACGCATTCTTCAGATTCATCAGATGAACTTTCTCCCTCATATTCCTCTTGAAAGACATGATTGAGGAACTCTTGGAATGTAATGGGAGTCCGTTCCTTCTGGTTGTATTCTTCCAGCGCGTCAATTTGTTTTTGCAAGTCTGTGCGCTTGTCGCCAGGCTTCACGGGCTTCTTAGATTTCTTCTTCTTCTTTTTCGAAGATTTTGACGGCTGGTTGCGAGTGCTTGGGTCACCACCATCGGTCTTTGGAGTTGTACATGGCTTCAACATCCCCTCAATGACCTGCGGTTCCAACGGGTTCTTCCACCTAATCGCTGGACATGTCTGAAGATCGTTTAGCATCCTCTTTGTCTTGGCTGATAATACAACCTCCCAAGGAGCTTCTTCAACGACGGAACATGTTTCCCCCGGCGTATTCGTCCCCTTAGAGGTATGGGGCTGCGGGGGATTCACCTTCCATTTGTCAGATAACGCGAATTTGCCCTGTCAGTACTGGTTTTCAAGCCAATTTTTGAAAACGTAGCAATCTTCGATCGGATGGCCCAGTACTCGATGATAAGGATAGTAGTTGGGCTCATTGACATCACTTGGTTGCAACTGACGTTTTGGATCCGGCAGATTTATGAGTCGGTTGCGCAACGCCAGCTCGAATAACCTTCTCGTTTTATCGCGGGGAAAAGAGTAAGAACGTCCTAGCCTCTCCTCAAGGGCTACGTACGGACGCATATTATTTTGACGAACAACCGGCTTCGAGTTGCTCGGTTGTTGTTGAGCATTAGCGACAACGATCGCTTTTCCCTTCCCTTTGTCATTTCGGGAGTCCGGCTTTGGAAGAGGAGGTTTATGGCCCATCTGATCCATTTGCGCTAGCTTGTCAATCAAGGCCTGGAAGGTAGTCGGCTTGAAAAACATCATAAATTGCGAGATGGTTGCTTGCGGATCAAGGGTTCCCACAAACATACCCACTGCGGGAGCTTCTTCAATGCGTTGCTCGCACTTCGACCATAAGTTCCGCCACCGTATAGCATATTGAACCCACGTCTCGCCTGGCTTTACCCTGGCGTTAATCAGTGCCGTCATCGGGGTACGTTCACTGGCACTTGCAAAACGCTGAGTAAACAGCAGCTCCATTTCTGTGAAGGTCTTGATAGAGTCGTTCGGGAGTTCAGAGTACCACTCGAACGCCGTATCTGATAAACTTCCAACAAACTGGCGAAGCAACAGCTTGTCGTCACCGCCGGTGTTGCCGCAGAGTGCCCTGAACCGGGCAACATGCTGGTGAGGATTGCCCGTTCCCTTGTAGACATGGAACTTGGGAATTGTGTAACCTGGCGGGTACTTGATTTGGTCGTACCAACTTGGATATGGCCGCCCCGTTTTTACGACCTGGCCGGCTGCTTCGGTCGCATGATGAACCCGTATTTGTTGGGCTATGTACTCGTCCAAATCAGCTTTGGAGATTGTATCTTCCTTAGCCGTCGACAGAGCTGGCGGAGGATTTGATGTCTCTCCCTATCATCTCCAAGGACGATCGGGGGCTCTTCGGCCGGAGGATCTTGTTGTATCATCATCCCTACCATGTCTTAGAAGTGGAGGCCCATACGTTGTATGTTGGCTGCTTGTTCAGCAGCCTCTTTGTCCTTCTTCTCCAATATTCGACGAAGGAATTCGGCGTCGGTTTCTTCCTCCTGGCGTTCATCCGAGGACGTTTCGGGGTTTTCTTTTGGCCCAGTAAGTACGGCCATAGCGTTCATCATCTCTTGGAGCTTCTGTTGCTGCTCCTGCGCCTTGGTCACTGATCGCGTAAGCGGTCGATGACCCGTAGATATGCGACTGTCCTCTTTACCAGACGCCACATAGACGGTATGAACTACAATGCCCCCTGACTTAGGGCGTTTGGGTTCACCACCTCTGATATTTGTCGCCGGCACTGGGGTTTTCTCCGGCCTCCTTCTTTTGTGGGCCGTTGAAGTTGAAGGGGCCGTTGCAGTGGGCACCCTAGCGATCGTTGTCCCCTGCTGTTTAATAGGACGGTCTTTTTCTTTTTGCACCCTCGTCTTCTTTTGTTGACGAGAGTGATCTGGGTCGATCACGGAGTCTTGAACCCTTCGCCAAACCTTGTATATTTTGAGGACAGCCGTTGGGGGGGCTGTTTTTGCTTTGTTTCCGGAACTCTCTCCGCGGGCGGAGGAGATCTTTTCAGTGTAGCGGTTGGAGAATTCTTACGTACCTTCCTCAGCAGTTCAAAGCTGTTCCCGATTGGAACAGCAGCGTTGACTTCCACCACTGGAGCCGGTGGAGTTAGCCCTGAGGGGGAGTTGCCCCCTTCCTTCCTCACTCGTCGCCAATGGCGACGTCGAGCATGACGAGCCGTTAGGACTGGCTCGGAGATTGAAATAGCTTCTTTTTTCCCCCTGTCTGAATGAGGCGCCGCCGGTGTTAACCTCTTAAAGACTGAGGTTGTCTTTTGAGGGGTGATATTCAACCTGTCGAAGACGGATCCTCGAGCAAATGCAGGAGCAAGAATCGTCAGTCTTGAAAAGACTGACTCTTTGACAGGGGAAGTCGTCTTGACAACCTCTGGAGCAGCAGTTATTACCTTCCTTAGGACAGCCAATTTAGAGTTCTGATCCAGCCTGGCGAAAACAGAGGCTGTTGGTTTGGTAGTGGGCGACCTGTTGACAGGGGCCGTCGTAGCAGTGAGCCGGTCGAAGACCGACTTCTTGTTCACTTCCAATGCAGGTATTGGCATAGAGAAGCTTGTAGGTGGGATCATGGTCCCGAAAAACAGGCCGGTGGTGGCCTGGGTCACCTGGTCTACCGGCAGAGCGAGGAAGGAAGCCGCTTGGGGTCCATATGCTACACCTCCGGGGGAGGTGGAGCGTCCGTTGCAGTGGCACTTCGAGCAGTTGGTGCAGTTAGAGGCCATTGATGCTTGAGTTCTGCACCAGGAAAAAGACCAAATCTTAGTAACTCAAAATCTGAAGGCAACCATTAACACACCGCGATTGGTTCGCGAAGACGACACACGAAGTGTGGAGTGGAAAGAGGAAAAGGTCCCACCGGGCGTGCCAGAATCTGTTCCCCTCCGAAAGGCGGCCGACGACGTTAGGACGTCTTGCCTGAGATTCGGGCAGATGCTATTTGGTTTTATCCGTCTACCTCTCCGAAGATGCCAAGTTGATTTATGGCACCGTGTATCGGAGGTTTAGACGGATGCAGCCTATGTAGCAGACTTCGTCAGATTCCCCCTCGCTTGAGGGGTTTTTGATTGTAGGGACGCTCTTCCCTGCAGGCGCAAGCCCCTGCAGGTAATTACGCTACCGCATCGCGGTAACAACTTTCTCCTTCTCCAGAATTTCACTTCGTGTCGTGTGTGTTTGTTTTGTTTGTGGTTGCCCATGGATTGTATACGGAGACTAAGCGATGTCATCGCCCGTAGGACGTGGATTAGTCCAAATCCGTATTTACTTAGATTTGGGTTTGGTGTTTTGGTTTAAGGATGCGTTAGCCGTATTTAGGCTAAGATCGACTTAAACGTTTGTTAAGGATACATTAGTCTGATTTGAGACTAAGATCAACTTAACGGGATCGTTTGGATCCGACAAAAGAGCATTTGGAGGCTCTATTGTTCCAGTTTAGAGACATAGTAGTCCGTGTTCCAGTTTAGGGACGTGGTGGTCCATATTCCAGTTTAGGGAAGTGGTGGTCCATCGCCAGTTTAGGGACGTAGTGGTCCATGTTCCAGTTTAGAGACGTGGTGGTCCATCGCCAGTTTAGGGACGTAGTGGTCCATGTTCCAGTTTAGAGACGTGGTGGTCCATCGCCAGTTTAGGGACGTGGTGGACCATGTTCCAGTTTAGAGACGTGGTGGTCCATCGCCAGTTTAGGGACGTGGTGGACCATCATTAGTTTAAGGACGTTTCGGTCCGACATTAGTTTAAGGACATTTCGGTCCATGTTCTAGTTTAGGGACGTGGTAGTCCATCATTAGTTTAAGGACGTTTCGGTCCGACATTAGTTTAAGGACGTTTCGGTCCACGAGTTTAAAGACCCCGCAGTCCATATACGTATATGGTCGTCGGGACCCGTCACCTCTCTGACGTCGTTGAAGGATTACAACGACAGGTGTCAGAGGAGTTCGGAGATGTACCCTCGAACCGAAGGTAAATTGATTTAAGAGAGCAATCTCGCTTAGTCAATTTAATTTGGGGACTTACGGCCAAAATTGGGCTAAGTCCAGTTGAAAAAAGTTCAACACTTTTATTTGTTTTTGTTTGGGCTCTGCCCATAAAGGATGCAGAGCATCAATTTATTTTGGGCTCTGCTCATTTTATAAATGATGTAGAGCATCAATTTTACCCGGGCTCTGCCCATTTATTGCTTTGCAATTTAATTAGGCCTGCTTGGTCTTTTGATTTGGGCCTGGCCCTTTAGGAAATGCATTGCATTTATCAGGAGCTTTGCGCCAATCAGAGAGCGCAAACGCTCGTAGCGTCGACACGTGTCGCGCAAGCGCAGTGCGCTGCGCCTGCGCTGCTGACACGTGGCGCGTTCTGGTGGCTTGCGCCAATCCAGGAGCGCAACAGCGCAGTTTGCAAGTGCAAGGCACTATTATTTGAGAATCTTTTAGATTCAAGAACCAATGGTTCATAAAAGAAATGGAAAGTACTATTCGTTTTCTTGATCTAATTTAGATCAAAGAAAAACAAGTTTTTTCTTATTTCAGGAAACAAAGGTTCATAAAAAAGTGCAAAGCACTGTTCTTTATTTTGTTTTTCTTGTTTTTAAAGAACCAGTGGTTCATAAGAAGTGCAAAGCACTGTTTATTATGTGAAGATCATTGATGAAGGTTCTTTAACTTTTTCTTGAAACTTTTTCAGAGTTCTCTCTGTTTGAAGCTCTTGATTTTTTCAAGAAAATGTTCTTCCATTAAATTGAGGTCTAGGGTCCTTTTTATAGTGCCCATAAATTAGTTCAATTTGTTAAAGAGATCTTTCTCTGAGTGATTTGGGGAATTTTCCCCACCGTTGGATCTTTGATCCAAAGGTTTCTGTTTTACAGAAGAAAATCTTCTTGCTTTAACAAGAACAGAAAAGATTTCTTTAAAAATCTCAATTCTGTTTTGCGCAAACGCCTCAGCGCGTGACACGTGTCGCGCAGCGCAGCGCTTGCGCAGTTGTGCTTGCGCAACTGCGCAGACACGTGTCGTGCAGCGCAGCTCTTGCGCAGCTGTTCTTGCGCAGCTGTGCAGACACGTGTCGCGCAGCGTAGCGTTTGCGCAGCTGTGCTTGCGCAGCTGTGCTTGCGCAACTGCGCAGACACGTGTCACGCAGCGCAGCGCTTGCGCAACTGAAACGTTACTTCCTTTACTTTTTGTTTTAAAAGAGTCTTTCTCTGATTGGACGCGCTGCCTTGAGCGCTGTGCTGACGCATCAACTTCTGACACGTGGCGCGTTGCGCGCAGTGCATGGGATTTTGAAGCGTTGCTTCAGAAAATTTGAATTTTTGGAATTCAAACAGAGCCTTGCTCTGATTGGGGGAAACAAATGCCCCCCACCGTTGCGCTCACGTGGCGCGCACGTGAGTGCAGCGGTGGCAAGATCCTGGCCGTTGGATCAAAATGGGTAAGTTGAAGAGGCGCAGGCGCCTATAAATAGGACCCTTGGTCCTTGGTAAATTCCACCGTTTTCTTGAATCTTGAATCCCAGAGCCTTGCTCTTGCTTAAGAACTTTTAGAGCCTTGCTCTTGTTTCTTTTTAAGAACTTTCAAAGTTCAGAACCTAGCACCATCTTAGGTAAAAAAAATTTAAATTGAATTAAATTAAGTTTAATCAACAGAGCCTTGCTCTCATAGATCTTTTGATCTAAAGAAAACCCCTTTGGGGTCTCATTAACAGAGCCTTGCTCTCAAAAATCTATAGATCTATAGAGATCTTGTTCATGGGTTTTAACCCATGAACTGAGCTTTGCTCATAGATCAAATGTAGATCTTTTAGATCTGAACATGGAGAACTTCTAAAGGTTTTCATGGATCTTTAAGATCCTAAAAATTTCTATTTTTAGGAGTTAAAGTTTTCTTTTTGATGGATTCTTCCATCATTATTATAGAGCTAAGCTCTTTTTAAGAATCTTTACCCTTGAGACCAGAGTTTGACAAGTGTCACTCTGTTGACAGAGCTTTGCTCTAAAAGAGGGGACTTTCTCTTTGTCCTTAGGGATTTCCCATCAATGAGGATATTCTCTTGAGGATCTTTTCATTAATTGACAGTCTCATCCAATGATGGGGTTGTCTTATTAAATGATGCGCCGTCATCCCGATTTTGTGGGTCTCCCTTTGGTCCCCTACCCACTGCATTGCAGTGTGGTGTAAGATTTTAAAATGCCTAGCGTTGGAACACTAACGGTTATTTTTGTCTTTCTACAGGAAACATGTCTGCCAACTTGTCTTTCCCATTTGTTCGCTCGGAGGGAGGGTTTCCCCATGCACCAGTGGACCGGGTGGAGCTCGCTCTTATTAAGGATCATGACCCCGAGCACAAAAACCTTCACTTGTGGGGAAGGTGGTACAATGAAATCATCCAGGGTCGTCGCAGTTGCAGTTCCGCCATGCCGTCTGAGCCCATAATTACGATCCCCTATGCGGACGAACCCCCGGTGAAGTATGCCATGGAGGTTAAGAATTGGAATTCGGATGACCTCCTCCAGCCTGCAATTGGCGCTATTCCTGTGCAGCCACCGCCGGCAATAGACATTCTAGGAAGGCGAATCTGTCAGGGTGAAGCACGCCCTTGGGGACAGGATTACAACATTGGATTGGTCCCGCGATCGCCCGCTGGATATTTGTAGTGGGCTCGGTACATCTTATCGGCTGAAAGGACTCATTTGACGAAGATCGGTTTGTATTCGGCCATCTACGTTTCGCTCTTCGAATATCCTTCCCCTCCAACGTGGTGGATTAAAGCTTTTATCGAGCAATGGAATATCCCCACCCACACTTTCTTGATGACGGATAGGGAGGTCTCTATTTCTTTGGAGGAGTTTGCCGAACTCTCGGGTCTGCCGATGAGGGGGGAGCATTACGAGGAGTTGCTCCCTCCTGACGAATACGTCTTTGCCACCAAGCCGCTGGTGTTTGACCTGACTCCGGAGAACGCCGTTCAGCATCAGTATCCGGGCTTGGTGAAGGTGTTGGAGATCTATGAAGGACTCCATCTGGAATCGGGTGACCGGGACGTCAGTTTCGCAGATTTTATTGCCCGCTTCATTCGCCCGGAGTTCCTATCAGAGTGGAGTGAGAAGTTCGTCCAGCTCGATGACCCTTTCGGTTTCGGCTTGGACCGCCGACCCGTATCGGAGAATGATCAAAGGGATTTTTATCTCCCCGGCGCTGCCATCGTCCCTTTCTCAGAAATCGCCGTCCCGGGCATGGACGAGGAGACCTTTTTTATTGGGTTCTTGGGCTTGTGGCTATGCAGCTTTGCGCTCCCCATGCACCCGCGCCACATGTGGCCCTCCGTCTTTTACCCAGCTCATCGGATGGTGGCTGGTTTACAGTTATCGGTAGGAATCGCCGGGCTGGCTTACCTTTATAATGGACTTAGCGTAGCGGCGGACGCTAGTGAGCCTGGGGTGCAGCCTGCTAACTTCCCGATGCACTATTTCACCTCCTGGATAGAGATGCATGTGCAAGGGGTGTTCGGCGCCCATAAGATTCCTCCGTTCTTTGAGAAATGCAAACTCCCGAGAGTCATGCGGTTAGTCGGCGCTTCAATTATGGTTGCATCCCCGCGGGAGTCTAGGGGGCTGCTCCTTCGTCCACATCTGGTTGGAGCGAAGGTTTTCTTTGTGGATAAGGTCATAACCACAGGCTCAGAGACCACTAAGTCAGTAGTGCCACTGCACGATGATTTCAAGGACGGGGCTTCCATATTGAAGGCTCGGGAAATCCTCCACCTCTACTCCATTCGGCCGGGCTACCTAGTGTATAGGCAGAATGAGACAGCACTCTTTATGAGGTATAACCCGCACCGGTTTGCTCAGCAATCGAGCTACAACCAAGGGATCCCGATGGAAGCTTTCTTGGAAAAGCCCGTGGTCAGCCGAGAGGGGATAAAGAATGCAATGCACCATTTCACACGGTTTAACACGGGTTCCTATTTCTTTATCAGCGAACCCAGCTGTGTCCCTAAGATGCTCAACACGTACGTGGCTTGGTATGCGCATGCGATGGGCCCAGTTATCTTAACGGAGAAGCGCATGCTGGTTGACCGTAGGGGTGCGCCTCCTGGCAGTGATCGCAAGGCCCCCTTGAAGCCAAGGATTCCGGTCATTCCTCCGCTAAAAGATGCCGGAGTCGATCGACCACGCGTGTTGAGCCCCCCGCGTGGATTGCCGCTGCCTGCTAAAGTGGATGTGCCACCGGCGCCTCGTGCTCCCACGAATATGGTCAGTGTAGTATCGCCGGAGTCTGGCGCAGGAGCGGATATCGGGACCCACCGCCCCAAGGTGCCTGCCAAGCGCAAATCAATCCCAGGCGCCTCTAGAGCTGGCGGGCAAAAGAAGAAGAAGTCGATCCTTTCCCTCGACGCGATCCTCGGTTTAGAGCCTGAGGCCCCTCTCACCGAAGGAATAAGTGAATATGGCAGCAACAAGGGCTTCTTAGTAGACCCCGCATACACCAATTTGGCGGCCGCTATTGCAGCTTCTGAGCGATCAGCAAGGCTCGAAGCGATGTTAAGCAAACTCGCTGAGTCAGGTAACCATTAGCTGCTTTCTTCGTCATTATATATATATATATATATATATATTTATATCATTATCTTTGACTAATACTTTCCCCCTTTTCCAACAGGTGTCACTACCGAAGAGGCTATTGCTGCCTCTTTAAAGACCTTCCAAGAGGAGGAGGAGAAGCGCGCTCTGGCGGGTGCTGGTACGTCCCCCCCTTTTTTTTAGAAAAATTTGTTATCTCTTCTGATGGTCAACCTAACCTTCTTCCTTTTTTTCTTTGCAGGGGCTATACCAGTTGATTCGGGGATCCTCCCCAAGCCTGTTACTGAAGTCCCGGTCTCGTCGGGGCTGCTGCAAGAGCCTCGACTTGACAAAACGACGAGGGATGCCTTGAAAAATTTGGAGGCATCCCTATTCACGGACGAAGGCGCCTCAATTAAAGAGGCTCTGGTGGAATCCGTCTCAACGGCTCGGGAGGAGAGGAAGCGGTTGAGACGCGAAGCAAAGGCACGCAGGGCTGCCTTAGCCATTGGAGCGGGCCCAAGCACCGTTCTTTGTGCCGATACCCCGTCAGAAGAGTCCCCGGTCGCCCTGTCTACAGCTCATAAACGGGCGATTCGCGCCAATAGGGAGGCTAACGAGAAGTCCACCTCAGGTAATACTTCTTTCAGAATTTTGTTTGTAAAAATTGTAAACTCGCCGGTTTTTTATGCATCTCATCTTGCAGGGCCAAGTCCGACCGAGGGGGAGGCGGAGACTGTCGAACCCGAGGGGCTGAGGGGGGAGACATTGGTCGAGCCCGAGTCGGTGGCAGATGACACAGCTGGGATTGCTGGGCCCGAGATAGTGGCTGACGAATCGGTCATGTCCACTATGTCTGAGCAAGCGGTTGTTGCTGAGCCCGAGGTAGCAGCGGGCGGAGTGCCTGCGGCTGATGACCTTGTGGTGACGGTGGACGAGACAACCGTGACTGCTGAACCCGAGGGAGTAGCGGGTGAGGTGGCCATGATTCCTGAGGACGAGCCAACCGCTCCTTCTCAGGAATCTGGCAATGCTCCAGTCATAGCCCTCCCCGCCTATGGTCCCCCGCCGTCTCCAGGTCTTTCGAGCACGACAACGGTTCCCATTGAGTCGGGTGATGAGGCCACGGGCGGTGGCCTCATGTCGATGGAGGAGGGAGTTGCCTCCATTTCGGCCGGCAGCTCATCATGTAAATCCTAAGTTACTGTCCTTTTTATTTTACGATCTTTTCTGACAAGTTCATATTTGTTCGTAACGCAGGTGTAGCCAGTGCCGATGCGCCATTGCTCGAGGGAGCGCCTTCAACTACTGCCTTGGCGGTGGTCACCTCTCAGCCCTCTCTCGTACCATCGAAGATGTTGGAAGGTATGGGTTTGCAACTTATTAATCTTATCTTTCAGACATATAATTTATGTACTAAAGTCATACTGTCGTGCCTTTCAGGAGTGCTTTTTGACCATCTTTATCAGGTGTTGCTCCCACACTTCTCCTTCCCATCTGAACTCGCTTCTCCCTCTGGTGGCGCTGGTGAGTATAGTTCCCGACTGATATCTTTCTTTTTCGGTGATGGAATTATTTCTAACTTTTTCTTGTCCTGACTGCAGTGCTACAAATCGAAGGAGGGGACGCAAGACCGGCCACGCCACCGGCCCCTCCGGCTTTGCCGTCCGTTGCAGCTGGTATAGTAAATTCCCTTTTTGATGAATCTTCAACATCTCTTGAACCGTCGTTTAACTATATTTTGTTTTGCAGCTATCGTTCCGGCTCCGATCCCTCTTGAGTCTCGCGTCCTTTCACCGGCAGGCCCCTTCTTGAAACGTCCATCTTCAAAGGGTGCCGTGATGAGTTTGGGCATGCTGAGCGGGTATATCGAAGAGCTTAACGCGGATGCTCTCCCCTCTGCCGCAGATTTTGCTGTGGAGGTTAACCCAATGTTGGCGGCGCTCGTAAACTTTCATAACGAAGGCGTCGTCGATTCTTGGGTTAAGCACTGCAGGGAAATCGAGGCCTGCCTGCATCGGCTGGAATCGACGCGTCCTTCTCCTAAGATTTCGGCTGTGGGTTCTCAACGGACAGCCTGGCTCGAGCAAAGCACTTCTTATTTCCGCCATTTGGAGCAAGAAGCAGCTTTATGGCTGAGGGAATGCCAAAAGACCTCGAGTGAGACGGCTCGTCTGCGTGCTGAGGTTGAGGCTAACGCTGCCCAAGTGAAGGCCATCTTCGAGGGCCTCCTGGGACGCATCTCAAATTGGCTGAACTTGAAGCAGAAACTCGATGCTGCCGAGCATAATGCTCAAGGCCGCGAAGCAGCTCAGCGGGCAGTTGGGGAGCAGCTTGCATCTTTCTTGCAGCAGCGGGCTCAAGTGGAGGCGGAACTGGCGGTGGTGGCCGATCAGGAAAAGGCATGGAAGGAAGTGTGCGAGCAACTGATAGGGTTATTTAAGACGCTTCCTTCCCAGTAGCTGTCTTTATATCAGTATACTTGTAAAAATTTTCTTTTTCGAACAAGGTGTATCCATTCTTTATTCTTTTGTACGATTCACCTTGTACTTGATTGAATTTATAAATAAAGGTACACATTTTTTCTTTGCAATGTCTTGTATCATTTATTTGCTTTTTCTCATCTCTTATTATCAGCATGTTGTCTTGATAAACACGGTAGACAGATAATAGAGTAAGCATCTTGGTCTCTTCATGAGATAGCGATGGCTTAGGCCGCGGGTTCAGATCTGCTGCCTAAGACTTTCCAACTTTATGTGCCGTGAGGGTCTCATAAAGACTTTTCTCCCTACGGATCGAGAGGATCTCGTAGGTGTATTTTCTCCTTAGGGATCGTGAGGATTCCTTAGTGTGCTTTTCTCTGATAAGTCGTAAGGATCCTATAAGAGAATTTTCCCTCTTACGAGTCGAGAGGACCCGTAAGCGGTTGTTTCCCTCCTTGTCGAGATTCGACTTTGGAGAGTGAGACCCGTGAATAGTATGCAAGAGACCTTTTAGATCGACTTGCAGGGTCCCATTGTTCAGGAAGCAAGTTTTTTAGTCCCTGCTGCCTGAAGCTTCATCTTGAAAGTTGAGACGAATCGGGAATTTTCCCGCGGAGACACTGGTTTCTCTGCAAGCCGACGCGAATCAGGAGGCTCTCGTCAAGGATTGTTTGTTTCTCTGAGTTGAGGTATTTGCCAGGGATTATTTGTTTCCCTAGCGCCAAGGATTATTTGTTTCCTTGGTGTTGAAACGGATCGAGAATTTCCCACGGAGGCACTAGTTGCTCTGCGAGTCGACGCGAATCAGGAGGCTCTCGTCAAGGATTGTTTGTTTCCCTGAGTTGAGGTATTTGCCAAGGATTATTTGTTTCCCTAGCGCCAAGGATTATTTGTTTCCCTG
Source organism: Agapanthus africanus (assembly GCA_030015575.1). NCBI lineage: Eukaryota > Viridiplantae > Streptophyta > Magnoliopsida > Asparagales > Amaryllidaceae > Agapanthus > Agapanthus africanus. Next base: position 58,114,306 of record CM057343.1, on the reverse strand, counting down.
GTGTTGAAACGAGTCGAGAATTTCCCACGGAGGCACTGGTTGCTCTGCGAGTCGACGCGGATCAGGAGGCTCTCGTCAAGGATTGTTTGTTTCCCTGAGTTGAGGTATTTGCTAAGGATTATTTGTTTCCCTAGCGCCAAGGATTATTTGTTTCCCTGGTGTTGAAACGAGTCGAGAATTTCCCACGGAGGCACTGGTTGCTCTGCGAGTCGACGCGGATCAGGAGGCTCTCGTCAAAGATTGTTTGTTTCCCTGAGTTGAGGTATTTGCCGAAGACACTGGTTTCTTCGGAGTTGGGATGAACCGTCGAGATTTGGCTTCGTTTTCTGGCGGAGCCTGTTGGGAAAGTATGGTTCCCTCTTCGTTTGCGCCCTCGGATTGTATACAGGGATCGATGCGATCTTAACTGTAGGGACAAAGTTTTATCATCATCATTTTTTTGTTTTATTTCCGCGATGCTCTATCATTTCAGCTTTCATATCGCGAAGGTCGCGATTGCCCAATCATTTCGGCTATTTTTCGCAGTGCCCAATCATTTCGGCTATTTATTTTGTTTTCACTCGCTGCTTTTTATTGCGAGTTGCCCAATCATTTCGGCTATTTTGCATGCATACATTTTACTTGTTGTTTTTTATTGCAAGTTGCCCCATCCTTTCGGCTATTTCGTATGCATGTGCGGCCTACTAGCTTTCCGCCATAAACCTGGAATTAGACACTGATTTCGGCATCAGCACCGCTACAACTGGGATATTGCCAGGAGCGAATCATCATTTGCCTCCGTCGATGTCGAACAAAGGTGGCTTAGCGAACAGGGTTAAGGCGCTGTCGACTAAGGCTTTCGACTTCGTGAGCCGTAAGGGTTTCACAAAGGTATTTCTCCCTACAAGTCGTGAGGATCTTGTAGGTGTATTTTCTCCTTAGGAATCGTGAGGATTCCTAAGTGTTTGTTTCTCTATAAGTCGTAAGGATCCTACAGGAGGGTTTTCTCCTTGTAAATCGAGAGGACTTACAAGGGTCATGCGAACATATCCCTAGTCACGGATGGATCTTGGTTAGGGAAATGTTTATTCGCGCCCATGGATTGTATACAAGGGTCAGTATTGAACCACCTGTAGGGCAATATTGGAAGTTGTGGGGGTTGCTTAAGCACAGTTTTAGGTCTCTGTAACTTAAGACTTTCAAATCTTATGAGCCGTGAGGGTCCCATAAGAGAGTTCTCCTTACGAGTCGTGAGGATCTCGCAAGTGTATTTTCTCCTTAGGAATCGTGGGGATCCCTAAGTGTGTTGCTCCCTTGTGAGTCTTAAGGATCTCACGCGGGTGGTTTCTCCTTACAAGGTCGAGAGGACTTTATAAGTGTCTTTTAACGAGGTTACGCCCTTTCGGGTTTTCACAAACACTCGCCGGTAGTCCTGCTGTTTTTACTCACGGAGCCCTTTCGGGTTTTCATCCGTGCCTCATTTTTCTTATGGACATACCGTTTTTATTTTTATTTTTATTTTATTTATTTTCTTCTTCTCCCTTTTTTATGAGATCGCGCCCTTTCGGGTTTTCACGAACACTCGCCGGTAGTCCTGCTGTTTTTACTCACGGAGCCCTTTCGGGTTTTCATCCGTGCCCTTTTTGCTTATGGACATACCGTCTTTATTTATTTATATTTTTTATTATTATTATTATTTTATTTTTTTTGTCAGCCTACGGATGCTGCGGTAGTAGTTTAAGGACGTTTCGGTCCTCTATTAGTTTAAGGACGTTTCGGTCCGTTATTGAGAAGGCTGGCTACTGCTTATAAAGCTTGAACTTAGGAGGATAGCGAGCGGACATAGTCGTCGTCATCTATCATTGACCTAGGCTGTGACTCATTAAACGTAGTATTTCTTTAGGAAGCGACCGTTTATCGGCCTGAAAGGCCTTTCACCGTGCATGTCCATGAGTAGATAGGCCCCACCCTGGTAGACCTTATTTATGATGTACGGGCCTTCATAGTTTGGCTCGAATTTTCCCCGCTTGGTGCGATTGGAAATCATAGGCCTTTTGACCACTAGCACAAGTTCGCCTTGGCGGAATGTCCTCGGTCGGGTCAATCTTTCATATGAGCGCGTCATCTTTGCTTTATGGGCCTCCAGATTTTGTTGCGCTATGAGCCGGGTTTCATCAAGGGCATCGAGCTCCTCAAGCCGAAGGTGAGCATTTTCTTCATCTGTTAGCTCATAGTGGAATGCCACTCTTAGAGAGGGTAACTCTATTTCGAGGGGGAGTATTGCTTCCGTACCGAATACCAACGCGTACGGCGTTGTGTTTTTGGCCGTCTTGAACGTAGTTCGATACGCCCAGAGAGCTTCTTGCAGTCTTTCGTGCCAGTCTTTCTTATTTCATGACACCGTTTTCTTCATGATCTATGTCAAGGTTTTGTTGAAGGCTTCAGCTAGACCATTAGCTCGTGGATTATAAATCGAGGAATATCTCCAGTCTATATTGTGTTGCTGCGCGAAGCGACTGATCTTGTGGCTTCTGTAAGCTGGCCCGTTATCGGAGATGATCCGTCGTGGAGTTCCAAACCGATATAGGACGTGCGTCTTGAAGAAATGGAGGATATTCTCCATCTTCACTTCCCTCAACGGTACTGCTTCTGCCCATTTGGAGAAATAGTCAGTCGTTGCCAGGATGAAACGGTGTCCCCTGGATGATGCTGGTTCGATGGGGCCGACTATGTCAGTTCCCCACATTTCGAATGGCCAGCTAGCCACTGTTGGATGGAGCGGATTTGGATGCTGGTGGATGAAATCCCCATGAATTTGGCATGAGTGGCATTGCTTCGCATATTTGAGGCAATCCTGAATCATCGTGGGCCAGTAGTAGCCCATCCTTTTGATCTTCAACTTCATCTTTGGGCCTGCTTGGTGAGAACCGCAGAGTCCGTCATGAACTTCCTGGACGACCCTTTTTGCTTCGTCAGGTCCGAGACATCTCAGCCACAGAGAATCAAACGACCTCTTGTATAGAGTATCATTGACGAAGGCGAAAGACAAAGCTCGTTTCATGAGCTGATGTCTTGTGGACGCATCTTCGGGCATTCGATGGGACTTAAAGTAGTCTATGAAGACTTCTCTACAGTCCTCAGCCTTTTCTCGTTCTTTTATTTGTAAGGTCGTCTGCTCAGTCGCTCCCTTTTCCTCGGATGATTCCGGAGATATTTCTGCTGGGGCAAGCACCCAACGGCTCTATACCACGATTCTAACGTCATCGAGGTTCTCGTCAGCCAGTTCTTTAGCAAGTTTGGCCAACGCATCCATTTTGCTGTTTTCCGCGTGCGGTATGTTCTCCAAAGTATAGGAAGGAATTTGGGTCAACAGTTGCTGCACCTTTTCGCCGTATTTCACCAACTCCGGTTTGCACGTTTGATAGTCGCCGTTTACTTGACTAACGACTAGCTGGGAATCTCCATAGATGAGGAGGTTTTCAATTCCCATGTCGATGGCGATCTCAAGACCTGCTATCAAGGCTTCATATTCGGCTTCATTGTTTGTCCTTGGCTCTGTTAGGGAGAAAGCAAAACGCATTATCCCACCTTGTGGAGTTATAAAGATGAGTCCTACCCCCGTTTTGATTATAGGGGCACTTTGTTTGCGTTTCTTCATGGAAGATGCTCCATCGAAATAAAGCTCCCATTGGGTATCACCACCGTCGATCGCATCAAACGCATGTTCGTCTGGAAGATCGCAATTTAAAGGAGAATCGGCGAGTATCGGATGCTCAGCAAGGAAGTCGGCGATGGCCGGCCTTTCACTGCCTTGAGAGGTTGGTACGTTGCCGAGAACTCCATCAAGAGCAGGGCCCATTTAGCGAGTCGTCCCGTCAATATGGACTTCGACATCAAATATTTAAGGGGGTCCACCTTTGAAATGAGACGGACCTCGTGCGCCAACGCATAGTGCCTGAGCTTTGTTATCGCGAAGATCAACGCCAGGCAGTGTTTTTCAATGGGGGAGTAGTTGCTTTCTGCCCCCAGTAGAACTCGACTTAAGTAGTAGAGTGCTCTTTCCTTCCCTTGATCGTTCTCTTGTGCCCATAGTGCGCCTAAGGAGCCTTCGAGAGCGGTTGTATAAAGAATGAGGGGCTTTCCCTTGACCGGAGCAGCCAACACCGGCGGGTTCTGCAGGTATTGTTTGATCTCGTCTAGCGCGCTTTGGCACTTTTGATCCCAGACGAACGGGGTTCCCTTCTTCATTAGGCGGCTGTAAGGGCGGCACTTTCCTGAAAGGTTGGCTATAAAGCGCCGTATATACGCGAGCTTCCCTTGGAGAGACCGCAGCTGTTTGAGAGTCCTTGGCGGAGGCATTTCTATGATCGCCTTGATCTTTAACGGATCTATCTTGATACCTCGGTGTCGGACGATGAATCCCAGGAATTTGCCCGAGGAAACTCCGAATGCACACTTGAGCGGGTTCATTTTCAAGTTGTATTGTCGAAGACGTTGAAATACGGTCTTCAGATGCTCGAGATGTTCTTCGTATGATTTGCTTTTAACCACGAGATCGTTGATATAACATTCGACGATTTCATGTATAAGGTCATCGAAGATCTTCGTCATGGCCCTCTGGTAGGTAGCTCCGGCGTTCTTTAAACCGAAGGGCATCACCTTGTAGCAGAATATACCCAAAGGAGTCCTGAAGGCGGTGTGCCTCTGGTCTTCGGGATGTATTTTTATCTGATTATACCCTGACGAGCCGTCCATGAAGGAGAAAACTTCATGAGTGGACGTATTATCTATCATCAGTTCGGTGACTGGCACTGGGAAATCGTCTTTCGGGCAAGCCTTATTAAGAACCCGGAAGTCTACGCATATGCGCACTGTCCCATTTTTCTTCATCACCGGGACGATGTTGGCAATCCATTCAGGGTATTGAACTTCCTGGATGAAGCCAGAGTCGATCAGCTTCTTGACCTCGGCGTTGATACTCATCTCAAGCTCGAGCCGCATTCTTCTCGGCGCCTGTTTGACTGGCTTGACGTCCGGAGATATCGCCAATCTATGCACAGCAATTTCTGGATCTAGTCCCGGCATTTCGGAATAGTTCCATGCGAAGCAATCTCTATGCTGTAGAAGCACGTCCTTTAACGCAGCCACCCTTTCTTCAGATAGCAGCTCGCTGATGAATGTCGGTCGAGGGTCATTCGCCGTCCCCAACTCAATTTTCTTGAGGTTATCTGCAGTGGTATGGATTCCATCTTCCATCTCTTTTGGCGCTGGTGGGAATTCTGAGATCACCTCATCATTGCTGTTTTCGAAGCACCAGGGAAGGTCATCCATGTTCTCGGGCTCTTCTTTTGATATTGTTATCACGTGACAAGTACGAATTCGTTTCCAATCCCAATATGGAACTGGTTCTTCTTCCGTGGCCTTAGGCTCGTACTTCTGTGGCGGCGCTACCCTCCAGTTATCGGACAGAGCGAACTTGCCAAGCTGATACTGATCTTCGACCCAATTCTTGAAGGTGAAGCAGTCTTCGAGAGGATGCCCTACCCCTCGGTGATAAAAGCAATAGTCCGGGTGAGAGACTTCGCCTGCTTGTTCGGGGTGTTTAGACTCCGGCAGTATAAGCATCTGATGTTTTAAAGCGAGGTCAAGTATTTTCTTCGTTTTGTCCCGAGGAAAAGAGTATGCTCGATCCATTTTTCTCATGAGGGATAGATCGGAACCGCTCAATTTTCGCTCGCGTGGCCTCTTAGCCCCGCTTCGTTGCTGTTGAGCGCCTTTTTTGCGTTTTGACTTGTTTCTGCCTTTGCGTCTGGCCTCCTTTATAACAGGTTGACAAGGAGCGGCATTTTCATCTTTCACGGCCTGTTGGAGAAGGCGTTGCGTTTTGGCTTTGTCATAAATGGCCATTTCACGGTTATGATCGTTCCGGACTTTTTGACCCGCTTCCTTTATAAGCTTGTCCATTTGTTCTTCGAACGACGGACTGGGCTCCTTTGCATCTGGAACTTTCACTGGCTCAGGATTAGCGTCCTCCCATTGAGCATCCGCTTCTTCATCGAAGTCATACATGACATAGCAGCTGTTTAGTAGCTCTCGTTTCTTTGACCGGATGTATCCAAGCCCTTTTGTTTCCATTCTCCCATTAGGCAGTTTGCGTTGAGTCCCGGGAACATTCCAGACTTTGTCATAGAACTTGGTTTTTCGAACGGTTTGCTTGAAGGATATCCCCTGGCGTCTCAACAGCTTTTTCAAACCTTCCGTATAATATCTGGGAAGACGGATAGGCTGAAGCCTGTCTAGCGTAGGATCCGCGCCATGCCAAATTTCTTTCTCTACTTTGGTTTCTTCAGAGCGGTAGAATAGAATCGCTTTTTTGCTTTCTCGCCTAGGAGGGATATAGAACGTTTATAGCTCTTCTACATTGTAAATATCAAGTGCAACCAGTTCTTTACGGTGTTTAAGCGGCACCATGGTGACTTGTAGACTTTGCTCTTCGCCAGCGGACGTTTGTATTGAAGGTCGAGCAGAGAATATAGTATGGACCTCGTCCTCCGAGTCACTACCAAAGTTCAACGTAGGTGCGGACGGTCCTGGCTTGTTGTGTTGGGGCGGACCCGAATACACTATCTCCTCTTCCTCCTCGGTATCACTGCCGAAGACAGGGATGGTGGCATTAGCTTTGTTCTCCGGCTTGTGGCACCTTTCCGTGTCTTCGAAATCCGGTAAGAAGTATTTGGCATCTTCATATTTGCGGACTTCGTTCACGGAAAATGGATTCAGTTCTCCCGCAACGGTATACTCGAGACCATCCTTAGCATACTTCATACACTGATGTTGTGTAGAAGGGATGACGTTGTACTCGTGTAACCACGGTCGGCCGAGCAAAGCGTTGTAGCATGTTTTGGCATCTATGACGTGGAATTTAATGTCCGTGACGAGTAGCCCAAAGCGTAGTGTCAGTATCACAGACCCAAGAGTTCTTGATGACTGGGAGTCGAACCCGGAGATGGTGATCTTGTCCCGAGCAAGGTGCTGGACGCTCATGCAGATTTCTTTTAAAACCCGCACATTGAGGAGATTAACGGATGATCCATTGTCAATCAGGATTTTGCCTATCTTTATATCGTGACAGTATCCTGAGACGTAAAGGGGACGATTGTGTTCGCATGTCCCAAGAAGAAGATCTTCATCACCAAAAGCGACATCGGCCGTGTGCGCTTCCTCCAATTCATCCTTCATCTTTTCCTCGGCCAGGAAAGCTTGGAATTGCCCCGGATCCTGTAGTGCCTTGATTAACGAATCTCTAGCCTCCTTTGATAGCAAAAGGGCGTCAAGAATGCTGAGCTGTGAGGGTAGCTTCCTCAAATGCGCTAAGACGTTGTAATCTACCTTACTTCTCTTCGGCGGATCCCTGGCACTTAGCTCCTCCACAACTTGGTCATCTAAGACGATATCTTCAGAGACCTTTTCTTTCCCTTTATCTTTTCTGTTTGAGGGCCCGAAATTCTTTTCAGGGAGCGTCCGATTCCGCAGTCGAATATTTTCGCAAACCTTTGGCTCTTCTTCTTTTCCCGAAGTAGACTCTTTAAAGAGAGGGGAAAGTTCCATCTCCTCATCAGAATCGCTCCCGAATGTAGGCACTTGTGACCCGCCGGTGTTAACCATGCGACAATTACTGGTAGTTCTTTTAATCCCTTCGATCGTATTTCTTTGCTCCCGACGAGTTTTACGCTTTTCCCGCTTAAAGCGTTGTCGATGAGCAACGTATCCTTGCCACCATCTATCGAAAGCTTTGCACTCTTGAGTGGGGTGCGAAATCTTCTGATGATATAAGCAATAGGAGGGGTGCATTTCCACTTCACCGGTGATGTTTCCTTTGGAGGATGGTAGCTTCATGCCCATTGATATGGCTTTAGCAAACCTTTTCCTCATCTTGAATTGGCTTTTATCGGTAGTGGAGGTGTTTTGCTCCAGCGGGATCGTCTCAGCTCTTTCATCAAGTCGCCGGCGCTTGGCCCTTTCAAATATAGCCGTCTCGCGTTCTCGATCAGCTTTACTTTTCAATCGAGCTTCGTTGAGGAATGCGTCGATTACTTCATCTGATGGCCCCAGAATTTTTGATTCAGGGTCTGCCCCCAGCTTTTCAGTGCAAGGAGTCTCCTCATCGTCCATGAACGAATGAGAAATCACATGACAGCTCGCCACGCATTCTTCAGATTCATCAGATGAACTTTCTCCCTCATATTCTTCTTGAAAGACATGATTGAGGAACTCTTGGAATGTAATGGGAGTCCGTGTCTTCTGGTTGTATTCTTCCAGCGCGTCAATTTGTTTTTGCAAGTCTGTGCGCTTGTCGCCAGGCTTCACGGGCTTCTTAGATTTCTTCTTCTTCTTTTTCGAAGATTTTGACGGCTGGTTGCGAGTGCTTGGGTCACCACCATCGGTCTTTGGAGTTGTACGTGGCTTCAACATCCCCTCAATGACCTGCGGTTCCAACGGGTTCTTCCACCTAATCGCTGGACATGTCTGAAGATCGTTTAGCATCCTCTTTGTCTTGGCTGATAATACAACCTCCCAAGGAGCTTCTTCAATGACGGAACATGTTTCCCCCGGCGTATTCGTCCCCTTAGAGGTATGGGGCTGCGGGGGATTCACCTTCCATTTGTCAGATAACGCGAATTTGCCCTGTCAGTACTGGTTTTCAAGCCAATTTTTGAAAACGTAGCAATCTTCGATCGGATGGCCCAGTACTCGATGATAAGGACAGTAGTTGGGCTCATTGACATCACTTGGTTGCAACTGACGTTTTGGATCCGGCAGATTTATGAGTCGGTTGCGCAACGCCAGCTCGAATAACCTTCTCGTTTTATCGCGGGGAAAAGAGTAAGAACGTCCTAGCCTCTCCTCAAGGGCTACGTACGGACGCATATTATTTTGACGAACAACCGGCTTCGAGTCGCTCGGTTGTTGTTGAGCATTAGCGACAACGATCGCTTTTCCCTTCCCTTTGTCATTTCGGGAGTCCGGCTTTGGAAGAGGAGGTTTATGGCCCATCTGATCCATTTGCGCTAGCTTGTCAATCAAGGCCTGGAAGGTAGTCGGCTTGAAAAACATCATAAATTGCGAGATGGTTGCTTGCGGATCAAGGGTTCCCACAAACATACCCACTGCGGGAGCTTCTTCAATGCGTTGCTCGCACTTCGACCATAAGTTCCGCCACCGTATAGCATATTGAACCCACGTCTCGCCTGGCTTTACCCTGGCGTTAATCAGTGCCGTCATCGGGGTACGTTCACTGGCACTTGCAAAACGCTGAGTAAACAGCAGCTCCATCTCTGCGAAGGTCTTGATAGAGTCGTTCGGGAGTTCAGAGTACCACTCGAACGCCGTATCTGATAAACTTCCAACAAACTGGCGAAGCAACAGCTTGTCGTCACCGCCGGTGTTGCCGCAGAGTGCCCTGAACTGGGCAACATGCTGGTGAGGATTGCCCGTTCCCTTGTAGACATGGAACTTGGGAATTGTGTAACCTGGCGGGTACTTGATTTGGTCGTACCAACTTGGATATGGCCGCCCCGTTTTTACGACCTGGCCGGCTTCTTCGGTCGCATGATGAACCCGTATTTGTTGGGCTATGTACTCGTCCAAATCAGCTTTGGAGATTGTATCTTCCTTAGCCGTCGACAGAGCTGGCGGAAGATTTGATGTCTCTCCCCTATCGTCTCCAAGGACGATCGGGGGCTCTTCGGCCGGAGGATCTTGTTGTATCATCATCCCTACCATATCTTGGAAGAGGAGGCCCATACGCTGTATGTTGGCTGCTTGTTCAGCAGCCTCTTTATCCTTCTTCTCCAATATTCGACGAAGGAATTCGGCGTCGGTTTCTTCCTCCTGGCGTTCATCCGAGGACGTTTCGGGGTTTTCTTTTGGCCCAGTAAGTGCGGACATAGCGTTCATCATCTCTTGGAGCTTCTGTTGCTGCTCCTGCGCCTTGGTCACTGATCGCGTAAGCGGTCGATGACCCGTAGATATGCGACTGTCCTCTTTACCAGACGCCACATAGACGGTATGAACTACAATGCCCCCTGACTTAGGGCGTTTGGGTTCACCACCTCTGATATTTGTCGCCGGCGCGGGGGTTTTCTCCGGCCTCCTTCTTTTGTGGGCCGTTGAAGTTGAAGGGGCCGTTGCAGTGGGCACCCTAGCGATCGTTGTCCCCTGCTGTTTAATAGGACGGTCTTTTTCTTTTTGCACCCTCGTCTTCTTTTGTTGACGAGAGTGATCTGGGTCGATCACGGAGTCTTGAACCCTTCGTCAAACCTTGTATATTTTTGAGGACAGCCGTTAAGGGGGCTGTTCTTGCTTTGTTTCCGGAACTCTCTCCGCGGGCGGAGGAGATCTTTTCAGTGTAGCGGTTGGAGAATTCTTACGTACCTTCCTCAGCAGTTCAAAGCTGTTCCCGGTTGGAACAGCAGCTTTGACTTCCACCACTGGAGCCGGTGGAGTTAGCCCTGAGGGGGAGTTGCCCCCTTCCTTCCTCACTCGTCGCCAATGGCGACGTCGAGCATGACGAGCCGTTGGGACTGGCTCGGAGATTGAAATAGCTTCTTTTTGCCCCCTGTCTGAATGAGGCGCCGCCGGTGTTAACCTCTTAAAGACTGAGGTTGTCTTTTGAGGGGTGATATTCAACCTGTCGAAGATGGATCCTCGAGCAAAGGCAGGAGCAAGAATCGCCAGTCTTGAAAAGACTAACTCTTTGACAGGGGAAGCCGTCTTGACGACCTCTGGAGCAGCAGTTATTACCTTCCTTGGGACAGCCAATTTAGAGTTCTGATCCAGCCTGGCGAAAACAGAGGCTGTTGGTTTGGTAGTGGGTGACCAGTTGACAGGGGCCGTCGTAGCAGTGAGCCGGTCGAAGACCGACTTCTTGTTCACTTCCAATGCAGGTATTGGCATAGAGAAGCTTGTAGGTGGGATCATGGTCCCGAAAAACAGGCCGGTGGTGGCCTGGGTCACCTGGTCTACCGGCAGAGCGAGGAAGGAAGCCGCTTGGGGTCCATATCCTACACCTCCGGGGGAGGTGGAGCGTCCGTTGCAGTGGCACTTCGAGCAGTTGGTGCAGTTAGAGGCCATTGATGCTTGAGTTCTGCACTAGGCAAAAGACCAAATCTTAGTAACTCAAAATCCGAAGGCAACCATTAACACACCGCGATTGGTTCACGAAGACGACACATGAAGTGTGGAGTGGAAAGAGGAAAAGGTCCCACCGGGCGTGCCAGAATCTGTTCCCCTCCGAAAGGCGGCCGACGACGTTAGGACGTCTTGCCTGAGATTCGGGGCAGATGCTATTTGGTTTTATCCATATACCTCTCCGAAGATGCCAAGTTGATTTATGGCACCGTGTATCGGAGGTTTAGACGGATGCGGCCTATGTAGCGGACTTCGTCAGATTCCTCCTCGCTTGAGGGGTTTTTGATTGTGGGGACGCTCTTCCCTGCAGGCGCAAGCCCCTGCAGTTAATTACGCTACCGCATCGCGGTAACAACTTTTTCCTTCTCCAGAATTTCACTTCGTGCCGTGTGTGTTTGTTTTGTTTGTGGTTTCCCGTGGATTGTATACGGAGACTAAGCGATGTCGTCGCCCGTAGGACGTGGATTAGTCCAAATCCGTATTTACTTAGATTTGGGTTTGGTGTTTTGGTTTAAGGATGCGTTAGCCGTATTTAGGCTAAGATCGACTTAAACGTTTGTTAAGGATACGCTAGTCTGATTTGAGACTAAGATCAACTTAACGGGATCGTTTGGATCTGACAAAAGAGCATTTGGGGGCTCTATTGTTCCAGTTTAGGGACATAGTAGTCCATGTTCCAGTTTAGGGACGTGGTGGTCCATATTCCAGTTTAGGGACGTGGTGGTCCATCGCCAGTTTAGGGACGTGGTGGTCCATGTTCTAGTTTAGAGACGTGGTGGTCCATCGCCAGTTTAGGGACGTAGTGGTCCATGTTCCAGTTTAGAGACGTGGTGGTCCATCGCCAGTTTAGGGACGTGGTGGTCCATCATTAGTTTAAGGACGTTTCGGTCCATGTTCCAGTTTAGGGACGTGGTAGTCCATCATTAGTTTAAGGACGTTTCGGTCCGACATTAGTTTAAGGACGTTTCGGTCTACGAGTTTAAGGACCCCGCAGTCCATATACGTATATGGTCGTCGGGACCCGTCACCTCTCTGACGTCGTTGAAGGATTACAACGACAGGTGTCAGAGGAGTTCGGAGATGTACCCTCGAACCGGAGGTAAATTGATTTAAGAGAGCAATCTCGCTTAGTCAATTTAATTTGGGGACTTACGGCCAAAATTGGGGTAAGTCCAGTTGAAAAAAGTTCAACACTTTTATTTGTTTTTGTTTGGGCTCTGCCCATAAAGGATGCAGAGCATCAATTTGTTTTGGGCTCTGCTCATTTTATAAATGATGCAGAGCATCAATTTACCTGGGCTCTGCCCATTTATTGCTTTGCAATTTAATTAGGCTTGCTTGGTCTTTTGATTTGGGCCTGGCCCTTTAGGAAATGCATTGCATTTATCAGGCGCTTTGCGCCAATCAGAGAGCGCAAACGCTCGTAGTGTTGACACGTGCCGCGCAAGCGCAGTGCGCTGCGCTAATGCGCTGCGCCTGCGCTGTTGACACGTGGCGCGCTCTGGTGGCTTGCGCCAATCCAGAAGTGCAACCGCGCAGTTTGCAAGTGCAAGGCACTATGATTTGAGAATCTTTTAGATTCAAGAACCAATGGTTCATAAAAGAAGTGCAAAGCACTATTCGTTTTCTTGATCTAATTTAGATCAAAGAAAAACAAGTTTTTTCTTATTTCAGGAACCAAAAGTTCATAAAAAAGTGCAAAGCACTGTTCTTTATTTTGTTTTTCTTGTTTTTAAAGAACCAGTGGTTCATAAGAAGTGGAAAGCACTTTTTATTATATGAAGATCATTGATGAAGGTTCTTTACCTTTTTCTTGAAACTTTTTCAGAGTTCTCTCTGTTTGAAGCTCTTGATTTTTTCAAGAAAATGTTCCTTCCATTAAATTGAGGTCTAGGGTCCTTTTTATAGTGCCCATAAATTAGTTAAATTTGTTAAAGAAATCGTTCTCTGAGTGATTTGGGGAATTTTCCCCACCGTTGGATCTTTGATCCAAGGGCTTCTGTTTTACAGAAGAAAATCTTCTTGTTTTAACAAGAACAGAAAAGATTTCTTTAAAAATCTCAATTCTGTTTTGCGCAAAGGCCTCAGCGCGTGACACGTGTCGCGCAGCGCAGCGCTTGCGCAGCTGTGCTTGCGCAACTGCGCAGACACGTGTCGTGCAGCGCAGCGCTTGCGCAGCTGTGCTTGCGCAACTGCGCAGACACGTGTCGCGCAGCGTAGCGTTTGCGCAGCTGTGCTTGTGCAACTGCGCAGACACGTGTCGCGCAGCGCAGCTGAAACGTTACTTCCTTTACCTTTTGTTTTAAAAGAGCCTTGCTCTGATTGGACGCGCTGCCTTGGGCGCTGTGCTGACGCATCAACTTCTGACATGTGGCGCGTTGCGCGCAGCGCACGGGATTTTGAAGCGTTGCTTCAGAAAATTTGAATTTTTGGAATTCAAACAGTGCCTTGCTCTGATTGGGGGAAACAATGATAGAGCGAAACCGAAACCGCTCCATCACGCAAGCCCGAAGCAGGCACAGCAGGCGCTCCGATTACGGAGAATCTTCGGGGTACCATTAGCGAATTGAGGTCATCGAGAAGAAAATTAAAGACATGCGGCATGCTACCCGTTCTGCCAGAGGGTCGGAGAAATACTCCGCGGATTCTCTCACGGGACCCTTTACAGAGCGGTTACTATGCGACCGCGTCTCGTCTCGAAACAAGCCGCCCAAGGTGGCCCTCTTCGATGGGAAGTCCGACCAAAAGGACCACCTGGACGCGTTCACAGCGGGCATGAGCTTCTAGGACAACTCGGATGCGGCTCATTGCCGAGCCTTTCCCACCACCCTCATCCGGACCGGGCAAGATTGGTTTCGCGGTCTTGCTCCGCGTTCAATATCAACTTTCAACGAACTGGCTACTCAATACCTTGGTTATTTCGTCAACAACTGACGGCAGAAAAGGACGGTCGACTACTTGTTCACCATTAAGAGCGAGGACAGAGAATCTTTCAAAGGTTACGTCATTCGGTTCTATAATGCCCTTCTAGAAGTATCCGAACACCGTGACGAAACGTTCATCATCGTCTTGAGATCGGGTCTTAGGCACAAAGAGTGGCTCCGCTCTTTTGCATTAGCGTAACCCAAGACCATGGCCGAGGTAAAGGTTTGGACCGAGCGGGAGATCCAACTTAAATTTGAGGTGAACGCCAACCTACCCGGCGGAGACCGGACAGACCGAAAGAAACGGGACCGGGAGGAGACGAAAAAGAACGATCATCCGAAATCCTATTCTTCGAGGTTTCACGTGTACACCCCTCTAAAGGTCTCCCAGACCGAGCTGCTAGAGGAGGCAAGGAGCGAAAGATTCTTCAAGCTTCCACTGATGACATGAAAACCGGGCAAACGACTCCGCGGCCCGTATTGTGCCTATCATCAGACGCAAGGACACCCGACCGAGGATTGTAAATAACTACACAATTACATCGAGGAGCTGATCCGCTCTGGTCACTTGGAAAAATACTTGCGAGACAAACGTCAAGAAGATAGGGGGCCAGCCGACCAACTTGAAGCCGGAGAGTTAACGATTGTGCAGATCATGGTTGTCACTAACTGACCTAAATCCGAACAATAAGGACACCCATCGAATCCGGTCATTCAATGCAGGAGAGTTTAAACTGTGTCATCGAATCTGTATTTTCTTTAATAATAAAGATTATTACTTCCCTGCAATCTGAACTGCTTCTTTTTGTTTCCATGCTAAAACACCCCGCAGGGCCGGAGGGTAGCCTCCTGCCCGTCAAGCAAAGACCAGCCCTTCACCCAAGTAAATGAAGCTCGGATGTGCCTATAGGTAGCCGACTAAAGCCCTCATCACGAGGCCGCCGGGAAGCTTCCTGCTCGGCCCATCCACAGCGGGTAGCTTCCTGCCCGACAACGCTGTAGATCCAAAGCCCTCATCATGAGGCCGCCGGGCAGTTTCCTGCTCGGCCCATCCACAATGGGTAGCTTCCTGCCCACCGAAGTCATGGATCAAAAGCCCTCATCATGAGGCCGCCAGGCAGCTTCCTGCTCGGCCCATCCGCAACGGGTAACTTCCTGCTCGACAACACTGTGGATCCAAAGCCCTCATCACGAGGCCACCGGTCAGCTTCCTGCTCGGCCCATCCATAATGGGTAGCTTCCTGCCCACCGAAGACATGGATCCAAAACCCTCATCACAAGGCGGCCGGGTAGCTTCCTGCTCAGCCCATCCATAATGAGTAGCTTCCTGATCAACGAAGACATGGAGCCAAAGCCCTCATCACGAGGCTACTAGGCAGCTTCTTACTCGGCCCATCCACAATGGGTAGCTTCCTGCCTAACGAAGACGTGGATCAAAAGCCTTCATCACAAGGCGGCCGGATAGCTTCCTGCTCGGCCCATCCATAGTGGGTAGCTTCCTTCCTGACAACGCGATGGATCCAAAGCCCTCTTTATGAGGTGGCCAGGTAGCTTTCTGATTGGCCCATCCACAATGGGCAGCTTCCTTCCTAACGAAGACGTGGAGCCAAAGCCCTCATAACGAGGCCGCCGGGCAGCTTCCTGCTCGACCCATTCACAATGAGTAGCTTCCTACCCAATGAAGACGTGGATCCAAAGTCCTCATCACGAGGTGGCTGGGTAACTTCCTGCTCGGCCCATCTACAGTGGGCAGCTTCCTATCCAACGAAGATGTGGATCTAAAGCCCTCATCATGAGACTGCCGGGAAGTTCCTGCTCGGCTCATCTACAGGAGGTAGCTTCCTGCCCGACAACACAGTAGATCCAAAGCCCTCATCACAAGGCCGACGGGAAGCTTCATGCACGACCTTAACAGCGGAACCTGAGGCCACACGTCAAAGTCGGTAGGACGACCATACCCGGCCACCAAATAGAAAAACTCCTAACCTGACCCAAGAAGATAAAGTTCGGATTCGGTCGATAACCGGCGCAACTCCAACCCCACTCGGATCTAAGGGAGCGACCGCACTAAGCTCTACTAAGGTCTATTTCTACTTGTTATCCATATTTGGTGTTCGCTCGGTCTACGTCATCTTGACTCCGGGGTTAGGAGGGACACCGGTCTATTTCTACTTAGTATTCGTGTTTGATGTTCTCTCGGTCTACGTCACCTCGACTCCGGGGTTAGGAGGGTCACCGGTCTATCCACACTTATGAAATAAACAAGGATGAAAACATTATGGCCATGCATATTATAGACGAGCTAAAAATACTTTGTTGATATTCCAAATTAGATACAAGGTATTATAAGCTCCTCAGCTTTACAAAATGCCCGAAGGCTACAAAAATAAAAGAAAAATGAAATGGAGAATAAGGTGGACGGCGACTTCAAATCACATTCGCGGTCGAGATCTTCCTGTCGTCCCCCTGTTCGGCGCCTCCGCGAGGAGCCTCGTTAGTGACCGCCAGCTCAGCGCTTCCCCTTGCCGCCTCGCCTTCTTCTGTCGGCTCAACGCTGCCACCATGGGGTACTTCCTCGGCAAGGGGATAACTCGTACGAAGCTCTTGGTCGTCGAACCCAAGCATCGCTTCTTTGAAGGTGTCGAGGGCGTTGTGCCACCCGACGACAGCGGAGTCGGCAAGGTTGGCATAAAATTGGTCGGAGGCCTTGTACTCCTCCACGGCCTTTTTCGCCTTGCCCTCGGCACGCTTCGTCGTCTCGTGGGCTGCCCGGGTATCCCTCTTGAACGAGTCTCTTTGCCTCTTCATGGAATTATAGAGCCCGTCGACCTCATCGATCTTGGCCTGAATATCCGGGTCAGATGCGGTCAGGAGCCGGTAAGACTCCTTCATCTTCACGACCATTAGGCCCTCCGCGACCAACCTCAAGTCCAAGGAGGCCGCCTTGCCCTCCGCCTCCTTCAGCTTGGCAAGGAGCTTTTCCGAATGCGAGGAAACTCTCTGGCCTTTTTCATCGCCGGAGCCACCTCCTCAGCTTTCATGGCAGAGGAGGGCACAATGCTGAAGGACCTGCACAAAGGCATGAACAGTAATCATCAGAAGCTAAAAAGGGGAAAAAGTATTTGGATTTTTTTTAGAAGATTACCAACCTGGACTGCCTCCTGGGCTATTGCCTCCACTTGGGCCTTCATGGTGCCCCATGGAATTTTGGCCCCCGTTTCTTTCTCCATGTCCGCCAGCAAGCTGTCGGCCACAGAGAGCCCCGACGGTACCTCAATGCAGAAATCACCCGCCTGCACCTGTATCCCGGTTAAGGGTGGCTGAGAAACCACTTTCTTGAGTCTCTTGGCCAGAGACTCAGCGAAGGGCGGTGTCTCCGTCCTGGCCCGGGGAGCCAGATCCCGGGCGTGCTTCTGCCCTCCACTTCGACGTTCCTCCGAGACGGGGGAGCAACAGCTACCTTAGCGGAAGGGGCTTGCCGGGGGAACACACCCGGTGTGGGTCTGGACGAGCTAGCACCGCTGCCCTTCCTCCCCTGCGCCTTGGTAGCCATGGCAGCCATTATTTTCGAATGATCCATTGGCTCTGCGAAAGAAAAAGGTCAGCAAAAGGAATGACAATATCATGCCAAGCCTAAATTAGTCGGCGAAGCCCTAACTTACCCCCGAAGCGTGCGGAACTGAGTCTCGCCCAGTTCAAAGCCTGCTAAGAAAGCAGGACATCGGCCCGCTGGATCGGCTCCCACTGCGAAACTATCCCTGCCTCCGGGGCGTTAGACTGCTTGAACCTTGGGCAATCCGCCCTGTGCCACTTGGTGGGCACTGGCCAATTCTCTCCCTCTAGAGGAATGACGAAAACAAACTTCTCCTTCCATTCATGGATGGAAGAAGGGATGACCACTACCCTTGACCCGGCCGCCTTACCCTTATGTTTTTTTAAAAGAGAGGTAAACCGGGGTGATTTTCGTAGTAAAGAAAGGAGAGAAGAAGACTCAAGTCGAAAGGGATCCGATCAATCTTCAACCGAACCAGAAACCCGAGGAGGGTTCTCCATGAGTTTTGCGCTAGCTGGCCGGGGCAAGACGGAAGCAATGGAGTATGGCACAAATCTCGAATGAGAAGGGCAGACGCATCCCTGCTCGGAATGCTTCTAGGTATAGAGCAATCTCATTACCCTGTACCAGGTTTGCCCACTCACCCTCCCTGGCCAGACGAAGCGAATAGCCAGAGGGATGTGGAAACAAGCCCGGATATCGGAAAGCTCGTCCAGACGATTCAACATCGAGGGCACATCATGAGTATTTTCGATGCGCATCTTGGGGACCCTCTTTGCCACCCGACGATGAAGAACAAGGGCGTCACCACCCTTTGGGGGCGAGCCCGACGCGGAAGAAGAAGACGAAGAGGAAGAAGAACTTCCTCGGCTATCGGAAGCCGAGGAGGAAGAGGACAACCCACTGGACTCGGCTTCAGAAGATGAAGCCTTATCGCCCGAATCAACCCTAACTACATCAATGGAAACTTCTAAAGAAGACGTCTAACCTGATTCAAGGAAAGATTGGCTGAAGAAGGATTTTGGGCTGAAGATCCGACCTAAGCAATGGTGCGCCGGGCAATCTTCAGATGACAGGAGGCAACTAAAGCAGAAATGTCTGCCAAGGAATGGCCTCCTCTATTTATACACTCGGCAAAAACCATCCAACGGCCCAAATCCGTTCCCACCGAAACGAAGCGTTGCACCCTATGGCCACGAGGACACCGCATGACAACTAACCATTAGACGTTTCATTTCTCACACGGATCCAACCGATAGATACGACATCTCGTGTCCGCCACTCCGTTGCGGCCACGTGGCTCGAAGATCAATGTCCTAAGCAAGCGAAGCGACATCCCATTTATGGCGCCACCGTTTCGTCAATCCGCTAACGACATCAAGGATACACGCAGAAATTAAGGCGCTTCGTGAACCGCCACGTGGACCCAAGAATCGAAGAGACACAGCCACTAAACGTCACGTCATTCCCAGATAACTCATTGCGCCGGTTCCTCGGCACCAAGCTGAATTATTGAAGACCGGGCATACCACTCTTGACCCGACTAATAAATAGGTCAGAACGAAAGTGGGGGGCTAATGATGGTGCTCATAAAAGGGAATTCCACATAGCACGACATGCGGCGGATGATGGGTCGCCTACGTAAGCCTACTAGATTCTTGAGGGCTATGGAGCTGGAACAAGTATGATGCATTGGGGACATTCCTTGGCGCCTCACCTCCAAGTTTGCACCCAACCTTTTGGAGGACCTCCCCGGAGTACGTTCCCCTTTCGGCCTACCGTCAGCCAACGGCTCATCTCCGAGCTATCCTATAGCTGAGCTACCTCAGCTTCCTCGCTCGTCCCAGAGCTATCTTATGACCGAGCTTCCTTAGCCTCCCGGTCTGCCCGGGACCATGGAACCCGAGTGCCCCGTAACGGCTTCGTGTATCTCGCCACGAGGAGATCTCCGCCGCTCCACGTCCCGCATCCTATGTTTGCGTATCTCGCCATTAATGGGCGTATCCTGCCATTAGCACGAACGTGACGCAAGGGCGTAATGGACGGCGAGAATCTCGTATTGGCTCGCTCCATGCGGCCGCTACATATACCCTTCTTCTAGATGACTCAGGTATCTCGAACTCAATCCAATACGCCGCTACTCTACTTCAATATTCCTTGGTATTTACTCGATCATCGGAGGGTCCTACGGTGGTTTCCTACCTCGGGACTTCCTTTGCAGGTAGCTCGGTGTTAATAATAGCCCATTGAGATCCACACGTTCAATTCTCCACAACAAATTTCAACCGTTCAGCACCGCTGATAACAAGATCGACGGAGGACAATATCTGAGGGAGATTCCGACCTCCATCAATTCTCTACTATATTCTTATGTTCTTATCTCCTTCTCTATCCCTCGATCTTTCCCTCTATCTTTTTTCTTTTCTTTACAGTTTGGTGCACAAAAGGAGCCCGTGCTTTGAAGATGTAATATACTTTTGTAACTACTGTGTATTTTGTTTTTATTTTGGTTCGTCTAATAAATTCATGGGATGGGTTCTTTTTGAACCCTGCTCTTTCTTCACAAACAAAAATAAAAATCATACACTACCCAAATGATTGGGTTGTTTTATCACCTAGTTACTCATACCCATCGTTGGTTTGGAACTGGAATCCACCATTTAACCATACACACACACAAAAGTTGTTTTCAAACTTTATCGAAAGCGAATGAAACATCGTTCACAAAACCATAGTTAATATGGGAATTATTGGTCGCAATATCAACTATCATGCTTAATACTTGTTACTATACACAACATCATGCCACTCACACTAACAAGTAATAAAGACGCCTTATTTGAATGCTACATGGTTAATACTAGCACAAAGTACGAAATACGCAACTTGAAACTTGACCCGTATTTTGACCTATTCTGTACCCCTGATTGACATCATGTTTTTGATATTGCATGTCATGCTTATAATTGTGCTTAGAAACATTTATTGCCATGTATGGTTAGATGATTAGAGTCAGGAACATCACGAAGGTGGACCAAGCTATTGTATGTGTGGAACTAAGTGTCCGCGGAGCAAAGTGTCACGTCTTAAGGATGGTGGTCACCTCTTGAATCTACGATAGTTACCTCTAGAATCCATATATGATGTTCCGACACGATGAACGGAATATTCACGATGTTATGCACTCTACTCTATAAATTAGTATTGCATGATTGGAGCCTAATCATGGTGAAGAGAGTTTATTTAGTTTGATCAGAAGATCATGGTTTCGTGACTTTCCATAAGCGCAAGTATTTATGGTTAATTATACCATATCGTTTAAGGTTCGGACCTAAACGGGATATCTTGTTAGGCCGCTCTAAATCCCATCACAAAAAAAAGGGGAGAATACATTGCAAATGGAGACCATAAAATTCATTGCAAGGAAATACCATGTTATATTAATTTTGGATACAATGTATTTAAATCAAATTATACAAAGAGAGAATCAAGTGCGCAAAGACTAGAACATAGGTGATTTAGGTAATGATTCAAATGGATGAGGGTTTAATGTCAAATTGATATTAAACAAAGCATAGGCAGTTACTTCTCTTTTGGGGGCTTGAGCCTTATGCACTTTTTAAGCATGGGCAAATATCCTAAGTGAGACCCAGTGCTATTTTAAGCAAGGACGGATACCTTAGAGGAATGAACGAATACCCTAAGTGGGGGCCAGTTTGATTACAATGATGGGCAGATATCTCTTTTAAGGTATCCGACTTAGCAAAATAAGCGGGAACTTCTCTTGGGGTTCTCGCCTAAGAAAAGTGGGGGTGGATACCTCTTTTGAAGTATCCGTAATTGGCTTGCAAAGCGGAAACTTCTCTTCGGTTTCACGCTAAGCCAAAGAGGATAACTCTTTTGAGGTATCTGACTTGGTCTTGCAAAACAGAAAGGGTCCCCGATTGAGTGAAGTAGGGCAGATACCTCTTTTGAGGTGTCCGAAATTGACCCATTTTGTGGAAAATAAAAATTGTTTGTATTATTTTCAAAGTTCTTGTGAAACATAAGTATATGTATTGTTCCCTCATATAAAAAGGGGAAAAGGGGAGAAAATTCCCCCAACTCAAGCCTCATGTGTTAAACACGTGAGCGCCTATATGGAAAGTATATAGGTGCTGCAAGCAAACAACTGATAGGATAAATAAGCCTCACGTGTTAAACACGTGAGCACTTATATGCAAAATATATAGGCACTGCAATTAAACAAGGCACTGCAATCAAACAACTGATAGGCTAAATAAGCCTCACGTGTTAACACGTGAGCGCCTATATGCAAAGTATATAGGCGCTGCAATCAAACAGCTGAAAGGTTAAATAAGCTTCACGTGTTAGCGCCCACATGCAAGGCATGTGGACGCAAAATTAGAGAAACTAAATAAGCCTCACGTGTTAAACACATGAGGACACCTTCTTACGTAGAATTAAGTTCTACTCGAGAAAGATCCTCTCTGTTAAATAAGGAACCGTTGGATCAAAGATCCAATGGTGATTAAGCATAGAATTAAATTCTATTGGGAAGGATATTTTATGTTAAACAGAAGGTTGGTGGATTAAAGATCCAATGAGGCGGAAAATATTTCCCATATCTTTCTAAACAAAGAAAGATTATACTCTGTTAAACCAAGCACCTTTGGATTAAAAATCCAATGGTGATAAATATCACCGTTCAATAGAATGTTATTCTATATATGGGAGAATATTCCCTCAATCTTGTGAAAAACAAGAAAATATATTCTGTAAAACAGAAGTCCTTGGATCAAACAACCAACGGTGGGTAAAATTCCCCAAATCAATTTTGAGTCCAATGAAATCAATTGGAATATTTCAATGAGAGATTTTCTCAAAATTAATTAACAAACTTGCTCTCACTATATAAAGGACCCGAGACTTCAAGTCTCAGATAGAAAAAAAAACCGTATAAGCTCCTGCCAAAAAATACAGTGAGCTTTTGAGAGAACAGAGAATTTAATTCTCAAAGAAAGAATACCTTCCTCCTTAAAAACACTCTAGGGATATAAAGAGAGATTAAAAGTATCTCTCTCACCTAGTATAATGGATATAATAATTTAACCCTTCATACAAGAACTTAGTTCTTCCTTTAGTTTGAAATTTGCAAAAGCAAATCTCCCCACAAGTTGAGAATTTAATTCTCATCAGGGAGATTCTGTTCTTCAGACTCAAAACTTAGAAGAAAGAAATAGGTCAAAAAGAAAAAGAAAAAGAAAGAAAAGGAAAAAGAACATATGTTATGGGAATTTAATTCCCCCGAAATTAGGGTTTAAACCCCACATAAAGAACTTAGTTCTTATAAAAATAAAAGAAGAACTTCGTTCTCCAATAAAAAAGAAAATGATAATCCAAGATCTTCAAAACAGAAATCTTGATGATTATCAATGACTAAAATGTCATTAACAGAGATTAATATCTCTAAAAAACAAGAACTTGGCGTTTCACAAATTAGCACTATTATAGCACCTCACGTGTTTCCCACGTGAGTGCTTAAAGCAAACAAAAGAAAAACTAAAACGCCTCACGTGCTTTCAACGTGAGCGTCCGAAAACAAAGAAAACTCAATCTTAACAAAAAAAGGAGAGGCTGAATGCCTCACGTGCTTCACACGTGAGCGCCAAAGCTCTAACCAAGTGCTTAACACTTCTGTATGGAAAAAGGAGGGAATAAACAAAACCCGAAATCAATATTCAGCGTCTCACGTTCTTCCCATGTGAGTACCATGCAAAGTGCTTAGCACTCTATATTCAGTCAAAATGACTAAAGTGCTTAGCTTTGATTGGGCAGCGCCCATATTTGACGCCTCACATGTTTCACACGTAAGCGCCAAAGAAAACTAGTGCTTAGCACTATAGTAGTGCCTCACGTGAAAAACACGTGAGGGCCAAAAAAAACTAGTGCTCAGCACTATTACAGCGCCCCACGTGAAACACACGTGAGCATTGTATATATTAGTGTTTAACACAATTGGGTAGTATAGAAACCTAATCTTAGACCAAATGGGCTAAATTTCCTGACGTTAAAGCTCTTTGATTTTAAATCAACCGAGCCCATATTGCTCCTGATTCCCAAACCGATCTTAATCTCAAACATGACTAATGATCTCCTATTGATGATGTCCAAAATGATAATCATCCCATATCTCCTAAGTTAATCTTAGTCTCAAATATGACTAACGATTCTTAGGTCGACCAAAACCTTTTCCCTCAAATACAGGATTTGGTTTAAGGGTACATCTCTCCACACTTTTGATATATGTCGTTGTAATTTCTCAACGTTTTCAGAGAGGTGGCGGGTCCCAACGACTTCTTTCATCGCATTGATACATTTCCAAACTGACGTGCACACCTCATGTCGGATCACGTCCTAAATTGGGCGTATTCCATGTTACCATCATTCACTCCGCCACATAACAAATACACATGCGCACAAGATGAATGATGGACCGAAATGTCCTTAAACTAACATCCGTCCCCAAACGGGATGTTGGACCGAAATGTCTTTAAACTAACATCCATCCCCAAAACGGGAATGTTGGACCGAGATGTCCTTAAACTAGCACGTCGCCCCAAATACGGTGATAATAGACTGAGAAGTCCTTAAACTAATTATCCATCTGAAAAAACAGCGACAACGGATCGAGAAGTCCTTAAACTAACATTCGTCCCAAACAGGGAATGTTTGACCGTGATGTCCTTAAACTAAAATAATTGAGCCCATATGCTCATTTGTTTCTAAGGTGGTCCTAGTCTTAAATATGACTAACGATCCTTAGAAAACCCAAATGTCCTGTGAACTGATGGACCTCATTTATATGAGATCTGCATCCTAAGTTCATTCCCGTTGGCAAACCAAAATACCAGCGTGGACCCCCGTCAAACAAATCCTTGACCCAAACCCAAATCTAAAATATACGGATTTGGACTAATCCGCGCCCTACGGGCGACGACATAAACTAGTCTCCGTATACAATCCACGGGCAACCTTAAAAAAACGAAATAACACATGACACGAAGTGAACTGCTGGAGAAGGAGAAAGTGGTTATCGTAACGCGGTAACATAATTAACTGCAGGGGCTTGCGCCTGCAGGGAAAAGCGTCCCCACAATAAAAAAAACCCCTCATAAAATGAGGGGGAATCTGATGAAGTCTGCTACAATGGCCGCATCCGTCCAAACTTCCGATATATTGTGCCATAAATTAACTTGGTATCTTCGGAGAGGTGGATGGATAAATCCAAATAGCATTTGCCCCTAAATTCAGGCAAGACGATCCATCCCAGTCCGTCTCTATTTTCGGCGATAAACAGATTCTGGCACGCCCGGTGGGACCTTTTACTTTTTCCACTCCACACTTCGTATGTCGTGTTTCGCGAACAAAATCGCGGTTCACTATGGTTGCCCTTAGATTCGAGGTACTAAAACTCAGTGTCTTGCTCCAGTGCAGAAGAAGAAAAGATCGATGGCTTCCAGCTGCACCTCATGCAACAACAACTCTCGCTCCGCCCCAACTGGAGGAGTGACCTATGGGCCCAATGCGGCCTCTATTTTCTCAATGCCGGTGGGGCAGGTCACACAAGCCACTAACGGATTGTTCTTCAGGACCATGCTCCCACCTGCGAGTTTCGGTGCTTCAGCACCGTAGAAAGAAGCTCCAAAAAAGTCGGTCTTCGATCGAATGGCAACCGCAATGGCTCCTCTTAACGAGCCGTCCAAACCTGACATCTCGGTCTTCAACAGGCTGAGCCGAAGCTTAAACGGGCCCGCAAAGAAGCCCGTGATACCTGAAGGGGCTGCCCCAAAACGGATAGCCCTCCTAACTTCTGTGGGTGAAGCCATCAAAAGAGCTTCCCCCATCAGAAGGTCGGTCTTCGAAAGATTAGCCGGCCCTCCCCAAACTCAAATCAGGACGTCAGTATTCAATAGGCTGACACCAACAGAAGCCCCTCACCAAAGCCGGCGACATGATGAAGCCGCTTCCAAAACTGAGGAAGTCCCGTTTGCAAGACACGCTCGAAGTCGTCACTGACACCGAGTGAGGAAAGCTGGGGGCAACTCCCCCACTGGACTCACTCCACCAGCTCCAGTGGAAGAAGTTGACGCTGCTGTTCCAACCGGGAACAACTTTGATCTGCTCAGGAGGGTACGCAAGAACTTTCCAACGGCGGTTCTAAAGAGATCGCCCCAGCCTGCAGAAGCCACAGTGCAGACAATGACGGAGCAGCCCCATCAGCGGCTCTCCTCGCAAATTCACAGGGTCTGGAGAGAAGTCCAGGACTCTGTGATTGATGATCATTCTCGTCGACCGAAGAAACTGAAGGCTCGACAAGAAAAAGACCACTCCTCCGCCATACAACAGGGGGCTTCTTCTACACAGGTGCCTGTCATAATGGCTCCTTCAACTTCGACCTCCCACAAAAGGATGAGGCCGGAGAAAATCCTACCGCCTACGGCAAATTCCAAAGGTGATAGACCCAAACACCCTAAGTCCGAGGGCATGATCGTACATACGGTCTACATGGCTTCTGGGAAAGAAGAAAGCCGTGCCTCCGTGAGTCACTGACCCCAAACCCGGTCGCTGACAAAAGCTCAAGGGAAACATCAAAAGTTCCAGGAAATGCTGACCAAAATGGCAGTACTCACCGGACAAAAAGAAAGTCCGGATACAGGGGCCGAGTAGTGTCAAGAGCAGGAGACCGATATAGAGTTCCTGCGAAGGATGCTTGAAAGAAAAGATAAAGAGGCCGCTGAACAACCCGCTAACATAAAGCAGATGATGCTCTTATTTCAGGATATAGTTGGGATGATGATCAAGCCAGAACCCCCAGTTGAGGATCTGCCGATAATCATCGAGGATGACAGAGGGGAAACATCGAACCCTCTTTCGGCTTTATCAACAGCCAAGGAGGAAACGAACTCCAAGGCTGCTCTTAATGATTATATAGATCAACAAATAAGAGCTCATCAAGATAATGATGCAGATGGCCAAATCGTCAGAACCGAGCGATCGTATCCAGGCTGGTATGACCAAATCATATACCCGCCGGGATATACGACCCCCAAGTTCCATGTGTACAAAGGGACAGGCAACCCCCACCAGCACGTCACACAGTTTAGAGCTCTGTACGGCAACACTGGAGGCGACGACAAACTGTTGCTTCGCCAGTTCGTTGGCATCCTGTCAGAGACGGCCTTTGAATGGTACTCAGAGCTCCCAAATCACACCGTGAAAACATTCACAGAGATGGAACTGTTGTTCTCCCAGCGGTTCGCCTGCGCAAGCGAGCGCACCCAGATCATAGCATTAATCAATGCCAGGGTAAGGCCAGGAGAAACTTGGGTCTAATAAGCGATTCGGTGGTGGAACCCATGGTCAAAATGCGAATAGCTCATTGAAGAATCTCTCGCCGTGGGCATGTTCATCGGGACTCTTGATCCTCAAACGACCGTGTCCCAGTTCATGACATTCTTCAAGCCCACAACCTTCCAAGCTCTGATAGATAAACTGGCCCAAATGGACCAGATGGGCCACGGGCCCTCCTCCTTAAACAAGGACCCTCGAAATAACAAGGGTAAAGGGAAAGCGGCCTTTGTTGCTAATACTCAACAACAACTGAGTGACCCAAAACCGGCTGCTCGCCAAAATAACGCGCGTCCGTGCTAATCCTTGGAGGAAAGACTAGGATGTGCTTATTCATTTCCCCGCGACAAGACGAGGAGGCTGTTTGAATTGGCAATGCGTAATAAACTCATTACATTGCCAGATCCACGGCGTCCACCGCAGCCTGACGACGTCAACAATCCTAACTACTTCTCCTATCATAGAATGGTGAGCCACCCAATTGAAGATTGCTATGTCTTTAAGAACTGGGTCGAGGACCAGTATCAATAGGGGAAGTTCGCGCTGTCTGAGAGGGTAAATCCACCACAGAAGCACACTTCCAAAAAGGTGGATGCGCCGGGAGTATCATGCTCACTTGTGGAAGAGACTCCATGGGAAGTCGTTCTTTCAGCTAAAACCAAAAGAATGCTGAAGGATCTACAGGCATGTCCAGCAGTCAGGTGGAAAAGCTCACTTGAACCTGAAATCATCGAAGGGATGCTGAAACCATGTCCCATACCGAAAGTTATTGACAAAGGGCAAAACCCCCAAGTCGAGCCTTCGAAGTCTTCGAAGAAAAAGAAGAAGACCAAGAAGCCTGTGCATCCTGTAGAGTATGACGACAAGCGCACGGAACTACAGAAATACATTGATGCGCTGGAGGAGTACAGCCAAAAGGAGCGAACACCGGTCACGTTCGAAGAGTTCCTCAAGTATATCCTTGAGAACGAATACAGTGACGACGATGAGGAAAATGACTCATCAGGAGATACCGAAGACCGTGTAGCAAGTTGCCACATGGTCTCTCATTCGTCGTTATATGACGAAGAAGCTCCCTCAGCGTCAGAAAATGGCGTGGAGGAACTGGGGGCAGATTCAGCGCTAAAATCCCCGGAACTGCCAAAAGACCTGATTGATAGGTTGTTAAACGAAGCCTTTCAAAAAAGCAAAGTTGACCGAGAACGCGAGACAGCCATATATGAAAAGGCCAAGCGTCAGGGTAAAGAAGCTGCGACGAGGACGAATCGTAAAGTACTTCAACCAAACCAAAGCATATCTGCAGCAAATAAGAGCAAGCTCAAAGCAGATAAGCGGTTCGCCAAAGCCTTTTCAATAGGGATGAAACTGCCACCTCTCGTAAGAAACACTCCTGGGGTCATATGCCTCAACGGAGAGGATTCACAACCAGACTACTGCCTATATCATCGGAGGGTTACCCACCCCACCGAGAAATACAGTGCCTTCAAGAAGTGGTGGTAAGGATACGTTGCCCATCAAAAGCACTTCAAGAGAATGAAGCGCGAAGCTCGTTGACGACAAAAAAGTACGACAGATACGCGTGAAAATACGACTGGCAGCTGTCATATAGCTGATACTAGTCCGTAAGGGAAATAACCCCAAGTTCTTACTTTCGGGAGCGATTCTGAGGACGAAGTATCCCTCGGCTATCTCTTTAAAGACTCCACCACCGAAAAAAAGAGGAGGAGGAGAACTGCGAGAATATTCAGCTGCGTAACCACACGCTGCCTGAAAAGAATCTCGGACCCACAAACAAATATTTGAGCAGAAAAGACAAAGGGAAAGAGAAAATTTCCGAGGGAATCGCCCTCGACGATGGAGCAGTCAAAGAACTCGCAGCAAGGAACCGTCTAAGAAAAACAAGGTGGATTACAATGTCCTAGCATATCTGAGAAAAATACCCTCACAACTGAGCATATTGGATTCTCTCCTACTGTCCAAAGAGGCACGAGAATCTCTGATCAAGGCATTACAAGAGCCCGATCAGTTCCAAGCCTTCTTCGCAGAAGAAAAGATGAAAGATGAGCTGGCAGAGGTCCACACAGCTGACATTACATTCAGCGATGAAGATCTCCTCCTCGGTACGTGCGAACATAATCACCCGTTATACGTCACCGGGTACTGCCACGACATCAAGATAGGGAAAATCCTTATCGATAACGGATCTTCCGTTAACCTTCTCAACATGAGAGTGCTAAGGGAAATTTGCATGGATGTTCAGCATCTTGTAAGAGACAAAATTACTATTTTTGGGTTCGACTCACAGTCGTCACAGACACTTGGGTCCGTAATACTGACGCTACACTTCGGGCTGCTCTTCACTGATATTAAATTTCGTGTCATTGACGCCAAGACTTGTTACAACGCTTTGCTCGGCAGGCCGTGGTTACATGAATATAACGTCATTCCTTCTACACAACATCAGTGTATGAAGTATTTCAAAGATGGTTCGGAGTACACTATCAGGGGATAGCTAGATCCATTCTCCGTAAACGAAGTCCGGAAATACGAAGACGCAAAGTACTTCCTACCAGACTTCGAAGATACGGAAATGTGTCATAAGCCGGAGGATAAACAGAATTCCGTTGCCACTATCCCAATCTTTGGGAGCGATACCGAGGAAGATGAAAAAATAGTCTACTCGGGCCAGCCCCAGAAAGACAAGCCCGGACCTTCTACCCCTCAGAAGACGAGACCAGCATAGTGTTCTCCATCCGCCCGTCAGTGCAAACCCTCGCTGGAGTAGATCAGAGTCTTCAAATCACAATAGCTCCGTCTCGGCGTTACAAAGAACTTGATACGCTCGATACATACAGCATACAAGAACTACAGACTTTCTACGTCCCTCTCAGGCGAAGAGATGAAAAGGCGATCCTCTTCTACCATTCTTCGGAGACCAAGGTAGCAAAAGAAGTCTGGCATGGTGTCGATTTTACACTTGACAGGCTTCAACCAATCCGTCTGCTTAGATACTATGTGGAAGGATTGAAAAGGTTGTTAAGATGACAAGGCACATCTCTCGAACAAACTGTTTGACAAGCCTAATTCTATAAAAAGTTTTGGGAGATTCCCGGGACTCATCGTAAGATGCCCAACGGGAAAATGGAGTCAACCGGGCTCGGAGGAGCAATACCATAGCTGCTATGTCATAAACAGCTCAAGTGAAGCGAAAGACGCTTCTCCAAATGGCCATGACGTTGAAATAGAGCGAAATCCCGCTCTAAGAACGTTGAGTCCGTCGCTCGAAGAACAAATCGATAGACTAATAAAACAAGCCTATCAAAAGAGTCGAGATGACCACAATCACGAAATGGCTATCTATGAAAAAGTCAGGACGCAACGCTTCAATCAGTAGTCTGCGGAAAAGGAAGATTATAATGCTCTTCGTCCCCGACCCGTTATATGTTCTCCTAAAACGGGGAAACCTTGAAATAGAGCCAAAGACATGGCAAAGAACGTAAACGACGTTCAAAGATAACAAAGCGGACCCGAGGCGCCGTGCAATCGAGAAAAAGTCGATTGGAGCCCATCCTTTATAAAGAAGATGGGTCGGGAGTACTCTTTCACCCAAGACAAGTCAAGAAAAATATTCAACCTTGTCATGAAGCACCAGATGATAACGCTTCCAGAATCTCGGCACCTCGAACAAATAAACGAGGTCCATCATCCGGATTATTGCTCCTATCACCGAGCAGTAGGTCATCCCCTTGAAGACTGCTTCACCATCAAAGACTGGGTAGAAGATCAATATCGACAAGGCAGGTTCGCTTTATCCGACAGCTGGAGGGTAACCCCGCCACAAAGAATTGAGCCAAAAAGAACCTATACCGTTAGGATAGGATCAGCTCAATCGTAAAAAGGGAAGTGAACTCGTACCTGCCATATGATAACACTATCAGAAGAAGGAAGGTACGAGACTATGAATGACCTCTATAGGTGCTTCGCAAATGAAGATGAGGAAGAGATAATCTCAGAGTTTCCACCAGCACCAAAAGAGCTGGAAGATGGGATACACACCACGGCGGACAACCTAAGAAAAATCGACTTAGGAATGGAAAATGATCCGAGGCCGACATTCGTCAGTGAGCTACTGTCAGAAAAACAGGTAGTCATGTTAAAAGACGTGCTCATGCAGTATAAAGACTGCTTTGACATAAATCCAGTCAAACAGGCGCCGAGAAGAATGCGGCTCGAACTTGAGATGAGTATCAACGCTGAAGTTAAGAAACTAATCGACTCCGGTTTCATCCAAGAAGTCCAATATCCCAACTGGATCGCTAACATCGTTCCAGTGATGAAGAAAAATGGGATAGTGCGCATCTGCATGGATTTCCGGGACCTCAACAAAGCTTGCCCGAAAGATGACTTCCCGGTACCTGTTACCGAGCTGATGATCGATAACACGTATACCCATGAGGTCTTCTCCTTTATGGATGGATCTTCAGGATACAATCAAATCAAAATACACCCTGAAGACCAAAAGCATACCGTCTTCCGGACTCCCCTAGGCATATTCTGCTATAAAGTGACGCCTTTCAGTTTGAAGAACGCCGGCGCTACCTATCGGAGGGCCATGACAAAGATCTTCGATGACCTCATCCATGACATTGTCGAATGCTATATCGACGACCTTGTGGTGAAAAGCAAATCTCACAAGGAGCATTGGGAACATCTAAAAATAGTGTTCCAATGTCTTCGGAAGTATAATCTGAAGATGAGTTCTCTAAAATGCGCGTTTGGAGTCTCCTCAGGAAAATTCCTAGGATTCATCATACGTCACCGGGGTATTGAAATCGATCCTTCAAAGATCAAAGCAATTATGAAAATGCCCACGCCAAGAACCCTCAAACAACTACGGTCTCTCCAAGGAAAGCTCGGGTATATCCGGCGGTTCATAGCCAACCTCTCTAGAAAATGCCGCCCCTACAGCCATTTAATGAAGAAAGGGACCGCGTTCATCTGGCATCAAAAGTGCCAAAATGTGTTGGATGAAATCAAGCAATACCTGCAAAATCCGTCGGTAGTAACTGCCCCGGTTAATGGTAAACCCCTTATCCTATATACAACAGCCATCGAGGGTTCTCTAGGCGCACTATGGGCATAAGAGAATGATCATGGGAAGGAGAGGGCTCTATACTATTTGAGTCGAGTTCTCTTGGGGGCAGAAAACAACTACTCCCCCATTGAAAAGCATTGCCTGGCACTGATCTTCGCAATAACGAAGCTCAGATATTACGCCTTTGCACATGAGGTCCATCTAATATCAAAGGTGGATCCTCTCAAATATCTAATGTCAAGGGCCATACTAATAGGAAGGCTTGCCAAATGGGCCCTCCTCCTGATGGAATTCTCGATAACGTATCGTCCCCTCAAAGCGGTGAAAGGGCATGCCATCGCCAACTTTCTCGCGGAGCATCCGATACCGGCTGACTCCCCCTTAAATTGCGAGTTGCCAGATGAACATGCGTTCGATACAACCAAAAAAGAAAATGAGCCCCAATGAGAACTCTACTTCAATGGAGCATCTTCCATGAAGCGGCGAAAGCAAAAAAAAAACCCGCAATCAAAGTCGGGTGGGCCTTATCTTCGTGACTCTATAAGAAGGGATAATGCGTTACGCTTTTTCTCTAACAGAGCTGAGTAACAGAGCTGAGGACTAACAACGAAGCTGAATATGAAGCTTTGATAGCGGGTCTAGAGATTGCTATCGACATGGAAATCAAACCTCCTTATATATGGAGACTCCCAGTTGATCGTTAGCCAAGTAAATGGCGATTATCAGACATGCAAGCCAGAGCTGATAAAGTATGGCGAAAGAGTGCAGCAACTGCTAACAAAAATCCCTTCCTACATCCTAGAGAGTATACCGCGTGCAGAAAACAGTAAGGCGGATGCATTGGCCAAATTGGCTAAGTAACTGGCCGATGAATACCTCGATAACGTAAGGATCATCGTGCAAAGTCGCAGGCTTCTCGCACCAACAGATGTGTCTTCGGAAGACATGATGAAGCCATCCGAAGGAAAAGAAACGACTGAACAAGTAGCCCTTCAAATAGGGGACGAAGAAAAGGTCATCGAATGGAGAGAAGTCTTCATAGGCTACTTCAAATCTCGATGAACGCCCGAAAATGCGTCGTCTAGACATAAGCTCATGAAAAGAGCTCTGTCTTTTGCCTTCGTCGATGATACTCTATATAAGAGATTGTTTGACTGCCTATGGCTAAGATGCCTGGGGCCAGATGAAGCAAAGAAAGTCATTCAAGAAACTCACGACGGATTTTGCGGTTCTTATCAAGCTGGACCAAAGATGAGGCTGAAGATAAAAATAATGGGTTATTATTGGCCCACAATGATTCAGGACTGCCTCGAGTATGCGAAGCAATGTCACTCGTGCCAAATTCACGGGGACTTCATCCACCAACATCCAAATCCGCTACACCCAACAGTGGCTAGCTGGACGTTCGAAATGTGGGGAACCGATATAATCGCCCCATCGAACCGGCATCCTCCAAAGGATATCGATTCATATTGGCAACGACCGACTACTTCTCCAAGTGGGCAGAAGCAGTACAACTAAAGGAAGTGAAGACAGAGAATATTCTCCATTTCGTCAAGACACATGTCATCTATCGGTTCGGCACTCCGCGACGGATAATCTCGGATAATGAGCCAGCTTATAGAAGTCATAAAATTAGCCGCTTCGCACAGCAGCATAAAATAGATTGGAGATACTCTTCGGTCTATAATCCTTGGGCCAACAGTCTAGCTGAAGCCTTCAACAAGACCTTGACAAAAATTATAAAGAAAACAGTGTCCAGAAACCAAAAAGACTGACACGGAAGGTTACACAAAGCTCTCTGGGCATACCGAACGACGTTCAAAATGGCTATGAATACAACACCATATGCGTTGGTATTCGGCACGGAAGCAGTGCTTCCCTGGAAATAGAACTCCCCTCTCTATAAGTAGTGGTTCGATACAAGCTGACAGATGAAGAAAACGATCATCTTAGGTTTGAGGAGCACGACGCCCTCGACGAAACTCGCCTTGTAGCACAGCAAAATCCGAAAGCTTATAAGGCAAGGATGACACGGTCATACGAAAAGCTGACCAGGCTGAGAACATTCCGCCAAGACGAACTCGTGTTGGTCGTCAAAAGACCAATGATCCCTAATCGTGCAAAACGGGAAAAGTTCGAGCCGAACAATGAAGGCCCGTACATCATAGACAAAGTCTACCAAGGTGGAGCCTACCCGCTCATGGATATGCATGGCGAAAGACCATTCCAGCCAATAAACGATTGATTTCTCAAAAAATACTACGCTTGACAAGTCACGACTTAGTTTAATGATAGATGACGACGCTTGTGTCTGCTCGCTATCTTCCTGAGTCAGAACCTTAAAGGTAGTATCTAAAAGCTCCCTCGCATAAAAAATGGTGATAATGGACCGAGAAGTCCTTAAACTAATTATTCACCTCAAACATGGCGACGACGGACCGAGAAGTCCTTAAACTAGCAATCCGCCTCAAACATGGCGATATTGGACCGAAACGTCCCTAAACTAGTGCGTCGCCTCAAAAATGGCGATATTGGACCGAAATGTCCCTAAACTAGCGTATCGTCCCAAATACGGCGATATGCTCACTTAAGATCTATATTGCAATCAAAGTCCCAACGGCAAAAGTTGCAACTCAAGTCCTACCGGCTATACAGCTACTCCAGCGATGAAGACACCTCCATGTCCCACCAGCAAAAAGATGGGTCACCTGCGGCGAACCTATTTTTAAGAGTTCCATCGTTCAAAAACAAAACAAAAAAACGATATGTCTACGAGCGAAATGGGCACGGATGAAAACCCGAAAGGGCGCCGTGAGTAAAAACAGCAGGACTGTCGGTGAGTTTGTGAAAACCCGAAATGGCGAAATCTCGTTTAAAAGAGAGAGAGAAAAAAAGGAAAAAAGAAAAATGGTATGTCCACAAGCAAAACGGGCATGGATGAAAACTCGAAAGGGCACTGTGAGTAAAAATAGCAGGGCTGCCGGCGAGTTTGTGAAAACCCGAAAAGGGCAAAAACTCATAAAATAAAAAATTCATGTGCACTTGCAAGGTCCTCTCGACCTTGTTAAAAAAAAACTTGCGTGAGATCCTTATGACTCATAAAGGAGCAATACACTTAGGAATCCCCACGATTCCTAAGGAGAAAATACATCTACGGGATCCTCACGACTCGTAGGGAGAAATACCTTTATGAGATCCTTACGGCTCATAAAGTCAAAAAGCCTTAGTCGACAGGATCCTAACCCTGTTTGCTAAGCCACCTTTGCTCAAATCAACAAAGGTAAATGGCGAGTCGCTCCTGACAATATTCCAGTCGTAGTGATGCTGATGCCTAAAAAGGTATCAAACTTCAAATTCTCTCAAGGTAAATGATGATTCGCTCCTAGCAATATTCCAGCCGTAGCGATACTGATACCAAAATTGGTATCAGGACCCCAAGTCCCCGACTCACAACAAAATCAGCGAGCAAAAAAATGCATATGAAATAGCCGAAATGATATAGTAACTAACAATAAAAATCAGCGAGCAAAAAAATATATGCATATGAAACAACTGAAATGATTGGGCATCGCGATAAATAGTCAAAATGATTGGGCAATCGCGACTTTCGCGATATAAAAAGCTGAAAGGATAGAGCATCGCGGAAAGAAATAAAAAAATAATGAAAACGAAACTTTTCTGCTCTGCAGGTAGGTCCATACTGACCCCTGTATACAATCCACGAACACAAATGAAAGAAAGGGAAGCACATTTTCCACCAGGCTCCGTCAAAAGGAGAGCCAGATATTAATGGCAACATGTACAGCCTAGAGGTCATCCCGACGTTCCTTCTCGGTACAGACGCGATGTCAACAAAGGCTCCAAGGAGCCAAATCAAAAAGTAGTGACGACAAAATCCCAATTCCAGCTCGACGTTCCTTTTCGGTGTAGACGCAACGTTAACAAAGTCTCCTAGGAGCCAAATCAAAAAGGAGTGACGGAAAAACCCTAACTCCAGCTTGACGTGCTTCACATGCCAGCAAGATGTAGACGCAACGTCATCAAAAACCCAAGGGTCAAACAAAAAAGGAGTAATGACAAAATCCTAGCTCCAGCTCGACATTTCTTCTCGGTGCAGACGCGACGTTAACAAAGGCTCCAAGGAGCCAAATCAAAAAAGAGTAACGGTAAAATCCTAGCTCCAAGTCTTGACGGCACATATACAACCTAGAGACTATCCCTGTGTTCCTTTTTATTTCAGCAGGATGCGAACGCGGCTATCAAATGAAATTGGAGCAATGGTATATTCCTAGCTCCGGATTTCAACTGCAACACACGCATCATAGAGGTCCTACAGATGTCTATCCTATTTCAGCAAAGAATCGGCGTGACATCATCAAAAAAAAAATGAAGTGACGGCATATTCCCAGCTTCGGGTCTCGACGACAACTCATATAAAGCATAAAAGACTATCGGAGATCATCCCGCTCCAGCGCGGAGTGGTTATGACTCATTGGTGCTCCAAATTGAGCCTAACCTCAAGTAAAAAGTGTCACGGAAAATTCCTAACGCTTGCCCTCCCGACGGTAATATGACCCATGGAGATTACTTAAAGTCGTCTTGTCCAGCTCCCGATGGGCTCAGAGATACGACATTCACGGGGCTACTCGAATAACAGCTTGATGATTGCATGTCGAAGAATACATCAGCCAATGCGACGGTACCAGGGACTAAAACCCTAGTACCACAAACCTAACGGACCTCTGTCGTAAAGAATGGGGGTTATCTTCATATAACGTTAGGACAAATTTTCCTGTAAACCCAAGGGAGGTAAACTAAAAACACTCTGAAATGAGTACATAAACTAGAGACTCCGAAATGAGTGAATAAACTACAAACTCCGAAATAAGTACATAAACTAGAGACTCCAAAATGAGTGAATAAACTACAAACTCCGAAATGAGTACATAAACTAGAGACTCCGAAACGAGTGAATAAACTACAAGCTCCGAAATGAGTATATAAACTACTTTACGCCAATTCAAGACATCAAAGGATAGAGAGGTGCAAATATGTAATAAAATTTGTCCTTTATTCATAAATCAAAATGAATACAAGATACAAAAAGAAGAAGAAAGAAAGATATACAGTGACAAATTTTTTTAAGACGATGGGTGGTTTAATAGGATAACTAGATCATCATTTTTCCGCCGGACTTCCGCCTCAAGCTCTAGCAACGCCGCAAGTTAAGTCCCTGCCTATGCCTGTTGGTATGAAGAAAACCAATTCTCAAGCTCTTTCTCGGCAGTCTTGTGGGTCTCGATCATTTCACGTGTGAAAATGACAGCTTTATCAAGAGCCACCACCTCCGTAATTTCCTCCTGAAGGACCCGCCAGATTTCATAGGCCCGAGTAGTCTTGGTTGTGAGCTGGACTTGAAGTTCCCCCAAAGCCTTTGAAGCCAACTCTCTTTCCGAAAACTTCCGGTTGCGTCTTTTCTCACAAGACTGGAGGTTGGCCGCACACCGATCGATCCGTCCACGCAAGCTGGCCTTTATAGATAAGATATCAGAGGGAGGGCATATGCATTCAACCCCATATAGGGAAGCCTCCACTTGATGGCAATAGTCAACCCAAGTACGTACCAGCGCCTCATCATGGTAGGTGGAGATAACGGACAAAGAAGCATTAGCTTCAACAACAAATTCCTCAGCCATGACAGAAGTGCCAGGGTGAAGATCTTCAATGAGAGTTTCCAGTGAATGAATGCACTATTTTTCCATCCTCTCAGACACACGTCTGGCATAAGGGCCCGGCGATATGCAAATACGGGACTCCAGCGGAGTCAGGGTTGGTAAAACTATAAAGATACATGTATGGTTAGTCGCCTTTCCGAACAGAGAATAAGTAGAAGAATACCGGGGTTAAAGCGTCACTTACCTATAGCCACAGAAATCGGATCTGAGAAGTCCCTAGGCCCATCAAGAACTTCAACTTCGTCATCGGCCTGTAGGACCGTGGTTTAAAATAAAAAAGGGGCATATCAGCATCATTATGAAAATATGATACAAAAGGCAAAGGAATACCAACCTTGACTGGAGGAAAGAACGATGCTCTGGGGAGGGTACCACGTGCACCGCCGCCATATTAAGTAGACGCAGGAAGGTTTCTTCCGGAGAAGGATCTATAATAGAAGACGCCAACTCCCGCAATTCTGAGAGAAAGAAAGGATCAGACATATGGAAGGGCCGTTAAGCAAAAATATATATATAGGATTACCTTCGATACTTCGTCCATTCTGGACTGGAGGGATAGTAGCTTCAATGATCTCCTCTACACCCTCCGGTGCATCACTGGAAATATTTACAGAATCTACGGCCGGTCCGGTGACCTCCACTAAAGGAATAAAGGCCGTCACCGGAGGCTCTAAGGTGCGATCTGGACTCGAAGCTGCGCCCGCCATAGAAGGCCCTACAAAAGAAAAATGTATAAAAACGAATGCGATATGAAAGCAATATAAATTGTTTACTAAGAGAGATGTAAAAGATATATACCGATACGCCAGGGATCCTGAAGTATAGCCTTCTCGAGCCGCTGCTCTTTTCTGTTTAATCGTGCTCGTCGAACTTCGATCGAAGGTAAATCCTTGCCCGCCTCCAGGGCAGCCTCGTCTTCAGCAGCGACCAATATTGGTTGTTTGAGAGCCCGTTCTTCTTCCAGTGTTAAATGAACTACTGGTAACTTAGCAGGCGTTGGGTCAACCTACCGGAATTTAACAGGGGGAAAGCCTCACTTCTTGGGGCGCACGTTTTTGGATTCATTCTGTGAATGCTTCAAAGCCTC
The DNA here is from genome assembly GCA_030015575.1 of Agapanthus africanus. Classification (NCBI taxonomy): domain Eukaryota; kingdom Viridiplantae; phylum Streptophyta; class Magnoliopsida; order Asparagales; family Amaryllidaceae; genus Agapanthus; species Agapanthus africanus. Next base: position 58,075,329 of record CM057343.1, on the reverse strand, counting down.
GGCCAACTGAGCAGTCTTCTCGGCAGATGTGTCAGGAAAGAGGAGACCGTCGTCCGGTTCGTGCGCAGATAACAGCTCAACGTGAATAAGATGCTCAGACTCGAGCAAAGCGTTAAGTAAACAGGTGTCCGATTTCTTCCTCCTTTTAGGGCCCGAGCTAGCACTAGTAGAGGAGCGCTTTCTCCCCTTCGGCACTTTTGCACGGTGTTGCCCAATCTCTCCTTCAGTATCCGCCTTTGGTGACACCGCTGCTGATACTTTATCAGGAGTCTCTGCCCCAGCTCTAGTGTGAATGGGCATACTAGCAGTACGGGGAGCTGATGCTACTCGGGCTGTTTTAGGAATGAGCACTGAACCGCTGTCCCTCAGAGGAGGGAGACCAACCGACTGTGTCCGTAACGGGGCGCTGAAAGCTTGAGCTGGAGCACAGGCTTTACACTCAAAGAGCACTCGCCTCTCCTCTGCAATGATAGGACTAACCCGATGGCGATTCCAGCCCTTGAAGGGTCCTACGGGCCTTGGAAGGTAGTCGGGCTTGGGGATCATGAAGAGGGGCCCAGTATTTAAGCGCATGAAATGATGGATAACGTCGCAGGCAGCCTCCAGCGAGAGAGCCTAAAAAAGGATTCGAGGGGGACGCCCTAGTTGTAACCTAGCTGCTGGGCGAAGTGATGTGGATTATACCGCATGAAGAGAGCAGTGTCATTTAAGCGGAACACTAAGTACCCCGGCCTGATCGAATATAAATGCATGACTTCTTTGTGTTTTAAAGCTGGAGCTCTATCCTTCGACAAATCAAATAACTGTTGAATGGGCCCCGCTGGCGCAGAAAGGACTTTATCACTGAAAACTATCCCGCCTTCGTTTGAATACGGATTAAGCAATACGCGCAAAGCCCCTAACTGAGTCGAATCAGGAGCGGAAGAGTCAACCAACCTCATGACTCGCGGGAAGGTGTATGACTCATAGAAATCAGGCCACCGGTGCACATCAAACGCACCTAACACATGCATCTAGATCCATGACGTGAAGTAATGGAGGGAGAAATTCACAGTGTCTGCACCTGGGTTTGAAGTGTTGGCGGCAGTACTTAAACCATGGTATAGATGTGATAACCCTGCAATGCCAACGGCCAGTCGCGCTCCTTCGGCTATGCGATGGGCAGGATAGAAGACGGAGGCTCTCATAAAACAACGGTGCATCGACATGGTGAACCAGCTAAGCCAGAGACTGATGAAGCCTATAAGGAATGTTTCTTCATCTATTCCAGGAGCAAGGATTGCGTCAAAGGTCATGGCTAACGAATTTGGAATGTAAAATTGCGGCAGGTCTTCTTCTTTAGCTGGCAAGTTCTCCAATCCGAATCCGAAGGGATCCTCGACCTTCGCGAATTTCGGAGCTTTCTTGGATAGAACGTCTTTACGGAGAAAGCAAGCGATGAAGGCGTCAAAAGTGACACCTTGCCCTTCCGATGCCACGAACAGTCTCTCAAAAATGCCCAAGGCCTTGATTAGACCTGGGTGCATGTGCCCAACAACATTCTCGGTCGTCAAGCCTTCAAGCATGGCATGCACTGTAGCAAATATATACTCGTCGGTGTTCCCCGCCGAATCACGGAGACGCGACCGCGCGGGTCCGTCTTGCCTGAATTTCGGGACAGATGCTAATTGGTGCTATCCTTCCACCTCTCCGAAGATGCCAGGTTGATTTATGACATCGTGTATCGAAGGTTTAAACGGATGCGTCCGATGTAGCAGACTTCGTCAGATTCCCCCTCATTTGAGGGGTTTTTGATTATGGGGACGCTCTTCCCAGCAGGCGCAAGCCCCTGCAGTTAATTACGCTACCGCATCGCGGTAACCACTTTCTCCTTCTCCAGATGGTCACTTCGTGTCGTGAGTGTTTGTTTTGTTTTTTGGTTACCCATGGATTGTATACGGAGACTAATTTATGTTGTCGCCCGTAGGGCGTGGATTAGTCCAAATCCGCATTTTCTTAGATTTGGGTTTGGGGTTGGGTTTAAGGATACGTTAGTCTCATTTGAGACTAAGATCAACTTAAACGTATGTTAAGGATATGTTAGTCTAATTTTAGACTAAGATCAACTTAACGGGATCGTTTAGATCCAACAAGAGAGCATTTGGACTCAATTGTTTAGTTTAGGGACATTGCGGTCGATAATTAGTTTAAGGATATTACGGTCTAATGTTAGTTTAAGGACATCTCGGTCTAGGTTAAGGACATCATAGTCCGTGAGTTTAGAGACCTCACAGTCAAGGTTAAGGACATCATAGTCCGTGAGTTTAAAGACCTCACAGTCAAGGTTAAGGGCATCATAGTCCATGGGCTTAAGGACCCCACAGTCCGGTTTAAAGACGTCATAGTCTGTGAAATGTATGGTTGTCGGGACCCGTCACCTCTCTGAAGACGTTGAAGGATTACAACGACATATATCAGAGGGGTTCAGAGATGTACCCTTAAACCAATTTTGATTGGTAGATCTGTAGTCCAATTTGGAACTAAGATCTGTTAAAAGATTTATGAGCATGTAGGCTCAATTAATCTGAATTTGAGGACTTATGGCCAATCTTGAGCTAAGTCCAATCAAGTTAAAATGTTTTAACATTTATTTTGGGCTGTTGAGCTTTTATTTGGGCTCGGCCCCTTTTAACAATGATGAGCATTGATTTATATCTTGACAATGTTTTGTCTTTTATTGAATGCTGAGCATTCATCATAGCTCTGGGCTTATTAAAGAACAATTTATGTTCTGTCAGCGCAACACATGGTGCGCTTGGCGCTTTGCGCCAGTCAGAGAGCGCAGTGCGCTTCTGCCACGTGGCGCATACCTGAAGGACATGTGCCGCACTTGACGCTAAGCGCTAGATGATGGGCGCATTGCGCTGGTTCATGAGCGCATTGCACTTTCAGTTCAGTGGCGCACACGTGAGTGACACGTGGTGTGCTTGGCGCTGAGCGCCAGCCCATGAGCATAGTGCGCTATTTCAATAGCGCAAAGCGCTAGTGGTTAATTGGTGCATACGTGATTGACACGTGGTGCATTTGGCGCTGAGCGCCAGTCCAGAGAGCGCAAAAGCGCAGTTCAAGAGCGCAAGGCGCATTTGATCAAATTTTATGATCTGAGCTTTTTAAAAGAGACTTTGTCTCAAGATCTAAGAACAACCGTTCTTATTTTGTTTCAATCTCTTATATTGATGAAAGACTTTGCCTCATGGATCTATGATCCTTAATAGAATTGAATTATTCTCCTTTTTATAATGAGATGTTCATCATCTCTTTGAGAAAGACTTTAGTCTTATAGATTTATGATCTGTGAGAAGTAAGTTCTTCTTTTATTTTATGAAGAGATATTTTGATTTTTTTGTGAAAGACTTTTTGTCTTTGTAGATCTATGATCTTTTTAAAGAAATGAATTCTTCTTTTTTTGAGATGATTTCATCTTTGTGTTCATGATCATCATTTTTACCTTGAAGAAAGATCTTCTTGCAAGAGTTTGCTCTTTGAATTTTCTCAAAGTTTTTTGGGGAGGTTTCTCTCTCTTTCTGTATATTTCTCTCTGAGACTTGAAGTCTAGGGGCCTTTTTGAGGGGTGAGGTTGTGAGAGAGTTTACAAAAAAATTCTATGCAAAAAGACCCCCCGCAATACCATATTTGCAAGTTTTAGTTCAAAATAATTATATTTTTGTTTTCCATAATAAAAACCAATTAAAACTTAAAATAAAATACTAAAAAATTATATTACAACCTAGATTTTAATTAACATGATTTTAAAGATTAAAATTAGCCCATTTAAATTTGTATTTATCGCTAATTTAATGTATTTTTACCGGCTTAAAATAATATTAAAAATTGAAAAATTAAGGAAAATTTTTAAATGACCAGAAATTTATAAGTAACTCATTAGCTACTAAAAACTAGCAATTACCTAACCAAATTAGGTATAATTTGGACTAAACTGCAGAATAACAAAAAAGACGATTTACGGAAAAATACCAAATTTTCACCGATTTTCGGGAAAACACCAAAACGACTTTTCAAGGCGTTACAATCTTCCCCCCTTAAAGAAATTCGGTTCCCGAATTTAGAAATCTAGCTACGCCTACCTTCAAAGAGATGGGGATATTTCTTCCTCATCTCGTCCTCGGTCTCCCAGGTGACCTCCTCGCTGCTCGGGCCACGCCAAAGGACCTTGACGGTCGGTATAACTTTCGATCTCAATTTATTCACCTGCCGATCCAGGATGACCACCGGCTGCTCTGCAAAAGAAAGGTCGCGCTCTAGCTGGACTGTCGGGTGCTGAATCGCATGCGAAGGGTCGTGAATGTACTTGCGGAGCATCGAAACATGGAAGACGGGATGAACATCTGGAAAGCTGGGTGGAAGAGCCAAACGGTATGCAACTGCGCCGACATGCTCGAGAATCTCGAAGGGACCTACAAATCTGGGACTAAGCTTTCCTTTTCGCCCAAATCGCATCACCCCCTTCATCGGAGAGACCCTCAGAAAAACATGATCGCCAACAGCGAACTCTAGCCTGCGACGGCGCCTGTCTACATACGATTTCTGCCTGCTCTGAGCCGCTCTCATCCGGTCTCGAATCAACTGTATCTTCGCGGTCATCTCCTCAACAAGCTGCGGCCCCAATATACTGCTCTCGCTGAGCTCTGTCCAACAGACGGGCGATCTACATCTCCTCCCATACAATGCCTCGAAAGGTGCCATCTGAATAATATCCTGGAAGCTGTTGTTGTAGGAGAACTCCACTAAGGGTAAATGATGATCCCAGCTACCTCCGAAGTCTAAAACGCACACACGGAGCATGTCCTCAAGAGTCTGAATAGTCCGCTCTGTCTGGCCGTCGGTCTGTGGATGAAATGCCGTGCTAAAACTCAAACGGGTGCCCAATGCCTCCTGAAGTCGCTGCCATAGTCGGCTGGTAAACTGGGTGCCTCTGTCGGACACGATACACGTCGGGACTCCATACAGTCGTACAATCTCGTCGATGTATATCTGGGCATACTGAGCAAAACTGAAAGTCGTCTTCACTGGCAGGAAGTGAGCCGCTTTCGTCAATCGATCCACGATCATCCAAATGGAGTCGTACCCTCTCCTGGTCCTGGGTAGACCCACAACGAAGTCCATAGAAATCTGCTCCCATTTCCACTCCGGAATGGGCAAAGGCTGCAACTCTCCTGCTGGCCTCTGGTGCTCGGCCTTGACTTGCTGACAAGTGAGGCATCTCGATACGAAGTCTGTGACGTCCCTCTTCATCCCGTCCCACCAATAGACATCTCTCAAATCGCGGTACATCTTGGTGGAACCCGGATGAACGCTGTATGTCGATCTATGCGCCTCCTCAAGAATCTCACGTCGTAGTCCCTCAGAATCTGGTACGCACAATCGAGTCCCAAATCGCAGTACTCCCTGATCATCGATCACGAACTCAGAATCTCTACCCTGCCTAATCTGCTCCATGATCCCTGAAAGACGGTCATCGCTGGGCTGTGCCTCTCGAATACGGTCAAGTAACCGCGGACGTGCACGAACATGCGCAAGCTGTCCCCCTGTCGGAGTGAACTCGAACTCAACTCGGCTGTCGCATAAAATCTGCCAATCTGCTGACGACTGCCTCTGTACGGTGCACAAACAAGATAGACTACCCCCGGGCCTCCTACTCAAAGCATCCACCACTACATTAGCCTTGCCCGGGTGATACAAAATCTCGCAATCGTAGTCCTTCACCAGCTCCATCCAACGGCGCTGTCTGAGATTCAGGTCTCGCTGCTGAAATATATACTTTAAGCTCTTGTGATCAGTGAATATCTGGCACGACTCGCCGTATAGGTAATGTCGCCAGATCTTAAATGCAAAGACCACTGCAGCCTTCTCCAAATCGTGAGTGGGGTAGTTCTGTTCATGTTTCTTCAACTGCCGTGAAGCATACGCGATCACCCTGTCATGCTGCATTAATACGCATCCTAGCCCCACTCGTGAAGCGTCACAATAGACCACAAATCCTTCTGATCCTGACGGCAAAGATAATACCGGCGCCGTAGTCAAACAAGTCCGTAGCTGCTGAAAACTGTGCTCGCACTCCTCCGTCCAAACGAAAGGAACTCCCTTCCGGGTCAATCCGGTCAAAGGTGCAGAAATACGGGAGAAATCCTAAACGAATTGCCTGTAGTAGCCAGCCAGGCCTAGGAAACTGCGGATCTCCGTGACTGATGTCGGTCTGGGCCACTGCTGAACGGCCTCGATCTTCTTCGGGTCCACACATATGCCATCTCTCGTAATCACGTGACCCAAGAAACCAACGCTGTCCAACCAGAATGCACACTTGGAAAATTTTGCGAAAAGCTGGTGCTCCCTCAAAGTCTGCAACGTAATCCGCAAGTGCTGCTCGTGCTCCTCTCGGTTCCGGGAATACACCAAAATATCATCAATGAACACTATGATGAACAAGTTGAGATACGGCCTGAATACACGGTTCATCAAATCCATGAATGCTGCTGGGGCGTTGGTGAGTCCGAATGACATCACCAAAAACTCATAGTGGCCGTAGCGCGTGTAGAAAGCTGTCCTCGGTATATCCTCCTGTTGAACTCGCAGCTGATGGTATCCTGATCGTAAGTCGATCCTCGAAAAATATCCCGCACCCTGAAGCTGGTCGAACAAATCATCAATGCGTGGTAAGGGATACCTGTTCCGCACGGTAACTTTGTTCAGCTGGCGGTAGTCGATACACAAACGCAAACTGCCGTCTTTCTTCTTGACGAACAGGACAGGAGCACCCCAAGGAGAAACGCTAGGTCGAATAAGTCCCTTATCCAGCAAACCTTGCAACTGATCCTTCAGCTCTCGAGGCTCCGCCGGGGCCATCCGATAAGGCGGTATAGAAATAGGCCTCGAGCCGGGAATCAAGTCAATGCAGAACTCCACATCGCGCTCAGGCGGTAGCCCAGGCAGCTCATCAGGGAAAACATCAGGGAACTCACAAACAACCGGGACCTGGTCCAACGGAACCTCTGCAGCTCGAGTATCACAGACATAAGCTAAGAATCCTGACATCCCTTCCGTAGTAGCTGACCAGCGCGAAGAGACGAAATCAAGCTGGGAAGGGTGACACTGCGGTCTCCCTGAATAACAAGGACTGGCTCTTCCAGAAAGCTAAATCTGACTGCCTTCTCACGGCAGTCCACAGAAGCATAACAAGTGGCTAGCCAATCCATGCCCAGAAGCACATCAAAGTCCAACATATCGAGGAGAATCAAATCTACCCATGAATCCCTCTCCCCGATATGAACGGAACACAAACGAAACACAAAACAAGCGATAAACGACCCGCCTACCGGAGTAATAACCACAAGCGGCTGATCTAACAACGACGACTCGCGGCCCAACATCGGTGCAAAGTGTGTAGATACGCACGAATGTGTGGAACCTGGGTCGAATAATACTCGCGCGTCGAAAGAACATACTGGGAAGGTACCTGTCACAACGGCGTTGGATGCCTGCGCATCCTGCGGTGTCAAAGCAAACACTCGAGCCTGTCCTCTACCAATAGCTGGCTGTCCTCGGCCTCGGCCTCGGCCTCCTCGTCCTCTCTGAATAGGACCGCCGCATCCACGGCCTCTGGGTGCCCCTAACTGGCGTGGAGCATCGCCTGTGGTAGGAAGTAGAGCTCTCTGAGGAGGAGGTGGTGATGGTGGTAGGGTCACATGTAGAACTGTCGCTGCTCCCTGTCGTCTCACCGGACAGTATTTGATATGATGGTGCGGACTCCCGCACCCAAAACATCCTGGCGACGCCTGCTGTCCCTGTGGATATGAACCATATAGCTGACCTCGCCCAACCCCTCTGCCGACACCATCTCTCGGAAAGGATCTGGCATGATGCCTCTGATCTGGCATACCGGTACGAATCCTTTTCGGCCCGGGAATGGCCGATGTCGCTGAAATGCGTGCCTCCATCCGCAACGCCGTATCCATAGCAGCTGAATAAGTGTCGAAGTGCTGGGCACCAATAGCAAGAAATAGCTGGGTGTCAAGTCCCTGCATGAACCTCTTCACTCTCTTTTCTTCAGTATCCACCAAATACGGAGCATATCTGGACAACTGCGTGAACTGGACATCGTACGCAGACACCGTCATCCCTGGGGTCTTGATCAAAGCTTCAAAACTGTGAGCCCTAGCGTTACGAACGCTCTCTGGGAGGAAACGAGCTAGAAAGACTGCTGTAAACTCGGTCCAAGTCATAGGCGGTAGACCTACAGCTCGACCTCTCAAGACTGACTCCCACCATGTCTGCGCGATGCCCTCTAGACGGAAACTCGCAAGCTCCACCCATCGATCGTCAGAACATCTAAGCGAACGGCAGATCCTGGCTAAACTGTCAAGGAATGTCTGCGGATCCTCTGCTGCATCGGTGCCCGTGAAGACTGGAGGTCTCAGCCTCATGAAATCCTGTAGCGATACTGGGATAGCCACGGTAGTAGTAGTAGGAGCAACTGTCTGGGTAGCAGGCACCATGGTAGTCTGTGATGTGGTAGGTACGTCCTCCGATCTCGGTGCACGACTGGCCGCTACTAGGGATCCCACCATCTGTCGTAACTCCTGCATACCTCCTATCATCTATCGTAGCTCCTCCATACCATACTTAAGCCTATCCATGCGGCCTGGGGAAGGCGAATCAGTCTGTCCCTGATGCGTAGGTATACCACCCTGCTCGGTCCTCGTCTCGGACGAGCCTGCTCGGATCTCATCTCGGGCGGCAGCCCTCTATGCTCTCGTAGCCTTCGGCGGCATAGTGGCTGTTACAAGAACATGTTGATAAGAACATTGCAATAGAATCATAGGATACACGGAATTGAAGAAGGAATTTCAAGCAAGTATATCCTAAAGTCACCTAGGCGGAGTACCGTATCGCAAGTATGTCGTGGACATACGCACGCTACGTTACCCTGCTTAAGTCACTTACTCCATCTACCAAGGGTCATCCTACACTCAAAAACGTAAAACCTATCGCTTTGATACCAACTTTGTCACGACCCGCAAAGTACGGAACGTGACTGACACTTAAGTTACGAAACGTCTCAAGGCGTCCGTAAAATAAGTAAGCCAAAGCCCAGAAATCAAAACCAAATAAGCAGTAGAGTGAAGGAAAACCAATCAATTGAAAGCGAGTTTATCAAATAAGTCATATCGAGCCATTTTAAAAGCAATATAAATTTTTCCGAAAATTTCGGCAGAGTCTCCTTTGTAAATACTGGCCCCCAAAATGGGTACAACAAGAATATATGTAAATACAACAAAAAAGGCATCCCCAAGTGGGAGCTAGCTCTTCCCCACAAGGCGGTCACAAATCCTACGCAATGTAAATCAGCAATGTGCAAAATAAGCATAAAAAGGCATAAGTAAGAAGCAACATGTCGGCTCAAGCGAGCGCGACCCAAAGAACAATATACAAGCCCAAAAATCTCACTGTCTCGCCTCTAAGTCAATATACAACAGTACTGGTAGATACAGTAGATGGAGTACTCTAGATACAAGAATATACAAGGTGGTAAAAAATAATAATACAACCCACCTACGAGCAAAAGCCTCGAGTCCAGGCAAAGGAGGCAAAAGAAGCTAGTGCGCCCGCCGCTACTGTGCTGACGGAGCGGACCTGCAAAAGACTGTGGCACAACTGGGGTGAGTTTCCAATTCGTGAGTAATAAATAACATCTATAGAGGCTATCACAAGCATGCACACAAGCATCCTAGCATCTATAATCAGGTATGGCAGGATATACTAGCAGGTATGTATGCAACATGAACATACTAGCTGGTATGTATGCAATATGAATATACTAGCAGGTATGTATGCAATATGAATCAACTCGTGATCTGCATGTGTAAGTATCTTTTTCCTTTAGGAATCTCTTTTGAAATATCAGCACAATACCAATAGAATCAACCAGAATCCGTGTCCAGCAACGACAGCTCAAAACTGTCTCAAATCTCATATATCCATATCGTAGTATCTCCGGCCTCAGCCGTCCGGCTGACCTATCTCAAATATCAATATCTCATCATCTCGTGACCACGGACGGTATCTTCTGGATATCCGCCAAGCCAAAACAGTCACCGGTAGGTAATCCATCCCCTGCCAGGCTCAACGCCATCATCTGCGATTTTCTTGCCCCGGGGTACCTCACCGGGCCCACCATGTACCCGAGACGGTTCATCCAACTCCTCGAAACGGGTCTCGAACACCACAGCAAACTCATGGTGGACGACACTTACATCACTAGAAAACCGTAACTTTTCATATTTTAAAAGATAATAAGTTTGTAAATCTTGCAGCTTTCCCCCGAAATCCAGAAATATCATAAAATCTCAAGAAACCATCATGGGTGCATATGTCAATGATAATGAATGCATATGGTATCAATGTTCAGGTTGCAATGTATGATTAATAACTAGGCATGAACAAATGATATAATGATATACATGCACATGAGTAGCAATTCTACAATTTTATTTTAAAGATTTATTGCAATAGTACAGGTTTAAGTATCAAATATGGTGACAATATTCTAGATTAAAAGTTATCTAGTGTCGTGGCATGGCAATTACCAGGGCATGTGTGTACACATGAATAGTGCTCGTGCTGCATATAAAAACCCTGGCAATGGTGCATGTGTCCTATAAAATGGGTTCGCATATGTATGTCAAAATAAGCATGGATGTAGTTACTAATATCACTAGAAATCTTTAAACTACTTAAACTATCGGGCGATTTGCGCCATCCAAACGATAGTCACTCGTAGATGTCACATCTACTCACCGGAATCCCCAGCTAGCTATGGCCAATCACCACCTTTCCTTTTCGTGCCGCGTCCGAAGTCTCCGCGACCGAACCTGGAATTTTGCACCAATACAAAACATAAGGTTACATATCATGAAATGATACAAATCCCAAACGAAAATATCAACGTTCACGAGTTAGGCACAGCGTGCACAAGGTGTGCGGAACACACACGAAAATCACAAAAACTAACTATAATCGTCGTTTTGGGACGCCCGGCAAAACTAAAACCCGATTACCACAAATTCCGCATTCACATCTCCTAAATGTCATAGGAGATGCCAACAATATACCCACGATAACTAATATAATTCATCCCCTAAATTTTGCGAAAACCTAGTAAGCATAAAGGATTTCCAAATTCGTGCAAATATCGCGGATTTGCGATAAAGTGCACACAACATCGCGCAACACCCAAGTTAACCATATATAGCCACTACACAAATTTTCAACACATTAACCATACTTCAAAACCTATTTTTCATAAGTAAACCCTTTCTTGATTTTTCTCAATAGAATAGCAATCAAAATTTCACACTAGATTAACTTAGATTAGCATAATTTGAAGCCACATAAGCAAAGCAACCCCATTGATTAGGTTAGTAAAACACTAGAAAGAAAAATAAATTAATTAACCTAATAATGGTTTTCTAAACCCTAGTTAAAATTCAAGCTATGAACTTTAAAACCTAGACTAGAAATTAACACTAATATTTACACTAAAACAACTCAATTAAAGAAATCTAACCAAAAGAAATTAAATGGGTAAGGATTATACCTCTAGATCTAGAGATCTAGCAAGAAATTTTGACTCCAAAGATGGCCTCCTAGCATCCAAGATCCATGCAAGAAAGGTTAAGAAGAATGGATGAAGGATGGGCTATAATTTTTGAGGTTTGATTTGGATTTTTATGGAATTTGAGATGAGTTTTGAAGAGAAAAAAAGAAGGGAAATTGGGGACAACAGCAGGTCTGGGTCGGCAGCAGGAGGGAGGTGGGGAGTTGTGAGGGAATTGGTGGAAAAAAGTCAAAGGTCAAAGCCCAAACCAATCACCCAAAGCCCATACCCAATTAATATACTAAAACCCCTATTTAAAACACTTTAAAAGGGTCAAAGAACACATATAGGAGGGGGAAAATTCATGGGCTGCTACCTTGGGATGGGGCCGGCCAAAATGAGGGGTGAGGTTGTGAGAGAGTTTACAAAAAAATTCTATGCAAAAAGACCCCCCACAATACCATATTTGCAAGTTTTAGTTCAAAATAATTATATTTTTGTTTTCCATAATAAAAACCAATTAAAACTTGAAATAAAATACTAAAAAATTATATTACAAACTAGATTTTAATTAACATGATTTTAAAGATTAAATATCCCATTTAAATTTGTATTTATCGCTAATTTAATGTATTTTTACCGGCTTAAAATAATATTAAAAATTGAAAAATTAGGGAAAAATTTTCAATGACCAGAAATTTATAAGTAACTTATTAGCTAATAAAAACTAGCAATTACCTAACAAAATTAGGTATAATTAGGCCTAAACTCCAAAATAACAAAAAAGACGATTTACGGAAAAATACCAAATTTTCACCGATTTTCGGGAAAACACCAAAACGACTTTTCAAGGCGTTACAATAGGGTAGGCTGATTTGTTGAATCAGTTAAAGAGATCTTTCTCTGATTGATTTGGGGATGTTTCCCCACCCTTGGATTTTTGATCCTAGGGCTTCTGTTTTACAGAAGGCAATCTTCTTGTTTTTAACAAGATTGGAAAATCTTTCCATACAGAATTTATTCTGTCTTTTGGTAATTTTTATTTACCATTGGATCTTTGATCCAACGGTGCTCTGATTTAGATAGCACAATCTTTTATTTGAAAAGATTTTGAGGAATCTTTCCTTAACAGAATTTAATTCTGTTCAATTATTATTAGATCTTTGATCTAACAGTAGGGAGTTTTTAATTCCAGCGCTAGCACACCCGTGCTCTGCACGTGGTGCGCTGCTTGAAGGGCAGCGCATATTGCGCTAGCGCACCTGTGTTTGACACGTAATGCGCTGCTTGGAGCGCAGCGCACTTAGAGCTAGGGCACACGTGGCGTGCGGCTTAGAGCGCAGCGCACCCAGCGCTAGCGCCCACGTGCTTTGCACGTGGTGCGCTGCTTAGGGCGCAGCGCACTTGGCGCTGCATCTGAAGCGCTGCTTCATTTCAAAAATTTGAATTTTAAACAGAGTTTTGCTCTGATTGGGGGAAACAAATGCCCCCTACCGTTGCGCTCACGTGGCCCACATGTGAGTGCAGCGGTGGGAGCATCTGCGCCCTTGGATCAACCGAGAAGTTGAAACGGCACTCAGTGCCTATAAATAGGACCTTTGGTCCTTAGGATGATTTCTATTCATCTTCTTCCTTATTTTCTGAGAATTTTTATTCTCTCACAGAGCGTAGCTCTCCATCTTAAGAATTTTCTTAAGGACAAAAACTCTGTCAAAATTTAGGTAAAGATTAAATCTTTTAATAATCTAGGGTTTTACCCATTAACAGAGCCCTGCTCTTCATAGATCTTTGATCTAAAGAAAACCCTTTTAGGGTTTCATAAGAGAGCTTTTGCTCTCTTCAAATCATGAAGAACTCTTAAGAGTTTGTTCATGGATCTTGAAGATCTCAGAATTTTTAAAAAAAATTGTTTTTAATTTTCTTGATGGATTATTCCATCATTTTCTTCCAGAGCAAAGCTCTTGAGGAAATTTTACTCCTTCATGATCAGAGTTTGACAAGTGTCACTTTGTCATAGAGCACTGCTCTCAAAGGGAGATTTACTCCTCTGCCCGAGGGATCTCTCATTTAATGAGAATCAATTGAGGATATCCTCATTTAATCAACAGTTTCATCAAATGATGAGGCTGTTTTATTAATGATGATCTATCATCTAGATTTTGTGGGCTCCCTTTGGTCCCTCTCTACTGCATTGCAGTGCGGTACAAATTTTAAAGTACCAAGTGCCAGAATTTAAATTAAATTATCGCATTGACAGTTGACTTTTGTCCCTTTTCGCTCAGGTGACATGTCTTTCGATCCCTTTTTCCCGTTTGTTCGTTCAGAGGGAGGATTTCCTGGAGCGCCTGTGGACCGGGAAGTCTTAGCATTGATCAAAGATCATGACCCGGAACATAAGAATCTTCACCTCTGGGGGACATGGTACAATCAGATAATTAGGGGTCGGCAGAGCTTTTCGTGCGTGGTACCCTCAGAGCCCATCATGGCGATCCATTACGCCGACCCACCCCCGGTGAACTATACCGTGGAAGAAGTCAACTGGACTTCGGGAGGTCTTCTTCAGCCTGCTATGGCTTTGATACCTGTTCAGCCTCCAATGGCTTTGGATACCCTGGGGCGACGTATTTGTCAAGGCGAGGTGTGACCGTGGGGACAACCATATATGATTGGGCTAATTCCTCGTCATCCAGCTGACTATCTGCAATAGGCCCGCTACATTCTGTCAGCGAAGAAATCATAGTTGTTGAGGCTTGGGTTGTATCCCGCCATTTATGCATCTCTCTTCCAGTATTCTACGCTTCCCGCCTGGTGGGTTAAGGCCTTTCTGGAGCAGTGGAACATTCCTACTCACACTTTCCTTTCGCTGGACCGAGAAGTATCAATTTCCTTAGAGAAATTTGCAGAAGTTTCTGGCTTACCGGTTATGGGGGAGCATTATGAAGAACTGCTTCCTATAGATGAATACGTTTTTGGTGCCAAGCCAGTGATGATGGGCCTTACCCCGAAGAACACCATTCAACACCAGTTCCCTAGCTTAATCAAAGTGTTGAATATTTATGAAGGCCTTTTTCTCGAATCTGGGAGCCGCGGGGTTAATTTCAAGGATTTCATTGCTCGTTTTCTCCATCCGGAAGCTCTCTCGAAGGATGCTGCTAAATTCTCCAAACTTGACGACCCTTTCGGCTTAGGGTTAAACAACTTCCCAACGGCGGAGGCAGATCAAAAGAGTTTCTTCCTTCCCAACACTACAGTTGTTTCTTTTGCGGAGGTCGCAGTCCCTGGGATTAATGAGGAAACGTTCTTTTTGGGGTTTCTTGGGCTATGGTTGAGCTGGTTTGCGCTCCCGATGGACCCTCACCGTTTGAGGCCGTCTGTCTTCTATCCGGCTCACCGAATGATTATTGGGGTGAAAGTGGCTATCGGGGTTGCCGGGTTGGCTCATCTGTATTACGGCCTCAGCCAAGCGGCGGATACTACTGAACCCGGAGTGCAGCATGTGAACTTCTCGATGCATTACTTCATGTCATGGCTCGAGCTACATGCACTTGGCATTTTCGGTATCCATAAAAGGCCTTCTTTCCACGACAGGTGCAGCTTCCCCCGGATTATGCGATTAGTCGATGCATCTATTGTAAATCCGTCACCGTGGGAAGCTATGGGTTTGCTCCTTCGTCCCCGCACGGTTGGAGATGGTATGACCTTTACCGACAAGATTCCGACTATCGACAAAGAGTCCGCAACAACGGTGCAGCCATCGCGGGACATTTTTAAAGATGGAGCCTCTGTTTTGAAAGCTCGGGAAATCTTTCATTTATATTCCATCAGACCGGGCATTCTAGTGTTTAGACAAAATGATGCGGCGTTATTCATGAGGTACAATCCGCATCGTTTCGCCCAGCAGTTGAGCTACAATCAGGGAGTCCCGCTTGAGGTTTTCTTGTTAGAACCTGCTGTCACTAAAGAGGGAATGCGAAATGCGCTGCATCATTTTATGCGTGTGAACACGGGGTCCAACTTCTTTATCAGCGAACCGAGCTGTGTCCCGAAGGCCCTTAATGTGTACGAAGAGTGGTATCAGCATTCAATGGGCGCCGTCATCAGGGAGGAGAAGCGACTGCTGCTCGATCGCAAAGGTGCACCTCTTGCTGGTGATCGAAACGTCCCTCTGAAGCGACGGACCATTGTCCGTCTTCCCTTAAGAGAAGTTGCCGCGATCGAAGTCCCGCATGACAGGCCCGAGCTACCGATACCCCGTGCTCCTGTGGAAACGGTGACTGTAGCTTCCCCCGAGTCTGGCGTGGTTTCAGATATCGGGACTCATCGTCCCAAAGTGCCCACCAAGCGTAAGCTTGTGCTAGCTGCGACCGGCGCTTGCTCGCAGAAGAAGAAAAAGTCGATCTTTTCTGCCGATGTTGAGCCTCATGCTCCTTATGGTGAGGGCCTGAGCGAGTATGGGACAAACAAGGGTCTATTCATGCTGCCAGATGATACTGATATGGAGGCTGCCATTGCAGCTTCTGCGCAATTGGAAAGCCACGAAGCGGGACTGGCGATCCTTGCGCAATCAGGTAACCATCAGTTGTATCTTTCGTCATTGCATCATATTTTTATCATCATGTTTTGACTGACCCTTTTCCTTCTTTAACAGGCATTTCTACCGAAGAAGCTCTCGCAGCTTCTCTCAAGACTTTTGAGGAGGAGGAAAGACTTCGAGCATCCTTAGGCATTGGTACATTTCGGTTCACCGCGTCTCCACTCTCGTTTCTTATGGGTAATATGACCCCTTCTTCTCATCTTATTACAGGAACTACCTCTACTCAGGTTATTCCAGGCATGGTATCGACTTTGCAGGGCGGTACGGAGACGCTTCCCGAGTCGGCTATCGAAGTCTTAGTTCCGTCGGTATTGCCGAAAGAAGCTTCACTTAAGCAACCGATGGCGGATGCCATAACGGTTCCAGAGGTAACTATTGGCGCGGATGATGACGTCCCGTTGACGGAGGTCTTTAGAAGGTCTGCCGTCATGGCCCGGGCGGAAAGGAAGCGTCGAATGCGCACGGCAAGGGAGCGTACTGCCGCTTTGGATGCGGGCGCAGGTCCAAGCGCTGTTACCCCTACCCTTACTCCTTCAGAGGATACTTCGGCTGCCCTGTCTACCGCCCACAGACAGGCAGCACGTGCGGCTCGGGAGGCAATCTAAAAACCGACCCAAGGTAACGTGACATTGGGCTCTTTTGTCAAAGTTTTAATTTTCAGGTTCTCATATATCTTATCCTGCAGGGCCGAGTCTTGCCGAGGAAGTGGTAGGTGACGTGGCGGCAACCACCGAGCCTGAGGTAGCGGTAGGTGAGACAGCCACAATCGCCAAGCCTGAGGTAGCCACTCTTTCTCAAGAGTCAGGCACTGCTCCAATCGTCGCTCTTTCCCCTTGCGTCTCCTTGCCGTTGCCGGGCGCTGCGAGTGTTACGACGATTCTCGTGGAGTCGGGGGATGAGGCTATGGGTGGCGAGACCGTTCCGATGGAGGAGGGTGAAGCATTCGCTGCATCCAGTGACGCTCTTGTCGCGGTCTCAATCGGCGACTCACAAGGTAGATTTTGGGTCATTACCCTCTCCTTTATTCTGCAATCCCTTTCAATTTCTTTTTGACAGCGTTTCTCTTATTCTTAATGCAGGTGTGATGAGTGTTGGGGTTGTGCCATCCTAGGAAGCATCTCCGGTTGCTGCTTTGACGGTGACCGCTCCTCTACCTTCTCTCATACCATCTCAAATGCTGGAAGGTGCGGATTTGTGACCCATCAGTTTCATTTTAGGCAGTATACTTTATGTACTGACATTGTATTATTGCATCCCTGCAGGAGTCCTTTTTGATCACCTGTATCAGGTGCTACACCCACACTTCTCCTTCCAGTCAGAGATTGCCTCTTCTAGTGGCGCTGGTGAGTACAGTCTTTAGCTGATGTCTTTTTTTTACGGGTAGCCAAATCGTTTCTAATCCCTCTTTGTTTTGACTGCAGCACTACAGATTGAAGGGGGAGACGAAAGAACAGTTGCGCCACCGGTTCTCCCAGCCTTGCCTCCTGCTGCTGCCGGTATAGTAAACTCCATTGTTCATGAGCCTCCTTTATTTCTTGGACCGTCACTTGACTGTGGTTTGTTTTGTAGCGGTGATACCGACTTCAACTCCGCTCGAATCTCGAATCATAATGCCAAGAGGCCTCTTTTCCACGCGTTCATCTTCAAAAGGTGCTGCGAATAGTCTGCGCATGTTGAACGATCACCTTGAGGAGCTTAACGCGGAGACTCCTGCCCTTGTTGCAAATTTTGCTGCTGAGGTTAATCCCATGCTGGCGACGCTCGTACACTTCCACAGCGAGGGCGTCGTTGAGTCTTGGGTTAATCAATGTAGAAAAATTGAGGCTTGTCTGCATGAGCTCGAGGTCGGACGTCCCGCTCCAGAGGTCCTGGCTGTGAACTCCCAGCGGGCTGCATGGGTGGAGCAGAGCACTCCCTATTTCCGCAATCTTGAACAAGAAGCGGCCTTGAGGCATAAGGAGCGCGAGGAGATTTCAAGCGAATTTGCCTAATTGCATGCTCAAGTTGATGAAAACGCTGCACAACTGAAAGTTATCTTCGAAAGCCTTCTACGATGTATTTCTGACGGGCTCATGCTGAGGTAAAAACTCTATCTCATCGAGTGAGATGCACAGAATCATGGGGCAGCTCAGCGGGTCGTCGAAGAGCAACTTTCATCTTACTTGCAGCAACGAGCCCAGGTCGAAGCAGAGTTGGCCGCGGCAGTTGACCAAGAAAAGGGGCCGAGGGAAGTGCGCGAGCGGCTGATTGGTCTATTGAAAATGCTTCCCTCTCAATAATTGTTTTTGCACCACTTATAATTTTTGAATAAAATGTATCCCCCTTTTTTTTCTTTCATATGATGTAAATTGTACTCAATTGAATTTATGAATAAAAGATACATTTCTTTCGTACTATCTTGTGTCATTTCTTGCTTTCTTCTTTTCTTTATTATCGGCATGTCCCTTTAGTAAGCGTAGCCTGCAGATGATAGAGAGAGCATTCCATTTTGAATTCTTCGAGAGGTAATGATGGCTTAGGAAGCAGGTTCAGATCTGCTGTCTAAGACTTTTTAACATCATGAGCCGTGAGGGTCTCATAAAAACTTTTCTCCCTATAAGTCGAGAGGATCTCGTAGGTGTATTTTCTCCTTAGGAATCATGAGGATTCCTAAGTGCGTTTTCTCTTATAAGTCGTAAGGATCATACAAAAGAGTTTTCTTCCTTACGGGTCGAGAGGACCCGTAAGTGTTTGATGAGATTGACATCATCCGCGTTTCACGGAGTCAGTAGTTGCTCTGGGCGTTTCCCACGGGGTCAAGATTGACATAGGCCGTGTTCCACGTGACCAGGATTTGCTCTGGATGTTTCCCACGGAGTCATAGCCGTGTTCTGCGAGGACCAGGATCCATTCTGGACGTTTTCCACGGGGTCAGGATTGACATAGGCCGCGTTCTACGAAACCAGGAATTTGCTCTGGATGCTTCCCACGGGGACATAGCCGTGTTCTGCGAGGACCAGGCTCCGCTCTGGACGTTTCCCACGGGGTCAGGATTGACATAAGCCGCGTTTCACTAAACCAGGAATTTTTCTCTGGATGCTTCCCACGGGGACATAGCCGTGTTCTGCGAGGACCAGGCTCCGCTTTGGACGTTTCCCACAGGGTCAGGATTGACATAGGCCGCGTTCCACAAAACCAGGAATTTGCTCTGGATGCTTCCCACGGGGACATAGCCATGTTCTGCGAGGAGCAGGCTCCGCTCTGGACGTTTCCCATGGGGTCAGGATTGACATAAGCCGCGTTTCACGATACCAGGAATTTTGCTCTGGATGCTTCCCACGGGGACATAACCGTGTTCTGCGAGGACCAGGCTCCGCTCTGGACATTTCCCACGGGGTCAGGATTGACATAGGCCGTGTTCCATGAAACCAGGAATTTTGCTCTGGATGCTTCCCACAGGGACATAGCCGTGTTCTGCGAGGACCAAGCTCCGCTCTGGAAGTTTTCCATGGGTTCAGGATTGACATAGGCCGTGTTCCACGAAACCAGGAATTTTGCTCTGGATGCTTCCTACGGGGACATAGCCGTGTTCTGCGAGGACCAGGCTCCGCTTTGGATGTTTCCTACGGGGTCAGGATTGACATAGGCCGCGTTCCACGAAACCAGGAATTTTTCTCTGGATGCTTCCCACGGGGACATAGCCGTATTCTGCGAGGACCAGGCTCCGCTCTGGACTTTTCCCACGGGGTCAGGATTGACATAAGCCGCGTTTCACAATACCAGGAATTTTGCTCTGGATGCTTCCCACGGGGACATAGCCGTGTTCTACGAGGACCAGGCTCTGCTCTTGACGTTTCCCACGGGGTCAGGATTGACATAGGCCGCGTTCCATAAAACCAAGAATTTTGCTCTGGATGCTTCCCACGGGGACATAGTCGTGTTCTGCGAGGACCAGGCTCCGCTCTGGACGTTTCCCATAGGGTCAGGATTGACATAGGCCGTGTTCCACGAAACCAGGAATTTACTCTGGATGCTTTCCACGGGGTCTGATTGACATAGCCGTGTTCTGCGAGGACCAGGCTTCGCTCTGGACGTTTCCCACGGGGTCAGGATTGACATAGGCTGTGTTCCACGAAACCAGGAATTTTGCTCTGGATGCTTCCCACGGGGACATAGCCGTGTTCTGCGAGGACCGGGCTCCACTCTGGACGTTTCCCACGGGGCCAGGATTGACATAGGCCGCGTTCCATGAAACCAGGAATTTTGCTCTGGATGCTTCCTACGGGGACATAGCCGTGTTCTACGAAGACCAGGCTCCGCTCTAGACGTTTCCCACGGGGTCAGGATTGACATAAGCCGCGTTCCACGAAACCAGGAAAGGTTGACTCTCGATTGTTCGCGCATCGTCGAGTCAAGGAACTGGGAATTTTGCCGCAGCTCCGATTTGTTGATGTCGTGTCTGTTGAAATAAGACGGATATTGAGATGATCTCCAGGCTGTCTGTGAACTGTTGGGATTTGGCTTCTTCTTCTGATGGAGCCTGGGGAGGGAAGGTGTGATTCCTTCTTTGTTTGCGCCCCTGGATTGTATACAGGGATTAATGTGATATCACTTGTAGGGCAAAAAGTTTCATTTTATATTTTTCTTTCCGCGATTCTCTATCATTTCAGCTTTTATATCGTGAAAATCGCGATTGCCCAATCATTTCGGCTATCTCTCGCGGTGCCCAATTATTTCGGCTATTTGTTTTATTTTTACTCGCTGCTTTTTATTGCGAGTTGCCCAATCATTTCGGCTATTTTGCATGCAAATATTTTTACTTGCTGATTTTGTTTACAAGTTGCCCCATCATTTCGACTATTTCGTATGCATGTGTGGCTCGCTGCTTTTTCGCTGCAAGCTTGGAATTAGACACCGATTTCGGCATCAGCACCGTTATAACTGGGATATTTCCAGGAGTGAATCATCATTTGACTTCGTCGATGTCGAACAAAGATGGCTTAGTAGACAGGGTTAGAATCCTGTCGACTAAGGCTTTTGACTTCATGAGCCGTAAGGGTCCCATAAAGGTATTTCTCCCTACGAGTCGTGAGGATCTAGTAGGTGCGTTTTCTCCTTAGGGATCGTGAGGATTCCTAAATGCATGGTCTCTTATAAGTCGTAAGGATCTTACAAGAGTGCTTTCTCCTTATAAGTCGAGAGGACTTACAAGTGTCTTTAGCCATATGAGCATATCCCCAGTCTCTGGTGGGACTTCGTTAGGGAAATGTTTATTAGCGCCCATGGATTGTATACAAGGTTCAATACTGAACCGCTTGTAGGGCAGCTTTGGAGGTTGTGATGGCTGCTTAAGAACAGGTTTAGATCCCTGTAGCTTAAGGCTTTTGAATCCTATGAGCCGTGAGGGTCTCATAGGAGGGTTCTCCTTACGAGTCGTGAGGATCTTGCAAGTGTAATTTCTCCTTAGAAATCGTGGGGTCTCTAAGTGTGTTGTTCCCTTGTGAGTCGTAAGGATCTCACGCAGGTGGTTTCTCCTCACAAGGTCGAGAGGACCTTGTGAGTGTCTTTTAACGAGGTTGCGCCCTTTCGGGTTTTCAGAAAACTCGCCGGTAGCCCTGCCGTTTTTACTCACGGAGCCCTTTCGGGTTTTCATCCTTCCCACTTTGCTTATGGACATACTGTTTTCTTTTTTTTTTTAATTATTTTTTTTGTGTCAGCCTTGGGATGCTGCATTCCATAGTAGTTTATCGACGTCTCGGTCAACAGCCAGTTTTAGGACATAGTGGTCCATTGTTAGTTTAAGGACGTTTCGGTCTGATATTAGTTTCAGGACATTTCGGTCCGTCGTTAGTTTAAGGACGTTTCGGTCCGTTGTTAGTTTTAGGACATTTCGGTCCGTCGTTTCGGTCCGTAACCGGCTACTACTTATAGAGTTTGGGCTTAGGAAGATAGCAAGCGGACATAGGCATCGTCATCTATCGTTGACCTAGACCGTGACTCGTTAAGCGTAGTATTTTTTTCAGGAAGCGGCCATTTATTGGCCTGAAAGGTCTTTCACCATGCATGTCCATGAGTAGATAGGCTCCACCCTGGTAGACTTTGTCTATGATATACGAGCCTTCATAGTTCGGCTCGAACTTCCCCCGTTTAGCACGATTGGGGATCATGGGTCTCTTGACCACTAGCACGAGTTCGCCTTGGTGGAATGTTCTCGGCCTAATCAATCTTTCATATGAGCGCGTCATCTTTTCTTTATAAGCCTCCAGATTTTGTTGCGCTACGAGCCGGGTTTCATCAAGGGCGTCGAGCTCCTCAAGCCGAAGGTGAGCATTTTCTTCGTCTGTTACCTCGTAATGAACGGCCACTTGTAGAGAGGGTAACTCTATCTCGAGGGGGTGTATCGCTTCTGTACCGAATACCAATGCGTACATCGTCGTGTTTGTGGCTGTTTTGAATGTAGTTCGATACGCATAGAGAGCTTCATGCAGTCTCTCGTGCCAGTCCCTCTTATTTCGAGACACCATCTTTTTCACGACCTTCATCAAGGTCTTGTTAAAAACCTCAGCTAGACCGTTGGCTCGAGAATTATAGACCGAAGAATATCTCCAGTCTATGTTATGCTGTCATGCGAAGCGGCTGATCTTGTGGCTTCTGTAGGCTGGCCCGTTATCGGAGATAATCCGTCGCGGAGTGCAAAACCGATAGATGACGCGTGTCTTGAAGAAATGGAGAATATTCTCCGTCTTCACCTCCCTTAGCGGTACTACTTCTGCCCATTTGGAGAAGTAATCAGTTGTCGCTAAAATGAATCGATGTCCTCTGGATGATGCTGGTTCAATGGAACCGATTATGTCAGTTCCCCACATTTCGAACGGCCAGCTAGCCACCGTTGGGTGTAGTGGATTTGGATGCTGGTGGATAAAGTCCCCATGAATCTGGCACGAGTGGCATTGCTTCGCGTATTCAAGGCAGTCTTGGATCATCATGGGCCAATAGTAGCCCATACTTTTGATCTTCAGCTTCATCTTCGGGCCGGCTTGGTGAGAACTACAGAGCCCGTCATGAGTTTCTTGGATGACTCTCTTTGCCTCTTCAGGTCCCAGGCATCTTAGCCATAAAGAGTCAAATGATCTTTTATACAGGGTATCATTGACGAAGGCAAAAGACAGAGCTCGTTTCATGAGCTGATGTCTTGAGGACGCATCTTCAGGTGTTCGACGGGATTTGAAGTAGTCTATAAAGACTTCTCTCCAATCCTCAGCCTTTTTCTGGTCTTTTATTTGTAGGGCCGTTTGCTCGGTCGCTCTTTTTTCTTCGGACGACTCAGGAGATATTTCTGCCGGTGCGAGAACCCGACGGCTTTGCATAACGATCCTCGCGTCATTGAGGTTCTCATCGGCCAGTTCTTTAGCTAGCTTGGCTAATGCATCTGCCTTGCTATTTTCCCCACGCGGTATACTTTCCAGCATGTAGGAGGGAATTTGAGTCAGCAGTTTCTGCACTCTTTCGCTGTACTTCACCAGCTCTGGCTTGCACGTTTGATAGTCGCCGTTTACTTGACTAACGACCAATTGAGAGTCTCCGTATATAAGGAGGTGTTCAATTCCCATGTCGACAACGATCTCAAGACCTGCTATCAAAGCTTCGTATTCGGCTTCATTGTTCGTCCTCGGCTCTGTTAAGGAGAAGGAAAAGTGCATTATCCCTCCTTGTGGAGTCACGAAGATGAGTCCCACCCCGGATTTGATTATGGGGGTACTTTGTTTGTGCTTCTTCATGGAAGATGCTCCATCGAAGTAAAGTTCCCATCGGGTGTCATTCTCTTTTCTCTCACTGTCGATTGTGTCAAACGCGTGCTCGTCGGGCAATTCATAGTTCAAAGGAGAATCAGCAGGTATCGGATGCTCGGCAAGGAAGTCGGCGATGGCCTGGCTTTTTACTGCCTTGAGAGGACGATAAGTTATCGAGAACTCCATTAAGAGCATGGCCCATTTAGCGAGCCGTCCCGTTAATATAACCTTTGACATCAAATATTTGAGAGGATCTACTTTCTATATGAGATGGACCTCATGTTCCAACGCGTAGTGTCTGAGCTTCGTTATCGCGAAGATCAACGCTAGGCAGTGTTTTTCAATGGGGGAGTAGTTGCTTTCTGCCCCCAGTAGAACTCGACTCAAGTAGTAGAAGGAACTTTCCTTCCCTTGGTCGTTCTCTTGTGCCCACAGCGCGCCCGAGGAACCTTCGAGGGTGGCAAAGTAATTTGTTAATGATCCTTACTCCTTCGCTATAGTTGCTTTCCGTGTATACAGAATGAGGGGTTTTCCCTTGACCGGAGCAGTCAGCACCGGCGGATTCTGCAGGTATTGTTTAATTTCATCCAGTGCGCTTTGGCATTTGCAATCCCAGACGAACGGAGTTCCTTCTTCATCAAGTGACTGTAAGGACGACATTTGCTGGAGAGATTGGCTATAAATCGCCGGATATACGCGAGCTTTCCTTGGAGAGACCGCAGTTGCTTGAGAGTTCTTGGAGGAGGCATTTCCATGATCGCCTTGATCTTCGACGGGTCTATCTCGATGCCTCGATGTCGTACGATGAATCCAAGGAATTTGCCCGAGGAAACTCCGAATGCGCATTTGAGAGGGTTCATCTTCAAGTTATATTTCCGAAGGCGCTGAAACACGATCTTCAGATGATCTAAATGTTCCTCGTATGACTTGCTTTTAACTACGAGGTCTTCGATATAACATTCGACGATTTCATGTATGAGGTCATCGAAGATCTTCGTCATGGCCCTCTGATAGGTGGCACCGGCGTTCTTTAGACCGAAGGGCATCACCTTGTAGCAGAATATGCCCAAAGGGGTCCGGAAAGCGGTATGCTTCTGGTCCTCGGGATGCATCTTTATCTGATTGTATCCCAAGGAGCCGTCCATGAAGGAGAAAACTTCATGAGTGGACGTATTATCTATCATCAGCTCGGTAACCGGTACAGGAAAGTCGTCCTTCGGGCAAGCTTTATTGAGATCCCGAAAGTCCACGCAGATGCGCACCGTCCCATTTTTCTTCATCACTGGGACAATGTTGGCGATCCAGTTAGGATACTGAACTTCTTGGATGAAGCCAGAGTCGATTAGCTTCTTGACTTCGGCGTTGATGCTCATCTCAAGCTCGAGTCACATTCTTCTCGGTGCTTGTTTGATCGGCTTGACGTCTGGAGATATCGCCAATTTGTGGACGGCTATTTTTGGATCCAATCCAGGCATCTCGGAATAGTTCCATGCGAAACAGTCTTTATACTACATGAGCACGTCTTTTAGCGTAGCCACCCTTTCTTCAGACAACAGCTCACTGACGAATGTCGGTCGCGGGTCACTTGCTGTCCCCAAGTCAATTTTCTTGAGATTATCTGCAGTAGTATGTATTCCGTCTTCCAGCTCTTTTGGCGCCGGTGGAAACTCTGAGATTACCCCGTCATCATCATTTTCGAAGCACCAGGGGAGGTCATCCATATTCTCGGGCTCTTCTTCTGACGGCGTTATCACGTGGCAGGTACGAGATCGCTTCCAAGACCGATGTTGATCCGGCTCTATTCTCGTGGCTTTGGGTTCATGCCTCTGCGGCGGGGTTACCCTCCAACTGCTGGATAAAGCGAATTTGCCTTGTTGATATTGGTCTTCGACCCAGTTCTTGAAGGTGAAGCAGTCTTCAAGAGGATGTCCTATTGCTCGGTGATAGGAGCAATAGTCTGGATGGGAGACTTCGCCTGCTTTCTCGGGGTGCTTGGACTCCGGGAGGGTGATCATCTGATGTTTTATGACAAGATCGAGTATCTTCTTTGTCTTGTCTTGGGGAAAAGAATATTCTCGACCATCTTTTTTATAAGAGACGGCTCCTGGCTGCTCGATTCTTGATCGCGTGACTTCTTAGACCCGTTTTGCCGCTGTCGAACGTTTTTTCCGTTCTTTGGTTTATTTTTGCCTCTGCGTCGGGTCTTTTGTATGACGGGCTGGCGACGAAGGGTATCGTCAATCTCTGAGCCCGCTGAAGGAGGCGTTGCATTCTGGCTTTCTCATAGATGGCCATTTCGCGATTATGATCATCTCGAACCTTTTGACCCGCTTCCCTTATAAGCTTGTCCATTTGTTCTTCAAACACCGGGCTTGGTATTTTTACGACGGGAGCTCGTTTTGGTTCAGGGTTAGCACCTTCCCATAAAGCATCTCCTTCTCCGTCGAAGTCATGTATGACATAGCAGCCGCGAAATCGCTCCCGTTTCTTGGATTGAACATACCCAAGCCCGATCGTTTCCATTCTCCCGTTGGGCAACTTTTGTTGCGTTCCGGGGATATCCAAGATCCTGTTGTAGAACTGAGCTTGTCGAGCAGTCTGCTTAAGGGGTACGCCTTGGCGCCTCAACAGTCTTTTTAATTTGTCTGTGTAGTATCTAGGCAAATGGATTGGCTGGAGCTTATCAAGTGTAGAATCCGCACCATGCCAAATTTCCTTCTCCACTTTGGTTTCCGTGGATCTATATAAGAGGATCGCCTTTTCATCATTTCTCCTGGGGGAACGTAGAATGTATGCAGTTCCTGCACACTATAAGCATTAAGTGCATCGAGCTCTTTGTAATGCTCTCGCGGAACCATGGAAACTTGCAAACTCTGATCATCGTCAGCGAAGGCTTGTATCGATGGCCGAGCAGAGAATACGGCATTGCCTTCATCTTCCGAGTCGCTGCCGAAGATCAACATAGGGGTGGACGGTCTCGGTTTGTTGTATTGGGACGGCCCTGAACAAACTATTTCTTCTTCCTCCTCGGTATCACTCCCGAAGACCGGAATAGTGGTGATAGCTTTGTTCTTGTCCTCCGGTTTGCGACATCTTTCCGTGTCTTTGAAATCTGGCAGGAAGTACTTGGCGTCCTCATATTTGCGAACTTCGTTCACGGAGAATGGGTTTAGTTCTCCTGTCACAGTATACTCGAGACCATCATTGTAGTACTTCATACACTGATGTTGTGTAGAAGGGATAATGTTGTACTCGTGTAACCAAGGCCGGCCGAGCAAAGTGTTGTAGCAAGTCTTGGCATCAATGACATGAAACTTGATGTTCGTGACTAGAAGCCCGAAGTGTAGCGTCAGTATTACAGACCCGAGCGTCCGTGATGACTGGGAGTCAAACCCGGAGATGGTGATTTTATCACGAGCGAGGTGCTGAACGCTCATGCAGATTTCCTTCAACACTCTTACATTGAGGAGATCGACTGAGGACCCATTGTCCACCAGGATTTTACCTATCTTGATATCATGACAGTATCCGGAGACATAAAGGGGACGGTTGTGCTTGCACGTCCCGAGGAGGAGATCTTCATCGCCAAAGGTGATATCGGCTGTGTGCACTTCTTCCAGCTCGTCCTTCATCCTTTCTTCGGCGAGGAAAGCTTTGAACTGTTCGGGCTCTTGTAACGCCTTGATCAAAGAATCCCTTGCTTCTTTAGATAGCAAAAGGGCATCGACAATGCTGAGCTGTGAAGGTAGCTTCCTCAAGTGTGCAAGAACGTTGTAATCCACCTTACTTTTCTTGGGCGGGTCCTTGGCTGCCAGCTCTTCGACGATTCGATCATCGAGGGAGATATCCTCCGAAACCTTTTCTTTCCCCTTATACATTTTATTGGATCCCTTGTTTGCAGATCCGAGATTCTTTTCAGGCAGCGTGCGATTGCGCAGCTGAATGTTCTCCCAGTTCTTCGATTCTTCCTCTTTTCCCGAAGTAGATTCTTTGAAGAGAGGGCCGAGAGTTATTTCTTCTTCAGAGTCGCTCCCGAAAGTGAGGACTTGCGATCCCTCAGCATTGACCATGTGACATTTGCTGGCAGTTCTCTTATGCTCCTCGGTCGTATTTTTTTGCTCCCGACGAGTTTTGCGTTTCATCCGCTTAAAATGCTGCCGGTGAGCAACATATCCTTGCCACCAGTTTTTGAAAGTGTTGCACTCTTCGGTGGGGTGCGCAATCTTTCGATGGTATAAGCAATAGCTAGGATGTGTTTCCGCTTCATCAGGGGCGTTTCCTTCGGAGAGAGGCAGCTTCATTCCCATTGATATAGTTTTGGCGAACCTTTTCTTCGTCTTGAGCGTGCTTTTGCTGGCCATGGGCATGTCTTGATCTGGTTGGAGTGCTTCAACCCTTTCATCCAGTCGCTGACGTTTGGCCTTCTCAAATATGGCCATCTCACGCTCTCGATCAGCTTTGCTTTTCAAAAGAGCTTCGTTTAAGAATGCGTCAATTACTTCGTCGAACGGTTCTAAAAGTTCCGGCTCAGGATCTGCCCCCAGTTTCTCTGCGTAAGATGCTTCTTCATCGTTTACCAACGAGTGAGAGATCATATGGCAACTTTCCACATAATCCTCAGATTCATCTAACGAGTCTTCTCCGTTGTCGTCATCTCCGTCCTCAAGGACGTGGCTGAGAAACTCTTGGAGTGTGACTGGAGTCCGCGCTCTTTGATTGTATTCTTCCAACACGTCAATTTGTTTTTGCAGGTCCGTGCGCTTGTCACCAGGCTTCATAGGCTTTTTGGCCTTCTTCTTTTTCTTCGAAGACTTTGACGGCTGGGTGTGGGCGCTTTGACTATCACCACCAATTTTTGGAGTTGGGCGCAGCTTCAGCATTCCCTCGATGACTTCGGGTTCTAGCGGATTTTTCCATTTGATTGCCGGGCATTTTTGGAGATCCTTCAGCATTCTTTTAGTCTTGGCTGGAAGAACAACTTCCCATGGAGCTTCTTTTACAAAAGAGCACGATGCCTCCGGTGTGTCCGTTTTCTTGGGAACGTGAGGTTGTGGCGGGTTTACCTTCCAATTCTCGGACATGGCAAATTTGCCCTGTTGGTATTGATCTTTGATTCAGCCTTTAAAGATGAAGCAATCTTTAATTGGGTGGCTTACCGTTTGATGGTAGATGTAATAATTGGGACTGTTAGCCTCGCCGGGCTGCAACGGTCGTTTTG
Organism: Agapanthus africanus; assembly: GCA_030015575.1. NCBI lineage: Eukaryota > Viridiplantae > Streptophyta > Magnoliopsida > Asparagales > Amaryllidaceae > Agapanthus > Agapanthus africanus. The sequence goes on along the minus strand of CM057343.1, from coordinate 58,046,098 downwards.
GATTCGGCAGATTGATGAGCCTGTTGCGCACCGCTAGCTCGAACAATCTTTTTGTCTTGTCCCGGGGAAACGAATATGGGCGTTTCATTTTCTCATTATAGTATCACCGTCTCTCGTCTAAACGATCCATTAATTTTAGACCACCGGGCTACTATGGAGTATTTGCGATGAAGGTCGCCTTTCCTTTGCCCTTTTCGTTCCGTTGCTCCGGCTTTGAAGGAGAAGATCTATGACCCATCTGGTCCATTTGGGCCAATTTGTCGATCAAGGCCTGAAACGTGGTCGGCTTGAAGAACATCATGAATTGGGAAATAGTTGCTTGAGGGTCAAGAGTGCCCACGAACATGCCCATTGCCGGCGCTTCTTCGATGCGCTGTTCACATTTTGACCATAAATTTCGCCATCGTATTGCGTATTGGACCCATGTTTCGCCTGGCTTCACCCTGGCATTGATCAATACCGTTATTGGGGTGCGTTCACTAGCACTCGTGAAACGCTGGGTGAATAGTAGCTCCATCTCTGAAATGTTTTAACAGAGTCGTTCGGGAGTTCAGAGTACCATTCGAACGCTGTCTCCGACAAGCTGCCGACGAACTGGCGGAGCAGAAGTTTATCGTCGCCTCCAGTGTTGCCGCACAAGGCTCTGAATTGAGCGACGTGCTGATGCGGATTTCCCATCCCTTTATATACATGGAATTTAGGGATCGTATATCTCGGCGGGTACCTTATTTGGTCATACCAGCCTGGATAGGGTCGTCCCGTTATAACGATCTGCCCAGCCGCTTCATTAGCCTGGCGAGCTCGTATCTTCTGAGCGATGTAATCGTCCAGAGCGGCCTTGGAGATGGTTTCCTCTTTGGCTGCTGAAAGAGCCGGAGGAGGGTTCGACGTCTCTCCTCTGTCATCTTCAATGATAATCGGGGGGTCTTCAGCTGGAGGTTCCGGCTGTAACATCATCCCAGCCATGTCTTGGAACAACAGAGCCATTCGTTTGATGTTGGCTGCCTGTTCCGCAACCTCTTTCTCTTTCCTCTCAAGCATTCTTCAGAGGAAATAAGCATTGGTTTCTTATTCCTGACGCTGTTCTGATGTCTCCGGATTTTCTTTCGGCCCAGTGAGTGCGGCCATTGCAGTTAGCATCTCCTGAAGTTTCTGCTACTGCTGTTCCTGAGCTTTTGTTATTGATCGAGTAAGCGGTCGATGACCTGTAGAGGCACGACTTTCCTCTTTTCCGGAAGCCATATAAATAGTGTGCACCACCATGCCCCCAGACTTGGGGTGTTTAGGCTCGGTGTCTTTGCGGTTTGCCGCGGTCACAGGGGCTTTCTCTGGCCTCCTTCTCTTGTGAGCGGTTGACGTTGAGGGAGCCATTGCAGCGGGCACCCAGACGGATGACATCCTCTATGATACCACGGGGTGGCTCTTTTCTTGTTGAGCTTTAAGCTTCTTTGGCCGGCGAGAATAGTCTCAATCACCGACCCTTGAACCTGTCGCTAGACTTTGTAAATTTTGGAGGACAGCCGCTGAGGGGGCTGCTCCGGCTTTGTTTCTGTAACATTCTCCACGGGTGGAGGAGATTTTTTTAGTATGGTGGCGGAAGAGTTCCTACGCACCTTGTTAAGCAGTTCAAAACTGTTCCCGGTTAGAACAGTAACATTGACTTCCACTGTTGGGGTTGGCGGAGTTAACCCAGACGGAGAGCTACCCCCGGCCTTCCTTACTCGACGCCAGTGACAACGGTGAGCATGTCGTGCGGATGGTGTTGGTTCAGCTGTGGGGATGACTTCATCATACCCCCTGTCTTGGCGGAGGGTTGTCGCCGGTATCAGCCTCTTGAAGACCGACGGACGTCCGTTGAGTGGGGACAGCCAACCTATCAAAAGCAGACTTTCGCACAGGAGGAGAAGTGTTGATGACTTCGTTTGGGGAGAAAGCCGGAACAGTCAGTCTAGCGAAGACCGACTCCTTGGCAGGAGAAGCCGCTTTGACGACTTCAGGAGCAGGGATGGCTATTCTTTTTGGAATAACCCTTTCTGGAATTGCAGGCTTCTTCATGGGCCCTCATGAACCTTGGCCCAATCTGGCGAAGACCGAGGCATTTAGTTTGGGCGACTCGTTGAGAGGGGCCGCAGCAGTCGCAAGCCGATCAAAGACCGACTTATTCGGAGCTTCTTGTAATGGTGTAGGAGTGCTGAAACTCATTGGCGGGATCATAGTCCCAAAGAACAGCCCAGTGGTGGCTTGCGTCACCTGGTCCACCGGTATTGTGAAAAGGGAGGCCGCTTGGGGGCCGTAGGTTACACCCCTAGATGGGGCGGAACGGGAATTGCTGTTGCAGCTGGAGCAGTTAAAGGCCATTGATGTTATGTTTTCTGCACGAGAGAAAAACCAAATCTTAGTACCTCGAATCCAAGGGCAACCATATCAAACCACGATTCGTTCGCGAACACGACACACAAAGTGTGGAGTGGAAAGAGGAAAAAGTCCCACCGGGCATGCCAGAATTTGTTCCCCGCCGAAACACGGAGACGCGACCGCGCGGATCCATCTTGCCTGAATTTCGGGGCAGATGCTAATTGGTGCTATCCGTCCACCTCTCCGAAGATGCCAAGTTGATTTATGATATCGTGTATCGAAGGTTTAAACGGATACGGCCGATGCAGCAGACTTCCTCAGATTCCCCCTCATTTGAGGGGTTTTTGATTATGGGGACGCTCTTCCCTGCAGGCGCAAGCCCCTGCAGTTAATTACGCTACTGCATCGCGGTAACCACTTTCTCCTTCTCCAGATGGTCACTTCGTGTCGTGAGTGTTTGTTTTGTTTTTTGGTTGCCTGTGGATTGTATACGGAGACTAATTTATGTTGTCGCCCATAGGGCGTGGATTAGTCCAAATCCGCATTTTCTTAGATTTGGGTTTGGGGTTGGGTTTAAGGATATGTTAGTCTCATTTGAGACTAAGATCAACTTAAACGTATGTTAAGGATATGTTAGTCTAATTTTAGACTAAGATCAACTTAACGGGATCGTTTAGATCCAACAAGAGAGCATTTGGACTCAATTGTTTAGTTTAGGGACATTGCGGTCGATAATTAGTTTAAGGACATTACGGTCTAATGTTAGTTTAAGGACATCTCGGTCCAGGTTAAGGACATCATAGTCCGTGAGTTTAAGGACCTCACAGTCAAGGTTAAGGACATCATAGTCCGTGAGTTTAAAGACCTCACAGTCAAGGTTAAGGGCATCATAGTCCATGGGCTTAAGGACCCCACAGTCCGGTTTAAAGACGTTATAGTCTGTGAAATGTATGGTTGTCGGGACCCGTCACCTCTCTGAAGACGTTGAAGGATTACAACGACATATATCAGAGGGGTTCAGAGATGTACCCTTAAACCAATTTTGATTGGTAGATCTGTAGTCCAATTTGGAACTAAGATCTGTTAAAAGATTTATGAGCATGTAGGCTCAATTAATCTGAATTTGAGGACTTATGGCCAATCTTGAGCTAAGTCCAATCAAGTTAAAATGTTTTAACATTTATTTTGGGCTGTTGAGCTTTTATTTGGGCTCGGCCCCTTTTAACAATGATGAGCATTGATTTATATCTTGACAATGTTTTGTCTTTTATTGAATGCTGAGCATTCATCATAGCTCTGGGCTTATTAAAGAACAATTTATGTTCTGTCAGCGCAACACATGGTGCGTTTGGCGCTTTGCGCCAGTCAGAGAGCGCAGTGCGCTTCTGCCACGTGGCGCATACATGAAGGACACGTGTCGCGCTTGACGCTACGCGCTAGATGATGGGCGCATTGCGCCAGTTTATGAGCACAGAGCGCTGGTTCATGAGCGCATTGCGCTTTTAGTTCAGTGGCGCACACGTGAGTGACACGTGGTGCGCTTGGCGTTGAGCGCCAGCCCATGAGCGCAGTGCGCTATTTCAAGAGCGCAAAGCGCTAGTGGTTAATTGGCGCATACGTGATTGACACATGGCGGCGCATACGTGATTGACACGTGGCGCATTTGGCGCTGATCGCCAGTCCAGAGAGCGCAGAAGCGCAGTTTAAGAGCGCAATGCGCATTTGATCAAATTTTATGATCTGCGTTTTTTAAAAGAGACTTTGTTTCAAGATCTAAGAACAACCGTTCTTATTTTGTTTCAATCTCTTATATTGATGAAAGGCTTTGCCTCTATGGATCTATGATCCTTAATAGAATTGAATTATTCTCCTTTTTATAATGAGATGTTCATCATCTTTTTGAGAAAGACTTTAGTCTTATAGATTTATGATCTGTGAGAAGTAAGTTCTTCTTTTATTTTATGAAGAGATCTTTTGATTTCTTTGTGAAAGACTTTTTGTCTTTGTAGATGTATGATCTTTTTAAAGAAATGAATTCTTCTTTTTTTGAGATGATTTCATCTCTGTGTTCATCATCATCATTTTTACCTTGAAGAAAGATCTTCTTGCAAGAGCTTGCTCTTTGAATTTTCTTAAAGTTTTTTGGGGAGGTTTCTCTCTCTTTCTGTATATTTCTCTCTGAGACTTGAAGTCTAGGGGCCTTTTTATAGGGTAGGCTGATTTGTTGAATCAGTTAAAGAGATCTTTCTCTGATTGATTTGGGGATGTTTCCCCACCATTGGATCTTTGATCCTAGGGCTTCTGTTTTACAGAAGGCAATCTTCTTGTTTTTAACAAGATTAGAAAATATTTCCATACAGAATTTATTCTGTCTTTTGGTAATTTTTATTTACCATTGGATCTTTGATCCAACGGTGCTCTGATTTACAGAGCACAATCTTTTTATTTAGAAAGATTTTGAGGAATCTTTCCTTAACAGAATTTAATTCTGATCAATTATTATTAGATCTTTTATCTAATAGTAGGGAGTTTTTAATTCCAGCGCTAGCGCACCAGTGCTCTGCTCGTGGTGCGCTGCTTGAAGGGCAGCGCACATTGCGCTAGCGCACCTGTGTTTGACACGTAATGCGTTTCTTGGAGCGTAGCGCACCTAGCGCTAGCGCACACGTGGCATGCTGCTTAGAGCGCAGTGCACCTAGCGCTAGCACCCACGTGCTTTGCACGTGGTGCGCTGCTTAGGGCGCAGCGCACTTGGCGCTGCATCTGAAACGTTGCTTCATTTCAAAAATTTGAATTTTAAACAGAGCTTTGCTCTGATTGGGGGAAACAGTCGGGGGGGGGGGTAATAATTCTTCGTAGTGCTCTCCCTAATCGGCAGTCCTGAAATTTCTCGGAGCTCCTCCAGCGAAATAGAAACTTCGCGGTCCCCTGGCAAAAACGTATTCGTTGGAAGATTCCACTGGTTCAAAAAATTCTTGACCAACCAGACATAGGGAGCATGGTAGTAGATCAACGACGCATACATCGGTTGATACAGCCCAACTTTCTGCAACCGTGAGCGTTGGGAGGAGAGGATGTATCGGGTCCAGGGAAGGTAGCCCACTGGATGATGTTAGTGTTTATGCCCTAGAAGGCCATTACTGTATCATACTAGCTTGTATATTACTTAATGGAAGCTTGGGATATTCACATGTATATAACAGTCTTGCTAAACATGGTAGTATGCTACTTGGTTTTTCTATCTTAATATGTGAGTGTACGTATTGATAGAGCTCTTAGGATCTTGCTTGTCTACCAGCGTTGTGATGGCAGTCACACTAGTAGGGGCTGGGTAGTCTACAAGCACATCCTTATTCAGGTCCCTGGTCGTTGGATTATCGAGACAGAGCATCGATACTCCGGAGTAGACTAGTGTGTACGCTTCTCATCCCAGTTGGGGAGATGGTCTGTCCCACAGCCGTCAGTACGTCGTACTGGAGATAGTATACAGGTGCTCGTTAGGTTACGGGTACACCGGACAGGACTCACAGGGAACTGTTGGTTGGTTTGATACCAGTCGTCAGTGAACAGTTCCCAGGTGACATGAGTACAGCGTAGTCCGCAGACTTGACACTGCTACTTCGCCTCGAGTGTGTCCCACTGTTCTTAGATTGCTACCCTACCACGGCTCAAAGGAGTCGTGCAAACAGGTAGCAGTTGGGTGCAGTCCCGAGCACTTGGAGGCAGTGGCGGTTAGACAGGATTCGTCCCTCCCGGTATTGGGAGTAGATATCGTGCTGTGTCAGAAAGCCATTACGCAAAGTCCCTGGCCAGGGCAAGCGAGATTTGCTGGTAGGTTCCAGTAGTTTCTCAGGGTGTAACGGGCTTCACTCCGACACGACTTATACCGCTATTAGGGGACTGACGCTTGCCGCCCCTCTAGGCCCGATATGCGATAGTCTTGGACGAACGGACCGGACTGTATGGAGATTGTCACATCAGACTCAGTAGGAGTTCGGATGGGTTTACTCATCGGCCTTCTTATCGACAACTACCTGGGGACCGTTACGTACAGCTAGTGCCGCTTGCGGTCTGTGGTTAAACCCACTGCCAGCGTAGTAGTCGAGTCTCTAGAGTCCCACACAGAGAGTTTCCTACTCCAGGCGAAACGATATAGAGGTTGCATGGTTTTGCGACAAAGGGTTCGGACGCATACGTGCGTTTACGCGCGTACGACTTTCGGACAGTTTTTACCAGTCGGCTTTGGTTTAAGCCAGTTACTGGTATACGGTTATTGGATTTTTTCAGTCTAAAGTTTTTCCGTATTTTTACGGATCGGAGGGGCGTTCTCGTAATTACTCGAGAAGCTTCTAGAAGATGTGACTAAGGAGGTTTCTTTTGGATAAGAGAGTGAGTCATGGTGGTGATTCATTCATTTCATTAATGCACATTTATTGCTTAATGACTCATGCTAATGAATCACCACTAGATATTTCATGAAGCATGCTTATTCATTTCTTTTTATTCATTATTGAAAAATAAGAATGCTTCATAATATTATGATACACTCTCTCTCTTCTCTCATTATCTTATCTCACATTCTCTCTCCTCAAGCTCTCATCTTCAAACCCTAATCCTTAATCCTCATGTGTTGAGATCAAAGGATTAGTTAGACTAAACAATCCATAACCTTTACTCTACATCATCCTTTCATCTTTGATTAGCAATCAAAGTTGATTAGTTACCTCAAGTTAGAGGTTTAGCTTGGAGTTTCGCTCTCGGGTGGATCGTCTACTACCTAGAGAAGGTCGAGGAGAACAAAGGAGGACGTAAAGACGAAGGACTAGTTTCGATCGGTATAATCCCTTAACACTATAGTTTAGTTTAGCTTTGTGTTTGGTTATTATTTGTTTAGCTTCGATTTAAGCGGTTAGTCGATGTTCGTTCCTTAAACTTGATCGTTTTTGTAAAATCCGCCTCCCCACAAGTACTGGGGTGTACTACATCGACTTACAGATGACGCGGGGTAGCACCTTTCTTATAGACTTGTCCCTAGTGTCGAGCTTCACCCTGACATATGCTGCGTCCCAAAATATCGATAGCCATCATGGGTTGATTAGGTATCCCAGTAGTTGATGACTCAAGCCGGCCCTCGGGGGTCCAATTAGCCGCCTCCACTGCATAAAACAATACGCGGACGCTCCGTAAATGACATTGAGCGGATGGGTTTTATTGGTACTTCGCATGTAAAACTACAGCGGCTCCTGATGATGTGACCGTACCAAACTCCCCATAGGAGAAGGCTCTTATTGTCCCTATCATGCTCCCTAATCATTGCTATAACTTCCTCGTCTGATGCCGACTGCGCGAAAGCGACCTCCAAGCGTGTGTAAGAGAAGTAAGGAAGTGAAGCCATTATACCTATCAAAAAATAATGATAAAAAACCATTAATAAAAAGTGTGAGTTTGTTTCATGGGACTGCTAATTACAAAGCCAGTGGGCCCCACGAAATCAAAATAGCGGCCACCAATGATGAGACAAGATGATCATTGTGAGAATCCAAAAGGATTCTAATTAAGTAAATAGTGGAACTTAAAAAAAAAACTATCAACATCCTCGAAAAGCAAATTCTGCTAAAAATAAACAACAGATTCGAATATGTAAAAAGGGTATTAAAACCCTAAGAAGGAAAATACTTAAGAACAGGAGGGGGAATAAAATTCCCAAAAGTCCCTATATCTCTCAGAGCTAAGCTCTATAAAAGAATGGAATTAAATTCCTTCAATGGTAGGATTAAATCCCAGAAACCCATATGGTAGGGAAACAAAGTAAATGGAATTAAATTCTAAAGATCAGTGATAGGGTAAAACCCTAAGAGGAGAACTAACCATCCTCATTGATTCAAGATCCCCAAGTCTACTTTAAAAAAAGAGAAGAGTTTTTTTAGATCTCTAAGAGATTAGTCCAAGAAAAGAACAAAGCTCTGTTGATGGATTTAAAATCCAAGGCACGAACAAAAAGGGTTTTCTAAGAAATGAATCGCGTTCATAATCCTTACCAAGAAGAGTTTTTGCAGTTAACTCTGAAGTTCTATAGGCAGAGAGCTAAGCTCTAAAAGGAGAATTAAATTCTCAAGCAAAGAGTTAAGGAAGAAGATGAAGAAACAATGGTCATCTCAAGAGCCAAAATCCCCATTTAAAAGATATTATGGGAAGCGGTTCGGCTTCCTATTATCCTAGGCAATCCAACGGTGATAAAGATGAACAATGTGTTAGTGTATATGCCCTAGGGGCCATTATTATATCATACTAGCTTGTATATTACTTAATGGAAGCTTGGGATATTCACAGTTATATTAACAGTCTTGCTAAACATGGTAGTATGCTACTTGCTTTATATCTATCTTAATATGTGTGTACGTATTGATAGAGCCCTTAGGATCTTTCCTGACTACCAGTGTTGTGATGGCAGTCACACTAGTGGGGGCTGAGTAGTCTACAAGCACATCCTTTTTCAGGTCCCTAGTCGTAGGATTATCGAGACAGGGCATCGATACTCCGGAGTAGACTAGTGTGTACGCTTCTCATCTCAGTTGGGGAGATGGTCTGTCCCACAGCCATCGGTACGTCGTACTGGAGATAGTATACAGGTGCTCGTTGGATTACGGGTACACCGGACAGGACTCGCAGGGAACTGTTGGTTGGTATTATACCCGTCGTCAGTTAACAGTTCCCAGGTGACATGAGTACAGCATAGTCCGCAGACTTGACACTGCTGCTTTGCCTCGGGTGTGTTCCCACTGTTCTTAGATTGCTACCCTACCACGGCTCAAAGGAGTCGTGCAAACAGGTAGCAGTTGGGTGCAGTCCCGAAGCACTTGGAGGCAGTGGCGGTTAGACATGATTCGTCTCTCCCGGTATTGGGAGTTGATATCGCGCTGTGTCTGGAGAGCCATTATGCAAAGTCCCTGGCCAGGGCAAGCGAGATTTACTGGTAGGTTTTCCAGTAGCTTCTCAAGGTGTAATGGGCTTCACTCCGACAAGACTTATACCACTTTTAGGGGACTGACGCTTGCCACCCCTAGGCCCAATATGCGATAGTCCTAGACGAACAGACCGGACTGTACGGAGATTGTCACATCAGGCTCAGTAGGAGTTCGGATGGGTTTCCTCATCGGCCTTCTTATCGACATCTACCTGGGGACCGTTACCTACAGCTAGTGCCGCTTGCGGTCTGTGGTTAAACCCACTGCCAGCGTAGTAGTCGAGTCTTTAGAGTCCCACACAGAGAGTTTCCCTGCTTCGGGCGAAACGATATAGATGTCGTATGGTTTTACGACAGGGTTCGGACACGCACGTGTTTTTACGCACGTACGATGTTCGGACAGTTTATACTAGCAGGCTTTGGTTTAAGCCAGATTCTAGTATTGGATTATTGGATTTATACAGTCTCAGTATTTCCGTGTTTTCACGGATAGGAGGGGTGTTCTCGTAAATTGTCGAGAAGCTTCTAGAAGGTTGATGACAAGGAGAGCTTAGGTGTTATATGCATTAAATGGTTTTGTGACTCATGGAGACGATTCATCAAGAGAGTTAATGATGCATTAAATGTTTTTAATGACTCACTTGATGATTCATTATGTATTAAATGAAGCATGAAGATATTTGTGCAAAATATCTTATGCTTCATATATATACACAAATGAGTTAATTCCATTTCATAATTATTATCACATTCTCTCTCCTCAAGCTCTCTCTCTTCAAACCCTAACCCTAACCTCTCATGTGTTGAGATCAAGGGTTAGCAAGACTAATTGATCCCTAATCCTATTCTATATCCCCTAGATTGCTTTGATCAGCACTCTTAGTTACCTAGTTACCTCAAGATTAGAGGTTAAGCTTGGAGAAGTAGCTCTCGGGTGGATCTTCTATTACAAAGAGGAGGCCGACGAGGAGGTGGTCAACGAGAATAAGAAGGACTTGGTTCATTAGGTATAATCTTCTTTCATAGTAGCTAATCCCTCCTATGATGTTGTTAGTTAGGGTTTGGCAAAGATCCGTAAGTTAGTCGATGTTAGTTTAAACTAAAATGATTGTTTTACCTATTCCGCCTCCCCTCCACTCGTGGGGTGTCTAACGTCTACTTACACAGCGTTGCACTCACGTGCAAGCCACGTGAGAACAACGCTGGGGGGCATTTGTTCTCTCAAATAAAAAAAGGGAAAAGGGGTGAAAATTCCCCACAACTTAAGCCTCACGTGTTAAACACATGAGCACCTTGTTCCCCGCCGAAACATGAAAACGCGACCGCGCAGGTCCGTCTTGCCTGAATTTCGGGGAAGATGCTAATTGGTGCCATCCGTCCACCTCTCCGAAGATGCCAAGTTGATTTATGACACCGTGTATCGGAGGTTTAAACGGATGCGGCCGATGTAGCAGATTTCGTCAGATTCCTCCTCATGATGAGGGGTTTTTTGATTGTGGGGATGCTCTTCCCTGCAGGCGCAAGCCCCTGCAGTTAATTACGCTACCGCATTGCGGTAACAACTTTCTCCTTCTCCAGATGGTCACTTCGTGTCGTGGGTGTTTGTTTTGTTTTTGGTTGTCCGTGGATTGTATACGGAGACTAATTTATGTTGTCGTCCGTAGGGCGTGGATTAGTCCAAATCCGTATTTTCTTAGATTTGGGTTTGGGGTTGGGTTTAAGGATACGTTAGTCTTATTTGAGACTAAGATCAAATTAAACGTATGTTAAGGATACGTTAGTCTAATTTCAGACTAAGATCAACTTAACGGGATCGTTTAGATCCAACAAAAGAGCATTTGGGCTCTATTGTTTAGTTTAGGGACATTGCGGTCGATTAGTTTATGGACATTACGGTCCAATGTTAGTTTAAGGACATCTCGGTCTAAGGTTAAGGACATCATAGTCCATGGGCTTAAGGTCCCCACAGTCCGAGGTTAAGGACATCATAGTCCATGGATTTAAGGACTCCATAGTTCAAGATTAAGGACATCATAGTCCATGGGCTTAAGGACCCCACAGTCCGAGGTTAAGGACATCATAGTCCATGGGCTTAAGGACCCTACAGTCCAGTTTAAAGACGTCATAGTCTATAAAATGTATGGTTATCGGGACCCGTCACCTCTCTGAAGACGTTGAAGGATTACAACGACATATATCAGAGGGGTTCAGAGATGTACCCTTGAACCAATTTTGGTTTAGAAATCTGTAGTCCAATTTGGGACTAAGATCAATTAATTGGATTATGAGCACATGGGCTCAGTTAAATCTGAATTGAGGACTTATGGCCAGTCTTGGGCTAAGTCCAATCAAGTTAAAATGTTTAACATTTATTTTTGGGCTGTCGAGCATTTATTTGGGCTTGGCCCTTTCAATAATGCTGAGTATTGATTTAGATTCTGACAATGTTTGTCTTTTACTGAATGCTGAGCACTCATCATAGCTCTGGGATTTATTAAAGAACAATTTGTGTTCTATCAGTGCAACACATGGTGCGCTTGGCGCTTTGCTCCAGTCAAAGAGCGCAGTGCGCTTTTGCCGATTAGCGCACACGTGAGGGACACGTGTTGTGCTTGGCGCTAAGCGCCAGATGATGGGCGCCTTGCGCCAGTTTATGAGCACATTGCGCTATTAGTTTAGTGGCGCATACATGAGTGACACGTGGTGCGCCTGGTGCTGAGCGCCAGCCCATGAGCACGGTGCGCTATTATAGAGAGCGCAAAGCGCTAACAGTTAGGTGGTGCCTACGTGAAGGACACGTGGCGCGCTTGGCGCTGAGCGCCAATCCAAGAGCGCAGAAGCGCAGTTCAAGAGTGCAAAGCGCATCCGATCAATTTTAAGATCTGAGAAATAAATTCTCGTTTATAAGAGACATCGTATCAAGATTCTAAGAACAAAAGTTCTTATTTTGTAGGAGATGTCTTCAATCTCTTATGTTGATGAAAGGCTTTGCCTTTATGGATCTGTGATTCTTAAGAGAATTGAATTATTCTCCCCCCTTTTATAATAAGATGTTTATGATCTCTTTTTAGATCTATGAAGAAGTAAATTCTTCTTCTATTTTATGATGAGATCTTTTGATCTCTTTGTAACAGACCTTGGTCTTGTAGATCTATGATCTGTGAGAAAGAAGTAAATTCTTCTTTTTAATTATGAGATGATTTCATCTCTCTGTCCTTTAACCTTGAAGAAAAGAAGTTTTTCTATCGAGAGCTTGGCTCTTCTTTCTGATATTTTCTCAAAGCTTACGGGGGGGGTCCTCTCTATGCTTCTGTATCTCTCTTTTTTTCCTCTGAGACTTGAAGTTTAGAGGCCTTTATATAGGGCGAGTTGATTTGTTCAATCAGTTAAGGAGATCTTTTCTCCAATTGATTTGGGGAATTTCCCATTGTTGGATCTTTGATCCAAGGGCTTCTGATTTACAGAAGGCAATCTTCTTGTTTTTACCAAGATTGGGAAATCTTCTGAACAGAATTTTTCTGTGTTTTTGGTGATTTTTAATCACCATTGGATCATTGATCCAACGGTGCTCTGATTTACAGAGCACAATCTTGTTGTTTGGAAAGATTTTGAAGAATCTTTCCTTAACAGAATTTAATTCTGTTTAATTAATGATTTATCATTATTATTAGATCTTTGATCTGATGGTGGGGAGCTTTTAGTTCCAGCTCTAGCGCGCCCGTGCTTTGCACGTAGTGCGCCGCTTAGAGCGCAACGCACTTAGCGCTAGCGCATCCGTGCTTTGCACGTGGTGCGCTACATGGAGCGCAACGCACCTAGCGCTAGCGCACACGTGCTTTGCACGTGGTGTGCTGCTTAGGGAGCAGCGCTCCTAGCGCTAGCGCACACGTGCTTTGCACGTGGTGCGCTGCTTAGAGCGCAGCGCACTTGGCGCTGCTATGAAGCGTTGCTTTTATTTTTGGAGGTGTC